>OX439142.1:116319774-121121139 GCA_949318255.1 Pollenia labialis
TTGATTTTTTATATGAAAACATAAAATCTCGTTTATTTCGTTAATTAGAGGTCCTAGAGCCAAAAGGATCGAAATCTGTTATCATTACCAAAATTCCATATTTTCCATAGAAAATTAATTTTTATATGAAAACATAAAATCTCATTTATTTCGTAAATTAAAGGTCCTAGAGCCTAAAGGATCGAAATCTGTTATCATTACCAAAATTCCATATTTTCCATAGAAAATTAATTTTTTATATGAAAACATAAAATCTCATTTATTTCGTAAATTAAAGGTCCTAGAGCCAAAAGGATCGAAATCTGTTATCATTACCAAAATTCCATATTTTCCATAGAAAATTGATTTTTTATATGAAAACATAAAATCTCGTTTATTTCGTTAATTAGAGGTCCTAGAGCCAAAAGGATTGAAATCTGTTATCATTACCAAAATTCCATATTTTCCATAGAAAATTGATTTTTTATATGAAAACATAAAATCTCGTTTATTTCGTTAATTAGAGGTCCTAGAGCCAAAAGGATCGAAATCTGTTATCATTACCAAAATTCCATATTTTCCATAGAAAATTAATTTTTTATATGAAAACATAAAATCTCATTTATTTCGTAAATTAAAGGTCCTAGAGCCAAAAGGATCGAAATCTGTTATCATTACCAAAATTCCATATTTTCCATAGAAAATTGATTTTTTATATGAAAACATAAAATCTCGTTTATTTCGTTAATTAGAGGTCCTAGAGCCAAAAGGATTGAAATCTGTTATCATTACCAAAATTCCATATTTTCCATAGAAAATTGATTTTTTATATGAAAACATAAAATCTCGTTTATTTCGTTAATTAGAGGTCCTAGAGCCAAAAGGATCGAAATCTGTTATCATTACCAAAATTCCATATTTTCCATAGAAAATTGATTTTTTATATGAAAACATAAAATCTCGTTTATTTCGTTAATTAGAGGTCCTAGAGCCAAAAGGATTAAAATCTGTTATCATTACCAAAATTCCATATTTTCCATAGAAAATTGATTTTTTATATGAAAACATAAAATCTCGTTTATTTCGTTAAAAATTCCATATTTTCCATAGAAAATTGATTTTTTATATGAAAACATAAAATCTCGTTTATTTCGTTAATTAGAGGTCCTAGAGCCAAAAGGATCGAAATCTGTTATCATTACCAAAGTTCCATATTTTCCATAGAAAATTGATTTTTTATATGAAAACATAAAATCTCGTTTATTTCGTTAATTAGAGGTCCTAGAGCCAAAAGGATCGAAATCTGTTATCATTAACAAAATTCCATATTTTCCATAAAAAATTGATTTTTTATATGAAAACATAAAATCTCGTTTATTTCGTAAATTAGAGGTCCTAGAGCCAAAAGGATTGAAATCTGTTATCATTACCAAAATTCCATATTTTCCATAGAAAATTGATTTTTTATATGAAAACATAAAATCTCGTTTATTTCGTTAATTAGAGGTCCTAGAGCCAAAAGGATTG
Organism: Pollenia labialis; assembly: GCA_949318255.1. NCBI lineage: Eukaryota > Metazoa > Arthropoda > Insecta > Diptera > Polleniidae > Pollenia > Pollenia labialis. The sequence continues at coordinate 116,321,281 of OX439142.1, forward strand.
AAATCTGTTATCATTACCAAAATTCCATATTTTCCATAGAAAATTGATTTTTTATATGAAAACATAAAATCTCGTTTATTTCGTTAATTAGAGGTCCTAGAGCCAAAAGGATCGAAATCTGTTATCACTACCAAAATTCCATATTTTCCATAGAAAATTGATTTTTTATATGAAAACATAAAATCTCGTTTATTTCGTAAATTAGAGGTCCTAGAGCCAAAAGGATCGAAATCTGTTATCATTACCAAAATTCCATATTTTCCATAGAAAATTAATTTTTTATATGAAAACATAAAATCTCGTTTATTTCGTAAATTAGAGGTCCTAGAGCCAAAAGGATCGAAATCTGTTATCATTACCAAAATTCCATATTTTCCATAGAAAATTGATTTTTTATATGAAAACATAAAATCTCGTTTATTTCGTAAATTAAAGGTCCTAGAGGCAAAAGGATCGAAATCTGTTATCATTACCAAAATTCCATATTTTCCATAGAAAATTGATTTTTTATATGAAAACATAAAATCTCGTTTATTTCGTAAATTAGAGGTCCTAGAGCCAAAAGGATCGAAATCTGTTATCATTACCAAAATTCCATATTTTCCATAGAAAATTGATTTTTTATATGAAAACATAAAATCTCGTTTATTTCGTTAATTAGAGGTCCTAGAGCCAAAATGATCGAAATCTGTTATCATTACCAAAATTCCATATTTTCCATAGAAAATTGATTTTTTATATGAAAACATAAAATCTCGTTTATTTCGTTAATTAGAGGTCCTAGAGCCAAAAGGATCGAAATCTGTTATCACTACCAAAATTCCATATTTTCCATAGAAAATTGATTTTTTATATGAAAACATAAAATCTCGTTTATTTCGTAAATTAGAGGTCCTAGAGCCAAAAGGATCGAAATCTGTTATCATTACCAAAATTCCATATTTTCCATAGAAAATTGATTTTTTATATGAAAACATAAAATCTCATTTATTTCGTAAATTAGAGGTCCTAGAGCCAAAATGATCGAAATCTGTTATCATTACCAAAATTCCATATTTTCCATAGAAAATTGATTTTTTATATGAAAACATAAAATCTCGTTTATTTCGTAAATTAGAGGTCCTAGAGCCAAAATGATCGAAATCTGTTATCAGTACCAAAATTCCATATTTTCCATAGAAAATTGATTTTTTATATGAAAACATAAAATCTCGTTTATTTCGTTAATTAGAGGTCCTAGAGCCAAAAGGATCGAAATCTGTTATCATTACCAAAATTCCATATTTTCCATAGAAAATTGATTTTTTATATGAAAACATAAAATCTCATTTATTTCGTAAATTAGAGGTCCTAGAGCCAAAATGATCGAAATCTGTTATCATTACCAAAATTCCATATTTTCCATAGAAAATTGATTTTTTATATGAAAACATAAAATCTTGTTTATTTCGTAAATTAGAGGTCCTAGAGCCAAAATGATCGAAATCTGCTATCATTACCAAAATTCCATATTTTCCATAGAAAATTGATTTTTTATATGAAAACATAAAATCTCGTTTATTTCGTTAATTAGAGGTCCTAGAGCCAAAATGATCGAAATCTGTTATCATTACCAAAATTCCATATTTTCCATAGAAAATTGATTTTTTATATGAAAACATAAAATCTCGTTTATTTCGTTAATTAGAGGTCCTAGAGCCAAAAGGATCGAAATCTGTTATCATTACCAAAATTCCATATTTTCCATAGAAAATTGATTTTTTATATGAAAACATAAAATCTCGTTTATTTCGTTAATTAGAGGTCCTAGAGCCAAAAGGATCGAAATCTGTTATCATTACCAAAATTCCATTTTATCCATAGAAAATTGATTTTTTATATGAAAACATAAAATCTCGTTTATTTCGTTAATTAGAGGTCCTAGAGCCAAAAGGATCGAAATCTGTTATCATTACCAAAATTCCATTTTTTCCATAGAAAATTGATTTTTTATATGAAAACATAAAATCTCGTTTATTTCGTAAATTAGAGGTCCTAGAGCCAAAAGGATCGAAATCTGTTATCATTACCAAAATTCCATATTTTCCATAGAAAATTGATTTTTTATATGAAAACATAAAATCTCGTTTATTTCGTAAATAAGAGGTCCTAGAGCCAAAAGGATCGAAATCTGTTATCACTACCAAAATTCCATATTTTCCATAGAAAATTGATTTTTTATATGAAAACATAAAATCTCATTTATTTCGTAAATTAGAGGTCCTAGAGCCAAAAGGATCTAAATCTGTTATCACTACCAAAATTCCATATTTTCCATAGAAAATTGATTTTTTATATGAAAACATAAAATCTCATTTATTTCGTAAATTAGAGGTCCTAGAGCCAAAAGGATCGAAATCTGTTATCACTACCTAAATTCCATATTTTCCATAGAAAATTGATTTTTTATATGAAAACATAAAATCTCATTTATTTCGTAAATTAGAGGTCCTAGAGCCAAAAGGATCGAAATCTGTTATCACTACCTAAATTCCATATTTTCCATAGAAAATTGATTTTTTATATGAAAACATAAAATCTCATTTATTTCGTAAATTAGAGGTCCTAGAGCCAAAAGGATCGAAATCTGTTATCACAACCTAAATTCCATATTTTCCATAGAAAATTGATTTTTTATATGAAAACATAAAATCTCATTTATTTCGTAAATTAGAGGTCCTAGAGCCAAAAGGATCGAAATCTGTTATCACTACCAAAATTCCATATTTTCCATAGAAAATTGATTTTTTATATGAAAACATAAAATCTCATTTATTTCGTTAATTAGAGGTCCTAGAGCCAAAAGGATCGAAATCTGTTATCACTACCAAAATTCCATATTTTCCATAGAAAATTGATTTTTTATATGAAAACATAAAATCTCATTTATTTCGTTAATTAGAGGTCCTAGAGCCAAAAGGATCGAAATCTGTCATCACTACCAAAATTCCATATTTTCCATAGAAAATTGATTTTTTATATGAAAACATAAAATCTCATTTATTTCGTAAATTAGAGGTCCTAGAGCCAAAAGGATCGAAATCTGTCATCACTACCAAAATTCCATATTTTCCATAGAAAATTGATTTTTTATATGAAAACATAAAATCTCATTTATTTCGTAAATTAGAGGTCCTAGAGCCAAAAGGATCGAAATCTGTCATCACTACCAAAATTCCATATTTTCCATAGAAAATTGATTTTTTATATGAAAACATAAAATCTCATTTATTTCGTAAATTAGAGGTCCTAGAGCCAAAAGGATTGAAATCTGTTATCACTACCAAAATTCCATATTTTCCATAGAAAATTGATTTTTTATATGAAAACATAAAATCTCATTTATTGCGTAAATTAGAGGTCCTAGAGCCAAAAGGATCTAAATCTGTTATCACTACCAAAATTCCATATTTTCCATAGAAAATTGATTTTTTATATGAAAACATAAAATCTCATTTATTGCGTAAATTAGAGGTCCTAGAGCCAAAAGGATCGAAATCTGTTATCACTACCAAAATTCCATATTTTCCATAGAAAATTGATTTTTTATATGAAAACATAAAATCTCATTTATTTCGTAAATTAGAGGTCCTAGAGCCAAAAGGATCGAAATCTGTTATCACTACCAAAATTCCATATTTTCCATAGAAAATTGATTTTTTATATGAAAACATAAAATCTCATTTATTTCGTAAATAAGAGGTCCTAGAGCCAAAAGGATCTAAATCTGTTATCACTACCAAAATTCCATATTTTCCATAGAAAATTGATTTTTTATATGAAAACATAAAATCTCATTTATTTCGTAAATTAGAGGTCCTAGAGCCAAAAGGATCTAAATCTGTTATCACTACCAAAATTCCATATTTTCCATAGAAAATTGATTTTTTATATGAAAACATAAAATCTCATTTATTTCGTAAATTAGAGGTCCTAGAGCCAAAAGGATCTAAATCTGTTATCACTACCAAAATTCCATATTTTCCATAGAAAATTGATTTTTTATATGAAAACATAAAATCTCATTTATTTCGTAAATTAGAGGTCCTAGAGCCAAAAGGATCTAAATCTGTTATCACTACCAAAATTCCATATTTTCCATAGAAAATTGATTTTTTATATGAAAACATAAAATCTCATTTAGTTCGTAAATTAGAGGTCCTAGAGCCAAAAGGATCTAAATCTGTTATCACTACCAAAATTCCATATTTTCCATAGAAAATTGATTTTTTATATGAAAACATAAAATCTCATTTATTTCGTAAATTAGAGGTCCTAGAGCCAAAAGGATTGAAATCTGTATCACAACCTAAATTCCATATTTTCCATAGAAAATTGATTTTTTATATGAAAACATAAAATCTCATTTATTTCGTAAATAAGAGGTCCTAGAGCCAAAAGGATCGAAATCTGTCATCACTACCAAAATTCCATATTTTCCATAGAAAATTGATTTTTTATATGAAAACATAAAATCTCATTTATTTCGTAAATTAGAGGTCCTAGAGCCAAAAGGATCGAAATCTGTCATCACTACCAAAATTCCATATTTTCCATAGAAAATTGATTTTTTATATGAAAACATAAAATCTCATTTATTTCGTAAATTAGAGGTCCTAGAGCCAAAAGGATCTAAATCTGTTATCACTACCAAAATTCCATATTTTCCATAGAAAATTGATTTTTTATATGAAAACATAAAATCTCATTTATTTCGTAAATAAGAGGTCCTAGAGCCAAAAGGATCTAAATCTGTTATCACTACCAAAATTCCATATTTTCCATAGAAAATTGATTTTTTATATGAAAACATAAAATCTCATTTATTTCGTAAATTAGAGGTCCTAGAGCCAAAAGGATCTAAATCTGTTATCACTACCAAAATTCCATATTTTCCATAGAAAATTGATTTTTTATATGAAAACATAAAATCTCATTTATTTCGTAAATAAGAGGTCCTAGAGCCAAAAGGATCTAAATCTGTTATCACTACCAAAATTCCATATTTTCCATAGAAAATTGATTTTTTATATGAAAACATAAAATCTCATTTATTTCGTAAATTAGAGGTCCTAGAGCCAAAAGGATCTAAATCTGTTATCACTACCAAAATTCCATATTTTCCATAGAAAATTGATTTTTTATATGAAAACATAAAATCTCATTTATTTCGTAAATTAGAGGTCCTAGAGCCAAAAGGATTGAAATCTGTTATCACTACCAAAATTCCATATTTTCCATAGAAAATTGATTTTTTATATGAAAACATAAAATCTCATTTATTTCGTAAATTAGAGGTCCTAGAGCCAAAAGGATTGAAATCTGTTATCACTACCAAAATTCCATATTTTCCATAGAAAATTGATTTTTTATATGAAAACATAAAATCTCATTTATTTCGTAAATTAGAGGTCCTAGAGCCAAAAGGATCTAAATCTGTTATCACTACCAAATTTCCATATTTTCCATAGAAAATTGATTTTTTATATGAAAACATAAAATCTCATTTATTTCGTTAATTAGAGGTCCTAGAGCCAAAAGGATTGAAATCTGTTATCATTACCAAAATTCCATATTTTCCATAGAAAATAGATTTTTTATATGAAAACATAAAATCTCATTTATTTCGTTAATTAGAGGTCCTAGAGCCAAATGGATTGAAATCTGTTATCATTACCAAAATTCCATATTTTCCATAGAAAATAGATTTTTTATATGAAAACATAAAATCTCATTTATTTCGTTAATTAGAGGTTCTAGAGCCAAATGGATTGAAATCTGTTATCACTACCAAAATTCCATATTTTCCATAGAAAATTGATTTTTTATATGAAAACATAAAATCTCATTTATTTCGTAAATTAGAGGTCCTAGAGCCAAATGGATTGAAATCTGTTATCACTACCAAAATTCCATATTTTCCATAGAAAATTGATTTTTTATATGAAAACATAAAATCTCATTTATTTCGTTAATTAGAGGTCCTAGAGCCAAAAGGATTGAAATCTGTTATCACTACCAAAATTCCATATTTTACTTAGAAAATTGATTTTTTTTATGAAAAAATAAAATCTCATTTATTTTGTTAACTAGAGGCCCTAGAGCCAAAGGGATGGAAATCTGTAATCACTACCTTAATTCCATAATTTACTTAAAAAATTGATGAGTTAAAAGATTACAGTCAAAGAACAACGTTACCTTGCATATAACGGACACCGTTTTTCAAATAATTTGCTCTCTTCATATTTTTGCGAGTTCGACTCCAGCCAGAGACTCTAGTATGCTTTGTTGAAGTTAAGCAGCCTAGAGTCTCCAACAGGCTAAATGTCCATGTTGCTCTTGATTAATTTAAAAAATTAAATCCATAAACTTAAACATTGTATTCAGGTATGTGATGAAAAACGATCGATTTTAAAACGATCTTTTTGGCACGTGTGATGAATATTGAGCGATTTTAAAATCCATTTCAGAATTTAAATCTAATATATTATTAAAAATACAGTTCAATATAATAAAAAAATTTTAAAGGTAATGAAAACAATTTCACCGTTTTGTTTTCAAAATCGTTTTCCACCACATGGCTAATTATATTTATTTATTTTTAAGTTGTAAATGGAAAATATCGGGATTGTAAGAAAAGATAAACTTACTGTTTGTTGTTGGTGTTTTGTTAAAGCTTTGATATTATTACGGGTAAGACTTTTGAGTGTTTACAATTCCTATTCGCTTAACAGTTTTATTTGAATAATATCTTCAGCTCTTCTAAAATCTTTGAATGAAGTTTCCTAATGATCTGGCGTAAGCAAGCAGCGAAATGGGCATAGGAATAGCTTATACCACCAACAGTTAATTTCAGATTATCAATAGTAAGAATTGGGAATTTAGTGCATTAAAACTAAATCTTATTAAGGAAAATATTTAAATATGTTGACCTATATTTTTGTATACAAACAATTTCAATTTGGTAAGTTTTAATTTACTACACACATACGTGTATGTATTGTAAACAGCGCATAAACTTTATTAAATAATTATATATTTAACATACTTTAAAAATAATTTTCTATAAAATATTCAAATGAAGGTCATTTGTAGACAATTATCGAAAAAACAAAAAAAAAGTAAAAAAAGAGTTCAATTCAATAGGCAAATTAAATTCAAAACAAATATTTAAATATTTTTAGCCATTAATTTAAATAACTATTTAGAATAAATCGTTAATAAATGAAAATTACAATAAAATATGTGATATTTGTTGTTGTAGGTAATTATAGAGTTGTTGGGTTTTAATTGCATTTAAATGTTATGAAATATTATTGGCAGTTATTGGAATTTTTATTGTTGTTTTTAAAATTTAATAGGTCCTTAATGAAAATAATTGTCATATCTTTTTTATATAAATCTACACAAGTTTTTTTACATTCTTACTACGTTTTTACTTTTCATTTTTATATTCCAAACAAGAATCTTGGTAGGGGTCGTCATTAATACAACTTTAATCTTCGTCTTTTAAATATTAACCCATGTTGGAAATAACTTGCATCAATTGTTCTTAAAATAACAGCAATCACGAGAAGGCATAAATTTTACTTGAAAATATTCTTATAATGTAATCCAAGACAATTAAATATTTTTATATAAAAATTAAATAATTTTCAATGAATCATTAAAAAAAAACATTAAAAGTAGATCAAATTTGATTTTTAGAAAACATAAAGACTTAATTAAAATGATTTTGTTATTCGTGCTTAATTCCTAATTTTTATTTCTGATAAAAACACTGAAATTTATTATTGTTGGGATAAGCTATTCTTATGCGCATTTCACTGGTTGCTTAAATTGGGAATTAAGCACGAATAACAAAACCATTTAAATTAAATTTTGTATTCCCCCACGAAAATTATTTTGATAAAACATAAGAACTAAATTAAAAACTTTAAAATTAAACAAGTAGATTATTGTATATTTCAGTATACAATATATATAAGAAAAATTAAGTTTTGCAAATTTATGGCCCCTTCAGGAAACCTTCTAAGTTATCCCTCTCTTATGCAAGTATAAGTAGATGTGTCTGGTTTGGCGAATGATTTTTCTTTATGTAAACATAACTCCTTATTTGCTTCTCACTTAATTCACTTTTACAACAGTCACTAAAAAAAATAGTAAAAAGAGTGGTATGAATAAAGGCATTTGTATAAAAGTGTATGTGTGTTTTGGAATTCGAAATGTAAATCCTGTATGGGGTCTTAGATGAATATTGAAAAAGTTTCACACGAAATAAGAAATACATACTTGGGGTATTCACCAGGTGTGCTATCATGTTATATTGACATAATGTTCTAACATTTTACAATGGTTTAAAAATATTGTTGTTGCTTTGTAAATAAAAAGTGTCTTTATTAAAAAGAACTTTGCTTGCTATGTTTATTGCGCTGTCGTAATTAATCCGAAAAGACCTGCTCTGATCGTCTGAGCCGAACTGCATTCGTTTTTGTAAGGCGTCTCCGTTGATGTAAAATTTTATCCGGCTAACATCCGAAATTAACCTGCGGCTAGGAATTGTAGCAACAAATCACTTGCGGCGTCAAATTAGATCGGCTTAAAATTCTGCTGCTTGGTAAACAAACAAAATACATTTTATTTCTGATTTGCGTCAGAAAAATCAGGTAAGATCTAATATAATTTATAAATTCATTGATTAGAATTAAAACATATTTTTATTGTTGTTTTAATTCAGCTGATTTAAATTCCAAATAGCACACTGAATTAAGAGAAGTTGTTCACAAAAGTCGTATTTTTTCATGTTATTATTTTAAGACATATGCATTTATGACACCTTGTGAATCCCCCAACTGTATCTGTTTTTTTCTTTTAAAAATAAATGCATATTTTATTAATAATTAAAGCATATTTTTATTTTATTTGAAGCAAATACATTTCCACGCTGTAATAATAACTATAATTCTTGGTAGGACAAACTTTTCTCAATATATCGATAAGATTCAAAAAATAAATTAAAACACACAGAACAAAATAAAAATAAAATATTTGTAATATTAATTAAAATTACCCAGTAAACAAATTAATAGTATCAATTAAACGTTTAATTCACTTGATTATACGTTAAATTTACTCGATTAAATTTTTAATTAAAACTGATTTAATTTTTAATTACATAATGCTTTAATTGGGGTACAATTTTGGAGAATTTTTTGTGTGTAAGATTTGTTATAGATAGATAAATTTACATTTTTCAAACGGCTTATTCTTTGTTTGCTGGGTTATTATTTAACAATTATCATTCAACTATATATTTGCATTTTAAAACATCAGATGATAAATATCAATTCGGAATATAAGTTAATAGAAATTGTAAATTGAAGGATACTGCATTAAATATTCTTAGTGTAAATTTAAATTTGTTCTTTCAGTAAAGACTGCAGAGAAACTATTGCAACTGAATGTAAATATTTGAGAACAAATAAAATACCAAGATTTTATTTATTCTGTAAATTCATATTAACCAACAGAAAACATTTTTAAACTTCTTGAAATTTAATTTAAATTTGAACTTTTAACACAATTTAAATAAAATCTTAAGTTAAAAGTTATTAAATTTAAATGCTGTTAAAAAGTTTTGGGTTTGCACGGCAAATAAGAGATAAAAAGGATTTATGGGCAGTGAAACAATTTGATAAGAAAAAAAGTTTTATCTGTTTATATGTTAATTAAAAAGATTTTTGTAAAACAAAATTTTACTTACCCCTTATCCTGTATTAAAAAAATAAAACGAATCTTTTATTTGTGGGTAAATTCTGCCCGATTATTTTACATTCAATAAATTTAATGCAAGTTTCGGAATGATTTTTACAAATAAATTTATGGCATGCTGTATAATTGTTTGAAAATTTGTTAATTGATAAATCTGCACTTTGTGGGTAATCTGGTATTTGTGGGTAAATTTTGCTATATGTAGAAAATGTATCATACATTCGTTTATTATGTTTATTTTTTTTACATTTACTGTTTCGAAATAATTTTTTCATAAATTTATTGCATGCAGTACATATGTCTGAATATTTTGTGTTGACTAATACTGCCTGTTCAACGATTTCGAACATAGAAGTTCGCATAGAATTTTATATGGAAAATATTTTTAAAACTGAGTGTAAATTTTCTATGCGAACGATAACGTCGACATCGTTGGACTGGCAGTAAGTGTTTATAAAGTGTGTTAAATTTTTGGTATAGGCCTAACGAAAAAGACCTTGTAAAATAATTGTATAAAAATTAAAAAAAATTCATTCATTCATCAGTTTGGCCAATTTTGACCAATGAGTACAGGGTAAGGGTTAAATTTCTGCAAAACTTACTTAAAATAGCCATAATTTATGGCTAATTTATTCTAGATTAAACGCTTTTCTACTATTTTATAAGGAATATACTTTTTACGGATTTTACCCTAAGAAAAATCGCCCAAAGCAATGTCTGAAAAATTGCACAAATGAAAAATAGGCCAACGTAAACGCAAAACATCCCAAGACATTAAAATTATATCCAAAAATGGTAAAAGAGGTAAAAAAAAATTTTAAAAATGTATTTTAAAATTTTTATTTTATGACTCTTACAAGGAAGTTTTAAACCTACTTGGGCTGGGGTTATATGCCCGAAACTTAAAATTACGAATTCATAATGTCGAATCGCTAACAAAAATGTCTCTGCATAGCCGGCCTTTGGGCCGGTGCAATGATTTTCTGCTCTGCGGTATAACAAATACCGGCTTCGCCAACTTAAGCTTCTCTGCATAGACGGCCTTGAGGAAATTAATGGGTCTATTATGGATAGTAACACAACTGAAGTTGAGTTGCCAGTAGCGAAATTATGAGCATTAAAATATAAAAAACAATTTTTATTTATATTTTAACATGAACGGCTTTGCTTGGGGCTAAATTACGGCATTCGATATCGATCGAAATTCCCATTTAAATTAAATTGTAATTTCGATCGATATCAAATGCCGTATTTTGGCCCCTGATTTCGCTGCTGGCAACTCAGCTCAGCTACGGTCGTCATCCGTAATCGACCCATAAGTAAAATTTTAATGAAAAATTAAATAAAAAATTTATTTGATTTGACATTTCAGTGTTTGACAAATTCAACTTTGGAGAGGTACATAATTGATTGTTGAAAAGCCGATGCATCCACAAAGAGTGACTGTTTGTTGCGGTTCATGACCTGGCGCCGTTATTGGGCCGTAATTCTTCAAAAAAGAGGTCGGCCAGAATTTGAAGATATGGACGATATGTGGTCCCGAGAGGATGGCGCCACTTGCCACACAGTCAATGAAACAATGGCTCTTTTGCGCGAGAAATTCAATACCGTGTTATCTCTCGTCATGGCGATGTTATTTGGTCGCCACGATCATGTGATTTGACACCGTTGGACGTCAATAAGCCAAGAACAATTCAAGAGCTAAAGGATGAGATAATTCGGCACATTAACGACATTGAACCTCAATTAAAAGCAAAAGTGTGAAAAATTTCCCAAAAGAAAAATCGCCCAACGTAAACTGTAAATGGCAAAAACAAAATAAAAATAATTCTAAAATATATTGAAAAATGTAATTAAAAACTTTTTATTTATTGGTTCTTAAAAAGTGGTTTTAAACATACACATTTATTCGCGTTGGGGTCATATGCCAAAATTCCGAGTTTAGAAGTCCCGAATCGCTAACTAAAACCCGCCGGAAGGACTTTCCGCTCTAATAAGAGTAAAGGCCTGCTATGCAGGGAAGCTTTAATTACCGATTAAGGATTTTTAAGCTCGAGATTTTCGAATTCCAGATTTTGCAGAATAATAATATCAATTACAGAAAATAAAATTTGTTTTACTAGATCTTACAGCCGCTTCTTTTTATAATGTAATTGAAGAATTCGTCAAAAAAAAGAAAACATATATTTATTATGCATAATCACCCGAAATTTGTATGATAAATGTTTGGGCTATTTTTGGTCGATTTTGATTAGGGTAATTTTGCTACCTTTTTTAACCACATAAATTTCTATAATTAACTTTATTTAAACAAAAACTTTTGAATATTTAAGTTTATAAAAATGTCGTTTTAATTAAAATTAACTTCCTAATAAAAAAACAGATGGCTTTTTTACTTAAAGCAACATAAAAACGTCATAACAAATAAATTAAGCAGTCTTAAATTTTAAAATAAAAGTAATAATTTCAAAGCCCAAAAAATTTCACAAACATTAAATTTGTCCTTACCAGCACAACATTTCCAGTAACAAATTGCCAGTAAATAAAAAAAATGGTTAAACAATTTCAATGCTCATTTTGTTTCTAGAGAATTTCCCTTTTTATTTTCAGTTGGCTTTTATTTTTACTTTCAGTTTTTATTTTGTTTTTATTATTGTAACCATAACAAGGAAAAACCTTTAGCTTTGTTAAATAGACCTACTTCTACTATAAAATAAAACATGTACTCACAGAGAGTGAAATGCATTTACATTAAATTTAAATTTTTGTTGATTACAAGCTGTGTCGCAAGCCGGAAGGAACCAAGTCGCACCGGAAGTTTATCAAGCAATCTGTTTGTTTTGTAAAATAGAGACAGAGATAGAGTAGGAGAGGGAGAGAAAATGCAAAAGAAGGTAAACTACAGTATCGTGGTATTCATGTAAATAGTGTTAACAGCACATACTGTTACATTTGCATACAAACAAACTAATTTTGTGTGTATTTTGTTTATACAAAATGAAGGTATACAAATTTTTCCTTTTGGATAACAAATGTTTGTACTGCCAAATAATTTTTTTGTTATTTTATAAAGTAATTTTTGTTACGTAGCACTTTACTATTTGATGGAATTTTATTCAACAAGGGCCTAAAATAGACATGTGATTTATAACAAATTATTCGATAGGCTGAATACCTTGTTAATAAAGTTTTCGAATAGCAAGAAAAACTTTGAAAATTAATATGCATGTGGCAGTGTAAATAAAACTGAACTGCCAAAGTAAAATAAAATAATTTGTTTTTAATAATTAGAATTGTGGTTATTTTGTTGAACTATTTATGGTTTTTAATCCAAATTTTTTTAATATTTTTAATCAGGCTTTAATTCATCAAATTTAATTTTCATTAAATTATTTTTATGAAGAAAGGAATTTTACAACATGAAAATTAATTAAAATTGTTATTGATAATCGTTCATTCTTGACTGACCTGAGATTCGAACCCAGGCGGCTGGTTACCATGACATGTTTCGATCGCAACCACTCGATCTCCTGTTTTTATTTTTGTTTTTTCTTTACCAACTTACAACTACATTTAGAGTTTACAAAAAATCAATAAAATGTTGTCGGGACTGTAAGAAAAGATAAACTCACTGTTTTTGTTTAAGCTTTAATATTGTTACAAGTAAAACTTGGGCTTACAATTCTTATTCGCTTAACAGATTTATTTGTATAATATCTGTAGTTTTTCTAAAATCTTTGGATGAAGTTTTCTGACGATCTGGCCTAAGCAACCAGTGAAATCCGCATAGGAATAGCTTATCCTATCAACAATAAATTTAAGTTTATCAATAGTATGAAATGCTTATTTAGCACATTTGAACGAAACCTTGTTTATTAATTTGTTGAATCCCAAGAATAATTTTGAAGTACTAGGGGTGTGTTTTTATTTGTTTGCCCAAATTTAAAAGTGTTATGATTCTAGTTCGCCGGGCAGATTTTTGTTCCTTTATATTAAAATAGTAAAGAAGTAAAATATGCAGCGAATCCGATAACGTGTAGTGGATCCAAAAACGACTTCAATTTATTCCTTTTAATCTATTTGTTGGTACAGAAGTATATTGAAGTCGTTTCCGTTTAAGCGCAATAAGCACTCAAAAATTTAATTTGAAGAACTTAAAATTGAAGTGGAAATAAACTTGAGTTCAAAAGTATTTTTAAATGCTATTTAAGTTTCAAAATATTTTGCTTATATTCACTTGATTTCAAATTTCCATTTTACTGGAGAATGTTATTGAAATAAAGTGTAAAAAAAAGTATATCTCAACCCTTGAAACTTGAAAACCAATTGTTTTGCACTTGATTTCCAGCAAAATTGCTTGTTGGGAAATTGGAATCAAAACACTTTTAAATTTCCATACAAAAAAGAACACCTTTACTAAAAACGCTAAACCCTTTTTAATACAATGAGCATAAAATTGTAATTAAATTGTGTAAGAAAACTAAAAAATATTTTTACGATAGAATATTTGGGGGTCTTCGGAAAATTTAATTCTTTAAATTTTGTTGTAGAAACTAAACATTTTTTAAGCAATTTTCCTCAAAATTTCGCCTTTCTAAACCTTAGGAGCTGGCAACACTAAGCCCTAGTAATCGCCTTAAAAATATCGGCGTAAGTCCTCTTAACTGGTAGTTGAAACGTCTTTAGTACATTTGAAACGCTTTGAAATGAGTTTAGCATCATTTTTGTTATAAAACTTAATTTATAAACATGCAAAAAAATTTTGTTTATATTTTAGTTTGTGGTTAAAAAAAACTAACCAGAAACTATTGCTTAATATTGCTAAAAATAATAAATATTTAAACCCAAAACATGTGTAATTTTGTAACAAAGTTCCACATGTCAATATTTAAATACGATTTGCTTTTATTGTCGATACGATTATACTACAAATTATTTGAATAAGGATAAAACAGGTTTTACAATTATATTTTATAAAGGGAGAAGAGGAACTGCAGCTCTGATCCGATCAGAACGCCGATAATCACTTTGTGAGCGAAAACCGCGGTTAGAAGTTAGATTACGATTGGAAAAATCGTTGTTAGATTATATAATATACGATGATACAATAAATTAATATAAAAAAAAATTTTTCATAACAAACCAACCAAGCCTTTGTCCTTAGTGTTCGGTTCGGTAGATTTGTGGAAAATACAATAGCTAATAGTATTTGTATAGAAAATCATTAATAACATAACGCTCAACAAAAGATGAGAACATTTAATTACGTTCGGGTTTAAAAAAAAGCCACAAACTTCATTGTGTTCGGTTATTTAATGTTCGTTGCTTTTGGCTGGTAAAAAGGCAAACATTTTTTACAAAAACAGAAAACACATACGATAAAATAATTTTACACATATAAAACATATACACAATACACACACAAGCTGTTCGTATCAATGTAAAAAAAGGAACATTATAGAACATTAAAATAAAGTGTTTGTCTACAGTATCACTAAAGTTGTTCTGTTTCTTAACGAAAAACAGAACTCTATAGTATGTTCGGCTCTTTCTTGAAAATAGTTACGAACGGTTTTCAGGGTTGTGTTCGTCTACATAATCACTGAAAAAATAAATATCGTTCTTGGGTATGTGAGCCGGACGCTAACTAATGTACTGCTTATTTTCGAACACTGGTTTGAACATATTTCGCTTAAACTTTCTTATTTCGAGAGAACATGTGTGCGGTGGCTTGTTGAAATAATTGGTCTATGAATTGAATTTTATCAAGTTGTCTCGAAAATTGCGATCTGTATTTTGCGCACGAAGATTACATGCACAGGCATTCCTGCCAGACGGACTGACGTAATTCTTTAGCCCGTTGAAGTAAAGCAGGCTAGAAGGCCTTGGTTGTTTTTAATTTGGTTTTATACTTGGAAAAATTATAATATTTCTAAAATAAATAAATTTGAGTAATCGTATTACTCTTTGTAGGTATTATAATACCTACGATTTATCGACTATAATTGAAAATTAATTGCTTTATGTTTTTATAAAATGCTTACCTTTACTTTCAATTTACAGAATTTATTTACATGTAAACTGCACAAAAGATCCTTTGGGTCGGGGTGCACATGGCCTTCACGTATATACTACATGTAAAATATTAAGTGTTTGCATGTATGTCTGTCTCTCTGTCTGTTCATGAATGCATAATAAAAGAAACTACCCAGTAAAAACTTCGTTAACTTTTTAAAACCAATAGCTCCTTCCACTCATTATTTAGAAGTTTTTTTTTTGCCTTCTTCTACAACAACTTCTATAACTACTTTTTTCTGGATTTATGTACCTAAAAAATATAACGACTTACTTTTGAATGCGTTCATTTTGGGACATCCTTTGTAAAATTCATTGGTTCTTTCAGTAGAATTGTAAGTAGTATTTTTACTTTTTTCTGATTACTCAACACATTATTTTGAAGGCTAAGTTTTAACTGTATATTGTAGAGTTTTTCTATTCTAATTTATCGAAAAATTTATAGACAAAGTTATTTTATTTTTTGTTTATTTTTGGTTTTACTACCAGGGCTGTAGAGTCGTCAAAAAATAGTTTTAACTACGGTTACAGCAACTGAAATTTTTGAAGTCCGACTCGGAAACAAACTACAACTCCAACTTCGATGTTAAATGTATATGTAGGTAGTTGATTCAAAAAAATTATTTCTCTATTTACAAATAGAAAAAATACAAACTTGTGAATCTTACAATTCCGGGTTAGGATGGTGATGCCACACACTATTTTATTTTTGATATATTTTATTTATTTTTATTAACTCTTTTAATAAACAAAGTACTATAACATCGTAAACTTAAAATAACAAAATTTCAAATAAATTTAAAAATCTTCAAATGGTAAATTCAAAATAAAAAAATACTCTGCATTTGTCTTTAGACGTAGGATATCCTCAATAATAAATGGCTTAATTGATGCTCTTAAATATGATACAATAATTCTTGGCACAGAAAATAATCGATCTAGGACGACTCGTGTCGGCGAGAATGTCATAGCGATCAGAGTAGCATTCTATATATTCTCAGGGTACTTTGGAAATGAAACTTTCATTGTTAAATTTAACAATACGAATTCAATACTATATTTAACATATTTCAGTGATGACGGTTAAAAAATTTCAAATTTAAATTAGCGGAAATTCCAGTCATTAATTTATTAAAGCACAAGTGAATGACTGCGATTCCCACAATACAGATGAGCGTGTTAAATTAACCACATACCTTAAAAACCACAATCCTCTTTTTTCAACTAGACCAACAACCGGGGATAAGTTTTACTAGTTAAACCAATTCAGACTCTTGCTCACACTAATAAATAAAATACCATAATACAGCTATCCCTCCTACAACACGGTATATAGGTTCCTAGAAAACGCCGTGTTGTAGGAAAACGTGTAATATGAGGCAAGGAGACAGTGTAAAATATAAATTTTTTTTTAATTAAATATTTTCTTTAAATTCATTGTTTTTATTAGAAATATGTTCATACGTACAAAAAAATACAAAGACAAACTTAAACAAGAGTTACATTTTTTTTCTAATCTAACTAAATCGTAATAGGGATGCAAAAATTAATACTTTTGTACTATTTTAGTACAATTTTAACAACTCAATCATGATAAAGTTGCATTTCCATTTTATCGCGTTAGAATGAAACCGTGTTGTCGATGAGGAAATTTCCGCAAATTTTTTTTCGTGTTAGATCGAAATCGTTTTGTAGGAAGCCGTCTTGTAGGAGGGTAACCTGTAATTGAAATACTAACACATTTTTCTATTATTTAATTAAAGTAATTGAATGAATTAAATCTCATATAATAAATTAAAATCTACTTATTTATAGTGAACTGTAAAATATAACGGTGTAAATTTCGAAGAATTTTTATTTTGGAAAATATTCGAAAAATATTTTCAGAATTTTATGCACATGAATACTGAAAAATTTTTGAGGCCGAGTCGCGGGGTTTTGTTGGTAACCCGAATTTAACTCCGAATTCAACAAAGACTCCACAACTCCGACACTGACCCCATCTCCACAGCGCTGTTTACTTAAATATTTAGCAGTGTTACTCTTTTTATTTTCTATTGCGTTCCGGCTCTGAAAATGTCCATCAAATAAAAAGTTTTGATTTTAATCCGATTACATATCCCATGCATACCAATACACATTTACATGTTATACTGCGTATAAGCAGCCGCAGTAACAGCAACAACATTTAAATTCATAAATCAATAATACTGTGTACAAACTTGTTGTGACAGCAAATACAGACAAATAAAGTACAACACAAAAAAGCGCAAAAACTTTAATTTAAATTTTTTGAAAAAAAATATTAAAATTTAATCTTGTGGTGGAAGAAATTGATTTTTTACTAAAAAATTAAACGAATTTCTTGAAAGATTTTAATGGTATTATGATATTAAATATATTACTAAGCAAAAGATTAATATGCTGTTTCCAGGTAACAAACAATTGATTGCGTAGAAAAATTTATATGAAAATCACTCAGTTTTTTGACTGATTAGCTGCGTTCGTTTACTCCAAAATTTGTACAAATTTGTACTGGGTTTTACTGAAATGCGTTTGCGTACACATAAATTTGTAAAATTTTCATAAAACTCACCTGCTGGATTTTACTGGGATTTTAATGGAAAATTGGAAGAAAAACGATGTGTTTTTTAAATCAATTCATAAAACGGAGGGCTTAATTTTTAAAAGTTCACTAAAGAGAAGTTCGACTGTTATTAACATGTCCATCTAAAATATCATAACGGTAACTCATTTTATTTATTTTTTTCTTAGTTAAGTGATCAAATACTGTTAATTTACTTAAAAAATGAGTTATTTTACTCAAAACGAATATCCTTTGCATTAACTTTAACCCTACATTTTATTGCGATTCCTCGTAGTTCTCCTGTGTCACTTTAAAGCAACTAAATTTCCTAGAAATATTATTTAAGTTTGTTTTTATTCGACCATATTATTCTAACATTAAAGTAGTATTGTGGTTATTTTGTTGATCTATTTATGGGTTTTAATCCAAATTTTGATATTTTAATTAGGCTAAAGTTCATCAAATTTAAGTGTCATTAAATTATTCTTATGAAGAAAGGAATTTTACAACATAAAATCAAATAAAATTTATTGATAATTTTTCATTCTTGACTGACCTGAGGCTCGAACCCAGCCGTTTTAAGGGCCGGTTACCCTTACATTCAAAAAGGAGCTAATTGCAGACTCTGGTTTCTTTCCTGCAGACAAGCATAAAGCTTCGCGGGATAAGCTAAGAAATTATAAAAAAAAAAAAAAAAAATAGAGTTTAAATTGCTGGTAAATGCCACACAGTATGAAAACATGTTTCGATTGCAACCACTCAATCTCTTCAGAGGGGTTTGCCGTTTAACACTCGCAGCCATCGACGACTGCTGGCAGTCAATAGTCAAACATCAATCTTTTAACCAAATTGTATTTAACCTTTGGTAGATCGAAATTTGCTTTGAATAATTATTTTTTTTTAATTGATTTTACATGTTCTTCCTAACTTCTGGTTTTTAAGCTCGAGGCCCAGGTTTTTGTTTTTATAAAATCATATTATCAAAGTTATTTTCGAGAATACAAAATTCATTTTCAATAAGATTTCCGTATGACGTGCTAAATTCCCAATTTTCTATTTTTGATAAATACACGGAAATTAATTGTCGAGGGAAAGCTATGCGCATTTCACAGGTTGCTTAGGGCAGATCATCAGGAAACCTTTTCCAAAGATTTTCGAAAATCTAAAAATAGTATACTAAAAAACCTTAAGGCGAATAAGAAATATAAACACTCAAATTCTTACTTGTAACAATATCAAAGCTTAAACAAAACACCAACAATAAATAGTGAGTTTATCTTTTCTCACATTTTCCTATCATATTTTATTTTCCAATATTTCGCTTCAAAACATCGAGTAGCTTCATCAGGGTTAAAGCTACATAAATATAAAAACAAATGAATACAAAATATCAATAACAATCAAACCAATAAGAAAGTTACGCACAAAACAAAATGTATAAACAACAAAAAACACTCAATGCAACGAAAGCCATGCTTACCCAGCAAAAACTTTACTTACCTGGTAAGTTAGCAAGTAATGTTTGAGAAAAATAAACACAACTTATTTTTGGCTGAATAACTACTTATTTTTGTTCGAGGTGTCCACAGAATTTAGTACTTACAATACACTTACTAGAAGCCAAAAAATATGTAGCCATTTTTTAACTACGAGTAAGTTAAATTGCAAGTACTTACTTACTTCTAGAAGCCAAAAAATCACTCGTTAGTAGACCTAATAAGTAGAAATTGAGTACGTTACAAGTAAGTAAATATTCAGTACTGCAAACAACACAACTAAAAAGTAGGTATTTAGCTGATTATTAGTAAGCAAATAAGTAGTGAAAATAAAAGAAGAAATAAGTAGTTGCTGAGGTCATTACTAGTAAGTACTTACTGAAGTTATAAGAAAAATGACAATTGTAATGACAACTACTTACCAGGTAACGTAAAAAATAACTATCACCTATTACTAAAAATCAATAAGTTTTTCCTGGGTACATATAATTTAAAAATTCAAAAACAAAACGTTAAAAAAGTTGTTGAACCGTGTTTAACAGTATTTTATAACTTCTAATAATTCAAAATTTTAAATCTTTTTTTATATTTTGAAACCGAAGTGCCAAACAATTGCCAGCTCTGAGTAAATTTGCATTACATATCTTCTTTTTTTATTAATATGTTCCACTATGTAGACTTCATATCATAAGACAATAATTTTTGTTATTGTAAAACTTAACGAAATATTCCTTACGGCACTTACGGTTTTAACTTTGTTATCATAAGGTAATTTTTAAGCAGTTCTGTATAATAACTCAAAAGGGCAAGAAGCCAAAATAAAATATTGTTTTAAGTTCAAGTGGAACTGTACGGAACTTTGGAAGAAATAAATGCCTGTTATGACTAAGGAGGTACCCAGTCCAACAAAAGTATTTATCACTATTTCTTTTGATATTGCACTATTAATAAACTATATGTATATTAATTAATGCACTGTGTTTTTTTTTTGTTGTTCTTATGAACTGAATGACGATAGAATTCTGCAAAGTTCTCTGTGAGATCAGCCTCAAAGTTAATTCTCTCCTTTGCTGGAATATTTATAATGTGGAGTACTGCTTACATGTAGCGATATTTGTAAATATTCTCGCTGTCAATAACTCGTGCTCCCTCAAAATTTGGAGAGTGATTTTCAACTGCACAATGGGCCTGCAACTCAGTGAAGTTTTATCCGATCAACGGAAAAACATATTTATTCAACAGTTTTAATTTTGTACAATTGAGATGAACAGCTCCTCAGATTTTCGAAAATATCTTATTAAGCTGCACGATTTTCACGTATATCTCAAAACTCTTCTTGTGAGAAAAAAATGAGTGAAATATTCGTGATCAGCAGCCCCAATTTAGCTAAAAAATTTATAATTTTTGAGGTTAATTTTTTTTGTGGCGAAGTGTTATTGGTGATATTATGACACGTATAATATGGTTAAATCCGGCTATACGTTCGTATTTGTTTTCAATTGTGTTCAGAACCAGTGTACAATTGTATTGATAAGTTACACAGCAGATGAGTAGAATGCATATACACATTGAATTCATGCAGTATGATTACTTCATACTTCTGCATGCATCTTGAAAAAAGGCCAGAAATTATCAAACTCATAGAATGAGTGGTGTGGAACTCCAGTTTTAGCTGCAAAGCAACTTTACAATGACTCGCATTCAAAAAATGCATCACTCCACACTGGGAAATTCCGGCCAAAAATCCATTACTTCTTTATTTCTTTGCGTAAATGGCTGAAATTTGGTATCAAACTTAAGAATATCTTGTTTGATCCCTAGGTAAAATTTTGGACATATACATACAGGGGTTGGTCAAATAGTATCGAAAAAAACTAAAAAGGGCTTTGGAGGTGTAATAAGATATGATCAATTGTAGCGATTATATTCAGAGTTTGTGTAATATCTATAAATGCTGATCTCCTGTCGCCCTCTTTTTGCCAACCTGAGCAAATAAAAGAAGATATGATCATTTACGGTTATCTTATAATATGTAAACTTATGTGATTATATACATAAATATATGTATATATAAGTACATATATCTTTACATAACTCAGACGTGGATCCGACTTGGTCTCCTTTGGGATGGGTGAGGGGGAGATTGTGTAAGAACCTTCAACTGAAACATACAAAATTTACAAAATTTCTTTTGGAAAGACAATAGAAATGGTATATATTTTTCCGTTTAAGGTAGCTGGGTTGATATCAGTACAAATTCATTTTTCTTCCCCTGTACTCGCGACTGCATAACAAATATCAAACCTCATTGCTTTCTTATTTCTTTTAGTAAATAGCTGAAATTTGGCATTCAAATATTGGGAATATATTCAGTATAAAAATAAAAATAGGTTAACAGAAGTGCCAATTATATTTTATATATTCGAGTTTCCAAAAGGTACCAAAATTTATATGAGAGCTTTTAAAGAGAAGAGAACACAATTTAAATTTAATTTTTGTCTTTATTACTTAGAAAGATAAATTGTTTACCAAAAAAGTACCAAAATTGCCCTTTTTTATACC
Source organism: Pollenia labialis (assembly GCA_949318255.1). Classification (NCBI taxonomy): domain Eukaryota; kingdom Metazoa; phylum Arthropoda; class Insecta; order Diptera; family Polleniidae; genus Pollenia; species Pollenia labialis. The sequence goes on from OX439142.1 coordinate 116,343,811, forward strand.
CAAAATGTGCAAATTTCAAACAAGTACCAAACACGTGACAAATTAATTTTCGATTCAATAATGTTACTAATTTTACCCGTTTTTACCCATTTCTAACCCCTTGAAATTTCAAAAGACTCTACTCTTTTATTTACACATTGGGAGGGGAGTCTACCTACAAAATTTCAAGTGTCTGTCTTATGTTGTTTGGGCTGGGCGATGATCACCCAGTCAGTCACGCTAATCTTATAAAAATATATAAAATCACTAAAAATTATCTAATGACTAGGGTGGCAGGTGGTGGCAGCTGAAATGTATAGTACTTTTTTTTGATACTTAACAGTGCTAGATATAATTATCACTTAACCTCCCCTAACCCAACCTTTTTGTTATGGTCTCTTTAAATTTGGCTTACTTTAGGTTTTATTTATATTTAAAGTAACTCCCAATCACTTCACTTATCTGAAAAAATAACGCAATCAAAATCACAATTATCACATGGAATGATTAATTAATAATACGGTTTAAACATAACGTGCTTATTTTCAAAGAAAACTTTAAATGATAAATAAAAGCTTACATTTATTTCAAAGAACAAAAAATCAACTTTGAAACCCTTAAATTTGTAAGAAAAAAACTATCTACTTTGCTACAGAATTAACAGTAAAATAGTTATTCAAGAGCCAAAATAAGAAATGACTTTTATGTTTTGAAGTGTTCGCTATAATCTGTCATCAAAATTTAATTGATATTAAAAAAAAAATCATTTTTGGCCGGAATTTCCCAGTGGGAACTCCAAAGTATTTTGATGTTTTGGATATCGGCCTGGCGTATGAGTTATAAACAATTATTGTATGGTATTTATTAATACCCATACGTTTACACTAATATATTTCAGGGTTTAAAAATTAGTAAATAGTTTTTTTTCTTCATATCAAAAACCACAGTAAATATTCAAAACTAAAATATTTAAAGGTATTCATATTGCAAAAATATTCTCAATTTACTAAAACCCTCGTAGTAATTTAAAAAAATTTTTAACCAGTGGCAATTTAATAAAATATCAATGCGCAAAATATTAAGGCCCTAATTTTGTAAAACACAACGCACGCCAAAGTATTTTATTGAAAGCAAAAACAAATTCATAAATATTTTGTAATTTTGTTGTTGCTTTGTACAGAAATTTATTTACCGTTTTAAAATTTTCAACGCTACAAGCAATGAGGCGTATGAAATCTTAAAAACCAATGTGAATTTCTGTTAGAGGCAACAACAAAATTACAAAATTTTTATGAATTTGTTTTTGCTTTCAATGCAATTCTTTGTCGCTGCGTTGTTTTTTACAAAATAAGGGCCTTAATGTTTCGTCGTACAAATATATTTTCTATGGAAATATTCAACTATTTTTAGTCACCATAAATATTAAATATTGTGTGTCTTCAATATCAATATATTACTGCCAGACATCACAAACTGCCGAAGTATATGCAAAATGTACGAATATAAAAAAACATAACAAAACAAAATATGCCGTCTTGTTGTTCATCGACTGCCAAAATATGCGACACAAAATATGCGACTATTACATAAGAAATATTTAAATATTTCAGTGTGAATAGTAAACATATTATTAGTCGGAAAATAAACTAATAATAGTCACAATATGAAGAACAAAATATTTTTGTGTGTACATACAAAAAAGGTTTAAAAAAGGAAAGATTTAAAATAAGAAATTCTTTGTATGATGTGTTGGTAGATTAAAATATAATTGTTAAATGGGTTTTTTATTTATTGAAAAAAGGTAAATTATGATTGAAAGGTGAGTTTTATAATTTAAATGCACAAATAAAAAAAGGATTGAAAAATCAACTAATGTTTTAAGAAAACATATGCATACATAGTTAGTATTTATACAAATATTTATAAACAGCCATTTAAAGAATATAGGGAGTGATATGTCATAGACAAAATTAAATTAATTGTTTGGACTAGTTGTTCAAAAATAAAGTAAAGGTACAAAAGTGCGTTTTTGTTTTGAGAAATTTATTTACAACAGTCAAATTTACTTTTATAAGGGGAAACATTTTTATGCGTGGGTGTGTAGATCATCAACAATTAAATGAGCCAAGCTAAAAACAAAATGAATAGGTCATAAGGTCATAGTTTTATAGGTCATAAAACTATGACCTTATGACCTATTCATTTTGTTTTTAGCTTGGCTCATTTAATTGTTGATGATAATGGAAGAATTCAAAATAGAACAACCAATCGCGATATTGTAATAGAAGCTCAAAAAATAGGATGTAGTGTAAATGTAGGTAGGAAGCTGCTTATATGATCTGTTAGAGAAAATAACATTTGAAGTAGTGATCACTGATCAGTTGTAAAGGCTATGCATATGCATACATATGTATGTACATTTGTACATATGTCTATATGTACATATAAGTAATTGTTAGCGACAAAGAAAACTTCGAAAATTGATATTGTGTATTGCGTTATACAAGTTGATTTAAAAAAATATTTATGACTTTTCTTGTTTTTTATAAGTATGTAATTTGGAAGAGAAATGTTTTTCAGAGTGTTGCTGTTTTTTTTTATTTGTACCTATCATAAATATTTTTTTAAGGTAAAACATTTTTGTTTGCTATATGCGCTTGCGTAGACATTAACGAAACCCAAATTTATGTACCTTTTTTATGTACAATTTTTGCTTATTTTATACACTTATCCCCTTTTCATTTGTTATTGCTTATACATATAAACAAACAAATGCAACAACACCGTGTGATTTCATAGACACAAACGTATGCAAATTTATCATATTTGCTTTTTTTTGTTGTTTTTTAGCTGAAAATAAAGGGGTATTTATTTTTTCACTTGTTTTTTTACAACAGGAAAAGGTATATAGAAGTATCAATAATTATGACGCCAACATTTACGCAGAAAGAGAATTGTACACACCATCTGAGGCAAGTGATGCGCATATGTATGCATGAAGATCCTTTTTAATAGGAATTGTTTAATTGTGCTTTATAAAATTAATAATATAATAGGAGAATATAGAACAGCACACATAAATGTAATCAAATTATTAAATAAAACTGAACCTGAGCATATCCCGTCTTTCGTTATTAAGCGACACGTTTGTTTTATAAGAAACCTATTTTAACCTACATACAATTCACAAAGTGTTGTTGATATTGATTCTTTTTTAGAAAAGACAGTGCAACAGTACGACAGCATATTACAGTACTGCAGATATAAAGCTATATATTTGTGGCACAATAAAATAAATAAAACATATAAATAGGTATTATTAAATATTAAATTAAAGATTTATGCCTGTATTCCAGGGTTAAGAAAATACACACAATGTACTGTTCAAAAGCCACCAGCACATACATTTTCTTTACATAACAATTTTGTGTGTTTTAAAATTTTAAACGGTGCCGAACTCAACCACGATTTTGTTTTGTTTTAATATTGGGTTGCGTACACGGGCATGTGTAGTTCTCGTATTTTAAGATCGAAACACACTTTAAAGGCGCCCGTACACGGCATGTTATTGTCATCTGACATGTCAAATTTCTTACCTCAAACATGTCGTGTGTTACCTTTTGAACTTTGCTTCTGTAAAAGTCAGATGCAAGTTTCTTTACAGCTGCAATTAGTTTCCTCTCCGGAATTTATATTGTTCCAATGTATCAAAATAAGCATTATTAATATATATCGATTTTTGGTTTTGAAACTGAGTGATCACAAGGTTTTAATTTGATGTCTTATTGACGAAGATTTTAACAATGAATTTCTTTTTTTCATGGTTTCTCAATAAAACATAGATTTAATCTTGAATGGTATTTCGTATTTTTTGTGGATTTTTCCTATTATTTGGATAGTTAAAATGGGTTTCAGCGATTGGGTTATTATTTATAATAGAATTAGACTATTTTAATTTTTTTGGTTTTTTAAATAAAAAAAAATTTTTGACTTCTACTACAATTTAACAGAAATCGAGCTTTTGTTAATTTTTTTTTGAATATACAACATGCAGCTTAAAAATAAGATTTTCATTGGTTATTTAATACTTTTCTAAATGTTATTTTTTACTTTTTAACAATTTATTTGATTAGTTTTTGGTTTTGTCTATTTAAATTAATTTTAATATATAAATTAAATTCTCGAGCTTAAGGTCTTATTTTTTATATAATAAACTTTTCACAAATTTATTAAAACCAATATTTCGGCACTTCTTTGAGTGCCTTCTTCAGGGTTTTTTCTTTTTCTTTTTAACAAAAAAATTAACAATATTTTAATTTAAAACAAATTTAACAAAAATTGACAAAATTAAAAAAAAAAATTTTGGCAATTTTTGTTAAATTTGTTTTAAATTAAAATATTGTTAATTTTTTTGTTAAAAAGAAAAAGAAAAAACCCTGAAGAAGCCACTCAAAGAAGTGCCGAAATATTGGTAAAACCTTAAGCTCGGGAATTTAATTTATATATTAAAATAAAAAAGGTCGAAGAAAATACATATTAGATAAATTAATTTTATCCATATACATAAATCCTTTTTACGACAGCCTTTAATCTAAAGGAGAAAGAAGCAAGAAAAAATTGCAAACTAAAAATTTGCTTAATAAATTTAGACAGACAATAAGGGATGGATACCAAGAAAATTAAATTTATATTTTATAGTTTAGATTTAAGAAAATGCTTTAAGATAATAAATAAATAAATTTCAACAAACATTAAAAAAATTCTTTTCAACACTTTCAAATTAAATATTAACCCTTCAAGGCCAATCCCAATACATTCTCAACATAAATTTCAATGCCTGCAAAAATCTTTACACCACATAAAACAAGTCATAAAAAACGTGTTACCAAATACGTGTAAATAAGCCTACAAAACTAATCTGGTTTTAACTGGATTTTCAAGACTATAAACTATTGAAGAGTAGAGGAAAACTAAATCTTTTGGTATCTCAGAATATCTAAACTACGACATAAAGAAAAACCAAATGATCATTTTTATGGAGATTTTGCTTGTTGCTTGGCATACTAAAATTTGATGGCCATATAAAAGTGCAAAATGAAATGAAAATCCAAATAAACTTTTCACTTCAAATATTCTCACAATAAATTGTACAAACACAGAGAGATGATGAAACACAATTCAAATAAATTGCTAAATCTGTTTCAGAAATTACAGTGTTTCCAAATGCAAATGAAAAACAAAACTCAAATTCAAAAAACGTGATAACATAGAAAGCAATAGAAGACAGATTTGTAAAAAAATAGATTTTGTGTCCCAAACATAAGTTGACAAATTGATCATCATTGCATTAATGCTTTTTTATAAAGAATTTCATATTTGTACAAATTATTATTTAAATTTCAGAAAAAGACTCATAATAAGAGATCATAAATAATAATAATTTTCACAGTTTTAAGCTTATATGAAAAATAGCTGACTACTACCACTAAAAATTGTAAATAAAAAAGCAGAAGGTTTTAAAAAATAAAGAAATTTGCTCAATAATTAGGAAAAGAATTTATGGAAATAATTACTTAGGGCCAGTTATTATCATTGATCATAAAAGTATGTGATCACTTAAAGAGTAAATTTTCAAATAAAAAATAAATTTTTGTTACTTGATATGAATGGCCAAAAAATGTGCTTGTTATTACGTTCAAACCCTTTTTTAACCTTCTGTCGAGGAAGAATTTTGTTGTTTGCCCTCAGTGAAGGTATCGTTATATTCGTCTTAAATATTCAAGCGTCTCACAGTGGCGCCTTTTGACTTTTTTCGTTGCAAAAATCATAACTTTTGAACTGATAAAGATATTTAAAAATTCTAAAAATCATTTAAAAGGAAACTTCTTCAGCTTTAATATACATGATTTGCAAGGTCATACGTTAGGCGCGGCACTGTGCACAGTGTCTGCTTTCGACTGTTTTTATTACAAACATCATAACTTTTGAGGTAAGAAAGATATTTTAATAAAAATTAGTATCATTATTGGCCATAGCTTTGTGAAAGCACTGTGCACAGTGGTTTTTTTGTTGAAAACATCATAATTTTTGAAGTTACCAAGAAATTTGTAATGGGGAAAAACACTGGATTTTTAAATCTTTTAGGAACAAAATAAGTGCTCCCTTATTGTGATAGGAATTGGACACGATTACACGTTTAACATTTCTTGTCGAAAAATCATATATTTTGAAGTAATGATATTTTTAAAATTTCTCAAACATTTAAAACACAACTTTTTGTGCTTTAAATGACATTCTCATAGGGAAGTCTAGAAGAAATGCTACTCTAATATCACATGTTATATTAATATAAGTCATTTTATTTATATTACAGATAAAAATTATTGAAATATTTTTAATATTTATTTTAATTTATAATATTATTTTATAGTATGATATATTATAATAAGATATTGAGTTATTTTTATTAATTTTTTTAATAGTTAGTTTTCTTCAAAATAGTCATTAACATTTTGAGCGATTTGTAATATATCGGAGCTATATTTATATTCTTCCAAATCTTTTCGAGATCTTACATGTCTCCGCGATGAAATCAGTGGGTCTGAAGAGGCCGCCAACATATTAAAAAGATCCTCATTCCGTCTAATCCGTGAAATTTTGCAAGTAAATTGCAAATTAAATACATTTTCATTATGTGATTTTCTAAATAACTCGAACAATTCCGAATTTTGAAATGACATTATGAGTTCTGGTACTGATCACTACTTTTGCAAAGTAAAACTTTAACTGATTGCATTACACAATTGCAGATTAATTTATACCCAAAAATAAAAAGGTTCAAGCTACCTGATTTGCGAAACATAAATCTAGGCCACAATTAACTGGATTATAAACAACTGCAGATTTTATTTTACTTAGTATAAAAACCAAGTTTTAAAACTACCTGCCTATTTTCATAATGTGTTCTTAAATGTTAATAAATAAACAAATTCTAATAATTGTGCCTACCTGATTGACACAAGAAAATATTATTTATAAATAAGGCTACATACATACATATTTATAAGTAGGCACATATGCATACATTAACAGAAATATGTCAGTCAGTTCCACCAATATTTACATTTTTGTGCTGTAAGATAACATAAAATATAAAAAATCATAAAATTTTGGCAGCTTTTTTTCCTTATTTGGCAATTTTTTTTTTAATTTTGGTTGCAAAAATATCTTGGCTGTGACAACGCTGGCTATAAGATTTTAACATCTTTCTTCAAATTTCAAGAAAACCTGTAATTTTTTGTGGCCCAATTTAGCGAAATTATTTAAAGTACTGTGTAGTAAAAATGCTAAAAAAATATGGGCGTGACCATTTTTGCCCATTTTTAGATATTCTCTATTTTATTTGTAAAAAGTACCTAAATAAAGGGTGTCTGAAAAACGGCAACTGCCAAAAAAGTAGGGCATCTGGTGGACATTTTTTTACTTATTTTAATAAACAATAGCTATACCTTTAAAACAATATCAAAAAAGTAGTGATCACATGGCAATATTTCTGACACTTCAATTCTAAAATGTCTTTTATTTTCTCTAATCACCTTTTTTGGACCTTCTACAAAACTGTCGACTTTAAGCAGCTCCACTAGCTATAATTCTTATCCAATTAAGAAAAATGTTTTTGAATTCTGATCAGTAAACTGTTCTTTATACGATGTGTTCATTCATTTTACAAAATTTTGTCATCAAATTTTGTATTTTTGCCACGGTTTTTGGGAAAAGGCGCCACAGTGCGTCTTAAGATAGTTGTTAAAAAAACTAAACGGATTTTATGCACCAAATAAATATAATACGCTAAAATATTAACAAAACCTGCCGACTAGGGTATCAAAATAAAAGAGATATCTTTAAATTTAAAAAGGAATAATTAATTGGCTTATAACATATCTAGCTGGCACCTCTCATAAAACGTTTCGGAGCACTATAAACTGAAAAATTAAATAAATAATTCAATAAATCAAAAGTCGCGGAAAATGGATAATTTTAAAGGGACTAAAAAGATCGAAATAATATTGAGGAAATACATTTGATATAAACTAAAGACAAGATAAACTTTACTTTGATTTAACAGACTTTTATGTGCGCGAAAATAAACAGTACATTATTTAGCGTTCCGCTCACACACCCAAGAACGTATTCATTTTTTTTATTAATTGCGTAGACGAACACAACCCTTAATACCTTTTGTAACTATTTTTAGGAAAGAGCCGAACATTATACATTGTTCTGTTCTTCGTTTAAAAATAGAACAATTGTTTTGATACTGCAGACAAACATTATATTTTAATGTTATCTAATGTTTCTTTTTTTACATTGATAAAGAAAGAACAAACAATGTTATTGTCATCGGCAAAATCATATTTGTCATAGTTGAATAAGTGCAACATCATAAAGCCAAAACCTTATTATGGTTACTTCGAACATGTTAATAATGACATTAATACATCTATGGTGACAAGTCATAACAGCCTAAGTCTGTTTTTCAATATATTCAGTACAACAGTTTAAAGTTTGGAATCTTCACTGAAAATCGGGCGACGGATCTTTTTTGGAAAACTTTGCTACAGATTCCAAGGAAACGAACTTCTTTAATTAGTTGTTAAAAAAAGACACTTGGACTTTTATGAATTGTTGAGCGAAAAAAAGTCAAAAGGTTAAAGTTGAGTTAGGCTATTATTTCAGATAAAATAAAAATCTTTTAGTGTGCCTAAGTTGACATAAATTATTATTTGATGCCAATATATTTTAGATTCGGTTGTTATAAGATAAGTTGATTCAGGCAATAATGAAAAAATAATGTTTATGTGTGTTGTAATCCTAAATTGACTTAGGCGGTTATGCCAAAACAGTAATTTAGAAAAACAACTTCAGCTTTTAGGTTTCTTAGGGTTAATTGCAGTGCTGTGGAGGCGGAGTCGGAGTTGAGGTTTTTGTATCGAAATCGGAGTCGTAGTATCCACAAAAACTCGCAACTCCGAGTACGACTCCAAAATTTTTCGGCATAAAATGTTGAAGTTATGAATAGGTGTGTTTCAAAAATTTAGATACAATTTGATTTTGACAAATCTTTTAACACTTTATGAGAATAAATATTTAGATTGTATCAAAGCATATCCTTTTCTATGTTTTTATGAGTGCAGGTGGTAACAAAACTGGTTCGATTCACTTACCAGACATTTTCAAAACATTCTCTGCATTTTCTGTAACAAAACAAAACTGGTTCACTGTTGTAGGCGTTCTGTTTAAAGTGCGCCACGGTATTGTTGATGAAAAAAAGTCGAATTAGTTAAAATGCAAATTTGTAAACCAGTTCGCTTGAATATACAAATTTGGTTTTTATAAATATTTTGTACATAACTATGGGACGAAAAAAACTATGGCGGGTACACTGAAGAAAAAGATTTCAATTTATTTGTTTAAAAATGCATATTTTTTTTAACTCTACAGGTGGGAGATAAACTACACCAAGCCAAATTTTGAAAACTTTAGAGCAGACCGCAAAAACATGTTGAAAATCAAAAATACTTTTATTTCTGTATTAAAAATTGGCCTTTGTTCGAATATTTTATATGACTCTAATATTTTTTTATGTCGATGATATCCATAATAAAATTACGTAACATACCTTAACTTATTAAATTGAACTTGGCGTCTTTTACCTCCCATGATGGTATTGGTACTGTTCAATCTCTTGAGACAAACAGTACTAAGTCCAACAACAAAAGGTCTTCTATTTCCCAAAAATAATACAAGGCTGACAACAATTTATTTTACCTTAATTTTCTCTTCGAAATGTGTTATACAAATTATTTAAGTAAAAACTGAAGGCGCATCTGCATGTTTAAATAAAGACTGTCTACAAATTCAGTGGTAAACCACACTAAATAAATTTGATACAATTTACGTCTAAGCGAGTTTAAACTCTTCTAACCCGAAAACTACATTAGATAAGACTTATGGGAATTTACACATCCACAGAGGAACAAATTCTGATTCCAACAGTATAAAAAACGTATTTTGAAAAGATGTGAATTGGTGTAGTTTATCCCTCGCCTACAGAACTATTGTTGCATTTTTTACTAGCACTGTTTGCATAATTTTAATATATTAATATAACTTTCCAAATATACTTAAGCTCAATGAATAATTTTGCTAGTGGTCTATAGTGTATTGCAAAGCTAGTTCGATCCCATATGGATTGTAGCAAAACTCTTTTCTTTCTTTCGAAACTTCGTAGCAAAACTCTTAAGTTCTAAGATTAAATCTATTTTTTTTTTGTATATTGCAGTTTGTTTAAATTTTTCAACTGTTGATTTTTTAATCAAGAATGGCATAACACTTCAGAATCAAAATAGTTCAACTATATACGTTTTTTGCATTTTCAAAAATTCGAACGAATTTTGCATCTCACCTACTCATATGTAAATAACTATATTAAAGCTCAATGCGGCACTTGTTAAAATTGAAATACCGATTTGAAATTTTTATGGAATTTTTTTTTTTGGTATACAGTAGAATCTCACAAATTCGAACCGTCCAGAAATTAGAACCGGCCATTTCAATGTATTGGACTCTCTGAAATTAGAACCTGTGGTTTTAATTTCTGGAAGTGATTTTTTTTTTGTTTTTATTTTTACTAGTTATCATTTTTTTATGATTTTGAACTTAATAGGCGAAAAACCAAATTAAACGCTCTAAAATTAGAACAGGGGGTTCTAAATTTTGGAAGTTTTTTTATTTTTGTGTTTTTCCTACAAATTATTTTTTTTTGCTCATTAAAGTAAAAATAAAGGGGGAGTCACCGATTTATTGCTGGTGTGTACAATTCGTTCATATGCGTATGCAATTTGATATGTTTGTACAAATTTGGGTCAGATGATAACTGAAGGTCAAAGTAAAGTGTTCATACGTATGAAAGATACAAAAATGTCAAACAAACGTAAAGAAATCCTTATTATTGCAGTAAACACATTTCTAACCTTTTTCACGTCACTAACGATATCGTTGTATCCATGTTTTAATAAATCAAAAAAACAAACAAGTATTACTGATTTTATGTGAAAGACCAATTAAGTTCCTAATAATTAAAAAACTTTTAAAACGTTTTTCTATGAATTCAATATGCTAAATTAATTAAATGTTATTAAATAAAAACTGTTTCGAGTTAAAATAAAGCTTACACAACTAGTTTCATTATAATTTCATCATTTTCTGTAACAAAAATGTCCAGAAATTCGAACTTTTCAGAAATTTGAACTGCCCGGTGCACAAAGTGGTTCTAATTTGTAAGATTCTACTGTATTAACCATTTAAAATGTACTTCATTAAAAAAGAGTTTAAAGTCAAATAAGGACCAGTCTCATATACACTGCGAATCAAATGAGTTAAAAACTCATCAGATGGAGTTGGAGTTATCACTTTTTCTTGACGACTCCACTGCCCTGGTTAATTGCCTTCCTATAACAGGCACAAAAATGAAAAATTTTCAGCAAATAGATTTAGACACGCTGAATACGATGGTACTAATAACTCAATTGTGTCAGAACGCGAGTTAGGCTGTTATGGGTTGTGGCCACAGATGTTATAAAGAAAAATATTATTTATATTAATACTTAAATTCAGAGTTCGAAAATAAACATTATATACTGTATTTTAGTGTTACTTACGGTAGAAACATGAAAAGTACAAACGTTTGTGTAGTAAAAACCTTAAAATACAGTACTTCACCAACCCAACATAAAGATCAGAACATTTCAGCGCGTTCTGTTTTTCGTAAACAAACCTCACAAACTTCGTTGTATTCATAATTATAAGTATTTATCGACCTTTTTTGATTACTTTAAATAGTTTTTATAGTTTTCTATATACAGGCTTTCAAGGTCATTAATTTAATAGTAATAAAAGATTATTTATTTCATTATCAATACAATCCGACGTTTCGTGTGTATTCTTTCCAACTTCTTCAGGGATTGAGTTTTATTAAAATAATAATCTTTTTCGTCAGTTTACATCATTTATAAAATTTATCACAGTATTTTGTATAGGTGGACAACACAACAAAAAACTTAAAATATTCAGTTCAGCACAAAAATATTCGATCGTTTCATTTGTGCTAGTGCCATTTAAGCTGGTAAAGACAACAAAACAGTTTTCACAAAAACAAAATACACATCGCGCCATTATTGCAACAAAGTCATATCTCAAAAAATTAAAAGTTTGCAGTTACTTAAGCTCCTCCACACCTTCTCTAGTGATTTGTGTTATATCTTAAATTGAACCGAAGTTATAGCAAACTATATTTTATTAAATCAGTATAAAAAGGTTAATTTTTATATCTTTAACCGCATTTTGCTTTTTTTTTATATATGACTATTTTGCATTAAAGGAGCGATATGGGCTTTAAATGAAAAAAAAAACAAAAACCAAAAATTTTCGAACACTGGTTGAATTTATTTAAATTAAACGATTACCCCAAAAGTTTAACAAATATAGTTGTATGGTACATTACATTTTTTATAGCAAATATGATCGATTACTTTGAAAAAAGCAATTACCATTAAATTCAGCGAATTCGAATTAGATTTACCAGAATGGTGCCCAGCTTGTTAAGATTTGCGACTAGCACAGTATTAATAGTGGTAAACAAATGTGTGTCGTACTTAAGCAAAAAATGTTCAGGTTCAACAATAATATTGTTCTAGCTTTTTGATGTAGGACTACTTTAATCATTATTGCATATGTTCATGAACATTTTTTTAATTTAATGAAGGTTAAAAGAACAAATTTACTATTAAAATTATCCTCAATAAACGTTAGTTAAATTTAATAATCGTTTGTGAATACGGGGTTATATGGTTAAAGAGCCATCATACGTTAACAATTTTTTCGGTAAAAATAGTTTTGTTGGAGGTTACGAAATAAAAATATCAGTTTCTTTGCGTGCGCATTAATTTTATTAGAAGGCTGAAGCCTTTAATTTCACTTCAGGGGCCTGATTCTGGCAGTCGTGATCGAGTGATTTCTCGAATCGAAAGCATTTTATTATCGAAATATTTTAGTCAATACTGAATGAACCGGATTTATTTTTTCAGTGTTAAGCTGGGATCACACGATTGCCGCAATGTACCAATTTTCACACTTTTTAATACCCCAATCGTGTGACCGCACAACCAAGTGGCTCATGTACCAATCGAGGACAATATTGTGCTTTCTTTTACCAATCAAATGCAACCCTGGTGCGGCAATCGTGTGACTGTTTGCTATGCAACCGCGCGTCAATAAAAATGACAAAAATGCACCAATATTTATTGTGTTCTTGTGCGGCAATCAAACAACACAATACGCGCCAATATTTGCCTTTTTATTAGATTTACTTTTTTGTGTTTCTTTTAGTAGGTAATGAAAATAAATACGTATGTATTTATTTATATTGCATTTAAATTTTTTTAATTAATTATTTTAAGTATGTATGTTCACAAGCATATTGAGCTGTTCTGTGCGAATATTTTTATTAAAGATATTTCTATTCGAACCTAAACATACGAAATTGTTAAACAGACTGTTAATTTTTGGAATATCTTAAAAAATTAAATAAAACTATTCAACAATAATTTGTTTAAGTATATGATTTGTATCATTTATCATTTAATTTTTTTCAATGAACAATCCAACAAGAACTTTCAAACAAATAAAAAAGCTACCACAACAGCTGTTTTCGCAGTTAATATACATACATAAGTAAGAACAATCGTGTGACTGTTCTGCGGCAATTGTTGTAACCATTTCGCTTTGTACCAACTAGCGGCAATTAAATTTGTATAAAACAGGGCAATCGTGTGATTTCAGAAAATTTGGTTGGGGCAATTTCATTATTGTGCGTCAATAAAGCACAATAAAAATTGTGTCATATTGGTGCATTTGCGGCAATCGTGTGATCCCAGCTTTATAAAGCATTAATTTGAGTTTCACAATACTGAAAAAATAATTTCGATTCGTTAAGTATCAACTGAAATAAAATTGCTTTCGAATCGAGAAAGTACTCGATCACGACTACCAGAATTAGGCCCCAGTTTATAATTTGAAATTGGCTCCCGCCTGATACGATACTTAACGCGGGCTTTGAAGTACATACGGTTATTGTCAGAGTGGCCGCTAGAAGCGAAGTGAAAATAGAAGCGATAATAGTTTGTTTTATATAAATGGTAGAATGGGTGAGAGTGAACGCTATATTCAAACTATGAAGGATGTATTCTGACGAGGATTTTTAATGGCAGTTAATACTTTCAAAAATTTTTTTATTAGAGACTAAGAAGAAGGAAAAAACTGCTCCGAACTCTTTTGATATTTATTACAAAAATTTAACTTAGCTTACCATCAAACACACATGAGCTGTTAGAAAGCTACTTATTCGGTGGTAAATTATTTTTTAAAGAAGGCGAATGTTTAAACAACGGAGGATAATAGTCATGGAACCAGGATAAAGTCCCCTATTAAAATCAATAATCAAATAATAGCTAAACACTCGCATATAAAATATCTCGGTATAAATCTAGATCGGCGATATAGAGGCAAAATGATCTTAAATGAAACTAAATGCCATTTAAATTCATTGGCTTATTGAAGGAAATTGAACTTGAGGCAGTTAATCTGGCGAATGCGAAACCGTTTGAGGCAACGAAAACGGAGTTAAAGACATGGGCTAGGGATATCCACACGGCCATCAGGAATAGGAGCACTGTGTGTAGGACCACTAAGATTTTGTGAAGTAGTCCGGATGAGAGGAGGACAACAAGCCTCCTTAATAGGAGTAAGTCTGAGGTTAGTATGATAGTGCATATCCTGACTGGTCATGCAGGATTATGGGTACAAATACACCAAATTGGACGGGTGGAGACGCAGGAACACTTTCTCCGTCACTGTCAGGCCTTTGTCGAGTTAAGATCCAAACACCTCGGGAGCGATGTCTGAACTTAGGATCCCTGAAGAACGTCGACTGGAAAACCTTAAGAAATCACATCCGGCAAACTGAGTTACTTAACACCGGACGTTAACTCCCCCAAAAAGGTGGTGGTATTACTACTCACCTAAATCTCCATGTTCTTAGGGAGCGCACAACAGGCTCGGTAGTGGCCTAAGTGTATATCACTCGTGATATTAGGCTGCATCCTTATGCTTCATCATCCTTTCGACCAAACCTAACCTTATCACAACCGCCCTCTGGTATATAAATATCTTAGATGTCCAGAAGCATCTCAATATCCCATTAGAAAAAATATAATTACAAAATATACGGTAAAATAAAAATAAAAAGCTTGAATTGCACTCAAATCTATTAGCGAATAATTTTAAATGATGGTGGCCACCCTCAATTAAGGAGAAGAGATAGTGCAATTGCCACCTGATTAGAGGAGCGCTTTACACCTTCATAGGTGAACAGATAGGGAAATTTTTCTGGCACTGACAGGACATATAATAAAGTATTAGAATAAGATTTAATTAATTATTGTTAGTTCATAATTAATGTATCGTCGTCTTAATATGCAAACCTGCTAAATTCACTTTTTAAGTCAATTGAGATTTTGATGCCGTATGGATGGAGAAAGATACGTCTAATCGACCAGTATTTAGTTTTTTTTTTTCAATTTGAGCCTTGAAGTGTATAAAACCAACTATATTTTTGGGTTTCCTTTCAAGCTGCAAATGTGAAATGTAACAAGTTTTTTGTCTCTCCTGTAAAATGTGCTTAAAGGGAGTTAGCAGGGTTTCATATTAAGCCGACGATATGTATGAAGTTCAATAAATAAATATTGAGAAAAAAATTGTTTGTACAAAAAAAAACGGAAAACATCGAACATTTGGATACCTTAAAATTTATTGATGTCCACTTTCAGTTAAAATGGACCCCAAATGAACTGAAAACGATGGACATCGATTACACGAATTCTTTTTTAGCGTTTCAGGTAGAACAAGATATGGGAAGATTTATTCCATACACCTTTTAGCCTAAATTTGTTTTCCTCTGGCTACAATTTATTTTTAGTTGATACGAAACAGCCAACTTTTTTCTATTAGTTTGGTTATTTATTGTCTTTACTAATAAACCAAAAATCGCTTATCCTGGAAGAAATTTATATACAA
Source organism: Pollenia labialis (assembly GCA_949318255.1). Lineage (NCBI taxonomy): Eukaryota > Metazoa > Arthropoda > Insecta > Diptera > Polleniidae > Pollenia > Pollenia labialis. The sequence goes on from OX439142.1 coordinate 116,359,981, forward strand.
AATTCGAAGTAAAATAAAATAAAATTTGATTTTTACGATTTGTTTATATCATTTTATATACCCCTTATTGCCATTTCAAGAAAAATGTATATTAAAACCTTTAAGATTTAGATGAATAAAGGTTTATCTAAAAGAATTTTCTTTAAAATTTTCAACATTATGTATCCACTTTTCCAAATCTTTTTGTGGCCTTAGGGTTTTGAATGTCTTTAGTTGCTGAGAGTTCATTGAAGTTAAATATCATCACTTTTTTCTTTCAAATGTGAAAACTCAAAATCACTGTCTTTCATTTCAAGCTCAAGTGAACTTATCACATTTTCAGAAATTTCTATTGGAAATGCTAAAGCAGTATTTTACATTTGTAAAGAATAAAACGATAGAGGAAGGGACCAAATTACCACCCAATTTGTAGCTTACATATTGTTGAAGTTTTCTGTGTCCAGATGTCCGTCGAAAGGTAGCAAAAGGCTTACAACATTTAATGTGTTATTTTGTGTTCAAGGATTGAAAATATTGCCTGAAAATACTATTAAAAAAAGATTTGTTTTATGTTAAAGCAAACATACACACTCTCGCTCACATATTCAGTTGTATGTGTGAATGATTGTATCCTTTAGTTTAACTATTTTGCAAAAAGCCAAAGGTAAAAATTGCATTAATATGCGGGTTGAATGATAAATATCATGGACCTCAACTTTGTCTGTTTTTAGATCTGTTTTTGGGGTAGATGTGTACTCAAGTATATTTATCTCTTTGTGTGTGTGTGTGTGAGTGTATTTACAATGCTAAATTGTTGCCAGTTTTTGTTGTATGTGTGATTTTATGTTGGTAGCTTCTGGTTTGTCAACCATGTTGCCATGTTGTATTTAATACCAACAACCAATTTTTTGTGGTTTCATATTTTTTTTTTTTTTTTTTTTGATTTAATTTTATTACATTCATGTTTCCCTATCAACTGTTTATCAAATTTATCTGTCATATACATATGAATTTGTGTTAATGTGCGTGCATTTAACGTCAAGTTAGCCTGTGTTATTCTTATAACTTTAATCTTGTGTATGTGTCTGCATGTGTCTATTTATTTGAAACACTTAATTTAACTGATATTTTGACTGAATGCACAGATTTGATTTTTGGAAAAGAAGGAATAAAATTTTTTTTGTTATCAATTTTACATATACAAAATGTCTTATTTCTATTTGTTGTCTTGTTGAAAATTGTTTAAATTCTTGTATGCTTAACGACTTGATAATAAATTAGATTGTATTGGTTTTCGCAAATGCTTCATAAAATTGAAAAAAAATATGTTAACAGGATTAAGAAAATTAAATATTGAATGAGTTGAGAGAGCAAGAGGATAAAAATAAAAAAAGAACAAAAACTATGTAATTGATATAATTTAGACGTTTTTAACATTTAAAAGCTGATTGTTTCTTCCTAAAAAATTGTCATTTCAAAGTTTTTGGAAAAAAAGATGGACGGCTAACTTGGGACTTAAAAGCAACCCTTTGTGATGCCCTGATCTAGTGACCGGAGACAAGCCGGTACTTACCAGATAAATTTCCAGCCTGAGGCCTCCAACCATTTCGGCTCCCTGCAAAAAATAAAGATCGAACTTCGGCCTAGATTAGATAGAACAGCCAAACATGGCAATTCTGGTCTCCCAAAATACCTCATCGTTACATCCCCGAGTCCGGGGCATTCGCATTGCTACTCCTTACTGCAGTCGCCATTATTACTTAGACCTATCCTCGTCGCATGGGCCCCATTTTTGTTGTTGTTGTTATGACCAGCACCAGTTAGGACTAGCATCCCAATTAATGCATTGAATTGTGTTGGAAATAGGAAAATAGGTTTTATGAAGCATGTAAGAGGGAGTAGTGTTTATAGTCGTTCCATTTGATCTTATCTATGTTGAAAGTGAGAGGTAACACTTCCGCAAGAGGGTCATTCCACGCACAAAAAGTTCGTCCAAAGAAGGCGTTATGCGATGCATCGGCCAACAGACCACAAAAATGGGCTCTTGGGAAAAATGCGTATTACGAAAAAACGTTTAGTTTCGGCAACCAGTACCCATCTTCTTTAACTTTGGTGAGACCTTCTCTCATCCAACAGATGTAAAACAAGATATTCCATCCAAAAAATGTATCTGTAACTCATTTCGAAAACTATCAAAAGCGAATGCGTCATTGCGTTATAAATGTCATAGTAATCCACTTAAAGCCGTTGACGGCGACTAAAAGTTACTAAAATTAAAACATTTTCAACGACTACCTCTTCCGTGTTATTTTGAATAAATTTTTTAGTGTTACAATTTTTTTCATCCCGTTTTTATTTTGAGTGTTTTTGACAGTTCAATGCGGGAACTTTCGCGCACAAATTTTACAGGCACATTTTCTTTTTGTTAATTGGCGAGTACTTACGTGGCAGCTATTTCTCGCAAAAAATGTTACAGACGCACAGTTTAGTGAGATAAACAGTTGCTTTTGTCTATTCGTGGCATTTCGGTTTTATTTCTCACATTTCAATCGAAAAGTTATTCAACGCGGTTGTTTCAGAACATGATCCCTTATTTCATCTAAAATTCTGATATGAATACATCCCATTGTAGTAACGATAAAATAGCGAAATACAACCCACATTGCAACGGTGCGCAAGAAAATCAATGGAATTGAACACGCTACTGTCCCCGATAAGGAACTTCGTCCTCTCCTGCACGCGGTCAACAAGCTCCAAAATAGACTTTGAAGCACCGAACCGCACATGAGAGTTGCATTCCATTCGCAGTCGGGCATAAGTGGTAAAAATAGTAATGAGATCAGAAGGAGTGAAGCCTCTCTTACACTTAACTGTTTCTTTCGACTCATTTTATAAATGTTTTTTTTATAAATGTTTTGTCCATCGGGCATCACATTGTATTTTCACGCCCTGAACATGAAGAGATTCTTAATACTCAATAAATATATCACCCTTATATACAGAGGAGGCACCTTGATCCGTTGCGCGTTTGTGGACATTAAAATTAACCCTATTCGCACGACCCCATTCCGAGATTATGTCAATGTCCCGACTAAGCGAATCATGTTTTGCCTCATAGCACTAACATCTGCTTATATTATAATCAAATTAATGTGAATGGCAAAGGCTGCCATCTATTCTGCATTCTTTTGCGTTCTGAAAGATCTCATGCAATTAGCAATTATGTGGGCATTTTCCGGGACCAAACATGTATTAGGGAAAAAATAATGTAACTTTAACCTGGCGATCCTTGCGAAAAAAGTAACACCCTTATAGAAAGAGCCAAATGCTAAAACAGATCGTTTAACCATGAGCAACATTTTTGCCAATCAGTTAACATCTGAATTTGTTTGATTTTTTATGCCACCGAAATTGTACGACTTAAATGATCTCGAGGGCAAATGATTTCCGAGAAGAGGTGAGGTACCTGATGTAATAAGAAAAGTTATGGAAATGGTCTGGAAAGAGCACGTCAGGCAGAAGAAAATTATGGAAACGATTTGAAAGATATAATCTACGGGATTTAAAATATTTTTTTGGAACTCAGAGGTCCAAAATGACCCGTAAAAAATAATTTTCCTAATATATTCCCATTTATTCTAAAACTTGGCATTAGATTATTAAGCCATCGATATGTATATTTAAACAATAATCTAAATTTCAATAAATGACAACCTACAATACCATCAATGAAACAAAAATTTTCATTTAATTAATCGTAACGTTATTCAATGCGGCACTTTGTATAAAGGTTGTGCACCTCACCAACATTGTGCAACATCACCAACTTTTGTTAGAATCAGTCTATATCAAATTACTTTCGCCGCCATTAATCAAATTAAAATGTGTAACAAAACTTATAAATAATAGCAAAGAAATAAGGCTATTAAAAAAATTGTAACAGTGGATCATAACTCTAAGAAGACCGACAATTATTCTAAGTTTCTTGTATGTAAACACTTTAATATTTAAGAATTTTTTTTATTCAGAATGTCTTGATATATACTTTTGGTTTATTTTTCAAATACGCTGAACATTTTTTATTTCAAATTTTTAAACAATTGAATATAACAAATTTAATTTTGTGCCAAAGGATTTTAAATATTGAAATGAACGGAGAAATTTAAAACATTGAAATAAACACAAGATTTAATAAATAAACAGATTTCCTCTAAGTGCAAATAATATTTAAAGGGGAAAAATAATATTAATTATTGTGGATAATCTTAATTGCATTAAAACCACATCAAAATTCTAAATTTTATTCGGCAAAAAACGCAGCAAAATTCCAATTTCTGTTATTATTTTCTGTATAAGATGCACTGATCATTTATTATAACTTTTTTTGTGGAATTCAAGAAAACTAAAGTAATAATTATTTTACTTTAAATTTCAACTTATAACTTATATAAAATCTTTTTATTTATAATGTTAAACATGTACCATATTACAACGTAACATTATCAACACTTATACAGAAAAATTACTTTCACATATTATATAAAATATAATACTGACACATACATAAAAACACTTACACACAAATACATATTTTTTGTGTTAAATTTTAAATATACCCAACAAACACGAAGTCAAACCTTTGATATGAAATGACTTTATCATTTGACATCAAACGCAATTCTCAAACGTTTTTCAATTGTTTGATTTAACATTTAAATTCAAATTGAGAATGATTTGAAAATAAACATTTGATATCAAATGTTTTTTCAATTTGATGTCAAATGTTTGTCAAATGTTAAAATCAAATCAAAAATAAACTTGGCAATACTAAAGCGAGAAATAAATGTAAGCATCAAAAATGGCGATTAAAGTTAAATTTTTTTTCCTTGTGGTTTCATGTGTTTTACTATTAATAATAAATTTTAATATAAAGTGAACAGTTTATTTCTTGTGAAAAATAAAAATTATTTGTGAGAAATTACAATGATCAAAAATACGAAAAAAAAGAAAAATAATAAAACGGGAAAGTGAAGAAAGATTGTTGAACGATCGCGGTGCTACAATCCTCAAAATAAAAGGGAGCCAAGTATTTTGTCTTTCCAAGAATTAGAGGACGGAAAGAACACTATTTCATCTTTTAGCTATGGAACCGAATGTTTATCTCAAAGTTTATTTAAATAAATAATAAATTTTAATTAAAAAAATTAAATAGTTTTATTTATATTCCACATTGTATTATAATCCACATTTGAAAAACATTTGAGAATTACGTTTGAAAGCAAGTTGAAAATAAAGGCATTTTTCAATTTGAAAATAATTTCCCCTTTTTATTGAGAACGCTATGATTTTCAAATGATTTTTAAATCATAATCAAACGTTTGTCGTTTGAGAAAACGTTTGATTTCAAATTATTTTCAATTTGAAATCAAACCTCCGTGTTTGTTGGGTAGTATAATAAGTACCAGGTATGTTCATTAGGGAGAGTTTTCATTACTTACGCATGATATGTTAAAATAATTCATTTGATTTTTGACGCTTGTTTTTATTTTGTTCCATATTTTCTTATGTTTGACGTTATATGGGTTTTGATATTGGGAACAAATTTTCTAATGTCTATACCTTGTGCTTGTTCTTCCAGGGTCTTAACTATAATTATTATTAAAAAAAAAACAGAAAATTTAATCAATTTAAAACCGTGGAAAAGAAATCAGTCAAGCTCCATTGACAACAGATCTGCGATCGCCGGAACGAGAATATATAAAAATATTTTTTTTTTTGAAATTTTACTTATTTTATTCTTTTACTTTGTTCATAATCTCAATATGTATTAATTAAATACACTTTATAAAGGGATGAATTGATTATGATTTCATATATTGCGTTAAAATTTAAAGCAAATCATTAATAAACAGTCAGTTGACTCACATTAATTTTGTTTTGTTTAAAAATTTTCCTTTTTTAATAATTATTAATTATTTCATATTAATTACAAAAATTAAAACATTTTGCGAAGCACTAATGGTACATTTAAAAAAATAAGCGCACAATTATGCGCTACGCAATAAGACATACAGAAATGCACTAAAGTAAGTGAAAGAACTCTCAATATTTTTTATAAAAAAAACCACGTGTCAAGTGCTACGGCATTTCCTTACTGCGAAGCAGGTTTGTAAGGGAGAAAACTAAAAAATAACTGTAACAAAACATTCAGTGTGTTAGGCCGATCGTTACATACAACAATTTGTATATGCGCTGAATAATGCGCTTTATGTATCAAAAATGTATTGCTTTAAAATGGGAACTCGCCATATAAAATTCATGTCTTCCGTCAGCGCAATGGTAAGTGAAACGTTTATGTTTCTCCCTTACAAACCTGCTTCGTTGGAAGCTCCATTTTTTATTGGGATAGGATTTGGGCGGGTACAGAGACAGGAAATAAGCAGCATATCAAATTTTTACTTTTTGTAAAACTTTCCTTTACATTTCAACTAATTAAAAATGTGTAGCTATAGTATTGAAAGCTACTTGAATTTTTATTTAATTGTGACGAGGTCATATTCAGAAGAATTAAAAGAATCTCCCATATTTCCGAATCTTTGTAGAATCGTCATAACTCCCAATTTTAAATCTTTAATACTTAAAATATTTTGTTAAAAGCTCGATATTTTCTCTAAGATCATATGTAGGGTCCATTTATGGCAGCCTTTACTTTTATCTTTTATATTGAATTAAAATGTATTTTACATAAATTTTTGGAATTGTGCTTTCGTATAGTCCAATAGTTTCTAATATTTTAGTTTTTAACTATACTGAAGAAATTCTCGAAAATTTTTTTCCAATTAAACCATAAATAAAAATAAATGCAGTTTAAATTAAAAATTGAATCAAGTAAATTAAACGTTTACTTGCATAAACAATATTATTGCAGGAAATATTGTTAATACCAAAAAACATTAAATTGATATAATTAATTGATGTACTGGTGCAAATTTAATGAATTTTTTTATTAATATCACAAACCTTTTAATTAAAATTTTGTTTTGTGTATATAAAACTTCAAAGAACTGCAAAAGCTCCACAGCAAAATAAAAACCAACAAAATAATGCCTAAATCTGTTCATAAAGCAAACGGAACACCAAATAAATGACCTTAGAATCTTAAAGTTTTAGCAAACTTATTGACCTTAAAACAAATGTGGGTAAAATATTTTGCAAATATTTAGAAACATACAAAAAAGGTTTGTTTAAATTAGAAGTTTTTGCTCGACAAATAAAAGAAAAAAATACCAACAAGAAAAAAAACATCAAATTTAGTAGACAGACCCCTTTAAGAAAAGAAGAAAATGAATACAAAATCAAATGACCAATATCAGTCATATGAAACCTAAATTGTTAAATATAGTTTTAGATATTTTCCTATACTTTAACGAGGCCTTTGATTAGCAAAACCCATAAAAAAGTTCAAGGCTAAAGGACGAAAATAAATTTATTTCCAATATAAATATAGAAATTTGTTGGTTTCGTTTAGAGAGAAAAAATAACACCAAAGCACACAAAATATAAATTTAACATTTGGTTGCAACAGCCCTGTTGGCCAAACTGCCGTCGACGACACTGTCGTCAACGATTTATGCACGAAATGTCCTCTATCACTTTGGATTTCTGGAAGACGATTTCAAGGAAAATGTCGTGCATGACAAAATGCTCGACATTGTCTAGTGCATTGTCTTTTACAGAAGTTTATAAACGACGACATGACCGACATTGTCTTTCATGCTGTCCTTTATCAAAATGTAACAAAGACAAGATGACGGACATTGTCTTGTAAGCTGTCCCTTATCAAAATCTATCCACGACAAAATGAGCGACATTGTCTTGTAAGTGATCCTCTATCAACAACTATACACGACAGTATGAGCGACAGCGTCTTGTAAGTTGTCCCTTATCCGAATGTATCCACGACAACATGACCGACATTGTCTTGTAAGGTGTCCTCTATAAACTAATAAACACGACAATATGAACGACATTGTCTAGTAAGCTGTCCTTTATCAAAGCTTATCCACGACAACATGACAGACATTGTCTTGTAAGGTATTCTCTATCAACAACTATGCACGACAGTATGAGCGACAATGTCTTGTAAGCTGTCCTGTATTGAAGTGTATGCACGACAACATGAGCGACATTGTCTTGTAAGCTGTCTTCTAAACAAACAAAAATAATTTATTCCCAATAAAAAATAAAAATAACTGTAAAATAACGATACATAATAATAAAAAACAACCAAAGCGAAGAGAATCAGTCAGTCAAGTCTGAGAATTCAAAGACTAAGGTATGATTTTAAAAATATGTATGTGCTATTGTATATTTTTATTTATTCCTTTAGGTTTATGGGCGACATTGTCGTGTAAGCTGTTACTCTTGTAACTTCATCGACATTGTCTTATACGCAGTCGTTGACGATAAAGTAGAATCTATTGTCGTCTATATAGTCATCAACGATAATGTGGACGACAATGTCGTGTATGTGGTCATCAACGACAATATGGACGACAATGTCGTGCATGTGGTCATCAACGACAATATGGACGACAATGCCGTGTATGTGGTCATCAACGACAAGTTAGGAGATACTGTCTTGCATACATTCGTGTGTGCACACATTCGTGTATGTACGACAGGCTGAGCGACATTGTCTTTCTTTGTGTCGTGCACGATTTACGCGACACTTGTTCGAAAAAATCGTCGACGATTTGCATTAGTTGTCCCTTACGTGTCGTGCAGGAATTAACATTGTCGTGCACGAATCATCAATGATTCTGGCACGACATTGCCAACTGGGAGCTTTAGCACACAAACACACACATGTACTAACAAATATTCTCATCCATTTTTCACATAAAACTGACCCATAATATGCTTTAGTTGTAGACCATGTCGTAGTTTTTTTTATTTTTTTGTTAAAAGCGTCGAAATGTCCCTGAAATTTTCTCTTTTTGTTTGTTTTCAATTGTTTTTCTAAAAACCCACAAACTGTGTCTATGTGTGTGTGTGTGTGTGTTTAATTTTATATGTCTAAAACACATTTAAATGTATAAATGTGTGTGTATCGCTATCCTTATCTGTCGAGCACATCTCTTTATCTATCTATGTTCTATAGTATATTGCTTTGTGGGTGCATAAATTTAAAGGACATTACATTCAATTTAACAATAACCATTAAAAAATTTAGTTTAAATTATGGACACTATTTTCATATATGAATTTTTTTTATTGAGGAATACATAAAAATTATTTGCTTAACAATTTTTGGTTAATAAATTCAATTTAACAGGATGTGTTTGTTTTTCATATTTCGATTATCGGTATATTTTATGAGCGAAGCTTTAAAAATCGTTTGTACTAATGTGCAGAAATTTGTTAGATAATTTGTTTAACTTTGGGAATTTTTAATAGGATTGATATTGGAAGTTTTTAAATAATTTTAAGCAGATATTTTAAAAAAAAATCCGAATTATTTTTGCACACACAAAGAATATGTTTTAATATGATCAAGGCAGAGTGAATTATTTTCGAGGGAAAAATTTCAAACATTTTATTGCCACCTCAACCATATTTATTATAAATTAATGACTCGTAATTAATGACATAGGACAAACACAAACATTTTATGGTCAACAAAAATTTCAAGCGTTAACTATACATACAGAGTTTGATGCGCTTAAATCAAATCCTTATTTGGTTTTTTTCTATTGAGACAGATTTTTCTATGGGCATATGGCAAAAAAAAACAAAAAATAATTACGCTAATGCATTTCATAATAACTTGAGAATTTTTTCCGATGGCAAAAATTCTATATATTTATAAATTATCAGAAAGCCAGGTATATTTTAAATAACAAAAGCTATAAAACGTGCAAATCGTTCAAAAAATTTTGATTTAATTTTCTATATGAAAAAGTATTTAGCATTGAAAATTATCAAAATCGGACTGATTCATTTAAAATTATTGAAAACAATTGGTCTGGCCAAGACTGGAGCCGCTCTTGATATTTCACAGGGTTTTCTAGTTGCAACAATCCTGGGAAATATCAGAAGCAAAATCATCAGACATTATCTGGATATGGCTGACGATAAATGGAAGAAACTGCTCACTGCAGGACTACCAAAGTAACGTGACCCACATACGACATAGGTCGGCATGTCGAGACTGGTTTACGTACTATTGGTCACTGGCCGATCGGTAAGCACTCTATTAGGCTCGGTGTCCCTTTTAATGAATGTTGCCAAAGCTGTAGGTAATCTGGAGCTGAGGATTTTATCTCCTTTGTGATTGCCCAACGTTTAATTTAACACGACATGGATTATTTAGGAATTACCTTCTACAAGGACTCTCTGAGATATCGCGGGTGAAACTCAACAACTTGCTGAAATATCTCAACGGGCTGGCTCTAGCCACCTCAGTATTGCCCCTGGGTCAAGTGTGATTGGGGTTTCCAATTGTTGACGAGTTGTGTGATGTCAAAACGTTTATATAAAATTTATAATTCAGGTATGAAAGTCAGTACCGACTTAAAACTCAATGAAAACCTAATAACTGTACACACGGTTTTGATTTCGTTTAACATAGTTCGTTTTAAAATCTCATGGTGGATCTCAACCAAATGCCCCAGTGCGAATTATGGATCATTTGCAAACTTATTTAGCGATTCGAGTGTAAGATCTAAAAAAAATTATAGCTACCCCTCCACAAGCCATAATTTCCCACGGGGTAGAAAATTAGTTCACCAAGGCTGGGTTTTTGAGATCTCAGTTAAACTAGGTTTAGTTAATCTGAAAAAAGATTTGTGCCGCCATTGCCAAGATTGTATACAAAATTTTGCCCGAACAGCTTAGTTTTGCTTAAAATGTTGGTCGTTAATGAAATAATAAAATAAAAATCACATTTCGCTGGAAAAATGCGAGTTTTAGACTACTATAAACTACGTTTAAACTTAATCTACATCTCAAAAACCCGGGCCAAGTCACTTAACACGTGACTTTGGATTTAAACCACAACCACAACCACCAAGTGCTCCCCAAAAGATAGGAAGCATTTCTCGCAAGAAGCATACACTGAACCAAAAAACCAATGAAAATGTACCTTAAGCAAACGAAAAATTTTATAATTTTCGTCCAATGAATTTGTTCGTTGTAACAATAAACGACCATTCTTTAAAATATTGGGCACATGATAGCAAGACTTAATAAATGTTTCGTTACCTCAAAGGACCTTTTATTTCTTAAACGTACATTTTATAAAAATACTTAGGGGGTAATTTTGTTGTTCACTTCACCTTGCGTTGAGAAAATTTTCATATAAAATTTTATTAATTTTCAAAAATTTTCAAAAATTCGTTACCTCAAAGGACCTTTTATTTCTTAAACGTACATTTTATAAAAATACTTAGGGGGTAATTTTGTTGTTCACTTCACCTTGCGTTGAGAAAATTTTCATATAAAATTTTATTAATTTTCAAAAATTTTCAAAAATTCAAAAAATTTTATATGAAAATTTTCATATAAAATTTTATTAATTTTCAAAAATTTTCAAAAATTCAAAAAATTTTATATGAAAATTTTCTCAACGCAAGGTGAAGTGAACAACAAAATTACCCCCTAAGTATTTTTATAAAATGTACGTTTAAGAAAAAAAAGGTCCTTTGAGGTAACGAAACATTTATTAAGTCAAAAATTCAAAAAATTTTATATGAAAATTTTCTCAACGCAAGGTGAAGTGAACAACAAAATTACCCCCTTAATCAATGCATGTTTATTGTGTCAATGAACATTATAATAATTAAATTTTTCATTGACGAATAAATCGTTGAGCCAACGAAAACTGTTTTAATAAACGTTGTTTGTATGCTTAACGTACATTTCCGTTGCTTTTTTGGTTCAGTGTACTAACAGAGACCTAATTAATCGACAGCGGGGGCTGCTGACTCCCGTGGCACCAGAAGAGTAAGTCCTCTGATGTCAGTTTGAAATTATTGATATCTTTGAGACCCCTAAATCCCTGTCATTTGGATGTTTGGCACATCCCAGCAGAGACTTGCGCCATCAAGTTTTGTCGGCGGCGGCGGCTTGCAAAAATATTGCCGGCGGCGGCTCAAAGCCGACTTAAACTAAATAATTGAATAATAAAATAAACTTGCATATATACTTATTTTAATGCGTGTGACTATAATCTTTTCCTAAATGGGATTTTAAATTTTTACCGCAAAACCTTTAAAAATATATAAAGACTATCAGGGGTGTGCTGGATATCGCAAACGCAAAACGCAAGAATTTGGAAGTTGTTTTTAATAAACTTTAAACCTAATTCTTATAATTTTTGGCTTAAAATCCTGCTTAATAGGAAAATATTTGTTAAATATTTGTCATAAAATTCTTTTATTACAAATATCTTGTTTAAAAACGACTTTTAAAATTCTTGCGTTTTACGTTTGCGATTTCCAGCACACCCCTGTATACTTTAACATTTTTATTTATTAAAAAAAAAATAAAAAGAATGGAAAAAAATTTTGTCAATAAAGCCAATAGTGGTATATATGAACATTAATCTTTTTAAGTAAATATTCTGGAACAATTTTACCAGGGCCCAAATCATCGCACACGTGTTCGAATGAACTTCCGTATCGAATAAAACTTCGTGACGTATTAAAAACGGGATTGCGTCGTTCTAAAGCTTTCGAATCTAAATTTGTTTAAAATATGTTATAGATTTTTATGCTTGTATAGTAATGACATTAAGATATATAAATCAACAGTGTTAATAGTGTCCTATAAAATAGGTGACTTCGGTTTAGTCAAAATGAGCAACAAAGGAACGCAAAAATTGAACAAATTCGAAAACTATAGAAATTCGGAAAAATTTAACGAATTCAGAAAATTGGCAAAAATAGCGAATGTTTTCAATATATCAAACAAGCCACTTAATTGATTAAAAGACCCTTAAACTACAAGGAGTGGTAAAAATTCGATAAAAAAAATTTTAATTAGGGGAAATTCGCAAAACATTGCAAACAGCGGCACTGCATGTTACCACTAGCATTCCAGCAAATTTTTTTAGCTCTACTTATATAAAATTGTTGCAAATATGTTAGTAAAAAAATTTTGGTTATGTATTTATTGTAGGCAATATTCTATTAAATTAAATAGTGAATGTAACCGGCGGCTGATTTAAAGCCGACTTTAGTTGATAAATTTTCGGCGGCGGCGGCTGTTTAAAATATTCGGAGGCGCGACTCAGCCGGCTTCAGCCGTCAAGGCGCAGGTCTCTGCATCCCAGTGAATGTAACAACAAAGGGTTCAATTTTGCAAGATGCTTTAACTACGGACCCTGAGTGCCACAGCATATTCTCCGACGGTCTAATGAGTTGAACAGTTGAAAAATGTGGGATCTCTCGTAACATTTGAACAAAAGGAGTATAGATATAGTTAGCTGGTATAGCAGCATATGAATTCCATTTTTAAAGTCAAGAACATATTAATCTAATTTTCAATAATCTGTTCTCAAGTTGTAAAAGCGTTTCGCATCGACCACAACAAACAGTAGTCGGACGGGACAACCTCTATCTTCTTAATCATTTTTAACTGGACTTGCAACATGTGGCCGAACGTTTTTATAAATGCATATAAAATATTATGATAGATAAAATCCTTCTAGTCCCACAAAATGCAGTTTTTTTGGACCATGGGTATTCGGCTAAAATTCTCATAAGGTTTCTTACTTTTCCCAGATTTTTTAGCATCAGTAAACCAATAAAAAAATTGAGCTTCAAAAGTATCGGGCTTGCAAGTTAGTAATTTGAAAGATTCGCTTACTATCTCGCTTACAGAAGACATTTATTTTTGACTGACATTTTCATTGTTACAGTTATTATTGAAAAGTCACCCTTAAAACATGCTTCGTAGGATTCGCTTTTGTGGTTTTTATGTGTTATTTGTTTTTTATAAAATTTGTTAAGAATTGATTTACTTATCTAACTGCATCCCTGTATGTCTTATTGCCGAACGCTTTTTTGTGCTTGCCAAATAAGATAATTTTCAACTGGAAAGGTTTCAATGCAGAAATAACTTCTTTTTATAGCTTTTTCCACTTATATCTGAGTTATGACTTTTTTAAGCAGCATTTTGGACATGCAAAATTGTCTCGTTATATCTCTCGGGCTTAGTGTGCGGTACCCAATTTTCTAAATTGTGAATGAATCCCACTTCTTGAAAGAATTTTGAAATTTTGTGTTTAAGTGGCTTCCAATGAACTTATTTCTGGAGATGAAATAAATTGCCTTCAATTCATCAGAGACTTTTTTGGCGGACCTGAACGGTCATTGACTTCCCTGCTAAAATTACCACCTTTAAACTACCCAAACCTTTTTCGCATATAAAAATCGCTAGAGCCTATTAAGTATTGCCTTGGTAAGCAATCAACATGCCTTAATCGTGCATCTTTTGAAATTGAGCCCAGGTGGTGGAAAAATTGGTCCAGAAATGACAGAGTTCCAGCTTCATTAAAAATTTCATAAATTTTTGTAATTTTGCTCTTTTCAAGTTAATGTTTTTAAGCGAAACTAGTTTATTACAATATGAACAAGACCCAGGTTGGTGTAGAAGTGACAAGGCTACAGAAGATTTACTAAATTAACCCAGTTGTTAAACTTTTACTTAAATCAAAAACCAAAAAAAGTAAATACGCAGAATGCAAATCCTAACTTTAAGCCTAAGAATTTTGAAAATTTATATAAAAGCGTTATATTTTCCTATTCATAACCGTACAAACAAAAATTTATTATGACATTTTAACACTCATTTTGATTCTTTAAAATATCCCTTTTTTAAAGATGTAACATAACCAAAGTCCGTAGAGAATCCTTCGACCATTTTCACACTAAACGAGAATATTTCGTTTTGTTGGTTTTTGTTTGCAACTTAATTTAATTTTTTTTTGCTATACCCATTGATTAATTGTTATCCGTTTGTTGCTGCCACTGATGCTGTTCATTTTCATTTATTGAGAAAAAAAGAAGTTAAATGTTTGTAGTCTGTAGAAATCTGTCAATTTCTATAAGGATTTATTGTTGTATGTTAAGTTAATATTTTATGGCTAGCAACAATTCATGTATGACAGTTTTTCCGTTTGATTAAATTTTATGGGCTAACATTTAATTTTATTTTAATGGTTATTTTATTTAGTTTTGTAAATGTTTTTTTAAGCAACACATAATAAATATGTATTAAATATAAATATTTATATAAGTCTATAAATAATAGAACATACATATGCATATGTATATCTGTAAATGTTTAGTGATTTTAATGCCTTGCAGTTCATGAGTTTGTTTTAAAAACCATAATTTGACAGGTGAAAAGAGATTTTGATTTTATAAGTATTCATTAACAAATAAACTTAATTTACATATAATTTTTAGAAATAATTTACCTGTGGCAACAAGAAAAAACTGCTTAAGATGATATTTGATATCTTCATGTTTCAAAGTACGAATGAGCAAAGGATCAATTATTTTGGACAATTTTTCAGGAAGTTATAGCAATAATTTCTTTTTTTTATCTTTTTTTAATGTGCAAATATCATGTGGTGCAAACACTGAGGTTCACTTTCGATCTGTGACACTAGGAATAAAACCTTTAACAGAAGAAAAATTATGATAATATTTAAAATAGGAATACATTTTCGAAAATCACCTTATAATGGATTCCATACGAAACGAAAAAACAGGCTTAAGTACTTTTTCCTGATTGCCACAGATATTTATTGGAGAAAAAATTAAAAGTTCTTGGAAAAGGCGTCGCCGCGGTAACTCGGGGAATGGATTTGATAGGCCCGAAGAAAACCTTCCACAATATAACCAAATAATGCAGTCTTTAATACAACGAATTACGATACTCACATCTAAGATGATTCATTTAAGTGTGCTTTAAATTTAATCCCATATAATTTCCAACATTTTTACTGAATTTAAAGCTTTGGTGTCAAATATATATATAATTCCACTCGATTCTTTAAGGTCCATAGAGTCGTAACAAATTTCTTCCATTCAGATCTGTTCATGTAGTTTTTCTTCACTCCAGCTTTTCTAGCCTCGCCAAGTATGTGCTGATCGCCCTTCTCTGCGGCTTCCTCGCAGATTCCATACGATAGCATTCCTGGCAAGATTGGATAGTGACTTAAGAAGTGTGTATCCAACCCAATTTCACATTCTTCTTTGTATTTTACACCCAACTGTATTTGACGTATTTCAGCTCACTGGTTTGGTTTTGGGATGGACGATTCGTAGAATTCTTCGTAGACATTTATTTACGAAAACTTTCAAAGTGTCAGTGTTTTGGGAGGCAGCGTTCCAAGTTTCACATCCATATAACAGAGTTGATTTTAGATTGGTGTTAAAAATGTTGATTTTAACATGGCATGATAATGAGGACGATTTTCATACTTTACTGAGCTGGCCGAAGGATTGCGTGGCTTTTTTTATTTGGCTTACAATTTCTTCACTTAATCCACCAGTTCGATTTATAAAAGCTCCGAGGTAACAGAATGTTTCAACGTCTACTAATATTTCATTATTTATTAGAAAGGGAATCGAGTTTCCAGAATTTATTCTCATAACTTTGGCCTTTTTAATATTGATACTCAATCTGCCTTTCTCTGATATGTAGGTAAGACGCCTTAGTTTTGCGGCCATGTCAGCATAGCTATGAGAGAGAAGGCATATATCGTCTACGTATTCGAGGCATTTCAGACTTTCCTTCAGCCCCCGTACGATCCTGCGGTTTCCCATCATTACCTGGAGCATCACACTATCCAGCACTATGTTGAAGAGCAGCAGAGACATAACACACCCTTGAAGAACGCCAGTGCCATCCTCAATCTTACGACTAAGCATGTCTTCGTGTAGAATTTGGATAATTTCCCCAGTGTACATACTTTTTATTAGTTGGATTAGCTTAAGTGGTACCCTTTTACACATGAGAGCATTCTAGATAACATTATGTGCCAGGGTGTCTAACGCCATCTCAAAATTAATAAGGATAATATACAGAGGCGACGTCCATTCAACTAAGTGTTCTACGATTACTCTCAATGATTTTGTATGGTCCACACACGACTTGTTAGGGCAAACCCCAGCTTGTTGTTTTCTCAAATTTGGCATTTATTCGTCAGTTAAACTTTTGGTTATAACGTGAGATAAGATTATATTCAGCATGCTAAGTCAAGTGATTCCCCGCCAGGTGGTGCAATTTCTTAAGTCTTTTTATTTAGGTATTTTAACAAAATGCCTTCTTTGAGCTCATCTGGAATTCGCTCTGTTTTCCATATTTCTTCTATAAGAGGTATGATCAGTTCTGCCGACGTTCTCGTGTTTGCCATTATGTGTTCTGAAGAAATATTGTCGCTGCCTGGGCTTTTGTTGTTCTTAAGCGCTTTAATGGCAAGTATAATCTCAGAAATTATTGGATATAACTGATATTTTAAAGTGTGTTTTGATTAATACAATCGCATATAGTTGGATTAATCTAAGGAGAGGAGTGTATAATTAAAACATCTTGGTTATGCTCTGTATGCGTTTTTCTATTACTGTTTAATTTTAAGTTCTCCGCCTTTTAAAAAACACCCGGTGTAATGAAAAAGATGATATGTACACGCAAAAAAAAACAAGGTTGTGGTAAACGTATAAAGCTACACTAAATGATAAGATACGTGATTGTAGTCACCATATTATGATTATTATTGAATAATATTATGACCATATTTGTTCGTAATTTTTCATCATACTAACTATTTTTCCCTTAATCATATTAATCATAATAAGTTAAAAAGTAATCATATTATTATCATGTTAATCATAATAAATTAAGATGTAATCATATTATGATACAGCACCCCTTTCACGCAGTGTTCGGAAATAAACACTAAACATCGCTCCTTAGTGTTCGGTTCGGTAGATTTGTGAAATACACAAACGCTAATAGTGTTTGTGTGGAAAATCATTAAAAAAAACGTTTCCCTGTTAGTCATCTTTCGAACCAAAAATAGTACTGTTCAACTGCTACAAACTCAAAAAAAGATGAGAACATTTAATTCCGTTCCCGTTGTTCGTCCGTCTTGGCTGTCAAAAAAAAACCAATATATTTTACAAAAACAAAATACACACACGAAAACCAAACAAAAAGCCAGCAAAATATTTTTACACAAACATTCTGGTGCGGTCGTTGTTTAAATTTTTTGTATGTTCATTTCTTTGTCAATGTAAAAAAACATTATAGAACATTAAAATATAATGTTTGTCTACAGTACCACTACAAATGTTCTGTTTTTTAACGAACAGAACAGAACAATATATAATGTTCGGCTCTTTCTTGAAAAAAGTAACGAACGGTTTTAAGGGTTGCGTTCGTCTACACAATCAATAAAAAATAATATCGTTCTTGGGTGTTTGAGCCGAACGCTAAATAATGTACTCTTTATTTTCGAACACTGCTTTCACGACAATAAAAATTAAATTAAAATTTTTTGCATCGATTTTTTATTTTGTGGCTCTTTACAATTTTTTTTAATGTACATACAATTTCTTTTTTTTTTTATTTCTTAAACAGGTTTTTTTTTAATTGTGGTTCAACAACTCACTTACAAACAATTCGATAGGCATATTTAAAACAAACAACACAACTAATACCAAATTATTTTACAAATGGCGATAACAAAATATTATTAGAGCAAAGTTATTTTGTTTGCCTCTTAAGCATACTATGACTACACGCATAGAAAATTATTATGTTATGGTTGTAAGAAATTTAATATGTTTTCTAATTTATCATTATTTAGTTGTTAGAAATTTCATTATTTTTAGTCAACAATACTCAATTTTATAATTGCGATAGACATTGAAATGTTTACAGTAACCCAAGTGAGCTGTCTCTCGATTGGCTACCAATTGAACCTTACAAGCCATTATAAAGCCATTTTTTGATCAAAGTATTTGGTAGTAACACTGTTTGTAATATTAAACTCATCAACAACCGTATATCAATTATAGTTTTGAAAAATCTATTTATATCAACTTATAGACAAATCAACGTTGTCCTATTTGTTTTAGATTCATAAATAAGCGGTTTATATAGGCGGTCCTTAGATGCATTAACCGGCAAATAATATTGGACTACGTGATCGATTTTGATCAAATGAATTATTCCCTGGATTGATCCAATGTAATGCAAACATGGACCATGTCATTGTTAAAAAGTGTTTATACAGAAACGGCATGTCTTCGTTGTTTGACGGCATGTTTTCGGTTTTAAACGAAGTTAAAACTAATCCTCTTGTGTATACAATGGAGTAGTTTTAAAACTACTCCTTTGTAGTCCAAAGATGGGTTATGTGGTCCTGCCGTAGGACATCGTTATGTTAAATAGACCATGTTTTTTCCATATGTTTGGGTTACTTTTGGACTAGCACTAGTCCCTTGTGGGCTACATTTTACACGCGTCTTTGGACTAGTCCTATAATTTGCAGGGTATGTACCAATAACACACATTATTACAAACTTTAAATCTTTCACCGGAAAATGAATGACTACGACGGAGTAAATCAAATTTTGCCCTGGTTATTTGGTTCTATCCTTAAATAGATATCTGATTACTGTTTTAACTATCGGGTACTTACAAGATTGTTTTTGTGTTTGTTTTTATTTTGAAAAATTTGTATTCGTAAAATTAAAAGTATTGAATATAAATTAATATTTATAACTGACATATTCCAAAGTATATTTATGATCAAACAATGCAAATATATCATTTAGTAAAAGAAAAATATTCTCTCCTTTAAAAGAAATTATAAGTATTTTAAAAACTAATAACATTTTATATTTAAAAAAAATGTTTGTTATTAAAGAAAATGTTAAGCAAAATATACATACAATAGCACTTAATTTTTTTAATTTTTTTTCGAAATAGTATTTCCTTCCTTTCTTCCTCTCAATTTTCAAAGTTGTTCGTTAGCAAGTTAAGCATGCAACATACAAACATTCAATTCTTTAACCAATTAAAAAGTAGCACATGCTAGATTTTTATTAAGTTTTCTTGCTTTTATTAACTTTTATTCTAGTGTGGAATTTTTATTCTATTTTTTAAACATTTTTACAACTTTTGTACCAGAATCAACTCCCTGATGTAAGTCAAGTTTTTTTTGTTTAATAAGAAACCAAGAAAATAAAAAAGTTTTGCAGAAATTTAATAATAATGATAAAATTTATTTAAAACAAAGTTCTTGTTTTTTTTTGCCACTGCAGTCAAAGTTTTGCATAACATAATAAGAAACAGTAAGGACTAAATTGACAGAAGTGGTTTAAAAAAAATTCGATTATATTTTGCTGCCAATACAACATTTGGATACTTTTCTTTCAAATAAAAAATGTTATAAAACAATTTCTACATAAATAAAAGGCAGTGGACAAATTCGCGCAAAAAATTATTTATTAAAGCCTTTTTAAAGCCATCTTTCGTGAATGTGCTAATGTTATCAATCAGTTATTTTAATTTGCAACTTAAAACTAAACTTAAAAATATTTGTCGTTAAATTGAACAAACATTTTTTGGTGACCAAGCTTTTTAAAGCTTTCTCTAAATACAGCAAAAATTCTTGGCAATTTTTTTCAATTAAGCCATTAATCAAAAATAAAATCAGTTTTAACAAAAAATTTAATCAAGTGAATTAAACGTTTTTTTTATCAACAAAATTACAGCAGAATATGTTGTTTATTTAAAAAAATATTTATTTGTTAACAGATGCAAATTTAATTCATTTTTTAATTAATATCACACATTTTTTAATTGAAATAAATTTTGAACATTTTCTGTGTACCGATACCCGCTAGTAGGCTTGTGTTTTTAAGAAGTAAGAACCATTAGTTCCACTGGCTTAGAGAGCAGATCAATTGGTAATTTTTTGCTTGTTATGATATCTGGAGAATCGTTCGTCATAAACAATTTTAAAGCTTAATAGGTTTTAGTTTTGGGCTTCTTAGTCTAACTGGACACATAATTTAAGTACCAAAGAAAACTAAAATCCTTGTAATCATGGCTGAAATTTGGCTGATAGTGTGATCGTACAGGTTAGCAGTGTTTAAAATAACGCAATTACGCAATTACCTATAACTACTGGTTTCAGAAATATTATGTAGTAGTAGCCTTAAAATTAAAATGTTTTGTAGTTATTTAAATATCGAATATTCAAAAAATAAAGTGGAAATGAAGCAATAGTTATAAAACATAAACTACTAATAGAGCAGTATTTTCAAAATCAAATAATGACCACCCTTAGACCGGTAAGAATTTTTAATTAGTTCCGCTAATTTAAAAAAACCAATTTTGCAGGCGTTATCTTGTCGTTATTAACCAATTCAATTATAATAAAAATAACAACAAATCTACCATTCATATGGCAGTAAATACCAGTCATAAAATATACTAAAGAAAAAATTCAAGAATTCGATTTCCACTCATTTTTTTCGCAATCGTCATTTGCGATTTAATGTGACATTACTTTTATTGATATTTTGCTTATTAATTATTTAATGATTTTAAGGATTTTTTCCTACAGTGCAGTCTTTAATAACACTGTCAGACTTTTTGACTGGAACAAAATAGCGACCCTATAAATCTGAAAGGGCAACTTGAGAAGATAATTTTTGTAGAATAGTCCAGATGGTCTGAGTTTTATTTAACAGTAGGTCAAAGCATACTTTTTTCGGTCGAAGAGAGAAATATACTAAATGAAAAAAAAAAACAAAATAAGTAAGATAATGCATGAGAGAATTCTAATTGTCAGAGTTATTTTGTGTAATTTTATGAGGATAATTTTTGTGGAAGATCTTAACTCTCTAGCTTCTCTCTTTATGGGTCAATTTTTTTTTCGAGAAAATCATTAAAAGTCTTTATAAAATAGCATTTAAGGACTTAAATATTCTACAAAAATTTTTGTTCGAAATTTTCAGTGGGGTCACCCTTTGAAATTAACCATCTAGCTCCGCTCTCTACGGGGCAATTTGACCCTTTTTTCTAAAATATTAAAAAAGTTCCCTTATAAAAGACATAATAAGGTTAAAATGTTCTACAAAAATTTTTCTAGGAAAAATTCAGTGGAAGTCACCCTTTAATCCTCCAGCTCCTCTCTTTATGGCTGAATAGTACCATTTTTTCTTGAAAATTAAAAAAGCAGATTTAAGGACAAAATATTCTACAAAATTTTGTTGCCAACAATTTTCGTCATCCTTACAAGACCTCAAAATGCCCTTTCAGAATTATATGGTCGTTATTCAGTTCAAAAAATGTTGTTGAGCACTGTTCTTTGCTTCTCCATTCTATAAAAAAAATTACGTTGTCTTCCAAAATTTTCTTTGAAATCCTTCTTACCAGCGTACAACGTTTTATTGATGTACCAAAAGAAAACTCGAACAATTGAAATAAATCCATGACAAAAACATTCTTCGTCTCTTTCCCTAGAAAAAAGACAGCATTACAAAATAAAAATGCATTTGGTTGGGAGATAGTAAATGGATGAATGGTTGATTGTTTGTTTGCCGGAGAAGAGTAAAGAGAAAAAAACTTTTGAGACGTCGTTACTTTACAATTCATTCACATTTCAAAGAAAAATGTATGAACAAAACTGATAAACGCAAAATAAAAAGACGTACGAGTAAAATTTGGATTCAGTAAGACAGAGTTATATTTTTGGTTGACACTCTAAAGTCAAGTTCGTATTTGTACAAGAATTTTGTAACTAATTAGCATTTAGCTTTTTTTGCATTAATATTTTTTAAGAAGACTTAAACAACGGTATTGGACGAATTTCTTATAATGTTAAACTTAATAAATAAATGTAAGTAAGTTTAATAAAATTTTTATCATATTAAAAATAAAAAAGGTTTGTCAAATTGATTAACGAACTGATAAACAAGCGATAAAATATCTCGTTCCAGTTATAAGATTGTATAAAAGTTGTGTAGTCGAACACTTTAAAAATGGTTTTTTTGTGGAAATTTTAATTTCTTTGAATGAATCCAACATATTCTTAGCTCATTATAAGGTGTCTTTTGTGTATCCACAAAAAAGGGTCAAAAGCTAACAGATGAAAAGATAAAATGAGGACTTCCATAATAAAACGATAATTCCACTTGAACAGTTGTTTGGATATATCAATACACAGGGTCGCTCAAAAGAAAAGAAGGGATTTTAACGTTCTTAAACTTGATAATGTTAATTTGAAAATAAAGGGAATACAAATTTAGACTTAAGGTGGCAGTAACGAACGAAAATTAACTTAATTTTTTAAAAAATATATTTAGAACTTGGAGCCATATATTAACTAATTTCCCAGTAAAAAATGTGTTCCAAATGGAGCAGGTTTTATGTATGAATTCATACTTCAAACCTGCTGATGGGATGCCTGATTTTCTGATGACAATAAGCGCTTCTTTTAACATGCAAACAAAGCACTCTTAAAGTGATTTTTTAAGGGTTAACTTTTTTAACATATTCAATAATGTTTTGCGTTAACTTGATTAAATGCCTTTTTTCAATAATTTTCGTAAACCAAAATACAGTTTTTAGTTTTTTCACTTTAAAACCTTCAGTACTAAAATGGTAGCTTTTTTGTATATTTAATTCTTTTTTTTATGTGCTTAAAAAAACCAAATTTTTTTTACTGGGTCCACTTCTACCTTCACAATTTGTAGTCGTAACAGAAAAATCAAATTTTAAGAACAATTTAATTTAAGGAGCAGATTGAGTTTTAAAACTTTGCATTAATTATAGTAATACGGTTATATCTTTAAGTAAAATTGTTTGATGTAGTTAAGTGGTACTTTAAGTATGCAGTATAAAAAAAGGAATGCACTTATAAACTTTCAAAACAGAATGGTTTTAAAATTTAGTCGATTCTACTATCACTAGAATTCGATTTCCAGAATATGGCTAGACTAAAAATAAAACCATATAATGACATGAAGTAACATGTAATGTAGCAGTAGACAAAGCATTCAAGTAGTAGTAGAAACAGTAAAATAGCATATGCTGAAGCAGTAAAGTAGCATATAAACAAATCGAATAAATAAAAAAAATATTATCATCGCAAACGTCTTAAGTCCCAACCAGAACATGCATATATTAGCTTAAGCAACTGTCAAAAATTAACGAAAAGTCTGTCAAATGCATAAGCAAATAAAAAAAAGATTTTAGGTGGCCATAATGTACTTAATATCTATTTAACCATTGTTGCATATTTGTGCAATATTTTGTTTTTGTGCGAGTACTTGAAATTAAAAAGTACCAAAAAGTCCAACCGTGTATTTGTTTGTTTTATGCTATTTAATTTGTAAAGAATTTTAAAATAGATAATTTGTGAGTGTCTTAAAAAAATGGAAAATAAATTAAAATACATATGTTAATTCGTCTTCTTTGTCCATTTTAATTTATTTAATTTTTTATTGTTATACATACACAGCTGTTTTCGTACAGAATGTGCGTTCAGTTTGGCACTTTGCTTAAGCAAATGACATTTGACGAAACTTGACGAAAAGCATCATTAAGTACATTGTAGCTTGCCATATATGTTTTATATGTATTCGCACAGCTACTTAAGTTGACTTAAGCGACCTCACTCATGTTCTGGTTGGGCCTTTAGAATGTTTACTAGCCAAACAGGATCGATTTTAACAAATCCCGGGATTTGGGATGATGAATCAATTAATGTTTAAAGAAGAAAAATACATGAGCCATATGAACTCAGACTTACTTAATGCCAACATTTATTGGACCAATAAAGTGTCCGTTAACGATTTTGGGTTTCTCAATATACCGACAAAAAACATTGTTTTCAGTCGGCAACACCTCTCAAAATACATATAAAAGTTGGAAGTCAGCTGATACGGAATGTAAGAAAAGATAAACTCACTGTTTATTGTTGGTGTTTTGTTTTGGCTTTGATATTGTTACAAGTAAGACTTTGAGTGTTTATAATTCTTATTCGCTTTAGGGTTTTATTTGTATAATATTTTTGGCCTTCCTAAAATCTTTGGAAAAGGTTTCCTGATGAGCTGGCCTAAGCAACCAGTGAAATGCGCATGGAAGCTAGCTTTCCCTCAACAATAAATTTCAGTGTATTTATCAAATATGAAAAACTGGGAATTAAGCACGTCATACGGAAATCGTATTAATAATAAAACCAAATTTCTTTAATGTGCAGTTTTAAGTTGGGAAAACAGATAATCGCGTAGTGAGAAAACGGTCATACGGCAATGAATAATTAGAAAGTATAAAAATTAGCATTTTTATGCATATAAAAATTGTTCATACATTAAAGTTGTTAAAATTAAAAATTTTGTCAGTCCCGAAAAATCCCGGGATTTCGGGATTTCCCGTTTGGCATCCCTACTAAACACCCTACTGGTAAAGCTTATTCGAACACGAGCGTACTCAAAACAACTTTACTGGTAGGGTGCACAACTTGTTAAAAAAAGTGTAAAATTCGTGCACATAATAGTTCAATGTCTTAATTTAATTGCCTCATTTCATCTTTAGTTTTTCAGTATTCAGAAATTCTAATAATATTTAAATTACTACAAACCTTCTCAATTCTATTACTAATACCAAAGAATATTTCTGAAAGCAGTAGTTTTAGGTAAACCAATGTAATTTGTAGTCATATTTTCATATCGTCGGCTTAATGTGCAAATCTGCTAAAATCTTTCAGCACATTTTACAGAAGAGACAAAAAAAAACTTTTTTCATTTCAGGTTTGCAGCTTGAGAGGAAAATCAAAAATATAGTTGGTTTTACACACTTCAAAATCTCAATTTACTTAAAAAGTGAAAGCAGGTTTGCACATTATGCTAGGAACACAACTGGGACGAACGACGAATTTTTGGCCGCGAATATTCGTCGCCAAAAATAAAAAATATCTGTGTATATGAAAATGCACACAATCAGGGCGCCGACGAAAATTCGCCGGACGTTGCAAACTTTAAATAGATTTAATTCTAATTCTTACGCCGGCGAACGACGAACAAATTAGTACCGGGTAGCCATATTGTTTGAAAATTGGAAGTGTTTTAGTAAATAAAGTTACTTTTTACTCTAGAAATTGTAAAATTTTAACTGAATATAATTTAAAATACAAATTGTAAAAAAAATTGTCAATAAAAAAGTATTTTAGTTAGTTGTTCTTAATGTTTTGTTTGTGAAGTATTTTTTGTTCATATGGTACCACTATTTCTTGTTTATACAACATATTTTATTTCCATTTTGTTTTTTCGTCGTTATTGTGTTTCATACGCTGAATTTATACAGCGAATTTCTTCCGAATAATTCGTCGTGCTGGACGAAATTCGTCGTTCGTCCCAGTTGTGTTCCTAGCATTAAGCCGATGATATTTAGAAGAATTTGTGTGTATTTTTGTAAGCCATAAAACGGTAGCTCCAGTGAAATGGGACAAAATTATGAGGGCCGTTTTACACTTTAACACAAGTCTTATGTATTTTGATGAAAATTATACCCTAATCTAATAATTGTTTGAAAATTTAAAAAAAAACATGACAACTTACCATGACAGGGTTGTATTTTTCCCTTTAAGGCCATGATACGTTATCAAACAAGTCGTATTTTGATGAAAATGCTTATCTGATCTAATTATTGTTTGACATTTTTATCAACTTTCCATGACATGGATCTATTTTCCTCAAAAATTATCTAGAGGTCAGCTTAAATGCTATTAAAAAAGCAAATTTGGAAATGCCACGATTTAATTCAAAACTTTTTATTTCTTTCTTCAATGCTAATAATAAACATTTTAGGAAATGTTGCTTGCTGCTTTGAATAACTTTTTTGTTTGTGCCAAAATGAAGTTGATTTCCACATATTTTATAGGTTAACGACAAATAATTTTATCTTATTACCGAAAATGCATATTATTTGCTATCGTTGCGTTGTGTTTTACGGAATAAGGCCATTAGTAACATAATGTTATATTGATATCGTTAGCAATAGTTCAAAGTTGGACTCAAATGTCTTCTAAGTTATTTAAAATATGGCAGCACCAAAAACAGCACGCAAAAATCAAAACGTCAATAACATCATGTAGATGGTAGTAAAACCTCAAAAACATAACACTGCACGGGTTCAGTTAAAGTTTCAAAATTTGAAATAAAAACATCTGTAAAAAGCAAGCTAAAAGTAGAAGTTTGATATGTGGAATAAGTTGCATCCTTATCTATACACGAAATATTTTTAAAGAATTTTTATTAATTTTATTTCAATAGGTGTACTAAAACGCACCGGGTTAAGCTAGTTCTTTTGAATGGCCGTAAACATATTTTAGCTAATTTTTATTGTGGTATTGTTAAAAATACCTTGTTTATATACCATAATTACTGTTTGTAAAACGTTTACTACAACTATATGCACAACAATAATATAGTTTTTTTTAACATTATATCGACCCCAACGAATTGGAATTCGCCTACAATATTTTGTCAGGTGACGTCTCTTTGAATGTAGAACAAGATTGCATCAAAAAGTCAATTTCAAAAAAATTGGCATATATGATCATTTCGCGCAAAGGGATCGATATTTTTAATTTATAATTTCTGTATTCTGTAAATAATGGCTGTTAATGAAATGCTTTGTTCTCAATTCACTTGCTTGAAAATGTTGATTTAATCAACTTACCAATAAAATAAAAAAGCATGCTGGCGAAGATCATCAATCATTGTCAAAGGAAAGAGTATGGTGTTGTGGTGTCTAGAAATATTCCAATATACTCAAGTGAGCTTCCTTGCTTGATTATAAACATTTAATCAAAGAGAAATTAAGAAAAAAAAAAACATATCGCATAATTTACATTATTTTTATGCTCTTATGGCCTGTTCAACTATATCGACAGCAAATCGAAGCGATCGCCATCCATTCGCTCGATTTCGAATCAGATTGGGTTCAACAATCTCGACAGCTTTCGATCGCTTGCTCTTACGAGTGCAAATATTTGTTACTTACGTACTAAAAAATAAAGTATTGCCATATAAGATATTTCTATATTTTGTTGCTTTTTTGTTCAAAAGTATCAAAAATAATACTTTTTTGCTTGATAACAAATACAACCACGTTTGAAATTTTATCAGCTGTATAAAAATGTCAAAAATAAAAAAACCTTTTTTGTTGAAAAAAAAACTTAAGAAAAGTGTAAACAAAAGTTGAATTAAAATAAATAATACAAAAAATAAATATTTAAGCCAATCAAACAAAATGCAAAAGAAAGTTATATAAGTCCCAAGTCAATATTTGTATAGCATCAGCTTGCTCCTCGGCAGTAGTTGCATTTGGTGACAAATTAACTACAGTTGTTCCTTAGAAACCGTATTCCTCTTTTTTACCTGAAGAGCAGTTTGTATTTTATTTCTCACTATCGACCTCTATTCTTCATCGTTTGGATGAAGTTTTAAAATAGTTGCTGTTTTCCTCCAAAATTTGTAGTGTTTCAAATAATATTAAGGGACCTGTCGCAGCTTTAGAAACTCTTGGTGGTGATTCTGATATCTGCTGACTGAGTTTCAGCACTTTTAACTTTACCCTCCAACATGCTACAACAAGGTGTTACAGCCGAGGACCAAAGCAGCGTCGGATCAATTATATGGTCTAGCGAAGTTAAATAGTTTTGTTTATAGGTACCACCAACAGTGTCTTGCAGGCTTTTGTTGTTTTCTGAAATTTTTTCCCACTTTGCAATTGAACGCATGGATGGAGTTATGACGTTTAGATTTAAGCCTATTATTATCGGTTACTCGTCCATCGAAAATTTATTTGCTCCATACGCTGGTGCACCTCTCGCCAAGTTAGGATTTTTCTCTATGTATTCGCCTAATGTTAGCAGTATATGGCACTCATTTATTTCTCTCAAAAAGCGTTTTCGAGATATTGGCGAAAAATATGTTTTTCTGCAGTTGTTTTAGCTAGTTATTTTGAAAAATCTCAAGAATTGTTCATCTGAATTGTTAAAACTATTGAATACAAATGATTTTCCTCTTTCAGCACATACATATGTATTTATACTGTGTTGATCGGTTAAAAATTTACTATACCACACCACAATAGTGTAGAGGGTATTATGCATTTGTTCTGATGTGTGTAACACCTTAAAATATTGGTCCTAGACCCACCTTAAAGTATACCGATCGACTCAGAATCACGTCCTGAGTTGATCTAACGATGTCCGTCCGGCTGGGTGTCCATGTAACCTTGTGTAAAAAGTACAGGTCGCAATTTTGGCACAACGACTTAGCCTATTGAAAATGGGGCAAGGGGAGATAGGGGCAATTTCTGTCCCTCAAAAACTATCAAACCGATTTTAATGAAATTGAAAATGTAGATAGATCCATATTATAACGGACACATAAGCTATGCATTGTTAAAAAAAATAGGACCACGAGCGGAGATGAGGGCAGTATTTGCCTCTCAGAAACATCAAACCGATTTTAATGAAATTTAAAACATAGATATAGATATATATCTATATCATATAGCCATACGCTCTCGATATATATTTTTGGATTTATGTAATATAACTCCAGACAAACACGATTTTCGGGAATAAATCAAAAACGCTTAAGAGAGAAATAAATGAGTGACATATTAGTGTTTAGCCCCCCCCCCCCCAATTAAGCTTAAACAAATTCTTATTTTTAAGCCTAATTTTTTGTGGCGTATTGTAATCAATAAAAGGTTTTTATTTAATATAATTTACATTTGTTCTTAATTTTAATTTATAATTTATTTAAATTACTCTTAAATATTTCTTGTTTTTTTGTAAATTCCATGATTCGACAACAAAACAACAAGTGAGTGGCTTTGACATTTGTTTTCGTAATGTCGACAATACCTTCGATATTAATAAACCGCTTTTTGTATGAAAGTACTTACGTTTTCTTTCGAGTTGTCGTCTAAACGAATGTACGTATAGAATAAAGTTAGTTGAACCCAAAACAGTTTTCGATCGCTTAGAATGCGATCGAAGTCGTTCTTTCGAAATCGTTGAACAGGCCATTAATCTACATATCCGATACATTCCGATTATAAATATATTTATGAGATTTATCCCAAATTATGATAGTATTATTTACTTGATTACAGCAGAGAAACCTTAAAGCAGAGAACTAATTGATTGAAGTAGGCTTTCATATACAACAACATGCTTTAAAATGTCTTTGTTGTAATAATAAGAATATCGTCACCTAAAAGACGAAATAACCTATCTGCAGTTTTCAAAAGTTTACTGGAGAGGGAAAAAATTGGAACTATTAACGATATTGAAACGAAAAATACACATTTTGATTAAAAGGAAACCAGTAATATATATCGGGTGAGAAAATTTTGTTTTTTTAATCACAGCTTATGTTATGACACTTAGGTTTTTTGGAATTGTAAAAATCTGAAACCAAATAACCTATCTGCAGAACTAATTAGTATGAATAAATAAAAATTTCTATACACATGAATATTATATACATTAAATAATTAAAGTAGTAGTTTCTTTTACTGGTTTAAGCAAAAACAAGTATATAATGTTTGTTTAAATTACACTATGCAACAAAATAAAACTTTTTTCGTGATTTTTTATGATTTATTTTTCTCTTTTTTTGTGCGTAACGGTCCTCTAGGTAGAAAAACTTTGTCATTTGTAATATTATCGGGTATGTTCTGTAAATCGAAATGAAGTGGATTTAAAACCGAACAAATTTTGAAAACGAGCCTGTAAAGAAAGTTCATAAAAATATTACTTTTTATATACTTCATACTTTAGGTAACAATATATTTTCAATAACAGCTCTTAAAAACAGGAAAAAGTACAGTAACTTTGTAAATAATTAAAATTAAAATTTCGTTCGGTTTCAATTCCACTTCATTTCGATTTGCAGAACATGCCCGTATATGTGCAAAATTTTGCACACATATGCGTTATGATATAAGGAATAAAAATCCATAAAAAAATCAATTTTGAAATTTTTGCAGATAGGTTATTAGGTCTTTTAGATGACGATATGTAATAAAATTAATGAAAGAAATTATGAATGAATATAAATATTAATGAAAAAAATAAGGTACAAAAAAAAAAAACAAACGTACACAGAAAAAAATATCAAAAGTTATTTAGTAATTAAAGAAAATTTGTTAAAACTTTTCATATATTTTTAAGAATTTTCTTAATTAACATGTTTGTAAATTGTCATATTAATAAGAAAAAATAATTTTGTGTCAAAAAATTAAAAAAAAAAATCTGGATTTTCGATTTAAAATCTTTAAAAGAAAAAACAATATGATGGTTATTGCGAAATTTAATCAATCTATACGGTAAGTAACGTAATAATCTAATGATTTATAAATAAATTTTAACCGTTCTTTTATAAATTATAGATTCTGGAATATTACTGATAATGGTGCCAAGATTCCGTTTGTGATGATGTATGAACCTCCCAGTGCATCCAGGTCTTAATTTGTGACTTAAATAGATTATAATGTTGTTAGAGATGTTATTTAATATGCATATGTATTTTACTAAAAAAAATTATTAAAACAAATTTTAATTGCATATTTTTTTTACTTAGTTAAAAAAGTTACAATAAAAAATTATATTTAACTGTTAACAAATATTTCATTCAATATTACAAACGCATTGTTAAAAATATTTGTTGAGTTTTAACAATTTTAATTAACAAAATAATTTTTTGTATTTACAAATTTAGTTGTTGGTGCCTTTTCAATTAAAAAGTTAATTGTATTGACGAATATGGTATTTAATATGACAATTGATTTGTCGTAATTTTTTTCTGTGTAAGAAATAGGAATCAACACCAAAACCGAACATTCCAAAAATAACTGAAAACAGTAACCATAATATGGTTGTATTGAAAGTATATGCCTATTTTTGACTTTGATTACATGACATTAGATTTTAGATGCTTGGATTTGTAACTGGATTACGAGCAACCATAATATGTTTATTTTTGAATTAAGTGAGCTTTTGTACTAGTTTAATATGGAAGATGGAATTATATAATCGTTTTGTGAAATTTTATTACCACACAAAAAAAGACTGTAATGCCAAGAAAATTTAATTTTGCTTGAAATAGAATTTGCATTCGAACAACAATTTGCATTTGAAGCAACAAGTCTGTTTCTGTTGCCCCAAAGTGCAAAATCATTGTTGAGGCAAACATAAAAGTGTTGCATAAAATGTCATACTTGTTGCCCAAACGGTTCAGTATGCTGTTGTCGCAACTGCAAAAGTTGTTTGCTCAGTTCAATATAATCTATCGCAAATGCAGAAAATGTTGCCTAAACAGTTCAATATACTTTTGTGGCAAATGCAAAAATTTTTAATGTTTATAATATAAATGAAAACATTATTTTTAGTTTGAGGAAATTGATTTTGCAGCCTGTTCATCGATTTGGAACGTTAACGTTCGGATAGAAAATTATATTTAAAACCAAAACAAAACTCGAAAATTTGTTTTTGTTTTAAATGTAATTTTCTATGCGAACGTTAACGCTCGAAATCGTAAAACAGGCAGTTAAATTCTTTCAATTTTAAGATTATTCTTTATATTTTTATTTTATGACCAATCGTTTTCTTTTAGGCGTCAGATATAGATGGTTTCCCTGCCTTGTTAATGCGTGGAGGATGTAGTCATAAAAAAAATAAAGATGCCGCGAATCTGTAAAAATAGTATCATGCAATACATAAGTGAAAAGAATATACTGAATCTCAACTTACCAAGATTTTCGGTCGATTTATATTTTTCAAAATATTGCAATTTAATATTTAGTTTAATTAATTTAAAACTAAAAAGTTCACTTTTTTCTAGTTTTACACCGGCAAAGTACTCAATACTGATCGAAATGGTAATGAAGTACCAATCATGTCACTGCAAAATGTACATTTTTTTACGAAGCCAGCAAAAAAAAAATATTTTATGGCAACAAAAATTGTTTTTTCCTGCAAATGTAAATCATTTACGTCAACAGCGAATTTCAATGTGCCGTTATTTCAGAGGAAAACCTTTAACAGCAAAAGTTATTTTATTTGCAATAATAAATTTTGCTGTTATAAAACATCAAATTCTTTCATGTTGTTGCGGTAAAATAAATATTGTTGGGAAATTTCTTGCGACAAAAGGTTTTCATTTTCGGCAACAAGTGTTTGTCAACCCCAACAGCATAATCGTCAAATGCTAAAAGTATTTGCCCTAAACATATTTTTTTTGTGTGTACCTATAACCAAAGTATAATTAACTACAACCATGTAATGTAACAATATTATGATGCTCTTATACATAGTATATTCACGTTTAATCATTTTATTATTTTAACGTGTAGGTTTATAATTAACCATAATTGAATGACAACAAACCTATGGACCTAAATAAATTTTATAAAAAGGTTACACTTAATTATCAAAGTAATTTCGTGGGAATACAAAAATTTTTTATTTAAAAGATTTTGTTTATCGTGCTTAATTCCCAATTGTTATTCTTGATAAAAACGCTGAAATTTAGTGTTGAAGGGTTAAGCTATTCCTATGCTCATTCCACTGGCTGCTTAGGACACATAGTCAGGAAACTTCATCCAAAGATTTTGAAAAACTAAAGATATTATACAAATAAAACTGTTAAGCTTAACTTAATTGTTTAGAATTGAATTTATAAAAATATGAAAGAAAAATTTAATAAGTGGAATTATATCGTTTTGTTATGGAACTCATCAAATGTAAGCAATAAATAAACTAAGGATTAAAATAATACGCATTTCATTTCTAAAGTACTAAAAACAAAATAAGAAAACGAAAATTGTGTGACAATCCAAGGGATAAATCAATTGCTAAATCCACAGTCTTTAACACCAAATAGATTTTTACCTTGAACGGCTGGTAACGTTGCTGTGGGTGAGTAAGTGGATTTAAGTTGTTTATTTTGGTTGCTGAAGGTATAAAGTAAATATTTTATAATAATTTCAACGACTTAAGTAAATTAAATAAATATTTAAGAGAACTAAATAAATATTTTTTACAAACAACTAAAAAGCAAAAGGTAAATATAAATTTTGGTTGCTTCAAGTTGTACTATTAATAAATTTAGCAACTTTAAGGAAAACACAATTTACATTTAAACAAAAAATTTCATTGCACAACATTTTTTTTTAGATTTAAGTTTGTTTGATATCGATTTCCTTTTACATCTTTCTTATATATTCTTGTTTAAATTTTGCGCAAAAATATCCCAGCTAAATAAGGTTTTTATAGAAAACGTTTAGAAATTTTTTTTAAAGTCTTGCAGTTATCATTTGTAATAGTAAAAGCTAAAAACAGGAATAAAGTAATAGAACTAAAACTACACCGAGTTGAAATAAATTTGTGAGATTTTCAAAAAATCTTTATAAAATATAGAATGTTGTACATAAACAGAGATGCCAAAACTTTGGAAGCTGCTAGCCTTACACAGTACAACATTTTTGAGGTGATTGATTCGGGACTCAATTCTGATAATTGGTTATGAAAGAAGACCCAAAAAGAAGAACTTCTGCATCCTTAGTTTGGTCATGGTACATCAAAAAATCATTAAAAATGAATTTGAAGTATTGTGTAGGTGAATTTGTCACGTTTTAGGCTCTTTTGTTTGTCATAACTCGAGAACTACTAGTCCGAATTAGCTGAAGCAAATTGAAAAAAATTAAGAATTACAATTCCTTTAATCTGTTTATACAACGTTTCGCTACATAAGCAACAGTTTCGCAGTTATAAATAAATGTTTAAGGAAAAAAAATATTTTTTGCCCAAAAAATTGAAATTTTTTATTTTTAATTCATAAAAAATTCAAAACGGTAAAAAAGTGTCAAGTCCTATTACTTTCACGATAAACGCGTTTCGCTCTTATTCACAGTTAAGTAAAGGTATGAATTTCAAAAATTTGCTCGAGATATCCACAAAATTCTTTGGAAACACATCGATGACTTTTTTCATGATTCTCAGAATTAAAAAAGTAATTAACAAAAGGTTATTTGATATTTATGATTGCGGTATCAAAGTATGTTTGCTCTTTATTCTTTGTTTAAATATTCTTAATTAATTTTAGAAAATAAATGTTACGCAAAGAATATTAAAGATTGTCTCTAATCTAACTAGAAAAACAAAATCTGGCCTAAGTTGAGAATGCCTCTAGCAGGGCTGCCAGACTTGGGGATTTCATGCGAGAAAAAAGGACAAAGAAATACATTTTGGGATTGGGGATTTTTGAGATTTATTAAAAAATTTGGTGATTTTTTGGGGATTTTACACATTTTTAATATAGTATTCAACATTCTTTTTTTTTCAAATTTATTCTATGAGCTAAATTTCCGTTCTGTATTTTGCTAAGCTTTCTTATAATATTATATTCGTTAAATTTTTAGGAATGACTTTATACACTACCATACTATTATCTTGTATCTTTTTGTTGAATATAATAAAGTGACTTATGAAAAGAAATAATTCCCAGATTCTATTTGTTAAAATTGATGAGTTAAATACATTCAATTTAAAAAGTATCACTATCCATTGTGACACAAATAATACTGACGAAGGCCGAAGCGGGACAGAAAATGTATTACATTCTGCTGGTGTCTAATAATTGTAATTTTTTCTGTACATACAATATCCTTCATTGCTATCCAAAGGATAGCTAAGGTAATATGTAACAGAAAGATACAGGATAATAGTCTGGTAGTGTATAAATAGTCGTTCCTAAAAATTTAAGGCATAGATTTATTACAAAAAACTTTATAAAATACATAAAATTTAGCTGATAAAATAAATTCGAAAAAAATGTTGAATATAATAAAGTAACTTATGAAAAGACATAATTTCCAGATTCCATTTTTAATATATTTTCCCCTCTTTTATTAGCAGCGCTTATTTTTCTTTGTTTCGTATATAATATATGAAAAAAAGTAGCAAAACTTTAATCTTATCCTTATCAGCAACTTATACGGTGTAAAGCGAGTGTTTTAAAAAAATGAATTTAAAAAAGAATCTATAACCGTTGACAATACATACAATTTTTTATTTTTTTTAATACAATTTTCAATCAAATTTGTCTTTACCAAAAATAAGTAAATATGAAGGACAATATAGTAAAGTTTGGGGAAAAGAATGCTGGGATATTTGTAATCATTTATAATGGCTAAAGAAGGCTAAAACCGATTGGACAAGCCTCAAATTCTTATAAATGGTTTGTTCTGCTTAATTCCCAATATTTATTCTTGATAAATACACTGAAATTTATTGTTGGGGGATAAGCTAGTTTCTATGCGTATTTCAAGGGTTGCTTAGGCCAGATCATTAGGAAATATTCTCCCAAAAAATTTGAAAAAAGCCAAAGAGATTAGCAAATAAGACTACAGAGTGAATGAGAATTGCAAACACACAAAAAGTCTAATTTGCAACGATATCAAAGCTTAATCAAATTACCAACAATAAACAGTATGTTTATCTCTTCATACATACATTTCCCACTACATTTAGTTGGAATTCTTCCAACATTATTTGTTGTTGTAAATAGGTTAAGAAAAAACAAAAATAAATTGTTTTATTGTTTTTGCCAGAAAATCAAAATAAAGCAAGTTGCCAGTCTATTTTTTTAAGCAGTGCACTTGATTTTTTACTATCAAAGTAATTTTTGGGAATACAAAATTTTTAATTAATAAGGTTTTGTCCCCCAACAATAAATTTCAGTGCTTTTGTTAAGAATACAAATTAAGAATTAGGCACGACAAACAAAATCTTATAAAGGAATCAAAATATGTTAAAAAATATCCGTTACCATATAGAAAAATTTCTTTTATCTGCTTATAATTTCTAGTTTTTGATGTATAAATAAAAATGTAACACTAATTGGGAACCTCAGCTCTTTTTATGCAATTGTTTCTCACGTTGTTGTTTTTGTTACTCACTTATTCACATTTCATTCCATTCAGAGTATTTAATGGAGCTGTACAACTGTATTTAGTTAACTTCGGTGACCACAGTGGAGTTGAGAATGGATTTTAGTTAAAATCAACTGAAAGCTAAACGCAAAAAACGGAAAAATAAAATTGAAGTAAAAAATCCCTATAAAATTCATCGATTTTTTTTTTAACTTTCTTTATCATTGTTTTAAAAGTTAAAATTTTACAGCAAATAAATGTGCAAATGCAGCTGTTTGTGTAAATGTAACGGTGTGTGTTAAAATGTAATTGTGTTGCGTGTGTTGATTGTTTAAATTGGCACCTTAGCATTTTATGAGTTTGTATGTGTTAAGCAAAGCAACTACCCAGCGGGAAAAAGAAGGGGTACGGATGCCTTCTAGAAGGCCTCTGTACTCCTTTTTTTGGATATACAAGGCCTTCTCGCTCCATTCCATACTCATATCTTTTTTACACACGTTGTCATTGCGGAGAAGGCCTTCCGCTCTCGCTTCTTTAGAAGGTACATAAGAATGGCAACGGGATAAAAAAAAATAATTGTTTTGCTTTTGCTTGTGCAAAAAAAACAATACAAAAAATGTTACTCCTTCTCTACTCCCTTCTCATAGAAGCGAGTGTGGAAGGTGTATCTTATCTTTTACACCAAAGAGCCGAGGCCTTCTACACAGAAAAAATTATTTTTCGAATTCAAACAAAAAATTTGTAAAATCAAAACATTTTTTGTCTGAAATCGGTCCTACAAACAAATTCGCATATTCAAACAATTTATTTGCATTTTGTTTACTGAAAAAAAACACTGATTTTTTCAAACAAATAATTTACAGAATCAAACAAAAAGCTTACTGAAATTCATTTAAATTTCAAACAAATAATTTTGCTGAATCAAACAAATAATTTTGCATAAGCAATGACGCGCACCCAAGCTATAACTATAGGAGAAGAAGATGGTAGAAAGCAGAGCGGCGGCTGGCTTTGAGACACATTTTTTGTTGGAATAATTTTTGAACGAAGTCTTGTTTATACACACAATGTTTTTCTTCATCACTCACTGCTGCTGTATCCTTTCCTTAGCTAAATAAGAAGAAGAAATGTTACCAAAAACGGCAGCAGACCGACCCGATATGTTTTCGTCATCGTTCCATTTTTGTATTTGATGTATTTAACTAGACAGTTTTAAAAAATTGAATCGAAATTATCAACTGTGAAACCAACCAAAAATTTATTTTGTTTCTTATAAAGTTGTTGTTGTGTCTGTTGTTTAAAAAGAGTTAAACGTTTTTTTTACCTGCTATGTTTTTTTTTTACTACAAACCCCTTCACGCTATTTTATCATCTTTCTTATATATGTACTTTTTTAATGCGTCCAAAAACAGATGTGTTTTGTGTTGTTGTTCTTATATTTCACATAAAGAAAGAAGTGTTGCTTACGATCAAATTAAAAAATGCAAAAAAACGACAACATTAAAGAGCGTTAAATATTTCATACAAAATTATGAAAACTTGAAACCAATAGCGCGTATATTATATTATTGAATAGGTGTCAACATTTTTGTTGGTTAAATAAAAATCAAACAAAAATATTAATTGAATCAGTAAAAAAATTTGTAGAAATTAAAAAAAATTTCAAACAATCGTTTGTTTGAAAACAAATCGGCAATAATTTTTTCTGTGTATGAGGCATTCCTTAGCAGTTAGATAAGAATAGGAATTTAATCAAAACAATTTTTAAGCAGGCCTTTTAAAAGGCCTGAAGTAAGAAGGTCTTCTGAGTTTTACCGCTGGGTATGTGTAAAAACCTGTGTATGAATTTGTGTGTGTTTTAGTAGGTTTTGTCTACAATTAATTGCAATTCAGAGATGATTTTTTGTTCAAAACAAAAATGATTGCACAATGATTTTAGCAACTAGAAGTCGATTTTTCTTGTTTGTTTTTTTTAGAATTTTTATTATTTTTGCAATGAAATTACTTTTTTATAAAGAACTGATTGAAAGTTTTAATAGTGGTTATATTTTTTTTATAAAATGGAGCCGTTTGTTGTAACATGTGACAATGCTTTATTCGGCTGCTTCGAATCTTTTGTACCATCTACCAAGAATTAGAATTTTTTGGGAATGGACATTATATGTGATCTGTGATCAATCTTCATTAAACCTACTATTACAGTTTTAAGGCATATACAATTTATTTAAGTCATTTTAGGGACGGAACTATGATAATTTGTGTACCGGTCGTTACAAACTTAGGTACGATTTGTAGTCCCATAAAATAATTTTATGATATTTGTGTGGTTTTCACGAATAATCGCGTAAGTTATAAAACCAAACTTTTCAGGAGAGCAAAAACAATTATTTTTTTTTTTTAATTGCGGCTTCTGTAGATGCTTTTTAAAACTTTTTTCTTTAATATTCTCTTAACAGTGACTTTCTACGTATTATACATAGTTTTCATGAAAAAATCCTCACAGGATCACAATCTGTAAAAGGATTAAAAATGCATATGTTTGATTGACTCATTAAGTGTGTGCAATATAACATCATATCTCCACATAAGTTCTTTTTTGTGAAAATAAATGTTATCATTTTAATCACACATAACGACTTACGTTGTTATTTTTAGCACACAAGTTGGCGACATATTCAGAGTTTTGGATACTTATAGCACAACGTATGCAGTAAACGGGACTTAAAATTACAAACAACCGCTCATCTGCTGTTGTTACAACTAAAGAAGTCAACAATAAACGCACATGTACATATAAGTTGTTATTAATAGAAACATTTTCAAAAAATACTTTGATATTTTTTGCACGAATAACAACATAACATCACATATGCTTTTAAGATGGAAACATATTCAGCAATTTTACAATTTTTGGCGATGTATGTCAACATAAATCGTTATAATAGCAAAATATTTTATTAAACAGTTAACTTAAGTTGTTTTTAGCAGAAAAAAATTAATAATACTACATTATATTCTAAAAAGCTTAATACTTATAAAAACCTAATGCAAAATGTAGCACTTTGACATCATTATCTCAATTTCGGTAAAACCAACATACGCGATTATTCGTGAAAACCACAGATTTAATACCGTCTCATGTTTTAAGCTCTTTAACATTTTGTCATATAAATATGTAAATGAACACAAGCCCGGAAAATTAAACCATTAATCAAAAATAAAATCAATTTCAAACAACATTGCTGTAGCCAAGAATGAAAAATTATCAATAATATTTAATTAATTTCATGTTGTAAAATGCCTTTCTTCAGAAAAATAATTTGATTAACTTTTGCCTAATTAAAATATCAAAATTTGGATTAAAAACCACAAACAGTTCGAACAAATAACCACAATACTAATTATTTTTAATTAAAATCACAAATTTTTTAATTAAAATTAATTTTTATCTGTCTGTGAGATAATTGTGGTGCAGAGTTCATCTAATTTTGTTAATTAGAATAGAAATATCTTAACGTTCATTAGAAGAATATGTGAATTCTAAGAAAAAATAACGTTTATATTGAAGTTTGCAGATGTTTGGCTCACATTTGGGTCCATAACTATTTTGCTAACTATTAGTTGTGCTGTATTTCGACCCCAAGCTACTTAGGAAAATTAGGCCAAAAATGAAAATCATACTTTTCTCTTAAAATGTTTTATAGTGATTAGGTTTAAAACAGACAGGTAGCCTTTCGGAGAGACAGACTGACAGAAAAACAGACGAACATAGCTTAAGTGATATATGATTACTCAAGAAATCTTTTCATTTGCAAACTACACCTTAAAGTTATTTTAAAAAACTATCTTGAAACTTTCAGAAAATTTTTTTAAGTGTACAATTTGCGCCATTAAAAAAAAACTTTAACAAATGGCATGATTTTGTAAACTTTTAGAGTTTTTCTATTTATGCTGCAGGAACAATGTGCAATTACAAGCCGTTTAAAACACAAAAGGGGTGTTCAATAATAATTTTAGTGTTTTAAGGGCAAATGTATAAATTGCTTCGTCCAAATTGTTCGAATTGTTGCCAGTAGCTCTTGGCGTTACTTACTATTATTATAATTGTAATTGTTATAGTGTAAAATGACATTGATGTTATAATATTTTTCTAGTTTGTTAAAAAAGCAAAAAATTATTTTAAGAGAGAATGTATCCCCAAATTAATATTTGAGAAAATAATATAAATATGTATTGGATTTATTATCCAAGGCAAATTTTAATTTCTCGTCTTCTTAGTCTACTTAGCAAAATACTTCAGTCTTTTGAGATAAAGTCTTGGGTGCACATAAAGATAATACAAAGTCACAATAGATACAATTTAGAGACTTCCTAGAGAAATTTACAACTGCATCAAGAGGAAATCACTTAACGATTCCGAGAGAGTTTTTTTATCATTCTACATTCAATGTATTATCTGTCTACAGACGATGGTTTCCAAAGTCTGTCTTTAATCTTAGGTCAGTCTCTGGTATATCCAGATATGGTCTTCTATTAATTTATAAACAAATCCCTCAACACACAGTCAGGTGTCCATCGAGAGAACAGTATCTACCAAAAAATCGAATCAGCTTTCTAACCACGTACACGCTCTAAAAAAATTTCATTTCTGCCTAGAGACCTTCTTAAATTTTCATAGAGAGAGTCAGTAAGTAGTTCATCCAGATAAAGGGTGGCTAAATTTTATTTCATTTTGAATAAAACACAAATTATTTAGGAAATTATTATCATTTCTTTTTGTTATGGTAATATCGGTATGGTTCAATTATGTGTGGAACTCTTCTGCACACCTCCATCCGATGATCCAAATTTTCGATGACGTTAATGTGCCGAATCATCTCATCCTTTAGCTCTTGAATTGTTGCTGGCCTATCGGCGTACACCTTTTCTTTAAAATAAACCTAAAGAAAGAAGTGATTTAAAAAAAGTGTCAAATCAAATGTAATTGGCGGCCAACTGACATAGGCACCACGTAAGATAACACGGCCATTGAATTTGCCGCGCAAACGAGCCATTGTTTCGTTAGTTAAAACCACATCCATATCTTCCATTTCGGGTCATTAAAAGTTCGTTATCATCTCACGATAGCGAACAGCATTCACAGTAACTGGCTGACTGGCCTCATTTTTGAAAAAATACGGCCCGATGATGCCGCCAGCCCATAAATCGCACCAAACAGTCACTCTTTGTGGGTGCATTGGTTTTTGGGCAATCACTCTTGGATTATCATTCGCCCAAATGCGGCAATTCTGCTTATTGGCGAATCCACTGAGGTGAAAATGTGCCTCATCACTGAAAATGATTTTCTTCGAAAATTGATCATCCACTGTTATCATATCTTGCCACCATTCTGACTATTGACGACGTTTGGAAAGGTCAAGAGGCTTTAGTTCTTTAGTCAATTGCACCTTGCAAGCGTATAAATGCAAGTCTTTATGCATACTGTTTATCAACGACGAGCGTGAGAGGTGCAATTGTAGGACACGACGACGAGATGAAGTGGACGGCTCTTTAAATACACTTTCGAACTGCAGCAGTATTTTCTGCGGTAGGAGCTGTACGAGCATGCACTGGTGTGTTAGCTCTCCAACAGACCCGGTTTGATTAAATTTTTGCACGATATGCATTTTGATTTGAACGGCCATTTCAATACCCTTAAAAAAAAATTTGGGTTTTTTGAAGCACTTAAGAGAGAAAGCGCATAATCGAGCGCTTCAATAAGAGAGCTCTTATACAGCTGTAAATGATAAAGAATAAAATATTAAAAATATGCTATTTTAGTGCTGAGAATGTAGAATGCGCAAATAATAAAAATATATTATGGTTAACAAACATAATTAAAAAAATGCATTTAAAAAAGAAAAAGCAAAACATAAGTGAATATGTTTAGTTAGCTCTTAAAAAAGCACTTTAGGAGTGCTTTGTTTGCATGTTAAAAAAAGCGCTTACTGTCAGCAGAAAACAGTGCTGCAAACCGGGAACACCCCTTACAAAAATCAGTTTTCCCATCAGCTGGTTTAAAGCGATTTGAGGTCTGAATTCATACATAAAACCTTCTCCATTTGGAGCACATTGTTTACTGGGCTCTTTCTCACTTCTGCTTTTATTTATTTCTTTAAATTCAAAAGATACTTGTTGGGTATACATCTCCGCTTAATTTGTTATTTATTTACTGTCTCTCTTTTTGCCATTTTTTTCTCGTTGGCACTTGCAAAAACGGAAATATTTTAACATCTAATTGTAACAATTTATTTTTATACAAATGACGCGAAAACACGTTTTATTGTTTTACCCATTTTGTTTTTCCATTAAAAAAAAATAAATATCCATTATTATTTTTACGAGTTTTTCTATTCTTTTTCGTATTTGTTTCAAAGAGGGTTTTTTTGTTTGTTTTTCGAATGACAAAAAAAGCAATTTGTGTAAAAAATCTGTTGTGAACACGAAATTGTATGCAAAATGTTGCTTTATTTTGTAATTATTGTTATACAAAGAATATTAAGTAGTTTTATTTCATAGTGCTTTTCAATGGTAAAAGGAAAATAAAACAATTTAAAAGTGTTTGTGACGTATGAGCAATATTTAAATCTATTTTATAAAGTCAATATCAATCATACGTACTTCGACTGAATTTTTATTCGTTTGAAGGTGGTATTTTATCTAAAACTTTCAACAAATTTGTAAACTACATAATTCTTTAAAAAGTACTAAACACAAATTTTATATCAATGTTAATCCTTTTTTATTTTTTATTTGCAGGTGAGTTCAATAATAACAGTTGAATGGCTAAAATATAAGTAAGTAAACTTAAGTTATAAAATTCTTAAGCAAATTAGAGGAAATTTCCTAGTTATAATAATATTTTATGAGAATTTGCGATTTATAAGAATAAAAAATGAAATTAGGCAATAAATAATAGTTAGAAAATATGCTATTGGTAGGAGATCATCAGAGATTATAACTTTTCTTTAATTTGTTTTTTAAAAGGAAATTCGCTATTTAAAAAAAAAAAAACAAGTAAGAGTGCTATATTCGGCTGTGCCAAAGCTTTAATACCGATCAGCTAACGTAAAGGCGCCGCTAAGACCTCTCATTCATTTCAACTTCAATTTAGGTACTCGTAAGGACCCATTAATTTTATTGGGTCTTTTATAGAAATTGCAAACAGAGTAACAAACTTATATTAGTTTAAAAAAAACTCGGCGAAAAAATCATTTTTATTAAAAAATTAAATTAATCTAATATTTCGTTCATAATACAAAATTTTAAAAACGTAAACAAAAATTATGTTTGAATTAAAATTCGTATGATCAACGTCATTTTTCTCAACTTTTTTAATTTGACTTAAGATGTTTTGTCAAAATACCACAGATATATACCATTTCCACCTGTGTTGACGGATATAAAAAGAGTAATTTGTATGATCTTAGTAACTCGGTCCGTCATTCTTTCACGGTTTCCACCGATCAAATAAATCTTTTGTACTCCAACTCCAAGATTTATGTTTCCCGAAAATGGTTATTTTTCAACCAAAAGATTTGTGTTTTGGGAATAACTCTTCTGTTTCAGGGCCGACTTTTTTGGAAAAAAGTTTCTGATAAAAATATCCGATCTTTTACCCGGTGCGCTTTGCTTCCCCCATTGAAATAAAATTAGTCAAATGTTTAAAGCAGACCTTATAAATCGATAAGGAAGCAAATAGTACCAAATTTCGATACTTTTCTTATAACCTTCCACTGATGTACAAATACCCATATTGTACTTTTGTTGAAGGTTGTAACGACACGTTTTCGCTGTACTGCTGGGGTAGACTCAATGGTGGCCAGGGTCGTAGGGGGAGCGAAATAAAAAGC
Organism: Pollenia labialis; assembly: GCA_949318255.1. NCBI lineage: Eukaryota > Metazoa > Arthropoda > Insecta > Diptera > Polleniidae > Pollenia > Pollenia labialis. The sequence goes on from OX439142.1 coordinate 116,404,911, forward strand.
GTGTCTTTTAATCGCGTTATAATACGTATCACATTATTTACTCTTTATGATGTTGCTCAGTAGCGCCACCTGGTGCAGTGGGAGCAGAACCAACAGAATACGTAGTTGTAGTAGTCAGTGCAGTTAAATTTAAAGCGCAAAATTCGAAATTTTGAACTTTGTTGCGCTACAGAGCATTAATCAGCTTCAGCATCCGCTTCTACTACAACTACTTTATTCTGTTCCAGGCCTTACCACTCGGGTGTTGACAAGAGCCTCTGCTACCACGCTAGGGAAAACTGAGGAAGTCCACTGGGACAGCACATGGTTGAACACTCGAATGTTGTCCCCGTACACTTCTCTGCAGCGCAGATGTTGTGAGTATTTGCCCGGAATAGCGAGCAGGTAATACTCGCACTACCAAATATGCCACTGAGTGTGATCGAATAATTTAAAAACTTATTAGACCGTGAATTCGCCACTGGTAGTAGTTCTTAGCTTATTTCGAACTCGTCACCGACTGAAGGCTTAGTTAGTCGGGAGTAACAGTAACAGTAACCTTACCGTAAAAACATAAGACCAATCTATTTCTTACAGATTGAGACGTTACATCTTACTGCTAACTATAATCGTTTTAATTGCTTTACATACTATAAAATGAATCAGCCGATTTGCAACGTTACTGTTACTCCCGGCTTACTGAGCCTTTATATTTAATTTGTATTTAAGACATTTGCATTAATATCAATTGTATTTTAATTTGTAAGTTAAATTTTACGGTTGTACGCAACGCCATCTGGTTGTGAGAATACATTCTCCATACACACTACAACACTGGGCAATCACAGCTGTTTGGTTATTTTATTATAAATACTAATAAAATAAAAATGAAATGAAAATAGTGCTGCTGAAAAGCACCTTTTTGAAGGAACCGAAGTAGCACGGACTATAAGATATTTAATTGCAACTTTAGATAATATTCTTAATTGGTCTTAATTCTCAATCCAAAAGGCATTTAATGTAGCGGACTATTACTCTAATCGATCATTGCTTTATTCTATACTGCAATTTTTTTTAACAACATTACAAAAATATTTGACATTTCAGTCCCTATACAAAATTATATACGATTTTTTATGTAAATTCTGTAAGTTTTTAGTGCATATTTGTTATTTTTTAGTGCATATTTTAGGGTTTTTAGGGCATATGTTCAATCTTTTAGTGCATGAAAATCTCATGCCTCCATATAACCATTGTAATTCTTTTTTATTAAATTGTTGATTTTTAAATGAAATTTTTTTCATATTATTAAATTTGGTTTAAGCTCATCAAATTTCATTTTTATTAAATTATTTTAGTAAGAGAAATTCCTAAAAAATTTATAAAAATTTTTTTTTTATAATTTTTATTCTTAACTGAACGGGGGATTGAAATCGGGTCGAATGTTCACGTTTCGAGAATAACTACGTTCCCATCATCAGTTATAGCTGTCGCCCCACTGCGGCATCTGCAGTTTGTTTGGTTAATTTTGCTGTATTCTGGTTATAATTCCGCCATTTTCCATCGATTCGAAAGATTTCTATCGCCGCGACGTGTTGTAGAAGAATTTACTCTTAAACTGGGCTATACAATTTAAACTCGAGAAGATTTATAGTATGAAATACTTTTTATTTTTAATAAATATGAAAGCAAATTTGGTCTGTTTGTCTCATAAGGAATGAGCGTTATCGTGGCAAATCCTTATTCCGGGAGCTTTTTTATATGGGTAAACTAATCTGTCGATTTCGCTGATTTTGCAAACCAAAGAAATTTCATCCACTGAAAATACCAACATCCTTAACTCGGGAGAACATTTGTGTGGGAGCCAAGTGAAATAATGGACCAGTTTGGAAATATATGAGCCAAATTTGGTCCTCCTAGGCCAGCAGGTATATGAACTACTGTAATAAAACCATTTTTAAATAAAAAAGGGTAGATTTTTGCACATAACTGGAGCATTTTTTGACCGTTTTTTTTTGTTAATTTTTTGTATTTTTATAGCCAAGATGCCTGTAAATAATTTGGAAACTTTGGCTTCTGTCGGTCTCCAGATACTCCAGATACTCCAGATAAAACACATAAAAATAAAATTAAAAAACAACACCAAGAAATTTTAAGCCTTAATTAGAGGCAGTCGTGGTTTTTTTCTCATATCTCAGCCATTTGTGGGCCGATTGTGGACTGAATTTTAAAAGCAAAAAAGTCCGGACTATATGCGATACAAATGTATAACTACCAAGTCCACATCATATATGGAGTCTTCGGAAAACCCATTACAACTTCTCTTCTCATAAGGACCCAGAATATATATCCTTTATAAGGTCTAAGATCAATATTGTAGAAATTGCAAACGGAATGACAAACTTATATACACCCATTTGACCTGTGGTGTAGGGTTTAATAAATAAATTCATAAATTGTAAGAGTTCTTTGGAAAACTAAGGTTTATGGGTAGTAATTGCAGATTAACTGGTAAAAATTAGAGGCAGTTGTGGTGTTTTTCTTATATATCAGTCATTTATGAGCAGATATGGCTCAATTTCAATAGCAAAATTTACCGAAACTTTTATAGGGTTCTCGGAAAATTAAATTCAACAGACAGACTATCGGACGGATGGACAGATGGACAGACGGACATCGTTAAATCAACTTTGGACCTAGAATATAGTTATAATTCCTAGATACATTTTGTAGAAATGACAAACGATCAACGGTTTAGAAATGTACTAAAAATCCTTTTCTGAAAAAATTCTTTTAAACAAATTTGTTGCAAGTGCGTTAAAAACTGTTATTGACAATTATGTGAAAATTTTGGGCGACTTGTCTTGCGCAAATTTGTTACTTAATTTTATTACAATATTATCGAAACTTTTGCCCATATTTGCTATTTAAAAAACTCTTTTGAAGAAACTTGCTGTTATTATAAAGTTTTGTACAAATTTGCTGTTAATAGAACTTTTTATAAAAAATTTTCTATTTATAACTATTATTAATTTCTTGATATTTTTTAATTAGGCTTGAGTTCATCAAACTTAATTTTCATTAAATTATTTTCACTGAGGAAGGAATTATTATTATTTTCGTGAATGATAACACTTATCTCATGTCTGATTTGACAGATAATTAGTTGTATCCTTTCGCTGAACGAATATGGTTGTGTATACTCTTGAACAACGCTAGGAAATATGCGTTTTCGCTTCGCTAAGTGGGCCTGCGATCGACTTACAGAAGATGCCGATTTTGCCAAAAAAATCATCTTTTCAGATGAAGCTCACTTTGATCTTGGCGGGTATGTGAACAAGCAAAATTGTCGCATTTGGGGCACAGAAAACCCGCACGCATACATTGAAAAGCCGTTGCACGTCACTGTTTGGTGCGGATTTTGATCCAGAGGCATAATTGGGCCATTTTTCTTCGAAAATGGACAAGGAGTGGCCGTTACAGTCAATGGAGATCGTTATCGGGCCATGTTGAACGAAGTTTTGTTCACAAAAATTGAAGAGGAGGATATTGGCAGCATTTGGTTTCAACAGGACGGCGCTACGTGCGACGCTACACTCGATGTTTTGCGCCCTGTTTTTGAAGATCGCATTATCAGAAACAGAGCTGATGTCGTTTGGCCACCGCGGAGCTGCGATTTGACACCGTTAGACTATTATTTGTAGGGTGCCGTCAAAGATAAGTGTTACGTCGACAAGCCAGAGACAATTGACGCTTTAAAGGACAATATTCGTGAAGCCATTGGTGAAATTCAGCTGCACACAATCGATACACGCAGAGAAAAAACATGATCAATGAATGGTCACTACCACCATTTTTATTTATATTAGACAAATATGTTTACCGTAATAAATTTATTATAGTCCTAATATAACTTGAACAAATATTTTTTGTCCTTAACATTTTTAAATTCACTATAATAATATTATATGGTGTTTTACACCTAAAAAGTTACTTTGATCTAGCTAAACATATTAAAATATGTGAAATGTTTGCTACTAAAATATTTTTATTTTCAACTTACAATTAAAATCATAATATAAGTTGCACACAAAAGTTATGTTTTATACCATAATTTATGTTTGCTTTAAAATACATTTTCTAAATTAACAAACATTTATGGTCAGTGTGTATTATTTATACGCGAGCGTCAGTTAATCAGGAAAGATGAATGAATACAAAATAAATAAAACTTTTTTCGGGGAGAAAAAGGCCACGCTGCCTTTCAAAACTAACGGAATAAATTATTATATTTTTATCGAAACAGGTAAGATTTTTATATATACATAATTATAAAAATACATACATACATTTATAAATATGCAATTACTTTGTCTTTCTTGCAGCCAACAAAAGCAACAACATTAAAACCGGCATAGAAATTTAGACGCAAAATTTTGACATTAGCCCCGAATATTTTCCAATAAAAAAATAAAAGGTTAGTTTGTGTTATTTTTACAAGTCTTGAATGTATGTATTTAATTAAATTTTTTTAAAATATGCTAAGTATATGTACATAAATATGTATTTTTAATAAAAAATATATTTTTAAAATAAAATAGTTTATTGGTTCTATTGTGAGAACCATATAACATGGTGAAAAAGACATTTTGCATGGTGTTGGGATATAAACAAACATGGTTTAAGATATTGTTTGCGTTTTTCTTCTGAACATAATAATATGTTTGGGGCAATAATTAGCTATATACATTATGTCTAAACATATATTGTTGCTTAAGACGTGTTTAACACAATCATAATCACAAACATTAATGATAGTTTGCGATTGTGATTGTATCAACCATGTTTTTTCTTTGCGTGTAGTGCACTTAAAAACTGGACCGATCGTGTAGGCTACTGCATGGCCGGACGAGGCAGCCATTTGAATGAAATTATTTTCTATTATTAACCGGAAGGATTGTACTTTCAAATAAAAAAAGATATATGAGAAAATATTTAGTAGTTTTTTTTTATAGCATTTTCAAAAAAAAAGTTATTTGGCGGACCCTGTATTATTTTAAAAAAAATTTTAAATTCATTTATAACTATGTGTGAATTTGCTTCTAATAATAAGTATTTTTCAAATTTGTTATTTATAGCTAATTTTTCACAAATGTTTATTATTGTTATTAATAACAAGTTTCGTACAAATTATTTTTTAAACCAATTTTTTCTTTTAATTTTAAAGCAATTTCATTCCCACAAATTTGTTTGACTATTGAACAATAAAACCAATGTTTGCAACATGTCCTCCATTTTTGTCTGCTAGCAGAAGTTCGGTCAAATTATTTTTGCATTAAGAGTGTTGGCCTGTTCAATATAATCAATGATATCCGTTATATACAAATATATTTTATAATTTTACAGATGTTTTTGATAAAACCACAATGAAATACACGATACAAATATAATGATTTTTCTCACCACAACTCAATGCAACATTTACACTTGCCACATCATATTAGAATGATTTGCTCACATACTGCGTGTGTATGCAAGAGGAAGAGAGAGAGATAGTATAAGTGCAAATGTAGATACGGACACATTTAATAAATTTTAATTGTATTTTCATGTTTACAAAACATCCGCTGACGATTACCGCGTTGCATAAATGCATGTAATTTAAAGGAAATTAAGCGTAAAATTTATTCGCCCCGATAAACCGTTAACAAAGCACACGCACACCAATACACAGAGATGCTCAAGCACACATTCAAAACAGAAGGTTGATGGTAAACTTTTTTTTGATAATAATTTAAAAAAAAAAACGGGACCTTTAAGTGTGTCAAGGTAAACATGTGGCCTTTTGATGGGGTTCGGGTTGTTTAAAAGATAACGGGGTACATATTTGTGTTCAATCAAAAATTAGTAAATATATAAAATTATCGTCAAAATACTTCATAAAGATCATACAATAAACAAACTATCAAAATTCCAGGATACTAAAATGTTAAATCTTTTAAACCTCTAATTATGGATCCTGTTGTCCTTCGAACTTTACACATTTTATAAAAATTACATTAATGTAAACGAAACTACACTGCTTTCATTAATGCATTCATGAAATAAGCAAAAAAACAAGCCTCAGTGTATGTAGAAAATAATGTTTAATTTCCAACATCCACAAAGCATCTTAGGAAATTTATGTTTAACAAAGTTTTAGCATGTAAAGAAATCAAAAACATACATTCCCCCTTCCCCAAATCAACACTTTAATGAATGCTTACCATGATTGCGGCCCAATACTCCCTTAAACGAGGGAGTGTTATTTAACAATCTGGTTATCGCGATTTGCCGCAACAAATACAGCGAAACAGGACTCAGAGGCAACAAATATACAAAAGGGCAACCAAAATATGCACGTTGTATTAACAAGTATGAGAATACAATTACATATACAATTGCAGTAAATATGAATGAATATTAAGCAATGCTTCATTAAAGAACAGAACAAGCGTTTGCATAAGTGGGTACATTTTGGAATACAATGCAACACCCAGTGGACAAATAAAATTAGATGAGAGGGAAAAATGGTGAGTCATTATGAGGTATTTTTTTGAAGGGGCGTAGAATTTTATTTTACTATGCATTACCTTTTTTTTTTAGCGAAATTTGCCTAAAATTAGGCATTTATAAGGAATTATGTTTACATTTGCTTTTTATAGACAATTTTGCACAAATTTTTTTTTTTTTATTATGTTGTTTTTATTTTTATTATTTGCGATATGTAGGACATTTTGCAAAAATATACTATTTAAGAACATTTTTTAAAAATTTGGTATTTATGGGAAATATGCTATTTGAAAAACTTTTGGCAAGTTAGCTATTTATATGATATTTATGCCAATTCGCTTTTAATAGAAAAATGTGCGCTTATTTTTAGAATATATTGGCAACGTTTCTTTTTTTAGGGGACATTTAACGCAAAAATTCTTTTTATGGGAAATTTTGCTCAAACTTGTTTTTTTGTAAAATATTAAAACAATATTTTTTACAGAACAGTGTACCAAAATAAACATTATATACTGTTCTTTAGTGTTCCGAACGGTAGTCAATACCTTAAAATAAACGTTTTCTTTGGTTTTGATATTCGTACACAATGAAAATACTGTGCTAATTCAACTCAACAAAAGATTATTATATTTTTATTGTTCGGGTTTTTGTAAAAACCTCGGTACGGTAGAAATATGGAAAACAGAAACGTGTTTGTGTAGTAAATATGTACTTAAAAGAAAAACGTTTCGATGTTTTTGATATTCGTACACAATGAAAATACTGTACTAATTTAACTCAACAAAAGATAAGTACATTTTATTGCGTTCAGGTTTTCGTAAAAAAACCTCAAACTTCGTTTTATTTGGTACGGTAGAAACATGGAAAACAGAAACGTGTTTTTATAGTCAATACTTAAAAAAAAACTGTTTTCTCTCTTTTTGATATACGTACACAATGAAAATACTGACTAATCTAATTCAACATATTGGTTAGAACATTTCATAATGACAAACAGAACACTACATAATGTTTGTTACTTTCGTGAAAATGGTTATAAACGGTATTAATAGAATTATACTAACGGTATTAAAAGAATTGTGTACTAATGCACAAATACAAAAAAATAAATATCGTTTCTGGGTGTATGTACCGTAGGATATATAAGGTTCGGTTTATTTTCGAACACTGGCACAGAGGCCAGTATTGCATTTTAACAAAAAATTGTCCAATTTTCGTAAAAAAAAACGTTAAACCAGGTATAGCCAAATGTAATCAACAAACGCTGGAATTAGAAAACAATTAAAATCGCTTTTAACATAATTTAAAATTAAACAAAATCTAAATCAGATAAAATCGCATAATTGGAAATTCAAAAATTATAAATTGTAAATAAACAGAAAAAACATCTAATCAAGTTTATAAAAAGGGGGCTTAGCCCTTTACTCAAGATTTCAAATCGCCAAAAAAAAAACAATTAAAAAAATTCAAGAAGAAAACGGAAAATGTATTTTTTTCAAGGATTTTTATTATTGGTTTTATTGAAAAAATCTCTAATTTACAATTAAAAAAAAAAAAAAAATACACAAAATATTGCTAAATATAATTCAAAAACTCTAACTGAATATTAATCGTGAAGGGAATCAGTTAATTTATTCACAAGAATATCTTAAAAAATGTATGATTTGTTTCTGCTCTTTCGAATACTTGTTATTGTTATGCACCTCCTTTTGCATTACCCTTTCAATGCTTTCACAATGCTTTTGCAAATAATTCGCTGTCCAAATACATGAAAGAATTATGATTACATGCAAATTGTAAATACAGTATGTGTTTTGAGTTTTTGGTTTATTACAAAATGAAATAAAATTACTGTTATGTAATTACATTTGCTTGTAATTAGCTATCCCGCACTTTTTGGGACGCTGCACAGTGCACTTTATTGGGCGAATGCGATGTGATAAAAAAACGTATAATCTTTCGAAATGGTTAGAATTTTTTTTGCTTTGTACTCAAAATAAAATGTTATTATAATAAACATTTTCTATGAAAAATAAACTTTAAAATTTAAAAAAATTATATATCGTTGCGTGTGTTCTTTAACCACGAAATCGAAAACAACATTTGCCAACCGATTGCATTCTACCATCGACAATTTTGTATGTAACTTCGGAAACCTCGTAAGCATTATACAAAATTTAATTTTCGGACCCTAAGGGGTTAACGTATGCTTAAAAGTTTAAACGTTTAAAAAAAAAGAACAAAATTTTTACGCCCTTCAGAGAAGCCATATTTAGTAAAATAAAATTTGTTGTGAATCCCATACTTAAAAATTTATTAACAGCAGTATTCATAACAAAAAGTAAGCCACAGTTTGAACACTACGTTCAACGAGCTGCTCACTTGAATTCTGATTAAGCTAAGCGTTTTGTTAGCACAGAGTTAATTCCTAACAAACTTTTCTCCATCTGCTAACTTTAAATAAATCAACTCTGAACTTTATTGATGCCACGTTGCAACACGTTTTTCAGTAATCATGGCTGGATTTGTCTATTATCTAAATTTCTAAGAAGTTTTGTAAATTAAAATAAATTAAAAGCGATAGTTAATAAAAAAAAACAGGCAATTAAAAAACAAACAAAGCTGTTTCACATCAAACGGCTGTTTTTCAAAAGTTGGCAAGCGTTTGGCAGCAAATCGTTAGCCACAGGTTGCAGTCGGGACTCTAAGAAGAGATTGTAGTATGATTTACTTTTTAAACTTAATTCCTTTCCAAGTTTATCTTGGAAGCAAGATTATAACTTGGAATTTGGATAGTTAATAAAACAATTTCTGTCTTGATTTTCAAAACTATGATTGTTTATTGATTATTTTATTCTAAATTTACATTTCTTATATACTAATTTCTTATGGTTATTTTGAGTGAACAAAATCGCTCAATACTTATTACTACTTATTTTTGTTTGTGTGTATGTTTCATTCATGTATGTTTGTGTGAAGTTCAAGTGCAATAGCCGAATTTATGCTGACTATTTTTAATAAGCAACAGAATGGTTTGCACACGAACATACATGAATGGTTCAGTCAAGTAAAGTGCAGTTATAAACAAAGAATGTTGACACACGCAGAATCAAATTTCTTTATTGCAGTTCAATACACTGCGTTAATGTAAACAATTTAATATTATGTGTCAACAACTTTATGCACTCTACTTGATTTTGGTAGGTATACTACAGATAAACTCACTGTTTATAGTTGTTGTTTTTTTTAATTTAAGCCCTGATTTTGTTACAAGTAAAACTGTGATTTATAATTCTTATTTGCTTAACAGTTTTATTTGTGTAATAACTTTAGTTTCTCTTAAATCTTTGGATAAAGTTTCCTTATGATCTGTCCTTAGCAACCAGCGAATTGCTCAAGGGAACAGCTTGTACCGTTTACAATGAATTTCAGTTTATCAAAAGTATGAAATGGGAATTCTGCACATTTAAACGAAACCTTGTTAATTAATATTTTGACTCCAAAGAACAACTTTGAAAACTGATATTTTTCATTATGTTTCTCCAATGTTTACTAATTAAAACGAGCAATAGTTACATTTTCAATTGCACCATAGTGATACATTGTTATTCATATAAACTTAATTTTGGACCGCCCACTTTGATGCACGATCCATGAGAAACGCCTTGAATTAAAATTGGTGGCGCAATGCATCGATTTTGGCTCAAGTTTATTTTATATGACTAGAAATTATACTACCAGCTGTTATAATGATCGGTCTAAAGTTTGCTATAGGTCCCTTATTAATCCGTTTTCTGAAAATCCTTTTAATAAATCTAATATCGCTATAAAATGTCAAATTATTATCTTAAAATTAAATCTGGCCAATTTTTACGACCGGAAGTGATAATACCAAATTTCGTGAAAATCGTTTTATAATTTGCAATAAGTTTCATATAAGCCACCTCCAAAAACCACTTACTAAATTTATAAATAAGTTTGTATAAGTACCACTTATTTTAAAGGATTCCTTACACTATTATACACGTTTGTGATTTTCATAACACATTGCATTCACACTATCACACTTTTGCCATATGACTTGAGTTCATGAGACGTCTGCGAATTTTTGAAAAATGCCCAGTGGGTTGCACATGGAGAACTTTTAAAAAACTCTAATTCTCGAAAGTTTAAAAATGCGTTGAAGAAGAGGGCTTTTTTATAATTTTTACTAACAAAACACGCAAAGCTTAAATTAAAAAAAAGAAAATGGAATGAGAGCATAAAATATGGACTGCATTTAAGTTCCTTTAAAAGCCGTTACTAAAAAAAAACTTAACTTAATTTTGTTTGAGTTTTCCATACTAAAAAAAAATTCTAAATCTTTTGCATTACAATCAGTATTTGACTCTGAAATATTAGAAAATTTATTTGCATAGCTTTGTTATTTTTGTTCAATTAATCAAGAAAACAAGACCACTGTGCGCTGTATTAGTTGTGTAAATGTGTGAAAAGGGTTTTATCTATGAAATGAACGAAAACGTTAAACTGCAAATATTTGCCACGAAATAATATTTTGTGTAAAATAAATGTAATTAAAGCTAATTTGCAATCATTATTTTAATTTGTTTTTTTTTTTTGAGGACGTTTTGAACGTCAAAAGGCTTAAGAGCAATTTCTGCAATATAAATAAGGGGTTTAAAATAAGAGTTCTTTAGTTATATATTTTTTTTTTAGTAATCAAAGCAAATTTTTTTTTTGTTTTAAGCAACAAATAATATTGTGTTTATTTATATAAATTTTATAGCAAATTTTCTTTAACACATTCTTTAGTTTGCCTTTAATTCAAACCTACAAATGTTTTAAATTAACATTTAAAACTTTTATAAAAATCGAGTTATAAAACTTAGCCACATTATCATCAATTTGTAGTAAAGTTAACCTTCATCCACTCCTCAGTTATTATAGTTAATACTCAATATAACCACTTATCAAATAAAAAGTATTTTTTCTTTGCTAAACTTAAAGCCATCCCAATAAATGAGTGGTCCATTGGTCACATTAACACGTACACCCGCAATATCACACAAGCAACATAATTACACACACACACGCGAACACACACATGCACATTCAGTTATAAACTTCTTTTTCAATTAGTTTACTATTTATTTAATGAACTACAACATCTTCTTATACCCTCCACCACCGTTAGTGGTGAATGAGGGTAAACTAAGTTTGTCATTCCGTGTGAACCCTGCAAATTATATTGGACTACCTGATCCCTGGACTGGTCCAATGTAATGAAAGCATGGACCATGTCACTACAAGTGTTTGTAGTGAGACGACATGTCTTCGTTTTTTAACGACATGTCTTCGTTTTAAACCCAATAAAAAATGGTGCTTCCAACGAAGCAGGTTTGTAAGGGAGAAACATAAACGTTTCGCTTACTATTGCGCTGGCGGAAGACAGGAATTTTATATGGCGAGTTCCCACTTTGAATCAATACATTTTTGATACATAAATCGCACTATTCAGCGCATATGAAAACTGTTGTATGTAACGATCGGCCTGCCTGTCCGTCTTTTTTAAACACGCTCACTTTCGAAAAATTCAAAAGAAAAGTAAAACGTGGCTGGTAAACTGCTTGTAGTTATACTTAGCAGTTTAGGATTGAAATCCAGCAAAAATCGGTTTAGTAGCATAAGAGTTATAAATTAAAATGTGAAATACCTAACCACCCTAAAGAATTTATAATTTTGTTACAAAAAATAGCAAAAATAGTGTCAGAATACACATATTGATATAAGATTTTGCACAAATTCACTCTATATGACTAGAGATTATACCATCTTCGTGAATATAAATCCATAATTTACCATACGCTCTATATAAAGCCCACTCTTAAACAACGATATTGTAACAAATTATGGTCTGTTACAGTTTCATATGAGTAGAATCATATTGTCAAATAACGTGACACTCGGAACACTGTTTAGTACGCTTAAAACATTTCTCAATTTCAGACTTACTTAATTTGAACCATGGAAAGATACACAATCGAGCAACGCGTTAAAGTTATTCAGGCTTATTATGAAAATAGGCGTTCAAATCAAAATGCATATCGATAAATTTTCGAAGAAAATCATCTTCAGTGGATTCGTCAATAACCAGATGATAATCCAAGAGTGATTGTCAAAAAACCAATGCACCCACAAAGAGTGACTGTTTGGTGCGGTTTATGGGCTGGCGGCATCATCGGGCTGTATTTTTTCCAAAATGAAGTCGGGCAGGCAGTTACTGTAAATGGTATTCGCTATCGTGAGATGATAACGAACTTTTTATGGCCCGAATTGGAAGATACGGATGTGGACGATATGTGGTTTTAACAGGACTATGCCACTTGCCACACAACTAACGAAACAATTGCTATTTTGCGCGACAAATTCAATGGCCGCTTTATCTCGCGTGGTGGCGATGTCAATTGGCCACCAAGATCATGTGATTTGACACCGTTGGACTTCTTTCTTTGGGCTTATTTGAAAGAAAGGGTGTACGTCGATAAGCCAGCAGCAACAAATCAAGAGCTAAAGGATGAGATAATTCGGCACTTTAACGGCATAGAACCTTAATTATGCCTCAGCGTCATCGAAAATTTGGACCAATGGATAGAGGTGTGCCGCCGCGGCGGCCATTTTGCCGATATTTTAGTCTATACATAATTGAACCGCACCCATATTATCATAGTAAAAATAAATGACAATAATTTCCTAAATAATTTATGTTTTATTCAAAATCAACATCGGCCCTTAAAATTTACCCTTTATAACAAAAGATTATTGCAAAAAAACAAAGATTAATCAATCTCTTACTATTATTAAATTTTTTAATGACGACAATTAAATTTTGTTTTTAATAAAAAATATTATGAGTTAAATAACATGCATCTTGGGGTTGACAGGGCATTTTATACATGCACCTTTTCAGAAGGTAATATTTTTTTAAGGAAAGAAAACGCCATTTATGTTTTTATTTTCTTACAACCAATTTTTTTTTACAAAACTAAATAGAAAACACATCGTATTATATACATTAATAAATTATGTCAAAACGACAGTTATTTAGCTTGCCGGTTAAAAATCGCGGGATTAATATATTATATTTTTATGCGCGGGCACCTTTTACGTGATTTGAAATCACTTTGACAAAAAAGAATTTCAGAACACCGCTGATAAAAATATTCAAACGTTTTTTACAATGGAGTTATGTTTGTACATTGCAAAATTGATTAAATAAATGAAGAACATAAAACATTTTTTAGCGATAATCGCTAGTTTTAACCTACACAGAGAAAACAGATTCGTGATCACAACCGAATTTGGCGCCAATCGAATTTCGTCGGTTGCACGTACTATCACACAATTCGGTTACAATTACTGAAAATTTCGTTGCTTAGCATAATATTTTTGATAGCAACATTTGAATTTTAGTACACTATCAGTCATTACAACAGATATTGTTAGTTGTAAGTATGATTAATAGAAACAAAATTGTGCTTATAGCCGAATATTTGATAGTTACAACTGAATTTACACACAATTGGTGTTCATAACAAGAGATTTGATTGTCGTTATGATTATATTTTTTTAACGGGTTGAATAAACCTTTTTCGCGATATATTCGATAGAAAATCAAAATAATTTTAATAAACTCCATTTTTTTAAAGTAAATTTATTTTTTAGTATTTTTATTTAAAGTTTTACATTATTTTATTTAAACATAAAAAACGTAGACATGTCGTTTCACTGCAAACTCTTTTTAACAATGGCATGGTCCATACTTGCATTAAATTGGACCAGCCCAGGATCAAAATGAATCAAGTAGTCCAATATAATTTGTAGGGCATACAAAAATAATACATACTTACATATGTACTTGTTTATGTACATACTTATAAGAAATATCGGCATACCGCACAGTAGATCTCTTGGTGAAAGAAAGAGAAAAATTATATAACGTATCGAAGACTGGAAACACTGGGCTAACTGCAAGCCAGATAAGAACAGACGCCCGGTTAGCACTACTAAATCCATGGCAAGTGTAATGGGATACTGGTGGAGAAGGTAGGTGGACCTTTCGGTTAATCCCTAAGATTTGCCGCTAGATAGAAAGAAAACATGAAAGCATGAGCAATTTTATTATACAGATGATGACTAATCATGGTAGTTTCAACAGCTACCTATTATAGATTTAAAACTTACAAACACTGTGACGAATGCGGTGGTAAAGAAGATAATGCTGAACACAATCTCTTCCATTGTTCATGATGGGAACATGAGAGACTTGAACTAAACGACATACACCATGTGGTTTTTCTCCTGACATCATGGTCGTGGAAATTGTGTGAAACCTTTATCTGCCGCATAATGAGAGAAATATGTCGCAGAGTTCCAAACCCCTCATCTCTTTGGTTGACGGGGGACTAGGATCAGGACAACTATGTGATAAAGACGTGTAACAACACAAAACCACCCACCCTGATGGAATGCTACAGTGGTACCAGGGTGGATTGAAGAAAATATCGTGTGGCCACTAGATGATAGCGCGCTATCACTACGTCCACTAAACAAAGTACTTATAAGAATACGTAAATAACTTACCCCTATTTATTAAGTTTTTGTACATTTTCCGTTTTTGATCGCAAAGATATTTTTTAAATATAAAATTAAAAATTATTTTAATTTATCAAATGTTTTGACAGAATATTTAGTAAACAATTGGGGCTTTTAACTATTTGTTGGTTGTGAATTCCGAATAATTATATTTTCGTTTCTTGTACTCGAATTGACTCTATTCCAGCAATCAATAATTAGCTGCAATAAATGAATTAACATTTATATTACAAAATTTATTGACGAAAGCAAATATTTAATTGCAATAACCAATATTCAGTATTGCCCTGTATTAAATTCGGTTGTGATTCTTACCATTTGTACTAATTTTTAGAACTTAATTTAATTAGTTATCATAACTAATAAAAGAATTGAAGGAATCATATTTCAGTTAGAATAAAGTTTTAATAATAAAGAGAATTAAAAATCAGTTAGAACTATACATTTTTAATTGTTGCAATAATAAATTATGTTACTTGATCAATATTTTATTACTGCAACCGTTTCTCAACCAATTTGTTTTCTGTGTGTAACAGAACCCACAGCTTAAAAAGATTTATAAAATCGTTACAAATAAGGTAGTGCCATGTATTTGTCAAGATATCTGTTGAATATTTATTAATTTTGCAGGCGTCTGTTCTTATAGAAAACCTAAACGATTGTGATAATTAAATTATATTGTGGTACAATAAAGCTTTCGGGGTGTGTGTGTGATTGATACTGATTTCAAATCAATAATTTCAAAAGGGATTAGTTGCAGAAGTTTGTTCACCGTCTGTTTTGGGCCTTATTCTTTATATGTGATCAATTATTTATTCAACGAAAATACCCTTGAGAAATATATTTCATCTTGGATCCGAAAACAATGCACCTTAGAAGGCGTTATCCTCAAAATAATTTCCCATTCCTTTTTTATTTTCTTAAGTAAATAAGTACAGGAACAATTTTTTATACATCGCCCATTTACCGCAAATTCGTAGTTACTAAGAAAAAAATAATATATTTTTCGAAATAAACGTATTTAAAGTTTTTAATTTGCTGTAACCACTTAGAAAAAATACGACACATTCACTGCAAACGGCGAAAATATAAAACATATAAAGATGAATTTTGTACACAATATAAAGACAAGCATAGCGAACAATTCTGCATCACTAAATCCAAATTTGCATTTTTTAAGTTACTACGACGCTGCAGCAAATGAGCGACATGAAGTTTTGTGTTTCAAACTGTCAAACAATTTTCCTATACAATGTTGTTGTAGAACTTAAATTACATTGTAAGATTTTTATCATATAAGGTAACAAAATAATAACAGTTTTGCAACCGTAGAGCGTCAAGTTAACAAACATATTTTGCATTAGCACTGTGTTAAAACTTTGGGTTCTTATTTTTAAATACTAAAATCCTGTGATTATTGGCGATCTTAATATAAGAATCGGAAATATACAACAGGATATTAATGATTTGTATAAAGAAGTGTTTAAGGCAGGAAAAGAAGAAAGAAAATCAAAGGATGTGATCGACAATAACAAAGGGCGTCAGTTTATGACATTTTGTTTGGATGAAAATCTTTTTGTACTTAATGGTCAAACGGATGGAGATGAAGAAGGCTCTCTTACATATATAAGCACTCTTGGTGAATCAGTAAATGATATTTGCGCGGTACATCTTGAAAACTTGCAATATGTTGAACATTTTCAAGTGGATGATAACGTATGGTCTGATCACCTACCAATAAAACTAACATTAAATGTAAACAACTTAAGTAGCTCCACCAAAATCATAAATTTATTGCCAAAACTATACTGGCATAACAAAGACAAGCTAAGATATCAAGCAAACCTTAATGCAAACTTACAAAATCAAAATACGAATAATACTTTAAGCATAATAGAGTTGTCAAATATAATCAAAACGTCGGCCGCAATACCAAAAACCAGAAAATTTGAGCCCAAAAACAAATGGTACAACCATAAGTGCAACGATGCTAGAATATTGGCTATGGAGTATTTGAATAAATTCAGAGCTACAAAAAGTATTGATGATAAAGAAAATTATTTACAAAAGCAACACGATTATAAGTATATATGCAATCAAAGTAAACAAATATATTTTCAGCAGTTGGCAGAAAAAATAAATCAAATTAATGATAGCAAACAATGGTGGAAGTTTGCCAGAGAAGTCCGTGGTCAAAATTATCAAATCGGAGCTAGAATATCAGCATTGGATTTTAAAGAATATTTTACAACTTTGTTAAATCCGCCTCAATGTTCTCAGATGTTTCATTATGCGCCAATGCATATCAGAGATAACAAACTTGATGCTGGCATTACATTAGAGGAACTAAAATTAGTCCTTAAAAACAGCAAACTTAACAAAGCCCCTGGTGAGGATGGAATCACATATGAGTTTATAATAAACGCTTCAGACGAATTTCAGAAACAGTTAGTTAAGTCTTATAATTCAATGTACTGTGATGCAAGCATTGATGAAGTGTTTTGCAAAACCGTGGTATTCCCAATATTTAAAAAAGGTGACCCCAACATGCCAGAAAACTATAGAGGTATATCCTTCATGAATTGTGTTGCAAAAGTTATGATGGGAATTTTAAACAATCGTTTATATAATTGGGTTGAGAAAAATAATATATTAACAGAATTTCAGGCGGGATTTAGAAGAAAATATTCCACAATCGATAACATATACAACCTTGCAGGTATTGTAAACATAAAGTTAGCCGAAAATAAAAAAGTATACGCATTTTTCGTCGACTTTAAGGCAGCTTTTGACAAGGTCGCCAGAAAATCTTTAATATTCAAACTCTATTCAATGGGCATTTCTTACAAATTTGTGAAAATGATTGAATCAATCTATACTGACACTAAATCTGCTGTGTGGAATGGCGAAGAGCTATCAGATTACTTCCAAACAACATCTGGTGTTAAACAAGGATGCTTATTATCCCCTCTTTTATTTTCTCTCTATATCAATGATCTGAATGATTATCTTGGTGGTGGTTTGCAAATTGATGACCTTAAAATCCGTCTCCTCATGTACGCAGATGACATTGTAATCTTATCAGATGATATAAATACGTTGAAAAAAATGATTATTAACCTGGAAAATTACTGTCAATTATGGAACCTTGAGGTGAACTTAAGCAAATCAGAAATATTAGTTTTTAGAAAAGGCGGTAAATTGAGTAGAAATGAAAAATGGCAGTTTCAAGGAAATAATATAAAGATAATCAATGAATACAACTACCTTGGAGTAATATTTACACCTAAAATGAAATTTACTAAGCACGTAGAAAAAAGAAACGCACTAGCTAAAAACGCTATTAATTCCACCTGGAAACACTTTATTTCCAATAAACAAATTCAGCTCAGACAAAAATGGAACCTGTTTTTAGCTGTATGCAGGTCGATCCAAACATATGCAGCTCAAGTTTGGGGTTTTGGTTATTTCGAAGCGGTTGATTTACTACAACGATACTTTATGAAAAAAATTTTAAAATTGCCTGAATTTACACCTAACTACGCATTAATGCTGGAAACGGGGGCTGTGCAAAATCATTTGTACTCCCTAGAACTACACCTACAGTATATATCTCGGGTTATGTTTCAATACCAGCCTAATAGGCTACCGTTTCAAATCACTCATATGCTAATAAGGAAGGATTTGTTTTGGGTTAAAGAATTGAAAACTATTGCCAACAACAATAATACTCCGTGGTCTGTTACACAGCCTGATGAACATCATTGGTTTGCACAAAATAAGCTATTGCTAACCAATATTAAGGAAAATCATCATAAGCAATATTTACACAGTCAAGCAGTCTCTTCAAGATTATATAAATATCTCGATTATACCAAGGGTCAATGCTACATCCTTGATACTTTAAATTTAGAAAATATAACGTGGATTTTTAAGGCCAGATGTGGACTAATCAAATTAAATTACAACACTTTTGGTGCAGTTGATGATGACAAAGTATGCAAACTCTGTAATTTGGGTTCGATGGAGACTTTTGAACACTTCTTATGTGTTTGCCCTGTTCTTAAGGAATTCAGATTAGCGAGTTTTGGGAAGCCCATATTACAGCATATGGAAATGATACAAATATTAAATGGTTCAAATACTTCACATTGGGGAAAACTAGTTTTATACTTAAAAACATCTTTAGAATACAGAAACTTTTTGGTACAAGAATTTAATTAAATTTGTATTAATAATTATTTTTAATTATTTGGTTAATCGACAGACATTTTTTATAAAATATTGTCGAAATTTATTACTTTTCCACTTTTTGTTTACATTAAATATATATGAATATATGTAAATTATTTTATAAATTTAATTTATTGTAAATAAAGAAAACTACTACTACTACTACTACTAAAACGTTTATGCTGGTGTAATATCTTCTTTTTGTACCCTTCACCACTGGTGGAAAGGGTATATATAAGTTTGTCATTTCATTTCTAAATTTTTCAATATTGATCTTAGACCCTATTAAGTATATACATGCTACTTCTCAGTAGCGAAGTCGATTTAACGATGTCCGTGTGTATGTTGTAATGGGTTTTCCGAAAACCGCAGAAATGATGGGTACTATGTTGTTAGACATTTATGTCACATATATTCCGTTAAAGTTTCCTATTGAAATTTTTTCTTTCGTATTTTGAATCTAACACTCAATAAAAAAATCAATCCATCCGTACTTAAATCAATCCAAAGCGGTATTAATAGTACGGCGAGTACGGATTTTCTTGAATCAAGTACAGGATGATTGATTCGAGTACGGATTTTCAATCGCAAAATACTTTAATTATCCATATCAATCCCGATTTCGTACTTGAAATAATCCGATTTCTTTTTGCAGTTTGAGATTGAAATAATCTTAGTTTTACTTAAATCAATCTCAAAATGCAAAAACAAATTAGAAAGAAAAAGTTATTATGATTGATTTGCTTACCCGTATTACACCTTACAGAATGATAAAACACCAACATCATGCCCGAAATTGTTTGTACTTTAGAAAACTTATGTACATATTTAACCAAAAATATAAACTTAATGAGAAGCAAGAGGTCAAATTTACGTTTTAAGCTTTCGTGGTGCATATGAGTCTGGCCAAAACTTTTTTCAATGTGTATAGAAAATCAAAACAAATGCGTAAGCCGGACGGTTAAACACAACGAAAAGCTTAATATTTTTTTTTACTTGATTTAAGAATTGTATACTTATTTTAAGAAATTTCGTTATTGATTTTCGATAGTTATCCCATTTAGGATTGTTTTGAGTACCTTTTAGTGTTATTCGTAGTTGAGTTTTAGAGTACGACTCGTACATAAAGTAATCATAAAAAATTTTGCTTATCCTGAGTGTTTTTCTTTCTGTGAACAATTAAAGAAAAACTAATTTTGCAATAAGATCTTTAAATAAGTTATCATTAGCAAATTTTTAATAAAAAAAATTTCTTAGTAGGATGAAAATTTAGCTTTCGACCGTTAGAAAACAATACACGTAATAATATTAAACAAAAACAAAAACAAAAAAAAAATTTTCAATTCCAAATGGCATTTGATCGGAATTGCTAACGGTGTCGTTTGCCAATTATTATTTCATTATAGTAAGGTCGGCCACGTGCGACCATATGTTACATTACCCTACAGTATTTAAAAAACATTTTTGATAGTGTACCCTATTAAGGATCCATGGTCAATCATGGACCCGCCAGTATAAAAGAGGTTAAGATTCATGTAAAAGTTTTATGTGCAGATTATTTTTTAGTTTTCCTTATCTACATTAGAATTTTTTGCCTTTAATTTATTTTAGGATGGGGATTTATATGGGTACTGTAGTAAGTTTTGGACCAACACAACATTTTGTCATCAAATAATAGCTATCGTAAAAGTCGTTAGAAATTTTTCCTTTATTTAAATTTTATATAGGCAAAAACTCTTATCTATATAAATAGGGAATCAAGTGAAGAAAGGACAACAATTTAATATTCTAGCTAATAAAAAATAATAATAAAAAGAGTTTTCTCATTCCATACAAAAGGAGCTGCCCTATTAAAATTAAAAACAAGTCTTGTACAAGTACCACTTCTTCTAAGTAAGTCGGTTAAAGTGTGTGTGTGTGTGTGTATGAATTTTAGTTAGTTGAGATAATTTAATAATAAAGTTAAAAGAAACTTTATGTTTATAACTAAATTATATATTAAGAACTTAAGTGCAACATACGAACATCCATTCATAACTGTCACAGAGATAAGGAAAAAGGTCAGCATAATTTGTGGTTTCGTTGTGTATGAGTCTTTGTACGTTCTGGGTTTGAATAATTTGTATTAATCTATTATTAGTTGTAAACTTTATCGCAAATAATACAATTAGTAAAGTAAATTTTCAGTAAAATGTGTTTTCATTTTAGTTAATCAAAATTGGAGTGAACAACGTAAAATTATTATAATGCAGATAATAACTTTGGGTAAATATTAATATTTCACTTAAAATAGAGGGCATAGTTCCTTAGATATTTACTAAAATAAATTTAGTGTTTTTTTCTGAAAATTTCTTATGTAAAAAATTGCTGGATCAAAAAAAAAAAACATTTTAAAGAGTTGCTACCTTATCAGTTTTCTTTTCTTATCTAAATACCACAGAGCAACATTTAAAATAGAAAGTGGCGCAAAAGTCATCTCACTATTGGAAGTTGCTGTAATTTGTGCTAATGTTGGTAAATGTAAACAGATAAAAAATACATGTCAATAAGAAATTGACCGCAACACCCCACAGGAACGCGAATTTTTATTGATGGCGTGCCAGGCAACTGGGTTACAATCGGCAGAATTTATAGGGAATTTTGGTGAAAGACAAGAAATCGTTTCGTTACAAAGTGCAGACTTTGCACATAAAAGTGCGTATAACCTACGCTAACCGTCCTAGGCTTATTATTGTGGGGTTTCTTGAAGTCACGAATCGGTGTCAACAAGCCTTAGACTCTTGAGGTCCTCAAAAAGAATATTCGTCAGGAATGCGGAAGTTCTGCCCAGAGCAATGGAAAATGTCAGAAATCGGGTCCGTATGGTCATTAATTTTGGCGGTGGCCAATTGGTCAGACATCAAATAAATACAATCGAAAAGAAAAACAAAAGTTTTTATATAATAACAATGTTACAGTCAATAAAAATCGGATGACAACTTTGCTTTTGGAGTCAAGTTACCAATATTGCCACTAAAGAAAACCTTTTTGCATTTTCCTACACTGCATGTTTTTCAAAAATATGTCAGAAATATCTAGAATATTATATTTAAGTAGCTTATTTTGTAATTGCCTAAAGTATTTTTTCCTAGCCACTTAAAATTGCTAAATCTTTTGCCTTCTTTTATCTACCAACTGCCATTTCTCACTTAATGTATGCATTTGTTTTTTGTTTTTTGGTTTAAAAATATGTAAAAAAAGAAATTAATTTCTTTACAGATTACTTCAATTATGCTAAAAATCCTTTATAATCGTTACCGCAAAACTGAAAATCCCTCTTAAAAAAAAAGAAAAATAAAAGGCAGACTCAGAGTCAACTACAAAAACATTTCAATAATTTTCTTGTAAATGAATGTGTGTGCCTGTGTGTTTTCTTGTTTGTTTTTGTTTTTTTTTCATCGTTTTCTGTTTGTTCTTCTTCTACGAATATAAATTGTTAATGTACTTTTAGTGTATGTGTAAATTTCTCTGTTTGTTTGTGTGTGTGTAAGTGGCTCACAATTTCTCTGTTTGTTTTTTAATAAACACATTCTATTTTTAATCCTTCATAAGCCGATCCTACAGTTTTTATCATCTGTTAGTTGTTGTCGCGTTATTTTAATTTTTTTTTGGCTGTTGCTATATTTTTATATATATAAAGTTTTAAAGTTTTTTAACTAAAACGATTGCTTTTGGTAGTTTGAATAGGATGGAATTCATTTCAAAGCAGTGCTTGAAAATAAATGCTTGGGGGATTCACAAGGTGTCAGTGTGCTATTTTTAATTTAAATCAGCTGATTTAAAACAAATATAAAAAATAAATATTTACCTAAAATAAAAATATTTTTTAATTCTAATCCATGAATTAGTAAATTAAATACGATCTTACCTGACTATTTTTCATTTTTCCGATACAAATCACAAATAAATTTTATTTTGTTTGTTTACCATACAGCAGAGTCCCAAGCCGATCTGGTTTGTTGCAAAAATTGGTAGCCGGATAAAATTATACTACAACGGCGACAGCTTACAAAAACTACTGTGTCTCGGTTCAGACGCTCGGCGCAGGTCTCTTCTGATTAATTACGACAGCACAATAAACATAGCAAGAAAAGTTATATTCATTTACGACACTTTTTGTTTACAAAGCAACAACAATATTTTTAAGCCATTGTAAAATGATAAAACAGTATGACAATATAACATGATAGCACACCTTGTGAATACCCCAATTATATACTATTCTTTAGTGTTTGGTACGGTAGCAGTAAGGAAAACATAAACGCTAATAGTTGTATAATTAATACCTTAAAAAAAGATTGTGATCTTCATACACAATACAAATAGTGTACAAATCCAACTCCACATAATCATGAGAACAATTTATTAAGTTCTGTTTCCGCAAAGAAACTACAAACTTCCGTGCGTTCGGTTCAGCATAATAATGTTTGTTGATTTCAGTTGTGCTCAGCACCCTTTTGGATGGTAGACAAAATTCATTTATAGCCTTTTTATTGAGCGATTTTTTAGCATTGTTGGTTTTATAAAGGTGGTTTTCTGGCTCTCCTGTGTGACCAATACCACGTTGCAGTCATGCTTCAGCAAACATTTATAAATCGCTAACCTAATTGCATGAGACGTCATGATGCATTTTCACTATTCAAGCTACATCACTGTTCGCCTTCTCACTCGAGCTACACACAACGAGAAATTTTTGATGGTAATTTATTTATTGTAGTTTTAAGCGAAAGCCAAAATAGCAATTTCCCGGGAAGTATATGGTATATGACCGGAAGTAGTGAGCTGCTTGAACGGTCACCCTATCCTATCAGAAATTTGGAAGTGATTACAGATTTCGATCCTTTTGGCTCTAGGACCTCTAATTAACGAAATAAATGAGATTTTATGTTTTCATATAAAAACTCAATTTTCTATGGAAAATATGGAATTTTGGTAGTGATTACAGATTTCGATCCTTTTGGCTCTAGGGCCTCTAATTAACGAAATAAAAGAGATTTTATGTTTTCATATAAAAACTCAATTTTCTATGGAAAATATGGAATTTTGTTAGTGATTACAGATTTCGATCCTTTTGGCTCTAGGACCTCTAATTAACGAAATAAATGAGATTTTATGTTTTCATATAAAAAATCAATTTTCTAAGGAAAAAATGGAATTTTGGTAGTGATTACAGATTTCGATCCTTTTGGCTCTAGGAACTGTTGTGCTACCTATAAGATAATACAAGGTAAAGTGAGACAGTTTTTATACAAAATATTGTAACCGATCACTTATTTCCTCCAAACAGTGAACAACGCTATTATGTATTTAATCTTTTTTTTTGCTATTTTCCCTTAATAAACTGTTTTACAGATAAAATTTACCTATAATGTTTTATTGCATACAAACCGTCAAGGCCGTCTACAGACGTTCACAGTACATTTTAGCTGTCGTTCGTTGAGAAAGTGTCTTTTACCTAAAAATTAAAAACTAACGATGTTCCTGATTTCACATGTTGACATGAATATCATCACCCTATCGGAAGATGCTATAGTTTTTGCAAATGACGGTAAATTACAGTTCTGTTTTGACATTTGTTGCTTTCAGGCAACCGAAAATCTGCGTATAGCACACGAATTGCCATTACACCCGCTCATAGTTACAGGCGTATGTTTTAAAAACACGGGTTAAAAAATACTGAGAATGACGAGCGCCACAGAGCCATGCTCAACGACTTTCGCCTACTTTAACTAACCCAATTGGGACTGTAGAATATTCGGTTCCGACAGGATGGAGCAACGGTGCAAACTGCACGACCTACAACCGAAATTCTGAACGCTGCATTTCCGTGTCGCTTAAACTCTCAATTTGGTGATTTGCACTGGCCGGAAAGATCGCCTGATCTAACCGCTCTAGACTTCTGTTTATGGGGTTTCTTGAAGTCAGGAGTCACTCTCAAGAAGCCTCATACTTTTGAAGTTCGCAAAGGCAAAGCTAAAGTTTTCATTTATTAAAATAAATTATGTATAGCCAAAATACATCGAATACATTTTTTTTTCAGCTGCGTTAGAACTTTTCGAGATCGATAACTATGGTTTGACAGCTGAGAGTGTAAAACGGTGTTGACATTTCTGTTCAGTAAGGCTTGACAAGTCATAATGAATCATTTAATGCTTCCAAATTGTGGAAGTTTACCTTGAAAAAAAATACATATTTTCTCGAGTTCATAGAGCACTTGGCCCGTTTTTACGAAGCTCATTTCTGGCCTAATGGTTATGTCAATATGCCAAAATGCCGTGTTCAAAGTGAAAACAATCCAAAAACCGTTACCAAAAAATCGTTATCGAATCACCATTACATCCTTTACAATTGACTGTTTAAAGCGGCTTACACGCTCCGTCACTCTGATGAATTTGGGTTCCAAAAAGATGGTGCAACTTGCCAACAGCGCGCCTAATAATCAAATTCGTGCGATGTTAAGTCATTGGTTAATGCCGATACACTGCCAATTTTTTAAGCATTGGAAGCAAATATTAAAGTCTGCGTTGATGCAATACGATCAGGTTTATTTTAAAACAGTAGTAGAAAATTGGACTGATCGAATAGTCCATGTACATAACTCATAGCCGCGGTGGACTTGCGAAGGAAATCATATTTAAAAAATAAAGGTTATGATAGTACATAATAAAAAAAATTTCATTCCAACAATATTTCTGTCTTGTATAATCATTTCAAGTTTTCATGCAACTAAAAAAATACGCTCTATCTACTTATAAAAATCATTTTTACGGTCTTGCCGTTTTGGGGGTTAAAGTGAAACTTTCTTATAAAATGTTATTTGGCCAAAATCTTCTTAAATTTTGCATTAACGCGTTACATAAAATAAATAAATGTCTCATATTTTCCAAATTCAGAAAAAACTTAATATCCTAAAATTCAAATCACCTCTGTAAAAACATTCGCCTTAATTTCCTTCGTCCAGCTTGTTTTTAATATCAAATTCTTAAAACTTCTTCGGTTTCAATATCCAAAGTTCTGTGTGCAAATGACGCATTTTAAACGAACGTTTATTGAATGAGAAAGAAGGTAATAATTTTTAATAAAAGAAAAATTTTCTGTACAACACAGAAATTTCATTATACATTAAGTGTCGACATTAAAATTAATCGCTATTTATTGTTCAATTAATTTCGGCGAAAACAAAGAGATTAATTGCAATAGTCATGTTTGTAGAATTTTATTGCTGCACATAATGAAAAAAAACTTACCTTTTTGCAATAATTTAATTAAAAATTCCATTTGAATATTTTTTTTAATTTTTTTTTGTAATTTTAATCTTTATTTTTTTTTTAGCTCCTTTTTGTTGTTTATTCTATTATCTTTTTCAGTTATTTTACAATTACATTGCAAAAAAATCTCTTAATTTTTTTTCTCGTTTTCCTCTTAACAGTTTTTTTTTTATAACAAACTTTTTCTCAAATTGAAAAAAAAAATTTATCAATGAAAATTAATTCCTTCAATTTTTTTATACAACAATTCAATTAAATTATCATTTCATTTCGTTTCTTTTTTAAATCGCTTTTTTCAATACTTTTCAAAAATTTTTTATTTAAATTATTTTTTATTAAATCATTGATTATTTTTTAAATAGTTTTTGACATTCATTACTAAAATATGTTCTTTTTTCTTTTCTTTAATTGTGTTTAATTTTTTTTCTTTTGTTTTCTATACTACAGTTTTTAAGAATTTTTTTTTTGGTAGAAATTAAACATTTACACAAAATAATTAGAAAAATTAATATAAAAAATTTCTAATAGTTTTTTATTTGGTTTTAAGGACTTTTTATTTGTTTTATTTTTTTTAATTAAGAGTTTTGTTTTAATAATTAAAAAAATATTTTTTAGTTGATTCGTTTGAAGTTAAATTACAAAGTAGCTATAACAACAGTTAATATAATTTTGATATTTAGTTAATTTTATTATGATAACAGTTGGGGGTTCTTGGATCCAAATACTCTGCTTTAACTTTTCGTGAATAAAAAAAAAACAAAAACTTAACAAAATTAAAGTTGTTCTAACCCATTTTAAGAAGGGAGGTAACTTAGTATAACTTAAAGATATTACCGCATTTTCGTTGGCAGGGGCAAGTGACTTTGCATAATCCTACAAAAATTACTAACTCATGGGTGCTAAACGTGAAAAAATAACTCGACGAATTATGGTTTGACTAGATATGTAAGGCTGTGGGGCATATACCCAGTTCTCGTCATAATCATATCGTTACCCTCTCTAGTAAAGGAGCTAAGTCCACATATTTTTAAAATTGGGGTTTTGAAGCGGTACAATAAAGTACACAAAAACACACAGTGTGCAGAAAAAAATAATACAATTTTACATGTTTATCGGTTGTTTTGCAATGGTTAAATGGAACGTCCCTTTATACACACCGATTTTATAAATTAAGCATATCTTGCCTTGGATCTAGAGGTTTGTTTAGGAATATTTTTCGTTGGCAGTCCGAAACTCGTCACTAAAGGCATGTTCACATTTAACAAATATTTGACAAAACATAAAAAACAGATCACAAAATTAATTTGCTTTAACATTTTCTTTTAAAATTTTTTTGTTACTAAATAGTAAACTTTATTTCACAAAAAAATTTGTAACGAAATATAAATATAAAATATTCAATGCTCTTTGATCTGGTAAAGGTTATGCAAACTCAAATAAATAACACTAGCCAACAAGGTTTTGGACTGGAGCAACCAAATATCTTTCGAATCTGTAATTAGTTTTTCTTTATTACGTCAGGTTTTCGAGATACAAGAAATTGTATCGTTTCTTACATAAAAAATCACTAGTTTTTTTAAAAAGCAATGAAGTTTCAAAATTGAACGCCGTCATTTGAACGTCGTTTGGATTTTGTTGGTTCGGTTTCACGCATTAGAGTCCAGCAATAGTCTGCCAACATGCTTTTGTCTCAAAATCCTTGATAAATTCTTTAAATTTTTATCTAATCTTGTTGAGCACGCTCAACGAATGAAAAATATGCAAAATATTGTGACTCAGACTAAACTATTTCACAATTTATTGGAAAACAGCAGATCTCATAATGATTCACACACCAGGTAAACCTCCTAAAGAAACCACATCATACCGGCCAATTTCACTGCTACCACTTTTGACAAAACTTTTCGAAAAAATAACACTTAAAAGGATCCAAAATGTAATGATCGAATACAACATCATTCCAAACCACCAATTTGCTTTTCGGTCCGAACACTCTATTATAGGGCAAGTTCATACTTTACAAAATAAGAAGATGTTTCTCACTTAAGCTAAGCCAACTTATAGAATCATATTTATCTCAGAGATATTTTCAAATAAAATACGAAGCATCCTACTCAATTTCAGCCTATGCAAGCAGGAGTACCCCAAGGAAGCATACGTGGTCGCATATTGTATCTATTGTACACAAGTGATATATCACATCCTCAAAACACCGTAATAACAACGATTGCTGATGATACGGCTATTCTTTCTACTGGTAACACCATTCAAGAATCAGGAGAAAGAACCCAAAATGTCATCAACCAAATAAAAGCATGGACAACAAAATGGCGAATTAAATTGGACAATACCAAATCGATACAAGTAGACTTTTTAAATAAGAAATTTAGTCACCTCAAACTTAAAATATAGAATGTTGAAATTCCAAATGCAAACACTGCGAAATATCTTGGCTTGAACCTCGACGCTAATCTGAAGTGGAAGGAACACATAAAAAAAAACACACGCAACTTGAGATGAAATACAAAGAACGAAGATACCTTCTTGATTTTAAATCAGATTTATCTTTGTACAAAAAGCTGATAATTTACAAACAAGTACTAGCTCCCATCTGGACTTACGGTATCTAACTGTGGGGCTGTGCGCAAAAATCCAACATAAAATTCAAAATAAAGTTTTACGTAAAATGGTGAACGCTCTATGGTACGTAAAGAATATGAAGGTCTGCATCGAGACTTGAGAGTTGATAATTTAAACACCACTATTAAAAATTATGCAGTCAATCATCATAATATGACAGCGCATAGAGAAAGGGACCAGTAAGGTAAAGGGAACAGTAAAAACCAACTACACAAAACAAGAGTTAGGGACGACCTACGCGCGTTTTCAAGGTTGACCAACACGTTCCTGACGTCATACGATGTGTCGCTTTCAAATGAGAACAATACCAAATCAGTGATGGTAAACCAAAGATACACGTATTTAAATCTTTAAAATGGCTCTCCTGAACAGAACCCTTTGCGCGTCACATATACAATTTTAGCGCCACATCAATGAGGAAGCGGCACGGCTTTTCTTTAATCCACGTGACGAACGAAGATTGAATACTACTACCACTAGATAGTTCTCATTTTGAACTAGTTTTAGCTTTAGTAAACAAAGAAAAAGATTTGTAATACATAATTACATTCAATTATTTGTTTCAATAAAAAAAAAAAACGGGTTGTCCAAGTTTCTGACTGCAAAACCAAAATAATGTATTTGTGCATATTATAATGATTCTGATATTGCATATCCTTTTTTCCAACCGAATATTCACCACACACAAAGCAAAACCCAATAAATGCAGTAAAGTAAGTAAAAGAACTCTCAACAATTTTTATAAAAAAAAAACATTTCAAGTGCTACGGCATTCCCTTACTACGAAGCAGGTTTGAAAGGGAGAATACCTAAAAAATAATTGTATCAAAACATTCAGTGTGTTAGGCCGATCGTTACATACAACAATTTTTATATGCGCTGAATAATGCGCTTTATGTATCAAAAATGTATTGCTTCAAAGTGGGAACTCGCCATATAAAATTCATGTCTTCCGCCAGCGCAATGGTAAGCGAAACGTTTATGTTTCTCCCTTACATACCTGCTTCGTTGGAAGCTCCATTTTTTATTGGGAAATATCTTGAGTAACACACGATCTCCCTGACATGCTTAAACGCTACTATTGTGAAGATTAAGAATGAATGTGGGCTTCTGTCAAGTTAATAATTGTGAAATTGTAGTGTCAGTATTGACTGTTTTTCAGTATTGCCAGCATGCGATAAGAAATGAACAAGATTCCCAGATTAGTTAAAAACATGCTTTGTTTCTGCAGTCAATTTTTTTCTCCAAATTTGTAGACCAGTATTATAATAAATAAATAAATAAAAATAATATTTTTTTTATCATTTTATATCAGCCGCCTTTATTATTTTGTTTATATCAAACTGATTTTTTCTAGCATAACTTGAGAACCATTACGGAAAATTTTTACAGTGCTCCAAACATTAAGACGACATTATACATATTTATATTAGTGCCAAGAGGCTCTTGTCTGGTGCAATTTTTAGGAAATATATCATTGTTGAGCTACTTAATGTATTGCACGCATATTGTCGAAAGTACAAGGATTGTTCGAAAAATATGTTGAGCCAGTAACCTCTTAGGATTAAAGAATAGTGGAAGACAATTACAGAAACATTTTATTATTCATTGTTCATAACTTGTCTTAAACTCCATTTTAGCCCCTGGTGACTTTTTAATCCGACATAAAGATAAAACTGACACGCCACCTAGCAAGAAAGGCGTTCTAAAACTTAGTATAGCTACACTCACAATATTATTACAGTAACGGACTGTAGTTTATATAAGAAATATTCCGTTTATTAATTATTAAATAAATAAACATTTACAATTCCAAGCAAATTTATTTTTAACTGATTCTAACAGTTATTCAAAAAACTAAGTGCATATTAATACGGATTTTCAGTTGCAGTTAATATTGTCCATTGATTGAGTTAAATTCTTCTTTATGTTAAAGTAAATAAAAATGTAATTTAAAGCAACGAAAAGTTCATTTAATTTTTACTGACAAAAATTCAACCGCGAATTCCGTAAAAACAAATCAATATTCAGTTATCTTTTATAAATTTATAAAACAAAAATTCAACACCATATTCAGTAAAAACAATTAAATATTCAGTTATTTTATATAATTTTACTACAAAAATTTATTTTTACTTATCTATAAAAAATGAATTGATTGTTTTGTGTAAGCAATTCCCATTTTCTATTTGTTAAAATAATTTAATTAAATACATCAAATTTTAAAAGTAAAATAATTGCGAAGCCATATCGGTCATGCTGCTGGTGTCTTATAATTGAGAGTTCTTCTGTAAACAACGTGGTCAGTACAACAAAAGTAAAACAAACGTGTGTAACTGGGTAAGTAAATAAAAGTATTCTCCCTCTCTCGCTTATAAGAAAAACAAGCGGACAGGTGTCTGTATGGTATTTTTTAGAAATTCGGCTCTTTTGTGGAGTAAACGAAAATTTAATAAAATAACTGAATATTTAATTGTTTTTACCAAGGTATATTTACACAAGGTAAACTCGTTGGCCCATATGTTTGTCAGCTGTTTACCTAAGTTGGAACACCAATGTCAAAATCCGTGTATATGAGCCAAAATTTGTACATGTGTGCGTTAAATTTATATGAAGACAATTTTGACAATTCCGTTCCACTCGGTAATTTTTATAGAGCAGCATGTCTACACTCCCAAATGAGTCTACCTTGTGTAAATATACCTTGGTTTTTACTGAATATGGGGTCAATTTGACAGTAAAAAATTGACAGTAAAATTTTAATAAATAACTGAATATTTAATCGTTTTTACTGAATATGGTGTTGAATTTTTGACAGTAAAATTTTACAAAATAACTGAATATTTATTTGATTTTACGGAATATGGTGTTGAATTTTTGACAGTAAAAATTAAATGAACTTTTTGTTAAAAATAAATGAAAAATAGGTAGACCGGTTTTTAATTGAACTTTCATTTATTTTATATTACAATTTCAGTTACTTTTACGTACAGAATATTGTGAATTTTGTTGTTGCTTTCTATAGAAATTCATATTGTGCTTACAATTTTTCAACACAACAAGATATGCAGCGTTTCTTTTTGTTTTACTCCTAAGTTTTTACAACAGAAGAGTCCTATGTCATAAGCAGGCGTAATTAATCGGCACGCTCTTTAATTCTATTGACTCCCATAACCGCTATATTTCAGTGATCAGCTTGGATCAATGACTTCGCCGACCGCTGATAGGTGGAGCTATCTTACCTCCATTACTGAAATACATTGGCTTCTGTTGACAAGTAACAGTTAGTTATTGGGTCTAAATTCCCCCGATTTAAGGTATAAGCCACAGCCCCCAAAGTCTCAGGTGGGATCTCTGGTTGACCCGGATATGCAAATTTTGCCCCTGCCGAGTAACGGGTGTTGGCTTTTCCTTAATAAACCGGAGATGTAAATCTGGATGGTGAAAATTTCTAACATGACTGTATGGCCTTGGAAATATATATGAATATAATCAAATAAGGGCCTTGTATTGGACACGAAATGATAAGCCTAATATCATTTAAGTGGAAAACACTTGTACTTAAGCTGGGTATAGAAAAAGATAATTAAAATACCTCTGTTTTCACCATAAATATGTTAAAAATTAACCGTTTCTTTAAATTAAAAACTAAGTTTAGCAGAATATTTGTATTGGTTGTCCTGGACGACCTCTTTATTTCTAATCAAGTTTTACAATTTTCCTCTAATTTTTTAAAGACATTTTTGTATTTGTAGACTTGTTTTGTTTTTAAAAAACTCAGTTGTAGAATTATTTTCAAAAAAAGTAATAGCAGTTTTTTTCCTAAACATAATTTTTTTATTTTTAAGTTACTGATTTGATTTTAATTTTATTCTCTTTCGTACTTTTTTTTAATTCATCTTCAAATAGTTCTACAGTTCAAAAAAAATTAATTAGTTTTTTTCGTTTTGCTTTATTTTTCTGATGGTTTTCGATTCAAAACTACACAAATATAGATTTTTGAAATAGATTTTTACTTCTTTTTTTTTTTGGTAATTTTATAATAATTTTTAAAAATGCTCTAAAACGAGATTTTGTTCATAATTAGTTTTGTTTGTGTTTTTTTTAAATAGGGGAATTTAGTTTTAAATCATCTTATTATTTTATAATTCAAGATTTCTAATGATATAAATAATTGTTTAACTAATTTATAAATTCTATTTATGTATGTACATCACTAGAAAGTTTTATTATTTGCTATAAAGTTTTTTTTCTGTATTTACTATAAATAATTTGATCTTTCTTGAATTTTCATAATTGTTTTATTATGTGTGTTTGTTGTTGTTTGATATATTTAAAAATATTTTTTTTAATTTCTAAAATCTTTTTACTTAATTTTCTATTAACTTAATTTTCTATTAACACATCCACTTAAAGCCGTACATTCTGTTTCTTTTGTTTTGAGTTTTACAGATTTTTATGTCATATTTCATGTCCTTTATTTAACATTTACTTACACATTTATTTAAAGAAATTGTTTGTTTTAATTTTTGTTTTCAGTTCTATTACAGTTTTTTTTTAAATTATAAATTTGACACATTTCATTTTATCTATTTACAATTGGATAAATTTAGTTAGCAATGTTGAAACTTTTTAGGGCATTTTGTTTGATTTGTTTTATTGTATTCCATAGAAGGGGTGGGTTTAACGGATGATATTTTGAATTAAAGTTTAGTTTGAATTAAAAACAATTTTGTATTTATACTCACCAGTTATATTTTTCAGGAGAAGGTCATGGTTATCGCCAAAAAAACAAAAAACATATTATTGTCACCGGCAACTAAATTATAGTTACACTAGTAATCCATCAAGAAGCCACAACCAGTACATGTTGCGTTAAACATAATTTTATTTGTAGGTGTCTATCGATATCTTACGAAATTTCAACTCGTATTTCAAACAAAAGCAAATTTAAAAAAATTCGTTTTTGTTTTAAATGTTTTTTCACGATATCGACGACATTTGAGGAAAAGTAAATGCTTTTTTACAAACTTTGCTTATGATTTTTTAATAGTGGATTCAAATGGGTAAACAGGAATTTTATTTTATAAAAACTCATCAATATTATTTGTAGCTTAAGCTACAAAAACAAAATTTTTACAGGAGGAGTTTTTTTATTTATTTTATTTCATACAAATTTTGTATGAAGGTTGTCGCTAAAGATAAAAAATGCCATAACACTCTGGGTGTTAAGAAATTCTCTCTTATGGGCTTTAATGGCTAAGTTTTGCAATGACTCTACCGTAAATATTCGGCGAAATTTAGGTGATAGACTTAATTTTTCTGATAAAAGCACAGTGCTCATGTAGCCAGACCAAAATAGGATATTTGTGTAAATTTATGACGCTTTCATGACGGATATCACTGAGCAACACAAATTCTGCATACAAGTCTATTCTATTTAAAATTCAAATATGCTATCCACATTGCCTGATTAACATTACTTAAATTAACTGATATACTTATATGGCTGAGGTTATAATCAACCACAAATGTTTCAGCCACTGAAATTTGTGCATAATATACTTTATAATTTATGCTGATTTCAGCCATCTCTTAAAGCTATTATTCAATAAGAGCCAACAACTTTTCATTATTATTGACGTAATGGCCTCTGCAATCATCAGTGAGGAATTTTGTTGGATTTTGATAAAAAAGAAGTATATTACGATTGAATTAAGAATAAGAAAATGCAATTGTATTGAATTATTCTGGTACCTGACCCATCGGGAAAAATAAGGTGTTTTAAGTACCCCTTCTTTTACTTCTTTTACTCCATACCCTTTCCTTTGGATGTACAGAGCCTTCTCGATACATTCCATACTAATATCTTTTTTGCACACGTTATCATTGCGGAGTAGGCCTTCCGCTCTCGCTTCTTTAGCAGGTCCATAAGAATAGTAACGGGATTAAAAAAAATAGTTATTTTGCTTTTGCTTGGGCCAAAAAAATATTACTTCTTCTATATCCCTTCTCATAGAAGCAAATGTGGAATATGTATCTTATCTTTAACACGAAAGAGCCGAGGCCTTCTATTAGGCTTTCTTTAACAGTAAGACAAAAATAGTAATTGAATTAAAAAAATATGTTAGGCTGCTGCATTTTCCCGCTAGGTGTGTCCGACTATAATGTTTTGTATTTTCGTTAACTTACAAACACATATGTATCAAATTCAAAATTTAAACTTGTGCTCTACCTCTGGTATAAATAAAGGAAATGTTTTTACAAACTGGTTCATCCTTTCTATTTATTTTTATTCTCATTATCATTTAAATCAACCACCCGGGTGGGATATTCACAGCTGTTTTAGTAAAGTTGCTCCAATTCTTTACATCTATTACTCGCATATCATCGCCAGTGTTGCCAATTAGGTGCTTACGTAGGCGGCATTTATTCTTTGATGCATTTTAGGTGCAGTCAAGAATAAAGGCACAGTTAGGCGAACATTGCTGTACCCAGCACCATACTGTAAGCATGTTGGTGTACTTGTAGAACATTTAAGAACGTGTCATGTGTTTTTCCCATCCATAAACAAAAGCAATAGTATACGTAAAACAATAAGACTTAAGCCAGTAACGCGCTTAAATGGTCACCAAATTTGCGGTAAAACAGACAAAAACAACTATTATTGAAAAACACTTTAGTTTTCTGGGCAGTGTATAATCCTACTAAAAGTGCACAAACTCCTGTTCATTTGATTTTTCTCTAAGGTATTCATAGACTTTTCCAATTATTTAATGGATTTTAAAGATACTAAGGTATGCTCTTCAGGCCATTACTTATAAGCCCTATTCACAATCTTGTATCGTAGCATTTGCAAAGTGATAAAGTATATTTGTACTCTACACCAACAAAATATACGGCAATGCACTTGCTTCTCTTTTGTTAATATGGAACACAAAAAGCCAATAGTTTATATTTACGTAATACGTATGCAACACTTAATTGCAAATGGACAGCGGGTAGGTAGTGAACCAATCGTCAAATTGCTGTGAATTTCGCTTTTTGCAGCAAGCATTGACAACTTAAACAAAGATGTTGATAGAAAATGGTTAGCAAATATTAACAATTGCATAAATTTTCAAACCCAAATGCGCAAGATTGTGAATAGGGCTATTGATTTATGTGAATATCCAGAATCCGTACCAGCTTACAGTGAGAATTTTTTGATTGCGAATAACTTTTCTTAACGAAAGCGGAAATTTTGTCTAAAATAACTTCCTAAATTGTCGCTTAAGTGTTTTTTCCTGATAACGGTGGGCATAAAAAAAATATTCGACTTGGCCGAAAAAAAAACAAAATCTTTAGTTTTATAGCTTTTAGTTACAATTGATTACAAAGATTGTTTTTCGTTTTATAGTTTAATTGAGAAACCAGTTGTCTTTTACATATTTTTGAGTTTAGAAAGATTTTTAAAAGATTATTTTTGTTTTAAATTTTTTATTAATTTTTTTTATAGATAATTAATTTTCTAAAAATATCTTTTAATAATTTTTTTTATTTAATTTAAAATTTCTCATTATTGTTATAATTTTGGACTCATTTTCTTTTAGAATTTATTTATTTATTTTATGTTTTTTACTGCATCAATTTGTTTAAAATTTCGTTACATTTAGAATAAAAAAGCTTTCTGGGGTTGGTTTAACTAGTTTAAAATTTTTTCTAAGGTACAAAGTTTTCTTTTTTTGGTTTGGGTTTGTTTTTGTTCTACTTATGGATTTTTGTTTGTACATAAGTTTTTAAGAAAAAAATGGAGTTAATTATACTGTTCTTTGCAACTTAAATTGTTTTTGGTATTAATTTTTATTACTCTGTCTGTTTAAAGGTAAAAACAATTTTGTTTAATATTTTGCTTATTTTTTATTTTACACGGAAGACTATGGTATAGAAAAATAAATCTTAAATTTGTATAACAAAATATTTGTAATAAGTTTCAGTTAACAAAACAGTTAGTGGAGATGAGAGAAAGTAGGTTCGTGGCTTTTGGTATATCATTAAGGTGGCCAGAGGAGGAATAGGGAAGCAAAAGGAAATATCCGGGTTTTATGTTTAATATAAAGGAAAAGGTGGGGGAATTATGTGTTATTATTAAAAGGTCTATAACAATATATGTACATTTGATTTTCCTCTTTGATAGTTTTGAAAATAATATTTTTTTATTGGTCCCCACTTTTAAAGTTTGAAATACATTTTTTTGCTCTGGCCACTTAGAAAATAATTTTGCTTCATTTTTAAACTTGCAATATTTTTATTTGCTTTTTATCAAAGAAACCAATTAACTTAATTACTTTTTTGAACTTTCCTTCACTTTCGTCTTTATACATTTCTTTACATTTTGTTTTTTTTATTTTTTTTTTGTTTAAGTTAATTTTGATACTCAGGCAACTTAAAGAACATACATAAATCTTTTATCTTGTTTGTTTAGTTTAGGTTTTTGTTATTTTTATTATATTTAGTGTGTATGTTTTTAACAATTTGTGGTCCATAGTTGTTGTTTTATCTTATTTGTTTATAACTTTGTTGGGGTTTTAGTTATTAAGTTTATCTGAATACAAAAATAAATGATAGTTTAATCTCTTTTTAAAACAGAAAAATCCAATTCAATTCAATTAGGTTTTTTTTTTGTTTTGTTATTAGTTTTACACATTTTAATGGAGCTTATAGATTTTAGATACCCTACAGCAGATAAGATAGTTCCTTTATTTTTCTACATATTTCTGTACTAACCAACGAATTAAATTTTAACGTTTATTTAAGCTTTTTCTTTAAACCTTACATTATTTATTATAATTTATTTTGCTCGCACTAGCAACAAGTTAGGACGCAAACAGTATCAGTTTTATTGACAAATTTTTGTAAGAGTACCAGTACATTCACTTAAGTCCGATAGACAGCAAGTTTAATAAATTTGAAATGATGGTTCGTTTTGCTACCAAATCATCGTCGTAAATATTAACAGTTAAAATTAGGTCAATGATCATTTCGTAAATTTGAAATAGTCTTGGGTTTTGCATTGATAATTATAATGAGTGTTTTTTTTTAGCCCAATAGAACTTACCAAAGGA
The DNA here is from genome assembly GCA_949318255.1 of Pollenia labialis. Classification (NCBI taxonomy): domain Eukaryota; kingdom Metazoa; phylum Arthropoda; class Insecta; order Diptera; family Polleniidae; genus Pollenia; species Pollenia labialis. The sequence continues at coordinate 116,443,378 of OX439142.1, forward strand.
TTAACCTTCAAACCCACTGTCACATTGCGCTCACTTTTTGACATTCGTGATCAGTATACTCTAGCAAATTATCATAAAGAGATTTATGTTTGAGCAACGCTTGATCAATGCCTATGAATGATATAAATTTACCTTGAAATCTGTCATCGATTCTATGTTTTTTTTCGCAAAGTTTTACTCATCGATGAGGATGATTGTTGTCTAATGATTTGCTTATAAACAAAATTGCCGCATATCGAGGAAGACAAATCCCCAATAGACCTTTCAGACTCTATTGCACCTACAAAAACAATACGCATCGTTTTAAAGCAGTTTCCACGGCATCATTGGACCTTATTTCTTCAAAAATTAAGCCCAATCTAGTTTAACGGTCAATGGCGATCGTTACCGGGCCATGGTCAATGATTTTTTGTTTGAAATTGTGGATGCCATTGATCCGGTCGAGGTGTGTTCTCTAACAAGAGTGAGCTACATGTCATAAGGCGACCGCAAGCATCTACTGATTAATATCACAACTAAGTGATAAGTTGATAAGTTGGCCTCCAAGGTCGGGCGAATTGAAACTTTTCGATTATTTACTGTAGGACTACATGATGCTATTGGTGATAAACAAGCAACAATTGCTGCTTTTGATGCCAACATTATTCTGGTTATTTGTGACATGCGCCAGCAATGTTTAAAAAGGTGGCCAACATTTATCGTCCAGAACGCGCTTTGTTAAGAGCAGCCGAAATGTTAACAAATTTTTGCTAAGGCCAACCTTTGGTTAACATAAAAGCCTTATGAATGTACATAAACTTAGGAATGATTCTATGCACTTCCAGAATATCTGGTATCCTTTAATATGTACTACTTTAGCAATTCTTTGGTTGGCAATGTGCAGGTAATTTTACAATTATCAGACACCAGCAGAAGTAATACATTTTCTGGCCCGCTACATCCTTCTTCATTCTTTGTTTCATAAAATTAATTTTTTTTTTATTATTTTTAAAATTTCAAGTTCTAATGGGCTTTTAACAATCACCCTTTACTTTATATGGTGATAAACTATAAAAATTATCATACAATCATAATGTATATTGAGCATTGCACTTATACTTATTAAAAAAAATTCATCATGGAAATGATGAAAGAAATTTATTTAAACAATTTAGGGAAATATTGGTTCTATCCCTATAAAACATACATATACTCAACATAACTCTATTTAATTCCTGCTAAAGAAATAGTTTAACTATGTGTGATTAATTGTGTTTTCTTTTCATTTTTCTAAATTACAATGGAACAAAATAATAGCTACGTTTTTCATTCAACACTAATGTGTATTTAGCGTGTTAAATATTGAATGTAAAGTTTGTACTAATAAGCGATATTCACCACTGTTGTAGCGATCTTCAACATGAAATTTTCTTTGAATTCCAATAATCGTTAGCAACACTGATTTTCAATAACTAAAGCCAGCTGTTGTTAAAAATTATGCGCAAAAAAAAATAATTATTAAATAAAAGTTAAACGAAAAGCAAAATTTTTTTTATAAATCACAATAAAACCATAAATCACAATACATGCAACACAAATTGTACGCAAAAAAAAAAGAAAAAAAATATACTTGCTTGCATAAAAAAGTACTTAGCGCAGATGCAAAAAGGGTATTATCTCACACTCAATTATAACTGGGGGTGAGAAATGCAACAAATTTTCCATATATTTAGAAAGGAAAACGACAACTTTTCACACTTTTGCATACTTTTTTTTAGAATAGAACAAAAACCCGCGCGAATGGTAGCATACATGAAACATTATTGTCAGAACAGAAAACACCATTAGGTACGAAAATAATGCTGTGGTCACAAGCAATAACCGCCTAAGTCGATATAGTTTTTGAAAAAAGGCACTTTATATTAATGCTTGCGTGTTTGAAAAGATTATTTGCATTAGAAAAAAAGTAATTCAGAATCAATGATTCTTGCCCCCACAATGCTAAGATGAAAATATTAAAACGAAAGTTTTATTTATTTCAGGAATATTTAATAAAAACAAATACAAACTCAAATGTTTCCTAAGTCGACTTAGGCGGTTATCGCTTGTATTACCTCCATTATGGAACTTGTTACAAATTTTTTATATAATTCTTGTTTTGCTTTAGGCCTTGAGATGCTGAAAACTCGAACATCAATAAAATCTTTGTAACTTATATACAGAAATCTTTTTGAAGTTCAATTTATTGGTATGTGTATATGTCCTAGTTGGACAATTGTTTAAACCTTAACAGAAAATATTATATCGATTCATATTTATCTGCGGAAATCATTTCAATCCGAGCACTAAAAACATAAGCCAGCATTCCGCATTTTACTTTAGGTTATAAGCAGAAATCAGCCCTTACCGACATTCTTAAGGTCTCTCCTTGTATTTCCTATTGCCTGGAAGGCTTCTGGTTTCTGTTGAAATCGATATGGCTCTGATCATTCGCGATCTTTTGGAGTTCTGACAATTTTATTCTTTGAAAAAGTTAGGGTAATTTGCTGCTTCGTTAAGAAGTAGGATCTCCTATAGACACATTAATATAACAAAAAGAAAACATTCAATCGCAAAGAGGAAACTTTGAGCTGTTAAATTTAAGGTATTATCGTTCTGTTTACGCTTACAACGACTCCTTTCGACAAATTTGCGTGAAATTTAATAGTCTATATCATCCAATTGACTTTTCGGATAGAAACGTTAAAACATCGTTTATTGTTTATTAAAATTAATTAACAGTTTTATTTGTATAATATCTTTAGTTTTTCTAAAATCTTTGGATGAAGTTTCCTGACGAACTGGCCTAAGCAACCAGTGAAATGCGCATAGGAATAGCTTGTCTCTTCAACAATAAATTTCAGCTTCTCAATAGTATGAAATGGGAATTTAGCACATTTGAAAGAAACCTTGTTAATTAATTTTTGAATACCAAGAAAAACTTTGATAATAAAATAATTCTTTACTTATTGTACTCTAATATTAGCACTTATGTCTTTAAGGATTTTTTAAATTAAATCAATAAAATAAAATAAGTTTTCTAGCTTTGGAAATTTTAAAAAAGATCTTGATACAAACATATTTTGTTCTAAGAACATTCGTTGTGCCGAAAATTGCAATAAGAACAGTGTGGTTGCTACAACTACATAAAACAATATTTTAGTTTGTATAAGTAAACCACTGAAAAGGGTGCTTTAAGTTCTTTGTACATATTACGATAAAACAACAGCAGACGAAAACAATTTTATGGTTCTCAAATTTTTGTACGTCACGCTAATATAATTTTGTTATCTAAGCACAATCGACCATGATTCATTAAGTCTTCTGAATCAAATTTAGTTGGTTTATTTAACCATAATTCGATATTAAAAAACCAATAAAATATTATTCGGTAGGTTGCACTTTACTAGTTCAAACCTTCATAGTAAACACCAAACAAAATTGAGCGCGAACAAAAAATTTTTAATTAACATCTTTCTTTTTTGCTTCTAAATATTACTGCCTTACTTTACTGCTGTAAGATAATCCTATAATTTTGAAAAGCGGTGCTAAATTATAAAAGAGAATCGCTTTTTATTCGTTTTTCATAGATTTAATTTATGTTTTCACTTACTTTATTTACGTAAATCATGTCTGGCTAGCTGGTAGTGAGCTAGTACATCAGTGCCGAGGTTGCGGGTTCGATACCCTCCAAAGACTCTGGTTCACTGCAGACAAGCGTGGAGCTTCGCGGGATAAACATAGAGACAAAAAAATAATCAAATTAAAAAAGAATATTTCCGATATTTTCTACGCGAGGAATACTAAATAGATATCAGGTAAAAGAATTCCTTCCTTCATAAAAATAGTGTCATGAAAATTAAATTTAATAAACTTTAGCCTGATTAAAATATGCAAATTTGCATTAAAAACAATAAACAGCCCATCAAAATAACCACAATACTATTTAAACGAGATCTGCCTCAGAAAATTTTACTAGTTTTATTTCGAAAGGTTGAAGTAAAGCGCACCGGGTAAAGCTTGTGAATTATAATTTAAAGATAACTGTAGAGTATCATCTAGTCGCCTATAAGCTTTCGTACTTTTATTATTTGTTTTGTTATTGTTTTTATTATTTCGACTCCATTAATTGGAATCTTCAATACAAAGTTCAATTCACAAAAAAAAAAAACAAAAACAATCATAAAACCACTGTATCATTTTATTAGATATTTTTTGGTTTAAGTTTCTGCCTTCAAAGTCGTGTTTAAGAAGGAGGCGGGGTCTGTAATTAAGTTTAGTTTTTTTTTGTATAAATTTAACAAATAAATAAAAGCTTGAATTTAAGACAATTTGAAAAATTTTTTTCTCTCTTAAATTTTTTTTTTATTATTTTTCCTTTTTAATTTATTTTCTAATCAATTATTTAATGCAAAATGCATAGTTTTACTTCTTTTTTTTAATTTTAATAGTTTTTGAAACAACTTAGTACATACAAACAATTACTTTTTTTTATAACTAACTTTTTATAGTATAGATTTAAATAACAATTTATTTATTTATAAGTTTTATTTTTTTATAATAAAATTTTTTTTTTTTTTGGTTTGTTTTTTCATAAGAATTTTTTTGTTAAAGAATTTTTCATTTCACAATTTTTGTTGTTGCTGCAAGAGTATATTTATTTGCTATTTTAAGGGCATAAATAGCAATAAAAGTAAATATTTTGTTTAAGGTTTTTAGGAGTTTTTTTGTTAGCAACAAATTTTTATATCTGGATTTTTGTTAAAATTTATATTTTTCATTTGCTTTATTAAAACTAAAAAAAAAAATATCAGTTCGTTTGAAAAAGTTTATTGAAATATTGTAATTGTTAAAGAATTTTTTTTTCGGTTTTCTGAAGCAAAAAGGATTTATTTACTGTAAAATCCTGTGAAAACTGTACCAATTCGAATGAATAATTGAGAAAATAAGAGGATTTTGTAAAACTTATATTGGGGGTTTACATCGAATTTAATTGATTTTTTAAAACGTTAGAAATGATACAAATATGCCAAAATTACAGTAGACACTAACAAAATGACCGCAGCTTTTTATGATTTTAGATTTATTTTTATTCATTAAAGTGGAATATTTTTATAAACTTTTTAAACAGGAAAATTTAAAATTTATTCGATCTCAATTTCACTTGAATTTGATTTCCAAAACATGTTTAAGTATATTTAAAAATTTTTTCATATGACATCACAATCGCAAACAGCTTATGAAACATAACTAGATTTAAGTTGTTTACATCAACACTGCCATTTGGCCTAATCGTAAGGCGGATCTGAACTACTGGGTGACAAACAAAGCGCTTACCAACCGCTTCTGTGAGTATAATTACAAGAGCACTTAGGGATGATCGTTTCTCACAATTCGAAATTTCTACAAGTAGAAAGCTTTCTTGCAGTTCAGAAACTCTCTGCTTGCGATTTGGGCTAAGCCTCAGAGAGAACTCTTTGTGAAAGAGCATCTGTCCGCCAAAAACCTATGCCATTAAAGTATTCGCCTTTTACCATGTCCTCGCCTCTAGGCTCTTAATTCTTACCAAATTCATTATAGGCTCCTGACAATTCGTTCTAAGCAACTCCAAGTCTTACCCTTAATCCAACCCAACTTATCTTTTTCTCATCCTACGCTCTCGAATTTTCGTTTTAACCAACTGCAAGTCTCATTATTCATCGAAGACACACCACTCTTTTTCGTCTATTGCTCCTGACTCTTCATTCCTAGAAACACCAAGTCATTGGTCTAACCAACTTCAGATCTCTCACCATTCATGCAACCACTCTTCTCTTCGGCAAAATATACACTTACACTCCTTCAAATACGTCATCATCCCCCCAAAAAAGTATTTCCTCCACAGTGCGGCCATTCTCAAAAAAGTACGCTTCCTGCAAAACTAATCTTTTCTTGGCGAAAAGCATTTTCTTACAAAAGATGTAGTAGGTCTGGTGACTCATGTGGTACCAGAATGGACCTCTGGTCAACCACCATCTCAAGATATCTTGAGATCTCAAGAAATCTGTAAATTTTGAATTACTGCCGAATTTCAAGTAGTCAGGTGCATCGATTTAATATTGATATAAAAGTTATTGAGTAATAATTTCTTCAGGAAAGTTGAAGAAACCGCTAGGAAATTTAGTGAACAGCCTGACATATAAGTGTTTAGTTTAGTTTTATTTGAGTCATTAGTCGGTTTAGTACATTACTAACAAAATGGTATACATTTTGTTAACCATTTAATCAGTGATGCCAAGTGTAGGGATTTCCCTTTTTGTAGGGATTTATTTTAAAAATTTCACTTGTAGGGAAAAGGGAAAGATTTTTAACTTCTGTTGAACTGTTCGGAAATTTCTTTAATTGCTAAATTTTTTTAGAAGTTTTGCAATTGCAAACTTTAAAATTACATAATAAACATATACATTTTTTAAGTCTATCATTATAAATTCGTAAATCTGGTTGTACCCATATAATTAGAATAAAGTAAATATGAGCCATCTTTAACAACAATGACAATTTAGAGTGCCCAGGTAGACTGGCTGGTAGCGAGCTAGCCTATCAGCGCCGGTGTTGCGGGTTCGATTCCCGCCAGAGACTCTGGTTTCTTTCCTGCAGACAAGCATAAAGCTTCGCGGGATAAGCTTAGGAAATTAAAAAAAAAAAAAAAATATATTTTTTAACTTAGCTAAAACGTTATAAAAACAGAATGCCTAAAGAGTGAGTGTGCTTTAGGATAAAATTTATGTCGGCAGTGAATGTAAAGATTTATTTCAAATGTTTCAAATGTAATTAAATAAAATCCGATTGAGTACAATTTTACATCAGTGCTCTTGAAAAGCAAATATCGTCCAAATATAATATTGTTTTTTTTTAAACATTTTAAAAATTAGTGTTGGAGAAAATTAAGGAGGATAGAAGTGGGTGTAAAAAACGGACTTTTGAGAGCGCAGGGATTTTTGAAAAAAACTTCTGGCGTCACTGTCTATAATTATAATCACAACAAGAGTTTTTTAAGCTGAATAAGTGTGTGTATTTATTTTGATTTGCAATTATAAGAACTCAAAGATTAATTATTAGACACCGTATGCTCCTTATAAAAACTAAATGAATATATAAATATTTATTATAAAGAAGGGGTTTGCAAAACTGAAGTTGAAACCAAAAACTGTCGAACAAAAAACGAAAATGTGTAAACAACTTTTAAACTTTTAAGTTAAAACTAATCCTGTTGTGTATACAATGGAGACTATTCCTTTTTAATCTTAAGCTGGGTTATATTGTTCTGCCCAAGGACACCATACTGTTAAATAGACCATGTTTTTCCATACACTTGCGTTATTTTTGGACTAGTCCAACGCTTGTTGGGACTAGTGCTATTATTTGCATGGTTGTGTTCTTAATGTAACGAAATAAAAGTCTTGTCATATATTTCGAATACAACATCTACTAAATGCGTCAATGGTTTAATGCAGTTTTGCAAAAACAGTTAATTATTACGTTACGTTACAATATCGAAATTCCCAGAAATATTTCTAAAACTTCCGAGAATTTTAATAAGTGAAATTTCGGAAATTTCGTTCAAAAGTTTTTGACTTCAATTTAAGTTTTTTAAACAAAAAAATTGAGAAGCTTAACTTTGTTAAGAAAGTGTCTACTTTTTAATATTATTTTAAAAATGTCTCAAAGTGTAACAGTTTAATAGCATTAGCGTGTTTAAGGAATGGAAAATGTGTACTATTGGAAAAACAATCTTGAAATATTAACGATACTATTGTTGTACTTGTGGTATCATTGCCGTGACGTGATATATGAATTCGACTTCACTAAGCACTTGCGCAAGAAAACTTACTTGAAGATCTAGAAAAATTAGTTTCTTTTGTGTAACAAATTCCAATTATCTATTGGTTAAAATGATTTAGTTAAATACATCAAATTTTTTAAGTAAAATAATTGCGAAACCTGGTCAGTACAACAAAGGTAAGGAAATAATAATGTTCTCTCTCTCATCAGAAAAACAAGCGGACAGGTGTCTGTCTGGTGTTTTTAGAAATTCTGCTCTTCTGTTTTTACGGAATATTCAGTTAATTTTTTGATAGTTAATTTGTATAAAGTAACAGAAAATTTATTTGTTTTTACGGAACATGGCAAAATGTATTAACAAAGTGACCTCAGTACTACAACAATGAAACAGCAGAAAAAACAACAGGCATTTTGTTGCTAGAATTCAAAATGCCTTTATAAAAAATGAAAATAAATAAAAAAAATGACGCCAAACGTCACACACGAAGAAAATCACTGCAAACAGCTGCGCTTGTGAGGTCACTTTATTAGTACATTCTGGAACATGGGGTTGAATTTAAATTTAAAAATTAAAAGAACTTTTCGTCAAAAATAAATGAAAAATAAGTAGACCGGTTTTTAACTGAATTTTCATTTATTTTATATTACAAATTCAGTTAATTTAATGTACTTCTTTTTCTGTTGAAGATCGATCTGTCTTTATCGCTAACGATCTTATCGACCTTGATGCCGATAGCATCGTCTTTGATGACGCCCTTATCGACTTTAACTGACGGCCTCCAAGCACCTCAAAAAACGAAAACATGATTGAACTTACTTTCATTCGTTGATACGTATATGAATTCTATGCGTTTTCTTATGTCACATACAATTACACGGATTCTACTTTTTTACAAATGCATCAAAAGGAACGACACATAAGCGCATGGGGTGGACCTCCAGCTTAAATAAAAATTTCTCTTGTCTTATTTGTGCCTTATCCAGCGCTGTTGTTGAACTTGCACAGTTTCTAAAATAACAAGTTGGAGTTTCTTAAATTTCTATATAGGAAATTTTTCGGGCATCAATTTTATATGTAGAAAAGAAAGAGGGTTAAAGATAGATGAAAGAAGAACGATAATCCCTCTATTTGAGTAGGTAGTATATTTTTTTAATTAGCTCAATGCAGTGGAAGAACTTGCTGTGTGTAAATTAAATATATTATTGTACAATCAGCTTAAATTTTATTTTTTTAGAACTGTTGTGGCGCCATTCTGTCCAATTCTATCAGCCATTGTTTACTTTAAAATACACTGCCATTTGGTTTTTTTTTATCTCATATCCTCTAAAAAATGCTTTATTAAATTCTTAACGGTACAGAAGCACTGGGGAGAATTTGATTTTACAAACTTGTTTTTTTTCACATCTTTACACAAAGCAACCACCAAAAGTGTTGCTCTAAAGTAAAAGCATTTTCTTTGTTGCTTAGTAAAAAGTACTTTTGTATATTTCACTATTTCGCATTCTGTACAAAATTTTCGCTTTAACTTCTTTTGTATAATAAAGTGGAAAAGTTTTCTATGAATGTGGAAGGAAAAAAAATTTCAAAATACTCTTTTAAAGATGTACCAAATACTTGATTTCTTCGTTTAATTATTTATTAACTACAAAACAAGCAACTTAACTACAACTATAAAAAAGTAGGTCAATTGCGGAAATATGTACCAAAATTAGAAAATGAAAAGAATTGTGTACAACTGCGGAAAAAAACTAATTAACAAACGGCAGTAATTAAAGAACTAAAAAAAAGAAAATTTTTTGCGAAATTTTAAATAACAAAATTTAAAGTGAAAAAAAAACATTAAAAATTGGGGATTGTAAAAGGAAAGCTTATATCTGATTTTTACAAAATATTTTAGGTGTAAGAGTAAAAGTAGAGATTCTTTAAAATTTATGAATTTTCGTTATAACCATTTCAAGTTCCTACAACATGGCAAATAATATGGAATCAATAAATCTAACCAATTCCTTTATCTTACAAAGAAAATTTCAAGGTAATTTTATTTATGTGTCCGGAAATAAACGACTTTAAATGTTAAAAAATAAAAGTGCTACCCTTTACAGTAGTTCCAAAACCTTGAAAGTGAAAAAATAAAGTTTATAGATTTAAAGAAGACACAAAGGTTACTGGGTAAAAGTAGAGGCAATCGTAGTTTTTTGTTTTTATTTTAGCCACTTGCTAAGTGATCTGGCTGAACTTAAATAGCAAACTTTTCCGGACTATATGCGATATAAATGTAGAACAACCTATTCGCCATAACTTTATGGGTCTTCGGAAGACCTATTTCAACATACACACGTATATATACAAACTGACGGACGGAAACAGTGTTCTAGAATATATTGGGTCTAAGATCCCTATTGACGAAATTCCAAAATAATTGGCAAACTTATAAAAAAAATTAAATTCTATATGTATACCCTTTCTACCTGAGGTGAAGTGCAAAAAAAAGTTTTTTTTTCCACAAAAGCAACATAAAGTATTTTTACAATATTTAAGAATAAAATAAACAGTTTTATTACGAAGAAGTAAAAATTGGTAATTTTCCAGGTTTCTTTTTTAAGCTTCTTGCTTGGTTTTGTTTATTTTATTGTTAATTTAATATCAGGGCTTTACCGCAAAAAAAAAGTCTAAGCGACATTATTTTCAATTTTCGTTTTTTTAATAAATTACTTTATTGACAACACTTACATCATCATCTAAAATGTCATGGTCACATAAGGTACCGTTACGATTTTATAGCAAATCAATTTTATCGCAAGAGACAACCATCATACAAATTTTGTTTTTGTTTGTTTATATAACTCTCTAAATATCTAGCAGTTAGTAAAGAAAATGTCATACATACAGAATGTGCTCAAACTTTTTTATGTGGATTTCTTTGTTTTTAAGTTTTAAAAACGTTCTATCCTTAAAGTGATATAATATGAAATAGTTTTTCTTGTTGAATTAACAGTAATACTTTAGTTAAATTTTTATTTTTGTTATAATGGTTTTTGAAAAAATTTTTATGACAAATAGGTTTTTGAATTTAATTTCTGATAAAAATTTTTTCATAATTGTGTTATCGTTTTTGTAATTATTAAAATTTGTTAATTTCCTGACGATGCTAACCAAAGGTTAGCGAAATATTGATAAAATAAATATAATTTTTTATAAAAAACGACCTCAAGCTTAAATAATTAAAAGAAGTTATAAAATAAAGGTCAAATAAGAATAAATATCAATTGAAAAAAAATTAATTTAAAACAAAAAGTTAATGAATATTTTTTCATTTAACTTGTTTGTGAAGCATTTATTTGGCTAAATACCAACATTTGAAACTTTTTTTTGTTATGTTAATTTTGTAGAGTTGTATAAGTGTGAAGTACTTGGGTACTTAAGTAATCAATAGCAAAAATTTATTCTTGTTCTTATGAATAAATTAACCCGCTAAAAATTTGTAACATCAAATTAAATAAAAAACAGACAAATATGAAAGATTTTATGAAATAATTTGTTTGTATTTTCCAAAAATTTTCGTATTTTAAAAAGTATTTAATCGAGTACCGATAAGAAAACGAGTTAAGTAGTCAAAATTGTAAACATTTTTCAGCTCTTCAATTATTTGCCATCAGCTGTTGCCTTTATTTTACGAATTTTTACAAATTTTGCGTTCGCGTACTTTTTTGGATAACAGCTTTTTGTGAGAGCAAATTTTACAATTTTCTCATTTACTGCATTTTACTGTAAAAGTACTCAAACGCACCTAATATATAACATGTAAAGGTGTTAACAGATCTCTTCTGAGTCATGTGGTGACTAAACTTTATTGAGCGACTGTATATATTTATTTATATAACTGTATATTTTTGTTGCTCTATGGTGAAGGGTATTTAATATTCGACATAGGCGAATATAGTATTCCTTTTTGGTTTTTTTTTTAAATCTGAAGAACGAATTAAAAAAGAAAATAAAAAAACAATTTAATTTTTACAAATAATTTTATTGTATAAATTTATTTAATTTAATTTAGACTTCATCAATTTATGTACAATTTCAAACTTATAAATAAATAAAATAAAAATTAAACAATAGCAAAAATTTTTTTAATTAAAATACATGATTTATATTTTAATGTTTATGATTTAAATAAAAAATGTAACCACAGCAATGACAGTTATAATTGAGTTAAATCTATATAAAACAGTCGATAAACATAGTTATAGATAAGTTTAGTTAGATTGAACTGCTGGAACTTTTACTTTAAAAGTATTAAGGGTTTGTAAGTTTAATGTCAATGGATTGTCCTTTTATATAAATGATTTAGAATATTTTATACCCAGACCTTTTGAGAAAAAAAGAAGCAAATGACATTTTCTGTTGTGATTTTATAAAAATTAATTTTTATGTTTCTAAACGACAATTTTCGATGTTTTTAACACAGACCTACAAAATTTGGAAAAAGTGGAAACCCTGGGATATAGTATACTGTTTTAAGGGTTTTCGTATTTATTTAAATTTTTTTTTTACTTTTTATATTTATGTAATTAAAAAAACATAGAAAAAATCTTAAAAAAATATAAGGTTAAATATAAAATTTAAAGGTAACTGGTAGGACTTTTTAGATGACATATCCGGTTTTATAACTAAAGATGGATTCGCACAGCTATTAACGTCCAGAATATTTCGAAAAACAGGGTTCCAAGCTTCAGCGCGCAAATCAAAACCTTAGAGCAGTATACTCTGATCTTGGGGTTAACAATTTCTTGGTCTGTGTAATATTCATTAGCCTCGCTTTTGTTTTTGACATGGGGAAAACAAACATTGATTTTTTTGTTTTTTCCATAAAAATTCTATAATTTCCAAAAATTACACAGAAAATTTATTTTTTTCACACATTTTCAATGTATTTGGAACAAGAAAAGCTACGCGAAGATATTCAGGTATGTGATGAAAAACGATTTTGAAAACAATACGATTTGATAACGATAATTTCGTTTTTGGTATCGTTAAAAATGTAATTATATTCTCTGTTTTCCTGTATATATTCTTTTAAATTTCTTATTACTTATGTTAATTGAACTGTATTTGGAACAAAAAGTTAAGACTTTACTCCAGAAATGGATTTTAAAATCGGTCGAAATTCATCACACCTGCTAAAAACGATAATTTTGAAATCGATCGTTTTTCATCACATACCTATTTATTTTGTGATAGAATTAAAAACTATTTGATTCAGAAGAGCAAGTTATAAAATTTCAACTCCAGTTCTGAGGTTTAAAAATAATTTACCTTGAAATCAGAAATTATTAAAAACAATTAACCCACTTTTAAGACTCCGGTTTTTAATGAGAAATTGCTGAGAGCTGAGACCTTAAGAAAATCAGGAACTTATCTACAAACATATTGTATAATTTTATCTGAATATTCCTTAAACCCAAACCAGTCAAAATATTCACAGTCCTAAAGAATCTTAGGCACTTTTTACACCCACACCACAATAATAGAGAGGGTATTATTCATTTGTGCTGATGTGTGTAACAACTTAATATGGGTCCTAGGCCCACCTTAAAGTAAAACGATCGAGTCAGAATCAATTTCTGAGTCGATCTAACGTCTTTCGTCCGGCAGGCTGGCTGGCTATCCATGTAACCTTGTGCGCAAAGTACAGGTCGCAATTTTGGATAAAATTTACCAAAATTTGGCTTATAGGTTCTTATTAACACAAGGCTCAACCTTATTATGGGCCGAATCGTAGGACCACGAGGGGAGATATAGGCAATTTCTAACTCTCACAAACTTTCTTACCGATTTTAATGAAATTTAAAACATATTTATATGGACGCATAAGCATGATTCTCATGGGTCCCGAATAGAGTGCACTTTTAAATTTTTTTTAAGTTCACACTAGTCATATATTTGCCAGAAAAGAGCGTCCACATAATCAATTCTCATTACGTCAAAAAAATATTTAAAAGTAGTGAACATTTTAAAAAAGAATTACAATAAATATATAATTTTGGATTATTTTGTTTCCTATTACACTATGGAACATTTTTGGGATTATTGTCTGGGGGCTGAGAAATTCCAAGTCAGGGTGATGGTACTAGGTCAGTATAGTAAAACCCTCAAAGGGTTTGGCGTTCGTATGTGTCAGTTTTTTTTTATGACATTTAAAATTTTTTCCTTATCTTGATGTTTTTTGTTTAACATAACTCGAGAACCACTTGTCCGATTTTGATAAAACAATCTCAAAAAAATTTAGAATTACTATTTCTTTAATCCGTTCATATAACGTTTTTCTTTATAATCAACAGTTTTGCGGTTAAAATTAATTTGTGGAGAAAAAAAATATTATAATTATTTCGCCCTCGAAAGTATGCTAATAATTAGTTTAATTTATTTTCTTAAAAGTACATGAGAGCGTATACATATGTGTTTGCTTTTCTAATATTAATCATACGTTCAAAATTACGATCATTTAGGATTTTTTAGTTTTTATAAAAAAATAAAATTATAATTTTAGAATCAAATATTAATTAATTTAATTTATTGGCAACACTTGCATCGTCTCCTCAAATGTCATGGTCACATAAGGTACCGTTCCGAATTTGTAGCAAGAACAATTTTATCGTAAGCGACAAATTTCATACAAAATTTATATAAAATAAATTTAAAAAAAACTCCCTCCTGTAAAATATGATTTTTGGCGCTTACGTTGTTTTCGCGATAAGGGCTTGATATTTTTTTAAAAACAGTTTTTTTTAAGCTTAATTTTTAAACACAGATGTGTTTATACGGTTTTATAAATGAAAACTCTATGATCAATTGCCAATAAAGGCATTTATGCAAAAAAAACGAAATTTGAAAATTATGTCGCTTACGCTATTTTCGCAGTAAGCGTAAGCGGTAGATTAAATGCAAACGGCCCTTAATAAACAAAAATATAAAATCGCATAAACGCAAATGTTCACAAAAACTTTTCGATCAAAATAGGCGATTTTTAAGCACAAAAACAAACGAAACTATCAACAAAAGCGATAATATGATAAACGCTTAAAGATCTTATTAACCGTTAACTAATTGTTTATTAATGAAAAATATATAAATTAATTATTTGCATTAAATTTTTGCTTCCCCTATAATATTTTCGAAATGATGTATATCAAGGCCCATTGAAAAGGTCTGCGCAAGAAGCCTGATGATCATTGTTTATGTTATTTTAAGTTGTCAAAAGTCGTTTACATGTTGCTTACATGTGCATCTATACGTTTGTTTACGTTTATGGTATGCCACACATACAGGTTTTTTCCTTTTGCTTTGTATATGTGGTAGTAAATTTTTGACAACTAAAAAGAATCGTTTTTTGTTTTTGTACAAGAAAGCAGACCTGATAGATGGGCCTTGATGTATATGTTCCATTTAATTAATATTTAATTCTAAAATTAAAATTTTATTTTTTTATAAAAACTAAAAAAATCCTAAATGATCGTAATTTTGAACGTATGATTAATATTAGAAAAACAAACACATATGTATACGCTCTCATGTACTTTTAAGAAAATAAATTAAACTAATTATTAGCATACTTTCGATGGCGAAATAATTATAATATTTTTTTTCTCCACAAATTAATTTTTACCGGCAAAACTGTTGATTATAAAGAAAAACTTTATATGAACGGATTAAAGAAATTGTAATTCTAAATTTTTTTGAGTTTGTTTTAGCAAAATCGGACAAGTGGTTCTCGAGTTACGTTAAACAAAAAAACATCAAGATAAGGAAAAAATTTAAAATGTCATAAAAAAAACTGACACATGCGAACGCCAAACCCTTTGAGGGTTTTACTATACTGACCTAGTACCATCACCCTGACTTGTAATTTCTCACCCCCCAGATTGGCTGTTGTACTGTGTTATTATTCGAATTTAACAATTTAAACAGCCATGTTGTGGAAACCAAATTAAAGTAAATTTAAAATCGAACGAATTTTGAAAACGATTCTGTTTGGAAACTTTATAAAAATATTTTGATTATATACCTCATACTCTGCGTATCGGTTATCTTTACCATAACTTATCTTAAAGTCAGGGGAAACACCGTTCTTTAGTAGAAAACATTTTGGTTTTAATCGATTTCACGTTCGCTCGGTTTTGACTTCCAGAAAATGGCAAATAATCGCATACAGACTCTTCAAAACTCTAGGCTTTTTTTTGTAATTTCAATTGATTGTTTTTACCAAAATCGGTAGTTTATTTGAGACAATTTTATCGTTTTTTTTTATAATAATGGTAAAAATCTTTTCTAATACATTAAAATTTTAAAATTTTTATTGCTCTTGCACACCCGTTACAAATTAATTCATTTACCAATTCCCGTCTTTCCCCCGCATTTTAATTTTAATCGAATAATTAAACTTAAATACCGAACAAAGTTCAATGAAAACTATTTTTTAATATACCAGAGCAAACAAATAGCAAAAACCAACTATACAAAAATGCTCCAAGTCAAAGGAAAACCAGAGTAAAATTTTTTTTTACTTATTTCCAAATACACACGCATGCAAAGCAAAGGCAACTGAAATAACAAACCCTTGTTTACACTTAACATGTATTTAAGTACACACATACACACAGGATACAGGAAACTCCATGCTTTCACATGTAGTCAAACACATACAAGCATACAAACTTACACCTGAGTAAAGCTAAGTAAGTGAGTGAACTCTTTTACAAAAAGGCTTTAATTTTTTTCCTGGAATCTCTTTGTTGCACATCAATTAAAAAGCAAACATCGGTAATAGCAGCACATTTTCACAACAAGTGTTTGGGTACGAGGGTGTGTGTCTGTGCTCGTGTGTATGTATGTTGCACATAAAATAGGTAGTTTGGAAGTTGTTGCTGCTTAAAGCTTTCATTGTTGATGTTCTTGTTGTTGTATTAGTTAAATGTTGAATATTGCAACCAATTTTGTGGCGAGCAAAAAATATTAGCAAGAAACTCCCTGTTTAGCAACAGTATACCAAGTGCTCACTTTAACCAATGAAGGAGAATCGGGTGTAGTGGCTGCAGCCAGATTAGAAGGGTCCTCGCCAGTTCCTGTTGTAGTTGTTGTTGTAGGATTATTTAAATTTAAATTTCTATGTTCATCTGTTAATGGCAACGGTGGTGCAGAAGCATTTGGTGCTAGATTTTGTGAAGGAATAGCGGTGGAGTTGGTGCAAGTTGTTGTTGCTGTTACCATTAATGTGGTGGCATCTAAAGGAGCAACAGCTGTTGTAGATGCGGATTCTAGATGTGTTAGTGGCAGTTGTGGCAAATTATGATTCTGAGAGTAGGGTTGATGATGATGATGATGATATTGGGTAGTTGTTGTTGCCATGGCAGTGCAACAACAGCAATAAGAGCTTAAAGAGGGGCCAGTATTACAACAACTTGCTTGCTGCTTATAACCACTGCTACACTGGGGGCTTTGATGATTAGTTGTTTGCTGATTTTGCTGATAAATGGAGGAGCAACGGCAGCAACAGTTTTGTAAATTGTTTGCTGTTGTTGCTGCTGTCACATTGGTGGCAGTTAAATCTTTTGTTGAAGTTACATATGGCTGTTGTTGATTTTTATTTGATTTTTGATTATCTGCAAAATGCTCATGATGGTTGTGATGATGATGATGATGATGATGGTGCTGTTGATGTTGTTGCTGCTTTTTTAATTCACTTTCCATGGTTAAAGTTGTTGTTTGCATGGGACTTATGACTTGTTGACCGGCTGCATGTTGTTGTTGCTGTAGCTGTTGCCCATAAACGTGTGTATATTGCACTTGATATGCTGTTAGTTGCTTTTGTACATGTTGTGGATGATGAAAATGCAACATAGGTGGCATTTGTCGATCACGTCCCACTTGTGGTCCCACTTGAGGACAACGAAAACGTATGGCCTGTTCGTTGGCCGCATTCAAGTCTCGTATTAATGGCAGTTTTAGATGTTGCTCTTTATTATTATTGTTTTTGTTATTGTTACCCCTACTACTAGAGTGTTTATTATTTCGGGCACGTTTAGCACGACTCTTTGAACGGGATTTCTTTGAACGAGTTTTTTGTGCCTGATTACCACCTCCACTGACAGTGCCCGTGGCAGTAGCAGCGGAAGAAGTATTAGCATTGCCACTACCACTGCCTGCATAAAATGCACTTAAACGCTGTTTACTTCTCTCACGTTTAGCGTTCTGTTGCTGTCGTAATTTACTACGTTGTCGCGGTCTCATGTATTTTAGCTGCAACTCAGATTGTGGCCGCAAGCAGTGGCGACAATACGAATCAGACTCGCTCACTTCACTTGCTTTGTCTTCATAATCATCGTCCTCCTCACTATGGTCTTCATTATTTACAGTTATTACCGATAGAATCTCCTCGACGTCAGTGCCATCACCTTCGTACTTTTCACGTAATTTCTTTTGCTTGTCAAGTTTTCGTTGTTCACGTATTGCCTTCATTTGTTTGCTGTACTTTACATCTTCCGTTCGTCCGGCTTGTCCTTTGGTCCGCTGTCCACTCTCTACACGTTTGGCCTTCTTAGTTGTCACTGCTGTAGTTGCTGTTGTGGTTACGGTTGATGCTGCTGATGATGATATTGTTGATTTCATTATTTCACATTCCAGTGGATATGGTCAGAATGCAGAATCAAATACTGACATTGATCTCGAAATGGCATCATCGTTGTGACAAGCCTCTAGGAATTCTTCCAGCGTCACAACACCATCACGATTTATATCCATTTTCTAGAAATAAAACAGAGAAAAATAAATGACATTTGATTTTAGATTGTTTTTACTTTGTTTGTTCGTGCCGCATTGTGTTGCCAATATTAAGTACACTTTGGGTTTTTTACCAAAAAAAAAAGGAAAAGTATTTTAAAAAACGTTTCTAATACGTGACCAATTTTGCTATAATTTGCAAGAGTTTCGAACACGCCATTTGCCTCTATTTGTTGTTTTAAATGACGACTGTGTTGGTTTGGAGTTTGGTAAGAAAAATTGGTTTTTTTTTCTGTGGTGCCTCAGTCAGTTGCATTGTGGGTAGTCTTTTGTTTCATGCAGGATTTATTAAGGTTGGTTTTTAGTACCAGTTTAAAACATAAATGTGTAGTGAATTAAAAAGGTAACATTTTAAATCGATTTAGTTATTAAAAGTAAAACAATTTTGACTTGCAAATTCAGGATTGATTTCCACTGGGGTTTTCTATACTGTTTCACTTTTGAAAAACACTTCATATTGTTAATCAAGCGTACTGAAATTCTTTTAAAATCTTCATCTTTTATATTATGAATCACACCAGACTCCACTTAAACGAAAAAGTTCAATGAATTCTACAAAATTATTAGTTCTATTCAAATAAGGAACTATTCAGTTCAGATTAAAAACCTTCAAACAAAATTATTGTTTAATGGCGTTTTTACTTAATCAATTATCGGGTGTTTTTTAAGCTGCATTAGAACATTCGATATCGATAAGTATGGTTTGACATTTCTGTTGAGTAAGGCTTTGCAAGCCATCCTGAATCGGTAAAACTACGCTCCCAAATTGTGGAAATTAATTTCAAAAAATCTGTTTGTGATGTTCATAGAGCTCTTTGCCCATTTTACGAAGCTCATTTCTAGTTAAATAAGCAATAAGCAAGATTGCCGTATTTAAAGGCAACACAATCCTCAAGCTGTTAACGAATCACCATAACAGCTGTTAAAATTGACTGCTAAGTGTGGTCTACATGCTCTTAAAAATTAATCAGCTAAACATCAACGAAATTTGGTTCCAAAAAGTCGGCGTAACTTGCCATAGTCCTGTTCACTGGCCTCCTAGATCGTGGGACTTAACGCTTCGTTTTTACTTTTTATGGTGCTATGTTGAGTCATTGGTTTGTGGCGATAAACTAGCATTGAAGCATTGAAGGCCAACATTCAAGTCATCATTGACGACATACGACCAGTTTTATTGGCAAAAGAGGTCAACAATTTAAATGATCAAATGGACAGCCGCCGACATAAGCGGAAAATTATATAAAAACTAAGTTCCATGAAATAATCTGAAAGAATCTGATTGAAAACCAAATTATAATAATTTAAATTTCGTTCCCACTAGCCATATTTATGTCTTATATTAAGAAATTAAGAAATAACAACGAACGCCTTTGTTAAAAATTATCAATATGATATCGCCTTTCCAGTATGGAATCTGCTTTATTTTACAACTGCCATATATCAACGATTTACACAACAATTACAAACTCATGTGATTGGTGTACTCTGATTTTACCAAGGCCTTTGATACTTTGATAATTTCTATACTCGCAAGGCTAAAAAGTTAAAGTTCCATATGTTTCGAACAGTCAGTATAAATCACTTGTAAGACCTGTGTTGGAGTGGGGATACGTAATATGGATCCCTTTATATAAAAAATAATCCGACGATATTAAATCAGTCTACAAACAAGTTCTGACTTTCTATCTTCTATACTTCCCCGCAAAATAGGATCTGCGAGCAGCTTAACAAGTTTTATAAATTGTTTACCTTTTCTTCTTGCCCAACTATCTATTTAAACCCAGAACTTTTTGCATTTGCGTATATTTTTTAAAACATAAAAAAGTCTATAAGGATTACATTCCATAGACAAATATATAAATAATTTTAATTCTTAATAAATAAAATAACTATAGATTTCTTATTTGAATAACTCTCTAATAAAGAATTCAAAATCCTTAAGGATACGAAAATTCAACGCAAAAGTCCTTTCAGTAAATACCTTGAAAATATAAATTAATATTCTTTTTACAATAACGCATCTTTTTCCTTATCAGAAAATAATCTTTTTGACATTTCCGTTTTTATTTTTCTATTATCTCTCTTCATTTTCTTTGCTTTATTCAATTTCATGTTCATCATTTTCTGCAATTATAAAAGCCATCATGTCAAGAAATAACTTTTATTCAATTAACTTCCGCTCAGCATTAAGAGTTTTGGCAAAAAAAAAAAAAAAAAAAAAAAAAAACCTAAGAAATATCGCACAATCACACAAAACGGTATACTACCTTAAACCACATTATCTTAAACATTTTATTAAGGTAAAATAACCTAAGGAATTTTCCTTAATAACACAATATTTCCTTAACATAATATGCCATTTCCTCTCTATCGCTCCTTCTCTCCCTCATATATTACCGCTGGCATTTTTAGCTTGTCCGTTTAGATGACTACATACATACATACATACTTAATGTTCATAATAGCTAATATTTGTAAGTGATACTGACAACATTTTGGAAGAGTGCGAAGGGCATGGTGTAAGTTTTTTGTTACCTGAAATATTTGTTCCACTTTTCCTTTGATTTTTTCCTCTTCGGGCAATTCGTCGGGCAGTCGGCCCATCAGTTCATAAATGGCAGTCACAATATCAGTCATTTCTTCCCTCGTTATATAACCATCACCATTGATGTCGTATAATTGAAAAGTCCAACGCAATTTCTCTTCCACCGAGCCACGCGACAATATCGAAAGTCCTTGAACAAAATCCTAGAAAAATTCAACAATGAAACAAGAGAAGAAATGTAAATATTTTTGTTTTAAGGAAGAACATTTATGTCGTAATAAGGAGATGATGGTACTAAAAGTTAAATATTTGCAACTGTTTAAATGACAAAGTAAATAAAATATGTTAAATCATTTTAACCCTACAAATTCTTTATATTATGCGTTTTCAATAAAGTACCTAAAATAAATTTATTTAGGAAACGAGCAAGGCCTATATATCAGGTCTGCTTACTTGTACAAAAACAAAATACAATTCTTTTTAGTTGTCAAAAATTTACTACCGCATATACAAAGCAAAAGGAAAAAACGTGTATGTGTGGCATACCATAAACGTATACATGCACATGTAAGCAAAATGTAAACAACTTTTGACAACTAAAAGGAACATAAACAATGATCATCAGGCTTCTTGCACAGACCTTTTCAATGGGCCTTGGAAACGAGTTTTTTAGAAATCGAATGAAATTTAAATCGAGGTAAACTTTTAGTTAATTTTTTTTTTAAATTTGCAGTAGTTTTTCTTTCATTTAAAGTAGTTCTTGTAAAAATCAATCATAATCAAAGTATGATAATTATAATACGGAATAATTTTAGGCAATTTTAAAATAAAAGCGATCAAAACTGCGTTTTAAATAAGCATATCAGGTTGCCTTCAATTATCTGGATTCTTGAGTTCGAAACATTTCAAGTTGATCAGTTACATAGCGAGTTAAGACCCATCTTAAATATGCACAAGCTGACTTAAGCAAC
The DNA here is from genome assembly GCA_949318255.1 of Pollenia labialis. Classification (NCBI taxonomy): domain Eukaryota; kingdom Metazoa; phylum Arthropoda; class Insecta; order Diptera; family Polleniidae; genus Pollenia; species Pollenia labialis. The sequence continues at coordinate 116,465,567 of OX439142.1, forward strand.
TGTTCCGTCATGTCATTTTTGAAATAAACTTTTTGCAGAACTGACCGCCCATTCCGTACGGAAGCAGATCTGTTTTTGTTTTGTTTTTTTAAATTCTTTGGGAGACTTTTCTCAAATTTAAGAGTTTTAATTTTTTCATGTTTTTGCATAAGGACAAATTAGAGCTGAGCGTATCCTTGATCCAAATTAAACATAATTTGGTAGTTATATTTAATGCATTTTAATGGGTTTGTGCAATTTTTCTGTCCTCGAATCCTTGATCAGCCATGCTGCTTTCCTTTTTTATGTTTTTATTCTTTATGAATAAAAATAAGTATGCAAAATTTTGTCGTTGTACGATCTCATCTCTTTTGTTGCACTAGGATATACTCGTAGCATTCTAGAGGATAATAATCTGTAAATTATTTTCAATTAGCCATTGAACATGTTGAATTTTTAGCTAACAAAAATTATTCGCTTCAAGTTTTACTTGACTTTGCCATTTTAAAAGAGAATCTGCAGCAAATTGTTGTCTCATCAAAGACTTTTTTAAAAATGTTTCATCGAAACGACTGAAAATTAAACAAAAAAAAAAACAAAAAAAAAAAAGGAAAAAAGTATAGTCGGTTAAGCCCGACCATATGATACCAAACACTACAGTATGAATAGGTTTCTATCTATGTTTTAAATTTCATTTAAATCGGTTTGATAGTTTCTGAGAGGCAGAAATTGCCCCCTATCTCCCTTCGTGGTCCTAAGATACGGCCCATTTTTAAAAGGCTTGGTCCTTATAAGAACCCATGTACCAAATTTTATTAAATTATCTCCAAAATTGCGATCTGTACTTTGCGCACAAGGTTACATGGACAGCCAGCCAGTCAGCCTGCCATCCAAACGGACATAGTTAGATCAACTCATAATGTGATTTTAAGTCGATCGGTATACTTTTAGGTGGGTCTTGGACCAATAGTTTAAGGTGTTACACACATCAGCACAAATGCATGTTACCCTCTCCACTATTGTGGTGTTGGTATAAAAACACAGCCAAAAAGTGTAAAAGCGGAGTACGAAGTTCAGTCATCATTTTTTTATGAGTAAGTGTATGCGTTTTTTTATTTCGTTGCTGTTTATGCATATGAAGAATTCTTTATAGAGGAACTGGATATTAAAGTTTCTTTTCGTCTGCCGGATGGATGTTGTGTCCTGCAGTCAGCAGTCTCGACTAGAAGGTGGGCGGCTAACTAGCTGAGGTATTATCGCATGACGGGAGATGTACCCTAGAGGGAAGCGAACTGACAACAAAGTAGTCCCGTGATAGGTCTTTGGTGGTAGGGACCGGTTCTTGTTCTAACACTTTCTATGAATAAGACCTATCACTTTTACATGGGGTTGTCATTGGAGGGGGTCAATTGACACCATTTGACCAGTCACAGAACTAATCTCAATAAACGTACTTAGTGTCAGTTACTACAATGTAGTATTATTTCAATAAAATGTAGTAGTTTTTTAATAAAACAAGTCCTAGAATTATATTCAAGGACCAAATTTTAAAAAGTACCAACAAATGTGTTACAGCACCGCTGAAGGCTGTACTGAAATTCATTACTTTTTCTACCTTTTTGTTCTTCATAAACCAGTTAAGGGATTGGTTCTTCTTTCACTGGTCATGAGTCCTTCCTTTTTGTACTTGTTTTATTTTCACAAATCCCAAGACCAGTCTGTTGGACCAATTGACACAAATTTCCCGCAGGGTACGTATAGTTACTGATAGCATGGCTGCCATTGCTTTCCTATCGGGTGTCTACACGATATCTAGGTTATCTGTAGAATGTCTGATGTCTTAGAATAAGATTGCGAAGCATTTAAGGGTTACGCTAATATGGATACCAGGCCACTCGGAATGCCAGAGCAATCACATACCAGATGAGCCAAACAAGGTGGTCGCATGTATGAAACATTCATTGATTAATTCGTTAAAATGACTCACTATAAGTTACTTTTCAAGCGAAGTTTTATTGAATTGCTCAGATGGGGTGGACTTGTGAGTCCACCTGCTCCATATGATGAACGGAGAACTAGCTCTCTGCTTAGGTTTAATAGAGACCAAATTAGAACAGTGGTATCAGTTGTAAATGGGCATTGACCGGTGGTACTCATGCTAGAAGAATGGGTCTTGAGTTCAATGACTACTGTAGAAGTTTTTATGATGAAGAGGAAGAGGAAACTGCGTTTCTCTTTATTTGTCAATGGAATTGGATACGGAGTGTCAGGCCAAAATACCTGAGGGAACCAGTCTTTTCCTACTTGAAAGGTTCTATTTAGAATAAAACTTAGATCGCTTCTTCTTTTCATAAGGAAGAGGAATTCCTTAAACATTGCAGTGACGCCATCTAAGTAACTGCTCTATAGAATGGACATTGGCGCTGGGTATCACAAAGGGAATACTGAAGGACCCAGCCGTCCATGTAACCTATCCTAAGCTAACCTATGCATATGAAGAACGAAAAAACAATTCTCTCTTGTTCATTCATGTGTGAGATAATTTAGTTTCTACGATTCTTCGAAAATAACATGAACAAACCTGCTTATCATTATTTCCTTACTACAATAATGCAGAGAATGTTATGCTCTATTAATATCCGTCCGTCCAGTTGGCTGGTTATCTGTCCATATTACCTTCGTAAAGGCTGCATTTTGAAGATAATTTGATAAAATTTGGTACATGAGTTTAACTTTCCCGAAGTACGAATAAAACACATGAATAGTGAGATCAGTCTGTAATGTCACAAGCAAATTTATTTTTGGAAGAGAATCTTTGCCTTTAAACCATCTTATTAATTTGGCATTTAGATTAAATTTGCTGCAAAAATATTCTAACCAAATTTTTTTAAATTCGGTATATGTTTGACCATAGCTCCCATACAAATATCACTTCCCAATATAAATTTAAATGCCATAAATTCCTTATTTATATTGATATTATTAAAGAACTTGGCAACGCAGAGAAAAACCATGTTTAGATATGGTCACCTCTAACAAAACTATTTTTAAAGAAAATTTTAAACTTGTTATGTTTAATTTAATCATATTATTGTCACCGACAACCATTTTATGGTTGCCACCGAACATGTTATGGTTAATAATAACAAATATTTGTTAAGCATTTACAATAGCATTGTTGGTTTTTAACCATAGAATGTTGCTCATAAAAAAGAGCAGACTACTATTGTTAATTTTAAAACAAATAATTGTCATATTTAACCTTAACAAGCTTAGAGGCAACCATAATATGATTGTCTGTGACAATAATATGGTTAAATTAAACATAATATGTTTAAAATTTTCTTTAAAAATAGTTTTGTTGGAGGTGGCCATATTTTAACATGTTTTTCTCTGCGTATGCTGGCTATAATCGCTTTTAAACGTAAAAATTGCATATAGAATTTGAAATATAATTAAAATTCGGTACAAAGAAGTCTTGTATGAATTTTAACCTCATAAAATTCATGAGTTATTTAACCATAAAATAGTTGGAGGTGACAAAAATATGGTTAAATTAAACCATAATTTAAATTTTGTGTTATTTAGTGTAATTTTGTTAAGATCTAATTCATTTAACTTCCATTACTGTAACCACAGATATATAAAAAAAAACATTAGTAACTGAAAAAGAAATCATTTTAAATTCTTAAATTGATGGAGGGAGGTGATTTTTAAAAGTTACTCCATCTTATTCCTTAACAGACTGAAAAAGTAAACGTTACTGTATGTGTCCATAAGCACAAAAAGATACATTCTCATAAAAAAAGACAAAATTGTAAGAAATTGCCTAAAGCCACAAGATAATTTTTTTTATTTTTTTTTCATTTGTTTTTTTATTTTATTTTTTTTTATTTTTCTTTACTGTTGTTGAAATCAAAATATTTTTTCATTTTTTATTCCTCATCTGTTTTTCCCCTTAAGTGTTGGTTTCCAAAGGTCATTCGTTATAGAAAAAGAAAATAATGACAAATGTTTCACAGTTGAAAGATTTGAAAATACTAACCAGAAAATAAATTTTACATCTTTTTGTTTATGCAAGCAATTTTTTTGCTATCTTTTTCTTAAAAATTTATAATGTATTCAATCATTATTTTATTATTCTTTTGAATTTTTTAAAAAGTGATCAATCACATAAACATTTTGTGCCATTAGAGTGTATTAAAAGGACAAAGTTATTGCAACAAGGTTGTTAGCGACAGCACAATTTGTTAGAAGTTTTTTATTTGAACTTGGTGAGTTCCTGTTTAAAAGATTATTACGAATTTAAATTTTAGCCAAATATTTGTTAAAGAATAGCTTAATTTTAGGCGTGTGAAATTGTTCAGAAATAAATAAGTCGAATGCTAATTTTTTCTAAACAAATTATGAAATAAAAACATATAAAAAGGTCTAAAAACAATCGACTATATAAAAATACTATTGAAAATTACTCGAAAAGGAAATCGGCCAATGTTTTTTATTTTATTTTTTTTTTATTACAAATATTTGACGAAAAAATTCGAAAAAAGCGTGACCAGTAAAATAATCAAACTTTAGCTTTATTTTTAGTAATTTGCATTGATTTACCAGACTTAATTTGTAAGAGGATATTAGTATAATGTAATTAAGAAACTGTTAAGTGATGTTTAATCTAGACAAACGTTTTGCAAGAGAAAACCATTTTTAAATAAAACTAGTGGCTACGTGTGGGACGCAAAATATTTAATATGTGTGAACATAGATTAACAAATACAATTACAAACAAGTAAGAAAGTATAGTCGGTCAAGCCGAATCATGCACTCGACAAAAGAAAATTATGTTATGAGAGGACAATTCATATTAAAGTTCTCTGTGCCTAATATTATCTAGATATCAACATCTTTATGAGATTTGTTCGTCTTAAAGCGATTTAGAAATGGGGCTTAGATGGGACTGATGCCGTAAAATCTGTTATAAAACTTATTGTCGCTAAATTGTATATCAATGTCAAAATTATGGCAATTAAAGGGGTTTTTCGAGAGTAGTAATTGTATGAGAGCTATGGCCAAATATTAACCCATTTAAAAAAAATTTGGTTAGACAATTTATGTTGCAGTAAGGTACATTTGGACCAAATGGAAGCTAAATACCAACATTTTAAGTAGGGATGAGATTTTTATGCACAAAAAACTCCAAAATGTGCATTAAAAAATAAAAATATGCACTAAAAACATTCTCAATAAAAATCGGGTTTTTAATTTTTAAAGTTACAATATTAATACTTAATTTAAATAACTAACACTATGCCACCTCAAACATTAGATATTTTCTAAGCTAAATTGGGGCTGCTAAACACGAATATTGCATTCATTTATTTTTCTCAAGAAGCGTTTTCGACATATACGCGAAAATCTGAAGTTGTTTCCTGAGAGCTATTCAACTGCAATTTTCAAAATTTAAAATTGTGCATAGATTTCAGCCCATAGCTATACTACGTCAAACGGAAAAAGATTTACTGTGCAATAGGACTTTAAACTTGAAAAAGATAAGCTCACTGTTTATTGTTGGTGTTTTGTGAAATTTTTAATATTGTTACAAGTTGAATTTAGAGTGCTTATAATTCTTATTCGCTTTACAGTTTTATTTGTATAATATTTTTGGCTTTTCTAAAATCGTTGAAAAAAGGTTTCCTGATGATCTGGCCTAAGCAACAAGTTAAAAGCGCACAGAGCTTGCTTTTCCTCGACAATAAATATCTGTGTATTTACCGTATATGAAAAATTTTTTTTATATTTTTTCAAAATTCACCATTTTAATTCGCTTCAGTAAGGTAATAATAAAAATGCTAAAAATTCTTTTTACATGTATCTTCAATAACATTTTGTTCCAAACGTAGTAAGTGTAAATTTTTATCGTGGGACAAAAAATTAAGAAATAACGACATATTTAGTGAAAACATCCGAATTTGTATTTTCATAAACAATGGTTTTTTACCAATGCTATTAATTTGAGCTGACTATAAAGTATACTATATCCGTTCTATTTAGTTATTGTTTCACAAATATATCCGTAGTTGGAAAATATAAATGCTAATTGATTTTTACTGTTTTAATTGCATTAGCATCGGCAGGAAGAAGTTCCTTTAAAACATTCTTAAATTGCTCAAAGTTCTTGAATAGTGTTCTATAGGGTGGGTCGAAAAAAATGTTGTGCCAGTCACCCCCTAGAATGAAAGATATGTTAATGAAGTTTCTAAAACAGAAACAATTTTTTTTTGCCACGCCCCAAAATACAGCACTTTTGGTTTTTTATATGTAGCGCTGCGCTCCGATCTTATTATATCACATATCGTTATTCATGGGTTGACAGTGGCTTCATTTTTGCCTTTGGTGACTTTTCAATTTGACATCAAACTCTGGGCGCCACTAATGGCATCTCGGATACTTCGCCCAAATGTAAATTTTTTTAAACGTGCCAAGAAAGTCCTTGCAAAACTAAGTATGTCTAGCTTTTATTATACTCACTTTTATGCCACGCCTCAAAATTGAGCCCCTTTTTTCTTTTTCACAAACATATTACATTAAACCAGGTAGAAGCCAATACAAAAAACAAAAACATTTTTGTATGGTTTCCCATCCAGTTAATACTGGCTGTGGTGGTAAAAGTACCATAAGATACATTTTATTAAAAAATGCAACTCGTGAAGAAGCCTTTAAAAATATTTTTTTTCCCGTATGGAACTAATAATAAATATTATCGAATACGATTTTAATATCCTCTGCAAATCGGTGTAATCAACTCATACCATGCAAGTAACATGTACCAGTTTTGGATAAAATATTTTAAGCCCGTTGGCAGTCTTAGCCATGCAAGGTGGTTAAAAATAGAAGGATCTTTTGACGAAATCATGAAGATCTTGTATTTTAAGCGGAGCTCCAATCAAAAATGTTGAAATATTTAAAAATATGCATTTAAAACCATTTATAACTAAAATATGCAACAATACGCCAAAACAAATCGATGCCATTATCAATGTTATTTTCGGGAATACAAAATTTATTATTAATACGATTTTCGTATGACGTGCTAAATTCCCAGTTTTTCATATTTAATAAATACATTGAAATTTATTGTTGAGGGAAAGCTAACTTCTATGCTTATTTCACTGGTTGCTTAAGCCAGCTCATCAGAAAACCTTTTCCAAAGATTTTAGAAAAGCCAAAAATATTATATAAATAAAACCCTTAAGCGAATAAACACTAGAAGTCTTACTTGTGACAATATCAAAGCTTAAACAAAACACCAACAATAAACAGTGAGATTATCTTTTCTTACATTCCCCTACAATTGGTTGGGTTCTTTCCGACTCGAATTGTAGTTGTAAGTGGGTAAAAAGAAAAAACAAACGCAAATTTAATGAATGATTCGGAAAGATAATTGGTCGACACCAGTGTTGCCAGAAGAAGGAGGAAATCCCTACATGTAGGTATTTTTACTACCTAAATAACAGCGTAGGAAAATCGGAAAGATTTTTTATAATCTCCAAAATGTAGGGATTTTTCGTCATATCGCATTATTTATGAAGTAAATGCAGAAAAAACGTTTTCTTAGAGGTATTTTCATGTCCAATAAGGTTGAAAATTTTATTTTCCCCAAAAATCGCATAGAAATATATTTCCAGAGTTGTTTGTCGTTTAAATGTTAGCGACACTAATACGTTTGTATGTAAGTATATGTATTTCTAAGATACCATTCAATGTTGGAAGATGGATTTTTGTCAAAGCTTTAATATTAATAATTTTTTTTAAACTAATGTTTTTTCTTCTATTTTAATGACTTTTATGCTTAGGAATTTTTGTAGGGGAAATTTTTTCACCATGTAGGGAAAAATAGGATTTTTGTTAGCATGTGTAGGTATTTTTTCGAAAAATCCAATGGCAACACTGGTCGACAAAGATCTTAGAATATCGACAAAAAACATGCATTTGCATGGAAATCGCTTTCCTATTTATACGATAGTTTATGTCCACAAAGATTATTCCGAACAGAAGTCAGAATGGGACAATGTGAAATTATGGACCAATTTTCACGAATAGGCTTCGTTCTTATGACAATTAAGACGGATGTACCAAATTTCATCAAGTTATCTCAAAATTGCGACCTGTACTTTGCGCACAATAAAAGCACATCCAGCCAGACAACTTCAAAAGTGAGTCAAATTCGATGGGTATACCAATAGGTGGGCCTAGACCAATATTTTTATGTGTTAGACACATAAGAACAAACTCAATTAACCAAACGATAGTAACTTAGACCGTCAGCCCGTTGAAGTGGAACAAACCAGAGCCTCTAGCGGCAATCGAGCCCTCGCACTGATAGACTAGCTCACTTCCAATATCCTACCGGGCAGCCTGTTAAGTCAGGGACTTTTTAAATCACTTTTGGTTTCTAGTAATTTTTTATACAAAATGCTTTTATTTGTGTTAACATTTTGTGAATGTTCTATGAATAATAAATTTCTCAATCCTTTTCCAAATTTTCTTTTAGGTATTAATACTGTAGTTATTTATATTTATTCATCTTAATTTGACTTAAATTGACTATTTGCTTATGACTTTCCATACCCAATTAGTTGGGCCAATTAAAATATTTATTTAGCAAAAACAAATAAATGAATATTGTTTATTTTTTTTTTAACATGTAATTAAATAAAAACCCAACAATGTCTTTTAAGACCTTCGTTTGAAATCTTTTGGTGCTTTAGCTACACTCTGGTGTATTACAAAAAAAATATTTAGGAAAAAAATTATATTTTATTATAAACAGAATTGACCTTCGAGCTTTTACATAATTAAGCTTTTTAACCAAAAATAACAACACTATAAAAGAAATACCAACACAAGAACAACAAGTTTAGTTGGTAAGGGGGAGCCAGAAGAGGACCTTTCTGTGTTTATATTTTAATGAAACATGTCTGTATCTTCAGTTTTTCCATGCACTTATTTTTTTGTTGTGTATTTTTCTCATTTTTTAGGTTGTCCTTTCATTTATTTATACATTACAAACATTTAGCCAGAATGTTGTTCTTGTTGCTGCCACTGTTATTTTTGTTAAGATTTCTGTTCTTTTATTAAGAGCGGGGTTGTCGTTACAACATCACAAGCTAATGAGGTTTTCATTGTTTTCTTTTATAACGACGCCAACAAGAACAACTAGAGCAGTTGTAGCTAACAAAAGTTGTGTATGAAAAATAACAATTTTGTAGCACGAACAGACTGAGGGAGAAAACAAGGAGATGGGGCAGTTGTATGGTGGAATAAGAACACCAGGGGCAGCTTTGATTATTGGCTTTTATCTTACATTTACACATTAACTTTCGCGTCAGAATGGTAATTTATTTAAGCCTCCTAAATGTTGGTGGCTCATAAAACTTTAACAAAAATACTCTGACGCAAATAAATAAAACAGCGCACAGTGGCAGCAACTAAAGAATACAGATTTGTTTCAGACAATTTTGCGCAAACTTAATATTTAATGAAAAAAATTAAGCACCACTTTTTTTTATTACAGAAAATGTAACGCGAATTTCTATTTATAGAAATATATTTTGGAGAAATTTTAGCGCAAGTTTTTTTATTTTAAAGGAAAGTTTGCATAATTCAACTATTCATTATTTTCGCTTACATTTTCTAACTATAGGAAATTTTGCTCAAATTTTCTAGTTGTAGCAAATTTTGCTAAAATGTTTAAGTTATAAGGAAATTAGCACAAGTTAACTTGTTCTATGCAATTTGATGCTGACTTGAAAGAAAGTTTGTGCAAATTTGCTAACGAATTTTTTTTTGCTATTTGTATATGCTTATCCTAACTGCCTGTTCATCTATTTTCGAAACAAGATTCACTGAAATATCATTTAAGACAAAAAGAAATTTTAAAATATTGCTTTTGTTTAAAATGTAATACTATGTTCTCACTTGAGTTTTTAAACGCGTTTAAGCAAAATGTTGATTAAGTTAATCAAAGCCGTTCCCATTACATTTGAGATGATTAAGATAACAGATAATTAAGAAAAAAACAAAACAAACTAATTAATATTTCTTTAAAGTATTAAAAATTGATAAAAAATACTTTTATAAAGTTATCAGAAGATTATTTTAAACATATTAATGATGAAATTGTGAAAATTTATGAATTATTTAAGGAAACAAAATAAAAACATTAAGCAGAAATCGTGGCCGGTTGTTCGGTTTATGTTGGCCGATTCTACATTACACTCAGTTTGAGGTATGTTCAGTGGATTCTATGTGATTAATGAAGTGATTTAGTTGTAAATATGTCAATTTGAAGTGATTAACAAATCACTTCAATGTATGGGAAATCATTTCAATTTGGATGTGATTAGAGCTTTATCACGTTCGAGTTGCTTAAACGCGTTTAAGAACCCAAGTGTTTTCGTTTAAAATTGATGAACAGGCCATAAGGTGTCACAAGGTTTTACGAAATGTTGCTATTTATATGAAATTTGAAGGAAAAAGCTATTTATGCACATTTTATCAAAGAACATCACTCGGATATTCCCATTAAATGTATCACACAGCGTAGTGGAAAGAGCTGCGCACAGGAGCTTTGATCACACTTCCCCAGTTTTGGTTCACTATAGTCATTACAAAACGCTGATACCAAGACATTCCGCGTGCAAAAACGGTGTTTCAGGCAGGACAAGAGCCATGAACTTCTATACGTTGCCATCAACTCACGAGAAGATGTGGGCGTAGAGTACACTCAAGCGAGGTCAACATTATTTTATCGCAAAGGCTTCCGGATCACTGAAGCATTTTCTAGGCGGAAATACTTGAGATTAATGAAGCTGTTGACAAACTAAGACTTTCTGCTGTGTCGACGACTGCTGTGGATATTTACGTTGACAATCGTGCCGCCATTATGGCCTTGGTTTCCCTCTCCATGAGAATGAGAACAGCCCTGACTTGACGCTCAACTCTAAACGATCAATTTCATATCAGGATCAGAAGGCTTCTAGGTCACATGGATGTACTAGGGTGCATTGGCGCGGATGAGCTTGCTAGAATTAGCATTACCTTAATGGTTTTACAGGATTTGGAAGGCGTTGGGATGCCAATGGTCTCCTGAAAAATCGAACTGTGGCGATCAACTATCGATATTACCAGTGACAGACAATTGTGATCCTGCATGGACGACGGGCGCACCATGTCTTTAAATTAGGCTTATAATTTTTGATATCAGTTGCCACGGGATACAGTCACAAAGCATGCAGAGATAAAAGTAACGTCAAAAATGAGCGAATCACTTGCGCGGGCAGCTTTCTAATAAAGAGAAAGAAAGCGTTGTTTGTTAGTGAAGTGGAAATGTGTAAAATTAGGCTTCTACAATCAACACAAATTGCGTGATCAAATCATAAATATAAAAGGACAGCCTTCGAAGAAAAAGACAGAAAAACACAATACTTTCTGTCTCGTGACGCCTCTTTGTGCTCTGTGATACTGTCTTTGGCATGAACAGCTTTTGGGAGCCCGACACTGTGAAGGAGGACGTAAAACCTAGAACTATAACGCATTTGTAATTTCCTTTGGGTTGGCAAGAATAGTTTCTGGGTTGTCCTTACTTACCTTAAATTGAGAGACCACGACTAATCACTTAAATATTAAAAAAATCTCCTTACTATAGACGGAATCCAAAATAAGAAGGACAATAAATACGACATACAAAAAAAAAAAGAGAGAGAGATTGATAAAAAAAGAATAAAAACAGTGTGATAAATATGATGTTTAAATTTTGTACAAACAAATAAAAAACTACAAGCTCATTATCCTTAGACTTTAATGACTTTATTGTTATTGCCGCTACTAGATGGTTGCTATTGTTGCTGTTGTTTTGTCTTTTTACAACACATTGTTTGTATTTGTTGCCACCAAAGCCAACGATTCAAACAGTAATGAAATTGAAAGAAAAAAATTTTAAAATTAATGCCGAATTTGTGTTTCTTTTTCTTAACGAGTTGCAAATAAGGATTCTACCTAAGATAAAAACACGTCAATATTAAATTTTTATGAGTTTGTTTACAGGGTTTTTTTATTTGCTGTCCTGATTTTCATTATTTTTGTTGATGGGACAGGGGTGCTCATTGTACGGGTGTAGGCTTAAAAAATGTGAATAGATAATGTCCGTAACTTTTCTCAAAGAAGTAATTTGGGAATATTTTTTTTTTGGTAAAATAAATCAGGAGAGATAAAAGGAATTTTAAAGAAAAATGTTTAGTGGGTGTTTACTTGATTTAATGAGAATGTTTTTGTATTTATTATTAAATAAATTATTAAAGCTTTTATAGCAAACTCTTTATAAAAAAAAGAGAGCAAGAAGCTTTAATTTTCATAGATTTAATTCGATCAAAAGTTTTGACGCCAAAGTTATTTGCTAAAACTAAGCTTATGTCCATATTAACGGGGATTAAACTAAAATTCATCCTATTTTTTTTAACATTTTTGATCTTGAAATCTTAAAAATACAAGAAATCGAATCGAAAAAAAATGGTTTTACTCAGCTCCAATTATATTTTTAGAATCCATTTTCAAAGTTATTCACTTCTCGAAGTCTTACTTATAGTATTACAGCCATATTCATAAAAAGTTCTTATTTTATGCTTATAGCATGTAATAACTATCAAACGCTTTTTGTCCAATAGACCTCCTATAAAAACTTGTATTCATAAAAGTACATTAACAGTTTTATTACTATTAACTGTTTGTAGCGATTTTGTGTTTAAGTATGGCAACTTTCTTTATGTTTTGCTGCCATTTTATTGCTAGTGATGCATGAAACTCTTATTCGGTTTACATGATATTCTATATTTAATTTGTTTTTATATTTTTTTTTTAATTGTATAACTTAAAAATTATTCTTATTAAATAAAAATACATTTTATTTTAGTTTCTGAACAAAATGTTGCCGAAAGGTATCATAAACGCTTTTGGTTGAACCTTTTTTTAATATACGATAAGAAAGTATTCGAATGAAAAGTTTGTTTACTTTTTATTAACATCACTATTATTATGATTTGTAAATTCTATATTTTTTAAATATTTTTGAACAATAATTCGTTGGTTTAAACAAAAAAACAACTAGTGGCAATAATTTAATAAGTTATTAAAAGGAATATCTGCATTTGCCCCTGAACATATTCCTTTAAACCATATTAAAATGTTTTAAATAATTAACCATATAACTTTAAATTCTTTGTCTAAAATAAAAAAAAAAATTTAGTTATACATTCAACATGTCCATATTAATAAATAAAACATTTTTTTCATTATTTTTCAACATATTTCACAAAAATAAGATCATAAAATGCAGACACTTATCAAAATATCATTTTGTTTTTGGTTTAAAGAAGGGTAAATCGAACAATAAATTTTCTTACTTTATGAATGGTTTATTAAAGGTTTAATAGACTATTTTTCGTTTATGAATACAACTTTAGCAATTTTGCCTTGTATATCGTTAATTAACCATTAATAAGTTTTTATGAATACGGCTGTTAGTATTATGTATGAATTAATTTAATTTTTTATATGAATGATAATGACTGATATACATACATACTTTGTTCTGCATATGACCGCTTTCCGAAAAATCGCTTTGGGCTGAAAGAATTACTTAAAAATCTTTCTATCAAAGCTAAACTAGCAATATGTTCAGGGTCTAGTGGAATAATAACTTCCGGCTAAACCAACTATTCCTTCTTACTTTTTTTGCTTAAGTATGCAGTTGAAATAATTTTCAAATGAATTTAAACATTTCATTTTAATATAATTTTTACACTTAAAAACTCTTTATGTTAGAGTCGTATTGAAGTGCTATTTCAGAATCGATGGTGATATAAAAAAAAACAATCTCAACAAGTGTTGTCAGATTTGTTTGAGTTCCATCGCCAAACCGGATGTCAAAAATCGCTTAAAATCAATTATGTTCAGTTTTTGTTAAAATTTTTTTAAATTTATCAAAATAATTTTCGTGGGAATACAAAATTTAATTTAAATGCTTTTGTTATTCGTGCTTAATTCTCAATTTTTATTATTTGATAAAAACACTGAAATTTATTGTTGATGGGATAAGCTGTTCCTGTTGTTTAAACTTTGATATTGTTACAAATAGAACTGTTTCTGTAATTCTTATGCACTTAAAAAATGGGTTTACTCAGCTTAACGAAGTTAAAACTAAAGGCCCAACCATAATGTGCATAAGTTGACTTAAGCAATTGCACGAATACATGTAAATCATATGAGGTAAACCATATTGAACTTAAGGAAACTTTTTGTTAAATTTTATGAAACTGTAATTTGCTTAAGCAAAGTGCGAATCTGATCGCACATTCCGTACGGAATCAAATGTTTGTTGATTTTATATTTGTTTTTTTAAATACATTTGAGAGACTTTTTGTTAATTTTTGACAGTAGGTTAAGCTTGGCTATGCATATTATGGTTGAGCCTTAATCCTCTTGTGTATACAATGGAGTAGTTTTCAAACTACTCCTTTGTAGTCCAAAGCTGGGTTATGTGATCCTGCCCTAGGACATCGTAATGTTAAATAAATCATGTTTTTCCATACGTTTGGGTTACTTTTGGACTAGTCCTAGTCCCTTGTGGGCTACACTTTACACGCATGTTTGGACTAGTCCTATTATTTGCAGGGTTAAATCCAGCCACACACATATTTAGAATTTAAATTCACAAAAAAAACCTTTTTAAATATCACTTATAACTGTAACGGTCCCTGATTTAAATTTAACAATACATTAACTTACGCATAAGTGCTATTAAATCACTACTGCTTTAAATACGTTAACGCGAAAGTTTTACTAAAATTCAACATTCTGCCATTGTATTTACGCGTTGTATTATTACGGGACATTTAATGCTTCAGTTGGTTTTTAACAGCTAGCAGCCGAGTGAATTAAAATTAATTTTTTTTTCCAACAATGAGAACAATAGACAAAAACTGTGACTATAATATAGGGACAATAGAAACTACGTAGTTAAAAGAAGGAGGAAGGTTTCTAAAAACAATATGGGTTACATTGTCAAATTTCAGATGTTTCTGCTCGAATAATTAATAATGTCTCACAAATGTGACAGTTAATTAAGATTGTAACTCAATAACGTTCATTTTGATTGAAAATAAAATCATTGTTGAAATTTTAAATTTGTATTGTTTAAATAACTTCTATTGTAGAACTTTTTAATGCCTCTTGTATACTTTTTGTTTTATTAAATATTAATTTGAAATTTTATTGCAAACAAGATAGAGTGCTATATTCGGTGGTGCCGAATCTTTTGCACCTTCTGACATGAGTTTTAATTTTAAGAATTCGGGAGTAGATTTTATAGAGAAATTGTGGCAAATTATAAACCTATCTTCATAAAATCTGACATATAAACTTCTTATTATTAAAAATTAATGTGTGCTAAATTTTATGATGGATATTTAATTTGTTAAAGTAGGGTGAGTAGAAATTATGGAATGGGTTTGTACGAGGCCACTAATAAATCACCGATAGTCACCAAATTTGGCAGTGTAATTCATTGTTATATACTAAACAAAATTTAATCATTCATTT
This sequence comes from Pollenia labialis, assembly GCA_949318255.1. NCBI lineage: Eukaryota > Metazoa > Arthropoda > Insecta > Diptera > Polleniidae > Pollenia > Pollenia labialis. Next base: position 116,481,197 of record OX439142.1, read on the forward strand.
ATCGAGTCATGAAAGCTAATAACGGGTCCGCCATCTAACGTTTTTTTCAACTAGTGCTTATTTCGTGAATGGTAACACTTAGCTCATGTCTGATTTGACAGATAATTAGTTTTATCCATCCGCTGAACGAATATGGCTGTGTATACGCTTGAACAACGCTGGGAAATATTGCAATATTACTTTGAAAATCATGGTTATGTTGCAGAAAGTGTGCGAAAATTGCGTACGGATTTTGGAAGAAGAGAAGCACCGCCAGCTCCGCATGTTCGTTATCTTATGAAAAAAGTGAAAGAAACTGGCATCCTCATTGATAAACCAAAGCGTGAAAAGCCAAAAACAGTGCGTACACCCGAGAATATTGCAGCTGTGGCAGAAAGTGTGCGTGAAGCGCCATCAACATCAATTCACCGTCGTTCTCAACAATTGAACATTTCGGAGACATCATTGAGACGAATTTTGCATAAAGACCTTGGTATGACGCCATACAAAGTCGAATTGGTTCAGGAGCTGGAGCCAACTGACCATCCAATGCGGTTACGCTTCGCTAAGTGGGCCTGCGATCGACTTACATAAGATGTCGATTTTGCCAGAAAAAATCATCTTTTTAGATGAAGCTCATTTTGACCTTGGCGTATATGCAAACAAGCAAAATTGTCGCATTTGGGGCAAAGAAAACCCGCACGCATACATTGAAAAGCCGTTGCACCCAAAACGAGTCACTGTTTGGTGCGGATTTTGGTCCAGAGGCATAATTGGGCCATTTCTCTTCGAAAATGGCACTCCTTGTCCATTACAGTTAAGGGCCATGTTGAACAATTTTTTGTTCACAAAAATTGAAGAGGAGGATATTGGCAACATTTGGTTTCAACAGGACTACACTCGGTGTTTTGCGCCCTGTTTTTGAAGATCGCATTATCAGCCGCAGAGCTTATGTCGTTTGGCCAGCTCGTAGCTGCGATTTGACACCGTTGGACTATTATTTGTGGGGTGCCGTCAAAGATAAGTGTTACGCCGACAAGCCAGAGACAATTGACGCTTTAAAGGACAATATTCGTGAAGCCATTGGTGAAATACAGCTGCACACAATCGATAATGTGCTTAAACTTGGACCGATCGTGTAGGCTACTGCATGGCCAGCCGAGGCAGCAATTTGAATGAAATTATTTTCATTATTAACTGCAAGGATTGCACTTTCAAATAAAAAAAGAAATTTGAGAAATTAGTCAGTAGTTTTTTTATAGCATTTAAAAAAAAAAAAGTTATTTGGCGGACCCTACTAACTAGTATCGCAAGTTAAAGCAGAAGTAGTTTCTTCGATTTGGAAAGTAGCAAACGGTTACCGTCAGTTGGACAGAGAATATGTTACAAAGGTTTAAGCATATTAAAAAAAATATCCCCAACTCAATCTGCTGAATCTAGCAGAAAATATGCTAAAATGGTAACACTGGTTACAGTCGAAGAAGCAAAAACACTTTTGCAAGTTGTAAAGTTACAATCTACCACTGTTATTTTATGAAATAAATATAAACTATAGTTTTAAGTATAATTTTTATTTAATCTAGCAATATAACAATGCATGTGGGCTTGTGTGTCTGTTTGTTTGAAGTCTATAGACAGCTAGACCGATTTTCTTGAATTTTTTGCAACCTCTTCCTGTATGTCTGGAAGAAAACAAAGTCCAATGTAGCAAGAGTCTTCAATTTAAGTACTTTGTTCTTTGTACATGAATATTTTTGTAAATATTGGGCGGTCTTGCAATAGTAGGCATGGCATTTTCCACATGAGTTAAATACTTAAATTCGTATATATGGAAAACGATTAAAGTTAGAGTACCCAAATTTTGGCAGAGCAACTTTGACATCTATATGACTGTTTTGATAAGAAACGGGTGCATAAGCAATAGTGGGCGTAGCTCCTCCTCATATATTAATTAAAAACTAAAATTTGTGTATATACAAAACTATAACAGCTTAAGATAAAGTCATCAAAATTTGCACAGGCAACTTTGATATCCATATGAATATTTAAGGAAGAAATGGGTGCGCTAACAAAAGTGGACGTGGCACTTCCCTTATGAATTAAATACCACAATGTGTATATTTGGAAGACTATAAGAGCTAGAATCCCAAATTTTTGTAGGAGTAACTTTAGTATCTATATAAATATTTTTGACAAAACTGGGCGGAACACCAATATTGGGCGTGGCAATTGATATACGAAGTAATTCTGTGAACTGAAGCCACCAAATTATGTACGAGTAACTTTAATATCAATATAAATATTTAAGGCAAATATGGGCGGATCACTAATTTTAGGCGTGTCAGCTCCTCTATGAAGTAAATAATAAAACTGTTATATCTTGAAAACTATAACAGCTATAACAAAATAAGGCAATACATGACGTAGTACCATATGACTAAATACGGATAAAATCAAGGTTTTTGTGATATGTGATTGGCACCAGGGCTTTCACTTGAATTTAAAAAAAATCGCCAAGATGCAATAAAAAACTTATTAATATGTGTTGTTTAATAGTAAATATTGCACAAACTGTGTGTATTAATTTTTTTATTAAGCTTGAGGACTCCTTTCTTTTTTATATAAAAAAATATAAAATTTATTTTATCCAATATTTCGGCCGGCACTCTTTCAATTAAATAAAATAACGGGTTTTAAATTCGAACTTAATCTATTACATTATAAAAAAAATTTAACTTCCATTTTTATTTTTATAAATTAAATGTCTATTACTATGAACTCTTTTTGTACGGCCTGGAACTTTATTTTTACTAATTTAATGCATTTTTCTCTATCAGTTCGGCTTTGCGAGATATACCGTTATGTCCAAAGTTAAGGCACTTTCAAAATATACATTGCAAAGCCTTGAAAACGGTTCACCATATTCAGCTAAACAAAAAAAAAATCCGACATTCAATGCAATGAAATAAAGCTCACTTAATGTTTTTAGACCAAAACTGTGATTTTTAACTTTTCAAGAACAACAAATTTATTTTTTTTAATTGATTTTTTTTTAAACTTTAACGATATCTTTTAAACTACTCGGCATATGCAAGCACGGCTCAAAGATAGTATCGTTGCCGAGTTTCGGAGTTTTTTAACTGAACATGATGAACCCTTTTCAAGTTATTCCAATATATGTAGTGAAAGTGCCTAAATTTTGGACATAACGGTATATCTCGAAAATTCGGGCTGCTAGAGAAAAATAGAGATTCAATTTGACCTCAAATTAGTACAAAATTTGCAATAAGGTACCTGGCCCCAAAATAACTGTTCCCCAGTGTAATTTTGTGCTACATTCTCAGTATAAGACTAAAAATTATTCTCGATACTGTTGGTACTTTGTAACATTTCCAAAATAAATCTACGTTTATAAATCTTTTTATTTTTTTTTATTTAATTTGCTATAAATTTAAAAATTTTTTTAATAATCAGGAAAAAAAAATTCCTCAAGAAGGCACAAAATAAGTTAATTATTTTTTATATAAAAAAGAAAATAGACCTCAAGCTCAGTAAGAAAATTAATATAAATTTTTAAAAGGCGAATGAGAGCCAACCTTTGTATATAAACTGTATATAACATACAGGGGTGTGCTGGAAATCGCAAAAGTAAAACGCAAGAATTTTAAACGCCGTTTTTTAATAAGATTTCTGTAATACAAGAATTTTTTGGTAAATATTAAACAAATATTTCCCTATTAAACAGGATTTTAAACCAAAAATTATAAGAATTAGGTTTTAAGTTTATTAAAATCAACTTCCAAATTCTTGCGTTTTGCGCTTGCGATTTCCAGCACACCCCTGATAAAGTTTTAAGGTTCATTACTATTTTCGTACTGAACCGATTGTGCTAGATTAAAGGACAGACGTGGCTAACTCGACTTACACTGCGGCCACACGGTCAAGTTTTTCTTGATAGTTTTTTACATATACTGTTCAAAATTTACATAAATTGAAAGCTGTGACGCAAGCTGCACTCAATTTGTAAGCAATTTACTTTCAAGATGTCATCAGGAAAACAATTTATAAATACAAACTTGTAATCAGCTGTTAAATTAAAAGTAAAATGTCCAAACAAATGGAAAGGTGAAATGGAAAGCAATCTCGTGGTCAATTTACAAAATGGGAATGTGTAAGTAATAAAGTGAGAGTGTATTGCAAATTGAATGGAATTGAAAGGAGAAACTTGATCGTGTGGCCACCAAGTTAAAGTTTTCCATTGACCCAGAAGATAAATAGTCTTCAGAAAGTCTAAGATATGTATTGCTTGCTGTTACACACCAAATGCCAAACCTTGTATGCCCTTATTTACTACACGTGGTGGTGGAGGCTATAAAATTATTAATACTTTGAATTCTTTTTTAAATATTTCAAAGAAACTTTTTAATGTTGTTGTTAATTAATTATTAATAATTTATAAGAAGTATTTTAGTTAACAACTCCCCCAATTTAACGCACAATTTCCTTTGTAATTTATTTTCAAGAATTTAAATTTTCCTCTTCCAGTTACTTTTCTTTGAGATCAAATGCCAGCGAGCCCGAGTGGGGTGTTAATATTTAAATGAAGTCCTCATCCTAATATTAAGCCATGGAGGCAATTTGTTTTTGCAATTAGAGAAAGAGAAAATGTTTGGGTGCTGTAAGTAAGCGTAACTGTTTTTTGAAAGTTAAATTAAATACCAGCCGTTGGTGTGTGACCTGCCAAAGAACTTTCTAAACGTTGCCTTGAATAAACAACAAATGAAAATTAAATACAATTTTTGAATGTGCCACGCACAATGAATTTAAATGAATTAAATTTTGTCAGTTGAGTGAATGGCGCTGGATGTTTAAACTTTAACAATATGAAAAAAATTTGGAAATAGTTTTAAATGGTTTGCAGAGTTTTATGGTCTTCTTTTTAGTCCTATTAAACTAAATTGGAACAAATTTCGCCACTACAATGTCATTGGATTCGGGTTCACGCGTATTGAAGTGTTTTTCGTATATGCAATATCTGCAATTTTTTTTAATGAAATCTATTGATTTAATAATTATTTAAAACAAAAAAAAAAAAAAAATTATGAATATCGCATTGGGTTGGTTCACAATTGGGTTTTCCTTACGGGACTAAGAACAATGCGTTATTGAAATGACAACTAAATGTTGTCAATAAATCTACGGTGTATTATCAAAGTATTAACAATGTGTCGTTGAAATTAGATCATTATGGTGTAAATAAGTTAACAGCTTGATATCCGAAAGAGTTCATAATTTGGTGGTCAAAATCTGACACCATTACCAAATTGAACACGAAATTAGTTGGTTCACTTTTGACAACGGATGGTGTCAATTTTGAGATTTTTATACCGGATGTTTCCCTCTGTGTAGCTTTACAATTTTTTTAATATATAGTTTTTTAGAAAGTGGAATTATACATATTGTTTTGTTATGGAACTCCTCATATCTTCTTTAAAATAGATATTTGTTTTATTAAATTCCAATCTATTTTGTGTTCTGTAAATTAAAAAAAAAACATTTTTTTATCATTTATTTTCATTTAAATTGTTTAAGTTATTGGGATGTTAAAAAAGAAAGAAAGTACGATCAAGAAACTCGTAGAACAGGATATCACCGATAAAGGCAGAAACAAAGTGAAGTCCTTAGCAAATGATAGAACTTCTTAGAAAAATTCTATTGATGCCTATGCTCTTAAAGAACTTAAGGTGCTTTATTTTTGATACATTTTATAAACCTATCGCATACCTTGAGATTTAGCAATACAAACTATTATGAAAGTGATTAAAATCACTATAACGATGTTGGCATTCTCACGTGTTTTAATCAATGCTGCCATAACAAAGAAAAATCCGGTATTGAATTTTATTCCAGATTTTTATTTTAAATGAACTTTTTATTTCTTTCACTATATTGTTATTTGAATTTTTTCTTTTGGAAATGCCTAACATTTAGAGAATTAAAATTAAATATTATTCTTTTTTCCCCACACCCATTTTTAGCGAAGATTCCCTTCATGTATTAGATTTTGCATACAGTGAACAACACTGGTTAAGGTATTTTCGTTTTTTTTTAATTTGAACTAAAAAAGCATTTAAAAGATTTTTTTGCTCTGTTATATCTTTAATACGAAATACAAATTGACTTGAGTTTTTCTCTTGCGTTAGTTTTCCCTCTCAAATACTAATAAAAAAAAAATCAGAAAAAACTGTTTCACGAAAAGCGGCGAAAACCTTTTCACGTCAAAACAGAAATTTTCATTAAAACCTTAAAAAAACTTTTTTTTTATTTTAGTAAATCTCTTCAATTTGGTTTTTTTTCAAAAATATCTGCCATTCAAGCGAAAACAGTGCAGGAAACCTGTTACTGACAACTACAGTTTCTCTGACTGCCTGCCAACGTGCCATAAACGACGTACTATTCAACGAAAAACATTTTTGTATGAAAGTTTTTGTTTTCTAATTTTTTTTCCATTTTTTTTTAAAGAAGCTCAATTATTTTGTCATTACACAGCAACTAAGCCGCTGAATTCTTTTTTTTGGAACGTGCTCGTTTGGTTTTGTGAACGTGGTATGTTGAAAAAACTTGACATCATCAAATGTCACCGTCAGTTGACCTGAGTGAGAGTTTTTATTTTATTATTTTTTTTTTTTTTGAAGGAAATAAATGTAGAGAAATTAAAAGAAGAATATTTAAAAATCCTCATAGTTAAGTAAGTCTGTAAAAGTAGTTTTAACTTTACAAAATTAAGGAATGCGCGTTTAAAAAATGTAGCATGAAAAGAAGAGAATTAGTCGTGATTGTAAATTTAGTTGGCAAGGGGTGTAAAAACACATGAAATCCCGATAATTCGTACCCCGATAAATCGTAATTCCCGATAATTCGTAATAAACTGTCGGCCCCTTGAAAAAATCTCGTTAATTCGTAAAATTTCCATACATTTTGGACCCCTCGCTAATTCGTATTTTTTTCCAAATAAAATCTTCTTTACCACTTATAAATCGTAATTGTTTGCTAACTACCACTTATAATTCGTAATAAAAATAAAAATAACAAGAACATGGACAATTGATTTTTTGTGTGGGTTTTTGCTTGGGTGTGTGTTTATTTTCTTAAGATCAGTTTGTTACATGAATAATAAAGAAAAATGTCAAAGCATGCATGTGCGTTTTAGTAAATAAATTGAAAAACCCCGTTAATTCGTATTTTTTTTTAACCCCGTTAAATCGAAACCACGCTAAATCGAAACCCCTAAAATCTGTAACAAACGACCGGTCCCTTGCGATTACGAACTGTCGGGATTTGACTGTATAAATTTGAGGTGGTTCTTCGAAATTAAAATTAATTTGCTTGCAGCAATTCTTAGGTATGTATGTAAAGAATCCATTGTATGTTGTAAAAAGAAAAGGAAACTTATAAATAAAACAGCTTTTGCCATTGTCTAAAAGTAAGAAAGAAAATTTGGTCAAGGCTGGCCACATGCTACCCTGCATCACAATATTTAGAGGCTAATTTGAGATCCATGACCAATCATGGACCCTCCAGCTCAAATTTATGTTATGAGCTAAAGATTTATATAAAAGTTTCTTGCGTTAAATATTTTATAGATAAATACATTTACAAATAGGTACAAAAGTTTTTTTGTCTTTAAGAGATTTTTTATAGCAATACCAACATTTGTATGGAAGTTATGGCACCAATGTTTATTTTCGGATGTGGTATTTGTATGGGAGTTATGGTCAAATATGGACCGATTCCAATAAAATTTGGTAAGAGGATTTAGATTGTAATCAAATGAGTTTTGACCAAATTTAATCTGAATAACAATATATTAAGATGGCACAAAACACTTTTTCGGAGAAAATATTTTTAGGGTCCTGTGAAATAATGGAACGATTCTTACCATTTGTACCAAATTTTAAGATATCTTCTCTAATATCGCGCACAAAGTTAACATGGTCAGATACCTGGGTAGTCGGCCAGCCAGTCGGCCATCGTCAGATCGAAATAAAAAGTAATCCCGAGTCGATTGGTTTATAAGTCACTACAAAGTGAATACATTACCTATTTTTAAAATAAATTTTTGGGTTATCGTTTGTTATCTAGTATTTTAGACTGATCAGTTGAGATATACTAGTCGGCCCAATTGGAACTCAATAGTTAATTTTACCAAAAAGAAAATTCAGAATCCACTTCAATCACGAATCAAACCCAGTATAAAAGTAATACTCAGCATTATACCACGACTTTTTTAAGTTGGTTGCTTAATAAGGCCAAGAATATTAACATATGACCGTAGAGTCAACTCAAAATTCAAACAATTTCACCTTTTCTATACTTAAGATAAACAGTGGTCATGTCTACCAGGGTATTCATTTAATCGGGTTTTTGCTTTAATCGCTTTACCGCTCGATTAATTAACCGAAGTTTTGGTTAAATCGGTTAATTTTGTTATTGATCGGTTAACCGATTAATAAAGTTTTGTTATAAATTAAGTAATTTCAATAAATAAAAATGCAAAAATGATTTATTATTTGGGGTTTTTTTTAGCAAAAAACAAACAATAACATAACCAACGAAACATTTCTTGGACCAAAACGAGCAACAACATTTTTTTTTTATTTATCGAAGATGTTGGAAAAATGGAAAGCAACCCATAATACAGAATATCTTATTTCTAAGTCCTTTTCCAGGATACCTCTAAACATATCGAATCTTCTATTTTGCCATTACAGTTCTGTTTTAATTTTTTAAAATTGTTAACACTTCTAATGCCCAATTTTCATGATTGTATTTAAATCTATATTAAGTTAATTTTCATAACAAACTTAAATCGTATTTAAAAAAGATTGGTTTTTTGAGTTTTATTTGAAAAGTCTTATTTATTTAAGATAAAAGTATGGTAGCACAACTAAATACAAAAAAAAATATAAAAAAGTGTAATTATTTACAAGGTGGTCTGAAAAAACAACTGACTGTTAATGCTTTGCCAGTTGTTGTTGCATTGTAGTGTTATTGAGGCCACCTTGCCAAAATATAACAATGGAAACTTAAGTTTAAATTAAGCGTACAACATCGGTGACTTAAGTTCCACTTAAGTTTTTAGTGGAAAAGAGAATTTTGTATTTAAAACGATTTTAAACATAAATGTGTTTCAATATCAATCCTAAAAATTGGGCATAAGTGTTTCGGAAAATTCTGTTAAAATATTGTTTGTGTTCCTAGCGAGAGTTTCTTCTGTTGTTAGGTCATCATTTGACTCGTCCTGGCAAAGCTCAGCAAAAAATTTATTACCGAGTTCCTTAGTTTCTGATTTTGCACTGTATTTCAGAATTTATTGCTAAAAGGAAATATATTTTATGAACAAATATTTTCTAAACACATACCTTTTGTTTATGAGACGACACAATTAGTTAAAAACATAAAAAACCGTTAATCGGTTAACTGATTAATTGTTACCCGATTGAATGACCTGTTAATTTAAAATTGGCTATTTCCGATTAACGATTAAACCGGTAAATTTCAGTCGAATAATCGATTAATCGATGTAACAACATTTTGAAAATAAGAAGCATTTTTATACTTATTTTCAAAATTTTGTTACATCGATTAATCAACTGAAATTAACCGGTTTAATCGTTAATCGAAAGTAGCCAATTTTAAATTAACAGGTCATTCAATCGGGTAACAATTAATCAGTTAACCGATTAACGGTTAACCGAATGAATATCCTAATGTTTACCTCATGAAAAATTAAAGATTTTTTCTCTAGTATTTTTCCAAAAATTGCAGCTGTAAACCTCTTTGTAACATAAGAGTACAAAAAAAACCGTTTTTATCTTTACTTTAAATATTTAAATTTAAATATATTCCACTCAAATCGTCTAAAAAAATCAAAATCTTTTTTTTACTCCTTTAATACTGTTAATTAGACCGACTCGCCTTATATGGGCAAAATAAGTTATACCTCCCTGAAAATTAACTTTTCCATTTTTATTGATAATTCTCAATATATTTTGGCTCTAGCGCTAATCTGCTCTGAACTTAACCGCGATAAAAAAAAAGGTCCGAAAATGGTATTTTTCATGAATAAAAAGTTCGTATTTTTTTTTGTCCAATGAATGAACAATTATATAAAATATTTAAGAATTCTCTAATTTTTTTTTTTTGCATTAAAATATTTCAAAAATCTAAACACAGCATCGAAGTAGCCAGATTATTATGTCAGTTTTTTTTTGGTGCATTTCAATTCGATTTTAATGAAAATTAAAATAACTTTACCATTTTTTGTCCGATTTTCATTTTTAATACGTCGTTAGAAAGGTGTTAAGCACCGCTTGAGTTTTATTCAAAAATATTTTGAGGATCTTCATAAAACATGTCAAAGTTAATTTTAAGGAGTGTAAATCAACAAATTTTTTGTTTGAGACGGTCTACTTCTTATAGTTATATATGAAATGTTAAGGATCCTATACAGTAGATCTATACTTAAGAATAAGCTAAACTTAACAAGTCAATATATATAGAAATAGATATATAGACCTTCGATTCATAAAATCAAGAATACTATAAGCGTTGTTGGCAGTTAAAGTAATGTGATTACGGAAATCAAGCCTAGATCAATAATATTGTCTACTTTTTTCAAAGAACCGATTATTCGATAGAATGCCCAATGTTAAAAGTTTTTATTTTTTAGGTTCACCATAATAATTATAGTAAAAGTTTTTCAATATCAGCCTGTTGTAAAAGTTGCTGATTAGAGCCACTAAATTCTTGACTAATTTGACATCATCTGCATACATTAATACTTGGGACTTAGATGACCTCTCCGTGGAAACCTCATGAGCAGCCTCAGTGTCTCTTGAAGCAACCTTTCTGAACTTAGATAGGTAGGACGTTCAGGTGTAGTTCACATTCAACATCGGCCCTTAACATCAAAGATGACAGCCTTATCGCCTGGATAAGGGACTCTTGGTTAACAATATATTGTCTTTAAAAATTTTATTGTTATAAAAGTCTCAAACAAAATTATTGTGTTCAACTTAAATCGAATCATATACATATGTAAAAATGAATTTCCTTAAATTTTAAAGTCAGCCTTCTGATGCATAATAATGAAGTAAATGATTGTTTTCATATTTCACAAATTATATCATATTAAATCTTATATTTATATCAAATATGTAAAGGATATTGACTATAAAATATTTGATTGGTGCATTAATTCCTTTACATATCTGTTAACTTAAAATAAACAAAAAGTACTTACCTCAAAACTAACGATACCCGTATGATCCTGGTCTAGTGTATTGAAAACATAATGGGCATATAACGTTGGATTGGCTAAATGGCATAAAAAGATAACAAAATTTTATTAAAAATTACTTTATTTAAAATTGTTTTAAATACATTAATAAACATTTAGTTTTTTTTAATCACATCAAAGTCTAATTACACACTTAAAGCATGGCTTTTTTAGTTTTTTTTAAAAGCTTTAAGCAAAAACATTAATTACTGATTGCAGGGATTACTAATTAAAAGCTGCTACAATTTTTTTTTATAAGCGATGATCTTACACTAAAGCTAGAAACAATAATCAATCTAAACAAAATATTAAATAAAAATTTTATTGAATTTATAACTAAAAATACATAAATTTTTTAAGCCAACTTAGAGCAAAGAAAGTAGACTGAATAAATTTCTTTAATGTGTAAACTTAAAGCTTTTTTTAAGTTCTTTAAGGTAAATTATTTAAAAATAAAAGAAATAACATTGTTTGTAAAGAATACATTTATATTACGACTTTTTTGTATGGGGGAACAGGCAAGGATTTATGTTTTGATGGCGCGGGATTACTCCAGCCCTTACGCCTGTCTACACTAAAAGAATTTTCTTCACAATACCAATGAATTTTGACATTAATCCCATGAAAAATTGCACTAAAACGGAACCTATGCAGGATGAATAAATATATTTTTATTAGATTCAATGATTTTATTTCATAATGTTCATGAAAATATTCATTAATTTGGTGATGAATATACAAGATTTTAATGACACAATTTCATTGAAAATAATATTTTTTATCAATATTTTAATGAAGACTTTGAAATTTTTATTTTATTTTCTTAATTTTTTTTTGTTTATTTTATTTATTAATTCCCTAAGCTAATCCCGCAAAGCTTTACGCTTATCTGCATGAACAAGAGTGAGTCTCTGGCGGGAATCGATCCAGCAACCCCGGCACTGATAGACTAGCTCACTACAAGCTAGCATACCGGGGCAGTGTTATTTTTGAATGAAAAACTATGCTTTTTGCGATTGCTCAATTTAGAGCGTAAATATGAGATCATATTGTGTATAACAAAAATAGCAACGTTGATATATTAAAGAAAACTGAAAACATTTATATTTATGGATGTAAAGTTTTTGTTTCATTACTATAATGACATTTTTCATTGTCATAATGAAAATCTTAATTTATGAAGGCATGGTTTTTCGAAATATTTTTATACTTTCAATTATTGAGACTTTAAAGTTATTTGAATGTTAAAAATAATTTTGTTTTTCAATCATTGAAATATGTTGCTTTTATAATTTTGATATTATAAATTTAATGGCATATTACATTAGATGTATGAAATAATTAAATCTTACATTTTTTAATTAACAATTAAACATTTTTTTAAGGAAACTATAATTTTGTATCATTTTATAAATATATATATGTTTGTATATTGTGTTTTTATGTACCCAATAAAATTTTTTTGCTTAACTTGGATAAACTTAAGTTTTCATATATCCAATGAAAATTTGGAACGGAATTACGAAATTCAATGAAGCGATTTTAACGAAAATACTTCATTATAACTATGAAATTCCATTTAGATAATGAAAATTTTCATTTAAAGAATGAAAACTTTTTTTTATGAAAATAATTCATTAAATCTATGAAGCATTTTTCTTTCAGTGTATACTCTTTGCCTCCAAAAAGTCAATAATTTAAATTTTAGTAGGCAAACCACTTCCTGGACGCAGAAAGTCAAAATAAAAATCCTGTTTTACAAAATTATGTATTCTCAATTTAAACTCTATAAAAAAAAATGCTATGCTGTTTTGATAAAATCGTCGCATTATGTGTTTTTTTATTTTATTTCAATATTTCGTATAAATTATTTATTTTTCTTTATGTATTTTTTGACGATATCTTGTGTTTTCATTAATTTATTTTTTGTTTTGTTTTACATACAATGAAAATTATTATAATATTCTTCTTCTGCTGCGGTTATACTTTGAATTTTTTTTTTTCATTTTAGTTAACGAATCTTACGATTGTAAGAACGTCACCCCAAATGTAGTTTCTATATTTCTGAAACAGTCAATGTCTAGTTTAACCCTATTATATATTTATACATACATTTAACCTTTAAGTGTTAAATGTACAGTTCAGTGCAATATCAAAATCAAGCATTTAAATTTTTATAATTCCAAAGTTTTCACACATTTTTTCTTTTACTTTCTTTGCAGGCAATAAATCTGTCATCATAATCAAATCAGAAAAAAGTATTTAATTGCAAGAGGTAAGTTGAGTCTTTATAGAATTTTTAATAACATACAAGCAAACATTTAGAAAATAACTCCAAACATGTAGTTTTCCCAGCAAACACAAATTTTCCTACTAAAATTGTCAAGTCCAGACATGCTCTTTTTAAATACAGGAATTGGTTCTATTCGAAAATCAAAGACACTTTTGGATCTTTTTCTTCAGTAAACATGAATTATATTTTTCATGTTGTAAAATTCCTTTCATAAAAAAATTAAATTTTTTTTTTTTTAACATTTCATTTCTTTATTGATTAAATCTTCACTTAAAAATTGTGAACTAACAATAAGTATTCAAAACTTAAGACTAATTAAAAATATGCAATCCAGTCAATGCCAGACAAAATTTCATGGTTTCATTAAATTTAACTTCTCACAAGTGGGCCAAGTCAGCAGTGTGCCTCCTTCTTAAGTAAATTCCGGGCAAGTATATTTGGATGGGTTTCAAGTTTTTTTAAATAGTTTTGGCAATTTTTTTTTATTTCATCTGTAACAAGGTGAACGTTTAGATCCTTGTGTATGTTAGAGCTTCTGATATACCAAGGTGCTTGCAATTTTAGGCTCATGCTTTAGTATCAGCCCATTGAAAGTCATGACTTCGATATAAGGAAAATGTGTTCAACTTTTTTTATATTATAACCCGAAATAATTGCAAAGCTAAATTGTTAATAATTCAATAATTTGTAAAGAAAGCTGCAATATTTAAATATTTTTATAGCTGGACATAAACGTTTTTTTCATTATTTTAGGCCACATTTTTGGACAAGAATTTCTAACATGAAAATAACGTTCCACTTGTTGAATGTATAACAAACCCTTTGAAAATACCTAAATATAAACGGCCATATGCATAAAAAGTTCTTATTTTAAGCTTAAAGTACGTAATAACTATCAAACGCTTTTCGTCTCATAAATCTCCTATACAAATTTGTATTCATAAACGTACATTAAAAGCTTTTTTAATAGTAACTGTTTGTAGTGTTTAAGTATGGCAACCTCATTTACCTTTTGTTGTCATTTTATTGCTTGTGATGCATGAAACTCCTATTCGGTTCACATGTAAGCCTATATTAAATTATATTTTTTTTTTAATTTTAGACCCTGAAAAATGTTCTCTTCAAATAAAAATACATATTATTTTAGTTTCTGAACAAAATGATTCCGAAAGGTATCATAACAATTTTTGTTTGAACCTTTTTTTAAATATACGATAAGAAAGTATTCGAATAAAAAGTTTGTTTACTTTTTATTAACATCACTATTATTATGATTTTTTTTTCTTTTAAATATTTTAAAACAACAATTCGTTGTTTTAAGCATAAAAACAACAATGTAATTGCAACAGTTAAATAAATTATTAAAGAGAAAATGATTTAAAATAATGAACGATAAAACTTTTAATTGGTTGTCCAAAATTTTGAAAAATGCATTTAACATGCCCATATTAATGAAACATTTTTTTTTTATTATTTTCAAACATATTTCACAAAAATAATATAATTATGTTACTTTCTTTTTGGTTTAAAGAAGGGTAAATCCAACAATAAATTGTCTCACTTAATGAATGGTTTATTAAAGGTTTAATAGACAATTTTTCGCTTGTGAATACAACTTTAGCAATTTTTGTTAAAAAACGGTTAATTTATCATAAATAAGTTTTTATAAATACAGCTGAAATTTAAATCATACAAATGCAAATATTCTTGTTTGAAATATTTAAAAAAACTAAATTTTTTTTGTTATTTATTTAAACGAAATAAAAATTTTACTCCTGTAATGCAAACATTGAATTATTTTTATATATAATTTTCTTTGCATTTTATTATAAGTTCTCTAATCTGGTTAGGCTTTAAATAAAATTTTCTTAAATCCAATTTTATTATAGCGAATTTTCACGTTTTCCAATTTTTGACATGTAACAACTTGTTAATAATAAATTTATACGATTGCAAAGAAAAAATATTCACACTCTCTTTTAATAGAAAAAAATGTTAAAACAAAACCTTGTGACTACCATAAAGAAAATTTAATAGTGAATTTATTGGCTTAATAAATTTAATTTTTACAAGTTCATACTACAACATCACTGAATAGAAAGTGTGACCAGAACCTAAAAAACTTTTACAGATAAATTGGCAAAATAATAATAAAAAAAAATTAAAAAAAAACATTTTTTTCTTGAAACAAATGTAATTTAACAGAAATAAAAATATTAAAAAAGAAGTTCTACATTTAAAAAATGTCAGCTAGTCATTGCAGAGGAAGTTGAATTTCGGTGGAGGGGGCATAAGCGTGTATGCCAAAGTTTATAACACCTTAGAATATTGGCCCTAGGCTCACCTTTAAGTATACGGATCGACTAAAAGTCACTTTATGAGTCGATCTTACGATGTCTGTCCGGGTGGCTGGCTGTCCATGTAAAGCTGGTGCGCGAAGTACAGGTCGCAATTTTAGAGATAACTTAACAATGCACCAGGAGCAGCCCTAATACACGCTTCTTTTCGGAATACGGTCTTTGTGCTAATACATTACACAAGGGAACAAAATTTAACTGTTTTTGTGCTGCCTGAAACATTATTGCAAATTTTTACTGGCTGATTTCAAGACTTATTTCCGTTTTTCTCCATTAGCTCGCATTTGTAAGTTACATGTACTAATCGTATTTTTCACTTTATCCAAAAATTAAGCAATTTTCAAAATTTTTCTTTTTTGAAAATCACCAAAAAATGGCTGGTTGTTTACGTAAACAAACGTGAAACAAACAGCTGTTTTTCTCACTAAACTGTGTCAGTAATCTTATTGTCGAGTTCTAGCTGTCACGTAAGGAAAATACTCGCCAATTTACAGAAAAAGTGTGTCTGTAACATTTTTGTGAGAAAAGTTCCCGCTTTGAACTGTCAAACAAACTCACGTATGAAAATGGGGCGAGAAAAAATTTTAATACTAAAAAATAATTAAAAATGCAAAACACAAAGAATAATAATAATAATATTTTGTTCTTTGCACATTTTTTATTGTTCAACTCTTTTACTTTTAACATTTTTATAAAATATACGAATATTTTCAAAGCTCGTTTGGAAACAACAAACATTAAAGTCGCACTTTACATTATTTGGTATAGCCGACGGTTGTATTTTCACCGCCGTCGTTGAAAAACTTTTCGCTTTAGTAAATTGTAGTCGCCAGTAACGATATGTGTTATTGGCGTTCTCACCGTCTGCAATGTCACATCGGCTTCGAGTGCAATGTTATGACATTTATAACGTAACGACGTAATCTCTTTTGATAGTTTTCGACATGCGTTACAGACACACTTGTTTCTCACTTTTCGAGAAACGATGGAATATTTTGTTTCACTTCTTTTCGATGCGGGAAGTTCTCACTATAGTTACAGAACATGGGTACAGGGAACTGTGTTTTTTGTCGCATTTTTTTAAATAAATTTTTGAAGAACAAAAAACTATTTTTTTTAAATGTTCCGTTTTTTCTCCAAAAATTCAACCATATCTCTGAAACAAGAGGGTAAATTTAAAATCAATGTAAGAGCGGCTTAAAGACCATAATGTTGCCGAGTTTCGGATTTTTTTGTTACCTAAATATGGTCAACCATTTTCAAGTTATTCAAATATATGTAGTGAAAGTGCCTTAATTTAGTACATAACGGTATATCTCAAAAAGTAGAGCTGATAAAGAAAAATGGAGATTAGATTTGAAATCAATGACCTCAAATTAGTAGAAATTTGCAATCAAATTCCAGACCGCAAATGTCTGTTTCGCAGTGTTATTTTGTATGGAAATCGCAATTTTTATCAATTCAGTTTTCTCCGTAAATTGTGAACAAAATCAGAAGTTGTGCACCGATTAAATTGCAATAAAGCTCATTTGATTCGAAATATGTTTAACTAAATGTTTTTAACCAAAATTGTAATTTTTGGCGCATTTTAATTTTTTAATGAATTTTTAAAAAGCAAAAATGTATTTGTTAAAATTGTCCTTTTTTCTTCAACGATATCTCTGTAAATCAATGTAAGCAAAATTATTGTTTCCCAGTGTTTTCTTATAATGGTGGTACTTAGATAAAATTTGGCACAAACTTATTTATTTGCAATCTAAATCATCTAACCAAATTGTTTTGGAGTCAGTCCATATATGACCATAGCTCCCATAAAAATACTACTCCCGAAAATAGTTTTTAATGCCATAACTTCCTGACAAATGCTGGTATTAACATCAAAATTGTCGACAACAAATTTTACCATAGCTACTATATCATGTACAGGTAGGTCCCAAAATTAAACATAGATTCCCATATAAACCCCCATCCTAAAATTACTAAAAGGTAAACAAATTTCAGGTAGACGAGAATATCTAAATAAATTTCGGAAAAAATAACTTTTACATAAAACTAAACCTCATAACATAATTTTGTTCTGGTAGGTCAGTCCATGATTGCCCATAAGTCCCAAATAGGGTTCATGAAATTTGGTTTTAAATACTTTGCCGTTGGGTATCATATGGTCGGGCTTGACCGACTTTACTTTCTTACTTGTTTTAATTGTTATCCAATGCAGTGCTCTGTTTAGATGGTGGGGCTTGACCGACTTTACTTTCTTACTTGTTTTAATTGTTATCCAATGCAGTGCGCTGTTTAGATTGTGGGGCTTGACCGACTTTACTTTCTTCTTGTTTTAATTGTTATCTAATGCAGTGCGCTGTTTAGATGTTGTTTTGAAACTTTTCAAAATTTATTTAAAAATATAAGATATTGATCTAATAAATATATATTGTTAAAAAAAGATATTTATTTTTAAAAAAAATAAAAGTGAAGAATTGTTTATGAATCAAAAAAAAAAAGTTTTAAAGTAAAAAAATAGAGACAGTCGTGCTTTTTTCATATTTCAGCCGTTTAAAGACCAATGTGACAGATTTTAAAAAGAAATTTAATCCAAACTCTTAATTTATCAAAACCAAGTTCTTATCCTATCTGGGGTGCACACAGAAAGTCGGTCGGGCATAGATGAATCAATTCAGCTAGTCATA
This sequence comes from Pollenia labialis, assembly GCA_949318255.1. Lineage (NCBI taxonomy): Eukaryota > Metazoa > Arthropoda > Insecta > Diptera > Polleniidae > Pollenia > Pollenia labialis. Next base: position 116,499,854 of record OX439142.1, read on the forward strand.
AAAATACATAATATTTATTCATTATTAGGTTCAACATCTATTTTTTCAACCAGTGGCTAAGGCCACCTTGATATTTGACCCATACGGCTGTTGCTCAAGTACATCTTCCCTTAGCATCTTGAGAACCGGCAGACCTCTTGGTGTTGCATTTATGGTTGTATAAGTGGATGCAGCCAATATCTAGAGATGGGGAGAGTTCAAAATTGACAGATCTCATACGATCGCGTCTGGCTGGAGATTCTTGTATGGTACTACCTTGGCTCCGAATTGACTACTGAAGAGGCCCCTTTAGAGCCCATATCGTATTTGTCGGCTTAAAGTCGGCTTAAAAGTCTTCTTTTTACCCACTGTTAGGAAATTCGGCCTGCTGGCGGATGATGTTGCTTCTCAACGGATGCTGACTTCCTCTCAACAGTGGAGCTTGTATAGCTCCCGCTTCTTTGCAAAATACGAGTGTATGATTCGAAATATACACACTCGAGTTAGGCCGTAAGTGTGATAGTTGCGCTTACTCATGGGGGCGTAAGTAAACGCGTTATTCTCACCCACTGAAAAAAGCTCCGTGGGTTAATTCCACATGGCAGTTATTCATGTAAATCATGTTCTACTCATACCTGTTCCACCTTTGGTGGAGGTTATCAAATTGATAAATGAAAATTTTACATCTATAGTTAAATGTAAAATGCTAAATTTAGCTGCAAATCGAAAAAATGGCCACCCTGCTCGTGTGCCTTTTTTTATAAAACATATTCCTAGGCAGCCAAAATAACAGCGAATAAATCATATTTTGTCTACTTTTTTTCGCTCATTCGTCAAAGGAAATCCGCTTATATTTGTAAGCAAGATAACGAAAAGGAAAAGAGACATACTATTTGTCTAATAATTTGATATTCTAACATGGCGTAAGGCAAAAAAAAAAAAAAAATAAAAAAAACAGAGAGGTTACAAAAAAAATGGAAAGCACCCAGAATTCAAATACACGTGTATGCATAAAAACATTATTTCTGTATATATATATTTGTACATATGACATTACCATATTCTTACCCTCCAAGAATCTTCCTCACACCAACAAAAGCGACAAACACCAAAGAGGCTTAACATTTTACAAATGCGAACATGTTTTAGTCTTCAACAAACTCTTATACGACCATACATTATGTAGATACTACAAACATGACATGTCATATTTTCTCTATCTGAGTTCCCTTAAACGTGATTACATTACAAGAAAATGCTCAACTGCACTTAAATGGTAAAATAAATATGAAAAGTCATATGAATTTAATGTCACACACACAACTAATAATATACAAAAACTTACAATCTCTAGGATCTCAATTTAGTCAAATGAATGCCTTGGTGTGAGTGCATACAGTACATATAAGAGTGTAATGTTGGCAATAATACAAATTACTTTATTACGGGAATGATTAAGTAAATTAAGAATTTATGTTTAAAACACTGTTCAGTAAAGTTTAATGTCATAATTAAGCTGGTTTTGTTTTATGTTAAGTTATTAAAGAATTTGTGATCGGATCAGAATTAAACATTAAAAAAGAATTAACAAATAAACTAATTTAAATACATACGTTAGACATATTTCGAACCATAAGAAAACGTCCAAATAAATACAGTACCTGTCGATTTCCATTAAAATTTAATTGGTTAAGAAACAAGTCAAAGTGATATATTTTCGGCTATACCAAATCTTATATACTCTTCAGCATGGTGAGATAAAAACAGATTTATATGTAAAAACCGTTCTTTAGATATAAATTAATCTGTTTTGTGCCACGCCAGCTTCTCTTTTCCCAATATTGCATGTATGTATTAGTTATGTGCAAAAAAATAAAGACTAGACATTAAAAAACATGTTGAACAAGGATATACCTTCCTAGTAAAAAACTTAAATCTTTATTATATTTAATAATGGGCTCATAGGCCCATGCTTTGTTATCATGATTACTGAGACCACCTTTTATTGTAGAAGGTATCATTTAAGGAGATAGCGATGACCAAATATATGATTTTTTATGTTCTAGACCAAGAATATAAATCTCCAAAAAAATTTTTAAATCTGGAATTATGTAGTTTTTTTTTATGGAAGCCCTCATCTATGTGTTTATTATATTTATTAGTTTTCTTTTTGTCCCAAGTTGTTTGCAATCATCAATTTTCTTATTTTATAAGAAGAATTAGGATAATAATTTAAATATATTTTTGCTTTGTAGGCATAATTTAACATCCATACTTCAAATACATACATAAGCTTAAGAAAAAATACTTATAGTTATACAAACATAATTTAATTAAATCATTTAAAGAGTATTGAGAGAAAAGATAGACGACGTTATCATAAACAAACGTGTCTTAAAAAATTTTCTTATTTAATAAGGATATTATTTAGGTTATAATACAAACTACATATTTTGAACAGTTACCACTTACTGAAACTTACACTATGTCTAAATCAAAAATTATAAATATGTATGTTTGTCTATTTTAGGCCAAAAAATAGCATTTTGGTTAAAGCTTTTGTGTTTTTTTCGCTCTATAAAAATAAACAGCACAAATTACACAGAACTACAAAAAAATGGAAAGCATGAAAGAAAATATACAATAGATGTTTTGGCAGGCATTAGTAACTAGTGTTCATTAGCAAAATGTTAACAAAACAAATTATACTGTACCGCACGAACCTCCCTGTGGAAAGAATTGGGAATAGATCAGTTTAAATGTTTCCTCCTTGACAACACCCGTTGGACATTCAGCCTTAAAACCACGGTAAATTCGTTTGATTTCATCTTCTGTAAAGCGGGTGGAACGACTTAAAGCACTAAGGGAATCGGGTCGATAGCGTGCCGGGGTTTCAAACTCTTCTAGTTCGGAATCTGTAAATCAAGAGTAAGAAAAATAAATTTATAATATTTTATGTGGTTGTTTTTTATTTTTAATTTGAAAAGTTTTACTTAAATAAATAAATGTATGGTATTGGTTGTTTTGAACTAAAAATTGCTAATCTTTTGTCTGGATATGATTAACGGACTTGTTTGGTTACAGTTATTTCCACACTTTTTGGTGTTTGTGAGTCCTTAAGTGTGTTAAATACTATTTAACGCAAAGAGAAGTTTGTTTTTATGGTCATGGATATTTAAGCAATTATAATGAAATTTTTTTAAACATATTGTGTTTTTTGCTGATTTCTGAAGATAGTACATTTTATTGAAACTAGATTTGTAGATATAACAGAAAATGGCAAAATTAAAAACTCGAATGCAAATTAGAAAATATAAAAGTGATGCACTGAAAAGACCGAAAAAATATTGAAATAGAAAACAAAATTAAAATGAACTTTAAAAAAAGGAAACTCTAATTTGGTTTAACAGACTAATGATCTGAAAGCAAAGGTAAAATTCCTCATTAATTTTATTTCTGAAAGCAAAGTAAAAGTTCCTCATTAATTTTATTTCAGTTTAATTTGCAATTATGTCCGGCCTACTTAACTTAATACGGGTATTTTGCTTTGGCTTTCAGCTGTAAAAAAAGGCTTAGCCGCCTATTCTTACCTCACACATATCTCCAAAACTAAAAGAGTAAGAAAACATTCAATACTTTTATTCTTCAGAAAAATAAGCGGACTGGTGACTAGTACTTTTTGATAATTCGGACCTTTTAGGAAGTAAACAGGTAAATCCTAAATTTTGGTACTTTTTTGTCACCCCGTGTATCTTTTAAACCAATTAACGTAAAAATACACATTTTATAACGTTCGAAACTTATCTAAGAAATACACACACGAATTTTTGGCACCGTTTTTACAATTTTTTTCCATTCTTTGGCATCTTTGTATTAAATAGGCTCCCACAACAATATTGAAAATTTTGATACTTCAATGGTAAGCAAAAAGTACAAAAGAGGTGAAATATGGGAAACTTGTTCTTTATTTTTATAACCGTTAATATTGGACCTTGAAACATAAAACTCAACATGCAACATCCTGAGGGATACGTATAGGGATTGCTGTTCGGTTTTAACCGAAAACCGACCAAAAAACGTCGGTTTTCGCTCTTACTTCACATATAAAAAAAATATGGCTGGAGGTAACCATATTCTAAGAGTAGCATACTATGATTGGATTTTAACAATGTTTTTGTTTGCAGCTTACCATATTATGTTAGATATTACCGTAGTATGGTAAAGATCAACAAAAATTTTCCTGAAATCAACCATAATATCATCAAAATTAACCATATTATGTTCAAAATTAACCATAATATGGCCAGAATTATTTAATTCATCCATTTTTGCAATTTTTTTTTTATTTTAGTGTCAAATTATAACTTTATTTAATTTTTTATTCCCGACAGGTGTTGTTTTCGACTTTTATTAAAAATCGCCTTTTAATCATATTCCAGCCTCTGACGACCTTCATTACCATTTTTTGTTCTTCTTTATTCTACGTAAATTTCTGTATTTTAGTGAAGAATTAAAATTTAATTAATGAGAATGTTTAGCAAATCCAACAACTTTTGTAAAATGAAAACGACCAGTATGTGTTTAAAATACATTATTTTAAATTTAAACATACAATGTTTTAAAACATTATAATTTCGAACATATTATTGTCACTTAATATTAACCTTTACATGTTTTGAGGCAACCATAATATGGTTAGAGCTTTTGGATGGTTGAATTTAACCATAATATGGTTGACGAGACAATAATATGGTTAAGGTTACCATAATATGTTTAAGTGTATCGTTGTAGCTTTATCTAATTAAAACATTATATTGTTTTTTTCAACCATATTTGAAGTTTCGAGGGAGATAAACACTTTATTGTTAAATAGAAACAAAATATAATCAATCGTTAAAAACAACAAAAGTTTGTTTTTTGCCATTGCATGGTCCATAATATGTTCTTGTTAACCATAGTTCAACCATGTTTTTTCTATGCGTGTTTAAATATGTATATATTTATGCTAAAAGATATTGCAACTTAGACATAATACTCAAACTTCATGTAAAAAAATTTAGACGTAACAGCCTGGAACAATGGCAAGGTATTGCAAAATTCTTTAAACTTAAATTAAGTACTAAGAAGAACACATATTTATTTATTAATAAAAGTACCTGAATTGAAACAAATAAAAAATTGTATTACATACAAAATAATATTGTAAAAAAAGTTTTAAGAAACGCTTTTCTGCATTTTTGCCCCCCCTCCCAGATTTCATCCTGGCTACGCCCATGTATTCGTGTATTGAAATGCAAAGTTTCATACATTTGCATTGAGTAAAATGTGGTTAAAAACCCATTATACAACAAAAAAAATTCTGCCCCCCCTACATATCATCCTGGCTACGCCCATGTATTCGGGTATTGCCATCGGGAGTATGAATGCCTGCAAAGTTTTATCCATTTGCATTGAGTAGAAGGCAGTCAAAAAGCAATTTACCAAAAAAAAAAATTGCCCTCCCCCCTCTTAATTTCATCCTGCTACGCCCATGTATCGTGTATTGTCATCGGGAGTATGAATGCCTGCAAAGTTTCATCCATTTGCTATGAGTCCTGAGGTAAATGAGAATCTTAAATGGGGTATATTTGGTACTGTTGCGTTCTTAAACTAGTACTTTTTATTTTTGTTAACATTGGACATGGAAACATGCAAGGTTCTGAGTGGATGAGCATCTGTAACAGGGCGTTTTGGTAGTCATTTCTTCTATAGCTCGAACTTTTAATTGTCCTTCGTATTGGACATAGAAACATTAAATTAAACATGCAATGCCCTGAGTGAATAATAATCTGTAAGATAATAATTTTCGTACTTTTTTGTTCTTCGACTGGTACTTTTTGTTTGAATTTCTGTTAATATTGGACCTAGTGAAATGAAGCTTATCATGTAAGTAATTGAGAATATGTAAGAGAGATTTTTTTTGTACTTTATATTTCTATAACCGGTACTAACTTAGAATAGAGTTCAGCTTCAGTATACAAAAGAAAATGAAAGCCATTTTAACCGTCCCCTGACCGAATGCAAAGGCAACCTAGAGGGGACGTACGGAGAATAACTGCCACTCCAAAAATATCTATCTAATTTTGATTAAATTTTAATAGATAGATCAGCGTACTTAAAACACACAGATTTTAAACGTTTTTCACAGCTAGGAATATGAAGGGGCAAATGGGCAATTTCGATATGAATTTTACAACTTATGCAGATCGATCTTCTTTATAGTTATAGTTAATCAAAAATTCATTCTGGGCGGGCTACGCAGCGGGAACTGCTTGTATTTTAAAAAAAATTCTCTTCACACAGAAAAAAATACCAATGTAAAATTAATATGGAAAAATGTTGATTGAGAATCATAGTAAATTTCTGCAAACGTATGCCCTTTATTAAAAATTATCTTTATTTCATATTAATTTTAAATAAAAAATATTAAAATAATCTTTTATCACGTTTATTAAATATTATTCACTGTTAAAAAAAATAAAAATATTAATATATAAATAAATATTAAAATCAAAAGTTTATCTTGTTAAATTAACATGCATACATAGTTAAGTATGTTAATTTTTTTATTTTCATTTTTTAAATATACTATAAAAAGGAGACAATTCCCGTATTCTTTTAATTAAAATTATTTAGTTAAATAGTACATCAAGTTTTCAAAGTAGAATGATGACGAAACCCATATCGGGCCATTCTGCTGATTGATCTGTTAACAAAGGAGACTACAAAATAAGTTAAACATGTGTTACAGGGGTAAGTGTTTTGAATTATTCTTAAATAAATGTTGTCTCTGAAGCTTCTTCACACTGTTATAACACACTCAACCAATTAGTTTCTACATGAAATTCACGTTGTTTCAACTTAAAATAACTTTCATTCAACGTGATTCGGATTGTTATTTCAATATAATTGACATTTTGCTCTAACTTTACTGCAATGTTAAATTAACATGAATTATAGTTATTTTAAAAGAAAAAAATGTTGTTCGCAAGTAATTATAAAATCGGGTTGAATTAACATGAAAAACGTATGAAGCAAAATCACCACCGAAAAATTTTAAATCAACCTTGTTTTCGACATTTTAACTTGATTTTTTCTGTGTGTTCTTTTCATAATTTATTTATTGAATATTCACATTTTCAGATATAAACAAATAATAGTTAATCAAATCTTATTCTTAAGTTTACATTTTACATTTTATAAACAATGGTACGTTTTATAAAAAAAACGTACATTTTATAAAAAATGGTACATTTTATACAAAATAGTTCATTTTATACAAAACAGTATTGTAGAATGAATAGAAAACGACACATTTTATAAAAAATAGTAAATTGTATTGAGCAAGTACATTTTTTTAGCAAACAAGCTTAACTTTGTACGCTTGGCTACCTCAATTGAAACAAAATTTTAAAACAGATCTCATGATAATTGATAACTAAGCAATTAGTTTCAAATTTAGATACTTCTACTGTAATTTTTCTCGCCCACACGCAAAGAAAAAACATAGTTGAAGTATGGTTAAAAAAACATATTATGGTCCCTGCAATTGCAACAAAGTAATTTTCCCGTTCATACTGAAGAATTTGTTTTAAATTTGGGAACTTTTACTTTAACCGTTTTTCAACTATAATGAAATTTTATTGTCTTATGATAGGCGCCACGCCGTATTAAGAATTTACAAATATTTACAGCCTATATCAAGCACCGGGAAGTCATGTTTACTGTCCTGAATTACTGTAAAAATTTCACGAAATCAGTTCCTTAGTTTTTACGGAACGAAAAAACACACAGAAACGAATTTGTATTTTTGTACATAAAGAAGAAGATATATGGCACATTCATAAAAATTTATACATTTCATAGAAAATGGTTCATGTCGTAGGAAATGGTACATCAAATATGGTACATTTCATAAATAATGGTACACTTAAAAAAATAGTACATTTCGTTATGGATTCATATTATTTAACCGTGATGGTGACAATTTTCGTTCGGCACTTGCAGGACATAAAATATGAATTTCAACACCCAAAAGAAAAATCAATTTATCCTTACAAAAATCAATCCGAAGCGGTATTAATACTATGGTGAGTACGGATTTTCTTGAATGAAGTACAGAAAGATTTGTTCAAGTACGGATTTTAAATCGCGAAATACTTAACTTATCCATATTCAGTACCGAATTCGTACATGAAATAATCCGAAAATTAGATTTATTTTAGTAAAACTAAGATTGATTCAATCCCAAATTAGTGCTTGAAATAAACTAAAAGTGAAATTAGAAGGATAATTTTAATATTGTTCAAACCACATTTGAACACTTAATGAAATATGGAAAAATGAATTAAAATATGGAAAAATGAATTTAAAATCGTGATGTTAATTATAATGTAATATGAATGAGAATTAATATTTAAATTTTAACGGAATTTTAATGTATGGATTGTAATCCCTAACCAGTTACATTGTAGTTTGAAAGCCACTGTATTATAAGTATCTTTATTTAGTACTTAGTAGTTACGGAGTTATTCCAAACCTCTTCGGCTATCTGCGAACCGAAGACAGGTTAATATCTAAAAATAAAATTATGTATTTCTTACTTGTCGCCTAGCAACAGAAGTGAACAGTGTGAATTACATCTTAACCTGCATACTTAAATTTAAATGATTTTGTACTTATACTAAACGTTAACTTAAATACCTATCTAATCTATACGCTACCAATTAAAACTAAATAAACCCTGAAGTCATAATTGCACATCGAAACACTTACTCTTTTGTCATTGATCTGAACTGGGAAATCTCAACTTAAAGGTGACTATAAGCCAATTTATTTAAATTAGCCTCATATTTAAAAAGAATTAACTCTCTCCCTTAAATTATTTTCTTTTCAAATCCCTGCAATTATAATCACTCGTTGAGTGATTATAATCACAATCTTCATCAAAGTTTCTCCTACAATTTAGTGCCCGACAGTTCTGTAGCCCATAAGGAAGATTGTTTATAGTTTGTGTGTGTCCCTAACACACAGAACTACATGGTCCTTCGACTATTCAACCAGTGGTCACAGGAGAAATCAAAACTCTTAAAAGTAAAAGGTCTCACCTCTTATTAAAATAATATTGTCTACTACAATAAAAACAACAAAGGAACGGATTAAATAATAACAAGAAAACACAATTAATAATGAGGTAAATTGCATTTATTTAAACTCTTAATAAGTAGTACAAAAAGCATAAGCAAAGGTGTCGGTACAAAAAAGAAAAAGGTCGGTAATTTGAGACAAATAAAACGTGGTGATAATTTGAAAATAATAAAGTAAGGAAAAATAGCCTAATTAATGAAGTTAAAACAGAAAAAATGCTAGCGGTTAGAAAAACGGAATTTTTTTTTAAAATTATAAAATATTGCACATCAGAAAAAAAGTGAATTTAAAAGAAAAGATCGGGAAATTGCCTAAAAAATTAAAGATTGTGTTAAACGGGAAAAAATGGCTTAATTTGAAAAGGAAAAAGTTCGAAAATAAAGAAAAAAAATATAATAGTGATTAATGAAGAAAAGTGCATGAAAAGAAGAAGGAAAAAAAAGCGCAAAGAAAAATCAAAAAAATCACAGTTTAACCTTAAACCTATATAAGGTCAGATTATATACATATATTTACGTATATTATATATAAAGAAAAAAAATTCAGAATACCGGTTTTTTCCCGCTTTTATATTTTGGAAAAAATTTGTAAAGAAAACGAATAAAAAGGCAAATTTGTGTTCTCAGAAAATATAAAAAAGTGGTATTTTCCTCTTCTATTCCCCACTGTGTTAAATAGAAAAATTTACATAAGTACGAGAATAAAGTGAAAACGGTGTAAATTTGTCAGTGAGAGAAAAAAGAAAAGATACCTATTGAGAGAAGAGGAGAAAAAAAAATCCCATTACTATACATAACTAATTGGGGAAAAAATCACTTTTTATAAAATAGAAGAAAAATAAAGAATTGAAGAATGAAATTTATTTTAATAACTAAAAGTTGAATAAATGAGAAAAAATAAAGAAATTTGTATCCAGCGTATTCTCTAATCCTCTAAAGAATTGATCTATATACTGACTATATAAATAATTACCTAGGTCAAATAAAAATAATCGTGAAATACTCTTTGCTTGTGCTATTTAACTCCTTACATATTGTAACTCATACAAAAACATATAATTACTCGTCAGTTATGCATTAAAGAGAAATTTTTTTTGATGAGCAAATTCTCTTATGCATTTTTACGATAAACAACTGGAATAACAAAAAGAAAACGTACAGTTCACAACAAAAGAATAAGGTAACATAAGAAAAATATTAATAATTAAAAATAATAATACATTTGATTAATTCAGTTATATTAAAATAAAATAAAATTTTAGTCGGGTTTAATGGGAAAAATTAGTGAGTTTTTTTTACAACCAAGGAAAACGAGAAAATATAGTAGAAAAGGAATTGATCTGAAGTTAATTTAGTGTTGGTCTTCATAATTAATTTGGTTTATATCTAAATTATCCTATATTTAGAACACAAGCTCACAATTCACATTTACTCTAAAGATTTGAGCTTGTATATAAAAAAAAAAATTTTTCAACCCCAAATTTAATTTGAATTTTAGAAAGTGTGCTCTTTACTAATAACAATTATATTATTTTAAGCAAAACTTGCTTATTTAATGCAAAGGATTGTCTTAATGAGAGTTCTTATATATTAGGCAAGATGTGCTTGCTATTTATTTGAAAATAAGGGGCAAATGAGTGTAAAGAAAAAAATAGTGAATAGTGAAAAGAAAAAAGTTGAAGATAAAAGCTCATAAAATTATTTGTGTCTTAAAACATTTACGTACAAACACTCTTAAACTCGCACTCTCATTTCATTCTCTCTAGCAATATAAAAAAAATCCCACCCCAAAAATCAATTTATATTCAGATCATTTTGGCACAAAATCGTTAATTCTCACTCAATTCTTTGCATGCGTACTCTTTGTTAAAATTATTTGTAAAAAAAAGTCATTGCGGTCTCTTTAAAGTTTAACCAAGAAATAATTTGTTTGGTTTCACATTTTAAACTTTATAAAGGAAGAAAGTTTAAAAAAAAAAAAAAAAAAAAAAAAAAAAAAAGAAGAAGAAGATAGAAATTGCATTCTCTTAAACAACAAACTATGTAGTTTGTGTTTAAAAACTCCTTGTTTAACTAGTGAATACGGTGAATAAAACTGGAAAAAAAATTAATAAATAAAGGCTGCAATAAGACGAAGGAGAAATTGGAGAAAGATATTCTCTTACAAAGTAAAGTGCATGGAAAGTCGAGAAGAGAAAAAGCAGAAAAATATACAGTCGGTCACAGAAGGAATGAATCCTGAATTTAATTACTTTTAATAAAATAATAAATTTGTTAAAATAAATTTAGAATCAATGTAATGAAAGTAGAACCGAAAATATTTATAAATTAAATGGAAAATAAGATACAAGAAAAAAAAGAGGAAATTTTTATGTCAACAATAAATTTGAAAGAAATAACTAATTAACTGTATATTAGTTATTTATTTTACCCGCATCCCTACAATTATACTATAATCGGTTTATTTGTGAAGGTTGTTCTCCTTACTTAAAAAAAAAGTGTGCACTGGTTTTCACTCAAACTTCTAAATATTTTGTCAATTGTATATTCTGAGTATATGAACAGACCTGTTGTTGGGAAGTTTCCTGGAATATACACAACTTTTTGTTCCAGTAAGACTATTTGTCGATTGTGCATACTTAGTACAGGAACAGGCCTGTTGTTGGGAAGTTTCCTGGAAAATACATGACTTAGTTCCCATAAGTAAAAAGGTATTTGTCATACACTCGCTTGCACATTTGGTGGCACACTCGAAATAAGAATAAAATAAATTAAAACCTAATTTAATGGAATTAAAACCAAAATATTTATAAATTAAATGAAAAATAAAACCAAAATTATTTATAAATTAAATGTAAAATAAAACCAAAATTATTTGTAAATTAAATGTAAAATTAAAATAAAAATTTTTTCTATACCTGCAAAAAATTATTTTTGTTTCATATAAGAGTTGGCATAACGTACCTATAGGAAATTATTTAGTATTTACTCACTTGAATGGAAAATTTATTAGTTTCAGGATAAATTTGTTTCCGCAGAAGTTTGAATATTTTGAAATAATGGATTGAAATGTTAGGCCTTTATTATTCAAATTTATTTACTTTATTAGCGAAGACTTGAATGTCAACAAGTTAATTTAGGGCATTTCTCTTTGGCTAGTCACGCTTGGACAACGGTTACCAATACAGATCCAAACATCTGTGATTCGCTCACATTACGAATTTTTAATATTAAAATATAGAAATAATAAAGAAGCTCAAATTTCTTGTTAGGTTAAAATTCAATATTCTATATTCAATTAAAATAATTCCCTAATACCATTAAGCTCTATTGAATATAGGATACTAAATTTACAATTTTGGCCAATTATATCGTGGCATAAAAGAGATTGAGAAATAGACTAGACATCCATATCTAGTTTTATACGCTTAGTTTACACAAATAAATAAGCTAGACATCCATATCTAGTTTTATACGCTTAGTTTACACAAATAAATAAGCTAGACATCCATATCTAGTTTTATACGCTTAGTTTACACAAATAAATAAACTAGACATCCATATCTAGTACTGTACTTAGCAAGCCCAAACTGTTAGAATGACCAAAGTTGTCTTCTTTAACCACAAATAAGTGTTACCATAACGGCCATCAGGAAGTATTCATTTGCTCTCTAATTTCACCAGGATGATTTAAAGGTGTAAGTAACCTTTGAAATTAAATAACATCTAAGGCTATATTTAGCACATCCTCTATAAAGGTAGCCCTTAAAACCCTAATTCACCTTATTTTGAAAACTAGATTAACAATATCTAGTACTATTTATAGCCCTATTCCCCATAAAAAATAAGTGAATAAGTAATCGATATTATCTTTGAATTTAAACTAGATCACAAGTATCTAGTGCTGTTTCGCAGCCCCTAAACACTGTAAAGATAGTATAGATACAGCGATCAAACCTCGGTCTTATAAATTTGCGGCAAGAAAATTAATTTTAGTATCGTATCCAGGAAAATATTAATAAACGTAAGCAATAGTAGGCAATTTATATTCTCTTGTAAGAAACCTCATAAATTTACACCCACTTTATCAAATTTGGCTTGTTTATCTCGTTGTCCACAAAATGACTTCAACAACCGAAGCATCAAGCGTAGCTTTTAATCCTTTATATAGGGAACAGTTTCACTTCGACTGTGGGAATTTAATGCAATTTTGTGAGACATTAAATAATAGTACGGTTGAGGACCATAACGAGTCAATACTTGAGGTAAAATTAAGGGAACTAGATTCAGAGTGGGCAAATTTGAAAGATTCCTACAGAAAGGTAATGCTATCCCAAGATGGATCAGTCGACGCTGATTTTAAAACACAAGCTAAAGAGGAATACAATACGTGTTCCGAAGCTTACTTTCATTGTAATTCTCAAATTAATGACTTGCTTAAAGTAAGCCGAATAGAGGGTTCTCAAGTACCAGTGTTTCAATCGACATCTCGCTATTCTCACCAGAATCCTAGCTTATTCCCTGATAGTTCAATCTGCATAAAGCTTCCACCATGTGACACTGAGATTTTTAAGGGCAGCTATGAACAATGGCCATCATTTCGTGACATGTTCACAGCCGTATACATAAGTCACCCAAAGTTAACCCCAGTCACTAAGCTCTATCACCTTAGGAATAAGACAAGGGGTGAAGCGGGTGCAATCGTGAAAAGATACCCTCTTTCAAATGACAATTTCGAATTGGCATGGAATGCCCTTAAAACCCGGTATGAAAATAAAAGGGTTTTGGTTGACAACCAAATTAAAATCCTATTTGATATACCCTCGGCAAAAAATGAAGATAGCGAATCAATTAGAAGAATTCAATCTTCAGTTAATGATTCCCTGGCAACTCTCAGAACGCTAGGCGTCGACGTGGAGAGCTGGGACCCTATTCTGATTCGACTCATCTCAACTAAATTGCCACACTTAACACTTTCGTTATGGGAGCAATCGCTCACTTCACCACGTGAACTTCCCAAGTGGACCCAAATGTCCCAATTCCTTGTGGACAGGTATGAGGCAGTAGAGCGTCTCAATAGTATAAAAATTACTAAAGATTGTTTCACAATAAAAGAAACATCCAACCCTGATATACATACATACGTATCTCAAGACAACTTAAGTTTGTCATGCAAATTGTGCAAGGAAAATCACTCTTTGAGAATATGCCCAAAATTTGGAGCCTTTACGGTACAGCAAAGAGTGGATTATGTGTTTAAGAATAAATTTTGCAATAATTGTTTAGCCTCTTCTCACTTTAAGTCCAATTGTAAGAGCAAACATACTTGCCTTCAATGCAAAAAACCTCATCACACCTTATTACATATGGGGCAAAAGGCACAAAACACTACTCAATCGGCACAAAACTCACAATGTAGGGAATCGGTCGCTAATTCCAACAATACAGACCAAAAATCTTCCCAGAATAGTGCCCAAATCTCTAGAAGAGTCGATCAAGATGAAAGACCTAGTACCTCAATGCAATGTCAGGCTAATTTCTCTACAAGTAATGAGAATATATTGCTGAGAACGGCATTAATGCAAATAGAGTATAGAGGTGAACTTTTTACAATTAGAGCGCTAATTGATCCTGGTTCTCAACGAACTTTTATAACAGAAAGAGTTCGTAATCGCCTACAGCTACCCTTCGAAAAATCTCATTTCGAAATAATCGGGATTGGCGGGAAAAAGCAAACGGCAAACAAGGAAGTCGAATTTGTTTTATACGCCAAAAGGTATAACTTACGAGTCCCCATTAAAGCCATAGTACTGCCAAAGGTAACAAAGAGACTTCCGGCTTGCACTTTTGAAATACCTTTCTCTTCCGATTTAGCTGAACTAGATTTAGCGGACCCAACGTTCTACAGATCTTCACAGATAGATCTAATTTTAGGTAATGATTACGAACATTCTCTTAATATTGAAGGTATTAAGAAAAATATTTGTGGTCAAACTTCAGCCTATAATACTATCTTTGGCTGGGTACTCAGTGGTCCCATAAAAACAAAATCGGTTCAAACATTCACGACTTCAGTTGTTCCTAGTGAAATGTCTGAGCTTAATACACTTTTGAAAAAGTTCTGGGCACAGGAAGAAATTCCAGTGGCTCCTTCAAAGACAGCTGAAGATGACTTTTGTGAAAAATATTATACTGAAACAACCACACGTAATGAAAACGGTAGATACGTGGTACGGTTACCTTTCAAACCTGACTTTCCTGAAAAAATATTTCTTGGATCATCTCGATTCATAGCTCTAGCTCAGTACACGAGCTTGGAAAAAACGTTAGCCAAAGATCCCGACCTTCAGTCGCAGTATAAGGATGTTATAAATGAGTATCTCACTCTTGATCATATGGGAGAAACGTCATCTAATGAAATAAATGAAAATGGTACATATGGTTCGTTTTATTTGCCACATCACGGTGTAGTCCGCCCAGATCACAAAACAACCAAACTCAGAGTTGTATTTAATGCCAGTAGAAAGTCAAAGTCGCAGTTCTCGCTAAATGACGTTCTTTATACAGGCCCCACATTACAAAACGATTTGATCTCCATAATTCTCAATTGGAGAAAGTATCAATACGTTTTCAATGGCGACATTCAGAAAATGTACCGCCAGATAATATTACATCCTGCTGATAGACCCTTTCAGAGGATTTTATTTCAACCTCAAGATGACGGCCCAATTAAAGATTATGAATTGAAAACAGTTACCTTTGGAGTAAATTGTGCACCGTATCTAGCAATACGGACCCTTTTAAAGCTAGCATCAGATTCTGAGTCTGCATACCCTAAAGCAGCGTCAATTCTGCGTAAAGAAACGTATGTCGATGACATTCTTTCTGGAGGTTATTCGGTAGAAGAAGTTCTATCGGCTCAAAGGCAACTTATGCTTGTATTGCGATCAGCTGGATTTTATTTAAAAAAAATAACAGCAAATGATGAAAAATTACTTTCTCATATTTCAAAGGAAGATCTGTATGATTCTGATTTTCTGCGCTTTCACGATGCAAGCTCTACTAAAACATTGGGTATAAGGTGGAATGCGCTATCAGATTCATTTACGTATAAATTTGATCCAATTGAGCAAGAGACAAAAGTTACTAAGAGGAAAATTCTGTCATCAGTGGCAAAATTATTTGATCCCGCTGGATGGCTCGCTCCCATCGTTATAAGGGCAAAAGCACTCATTCAACAACTTTGGTTAGAAGGCCTGGAATGGGATGAGGAAGTGTCTCAAGAAAGTCTAAAAAGATGGAACGATCTTATTCAAGATCTCGCTCAAGTAGAAACAATTTCGATTACGCGCTGGATACAATACATGCCATCCGACAAGGTTCAATTGCACGGGTTCTCAGATGCTTCTAAAACAGCATATTGTGCAACGGTTTATATACGTTGTCAGAACGATTACCACAATACGTTCGTTAATCTATTAGTGGCTAAGAGTAAAGTTGCCCCTATCCAAACGATTTCTCTACCGCGTCTCGAACTCAGTGGGGCAGTTCTTCTGGCTAATCTAGTTAATTATGTAATTTCATCCTTTAATCTGCACGCTGAAGAGATTCATTTGTGGACTGATTCTTCTATTACGCTGGGGTGGCTGTCAAAGCTGCCTTCGACATGGGAAACATATGTCGCTAATAGAATAGCGCAAATTCACAGATTGGTACCGGATGCAAAATGGCATCATGTCCCATCTCACGACAACCCGGCGGATCTTGGAACTCGAGGATGTAATCCTCAAGAGCTAGTACACAATAGTCTCTGGTGGCATGGACCATCATGGCTGACTAAACCCTTAACGGAGTGGCCAAAAAGAAATCCCCTTAAAACTCCAGAGGTATCTAAAATTGTAACTCAAGCTCTACATGTGGAAGTGCAGGACAATGAAGTTCTGAGTAGATTTTCTTCCTATAGCAAAGCTTTACGCGTTATATGCTATATGTTCAGGTTTTGTAGAGGATGCATGAGAAATTTGGGGCACAAAACTCAACCCGAGGCTTCGATTAGTCTAACGCAAGCGGAAGTGAAATTTGTTAAATTACGCCTTATTGCTTTAGCTCAAAAAACATTTTATCCCGATGAGTACAAGTGTCTGCATGCCTCTCAAAATGTGCCTAATAAAAGTCCGCTTAAACCTTTGAATCCATTTCTTGATTCAGACTTAATTCTTCGGGCAAACGGAAGGTTGGTTCAATCCACTCTTCCGTATAGTGAGCGTTACCCTATAATACTCCCGGGTAAATCACAATTCTGTAATTTGTATCTCACGTATTTGCATCAATTTTTATATCATGCTGAATGTAGCCAGATGTGCAGAATGGTCCAGTCAGAATATTTTATTGCAAGACTTAAACCCCGAGTTAAAAGTATAGTTCGTAATTGCAAAGTTTGCATAATCCAGAGACAGCAAGCCGGATCGCAGATTATGGCTCCATTGCCACCTGAGCGGTGCGCCTTATCGCCACCATTTCAAATAACAGGCGTTGACTTTGCTGGGCCATTTGAGCTCAAGGTCTCTTCTTTACGCAGAGCTACTTACGTAAAAGGGTATGTCTGTGTTTTCGTATGCTTTAGTACTAAAGCTGTCCATTTGGAAGCCTGTTCTGAACTTTCTTCAAAGGCGTTTCAGGCCACATTTGCTCGTTTCGTCGGGAGGCGGGGCCTCCCCCAGAGGGTTATGTCGGACAACGGGAAGAACTTTCTTGGCGCCAGTAGGGTTCTTGAACGGGAATTTTCAACATTTGTGCGTAACGCCGCTGAGGACGTAGCACAAAAGTATTTGTCTCATGGATTTGAATGGAGGTTTATACCGCCACACGCTCCGCATATGGGCGGCTTGTGGGAAGCGGCTGTAAAGAGTTTCAAATTCCATTTCAAAAGAATCGCGGGCGCTCATAAATACAACTTTGAGGAATTTTCCACGATCTTAGCTCGAATTGAAGGTGTTCTGAATTCACGACCAATCTCTGCTCTGTCAGAAGACCCAGAGGACTTAACAGCCCTTACTCCAGGACATTTTTTAAGGGGTGCCCCTTTAATGGCTTTCCCGGAGCAAGATTGCCAAAATATCTCTGTCATAAACAGATGGGAAAGATTGAAGGCAATCCATCATCAGTTCGCCGTACGATGGAAAGAAGAGTACTTAAAATCATTACATAAGCGCTACAAATGGCAGAACACAACTCCGAATCGACAAGTGGGCGATCTAGTGGTCGTAATGGATGACTTGTTACCGCCCCATGAATGGCGACTCGGTAGGATTGAAAAAACCTTTACGGGATCTGATGAAAACGCGCGCATTGCAGAGGTACGCACCTCCTCAGGACTCTTAACCAGACCCATAGTAAAATTATGCTTTTTGCCGTTCTTGGGCAACTGACATTTTATGTTAAACATATTGTCCACATCTTTCTCATATATTTTAGCAAGTACACATAAATTTAACTTAACCCATATTAATAGCATTCACTAATAGTACCTTTTCTTCATATTCCTCTCATCCAACCTCTAAATTTCCCGCTACTATTGAATTAAAATAACCCTTTTCCACATTCCATTATAATTTTAACATTTTCTAATAAAATTGTGTTGTGTCGTTTGCTATTTCTTTCCCTTAGTCACAGGTCGAACCGCAGACTAACGGCCACAAGAATGCCAAGCCCAGGTCGTAGTGCAACAGGCCAGCATAGTACCCAACCAAGGGATTTGGAAGTGTTCTATTGTGTAATATGCCGGGGTTACCATGGGCTAGTGTTCTGTAAGAGGTTTAAGAAGATGACGGTGGAGCGAAGACGAGAAGTTGTAGGTAATCTGGGCTACTGCTTCAACTGCCTGGCAAGGAGCCATACACTTAACTCATGCACCTCCATGGAGGCCTGCAAACGGTGTGATCAGTTGCACCATACAATGCTGCATCTGCCGAGTCGCCAAGGTCAGCAGCGGGAGGCATCCGTGGGCGGTAGAACGGCTTCTAGTAGAGCAACCTCTTCCAGCAGAAGCCCCAGCCGAGCCTCCGTCAGAATAGCCCCTAGCAGAGCGCCTTCCAGGAGCAGGAGCACCAACAGGGCGGTTGTAAGAGCTCAACAACCACGTCGACAACCACGTCGACAACCACGTCAACAACCACGTCAACAACCACGTCAACAACAGCGTCAACAACAACGTCAACAGCGACGTCGTCAGCAGCAGCAACGTCGCCAGCAACAACAACGTAGGCGAAACCAGCAGCACCAACAAAATCCGCAGCGACGGCAACCTCAACACCTGGCAGCGCAATCAGCCATTAACCCAGAGCCGCGTCTTGATGGGCAACTATTGGCCGAGGCCATTAAGTCACTGGCCAACGTGTTGTGCGTAAAGTACAACTCATAATCTTCAGGCAAATGCCTGGGCCGGCGCCATGTTCAAACCACATTTGAACACTTAATGAAATATGGAAAAATGAATTAAAATATGGAAAAATGAATTTAAAATCGTGATGTTAATTATAATGTAATATGAATGAGAATTAATATTTAAATTTTAACGGAATTTTAATGTATGGATTGTAATCCCTAACCAGTTACATTGTAGTTTGAAAGCCACTGTATTATAAGTATCTTTATTTAGTACTTAGTAGTTACGGAGTTATTCCAAACCTCTTCGGCTATCTGCGAACCGAAGACAGGTTAATATCTAAAAATAAAATTATGTATTTCTTACTTGTCGCCTAGCAACAGAAGTGAACAGTGTGAATTA
The DNA here is from genome assembly GCA_949318255.1 of Pollenia labialis. Lineage (NCBI taxonomy): Eukaryota > Metazoa > Arthropoda > Insecta > Diptera > Polleniidae > Pollenia > Pollenia labialis. The sequence goes on from OX439142.1 coordinate 116,519,804, forward strand.
CATCTTAACCTGCATACTTAAATTTAAATGATTTTGTACTTATACTAAACGTTAACTTAAATACCTATCTAATCTATACGCTACCAATTAAAACTAAATAAACCCTGAAGTCATAATTGCACATCGAAACACTTACTCTTTTGTCATTGATCTGAACTGGGAAATCTCAACTTAAAGGTGACTATAAGCCAATTTATTTAAATTAGCCTCATATTTAAAAAGAATTAACTCTCTCCCTTAAATTATTTTCTTTTCAAATCCCTGCAATTATAATCACTCGTTGAGTGATTATAATCACAATCTTCATCAAAGTTTCTCCTACAATTTAGTGCCCGACAGTTCTGTAGCCCATAAGGAAGATTGTTTATAGTTTGTGTGTGTCCCTAACACACAGAACTACAATATGATTGATTTACTAACCCGGTTTACATCTTACAGAATTCCCATTATAAAATACCATCAACAGTCCCGATATGGTTTTTATGTTAAAAACTTAATGTACATACTGAAAATATAAACTAAATGAGAAGCAAGAGTTCTCAATTTTAGTCTTTAAACATGAAAATTATGTGCTTTCGTGTTGTTTTTGTTGTTTCTACATACAAGAAGCAAATCGTCTATTAACTACATGTGTGGTGTAGTTGTAGAAGTCTATAACAAACTTTCTAAGTTAAATGAGATAAAAAACTCACTTTGTAATTTTACTCTCAGAGTCGCACTGCCAACGAAAAGCTTAATTTTTTCTACTTGGTTTAAGAATTTTGTACTTATTTTAAGAACCCGTGATTGATTTTCGAAAGTTAAGAATTGTTTAAAGTATGTTTTAGTGTTATTCGTTGTAAAACGACTCTTGCTTAAAGTAAGTAAGGGGTGTGCTGGAAATCGAAAACGTAAAACGCAAGAATTTAGAAGTTGTTTTTAATACACTTTTAATATAATTTTTCTAATTTTTGTTAAATAATTCTGTTTAATAGAGAAATATTTGTAAATTATATGTCATCAAATTCTTTAAGTACAGAAATCTTATTTAAAAAATACTTTTAAAAAACTTGCGTTTTACGTTTTCTATTTCCAACACACTCCTGTATGTTTTTCTTTGTGTGCATTTTATTTTTAGTTACATGCGCGAGAGTGGGTCAGTTTGTAAAAATTAAAAGAGTTTTAGCAGAAACGTAGTTTGCGAAAAATTTTAAGCAGATATTCCGAAGAACTCATTATTCAAAAATCATAATGGAGCCTTCGTTTTCTTAGAGAAAGTTTTTATAAATTTGAATAAACATTGTTAGTTTAATATGCAAAAAAATTGTACAAACTTTCTCGTTAAAATTCAAAGACTGCATTCAGACTTGCTACATATTTTTAGAATTTTCCGCAGATTACGTTTCTGCTATTCCCTTAGCTAGTTATAAATTGACCTATCCTAATCTGCATTCTATTTGAGATCTTTTTCGCCCATTTTCATACCATAAACTCTAGCAGTTTGTTCAATTTGAAAATATTATTTTTACACAGTTTTCTTTTTGCTCAATGTTTATTTGAAAAATATGGAAATACTTTATTTTTTTTTTCAATTTTTCGAAGGAAATTTTTCTAAATATTTATTGTACCAAAACTTTTCTAAATTGTCCTTTAGCTAAATCAAAAGAAATAAACAAAGATGTACAATTGTCTGGCTTTGCTTAAGATGAATCTCTTATTTGTTACATCCTCAAGGGATTTAGTGAATTAAAGTACTAGGTTATATTATAGAAATTGCATAAATTAAAAAACTTTTCAAATTACAGCCTTAGGGCGTAAGAAACAATGTTTTTTTATTTGTTAACAAAAACATATCCTTTGTTACAAGTATTTCCTTTTTTGGGTCTAAATAAATAAATCTTAAGAGATTTAAAATTGTAATTACATTGTTTAACAAAACAAGATAAAACAAGTAAGAAAGTATAGTTGGTTAAACCCGATCTTATGACACCATACACCAAAGTATTTCAAACAAAATTTCGTGTTCCCTTTTTGGGACCAATGGGCAATGATGGACCCGCCAGAACAAAATTACGTCATGAGGGGAAGATTCATGAACAAGTTCTTTATGCCTTCATCTAAATTAGATTTGTTTGCATTTAAGTGACAATAGGATGGGAGTTTATATGGGACCTATAGCTAACTTCGGAAGTATGTGCTTAACATTTTGTCATGACATAGAAGCTATTGTAGGAATTATCGTCGCCAATTTTTATGTCAATACCAACATTAACAAGGAAGTAATGGCATTATAAGCTATTTTCGGGAGTAGTATTTGTATGGGCGCTTTGGTCAAATTTGGACAGATTCTCAGTAGGCTTGATCCTTGTGTCAAGTGGAACCTATGTACCAAATTTCATTAAATTTGCCCCAAAATTAGTACCTGTACTTTGCGCACAAAGTTTACATGGCCAGCCAGCCGGACGGACGGATGGACATCGTTAGATCGGCTCAGAAAGCGACTTTTAAGTCGATCGGTATACTTTTAGGTGGATATATGGCCAATGTTTAAATGTTTTACAAGCATCATCACAAACGCATAAAACCCTCTTCACTATTGCGGTGTAGCAACACTATGGTATAAAAAAAACCTAAACGGAGATAAGTTTTATTTAAATAGGGGAAATTTAATTGGCAGCCTTTCAGTATGCAACAGTTTTTGTTTGTTTGTTTATAGATTGTGTATAGGGATGATTGTTTGTGTGTGTGTTGAAACATTTGTACCCCTTTCGATTTTTATTCTCATGACAAAATATGTATGTTTGTTTCTTAAATTAGTTGCTGTAGCTTTTCCTTTAAAGAGTTTTTTTTTTATTTATTTTATTATTCTTCTTAAAAGATGTTAACAAGATGTGTCTTTAAGTGAAAAGCTATACAAATCTTGATGATTAGACTTAACGTAATTGATTTATTAATTGCTAAATTAATTATATATTTTTCTTTCTGTTGCTTAAAAACATTTCAAATGTTTCTGTTTTCATTATGTTTAAGAGCAAAAGAAAACAAATAAAAACAGTCCTTATCAATTATATTTAAGACACACATTTCCTCTATATTAATGTTTATTTAATTCGCAAAATGAGACGTAAAAAGGAGAGTTACTCATGGAGGGCATTGAAGTGGAATATTATATTAAGTAATGATAATTATAAATCAAAATAGCTGTAAACTACGTTTATATTATTATGCATTGAAATAAATTTATTATTATTAAAAATTCCTTTTCCAATATATTTTTTTTTTATATTTAAAATTTCTATTTATATCTGCATAATCGAATGTCAATTGAAAATTTAAATTCATTTATTTTCGTTGAAGTTTTTAGGCGCATTCGCAAAAAAGTACCATAAATTATTCAGTAAGCGGCCAGAATATGTCATTCATCAAAAGTTTTTCAATCAAACTTTTATCGGACTAATTTTATCTATTCATTATATTCATTTTATTTTATGTTCCATACAAACGTACATTTGTATATGTGTATTTGTATGTGTATGAAATGTATTTATCATTTGACATCAAACGCAATTCTCAAACGTTTTTCAATTGTTTGATTTAACATTTAAATTCAACTTGATAATGATTTAAAAATAAACATTTGATATCAAATGTTTTATCAATTTGATGTCAAATGTTAATATCAAATCAAAAATAAACTTGGCAATACTAAAGCGAAAAATAAATGTAAGCATTAAAAATGGCGATTAAAGTTACATTTTTTTACTTTGTGGTTACATGTTTTTTACTATTAAAAATACATTTTAATATAAAGTGAACAGTTTATTTCTTGTGAAAAATAAAAATTATTTGTGAGAAATTACAATGATTAAAAATACAAAAATAAAGAAAAATAATAAAACGTGAAAGTGAAGAAAGTTTGTTGAACGATCGCGGTGGTACAATCCTCAAAATAAAAGGGAGCCAAGTATTTTGTCTTTCCAAGAATTAGAGGACGGAAAGAAAATAATTTCATCTTTTAGCTATGGTACTGAATGTTTATCTTAAAGTTTATTTAAATACATTATAAATTTAAAATAAAAAAATTAAATAGTTTTATTTGTATGCCACATTGTATTATAATCCACATTTGAAAAACATTTGAGAATTACGTTTGAAAGCAAGTTGAAAATAAAGGCATTTTTTAATTTGAAAATAATTTCCCCTTTTTGTTGAGAACGCTATGATTTTCAAATCATTTTCAAATCATTATCAAACGTTTGTCGTTTGAGAAAACGTTTGATTTCAAATCATTTTCAATTTGAAATCAAACCTCCGTGTTTGTTGGGAAATAGAGAAAATATGATGGCATTAAAATACTTCGAAGTTATTAAATAAAAGCTTAGATATTTTTGTTGCATGAAGTTATTTTTATTGTAAACGGCAGATGTTGGCGAAAATTTAAAATATTTGTCGGATAAGACGAAAAGTATTCCAGAACTTAACCAAAAAAACTTAAAAAGTACTTTTTATTGAAAAAAATATAAACAGAGTGTTCTGTACTTTAGGTAGGAAAAAAATATTTTAATAGAAAGTTTTACTTTTTAAAAGAAAATGGATGTTTTATACTGTAAAAATTGCTTTTATTATAATAAACACTTTTTTTCGAAATTTGCTTGTATTAAAAGTAGGTACTTTTTCACAATAAAAATTTTAATGGCAAATTATTTAAAAACATTTTTCCAAAGTTAATTTTTCTTAAGCCTTGTAGTACTTACTCTGTTTAAATTTGTAAACAAATGTTCTGCAACATCTATTATTTTATGCGAAAAAATCAACATGTATCAATATTACCTATCTCGCGAGGTGTACTATATGACGATTTTTTTAAGTGTAACCCAATAAAAAATTTCATCATTTTGCGAAGCACTAATGGTATATTTAAAAAAATAAGCGCACAATTATGCGCTACGAAATAAGACATACATAAATGCAGTTAAGTAAGTGAAACAACTTTTATAAAATAAAAATATCATTTCAAGTCCTACGGCATTCTCTTGCTACGAAGCAGTTTTGTAAGGGAGAATACTAAAAAATAACTTTATCAAAACTTTCAGTGTGTTAGGCCGATCGTTACATACAACAATTTTTATTTGCGCTTTATATATCAAAAATGTATTGCTTCAAAGTGGGAACTCGCCATATAAAATTCATGTCTTCCGTCAGCGCAATGGTAAGCGAAACGTTTATGTCTCTCCCTTACAAACCTGCTTCGTTGGTAGCTCCATTTTTTATTGGGAAGCGACATTGTGTTTCGTGTGTAAATAAGCCCCATTTTTTTTACTATTTTATTGGTTTTAAAAAAGGCATTTTACTAAAGGTGTTTTTTAAATATTTTCCAACTCATTTAATATTAAGTTTATTTGTTTTCCAAACTAAACGCGAAATAAAAGCAACTTATGTTATTTCGCGTGTATAAAAAATTTTTACATTTCATAACTTATTTACAAAATGAACAGAGTACAACTCTTTCAACATTATTTCACGTGAAATGTTGAACAGGATACTACATGGTCCAACTAGTAGGTTTGTGCGAAATGGCTGGTGATTTTATGCAGATTTGTGTTTTTCTTGTGCATTTTTTTTTTGACATTTTTACAATTTTTTACAAATGCGTTGTGTTTTTTCGATTGTTGGATTCTACTAATTGGGCCATAGCGAAGTAGACTTTAAATAAATTTTATTTTTGTAATGACAATTTTTTTTGTGTTAATATAATTACACTGTGCTAGTTGAAAAACAGACAAGCCGGGCACATGGCGTTTTAACATAATTCGGGTACACTGAATCCAAGGGTGCTTAGGTTAGATCTTGTTTTCGAGATATACCGCTTTTTCGAAAATTGAAGAGGTTGCACAGCATATATTCGCGTAACTAAAAAACGGTATATAAAAAATTTGCAAGATCCCCAAAAAAATCCCCGTTTTTTTTAAATCCCCAAAAAAATCCCTTATCCCCAAATGACTTTCTTTGTCCTTTTTGCTTGCATGAAATCCCCAAGTCTGGCAGCCCTGTGCCAACCCTGTAATAATGCAATTTGTTATTTGGCGAGAACAACACATAAAATTGGATCGCCCTGATCTTAATTAATAGCTGACAAATGTTCTTGTTTAAAATAAAAAAATGGCTGCTGGATATTACCATATTTTAAACTTTTTATATTAATATGTTTAAAAATTTTCTTAAGTTTGTTTTTCATAAAATATGTAAACTAGAAAATACGTCGCCAGACTGCCAAAGTTTTTAAAATTTTTTTAATTGTGGATTTTTTTAGAACAATTTTGTAACATCGAAGCCATTTAAATTTTATATCACTAACAACCTGCCATCAAATATGTAATCCTTTGTTATGTTTTTTATTATAAAATAATAGAAAAAAACTATTGAAATTTAACATTTGACTGTTCTGATTGGAAGCGATTTTTCCACACTTCGTCTGGTAGCCCTATATATAACTGTTTTACAGGGCATTTTCAACACTGTCAATTTATACGGCGCGGGGCGTAAAGTGCAATCAATGCCTTATGCCATAAGTAAGCGTGAATTACTAAGAATAAAGCAAGCCACAATTCCAGAGAGAAAAGCATTTTTAAGAAACGAACACCAGATATCATTTTTTTAAATAAAATGTTTATTTTTTATCAAAGTAATTTTTGGGAATAAAAAATTAACAAGATTTTGTTAGTCGTGCTTAATTCCCAATTTTTGTTATTGGTTATCCCTTCAACAATAAATTTCAGTGTTTTTATCAATAATAAAAATTGGGAATTAAGCACGACTAACAGAATATTGTCTATTTTTTTGTAGAATAGAAAACGTTTACACATAATATCACATATCGTTGGTCTCATGTATAAAGTTTTCTTGTGATTGCAATAGATTTCACACAAAAATATAAATAGTTTTTAAAACGTTTTTAATTTCTCCTGTAAAGTTGTTACCTTGTGAGTTAGGCACCCAACTACCCTTTCTACCCTTTTTTTAAAAGAAGATTTTTAAAAGTTATTCTAAACTTAATTTTTTTAAAACTCATAATGCTTTATATGAATCATTATAATATATAATATTGCTTAAGCCAACTATAACATCCATTTAATTTGCTTAATAAAGAATAAAACTTAGTGATGAGAAACCATTTTAAGAAAAAGAAAAAAAAACAAACAAATAAATAAGAGCATAAACTTTTACTTTTGCAGCTCAAATTTACAACAGCTATAAAACAGTTTTAAACAAATGTTTCAAAGCAAATGATCCTTATGAATGGGGTTCTTTTTTTGGTTTCTAAGAAATTATTTTTTGCTAAAAACCAGCATAAAAAGAAACTTTATTATTTTTTTTTTGTTTCCTTGATTTCTGACTGTATTTTATGGCCAACATTAGAGAGGGAAACAGATATTAAAAAAAAAGTTAACAAAACTTGTTAAACAATTTTGTTTACAAGTGCCACAAAAAATGAAATGTATACAAAAACTAAAAGAAACATAAGTCAAACCGTCATTGTCAGTGTAATTGTCATTATTTTATTGCCACCACCAACCATCATCCACAACACTTTTACCGCTGGCGTTTTCCACATCGCAGCCAAACGGCATCATCTCATCATCCCAACATATCACAGAGCCACTGTGTGGCTTAAACAAGGCCGTTAAGTGCCAGTTGGGGCAAAACAGTAAAATTGCTTTCTTCTGTTTTGTTTTTTGTTCTATATTTATTTGACTAAAGTAGTATTTTGTTTTTGTTTTTATTTTTTGTTATTGTTCTTTCTTTGTTTTCACAAAGGAAACAAAATGAAATAAAAATGGAATGAATGACTTGAACGTATGAAATGCATAAAATGTCCTAAAGGTCTTACAAGAGAATGCAATAAACGGCTATAAAACTTAATGTCTCTATATTGTTGTTTTTTTTGCTGCCTCTCTTTGAGAGTCTTAAAGTTCACCTCGATAACAGTTTAATTGTGAATACTGTGCATATGTTGATACATACATATGTATTATTGATGTTGCCAAAAAAATTAAATTAAATATATTTGGAACGAATTTATCAAAAGAAAAAATTTAATATATTTAATAAAGTTTCTGTTAGAGATATCTTGTAAAGTATTATATGTTCTTATTATTGCAAAATTTTTCTTTGAGGTTTTATACAAATTAACTTGGCATTATTCACATAACAAAATGCAATACGAAAGATTTTAAGCGGATTTTTTTGCAAATCACGTTTTTTCTAAGGCGTTAAAGTACTCAATAATGAAATATATTAATGGCCAATTTTCAGTATTGATATTAAAACACATTTATGTTAAGATTGTTTTAAATACAAAATTCTCTTCTTCACTAAACACTTAAATAAAACTTCATTTACCGATGGACATTTAAATTCAACTTAAGTTTCCATTGGAATAACTTAGCAAGGTGGCATCCATATAAAAAAAATACAACAACAACAGGCAGCAGTTTTTTTTAAACGACCTTGCAAATAAATAATTTTTTTTATGATATTTTTTTTATATTTAGTAGTGCTACCATACTTTTGTCTTAATTAAATAAGGTTTTTCAAATAAAGCTCAAATAATCAGTACGCATTTAATTACGATTTAAGTTTATATGAAAATTAGCTTATGTGCTGTTTTTGCAACCCAAGTGACTGAACGTTAATAAAATTTATATGAAAAGCAACCAGTTTTTTTAATGTTTTCCATATAAATTTTACTACACGTTCAGTCAGTTGTGTTGTGAAAACAGCACATAAATTAAGATTTAAATACTATCCTGAAAATTGGGCATAAGTCGAATCCATCAAAAATGTTTAAAAAATGTTATGAATTAAAAATAATATGCAAATGGAGCACCCTGCTAAAAGATTTGTAATGCTATATATTTTCCTAATAAATATATTTCCTTGTTGTTGTGCCTTGATAAAATGTACGGAAGATGAAATGAAGCGAATTATATGTAACGAAAGTTACAGTAAAGCAGTATATAGTGAACAAGAGCACTCAAAAAACCGGTCAACGAAATGCGAATTTTTCTTGGTATCCCCTAATTGTCGCAGATTATGCTTCAGTTTCTTCAAGGAGAGATTATTGTTAAAATAAAAGCGATTTTAAAAATTAAATGTTTTCGGATTCTATTTATAGAAATTGTTTTTATACGATATTTGGACATAAATATTTTATTGTTAATGTAAAACAAGATGCTGATAAAATCTACACACATAACCCACTTACAACTACATTAAGAATTGAAAAAAATTAAACAAATGGAATCGGGACTGTAAGAAAAGATAAACTCACTGTTTATTGTTGATGTTTTCTTTTAAGCTTTGATATTGTTACAATTAAAACTGGGGTTTATAATTCTTATTCGCTTAACAGTTTCATTTGTATAATATCTCTAGAAACCAGTGAAATGTGCATAGGAATAGCTTATCCCAACAGCAATAAATTTCAGATTATCAAAAGTATGAAATGGGAATTTAGGACATTTAAACGAAACCTTGTTAATTAATTTTATGAATCCCAAGAAAAACTTTGATGTTTGTGCAAAACATCAAAGTTGTTGTTGGGTGTGAACACTTGTTCTAGGTGCTCCGCAAAGGCTTTAGATTTGTCGTTTGGACTTCTGGCCCAACTGCCGTCAATAAGGCGAACTGGAGACTCGTAACTTGTAGGACAGTTTAGGTTTTTAGTGGCTTTCCATAGGCTATAGTTAGTTCTTTCTGTTGGATCAAGATTTTGTAGATATCTTTGGAGGGACGGTACTTTGTTTTCCTGGAGAACTTTGCGGAGTGCTCTTTGACATTGGTTAAGTTGGAGTTTTAAAGCTGGAGATCTATGCTGCTGCCATAATCTTCTAAGGTTTCTTTTTTCTCTGATCAGAGTTTGAACATTTTGTGGGCATTGTGCCCTTTTCGTAGTCTCGTAGTCGGTGTAGAAACATTTGCCGCGATATAAATTGTATCTGTAAACATGCTTATTGCTTCTTGCACTTCTTCTTCATTTTTCAATGATATATTAGAGGGTAAGTGTGAACTTATATACTTTTTATATTTAAGCCAATTAGTCATTCTGTTTGGGAAATACCGGTGCTTGGGGATCGGATGTTCCTGAAAGACCGTCAATATTGAAGGCGAATGGTCGGACGATAGATCTAGAGATGTGACTATAGAAATTTGTTCACGTTTAATGTTCTTTAATACCGCAAAGTCGAGAATATCTGGAATTTTGTTTGGATCTGATGGCCAATGAGTTGGCTGACCCCCAGAGATAACATCTAGTTTGCATGAGACTATCGATTTTAAAAGCTGTCTCCCTATAGTGTTATTGAGTCGAGAACCCCAGTGCGTGTGCTTAGCGTTGTAATCCCCAGCTGCAATAAATTTGGTACCTTATTAAAATAAGTTCATTAATTTGACTAAATGGGTTAAATTAAAATAATCATTACATATTTAATTCCTGGGTTAAATATTGCAGCTGTAAATAATTTCAAAAATCTAGCCATTTTTTGCGATTTTTAGTTTCATTCTATCCTTTTTTGGAACTGTCGAGTTGGATACCTTGCTGTGGAGGTGTCAAGAAAAAGTTCTAACTCCGACTAAATTCGCTGAACTTTTTTAAGTACGACTCCAATACCAACTCCGACTCCTACTCTAAACTTGATGCTAAATGTATATGAGCTTGTCTTTATTTGAATTTAAACTCTTTTTTATAGCAGTACCTTTTAAATAGTTAAATATAGCAACAAAGGTTTCTGTAAATATTTCAAATTTATATTTTAACTCTAACACGTGCCGCATTGTGCTCCATTATAGTTTTTGACATATGTAAAGTAGACTGATCCTTATATTCTGACTTCAAAATTTGTAAAGCAGACCCTCCTAAAATTTCTTATTTTGGAAAATATTAGAAAATTTTGTATGCCGAACAATTTTGGAGTCGGAGTCGCGAATTTTTGTGGGTACTTCGACTACGAATCCGGCACAAAAACCTCAACTTTGACTCCACAGCCATGGAGTCAAGCCTTAACGTCAGGCTTGTTGTCCAATTTAATGTTTTACATATGGTTTATATTATTCGGTCACAAACGTACATGTAATTTGCTTTTCGCGCAAAAACTAACAAATTTTTATTTGGGCCGAAAAGAGTTCAGCCATCTTAACATTTGTTTTTATAAATTTGAAGATACTAATTTAGGATGTTATAATGAAACGTTTTATATGTGTATATAAAATCGTCGTCGACTTTTTCGAACAAAGGGCACTTAAGTCGTACACGACAATGTGTGCGAAATTATCATGGATATTGTCGTTAATGATCATATGGGCAACAATGTGGTTAAAGTTGTCATTGCCGAATATATTTTTTCCTCATTAAGTCGTTAATGTGCGATTAGCGCCATTTCCATGACAGGGCCGTTAATGACAGTATTGTGCACACTATCTACAATTTAGTCACCGATAGGTAGTGACAATTTGGGAATTAACGCATACCGATATATCGGCGATGCTTCAGATTTGCCGATATATCCATAAGGGGAGCGAGAAAAGTGTTTTTCCTTGAGGAGGTCAAATAGACTTCCTGACGACTGCAGAATATTTTTGGTGGTGGTTCTTGGTATTTTAAAGCCCATAGAATTGGTAAGAGGTAACATTGCTGGGGCTCGATGGTCACTATATATATGGACAGTTGTGCATACTCCAATTGAATTTTTGTTGGATTACTTTGCATCTGACTTTTACGGAAGCAATGTTATAAAAGTAGCACACGACATGTATGTATTTTGCAGTTTGAAATTTGACAAGTCAAATGTAAAGAACATCTCGTGTAGTGAGATGTTAAGCGAAACTTTTACATGTTTCCGTTAAACATCTGCTACTTTTGAAGCTCCATTTTATTTGGTTATTTTTATCATAATTAAGAATCATTGAAAAGTAACCATTTAGTTTACAAAAACTTAGCAAAACAATGTAACCATCATTTATAATAATTTTCAAAAAATTCTGCTTTACAATAATTAAATACATGTACGTACAGGTTTGTATGTGTGTGTACTTAAGCGCAGAAAATAGAGAACAACCCCCACTTTTTCCATCTGAGTTCGCTTAAAGTGCCCTAAAGAATTTAGACATTAAATTCTTTGTTTATGTTTCCTTTGTCTCCTAAATGTACTAAAACTTTACAACAATAACCAAAACTATATATTTACACCTTGAGGTGATAGCAGCAAATGCAGCAGCTGCTTTTAATGCTGCTGCTGCTGCATAAAAATTGCTGTTGCTAAATGTTCCTCTATGAATGCACATCTTTACATTTAAGGCGTTGAAAGGACGAGTTCATGTGCATAAAATATGTTTTCTTCTTTTTTATTTTTTAACAAAAAATTATTTCATAGAAAAAAAAATTTATATCTCAAGCTGAATATTTGTCTAACATGAAAATAAACCAAGAGCAGAAAATACGTACGGGGAAAGTATATGTAAATATTTTTATTTAAAAAATATTCTAGCGATTACTGTGAAATTTAAATGGAAGTAAAGAATGCACTTGTGTTCTAGCACGAATAGTCGTGTACTCTATTGTTCAAAGTTTGTTTTTGTTTAAATCAAAATAAATAGAAAAAAATAGTTAAAGTAAATGCTGCCAGATGTTTGAATATTAATGTGTGTAAATTCATATATAGTTTGTTTTTTTTTTTTGCTTTTTACATATAAATATGCAAATGCAAATGGATGTGTTTTAGTAAGTTAAATTATAGTTTTGTTGATCTAAGTAAATAATATGAATATTTTATTGTAGTCAGCATTTTTTAATGGTTTTCAGTTTTGGTAAAACTTTTTGTTTAAAAATGAAGGTTTTCAACAGATTTAATGGACTAAAAGAATGGTGAAAAGGATATTTAATAACATAGATTTTATTTAAAGAGTGATGTTAAATAAGGTTTTAATTTACTTATACATCCCGACTTTCCATTTATCGCAGTACCGACATTTATCTCGGTAAGTGAATTAATAAAAATAAGGTCAACCCTAGACAGACAAACACCACTTTCTACTGATACTACCCATGCTGTTGTATGGTTCTGAAGATTGAGTACTTGCGAAAGCATATAAAGCAATACTTGGAGTGGTCGAGAGAATAATTCTTCGTAAGATCTATGGACCAATCTGCGTTAGCGGAGAATAGCGGCATCATAAGAACCATGGGCTGGATGAGATATATCATATGTATATTCACACACATAACAAAACACAGCGGCTACGTTGGCTTGATCAAGTTTTGAGAACGAACGTAGATCCTCTAGCTAAAAATCATTTGATTACGAATCCGGGGACCAGCGTTACCGTTATGCGACTAAAGTCGCATTTTTGCCCCTTTTTGGCTGCCGTGCCACTTTTTTGGCCCCTTTGTTTTAAATCCCCTTTTGTATCATTTTGTAGTTTTTGTGCCCCTTTTTGAACCAAATTTTTTTATGCTGGCAATGAATGTAGGCGCCCCAAAAATATTTTACTGCAAATTAAATTCTTTTTGATTAATTTAACATAAATAGCTTTAACCTTCTTTTAAATACTAATATTAATAAACAATGTAGCGGCCGCCCTAAAATCCCTTTAAGACAAAAAACCTCATATGGATGTTAATATTTAAATAATATTCGGCACAAAATACTCTTTTATGAATTTTAACCTATTAACATATCTTTGGTTTTGTGAGCCGATCGCACCCAAATAGGGTAACATTTAACAATTTTCAAGTTCTTACTGCATATCTAATGCGCATAAAACGTGTTTTTAGAGCATATTTTTGGTTTCCCTGGTTATAACACTATTTTAAGCTTGTTCTGTTTCCAAGTAATTAGCAAGTATTTTTGTATATGTATATGTAAATAATTGAAATAAAAATTTTATGCAACAGTTTACAAACGTTTACTTGCAAACAAGACATGTATTTTCACGATATATGTTTAAGTGTTTGATGAAAATAATTTAATAAATACATATGTTTGTTTTTTATTTTGAAAATTTTCCTGTTTTTAAAGATGCCCTTTTTGTGGCCCTTTTTGAAAATTTTGAACGGTAACAATGCCAGGGACGGCTTGGATGGAAAGACGAAGTGGTGGAAGACGTCTCATTAAATTTTGCTTTTATTTTTTGTATTATGGCATGTTTTAAAACTAATGTGCGGTGTACAGGCGCGTAAACAGCTTGATTCTTAGGGGAGGGGGGGGGGGAAATTTTTTTGATACAAAAAAGTAAAAAATTTGTTCTTAAAAGTTTATTAAAATTAATATGTGCATATTGAATTAAAAAAACTCAACAATAAGGTTAAATGAAATATAAGATCAGTTCAATATAAATTAATTTTTTTAAATAAGCAATTTATGATTTCCTTGTGAGCCAAATTAAGATAGTACAGTCTTTCTTCTGTCATTGTTGATCTGAGCCATGTTTTTATTAGAGGACGGGTAGGAAATGACCTCTCTCTCGTAGCATTACTGACGAGTAGGGCAAGTTTTTTTTATGGCATATGCCATTTTTGCCATTTCTTCAATTTTTTTTTAAAAAGCAATTTTTGGGCCAGCTTGCCAAAGAATACCTTTTTGCAACCTAGAAAAAATTTTTAAATAAGCTAAGCGAATATGAGGCAGAATCTTTTCGAAATGCTCAATGCATCTGCTCAAGCCTCATGAAGTTACAAACGAAAGGGATTTCTATGAATGAAAGCTTTGGTTTAAATGACAGTGCTAAGGAAAAAATATTTTGTTGAAAAGTTTAAAAAACGTTTTAGATCGTAATATGTGTGGCAAATTATTCAATACTCCTGAAAAATCTATATGACTTGGCATTTCAATTTTAAAAAAGTCGATATTCTAACAAGTTTGTTTTAATGAAAGTGAGACGGATGAATTAATTGACAACTTTTCTCCATCTGAACTTTTAGTGTTCAAATATGCTCCAGTTACATCTTACGATGTTGAAAGAGTGTTTTTCATTTATAGAACTGTTTTATGTGATAACAGGAGATTATCAGGTGTTCTAGAAATCGAAGACGCAAAACGCAAGAATTTTAAAAGTCGTTTTTTAATAAGGTTTTCCTGATAAAAAAATTTTATGACATTATTATTATAAAAATATTTCTTCATTAAACAGAATTTTATAGCAAAAATTAGATTAAAAGTGTACTAAAAACAACTTCCAAATTCTTGCGTTTTGCCCCCCAGTATTTTTTTTTTTGACAATTTGAAGAAACATACCATTGTACTTACAATAAAAACTTAATAAAATAAATGTTTCTTAAATAACATGTTTATTTTTGCCATTTTTCGTGCCATTTTTTATACTTTTTCCATTTTGCCAAGCATTTTTAACCATTTTTCGTGCCATTTTAAACTTGCCCTGCTGACGTGTATTGAAATGGAAATTTTAAATATTTTTCTTAGATTTCAGTAGATATCTTCATCACAGTTTGTTCAAGCATCTACAACTTTATCTGATTGATTTTCAGATATTTTCCATGTTTGTTGCCAATGCAACAGTTCAGACTCAAGTTTAGATGTTAGTAGGTGTTTATCTATCTCTTTTATCAAGCATAATCAGCTCATCAGCTAGTTGTGATTTTTAAAGTTTTGTATCTGTATTTGACTTGATTACACTTTGAGGTAGAAGTTAAGGTATGTTCAATACATTTAGGGTATCTATTGGGAAACGTGTTTTGAGATCTTCTAAAATAAATTCAATCTTCAACATTTTGAATGTGATTGAAACCTCGATTTGAACGCAGACAACTTTAACTTTTTCAAAAATCGCTTTGAATAGTTCTTCGGCTTTATGTCTTTTCTCGTCAAGGCACATGATTTAAGTTTTGATAAGGCTTGATCCTTTTTGACGGTCTATATCGTGCTTTTGTAAAATGATACTAAGCGGCTGTGATACAATAAGTATCACACTTTATATGTTTATTCCGTAAATAAATTCAAAAGTACTAAGCGAGTTTCTTTTGATCTCTACCTTTCCACTCAGATATTTTTTCCAAAGCTTCTACTAAATAATGTACACTTGTTGCAACGTGTAAAATTGACTCGTGACGGTCCAACCATCTTGTCTCGCATAATGTAAAGAGTTTGGCTCCTAAATACTTTGCTAAAACTGCGTTTCGCTTGGGATGATTATATTTAAAAAAAATTGTCGTTTCTTTAACAAATGATACAACTTATTGCATTAATGGCACTTTGTTGCTTTTTAAATTTGAGTTGTTTGATTTATGGGAATAGCAAGGCGTTTGTTTTGCATTTGTCCAGAATTTTATAACAGCTCAATTTTCTGCTGTCATCAGAGGACACCCATCTGCTCCATTTCCTGCACAATTTTTTAGGTCAAGACTAAAATTTGTTAAAGCTTTTAGAACTCTTGATGTTAGTGCCTTCGCATCAATTGACACATCAACCTCATTATCAATATCCTTTGAAGCCTCTTCAAATGCGTTTACAACAAAGCAAATAAATGCTTTCCTAACAACTTTTTGTTGTATGTTGAAATATCTTTAAGATAAGGAAATCTGGGGTTTCCCCGACAAATCTGTGTTTTCGTCAAAAATTATCGAATAGAATTTTGATTCATATAACACATATATAGATAAATATTGCATATACTAAGGCTTATTAATAATTCAACCGCACGCATTTTCAAGTCAAACTTTTATTCTTTGGATAAAGATGGCTCCTGCTGGGATTGAATGTAGAACAATAAGTATTTGAATACAGTAAACTAGATGTTTCATTGGAAATATCTAATAAATAACTATTATATTTAAGATTTGGATACTTATTGAAAATTTCGTTAGATTCAATAAAAAAAACCTTGCTGGGATTTCCTAAAATTTTGTGCATATAAAAAAATATTATTATTGGGAATTCTTGTATTATCGAGATATACCTGAATCCGCGCCTGGCGGTGTAATAAAATTTATATAAAAATCACTCTGTTTTTTTATTGATGTTCATATACATTTTTCTAAACGTTCAATAACTTGTATTGTGCAAAACGCACACAAGCATAAATCACATAGATTATTTGTATATATTTTCCACTGCGATCTATCACGTGTTAATTGATTGTAGATCTGCTGCGGGTGCAGCATTTATACCATTATTCATTTCATTCCACAGGGTATATCCTTGCCATCAAACGTATTCTGCTCTTAACCCGTACTATCCCATAGTCTCTCGTTCTAAATTATCTGGTCAACCAGATTCGTAGGATGGAACGTAAGCATTTATTCATAAAACTTTGTAGCTTTTGTTTTGTTGCTTTCTTGCGTACCAGTTTTTACAGCCGTACGACATGATGTAATTGACTCGGTGCATTGATGCGCATGTAACCGTGACTTAACCGAACCGGTTGCCTAATCTGTGATTGGTGCGCCATCGGTGTTGATTTTTTTTCAATATCCATGTCATTGACTGCAAGTATAACGGTATGCTTTGTGTTTATTCTCATGCATTTCGTCTTATTTGAGTTAACATGCATCCATATATCCTTTGCTTCTTTTGCAAGGGCTGGCATCTGGCAAATTACGGCGTTCAAAATTCCGAAATTTTCCTTGTTTCACCCTGCTTTACGTGGGAAAGGATTTGCTTAGTGGTTCGTCGTGTGTTAACGTGGGAACCCCACGACCACAGCTGATTTAAATAATGTCCTTGAATCTCTAACAATATTCCCTTTGTTTTGAGGGCCAGCTAGATAAATTCTTTTTTTATGAGTCGAACGCTTTCCCGAAGGCTATGAAAACAAATAAAGAGTGACACTGAATTCAGATTATTTGCGAAGTATTCAAATATTGTTCATGAGATCCAAGCAGCTCTTATTGAGTTTTAGGGATTGATATATTTAATGTTGCAGCTTTCCCCCTCTCATGTAATTTTTGTAGTCCACCAAATTTTTAACAGTAGAAAGGATATAAGGGAAGCGATGCCTTCCACATCTTACTTGAAGCGTTTTTTTGGGATCCGGTCATGGCCAGATGACTTTCCTGGCATTATTGAAGCCTTCTAGAAAATTAAGATATGGACATACACTAGTACTGATTCGTACAACGAAGTGTTGCTTCCAGGATAATATTTTTGTTTGCTATGATCCACAATAATTTTCTTCGCTTAAAAATCCCACGAATACTTTTAGTTCATTAGAGGCCGCCTATATGTTGATCGGGTTTAAAACTTTTTACGTAAATTATGAAATTTGAAAGTAATTTTGTCTAATTGCAACATGAGAAAATACTCTACACAATTGAGGACAAAAACCTATTGAAATATTCGATTCGAAAGACCTTTTCTAAGGGTCATCTATGTTCGATTAAATTGTTGGGAATCAGGTAAGGTATTAAAACTTACAAAACATTTTCATGAAAGGGCGATGCAAACACCAGGGCCAGCATTATGCGAGGAAATATAGTTCATGCTTTCCATTCATTTTTCATCAGACCATTTAAAGTTAACTTACATTTATTGCTATGAAGACTTAAAAGCAATAAATAATAATACAATTATCGAAAAATGTTGAGTTATGGACAGACACAATCAGTTATTATTTAAATAAATTTAATTTGGAACCTCAGAAACTTTGCTTATTTTATGGAAAAATTGCGCAGTTCACAATATTTGAAGTCTTTTTACAACCTAATACAATTCTTTCCAATATTTTTCGTTTTTTGCTCAACATACCTTTGCGAATTCTAACAATGAAAATTCATTTGCTCATGCTAATGCAAATATTAAGTTTAAAAATATTCTGTAAGTATTTACCACCATTATAAAAAGAGAAGATTTTACTAACCTATAATAAATACTTTTATTTACCAATAATATCTTCTGAATTTATATTGCAGTTTCGTAACAACAAAACATTTTTTAGGTTTGCGGATATTAATTTATTGCGTTGTTTTGAGCAAATGTATTTCAAATCGGAAAATATTTGTTCGCAAAGATATAAAAATTGCCAAATACTCAGATTTTTTCAAATATTTCTCCTTGTCATAAATAAGCAAAGTTTTAGGAAAGTTGGAAAAATCTTCAATATTTATTTCATTTGTTAATAAAAATAATTTGGTTTTAAAATTAAAAACAATCGTATATATGTCACTTAAATTGTTTCCCTTTCCTTGTAGTTCCAAATTTAGTTCATTTAAAACTCATAATCATTCAACTGTATTAATTCACATTTGTCTAAAATTTCAGTTTCCCAAAAACGCAACACCACTTTTCTTAGATCGAATAACCTGTTTAGACAATCACCCCGACTAAGCCAACGAACTTCCGTAAACATTTTTAAGTCGTGGTGATTGGCGTTTACGTTTTTAGAAAACTTACAAATTTTCTGTGCGTTAATGAATGATGACCCCCCCGTATTCTATTGATTATCCGCTCTGCAGTCTTAATAGCGGCATGATCACTTATACATTTTGAGGCAAGTATGGACTGATGAATTATGCAATGGAAAACATGTACATCAATTCCATTTTGCTTAAGCTGGCCTACGAAACCTTCATACTTCCCGGCCGGAAAAAGTTATTTTAGTAAAAAGTTAGGGTATTCATAGTGGTAAGTAAAATAGAAAGGGTATTCACGGTGTTGGGTTACTCATACTTCAAACATCTGTGCATACATTTTAATTCTAGCTAATGGTATATCATAACTTTTTACAAAATACCAAATGCGCACCTGAGTTTGCCTGCAAAAATGTATAAAGTCATTATAACAGGTCAAAGTTACGTTAAATAAATACAATAAAGTAGTAAGGTTTACTCTTTAGACTCGGTCATATAATTGTAGCATAAAAAAGTAAGCAATACAAATAGTGCGAAACAATAAAGTTTCATTAATACATCAATAAAACACATCTTCTTACCCAACAATTTTACCTGTTGTCACATTTGCTTTTATGTGTATAGGTTTACACATAAATTGTAGCAAAACAAGACTTTTTTAACTTGTTTTTTAAATATTTTTACCTACTTAAGAAAAAGAGTTTTCAAAAAAAAAAACCCACCGACGCGATTGTTACAGAAACAAAATTATTTTTACAATCACAAAATACCAACAAATTCTTGTGGCTTTTTCTTTTCTTTATAATTTCTGCATTTAGGTACGTCTTTTTAACGAAAGAAAAAGGGACCCTGTTACAGGCATCAACGAATTTTTTTCACGAACAAAACACATATCGTTAGTTTAAATGCAAAACAATTATTTTAAAAATTTGAAATTTTTGTTGATTAGGATTCACTTTACATATATATTTTTATAAAATTTTAAAATTCTATCTTAAAAAATAACCACAATTGCACAATTGTGCAAAGAATTGGAAATCCCTGTTTTAAAATCATTGTACAATGTCAAAAACAGAAATAAATCAAAACAAAAACATAGATAATAAATAAAATAAAAAAGATAATAAATCAAAAAAAAGATGTACCTACATACAGTTATTGTATATTTATTTATATACATAAATATATTTAGAGGCCTCAAAACAGGCCTTGCAATATTTGCGATATTTCCCGCTGAATGAGAGTGTTTCTCAGTGAACAATTATATTTTACGCTCGCAAAATAAAAGAGCGTAAGCGTACATGTGAATTAATTTGCACAATTGTGCAAGGCGCTGACATCCCTGATATATATTCACTCAATGAAAAAAAACGGTTGACGCAAACATATTCTAAGAGCAACATATTATGATAAGATTTATGATTGTAGTAAACATATTACGAATATTATTGAATCACATTATGACCAAATATATTCGTAAAATAACATCGTAATATTTTTCCTTAAATCATATTATTATGCTGTTAATCCTAAAAAGTTAAGAAGTAATTATATTATCGTCATGTTAATCACAATAAGATAAGATGTAGTCATATTAATCATAATAAGTTATCATAAAATTGTCACAACAATAAAAAAATTTATTTTTTTTGTTTTGTGGCATTTTGTAACTTTTTTTAATGTTAATACAATTTTTTTATTTATTTAATTTTTTAAATATGGGCTTTTTAATTTGTATTTTTTTTAAATTGTTGAACCACTTACTTATAAATACAGTTAAACCTCGATTATCCGGCTCTCGTGGGACCGGCACTAGAACGGATAATCGAAATACACGGTTAATAGAGGTTATATTAAAATATACAGAAATATATTTTTTTTATTTAAACATTCGATTTATGTAACTACAGATTCAAAAATATGTGGTATTTTTATACAAATCGTCATAGAGAATGAAAATGGCATATTTATGTATCATCAAAAACATTAAAATTGGGATTTTTACTTATTATGCTTTGGTTGATCAAACTGCATGTCTGAACTTAAAACATGAACATGAACTTAAATAGGGGAAACACCGGATTAAGATATATGTACATAATAAAAAAAACATATGAATGCTGCACGGATAATAGATGTAAAGCACGGTTATTAGAGGTATAAATCTAAAGCACGGATAATAGAGGTAAAGCACGGATAATAGAGCAAAAATATAAAAAGAACCGCATGCCGGTTAATAGATGTAACCGATTAATAGAGGTCCGGTTAATCGAGGTTTAACTGTAATTCGATAGGCATATTTGGAACAAACGACACAACTGATACAAAATTTTTTTCACAAATGGCGCTAACATAATATTATGAGAGTAACCATATTTTGTTTGATTCTTAAGCATACTATGGCTATTAAATATCATGATATGGTTGTGAGTAATATAATATGTTTTGAAAGTTATCTTTATTTATTTGTTAGAAAAATAAATATTTTTACAGTGTTTGTGTTGTATTTTATTAATAAATTATTTATTTCTGTGTCGTTTCCTGTTTTTAAAATTAAATAGTTGAAAAGTGCAATACAAATATAAACCATAATTTATTGTTATGAAATAAAAATAACCTCTGATGAAGTTTGAAAAAAGCGAACGAAACATTAGGGAAAAAATAAAACAACGATAAATGTGTTTTATGTACATTTGGTAAAAAACTATTGATCATAATACCCCGTTAGGAAAACAAAAAGCCTCAATAATAATAATCCTTTTCTTGTTTAAATGTCCATTGAAATATTTCAGGATACAAATTTGTCAATAATTGCAACTCTTCCATGAAGCTCTTATTTGCGGACCGTTTGTGTAATGTAAAAACCCAGAATGTAAATTTTCTCTTATATGAGCAACTTCAAAAATTTACGACACCTAGACATTTTTTTTTTAATTTTTTTTTTGTCTGACATCAATGTTGATTTGCGTGTGTATAAACCGATATTTGAGCATGTGAAATCCGTTCGCGTTAATCATTTTTATTACACGGCGCCAATTTAACTGCGGTTTAAAGTTAAAAATTAAAAAAAAGTATAAAAATTACAGTTTTTGTTAAAATTGAAAAAGGATAACGCGTGTGGATAATACCCCTTAAGGGCTTTCTTAGCACACTAAAATATTTGTAAAAGCTTGAATAATTTTTAAAATACACTGGAAAAAAAATATAAAAAATTTTTTTGATCGTGTATGCATGTAAAAATTTATTTAAAATTGTTAAACATTTTACAAAATTACGGCTAGTATAAGACATATTTTGCAATATTTTGGAAAAAAACTATTTGGCTGAAACCAAATCAAATATTTCATACAAGGATGCTTTTTGAGGTTAGAAACATTTTGTTTCCTCCATAAAATTTTAAATCCTTGAAATTTTTTGGTGCGTTTTCAATTTTAGTATCAAGCTCAGTAAAGTCTTCTATTCGATGTACGTTTGAGCGGAATTGATACAGCGCTTCAGTTGTCACAAAGCGAAATGTGTTTGGAAAAAACTGCCGCTACACGCGCCAGGGTTGAAAAAAATTAGTTTTTTTTGCACTTTATCAGTTTAGTCCGTCGCGAAGAATCTATTTAGATACCTAAACATGTTCCCATGACATGTTTTGATATAAAAAAAGCTTGAAAATAAATTGATTTTTTGCAAAAATTTTCAAAAGTTCATAACATTTTTGCGTTTAAAAATTTTAAAGTGCGTTTTCGCCTCGGAGGTGCCCTTTACGAAGTTACTCACATCATGCAATACACTAGCCAACTTAAAAGGCAATTCAGATTGCCAGACGCAAAAAAGATACATTTTTAAAAAATTTACGCTAATTTCTTTTAAGTTTATGATGTCCGTGATACGTTATTGGTGCGCTGACACCAACTTGATACACCTCAAACTTTATAAAATTACGCAGTTTTTTTTATTCTGCGGTTAAAACTCATTTTTATTAAACGGCGCAAAAACTCTATGTAAAATCTTCAAAAATTTCAAAATTCGGAAAATTTTGGTTTCACTTTAAAACACCATGCAACTTTTCACCCAGCAGCGATATCAAATTTTTTTTAGTGGATATATCCTCCAAGTCTAGTGACTATATTTTGTATGGGTTTGGATCTGAAAGCTTAAAACTATTACAAAGAAAACGGAATGAATGAAAAAACTCTTGCAAGTTTCAAGTCGATTTTTAAATTTTTCGAATTTTAGATGACCACCAATTCTTAAGGTGAGGACTTTTCAACGTAAAACTTTGCACGTCATATCCTTCAAGTATAGTCATCCAAACCCTGTACAACATTTTTTTCAATTCATAAAACTTAACGAAATAAGAGCCATAGTATGTCGGTTTCAGCAGGTGCTCAAAAAATTTTAAGTAGCCCATATATGTATGATGTTGTTTTTTTTTTGGAAAAAGAAGTCCCACCTGGATTTATTTTGCCTATTTGACATATACAAAATTTAGATCTAATATTTAGGAAGAAAACTTATAAAGAATTAAA
The DNA here is from genome assembly GCA_949318255.1 of Pollenia labialis. Lineage (NCBI taxonomy): Eukaryota > Metazoa > Arthropoda > Insecta > Diptera > Polleniidae > Pollenia > Pollenia labialis. The sequence continues at coordinate 116,543,657 of OX439142.1, forward strand.
TTCGAAGCCTTTGGTTTCGGTACAAGCAAAACTATTTAGAAAGCAGTAGACTAAAAGCCCTTCTTCAGCGGTAACTATAATGAGTAAAGAGGCCTAATAGAAGGCCTTATTTAGTAGTCACAAGCCCTTCTTGCCGCATTCCATACTTATTTATTTTGTACACAAGTTGTCATTGGGAGCAAGTCCTTCCACTCTGCCTTTAATATCAACTTCGATCCCTTCCCAAAGAAGGGAGTAAGGAAGGTCACTTAAAACAAAAAATAAATAAAATCTAACAACTCCCTTATAAAAAAAGGGAGCAGCGAATGTGTACTGAATACATTTTAAAAAGAAGTTTATGCCTTCTAAAAGGCATACTTCTGAAGGCAGGATATCATGCGAAGCGAATCTTTTAGAAATGAGTAAAGAGGCCTTCAAAAAGGCCCCTCACTTGCGGTCCTTTTAATATTTACCGCTGGGTCGTTCTGTCTGGCTTGCTTTTGTTTCGATCGATTCAGAATAACCTAACAGAAATAACGTAATTTTTATTCCAGGGTACTCCAAATTAGTTTAATAAGCTCCCGACCTTAAAAGCCCAACAGTTCTACTGGAACGGAATCCATCCTTTGAGAGAAACTTAAAAAATATTTTCAGTCAAATATAGAAAAGTACTTTTTGTACTTTGTTTTAAAGTCAAAACCGAAAAAACCAGTTTTTAGCTTAATTTATTTGTATAGTGTTTATAATATGTTAGAAGTTTACTTATTATAATAAGAATAATTTACAGCGCTTGTTAATTTCGATCAATACAATGCTGTGACAGGGTGTCTTTAAGTGCAATAGCCATATTATAAGTTGCTTAGTTGCGAACTAAAATTTTTTTATCATACAAATAAGATAAGTTCTTTATAGTTTTCATATTTACTAACGTGTTTGTTTTATTCTGCTCTCTTTTGCAGTGTGCGTTCGTGTCTTTTCCATTTCTCAGTGTTGACGTTAACGGTTGGGGAGTTTTTGTCAATATGAAAAACTCTTTGACAACTTTTAATTATTTTAAAAAACTGCAGTACAAAATCGTTTAATTAAAAAAAGTTTAATTGTTTTAAAATCCCCCAGAGAGCATAATATTGGGCATATCTGATTTTGAGAAATAAACTTAAGATTTACAGTTTGAGTTGCAAACAACATGTGCTCATATAGTTTAATTGCCTTAGAGATTTAAAACAGTTTATGCAGGATTTTCTATCTCACACGTATCCAAATAAACACAGTTATACACATACACATCCCCAAACACTCTTGTACAATAGAGAGGAAAGGGAAATGTGGAAAAAAGTTTTATTTATGAAATGGCTCAGCAAATACATTTGCTTAATGCAGCTTTACACACACATACATTAGCACACTAGAAATGATTTTATATAGAACCATGTATAAAATAATGTAGCATTTAAATAGGAAAAAATAAATAAAATACAAAAATATAAAACAGTTTTAATATTTATAAATAAAGAAGCATACAAACACACACAGTTATATTAAAATTCAAATATCACTGCATCACGACAATAGTTTTTGGTAAAAGTTAATACTCTTGTGCATGTCATGTGTGTATTTAATGCACATTTTCATGTTCAATTTCGTGTTCAAAACAATTTTTTTCAAGTACGTTATTTTATTCAAACACAGCCCTCTTTGGTTTTATTTACCCTTAGAAAAACAAAATAATAATAAATAAATTTTATCCTTTGAACTTTCAACATTGTTGGAGCTTCTGTTGGATTTTCTGACACCAAAATGATTTCCAATTTTTGATATTCATTTATATTTTTTTCTTGTTGCTGTTGTTCTGTTTCACACTCATTGCAGTTGTTTAACAATTTGTTTGTCATGTTGATGATTTTAACAGTCGAATGTTGCAATTGCATTTAACGTAAAAATTTAATTAAAAATCGTGCTCATGACATCGAGTATCATGTACGTGTATAACAGAGTGTGCATTTATTTGGGATTTTATAGATAAAATTTATTTATACGATTTTTATATTTTTTTTATAATATTTTATTTTTATCGCAACTTTCTTTTGTATTGGGAACAAATTTAATAGTCCTGTTTTTAAAATAGTGACAGTGCGATAAAAGGTGTTGGAGAATGTAGCGGAAATAAATTTGAAAGAAACTTTAATGGTTTTGGGAATAATTTTAATTTTCGAACTTTTTTACAAATTTGTTTTGATTGAGTTTGATTTAACTTTAAAGCGAAAACGTTTAATGGGTGAAAAATTCAGAGGTACTTTTAAGGAAATAAAATAAAAAAAAAATCTAATTGAATTATAGATTAAAACATTGCTCAGCTTTTAGTGGATCTACTTTAATTAATTTTAAAGAATGAAATTTTCCTAGCATACGAAACAATTAAACTATTAAAGTAAAAAAGTGTGAGGACATGTCACGATGTAACTACCAAAGCCCCGTGTGTGAACATATATATCTGGCACTTTAAGTACTTTACTAAACTTAAAAAAAAACTTCCAGTTAACCATATGTCTTTGACAATTATAACTGTTATTTAATTAAAACTGAACTTGGTGAAATTGGCCGTAAGAATCGAATATATTTAACGTTTTATACAGAACATAGTGAGAGATGACGCCAACTTCGTCCAGGTTACGGGCAAAGATGAGGTTTTTTTACCGGAATTTGTTTATCCCACCCCGTGATTTGGGTAAAATCGAAAGACACCATCTAGTTTCTTTGTGGGATAAGATGGTACCGTTCGCAGAGAAAATAAATTTTTTATATGGTAGACATATTATCGTAACTTTAATCATATTATTGTTACAGGCAACCATATTGCCGTTATGTTGGCCACCGAAAATGTTATGGTTTATAGTTATCATATTTTTTTACTACTATTAATGGTTTTATATTAACAAAAGCAACTTTATATTATAAGTGGACAACATTTTATTGTAATATTAACCAAAACATATTTATATATATTTATGAATATTGTCCCGTTGTTCATTTTTGGAGCATACGGCAACAAAACATATTTAGGGAAACCTTAATATGGTTGTGTCTTCTTGCTGAATGAATAATAAAGGCAATATATGAATGGCGGTATTAAAAATTGGTTTAAGTAACTATAATATATTTAACAAATTTTTGTTTAAAGTAGTATAGTTTGAGGTGACCATATCGAGAAATGTGTTTTCTTTACGTGCTATAACCAGTGCAGGGTGTAATTTTAACTCGGGAGACTACTGGTTCTTGGGTCAGCCGCGACCCCTATTGGATCTCTCAATGTTAAGCATTTGACTTATCGGTGCACAGATGGCTGAATTGTTAATGAGCGTTAGAACAGGTCGCATTTGAAAAGTTGTTTTAATGAAATTTGGTATTTTAGCTTTTGTATTTAGAATGCCTCTAGAGGTTTGTAAGGGAATTAGGTGCAGTCGATACCTGGGATTCGGGAAAACTCCAAGATTGACAGATATCAAGAGATCTTCACGATCTTTTGCTATTGCGGCTGACCAAAGATCCAATTTGGTACGACGGAAGTCAGTACCTCTATTGGGAGAGCGAGAGATTGGTAAACGAATTATTTGTTACCAAGTGGTAAAAAACCACCATGGAGTTGGCCCTTGGACAGGTATCCGCAGCTTTCATTAGGACAAAATCTATGGCACATCATTATAGGTTCATTATTTACAAATGTCTTCCCGGAAAATAAAATAAATCGTTAAATTAAAATTAAAATTATTTTAAGCTACCGAAAATTAAAAGTAAAATTAGGGAGTTTAAGTTAGTGTAGTCAGTTGTTGCAACGTCCATATAAGTTGTATATTCTTTAAAATAAAGTTTGGCCTTATTGATAGGTGAAAATATCTTATGAGAGTTGGAGGCGTCAAAAAATCGGGTCGCTTTTTTCAATTGTTTGGTTGTCAGTTGTTTGTGCTGTAAGGTACTATTCCCCGGGATATGTATGGATGCCTATTTCATCTCTTTGTGTCACATTATCAGAATATATTGGTTTAGCTAATGTTCGTTTCTCGAGAGACGAAAAATTGGCAGATCTCTCATTTTGGAATCACGGCTGATCACGACTTCGGTCCTGGTCTGGTTATTGGTAACGTTCTGGTACTACGTTCTAATTCTAAAAAGTCGGCTCTTACGGCTGTTTATCCATCCATTGTGGGGAAGTTCGCCCTGCTGGCTTATCTTCTTTGGCGCTGTTTTTAATTTAAAGAGGCGAATGCATAATTCTACCGGACTATGAACTTAATTTGCCAGGCATGCATTGTGCCCAACTAGTATTTTTGAACACTGCATCTTAAGAATGTCTAGACATTTTTGTGGGACATCATACCTTTCTTATATTTACCACAACTAAAATCACTTAGTTGTTCTAGAAAGGCCTTCAAAATTAAGTTCTTTATGTTTTTTTTTTGGAAATTTAAGCAAATTTTGTACTTAAAAATACTACAGAGTTTTCTGGAAATATGTAAACTGGTGTTTTTCCGTGACAGGCTTCAGTTAATCAAAAGTATACGTGGTGTAAAACTGACACATGTTTAATCAATTGAGAAGTTTATATGAACGATTTTATTAAACATTCACTAGCCTTAGAAAACACAGTTTTAACAAATAAGGGAGTTTTTTTAAATCATAATTTAATTAATAAGATTTAGTTTTAATGTGCTTAATTCCTTATTCATAATATTGATAAACTGAACTTTATTGTTGGTGGGATAAGCTATTCCTATACGCACTTCACTAGTTGCTTAGTCCATATCAGCGGGATACTTCATTCAAAGATTTTAGAAAAGCTAAAGATATTATTCAAATAAAACTGTTAAGCGAATAGGAATTATTAATACTCAAAAATCTTACCCGTAATAATCAAAGCTTAAACAAAACACCAACAACAAACAGCGTTTTTCTCTTTTCTTATAATTTAATTTAATTTAATTTAGTTTATTTTTTAAATAATTCAACTTTGAACAAAAGTTTATTTAAAAAATGTTTTATTTTATTTAGAAATTTTTATAAATTTAATTATGTATTTTATAAATTTTCTTTCGTCTATGGTAATATGCGTATGTGTTGCAACAAAACAGCTGCAATAGTTTTTTGTGAAAAACAAAGCTTATAAAACACTAACAGGTGTTGTGCCAATCACAGGTACTTCATGCTATTAACTTTGTTTAATATTTACATATTTATTTTGTACAACACACACAAACACGCACACATACAAATAAAAATTGATAAAAAAAAAATGTATGTCATGCATTTTAAACAATTCCAGGGAAAAACAACTACAAAAAGAATGCTATAAAAACAAAAAGAAGAAATAAACAATTTATGAATTTAATTAAAAAAAAAAAATACTCTTATTCATGTGAAAATTGTATTTTAATTGAAAACTACAAAATGTATGTAGTGGATTTGCCAAAATTTTTTTTGCAAAAGAGTTAACATTTTAAGAGAGAATTAATTAGCAAGGATATTTTAACATTTTGCAATTTATTTTTTAATTTTATTTTAAATCAGGCTCAAGTTCATCAAATTTAATTTTCATTAAATTATTTAAGTGAAGGAAGGACTTTTCCAACATGAAATGAATTAAAATTTATTGATAATTTTTATTCTTAAGTGAGCGAGGTCTTGAACTCGGGTCGTACTTGCGTGTTTCGAGAATAATCGCATTCTCACCATCAGAGTGCTCTGCAGTTTTGGCCTTTTTGCTACTGCGAGGACAGTAAGTATCAGTGTTGCCAAAACTTGGAGACCAAAAATGGCTAAATTTACGGGACAAAATGGCTAAAAAATTGCTAAAAATGGGTTAAAAAATGGCTTAAACCTTTTTTAAATAAAAACACATTAAAATTCAATAACAAAACATAAATAATTCATTTAAAGTTGTTTACGATGAAATTGTAAGTTATAATCAATTTCTTAATTAAGAATAAACGTTATTTAATCACCCTTATCATGAATTCCACATGTGAAAATCTCCGAATAAAATTCTTAATTCACATGGATTTTAATTTTGTATCATGAATTCCCTGTGAATAAAATAACATGCCTGATTTTAAAAACCTTTGTCATTATATTCGGAGTTGTAAACAAAAAAACAATTAATGTATTTAAGAAAACTGTGTTTTTGGAAATGTATGGAAATAAATTCCATATTTGAATTAAATATCGCTTATTCGCTAAAAGCGACATGATGCACAGTCTAATTTTTATTAAAAATTGCGAACATGGCTAAAATTCGCAAAAAATAGAAAAAAAAACTTGTGAACAAACCCTAAAATTTATTTGAAATCGCTAAACGGGATAAAAGAACAGAGTGTCGAAATAACAAGAAAAAAAATTTGCAAAAATTGCGAAAATTCGCGAAAAGTTTTAATATTTTAAACAAGTCATAAAATTTATTAAAAGTTTTTAAACCTATAAGAAATGGCAATAATTCGGTTAAAATTTTTATATAAGCGGAAATTCGCAATAATTTGTAAACAGCGGCATGGTCTACTATTTATTAATTATCGTTAAAGCTGTAAAGAATCACAGGAAAAAATTGCTTTAATCGGCAACATGGCTAAAATTCGGGAAAAATTTAAAACTTGTAAAAAAATTCGCGAAAAGTTTAAATATTTTAAACAAGCCATAAAACGAATTAAAAGTTCAAAAAACTATAAGGAATGGCAAAAATTCGGTAAAAATTGTAAAATTAGCGAAAATTCGCAAAAATTTTCAAACAGCGGCATTACGGCAAAGTCTACTATTTATTGTAAATCGTTAAAGCTGTAAATAATCAGAAAAATTACAGTAACAAATCGCTTCTATCGCGAACATTTCTAAAATTCGCGAAAAATTGCAAAATTTTAAACAAACCCTAAAACTTATTTGGGATCGCTAAATGAAATAAATTAAATTTGTGCATTTGAAACGTTTTTTTTTTTAATTTTAAATAAAAACTTACATTTTCTTCCTTTTCCGACAGACAACTCTTTGTGAATTATTTTCTTTATAAGTCGTAAAAATATTTCACATGTGAACTGTTAACAATCGTGTGTAAAAAAATAAATTCACAAATAATTTTTTTTGGAGTTGAAAAATATAAACATTCGGAAATTTCCACAAAAAATTTTATTCATGATACCAACAGTTCACACGTTCGGTAATTTACATTTGAAATTTTATTCATGATAAGGGTGAATATTTTTAAAGATATTTAAAAATTATATCATCGATAAATTTTATGTCGTTATTGTTCATCTCATAGGAATCACTCGTGAGTATTACTTTAAAATAATTTGAAGGTAAATCATAATCACGACAACATTTACCCAACCTTTTGGTTCCAGGTCTACAATAAAAAACAAGTAAGAAAATATAGTCGGTCAACCCTACGCCTCATTAGAACCTGTGTACCAAATTTTATTAAATGATCTGCAAATTTGTGATCTGTACTTTACGCACAAGGTTTACATGGACAGCTAGCCAGCCGGACAAACATCGTAAATTCGACTCAGAAAGTGGTTCTGAGTCAATCGGTATACGAAAAGGTGGGCTTAGGACCATGATTTTAAGGTGTTACAAACATCAGCACAAACGCATAGTACCCTCTCCACTATTGTGGCGTTGGTATAAATATTTTATTGATAAAATCGAATTAACGGTTTCTAAATGTAACCTATTTCTCAAATTACTTTTAACGATGTTTACTTGGCGAAATAACCTCTCTACTTCAGCGTTAGACCATGGTGGTGAGAGAAACTTTATAGCAAATTCTGAAATTTCTAAAAAAATTTGTTGCCGCCTGCATCTCTTTATTGAAATACTTGCAACCAGAAAGAAAATCCAATGTTTGTGTTAGTATTGGAATACTGTTCCTTTATTTTGAAAGATGTTTCATCATCATCTTTTATAGCGATTTTCAACATTTGTAAAAGTGTGATTTAAATTAAAGCGTTTTAATTGTAAAAAATGTTTATTTTGCTTTTATAAATTTTTATAATAAAGTAAAAATTGTTCTCTTAAAAGAAAAACGGCATGAAAAATTTTATGGCTAAACAAGTTGAGAAATGGCTTAAAAAAATGGCTAATGGGTAAATGCATTTTTTAATGGCTAAACAGGGTGAATCTAGCCACTTAATCGCTAAATTGCCAACACTGGTTAGTATATAGTCAATTTTCCAATCATTGGTATTTTGATGGATCGTAATTTGCTGTAATTAATTATTTTTTTTTAATTTTTACATGTTTCTTCCGTCAAGTATTTTTCTTGAAGACACAATAACATTTGTTTTTATGTTGACCTTTCTTTGAACAACTTGAAGGACAAATGTATGCATATAGAGCGCTTTAAAATAATCGTTTTCTTTGTGGATAATCTAACTGTTTATGGTTTTTAATCCAAGTTTAATTTTATTTTAAATCAGGCTTAAGTTCAACAAATTTAATAATTTAATGAAGGAAAGAATATTACAGTATGAAATTAATTCAAATTTATTAATTATTTTTAAAGTGTTAAAATATCATGTATCTCAGTGATAGTGATCTGTCTATCAGTGCGGGGATTGCGGGTTCGATTCCCGCCAGACAAGCGTAGAGCTTCGCGGAATGAGCTTAGGGGGAAAAATGTGATCATAATTAATTCGTTATTTTTCCAATATTGTGCAAATGTTACTGCATCGATGCATTTGCAAAACTGTGTAATATGTTTTTACTCTACACAGAAAAAATTCTGGCCACTTCTTTTTCCAATTAAACCGTTTATCAAAAATTTAATCAAGTGAATAAAACGTTTACTGCAGAAAATGTCTTTTACATCAAAAAATATTTAATTGATACTGTTAATTTGTTTACTGGTGCAAATTTAATTGCTTTTTAAAATCACAAATTCTTTAATTGAAATCAATTTTTTTATTTTTCTCTGTGTACACCAAACGTAATATGCAACACTAAAATCAATAGTTTATATTTACTCGTCGTATGCATTATCTAAAAATCGATAGCTGACTCTTAGTGAAACAATTATCAATTAGCTGTGAGATTCGTGCTTTGCAATAAGTAGAGTAAGCAAAACCAAAGAGGTAATTGATAGAAAATATAAACAATTGCATAAATATGCAATCTTAAATGGTACCTTATCTCTATTTGATAAAATGCTATACAGATTGCATATGTTCCAGAGGCCGGATTATACATATTTAGATACCCTAAAGTTGTCAGATGAACGACGAATGGCGGTTGCTCAAAAGTATCAAGTACTAAAAATGTGTTGTATATGTCTGGGCGGAAAATAATAAATCTTTAAATGTTGTTAATAGAAATATTTTAACATAAAACAAGTACAGATGCAGAAAACTACAAAACATTTCTTGAACTAATTTTTACGTGAACAAAGTCACGGGTAAAAGCTCTAGTATTGTATAATTATATTTAGGTGTATTAATATTGGAAACAATAAGATGGTAGCTTGCACAATCATAATATGTTCGTCGTTTATAATGGTAAAAAATGCAAAACGTTATTGCTTACAATTAAACATAGAAATATAACTTCAATATTAAACTCGATTATTGTAACCATAAATATGATTGTGTGCAACCATATGAATGTGATAAACATGTTAATAATATAATTTAGGCAACAACAGGTATGATTTAAAATATCACTTCCCAATTGGATTTTTTTTTTAACCACTTTCTGGAGGTTGCCTACATAGTTCCTTCTTAGACATTTATAATTCATGTTTTCTGCTTGCATTGGAAATCTGCTTAAATCCAATGAATTTTTTTTTTAATGATGCTGGAAAATTTGATCTAATTCTTAAAAATAAATACATAATTAAAATTCAGCTCTAGATATCTGCAATATTTTGCTCTCCATGTTGTAATTTTATGCAACCAAACCTTAATTTAAAGTTGCTGGGTCCTTAAATTTTTTTTAGTTAAAAAAAATATTTTCTAGAGAATTGCCAAAAATATTTTTTCAAATACAAACTCTTTTTGGTTGTGCTAGTTCTGAACCCTTTTTTCTCTGCATGTATTACCCCATTATCCGTCAATGCCCTTTTTTTTAGGGCGCATTTAAAAAAAACGTCTGTTATAATATGTACATACAGTTACTTAAGCCGGTAGATTGGCGGATAAAAAACTTACCAAGAACTTTTTCTTAAAAATTAAATTTCAAATTTATTGTAAAATTGTAGTACTTAGTAGAAGCGTAACGCAATTTATAATTTCTGCGGAAGTTGTATATAAATTATAGTTTGATTTCCATTCAATTAAATTTTAACAGCCCTGTATCTGCTTTTCTTTCATTTATTACAAATTGCATTATTATTTATATCTTTTTTCCTTTATCGTGGGGGGTTTTCTCTGAAACATTTATGCGTTCCAGAAAACTGTTATTTTTAAAATGGCAGCAGACATTGTTTAAAAAATTAAAATAAAAATGATTTTGTTTTTCCTTTGTTCATTTGCGATATTTGGTAGTTGCGTCTGTGTGCATTTTCAATTTTATAGTTGGGCAATAAAAAAAATAAGAAAGTGTGCATTTTCCAATATTCTCTTTTTCATTTAGCATTAATGCATAAATACTTTAGTTTTATCTCACAGAAACTTTTAATTTAGCCTTAAGCGGTTATTTTTAAGTTGCTTGCCGTAAATTATGCATTAAAAAATTTTATGTTTATGAGAAATAAAAACAACACAAACGGAAAGAAAATAAAAAAGGAAATAAGGACGTTGTTATTATGTTAATGCATAAATTAAAAGAAAGTTTTTCTAATTTTCTACATTTTGATTGTATGTGTTTGTTATGGGCGTTTTTTCGTTTTTCCACTTTTTAAGTACAATATTTAAAATATTTTATTATGTATAATTTATGTGCATTTAAAGCAAATGTTTTCTTTTTTTTTTTTGTTTAAACAGAAAATGCCATTGGCTAAGTTTTAATGATCCACTACACAGAAAAAACTCCCTAAAAATGAATTTATAAAAAAATATTATAAATCGAACATTAAATTCTTTCTTAGCAGATCTCATGAGGTTTCGTTAATCATTGCATAATTAAAGATGGATAGCTGATTGGGCTTCCGCATCCAGTGCACCGGTGTTAGCATGCATTTAGGTTAACTGGCACGGTGTTTTTGTATGATTGTTTTTTTGGGGGCGCCAATGACCTTTCACGTCGCTACAAGGATCACAGGCAACTTCGAATTCACTGGGAACTCGAAAAACACTCTCCTCGTATAAATGCTGACTGTCTGCGAGCGCTTAAAATCAGTTACCACGTATATCTAGGGGACGTTTCATTATGCGGAACCTATCACGCGTCTGGTATCATTCAGCTTTGCTTCCCAAAAGCAGATAATAAAACATACAATATCATAAAATATTATTAATAATTAATTATCAGCAATTGGACGCGAGGGGGTGCTTTAATACCATGTGAGATAAGGCTTTGATGGCTTTATCTCTCATTCAATAGAGAGATAAAGCCTTTTTTCATTTGAATGAGAGATAAAGCTCACATTAGCAATATTAGAAAATGGCTTTATCTCTCATTTCAGTTTTGAAGAACTTTTGCATTTTACATTGATTAATAGTTTTCTTATTTTTATAATTAAGAGGTAATAATAATAATAATAAAGCAAGATTTGAACACCTTTGTGTAAATTTTTGCAATTATATTATGGTGGGGGTGCTTTAACACAAACGGGAATAAGGCAAAATTTGCTTTATTTTACTTTTAAATGAGAAATAAGACAAAAAACGATTTTGCGTTATTTCCCAGCAGGATATAATTTTAAATATTGTTTGACTATCCGCATACGAATTCTTTCTTTAACAGTATGTTTCCTGTTTTATGTGCATTCATTGAAGGAAGAAAATCTAATAAGATCAATTGAAACAGGTGTGATTGCAGGCCAATGTGTCTCAGTTATTGAAGTTGTTAAAATTATAAAAAAGTGTGAAAGCATAATTGAGGTTCTATGCAGTTAATGTGCCGAATAATCTCATCCTACAGCTCTTCAATTGTTGCTGGCTTATCGACGTACACCTTTTCTTTCAAATAACCCCAAAGAAAGAAGTCCAACGGTGTCAAACAACATGATCTTGGCGGCCAATTGACATCACCACCACGTGAGATAACACGGCCATTAAATTTCTCGCGCAAAAGAGCCATTGTTTCGCTAGCCATGTGGCAAGTTGCACCGTCCTGTTGAAACCACATATCGTCAACATCCATATCTTCCAATTTGGAAAAAAATACGGCCCGATGATTCCACCAGACCATAAACCGCGCCAAACAGTCACTCTTTGTGAGTGCATTGGTTTTTCGACAATCACTCTTGGATTATCATTCGCCCAAATGCGTCAATATTGCTGAGAATCCACTGAGGTGAAAATGTGCCTCATCAATGAAAGTGATTTTCTTTGAAAATTGATCATCCACTGTTGCAATTTCTGGCCATTGATGACGTTTGGAATGGTCAAGAGGGTTTAGTTCTTGAGTCAGTTGCACCTTGTTAACATGTAAATGCAAGTCTTAATGCATAATGTTAATCAACGAAGAGCGTGAGAGGTGCAATTGTTGGGCACAACGACGAGTTGAGGTGGACGGCTCTTCAGCCACACTATCGTGAACAGCAGCAATATTTTCCGGAGTAGGAGCATGCACTGGTGTTTTCACATCTCTCACTGACCCGGTTTGCAAACTTTTTTGCACGATTTTCCGATTGAACGCACATTTGGACGAAGTGCAGGACATGATTTGAACGCCCATTTTCACAATAAGCCTGAATAACTGAAACGCGTTGCTCGATTGTGTATCTTTCCATGAGTAAAGTTGTAATAATGGAAAACTTTTTATACGGCCGATAAAATGCTACCCTTAGCTATCAGTAAGTTGTGAAAACGGGCCTAAGTCTCTTTATCAAAACAGACACAGAAATTTTTACATGTGTCCTTGATTGGCTGAGTATGAGTTAAGTGTATTTAATGTTTAACACATTTACATAATTATTTTGCTGATAAAAATTCTAATGTTAATTTCTATACAATCGATTAATATGATGCATTATGGAAAATAATTCATAATCGTCTATGTAACAGACAGTGTTTTCAAATAAACTTAGACTGACTAAATATGCATACACAACAGCACACACAAGCACATGCACAAAAGCATGGCATATGGCTTTTATGAATACTTGTTACAAGGTTTTTGCATTTTTATTTCAACAAAAAAACTTTGTTACATAAAATGTTTATTTTAAGTATTCTTACATGTTAAATTTACTTGGAAAACCAATGATCGTAACAGACAACTTAGTTGTTGGAAATAAAAAATATTTTGTATATATTTTTTGTTGTGCAAATCTCCATATTGTTGGTGAATTGCTAAATGTTTGCAGATGTCTCATGCACACATTAAGCAAAACAAATTTAAACAAAAACGCACTTTGTTATACCCATCAGTCGTGTTGTATGAGTGTGTGTGTACTTTAGTATGTAGTATAAATCTTTTCAGGCCCTGCGGTGCCACTATTCTCTCATTCTATTTGCAATGCAAAAATCGTTTATCTAAAATTGTGTAGACTCTCTTGCCACCACAACAATTACCAACATTTGACAGCGGCAAAAGCATTGTGTGATGCTTGAAATCCTGGAAATCCTTTCAGTCAGTACTGAAACTTTATTTCGTTTAATTTTTTTACGTTTTTTCGTTGTATTTTTTGTTTGTTTCAGTTTTAGGTTTTTCTTTCTGTGAAATGAAAATGATTTATGCGTAATTAAGCTTTCATTGTTGTGTTTAGCTTGATTAAACATACTGCGATTTTTGTATAAATTGCCTTTTTATGCGCTTCATCACAGGTGAAAAAGGTATAATAGGTTTGTCATTTCGTTTGCAATTTCTATAATGTTGACCTTATATATATGTCTGTCCTTAATTTATATAAAAACAATGTAAATATTTAAATAAAATGTTCACAGAAAACATGGGGAGTTAAAAATGTTGACCTTAGGGCATGTTAAGTAGAGGCCTGCACAATTCCATTTAAACACTTGTCCAAATCATTGATTTTGCAAGCTCTTTTCTGTAGTAATGGGAGAACAGAAAAAAACCACAAACGAACACTTCAAATGAGAAGCGAGCATAAAAAATACTCTCAAAAATTATAAAGGGAATTAAAAATACACAAAGCAATGAGAGTGGGAATTTTTAATTTTTTTTTAAATGCAAGTATGCGATATGTGTGTACGAAATATTTTGAGATTTATTTCATTGATAATATTGCAACAACAAGCCTCTGCAAAAAAAATTATTTGTATGCGTACACCACATACAACACAAAGCAAATATCACAAATTCTCGCAAACTGCACGAAGTAATTTTTAAATACTAGGAGTATAAGGTTATATTTTTTACTGTTTAAAAATGAAACAAGTACTGTCTGAAGTATTTTTCTTTAAATTTGTGTACCCTCACAACACTATTTGAATTGTGACAGTAACGGACAGCATTTGTAATTGTTGTTGTAATCAAATGTTTTGTGTACACATTGGTTTTTTGTTGTGTGTTTGATTTTTAAATACATTTGCGCAGGCCCTCACAATAAATTATAAATGTTCTGGGTCAATATGAGAAGTGAAGTTGCTTTAACGAAGGCCGTCTGCCCGTATTCATTAATGTTGGTTGGAATCGGCTTTCCGATTACGCTAGATTCGATCAGAACTACGCTGTTTATATCACAGATAGTCCGGATAGTCCGGAATAGGTTGCGTTTCAAGTTCAGCCAGATCGGTCAACAAATAGTTAAGATATAAGCAAACAACTACGACTGCCTATAATTTTAACCCATAAGTTTCGAACGTTACCTCCATAACTTTACTTTTCGAAGTTTTTTTATAATCTATGAATTTTGTACTTCAGAAATTGACCGAGTTATGGACAAATTATTATTTGTTTTTCTCAAAATAATGGTTTTGGCACAATATCTTCCAAATTTGTTTCGTTGGCCATTTATTTCACTTAGCGCTAATACAAATATGCTTCCGAGATAGAGATATTGACACGGCATCGCCCATACCTTATGATCTAGAAAACATGTCACTTTCCAGAACATGCTAAGGGTATACATATATGATTCGGCACAGCTGATTATAGCACATTTACTCGTATAGATACATATATGTATGCCTGTTTGCGTGTGCCCAACAAACACGAGGTCAAACCTTTGATATGAAATGACATCAAACACAACTCTCAAACGTTTTTCAATTGTTTGATTTTAACATTGAAATGCGAATTGATAATGATTTGAAAATAAACATTTGACATCAAATGTTTATAAATTTGATGTCAAATTGATATCAAATGTTAAATTCAAATCAAAACTAAACTTTGCAATACTAAAGCGAAAAATTAATGAAGACATTAAAAAGGGCGGTTAAAGTTAAATTTTTACTTCGCTTGTGAAAAAAAATTATTTGTGAGTAGTAACAAAGATTAAGAATACGAATTAAAAAATATAAAACGAGAAAGTGAAGAAATTATAAGTTTGTTGTATGATCGCGGTGCTCCTCCGCAAAATAAAAGGGAGCCAATTATTTCGTCTTTGCAAGAATTGGGAGACGGAAAAAACTTAATTTTATCTTTAAGCTTTAGAGCTGAATGTTTGTCTCACAGTTTATTTAAATAAATAATGAATTTCAATTAAAAAATAAAATATTTTTATTTATGTTCCACAATTTTTTATAATCCACATTTGAAAGAAAATTTGAGAATTACGTTTGCAAGCAAGTTGAAAATGAAGGCATTTTTCAATTTGAAAATTATTTCCCCTTTTTGTTGAGAAACGATTTTCAAATCATTATCAAACGTTTGTCGTTTGAGAAAATGATTTTCAATTTGAAATCAAACCACCGTGTTTGTTGGGTCTGCTTGTTTTTTTTTTTGTCAGTGTGTTGATTTTGGTTTTATATTTTGCTGGTGCCTGAAAGCACGCACAATCAATGATTCTTCTGAAATGAGATTATTTAAAACGCTTTTTCATTTGTGACATTAATGGGTTTTCTTTTTTTAGAATTAAAAATATTTTTTAAGAATTGCTTGCGGTTTTTATAGTTTTTTTTTTCTTTAGGGACCTTTTAAGAACGTTTAATATTGTCATGGACCTCGAAAGGAATAATCAATACAATAAAACTAAAATTATATTTAGATTGTGTAATACACATTTTATGTAAGATAAGTTCTCGTAGAGTCAAATTTATTTGTAAGTAGATACTAAGAGAAAACTAGCAAATTATTGACATGACATTCAAGTTAATAAAAGAAAAACTTCTATAATTCTCTTCACCAAAATTATGTATAAAAAGATTTAAATTTTAGGTTAAAGTTTTTATTAAAGCTATTTTGCTGAATTTTATCTAGAGGTAACTCTCTGTTGTAGGCCTATACGAGGGCAATTCTGACATTTCATAAAACAAAACTACTATAAAATTACTATTTGGCTAATTTGTAGTTAAATATTAAATATTTTTAATAAATTATAATCCTTTTTCTTCGACCTTATTTATTAAATTTTATACTTTAATAAATTATTCAAGCTTAAGGTCACTTTTTTAAAAATTAATTAATTAAAATTTAAATATTTTTAAGAAAATCCGGTTAAGTCTTGTAACCTGTTTAAGGATTCAATAAAAAAAATGTTGATTCAAATCTAACGATGGTATATGAGGCCTATTCCGGGAGGACATTTAAGGCTACGTGACATTAAGGATTGAAGCTTATATGTCAAGTTTATTAAATATGCCAAATTGATTAAAGAGGAAAGATTTTCCCTACATAATCCTCTAAGAGTTTCAACCAACAAATTCAATTTAATATCGTATATATTTCACCTTCAAATGAATCAAAAGAGCTCCTTACAAAAATTTTTTTTAACACAAACCACAAAATTAATAGTTTTTTTTGATAAGAATTAAATATATTTTTTAAAGTCATACAATGCAACAAGGTTTAAAAAATCTGTCTATTTTCCATACGTTTTCCTTACATGCAAAGATCTCAAAACCCCTTTTTAATATTTCCAGTGTTTCTTACTAAAAACGGCAGCTGAGCGTTCTCAGTACATAATTTTAGCAGCATCCATTGTCAAAGCCAAGGACCCTAAATAATAATTATGCTCATTTTCATGTTCCAAAATATTGACCAATGCTAAGAAATATTCTATAAAAAATTTCTTTGAATTATTATGAATAATGAAAATAAATATTTGTTAAGCATAACTGTTATATCCAATTAATATCCTTTTACATTGGCTTATAACTATAATGATCGATAAATATTTATTTCTCTTACAGATTACTATTACCAAAGATTTGTATTGGTTTTATTTACGATAATAATTATTTTTAATATTTTCTTGATATTATTTGTTACATTTTTGCAGATTATACATTCATATTAAAATGAGTTTGAACGTTTTATTCATATCTATAGAATAGTAATAGTTATGTTCGAGCAAAATTTACTTTAATTTTATACCCATAATAGTTAACATAAATTTTTAAAAATAAAAACTGGAAATAATAATTATTCTTAATAAATAAAATATAAATTTTTTCGTTTTAATTATTCGCAATTTTTATCGAATAAAAGTTATAACTATTAAGTCCTTGGTCAAATCTATAACAAAACATTAAATAAGAAACGAAGGGGCAGAAAAAAACAGACGTTGTCAAATCAAAGACGAAATGTTTTCAAATTAAGACCAAAGAAGTATATAAATACCTAACGTTGTCGAATTAATATCACTCTGTTGTTAAATTGAGAATCTGTTGTTGAATATTAAACGAATACGTTGTCATTTGTATACTCTCCTTCGCTAGTGGTGAGTAAGGTCATCCTAAGTTTGTCATTCGGTGTGAAACTTTTTTAGTGTTCATCGAAGAAGCCATAAAGTATAAACTTTTTGAGTTTTTGAGTTATTCTATGTCGGTTTACCCATGTCCGTCTGTCTGCCCGTTCGCCTGTCCGTCCATCTGTTTAAAATAGGATTATTTTAGAAAGACTTAACACAAAATAACTCTATTGGAGTTGAGCTTTTTGTGGTTCTCCTTACCAGTTTAGAATTGAAGTCCAGCATAATCAGTTCAGTAGTAAAAGAGGCTTTGTCTGCCTGTTCGTCAATCTGTTCAAAACAGGCTTATTTTAGAAACACTTAACACAAAATAACTCTATTGGAATTGAACTTTTAGGGGGTTTCTTTAGCAGTTTGGAATTGAAGTCCAGCATTATCAGTTCAGTAGGAAAAGAGGATTGAATACAAATGTGGAGCAACCTCCTTCAAGAATTTATATTTATGTTAAAAAAAACCAACATAAATTATTGTCAGAATTCATCGATTCTCATTAAATAGTACTAAATTTTGTGTGGATCGGTCCCTTATTCAACATAGGCCCCATGCAAAGCCTAATCTCACAATACCCTAACGAAAAATGCTGTTGTAGTAAAATTTGGTCTGCCATAGTTTTATAACAATAAATATTACTTTGCAAAATTTCGCTAAGATCGGTCCATAATTTACTATACCCATTTTATAAAGATCCCTTTCGAAAAATACTTTAGTACATTCAGCTAAACCGGTAACGAATAACACTGTCAAATTTAGTGAAGGTCGGTGCATATATAACCATATGCCTCGTATAAAGCGTACTTTCCATTTATGTTTGCCAACCCATTTGAAAAAAAATAAACCAATTAAAAAGTATTTATTTACAGAGCGCATGTTATATATTTTTATAAAATATGAAGGGGAAAAGGGGTAAAAAGTGTCAAATCTGGTGAATACGGTAACCTTATATCTCCAAAACAAAACGAGATACAACAAATAAATTTAGTACTTATCGTTGCTCATTAGAAACAAATCAAAAATTCAGACCTTCTATCTTTAAAACCAAAAAAACATGGAAATAAATATAAAACTAAATACAAATGTAAATATGGTACTTTTTTGAAGGAGGAACGAGGATCGAGAACCTATAAGATAAAAATTGTTGGTACTTTTTAAATTTCTGTTAATATTGGACATAGAAACATACAATTAAAACTTTAACAGCCTGAGTAGATGGGAATCAATAGGAGGAAACATTTTTGGTCTTTAACTGGTACATTTTGAATTTCCGTAAGAATTACACTTAAAAACATTAAATTAAACATGCATGGTATAGAGTGAATACAAATCGGCAAAAGCGATATTTTTGGTTATCTTTCGTTCTTTAACTGGCACCTTTTGACTTTAATAAATATTTCCAAATTCGTCTATAAAATTCCACAGTTATATTTAACAGTTTCAGCTATTTCGTACTTTTTCCAGTCTGATATATAAGAAATACTTATTTATTCCTCTTGTGCATTATTAAGCTTAAATTTAAAGGCTGACCTTACAAAAAAAATTCCATTTCAAATAGAATTCAAATGAAGTCGGAATCATTTGTCTTGGCAATCAAATCGGAATATTTTTAGTTATGCATATAAAATTCCAGTAAAGTGCACATGCACACATATTTCTATGAAACACATATAAACAATGACAATTTATTAGACAGAAGGCAGGAAATACTAGAACCTGCAATTTTTAAACGTTAAAAATAAAATACCCAAAATTCTTGCCAAAAAAAAAAAAAAAATAATGAAAACAAAACAGCAACAGAATTTTGTTGAACAGTAAAATTGTTGAAATATTTTAAAACAAACAATAAATGAATAAATGGATAAACCAAGAACAGACACGTACGCACTTTAAATGCACTTAAACGAGCAAACATACACATATACACATTATGCAGATGCATGAAACGCATTAATGACATTGAAAACATAGCATACACATAGGGGTGAGAAAAATGTGTGTGAGAATATGTTTGTTTAAAAATGTTTTTATTGTGAGTACAGGATATCCGAAGGTATGTATTTGCTTTTTTTATGTGTGCGCATACAATAAGGAATTCGACTTGCCGTTTGCTGTACAGCGATGGTCTAGAAAATACAAAAAAAATTTTTTAAAAACTTGTTTGTAGACTTCCCTCCCAGAGATCCGATATAAAGTCTTTATAACTTTAATTAAATGCTCCTGTTTCCTTTATCTCTCTCTCTCGTTTAAGTTTGTCACATATTTTTCTGACAGAACAGGTCAAGGTATTTTTTTTTAGTCATTTAATAGTTTTTCAACAACACCAAAAAAAAAAACTAAAATATTTTTGTTATTACTTTTAAAGATATGAGTATCATCCAAGTTAAGCACTAAATGCAATGCAATAATAAATGTATCTTTTATTATCGTTATGTTGCCACTCGCAAGCATCAACAACAACAACAATAATTTACATTATTCATGTAGTCGAAGTACTACAAAAACTTATTTTTAAAACAAACAAATGTTCAAACATGTCAAATGAATTAAGAGACCCCCATCAGTATATTAAAACCTAAAACAACAAAAACAAAATTATTCTAAAATGTTTATGCAGCTGTCTTTTGTTGCTCGCAGTTAAAACAACATTGGGAGCAGCAACAGCAGTAGAGTAACAACAATAACTACAATGGCAATAACAATATCATTTTCCAAATCAACAACAAAGGCCAACAAGCACACAGGATTTAATGAACAAAATAAATGGTTGTGCGTAGATGTGTGTCTTGTACATGACCAGGAAATCCTCTAGAATGGAACATCCTCTTTTGGGGACAGCTGCGTGTGAGTTTTTTTTTGCTGCAAGGTCAAATATTGAAATTTAAGCCATGTATTTTAATTGATGAAAAATTTAACTTTCTGCATTTAATAGAAACAAAGGCAAATTACTATCATGAGTTTTTTAGTGCTATATCTGTTCAGAAATTATAGTTTTTAGAACTCCATGTTATTCAGAAGTGCTTTCTCATCAGATTAGTTGTCCGGGTTACCTAAATAGATCATTAAAAACTTTTTGAATTTTGGGCTCGAAGAATGTTCGTTTCAAATATTTTCTATGCTAATAAAAAGTGATAATACAAAATTTTGCTTAAAAAATTTTTATTTTTTTGCCAAGAAAATTTTATTTCTCAAACAACTGCGAAGATTTAAAAAAAACTTTGATTTTTCGTTTATTTAACAAACTAAATCGTTTTTAAGATACACGAATATTTGTTGTGAAACATCTTTCCATTTTGGAAACAACGGTATATCGCGAAAACAAGAGCTAAAAAAAAAAAAAATGGTTAGCACCATTGGAGTCAGCGAACTCAAATAAGGTTAACGCGCCCGGTACCCTGCTTGTCGTTTCTTTTCAACTAGTACAGTGTTATTAATCAAGCTTTATAACATCTGACATGAAAGAATTATAAAACGTTGCGGCTTCAGGCAAATTTATGCCTATTCCTAGAGTACGATTTATGTGTAATTTTTGTTAAATTATGAGCCGTTTATCTTGAAGTTTCAGACACAAAATGTAGCTTGTTAGCGCTTTATGCATTTTTCACTGCTCTTTGGAAAGCAACTTTATGTTGGACCTTGGGTAAATTTAACCAAATTTTTCCACAGCATTTTTATCTGCCACAATTTTAGCCGTATTAAAGTGTTTCCCGAGAGTGGCCATTTAATGGGACCTCTAGTTACGGATTGATTAATATAAAATTTGCATGATATTATTTTTAGCCATTTAAAGCTAAATTGGATAAAATTTCATTACAATATCATTATTCGTTACGATTTTAGAAGTTTTCCGAGAGATATTTTTATATAGAAACTACATTATAATACATACCGATTTTCACGATATTAAGAACTGTTTCTTTGAAAACTAAATTCAAACGGAATGACAAACTTAGCATACTCAAATCCCCACTAGTGGTTGTAATTAAAAAAATCAAATTTAATTCTATCCCAATTTGCAGCAAAAAAAAACACACAAATCCGGTCCTTGGGGAGAAAATAGTGCTAAACCACATTTAAATCTTTTAAAAGAAGAATGCAAAAATACTAGAATTGTAAAATTTACTGTAACCTTCCGATGATCGGTGCCTTATGATACGGTAAGTGCATCATATGGTCTGGCCAGACCTACTTAATTACGCTAGAAATAATGTTTTAGAAACCATTTTAATTATTAATTTAATTCTTTAAATGCAATTTACAATGGGGTATACATCTAACACTCAATTTACATCAGGGCTTTTGAAGCAACTTCCGAAAACACTTAGCGATCATACGATGATTTTTGGTTAAATTTCTATTTTTTATTTTCAGTAGGGCCTTGATTATCCGTAATTCAATTAACTGGCAGCATCAATTATCCGGGAAATAAAAACATTTTTTTTTCATTGATTAAAGTTTGATTTGCAACGATTACCTCCCTGTTATCCGAAATTATTAACAAATTGTCCTTTTCTATACCCACACCACAATAGTGGAGAGGGTATTATGCATTAGTGCTGATGTGTGTAACACCTTAAAATATTGCTCCTAGACCCATCTTAAAGTATACCGATCGACTTTGAATCACTTTCTGAGTTGATCTAACGATGTCCGTCCGGCTGGCTGGCTGTCGATGTAACCTTGTGCGCAAAGTAAACGCCGCAATTTCAGAGATAATTTAATCAAATTTGGTTTTTATTGGCACAAGGACCGAGCCTTCTGAAATTGGGCCGAATCGTAGGACCACGAAGGGAAATAGGGGGCAATTTCTGCCTCTCAGAAACTATCAAACCGATTTAAATGAAATTTAAAACATATTTAGATCCCTATTAATATAGCCATACACTCTCGAAAATTTGTTTTTAAATACTGTGTTGACCGACTATACTTTCTTACTTGTTTCATTTACTTTTGAACAATCAAAAAATATATAAATAAACGAAGAAAGAGAATTTCCCAACGTACTAATAGCATGTTCTGCCAAAATTACTTGATATTACTTGAAATACAATGAGGAACATTAAAATATTTACCCAATAATACATTCAGGGATCGACAATAACAGTTATTAAGTAACAATTTGTCTAAAAGTTTTTTGCGTATAGCATTGTGATGGTTATAAGCCAAGGAATAAAATGCTTAAAATACTTTTATTCTTTTACTTTTTTCAAACATTTCAAGAAATAACTGATATTTTTTAAATGATATTTTTTGATTCATAAATAAAGGTTTGACTAATATTTTTCAGTCAAAAATAAAAGTTAAAGTTTACATTATATTTTTTTCAGTCAAACAAAAAAGTTAAAATTTGACTGATATTTTTTCAGTTCAAATTTAAATGATTTTAGTAACAAATAAAAGTTAAGCTTTGACCGATATCCTTTTGGTCAAATGTAATAATAAAACGAAGTTAAAAGGTTATCTAAAACATAAAGGCAATCAAGAAATTAATGATTTTTTCTTTTTTTGTAGAAATATGTGCTGTGTTCATTTTTTAATAGCTCCGAAAAATGTAGTATTTAATAAAAAAAGAGATAATTATAAAATTTCTCTTATAAACAAAAAAACGTTAGTCTAATTTACGCTTTTATTTTTGACTGAAAAATATCCGTCAAAAAATAACAGTTGTTTTTTTTTTATTAAAATAATACTGATTAGTCATAACAGTTACAGTCCCTGTTAAGGCCCGTAAGCGACATGTTTTTGTCATCTGACATATGTATGTTACCTTTTTAACTTTGCTTCTGTACAAGTTAGACGCAAAGTCATCTGACAAAATTTCAATTAGAGCGTGCTCCATTTTCTTCTAACAAACCATCTGACATCACTGTTATTTTGAAAAAAAAAGTCTGTTGTTAGCAATCTATGCCGCAATGAAGCCGGCAGCGACGGTGCACTATTGACAGAATCATTAGCCGGCTGAGGTTGCTATTTTACAATACCGATAAATGTATGTTCTTTAAACCTTTTAAAAAAATAATGTACATACATATATAAAAAATAATTCATTATTATAACCAAAATTGGCATCTTCGAATTTAATGAAAAAATTTTTAAGATGGCTGAAATCGTTTACGGCGCAAATACAAATTTTAGTGGCGGCAGCACGCTATTTTGAAACCGAGAACTACGTTGGTTTCTGCAATAACTATGCGAAGAAAAAAGAGAGACAATGTCAAAAGCAAATTACATGTACGTTTGTAACCGAATATTATAAACCTTCTGTAAAAAAGCAATTTTGACAGACATGCACAATTACATGTGACTTGCAAAGTTGACAAGTCAGATGTAAAAAACATGTCGTCTATATGCTCCTTTAGCCACTACACAAAAAGAGTCCTCAAAAAAGCCACCATGTGAATTGAGTGTAAGTAATTGCATGGAATGTTCGTTGGGTCTGCAAACACCCATTTGTGTATGATTAACGAAAGTAGTTGAAAATTAATTTTTCACAGCAATTTTATTCAAAATATAGATTAAACCTTTTCACAGTTTTGAGCACAATATACTTAAGGAATTTATAGACTAAGGCACCTTAGCATCGCACACAATGGCAATGAATTCACGGATTAATAAAAACAAAAAGTTAAAGTAACGTGAAAACTAAAAGTACTCGGTTTAAGTGCACAAAAACTAAATGTCAAATATGTAATGGTGCTTTTGTAGTGAAGCGTTGAAATAAAACATTGTAACAAAAAATTTAAAAAACAGCTAAAAAAATATACATTTTTTTCGTAAATATATCCGATTTACCGGAAGTGAATATACAAAATAATTAATATAACCATGCAACCATCAAGCTCAGATATTTATTCAAATGTGAAGCTTAAATTTGTTAAAAAAATTATTTGTGGAAGCGGTTTTATTTTTTAAGTTTATATGGGAAATGCATAAGAAAAATTCATTTTCTCAATTTAATTGGACATAAAGTTATTAATTAGGTAGAGATATTAAAATTATTTTAAAGGTTTAACAAATCAGCGTTGTTTTATGCGCATCGGTGCGCCTAGAAGCCTTGGTTTAACAGACTGGTCCTGGGATTTGTGAAAATAGAACAAGTACACAAAGAAAGGACTCATGACAAGTGAAAGAAGTACCAACCCGTTTACTGGTTTATGAAGTACAAAAAGGTACAAAAATAATGAATTACAGTACAGTCTTTACCGGTGGTGTGGCACATTTTTTGGGACTTTCTACAATTTAGTCCTTGAATTTAATTCTAGAACTTATTTTATTAAAATAACACTACATTGTATTGAAATAATACTACATTATATAACTGATACTAAGCACATTCATTGAGAATATATCTGTGACTTGTCAAATGGTGTCAATTGACCCCCTCCAATGATAACCCCATGTAAAGGACTAGGTCTTATTTAAATAAAATGTTAGGACTAGAACCGGCCTCTACCACCAACGACTTATCATGGGACTATTTTGGTGTCAGTTCGCTTAACTCTAGGGGGGTTACAACTAGAACCGGTCTCTACCACCAAGGACCCATCACGCGATTACTTTGTGGTCAGTTTTCTTCCCTTTAGGGTAGCAATACGCGTTGAGTTTACCAACAAAAACCGCTTCATGACTTCTGCTATAATTTTTATTGCTGTTGTTGTTGTTGTCATTCATTTATGTATTTTTATTAGAGCTAAGCAAATGTGTGATTGTATGATGTTTTGTTAAATTGAAATTGGAATACAATAGATGAAAAAAATTACATATTTAGAAGAACAACTAAAGAACCGCACGGGTTGTTCGGAGGGCAACTCTCAAGTTTATTATTTTATTAATAATTTTTTTGTATGCGGGGTACCCGTCTCCTCCCTCTAAATCTAACAAAGTTTTCTTGGATCATGAAGTTTGTTCTTAGAGTTACGCACATCAAATTTAATTTTATTTTTTAGTATGGGTGGTACCTGCATTCCCCTGTCATACCCCCAAGATTTTGTTGGAAAATTAAGTTTATTCTAAGAGTTACGCACATCAAATTAAGTATGCATCACTCTTGGAGTTCTTCAGGTACAAGAAAAAAACAAAATTGTTTGTATGGGGGTACCCGTATCCCTCTCGTATACTCTAAAGACTTTGTTGTAAAATTAAGTTTGTTCTAAGATTTACGACAATAAAATTTTTACCTGTATCACCCCACTGTTACCACCAAGATTTTGTTAGACCATGATGTTTAATCTAAGAGTTACCCACATCAAATTTAGTGTGCTATGAATTAATCCTCAACGAATTTGAACGTAAACGTTCGCATAGAATTTTATATGGAAAATATTCTTAATACTTGGTGTTTTGTAATAAATTTTCTAAGCGAAAGTTAACGTTCGAAATCGTTGAACAGGCAATAAATTCTTATAAATTATGATACAAATTAAAATAGTCAAGACGTTTTTATTTTACTACCGAATTATGATTGGAAAAGCCTGTTTATTAATTTAGTGGAAGCCAGGCGATTTTGAACTTTCACTTAATATTTATATATGGCATAAAAGGACCCAACGAATTTTCTATGAATTCCTCAATCAGGTGTTTGGAGTGGAAAAGATTAC
The DNA here is from genome assembly GCA_949318255.1 of Pollenia labialis. Taxonomy (NCBI): domain Eukaryota; kingdom Metazoa; phylum Arthropoda; class Insecta; order Diptera; family Polleniidae; genus Pollenia; species Pollenia labialis. Next base: position 116,570,180 of record OX439142.1, read on the forward strand.
AGAAATTAATTTTTGGTAAATGCACCACCAGCATTGTTATATATAGAAGGTAGTAAATAAAATAAAAAAAAATGTTTATAAAAGCACATGCAACACATTAGAATTCTTTTTTGCTTTTATTTCAAAGAACTATGCACGTTGACAACTAAATGTTCTTCATAAAGTCATGAAACTCCATACAATTACAGGTAGTCCCATACAGGCCCGGGATCTCGTTTCTGGACTTCTTGCGGTTGCTAAGAAAAAACTCCATACTAAATACAAGGGTAAAGCAATTTATATCCTTCATTTGATTTTAAAGTAGGAACACATTAAAAAATTGCTGTCGCGAAGGAATAAATTTCGTTAATTTTAAACGACTTTTTAGCTTGACAAAAACAAAATCTGGAAAATCAATTCACTTGTCCGAACAAAAAATTCCACAACTAAACGACCTGCATTTGTTTTTTTGATAAATTGAAAGCTTAATTCGTTTAAGGTATTAAAATTTAAACGTTAAAGTTTAAATTTAAACTTAATAAAATCAATCAACTTACATTTTCTTCAACTGCAATACCAAAAAAGTTCAAAGCAATTTTTTGCGAACAAAAAAAAAATATGAAACTCGAGAACGAAACTTTAAAATTGAATTCGATTGCTAAATTAATATTTTGTTATTTTTATTTCAAGCCAATTTTAATCGCTAACAGTTGCTTTTTTTATTGTATTAATTGTTATTTTTTTTTTGTATTCGATGTTATAAAAAATCTTCAAACTAAGAGTTAAGTAAAAATATAATTTTATATGAATTTTCAGTTCTTTGGGGGATTATTTTAGGAGCCCGGTTTTCATTGGACAAATAATAATATAACGAATATGTATGTTTCTAATGCCTGGTGCAAACAGAATAACCATAAAATATTTAGTGTTATTTAATTAGATTAGTTTTACAAAAAAGCTAATGCAAAATAAATTTTCACTTTAAAGTTTAGCCAATGTTAAATATTTAAGCAGAAAACTTTTTCTTAAAAAGAGAACAAATCTTACCAGTTTGTGTTGTGCTGCTTCGAAATAAACTCCTTAAATAAGTTAAAAATCTCCTATGAAATGGTCTATGACGATGTCGCGACGTTCGTCTCGTTTTACCCTGTTCCACGTCGTCCTCGTCATCTTTTGTATCACATGTTGTTGCATCAACGATTATTTCTATACTACGCTGTTTGCATTTGCTGCTGCTGGAAGATTTAAGGGAATGCGATGAAAGTTTTGCTGTATCAGTATGATGTTGTGAGGCCACCGTCACAGTGGCTGCAGGAACAATTAATGCATCATTAGGATTTTGTCCAGTGCCAGCAATAGTGGCTAAATGAATTGAACTACCAACCCCACCACTCGCAGGTGCATTGTGCATTAGAGTGGGTTGTTGTTGTATTATCGAGCGACTTGTACCGGCCGCACAGGCGTCCGGTACCGATGTTGTACTGTTGGTGGGGGTATTATTATTATTATTATTATTATTATTATTAGTATTGAGATTATGACTATTGCCATTCGGACCGCAATAGATTAGTTCACTGTCATGGGATATGGTGCGTATGACATGCAGACCTGTGTGATGTGAAGTGCTGGTTCTGAGGGCACCACCATCTGGTCCTCGATTACCATTTTGATGGCCATTTGAAGAACCATTTAGACCGGTATAGTAGGCGCTTTGTGGACGTTGTACTTGTGGACCCGCCATTTTTTTGGTTGGTGTGTGTGTTTTATTTTGTTCAGTTATTTTGATCTTTGATTTATTGTTATTGGCTTATTTGCTAATGGAACACAATTGAATTTTGTTTAACGTTTTACTTCCTTTTATGTTGTTTTGATATTAAGCTACTTTTCGTTCTCTTTTCATTTTGTTGCTGCTGCTGCTGTGTTTTATTAAACTTTGTTTTGTTTCATTTTTCTCTTGTTTTTTAGTTCAAATCTTGTATTTTTCAGGTACTACATACTCTACTTTGGCACTAAATTTTGTTGCATTTTTATAAAAGACAAACATTTTTATAAAATTTCTTTATTTTCAATGCAATTAAATTTTCTTAGATTTTTGTTACTAGCTGTATATAAATATATTAGTTGCTTTAATTATTTGTTCAGTTTGCTAATTAGCTATTTTTGTTTTTGCTGCTGGTTGTTAGTATTTTTAGTTGCTTGTTAATTTATTTTACAACAACATTGAGTTGAGTTAATTACATTGACTTTTATTTTATTTATTTGCTTTTTAGCGTTTTATCTGCAAAGAAATAGAGAGAAAAAATACAAACATAAAGTAAAACAAAAAACAATTTACAAGTTCCAACAAATATTAAACAAGCCATAGGAAAAATTAGTTTCTTAAAATTTTTTTCAAGACTATAAATTTTTAAATTTTGCAATTTTTTAATTTACAACATGGACACACACACACACAGTTTTAATGTACATAAATACGTAAATCTGTATGATAGTTCTAATTTTAGCTTGAGTAGCAGAGACATTAGACATTTTCCTAGTTTTTTTCTCATTAAAATTAGAAACGCATGCATTTCGCGTTGCACGCTTTGATGCGTTAGGCAGATGCGACCAAAATGATTTGCTTTAACGGCTGCTGTTTTAATTTAAATTTTTACTTGTTGGGCCAAATTGGCTTATTTTTTCATCACAGCATTTAGAGTGTGTCATTTCCTTAGACTTCAGATTATGCATTTTATTTTTAAGAAATTTGAAATATTTAAAATGTAAATGCCCAGAAATTCTGAAATACATTGTTGTGAGTGTTTTTATAATAATAATTTTTGTAATTTAGTGAATTGCAGTAACTAACAAGACTACAGCTATGGTCACACTTAACAGATATTTGACGCCTTTATGTTTACTAACAATTTTTTAGATTTTGCATAACGTTTTCTAGATCGAACAGTTTAAATAATTTTAAAATTATATTCTACGATGATTTTTTTAGATACACCGTTGAGTATATTAACAAAAATTGGTTTAAACATCGTTAAAGGTTGATTATTCTAGCGGTTACTCTTGTTTAGTGGTTAATCATCAAATATTTGTTAAGTGTGAACATACCTTAAGAATGCGTTTCAGATAAAATGCTTTTGAGATTTTTTCATATAAAGAAGATTACATCTTTTAAATCTACCCACCACCATCACGAGTAATGAATGTTCAGTAAATTTGTCATATTTTTTAAGATTTTTGTGAGTTGGGATAATCACTTAGTATTAAAAAAAACCGCGATGGACACAATGGAACCATCGGCGAACCCATTTATTTATCCTTTACTGTCTTCCTTTTTCATATCGGAACTTTAATTAAATTTCAAAATCTAATGAATACTCAACACCAATCAATGGCTCGAAAGCTAAACAAAATAATATTCCGTTTTTTTAAATGTCATATGGGTAATTCCATGTCAAAACGACCAAGAGTAGGATGCTCCTAGATGGGTCAACTGTATGACCAACCCCACTTTATTATTTATTGCAGAATTTCGGTGTTTTTCGTTATTTCAATAAACTTAACCGTTTTTGAGTTACGCAAATATATGCTGTGCTTTCTCTTACATTTTCGAAATAACGGTAATTCTTGAAAACAAGAGCCAATCTAAAAAAACGGTAAGTCCCACTGGATTCAGCGTGCCCCAATTAGGGCAAAATGCAAGGTGCGCGGCTGGTCTGTTTTTTGCAACTAGCACAGTGTACTTATTGCTCAAAATTACAATATTAAAATTCTATTTTAAGATTATTTTTTCAAAGGTTGCGAAAGAAAAAAAATCACATCTTAAAAAAAAAAAACACCTCCTTCAAAGTTTTAGGATTTTTTAAGAACAGTTTGGGGTATTATATAAAAAAAAATCAGCCAAATAAAAAAATAGGTTTTTCACTTAGTCCGTTTTTAAAATTTAATATTTTGCAGATATTACATTTTTCAAAAAAATTATATCTTTTCAGTATATGGTTTGTAGTCCCAAGTATTCTCTTTAAAATGACATTTAAATCATCTTCGTATGTCTAGTAGTTTTCGAGATATTGAAGAAATAAGCTCTACACATTCGGCTAAATCTGCGAAATTATGACATTTTGAATATGACGTAACTTTTGAAAAAAAATTTTAAAATTTTTTTTCGTTCATATATGTTCCTTATAAGATAAAAGGAACCTTCTCACCAAATTTCATTACAATCGGAAGAGGTCGTGTCCCACTCTTGGTCGTTTTGACATGGAATTACCCATATACTTTTAAATACTTTACTTAATTTTACTTGAAAGTAATTACCTTGTACCATAGGGAAATACATTTATGTAAAAGAAAGTTAAAGCCATGCAGTTATTTTTTATGTTTAAATAAATATCACTCATACGCCAACAGTTGACAGTTAAATTGCAAAAACATTGTTGTATGAAGGTATAGTATCAACACACTCGCACGCACCCACAAAACACAAGTCTTTAAGTCTTAAAGGGAATATAATGAATTTCTCAAAAAGTTCGTGAGTGAAATGAATTTGTTGTATAAAACTGCAATAAGAAATGTTTGCTAAACACTCTAAGATTTAAGTACATGAAATACTAGACTAGTAAATACATAAAATACACTGTATGCACTTAATACCGTATAGGGTTTGCATTTTAGCTTAAGACATGCAAAGTTTTCAAATGTTTTCCAATTTTGAATTATATGTATATCGATTTTAGGAAGTTTTGGTTTTAGTTTTTTTTTTAAATCGAAATACATATGAACCAAAAATGGCAACCACTTAACAAATTTACATGCCCTCTTTTCTGGTCCCAGAAAGAGATGTAAGTTCCATCGTGTACAGTTAAGCTAAAACAAAATTTATCTTTTAATTGCAATCGAGCAAGCTTTTAGGAAGAGGAAGCGTTTTTCCTTAAATTATTTAACAAACTGCGTTTTTTTTTGATTATTTTAGAACTTCTTATTTAAGTTTTCTTCAAATGAAATATTTAAAAACTTCGTATATTCATACGCACACCTCAATAGTGGAGATGGTAGTATGTATTTGTGACGATGTTTATTATACATTAAATATTGGAACAAGACCCATTTTTAAGAGTACCGGTCGTTAATGTTAATGAAAACTTTTTGCAGTTATACAGAATTACAGTATATATGTTCTAATTGTCACAAGGACCAAGCCTATTGAAAATGGTAAGCATCGGCCTATAATTTCGCATAGTCCCCATACAAGTTTCTTTCCGTAAAAGATTCTTCGTGCCCATAAACCATCTTAAATTTTTGATTTGTTTAGATTAAATGTGGTGCAAACTTATTTAATTGCAAACTTAATTATCTTACCAAGTTTGATAGGAATCGGTACATACCTGACCATAGCTCCCATGCAAATACTACTCCCGAATAAAGCTTTTATGCCCGTAATTTCTACAAAAAGAAAGCTGGTCGTGTTCGTACCGAACATTTAAATTTACCTATTTTAACTACCATGTGGCCAAAGTGTTTTAACCTTTAGTTTTCTTTTAAAATATGGCAGCTTTTACACCATAAATTTCTATTCACAGCTTGATTTATTTTTGTAGAAATTACGAGAATAAAAGCTATATTTAGTGTTACAACTTTCTTAAAAATGATGGTATTAAGATACAATTTTTACTTTTTACGGTGGTTTGATAATTTTGTCTTGGCGAAAAATAGGGAGCACTTTCGTCTGATTATTTTTTAGGACATTCGGCATGGTTTAACTATCTTCGACATAAGGCGAAGAAGCCCCATCGATGGACTCTATTAAGTGCTTGTTAAACGAATGTAATCTTGACCACAATTTACTTAGATGCTGGGTCAGAAAACATGGATGCTGAACGAAACTGATGAGCAAGATCTCTATGCGATATATCGCGTATTTAGAATGCGAATAAAAATTATATTACAAAAAAGATCTACATATTTGCAACAAAATCTTATATATGTCACTTGTTAGGCCGATTCTTGAATATGGATCGATTATATGGAACACCATTAACCAAACATATTCTAACTCAATCGAATCTTTACATAAACATTTCCTGCTCTTCTGTCTTCGCGGATTACATTTCAACCCACTAAATTTGCCTTCATACAAAGTCGTAGAACAATGCTTAATATTGCGTTTATTTTCAACATTATTAATGGTGATATCTTTGCTGGATTTTTAGTTAATGAGATTTCATTTAATATGCCTCAACGGTCATTCCGAAATTGCATACCCATATCCGTCAAATTCTTCAGAGCTAATTAGGGTAATGCCGTTTCTTTTAGAGGATGTGTAATACTTTCAATCAATTATATAGATTTATTGATTATTCAAAGAAATCTTACGTTTTATTTGGATAAAAAAAAGGCTTAAAATCAAGTTCATTAAAAATTTTAAAAAATATTCTAATAATTTCCAAAATAAAAAATACTTCGAAATTTGTGATGCAATATAAATTGGAATTTTTTTACTGAATCCTTTTCCTGCTATATTTAACCAATTAAAAAAAAGAGTTTAAAGTCAAATAAGGACCAGTCTCATATACATTAAGCATTATAGTTAGACTAGGAGTCGGAGTTGGAATTTCACCGGTTGGAATCAGAGTTTTAAACTTTTTGTTAAGGACTCAATGTTAAAAAAAATCAATGCTAAATTTCGAAAGAAGAAGCATAACAAAAAGAATACTAAAGGTCACTACACACTATCCTATTTAGTCGTACGATATGTCAAAAAAATCGTGCGTGTTCATAAAGTATGACAGATTTTTTTGACAAGTCTGACCGACTTGCAAAAGTTTGTAAAAATTTTCATAAAATGATAGTTTCTATGCGATCAGAGTTGTATTTTCTAATACAGCTGATACGAAAACAACAATGTCGGCTTCATTGATTTAAAGCATCTTTTTTGTGTAATAGTGTGGCACCTGTAACAGACTTTTGTTGCGATTTTTTTTGAGTGTGATAGAAATTTGTCAGATTTTCCAGTGAATGTATCGTACGATTGTGTAGGATAGTGTATCACGACCTTTAAACATACTTGGGGGGTACCGTGATATTTTTGGAACGATAAAGTACTTAAAATAGTTCCATAGTACTGAATTTTCCATCACTGATAAATATAGTTTTATAATTTATAATGATGTATGTATTTATTTTTTGTCTATAAAGAACATGTAAAAATACCGAAGTGGTATGAATTACACTTAAAAAAAACAAGAACAACAAAAACTTCTATTATTATTTAATAGTTTTTTTGCTGTGCGACATGAAAGTAGTCTTCTTTCTATATTCCCTAGTTCTTTATTGTTCATTGTTGTAGACAATAATGCAACTTATTGTTGGTAGCATGCAACACATTATAAAGGCAACAACGACAAAAGAATGTTCATGCAGTATACACGTATGTTTACTCTACATATGTACATACATACATACTTATTTAGAAAAAAGTGTAAGCATGTGTATGATCACATCCTTTACACAAATATGTATGTATGTTTTTATTTTTGTCGAATTCTTTTTCTGTTTTGGAAAAACGTAAATGTTTTTTTTTAGATTTTTTTTAGTTGAAAAAGTAATTGAATCCTATAATGACAGTTACCTCAATGGTTGACAGTTGATTTTGATTGAAAGTTTTCAATTGGGAAAGATTTTTTTTTTTAATACGTTAAATACATGCAAATATTTTTTTGTATTGTATAAAAAATGTCACAAAAGAAGAAAATTTCTTAAGGAAGACTCCTACACTCACAATATTCTGTACGTAAAATTAACTGAAATTGTAATATAAAATAAATGAAAGTTCAATTAAAAACCGGCCTACCTATTTTTCATTTATTTTTAAAAAAAAGTTCATTTAATTTTTACTGTCAAAAATTCAGCAGCATATTCCGTAAAATCAAATAAATATTCAGTTATTTTGTAAAATTTTACTGTCAAATTTTCAACACCATATTCAGTAAAAACGATTAAATATTCAGTTATTTATTAAAATTTTACTGTCAATTTTTTACTGTCAAATTGACAACATATTCAGTAAAAACAATTAAATATTCAGTTATTTTATTAAATTTTCGTTTACTCCACAAAAGAGCCGAATTTCTAAAAAATACCAGACAGACAGACACCTGTCCGCTTGTTTTTCTTATAAGCGAGAGAGGGAGAATATTTTTATTTACTTGCCCAGTTACACACGTTTGTTTTACTTTTGTTGTACGGACCACATTGTTTACAGAAGAACTCTCAATTATAGGACACCAGCAGCATGACCGATATGGCTTCGCAATTATTTTACTTTTAAAATTTGATGTATTAAACTAAATTATTTTAACAAATAGAAAATGGGAATTGCTTACACAAAACAAGCAATTCATTTTTTATAGATAAGTAAAAATTTATTTTTGGTAGTAAAATTATATAAAATAACTGAATATTTAATTGTTTTTACTGAATATGGTGTTGAATTTTTGACAGTAAAATTTTATAAAATAACTGCATATTTACTTGCTTTTACGGAATTCGCGGTTGAATTTTTGACAGTAAAAATTAAATTAACTTTTCGTTGCTTTAAATTACATTTTTATTTACTTTAACATAAAGAAGAATTTAACTCAATCAACGGACAATATTAACTGCAACTGAAAATCCGTATTAATATGCACTTAGTTTTTTGAATAACTGTTAGAATCAGTTAAAAATAAATTAGCTTGGAATTTTAAATGTTTATTTATTTAAAAATGACTAAACGGAATATTTCTTTAATAAACTACAGTCCGTTACTGTAATAATATTGTGAGTGTACGGCTGTGTCGAAACCCTAGCTTCAAATAATTTTAACATTTACTTATCATCATGAAATCGCTTAAAGTTTTAGCAATTTATGCAAATGCCATTTTTTACGTTTTAGCAAAAGAGCTGTCAAAAGTTGTATGCTTTGTTTTGTTAATGAAAAGGAGAACAATTTTCGTGCCGAGCCCATACCACATATGTGCAAATTAGATCAGACACATTGTTCATCTTATATTAGGAGTATTATTATATTTCTGATGTAATTTAAAGGGTATTTTATGTTTGGCAAAATATTAAAAAATATTTTTTAGTAAATTATAATTCTATTTCTTCGGCCTTTTTTATCATAAATTATACTGAAAAAATTATTCAAGCTCAAGGTCACTTTTTTATAAAATTAATTTAAATATTTTAATTTTCGATATTTCGATTTAATTTATTTTGTAAAAAGTGACCGTAAACTTGAATAATTTATTTAAGTATAACTTATAAAATATATTTTGTTAACGAAATATTTCAGAACTTACGTAAGTTACCCTCATGCGTGGTTTTCTACACTTATGTACTTTTTATGTAGTTTCACTAGAGTGAAATTTATCTGTGGGCAAGTGTGAATATTATTGATATTGTAGCGGACTGCATGCAATGTATGTTTTATAAAGTGAGTGCTTTTAAAAAATGCACACAAGCTTTGTAAAAACATCATCATGACTTTAATTACGAACGAACTATGGCGCCATAGCAAAGTAGACAGTTGTTGCATAAGTGTGAAAAATCATACACGAGGGTAACTAACATGAGTTTTTTTAAGGGTAATTAAAGGGTTAAACTTCGATAGATTCCTATTCATATAGCCACATTAGCTATGCATTTTTCAAATAGGTTCACTTGGTTCTTATATACTGTGGTGTAGGGTATAATATGTTCGGGCTTGACCGACTATACTTTCTTATTTTTTTTTTTCGTTATTAAAACGCCCTAATCAATTGTTTTTTAAGATTGTTTCATAAAAACAGAATTTAAGTATTTTTGGTTTGTAAGAGTGTTTTCTTATTATTTGATCTTTGACATATGAAATTAGGGTTTCTTTCCCTTCCTTATTTTGGTGCTTATCCATATTACTCTGCACTCGGAAATTTTTTTGTTTTGATTTGATGTTTTTTTTTAATTTTTGCAATTTTATTCTACTTTCCGCCAAAACAAAGACGGATTATATTAATTTTCGGATTTGATTTGAAACACGTCGACGTACTTATCGAAGACCTTAAAAAGTATGTATCCCACCCAGGTCTGTGTTCACATTTAAGACAACTACTCCTCTATACATTAAAAGCTCGAGTGAACTCTTCATAAAGAAGTTAAGAAGTCAAAATTTTTTAAAAAATAATATTAAAAATGGGCCAAATCGATAAAATGTTTCAGCTTGTCCTCACACATATGTCCTTTCCACAGGAGCAACTACACAAAATGAGCTCCAGCCAATAAATTAAACTTTAATAGTTTGTTATTTTTTTGTTGTACCAAATCGATTTGGTATCGAAAATGAGACAAATTGGCATTTTACTAGGGGCAGTTTAATGGCCTAAACACTTTTTTAACACGAGGATTTTTGGATTTGAAATGGGCCAAATCGATTCACTATTTTACGAAGCAAGAGACAGATAAAGATCTGTTCTTAAAATGTCCCTATTTAGGGGCTTCTAGACAGAGATTTTTTATGGAAAATATGTTGCATTCAACTGAAATTTATGCTCTCTTACATGGCAGGATAATTGACTTCATACATTGCTTAAACGTGTTATTGAGCATATATTGAAAGCACAAGAAATCCAATGGGTCACAGTGCTAATTGCCTCTTATATTCATTCAATACAATTCATTCGATAAAATACTTACACCTGCTTTTAGGGTTTCACATAAAGTTTGCAGCCAAAGCAACGAAATTTGAAAAGGTCGGAACAAGTATACAAATAACACTTTTTTGTATATAATATTTGCCAATTCTTTAAACGTAAATTTTATTTTTTGTTTTTTTTTTATTTTAGAAGCAGTTAAGCATTTACCACCACTCATGTGAATTGTCACCTTGCCAAGGGGTAAACATTTTAGTTGAAGAGATATTAAATTGTATACACACTCTTTTATTTTTCTAGTCATTTACCCAAAAATAGACTGACAAAAAGATTAAAAAAAAAATACAAACGAGTAGAACAACTTATTTTCAACACCACTACTTTCAACTACTAAACTAGTAGAAGTACACATGCACACTTTTGACTTTTAGATAAATGGGTGTTCTCAAGAGAAAAAAATGTAATACACAGTAATACCCCTAGAAGATGACTAGAGTAGAACGCTAGAGAGAACAATTTTAAAAAATCTAATACGTATGGCGTTAGAACAATAAAATTACCACATTCTTACTTATCAACAATCGAGTTAGCTGTTTTTGACAGCTAAGCGATAGTTCCTTCCAGTGTTCGAAAATAAACACTAAATGTCGCTCATTAGTGCTCGGTTGCGTAGATTTGTGGAAAACACAAACGCTAATTGTGTTTGTGTAGAAAATCACATATATACAATGCACACACAAGCGGTCGTTGGTAAGGTTTTTTGTTTGTTCATTTTCTTATCAGTGTAAAAAAAGAAACATTATTGAACATTAAAATATAATGTTGTAGACAAACATTTCTATAATTGTTCTGTTTTTTGCCGAAGAACAGAACAGTATATAATGTTCGGCTGGTTACGAACGGACTTGAGGGTTGTGTTTGTCTACACATTTACCAAAAAAAATAGATATCGTTCTTGGGTGCATGAATCGAACGCTAAATAATCTACTGTTTATTTTCGAACACTGGTTTCTTCTCTCACTTTCTGTTCTAGTCGTTTTCTGTGGCAACACCATCTTTTACTATTTTTTTTTACTTGCATTCTTTTTTGCTCTTTGTTAAATTGTTTGTAGATGTAAAAGTAGAAGTAGTTTAGATGTGACAACAAAAACGATTACGTTGAGGTGACTAAGATCATTATATTCCTTTAACGGTGTGGTAATATCTATTGCACCTATAGGCCTTTTTGGTTTGGTCTTTTTTCCAAAACGATTTATATTTAGAAGGTGTTACAAATATAAGACACTAAATAAAAAAAAAATTCGAATAGAAAAATTTATGACTACCACAGATGAAATTTTTGTTCGGCTGTGATATTTTTTTGGCAAAAGTTTGTGGTCTTATATTATGAAAACTATAATTTGATGACTTAAATCTAAACATTTTAATTATTTAAATTTAAATTATCTATAAAAAAATTCAATTTTTATTTATGATTGTTTTTCTTACATTCACACTACATCACAGAAAAAAAATACAACAAATCAATTATCATTTTGAATACCATATTTGTCAATACAATTCACTTTTTAATTGAAAAGCACAAATGACTGAGTTTGTGGTTATAAAAAATTATTTTGGTAATTAAAATTGTTACAACTCAGAAAATATTTTTAACTATGAGTCTGTAATATTGAATAAAATAGTTGTTACCAAATTATTAACTAAATATTTGGTTGCTTAATAAGTTGAGTAAAAAGATGTAATTAAAAGATGTTTTAATTATTTGTAAAAATTTATTTAAAATAAATCGGAAATGATGTTGTAACATAATAAAGCATCAAATTTAGACTTGGATGCACTAAAAAAACTATAATTTATAAAAAATCACTTCAAAATTTCTTTATGAATCATTAAATAATTACTTTGCGCACCCTATAGACAGATTCAATTTCGAACTAATTGAGCGGTGGTATATTCTTTACAGATTTGTTTTTATTTAACTTTTTTCACTTTTTAACAAAATTATTTTTTACAATTTTAGACAATTTGTAACTATTTAATTAATAAAATTTTTTAAAATAAAGAAAAAGTCTTTGCAGATTTTCTTTAATTACTTAATATTTGTTGTTATTTTTTTCCTATGATCTAACAAAATATTAAATCTGTTATCTTCTTTTAGAATCCGCTTTGTTGAAATCCCTTAAGCAAATTTTTAAAAATTTTCAATTTAACGCTTAAGCTTTAGGCCATTTAGCCATGACACCCAATTGCTCAGAGCAGCATAAACAGCGATGTACAAAAGATAAATTGAAGTGCAAGTATTTGTATAGAATGAATGCGTGACTGTCTGCCGGTCGGTTGAGTGGTTGGTCGTTATTAGTGAATTGGTTTTGAGTTAAATTAGAAGGGATTGTTGGCTAACAAATGTACACTCAATTATAGTTTTAAAGTTACTACGATTTAAGTGGTTCATACAAGAAGAAGTTTTTGCATTGAAATTTTATTTATTGGAACAATTTTCTAGAATTAAAATATGTTACATATTAGTTTCTCCAGAATTGTCCTCTTTAAACAAAAGGCTTAACGGTACAAACGATTTTTGGACGAGGGCACAATAAGCAACATCTGGTGGAACCGTTGTGCAATTTAAAGCTTTTTTATAATACAATTATAATATGTAAATACATAAAATATAAATTTAATAAATATAATAATTTTCTCCGTGTGATGCGTTTTCAACTTGATAAAGTCCGAACTTAGAATAACCTTATGCCATCTATTGCGGTTCTATTTATACTCTAGCCCAGACGGCAAGTGACCATAGAACGTTCAAGCTCTGACGTCTAGATGGCTCAAGAACGACCGACCCCTAACATATATTTTGTTAATTAAACTTATGCATCTGTAGTTATTAACATTGTGCATTAACTATATGACTGAATTAAAATTGAGTTATTATGCATCATAATCTAAGGTATACTTTAAGGTGTTACAATAAATTGAGTTATCTATAACGAAAATTCTAGTATTTGCAGAGGGGTTGAAGTACAATTATGCACAAAAATTACATCTGTACATTGATTTTAACACTAGAAGTGTGCATAACTAATATAATAACAATGTAAACTAATAGAATAACTAACAAATACTAAATAACTTATCCACACATTATGTCTAATAAATTAAATAAACAAGAATCAACTGACTCGAAAACGGGGTTTGTTTGATTTAATTAATATCAGATTTATGTCTGCAACAACCCTGAAAAGATTTTGAAAAAGTTGTTGGTATGTATTCATGTATATTAAAGCTTCTCTTTTTATATTTTCGAGAATACTTATCTGCTCTGAACTTTTTATGCATATTTAAATTCCGCTTTCTTATGTGCCTTTAAAAACATGTCCTTATAAAACAGCTATTTAAAAATATTTAATATTCACACAAACATCTTGTTGTTGTTTTCAACCGGCTTATGTTAATGTTTCTTTAAATTTGAAATATTTTTGTAAATTGCTTCTCTTTAAAAACTTTGACTTCGAATCTGGTTTTAACAATTTTCTTCTTCTAAAAAACATCTTGTTTGCATCAAAAGGATGCAAGCAAAAAAAAAAAACTTTTTGCCACAATTGTTCCCATTTATAGTCGTACAATACATTTGTGTTAAAAATATGTATAATGGAAAATAACTTAACGACAAAACTTGAACTGAAAAAGAGGAAAAAGCCACAAAACAAGAAATCCTGTTCAATGATCAAAAAAGAAAACAGTGCAAAGAAAAAATAAAAAGTTGTAAAAAAGAATATGCAAACTGCAATAAAGAAAAAAACTTCATCCTTTGACAAACGTATTTTTGTTTTCATAAAACTTTTATAGACACATGCTTTTGTACATAAACAGAACTTCTTGCTATATTTTGTTTATGCACAATTCTATTCCCACAATTCTAAAACAAGTTAAAAAATGTCGCTGCATATTCTCTATCTCTATCAGCTGCGAAAGAATTGAAATTGATCAACTTCACGAATCTAAGGTACGTATATTGATGTCAAAATGGATTTATTAAGGATGAGTGTTTTTTGGCCAATTTGGTTAAAATTGTTAGTACAGCGAAGCAAAAAACCCGTACATAATTTAAGTTTCTTCTACAGTACTACCGCTTGTAGTTCATTTTCGTTTAAAAGCCACATTCTCTTAGCATGCGTCTATAATTCTTTATGCAAAAATGTTCGCTTACCGTCCACTCTGTTTTTTATCTTTTATTAAACCATCTGGCAACATCTTTTTATTTACTTTTCTGGCAACTTTTATTTTCAACTTTTTATTTAAATTTAATCAATTTTTGGTTAAGTTTTAAATAAACTTTTCTTTTGTTTAAAAATAATGATTTTATTGAAGGAAATTACCCAGTTAAAAATGTGCTCCAAAAGGAGCAGGTTTAATGTATGAATGCATACCTCAAATTTCTTCAAACCTGCTGATAAGATGCCTGATTTTTGTATGGAGTGATCCCGGCTTGGGGGACTATTTACTGATGACAATAAGCGCTTTCTTTAACATGCAAACAAAGCACGCCTAAAGCGCTTTTTTAAGGGATAACTATATTGATTTTTTGCTTTTAATTGCTTAAATGCATTGTTTCTATAATTTTCGTAAACAATTATATGTTTGTATTTTTTTTCGCTTTAAAACCCCATCGTTGTCAGCACTAAAATAGCAGCTTTTTTCTATATTTTATTCTATATCATTAACTGCTATAAAAAAGCTCTCTTATTGAAGCACTCGATTATGTGCTTTTTCTCTAAAGTGCTTCAAAAAACCCAAATTTTTTTTACTGGGTATTTTAATATAGTCCATAATGTGGATTATACTAGATTTCATTTATAATCCATGAAATGGCGTATAAAATACTATTTTTAAGTGTTCTGTTCGGTGGAAAACCAGTAAATCATTAAACAAACGTTACTCTGCTTGTGATCTTAGAACAGCAAAATCCAAGTCAACAAAAAGACAAGAAATTTTTTTGCGTTCTGTTTTTTTATACTACAAACTTTGTTGTGTTCGGTTTAGTACATTAATGATCTTTCGTTTTAGTTGTGCTTAGCGCCCATTTGGCAGGTTAGGAAAACCAAACATTTTCCAAAAACAAAATACTTATACGAAAAAAAGCCAGCAAAAAAATTTTACAAGAACAAGACATGTAGACAATACACACACAAGCTATTCGTACTGTGGTTGATGCTAATATTTTTTTTGTTCATTCATTTATCAATGTAAAAAAGAAACGCTACAGAACATTAAAAAATAATGTGTGTCTACAATACCACTACAATTGTTCTATTCTATAGCAAAGAACAGAACACTATATAATGTTCGTTACATGCTTGAAAATAGTTATGAAAATGGTTTTAAGTGATACTTATTGATACACAAACAAACAAAAAATTGATATCTATTTTGGGTGTGTTGAGTCGTGCGCTAAATTATGTTGTGTTCATTTTCGAACACTGCTAACAAGCACCTAAAACAATCAAAAATAGGATTACATTCGAAAACTAATATGCATGCATACGAGTAAAAGTTTGTTGGAAAAACCACGACACTACGAAAGAAGGTAAAAAACTGTTTGTTTATTTTGTGAAAGAAACAAAAAAAAAAACAATACAAGAAGAAAATCGTACATTATTTTCATGCTTAAAAAAATAGCAACCAAAAATTCTCAAATTCTATATGTTAAAATTATTAAGTTAAATAGGTAGATACACCAAATTTTAAAAGTAAAATGATTACGAAAACCATATCGGGCATGCTGCTGGGGTCTTATAATTAAGAGTTCATCTATACACAAAGAGCGGAATATAACAAAAGCGATACAAATGATTAGGTCAGAATCAATACCACTTTCGGATTATTTCAAGTACGATTTTGGGATTTAGCCAACCTAAAAGTTCTTGAATCAAGCACAGTTTCAGATTAGCTTTTGTCTTACTTTTACTGAGTCAATCCCGTTATCGTTTCTTTTGAATCAAGCACTTGAATCTGTACTTGATTTAAGGAAATCCGTTCTTTCCTTACTATTGACACCTCTTTGGCTTGATTTAAGTGCACATCGTTTGATTAATTTCGATTACAATGAAATAAAGCGCATTTGATTCTCAATATGTTTAACTAAATTTTTTTATACCAAAACCTAAATTTTTGTCGCATTCTGATTTTCTATGAATTTTTAAAGAACAAACATTTATTTTTTTTTTAATTGTTCTTTTTTTTCCAAAACTTCAACGATATCTCCGAAACTACTGGCCAAATTAAAAACAAATATAAGCAGAGTTTAAAAATAATAATGTCGTCAAATTTTAGATTTTTTTAACAGAATATGGTGAACCGTTTTGAAGTTATGTATTCCAATATATGTAGCGGCAGTACCTTCATTTTAGACTTATCTCGAAAAGTCGAGAAAAACTAAGTGCAGATTTGGATTCAGCGTCCAAAATAACATTAAAAACATCATTCAGTTCTTAATCTAACAAAACCTTGTAACCTTGTGTTATTTTTAGTGTAGACTCTCTAGCTGTTCATTGCATATTTTACAACCTCGTATTTCGTGTTCTCAGTGTAAATACACTCAGACGTATCCATTACTTTTGTAAAATATATATGTAAGTAAAACAACTTTAATTATTAATATAAATACAACGCATACATGTGTATAAAAGAAATAAAAAAATCTTCCCATCGAAGTACTTTAAGAGAACAAAAGCTCAAGAAAATCCAAAGTAAAGAAACATCATTAAAAAAGGTCTGCACTACAGTTGTTGTCCCAACACTTTTATTGCAACCATACAAAAGGATACAACAAAAATGGAGGATAATTTCCCAAAAAAATAAACATCTTGGAGTACAATTTCTTTTTCTGATATTGAACAATAAAGTTGAGTTAAAATTTTTTTCGTAAGTTGGTTGGATAGTCGGTTGGATCGTTGGTTGGTTGTTAGAGCGGATTGTTGGCTGGTGATAATAAAAAAGGAACCGCAAAGATACACATATAAAAAATAAATATAAACAAATACGAGATATTGTTGGATGAATAAATCCATAAAAAAGTTATTAATAAATACATAGTTAAAAAATTATAACGTTTTTATACTTTAAGCTGGTTTTATTTTATAATTTACATCATTTTAGCCAGAAGTGTTCAATCCATTAGGAAAAATATCTTTCTACATTATTGATGCATTACATTTTACTTAATGGAATTTTTAAAATTTCTTAACATTTTAAAATTATTAACTACTCATGGTTCATTAAATGCAAGAAAAAAATGAGAAAATGTATTCGCGGAAAAAAAACTTAATAACTCACGAAATCTTTTTTAATCTTTTTTTTTCTTAAGTTCTATAGTCACGAAAGTTTGTTGGGAAAAATTTCTATAAGAATTTTTTTTAACAATTTTTTCTTTCTTTTTCAATGTTTTGTTATATTTATTTGAAAGTTATTGTTTTCTTTTACTACTTCTCATATTTTTCTTTTAACCATGTTTTCCTTTATACCCTTCACCAAAAGGAATAATGGGTATACGTTAGTTTGTATTTCCGTTTGTAATTTCTTCAATATTACCCAGTAAAAAATGTGCTCCAAAAGGAGTAGGTTTTATGTATGAATGCATACCTCAAATCGCTTCAAACCTGCTGATAAGATGCCTGATTTTTGTATGGAGTATTCCTGGTTTGGAGGACTATTTACTGCTGACAATAAGCGCTTTTTTAACATGCAAACAAAGCACTCCTAAAGCGCTTTTTTAAGGGATAACTATATTTCCATATTCAGTGATGTTTTGCTTTTAATTGCTTAAATGCATTGTTTCAATCATTTTCGTAAACCATTATATATTTTTATTTTTTTTTCGCTTTAAAACCTCATCGTTGTCAGCACTAAAATAGCAGCATTTTCTATATTTTATTCTTTATCATTTACTGCTATATAAAAGCTCTCTTATTGAAGCGCTCGATTATGCCCTTTTTTTCTTAAGTGCTTCAAAAAACCAAAATTTTTTTTACTGGGTATTCTCAGACTCTATACTCTATACGGTCAACGAGCAGGCGAATTCATTCGAGTACGTATGATATTCCATCCATACACCCAAAAGAAAATCCATATACAAATCAATTCGAAATGGTATTAACAGTACGGTCAGTACGGATTTTCTTGAATCAAGTGCAGAAAGATTGATTCACGTACGGATTTTCAATCATGAAATTCTTAACTTATCCATATTTTATCAGGAATTCATAATTAAAATAATCCGAAAAAAAGATTGATTTAAGTAAAAATAAGATTGAAACAATCTCAAAATGTGATTGATTTAATTCCCGAATTCGTTTTTCAAATAAACCAAAAGTGAAATAAAAAGGACAATTTAATTATGATTGATTTACTTTCCCATTTAACCAATTTCAATTATAAACCACCAGCGTCATTCCCGATTAGGGCTGTCATATGTGGCGATTTCACGCCAAACGTCGCGATTTTGAAACATTTTTGGCATTGGGATTTTCCATTTGGCGACTGGCGATTTTTAATGTAACTGGCGATTTACTTGGCTATTTTTACCATTTATATTATTCCAGCGATTTTTTTTAACAGTTTGTCATTTTTTGTTATCAGTACTAATAAAAAAAAAATCTGGCATCTTTTTTTCATTTTAAGTGGATTTTATATTCAGTCACTTTTTGATTTTAATAGTATGTATTCAGGTCAAAACACCAGTTTTGAAATCGATGAGGCTAAAGTGTACGAGTTTATTTTATCTAACTATATGAACTCCATTTTATTTTATTAAAAATAAACAACAGTAACTAAAGAAAATTTACTTTCGGTGACTTTTTTGTTTTTTTTTCTCAGTTTTTGGCGATTTTTGACTGAAATATTGCATGTACTAGCTTTTTTCTATGTAAACTTTAATTTAAAATAAAAAAAAATGTTAGGAAAACTGAACAAAATTGACGATTGGCGATTTTTGACATCCGGTTTGGCGATGGAACTCAAAAAAATCTGTCAACCCTGTTCCCCATATGGGTTTTACTTTAAAAACTTAATGTTTATTTATAACTGAAAATATACACTAAATGAGAAGCAAGATATCTCAATTTTACTTTTTAAACATGAAAATAATGTGTTTCCTCTCGTTCTGTTGTTATTTCTGCACACAACAAATTAATCTTTTTTAAACTACTTGTGTGGTGTTTTTGTATTGCCTACAACAAACTTTGTAAAGTTTAATGAAATTAAAATGCTCATTTTGTAATTTTACTCTCAGAGTGACGCTACCAACAAAGAGATTAATCTTTTTTTTTAATAAGTTAAAGAATGTTGTACCTATTTTTAGAAATTTAGGATTGTTTTAATTACGTTTTTGTGTTATTGTTACTTTAATTTTTTAGTAAGACTCGTATTTAAAGTAAGTATACAAAACTTAATTTATCCCTAGTGTTTTTCTTTCTGTATATAAACACATTTTAACTTATACTACCATAGCGCTTGATAAGAAATACTTGACGTATGGCATGCCCCTTAAAGGTGATTTTTTAAAATGTACTCCTATTCTAATATAATTTAAGATTCAAGAATTTGGTAGTCGTGCTTAATTCCCAATTTTTATTAATGATAAAAACACTGAAATTTATTGTTGAAGGGATAAGCTATATTTTTTTAAGCCGTGCACTCGCCAGTTTTTTATCAAAGTAATTTTTGGGAATACAAAATTTACAAGATTTTGTAAGTCGTGCTTAATTCCCAATTTTTATTTTTGATAAAAACACTGAAATTTATTGTTGAAGGGATAATCTATACCTGATTTTTTTTTAAATCAGTGAAACTAACTTAATATACCACCTGGCTCTTCTACAAAAATGCTCCCAGGATAAAGATTTTGAGACTTAAGCGTCCATACCATTCGAGCTAGGCTTTTCAATACTATGGTGTAGTGTAAAAAAGATTCGATACAGCCGAATATAGCACTTTTACAAGTTTTAGTTCTTTTATTTTTTCGTTATATGCAATATTAGCAAATTTTTTTTGATATTTTTCATTGTTAAAAACAACTTGAAGACTCAGTGCACATAAGAAATAGAAAATCGTTTTTCTCATTTTGTACTTACACTTGATAACAAAATGTACTTTTTGATCCTTGGCGGTACCATAAACCCCAATTGTCTAATTCGTATGTATAAGCCAAAATATGTGCTTATGTGCGCTAAATTGTTTTTGTTTTATATGGTGAAAATTTTGACAAGTTGAGTAGTTTTGTAATGCTCTCGAAAATAGGACTACGTTGTGTAAGTATTGCGGTACCATTAGTTTTGGCTATTTAAATTGTTGACTTTTCAAGAGAAATACGTTGACTCTGAAATCCTCTATAGAGGATTTCAGATTTTTCTAAAATAAAACCGTGCGCGTTTGAAACAGAAACTTGAATACATAGAGTTTCTGGCATGTATCTCTTGGAATAGCTATAAACAAACATCTACATTGATTAGAGATTTATATTGAGAATTTCGAGCCCCGGCCACGGTCAATAATGAAAGATTATCAATAACAATTTTAATTAATTTTCATGTTGTAAAATTCCTTTCTTCATAAAAATAATTTAATGAAAATTAAATTTGATGAACTTGAGCCGAATTAAAATATTAAAAATTTGAATTAAAAACCATAAATAGTTCAACAAAATTACCACAATACTAATTATTGTTAAAGCTTAGGCACGAGCTCTATGTGTACATTTGTCCTTTAAGTTGTGCTGAATAAGGTCAACAAGAAAAGGAAAGACAAAAATTAAAAAAACACAAACAAAAAAATGTACTTTGGACTTCAAGAAAAATTCTTGACAAAAGTACGGAAAAACCAGATGTAAGGAAAAACATGTTAAATCAATAAAAATGGATAATCATTCAAAAAAGCAAATTTTGATCTATCAAAGGTTAAAATACAATTTGGTTTAAGGAATGATGTTTGACTATTGACGTCTGCAGTCGTCGATGATCTGAGGAGATCGAGTGGTTGCGATCGAAACATGTCATGGTAACCTGCCGGCCAGGGTTCGAGCCCCGGCCACTGTTAAGAATGAAAGATTATCAATAATAATTTTAATTAATTTTCATGCTGTAAAATTCCTTTCTTTATAAAAATAATTTAATGAAAATTAAATTTGATAAACTTGAGCCGAATTAATATATTAAAAATTTGGATTAAAAACCATAAATAGTTCAACAAAATAACCACAATACTTATTATTTTTAAAATATATAAAAGTAAGCCAATAATGGCGAAAGATATTCAACACTTGGAGAAAATCTACAGCTGACAAGCCATTGACTGCAACCCAAAAGGAAACTTGGACGAGGAAACCTTTCTCAAACATTGAGAGGGTAAATTGAAATATACAACAGCGACAGTCAATCTCAGTTTAAACGAACTAAAATAAGAGCATCAGGAATTATTTATTGAAATTAAATTGTTACGGCCCTCCTTTCGGCGTTTTTAGATACTAGCTTAAGTATATGCCAGGTACCATGGGAGCCAGTCCCTTCCGGTTGCACGGCACCATACTGACTATTGTTTGAGGCCTCCGTTTTTATGTTTTTTGTGAGAAGTTTCGCTTTGGCGTTGCAAATATACTTTCAATGATCACATGGCGTTTGTGGTTTGCTACCCAAAGACGCTGGCAGGGATATCCTGAATATCTCACTAAAGGACTGGATTTTCAACACTTGTTAGAATGTTCGGATTGTTTAGGATTATCCCTAAGTGCTGTTGCTACTCAACAGATGCTGCTAGTATTTTACAAATGTAGTGGAGGTTAGAAAGCTTTAGCTCAAAAACAAGGTGCGAGTGTTTATCTTCCCGCCCACACTCGGGGGGCGGTAGGTAAATGCATTGTCACCCAGTAATAAAGATAATGGAGTAGGCTATTGGGCTCATATCCATGCAAATCTTTTTCACAACTATATTGGTCCTACTCTTCTTAAATGAGTCAAAGGAGTTTATATATTCTGGCTTCTTGCCAAATAAAGAAATTAAACCTTATTTTCTTCTTATTAACATTTTAAAGGCGAATAAGTGCTACAGAAAAAAATTTTAACATAAAATTTAATTATTGAGCCTAGAAATTATTCAACTTTTTTCAATAAAAATACTAATTAAACATTTTAAATTAAATTTAATTAAAAATCAACAGTACCAAAGTTCAAAATGAAAAAAAAAATAAATTTACCATGATACCCATCCCTGGTACACATCGAAGCAGAGACTCATAATATGAGTATTCAGTTCATTGCAAAAAGGATTTAGTTGTTTATGATTAATGCATTTTTTCTATTCAGCAAATTGCAACTGAATTTTCGCAATTTTCTTTAGCTCTTAGAGTTTTCTTTTTTTTTGCTTTTCATTTTAAGAAATGACAAGGTGAAGGTAACGATGTGTAGCTCCTCATAAAAACGTAAATGGAAATACATTTTAGTAGTTAGAAGAGGAGCAGAAAGAAGCAGACGGTAAGTAGAAAATGTCATATATTTCTATAAATACGAACTGTAGTATAATAAGATTTTGCAACCAATAAAATTATAAAAAAGGGTTTTGTCATAGATAAATTATTTTTTTCTATTAAAAAAGTTTCTTTTTTAAGTGTGTTACGCTAGGGAAAAGAAGAAGAAGAAGAAGCAGAAGAGAGAGGTCATTAAAATAAATTGAAGTTAAGGAAAATGTGTTTGTCGAGAAAATTAATGTTAGTAGTTTTTTTTGTGCGTTCAATATATTTTTGTAAAATGTAAAAAGCTTGGCAGTAATAAATTAGAAAAATTTTTAAATAGTAAAGTAAATAAATTTTCAGATAGTGGAAATTCAGTGAAGACAGCTTCTAAACCCAAATCAGGATTTTGTAATACTTGCCAAAAGTAGGAGGGCAACATGACGCCCCTTGAATCTGCTCTTGTTCCAGCCTTATTTCATTACCGGGAATGAACAAAATGTTTCTTTTATTTGTGAATTTACAAGTCATGGTAATTTTATTTGCCGTTAGGATACCGGTACTCAAGAAAAATTATTGGTGTTACCGATACCCATTTTGCATTTGAATTCAAGCTTTAACTAACAAAACTAAAGTAGAGTAAATTTTTTAATTATACAAAATCATAATAATAAATTAATTTGTTTAAAAATTACAGGGTAAACAATTATTAATATATAAAAAGTTGATATTTATAAAATTTTAAAAATAACGAATAGCTGGCAAAATTAAATTTAAATCAAATTAAATTTCAAAATATTGTTACGTTTTTCCTTTAATAAACGCGTTTGAGTTCTTTTAATTGAAAATCTGAATATCCATTTAACTCGTTTAAAATCGTCGGGACTAAAAAAATTATTGATAAACTGGCTGGCCCGGCAAACGTTGTTTTGCCATATAACTTATTTTTGTCAGATGTTACAGCGCTAAATGCTACACTTTAAGAAAACCGGTTGATAAGTTAAGAAGATATAGGGGGGCGAGCTTTTGCTACTCTTGCTCTATTCCACGCCCTATTCCCTAATTCCTTTCAGTTTTTATAGTGTCTGCATGCAAAATTTATAAAAAACCGGTTCATTAGTTAAGAAGATAAAAGCAGGTAATATGGTACCCCTTTTGCTCTATTTTACGTCTTATAGCGTTACACATACAAAATTTCATAAAATTCGTTTAAGCCGTTTCGGAGGAGTTTAATTACAAACACCGTGACACGAGAGTTTTATATAAAGAAATCTGAATGCCGTATCTCCGGAACTTGGTTGAAATCGGTCGACCCGTTTCCGCAGTTAGTGGGAACATTAAAGCGTACACTTCTTTTTATAGATATGTGTATAGATTAAGAAAAATTAGAATTAAAATTTTTTAGTTCTAATATGTATCATCAAAATTGATTATTTCCAAAAATATGAGGAAAAAAGACAATTGAAACTAACATGAAAAAACATATCGTTAATTATTTTAAATTGACACTGCGTAAAAAAATCTTTCTGAGTCGTTAATCATTTACCGATTTAAAAAAAATGTGATTAACTATTTACTTGTTAGTGCGTTTTAATACCCTCTATAACTACTTGTGCCACTCCGTGTGAGACTTTATTGACATTCATCAAGGACGCCATAAAGTATAAATATTCTGAGTCCTGGAGTAATATTAAGTCGATTAACCCATGTCCGTCTGACTGTCTGTCCATCGATTAAAAGTTCTATCACTTTCGAAAAAGTTAAAAGAAGGGAACAATATTGGTGTCAAAATGTTTCTAGCTTTCCCACACAAACGTTATTAAGTAATTAAAGAAAATTTGTCAAATTTTTTTAAAATTTTTAACAGGTTTTTAAATTAATCTGTTTGTTAATTGTCATATTAACAATTTGTTTTATGCTAGACACAATGGGACGAACGACGAATATTCGTCGCCAGAAATAAAACACATTGATAAAAATGGAAGTACACTCAATCATTGCGTAGATCGAAATTTGTCGTGCGTAACGAAATCTGCGATAGGTTTATTTCTATTTCTAACGCAGATGAAGAACGAATAAATAGTGACAGGGGCAGCTAAAAGCAGCATGATAGCAAAGTCTTATATTTGTTAAAAATCGTAAAAGCTGTAAAGATCACAGAAAAAAATGGCTTAAATTCGCGATAAATTGCAAACTTTTAAGCTAACACTAAAATTTATTTGAAATCGCTAAATGGGTTAAAAAAATAAAATGTAAGATAATAACAAAAAACATTGCAAAAATGGCGAAAATTTTTTAAATATTTTAAATTTATTAAAAGTCCCTAAAACTATAAGGAATGGCAATAATTCGGTAATAATTGCTAATTAGCGGTTTAGGATTGAAACTAATGGCCGATTCATTGATTTCGAACGAAGGCAGCGTTCGCTTCACTTACATGTAAAACCATATTTAATTATTTGTTTTTGCTTTAAATTTAAGTTAAGCGATCGAAGTCTTCCTTCGCAAATTGATGAAAAGGTAGTTAGTAAAATCGGTTTAGAAGGATAAGAGTTATGAATCCAAATGTGGAACAACCACTCCAAAAAATATATAGTTATGTTACAAAAACTAACGTTCACCTTCAAATCACCATCAACAAAACATACGTTATTTACCATCGTGTGTAATTTTTCACACATATGCAATGCCCGTTTACTTTGCTGTGGTATAACAATCGCCACAAAGTCATGATTTACGTTATTTTAATGATGTATTTAGCACAACAAACTGTACAAAGCGTGTGTGTATTTTATAAAAGCACTCAAAAATATTTACACTTGCCTATAGAAAATTTTGTTTCTAGTGCAATCTACACATGTGTGGAAAAACACACACGAGGGTAACTTACTTAAGTTCTGGCATATTTCGTTACTAAAAATATTATTTAATCAGAAAATGTGTTCTCAGCACTTAATTGATATTGCTTACAAAGTCAAGAAGTTTTTTAGGTGTACCTCAACAATTTTTTTGTTTAACGTAAAAAATGATTCCTCTTGTGTGGTTTTATTTTAAATTACACTAGCGGAGCCGGCGAACTTCGCCTCGCCCCAATTTTAAATGGCAAAATGACACAAATCAGATTGCGCAAAGTCTTAGTTAACGTATAACGCCATCTGCCGGATTTTGGCTGAGAACTTTATATTTCCGTAAAAACCTAAGTTGGACCATGGCGATCATTTTAAAGAAAAAAATCGTCCAAATCGGTCAAGCCGTTCTCAAATTATGCGCTTAATAGAAAAAGTGGGCGTAAAAGTAGGCATGGTAATTTTTTCTTTCGATGAAAACGTAAAATAATTTAATACGAACAGTTAAAAGAAAATTTAGTCAAATCGATGGAGCAGTTATTTGATTTTAGGTAAATCTAAAATAGTGGGCGTAAAAGTGGGCGGGCAAAATTTTCTTTCCGTAAAAACCTAAGCTGGACCATGGCGATAATTTTAAAGAAAAAATCGTCCAAATCGGTCAAGCCGTTCTCAATTTATGCGCTTAATAGAAAAAGTGGGCGTAAAAGTAGGCGTGCTAAATTTTTCTTTCGATGAAAACTTAAAATGGATTAATACGAACATTTGAAAGAACAATTTGTCAAAACGATGGAGCCGTTTTCTGGTTTTTTGTAATTCGAAAAAAGTGAGCGTAAAAGTGGGCGGGGCAAAATTTTCTTTTCGTATAAATCTAAGTTGGACCATGGCGATCATTTTAAAGAAAAAATCGTCCAAATTATATAGATGTCATTGGTGGTGCAATATGAAAATTGTATTTTGCAACGCCCCTCCGCCCGCAGACCGAAAATCAAAAATCAGACTTCACAGTGTCACCCGCCTGAATATTCTGAAGATTCCCTGAAAATTTCATCAAAATCGGCCCAGCGGTTTTGGAGTCCAAACGTTACATACATACATACATACACACATCCTATTTTATATATATAGATTTATATTTACAGTCGTTTTAAATACAAAATTCTGTTTTCCACTTAAAACTTAATGAAACTCTAAATTTACGAATCGGGTGCATTTAATTTCAATTTAATGGGTCGATTACGGATGGCAATACAACAGAAGTTGAGTTGCCAGCAGCGAAATCAGTAAACGCCGTTTATGTTGAAATATACAAACATTTTTTTCTCAAATTCAATTCAGTTAACATTCGCAATCGACCCATAAGTTTCCTTTGCGTACAACTTAGCAAGGTGGACTCAACTTCACAACAAACACACACAGAAAAAATAGAAAATCGACTTCAATTAAACAATTCGTCCAGACAATTAAATGTTTAACTAATTTTGCCCCTGCAAAGGAATTGATCATATCAATTAACGAATTTGTATTTTCGAGTCATGGGACACAAATTTAGTCAATTAAAAAATTAATTGTATAAACAAAAAATACACCACATATACACAAACATTTAATTTTATGGGTTTTGATTAAAAAAATTAATTGCAGCAAACAAAAAATTAATTGAATAATTAATGTACACCAATTAATTATTTAATTGAATAGTTTTTTGCAAAAATTTTTTCTGTGCAAGCAAAGCTCATACCTTGGTATTAGAATGATAGTTTTGATCTATCTATTTTAGAATAGTATTTTTGAATTATGACACTATTGAAATAAATGGGCGATATATAAACATAAATTTATACAATCATACATATACATATATGTATATGTGTGTAATTAAAACTGCATTATCTTCTCAAAAACTTTTTCCTAAGCACATTTTCTTACATTTTTTTGTAAAAAAAATTCTATAGAATTTATTTCGTAATTTTGGTACTACAGTATGTACTTGATAACCTTGCAAAATTCTATATGTGTTTCGAAGGCATACGATGGAGGATTCAGTTACTAAATTATAAAAAAAATGATTACGAAATATGTTTTATTACCGTCAGCGCTATTAGGCTTCCGTCCACAAAAAGAACAAATTAAAAAAAATATGGCAGTTCGATATGACACTACATTTTTAATGCATTGTTCAAATTTTGGTGAACAGTGCAAATATAATGTAATAGAAAATATTACCAAGTGCAAAATCCGTTAAGCTGCATTAAGATAAATAGCAAAATGTCAAAAATTTTAAAAAAGTTATCGATAATAAATGAAGTTATGTCAGAAAAAAATGTTAAATTTTTCAACTTGGAATTGACATTTCATGCTTGAAATATTAATAGTGTTGCTGAATTAGCGATTGATGGGCAAATTTAGTGATTTACTGCTTTTGATTTGTTAGTTTTTTATGTTTCTCATAAACAAAAAGTTTACAACATTTAGTAAAATATACAAAATCATAGTTTGCTCTTTCCAACATTTACGGTTAACTTTTATCAATTCATGATTAACAGCCTGTTCATCGATTTCGAACGTTAACGTTCGCATAGAAAATTATATGTAAAACAAAAACAATATTCGAACATTTGTTTTTGTTTTAAATGTAGTTTTCTATGCGAACGTTGACGTTCGAAATCGTTAAACAGGCAGTAAAAAATGTAGTGTCATAAGGGCTTATATTGGTCGTCGTTTCAATTTACATAACCATTTTTCGAAACCATTTGCCACTTAAATCGAGGGACTACTCTATATTACACTCATACTCTAACGTGCATGACGTTAATGACTGTATGGATGATGCTGGAAATGATGACGATAATGTTGATGACATGAGTGGCATTAAAGTCTACGTTAAACACCCACTTAACAATTATAAGAAGCAGGTGCAAACAATTTAAGAAAATGGAAGAAAAAAATTCCATGAATAAAATTAAATGTAAATGTACATTAGATTGTTGTGTGTGGGTTTATAAAGGTTTATATTGCAAAAAAGAATAAATATATAAAAGTATAAGTACATGCATATGTAAAAAGCTACATAGTCTCGTATTTACCAAAAGTGTTTCTTTCTATAGCATTTGTTGTGAAGAAAAAATATAAAAGTCGAAAAATATCCTTAATTGCTTTTTTGGTCCTTCGAACCGTACACTATTAACATGCTTATATGTTTATGTAAAAATAAATTTATTGTTAATCGTTTTTTTATTACAGATACAGACCGGCAACAAAAAAAAATATTGTCAGAGCCAAGAACATTTGTTGCTTTCACTAAGAACAGTGAACAGTTAGCACGGTTCTTATTCGTTGCTTTCAGAATTAATTTATTTTCTTTAAGCACAACCAACATTTACAAAAGTTTTGATTATGAATAAATAGTTTTCATCGTTTTTTTATGTTTTTATAATTTTTTATAAAACTCATTTATTTATCCACTCATCAAAGTACAAACTAAAGTTTTGTGTTTTTATTTTAGTTCTACTCTTCTCAGGATTTTCATAAAAATTGTTATTTAATTAAAAAAGTTTTAATGTGTTTTACATAAATAAACCATGAATAAGTATATAAATAAATAAAAAAGGTTAATTCTTTTTTATTTGTGATGATTTCCTTTTGCAAAGTTTTATTTTGTTTTACAATAAAACAATCACATTTTGCTGTTAAATTATTAACGTGTTGAAGAAGAAAAATAACGAAATTGAATAATAAATTGAGGAAAGCTGTCTCAATTAAGTTTTACGACATGGAAAAAGTTTTTTTCTTTTGTTTAATTGATGTCTTAGATGCGTGAAAGATTTTTTGGCTGTCTTTTGGGAAGAGTTCGGAAGAAAGATATCTAATGAGTTTTGTTACGACTTTCAAAAAATCTTATTTTACATTACAGGGTGTATTCACACTATCGCACATGAACAGACGTTTGTAAAAATGAAAACCTGATTAAATGAAAAGTGTATTAAACGATTTTTCGTAGGTGATGAGAAAAACTGCCATTTCTTCCACCTCTTAATTTGTCATTGGCCAAAAAAAAAAAAAAACTACGTCGATTTTTATAAAATTGTGTACCAAAAATTTTAGTCATACTAAACTATTTTCTGCCACAATTCATGGTTATATCGATGTTGTGTTAATGTTATTCTCTTTCTTTATTTTACTTGTTATTGCACTAAAGCACTCGTAACATGTTGTTGTTTTCCTTTATTAAATATGTACTCTCTTTTAAATAACACCACGCTCCGACAGTTTTAATGCATTAACAACATCATGTCATTTGTAAATATATTGTATGAAAAACGAGTTTACATGTTGCATATTTTACCCTCACTTGCATTTGAGATGTTCATTCTGTCCTTTTTACAACTGAGGTACTTACTACTTTGTTTATACAACCGAGGTTTTCTTTTGCTTGTCATGATAATTCTAATCATAATTTCGAGAAAAGTGATGAACACAAAATATAAAAATAATTAGATATAAGAATTTCAAAAAAGCCATTCAAATTCATTGGCTTATTGGAAAAAATTCTGTCCTTAGTCTCGATTGCAAGCTTCTACTTTACAACTCTATTTCAAAGCCTATCTAGTGCTATGGTATTCAACTATGGGGCGGGCACTGCCTCGGCATCTAATATCGAAAAAATTCGAAGGCGCCAAAATAAACTTCTTCGAATAATCACAGCCGCTCCCTGGTACGTTAAAAACTCAAACATTCATAAGGATCTCAAGGTGCCATTAGTAAAAACTATGATTACAAAATATGCTGTAAAATATTTAAAAAGGCTTGAACAACACCCAAATCCACTAGCTCGATATTTTTTAAATCATGGCGGCCACAATCGCTTAAGAAGAAGAGCACTTACCCAGCCAGATGAGCGATAAACTCCTATATATGTTTATATGTGAATAGAACCCGTGAAGAAGAAAACATTTCTTGTCTGGCATTGGCAGGACATAAAGAAAGAATCAGGATAAGATTTGATTAATTATTGTTAGTTCATATTTAATATATGAAGATTCAATAAATAAATAATGAGAAAAAAAATATTAGAACGGATATACGAGTTAATATAATTATGCATATTATTATTGTTTAAATTATTTGCACGTAATAAGTGGTGCCAATGTTTGTTTCCAAACCATAATAGCGTACAGAAACCACTCAAATAGTTTTCACGATCGCTAATGAAGTTCATTCACGATAAATGTGTAATAGTTGTAAATATAAGCAGAAAATCTTGTTCTTTTGAAGTTGTACAGCATGTAGTGGCTATATTATAAAGTATATTGTTTAAAACAGTTAAAGTTTTTTATCAACAAGTGTGAAGTCAAGTTGAAAAATTTTGTAATAATAAAAAAGTTACTAAAATAATTAAGGGTCCTAATGATATCGTTTATTAGTCTCGTAATCTGTGCAAACGCCCTCGTAAATGAACTGTCAAAAATTGTGTGAGAATTCATTTACACAAACTTGGTAAATTTGCCCAACAATTTTGTCTCGTAAACTTGCGCTGTTCAATTGTGCATTTATACAAACAGATCTTTTAATGATTTTAACGTCGTTTTCAATGAAAAATCCAAGTGTCTATAAATCACAAACAATAAATTCTAGCAATAATTTCAGTAAATTGGTCTTTTGGCTTTCTTTGAGCATTTTTAAAAGCAAATTTCTCATAAATACTAATCACAAATTTAAACACAAATTTTTATATTTTTGAATTTTAATTTTTAATTTATTTTTGTATTGGCGTTTCTTACAAACTGACATTAATTGTTTAAAATTACACAAAAGTAAAAAAAGGGGCTTCATGAAACAAGACTCGTAAGTTTGCGCATTTGCACAAATGGCAATTTTAAGCGACATCATGAGGACCCTTATTGTTTCTTTAATAAAATAATAAAAAAAAATATTTCATATATTTAAGAATTAAACAAAACATCCTTTTTTTTTGCTATATTGATTATTTTGTAATTTTTGTTAGAAAGTGGTAAATAGTAAATATTTGTTGTATTGTATTGTTTAAAAAAAAATGTCATCAATTTGTTAAAATTCTAAAAAAAAACCAGCAGGACAAGCTGTCTTTTGTTTGTCAGGAGTAAACAAATGATAATGTTTACTTTTTTTGGCTTTTCAATGTTTGCTTTTGCAATTAGAGAGTGAGCTAAAATAAAAAATATTGTGAGAAATTGCAAAAGAAATCAGTATTTTATATATTATTTATGTTTATTATTGCTTAAACTTTAAAGTTATGTAAATATGTAGATTGCATTTAAAAAAATTGTTGCGAAGTTGCAGTGATAAACGTGTTCGTTAGATTTAATCAATAATAAAAAAGATGTTTTTTTAGCCGCGAAAATTTTAGTTTTTTTTACTGATCTTATATAAAATTATTAACCAATGTTCATAAAATCTGACCTTACAATATTATTCAGTAGAGATTCACCCAGTATTTTTGAAGAGTACGCTTTACATGATGGTAAGTTTTGAACTGTGCAGTTATGTACTGATCTTTTCTTATAAAATGGTAAAAGAGAACTTTCATTTATTTTGGTTTTAGTCGTCTTTAAGTGATTTTCGGAAGGAGACTTCATGGCAAATATCAAGAGTCTTTAAATCGTTTTACATATAAAACTAAATTATTCAAATTTTGATTACATTTGTATAATTTGTTTGTGTTTAAGTGTTTTAAAAAGATTTTCGGAAGATGAATAGGACATATTGTAAATTCTAGATAGATCATAAAGAATTTCGTTCAACATAATACGATATCTTATGAGCCCAAAGAAAAAAAAGATCATTTATTTTTTGACTTAAACTACCTTCAGGGATAGGTTTGGTAAATGTTTGCTTAAATGTGCAAAACAGGTAAAACTTTTTACTTTTGGTACGCTTTGTAAACACGATTTTTTTTAAAATCATTTTGCAATCTTTAATTAAAATTCTTAGTTTGTATGAATTTCTATTATTTGGTGACACGTCACAAAGTACATTTTGAAAGTCGGTGTTTCAGGTTGTAAAAGTGGGTAAAAAGTACTTTTTATTCAACCCCATTTTAATTGCAACATCTTAAAAGTTTATTAAATTTTGTGACATAGATTTTCAAACTATTGGTTAGAAGGGGGGAAAAGGAATAACTTAGTACCTTTGGTAATTTTTGTAAACATGTTTTTTTTTAATAATATTACTCTAATTCCTATAACTTCATCGACACGTTAAGAAACAGTACAATTTAAAAGCCTTGGGTAAAAGTGGGTAAAAAGTAAATTTTTTGGTAGTTTTTATATACACCATTTAGGCTGCAACATTTGAGAAGTTCATTTAATTATAGGCTAAAACTATCATCAAGAATTTATTTAAAAGAACGAACGGGGTAAATATGTGTACTTTTGGTACTCTTTTTTGTTTTTTAAGCACCTGTTTTTCTTTCAAAATTACTCTTTGCAATTTAAAGACTTATGTTCATTAACATAAGCGCGGCAGACAAATAAAGTACATTTGAGAGCAAAAGAGGTAAAAATTAGTACTTCGGGTACTTTTGGATGACAGGTTTTATTTTCGAAATATTTTCTCAAACGTAAACTCAGCAAACCAATAAAGTAATTTTTAGGTAAAAAAATGCGTACTTTTGGTCCTTTTTATAAATATCTTAAATTGAGTTTTCTATAAATTAAAAAGGACAAAAAGTAGTAAAAATATATTTTATGAGTACTTTTTGTAAAAAATATAAAAAATATATTAATAAATTGGGGAATTTACAAGGTAATCATAACGTTGTAAAGTCATAATGTCTTAAAATAATTCAAGAGCAACCGTTTATAATTTAGATTTCTACTGTACAGTAATGATGAATTAATGAACACAGCATTAACATTTTTATTTTGTTTGAAACACAACAATATTTTTTTACACAATTGTAAAAAATTATTTAGAACATTATGACGATATGACTTGATAGCACATATTGTGAAACCCCCCAATGTTTAATTAAGCAATATTACTTTTTTATATTCATGTGCACATGAAGTAAAACAATTAGAAATGTTTTATTTGGTTTGTACTGCCTAATCAATTTGAACAAAAACATTTCTTTCTCATAATTAAATAACGAGAATATAAATCTATTCCACGAAGTTTAATAACTAGTTTTCAGCCAACAGAATGAGCATCTATACAACCAGCAGTAAACTAATTACCAAGAATTCTCTAAAACAACAACAACAATATGTAGATGAAAACCCTTAACCATTAACTTGTTACACAAAAAAAATTTAGCTTTACTTAGGTAAACTCGTTTACATTAAATCTTATGCCTTTTAAGGGAAATAAAATTTCAAAAAAAAGTTCAGGGTTTTAGAGTGAAAAAGAGAAGGCGGTAAAACTATTTCATAAGCAATATTTGAAGAAGATAAAAAAATGGCATTTACTCAAACCAAATATCTTAAGCGCGTTTCGAAAAATTATCATAATAATGAGAAATGAAAATTGTAAAAAGAGCAATAGCGTTATTATGTCATTGCCAGGAACCATTGAATAATTATCACAAACCTTCAAACACAACGCCTCTTTCTTTCACTCTTCCACAAAAGTGAATTTACAGGGCATAATTCTTAATGATATCAGCAAACAAATTGTTGCTGTAACTGAAAGAAAAAGATTTTAAAGCAAAATAGAAAAAAATGTATACGAAATCCAATGCTACCAAGTAATGGCAACATGTTATGTCTGTATTCTTGAAGCCAAATCTGTAATTAAATCAACCTCCACATGTTGATTTTATATGCACTTGCCTTCCATCTCATGGCCATTTTTAAACAAAACTTAGTTCGAAGTCTGAAAATGAAACGACTACTTAAAACATAAACCTAATATGAACATGAAATGAAGAAAAAAAAACAAAATTTAATTTTACAACGACAACTTTTGCCAACAGCCCAATGACATCATCCTCCTAATACATCACCAACCAGCGCCGCCAACATTGTCATACATAACATCATCACATGTACTATTTAAGCAATTTTGTTTTTGCTTTCATGCAGTGATGGACGAGACATTTGTCTATAGACAAGTTGAAAACATTCATATAGAGTCCTTAACAATCACATGCAAACAGACTTACAGCTTAAAATATGAATATTAACGTCATAGACTTCGTCGGTAAAACAATAATAACATATTTCTACAATTTAAAGGCATAGTAGGGTGATATTCAGTTGGCTTTTTAAAAAAGATTCCTATTCGTTATTTCATAATGTGATAAAAACTGTGATCATAGATACTGTAGAATATAAAGATAATTTTCAAATAGCCAAACACTTTAATAAATATTTCGTTAATAGCATTAAGGAAACTAGAAATCCCATTATTTATGTGCAATATGAAAATAAAATATCTGTGATAGATTTTAAATTTAAATTCCGTGCAATATCTTTAGAAGAACTTAAAATTATATGTAAGAATATTTAAAAAAACATGGGGTCTAATCACCGCATACGATATCGAGCAAAATGGATCGAAATTATTTATTTTGGTATCACGACTCTCGATATGGAATGGAATTTATTGAATTTGAAATAGTAGCATTCGATAATGAGTAACTCGACATTACATTTCTCGAGTTTTCATTCGATACGTCAGTGTCTATCGTATGCAAAAACATTCGATAGCTTATTCGATACGATAGTATCGAATGCGGTGATTAGACCTCTGACTATAATAAAATAACAAGAAATATAATCTTAGATAATTGGAACATTACCGACAATATTATGCTGAATATTATAAACAAATCACTAGAAACGGGAATATTTCCCAATAACTGGAAAGAATCTATGATTATACCCACTGAAAAAGTTTATAAAACAATCAAATATGAAGAATATCGTCCAATTATCGGTGTTTTCAAACGTATAAGGAACAAAATATCAGTTATAACGGCAATAAACATTTAGAATGTAATGATTAAACCGCATTTTGAATTTGGATCAGCTGCAAAAGCTGCAGAATAAAGCTGTGCGCAATAAAACATATGTTAGACTTAACATACAACAAAGACTAGAGCTAAACACAATTAATTTTATTCAAAAAATGAAACTGGGTGATGCGCTTGATTATTTAATTAAACAAATAAGGTACGTAGGAGAGGTTCAACTATATAGCCTAAGGAACGCTTAAGATTTCAGATTACAACCAGCGGATAACAACACGATGAAAATATCTCTCTTTTTTAAAGGATTAAACCTCTACAATATGATGAAATAAATCCAAATGTATTTAGAAGAAAAACTGTAAATTTTATAAGAAATATTGAATTTAAACCAGAGTTTATAGATTCAAACTGTAAACTGAAAATGAAATATTTTATAAAAGTATTTGAAATACTACTTATTATTAAATAATAATAAAAAAATTAGAGACGTTTTCAGAAAATTGCAATTGAAACTATTAAATAACTCGATCACTAATATTTCTGTGCCCTACTTTAGAGACGTCAATATACGTACTCTATAATATTCTATGTCTTCTCTCTTCGTTTCGCATTCATAAACATTTTAAAGGTTTGGTTTTACTTTTTCAGCTTAAAATTCTAATTTTTGCTAGTCAGAAATTTAGCTGGTTGCGTCAAAAATTCTACTAGCCCCCAATTCTAGTGAAATTTAATTCACCTCAGAAGTATCAAAATTTAACTTACAATAGTACTTTGCTACCGTTTCACACACTTCCTGAGGTACAAAATTGTTGATTTATTGCTTTTTAATGCAGTTTTAAGTGAAGTCTTTGCAATGATATAAAGAAGTTGGTTAAAATTTAATTAATTTTTAATCCAAATTTTAATGTTTTTTAATCAGGCTAAAGTTCATCAAATTTAATTTCCATTAATTTATTTGTATTAAGAAAGAAATTTTACAACATGAAATGAATTAAAATTTATTGATAATTCAACATTTTTATTTTTCGAATTTATTCTATGAGCTAAATTTCAGTTATGTATTTTATAAAGCTTTTTTTTGTAATAGTCATATTCCTTAAATTTTTCAGAAATGATAATTTTTCATTCTTGAACGAACTGGGAATCGAACCTAGGTCTTCACGGATAGGTTGCCCTGACATGCTTCGATTGTAAACACACATTCTCTGCCGAGGCGTTTGCCGTTTAATTCTCACCGCCATTGACGAAGGCTGGCAGTCAGTATTCAAACATCAGTCTTGAAACCAAATGGTGTTTTAACTTTGGTATATCAAAATTTGTTTTTTGAATGTTTATCTATTTTAATTAATTTACATGTTTTTCCTTACTTCTGTTTTTCGTACTTTTTGTCAAGAATTCTTCTTGGAGTTCAACGTACATTTTTTCGTTTATCATGCTTTTGTTGTAATGTAAATTAAATCAAAATTATATGTTTAATTTTCTTCAACAAAAAAAAAAACAAAACAAAAAAAAACAATTATTGATTTAATTATAAATTGATACTTTTTAAACAATTTTTTTAATTGATAAAACTACTGTGTATAAGTTTTTGTATTTTTTTTAATGTGCCTTGATAGTTTATTTTATTAATTCAAAGGTGCTTATTGAGCTTTCTTAGAAATTGATTATTTTCAAGAATGAGGCTGTTCTACAGAGAAAGAAAAACACTCGAAACAAATTAAGTTTTTAATACTTACTTTGAGAACGAGTCGTACTCAAACATTCAAGTACGAATAACACTTAAACATACTTAAAACAATCCACAATGGGATTGCTTTCGAAAAGCAATCCCGGAATTTCTTAAAATATGTATAATTTTATTCTAATTTCTTCGACCTTTTTTAAATATTATTCTTCTTTATTAATAAACGAGCTTAAGGTCACTTTTATTTCAAATAGTTCTTTTATTTTATGTATCAATATTTCGATTTCCTTTGGAAAGATGATTAAAATAACTATAAAATTCTTAAACCAAATAGAAAAATATTTAACTTTTCGTTGGAAGTGCCACCGTGAGAGCAAAACTACAAAGTGAGCGTTTTAACCTCATATAACTTATCAAATTTTGCTGCAAACACTACAACAAAATTACACCAGTTGTTGTGTGCAGAAACAACAAAAACAACACGAAAACTTATTATTTTCATGTTTAAGAAGTAAATTTGTACTTGAATCAATCTTTCTGTACTTGATTTAAAAAAGCTTTGATTTGAGTTCGAATGGATTGATTTTTCGTTTGAGTGTTGCGTTTTACACAAATAGGGTCTCAGTCTATTGATCACCTTAAATATATATAAATTCAAGAATCATTATTTTTATAAATCCCCTTGATTCAGTACAGATTACCGTTTAATATTTAGCATTATGCAAACTAATGTTGTAATTTTTAAAGATTTTAATGTTAAAAAAAATTTATGCACAGAAGTTTTATGATTGATTAAATAAGCGCATTGAAACAAACATGAAACGTGTTACAATAAACGTCGTGAAATATTGTGAGAAACAAAATGTGAACATGAACTGAACTTACAACTACAGTGGGCATGTTGTTTTTATATCTTAAGTTCCAGTTTAAGTATTTTTTCGCATCAATCATTTTCAAAACTAAAAGGTTTTTAAGTTATTTTTGCAAATATATACAACTTTTAATATAAAAATGGTTAAATAGTTAGAGTTCCTCATTTCATAAAACTTTTCCATTCCTTGGAATATCCTTTTTTTTAAATTTCCGGAACTGCCAAAACTTATCGTGTAAAAATAATGTTAAAAGGTATAAAAGTACTATGATACTGTTAAAAGTTAACTGCCGTTTTCGACGTAATAGATCGACAGAATTTCGTTATCTATTTTTTTTATTCTACAATTCCTGGTTTCGAGGTCATATCTTGTCTGTACTTTTAGCTTACGTCTCCTGAGATTTAGGAAATGCCGCAATAAAAGAATGCAATCACAAAATGGACTTTGACAATATAAAAATAGTATACAGAGAGCGGAGAGAGAACAAATGTTACACTCTCGAAAGCTTAGGAATCAAAATTACAATGAACACAAAAGAAGACAAAAATAATACAATACTGCAATACTCCGCTGCATTTGTTAATGACTAAAATTTGTTTTGTCGTGTAGTCCAGTTTTTAATATTAAATGGTTTAAAAGCGCAATACAAATTTTAATCCTTATTCGTAAGTTAAACTGTGATATTATAAAAGTTTTATAATTGATTGTTATAATTATTTATTTGCCGCTAGATTATTATGGAATAAAAATAACCCCTGATGAAGTTCGAAAAAAGTAGAATGACCATAAATGTTTATTAGTAACATTTGAAAACAAATTATTGATCATAATTAGCCCGTGAGGAAAACAAAAACGTCAATAATAATAATAATAAAAATAAACAACATTTATTTTAAAAGATATTTAAAATGTTTGGTAGTGCTGCCTATTTTAAATATTCATACGGCGCCAAAACATTTTAAATAAAGCTTAAACAATTTTTCCAAAGCCTGTACCCATGTTCTGTAACTATAGTGAGACTTCCCGCATCGAAAAGATGAGAAACAAAATATTCCATCGTTTCTCGAAAAGTGAGAAAAAAGTGTGTCTGTAGAGATTACGTCGTTACGTTATAAATGTCATAACATTGCACTCGAAGCCGATGTGACATTGCAGACGGTGAGAACGCCAGTAACACATATCGTTAACGGCGACTAAAATTTACTAAAGTTAAAAGTTTTTCAACGACGGCGGTGAAAATACAACCGTCGGCTATACCAAGTAATGTAAAGTGCGACTTAAATGTTTGTTGTTTGCAAAAGAGCTTTGAAAATATTCGTATATTTTATAAAAATGTTAAGAGTAAAAGAATTAAACAATAAAAAATGTGCCAAGACCAAAATATTATTATTATTATTCTTTGTGTTTTGCATTTTTAATTGTTTTTTAGTGTTAAATATTTTTCTCGCCCCATTTTTATTCGTGAGTTTGTTTGACAGTTCAAAGCGCGAACTTTTATCACAAAAATGTTACAGACACACTTTTTCTGTAGAACTCGCCAATAAAATTACAGACACAGTTTAGGGAGAAAAACAGCTGTTTGTGTCAACATATGGCATTTTTGTTTCATTTCACACATTTCAATCGAAAAGTTTCTCGACGCGAGAGTTACAGAACACGGGCACTGGTTGTATACTATTAACGTTTTCTTTCAAAAAGTCTGAGTTTATTGCTGAGTGGGGAGAGAAGAATAGCATAGGGTGCAATTTTACATACTTAGAAAATGTCTTATGTTTAATAATTCGTAAATATCAACCTAAAGTTGGCTGTGCTTTTGACAAGTTTTCTTTTATTTTTCACATTGCAGAGTTTAGTGGTTTAAAAACCCTCGGTCTGGCAAGGCTAACAGTTGTTAAATATCAGCTGTTTGAAGTGTTATTTTTTAAATTAAAACTTTTCTATTCACAAATATAGATTGTTTAACAACCGAAGAACGCATTAAAAAATAGTTGAAACTTAAAAGTGGCGGTGCAAACGTGGCCACTATTCGAGTATATGGCAAGATTAAAAAGAAGTTTAATGAGACTGGAAACGTTACAGATGTGGTTAGTCCTGTGCATCACCGCAATGTGCGATTTTGGCTTCATTGCATATGAAGTTTCCAGAACTCGTAATATCACGTTTTGACAAAGTCAATTGGCCACAAAGATTGTGCGATTTTCAACGTTAAAATATTTGTTTTTGTGGAGCTATGTCAAAGATACTTTCTACGCTGATAATGTCATTACTTTGGAGCATTCGCAAAACCACCATCCGACAAGTTATCGCAGAAATACCGTGCGAAAGAGTGTTTGAAAACTACCTCAAAAGGATGGACTGCTGCTAATAGCAAGATGCAAGCATAGAAACGAAAAAAAAGCTTCATCGAAATCATAGCTTTATGTGTGTTTTTAAACTTTATTTTTAAAACCGAAAAATGGCCAACTCATAATTTGTATCAACAAACCAACAATTAACAACCCACTCCAATTTTTTAAAGAAGTTTTATTAAATTCACTAAAAAAAATATCGATCTGTAGATACAAATGAAAGTTTAAAAAAAATTAAGGTAAATGTCAGACAGCAGTGTGAACCCAGACTTAAAGTTTGATTATATTAAATCTCAATTACTCCACTTTTAATGACATTTAATGTTCCAAAATTGGAAATTTAAGTCAAAGACTTTGCAAATAAACTGTTTAATTACCGTCGTAAGTTCAATGAGGGGTCAAAAAAATATTTTTTTCCTAAAGAAATGTTCAGACCTAACAAATATTTGACGGAAAAATTCAAAAAAGCGTGACCCGTAAATTGATCAAACTTTTGTTTTAAACTATTTCAATTGACTAACTTAACTTTATTCGTAAGAAGATTGATGTAAAGGCTGGCTTAATTTAAATAACCAGAAA
The DNA here is from genome assembly GCA_949318255.1 of Pollenia labialis. Classification (NCBI taxonomy): domain Eukaryota; kingdom Metazoa; phylum Arthropoda; class Insecta; order Diptera; family Polleniidae; genus Pollenia; species Pollenia labialis. The sequence goes on from OX439142.1 coordinate 116,611,600, forward strand.
GAAAGAAGTCCAACGTTGTCAAATCACATGATATTAGCGGCCAATTGACATCGCCACAACGTGAGATAGCACGTCCACTGAATTTGTCGCGCAAAAGAGCCATGGTTTCGTTCGTTGTGTGGCAAGATGCACCGTCCCGTTGAAACTACATATCGTGCACATCCATATCTTCCAATTTAGACCAGATAAAGTTTGTTATCATCTCACGATAGTGAACACCATTCACGGTTACTGCCTGGCCAGCCTAATTTTGGAAAAATTATGGCCCAAAGATGCCGCTGATGCTTTGTGGGTGCATTGGTTTTTCGACAATCACCTTTGGGATTATCATTTGCCCAAATGCGGCAATTCTGCTTATTGACGAATCCACTGAAAATGTGCCTCATCATTGAAAATGATTTTTTTCGAAAATTGATCGATATGCATTTTGATTTGAACGCCCATTTTCATAATAAGCCTGAAAAACTTTAACGTGTTGCTCGATTGTGTATCTTTCCATGTTTCAAATTGAGCTAGTCTTAAATTGAGAAATGTCAAATGAAATGCAGAAAAACGCTTGACGTTTAGGTGTGGTTCACATTCAACATCGGCCCTTAAACCGTTTTGTAACATTTATTTTAATTTTTGTTTCGTCTTTGTGAAGATCTTTTGGCGCCAAGTGATCTTTTCTAAAAGTAATAACTGCCGATAATGTAGCTACTGGAATTTTAATTTACTTAATTTTCACTTTTTGTTTCAAATAAGAATGTAACAATATCAATAACCAAAGAAAAAATCTAAAGTGTCCCCTGTTTTCTAAAAATTTAAATCACCCAAAAATCCGTTAAATCGTTTAATTTAGAGAACAGCTTCAATTCGTTTGCCTAATTTTAAAACGGTTCGTGCTTTTCAGAACAGACTTGAAAATAACCAAAATTTTCAACTGCTTTTGCACGCACCTAATAAAAACATATCAACATAAAGCTTTAAATTACAAAAGGAGAAAACGCCACTTAACACATTTTTAGTTATTTTCTTTTTTTACTAAAGATTTTTTTCGACTCCACTGTATGTTCTTTATAAACTTTTTCATACAAGACGTATGAGTGATTTAAGCCATGATGTATTATTCATACGTTGAAATTTTTTCTTTTTAAAGAGAATAATAAATAAGAAAATAAATAAATTTTTAATAGCTGCGTACGTGTATAAATGCCATAGAAGATTGGCTGGTGAGAGAGGGAGAGGGAGAGAAACCCTAACTATATAATTGTGTTAGTAAGAAATGTGTAAACTTTGTTGTTGTAACTTCACATGTACAAAATTTTAAGATGTTTTATTTTTATTTTGTTTTGAGAGAGTTTCTGTTCTAGTTAATCTTCTATGATAAATTCTTATGAAAATGTTAAAACATTTTTGATAAATTTCTTTAGTGGCAATACTTAAATAAAAATTTATGTGAAATGTAAAAAGAAATAATAGTAAAGTTAAATAGTAATGATATAGAAAATACTCTTTAATTGCAACTGATTGAGCGGTATTTTTATTTTAGTAAAAAATAATTTAAGTAATTGAAATTGGCTTAATTTGAACAAACTATTTTACTCTTTTTGTTGAACTGTTGACTCAGAAATTTACGGAGCTACTTCAAAACTAGTCTAAGGGCTAAAAAATCAGAGCGAGTTAAACTCTCTTTTTGGTTTAAAATGTGTTTAAACCAACAACTCTATAAATCACCAAATAGATAAACCATTTTAAACGCATAAAATTGGGCGTTTAAACTACCAATACAGACCATACGAATTTGCTTAGATTTATCGTAGTGCTGCCACATGTTATTTTTTTAACAACATATAATACATGGGACACTGGTTTATAGTTGTTGAGTTTAAACTACATATAAATTTAAGTTTAGTTCAACTAAACCAACGTTTAAACCATCAGTGATTTATTAGCCATAAGCATTAGCTGCTTTCAATTACATTTTTTATTACGCTTTAAAGTTTAATAGATATATTGCTTCACTAATCACTTTTAATGCTTTAAAATATATTTAACTAATAATTCTACAGTTGATGTATATTGCTGTCGTAAGTATTTGCAGCGATAGTTGCCTTAAAATATAATTATTTATTACACATTCTAGTTATAATAACCTCCTTACATGAGGGTTATTTAAAACCCGTTTAAAGTGTTAGTAGACATAAAATATTTTACCTTCTAATATTTAGCTGTTTCTCTTATACTCGGTAATTAGCTACAATAATATAAAAAAAAAATAAAAAAGGAAAGAAAAAATTTGAACCTTGAATACTATTCAAGGTAAAAAACTCATAAATTATGTGGTTGGCAAAGATATCTTTTAAATTTATTCAATCTTCTTTAAGATTATTTAAAATTTAATTTAGCTTATAAAATGTAAAATTTCATTTAAAACGTATACTGGAATAAGCTAGAAAACGAATAGCAGAACGCAATAGATGGCCATTTTTCTTTCGAATTGGCCAATAAGTAAGATGAAGCAGAGATCTACGCACTTAACTTTATAAAGGCAACCTTAACACATTCAAAGTCGAGGGTTTTTGATGAAAACCTTCCAAGGAGGCCAAACACTTTTAGGAAAAGAGTGTATTTGTGATAATAAACGATTTTTTATACATCCCTTATCCATTCTGCTGCTTACTTTTTATTTAACACGGGTTTATTATGTAGTATCGCTTTTGAACAAAAACATACGTTATTTTGTTTATGAATTCATTTAGTAAAGAGTTCTTTATTAAACAACCACAACAAATTTCATCTAACGTCATAAACATAGTTCCACTCTGACTAAATAAACCTGCACTAATAAAATTCAACAAATCTGCACCCAATTCAAATAAAGCTTAATTTGAACAATCAAAAAAGCTGCATATAAACATACTCTCACTAAAATTTAATGTGTGTGGTTTTTGATTTTTGTGATGATATGCATTGGAAAAGGAAATTAAGCAACATGAAATTTTGTCAATAACGGTTTTATTCCTGGCTTTAATTATGAAAAAATAAGTTCTCCGTGTTTTTAAATTTAGTTCAACATTTTCAGTTGCACTCAAATGAGTGAAGTTTAAAGAAGTTGAAATTAACTGATGGTTGCTTTTTTTGAAATCAAAACTATTTTTATTTTGAGTGGAACATTTTTTTACATCACTATCACTTTAGTTTAGTGGGTCTACTGATTTATTAGTTTATCACTCAACAGCAACAAAATGAATGCAATAATTTTGCACAAGCACTAACTGTGAGTTAAAACTATAAAATTAGTGCACTACCCCCATCTATAATTTTTCCTTATAAAAATGTTGCCTATGCACACAAATGCAAGATATCCCCTAAGGCAATTGTTCAGCAATTTCGCCAAATTATCATCTACAATCAAAGTAAGTTTTTATTTTGTAGTCAAAAAAAATGTTATTTATTTTAACAAATAGAATCTGGGAATTAATATTTCTCATGTTGAGTAACATTTTTCTTACACAAATTTTCATATTATTCAAATGTGTATTCTAAGGCATATTACAATCCACAAAAGCTTTTATACTTTAATAGTCTTATTCCTTCAATATTATTAAAGTATAAAAGCTTTTGAGGATTGTAATTTGACTTAGAATATTATTTCTATATTGGCTGTAAACATTTCCTCTCAAGTCTATTATTCCCTGTGTTTCTGTGGCATACAGCAAACGTTTTTTTTTTGTGTAAGTAAATTTTTTTTTCATCATACAAACATGGGACCGGGACAATCGACGCGGTTTTTTTTCTAATAAAAATGAATGATTTTTTGTCAGTTACAGCGTTCTTTAATTCTTGCGACGATATGCACTTGGTTTTTTGATTAAATGTTAAAATCAATTAAAAATAAATTTGCTTGGAAATGTAAATGTTTTTTTATTTAATAATGACTGAACGAAAAAGTTCTTAAATAAACTACAGCCCATTACTGTAATAATATTGTGAGTGTAGGAATAGGTTTCAAACATTACTACGATTAAAAGTATGAGGGTTAATTTAACAATTCGAAAAAGCTTACATTAAATTACTAAATTACCTATTACCAAACAATGTCTTACTTTAAAAAAATCGTGTTAATTATTAATCGCAATTGTAACCTAACAAATTTTCTGTTTATAAATAATTTTGTAGTACTAAAAACAATGGTTTTTTTTTATAATAACCGGATATATTTTACGAGTTTATTTATAAAAAAGTTTTTGTTTTGATGAAAACAAAAAAAATATATTTTATCTCTTATTATTTCCTCTGAACATGCCTACAAAACAACAGGTTGTGTTTTTCCACGTTTTATTAAAACAATATTACGTTTTTTGTCGTTTATAATGTTTATTTACCAGCAGTGCTTTATTAACTTAATCTTCTCTGTTTCTAACTGAATTTTGTGGTTGTTACCCTGCAAATATTATTGGACCACCTGATCCAATTTCATGAAATGGACTACTCCATGGACTGGTCCGATGTAATGCAAGCATGTACCATGTCATTGTTAAAAAGTGTTTGTAGTGAGACGACATGTCTTCGTTTTTTAACGACATGTTTTCGTTTTTAAACGAAGTTAAAACTAATCCTCTTGTGTACACAATGGAGTAGTTTTAAAACTACTCCTTTGTAGTCCAAAGATGGGTTACATGGTCCTGCCCTAGGACATCGTAATGTTAAATAGACCATGTTTTTTCCATACGTTTGGATTACTTTTGGACTAGTCCTAGTCCCTTATTTGCAGGGTAAGGCAAACCACTAACAGGAATGTAAAATGTATTTGTTAACAAATTAATCCAAAATTAGAGCAAGCTTTGAATTTGTGCCCATCTGTGAAGTTGAGCAAACCGAAAAACCTTTTTAATATTGTTAAATATCGTTTTCACGGCGTGATAACAAATTCAATATGTCTGAAGAACAGTTATTTCGAAAGAATAAGGTGTTAGAGAAGATAATTGGCACGGTGTAGACTTAATCATATTTTGATGTCAGCTTGGCCAAGAAAACTATATAAAGATCACAGTTTAAAAATGCCAAACTAAAAGTTTTACAGCTGTATTCATAAAAAAAATCTAAATTCACGTTTTAGATACATTTTAGTTAAAAAACATTTTAAGTCTTAAAAAGCTTTTTTTAAATTCATATTTATACTCAGCATTTTAACTAATAAACGTTTCACGCAATTTTTTGATTGGAAAGTGGCAACAGTTGGAAGAATTCCAATCAATTGTAGTGGGGAATGTAAGGAGAGATAAACTCACGGTTTATTGTTGATGATTTTGTTTATACTGTTTCTGTAATTCTTATACGCTTAACAGTTTATTTGGTTTAATATCTTTAGTTTTTCTAAAATCTTTATGGATGAAGATTCCTGATGATCTTCAACCAGTGAAATACGCATAGGAATAGCATAGGAATTCCATCAACAATAAATTTCAGTGTTTTTATGAAATAATAAAAATTGGAAATTAAGCACGAATAACAAAATCATTTAAATTAAATTTTGTATTCCCACGAAAATTATTTTTGATGATGTTTAAAATGTTTATGAATACGGCTGTTAATGTTTTAAGTTTTCTGACATACTTTTGGTTTATGTTAATAAATTTATATCTTAAATGTTTAACACAAGGATCGTAACAATTCTTACAATTATAATAAAAATCAAAGATAATTGGGATATTGTGATTTATTTTTTTTTTGCAGAAATAAAAGTTAGTTAATAGTTTTTTTTTTTTTGATAAAGTTTCTGGAATTCACTTTTGACATCCGTAGGTCATCAAATAAAGGATTTGATAAAAAACTCAAACGAATTTGAGTTACAAAATTAAAGGGGAAATTATATAAAAATTAAATAATAACAATAATTTCTGCAACAATAATAAAAACTAAAAAATGATAATTATTTCTGAAAAAAAAATATCCAAAATCAAGAATTTAAAAATCATATCAAATTAAAAAATATATCAGTAGTTTCTTTGACTTGGCTGTCTGATATTTGCTTGTAGCTTTTCATAATTGACTGATACTTTAAACCAGTGTTGCCAGCTATTAGGAAAAAAATAGTGCCAAATTTTTAGTCAATAGTACCATTGCTATGTAAATAGGGCCAAACTGCACTATATTGGTCTTTTTATCACTTTTATTACCCATTCGAATCCTTAGACGACAATGGTGCTACAAAAATAGGTAGACCACTAAATTGCTCGAAGCACCCGAACCATTCTGTAGTGATAAACACTAATTGTTTGCCTTATGATCTATACAAATCGTTGAAACATGGTTTAAACAGAGTCAACAAAAAATAATATAATAAATCTCCAAAAATTTTAAAGGCATAACATAAATTGCTATCAATTTATACAGCCAAAATATTTTATTTTCATTTGTTGTCTTGTTAAAAATTGTTTTATGTTTAAGGGCTAATAAATAAATTGAAGTTAGGTTTTTATAAATATTAAAAAAAATTGAAAAATAATGATTTAGGGGGAAAGGTGATGAATATAAAATATTATAATAAAGCAAAACAGATAGTTAATAATTCTTTTATTTAAAATATAATACTTTTTAAATTATTCATATAAAACAAAAACATTAAAAAGATTTTTTACGAGCATATAAAAAATTTTAAATTTTTATTACAAAATATAAAATTTTACGAATTTATATCATAAACATAATTTTTGGTTTCTGATGATACAGAAATTTTGTGTTTTGTTTTAATTTTCTACCTTAACAACAAACTCTAGAACAGATATGTTTTTAACTTCACAGTAGAACTTTTTGAGAATTTATTGAGTCAATAATAATTTGCCTTAATAAAATTTACGATTCTCACTTAATTAGTGATGCCAGAAAAATGAGAGGGAAAGAAAACATGATATTCTTCTCTCCCCTAACACCAATAAATCCAGACTTTTTGAAAGAAAACTTTCATAGTGTGAATCCAGACAAATCAGTGAAGTAAATAATATCTGATAGATTTTTTAAAATTTTCCAAATTATAGTTCCTGTTTAAAATAGCACCTTTTTTTTAAAAAATGCGTCAGAACAGATCTCATTATGCCTTTCGGAATAAAACCTTTGATTTTAGAATCGGTGATTGATTGAGACCCCCAATCAATGTTCAGGTCGCAATTTTGGAGATAATTTGATAAAATTAGGCACATATGTTTTTATTGACCCAAGGACCAAGCCTATTGAAAATAGGCGGAATCGGGGTGCCACGAGGGGAGTTAGGAGGTAATTTCGGTTCCTCAGAAACTATCAAACCGATTGCAGTGAAATTTGAAACATAAATAGATCCATTTTAATATGGACACATAAGCTATGCATTTTTTAAAAAATAAGACCACCAGGAGGGATAAGGGCAACTTCTTTCTCTCAGAAACTATCAAAGCGATTGCTATGACATTTAAATCATAGATAGATCACCACTATTCAGATAGTCATACACTCTCGAAAATTTTTTTTTAAATACTGTGGTGTAGTGTATTATACGGTCGGGCTTGACCAACTTTACTTTCTTACTTGTTTAGAAAATTGTTTATAAAATAAATTTTCTAAAAGAAAAGTAAAATAAAATATTAAATATAACATTTCAACGTAATTGTCTGTATTCGGTATTTATTTAGAATTTGTTTTTATACCGAATCTCTTTGCACTCGTCCTTCATTATAAACCAAAAAAAAAAAAAAAAAAACTAAAAATAACTTTTTTTAACATTCAATGAATATAAACGAGCTCAACTACTGCCATTAGATATTTAATGTAGATGTGTGTTACTAGAATGTAAAAATAATTTTTTTTCTCAGAATCATGTTAATAAATTGCCTCGGAGCGCTAATAAAATAATATGAATCAATATTATCTATTGTTTCCTTTCGTTTCTTTAAGGAGCATAACACCTAATGTAGCAATATTAGGTTAAGCTTATGTTCTGTTCTATATTCACTATTTTATCCCGGATAATGTAATAATAATTTATGGTTTTTGTCTCTTGAATGAACTGAAAAATTCTTGGGATAATGCTTTAAGGAATTTTTGTACAACATTTTTTTTATAACCTTGTTGACATTAGTTTTTTAATCGTGGAATTTAAATTTTTTTTCAAATGTATTTTACTTGTATATTTGTAACAGAAACAGGGCCCTGTTTAAAATTTATTTATTTTTGATATTTTTTTAGTTCAACAAAATAACCACAATACTAATTATTTATTTATTTTTTAAATTTTCAATACAAATTTTTATTTTAAGGCAAATTTAAAAAAGTTTTTTTTTGCATTTTTAAATAGGATAATTTCGCATTTATACTTTATCAATTCCATATTATACTAAGGTTATCTTATTGATTGTTTTTCTATCATTTAATTATGACAGAAATTACGTTTTGCCTTTAAATATTTATTTTATAAAATACATAGGTGCATACATTTTAATTGGAACATTAGACTGGTTTCCACTTTTAAGTTCTGTTTTGCATGTTTCTGTTTTCCCCTCCTTCCTAAAAAACTAAGCACTTGACAGTTAAAACCTGCAGCGTGTGAATCAACACTAATAGGCAAGTGCTTTTAATAAAAAAATCTAATAAAGCTTGGAAAAAATTGTTCAAAGTCTTATGCATCACAGTTTAATTTAGCGATTTTATATCGGAAAAGCCACTATCAGTTACATTTTCGTAATAAAAATAGTGTATACCGTGTCTTCAATAACTTATATAGGATTTTGGAGATTTAAAGAACTGTCATATATTTCCACTAAGTCATTAATGTAAACAACAAAGTTGGGAATTTCCTTAAAATGTGGCACTTTGTGCCATCAAAGCAGCATTTCCGAAATGTCTCGCTTTACTGCTCAATTAAAAAAATCATATTTATAAGGTTCACATCGATTGTCTAACAAAGCTTATCCTGCATAATTCTATCGATTTAAGCTTGCAAAGGGTAGTTTAATTTTCTTGTTGAGAAGTGGTTGTTTTGAAATAGATGAAAACACAAATTAGTTCGTTGAAAAAACTTCAAAGATGATTGAAGAAGAAGAATTTAGTACAGGCCTATAAAAATTTTCAAACTTCATGTTCAAACAAAACTTCGGAGGCAGAACAGGAAGGAGACGGGTAGCCCTGCACAAACAAATTATTAAAATAATTATAAATTGATTTTTTATTCACGCACACTCCTGCTAAATTCCCTGCAATAAATGACTTCACATACGTATTATTTAAAAAATTATTTTTCAGTTCTGTTATAAATACTTTTTATTATAAAACAAATTATTGAAAACTCGAGAGTTGGCCTCCGAATAACCAGTGTGTTTCTTTAGTTCTTTTTTTTAATAGGTAATTTTTTTCATCTATTGTTTTACAATTGCAATTTTTCAAAATATTATACAAGCTTTGGCGACTGAACAAACAACGCTCGAGCTTGTTCCTGAAAAATTTAAATATATTGCATTGAGATATACAAAACAAAATTTCAAATATATTAATTCAATCACCATCTCGCATCACTCATAGGTGACTCACGCATAAAAAATCACGACATTTGCACCTCTCTAATAAAAACAAATAAAAGACAACAACAACCGCAATAAAAATTATAGCAGAACCGTGAAGCGCCTTTTGTTGGTAAACTCAACGCGTGTTACTAACTTCTAAGGCGAACCGATGCGTACCCTGTTTTTTCTAAAACAACGTTGATCTGTTCAACCTTTAAAATAAGGTAAAATCTCTACCTAATTAATCACTTTATATCCACTTAAATTGAGAAAACTAATAAAAAAATAAAATCACTTCTACAAATAATTTTTTTTTCAAATTTAAGCTTCACATATGAATAAAAATCTGAGCGTGATGGATGCATGGTAATAGTTACATGGTTACAAGGCTTAATTTTAACGCGTCACAACAAAAGCACCGTTATATATTTGACATTTATTGTTATGCCTACTGGTGAAAAATTTTGTGCACATGAACCGAGTCATTTTAGTTTTCACGGTACTTGAACTTTTTTTTTTAATTAATCCGTGAAATCACTTGCTTTGGCCCCTGTGTGCGATGGTAGTTTTGTCTCAACTGTCTTGTAAACTAAATCTTTCCCCGTTCTACTACCGTTTGTTTTGGAAATATGTAAAAATTCGAAAGTGAAGCATCCCTCTGAAAATAACTTTCTTACCACCGCCATTTTAAGTCCGATCTCAACATGTCGTATATCATTGTTAGGCTTTTTATCTACAATCAATGATATACGATATAAGGCTGGAATTTGAATAGTGGCGCTATATGGTGGGTGTTTTTCAGCTACATGAGAACTTTCGAATGGTTTGACAGCTAAATTGACATTTCTCTAAACATTTCTGTTCAGTAAAATTTGGCATAACCTCATGAATTGTTTAAGGCTTCAAAATTGTCTTAAGGGAAAAAATCTATTCGCGGAGTTCACAGCGCCGTGCGTCCATTTTACTTACCTCTTTTCTGGTTAACACGCTGCGTTAATAAGCAATAGTACCGAATTTAGATAAAAGACAAACCTCAAGCCAAGAACGAATAACCATTTCATACATTATACAACGCTTTCAAAATGAGCAGGAGCTGCCATTACGGTAAATGGCTAATACTATTGAGCCATGCACACTGAATTTTCGTTTTCAAAAATTAATAAGCTAAACATCAACGACATTTGCTTCCAACAAGACGGCACAACTTGCCATTTGGTGCGCTTAACAATTGTTTTATCGCAAAATCAATTTGGTGATAACTTTATTTCCAAACTTGGTCCTTTGTGCTGCTCTTTCGTGCAATTGAATTGACGCCGTACGGCCAGATTTTTTGGAAAAAGGAGTTACAAATTGGACTGATCGAGGTGACAATGGAACTCGAAGCCGCGGGGGACATAAGCCGAAAATCATTCAAATTTCTTTCCAACAATATTTCTGCCTTGTGTTAACATTTTAGGTTCTCATACAGCTAAAACAAACCCTATATAAAAAACTAAAAACATCATTGACATATCTTCCATTCTAGAGAGTGGCTGACACAACTTTTTTTTAACCCACCCTAATAAACACTTACACAAGTAATTAATTATAAATATTGATTTTTAGAAGCGCGCAAAAACAATCAGCCATCATCCCCATGACTGTGAATGACAGTTCGTGTAAAAATATTTCTGTAATCTGTATAAACGTTAATACCGTTACTAATACCACAGATTACAAGGTATTTTAATTAATACTGAAATAATTTACATTCAAATATATTTCATAGCTAAACACACATGTACAACAAAATGTGCTTTCCCAGCATACAACAATTTTAAAGTTTAAAATCAACGAATATATTTTTATATAAAAAAAAACGAAACATCTTTTTTAACTAAAAACGGATACATATTTTTACTGATTTTAATTTATACCCAATGAAGAACTATGTGTGCTCGGTGGGAAATTATGGCTTTATTGCCTTACGCGTTTCAATGAGCGACAACACTGAAAGAATTTTCTGCACAATAATAATAATGAATTTTGACATTGATTCCATGAAAAATTTAATTTAAAAGCAACCTATGCAGCACTTCGTTGGATCAATGAAACATTTTTCATTAAAATGTACTTAATGAAATATTACATTAGATCTATGAATATTATTCATTGTACGAATGAATATATTTTTAATAGATTCAATGATTTTATTTCATAATATTCATGAAAATATTCATTAATTTGATGATAAATATACAAGATTTTAATGACTCAATTTAATTTAAAATAATATTTTTATCACTTTTTTTAATTTTTTGTTTCGTTATTATAATGACATTTTTCATTGTCATAATGAAAATTGTAACTTATGAAGGCATGCTTTTTCGAAATATTTTAATATTTTTGATTATTGAGACTATAGAGTTATTTTAATGTTAAAAATAATTTTTTTTTCAATTATTGAAATATGTTGCTTTTATAAAAAAATGTTTGGTTTCATAAATTTAATGGCATTTACCTTAGATGTATGAAATAATTAAATCTTCTATTTTTTATTAACAATTAAATATTTTTTAAAGAAACTATAATTTTGTATTAATTTATGAATATAGTTATGTTTGTATATTGTTTTTTTATGTTCCCAATAAAAATTTTTTGTTTAACTTGGACAAACTTAAGTTTTATATATCCAATTAAAATTTTCAACGTAATTACGAAATCCAATGAAGAGATTTTAACGAAAATACTTCATTATAACTATGAAATTCCATTTAGCTATTGAAAATTTTCATTTAACCAATGAAAATTTTTTATGCAAATGATTCATTAAATATATGTAGTATTTTTGTTTCCGTAAAGGCTTAATGTGTTATAACTTATTGACGAAAAATAGACTACTTTTCATATTTAATATCTTAAAAAATCTTGTATCACTTGAAACTTTGATAAGAAGCGTTTGAATGAAAAACTAAGCTTAATCTGTGTTCGTTCGTATTATTGACGGAGATCCTTTCGAAAGCATACGAATTTTTGAATTTTGTTTTTGTTTTAAATATAATTTTCTATGCGAACGTTAACGTTCGAAATTAGTCTGTGATCACTGAAATTTTTAAGCAAGACTTAAAAGTCCATACTTCACTAATAACTTTCTTAAAACAAGTTTAAATGGAATCAGATTTGGGAAATTTAAAATATACTTTAAAAAAGTATTTTATGTGTAGATTAACAACATTTAAATCATCTTGTAAACTTTTTTTGTTAAACAAAATTGAAACGCTTCTGTTGTAATCTAAATTCAGGTGTAAAACTTAGAATATTTTTTTTTTTGGAAATTTTCTATAGCAAGTTCCAATAATGGCTTAAGGCCATATTTCCATTTAAAAACAAATAAGGCAGATATTACAATCGGTAAAGCCCATACACCAACGTATTTACAGAAAAATTTTTGAGAACGAATATTTCAAAATATCGACCTCTTTGCGCGAAATTATCGTATGTTACAAAAACCAAATTTTACAGGACAGCAATTTTTCTACTTTTTTCTGCTTTCGCTTGCAATATCAAAATGAAAATATACATTAATTTTTGGAGCAACGCAGTGGAATTCACCTACAATATTTTGTCAGGTGACGTCTCTTTGGATGTAGAACAAGATTGCATCAAAAACTCAATTTCAAAAAATTGGCATATACGATAATTTCGCGCAAACGGGTCGATATTATGAGTTCGTTCCAAAATACTCTGAAGAACAAGTCGTCTCTCTTACTAGAACTTTTGCAGAAGTGTTTTCCTATATATTTTAAAAATTTGTCAATATCATCAAAATATGCACGCTTATATGCTGCTGCTGATACTTAATTCAGAATGGGGCATATGCAATCGTCCAATGAATAAGTGCAAAAATCTATTCACAATAGCAGAGTTCAGTGTTTGGTGTAAATGGTATTGCAAAAGAGCAAATGCAAAATATCATTGCTGTTTTCTAAAATCCAACAACAAAAAAACAGGGTTCCCGTTAGATTTCATAAAAAAGCTACGAAATTTTGTATTTCGCAAGACCATTTGCACTAAACACTGACTTTGCTCATATTCATTATATAGCAAATACGAGTTAACATTTTATATCAATTAACATTAGGTTTGAAAAAATTTGGAAATGGTACCAAATGAGTCAAGTACCAAAAAAGTACAATTGTTAATGAATAACAACATTACTATTGACATTTGGTACGTTTTATAACTAGCAGTGTATATATAGATTTAAAATGTAAAAAAAATTAAAAGTCGCATTGTTGCATTTTGTTATGGATCTCCACAGTTTATGTTTTACTATTATTGCTTTATTTCGTGTTTAATACTTAAACATTCAACAAAATAAATGATAATTAGATAACTATAAAAATTGTTATTTATATTGCCACTGCTACAGAATATATCTGGAAGGAGTAGCAATAGGAAAACCAGTAAAATACTTATTAACTAAAGCATTTGAAATTAATAAAGTTTTTGAATACAAATTGGTTTTTTGTTTTCTTTATTCACAAGAATTTTTTTTACCAACGTCCTTGAAATTAAATAGATACAAATTTAAAAAAAAATTTTAAGAAAATAATACACTTTCAGAAATGAGTTATTAATTATTGTTTCTGAAAAGTTCTTTAAATTATGCTTCGAACTTTTTTTTATGGATAATTAAAATAAACATTTTGTAAAAGAACAAAAATGTTTATGGATATTAACGCAGTTTTTCTTTTCAAAAAAAATAAGTCTTAAAAAAATTGAAAAAAAAGTTTTATAGTAGACAGGGTTTTCTAAAAATGTTTTATTTATTGTTTTTAGTTGTCTGTGCAATTTTGTATTCGTAAATTCTTTTTTTTTGCATCACATTTTTTGTTTTACTTAGTTTGAAGTGTTTGTTGGAACTTGTTGGAAAACTTTCATAAAATTTAAATTTCAAGTGAATAATAACAACGGAAAAACGTTGCAAAACAATGAGTTTATTAAAACTTAATTTTAATAGGAGTTTTTATTGGAGGGTGGAATAAACCACATCCCAAAAGCTTTTTGAATTTAAAGTGATTTTTGGTTTTAGTTTTAAAATAATTATCTGTAAAAAAACTTTGTTCTTTTTTAAAGACAATCTACAACTTTGCAGATAAATCAAGTTAAAGCGAAAAATATTTTTAAAACATGCTAAAAATAGGAAACAAATTGTTGTATTAGAAAACCTGCTAAACAAAGATTTAATTCTTGTTTTGTGTTCAATCTGTGAGCACGCACAGAAAAAATTATTTTTCGAATTCAAACAAAAAATTTGTAGTATCAAAAAATTTTTTGTCTGAAATCGGTCCTACAAACAAATTCGCATATTCAAACAATTTATTTGCATTTTGTTTACTAAAAAAAAACACTGATTTTTTCAAACAAATAATTTACAGAATCAAACAAAAAGTTTACTGAAATTCATATAAATTTCAAACAAATAATTTTGCTGAATCAAACAAACATTTTTTGCACAAGCAATGACGCGCACCCAAGCTATCACTAAAGGAGAAGATGAAGGCAGAAGCAGAGCGGCAGCTGGCTTTAAGACACATGTTTTGTTGGAATAATTTTTGAACGAAGTCTTGTTTATACACACAATGTTTTTCTTCATCACTCACTGTTGCTGTATCCTTTCCTTGGCTAAAGAAGAAGAAATGTAACAAACAACGGCAGCAGACCGACTCGATATGTTTTTCGTCATCATTTTATTTTTGTATTTGATGTATTTAGGTAAACAGTTTTCAAAAATTGAATACGGGATTTTGTTTTTCATTCTTTTTTTCCAACTTTGAAACCAACCAAAAATTTATTATGTTTCTTATAACGTTGTTGTTGTTTCTGTTGTTTAAAAAAGAATGAAACCTTTTTTTTACCTGATATTTTTTTTGTTTTTTTACTAATAACCTCGTGGCGCTATTTTATCATCTTTCTTCTTGTTGTACTTTTTTAAAGCGTCCAAAAATAAACTGTATGTGTTTTGTGTTGTTGTTCTTATATTTCACATAAAGAAGTGTTGCTTACGATCAAATAAATTATGCAAAAAACGACAACATTAAAGAGCGTTAAATATTCCATACAAAATTATGAAAAATTGAAACCAATAGCGCGTATATTATATTATTGAAAAGTTGTCAACATTTTTGTTGGTTAAAAAAAATCAAACAAAAATATTAATTGAATCAGTAAAAAAATTTGTAGAAATTAAAAAAAATTTCAAACAATCGTTTGTTTGAAAATAGTTTGGCAATAATTTTTTCTGTGCGTAGTCAAAAAATATGGCTGGGGATAGTTACGGCAACTACACTATGTTTATTGTAACAATATATTGTTGTCGTACACATATTAATATTTATCGCAATTATAAATTTGGATATTGTTGACTGAAAAATAATTATTTTTCTAACAACTAAATAATGATAACTGCCATGGAATTATTTCTTAGTGAGCGACTAAACAATTAAAGGAAAAATTCCCAAAAAAATTAGTTTAAAGAAATTATAAAAACGAGGATATTAGTGCAAATGCAAAATATCATAGCTCTTTTGTAAAATCCAACAACAAAACACACAGAGATTTCGTTAGATTTCATAAAAGTGTTACGATATTTTGTATTTGCTTTTTTGCAAGCCTAATATTTAAACCCGTAATTGTATTTGCACTAAGAAAAATTGTAAAGTGTCACAAAATAAAAAATCGAAGTAAACAAATTTCAATTTATTTTTTATTGCTATGAAAGTTATGAAAGGTGCTGATCATTATATGACTACTTCTTAATTTATAATGATTAACATGATAAATTTATTATTATAAACATAGCAATAATAAGAATACGTCTTAGTTTATTATGATTAAGATGATAATAAGTTAAGAAGAAGTCACTTAACTTATTATGATTAACATGACAATAATATGATTACTTCTAAAATAAGAAGAAAGAATATTACGAATATATTTGGTAATAATATGATTCAATAGTAATCGTAAAATGGTGACTACTTATAATCATAAATCTTATCATAATATGTTGCTCTTAGAATATGTTTTCCACAACCGTGTTTTTTCTTTGCTTGAGAAGAGGAAACACATTTTTCTTTCAACAAAATTATTTCTAACGATATAAACTTTAACATACAATAGTTACTTTAACCAAATAATTGTCACCAGCAAATTAATTATGGGTCAATAA
Organism: Pollenia labialis; assembly: GCA_949318255.1. Classification (NCBI taxonomy): domain Eukaryota; kingdom Metazoa; phylum Arthropoda; class Insecta; order Diptera; family Polleniidae; genus Pollenia; species Pollenia labialis. The sequence continues at coordinate 116,628,322 of OX439142.1, forward strand.
GTCCCCCATCACCACATGGTTTCCGGTGAACATGTTCTGGTAAATAATAGCAATAATTTTCTTGCCACTAATAATTGTCTGATCTTAACCGAACAATAATATTTTCCTCTCAATCAAAAGAAATATGTTATGGTTAAAAATGGTTATGGTTAATTAAAAAGTTTGTTTTCTTTACGAGTGGGAAGAACAGGCATTAATTTGAATTTTTTACAAAAAGGGTATTAAAATGCTTGCTCATACAACACACAACATTTGCCTCCCACATAAAGGACCAAATAAACAGTCAGACTTAAAATTTTAAGGATCAATATATTACAAATATATTATTTTTAGGATAATTGATACGACTTTTAGACGACATATCAGGTTTTATTAATACGATTACTTAGAGCAGTTATAACAGGTTTATTTTTGCATAAGGCCGTAAGTCCACTGTTATGAATCTTAGATTCAACTTTGCATTCTGGGATTTGTAAAATATTGGACTTTGCAACAAAATTGTGAGACAAGTTTTTTAAAATCTTAGTTATATTTAACGAATGATAAATGCAAATTAATTTCAAAATTTCTAAAACTTTCGGGTCAGAATAAATAAAAAGGGTTTAAATTAAAATGATTTACAAAACTTTTGACCATGTATCTCGCGAGTTAACACTATTTCTTGAACATTTTAAATTTTCTATTCTTACATAAAAATGATTTAAAAACAAGTTATAGTGCTATATAAATAGTAAATTATCATCCGATCATCACGAAATTTATTAGTGTGTTTTCTACTCATATAAAACTGTTAAGTATTGAATTTTATTCTGATAGCAATATTGATTACGATTTTAGGCATACTAAACTGTTTTCCGGGAGTAGGGCTTATATGGGGCCTAGGGTAAATTATGGACAAATCTTCTAGATATTTTACAGCGTGATTTCCAGTCGAATAAAACGAATGTTTGCAAAATCTTATATCACTCCGTGCAATGGTGGAACACATTTATGCTAGTTTTTGTAACAAAATTATCAATTTTTTTAGGGTGGTGGTTCCACATTTCGATTCATAGCTCTAATCCAACTAAACCGATTTTGCTGGATTTCAATTCCAAACTGCTTAGGATAACTTCAACCTATTTGACACCAAGTTTGTGCATTTCTTTTGAGTTTTCGACTTAGAATTACTTAAAGAACTAAAATATATTTACTTTATGTGGTCAGAAATGAATAGCAAAAAAGTTTCACACGGAATGACAAATTTAGTATACCCTTTTCACAACTAATTGTGCTGGATCGTATACAAATGCATCCTGTTAACTATTGCAATTAAATTTATATGTTCATGTTGACTTTATTTAAAATATCCAATTTGGAGTATATAAAATTAAAAAAGATTAAAAATTTCAATTAAAAACCAACAGTTCAATAAATCCCAACTGCTATTATTAAGCAATTGCCTATACATATTAAAACAAAAATGCCATTCAAATAATTAAGATAATTATTTAGCTAAATAATGAATGATTTTATCAATATAGTTATTTCTTTAATTATTATTATTTCCTACTAATTTTCATTAGCTTAATATACAAAAAAAAAATCCAATTGTTTTCTCTATTAATCTAAATAAACAAAGCCATTGCATTTAATAGATTAAACATCTAATACAAAAATATTTTGCTTTTACTATTTGTTTACGAAGAACTCAATTAAAATAAACCGCATGTCAAAATCACACAAAATTAATGGCAAACACTAACAAAATACAGACAGCAATCAACATGACAAATATCGAATGAAAATCTGACAGAAAAAAACATGAACCAGATTGTTATTGTTGAAAGTAAAATTTGGCAATAAAACAAGTCAATGCGCCGCAGAGTAAGAATGGTCAAGAATTAAGCTTGATATCTTAAATTATATATCAATATTTATAAAAATTTACCTTATGCCACTTTCTTTAAAAGTACGCTTTATATGATGCCTATTAAAGGTGCCAAATGGGAAATCCGGAATCTCGAAATCATGAATCCTTGGTTTTTAATTTGTCAACATTTAAGCTTTGTTCACAAAAGGCAGCAACATTTTCAATGGTGTTCATAATAGAGCAACAATCTTTTCCGCGACCACACACAATTATTTTTCGCAAATTTTGCCCAGAACAATATTACGTATTTATTATTATTTGTTGAAACATTTTGTCAACATTTTCATTCAAAACTAAATAAAATAATTATAAACGTCATAAACTATTTCATACAAATTGTTGCTGAAGTAGAAGTTGACTCAAATTTTTAAAAAAAACTTTAGTTACATTTTTGTTTGAAAAATTAAAGGAAAATATATGAAATAATTTGGAAAGGAATGAGATAGAAGAAAAAACGAAATTGTTGCTCTGATTGTGAACAAAGCTTTTTGTACAAAACATTTTCGTTTTTATTAAATTTTTATTCTTGATAAAAATTATTATAAATTTATTTGTGTTATATTTTTTAACACAAATATTTTAATTTGGAGTTAATTTTTTTTTTGTTTGCAAACAACGATTATTTTTATTTATTATTTTGCTTCAAATAGGACAATTATAGTATGTTTAGAGATATGGTGCATTTTTGTTATTTTTATTGACGCGCGGTTGCATAGCAAACAGTCTCACGATTGCCGCACCAGGGTTGCATTTGATTGGTAAAAGTTAGCACAATATTGTCCTCGATTGGTACATGAGCCATTTGGTGGTACAGTCACACGATTGGGTGATAAAAAGTTTCAAAAATGGTGCATTGCGGCAATCGTGTGATCACAGCTTTACAATATACTTTATGCATTATGTGGTTCTAGAACAGGGAAGGGCACTTTTGCAAATCCTATATACGCGTGCATAGGAATAAAAATTCTGCTTGCGTGACGTCGACACATGTAAACTATAAACTAACTACTTCGTGTGGTCTGTGACAATGTACGTTCGGCTGTTGCTTTGTTGTCATTTCTTGCTGATGAGCGTCACTCGTTTGCTGCTGCTTCCCACACAAGCATTAATGTGATAGTATTTCTGTTGCGCTTCACTGTAAATAAATAAAACGTTTCATACGAAATGGCAAACTTAGTATACCCTCATTTACCACTAGTGGTGGAGCTTGTACAATTGGCAATAACACATCAACTCATAGCGTATTAGTAACTAATGTTACGGCATTGACATCAAGACAACAGAAAAAACAGATTGAAAGATGACTGAATCAGACAGATAGTAAGACGTTGCTGTCGTTAGATGTCAGATTTTTATATAACAGTCTACAAATAGATTTTGCATATTAAAAGTTGTTACAAGACTTTGTTTTTAAAATCAAAATAATTCAAATTGATAGATGACTGCGTTGGTATGTATGAATATATGTACGTCTCCGTGAAGAATGTCGTTTTTTTAAGTATAAGTCTTGAGCTTTTAGGAAAGAAGGGAAAAGAGAATTTTTCTTTCTTTTCCCCTCTTTCCTGAATACTTAAGACTTGACTTGTCAAACTTGACGTGCGGGAACCATCATTAATTAAACAAAAATTCTGTTACCAGACTCATCATTCTCTTATTCTGTCAGATATTTGTGTCTGTAAATAAGCATACACATACAGTTATAAACAAAACAGTAACCATTAATTTCATTAAAATGGATAAATGCTGTTGGTTTTTTGTTAACTTCTTCATATGTGTACTTATGCATGTATGTATTTTAAATGATAAGCAATGTTTTCTCTGGAGATAAATTCTCAAAAAAAATTATTTTTTGTTTTTATAATTTTTTAGCACCATCCACTAACACTAGCAGGGCTGCCAGATAAATTTGTGAGAAAATCTTCAGTTACCTAAGAAAAAATAAAAAAATCGTCGGACAACTTAAAATTTTGTTTTTTTAAAACAATTATTGTTCGATTTTTATAAAAAAAAACATTCAAACAAAAACATATGGGCAAATCCCAGAAACAGTTTTTTTATGAAATATAAGACTAGAATTATACATCTATAATATATTAAAAAACCATGTATTTCGACGATCAATTATACAATAATTCTTGGCAAATCCTACCCAACCCCTGATCTATTAATATTATACATGAATTAAGCATTATTTTAGGTGCTTTATGGGCTTTAAATAACACTTACAGTAGACTCATAAAAATATAAATTTCGTTAAAAAAAATTGATATTCATTAATAATCACAAAATTCGTTAAGGAAATGCTATTCATAAAAATATAATTTGTTTTGTTAAAATAAATAAAATTGGGTTTATATACTACTGGAAAAATTTTAGCGTGCGTTGTGGGGCGTGCATCACAAAGGCTTCTGGGCTTTTGTCAAAAATTCACAAAATTTTTTGGCTGCGAACAAGTGATTTAAGTATTCTCTCACTTTCAGCTTTCTTTTAGGAATTAGATGTTGTATACCTGATGATACAAAATTTGCTAAAAATTAGGAAAACACACTACAACTTTTAAAGTTACTTCCACTTATTGTGGCGTGCGTCACAAAACCTTGTGAACAATTATTTGCAACAAATACTTGCTAAGAAATTATGATATATGTCATTCGTAAGTACAAATAAATCTCACTAAGCACTGTATATAAGTTGAAGCTATCTCTTTTGAAAGTCCAAAAAATGTTTATATAGGTATATCAATAAGAAAACGCGTAGGAATGTAGCGTTCGTCACGCAGGATTTCCCCATATTTACTTCATACCCAGCTAGTATTTCCTATCGTGAAAGAGCTAATAGGAGTCTCATGAAGAGCGTTGTTAATCATCGACGACCGCATTTTTTAATCGTAGAAGATTCCTCACACGCGAAAAACTGTAACACGAGTGAGATTCTTGCATAGCGCAGCGAAAGACGATTCTTCAATCGTTTAAGACGTGGGTAAAGATAATCAAACGAGACTGTTATGTCAAGTATTGTATGAGACTCTTGTAGATATTATCTTACAACTCGTGAAATGCTTGCCGTATAATTGTTGAAAATATAATTTATACAGAGAGTCGTAAAAGGTTCATTCGATGATGGTTTGACGAAAGATAAAGGGTATCTTTGTTGCTGTTGTACTCTGAAAATAATCAAAAATGTTCTTAAGACTTGCACATTACAGCCGTACCTTAACAAAGGCGGCACGCGTTTTCTAGTTTTTGAATAGGGCGGCGTTAACGCTTTGCAATTGGAAAATCCGATTCTGACCGCTCGTTTAATAGTGAAGTTTGCCGCTATTGTTAACTAATAATGGCAATTTAACTATTTTTTGGTTAATCTAGCGTTTTTTTCTCTATTTTTATTCATAACTTAAACAAGAAAACTGTAACTACTGTTCGTGACACAGCGTTGACCTTCTTGCTTTGGTATGGCATATCGGCGTAAAAGCTAAGCGAAAGAAAACGTTCCGCCTTCCGCTCTAGCTAAGGTACGGCTGTTAAACAAGATCTAAAAATGAAATTGTCAGAAAATTCAATGTTTTATTCAGTCTTTAGTGACTGAACAAATCGTCACTTTTCAGAAAAAAATCGTCAAATCGTCACTTTGCCAATTTCGGAACAAAAATCGTCAAAATCGTCAAATATGGCAGCCCTGATCACTAGTGATATGTATATAATCTGGTAACTCTTAAGTTCTATTAGTTTTAAGTAATTGTCATTATCTTTCATATTAATAAAGTTAGTCAAAGATCAACCATTAACGTGTATTACATTGGCGACGAGGATACATCAGAAACAACAATGTTTGTTGGATCTATTTAGCCTTATACGATAGGAGAAGATTTCGCTTTATAAGCAAGACGTCTTAACCACCTGTTAATAGATTTGTGTCAAATAGTGCAAGAATATCAGTTTTGGTCAGCTTGGGTGGTCCCGATTTGTACAAAGTGCTAACGTCGATAATTGCACCAAAGAAAGAAACAGATACTGGCATATTGTATGAAGATTTAATTGAAAAATTAACAGCACATTTACCGCCAAAGAAAAACATAATTGCAGAGTGCTTTAAATTTTTTTAACGTAATCAACGGCAAGATTAAACGCTGCAGCAATATATCGTTGAACTGAAGCAAATGGCAGAGGACTGTGAATTTGGGTTGTTTCAAGACAAGGCCCTTTAAATACAATTTGTTTGTGGAATTGAATCAAAAAAAATCCAGGATCGATTGCTGAATGAGCCAGATTTTAAATCTTTCGAAAAAGCAACTCTTATTGCATCATCTATAGAAATTACTGAAAAATAGCTAGAAATAATGAAACACAGTGAATCCAATGTAAATGCAATAACAACAAGCAACAAAAATCAGTACAGTCATCATCATATATCACGCTATAATCCGGAGCAGAGAAGCAGAAGCAAGCAGCGGAGCCAAAGGCGCAGTTATAGTTTAGGCAGATATCATACCAATCGAACGCAACAACAGCAAAGAACAAGAAACGTGGTTTGCTTTGCATGTGGAGTATATGGACATTGTCGCTCAAATCAAGGAGAGAGAAATAAAATTAAAAGTATGGTAAGAGTTCAATCGAATGTAGAGGAAGGTAATGTTAGTGATTAAGGATATCTAAATAATTGTACGGTGGATAAGACGAATGCGCTAAGAATAAAAGCAAAGGAAATAATGAAGAAATTGAATTTGAAAGTGTCGTGAATAAAAATATTTTAGATAAAAAGTTGTAAATTATTAGCATATGACCGGAAAATTAAATTAATCTCAGGAAAAACGTTAAATAAATTTTATTTTCAGTCGAAAATTTTGTACGTTAAATAAGTATTTATTTTGGTTTAACAACAAACAATTTTTTTGCTTTGATAATACCGAGTTTTCTACAAACAGAGATGGTCAAAAGATGGTTTGTACAGTATAGAGATAAAGATTTTGACACGAAACACAGCAAAAAAAAGGTAAGAAAATATTGAGTTAATACTCAAACTCAAAAAGAACTTGTAATATTATTAAAAGCCAGTCAGGCATCAATTCAAAAATTTCTACCAGCAGCTGGACTCATTGAAAAGCCAGTTGAGAACCATATGAATAAAAAACGAGAGATATTTAAAAGCGATTTTGCATGTCCATAAAGCTGTTTAAATGTTACAGAAAAAGATGTTTTTGCAGTCAACATAAAGTCTTTGTAATTTTTGAGAGACGGATAGTGAGAGAATCTTCAACACTGTACTTTTATTACTACCCAGAGGTAGTGATGGACGATATAAATCAATGTTTTAAAACCAATCGATGTATAGTAACGATGCATCGAAACAATTCGATGTTTTTTTATTCATCAACATCGATGTTTTTGATCCGATGCATCGAAGCCAAAATTTAATAGAATAACTTTGCACAAGCTATAATATTTTTATAGCTTGTGCTTCCCCATTCAAAATTTGAGATCGAAGCAGAGAAGAAATTATCCTTCTCTGCTTTTTGTCCTTAGTTTATATCATAGTATAATAAGTACAAAGTAGGTTCATTAGGGAGAGCTGTCACTTATCACCGGTGTAATGTCAAACAACGAAATATTACTCAATTGCAAATATCTAAATTTCAACATATTTGGCACTTTTTAGATATTGCAAACATACTTTTATACATAAAACTTAGTGTTATTCAATATATGTATTGTTTATTTTGAATTAATTTTTGGGGAAAAGATCGGTATCACGAAATTTTTATACCAAAAATTTTTTCAAAAAATAAAATTTATTTATTTGATTTTTAACGCTTGTTTTAATATTTTCTTATTTTATTTTGTTTTGGGTTTTAAAATTGAGAACTTATTTTATTATGACTATACGTTGTAGTTAATTTACCATGGTCTGTATAAACCACAGAATACTAACAGAACTGTGAAAAGTGGCGTATGAAAAGGGCCCAAATCAGTTGCGATGGCAGCTTTCGAAGAAAAAGACAGAAAGCTTTTTTTGGTAGTGAAGTGACAATGTGTTAAAACACAAATGGCGTGATCAAAACAAAATAACAAAACACAAACCATGTTAAACAAATGTATTAGTTCATTGTTTTGTGCAGATAAAATTTATTGAGTAATATTTACTCGTGCTGTGGTAAACTTAAAAGTAAATTTTTAAAACAGTTTTGCAAATAAATCTCAACTTATAACTTTGTGTTCATTGAATTGCAGCATAAAAGATCCAAAGAGAAATGGAAAAGGACAGCTTTCTTAGAAAGAGACAAAAAAAAAAAACGTGAAATCTTCCGTCATATCTGTTTAGTAATCTGTGGTATGAACCAAGGCGAATTTATACTGGTGACATTTTTGAGTCATCTGTTTATTTTTATGGTGTGTTTACTGAATGTCAAGCTTTGTTTACATTTTGTGAAAAAAATATAAAAAATTTAAATACATACTTAAGAAAAACTTATTAAAATTTTATTAAACAAAAAGAAGTGAATATAAAATATAAACACAAGCAGGGAATAAGTAAAGCCACAATAAATTTGCAATACAGGAAAAAAATTTACCTTCTTAAGCAATTGTATATATTTTGTAAACAAAAAATGTTCTTTTTAATAATTTGAACAAATAATTTTGACAGTCACTCTAACTTTTTACAAAAACAAAATATATAGTATTTCTTTTTTTTAACTCTATGTCATGATGCGGTCAACTGTATGAATTCGCCTTGATATGACCTAACTCAAAATCAAAGTTGCCAGAAGTACGACTGTGATATAATTTGCAATTTCTTTCATTTATATGAGTTGAGTAACCAGTTTTACTGACTATTTTGGTAACGTTGTCAACAAAATGTCTACACTACACTACATTTTCCAATATATTTGCCTTTAATACGACAATTTTTTTTTAACAATAACAACTGAGAAGGAAAATTCCTATAAAAGTTGAAGAAATGATAAAAAAAAGATTGTTATGAATTCGTAGTCGTACGAAAAGTGTAGACTTGATTTACAAAACTGTACTGGGTATTCTCTGGTTCCAATGTCTACATATGTTCCCAAAAGAACTACCTAGTCAATAGTACCAACGTCAGTAGTAGATTTCCAATGACACGCACATGTTAAATGTCTAAAGTAAATTACATTGTCTGGCGTGTAAAAAGTCACTAGTACTGGTGACTGTGTCAATAATAAATCAGTATAGATACCCTAGTGACATATTCTGCAGGGTTACTCCGAGAAAGTGTTTCTAAAAACCGTGTATTTATCAAGAATGAAAATTAGGAATTAAGCTGGAAAAACAAAATCCTATTTCTTTTAAATGGACGTCATAGCTAAATATACAAATTGTTGGTACTTGATTTTACGATTTTTCACCAAAAGTATCTGGCAACATTCAAGAAATGTAGACAGAACAAAAAATTGCTGTGGACGATTCATGTGAAAAATTGTAAACGTTATAAATCTTTTTGTTATGAAACCCCTGTTTTCTTTTATATGTACATCGATTTATTTTTCGATACATCGATATAATATCGATGCCTGTGTACGATACATTGCATCGAATAAAACATCGATGTATTTTTTCCATGTCCATCACTACAAGTGATGGTACGAAAAACAGGTGCAGAAAATACCTGGAATTCAACAAAATTTAAAAATAATAGATCTTTTGAGATGGACGCTGAATAGAACTCTCATCTAGTACTACAGGGTCAGTAGCCTCGGATGGCACGGAATTATACTGTCTATTGGCTGATATCCCTTCGGAGGTCACGTGGAGTTTGTAGTTTGGAGTTTTCGGGAGTATATTTTTTTTCTTTTTTAGAAAAGTTCGGCCAAAGGGCGTATCTCCCTGTTGCTTATCAAAAGATGCTGGCGACTTTTCTAATGAAGCGAAGGTTTTATAATTCCAGCTCCAATACACCCGCGTATAATTCTGCCGGATTGTACACTTCAATTTCAACCTATGTGAATTTTTTGCTGTCACATGCATGGGCTGCTGCTTAACACATTGTTTTCCACCCAGTGGCTAAGACCTCCCAGAGAATTTGCCAACACGGCAGGGGCGCAGATAAATATTTTCTACTCATACATATATGTACATGTATCAAGAAGTTATAAAAATGCCCATTCTTGATCTAGAGCAGTATTTATTTTGTTTAATTGAATTGTTTTATAATAACAACAACAGCATAATGAAAATAAGTTGACTTTTTTACAGAATGTGTCACCTTTAAAAATTGTTGCGCAAGGCTTCGTTCCGAGAAATGGAAAAAGTTAAATTTTTAGAAATTAAAAATTTTAGTGCAAAAAATTTTATGAAAAAAATCAACAAAAAAAAAAAAGATTTTAAATTCAGATGCATATTTCCTTTGACAAACAAAATTTGTCAGCAAATTTAAACCAGTAAATCCCATTAAACTTTTTTTGCCGTAATAAAAACACATACAACAAATTTAATTTGCACTTTTTGTTAGCATTACCATATTTTTCTTTGCCATAAAAAGGAAACTTCTCATCATCCTCTTTGGGTAATTTAAAACAGACAGTGAGATGCTTGCACATACAACAATTATCCATAAATGTGCCAATATTATAGATTTTTGCTTGCTATTTGTAGTCCTTAATTTTTTTTCTTTAAACAATTTTTTTTAATTCTTGTTTCATTCACAATTTATCTTTCTCTTTGTCATCTTGTTCATTCACTGGGATGGCATTAGCAAATTTTTGCTGTTGTGTGGCAGATAGAAGGCGGTTGCACTGATGTTTATTTGTCATTTTTTCATTATTGATCGAACATTTATTTTTTTTAAGAATATTCTGTATCATTGTGGTTATTTGGTGAAAGACAATGACACAGAAGTATAAGACCAAAAGGAAGCAAAAGTAAGTTCACATTCGTATTGTGATGATGTACATAAATATGGAAAATTTCGAACAGAAAAAAGAACGTTATTTGGATGTACTCTACTTTGGGTATAAGGATTTTATAAGTAGATATTTCCAAACTCAAATTTGTTAGACAATTTTAAGCGATAGAACTGAAACTTAAACTAATATGTTATATACTTTATTAAGATAATACTTGCATTAAATCACGACTATGATAAATTGAATTAGATCACTTACCTAAAAAGAAAGAAAAATATAAATGTTATGTGAATTTGATATTAAGAAATAAACAAAAAAAATTTTACAATATAATTAACATTTAAAACTCTGAATATATTTCACTGCGAAAAATTATCTTGTTGCCTAAACTAAAAAAAACGTTAATTACGGGAAAAGTAGAGAAATTTCATCTATTATGTTTTTTCGTTAATTTCAGATGTAAAATGTAATACCAAGTTCGGGTAAAGTTATAATAACAATCATAGCAATCACTCGGAATTCCATTACATTACAGACAAAGAAGAAAGAAGGGAGAAAGAATTCGTTATTTTAACATTTAAATATAGAAGTCCTCCTTAGGCCTTAACCTTGCAAATTACCTGTCGGCTAGCGATCTTATAAACTAGATGAAACTGATGATGACTTGAAGTTTGCACCCGGAGACCATTTTAAAAATAGCTAATAAGCAATGACAGAAAATATGTTTAGTGTAAACCTGTTATTATCAGGCTACTCCTTCTCATTCCCAAAAGTAAGTATCACTTTCGGAGACAGTGCTTTGCACGTAGAGAAAAAACATGTTGAAATATAGACACCTCCAACAAAACTATTTTATTTATAAACGATTATTAAATATAACAAACGATTATTAAGGCAAATTTTCATCCAAAATTTGTTTTATTAAATTTAAAATTTTATATAAATACGGGCGATTATGTATAATTTGATCATAATATTATTGTTAAATTAGTCTTCCATCAAGAACCCACAACCATATTATGGTTACCTCTAAACATGCTATGGTAAAATAGGACAACAATTTGCTTTTAAATTAACAACATGCAACATGCTATGGTTGGAAACCAACTACGCTTTTATAAGTGTTGAACATATTTTAGTTATTATTTACCATAACATGTTTTTAGGCAATCATAATATGGCTGTGACCTCTTGATGAAGGTCTGTTTCAACCATAATATGGTTGTCGGTAACAATAATATGGTTAAATTAAAAATATAATATGTTTAAAATGTTCTTTAAAAATAGTTTTGTTGGAGGTGACCATATTTAAACATGTTTTTTCTCTGTGTGTGGGTATATGGCAGTCAATGCTAACACCCTAAGCCCCTTTTGTTCTTTTAAATATAAACTCTTTGAATACTCCATAGTTAAATGGGCTCAAAGGTGGATATATAAAGACCTTCCTGACTGCAAAAGCTAGTGCTGGGCCTTGTCGTGCAAGTTAATTTCCCTTGGTATTGCAATGTATAGGAATACAGCGTTGTCTGATCAAGAAGTCGCTCTGTAGTAGAGGCTTGCACAATTCCATTTGAACACACATTCTAATCATTGAAAAATTTTAAAAGTTTTAACTGTTGTGTCGCTATTACAAGTAAGTACTAAAGAGAATTGTGATTTACTTGAGTGAAAGTGCGGGCATAAAAAATACTTTTAAAAATTAACAAGGGAATGGAATAATATACACAGCAGTGAAAGTGGGAACAAGAAATACCTACATTATTTATTTTTTAATGTAAGTTTGGGATATGTATCAGAGATCAACATTGAGTAGTGAAAAAGTGAGTAGAGCTAAATTATGAATTTCTTGTAATAATACGTACTCATACGTATTGCAAGTTTGATGTTACTCATCGTACACATACTTAGCAACATTTTTGTAGTGATTGATTTAGATTTAAAATAACTCAATGTGTATAGGCGCAGCAGGATGCGAGTCATACGTAATTTTATTACAATTATAATGGTAATTTATGACTACATGGAATAGTTATTTCTTTTTTACGGTCAATGATGTACATATAATTGTATATAAAAATTTGTACATAATAATCATACAATTTAGAAGATTTATTAGCCAGAGAAAATAATTTTATGGTTAGTATTTAGAGGTAGCAAAACGAATCGGGTAAGTCTAGTGATAACTAAAAACTGAAGGATTTCAAAAGATTTTATCAAATTGTGAATAATAACTTGTACAGAAATTTGTATTGCCAGTGAACTCATTTAAACAAATTTAGTTTATATCTTTGAACTTGGGCAAAAAGGGCTTAGTTCAAAAAAAATAATACATGTTAAGTTTTTAATTGGGCTTAACTCAATTTTAAGTTCTCATTTTTTTTGGTATCAATAACATTAGCCTAGCACAACTGCTTTCAATCGTAATCAGTTGCTCCTTAAAAAACAGGGGAATAAATAATGTTTAAATCAACACTAAAAAATTACCGTTTCTGACTTAAAGCGGCCCATACACTTGCAATATTATTGTATATGATATTCGACCTACTATTTACATTTTGTCCTATATTATGCAATAAGTCGCACTATGTTTCAATTCATTCAATGAAAAGGTGAACATAACCTATAGAAATAATATAAACAGCATTATACAATGTTGCCAACACATTTTACTATCTTTTCGTTGTGCAATAAAAATCAAAAGTATTTTGATTGTTGCCAATATATTGTGCCATCATCGTACATCGCATACACATTATCGATATTATTGTACAATACGTAAAACTGAACGATTTTATAGCAAGTGTATGAGCCGCTTACGACCTTTTTTTTGCCAAACTTCAAGGAATATTTCAGATCATTTACTTTTTTTTTTTTTTTTTTTTTTTTTTTTAAATTCACTTTATTCACTTTAATATTAATTATTCAGTGTACAATTCAGTGTTAGTATAACCTTGCGAAGCCGTTATGGCTTATCTGCAGGTGGGTATAGTAAACATCGAATATACAAAAGAAGTTATAATACTTATTTTACTTTCCTATTAAAATTTTACATAAAACTTATTTTCTATTGCTTTTACTCATTTTCTCATTGTGTATTAATAAAATGTGTTTTAAGGACTTTGTTTCTGGCTCTATTGTTGTTGCTTTTAGAAAGAACATCATTGGGTATTGTATTGAAGATTGTTGGTAACATTACGGGTAGGGTGCTTCTGCTATATTCATTGCGGAATTTTTGAACTTTGAACTTTCCTTGAGTGTTGCTACGTGTTTGGTGGTTGTGGTCAATTTTGCATAAAAATCTGGTGTCATTATAGAATTCTATTGCAAGTGTTGTTCGATATATATTGAAGACGTTTAAGACGTTGCGATCTTTAGCATAGTTGTTATTTTGACTTCTTTGCGTGGTGTTGTTTGTGTGTTGTGGTTGTGTAGAGTTATTGACGACAGTAGATGGTTTTAATAGTTTGATTATTTTATTTTGAATTTGCTGAAGTTTACTGCAGTATGATGAGTTTCCCCATGCTGTGATGCCATGACGTATATGTGACTCTACAAATGAAAAGTAAGCTTGCCTCATTACTTTGTCATTGGAACAGTTGCTTAACTGATACATCATATACGAAGATTTTCGAAGTTTCTTGTGTACTTCTTCTATGTGAGTTTTCCATTTAAAATTATGGTCTATATATATACCGAGATATTTGTAGGTGTTTACGATTTCGATCACCGTACTGCACTGATCTGTGTCATAATTGAAGTTTCGAGTTCCGGTTCTATGTAGACATTGAACATCATGAAATTTTATCTTTATATCGTGGTATCTGATATATGGTGATTTGATATGCATCAGTTTTGTTTTTGTTGCGTTGATAATTAGTCCATGATCATGGCACCACTTTGTTGCAATATCGAGTTGTGTTTGCATTATTTTAACTGCATCGTCTAAGTTCTTATGTGCTACTACTATAGCCGTGTCATCGGCATAAGAGAATGTCTCACAAGTTGTTAACAAACTGGTTAGTTCATTCGTGTATAATATGTACAGTATAGGACCTAATTTCGAACCTTGAGGTACTCCATTATCTGAATTGGCTTCTTTGCTGAGAATATTGCCAACCTTAACGTAAAATTTCCTACAGCTTAGATAGCTTTCAAATAATTTTAAACATTGGCCTCTTACACCAAGACGTTCTAGCGTTATAAGAAGATTTTCATGTGAAAGTGTGTCAAATGCCTTGGTAAAGTCTATAAAGAGTGTAAGACAATGGTGGTTTTTACCTAGGTTTCTGTTTATATAATTTGAGAAGCTTCCTAATAATTTGTTAATATTTTTCCCCTTTTGAAATCCGTATTGATTTGAATTAATGATTTTGTGTTTTTCGGTGTATTTTGTTAGTCTTTTACAAATAATTTCTTCTAATACTTTTTCTATTACGGACAAAATTGAGATTGGGCGGTAATTATTAAAATCAGATTTGGTTCCATTTTTGTATATAGGCCTTACGTACGATATTTTTAGAATTTCTGGTATAACTGATGTATCTATAATAAGGTTTATTAATTTTGTTAATATTGGAGTCATTATTATTGAGTTATTTTTTAAGTCTATGGACCTGATTTCATCAAATCCAGCACTTTTTCTAATATTTAACGAGTTGAGTATATTAAATATTTCTTCATTGAAAGTATTACATAAAAAGAGTGAGTTTAAAACCGAGTTAGAAGATTGGTTACTTGTTTTGATAACACATTTATGAAGCGTATTATTAACGTTCTTATTAAAGTTCTGCGCGAAGTTATCACAAATTTCATTTAAGTTCATAGTGTTGAAATTTTTTATGATAATTTCATCAATACTTTTTGATTTTACACCAATAATTTCATTCATTATTTGCCATGTCATACGCATATTATATTTATTTTCAAAAAATTTGTTTTTATAATAATAATTTTTAGCATATTTTATTCTTTTATTTAATGCATTTCGATATATTTTATAATTGTTTTCTAATGTTCTGTTGTTTTTATTATTGCGCCATTTAATATAAAGTTTATCCCTTATTTCACATTCTTTTATTAACGTTTCGGTTATCCACGGTTTAGATATTCTATTTTTCTTTTTTCTTATTGTTGTAGCTGAATTATATATAGTTTTGAATTTCTTTTGTAATGCGTTGAACATGTCGACGGGGTTTGTAAGATCTGTAACTTCTTTCCAATTTGTTGTACGAATTTGTTGGTTTACTTTATTGTTGCATATTATTGCTTGGTGGGTAGTGTTGGTTTGTAATTTGTTGTCTTTGATTTTTTCAAACATAGAAAAAAATAAGGAGAAGTGGTCAGATATTTTGGTTTGAATAATTGATGTGTGGATATGTGTATTTAAATGTTTACATCTAGCGAAAATGTGATCGATGCATGTATGTGAATTTAAATTCAAGTCTTCTCTTGTAGTCTCTTTAAATAAGCATTTCATACCATTATACGCCAATATATCAAGATAAGAGTTTGTTACCGAAGTCTCTTTTAAGATGTCTATATTGATATCTCCTACTAATATGAGCGTTTTTTCTTTCTTCATTGTTTGTAACATGTCATCTAGTTCTCTTAAAAAATCAAATACGTTCAGGGATGGGGGTCTATATATAGCAACGATCGTAATATTTTCAGATAGTTTTATATTTATTCTTATCGATTCAAATGAAGAAGTAACAATAGTTGTATCTGAAAAGGACAAGTCAGTTTTTACATAAATTGCTATTCCGCCGCCGCTTTTGTTTGTTCTATTTATAAATATCGAATCGAAATCGTCTATTCCATAGAACATATTCTCCTCATCGTTTATATTAGTTTCAACTAGAACAATTATTTTTATATATTCTATTATATTGTTTATTGTTGCTAGAAAAGAATTAAAATTAGTGCGCATAGATCTTATGTTTAAAAATACCA
The DNA here is from genome assembly GCA_949318255.1 of Pollenia labialis. Taxonomy (NCBI): domain Eukaryota; kingdom Metazoa; phylum Arthropoda; class Insecta; order Diptera; family Polleniidae; genus Pollenia; species Pollenia labialis. The sequence goes on from OX439142.1 coordinate 116,645,061, forward strand.
TGGGCAAGGGATAACTTAGGAGTTCTGGCTTAATTTGGTTGAATGTTTCAATTGTTTCATTCGTTACGTTATTCATGTTAATTATTGTTTTTGTTAAATTTTTAAGATTCTTTAATTGTTCTATTTATATTTTTTATTTTTTGTAGGTATTATTTAATTATTAATAAGTTCAATATCTCCAATATTTAAAATTTTAATGATTGTTGCGTTTTCATTCTTTTTGGCGTATATGTGCCCATCTCTGACCCATACAAATTTATATCCAGTTTCTTTTGCTTTCTGCTTGGCTAGCCAAAGAAGCCGCCGGTTAGTCGATGTTAGTTGTTCATTTACGTAGATAGGTTTGTTATTTGTGACAATGCAAGGGTTATTATTATTGTTGTTGTTGTTTTCATATGGTTTATAAAGAGTGTGTTTTAGTAAATCTCCATTAACCTTATGTCCACGTATTTTGGATAACAACTCTTTTTTTTTAAATAGTGAGTTAAATTCAACAATAATTTTGTCATGTTTTTGTATTTTATATGCATTGGATAGGTCACTCTCTTTAACTTCAACATTAACAGACGTTGCTATTGTTTTTATTACATCCACAGCAGTCATATTATTATCATTGGCATTTTTTATCTCTATGTTTTTACTTATAATTTTTTGCTCGAGATAATTGACTTTATTTTCCATTTGTTGAAGGCGTATTTCCTTTTCTCTATTTTCTCTTACAAGGTCACTGACCTGTAGAGCAATACTTGACATAGCTTCTGTGAGTTTTTGATAAGAATTTACCATCTCTTCCTTAAGTGAGTTATTAACACTTATTACATTATTGTTCAGTTGCTGTATACTGGTTTTTATATCATTTAAATCGTTGGTAACATATGATTTAAATGACATTAGTTCAGACCTAATGTCGTCTGTGTTTATATTTACAGAGTTTAGAACAGTTGATTCATTAACAATCCCCGCAATTTCTTTTTGCTGTTTATTATGTTGTTGCTGTGGTTGGCTATTTGTTTGACTTTGTTGTAAAATTTTTTCTGTTGTGTCTTCATAAGTTATTTGCTGGTAAAGATTGTTTGGCGATTTGCTTCTGCTACGGTCACCTCTGCATATGTGACATTTCCATGCAGTTTTCCTATCACTTGTCATGTTATTATAGGTTGATTCAGAAAGTGTAGCGCACGGAGAGTAGTGAAATCTGTTACCGCAGTGCAGACATTTAACGTAATCTCCTGATGAAGGAAGAGATTTTTTGCAGACAAAGCAAACAGCACTTGTTAAATAATCTTGTTGTACACTCATTTTTTATTTATTTTTTTTTTTTTTTTTTTTTTTTATTTGTTTTAATTTTGTTGTTGGTAGAATTTGAGTTTTGTTTTGTGTAAAGGTATTTTGTTTTTTCAATTTTTCTAATTATATTTCATATTATAACTTTTTTTTCTTATTTTTATTAGTAAAAGTTCTATTAACAAGGATTTGTTTTTCTTTATTTTAATTTTTTTTTTTTTTTTTTTTTTTATGTTAACCGGATAATGGATATTTATATTATTTTAGAGAGCGCACCACAAAAACACGTCCGTTCCACTAAAGAGTTCCGTAATCGATTCCATTTTTTTATATTTTTACTTTCTGGAGAAATAGACTTTTGTATAATTTATTTGGTGAGATCAAATTTTTTAATTTATTAAGTTAAAAGTTTATTAAATTAAAAATCTCTAAGATCTACGAACTAATTTACACTTTTATTTTTAAATATTATCATTCTGTTTGTCTAAATCCCTGCTAGCTTAAAATCACACAAATCTCCTAAATTCAACCACAAAAAATTATCTAGCAAGATTTTATATCAGTATGTTGATAAAAAAATAGCATAAACCAAAAGTGACTTATGGACTTTCTTTTTAAGAATTTAAAAGATTTATTTTAATCTTTAACATACAAAAATAAATAATTCCTTCACTCAAAAATCGATGTGTAGCAAATGGAAAAATAAAATGCTTTTACTTTCCCAGGAGGAGGCAAAATGATTCTCATATCCTGACGCACTGAAATAAAAATGATTTTAAATGTTTTTGTCTACCACACTGTCATGCACTCACACACGCACATTCGTGCGCACATTTCCATTTCATTGACTTTGGTTACATTTGTCAACGCCGTATGTGAGTGAGTTCAATTGGTTTTATGGGGATGTGTTAAAAAAAAATGTCAAATAAAATTGATAGGCTTTTTTTGTATTGAAAAGTGTCATCGCTTGTATCAAGATGTTGTTTTTTTGCGATATGCGAATGTTTTTTGTAACTAATATTAATGATTAATATGTATTTCTTAAGCTTTTAAATAAATTATTTTATACATATAAATTAAAGCATTAAAAATTTAGATGACATCCTCTAAAATTTAAATTTTGTCAAGTGAGTGAAAATAAATACGCCCAGTTTAATAAGTAATGAAAAAAACATTACTTCATTTCAAGCCATTATACGAAACATAGTTCAAATAAGTGCGTACTTAACCGTATTTTATACCCTTCACCACAAGTAGTGAATGAATGAGGGTATTCTAAGTTTGTCGTTGCTTGTGAAAATTGTTCATATATTTCTGAGACCACATAAGGTATATGTGTATATTCCGGGTGCTTGAACAATTCTAAGGCTGTGCTTTGAATATCTCTTTTTAACTAGGTTTAGTTAATCTGTACCAATTACTAAGTTTTACATTACAAAATTACAAAATTACATTTTGATGCAACAGCTTAGTTTTGCTTTAAATGTTGGGCTTTAATGAAATAAAAAAAAAAAATACTTTCCGGCAGAAACATCCGAGCTTAAAACTACGTTAAACTAAGTTTAAACTTAATCCACATCTCAAAACCCAGCGTATTTGATTAAGTGACATCCGTCTGTTGAATTAACGCTAATTTTCGAACGAAACCACACCCAACGAACAATTTTGGTGTCAAATTGTTTGTAGTAAAGCGTACTTTACATTATAACACAAGACGCAAAAAGAAAAGGCATAGAAGGGTATGTGTTTAGTAGGGTGATCGATTATTCGACTCTTTTCAATAACCGGTTTTCGAATATTCCGAATAGTTGCTATTTTAAAAAAACCGGTTTTCGGTTAAGCATTTTAAAAATAACCGGTTAACCGGTTTTAATTCGAATACATAAAAATACAAAAATCAAATTAGTTTTTGTAATAAAAAGTTAATTAGAATAAAAACAAAACAATTCACGAAAGTAAGGAACCTACAAAATACATAGATATGACTTAAGGTATGTTCAGATCTAACAAATATTTGACGGTAACATCAAAAAAAAAAACGTGACCAATAAATTGATTAAACTTAAGCTTTATTTTTAACAATTTCTATTTATTTTATTATTTATTTATTTATTTATTTCTAAGATGATAATTGAATTTATGTATCATGTAGTTAAGAAACCGTTAAATAATGTTTGCTCTAGCCAAACGTTTTGAAAACCAAACCATTCTTTAATAAATCTAGTGGTTACGTGTAGGACGTCAAATATTTAATAGGTGTGAACATAACTTTAGAATTTTTGAGAAACGTTGGTTTTAAAATTTATAGGAATTTAATAAATTTATTATTTGAGATGTTATCTCAAATTTATTTTAAATGAGTTTTAATTTGTTGTTGGTTAAGCATGTCTATATGAAGCAGTAAACTTCAGCCATATTTTTGAAAAGTGGCAAACAAAACCTCTTATCCAGGATTTTATGTATATATAAATTTTTTTTGTTTTAGCATTATAGAAACAATAGAAAAATGAACATGCTTTTTATGTGAAATATCTGTCAATTCGTCGATAACACAATTCAAACCCTTCCAGGACATTTTTGATTCCTTCAATTTTGTTTAAAGTTTTTGGTGTTTTAATAAATAAAACTGATGAATTTTCCCATAACGTTGATTCCGCTGGTATGTTCTTGTTTTAAGCATGAAAATATGCTAGAACAATTTTTTTGCACAATTTTCTTTTAAGTCAGTTCGAAATATCACCAGAGATGACATCTTTATAAAAATATACATATATATGTATATAAATATTATTTATAATACTGTCAAATTGCTAATTACTTTTTAAGCTGAACTTTTTTTGTAGTACTTTAAATTGTTTTTGGTTTTGTTACAAGAACACACGATTTTATAAGCGATTTGTATTTACATTGCTCATAATGTTTTTTTGACTTTTGTTTCATTTTGTATAGAAATTTTAAGTTTGCCAAATATTTGATTAGAAAAATACTTAAATTACGGGTACATTTATAACAAAAGTAAGGAAAACGTATATAAATTACTCATTACTAAAGTAACCGATTTATTTTACTAAAATTACCGGTTTATCCGATATTCGAAAAATGGACATTTTAAAATATTCGACTTGGGCAAAACTAAAATAACCGGTTAAAACCGTTTGAATACTATTCGATCGATCGCTCTAGAGTTTAGTTTATTACAGAACAAGTAGTTCACCAATAACATTTGATAGTTTAACAAAAAGCTGGAAATAATATTTTATTGGTTAAAAAATTGCTTTTAGCTAACTAATGACTTTAAATATTGGCCTTCGTTAAATTTAGTTTTCTTAGTTATTTTTTAATGATAAAACTAAATTTTCTTCTCAAAAAATGTTATGGAATTTCTAAAATAAAAAAAAAATCATACACAGTTGGCAAAAAATAATTTTCTTTTATTTCTTCAACACTCTTTCACATAGTACAACATTTCAACCATAAAGCACTTATAAACATAATTAAACAGATTTTCATTTTTTCCACTTCATATTTAACTTTTTGCTACGATCCCTTTGTTGTCTTAAATTAATTAAGTTAATTTTTTAACCTCTCTATCAATTGCAAAGCTCAGCACTATAAACTTCTGCACAATATTCTCACACTCTGCACCAAAATAAATACTTAACCTTAATCAATTACATGCTACATTCTTCTTTTATGTAAGTGCAGGGACAACAACATGTGTGGAAGTACTTAACCCAGCCATCGCTATCATTACCACTACAACAACCACTTAATAACCTCTAAAATGAAATATAATAAACATGTTTATTAGCAGTCATGAACAGTGGGCGCCAAAAAAAAGGAAAGAAAATATAATTTCCCGACGAAAATCTGTTCATACTACGGTTCCAACACTTTGAGAGCCAAACATACATTGAAACTTCGATAAAACAAATCGGGAGGGGATGGAAAAATACTTTATGATAGCTTTTGCTATAACAAAATTTTAGGAAATTTAAAAAAAATTCTTTATAATTATAGTTTAGCATACTTTGGCAGGCATTAACCCATGTTTTCCCAGGCGATCTTCTATACAACTTATTTTAATGGTATTTTAATACCCTTCTAAACAATTATATTAATTAATATTATTAATAAAAATAAAAAAGTTGAACAAAAAAAGTACAAACACACTATTTTATCTTCTTTACTTTACATATGTAAGTATATAATGGAATAATGGAACGGTGCAATTATGTAAATAAACGATATACAAAAAACTAAAAATTTTGTTTTTTTAATAACTATTTAACCAATCAACTATAAATTAATGAGTTAAAAAAAAAACGTTTACAAAAGACCCTACATTTTGCGTCGAGGCATTTGATTTTTAAAAACCTCAAACAAACAACACGCAACAAAAAAAATAGTATTAAAAAAATAACCTCAGGGTTACCACAGCATAAAATTAATAACAGCTTAATTCACACAAAACAAGGCTTTATACCTCAGAATTTTATCGTTACTCATTGATAATTTTTGTATGAAAAACTTTTAAATTAAACGGGGTTTTCGACTCAGAAACAAATCTTACTGTTTCTTTTTATTAATTTTGGAATTCTAGCAAAACTAACTATATTTTTGACGCTTTACATATGCACTTGTCGACGCATTTAGACTTCTTTGTTTTAAAAACGAAACTTTGCAATTTAGTTTAAAATTTTAATCCATTCTAACCTCGTTGTAAAGAGGCTTTATAGCTCGTTATAGTTATAGAGCATTTTCGTATGAAAAACTGTACAATAAAGCGGTTTTTTCTTGTTTCGCAAACAATTGTTTTATTGAGTTTTTCTTTATAACGAAGTTTTTTACATCGAAGTTTTACTGTATCAACAAAACTGAATATTTAATTGTTTTTACTGAATATGGTGTTGAATTTTTGACAGTAAAATTTTATAAAATAACTGCATATTTATTTGTTTTTACGGAATATGTTGTTAATTTTTTGACAATTAATTTATATAAGATAACTGAATATTGATTTGTTTTTACGGAATTCGCGGTTGAATTTTTGACAGTAAAAATTAAATGAACTTTTCGTTGCTTTAAATTACATTTTTATTTACTTTAACATAAAGAAGAATTTAACTCAATCAACGGACAATATTAACTGCAACTGAAAATCCGTATTAATATGCACTTAGTTTTTTAAATAACTGTAAGAATCAGTTAAAAATAAATTTGCTTGGAATTTTAAATGTTTATTTATCTAAAAATGACTGAACGGAATATTTCTTAAATAAACTTCAGTCCGTTACTGTAATAATATTGTGAGTGTACTATCACATTGTGATTGTCACATTTCTTTTATTATTCTCTATTAATCATTTATGATTGTAACACTATAACAATACCAATATGTTATCACTCCAAGAAGATCTATTATGCCAATTGGGATGAAATATATTACCTTTCGTCTGTGAGTGACCAAAAAGAGTATCTAAATAGTCTTGTTATTCCTATATTAACCCTCCGTCTTACACATGTTTTTATTTTCACATTCGTAACGCATGGGTCTAGCCAGACCCAACAAACTTTTGAATAAATAAAAAAAATTTTTTTAACTAAATGTTATATTATACACATTTATAATTTAAATACATATTTTCATATTTTATTTAAATTATAACTGCCGTATTCATAAATAATTAAAATGGATTTGAAATGCATTTTAAGAAAAATTTGTATGAAAATTTTGCCTTAAAACAGATTTCAAACTTATTTTATTTTTTATGAATACGGCTGTAAATGTGTATAATATAACATTTAGTTAAAAAAAAATGGTTTTATTTATTTAAAAGTTTGTTGGGTCTGGCTAGACTCATGCGTTACGAATGTGAAATTAAAAAACATGTGTTATAGGGAGGGTTAAATTGAGAACTTGATGGAGCTAATAGTTTGTGTGCTTAATAAAAATAAATAAATAATAGATTATTTAACAAAAAAATAATTAAAAACAGCAAGAAAGAAAGTTAAAAATACGGCATCTTCTATACAAAATATATATGGGTCTGGCCAGACCACATGTGTTACGAATGTGATGAGTGCAGTAAAATATTCGAATAAGTTTCCTTATATATCCTTTCCAGGTTATATTTTTCACCTTTTTATAATAAACTAAATTTTAGAAGGGTACCTGAAATTTCAAGTCCCTACCTGTGTTTTAAATATACTAAAATAACATTTAAAATAGAAAAAGGTCTGGCCAGACTAATGAGTAAGACGAAGGGTCAAGCAAACACGTTCCCCTTCAACATAGACATATAAATGGTCGGATAAGTCCTTGGTTAACATCAGAGACTAAACTGTTAATAGTGCTTCGTTTTTTACTTTATAATCAGCGTAACGCTACAGAACACAAGATTTACTTAATCATTATCGTACTATGGTAACGAATTTCAGACCGCAGCAAATTCGTGAAATTGGTATTGAAAAATTTACCAATATCATACAACCATCGGTACAACTTTTATGACAATGTTGTTTTAATTAATCCTGTAAACGAGTTTAGCTTTCAATGTTTTAACTTAGAAGATACTGCTAAAGGATTTTAAGCCGTTAAGTCCAATTCTGTCGGTCGAGATGACATTCAACCTCGTTTTATTTAACTTAATTTACCATGGATAATTTGCCATGTAAGACACATTTTTAATACGCCAGTCACCACAAGTACTTTTCCATCTGGGTGGAAGTGTGCGGAAATTATTCCTATACCTAAAGATGATAAGGAAAACAGGCCAGTTGCCATTCTCCCTACCTTTTTAAGTTTTCTACCGCCTCCTACGTAAACAGATCTCCAAACACATCTCTGATAACAATTTTCTAACGGACCGTCATTCTGGATTTAGACCTCAGCATAGCTGCACTACAGTTGGTAAAAATATCCGAAGTAGTTTGGATGATAACAGGATAGCAGTTGAACACAAGATGTTTTTTTTTGTAACTTGCAAGAATGTTTAACTTTGCAGAAACTGCAACAAAATTAGTTGCTTCATATCTGGGTACACGATCGCAGATACTAGCCAACAATGGTACCTTTTCTAGGCCTCTGAGTACACTGAGAGGTGTTCCCCAGGGAACTATTCTTGGTCCACTTTTGTACTCGTTGTATGCTAATGATCTTTCCTTGGAAATAAAATACTCGTTTATAAAAATATATCGCGGACGGTTTTCAACTTTATTTGAGGTGTAACAGAACATAAATTCGTCCTGTAGAGAATAAACTTAACCACGATTTGTACATGATTGTCCAATGGGTTCCGCAAAAGGATTACGACTAAATCCAAACAATTCAAAATGTATTATAAACGGTGCGGGGTCTAACTCTGACATAATAAATTACATAACTGTTAGTATTAATCGTACTCGAATCGAACTAGTACATACAGTAAAAAACTTTCGGTTGTACTTTTAATCGTACCCTTACTTGGTCGGATCATATTAACGGAGTATGTGGCAGAACATATGTTAAGCTTAAATGCCTTTGGTGTTATCAGCATTTTACTCCACTGAGGATAAGAATGATGCTAGCCAAATCGTTTGAATACCAACACTTTTGTATTGCTGTGAAGTCTTTGCTGCTTGCAATGCCACTGGCAAACGTAAAAGCTTGTTTCAGCATTTAATAACATCACGCGTTAGATTCTTAACTTACAGAAATTTCATCATGTATCTCGATATTCCAAATGTGTTTTTGGCCGGTCCTTTGATGACTACATCAAGTTTCAAAGTTTTAGCTTTTTGCATAAAATTATTGTAACAAAAAAGCGCAAATATATCTCTACAACAAGTTGAAATTCACCCCATCCTTAAGAAAAAGTAGCATCCGCACCATTAGATTTCGCAAAAGTGCATTCCACAACCAATTGTATGTATCCACAAAAGACCTCTCAAACTATCTTCCCACTGATATACAACGCAACGAAATATAATTCAAAAAATTGTTAACCACTCACTTAGCTAATAAATAGAACATTATTCATAAAAAATAATTCAGTTTTAAAAGAGGTTTATTAAACAAATTTTCATATAAAATGTATCTTATAAGCCTGTTATTAACATGAAATATTTTTTATGAATAAGGCCTTTAGGATATAAGTTGGTTTTAAATTTTATTTTAAATTATTTTTATTTCTTAAATATTAAATAATTTAAATGTTAAATGTTTATTTATATTGTTAAATGTTAAGTTTAATAATTGTTTCTGCAAACCATGCCCTATAACGAATCTGATTCTAATGCTGGAATTTAAAAGATATTTAGGCGTGAGAATAAGGTAACACAAAGCTGATATTAAAAGAGGAAAACAATCAGCTGCACTTGCATAACACTGCATTGAAAACGGACACAAGCCAAACTTTGAAAAAGTGAGAATTCTAGATAAAGAGAAAAGGGAAAATAAGAGATACACGTTGGAGAGATACAACAAAAATCGACAAGTGAAATAAACACAAAAGAAAACAAAGACAATACAATCGCAAATTACAAAAGCACAAATTTTCTGTGATAAATATTTAAATTTACAATGTAAATTTTACATACATATATTTATTTTAATATTTTAAGTTTTGTGTTGTGTTGTCCACCTATACAAAATACTGTGATATAATTTATAGATGATGTAAACTGACGAAATAGATTACGGTAAGTTAATTTGTCAAAAATTAAGATTATAATTTTTGTAATTATTGACTACTTTTTACTTTGTATTTTTTACAATGCTGCCAGATTTTAATAAAAACTCAATCCTTGAAGAAGTTTGAAAGAATACCAATGAAACGTCGGATTTTATTGAAAATGAAATAAATAATCTTTTATTTACATTAAATTAATGAACTTGAAAGCCTGCATATGGGCAACTATATAAACTATTTCGAGTAATCAGAAAAAGGTCGATCAACACTTATAATGATATTGTATTTTGTTGTGTTAGAAAAGCAAATAATAAATACAAATACAATTGTTTTGCAATCAAAATTTCGTTATTTTTAGTGATAATTTTAGACCATAGAAATTTTTGTGCTAATTGGAGATTAAAATCAGTCATTTATTCTTCAAGTCATAATTTGATTACGGAAAACATATCATTCTGTTCTTAATCTACGGCATTCGATATCGAGCGAAATTTCCATTTTTATTGCATTGTTATTTCGATTAAAGTCGAAATGCCATAATTTGACCCCAAAATGTAGTTATTAGCTACAATATCGAAAAATACTTTTCCCTAAAAGCAAAACTGTACTTTAAAATCAACCTATTAATGGTCGTCCCCACTGTGCATTTCTTTACATACTTGCACATACATATATACACTTCAATAAAAATCGTAAACTTTAAGTATTATTGTTAGTATAAAAGTTTTTGTATGTGTTTGTTTTGTGGTTTTATGTTGGTCCCAAATCAAATTTTTATGGCCACTTCAAATCGGCTGCAGAGAGCAAAAAAAAAAAATTAAATGAAAGAATGGATGGCTCAATGAATTAATGCATGAGAACAATTTAGTTATAAAATTAATGAAAACGACATGTTAATCATTATATTTGTGTACGTAAATGTGTATATGTGTTACAAAAATCTTTTATATATTCATGATAAAATAGAGATGTGTGTGTGATTATATTTATGAATGTATGGTTATGATGTGTTAATCGTTTCTCTCTTTTTTCCCACAAAAATCATTTACAATAACAAATATTCTTGCAGAGTGTAAATGTGTTCATGTTCTCATGTGTTTGAAATGACACGTTCATATGGGTATGCTTGTGTTTCAATATATAAAAAAAATCAATATTTCCTATAAAATCTGTTGCAAAAAGGAAAACGTGTCTAAGTCTACTTAAGCAAAATTTTAGTTTTTAATCTCCTCCATGTTTTAAAGAACCCATGGACAAAATTTTAATTATTTGAAACGATGATTAAGGAATTTCTAGCAAATTTAATTTTTGCTTATTGTTTTTCAATGTGCAAAAGAATTTGGAATAAAAACTTAAGTTTACCTTAGATGGTTCGCGTTAGAAGTACTAAGGAATAAAAACTTAATAATACTATTACCGAAGAGAAGTGATGATTTTTTAAGAATAAAAATATGTTTTTTAAAATGACCTTTAATTTTTTTAATGGCTTTTTTAAAAAAACTAACAAAATAGACTTAATCATTTTTCCTTATTGCCACAGATATACATGCCAGTACTTTTATATAGTTAATAATGTTGCTTGGTATATGTCATAAAAAGAAAACTTACAATAGAAAATCAAATTTATTTCTTTATTGTATGTATTCGAATTTTACTCTTCAAGTTTGCTTTTTGTTCATTCATTCAAGTAACATTTTTTATACTGATACAATACATAAACACATGAAACACTGTACAACAATTTCGTACTTTTTTCAAAATAACTGAATTCCGAAAATGGATTCTGCTAGAGGAGACCATAAAGCAATATACGTTTGTCGGCATTTTGAAAGATCACATCTGGATTTTATTTTATGAGGGTTTAAAATTCTCCACCTTTTGAGCTGTTCGTGCAGCATATCGATATAAAAAACATTCAGCAACTTCGTTGAAAATATTAAAAGCGTAGTTAGCCGGGAGTAACAGTAACGGTGCAAATCAGATGTTACATTTTGTTGTATGTACAGCAATTAGAACGATTATAGTTAGCAGTCAAATGTTACGTCTCAATCTGATCCATAAGGCAAATATTTTTGTTTAACATATTAAACCTCTCTTTATAACGGTCAGTTTTGGGTCTTTTCTAATACATCGTTAAAAAGCCCTGTGAAGGGGAAGCGCACTTATGGAATGGCCTACAGAAAGACACAAACTTAACACAAGCAGCAAAAAATGGCAAACATAAGAGTCAAATAAAATACGCCAATCGGCAGGGTTGTTCTGTATGTTTATCTCATTCATTTGCAATGCACAGGGAATTGTATATAGATTTAAAAAAATTATAATATAAAAAAACTAAAAAAGACAAAATTGCTTGCACTTTTTTGCAAATTGTCTTTAATCAATTTTACAGTCGTTCGAAATACGCCGATTGGCGTATTGCGGCTTGTGTTAAATTTTTGTCCTCATTCTGTCCTGACATGTAAATATAATCAAATTTAATAGCCAAAGTTTTTGTAAGTTTTTTTATCCTTGCCATCCTTATTTTTGGGATTTTTTTGCAACGTGTTAAGCGCATAAGAATTATAAGCAACAGTTCTACTTGTAACAATATCAAAGTTTAAACAAAAACATCAACAATAAACAGCGAGCTTATCTCTTCCTTCATTCCCCACAGCAATTGATTGGAATTCTTCCAACATTAACCTACTTACAGGTTAAGAAAAAACAAAATAAAAACAAATACTTTATTGTTTTCGCAAAAAAATATAAAGCAGGTTGCAGCTTATCCCATCAACAATAAATTTCAGTGTTTTACCAAGAATAAAAATTGGGAATTAAGCACGAATAACAAAATCATTTAAATTTTTTATTTATTTCATAGCAAATTCTTTATAAATGAATATCCCAGTAAAAACTTCGCTTACTTTTTCAAAATTTATAGCTTCTCTTACTCATTATTTAGTAGCTTTTTTCTATAACTGCTTCTATTGCAACTACTATAACTACTTATTTCTGGATATATGTAGGTAAAAAATGACACTTTTGAATGCGTTCATTTTGGGACATCCCCTAAAAATTCATTGGTTCTTTGAGTAAAACTGTAAGTAGTGCTTTAAAGTTTTTCTGATTACTTAGCACATTATTTTGTAGGCGAAGTTTTTACTGGGACATAAATACGAAAAAACATTATTTTTTGGTAGTTTGTTTTTTGAGTAACAAACATAAATGTAAGAAATAAAAATATTCGTAAAAAAACTATATTTTTATTAAATTTTTACAGTACAGAAAACGAATTTAATAACCCACAATCAGTTACTGTAATAATTTTATGAGTGTATGTTCCACAAAAATATTTTGCCGAATGTACCGTTTGCTACACACAAATCCTCGTCAAATAGAATTCCGATGTGATATTTCAAAGCTTCGACACACGAAAGATTTGTTCGGTCTCCTCTGTCAGAAACCATTGTCAGAACCCCGTTAAATTTTCTGTGTTGAACAGTGCAATTATAGTTAGAAAAGTTATTTCAACTATTTATTATTTAAGTCATGATGGGGTCAGGCTATAAAAAATAAATATCTATGAAAAGTTTAAGGTTTTTCTTGGTAGACATTTTCTTTAGAATATGGTTGAATAACCTAAAGAAATTTTCTCATTTCTTTGAATTTATTATTAATTTTTCTTTTCTGTTTTGTTTTGTTTTCACTCGATTCTTTCAGAACTCTCTATTGTCTCGTTAATAATACAAATACATAGTTGGTTGTTAAATGACAAGTACGTATGTACGCAGAGACCCAGACAAATCTGGCTCTTGTACAGGGTGGCGAATAAGTAATGCTATAATTTAATAAGTAAAGAAATTTTGTTGTTTACTTTATTTAAAATTTATTTAGCTGTAAAAATCTTAAAAAAATTCACAATAGGTGGCAACAATTTATAGCAAAAAGTAAATAAGTCAGAAATTGAGGTTATATTGAGAAAGTAATTGAATAAGAAACCGATTGTATAGTAAGTAGTTAACACAAATAGAATTTAATTTCAACAAACAAACATCTTGCATTAATTTTTGTATTTTCTGTTAGGTACTCCTCAAAATTGATGTTATTTTTAAAATTAGCATTCAATTATTTAAACACGAAGAAATATTTATTTTAACTTTAGAAGATATTTATGCTTATTTGAAGTTTATGATAAGCACCAATAATTAGAAATGGTTTAGTTTAATACAGCGTCACATAATCGATGTAATTTTTTAACGCAGTATTATTTGTGTTGAAATAATTACAGAAAAAATTATAAGTAGTTTATAATCAATTAAAAAAATTGCCTAAGAGGAATTAAAATTAATTAATGTGATAATTAAATCAATTATTTTTTTTTGTTGAAAGAAAATTAAAAATATAATTTTGATTTAATAAGCATTTTAGTTGTTTTGAAATATATTTTTAATTAAAATATTTATTTAATAACAAAAAATGTTTTCCTTTAAAAAACAATAATTTAAACTTGTAGAATTATTGTTGGAAATTGTCAAAATCAATCAACACATTGTTTGAAACGGCAAAGTTTTTTGATAATTTTTTTTTTTATTAAAATTAAAAATTCATCTATTAAATAAAAACAATATTCACAATTTATAATTTTAACAATTTTTAGTAATCTATATAATCATTTTGGGAAAAGGTGCAAAATCAACAAATGGGTTGCTTGATTCTATGAATTTGGTATAAGATTGGTGATTAAATAAAATTTAAAATTTTTTCTGTGGTGTTAGTTTTTTCTAAATTATTTTCGCTCAAGTTGCCCCCCAAAAATACCTATACCGAATGTCATTGTAAACATAAGACATTACGGTAAATGCTTTGGTAACTTTTCAAGTGACATTACAAAGTCATAATATGGAAAATGGAACCCAACAAACACGAATTCAAACCTTTGATATGAAATAACTTTATCATTTGACTTCAAACCCAATTCTCAAACGTTTTTCTCTTGTTTGATTTAACATTTAAATTCAAATTGATAATGATTTAAAAATAAACATTTGATATCAAATGTTTTATCAATTTGATGTCAAATGTTAATATCAAATCAAAAATAAACTTGGCAATACTAAAGCGAAAAATAAATGTAAGCATTAAAAATGGCGATTAAAGTTACATTTTTTTCCTTGTGGTAACATGTGTTTTACTATTCAAAATAAATTTTAATATAAAGTGAACAGTTTATTTCTTGTGAAAAATAAAAATTATTTGTAAGAAATTACAATACGAAAAAAAAGAAAAATAATAAGTCGGGAAAGTGAAGAAAGTTGGTTAAACGATCGCGGTGCTACAATCCTCAAAATAAAAGGGAGCCAAGTATTTTGTCTTTTCAAGAATTAGAGGACGGAAAGAACACTATTTCATCTTTTAGCTATGGTACCGAATGTTTATCTCAAAGTTTATTTAAATAAATAATAAATTTAAATTAAAAAAATTAAATAGTTTTATTTATGTTCCACATTGTATTATAATCCACATTTGAAAAACATTTGAGAATTACGATTGAAAGCAAGTTGAAAATAAAGGCATTTTTCAATTTGAAAATAATTTTCCCTTTTTGTTGAGAACGCTATGATTTTAAAATGATTTTCTAATCATTGTCAAACGTTTGTCGTTTGAGAAAACGTTTGATTTCAAATCATTTTCAATTTGAAATCAAACCTCCGTGTTTGTTGGGAAGGCATTTGTTGTTATTTGTATGGGAATATATAGGGAAATCTTAATGCCAAATCTCCAAAACTACTGGGAAGATTTCGGGCAAAGTACCCTGATTTTGATTGAAAATTGTCGACCCGTTTTCGCAGTTAGTGGAGACATAAAAGTATGCACTCCTTTTTATAAACATAACAAAACATTTTTTTTAGGAATTTTAATAAAGCATTTTAAAATAGCTAACTTATCATTTTGTATGGTATGTTATGTTTAAGAGAACTGCCCTTTATTTATTCAAAAAAAAAATAATATGAATACAAAAAAACTGTAAAATAAAATATTTAAATAAAATGTTCACGGAAAACAAAGGGTGTCAACGAATTCTCTCTATCTATTTCTATCCCTGGCAAGTAGTTTAATCTCCTTCCATGTAAGAGGAGCAGTTTCATACTCTTTTCTGATGGTCCGGATCCAGGAATTACGTGGTCGATCAGGCTGGCGCTGACCTTGAGGATTTCAGTCTATGGCAGCTCTTGCAATATCAGTTGACGGTCGTCTGAGAATATGACCGATTCATGTCCATTTACGTCTTCGTATATCACCGTCAATAGGGCAGCAATGTGCCAGATTCCACAGGTTTTCATTGGATACCCAATTCGGGCAGTAAATCTTTAATATCTGTCTCAGGCAGATATTCATTTTGTGAGGCTCCATGTAGTGCAACCATATAGCTGTACAGATTTTACGCTACAGTTGAATATAAGTAATTTGATATGCTAGGATAAGTTGTAAGCGCGCCAAACCTTGTGGAAATTGAGAAACCCAACACGTGCCTTGTTAGTGCTACAGAGCTACCGTTTTTTGTAATTTTGCATCCGAAATAATTGAAAGATTCTACATCTTCTTGATGTTTATTCTCAATCCTACTTTTTGACGTTTTCGGAGAGTCTTTTCAACTTTGGCTGAATATCCGCAAAGCGGTGGCCCATTAAACATGTGTCATCTGCATAGCCTATATCATTTAGGTATTCCATCATATTCCATCGAATACCGATAGGCGCCTCCCTGTTGGTTACTTCCATTACACAATCCAATAGCAGATCAAATAATGTGGGGGACATGGTACAACCTTGTTTTACGCCAGCAGTAGTTGTGAAAGGTTGGCTTTCTTTTCCGTTAAAACGGACCTTACATTCTGCATCTCTGTATAACTCACGTATTAGGTTGACGGTTTATTTCAGGTATGCCTTTACCAATTAGTGCATACCACATTGAGTCCGGGATGTTGTGTCGAAAGCTCTCGCAAAATCTACAAAAGCAGGTACAGGGGTGCGTTATACTCTGCCGATTTCTCAATAATTATACGTAGAGTATTGAGGCCCTATGCTTCTTATAGGATCGATGGGAACATATATATATATATATATATTGACGTTATCGTCTAGGCCTAAATCCAGCTTGTTCGTTTCGCACAATTATTTCCACCACTCGTGAGATGTGTTGCAGTATCAATGTCGCCACTATTTTCCCTATGACGTTAAGCACGGTGATACCACGCCAGTTTTTACACTGCGTTAGGTCGCCTTTTTTAAAGGGATTGTTACAACTGCACCTTCTTTCCATTCTGCAGGCATTTTATTGTTGAGCCATGTTCTTCTGATTAGTGGGGTTAGAAATCCTGCTAACGTATTAGCACCATGCTTCAACAGCTCTGCGGGGATGTTGTCGAGACTAGATGATTTTATATTTCTCAATTTCTCCAATGCCGCCGCAACTTCAGAAAATTTCGGGGGAGCTGTTGAAATGTCCCTTCTTGGGTTGCGTGGCATAGAGATCATCAACGTCTCTGCCTGGTTGTTATTGTTTTCAGTTGACGACTGTGTTGAGAAATGTTCGCGCCATCGTTCCAGTTTTTGGTAATATATTGTTAATTCTGAGCCATCATTTGCTTTTAACGTCGCAGTACCTCTGATGTTATTGCCACTCATAAAGAGAGGGTACACATTTTTTTCTAAAACCTAAAAAATTTTTATTAAACAATTTGCAAATTAATATGAAAACACTAACGAGTTCGTTGGTTTCATAGAATTTTAAACGGTTTAATTTTTGCATATTATGTATGAAATTTTTTTAGCAAAAAAATAATACGCCGAATTCACTTGGATTATTTTCAGTGTGCGTATACTCGTTTAATAACAAGACCTTCAATACACTTATCTATAATTGGGGAGTAAGCATTTCTCAGATTATGCCATTGAACTGTTTTAGAACTTAACAATTTTTTATAACAAGTTTCTAGGAAATGTGAACATTTCGCTTTAATATCATTTCCAATTCAATTTATTTAACTTGAATCTCAAAAGGAAACTATTTACTCGCTGCATAACATTTCCAATTTCCTTGTGTATTTTTATAGCAACAGAAAAAAAAATCACAAGAAATTTTCCTAAATAAGTCTTAACGAAATCAAATTTTAAGAAATGCTTAAACTTGAAGAAAAAAAAATCTATTTTAAACTAAAATATTTCAGCTTAAAAGAGGTTAAACGTATCTCTAATCTTTTATTCTGATAGTTAAATAAAGAAAACTTGATTAAGAAAAGATATAAAAGATACAGTTTAAAAGAAAAGAAACGAAACGAAAGAAAGAAAAGAAAATAGATTTGGTTTGTAAACCAACGATGATTGTAAAACCAAAAAATTTAAATCAATTCCGTTGCATGGATTTTCACCTTAAATTCTAATTATAAACAACTTGATTCTTTCTTACATTTACCGTTCGGTTTCGTTCTTCTGTAAATACTATTCTTTTTTCCTCAGTTAACGAATTCATTTTCACTTTATAATACAAAAACAGAAAACAAAGAATTTAAAAATGTAGAATGGTCTATTTTAAAATTGAAATTAAATTTAAATTTAGTTTTGTTGTAGAGCTGTTTAAACAAAACGAAAATTGTTGTTTTAATCCTTTTTTTTTTTTTGATTAAACTGACATGTCTGCTTGATTTTTCAGTTTTTGCAGATAGAGTACAGCACATTTATATTTCCCTAAAAATTATACAAAAAAACTAATCCTTGACAGACACATACATGTGCAAGTTCGTGCATGCATGTTAACCTAATCTCATGTATAAATACTAAAAGAATCAAGGTTTTTTGTATTAGGAAAAATTCTTTTGATAAAGACAAAAATTTTTTGAATAATATTTTTTTTATTTTTTGCTTACAGTTTAATAAGATTTTGATTGAAATAGTTTAATAAGAAAGATACTAAACATACTTCTGAAAACTTTTTAATGAAGTTGTATATTTATAAAAAAATCTACATATTTAACCATTAGTTAAAATTCAGCTTTAAATACAGTCATCGTTATATACACATATGTATATATAGAGTAGTGATGTTACGAATTTTCGTATTCGAAATGCCAAACTTGATGAAAAATATCAAGCGAATATTTCGGAAAAATTATGGGAATACGTTAAAAAAAAAATATGAATATATATATATATTATCATAACAATTTTCGTGGGAATATACATGTTGTGACGAAATAACTTTAGTTAAGAATTAAGTTTATTTATTATTGTATTAGTTATGCATAATTCTAGTGTATAAATTACTGTACGGAATTTTCTAGTAATGTAAAAATTCTTATGCATAATTGTATTTCAACCCCACAATATACTGTATCGAACTTTCGAGTAGTCAGATAATTGTTACGCCTTAGGGTATACTTAAGTTTTATAATAGTTCAATTAAAATACAACTCTAATATTAGATATAGGCGCAATGTTAGTGTAGATAATTTCAAATAATCTAGGAGCCATCCAAACGCTTTGGCAAGTGTATTAAGAGATACTCAAAAGATTGCATTGAGTCAGTTTTAGTGCAAAGCACAGAGCACACAGAGATGAAAAAAGTGACGTAAGCAAAATGCTCAAATCATTTTCGAGGACAACTTTCGATCACAGCAATAAGTGAATAAGCTCAAGATAAAAGTTGTAAACGGAACAAGTATTTTTTATTGTGTTTACATCATCTATCGGCACTAAAATGGAAAATATAAACGTAATGCCCAATATATTTAAAGAAACTCGTATAAATCTTTTCGTTCTGCTAATACAGTTTAACACATAAAATGCAAACACCTTCTTCTGTAAATTCGAAGTATTTAAAGAAACAAACAAAAAACCATTTGGGTCGTGCTAGTTTAGGTGTTCTTCGGACCTTATGGTCTCATGCATATTTTGTTTAAAACTTTATTTTTCCGAAGAACATGCAATGAGGAAACCATTTGGAATTCGAGTTTCTTGCTAATGACGCAACTGTAGACTAGGTGAAACAAGTACAAACCAAACTAATCCCCCCCCCAAAAAAAAAAAAAACAATACCCAACATGATCTAAGGCTTAAGCAAATGTTGAATAACAACTGAACCTTAGAGTACTTTTATTTTTACCATTTTTTCCCTTTTTGTTACTCTTAAAAGATGCAGTTATGCTTAACGTTATATGTGATCGGCAGTATTTGCCGAAAATCGTAATTTCTGTACCACTGGCAGCGAACCCTCCAATACTTTTAAACCCCCGCGGTGAAACTTACCATACCCTAGTCAATGCCTGCATAATAGTAAATAAGCTACCTGCGCAATTATTATCAGACATGGGACACGTAATACTATGAGCGCAGAAGTCAATGGAATTCTGTTATCAATTTAAAAATAAAAGTGTACAACGTAGTAGTAAAGTGAATATTTGCCCTCAGATCTCAAATTTTCGTTTGAGTTTTATTTTTACCCATCACAGTGCCTTAAAACTATGCGTAGTAAAATAAAAACAGATATATAGAAAAAAAGAAATAAAGCCAAACGGTAAGAGTTTTCAGTGTAGTAATTTTATAAGCCAAAAGAATTTTAGCACAATGTATATGAAGGGTGGTTTCGGAAAATTTATATGCATTTTATCAAAGGATCGACGCTCGAAGCTGTTTAAATGTTTAACTGGTTTGATGGTGGCTCAGCAATGTTTTGGGGATGTGTCATACAGCGGAATTGAAAATCTCGTACAAATAAAGACAAATCTTGTATTCGCTTAACAGTTTTATTTGTATACAACTTAAGTTTTTCTTAAATCTTTGGATGAAGTTTTCTGATAATCTGCCCTAAGCAACCAGTGAAATGCGCATATGAATAGCTTATCCCATCAACAATAAATTTCAGTTAACCAATAGTATGAATTAGGAATTTAGCGCATTTAAACTTTGACAATGTAAGACAGTGAGGATACCTTAACGTTTACAATGGTTATGCTTTTACTTCAGCTCAGAGACTTTATCTTTAATATAGTTGTGCAAATCATTCTTCCATGGCCGACCCCAGAGTTTCTTCTCTATAATGTTATGATCGTACATTATAGAGAAGAACAGAAAACATAATAAAAAGGAAGACTTAAATGGGATATTTACTAGCATCTTAACTAATATTTAAACATGTACTTTAGAAATCGACACAGAGACGCCTTTAATTCCAAATTTTCTTCATGACTATGGCTGCATCTTTTAATATTACCATTCTGTTATTTATCAATTAAATTGATTATTTTAATAATTTTTTTTCTTTTAAAATTTTTTATTTTTATTTTGTTAGGAATGCAGTTTCGAAAGAGATTTGAATAAAATTTTTGCAGCAAATATTTTATGATACGGACGAGGGATTACTAATAAAATAAGACAAACAAAATCAAGAATATAAAATTTTAACTATTTTCAAATAACAACCAGAGAAAAAACATGTTAAAATATTGTCACATCCAACAAAGCTGTTTTTAAAGAAAATTTTAAACATATTATGTTTAATTTAATCATATTATTGTCACCGACAACCATAATATGAATAAATTTGTCCTCTATCATGAGGTCACAGCCGTATTATGGTTGCTACAGAACATGTTATAGTTTATGTTAACAAAAATATGTTTAACAATTATAATAGCATTGGTCGTTTTCAATCATAGCATGTTGCTCTTGGAAAAAAGGAAAATACTATTGTTAATTTAAAAACAAATTATTGTTATATTTAACCATAACATGTTTTGTGGCAACCATAATATGATGGAGGACAAATTTAGCCATAATATGGCTGTCGGTGACAATAATATAATTAAATTAAACATAATATGTTTAACATTTTCTTTAAAAACAGCTTTGTTGGATGTAGCAATATTTAAACATGTTTTTCTCTGCGTCTAACCTAGTTCGTTTAAATAATAATATTGACTCCCATTATTAACAAACTGTATTTATTAATTTTTGTTTTCTCTTCTACTTCACTGCTGTCTGCCACATCATTTTATTTTCATATTTTTTTTTTATTTAAAAGCTCTTGGATATTAAAACAGAATAATAAAAATAATCAAAATAAAAATTTAAAAGCCACATAGCAATAAATAAAAATGTTAACGAACAGAGAAAATAGACCAAAACACTTCTTCTTTTCAAAACGAATTCTCTTCTGCTTCTCAAGCGTAAAAAACCCTTTGTGGCATTAAATAAAACACAATAAAAACTTTAGAAAGAGACTTAATGAAATCATTAAAATCATCAATTCAAATTGTAAAAACAAATAGAATAAATTAAAAAAAAAATCTTTGTAAAACTAATTTAAAATGCATGGAATCAACCGTGGGAAAGCAGGCAACGAATTCTAGTGGAAAATTGCACAATAGCGCAGTAAGTAACAAATTTTTGATTAAGCTGTCAAGGGGATCTGTCAAAAATGTAGAATCCATATAATAATGTGTGACAAGCTTCAAAATTACAAACATTCTGGTGCTTTGCATACGGGAGATTTCCGGGACAAAAATTCAGGGATCCCGCACTTTTTTATGGAAAACATATCCCGGGAAATTTTTCCGAGAATTACAGGGATTTGTTTTAGTTACGGCAACTAAACTGCGTATAAAATTGTAGATAAGTTATGTTGAGAAATGGATGTAAACTCAAATTCGATAGGTTAGGCAATGTTAAGGCCCTTATTGTGTAAAAAGCAACGCAATGCCAAAAATTACATTGAAAGCAAAAACAATGTCAAAAATATTTTATAATTTTTAGGCTTGCAAAAGAGCAAATGCAAAATATCGTGGCAATTTAATGAAATCTAACGGAAACTTTATGTATTTTGTTGTTTGACAGCAAGTAAAATCGAAAGTGACTCCATTTTGACACCATACAACTAATCAAGAATAGGAAACCTAGATCAAACATGATACCAAGACAATTCTGAGGTGGCTTGAGCCAGCCCGTTGTGTTGTGATGCTTTACCAAATTGACAATTTTTACCCGCGATTTCTGAGAGAGTCCTTTTAGAGGGTAGTTGCTTCCCAACTTTTCTATGTCGTATTAAACTAAACACTGGGCAATCCCAAAGCAAAATACTGCCTCCTCTGTTTTAGGTTCTCTGCAGGATTCATTAAAAATGGGACCGAGTCTCATAGCGTGCTTACCGATCGTCTTTTGACAAGTGAGTTCGTATATTAGTTTCCAGATGTCCTTACGGTTAAAGTAAAAAAATAGCACGGAACGACCTATGTCGCATATGTGCCACGTTACTTTGCTAGCCCTGCAGCGGTCCAATTTTCTCCATCTTTCATTAGCCATATCAAGATAGTGCCTAAATGTTCTAATTCAGATACTTCCAAGGGGTACTGCGACTGCCACACACTGTGTAATATAAACAGCGGCTCCAGTCTTGGCCAGCCCGCTTGTTTGTTATTGTAATGTTCTCTATGCGCAGGGACCCATATTAAGGTTATGTCAGAAAGGCTTGCAAGTCTTTTTAGTTTATAGTTTTTCCTACCACGAGGATGAGCGTTGTATTATGAGACTTAAGTAACATCAGAGCCGCCTGGCTATCGCTAAAAATACCATTTCTACCATTAATATTCTTGCTATGCACACAGATAAAGTTGATTTCAATCAAAAAATTTGTGATATTGATAAAAAAAAATATTGCACCAGTTTTACTGGCCCTTTGTTTATATATATATAAACAAATTAATAGAATCAATTAAACGTTTAATTCCCTTGATTAAACGTTAAATTCATTTTATTAAAAGTTTAATCAATTTGATAAAATTTTTAACATTAACAGATTTTAATTGCTAAACAATTTTGGAGAATTGTTTCTGTGCAGTGTTATACATGCTTCTCTTTTTGCCAGTTTTTCAGCCTGAAATTTACTTGCTTTTTTCTGGAAGAAGGAAAGAGAGAGATTTATTTGTAACTCTTCCGAGTAGACACCAGAGCCAACACCACAATGCATCTGTTATCCATGAGTTTAAACTCTGGAGCTGTATTCATTGGTCAGGGTTTCCATTTTCCCATCCCGCCTTAACGGAAATATGACCTTGCATTTCTTCTCAAAGTCTGTTTTTTGGTATCATGTTGTGCGTTAATCATTTCAGAAATAGTTCCTGCTTAAGTTAGATCCCTGAATGACCGTACGTCCTAGCTTTCCAGCATCCAGCATCCTGACGCCGAAAGCTTCACCGCATTGTTAACGGATTAGCTGAAAATCTATTGGAATAAGGTGCAATACAGTATTCAATGCAGGCTGATCTTTGCACTTTATTCCGCTGAGCCACGAAATATATCCTACCAGTAAGAATAGGCCATACTATTGCCGTGCTCAGCCATTTGACAAGTCTAGGACTAAGGCCCCATTAAACGTCAGTAATCTACGGCAGGCACAGTAAGCAACCACATCCTTCCTGACCCTGTTTTATAATAAAAAGACAATTATGTTTTTTTTTCATGAAACCACAGGTTTTTAAAAAATCCTGGAACCAAATTACGGCATTCGGTATTGATCAAAATTTCCGTTTATTTGAATCTATTTTAATTGTGATCGTTATCGGATAACCTGATTTGCCTTCAGTACTGTGAAAGTTAAATTTTTAATTAAGTTTAATAGCTATAAGGACATAAATTTATATAATCTTTTTACTACTCACTAAGTTGTTCATATATTTTACAGTATTTGGAATATTTAACTCACCTGTTCGTTAATATTTTTATATTAAAAAAATTAAAAATATTTATTTATAAAATTTAAATTAAATCTTAAGAGGAGAAAAAGCAAAGTTATAGGGTTTTGGTCAAAACCTCCCACTGTGTATAGCCATGAAATGTTCTGTGATTGCTAAATCGTGCATGTATTCGAAGGTTTTCTGCTTCATTTCATTAAAAAAGAATTCGAGGGGTAACTGATCTCCTTATATTCATAGAGACCGTGATCTCTAGCGTAATAATATGTTCTACCAAACTTTAGGTGCCCTATGATCCAGTGGGAGTTAGAGGAATATATATATATATATATATATATATATAAAACTTGGAAAAATATCGCAGAAAGGCTTAATTTTTCAAAAGAATTCTGAGAGACTGGGAGCGATGCTAACATTTTTTGTTTGCACATTCGTCATGAGCATTTCCTCGCTAATTTTTTTATTCGTGATACCCAGAGTGAAAATTACACAAAGTTTTAAGGTCTTTAAGAAGGGGTATAATTGCTGTTATAAACTTTTTCTAATTTCACTCTGCCTTCTTTACAAATAGCTTTTAGAATGTCTTTTTTGAAATATTTCAAAAATTCAAATTTGCGTTCTAAGATAAGGCCTGTCCAAATCGTTTTGTTAGGAGCTAATGTAGAGGAACAACAGATATTAATTTACTCACTTCGCATTATTAGCCACAACAATTATGCTGAGGGAAAGCTTAATATTTATACCTTCGACCTTCGAAGTAGATGGGAGAAGCTAAAGCCTTGATCTCCAATCATGAATTAAATAAACAAGATAACGCATTCATGTTGTGTGCGACGTAACCAAGCAAAATTTCATACAGTTTGGTCTTGCGTGATGTCATCTGCCGAAGATGAAAACGGGAATGCGCATTCTCTGTTCACTGCTTTATGGTAATTTAAAAAAGCATTTTAAAGGCCCTCTTTGCTTCTTAATTTTGCCGCTGGATGTGGTCGTGCAAATCGCGATTTTTTTCTAAGGAATAATAATTTAATACGAATAAATAAATTTTTTCCCATATAAAAAATTCACAAGACAATACTCATGAGCGAGGAAATTCATATTTTTTTAATTCTTTATCCTCATGAGTATGAACAAGAAGTAAAATATATAATCGTTTACTCTGGCTCATGACTGAATACTGAGTAAACGTTTCGGTGCTCTGCTTTTTACCCACAAAACTTATTTGTTTTAGTTATTTCATATGTATGTATTTTATGGCAATTAGAGTTACACTTTACCAGAAAAAAGCTTTTTCTGGTAAAATGTTATTAATTTATTTATTTTTAGTGTAATGGCTCGCGCTTTGATCTTCAATTTTATTAAATTTGGAATTTAACAACATAGCAGAAAAGCATATTACTTTATTATTACGACTGTAAATTCGTGAAAATAGTGTCAGAAGCATCCATGACTTAAGGCGATAAAAAAACAAGAGAAGGTTTAATATATAGACGGAACTTGTATCGAGACGAGAGATACCCAGATTTGACAGTAAACAAGATTTTGCGATCAAAAAATGATTTTATTGTTTTATGTTGTATAAGAACCAAAGTTTTATTTTTTTCAAGTTTAATTAAAAATGTTTTCAGTCCTAATTAATAATATTTGATAGTAAATAAAATTTTAAAATTTTAAAAATAGCTTTTTTCAAAAATACCTAATTCTTAGGAGCTCCGGCGCGGGCCAAATATGTGACTTTCTTAACTTCTGTTTTAGCAATTTTTATTTGTCTTAAAGTAAGACAACATAATATTGCTATTGGAATATTATTCGAGAGCTTTTATTTTTCTCATACATCAGTGACCCACCCTAATGTATATTTATTTTGCATGACCCCCATAGAAATGTCCTCCTGAAATTATACGCTTGTATGAAACAATCTAGGATAATGAAATATAACTTAAACATTCTCTATACGTGTGTAGTTAGGCTTGTTTGATATTAAAAACTAGCTTATTCCACAAATTACTTCGTTATGCAGGGGTCCCTTTACAACTAAATAATGTATTTTGCGTGCTATTGAACACTTGGTGTTTTATCCATAGAAAAAAGTCGTTTAAAACGACTGAGCATTTCAACTTTTAACAAATATACCTAAAATGTATTAAAGAAGTTTATTTATTTAATGCTGAATTATTACTGACAGAATATTTTGTTTTATAAATATTTCGGCCCGATTTTTAAAATCAATTTTAATCGTAACACCGATCTTATAGAACCACAGAAAAAAATTAAAGATTTTAAACTCTAATTAGAATTGTGGTTATTTTGTTGAACTATTTATGGTTTTTAATCCAAATTTTTAATATTTTAATCAGGCTTAAGTTCATCAAATTTAATTTTCATTAAATTATTTTTTTATGAAGAAAGGAATTTTACAACATGAAAATTAATTCAATTTAATTCAATTCATTTATTCTTTATTTGGTATTCAATGTAATTTTTTTTTAACAATTTTCATAAAGAGCTGGCGGCTGGTTACCATGACATGTTTCGATCACCAGGTCAGTCAAGAATGAATGATTATCAATAACAATTTTAATTAATTTTCATGTTGTAAAATTCCTTTCTTCATAAAAAAATAATTTAATGAAAATTAAATTTAAAACTCTTTATTGCCGTTTATTATAGACAATTTTCTATTGTCTTTCTAATGCATAAAAATCCAACTTAAATCATTTTAAAAAAAAGAGACAATAAAAATTAACTACAAAAATAAAGACAAACAATCTTTGGCGTTTTGTGGTTAAAAAAACACAAACTCAAAAACCACAGCTACTCATTTCCAATTGAGATGAACGAAAATTTGAAAAATTATATCATTTGTCGATGTTCATTTCGCTGCGTAAATGATAATGATTTGTGGCAAAGATACCAACTGGAAGAAAATAATGAACAAGAGAACTTGAACATTTATTTAGGCGTGAAAATTTAAAACGTATTTTATTACATGAAAAGCGAGTGTTAGAGAATTATTTTGAATATTTATCGTAGTTTTGGGCGAGACGTAAATAGAATTTTGTCATAAATAAACAACAACAACATTTGTTACGAGTATTTTCAATTTGTGGAGAAGTTTTCCGGTGAGTGTATAGCTATACAAAGTATGTTAAGCTTGTCATTCTGTGTGTAATACCAAAAGATATTTATCTAAGGTGTATATTTGTTCTGGACTCTTAAGTTATTCTAAGTCGGCTAAGCGATCCATGTCTGTCTGTCCATCCATCCATCTGTCGTTGGTTTATCGCTAAGGACTAACATTTTTTTTATTTCTTCCGAGAAAAGCTTTATCTTTCAAAGGATATTTAGAATTCAAAAGTTAAAATTTAAGTTATTTTAACTAAAAATCTATTTTAAGAATATTATAGGTGCACTCCTTGTTTGTCTATGAGACAGAATTTGCAGATATATTTTATAAAACAATTTCTAAATAATATAAAAAAAAAATAACAATCCCAGCTACGTGTATGTAGAGTAGTTTAATAAATTCACATTACCTTTCTATTTTTCTACAAAGTTTTACATTATATTCTCATGTAGGTTACAATTTTCCAATTGTAGCCACTAAACTTTTCCATGCCATTTGGCTCTCTTTCTCACTTTAAGCATAAGTTTTTACTTTACAAGTTTTACTTATAAAATTTAAATTTCCATTTGTCTATTTAGATGACATGTTTTTTACTTTTTGTGTCGTTTTGTTCTACAATGACTTTAATAAATGGAAGAATATTGTACTTTTGCGTAGAACTATAAATGGAAATATTTTTTTCCTTCATGCTGCTGTTGTCTTTTTTATTTAATATTGAGATCCCTGGTATTCGATATGAATGTAGAATAGAACATTGTAAATACGCAAAATAGCTTAAATCTATTTAAACACAAATGTAGTATACTAAAATATTATTTTATTCTTCTTTGTTTATACAGTTCTATTGTACAGCATCCTTTTTTTTATTGTTTGTTCTCTTGCTTCATTATTGTTAATGGACACTGTCTGTGAATGTCGGTTTACATTTTGGCTTAGAGTAAAATAATGAAGTGACTGTAATGGATTAGGAGCAGAAAATATACACAAACAGTAACTGAAATATGAGTAAGTGGCCTGGTTATTTTCAAATATAATTTAAATATTGTGGTTTATTATTTCTCTTTTGTAAAATAATGATAATCTTTAAGTTTTAAGCCGTTCGGATTTTAAGTTTTTTGCTTACGAATGGACTTATATAAGGTTTACCTTTCATAAGACCAAAACCTTTGTTTGATCTGCCAAAAATGGCTCAAATTTCAAATTTATAGAGAATTTATTTTGGAAACCTTCATTAAAATTTAAATATTTTTCGGCCTGTTTAAACCGGTTATTTAAGCTTTGACCAATCGGATAATTTAAAATTACCATTTTTAGAATATCAAATAAACCGGTTAGTTTAGTAAAATAAACCAGATACACTTAGGTCTGTTTTTATGCTGAAGTTGCGTTCCAAAGAAAACTACATAAAAAAATAATACTTTTTCACACAAAGTGTATGATTCGTTACAAAGGGTTAAAAACGCTTAAATTCTATTTTTCTTTGTTTATTTAAAATAAAAAACACATAAAACCAGTTTTATAAAAGTTAAAAAATAAATCTGTTGCA
Organism: Pollenia labialis; assembly: GCA_949318255.1. Lineage (NCBI taxonomy): Eukaryota > Metazoa > Arthropoda > Insecta > Diptera > Polleniidae > Pollenia > Pollenia labialis. Next base: position 116,674,412 of record OX439142.1, read on the forward strand.
TTTTAAGAAAACATCTTCAGTCAAATTTAAAATGGTGAAAAAATGTTGTTAGTCATAACAATTTTCATTCAAAAATCATTTTTGTTTACGTTGTTAAAATTTTGAATTTTAACGAAAGTTTTCTTTAATTTGTCTTATTTCATTATTCGGTAAAAATGATTTTTTTTCACTTAGTTTTTTTTAACTTTTTTGCTATCTTATCTCGACTTAAGATATTTTGTCAAAATGCCACAGATATAAACTATAAACAGATTTTAAACTAAAGTTTTTCAAAAATTCTAAAGCTATTTTCTCATCTATTAAAGATTTGACTTCTTTCACGTAACCACTAATTTTCTTAAAGAATTGTTTGCTTTTGCAAAACGTTTGTCCAGAGCAAATATAAATTAACAGTTTCTAATTATATTATACAATCATTATCTTATACATATAGCTTAGTAAATAAATAGATATTGTTAAAAGTAATGCTTAAGTTTAATCATGAGTACAGTAACGCTTTTTTTTTTTTTTTTGATTTTATCGTCAAATATTTGTTTGGTCTGTATATAGAACTTAAGTCACATCTTTGTATTTTGTTAGTACCTTGGCTTCGTGAATTGTTTTGTTTTAATTTTAATTAACTTTTAATTACAAAAACTAATTTGATTTTTGTATTTTTATGTATTCGAATTAAACCCGGTTAACCGTTTTATTTTATCCCTTAGCAAAAACCCGGGTTTTTTAAATATAGCAGCTATTCGGAATATTCGAAAACCGTTTTTGAAAAAAGTCGAATAATCGATCTCCCTAATGAATACACTGTAACATATTTTTTTAGAAAATAAATCGCCATAAGTCTAGTCCATCATAATCAATCAAAAACTCGATTATAAATTTGTGGTTTTTCGCATTTTTGCATTTAAGGTGACGATATGTAGATAGTATAAATATTACTATTGTGGTAATTACAAACGGTTTGAACAACTTTTTTCTGTACTGAAAGGTATAATAGAGGTGATTTTTTATGTTTAATTACTCAGATTTAAACTGTCTGTCATTTAGTTGTTTGGCTGTCAGATCTAACGCAAAGCAATGTAATGGCAATTCGATGGCTCGGAACTTTTAACTATGATCAAATTTGCAACTTAAAGTAATTGGAAAGTAAGAATGATTCTGATCAGCAGCTGTTGAAGAATATGTTGATGTTAGTTCCCTTTCCCCAGGGGTAGTTAAAAACTGTTTTTGGGCGATTTTTCGTGTCCTTATTTTGACAAATTCGTAAATAAAATAGTAAAAAATTACAGCTATAAGATCTAGTAAAACAACTTTTGTTTTCAGTAATTGATATATGTTTAGAGATGCCAATCCGGAAATCCCAAGAATACGGGATTTACATTTTTTATCCAGGGAATAAGTCGACTCGAAATTTTTACTTCCTGTTTAACGATTTTGAACGTCAACGTTCGCATAGAAAACAGTTTTAAATACGGAAAATAATTTTAAGCGTAGGTTAATGTTAGAAATGTTGCAAATTATAAATGTTCCGACAATATCGAGAATTAATTTTAAGTCAGATACTGAAAGTTCAGCACAAAATTATAGGCATTTAATTTATAAAAAAATATAAACGGAAGTTAATAATTGATTTATAATGTAATAGATTAGTTTTTAAATTGGAAAACCCTTTTTTGTTTTTAATTGAAAATTGCTTTATGACTTTTAGTTAAATTTATTTAATATGTTAAAAATTGTTATTTTTTGTCAAAAATTCAAGAAAAAAACCCTGAAGAAGGCATACAACGGAGTGCTCAGAATGTACTTATAAAGTGACCTCACAAGCCCAGCTGTTTGCAGTGATTATAAAGGCATTTTGACATTTGCCGTCTCAATTTTAGTAACAAAATGCCTGTTGTTTTTTCTATTGTTGCATTGTTGTAGTACTGAGGTTAATACATTTTGGGAGTGCCGAAATATTGGTTCAATAATTTAATATTTTTTTTTTTAAAAAAAGAGACCTCAAGCTTAGTTAAATAATAATAATAATAAATATAATTTTCTATACGAACACTATGTGACAGTTTTTTGACCAAACATATTTGACACCTAATTAATTGCCAGCTGAATTTGAATATGAAGTCAGAACGCTCAAAATTAGAACAGTTTGGAGATATTCCAAAATAACCATTTTTTTTTTTTTTTTTGAAAATGCTGATGTCACTTAAATGCAAATATCTTCAAAAATATTACACGGATTATGTATTACTTTTTAATGAAAGATAATAAAATTGCTAAAATAACAATGGATTGCTTGTGAAGATTGGTCAAAAACTGACAGAACTACAGGGGACAAATGTTGAAACTTTATTGAAAATTTTATGATTTTTTGCAATTTTGCAAACATTTATTTACTTGGTGTGCTTTCTGTGATTTGGTAAAAATTATTAATTTGTTTTCCGAGAATGTGCATAGAACCAACGGTAATTTATGGATTTATTTCACGAAATTGAGTATTGTATTTTATACATATTTCCTAACACTAGTGGTGGTGAGTATTAAAATGTGTTTTTGTTGAAATAAGATTTTTATGGTTAACTAAATAAATTGATTTTGTTAATTTATTTTGGAATGTTAACTTTAGTTATTTATTTTATAAAAAATTTAATAGATTCACACAAATAAATCAATTACTAGTTTGCTCTTTTCAATTACAATATTAATTATTTTTTTATTTAGTTTGAATCAACTGAGGTAATTGAATAAAATATAGTTTTTATCGTTATTATTTTTTGATTGAATACATTAACACATTGTTTGAAATCGTATGTAGTTTTTTATCATAAATTTTAATTTAATTAATCATTTAATAAGAAAAAAAAAATAACAATTTTTAATTTTTCAATTTAAAATAATAAATGAATTATAAAACTTTTGTTTGTAAACCTCTTTTAAATCCTCTTTTTTTTTAATAAATATCTATAAAACGCATTTACCTTTTAAATTTCAAAAACCCCGAATTACGATAACCCGAAAAATCCTGGGATTTGATTGGCATCCCTAATTATTATTCATTAAAATCCCGAATCTAAAAGGATTTTCTCTTTTACACCGGCTTCGATAACGAAGGCTTCTTAATTCGACAGCTTCTTAATAGTCTGCAAAAATGCTCTTTTAACTTTTTTAAAATATACACTAACAAATCAACAAAAAAGCTCTAAAATGGATAAATATACTGTTTCTGCCTTCATTGCTCGCAAAAGGAAAAACATGCACTGCATGCGGTTTCTTTGGCCATTATCTAATAAGTTTAAAACAGTTATCATTCTACCCCACTGTTAAGAATTGACCTAGAACCGTTTTTTTTGTACAATTCTTATCTTTGTTCACATTTACTTAAAATTTTCAATTTACAATGTTTTTTTTTTTTATAATTAAAACAGAATCCATTTATTTTTATATTTATACCCTGTAAATTCATATAAAGATAAATTCTCCTAAGAATTATTTTTTTATTTTACCATTGATTTTTATCTTCATTTTTATTTTATATTATGACCATTTTGCCAACTAATTTGCCGCAATGCTGGTGGTATACGTTACATTTTTTTTTTTTATAATTTTGTTGAGCCAATTTATATTAATACTGGTGAATGGATAGATAGGCTGCTGACTCGTTGACTCTGGCGTTGGCTTTTTTTTATTAAAAAAAAAACTTAAGGTAAATTTTTTTAATAGAAAATAAACTATAATAAAGAAACTTGTTAAATGGAATTTATGAACATTTTGCATAATTTCATTTGATTTTTTTTTCGTTTTTTTTTGGCGAAACCTCTAAAAAATAACAATCTCACAAAGCTGTCCATTGAAATAAATTTTCATATAAACAATTATTTCCAGGCCATTGTTTAACATTTCGCCTTGTATCTACTTCGATGTTGTGTCCACTTAAATGAACACCAAGCGAAACAAAAAAAGAAAAAAAAAATACAAAAGACCCACCAATAAATGGTAGGCATTCTAAGGAAGAACAGGACAACAAACAATGCCCACAATGAACTATATTTGAACTTAAAACTTGATAAAGCTGTGTGGGGCACAATTGTATTACTTGGATTAAGTCAGATCATACCAAAGTATTTACGCGATTCCACCAGTTCTTGGAAAAAACAAGGAACAAATGGCCATATAGTCATTGCATTGTTTAAAAAATAATAAAAGAAATTTTATACTGTTCGGGGAAAGTAGTATTAGTGTTTAAGGCTAATCACAATGGGTCAAGTGGGTACCTTTTTTTAATAAATTCATATTTATTAAAAGCGTAATAAACTAATTTCCTGGCATTCCAACCCGGGGTATGGGTTTTTGAAAACAAAAACAAACACATACACACTGGCTTTTGGCATAATCACACACACACACTTACATTGCCATTGAAGAAGTGAATATTTTATCATGTATTTTTTCCATTCATTTTTTTCTCAGTGCCTTCTGAATTGTTCTATAAATGTTTAAGTACTTTTCTGTTTTGTTTTAGATCTACTCTTTTACTTTGTTTTTCATGTTAAAGTACTTTTTTATTCGGATGCTTGAGTATGTGAATATTTGTGCATAAAATGTGTATTTGCAGCCTCATTTACTACCAGTTGGCTGTTGCGGTTTTCCCCTACTGCCCGTCATCTTTTTTTACTTTTATTTTCGTTCTACATTTTGTTTCCTTTAGTTTGAGCTACGACCCCCGGGTGCTTTATCGCAATTTACCATTTATTTTATTGCTTAATTTTTCTTATGATATTTTTTATGTTCTTCATATTTTTAGTAACAACTTTGTTTCTTTGCATATTTTTTTTTTATGAAATGCATTGTGTGTATAAGAATACTAAATATGAATAAGAAAGTATTCAAATGGTGGGTCGTTACTTTTAAGGTTACCCGAGATAACTGGTTTAAGAAATTTTTTTTAAAATAATATGAAAAAGTTCGCAAGAAACATCAATTGGAAATATTTTTGAAGTACTCGAAACATGAATAATAGAATTGACAAAGGAAAACTTTTTCCGTAGGTAATAAGTTTTTTAAAGCAAGCAAATGGCGATACCCTTGGGAATCCGTAAGAACTTTAAAGTATCCTTTAAATAAAACACAAAATTATAATAGCTAATATTTTGAATTATATTTCTGCACTTGGGATTCTGAAAATTTGTAGTTTTGAAATACGTTAAGTTATTGAACATTGTTTAATAACTAGAATTGAAAAGTTGTTTCAAATTTAATACTCTGATGTTCTGAGTACTCAAAAGAATGGCTAAAAAATACTTTAAGGGAGTTACTTTTCAACGTACCTAAAGATTTTAAAGATTACATCGCTTGTTAGACCTTGGCCAGATTTTAAAGATGTACGAATACAAAGGCATACGGTGCTACTTAGACAATTGCGCCAAAATATTTTAAGAAAAGCTTTGAAATTAAGGCAATATTCGGTTTGGAGCCGATCGATTTGAACCTCTGAGCTGTTGCTGAACAATTAAATAGATTTATTTCCGTTCTCAAATTCTTGGTTAGAAGAAGTATATTTTTGTTCCTTTTACTCCTCTGGGGAGCATAGGACCGCGTAAGAAGAAGTAGTTGGCTTCTTTTTTTTTTTTTTTTGAGGACTGTTTTGGCTCTGGGTAGCAACGCGATCGCCAAATGAACTTGTAATTTCTTCAGTTTCAGGTTTTAGTTTTATTCGCATTCTTACTAAGTCTAATTAATTTTTCCTCACAAGTAATTTATATTTATTCAAAAGAAATACAAATTTCTAAGGGCGCATTAACTTCACTTAATATATAATTTTTCTTTATTCGTACAACACATTAACTTTAACAGTCATGTTTTTTAATGTTTACATTTTTTTCGCTTAAAGCCTGGTACTCTGTTCAACATTTCACGTGAAATGCTGCCAAATCGCATATGAAAAAAACTTGTGCAGAATATCTATGAAATAATGTTGATAGAGTCGTACTCGGTTCATTTTGTGAAAAAGTTCCGAAATGTTTCTGGCAGCATTTTTTTACAACTGCGAAATAATGTAAGCTGCACTTATTACACGTGGAATTTTAAGCAAAAGCAAAAAAGTATGAACTGATTATTAAATAAGAAATAAAAACGAAAAATAACACAACCGGTAACAATTTTTTATCCATATTTACTTCCTTTTTAATTAAATTTTTTATTAAAAAAAATTATTTTAAGTTTAATACATGTGGGGTTTGTTTACATACGAAAAACAATGTCGCATACTTTGCAGTAATAAAACCGTCAAATTGTAGAAACTCGCAAGATAGGTAGCATTAATACATGTCAAAATTTTCCTATGAAATAATTAATGTTGCTAAAAATTTTTCACAAACTCTAACAGAGTACTGGGCTTAAGAATTAAAAAGTTTGTTTTTGATTTGGGAATAACGATTTGCTATCAAAATGATAAAACATTGCATGTTTGTCCAATGTTTGTAATCAAATCATTATTAATTTGAATTCGAATCTTAAGATCAAACAATTGAAAATGGTTTGAGAGTTGGGCTTAATATCAAATAATGAAATCAGTTTATGTTAAATGTGTTTGTTGTGTAATATTTCTATCTTTTAATTCTTTGGCTGTTTTTGTATGAGAGGTAGAAAATTAAAAATGTTTTATAGCGTATGGTAAGCGTCGTACAATCGGGAAATTTGTGCTTTAATTTCAGGAAAACCGAATAAGTTGCTTAGGATTTATTTTATTTATATATGTATATCTCTGGAATTTTTACAAATTTTTGACCGCATTTGGACTCAGAACACCTGCTAAAACCGATTTGCTGGATTTCAATCCAATACTGCTTATGAGAACGGAAATTAAATCTAAAGCCAGACTGATTGGTTTTACAGCCAGAGAAAAAAACCTTTTTTAATATCGTCACCTCCAACAAAAGTATGTTTAACGAAAATTTGTAAACATATCATTGCTTATTTAACCTTTTTATTGTAACCGGCAACCATATCATAGTTAAATAAATGGCACAACCATATTATAGTTGTTTCCGAACTTTTTATCGTTAATAATAACCAAAATATGTTAAACACTAATAATAGCATGGTTGTTAATCAACTTTAGGATGTTGCTTTTAGAAAAGAAAACATTACTATTGTTCATTTAGAAACAACTAATTGTCATATTTAACAATATCATGTTTAAAGACAACTATAATATGGCTTTGGCTCGTAATAGGGGACTAATTTCACTATAATGGGGCCGCCGATTACAATATAATGGTTAAATTAGCAATCGTATGTTAAACAATTTTCGTTAAAAATAGTTTTGTTAGAGGTTGCCATATTTAAAAACGTTTTTTCTCTGCGTGTTAACTTAAGTGTGAGATCAAAAGAGAAAAAAAGTACGGTGTAATTTGCCGGGGTCAAAAACTACTATGTATTACAGAAGTCCAAATTACACTTCTTGCGTGTTACAATTCAACGTATAATTTTTAAGGGTTACATCATTTCTAATGCCTAAGTAAAATTTCTATAATTCAGAATTGTAAAAAGAAGTGTTTGAAAATAAATATCTGCGACATTATTGATAAATATTACTTATTTTTTATGTATTTTAATTTATTCTAACAATATATTGTTACTTCATTACAAACATTTTCTAAAAATTCTTATTATTGATTAAGGTTATCAATGATTCGGTAGAGCTGATTAAAGTCTTCTTACTTGCTTGAATCAAAAATTAAGAAATGATTGGGACTAGATTGTTATATTTTTATGTCACATATACACCGCTAAAATTTGCTATTGTAATCAAATTAAGTAAAAGCAAATTTCTAGTTGCCAAAATGGTGCTAGACGCAAATGTCGTCAACGATGTATTCAGGACATTTTTGAATTTGTGGGCTGTATGACATTGATGACGGCAACTAAAGTAACAAAACGTGTATTTTGTCGAGTTTAAAATCGTATTTACGACATTTTTTTGAGAAATTTTCTTAAATTTCACTGTTTCAAACCACATTGACGACAATATACATGCAACGGTCGCTTACGTTGTCTACTTCTAAAAAAAATTAAACCTGTAAACTTTTATGTAATTTTAAATAAAAATTTTTTGATATTTTGGTTTTATTATCATTATTTTTGATAACAAAAAAAAATTAAAACTAAATATTCCTGTCTGATTTGTTACTTACAACGTTATTCGCGGCTGTGCTTCAATTGCGAAATTATACATACATAAATATGAACGCAAATTGATGGGCCAAGAAGCACAAGCAAATTATTGTTCCTTCTGACCACATTGCCATATGTGAAGTTAAGTGCCCATTCCCTAATAAATCAAAAGCCTGTTGGAGGTTTGACTATCTCCACACAGCCAGTACACCCTATTTTCGAGTCCAGTGACCAGGTACCTAGCATACACCCACTACATACTAGGAAAAATAACGATATTTAAAAAATTAATAACCGATGTTCAAAATACCGATATATCAATAAATCGATATTGAAATACGATATTTTTTTAAGTCAGTCTTTATTAAAAACTCAAAATTTTAGCCGTTTTTCAAACAATATGTTTTTTTAAGAATTGGCATGACATGTTTTTTAAACTAATATGAAACTCTAAAATGAATGAATTTTTTGTCTTTATGAATTTTTTTAAATAAAATAATACAATAAAAAGTAACAACGTAATTCCATATAATAAATATGATATATCGATAAATCGATATTTTTGAAATAATAAATATCGATAGTCTTAAAAAATATCGAATCGATATATTTTTTTAATTTTCCCATCCCTAGTATATACTCTCCTTATATTTCCCTAAGGGCTCGTCTACAATCTTTTAGTAGATTTGAACTCACAAAACAGAGTATAAAGGCCATAAGGGGTGTCCGCATATATAGTGACCTTCGAGCCCCAGCAATGTAACCCTTTACCAATTCTACACGCAAAGAAAAAACATGGTTGTGGTAAACATATTCTAAGAGCAACATATTATGATAAGATTCATGATTGTAGTCACCATATTACGATTGTTATTAAATCATATTATGACCAAATATGTTCGTAATATTACATCATAATATTTTTCTCTTAATCATATTGTTATCCTGTTAATCATAAAACGTTAAGAAGTTATAATATTACTGTCATGGGTATCATAATAAGATAAGAAGTAATCATATTGTTGTCATGGTAACCATAATAAGTTAAGAAGTAATCATATTACTGTCATGGCAATCGTAATAAGTTTAGAAGTAATCATATTATTGTCATGGCAATCATAATTAGCTTAGAAGTAATCATATTATTGTCATGGCAATCATAATAATAAGAAGTAATCATAATATTGTCATGACAATCATAATAAGTTTAGAAGTAATCATATTATTGTCATGTCAATCATAATAAGTTTAGAAGTAATCATATTATGATGCAAAGTGATATGAACTGTTATACATAAATTTTTTACATCATAATATCATACAACTTTAAAAATAATATTTTTATTGGAAAAAAATACTTATGATAAAATAAAAAACATAATATAGTTACTGTAATCTTTTTGTCGTAGGTCGCAATTATTTATAAATTATTTTATGGAGTTTTCATTATTTTTCTCTTAAAATAACACAAAACTTACAAGTAATGGTGAATATTTTGCACCAATATTTCACAAATATTTCCACCACTTTAAGATTATTAAAATTTTTTAGCAAAGATATTTTATTTTGTGACACTACAACCGATTTTTAATGTTTTTTTTATTTTTTTTTAATTTCTTGTTTATTTTAATGGTTATTTTGTTATTTCTTTTTTAATATTTTTCTTTATTTTTTTTTAATTTCTTGTTTATTTTAATGGTTATTTTTTTTATTATTTAGCCACTCACTAACAAATAATTCGATATGTTTATGTAAAACACGACACAACTGATACAAAATTATTTTACAAATGGCGATACCAAAATATTATTAGAGTAACGATATTTTGATTGCATCTTTAACTTATTATGATAAATGTATATAAAGTTATCATGTTATGGCTATTAAATATCATGTTATGGTTGTGAGTAATATAATATGTTTTGAAAGTTATCATAATTTAGTTGTTAGAAAAATAATTATTTTTCGGTCAACAATACTCAAATTTATAATTGCGATAAACATTAATATGTTTACAGTAACTATAATATTGCTGATATTTAATAAAAATAACAATTATTTGTTTACAACAACAATATATTGTTACAATAAACACAGTGTGGTTGCCGTAACCATGCCCAACCATATTTTTTCTCTGCGTGTACGGTCTTTTAAATCCCTAGAACCTAGAATCGAAATGAAGTGGATTTAAAACCGAACAAATTTTGAAAACGAGCCTGTAACGAAAGTTCATAAACTAATTACTTTTTATATACTTCATAATTTGAGTATCAATTACCCACTCCCCTTAGTTGGCCAAAAGACCCTCTGCTTCCCATAGGAACCCAACCAGGGCCTTTGCCGGTATATCACCGATTTGGGACGCACACATTCTACCATGCCCCAAGTGCCTCCTCCTGGCCCATGCCAGCGCCGGGCAGTCACACAGTATATGCTCAGTCGTCTCGTCCCCGTCTAGACATAGTCTGCATTCCTGATCCTCAGCCAGGCCCATCCGATAAAGGTGGTATTTGACCGCGTGGTGACCAGTCAAGTAGGCCACCAGCAGTCGCAGATCCCGTCTGCCGAGACCATTCGTCCTCATTACTCTTCCGGGAGAGATAAATCTCCTTGCCTGACGCATTCCCGGTAGCGATACCCAGTATCCTCTATGTTCGCCCAGAGCCCAGTCCTCCATGACGGACTGAACCCCTGCCCAACTTAGTCCACAGAAGGGCTCGGGACCCACCATTTGCGCGCTAGAACCAGCCCTGGCCAGTTCATCAGCCATTTTATTACCCGGGATCCCTGAGTGCCCCGGCACCCAGAAGAGCGTCAATCTGCTCCTTGTCCCCAGCTCCTGTAGCTTTCCACGGCACTCCGCCACCAGCTTCGAGGACATTCTCCAAGAAGAGAGTGCTTTGATGGCCGCTTGGCTATCAGTGAAAATCACATTACCGCCACCAACCATTCCCCTATCAAGAATGTTGCTGCAACACACATCAATGGCGAAAATCTCGGCCTGAAAAACACTTGGTGATTCGCCCATTGCCATCGAGAGTCGTGTATTAGGTCCAAAGACCCCTGCACCCACTCCGTGCTCCGATTTTGACCCGTCAGTATACCAGTGCAATTCATGGTTTCCCCGACATGGATTCCCAACACTCCAGGACCTTTCGTCCGGAAAGATTGCCCTGAACCTTCTGTTGAAGACCAGTTCCGTGGTCATTATGTCTGCCCTTGTACAGACAGATAGACCCGGAGCCACGTCCATCAAGCAAGCATGCCCCTGGACCTCAGCAAGTCCCGATGCTAGCTTGATCCTAAGGAGACCGGACATAGCAGTCCTCCTTATATGGATGTGTAGTGGCAATATGCCCACTATAACCTCAAGTGCTGCCGTGGGACATGTGCGCATTACCCCCGTTAGGGCCAGACACACCATCCGCTGCAGCCTGTTGCACTTCCTCACCGCAGTCTCCTGCCGAATCTTAGGCCACCATACCAATGATCCGTAAGTGATTATCGGTCTGACCATCATAAAGTATAGCCATTTTACCATACCTGGACTAAAACCCCAAGTTCTCCCAAAGAAGCTCTTGCATGCCCAGAAGGCCCTAACTGCCTTTCCGAGGGTTTGATCCAAGTGCGAGTTCCAATTGAGCCGTCTGTCCAGAACAATTCCCAGATATTTGACCTCGTGGAATACTCAACCTCAATTCCGTCCACTACTAGCTTCTCAAGCCTGTAGTTGTACCTCCTCGTGAACGACCGCCTTGTTAGGGTTGATGCTCAATCCCCTTTCATGGCACCATCCAAGAACCCTATTGAGAGCACCCTGCATCACCTCCGTGATGGTGCTCTCGAATTTTCCAGTCACCACTATTGCCAGGTCGTCTGCATAGCCAATGGCCCGAAGGCCATATCCCTCGAGCTTGACCAGCAGATCATCAATCACCAGGCACCATAATAAAGGTGACAGCACCCCCCCCCCCTGTGGAGAACCCTTAACAGCACTGATGCTGACACTAGTGTCATTCCAGGAGGCAGTAATTTTCCTTCCCCTCAACATAGCCCCGATCCAGTTGACCGTGAGCTCGTCTATCCGCTTCCGCGCCAGAGCATCCGTAATAGAACCGTAGCTCGTGTTGTCAAAGGCACCCTCCACATCAAGAAATGCACACAATGCGATCTCCCCATTACGTTGTGCCTTTTCTATCTGCGCATCAATTATATTTACTAGAACAATTCTTAAAAACAAGAAAAACTACAGTAATTTTAGCAATAACTGAAATCAAAATCTCGTTCGATTTCAATTCCACTTCATTTCGATTAGTAGAACATGCCCGTATATGACCTTTTAGTAACTATATCCTCAAGGTATACCCCTTTACCCGTGCCCCTTATCCAGGAAAAATCAGTAAATTTAGCAAATCTCTCATATAATCTACCCTTGCCTGACCTGCTCTCCATAGTAATCCGCGGACTCTGGCGGCCCAGGCAATAACCACCAATGGCATAATATATATATATAGTCAACGACTGTGTCGACCATATGATTGTTAACGACGCATGAGCGATAATGTTGGTCAAAAGTCGTAAACGTTTTTCCGGACACTTGTGTGAAAAAGTCGCGCACGCGTCGTCAAGGATATTCTATGGTCGTGGACGCGTGGTTAAGGATGTTTTCAAGACATGGCCAACTGGGTTGCATATCGATACCAAAACTATTAAAAAACATGGGCAGGATTGGAGAAGTGGCCTTGGCGCCTTCCGTATAAAGACATTATTGATTTCTGCATATCTGGAGATCGTCAACCGAATCAATAATAGTAACCATTTTTTGAAATACGCGTTCTTTTCTACGCGAATCGAGTAAAATATACAATCTTTAAAAATTGGTAACTAACAACATTTTTGAAGACTAACTTTAATTTTTGTTTAAGAAGCAGAAGTGTTTACAAGTTTAAAAAAATTTGATTTTGAAATGCTTGAAATTCAAATCTTTTAAAGTTTTATTTTTGCCGCCTAATACAACAGGTGTCTCTTTATTTAAACTTTTGAATCTAAATGTATAAAAAAGTCCCTTAAATAAGTCTTTGACTTAGTAACAAATAATTGAAATCTATATCTATCAGAATAATGGAAATTATTTTAAATTTTAAACTGCATTAACATGGCATTAAAATTTTAAAAAAATTAAAAATGCTGAACTTTAACACGAAATGGTTGCTGAAAACCCCTTAATCCGAAAGTCGTTGGTAAAAACAATATTTAAAAAAAACACTAAATATCATTCCTTAGTGTTCGGTTCGGAAAAGACAAACGCTTATAGTGTTTGTGTAGAAAATCATTAAAAAATAACGTTTCCCTGTTTGCCATCTTGCGGACTCAAAAATAATACTGTTTTTATCCAACCCAACAAAAGATGAGAACATTTAATTCCGTTCGGTTTAAAAAAAAAACATGAACTTCGTTGTGTTCGGTTCGGTCTTCATTAATATTTGTCGCTTTTGGTTGATAAAAAAAGCAACATTTTTTTACAAAAAAAAAAAATACACATGCGACAAAAAAGCCAGAAAATTCATTTTACACAAACAAAACACATACACAATACACACACAAGCATTTCGTGCTGCGGTCGTTGCTAAAATTATTTGTTTGTTCATTACTTTATCAATGTAAAAAAAGAAACATTAAAGAATATTAAAATATAAAGTTTGTAGCTAAGAACAGAACACTATATAATGTTCGGCTCTTTCTTGAAAATAGTACGAACGGTTATAAGGGTGGTGTTCGTCTACACAAACACTAAAAAAAATCGATATCGTTCTTGGGTGTGTGAATCGAACGCTAAACAATCTACTGTTTATTTTCGAACACTGATTAGATTGTCAGCGGAAATTTCTAAAATATTACATCCTTTTCAATAAGTGAAAAAATAACTGTATGTGTTTTTTATTTAACGCAGTCTTTAAGTTCCGGAATTCAATTTTTTTGTGGTTCTTGTTTCTATTTGCACTATATGTTATATTTAAGGTTCCAAAAAAACCATTTTGTGCTTATCCTAAACATTGTTTTACGCGATATTGATTTATATGAATTTTGTTCGGTTCCAATTGACCGCATAATTCGAGGCTTTCCTTATCTAAAAAAAAGTATTTATGTTACTTTCAATTCTTATCGCACCATAATGAAGTTTATATAAGATTCGGCATAGCCTTGTTTGGCTTTGACTTGAATTCATCATTCTTATCGGAGATACAAGACTCCTATAAGATATTTGATACAATATCATAATCTAAGAGCCTTAAATTGTAGTCATAATATTAAAAAGTATGTCCCCATTCATACTTAAAATGTACGACAAAAAAAAGTATTTTTTTGGGCAACAGTACTATGAATCTTTTAAAGAAAACAAGAAAATCCCTTAAAGCCACTTTGGATTTACTTTTGTTTTTGTTTTCAAACAAACTAAACGATGGCTTAAAAGAACACAGACGCACAACATAATAAGGCATGAAACAACGACAGAAAATTTAAAAAAAAACGAAAAAAACATGTTGACCATCATTATAAAAGGGAAATAAAAGCCAAAAAAAATGATGTGAAAAACACTTACACATTCATATGGGGCCTTTCAAAGCTTTAAAAAAAGGAATTCATAAGTTTAATGTATATTTCGTTGTTGCTTTTGTTTATGTGTGTGTATGTGCATGAGTTTAAGTATGAATGGGTGTATTTTCGCCCTAAATGGCCAAGGCTTTAAAACAAATTATAGTTTAAATGTTACATGAGCTGACTATGATGATGCTGATGATGGCGGTGGTTAAACAGCCAGCCACAAAACCACTTTAGCTTTCCCAACCCACATGCATGTTGTATTTATTTGGAAACTGAATGTGAGTGAAATGCTTTTTATGGCTTTATAAATCGCTAGATTATCAAGTTTATTTAAACATTAAAAGAAAATGTTTTTCTTTTAAATTAACTTTATGTTACTATATGTACATAAATTTATCCCTAAATTCCTTAACGTTATTACATAATCTTTGGCTCTCATTTTACTTGTCTGTATCTGTTAACAAGCAAATAAATATAAAGAAGCATATTTTGACTTTTGGTTGTTAGAAAATTAAAACATAAAAAAAGTTTTACTTTTTTTATTTGTAAATGTATAAGTCTTTAAGCCATTGTATTAAAAAAAATTGCACAGTGGTCAAAAAGAAATTAATTTGATAATAAATACGCAGCCATTGCACATTTTGTAAAAAATCGACTGCTGTTTAAAGCTGAAAAAAAGCATTATTTTTTTAACCCGACCACATGATACTCTACACCACAGTTATGTTTAAAAAACAGCCCGAAAAAAATATACTCAATAGGCAATTTAAAATAAGAGTTTTTACAAAACAAATATAAAACGTCTTATTTGCCACAAAATCTGCAAGTGCACGTGCATAAAAACGAAACTGGCAAGTTGTTTTATTTCGATTTTCATGAGAAAGCAATTTGATTTTTATTAATCCACTTACAACAACAATTAATGTTGGGAGAATTCCCACTGAAAGTTTTTCAGAACTACAATCCAAAAGTGACATAATTTTCCAGGCGCTCCACAAACAGTAAACAAATATGGTTACGGCTACTACACTATGTATTTTTATTTAATATCAGCAATATAATAGTTACTGCCAACATAACAATCTTTTTTCGCAATTATACATTTGAGTATTGTTGACCGAAAAATAATAATTTTTCTAACAACTAAATAATGATTTCATGATATGTAATAGCCACAACATGATATCTTTCTATGCATGTACATATAATATGTTTAAGATGCAATCAAAATATTTTTACTCTAATAATATTTTGTTAGCGCCCTTTGAAAATTGATTTTTTATCAGTTGTGTCGTTTGTTTTAAATATGCATATCGAATTATTTGTTAAAAGAGTGGTCCAACAATTAAAAAAAATATCAATTAAAAAAAAGCAAGTTTAAAGAAATTAAAAAATTTTTTTTTCATTAAAAAAAATTGTAAAGTGCCACAAAACAAAAAATCGATGCAAAAAAATTAAATTTTTTTTGTATTATTGTGACAGCAACACTGTATCGTAATACGATTACTTCTAAATTGTTTAAGATTAACATGACAATAATATGATTACTTCTTAACTTATTATGATTAACACGATAAGAATATGATAAGGGAAAAATATTATGATTCAATAGTAATCGTAATATGGTGACTACAATCATGAATCTTATCGTAATATGACGCTCTTAGAATATGTTTACCACAACCATGTTTTTTATTTGCGTGCATCTTCAAAAGCCTGAATTTGACCAATCACATAAAATGTGCATAAAATTGTTATAGCAAGATCGGTCATAATATTTTTCACCAATTATTTTACGAGACTATAAATCACTTTTACAAAAAATTTTAGAATCCAACTGTCCCATATAAAGCACGTTTATACACAAAAACGTAAAGAACAAAGGAGTTTCCATGTAATTTACTTTAAAAATGTTTTCTAAAATTACCAAAGTTAATAATTCAACTTCTTTATAAAAATTTTATCGGAACGAATTTTTTTCAGTATATCTGTGGTCACAAGCCATAACAACCTAACTCGAGTTAGAACACAATTGAGTTATTAGAACCATCGTATTCAGCGTGTCTTAATCTATCTGCTATACATTTTTCATTTTTGTGTCTGTTATAGGAAGGTAATTAACCCTAAAAAACCTGAAACCTTAATTAATTTTCTAAATTGCTGTTTGGGATAACCGCCTAAGTCAGTTCAGGATTACAACATGTACAAACATTATTTTTCCAATATCGCCTAAATCAACTTAAGTCGTTATTCTTTAAACTTAATGCATTATTATATACATAGGAATAACAACCCAACTCAACATGAGAGATCGAATCTAAAACATTTTGGCATAGAATTGTAATTTATATCAATTTAGGCGCAATGAAAGTTTTTTATTTTATCTGGAATAACACACAGCAAGAAAAACACTCGGGATAAATCAAGTTTTTCATGATTAGCTTAAGTACGTAATCAAAATGGGACTTCTTTCGGAAATCAATCCCAGAATTTCTTGAAATACGTATAAAATTCTTAAATCAATTAAAAAAAAAGATTAAACTTTCCGGCTTACGCATGTTTGATATTCTATACACATTGAAAAAAGGTCTGTCAAAAAGTAAATTTTAACTCTTGCTTCTCATTTAGTTTATATTTTTGGTTTAATATGTACATAAGATTTCTGTAGGGTGTAATACGAGTAACTTAATCAATCATTATAATTTTTTCTTTCTAATTCGGGATAAAATCAACTTTATAATTCTTGAATCAAGCGCATTTTGAGATCGATTCAATCTAAGTTTTACATAAATCAATCTCATTTTTGAATTATTTCAAGTACGAAATCGGTAATGAATACGGATAATTTAAGTATTTGGCGATCGAAAATCCGCACTTGAATCAAATTTTCTGTACTTGATTCAAGAAAATCCTCACTCACCGTATACGGTATACGCTATACCGTATATAGTATACTTTTAATACCGATTAGGATTGATTTGAATACGGATGGATTGATTTTTCTTTTGAGTGTTGCCTTACTCAACTTTAACTTTTTTACTTTCTTTCATTCAACAATTCACAAGAGCCTTAGAGTATTTTTCGGTTATATCTTTTGACTTCAGGAATAAACAACTATTTTTTTTAACAAATAAGTAAAGAAATTAATTTCTTTGGAATGTGTAGCAAAGTTTTCCAAAAAAGCCGTCTCCTGGTTTTCGGTGAAGATTTTAAACTTAAAACTGCTGTACTGAAAATATTGAAAAACAGACTTAGCCTGTTATGACTTCAACAATAATTATTTGACGTTTGGCAAAAAGGTCTTAAATAAGAAACTGTAGTATTTCGTAATGTTTAATTGAAAATTAACTTATTTGGTGAATTTAATAGAATTTTTCTAAAGAGAAGGTGACAACGATTAGAAGCAGTTGTGCTTGACGTAAGTTATTAATACCAAACAAAAGAAGAAGAACATTTATTAAAAGCCAATCAAAAACTCAAATTGCGTTTTTTTTTTGAATTAAGACCTTTTTGCCGTTCTAAGAAAATGTTCTTTAACAAAAACATTTTTTGTTATAAAATTTAAGCTTTTAAATAAAATTCCTTTTAACGAGTAAACGCACCATTGATGACAAACATACATACCGTTACCTTCACTGGTAAAGAAGCTATGTCCACATTTTTTCAAAATTCAGCTTTTGATGCATTTCAATAGAGTGAGCAAAAATACATAGTTTGTACCCTGCCCCCGGGTCCCTTATCCACAAGCCATTCGTAAACATAGAAGTCCCTCATATAATCTGCTTAAACAATTGAAACTTAATAAATATGACTTTTATTCTATGAACTCGCTGGTGGATTTTTGTTTGTTTTCTACCTGGTTTAATGTAATATGTATGTGAAAAAGAAAAAAGTGGCACAATTTTGAGGCGTGGTATAAAAGTAAGTATAATGAAAGCTAGACATACTTAGTTTTACAAGGAATTTCTTGGCACGTTTAAAAAAATTTTCATTTGGGGGAAGGATCCGAGATGGCATAAGTAGCGCCCAGAGTTTAAAGTCGGATTGAAAAGTCAAGCCACGGTCAACGGTATGTGATATGATAAGATCGGACTTTAAATGGCAGCGCTACATATAAAAAACCAAAAGTGCTGTATATTGGGGCGTGGCAAAAATAATGTTTTCCTGTTTTAGAAACTTCTTTGAAATATCTTTCATTATAGGGGGTGACTGGCACAACTTTTTTTTGTATGGAGTTCGACCCGGTATATTGTGCATGTCCGGCTCGTAGTTGAAAGGTTCTTTATTTATTACCTATTTTTTACTAACTTAAATCGTGGATTTATTAAAAGGAAATTTACAGATTGTATCTACACGGACTTTAGTAAAGCTTTTGATAAAGTCAATCATAAATTACTTCTGATAAAGCTTCATGCTATGGGCTTTACACTCGGGAGTTTAAATTGGATTCAATCATATTTAACAAACCGAAAACAAAATGTTGTTTTCAATAATACTACATCAAAAAACATTATCGTAAGTTCTGGAGTGCCCCAAGGAAGCCATATTGGTCCAATTTTATTTTCCTTATTCATCAATGACTTGCCGTGCGTAATTAAATACTGTAACGTCTTAATGTATGCTGATGATGTGAAGATATTTCATAGTTATGACAATAACAATGACAAAAATTTGCTGCAACATGATTTGGATGAACTATTTCAATGGTGCGTGCTTAATTTAATGGAACTCAATTTAAACAAATGTAAACATATGCGTTTTTCAAGAAACGATAACACTTTATTTAACTTTTCACTGGGTGGACATCAACTTGAACTGGTTAAGGAAATCTCAGATCTTGGAATACTTTTAGATCCTAAATTAAATCTTAAGAAACACATATATATGATGGTAAACAAAGCTCGAGGTATGTTAGCTTTTATAAAACGATGGGCTAAGGAGTTTACTGAACCAATCATTACTAAGCGGTTATATACATCTTTAGTCAGACCAATCTTGGAATATGGATCTGTTATTTGGGATCCGAGTGCGGATTATCTGAAAAACATTATTGAATCAGTCCAAAAACAATTCCTTCTTTTTTGCTTGGGTAATTCAACATGGAATCCTAACGTCATTATTCCTCCTTATACTACAAGGCTTGCATTTATAAAATTACCAACGTTGGAGAGTAGAAGAACTATGCTTAGCGTTTCATTTTTATTCAACCTAATAAATGGTGCAGTCTGTTCTGACTTCCTACTCAGCAACATAAATTTTAATGTACCTCATCGATCAACTCGTTTCTACATTCCAATATATTTACAAGTTTTACAAACTAATTATGCTAATTCTGATCCTCTAAGAAAATTATGTAAACATTATAATGATTTTTATTTTCTTATTGATTTTTCTGTTAATGTTAATGTCATTAAACGTTATATTATTATGCAACTAAATCAGTATAATTAAATGGATGTCTATATCCTTTTTTTTATTATTATTATTTTGTATATATTATGTAAAAATTTTTTATAATTGGTCTGTAAGGATTTATTCCGTAGACCTTAAATAATAAATAAATAAAAAAAAAAAAAAAAAAAACGCCATTGTGTATTATACTATTTATATAGAAAAGTTGGAGTAGGCAGAAAGCGTATCAAAGAGATTTTAAGTTTTAAACTTAAGTAGTTAAAGTAAACAAATGATTTTCAATGTTTTCATAAACTGGCAGAAAAAAGTAAAATTAAATAGTTGAGCAAACAGACGGAAGAGGAAATCACCAATGTGCAACAATTTTTTAAAACACACTTTAACAAGTTGTAATTCACTGTTAAAAAGATAAACAAAACAAGAAACAAATATCACTACAGAGCAGTGCTTCGGTCATAAGTTAACTTAAATTGTTTAAGGTTAAAGAGAAGAAAAAATTAAAAGTTTTTAACTTGTTGAGACCAGTAAAATCGTTATTATACAAAGAGGCTTTATTCTTTGTAAGTAGCGCCGCAGGTTGTAGTACATGGCTGTAGTTCAAACATATGAAGGTTTTTCATAAATTTTCACAACAGTTAAATAGTAAGAAAATATTCTTAAATAAACATTATGTGTGTTGTAAGTTTACAAAATCAAATACGCTTTTAAAATGCTCTGACATTTTAAAAGGTAGCGGTGATACCAGCATCATTAAGTGGCAGTGATTTTGTCTGTTTTAATACAGATATTAAACAGTTAAACTTTTTATACTGCAAATGCTTGCAAAATACGGGTGTAATATACACATTAAGAAAAATAACTTAGCATTTTAAGTAAAAACAGGTTCTTCATTTACGCGTATTCTTAAACTTACATACACTGATAGAAAAGGCGTCATAAAACTGATGTATTTTGACATCAGTACTATGACAAGTGTCTTCGTTTTTGACCCCATGACACTTTACATCATTGTGATGTCAACCATTACATCACTTGGCCAAAGTGTCATCAGGGTCAAAATGAAATTATGTCATCAATGGGATGACACATCGGCATCACAGAAGTGACGAAGTTTCATCGGAGAAAGGACACATTAGCATCAATTTAATGACAGTTTGTCATTAAGTCAAACTCATTGGAATTGACTTAAGTGAGAGAATTTTATTATTAATTTACCCGTTACATATGTTTGTTTCACGTTTGTTGAATTAACAGCTTTGTTTACAGCACAACCCTCAATAATAAGACACCAGCACCATGCCCCATATGGTTTTCGTAATCATTCTACTTTAAAAATTTGATGTATTAAACTTAATAATTTAAAAAAATAGAATATAGGAATTGTTGCTTCTTATAATACACTGTATTCATGAACATAATGTTAATAATATACAAAATGTGGCATCGAATTGATGTCACTATAGTCATAAAATAGATGACACGTAAAAAATGACAAAATTGTACGAAGACGTTAGTCATTGGATTGATGTACTTTTAGCATCATTGATGCAATTTGTAATATCATTGATGTCACAATTCTGATGTTAGGGCATCATCAATATAATTATGCATTTTTCTATCAGTGTATGCACTATGTGCATAAGTTTTTATACTACGTAAGAATAATTTAATTTCTTACAAAAAGACAAATTTGTTGAAAAAGCAAATGACATACTTAACTACTCTTAAACGAATTGCTTGCTATGCAAATATTAAACTGCTAAGAAAATAAAAAATGTTTAAAGGACCTTTCCTACAATTAATCTTTTTTTGTGAATGTGCGACGCCAATCTTAAGTTTAATAAACTATTTTTGATTCGTATGGTAGCACTCAAAAGAAAAACCAGCCCATCCGTACTCAAATCAATCCGAAGCGGTATAAATGGTACGGTGAGTACGGATTTCCTTGAATAAAGTAAAGAGAAATTTATTCAAGTAGAATTGTAAGTTGAATATTTACTTTTTTCTAATTACTTAACACATTTTTTTAAGGCGAGGTTTTTACGTGGTATTAAGTTTCGTGAAGAACCGCCTAAATACTCCCCACGCTCGCGAATCATTTTGGTACGCCTTTAACCGTTGCTAATGGTGCAAATGTAGTAAACTGTTGTCGTTTTTACCCAATTCAAAGTTGAGCTTCAAACGAAACAGGTTTGTAAGGGAGAACTGAAAGAGTTTCGCTTACCATCTCGCTTGCGAAAGGCATGAATTTAATATAGTGAATTCCAACTTTGAAGCAGTACATTTTGGACACAAAAAGCACTTTACTCAGCGCATATAAAAACGGGTGAATGTAGCGTTCACCTTTACACACTGAATGATTTTTGACAGTTATTTTTTAGTATTCTCCCTTACAAACCTGCTTCGTAGGAAGGGAATGCGGGGGGGCTTGAAATGTTATATTTGCTTTTATAAAACTTGTTAAGAGTTTCTTCACTTGGATTACTGCATCGCTTCGCAATAACAAAATTTATTGGACAATTTCAAAAGAAAAAACAGTCTATCGAATTTAATGATGATCCGTTTTTAGTTTACCATAGTCCCATTTTAAAATCCACTATTAAAAATCACTTTAATATACATAACTATAGTTGTAACGTGTCATGATATGTTATTTAAATAAGGCCACGTTAAGTTTGTAAGAATAAACGGCCCATAACTCACCAAAGATCCCATTTAAAATATACTTTTCAAATGGATCTTATCACTCCTTAAGTCGTAGCAAATTATAATATTGTGAGTTCAGTTTTTAAAAAGTTTGGTTTATAATTTTTAGATTCTGCAGCCAATAATTTATTAATTGCATCCTAGAGTAGAAATACTCCAGGCGTTTTGTACCAAATAACATTTTTAAATTTAATTTAAAAATATAATATATTTTAATCAAGTTTTTCTTAGAAATTACAAATAATTTATTACGTATTCCTGGTTTATGGAAATGTATACACATGTATTGTGTTAAGAGTTAAAAGAATGAGTTTTGTTTCTCATACGTGAAGGTTCGAAATTTATGTCATTTTGCATGTTAAAATATATGTTATAAACAAAACATAGTACAAACATACACACATACACAGACATCCTTGTTATACGTTTGAGACATTTTGTATATAATAGAAAAAGTTTTTAATAGGTTTATATATTCATTGTGTGTATGTGAGCGTTTATTTGTGTGCGGTTGACATTTCCTTTAAGCCTTTTAAATGTGAACTCATTCATGAACTCTACAAAAAGCACTCACGCACCTTACGATTTTTTTTTTTTTTTTTTTGAAGAGTATTTCCTTTGTTCTTGTTTTTTTTTTATGAAAAAGTATATAAAATTTCTTTTCTTATGAATTCTTTATTTGGTTTAAATTAGAAAAAAATAATTTGGTTGATTTTTTTCTTTTTGAAAACGTTTTTATTTGTAGATTCTTTTAAAGACTTTCTGTGATAAAGGAAAGTTTATTAATCAACGATGTTTTTGTTATTCACTCAAAATATGAAAATAAGCTGATATAAATTTAGGACAGGCCTGAAATTTATAAATTTTATTGAGTATTTAAGATTTGGTATTTTTTAAAATCATAAACACAAACAGAACGATGACGAATTTTTCGTAACGAATATTCATCGTCATAAATAAAACACATTTGTGTATATGCAAATTCACACAATCAGTAAGTCGCTCCGTGGCTAAAAATCGTTTTTTATCGGCCAAAAATGTGTAACTTTTGTGCCGATAGAGATAATTTTTCATTTTTTCTTTTGCCTTCTTGAACTTTACTACAGTTTTAATTTTACTAAAATCGATTTAGCAGTTATTGAGAAATTTAAGGTCAAAGTTAAACTTTTGATGTCTTTTAGCATTTAGTAAGAAAATTCTTTAATTGAGATTGAGAATTATGGTACTTTTATAATCAAAAAGTGGAATGTTTTTAAGTGCAATGATTTTAGAAATTTTTTATCTACATAACTGCCAAAGTTCATTATGATATCTTTATTCATGTCAGATTTATAGAATGTCAAAACTTAATATTGCTATTTTTAACTTATATGGAAAGCCTTTTCATTCATTTACACTTTAGAAATAATAACACTGTGCGACAAATGGCAGGGGTCAGTGATCGGGAAGGGTTCAAACTACCGAGGAAAGTTATATCGGTAAAAAAGAAGTTATACGTGTCCCGACGTTTCGCTGGGTCACGTCTAGGAATCGAGATATATCGATTTGAAAAATGGGCTAAAAACATCAAAATTTTTATAAATACCTAAATTTTAGGGCTGCCATTCCTATGGATAAGACTTATATACCAGCGTTTCGCTGGGACACGTATAACTTCTTTTTTACCGATATAACATTTCGCGTTGGTTTCATCCCATCCCGATTTTGGATGTCGTATGGTGTAATTTTAATGTTTGATATTCCATGAATTTGATATGGAAAGACATTTCAGTTCTTATATATTTTCTATCGGCGATAGCAAAAAATTGGCCGATGAAATTAAATTTTCAGCCACAGTGCGTTAACCTTAATTCCGGCCGAATGGACTCCGCGATATGTTAGTTGTAATTTTTTACGCAGACAAACGACGATTATATCAAAACTGAGGGTTTTTCTTTTTTCATTTCCCTATCGTTTTGTTACGTTACGTTTTATCTTAAGTATAGTTTCGGACTTATTTACGAAATTTAAAAGCCATTTTTTAATTTATAAAGTATTGTTTAAAATCGTTTTTAGTAAATATGTCATGGTTAGCAATTATGTTTTTCTTTTTGTTCATTTAAATCAAATCATTAGGTTGGGTCAAAGGGTACAGCAGATACGTTATTTGAAGAAAATTCTTATAAAATGTTCCGTTATTCTTAAATCAAAGTGAGGCCTCCGAGAAGGATTGTATTATAGTTTTTTCAAATCAAACAAACAATTCGCTAACTAACAAAGTTTTCTAAAGTTCTAAGAACAAAAGTACTGTTTTAGACTTAATAGCACTGTCGTGAATAGCCTGTTGTATTATATATATAATATGATAAATTGGTGTAAACGTCAAAATTAAATGACAATAAAAAAACTATATATTAAACTTTGTTTTACGTGATTAAGTTAATAGTTAAGGAAAAATTATGAATGAAAGTTGTGAACGAAAAACAGCTGGAAAAATAGCAGACTAAAACTACATATGTAGGTCATAAAGTTGTATAGTCATATAATATTTTAATAGGAAAAACAAAACTAAATTTTTAAATCAGTCATAAAGTTAAAGTAAATACAATCAATACGACAAAATGGAACAGTTTGTGAATTACATAAAGTTTCGTTCATAATGGCAGCAACATTTTCACTTGGTGTTCACTTATATCAGAAATATTTTCATATACGAAAAAGTTTTGATATTCGGGCCACAACAATAAAACGTATCGATTCTTATTTTTTTCAACATTTTGTCGAAATTTTCATTAAAAACTAAATAAAATAAATATTAACGTCATTTATAATTTCATAGAGATTCTTGCTGAAGTAGAAGCAGACTGAAGTTTTTTAAAAAAAAAACTTTATTAACATTTTTGTTCAAAAAATTAAAGGAAAATATATGAAATACTTTGGAGAGAAATAAGATAGAAGAAAAAACGAAATTGTTGCTTACTTTGTTGCCGAAACTTAAATGTTTATTAAAATTCTTTCTGTTAAAATATACTGAACAAATTCCAACAACATATATTAAATGACAAAAACGGCTCTTCTTCTTGCACTAATTGCAAGAAGGTTGACAGCTTGTAATATAAAATTCTTTAGATTTTCGCTTGGAATCAAAATACATGATAAGACCTGGCTGGATTAAAAAAACTAAGAAAAAATTTTTTGAGTCTACTACTTTTTACACCTTTATTCTTCACGTCTTAATTTTGCTAAAAAAATATTTTAAAATGTTTTTGCTTTTGTTCGATTTTTTGATTTTTGGAAATTTATGTTTTCTTAACACGAACAAATTAAATAAATAATTGTTTACTTAAGGCAATATTCTGTTAGACACATGCATATATATATTAAAGTGTATCTGAATAGCTTCAAATAAATGGGAGCAATAAAATGAGTATTTATTAAAAGAAATTTATTATATCATAAAAAAAGATTCTAGGGAACTATTTTTATACCTTCCCAGTTAAAAATTGAGCAGGTTTGTAAGGGAAAAATGTAAAGCTTATAGTACACGGAATGTAAAAAGCCTGCTCTTTTGGAAGACATGAATTTTGTGTGGCTAGTTCCCACTTTGAAGCAAGACATTTTTGACTCAAAATGCGCTTTCATTAATGCATATAAAAACTGGTGAACGTCGCTACCAGCTTTACACACCGAATGATTTTTTTACAGTTATTTTTGATGTTTTCCCTTACAAACCTGCTTCGTAGTAAGGGAATGCCGTGGCACTTGAAATATTATTTTTTTTTAACGAAACTTGTTAAGAGCTCCTTTAATTACTTTACTGCATCTCTGTATGTCTTATTGCGTAGCGTATAATTGCGTGCATATATTTTTAAATGAACCATTAGTGCTTCGCAGAATGATAAAATTTTTTTTTGGGATTATTCTTTTGAGCTGGAATTTCTTAAGAATGAAAGAATAATTTTATTTTCGGGAATATTAGCATTAAAGTTAGATATTTATACGAATGTTGTACTTAAATGACTGTAACGAGCTCTCAATGCCTGATAACAATGCCAGACTACACCACGGGTTTCAAAATAAACTTTCTAAAGCGTGCAAACTAATAAGCGATGTTAATAATATTGCCCGATCTAACGATTCGATATTTTTCGATATGATCACTTCCAACAAAACTATTTTTAACATATTTGGGGTATTCACAAGCTGTGCTATCATGTTTTGTTGTCATAATGTTCTAACATTTTACAGTGGTTTAAAAATATTGTTGTTGCTTTGTAAGCAAAAAGTGTCTTAAATTAATAAAACTTTGCTTGCTATCATTATTGAGCTGTCGTAATTAATTAGAAGAGATCTGTGCTGAACGGCTGAGCCGAGTGGCTATGTTTTTTTTAGCCGTCGCCTTTGATGGTATAGTTTAATCCGGCAAACATCCGGATTTAACCTGCGGCTAGCAATTTTTGCAACAAAACACTTGCGGCGTCAAATTAGACCAGCTTGGGACTCTGATGTTTGGTAAACAAACAGAAAAAAAATTATTTGTAATTTGCGTATAAAAAATGGAAAATAGTCAGGTAGATTAAATTTAAATATTTTGATTGTAGGAAAATGTTTATATATGTTTTAAATCAGCTGATTTAAATTCCAAATAGCACACTAATTTATGAGGGGTTGTTCATAACAGTCTTATTTTTTCATTTTATTATTTTAAGACTTTGTGACACCTTGTGAAGAAGTATGGTAGTGAAGATTCATTTACGCCTTAAAGAAAAATAATAATCAATAATGTCCAACTCCTTTGTGGTATTTGTAAAATTTTCTCTTAAAAACATTTTTGTTCGCGTTTAACAAAATAACAATATGCACAAATTTGTTTTTACCTTTTTAATTATACATACAAATATCGTGTGGATTCCCAGAATGCCAAAAATTTTCACACTCATTTTGGTTTATTACATTTTAAAAACAGGCGACAAATGAGTTGCATATTTTCTTTTTTTTCACATTGACGTAATAATTTAGTCCTTTAATTGTTGTTATGTAAAATTAAATAAAACAAAAAAAAACTTTTGAAGTGTCAAGTAAGGAAAATGTTAAAAAGGTTAATAACACCAGGGTGTTGACATGACATGATTTTTGACTATTAAGTTTTACACTTTAACGAACAAACACACACAAATGCGAACACATTGACATAAATTTAGGTAGACTTAAAAAAACACACACAAATACAACCAAACGTGTCAAAATGTTAAGACAGTTCAGAATTTTTTTTGAACCTAAAACATAAATAACAAAAAAAAAATTAAAGCAATTATACTTAAAAAACTCTCGCAAAGTCATTACATATTTTATTATGTAAGGAGGTTAAAACTTTAATGTTGACAATGGCATAAGGAGGAAATTTTATTTAAGAACAAAGTTTTGACTTTAAATTTGTCAATAAGAGTCTGAAGTTAAAATTTTATGAACATGATGATTTTAAAGATTTTTAAATTAATTTTTTTCGTTTAAAACTTAATCAGATTTTAAAGAAAAAGAATGTATTCCGTTGTGCCGTTGAAAATTGCCTATAACGGATACTCCCCTAAAACAAAATGAGAAATTATCTTTTAAAGTTCAGTATAGTCTAGTTACCCAGCAGTAAATATTGAAGAACCGCAAATGGCATTTTTATACTGATGATTCCAAAATGAAAGAGGAAGTTGGAGCTGTAGTCAGCTTTCAGGAACTGGGTATTCAGGAATCTTATAAGCTTCCTCATTTCTGTAGTATACCAGAGGGAAGCGAATTGGCACCAAAGTAGTCCCGTGATAGGTCTTTGGTGGTAGAGACCGGTTATAGGAATAAGACCTATCACTTTGTCATTTAAGGGGGTCAATTGACACCATTTGACAAGTCACACATCTATTCTCAATGAACGTGCTTGGTATCAGTTACTAAAATGTATTTTTATTATTTCAATACAATGTTGTATTATTTCAATAAAACTAATTTAATTCAAGAACCAATTTTAGAATTTAATCGTCCAAGAGTGTACTCAATAGATAGACTTAGTACCAACAGAAGAGTACACATCGACTGCGTTCGCGATCACCAGGTTATAGAAGGTAATGAGGGTGCAGAGCAATTAGCGAAACGGGTGGGCTTAATTACCGTCTAACAAAGTAACAATTTCAATTCGAAATATTAAGAGAGATACGAATTTTGAGAAAATCTGAGGAGGTTTGTGGAAACACCGAAACGTGAAAGGTATCCAGAGCTATGTGGAGATCAAACGATTCCATTTACATGTTATCGCACATCGTGAAGCCGCTAGGGACAACTACTAACTTTAGGACTGGCCATTTAAACTAATCCTAACGTAAGTGTCAGGCTTTTTTTAAGGCCTTTCTGAAAGATTCGTTTCTTATACAATTCTGCATTCTGAAATATGACTTCTAAAAGGTACAACTTTCTTTAACCCTGCAGTACTAATGTTAGTCATTTTGACTATTACTGTTTTTATTTTTGCGTGTAACTTTTTTTGCTGCTATGAAAAGATCTCATTTTTTTTGTAATCTCAGTTGATGGTACGCTCTTGCTTATAACGGTCACTTTGCTGCAGTAAGTAATGCTTTTTTTGAGTTTTTGAAGTCATGTTAGTCAAAATGAATGGATGGAGTATTTCACAAATGGTAATAAAACTCTAAAAAATATTTTTTTTTGCCTTTTCAGTATTATTTGACATGTTTCTTAAATTACCAATGAATTTAATATTTTAAATTTTTATTTTTTTACTTTTATTTTTCATTAAAAAATTTGTGTTTGCGAAAGTGTTCCTAGAAGAGCACCTTTAATGAAATAAATGCAAAAATTAAATTATTTTGGAAAACTTTCATATTATTGTCTTTTTAGACACTGGACAAAATAAGTTATCAAATTAAAAAAATATTATATTTATTAAAAAAAAGTTATATTCATGTTAGCCGATTGGACTAACAATTAGTATTAATGTAGAAAAAAATCATGTTAGTACTCTAGGGTTAAACAAATTACAAATTCAATACAAATTTTCAAATAATATAAAATAGCGCAAAATAATTATTTACGTAAGAAAGTCGTATTGTTTATATTGTTTATAGAAGCCCATTTAAAAACTACAATAGAAATTAAATTAATATATCGTGGGCTTAGTATGCAAACTTGCTAAGTCCACTTTTTAGGAAAATTCGTGGTTTTTCTTCAATTTGAGTCTTGAAGTGTGATAAACTAACTATAATTTTTAGATTTTCTGTCAACCTGCACATATGAAATATAAAAAGTTGTTTGTGTCTCCTATAAAATTTACTGAAAAGCAGTTAGCAGGTTTGCATATTAAGTCGACGATATTTAAACAGCTTATAAAATGTAACGAATACCTAAAACTTGAGCACTTCATCTTTAAAGATTCCCTGAACATTTTTGGTGGGAGGTATGAAAGATTCGGCGCAAGGTTGCAAGGGAATGAAAAAGGAAAGCATAACTGCCGGAACTCAATTTTTGCATTTTGTTCTACACTCAAAAAAAAGTCAATCCTTCCGTACTTAAATCAATCCGAAGCGGTATT
Organism: Pollenia labialis; assembly: GCA_949318255.1. NCBI lineage: Eukaryota > Metazoa > Arthropoda > Insecta > Diptera > Polleniidae > Pollenia > Pollenia labialis. The sequence goes on from OX439142.1 coordinate 116,704,860, forward strand.
AATAGTACGGTGATTACGGATTCTCTTAAATCGTGAACAGAAAGATTGATTCAAGTGCGGATTTTCAATCGTGAAGTACTTAAATTTTCCTTATTCAATCCCGAATATGAAACATTTCGAAATTGAAATTGATTTAAGTTAAACTAAGATTAAAACAATCTCAAAATGCTTTACTTACCCATTTTACACCTTACAGAATTTCAATTATAATAATACACCACAATCATTCCCGATATAGCTTTTACTTTAAAAACTTAATGTACATATATAACTGAAAATACATACTAAATGAGAAGCAAGATTTCTCAATTTTACTTTTTAAACGAGAAAATAATGTGTTTTCGTCTTGTTCGGTTGATTTCGATGTTTCTGCACACAACAATCAAGTCCTTGTTTAACTACTTGTGTGCTGTTGTTTTATTGTTTGCCATAAACTTTGATAAGTTAAATGAAATTCAAACGATCACTTTGTAATTTTGCTCTCAGACTGGCACTACCAACGAAAAGTTTAATCAGTTTTTTACTTGGTTTAAGAATTTTGTACTTTTTTTAAGAAATCCCGATATTGATTTTCGAAAGTTATCCCATTTAGGATTGTTTTAAGTACTTTTTAGTGTTATTCGTACTTGAATGTTTGAGTTTTAGTAAGTATAAAAAACTTAATTTATCGCGAGTGATTTTCTTCCTTGTATAGTTCATTTTTCCCGAAGATAAATATTTGACATTCCTTTTCACTTGTTGTTTCGCTTTTTTTGTGCATTACGGTGTATGCAAGGCGAATTCATAGAGGTGACATTTTCGATAATTTATTTATTGATTTAAAAATTTTTTTTCGCATATACATATTAAAACTTTTTATAATATGAATATTAAAAAAATCTGTAAAAATTGTCAAAATAAGCAAAAATGTGAATTAAAAACAATATGCATTTTCACAAAAATATGCAAGAACAAATCGATGCCATTTTAACGCAAATTTAAAGATTCGAAAAGCTAATTAATTGACATCGTTGTTAGACTATCAAAAAAAAAAAAAAAAAATAACATGAATATGCATGGAATTGACATCTCTTTTTATCGCTGTGCAATATGACAAAAAATGTCTGAACCTAGACTTCTCTGTTGTTGCTGACACGTTTGTCAAAGTACTTTTTGCGAGTATTCGTTCCAAAAACGATTTTTATAGAAATTATAATTAAAATTTTATAGAAATTATAAGAATTTTTTTAAAATTTCTGATCAAAGATAAAATAAGTTACGCCAAAAATAAATATATTATGTAATTTTATTTTTGCTTTTAAAAGTTTAAATTTTTGTAAAAATCTTTTGACTTTTCCATTTCTGAGCGCGTTTAACAAATTAGCAATTAAATTAAAGCCATGAATAACGAGGTCGGTCGGTCATAATGTAAAATGTAAATACACCTAATTCTCTTTTTACACGAATTATTTTTACACGAATTTTCATTTAACACGAGTTAAAAAGTTAACATTTTTCTCTTTTTACACGAATTGTTTTGTTTTAACACGATTTTAAATATTCTACAAATTCTTTTTATAAATTTTTATTTATTTTATTACGCAAACGTAAACGATTATTGTCGGAAAGTGACAGCAAATAAAAGTTGTTTATGTTTATATTAGTTTTCCTTTTTTATATTAATGAATTTCTGATATTATTTTCTTTTTTCCAAATCATTATTTTTTTTTTATAATATATGTATGTATTTATATGTATTTAAGATATTAAAATGTGTAAGCACGTTAAATAAATTCTCAAGTAAACTTTAACAAAAATTTTTTATTGTTGTTTATTGTACTTTTACGTTATTTTTTAGGTCTGGAACCAATCTACTATTTTCACCTTTGGCTAGTATCTTTTTTTACACGAATTTTTTTACACGAATTTATTGGGAACGTATCTATCGTGTAAAAAGAGAATTGGGTGTACTCATGTTTGTGTTATTATTTTTTATATGGTAATGAATATTTGCAAAAGGTAGTAAATGTAATATTTACTCGTAATATCTCTTTGGAGTTGGTGTCGTTATTGCTGTTTCATTTATTATTTATCTGTTTGTATATGTTTTACTTCAGCATTGTGTAAAAACGGAAACTACAAATCATTAACAAATTATTATGGCTTTTGAAAGAGAAATATGGCTGCTCTGTTATTATACAGAAAGATATACAGTGAGCTCGCGGTAAGGTGAACACCGCATTGTGGGAACACCGCTTAATGTAAAAACTTATTTGATCTAATGACTAATTTGAAAGGTGACATTTTAAAACACCCTTTAACATGAACATTGAAAAATCAATGCAGTATTACAAAAAATTGTAATGATTCTATGATTGTTAGTTGCGGGAATCCTTTTTTATATACAAAACTTTATGCGTGTTTGTATGTATATTATACATTTATACTATATAAGTTGAAAAATGGACATACGAACATACTTACTATGCACATATAAATTTAAATATTCTTTAACTTTGCAAAAGTTTAATGTAAGAAAAATTAATTTTGTAATAAAAATCTCTGAACTATTTATTCTTGTTTTTTTTTTGCATTCAGATATGAACAATTTACAATCATTTACACCGTCATTTTTTATTATTCAAGGTATCGCGATTGTACTGTATTTTTATAAACCTTTTTTGAGGGGAAAAATAAAAGCAGAATTAAAAAGTAATAACATGTTAACAAAAGGGCACCCAGCTCCAAATACTGCTGAGACTTTAAAGTACAAAGGGATTAATAGATAAATGTATGGGGATATTTTTTGATACACACACAGAAAAATTAATGAAGGTATGTTTTGTAGGTGATTTTATAACAACTACCAAAGAGATAAGGGCATATTAATTTAGTCATTTGATTTGTGCACCTCAAAATAATCAGGTGAGACCCTTACAACCATTTTTATTCAGATTTTTTTTTTTTAAATTATAAGTAAAAAACAGTTAAAGATTAAACCGAAAGTGTATACCTGTGCCTGGCCAGGAATTTTTACATTTTCCAGTTTCTTTTATATTATCTATCTATATATAAAATCGGCTGGGCCGATTTTGATAAAATTTTCGGGGAATCTTCAGTATATTCAGGCGAGTGACACTGTGAAGTCTGATTTTCGGTCTGCGGGTGGAGGGGCGTGGCAATATCAAATTTTCATATTGCACCACCAATAACATATACATACATTTATGAATATTGTGGTTATTTTGTTGAACTATTTATGGTTTTTAATCCAAATGTTTAAATATTTTAATTTGGCTCAAGTTCATCAAATTTAATTTTCATTAAAAGAAAGGAATTTTACAACATGAAAATTAATTAAAATTGTTATTGATAATCTTTCATTCTTGACCGTGGTCGGGGTTCGAACTCTGGCCGGCATGTTACCATGACATGTTTCGATCGCAACCACTCGATCTCCTCAGATGGATTTGCCGTCTTACACTCGCAGCCATATACATACATTTATTTTGTTTTATTTTTTTTAAAGCCGTTGTCATGTTTTTCAAAACGAGATATCAGACTCTTAAATCAATTATGTAGTTTCGAAGATATTTACAAAAAACCTATGTTAATGTTAAAGTATCAAAATTTTAAAACTTTCGAAATGTTGCATTAAAAAATCCGAGTTTTCGGTTTATTTACATCAAAAACTGTTCACCAAATTTAACAGTCATCGGTGGCAGATTCAAAGGTAAAGACGTACTTATTCCACGAATTCCGAAGATTTCCAACGATTAACCATTCCGATTCAAGCGGCTCCAATTCCCTTTGCGTCTTACCATTGCTATTACCATCAACAAATCACAAGGCCAATCATTGCCTATTGCTGGCTTAATTTCGGAAAATTCATGTTTTTCACACGGCCAGTTTCATGTGGCTTGCTCCTAAAAAAACAAAAAACCTTGTCTATCGGCTGGCCTTAAGATGAAGTAATTAAAAACTATTATTTTCAAGTTGCCTTAACCCTAGAAAGATAAGGTAGGCCTGCGAGACGTACGCTTTTTCAACGCAGTAATTGGCGCTATTTTGCAAAGAGTGTTGGAGGAATTGGTATCACTGGAAAATGTGAGCGAATCGGAAGATGAATTATTGGAGGATAGTCTTTAAAGTGATGGAGAAGATGAGCTTTTGACATTCTTGAGCCTGACGAGAATATACCACCGATTCAGGAAAATCCTCAAGAACCTGAACATTTTACTACTTCTTCCGATAGCTGCGTTTTTAACCATATCTCTACCCACTTTAAGAAGTAAAAGTAAGTGGCCTACATCGAAGGGCCAAAGTGATGAAGAGAGTTTCTTCAATGACGATAGTTCGTGCGGCAAGAGGACCATGCTTCTATATTTTTTACTACCGAAATTATTTCGGATATTGTTCAATGGACCAGTGCCGAAATTTCCATAAACTTTTAAATTTTAAGGCTAGAAATTCCTATTTTATCGAAAACTTTGACCGACAACATTGAACAAATTTTACCAGATGCAGTAACCTATAATTGAGGTTGTAGTAGAGAACAGCGTGAATCAAAAAAAGATAATTGGTGGCTTCTGTCCATCAGAAATTAAACTTATGTCCAAAATGGTATGTGTCAAATGCGGTATACCCTTTTGTAGCGACCATAAAATTAAAATTTGTAAATCTTGCATATAATGTTATTCAAATTAATTATTTTTTGTTTATGTAAGTTAATACCGATACCATTGTCTACACAAAGTACAAAGATATATTTATTTAAATTTGTTGAACCGAACTGAAGTCCTTTGTAAAAACTCTTTTATTTTTGATAATGCTAATTGAATTTAATTTTTATTATAATTTTCTGTTTAAAAATGATATTTTTTTAAAAGAAATAGAATAAATAAATGTTTTCAACAATAAAATCTATCAATATTATTTTCGGTGATATCCTTTAAAGGATAGGAACAAGCATACGTCGTTCAGACGAGTCGTTATCTCTTCAGTACAAAAAAATAACGTTATCTTTCTAGGGTTAAATACATGCGTTTATTTTTGATTGAGCTCACATCTACACCATATGTAAGTTATGTATTCTGTAAAAAACTATATGATAGGTATTCCATGGATTTTTATTTAAAGGCCGTTAATTTCGTTAAAAGCTCAATTTAAATCGTGTGGTAATACAACACTAATGGTTTCTTAGGGCTTAACGCGGACCGGGTCAGCTAGTAATCTATATATATATATATATATAAAGGAGTTGCGTAAGTGACTGACTGACTGACACATTCATCATCGTCCAACCCAAACCGCTGACCCTAGAAACTTGAAATTTGGACTAGCGATTGGTCACTCCGCAAATTGATCCACTAAGATTGGATTTTTCGAAACTTGAATGTTAAGGGGGTAAAAAAAGGTAAAAACGGGAAAATTCAGTAACCTTATATCTCCAAAACTAAAAGTGACGCAAAATAAATATAATACTTATCGTTCTTCTTTAGAAAAATATGGGGCCACCTGTCTGGTACTTTTTTGAAATTCGGCAATTCGCCTAAAGTAACGGGTTAAATGCTAGAATTTAAACCAGTTTTAACCTAGAAAAATAAACTTTGGAGCAAAAGGAGACGCTAACAAAGCAGCGGGTATATGCTAGTTAAATATATTAGAACAAAACTTTATGTATTCATCAAAGTGTTATTTACAAGAAAACGAGAAAAATTATAAATTTAAGCATCGTGGGCGTGGCAATTAACCAAATAAAAAAATTGTGCATATTGTATCCACCTGGGCCCAAACCTATTATTTATGTACTGTAGTAAATTGAATAAAAACGAAACGTATCAAAAAGCAAACGAAACACAAATTACATAAGAGTTCTTTGTTCTCTTTTATTTAAAAAAAATTATTCTAGTTGACAACAAAATGTTCTTAATATAGCCATAAAATCCAACTAAATCTTAAAATATGGTTTGAATATTTCTGATTAAAACGTTTTTGGTAAAAACGAATTAAATCGATCTATTATTTGATCTTTCCCCATACAAATGTCCCCCTTGAAATAAGATTTTTGACATGATACCGGTCATATGGATTATTTAAGAAAACATAATTCCCAATTAATAATTTTATATAAAAGAAATGTTTGTTATTTTAATGGAAACAAAACGGTTCTTTAACCCTTCGATGTTTTATAACCTTAGTACCACTAAGTGTACCACATGGTCTGCGCAGACCACGATTGAAGACGCAGCCAAATAAGTAAACTAAGCAACATTTTGTACTGATTCTGTTTTAGTTTAAAATAAATCAGTATTTTATATAAAATTCTAAAATATAATATAAAAATTATTCTTTTAAACAATCATTGCAAATATACGTTTTTGTCTCTCTGCAATGAGGAAGGCACATAGCTTTGTTGCAGTTACCGCAGCTAAAACGAGTTTTTCTCTGAGCTTTGATTGTGGTTTTGCAAATAACGCACAACGGACGGTAATAAGTTGAACTTGACGGGCACGGTACCGCTTGTACATGCTCGGATTATTGGAGGGGTTTTGTGCCCTAAATATGATCCAGATGATTCCAAATTTGTTTTATCCGATTCAGAACTACTTACTTCTCGAATTCATAGCATTCGTTTCTTAAAACTTTTGCTACAAAAAAAGGTATTGCATATGAAAGTTAAATATGGTCTGGCCAGACAATGTAGGACATCTAAAGATTAATTGACTAATGTTCCTTAGAAGAAGATAATTGGATAAATGGAATGGGCTTTAACAGCATTACGAAAAAGTATCAAACCTATCCATTATTTGATTTATATCCAGCATAAAAATGGTTTCTAGGAATAAAACTATTGGCAATATTGCGTTTATGTGGAATGAACAAAAGCAACATCATTTTAAATAAATACTTCTTTAATGCAGAGTGTTTGGTTTTCAAAATGGTCGACATCGATTAATTATTTTAATAATACCAGGGACCGTAAGATTTATGACTTTTTATAAAAAAGTCAAAAAAATAAATATTATTTTTTGACCAGTATTTTTTGTTCAATAAATTACTGTTTTTTTTGACTGATACTTTTTTAATTTTATTTTTTTTTTAGTTAAAAAGAGAAATTTGAAAATTAAAAAACTAACGCAGCACTTCGTTTTATTATTAGATTTGACCAAAAGGATATCGGTCAAGTTTAATTTTTTTATTTTTCACTAAAATCAGTTAAGCTTTAACTTTTATTTTTGACCCAAAAAATATCTTTTAAAAAATAACAGTTATTTTTTGACTTTTTTGAAAAAAGTAAAAAAAAAATAAAAGTATTTTAAGGAATACTTGGCTTATAACCATCACAATGTTATACTCAAAAAACTTATTGACAAATTCTTTCAGTCTGACTTTTTGAACTGAAATTTTGATAATAACTGTTATTTTTGATTCCTGATTAATTCCGATATTGCAATTTGTAAATATTACTCATACGTACAGGTAAACTGAATGAGCGTCAGCTTAAAAAGGTTTTTAATTTCTAATAATTAACTCAAATTTCAAAATGACTGTCACCATTGCATTAAATTATTGTTGTTAACACTAATTGTAGGGGGAGTAAAAGATTGGCTAGAATGAACAAAGAGAGAGAGAGACAGAAGCACACGTCGCCGCGTTCCAGAATTGTTTGTTTTTTACACAGGTTGCCATTGGGAGAAAGCCCTTCCAGACTCCCTTCTCTTAACAGGCTTATAATGCCAGCCTTTCAGGTTAAGTACTTTAAAAAGGGAATATGAAGAATTTCTTTAAGCTTTTGCTATTAGCGCGTTTTGTATAAAAACTGTTCGCTTTATCAATAAACATAAACAAGCACATGCTTTTTTTTATTGATGATACGTAAAAACGGAGAAAAAATTTCATCTTATCAGATTCATCCGCAACGTCACGTTTACCTAAGAGTATCTATTTATACATAAACTTGGTAAAGAAAACAGAACAGCTGATCTGCACAGTGCTAGTTAACCTAAGTGTAATGAGTAAGGGTAAAGTAATGTCTCTAAAAAAATTCAAACTTAACAGCTTTGTTTCACGCTTCTTCAGGAAGGCAGTAGTGAATGTGTAATAAATATTTTTGAAGGGTTTGTTAACCCTAGAGTACTAACATGATTTTGTTCTACATTAATACTTATTGTTAGTCAAATCGGCTAACATGAATATAACTCCGATTTTTTTTGTTAGATTCACATGAAATAATTTTAATATTTTTTTAATTTGATAACTTATTTTGTCCAGTGTCTAAAAAAACAATAATATGAAAGTTTTCCAAAATAATTAAAATTTTTGCATTTATTTCATTAAAGGTGCTCTTCTAGGAAAACTTTCGCAAACACAAATTTTTTAATGAAAAATAAAAGTAAAAAAATAAAAATTTTAAATTTTAAATTCATTGGTAATTTAAGAAACATGTCAAATAATACTGAAAAGGCAAAAATAAAATATTTTTTAGAGTTTTATTACCATTTGTGAAATGCTCCATCCATTCATTTTGACTAACATGACTTCAAAAACTCAAAAATAGCATAACTTACTGCAGCAAAGTGACCGTTATAAGCAAGAGCGTACAAAAAAAATGAGATCTTTTCATAGCAGCAAAAAAAAAGTTACACGCAAAAATAAAAACAGTGTTAGTCAAAATGACTAACATTAGTACTGCAGGGTTAATGCACTTTTACATTCAATGTAATAGTATGTTGTAGCAAAACTATGTACATAAATTTACAAAATAATGTTGCTACAATCCTGTAATATTCAAAATTTGCAAAAGTCGTGAAGAGTTAAGACAAAGTTGGAAAATGCATTGTAAAAAGGGTTTTTTAAAACAAACGTATGTAGTACAAGGAACATACCAACAATTAAGGATTAAACTAATTTAGTTTTTATAAATGTTAACGAGTGGTACGTCTTGAAAGATAACAGCGAACATATCCTTTAAAAAAGAAATTTTAGAGAATTTCAAAATCCGCTTCATTAAAATTGACATTTAAATTTAAGATATTCAACAATTAGTTTGTTTTCCTATTGTTGATCACTTAATTTGGTTCATCTCATGTATCCGCAATTTTACAAATTACCAAAGATTAAAGCCCCAGTTGGCTGACAGTAACAGTAATGTAACTGTACATTAAAAGAGTAAGAAAAATCAATTTTTTCCAGATTAAGATGTTACGATTAAGTTCAATCTTACTGCTAACTTTAATCGTTCTAATTTCTTAATGTACAACTAAATGAAGCATCTGATTTGCAACGTTAATGTTACTGTCAGTAAACTGGGGCTTCCGGCTCAGTTAGGCGAACGTTGCTCTACCGTTTCTGTACTGTATCAATCAGCTGTTCGCATTTTGTTATATGAAAAGCAATACAAAAGCTTACCGAAATTAAATGTACCGTAGTTGCAACGTACCATTCTGTATAAAATAGAATTTCATACCGTTAAAACGTGTCATTTGTAAACCAGTGATGGGCGGCTTGTATGTTACACTGAATGCGGGTAGTTTTGCTCATTGTTTTGGTACTTTTCCAGTATATCTATGGAATTGCGACAAAACAACTTACAATACAACATACATATTTCCATATTTACAAAAAGTCATATGTTCAGATGTATAAATTAAACATATGCGTATACACATACAATGTAAATTTTAAATGAAAGGCTTTAAATGGTTTCAAAATCTGGTTCGGTGTATGCACGTTTACAATATATGTGTACTAAATCACTTCATTAATCACATAAAATCCACTGAACATACCTCAAACTGAGTTTAATGTAGAATTGGCCAACATGAACTGTACTACCGGCCACGATTTCTGCTTAATGTTTTTATTTTTTTTCCTTAAATAATTCATAAATTTTCACAATTTCATCAATAATATGTTTAAACTAATCTTCTGATAACTTTATAAAAGTATTTTTTTTATCAATTTTTAATACTTTAAAGAAATATAAATTTGTTTGTTTTGTTTTTTTTCTTAATCATCTGTCATCTTATTCATCTCAAATGTAATGTGAACGGCTTTGATTAAATTAAGCAACATTTTGCTTAAACGCATTTAAAAACTCAAGTGTGAACATAGTATAATTCTTGATTTAAGATTTCTTATAAGAGCAAAATCTTGAAATCGATCTTAAAATGAGAATTTATTCAAGATTACAATCTTAAATGCGATCTTAAAAAAATTAAGATTTTGTTCTTGAATTAAGAATTTTCGCATTTAATAGACTATTAAATTGAAATAATTTGATTTTGAACGTAAAATCTTGATTTTAGCACGTTTTTTCCATTAGTGTACAGATTTTTTGACATAAAAGCGAGCATTTTTATGACGGAACATAAATGGGTCAAATATTAATGTCAGGCGAACTTTAGTTAAATTGCCCGTTGTCGAAAACACATAAGATATAGCTGCTGCTGTCCATCTCAGTTGTCAAATATTTAATACTTTGACAATTAAAATTTTGGTTGGTATATGGGTAATTCCATGTCAAATCAACCATAAGTGGGACCCGACCCCTTTCGATTTTAATGAAAGTTTATGTTCCTGTAAGGAATATTCAAAATGTGATAATTTGTGTTAAGTTTATTTCTTTAATATCTCGAAAAGAACTTTACATGGAAAGATGATTTTTAATACAAATAACAACGGAAATATTTTGGTACAAGAAGAAGCCAAAACTATTATTTTTTACCAAAACAACTGATTCCAAATTGCTTTTATTTCTTTTTTTTTAAGATGTGATATAATTTTTAATTGAGACAAAATTATGTACCACAACTTGATAAAATAAATAAAGAAAATTTTTTATTATCCTTTTTTTAATTAAAGAAACAATATTCATGTGAAAATATGTTTAATTTACAATGCAGTCATATTTGTTAAATTTATTTAACAATATTATTAAAAATGACAGTTTTAATGACAGTTGCACAATAGCAACGCTATGACGAAATTGGCGTCAATTAATTAGATTTTTACCTTAAAACAAAATTTTATGAAGGACTTCATTCATTAAAAGAATCCAAAGACCTGCCTAATTACCTTTTTTAATAGATGTAAGCTAAAAAAAAATGAAATTTTTTTATTAACCCTAAAAGAAAGCAACTTAATGGCCGTGATTGAAACTTAATATTTTTTTTTGGAATGCATTAAAAATATGAATAAATATGTGCATAAATATAAAAATGTCCTTTATGTTTGCATTTATAAATATGTAAAGAATTTCTTTTTTTTTGCGAAATAATCATAAATATGTACATATAATTATTTGTATATGAATGTAAATACATTCATTTTCGAATGCATTAATATGAATTTTTAGTTTATTTTCAGTCGCTGCAGTCACCCATTACTTACACATGTGTGACTTTAATATTTATGTAATTTTTTATAGTTTCAAACTAAAGTTGAGTTTTATGATGTTTCAGTATAAAAACGCTTAATAAAGAATCTATTGGAATTTATGTTTTTTTTTTGTTTCATAAAATGCCGCTTTATCTGACAAATTATAAAATATTGCAATTAATGATAAATTGACATTTTTGTAGAAAAAATATTATGCACATGTCATATTTTCACCTTAATTTTAATATTGAAAAAAATAATTACACAATTGTAATAGTGTTATTAACAGTGTCATGACAACACTTTTAATAACGCTTTTATCAATTTAAAGTGCTATACATGCGGCTGTGCCGAATCTTTGATACCCTCAACCGAGAGTTCGAATATTTCAGAAGTTAAATTTATATGGGATTTATAAATTTTAAACCAATATTTACAAAAATTAAAAGTTGCAGTATTATAACTCTTTGCGGACTTCGATGTACTAAGTTTATTCGAAAAGGTTATCTGAAACTAAATTTTATATAACAAAGGTTGTCCAATATGTCCTTCCCGTTGCGAAATTATACACTTTTTAAACTATGCTTTATTGTTTCCTAATTACATCTTGAAAATTTTTGCCGTTTCCAAAAAATATTTTAATAATAAAAACCGAAGTGCATTAAGAGTCTGTTCATCACAAAATAGTCAGGTTCTTTCGTGTAAAAAATTAAGCTGCGACATTTCAAGAGATCATCAAAAGAAACATTAAACAATTTGAGAATCTCCTAAAACAACTCTAAGCTGATACAGATAGTCAAATTGCGCTTTGCAAATTGGGACGCATTTTGATTTTGAAGGATTTTAACTCAGCCCATTTACAGCATCCCATTCACTGATTCTTAAACAAGTAAAAAAAGAATTTTAAACTTTTCGTTGGTAGTGCCACTCTGAGAGTAAAATTACAAAGTGAGCGTTTTAATCTCAATTAACTTATTAAAGTTTGTTGCAGACTCTACAACATAACCACACAAGTAGTTAAAAATGATTTGCTTGTTGTGGGAAGAAACAACAAAATCAACAGAAAAAGAAGAAAACACATTATTTTCATGTTAACCTTTATGTCAACAGCTGAAAAATTATACTTACGTCAACAGCAAGCATACCCGGGTATACAAGCACATATTGTTGTTTTTTCGTTTTATTTGTATTTTAGTTGAATTTTTTTCCTATTTTAAATGGTTTTCATGCATGAAAAATTAAAATAACGGGTGTTTTAGCAAAGACTTGTGCATTTGTTCTCTGATTTCATATATGAATATTTACAATAAGTGACTTTTTACAAAAACTTGTTAGTTGCTCGTCGTTACTTGAACTGCGGTTGACGTAAGGCGTAGGAATGAAAAAATGACCACATCCATGGTCTGATTTGTCCAATTTTATTCAAACATCAGAATATGTTAGAAAACACTCTTAGTGAGGATATCATGAAGTTTGAATTTGATATGATAGCCACTTTCAGATATACAGAGTTTTTAAAATTCAATACATACCCGGGTATGTAGCTGTTGACATAAAGGTTAAAAAATAAAATTTAGTAATCTTGCTTCTCATTCAGTTTATATTTTTATTTATATGTATACATTAAGTTTTTAAAGTAAAACCCATATCGGGAATGATATTCATGTTTTATAATTTAAATTCTGTAAGGTGTAAAACGGGTAAGTACTCCTCTTAACTTTACTTTTGGCTAATTTCAAGCGTGAATTCGGGATTGAATCAGCTTTATAATACTTGAATCAATCGCATTTTGAGATTGATACATTCTTAGTTTTACTTAAATCAGTCTCATTTTCAGATTATTTCAAGTACGAATTCGAAATTTAATATGGATAAGTTAAGTATTTCGCGATTGAAAATCCGTACTTGAATCAATCTTTCTGTACTTGATTCAAGAAAATCCGTACTCACCGTACTAATAATAACGCATCGGGTTGATTTGAGTACAGATGGATTGATTTTTCTCTTGAGTGTAGGTACCATGTAAAGCGGCAATCTTTAAATCATTTTTATGGTTAAACAAAATTTGTGCTACTCTTTTGAATTTTGATCCATTTTCCTAAACTCCCAAGACCTATCTTCCTATAGAAATATTACCATATCTATGAAAAGTTCTTGAAAAACTCCAGCACAAACAAATTCTGGAGTATGTTACTCACAGAAAAATAAATAGGTAGCAGTCAGGCTTTAGGCCAAAACTTGGATCCAGTTCTCTCTGAAGTTGTCGAATAGATCCGATGTATTATTGATCAGCGTAAAATCGTCTTTTAAGTCCTTCTCGACCACTCGAATGCGTTCGACATCGTTCACCACAAAACACTTTGTAGGAAACTGAAACAAATTTTTCAAAGACATCTACAAAGTTTTTGTCAGCACAAGATATTCATAGTTTCCAGTTCTGCAGGGATTAATTATCTGTCCTCTAATGTGTACTTTTGTCGGAAGGACTTATCTAAGGCTTATGAAAATTCAAATATGTATATGCTGATGATATCCAACTGTTCATTGGCTGTAACTTTTCAATAATATAAAACAGCGCCTCGAAAATAAATTCAGATTTTAAAAGAATTTTTCACTTATTTTAAGAAATTGCGGGATTGATTTTTGAAAGTTATCCCATTTAGGATTGTTTTAAGTACGTTTTAGTGTCATTTATGGCCGTTTTTCAATGTGTCGACAAACTGCCTGTTACTTAATCCCGACATAAATTTATTAGACCAATAAACTGTCCGTTAACGATTTTGGGATTCTCAATATACCTACAAAAAACATTGTTTTGAGTTGGCAGCACCTCTCAAAATACATGTAATAGTTGGGAGTCAGCTGATTGAATTTATCTTTACGGCAAATAAATAATTGGCAGATGAGTGCTGGCTAGCTTTGCGACAGAATAGAGGCAAATGAGACATTGAGAAAACCAAATTTCTTTAATGTGCAGTTTTTCATATGGAAAAAAGATAATCGCGTAATGAGAAAACGGCCATTAATGTCATACGACTCGTACTTTAAGTAAGTATAAAAAATTTAGATAATTTATACCGTGTGTTTTTCTTTCTGTGTATAGTAAATTAGTCGATTGGTATGCTGAAAAGGGCAACACCAATAAATGAGCTGTTATATTTAAGAGGGGTTTAGGTAAATTTGTTCATGTAGCGAAATATTTGAGGGTTTGCGTTTCATTTAATTTAAAAATATTAGCGAACGATCATCTAAAAGAGTAATATTTTTACCACTCAACACTTTTAAAATTATATTATGAAAAATTAGTCATAATAACTATTTAGAAAAATATTCGGTTTTCAGCTCCCTATGGACTTATACAACTTTAAAAAAAAACATATAATAAGAAGTAAAAACGATTAAGAAAGTATAGTCGGTCAAGCCCAAACCAATATGATACCCTACACCACAGTATATAAGAACATATTTTTACAAGTGTACCCTATTTGGGACCCCTGGTCAATCATGGACCCACCAAAACAAAATAATTCATGTTAAAGTTCTTTGTGCCGAATATCATTTAGATATCTTCGTCTACATTAGATTTTAGAATGGGGGTTATATGTACCAGAACAACATTTTGTCTTAGCATAGTAGTTAATTTTTGTGTAAATGCTAACATTTATAAGGAAGTTACGGCATTAAAAGCTATTTTCGGGAGTATTTATTGGACCGATTCCAACAACGTTTTGTAAGATGATTTTGATTGCATTAAAATAAGTTTGGACCAAATTTAATCTAAATGTCAACATAATAAGGTGGTTTGTAGGCACAAATTCTCTATTCCGGAAAGAAGCTTGTATGGGGACTATGTGAAATTATGGACCACTCCATTTTAAAAAGCTTATTTTCCAAATTTCATCAAATTATCTTAAAGAAAAAAAAAAAAAAAAATTCCAGGTGATATCGATAGCTCAGTTGTGCTTCTTTATATTCCTAATTAGAGGCCCTTTTACAAAATTTGTATATGTGTACAGAGGGACTGACATGTCAAATGTTTTTATAATTTTGAATGAATGAACGACCATTAGAGGAAAATACCTCTGGGACGAGAATCAAAACAAATTAAGAAATTATCTTAAGTTACAAAAAATATCTTATAGTCCCTGCTACTTCGGTGCTATTCAGCTGCCGGTAAGTTATTAAATAACAGGAGAAATTACCATAAACCAAATAAGGTGGACTTGCTTTAGTTTAAAAAAAAAAATAATTTTCTTATCAAATAGTTAATGTCTTTTCATTTTGATTTATGTATTTCTTAAATATTATTTTTCTTTTTTGCTAACTCCTTTTTTTGTTTCTTAGGGAATTCTTATATTAATACAATTTTTGTTTAACCTTTTAGTTTAGTTCTAATTATTTACATATTTTTTTTGTTTTTTTTTTTTAAAGTTATGTTTATTGTTTTCTTTTTAAATAAATCTTAACGTATTTAATTTGAACATATATTTTACATATGTATGTTGCAAATAGAATCGAGCTATTAATCATTATTTTATTTAGTTGTTGAAACTAATTTCAGTTGTTATAAAATATTTTTTAAGTTTCAATAGCGTAAGTTTTCAAAAACTTTCATCTAAAATAACATAAGTATTATTTAAAAATTGTATTGAAGCTGTAGCCTGTTGTTCTTCTCACTCAAGTATAAACATTAAGTCGATAGTAATATCGATAGTATCGATATTTAAATATGAACTATCGATAAATATCGATAGTATTCCAACACTAGCATACAGTGTATTTTATGTACTTACTAGTCTAATATTTCATGTACTTAAATCTTAGAGTTGTTAGCAAACAATTGTTATTGCAGTTGTATACAACAAATTCATTTCGCTCTCGAACTTTTTAAGAAATTCATTATTTTCCTTTTAAGCATTTTTGTTTTGTGGGCGTGTGCGCGTGTGTTTATACAAAACCTTCACACAACAATGTTCTTAATCGGGCTTTATTTCGTTGTTTAATTAGTTATTGAAATTAATTTCAATTGTTATAAAAATGTAATACTTAAAAAAAAGTGAAAAACTTTAATCTAAAATAAAGTGCGTACATACATACAAATGTCTTATTTAAAAACAACGAGCTGTAGCCTGATAAAATATTAGTTAAAGTTGTTATACTCACTCAAGTACAAACATTCAGTCTATAGTTATATCGAGAGTGAAATCTGATAGTGAAATTGCAGCACTAGTATACCCACGAATAAAATTGTAGGGCTTGCAAAAGAAAACTAAACAAAATCATTGAAATTACTTCTTACCATTTATTCATCAACTCCTACAAGGAGCATACAGCCGGGTTACCGCCTTAACATGTTGTTTTTAATAATTTGTCACTAGCAAAGTTATGCCTGCTAAAATATAGTGTCATAATAATGAAATAATGATTGAAATATGAAAATTATTTCAATCATAATTGTTAAGAATGGACTAATTCCACTTTGAAAAAAAAGAGATTTTTACGATACCATTTTATAAAAAAATAAATTTGTTTATTTTATGAACAAATTATAACTCAATTAAATAGATGATAATAAATATGAATAGAAAGTACCATACCTAATTGAAGTCAACGTTAACAGATTTTTTTTAAGAAGTAAACGTATACCTCTTTCAAAAATAACAGCTCAAATAATTATATTTTTTGTTAATGCTCACTGGTTGCATTTATTTGATTAGTTTTGTCTTAATCTAAAAAATCCTGTAAAAATGTTTTAATTATCCTACTTAATACCACTAGTTTTTATTAATTGATAATTATTAAAAAACAACATCTTTTTCCAATTAAAGTTTATTTTATTGCAAAATTATTAGGCTTAAATTAATTAGCAAATACACGTACAGAAAAATATCATTTAACAAATGTGTATGTATTATTATAATGCTTTAATCCCATTTATAAGCCATACAAAAATTTAATTATAGCTGCAACTTTTTTTGCTTTGCTCTAATTTAATAACCCCAGGTCGTTATTTCATTTAAAAATAATAATAATCTACCTGCTTCTTTTCTATATTAATTTAAGCAAACAAACAAAACAACATATAAATGTAAAAACAAAACAAAATGCCCACCAACAGCAGATCTGATAGAGAATCGGAGAAAAAAGTAATAGGGAAAAAGAAGTAGCAAAAAAATAACAACATTTTTACAACATTTCGCACTCTACCCCAATTAAATTTATTAAATTCAAATCAATAATTCAACATGTTCTGCGCTGTGCAAAACCACACTGAACTCAACACAGAAAAAAAGGAAACATGAAGCACAGAAAAAAATTTATGTAAAAATAATGAAATAAAAATATACACTGTTCACTCCCACCAAGAGCCCACCATGTATTGTGAATTAAACAAACATCAGTACATTCTACTAAATTCTTAGCTACGGCTCTTACAGCTTGCATTTGTACACTGGTATAAAGCTACAAAATAAAACATCATTTAACATCTAACAAGTCGACAAAACAACCAACCGACCAAGCATCCGACTACCAGACACCAAAAAGGCAGTAAAAATATTCACAAAAATAAAAAGGATAATAAAGCGGAATGTTGAAAAATATTTACGTTTAAACAGGCCAATAAAATAAAAGTGGCTATATATTAAGGCTGGTTCACACTTAGCAAATACTAAACTTTTTTTTAAAAAAACAAACAAGTCAGTGGTCTTAATCAACTTTTTCTATAACAAATTGTATTGATTTTTTAAACTGTATTAATAAACTTCTAAATGCACAAATGATACACAGCACAAGTTAGAAAATATAGTTGGTCGAGCCCAACCGTCTGTATCAGGAGACAAATTTGGGCGGTCAACGACCCGTGAGAAGAAAATTATGTAAGAGTTATTTCTGCCAAGTATTATCTAGATATCAACATATTTCTGAGAGTTCTTCGTTTAATTTGGGAAAGGGTTTTATGTATGTGGGGCATATGGTCAATGCTGGAACTGGCAGCATATAATTTTGCTTATAATTTAGTAGCTATTCAAATTTTATATTTATCCCAAAATTTTGAAGGATGTTATGGCATTAAAAGCTATTTTCTGGAGTGGTATTCGTATCAGAGCTATAGTCAAATATCGACCGATTTCAATAAAACTTGGTAATAAATATAAAAAAGTTAAGCATTTTCTTGCCTATATACTGGACATGTGCTGTCTATAAAATTATTCCATATATACCTTCTTAACGCTGCCTCTCGAAGTTCGCCAAGTTATTGAAACTTCTATTTTCGGAGGCACTATGGCTTTCGTTCAGCGTCGATCTTCTACAAGTTGTGCTTGAACTCCCTGGACCCATTGAACCCTGGGGATTGTTCATAAGGGCTTGCCCACATGCAAACGAGTTACGTAGTGTGCGAGAAATCCACCCAAGCTTTCGCCTGCGTTATTCTCATTTGAACATCTTCAAAGATTAATCGTTTCATTTGGTTCAAACAATCAGGGTTGTGAGTTAAACGATGGCGATTACTTCAACCATAAAATGTATAACTTTTTGTCTTAAATTTCTTTTGTGATTGTCTGACAAGATTTTTCATGGCTTGTTTCTTTCACTGAAAAATTGAATATATTAAAGTAGTGCTGGGACACTATCGATATATTCTACTATCGATATTTATCAATTCTACTCTCGAATGAATCTTTCTACTTGAGTAGGAAAAATTTAATTTTATCAAACCACAAACATGCACACCTTTTTGGTTTCAGATAGTTTTTACTGTTATTTAATATTTCACAGGCAGCTAAAAAGCATTTTTCTGAAGAAATTGAAAAAGCAGGTCCTACAAGATATTTTATTGCAACTTTAGATAATGTTCTAAATTGGTTTTGATTCACCTCAAAAGGTAAATGGTCTAGAGGACTGTTCCTCTAATGGTCGTTCATTGCATTGCCTCATGCTCGCAATTGCATTTGCAATTTTTTTTTAAAACATAACAAAAAAATTTTACATTTCAGTCCCTATGTGAACATATACAAATTGTGATATAATACAATGTTCACACGGACAGCAATATTAGTGTTTCGCTCTCTTATTCCTGTTTCGCGCCCCAAACATGATTGAAACGACTTGTTTCCCCATACAAAATTTTGAGAGCGAAACAGGTCGTTTCATTTTGAAACAGACTGCGAAACAGGAAAAATGTACTATCATCTCCAATTTTGATAACAGCTATCGTTAGTTTATCTGAACTAGCTCTCAAAAAAAATTGAAACAAAGAAAAAAACAAAATAAAAATTGATGTTAAATTAAATAAAGTGATAATAATAACATAATAATATTAATAAAAGTATTAAATAATATATTTTTAAGTTTTATTTACTTTTTATCTATTTTAAAAAGAATCACACTAACAACACAAAAAAAAATCAAAATGAAACAAGAGTGAATCGTATGAACAGCATGTTTGGCAATCTAGTTTCAAAGAGCGAAACCAGTGGTTTATATCGTCGTATGAACATAACATAAGGGCCACTAATTGGCAGTATAAAGAAGCACAGATGAGCTATCAATACCACCTGCTTGCTATTCTTCTTTTTTTGGAAACATTACTGTTATCCAGCGCGAATTATTAGCAATTGAACTTGCGGCGAAAAACTGTTATAATAGCTGCTGTTACATGCTTTCATAGCTTTATTTTAATTAATAATAATATAGATATCGATATTTTTCCTATCGATATTTTCGATATTTTAAGACTATCGATAGTCTCAATAGTTTCGCAGCACTATATTAAAGAGAAAAATAAATCTTATCAACCCTTTAATACCAGAAATTTAAATATGTAGTTTGCAATTAAGTTGTGTTTTTGCATCAAAGTTCTACCTAGAATGATTCCTTCTTCCACACAATCTAAATCATTCATACTTAGAATTGTATAATCATTTAAAATTTTTGCATCGTAAGAAAGTAAATAGGTTATTTTAAATAATTATTTTTTCTGGTGGCCGTCTGTAGTCGTACTGAGGTGTTTAAGGGTTAAACAAAAATTAACAAAACTGCTTAAATGAAACATTTACTTAATGTAAAGAATAATGACCTCCTCTAAAAATCAATATAAACGATTAATTCCTCAACATTTTAAAGTTAAATATCTTGGTTTAACCATCTTGATCGTCGTTTAATATGAAAATTTCATGTGGAGTCAAAATTACCTCATGAGACTGGTCCTTATTTGACTTAAAATACTTTTTTTCAATGCAGTACATTTCAAAAGGTTGAATATAGTAAGAAAATTATTCTGTTAAAATTTCAAATAAATATTTTATATATTGCAACGCCAATTTCCAAGAATTTTTGTTTTGGAAAATATTAGAAAATTTTTTATACCGAAAAATTTTGTAGAAGGAGTCTCGAGTTTGTGTGGGTGCTACGCCTCCGACTCCGGTACATAAAACCTCAACTCCGAATCCACAGACCTGGTGAAAACTATGACGACAAGGAAATCAATTCAACATTCTAAATAACTTAAATTCCAAATATGCAATCTCGAAATATTTTAAATGACGGCGGCACACGTGCATAAGGAGAAAAGATACCGCATACCTATCCGATTGGAAAAGATCTTAGAAAGTGAACGGAAGTGATTGGGCGAATTTTTATCCGGCATTGAAAAGAACGAGACGTTAGTTTTCCTAATTGGTGCGAGCAAACTCAAAACTTTAAACACATTTATTTAAAAATGTATTTTTAGTTATGGCGACGTTGCAGCAAATGAGCGATATGAAGATTTAACAAATAAAACAACACCAGATCTCAATACGCCGATTTAAGCTTTGTTTTGTTATCATGTTCTTCAAGCCAGAAACAAACAAACAAAAACGTTTAACCCTGCAACCCTAACGTTAGTTGATTCGACGAACAGCGCTTTGCATTTAATGCAGTATTCTGTAAAAATGTGCCTAATAAAAAACAATTTTTTACAAAAACTAAAAAAAAAAAATTTATTTTTGGGTTTCAAAGCGAAAAACGAATGTAATTTTAAAAACCCAACTTACGTTTGTTTATGGATACAGAGAAGTAAATGTTTGTAATTTCGACTTATGATAAGTGTTTACGTATGGTTATTTGTAGAGCCCATAATAAGCACAAAGGGTTACATTTCAAATTAAAATAAATATCGTGTTGCTGAATCGCTTGAGAGCTCTTTGTGCTCGACAGGAATTTATATTTTTAATCCGAGTTATTCCGGAGCATTCTACAGCATCAGAATCATCATCTATGAAATGCCAAAATAAATCTCTACCAAGAGCTTCCAAAAGAAAATTTGTACCATTAGCAATATAATTATTTTTAACACAACATTCCGCTGCACTTTTTTCTTTTAAAAAGAAGGCCTTACCATTATCCACCCGGTTGACCTTTTCAAGTTTAATTCTTAACCCAAGCAAGATAATTTGCATAAAATATTTTTCGCATACACATTCGAGATATTGCTATTTTTTTTTTTTTGATGAGCTGGCATCCGTGGTATTCAGAAATCTCATTCTTTGCGTATACCTTTTGTGAGGCACACACGGCGCTGCTGTAGGTATTGTCAGTAAATCAGACTAGTTTTCAGAGATAATAAAGTTAGAACAATTGTACTTTTTCAGTACTATTAGCATTGCAAAAGTATTGGAGTACTTTATTTTTATTTATTTAGTACAATTTAAAAATATCAAACGCTTTAAAATTAATTTTGGTTTAGGGTTGGACATTTGAAAAATGATTTTTTTCATACCCAAAATATGATAAAATAAACAAACCTGTTCCACTATGAACTCTAAATAACAAGCGAAAAAGTTTTCGTTTAAACTCCTAATGACATATTTACTTAATTTTTCTTTTTGTTAATTGCCAAAAATATAAATTTTTCAAATATGTATAATGGTAAAGTACAAATAAATTTTAATGTGTAGGGTGTTTTTTTTAGCTGCATGATAACTAAAAATGATAATACAAGACAGAAATATTGTTGGAATGAAATTTTTTAATTTTTTTTTTTTTTTTTTTTTTTTTTTTTTTTTTTTCTTTTATAATTTCCTAAGCTTATCCCGCGAAGCTTTATGCTTGTCTGCAGGAAAGAAACCAGAGTCTCAGGCGGGAATCGAACCCGCAACCCCGGCGCTGATAGACTAGCTCGCTACCAGCTAGTCTACCGGCACACGACTGCCGCTACTACGAGTTACATGATCCATAAGATCAGTCTAATTTGTGACTACAGTACTTTTCACTTATAGTCACGTTCTTTAGTTGCAGCCGTCGACTATAGCCCTAATAAGACTAAAGGTCTAATTAACATTTATGCCACTATAAGGCATGTAACCGAATTCTATTTAATCAATTTATGTGAATATAGAAAATAAAAAATTAATATATATTACAGCGAAAGCAGGTTAATGGGTTTGCAACAAAAAATAAAGACTAAAGACTAAAACTAATTTTTTTCGAGTGGAGAGTTGATAACAAAAATTAAACGATTAAATACTTTGTTCTTTTAAAGAGATACTTAAACATATCGCTCCTTTTTGCAACATAGTCATGATTACACAAACAAACGAACTTGACAAAATGTACCGATATATTTTGCTATAACTTCGGTTCAGTTTGGGATATAATACGAGAAGGTATGAAAGAACACTTTGCTTAAGTAACTTACAATTTTTGATTATATTTTGAGATATGACAATGTTGCAATGGAGGAGCGATATGTTTATTACGTGATAAACACAATTTTTTTCTATTTGTGTTGGTTTATATACCCGCGAAGTGCGGGGAAATCGAAATAAAAAAAATTATGGAAACTCGTGTATAATACTACAACAAACAATTTGAAAAACACATTGTCCTAAAGATTACAGATGGGCTTAATGAAATGAAAAGGTTTGTAAGAGGTTGATGCTATTTTTTGCATGAACCTTGACAAACATTTGACTGATATTGACGTTGTTCATAGAAAAAATTGATTCTTATTATGAATCAGAAGCATTCTTCAACGGTGCACTTTAAATTGTCCAACTTAGGTAAAAAAGTGAACGAAATTTTAGGAAACATGGTTATTATTAAACTAAATCGGAAATATACTTTTTGATGACTTACTTAGCGCTCTGAGCGTGCCAGAAAGTTATTTCCTAAGCCGTTAAAAAATGTTAATATGCACCCAAAGAAAAAACATGTTCAATTATGGTCACCTCAAACAAAACAATTTTTAAAGAAAAATTTAAACATATTTTGTTTAATTTAACCATATTTTATCACCGGCAACCATATTATGGTTGAATTTAGTTATCCGTCAAGAAGCCACAACCATATTATGGTTCCCTCCGTACTTGTTATGATTAAAAATAACTGAAACAAGTTTAACACTTATAATTGCATGGTTGGTTTTCAACCATAGCATGTTGCTTTTATAAAAGAGGAAAATACTATTGTTAATTATAAACATATTATTGCAATATTTAACCATAACGTGTTTAGAGGCAACCATAATGTTGTTGTGGCTTCTTGATGGAGGACGAATTTAATTATAATATGGTTTTCGGTGACAATAATATGGTTAAATTAAACAAAAAATATATATATATATATACATTTTTCTTTAAAAAAAGGTTTGTTGGAGGTGACCATATTTAAACATATTTTTTTTACGTGTATTTATTTAAAATATTTTATATATTTTATGAATTATCTTTTTGATCTCATATCTTGAGGACAACAATTTTTGTTTGTTTTTATTATTGTTTTATGAATTAAATTGTTATGTTTATGTTATCTTTTTATCTTGTATCTAGAGAATTGTAATACGGAATTTACATATAAAATCGTAAGGTAATAACAATTCAAGTTCCTCTTTTAGTCTTCAATTCATTTTTGGATTATTTAAGCATTTCTTTTACTTACATTGTAAACAAGTTCCCTTACGTGTTTTTATGAGAGTTTTTTTTCATTATTAAAAAAAAATTTCTTTGAATTATTTATATAGAGCGGGATTCCGGGATACCGGAAAATTTTAAAAAATTTCCCGCCTTCCCGGTACTCAAAAAACTCCGGGAAAAAACTTTAGTGGGCAGTGAACAGGAAGACTTATGGAAATAAAGTCATCAAATTGATTTTACAATAAATCATTGTTAAGCCCATTGTAGGGCAAGTTGTGCCGGCTTGTTGGAACCAAATGTCGTTAATGTTTAGATGATTAGCTAATTTAGGAATAGCGCTCGCTATTAGCCGTAACGACAGCTCTTTGCTCATTTCGAAAGATAGATCGATAGTGCCGCCAGCGTGTAAACCGCACCAAACAGTCAATTTTAATTGATGCAATAGTGATTCGTAACATTTTAATCAGAGATAAGCTTCATCAGTTAACACAATTCTTTGATAAAAATGCTCTATGAGCTTCGCTTACAGACTTACTGCCTATTTCAGATGTGCGAAAGAATTCTTTCTTTCGTACAACTAAATTTAAAACAAAAAAAAAAGTTGTTAAAATGTGTTTTAAATGCAATTGTTCGAAAGAAAAAATTCTTTCGCACATCGGGAATATGCTATTATTTATTTCAATGTGAATATTCACAATTTAGAAGCTTTTAATCGCTAAACGATTATAATGCATTAATTTTAGTTTTACAATACTGAAAAAATAATTTCGATTCGTTAAGTATCGACTGAAATAAAATTACTTTCGAATCGAGGAAGTACTCGATCACGACTGCCAGAATCAGGCCCCTGTTTTTCGCAAGAAATTACCAGTCTTTTTCTCCAATCAAAAAGAATTGTTTTTAAATTTAATTTTATATCATTACCTGAAACGCAAAAGGCCCTAACTAACCAAAAATTCAAAATCGACTTTTCATTGATTCTGATGTATTGCATCTAAACAAATGGCCGCAAAAAATTTTGGAATCTTTCTAACAAAATTTGCGATTTTATTAGCAAAAAACAAAAGGTCCTATCTACAAAACTTAAAGGCATAACTAACAGTTTGCATAATATTCAACATTGTCAATTGTCAAAACAACTGGTAGTTTTTACAAGAAAAACAATTAATTATAAACAGTTTAAAGTGATTTATCAATTTATTATTTTAAATAGTTTTTGCTTCTCTTGTAAAATTTTCCAAATATTAGATAGGGCCTTTTGCGTTTTAGGTGACGATATTTAGATCTCCTCCCACCAGTGATATTACAAAACTTAATGAAATTCGAAATCTATTCAAATTTCATTTTATATTTCATTTCAAAACCAAAATGATGGAGCCATAAAAAACCTTAAATAGGCTGCAATTTTATATATACGTAAAGAAAACAATTTTAATTTTGCATCACTGAAAACATAAAGAATCAGCAAAGGGGGAGTTATTTATAGGGAAGGAGAAAGTGCAAAAAGGCCTTTTGGTATACAAGGATTTGGTGTGTTTTTATTATCGTAAATTCTATGGGTCTAAAAGTACCCCTTTTGAATAAATATAACAAAAAAAAAATAGAAGGTGATGACGAGGTGGTTTTTATTTGCTAATATTTTATTCATTCGTTTGTTTATTTGTTTCCTGTTGGTGTGCAAATGTTGGAAATATATAAACATTCCATACAACAGTATTCACCAATACACAAAAACATGGCAGTAATTTTACATACAAGTTACTGTTCTGTTATTGCTTTATATGACCTCCCCCTGGTTGTTTTAAGAGTTAGCAAATTATGGTATTTTATTTTGGTTTTGTTCTACTTTTCTACATTTGCGCTACTATAAACAAAGTACCAACATACTCGTATATGAATACAAATGTGCTTGTACTAATGCAGGCTAACTACAGTGGAGAACAAAATGTGTTGAATACATTAGTGTCGTCCTGGTTAATTAATATGACTCAAAAAATGTCCCTATACTTAAAAAAGTTAAGGATCAAGTTTTTTGACTTAAAAACTATGTTAGAAATTTTACATATCAAAAAAGAGTTTTTATTTTATCAGCTTAAGCACAACAAAATTATTGAGGAATTGATCGTATAGCAAGTAAACTCTTATGGTGGTCCGTACGAAACGCCGATACGTTTCGAGGAGTGTGAACTGTATTTAGTGAATTTATGCTACAGCTTCAGAATTACAGCCAAGGATCCAAGCACCTTGGTGATATTCTTCGGGAGAACACCGATTGCGTTTCTGGGTTATGTAGTGTGAAGAGTGGCTTTGAGATATCAACCAAGTACCATATGAAACCACTTTCTTGTTGGTTTTTAAACGTTATAAATTTCCATTTATTGACTCTCACAAATAAGGTATTCAAAACAATTTAATTAATTAATTTTTCAAATAAGATCACAAAAAACAATTTAGCTGTTTTGGCATTCAAAACAACGATGGGATCGAACGAATTTTAAGTAACAACAATAAAAATTTAACAAAAAATACATACAAATTAAAGAAAAATATAAAATGGTTAAAAAGTTTGATGATAGTGGCGCCTCGCGTTATCAATTCGCCTGAGGGCATATCAAAATTCCAAATAGAAACCAGGGATGGAAAATCCGCTGCATTCGGTTCAGACATGAACACTTCTTAACGGCAATGATGCGTGGAAATTCAAGGCGTAATTGTTTCCAACTAATTTCCAAATTTTTAAGTGCCGTTAACACTAAAACACTTTGGTTGTGAACTAAAGCTATTTGGTTTTTCATATAAAATGTGTATTGTTATTTTTAAATTTTTGAGAAAAAAAATTAATCACAGATTGTTGTTATCTCCGTTTTTTACCATTTTCATTTTCCACGAAAAGAATCAAAAACAAAAGAAAAATTTGTATAAGCTAAGTTTTTAATTTTTACAATATTGATCTAAGGCTCTATAAAGAATACAACGTCACCTAAAACAGGAATCAACGTATGATCAATTTTCAAAAGCTTACAGAAGAAGCAAACACGTTATTAAATGGAAAATACTGGCAATATTAGACCAAAATTGTGTACGCATGAACTTCTAACACCGAAAAGATGTGAAACAAATTTTCCATCGTCTTTATCAAAAAAAAAAACTGTAGGCTAAACCAAACAAAAAAAATGCGACTATAATATTCGCAGACCGAACATTAACGCAAGTGGTGAGAAATTAGCCTTCATTAAGGCTATTTACCACAACCACCACTTGATCCCTCCCGGAAGTGGTCACAGCCAATATTCATTCAGATGCTGTGCCAGGATTTCTGATAAGTTGGGATTTCAACCGATCAGACATAACTCTTTGTTATACCAGGTAAATTATAAATGCCGTTTCCCATTTTTAACAAACCATTAGCATTGTAATTAGTCAGACATTACATTTTTTTTTAATTAACTTTTTTTGAACGTCGCTGTTTTCTGGTTTATTAGGTTTTAAGAATGTTTGTCTGAATTTAACATGCCACAAATACAAATGTAAAATGTTACTTTTACAAGAACATTATTTAGCTTTTTTATATGGATGCCAAGTACCTTTTACCACACATTTACATTGAATACTTACATTTATTTATGTACTTAATACAAATGAGGATTTTCATACTAAGACGATATAGATTCAACAAATATTTGGATAAAATAATAAAATGTCTTTAAAATCGTTTAGCTGAAGTTAAGCTTTCAAATAAGAAAATGTAATTATTTTGTAAATTTTGCTATTTTATCCGACACATTCTATTAATTTCAATTTGATATATTTAACTATCTGATCATGTCAGCTTGTAAATGCTTTCTGTTATCACTAGGGTGTGGTATTCTCACTTTTTGGTAAGAAATGGCATCCATTTGTTTTAGTGTTGCCAAAACTTAGTGACCAAAAATGGCTAAGTTTCCGGAAAAATGGCTTAAAATGGCTAAAATTTTTTGGAAATAAAAACACATTAAAATTCAATAACAAAACGGAAATTATTCATTTAAAGTTGTAAGTTAAGATCAATTTTTTATATAAGAATTAACTTAAATTAATATATATATCGAAATATTGGAACAAAAAATTTAATAAATAATATATTTATTTTTTAAAATAATTGGCCTCGAGCTCGAAAAAACTTTTTATTTTTTTAGATATTTAAAAAATTTAATCATCTATAAATTCGATGTCGTTATTGTTCATATCATCGGAATCACTCGTGCCTATTAGTTTCAAATAACTCATAGGTGAATCATAATCACTACAACATTTTTCCAACCTTTTGAGTCCAGATCTACAATAAAAATCAAGTAACAAAGAATAGTCGGTCAACCTCGACTTTATGATAGCCTACACCGCATTAGAACCTTTGAACCAAATGGCAGAGCAAGTTGAAAAATTACTATAAAATATGGCTAATGGTTTAACTCATTTTTAAATGGCTAAAATGCGTGAAAAATTGCTAAATCTAGCCACTAAATGGCTAAATTGGCAACACTTTTTTTTTTTGCATACTTTATCGTTTAATGAATTTTTTGTCAGATAATGTTTCAGAATGCATATTAACTCGCATATTTATGTTGCTATATTTGATTTTATTCAATGAATTTTTTTTTTCAAAATCTAAGAGGAGACAAAAAATTACTCGGAAAAATTTTTAAATACTGTTATTTGTATGCCTTTGCAGCATTTTCGATGTGCAAACAATACGGGCTTTATATTTTTAATGCAGCCAATAATAAAATAACTTAAACTATTCAAAAATGTTTGTCAGAAAAATCATGTGTTATTCATAAATTATCCAATAATAAACACATGTAGCCGTAGTTACAAATGCTACTTCTTTCCAATGCATCTCTTTAAACTCTGGGTTAAAAAAAATATTTAACTTTTTAGTAAACTAAAACTTCCCACAAAAAGCCCATAATTAACCCAAGCATGCATAAAAGACTAACCACCGTATTCATAAACAGTTATCAAATTTAAAAAACGTTTATTAAACAAAATTTTCGTAGTAAATAAGTTTTGTAAGCCTTTATTAAATTAAAACTTTTTTATGAATAGTGGCATAAATGTTGAAAATATCACATAGATATTTTTAACGCAAACCACAATTTTTGTAGCCAAGTAGCATACAACATTCTGTTGAAGGTGGACCATATTATTTCTTATTCAGTAAATCACATAAGTTTTTAAAATAATTTGGATACAAATGTCTTTTAAGTGAGACAGCTATGTACTTTTCAATTTAAACGTAAATGATGAAAAGTATCTTACTGGTTTTCCCAAACTTTTCATTTCATCTGTATACTGTTTATTTTACAGATGTAAAAATTATTCAGTTTCTCCTGAACCCTTTATTTTTAGAATTGAGATTTAGCTAAGTTCTTGGCTTTTGTTATGTTTACGAACGACGTTTACATACATAATAGTATATTCAATTAAATTTAATTAAAAACCATAAAATTTAAAAATGGTTTTATTAAATTTTCTTGTGGAACAAGCCTACATACATGAATTCTACTATTGTCAGCATCCATTTTGTTCAATCAATATAGTCTTCAGAAAGCATCACACAAACACTTCCAAATACTAAAAATATACATACAATTTAGTCTGTGCTACCAGAAGCAGGAAAAAAATTCCTAAAATAAATCCAAAATATAATTTTGAATTCATAATTCCTAACGACTTTATTATGTAAAACGCAACGCAATGCCAAAGAATTACATTGAACACAAAAACAAATTCAACAGTATTTTGTTGTTGCTTTCTATAGAAATGCACATTGCCTTTTAAAATTTCAAACGCCTCATAACTTTTTAAAAAATCATAAACAATTGGAAAATGTAGCTATGCTTATAATTTTTCCGAAATATATAAAAACAAAGTTGCAAGCAAAAACAGCCAAAAGTGATTAGAATCTGTTTACACAACTTTTGTTTTTATTCACGAAAGACGAAAAGTTTCCATTAAATTTAAGAACTTCATAAAACGCAATTTTTTATGGGAACCTCCCTAAAAAGTGATGGTAAAGAAAAAGTATGTTTTAGGAAAATAATGAGGATAAAAATGTAATCGAGCTCTGTTATAGGTATTTTTCTGCAATATATTTCTGCCCCTTAAGGAATAGCTTTGTTAAAAACAAATGATGGTGATAAAAAATAAATTGAGGTCGGCTATATATTTGACCCAAGTAGGAACATCCTAGGCACTACAGGGGCCAAATTTGACAATTTCCTTAAACCACCATATTTGTATGGGAGCCCCGTAAGGAGTGGATATATATGGCAAGTATGTTTTAAGAAAATGTTAAGCACAAAAAACTACTGAAGGTGCGTCATACATTTTGTCCGCCTAGGGGCGATTCCTTGGCAGAAATGAGGCTTTTTCTTTAATTAATGTCTGTTTTGACAATTTTGTATGGGAGCCCGCTTAAAGATAAGTGATAGGTATGTTAGAAACAAATGATATGTATTTGACTATTTTTTTTGTAAGCAAACGCACACAAATATTGAAGCTGAACTGACGTGTGCAAGAAAAAATAGTCTAAAGAAAAAATTCGCATCAATGCTGCTGTTTGCTTTTTATTTTAGTTAGAGATGTAGAGAAAACTTGTGTGGACAAAAGTTGTTGAAAACTTCACTAATGCTCGTAATTTCTACAAAAACAAACATGGTCGTGTTCGTACCTAACAGTTAAATTTACCTTCTATTTCTATACACAGCTAGATTTGTTTTTGCAAAATTTACCGGCATTATAACAACATCTTAGCAAGACGATTTTTATGTAAAATTAATATTTTAGTTAAGAGGCATAAAAGTCTGCCCTTGCAATTTTTCTCTAACTTTGGCGGGCGTTAGCGATGGCCAAGCCTTCTCCGATTGTCCTAAAATTTTTTTGGCGTCGTTTTTTATAAATACCCACCCATTGGGGGGTAAGAGCATGGACAAATAAGCTCCATACAGTTAACGACAACCCTAATGTACATGTTTGTGTTACACAAAAGGCTTTCAAGCAGCTACTTTTGTTATGCTCATGTAGAAAAAGTACATTGTATATATTTATTTCCCTATAAAAATAATTGTCATTAAATTTGTCATAAATGTATTCTATCAGGTATGTGATGGAAATCGACTTTAAAAACGAAACCATTTGAAACCGAAAATATCGTTTTCAGTATCTTTTAAAATGGATTATAAATACATTATCCTTTTATTTTCAGTCGTTATTTTTTTTTTTTTTTTTTATTAATTAATTCTTTATTTACAATCTGTCTGAGGACAATAAGCAAATCTGTTAAATTTTATATACATCACAGGGCATAATAACTCAAATAAGATATTAAGCATAAAATTAACATTAAAGTATTTATCATACAAAATACTAAATTAAATTTAACAAGGATTTGAAATTTGATTTGCCATTGATTTATAATTTGGTGTAACAATATTTAATGACTTAGATTTAGCTTCTGAATTGAAGATCCAAAACGTGGAATCGTTTAAGTCGTCTGATTTCATCAGTAGAATCAAGTAATGAGATGGCGACAGGATTGACATGATAACTTAACCGTTGAAGATATTTCTCGCTAATTGATCTTATTTCATTTTTAACTGGTGTCATGGAAAGATCACATCTAATGGCTTTGTTTGTTATAAACCACGGTGCATTTGTTATCATTCTGAGAGTTTTGGACTGATATCTTTCGAGAATTTCAATAGATATTAGAATTACTGGCAGTGCCCCAGAGTCGTTATTCTTTTAAATTTTATATTATATACGTTAACTGAAGTGTATTCTGAACGAAAACTTAAGACTTTAATTCTGAAATGGTTTTAAAAATCCCTCGAAATCCATCACACCTTTTGAAAACGTTCGTTTTGAAATCGATCGTTTTGTATCACATACCTGTATATATAAATTTTCATATTATTCGAATGTGTATTCTAATTAATAATTCAAATTACAATCCTCAACAGCTTTTATACTTTAATAGTTTAGTCTTTCAATATTTTCCAGGGTTTTTTTTATGCACTATCAGAATTTTCATTTGTATATTTCTGTTACGAGGCTTAGTTTATCTATCTTTTGGCTACCAATTAAGTACATTGTACAGAAAATTTATACACCTACTAGATACCAGCAGAATGTAATGCATTTTTTAACTGAATAGTGATAAGGCCAGAAAATGCATTCATTATGAATTAAAGCTCCTATATACATGACCCCATTTTTCGGTAAATCACGTTAGTAATAAGTCTTTTAAGGTCCATAACTTACACTATGTCCCATATGAAGCTAACTTGTAAAAACATTGTATAACAAAGTATTTCGGTGCAATTTAGTTTTATATGACTTTAAAACTATGGAATGATCAGTTCAGTATTAAAGATTGTTCCATCTAAAGCTTTTTCCCAGAATACATCTTAATGCTCCTCAAACCGTTACGCATAGAATAGTGACTACAACGGAAACTCTCTCAAAACAAAATAAAAAATTATCTCTCAGGATTTCCTACGTGTGCAGTTACAACTAAAAAAACCAATTTGTTACTAACACAATCATAAAGTTGGAGTTTTCATACCGCTGAGTTAGGCGTAAATTTTGTACCATTTTGTACCAGCGTTCGCGATCTATATCACAAACTTTTACTTCCCAAAAATTTACAAAACTTGCACTATTGCTGAACTTATTGTCACTTCTTGCATTAAATAGAAAAATAAAAAAAATGTTATTGATTTAAATACTCAACATTTCAAAAAATGTTAATGCACACAAACTAGTTGTTACAGCTGATCGCCAGACAGCCTTGAAAATGGCTGGGCGAGATATCGTCCATTAGGATAATCAGCGATTTTTTCAATAAAAATTATATTGCACATATTTTTTTCATTCCCCAGAATTAATCAAAAACTATCTCATTTTGTCTCCCATATAGAAGGCTATCAGCGCAGAAGTGGTGTAACGCACAATTTAGGCCCTAATTTTGTAAAGCACAACGCAACTACAAAGAATTACATTAAACGCAAAAACAAATTCATAAATATTTTGTAATTTTGTTGTTGCCGCTAACAGAAATTTATATTGTTTTTTAAGATTTCATACGCCTCATTGCTTGTGGCTTTGAAACTTTTAAAACAGTAAATAAATTTCTGTACAAAGCAACAACATAATTCCAAAATATTTATGAATTTGTTTTTGTTTTCAATATAATACTTTGGCGTGCGTTGTGTTTTACATAATTAGGGCCTTAATTTGGTTACGGTTCTGGTGTAAGATATGTTCTTTGCACTGTTCTTTACAGTGCAAAAGTCGAGTAAACGAACTGTTTGTATCCAAAACAGATGGCGCTAGAAACATAGTTTTGCACGGGCCGTTACAACCAATTACTTTAGTGCAAGAGTAGTGTTCACTCCTCATTATCTCATAAAAAGTAGTCTGGGGTTACACCACTTCTGCACTGATAACCTCATATGTGTGTGTGTAAAAATCTATTATAGTTGATTTTAATTTCAGTATTTTACTTGTGTTAATATAAATATGTGTATATTACACCAAAAAATCTTTATAAATTTTTATCTTCATTATTTTTGGATATTTCATTCATATAATCACAAGCAAATATTTGCATATACAATATATTTTTAAGAGTAAAATAAATTTTTAATTATGTTTGGAAGGCATCAGCCATCTGTTTGTATTTTATGGCTGTTTGAATGAAAGTATGTACATTAGGGGTATAACCAAAAAAATACCTATCACGACGGGGTGGCCACTGATGTATATATCAAGAAAACAGTTTTTTGAGATCAATTTGGATAAAAAACCTCCCCCCAAACCGTTTTTTCCATTTTGTTCAAAAAAAGAGTTTCCGACTGTTTGGATGTAGTATAATTGGTGGTATAAGGCTTATTTGTGAAATAGTAAAATAGAACTGAATTGTTTTTACAATAGAGATATTGTATTTTTAATTAACAAAAAAAATACAAATACTAAACTTCAAAGTGATGGGGGGGGGGAACTTTTTTAACGCCCGCGAAAAAGTGACCCCAATTTTTATCATAGATTTTCATGGTCTATATGGCATGGATAGATGTTTTTTGATAATTTAAAAAATTGTTCAAAAGTTATACCCCTAATGTACATACATATATGAGTTTTTTTTTATAGATTTTTATTAATTAATTTCTCATTTTTATAGCTTCGTTTAAATATGGTTTAATATTTATACTCAAACATTTTTGTGGTGCGATTCTGTGAACAATTTTTAAAATTATTGAAATTGTTATGATTACAAAATACCCTACAGCAATTACGAACGGATGTGGTAAAAAATAAGTTAGACATGTAGTATGATATTTGATAATAATATATGTTAGCAACAAATGTTATAATGCGTTGCTGAACACTTATCTTTAAACACAAGCTATCAAGTTGTTAAAAAAAACATCAGAAAGGTCTTAACTATGAATATCTAAAACACTACAACTAAACTCTTGCTTCCTTTTAAAGCATGAAAATGTCTTATACTGTCAAAATAATACACAACGTCTCATCAGCAAATATTTTTAATTTATGTTCTAAGATATGAATGTGTTCTCCACCTCAACCCTGCAAATATTATTGGACCACCTGATCCAATTTCATGAAATGGACTACTCCATGGACTGGTCCGATGTAATGCAAGCATGGACCATGTCATTGTTAAAAAGTGTTTGAAGTGAGACGACATGTCTTCGTTTTTTAACGGCATGTTTTCGTTTTTAAACGAAGTTAAAACTAATCCTCTTGTGTATACAATGGAGTAGTCTTAAAACTACTCCTTTGTAGTCCAAAAATGGGTTATATGGCCCTGCCATAGGACATCGTAATGTTAAATAGACCATTGTTTTTTCCATACGTTTGGGTTACTTTTGGACTAGTCCTAGTCCCTTGTGGGCTTCTCTTTACACGCGTGTTTAGACTGGTCCTATTATTTGCTGGGAAGTTATAAGCTAAAACATTGGTTTGTGTTAAGACATCACAAATTGCTTATGTAGTCGGGGGCAAGAAAACAAAAAGTTAATACGTATAAATTCACTTACTTTAAGCGAAATTATTTTTTTCATTGTATTCTCTAAAGACCGGCAGAAGGGAAAATATTACCTGTCACTTACCAGTTATTCACTACAGTTTATTTTTTTCTCTGAAATTTATCTTCTTTTTTTATTTTGAACCATTTTTTTGTTGCATTTTTTTTTTTTTGCTTTAAATAACTGCGAGCTCAGTGAATGATGTACAATGATTCCTCTTTTGCAATATTAAACCATACGTAAACAGTTTTTGAGGGAACGAATGTGTGGTGTGGATTGGTATAATTAAAAGTAAACAAATGGTTTAATTTTCATTATAAAATTGCATGCTCATATTCTTTATATGACCGAAGATAAAAAATTTATGTCAACATTATTTTTCTTGCTATTTTACTTAAATGATTAATATAGACAAATTCTGTTATATGGCAGTGAAGAATTTAACAGACCTTGATCGAGTAATAATATAATATATACATTTTTTTCCTATACATTTTTTTTAAGCCCGAATTTTTTGATTTTAGCGATATGACTTTTACACGCAGCATGTTTTTTTTACCAAAATTTAGTTAAAGAAAAAGGATTGACTATGAGAGGCAGAGTAAAAGTAAATGAAAACATTTTTTCTCCCTTGTTTTAATTTTAAAATTTTTTTCTGTTGATGATAACTTCTTTTATTTAAAGACTAATGGCATGGTTACACAACTCAATTGCAAATAATGTTTAAAATTTGTTTTTCATGTCAAATAAATATAAAATTATATTAAAAACTATTGGGGTATTCACAAGGTGTGCTATCATGTTATATTGTCATAATGTTCTTACATTTTACAATGGTTTTTAAATTTTGTTGTTGCTTTGTAAACAATAAGACACTTTTTGTTTATTAATAGAACTTTGCTTGCTATGTTTATTGTGCTGTCGTAATTAATCAGAAGCGACCTTCGCTGAACGGCTGAGCCGAGCCAAGCCAAGCCGCATTTGTTTTTGTAGCCGTCGCCGTTGATGGTTATATTCGGCTAATATCCGAATTTTACCTACGACTAGCAATTTCTGCAACAAAACACTTGCGGCGTCAAATTATATCGGAGTCCAGATGTTTGGTAAATAAACAAAATAAAATTTATTTGTAATTTGCGTCTAAAAAATAGAAAATAGTCAGGTTAGATCTAATTAGATCTAATGACAAATTATGAAAATCACTATTTACAGGGGTTAAAAAACTGCAGTCGAAACTAAAAACTGTCGAATAAAAAACGAAAAATTTGTATACAACTTTTCGCTTTTTGAGTGGGTTTGAATCAGAATCAGAAGTTAATGCAAAAGTTTTTTTGCCCAATGACAAATGAAGAAGTGGAAGAAATGGCAGTTTTTTTTGGACTGCAGTTTTTTAAACGCTGACTATAAACGTCAAATTCGGGAAAACAAATTCATCAGCAGTTATAAATTTGTGAACCATGTACTGCCAGATAATGGGTTAGCTGTTATTTCACTATTGTAAATTTGTTTATTACCTCGTATCTTCTAATCGGCTGGATGTGAAATTTAAGATGTCATTACTTTCGTTTTACAACCCTAAGTGTCCTTGTTTGAAAACGAAAAATTGAACATGACAAAGAAAAAAATACGAGATAAGATTAAGAAGATAAGCTTATAATTTTTCAACGCTGTTAAGGTATTTTTATTGTTTTTTCAACCGATTTAGCGAGTTCAAACAAATTTTAGAAAAAAAATACAAATACTGTACTAGTGTAGTCTACTTTTATAATAGGGGTGATTATAAATTGAATAAATTTCACAATTTAAACTTCAAAATTGAGTTTTCAATGTAAGTTTCTAAAAACAAAAAAAATATTTTTCTTTAAAATGTTTTTTTAAAAACTTTATTGTTTTAAACTTTAATGAACAATTCAAACAAAAAAATTTTTTTTTGCACTGATGAACTTAAATTTTAAGTTTTCGGGTTTTAATTTCTGATGCTTGCGCGAGAGACAATTGTTTTATCATACACGCAGAGAAAAATATGCTTCAATATGGTGACCAACCAGGGCTGCCAGATAAATTTGTGAGGAAATCGTCAGTTGCCTGAGAAAAATAACAAATCGTCTCTCACGTTTCGAAAAATCGTCAAACAAATCAGACATCTTCAAATTTAGTTTGTTTTAACAACGTTTGTTCGATTTTTATAAAAGAAAAACATTCTAGCAAAAAAAAAAAAATAACATACCCAACTAGCATTTTCAATTGTGTAAGGGATACTGGGAGTATCATGAAGAGCGTCTTTGATAGTCGATGACATCATTTTTTAATCGTAGAAGATTCCTCACACGGTTAAACTGTAATACGACTGTGATTCTTCCATGGCAGAGCAAAAGACGCTTCTTCAATCGTTGTGGGAATCGTTTAAGACGTATGTTAAGATTATCTAAGGAGTCTTTTATGTCAAGAATCGTATGAAACTCATGTAAATATTATCTTAAAACTCGTGAAATGTTCGCCGTATAATTGGCCCTGGTAGGCTTGTTGGTAGTGAGCCGATGTTGCGGGTTTGATTCCCGCAAGAGATTTTGTTTCCTGCAGACAAGCGTAAAGCTTAGGGAAATCCCTAATAGACTAGCTTGCTACCAACTAGCCTACCGGGGCACCCAAGGAAAACATATAACCTGTATTGTGAGGCAGAATAAAATATAACATGTTCGGAGGCAACCATAGTAGGACTGTGGCTTCTTCATTAAAAACTTATTACAAGTAAATTTTTTTAAGGATATCAAATATTTTTCTTCCTGATATAAAAACCAACATAAAAGGACACAAAAAAGAATTTAATTAATTTAAATTTTTACTCTTAACTATGTCTTTGATAAAACTCGACCCTCTTTTTAAGAGCATAAAGTTTCAAACATACATAAAATATGTGTGTAAGCATTTAATTTTTTACTGCTCTTAATTTTTTTTGCCAAAACTTTTTAATTAAATATGATTCTTATGTCTAAGTGTATAACAACAGAAAATAATTCATCTTAAATTTATATATATCCTTAAATGTGTCAGTTTTTCAAGAATCTAACGAACTTTTACACTGTTCATGCAACTTGTATCTCGGCGTAACATTTTGACAAACACCAATTAACTGGGTTGTTGTTATTTTAATTCCATATTTGTTTTTTTATCTTATTTTTGTATTCTTTTTTTGTTATTGTCATGCTAAAAATATTTGCACAACATTTTGTTGTTGTGTTTTGCTTTTAATATAAAAACCCCCCTATAAGTATACACACATCTATAAATAAAACTCGTAACCTTCAGTGTAACTACCAGTCATTCTTGTTTTCAAAATTTTTCATCTTCCTTCTCGCATCATCGTTATCGTCGTATTTAAACATTTTGGTGCGTGAAAAGGACGAAAAACGACAATTTTATCACAACTTAACTCAAACTATGTTTGCAATTTGGTTTCTTAATGTTGAATTTGTTTAAGCGAAAAAAAGGAAGTGTCACAGAATTATTTTTCTTTTGTCATGCGTTCGGTCTGTTGCAACATTTGCCATTTATTTTGTTGCTAAATTTATAGCGTTATTATCGGGCTTACCTTTAAAGGTCATTAAGAATCCACAAAAATTTATATGTTTTTTAGTTTTATTAGTTCTTTAGAAAAATTGTTTTATTATTGTTTAGATAAAGGAATTGATATGAGTTTCGTTAAAAAAAAAAGCTATGCAAAAATTTTATAATTCTATTATAGAAGTTTTTGATTCAAGTTCTTAAATGTCTTAAATACCTTTTGTGTTATCTTAATATATCAGTCATTGGTAGCTGAGACTTACCTAAAAAGAGAGTAAAGGAGATTATTTTCATTAATTGTTTAAATTTAACAATATGTTTATAACAAATAAGAATGGAATATTAAATTGTGCTGAGTTAAATATATACTTATACTTATTCAGAATAAAAAAAACTTTATACCAAATATAATAACTATAAAATACTTGGTTATTTAAGTTTGATAATGTTGATATTAAGTTTTTAATATGTGCAAAAAAAACGCATTTCAAATTGTGAATATATGATATTTAATTTAAAAAGAAAAGTTATTATATGATATTAAATTTAAAACGAAAAGTTATTAAAGTTTCAACAATATTTATTGTCAAATTTATGACATAACTTTTCCCCATCGAAAACAATTAAAATTACTGTACGTTATAAAATTAAGAACACCCTGTTGTAGTGCTAAGGACGTCTTGTGGTCAAATCAAACTCTCAAACTCAAGCGTTAAAAAAAAGACTTATACCACTTTCAAAAATAACAGCATCTAAAAATGTTAACATATATTTTTAGTTAAAATTTCCTTTTTTAATTTTAACTTTTAATAAACTCTTTAATAAAAACAAATATTATAAGAAACCCCAACAATCATGAAACTGCTTTTGTGCTCTTAGTTATGATTCCTCTGTTTAGATTTCATTTTGTTTGTTTCGGTTTTTGTTAAGCTAAATTTTTAATATTTTAATTTTATAAGAGGAAATTTAATTATAATCCAACGACTAATGGATTATGTTTTAATTTGAATATTAGTTAATACTTTAGCTTGCGTTGTTTTTTAGTTAGAATTTTAAAAGGAATTTTCTTTTAAATTAAAAAGTATGCAAATGAAAGTTCACGTTGCATTAAATAAAATAACGCTTTCATAGAAAGGCTTTTAAAAGAGAAAAACCACAACATGACGTCTACGTAATACTCGCATTAAACAAGATAAAAAAAATCATACGCCACAGTAGTTTTTTGCTTAGATTAGCTTTTTAAGGCAAACAGTTTTAAAAGCAGTAAATTGTTTTAAAATCCATGCTTTGTAAATTATTAAAATTTTCATATTTTACATAATAATCTTTTAACGAGAATTTTTTAATGATAATACGAATTTTATTACTATTTTTTATTATTTAATCAAATTTACCCAAATCAACGTAAAAAGTACAAAAAACGATAATGTATAAAAGTATTAAAGACTAACGGTCACATTCATAAAAAGTTCTTATTTTAAGCTTAAAGTGTGTACTCATAAACCTCCTATAAATACTGTATAGCAACTTTCTTTACTTTTGGTGCGATTTTATTGCTAGTGATGCATGAATCTTCTATTCGGTTCACTTGAGATTCTAAATTTAATTATTTTTTTTAATTTTAGACCTTGAAAAATATCCTATTCAAATAAAAATTCATATTATTTTAGTTTCTGAACAAAATGTAACCGAAAGGTATCATAACAATTTTTGTTTGAATTTTTTTTTAAATATACGATAATAATGTATTCGAATAAAATGTTAGTTTAAGTTTTATTAACATCACTATTAATATGATTTGTTTTTTTTTTTTTTTTAATATTTTTGACCACCAATTCGTTGTTTGAAGCATTAAAACAACTTATTGCAATCGATTAATAAATAATTGTAGAGAATATATGCATTTTCCCCTGAACATATTCATTTAAAACATATAAAATTTTTTTAAATAACTAACAATATAACTTTAAATTGTTTGTCCACAATTTTGTAAAATGCATTAAAAATGTCCATATTTAAAAATAAAACATTTTTCCATTACATATTTTCAAAAAATATTTTACAAAAATAATAATATAAATGAAAACATTATCAAAATGTCATTTTATATTTGGTGTAAAGAATGGTTAATCCAACAATAAATTTTCTTACTGTATGAATGGGCTATTAAAGGTTTATTAGACTTTTTTTTTCGTTTATGAATACAAATTTAGCAATTTTTGCTTAAAAACGGTTAATTAATCATAGACATATAAGTTTTTATGAATTCTATTGTTAAACTATAAAAGTGCAAATGTACGATAAGTATCAAATTATAAAAGTATATTATCAAAGTTATTTTCGGGAATACAAAATTTATTATTAAAACGATTTCCGTATGACGTGCTAAATTCCCAGTTTTTCATATTTGATAAATACACTGAAATTTATTGTTGAGGGAAAGCTAGCTTCTATGCGCATTTCACTGGTTGCTTAGGCCAGCTCATCAGGAAACCTTTTCCAAAGATTTTAGAAAAGCCAAAAATATTATACAAATAAAACCCTAAAGCGAATAAGAATTATAAACACTCAAAGTCTTACTTGTAACAATATCAAAGCCAAAACAAAAACACTAATAATAAACATTGAGTTTATCTTTTCTTACATTTCCCTACAATTGGTTGGGTTCTTTCCGAAGTATAAAAATATAAAAGTATACCATAATGTATAAAGGACTAAAAGTATTAAAGTATAATAATATAAAAGTTTAAAAATATAAAAGTATAAAATAATATACGTAAAAAATTGTAAAACTATAAGAGAATAAAAGTATAAAAAAATAAAAGTATTAAAATATTAAAGTATTAAAGTATAAAAGTAAAAAAATATAAAAGTATAAAAGTACAAAACAATACATTTAAAAGCATAAAAGTATAAAAGTATAAAAGTATTAAAGTATAAAAGTATAAAAGTATAAAAGTATAAAAGTATAAAAGCATAAAAGTATAAAACTGTAAAAGTATAAGAGTATATAAGTATAAAAGCATAAAAGTATAAATATATAAAAGAAAAAAAGACTAATAGTATTAAAGTATAAAAGTATAATAGTACTTAACCATAAAGAATAAAATTAAACCAAATAAGCAAAAATGTAGAATTAGTAGTACAGAATTTTATGAAGATGCCCGCCTATTGGTTGCTTAGTTGTGTATGTTTTTGCGATATTCACAAAAAACTCCATACAAAATACAATTGGTCCCAGCCAGGTCAGGTGTCTACTTAAGAACAAAATAAGGAATTAGTGAATATATGCAAAATATTTAACAAAAATTAATAAATGTTCAAACCAGTGTTCGAAAATAAGCACTAGATTTCGTTCCTTAGTGTTCGGTTTGGTAGATTTGTGGAAAACACAAACGCTAATAGAGTTTGTGTAGAAAATCATTAAAAAATAACGTTTCCCTGTTTCCCTGTCATCTTTCAAACACAAAAATAATACTGTTTTTATCAAACTCAACAAAAGATGAGAACAGTTTTTTTTTATAAAACCACAAACTTAGTTGTGTTCAGTTCGGTTCATTAATGTTCGTCGCTTTGGCTGGTAAATAAAAAAAGCAAACATTTTTTACAAAAACAAAATACATATACGAAAAAAAAGCCAGCAAAATAATTTTACACAAACAAAACAAAACATATACACAATACACACACAAGCTGTTCGTGGTGCGGTCGTTGCTAAAATTTTTTGTTTGTTCATTTCTTTATCAATGTAAAAAAAAGAAACATTATAGAACACAAGCTGACCCGGAAAACGTTGTTTTGCCTAGAAAAGTATTGTTTTTGTGTATATTTACAGATACAGAATCAGGTACAGGTAATATTCGGTGCAGATAATTTATCTTTATTTCCAAAAAAAAAAAAAAAAAAAAGAATATGAAAATGTAAATTATAAGTAAACTATTGAACAAGTTAAGACAATATCATTGAAGCACTTTGTGATAAACAATATTTTTCGTTTTCTTGTCAGGTGCGAAAAAGAACAAAGAGGATGGCTTTCCGACACGGGAACATGCTACATAGAGTTGACCGTGTGAAAAACAGTCATTCTCCTAATTCAGGCCACAAACACTCAATGATTGCCCTTGGGATTTATTGATTGTCATGGCGAATGCGTGACGAATTAGAAATTGGATTCGTTTAAACTCGAATGGCATATCGGTTAGGATCATTGGAATTCTCGGAATGAGAACTTCCTCTCCTTTAAACTTTCCTTTTAGCACTACATACAAAATGTATGAGAAAATTATTTTCTTTATAATTTCTTTTTTCTGGAATATTTTAGACATTTTTTGCTAACAGATCAAAGCATGATCATTTGCATAGCTTAAGATTTGATTCATTTTCAATACCATCATAGAAACCTTTGCCGGCTCATGCGCAACAACTTTACTCAAGACCATAGCAAGATCAAATGATATAATTTATTTTGAGTAACTTTCAATGGTGCCGCCTATCGGAAATCGTTCATACCAACCTAGAAACCTTTGTATGGTAATGCTCAACAGCTGTGCTAAAGATCATAGCATGATCAAATGCACAGTTTATGATTTAACTCATTTCGAGTCATTTTCAGTGGCGCACCTGTCTGAAATTGATCATATCAACTTATAAACCTTCGCCGGCTCATGCTCAACAACTTTGCTAAAGATCATAGTCTCGTCAAATGCAGAGTTTACGATTTAATTCATACTGAGTAATTTTCAATGGCGCCACCTATTTTAGATTTTTTTTGCTATTCTTCTTACTTGGTCAGAGACCATTCCGAATTGGTACGAATCATCGAAATCGGTCCAGCCTTTTTTTTCAGTATCTGCAGTATCACTACAATTGTTCTTATATAATTAATGTTCGGTTCTTTCTTGAAAAAAGCTACGAACGGTATTAAGGGTTGTGTTCGTCTAAAAAATCACAAAAAAAATAGATATTGTTCTTGGGTGTGTGAGCCGAACGCTAAATAATGTGCTGTTTATTTTCGAAGACTGGTTCAAACATTTAAAAATGTTTTAACTAAAAATTAATGATTTTTTCAAAATTAAAATTTCCAAAATGACTGATATTTTTTGATGCATTTAACTAAATTTACAAAAATACTTTTCACAATATTTGTGTGTGTTTGCATGTTTGTGTATGTTCGTTTAACATGCCATCAACACTTGTTCACATTTTAGGCACCTGCAACTGCAACGACAAATAAACAAACAACAGTAGCGGCTGCCGTTGACGCCATAGGAAACCACAAAATACCTGTTTGTAAATAACAATTTAACAAATGACAGGGAAAACCCACCAAAAATATACACACACTTCCATGCACAATCACTCACACTGTGCCACAATTATAGCAACAAATTGTTGTGCAAACCAAAACAGAGCTAGAAAACAAGAAAATCCTAACAAAAAATATTCACAAGAATCCATTTTTTATGCAAACAAATGGGTGAAAATAAAGCGTCATAACTAACAAACAAACAAATTTATTCTGTATATTTAGACCTTAATCAAGGTCTTTTTGGTAAAAGCATCGTTGTTGCAAATACTCGTAGTAATTGAAGTGGCAGAGCTAGAGTGCTTGCCACGAGTAGTGGCAGTGTTAGTAGCATTTGAAATTGTTGGCTGTACTATTATTTTTTCAAGTGTCGCAACATAATATTAACACGAATACACACCCTTGTGTAAGGAAGAAAAAATGTTTAAAATTTATTGCACAAAATGTGATTTTTGTTATGAAAAAATTTAAATTTTCCGAGAAAATCTAAGTTGTGTTTTAAATCCTAAGATTGCAATTTTCTTTTACTTAAAATAAGGGAAGTTATGGATTTTTTTCGCTTCAATAATTTTGAGTAAATTT
This sequence comes from Pollenia labialis, assembly GCA_949318255.1. Classification (NCBI taxonomy): domain Eukaryota; kingdom Metazoa; phylum Arthropoda; class Insecta; order Diptera; family Polleniidae; genus Pollenia; species Pollenia labialis. Next base: position 116,749,661 of record OX439142.1, read on the forward strand.
TACATAAGTTTAATTAGTACTTAAATTTATTTTCATTAAACCCTTTTCAGTATTAATAAACGATTTTTAAATTTAACAATCGTATATTAAGGAAAATATTCTTAGAAAGTTTTTTAACCTTTATTAGATTTGAAATAAGTATTTTTATGAATACAGGCATGGACATCGTTCATATTGTGTTTTTTCAGTTTGTTTAATAATGCTCTTAATTTAAACAAATAAAGAGTTTTACTCTGACTTAAAGTATTTCACCCACTTTAGCTGACTGCAATTAAACTTCACTCTTTAACCAGAATTTTCCAAGAAATATACGGTTTTGTCATGACTAAGAAAAAGAAATTTATACTCAATGTACTCTTACTCACTCACTCATTCATACAATATTCCAAGTTCATTTTATTTAAGTTTCATTATTAAGTACATTAAGGGAAAATGTTATGCATTGTTTAAGTTAATTAAGTATTAAAGAAAATTGTGTTGCATACTCTGGGGAATATTTAAAATACGACTGTCATAAAACAAAAAATATTGCGTACTTATGGGCATTTTATTTAAACACATTATGTGGTATAACTATAATTTAGTTTTACTGCCTTTTTAATATTTATTTGCAGAAGTAGACGTCATTTTTATTTAAAAAAAAAATATAATACGTAACTTTTTTCAGCATTTAAGAGTTCCTTAAATTGCTTTTATTTAAAGAAAACACTTCAAAGTATTTTAAAATAAATTATTAAGTATGGAAATTCCATATGTATAAAAGGTATTGTTACATTTTTACTTTATAAAACGCGTTTCAGTTTATTCCCTTTATAATAAACCTCTGCGTTCTTTTAATTCAATATAAATATATATACACACACTTATTCAACTTAACAAACTTTATTGTAATTATTTATTATGTTCACAATATGTATCCTCTATTTTCAGTAAGAACTAAACCGTTTAATGACTGTATTTATAGTTCACAGCCCTTCTACTTGATTCAAGAAACATTCTAGTCTATTCCAGAACTTCCTGTTTTATATATTTTAAAATAACTTTTACACTATTATCAAAGTAATTCTTGGGAATTTTAATTAACAAGGTTATGTTTGCCGTGCTCAATTCCCAATTTTTATTCTTGATAACAACACTGAAATTTATTGTTGATGGGATAAGCTATTCATATGCGGAGTTGATAATAAACTGGTAAGTGCACGGCTTAAAAAAACTAAACTGGCAACATTCATTATTTATTGCGAAAACAATAAAGTAATTTGTTTTTTATTATATATATTTTTCTTAACCTACTTACTACTACAATTAATGTTGGGAGAATTCCAACTAATTGTAGTGGGGAATGTAAGAAAAGTTAAGCTCACGGTTTATTGTAGTTGTTTTTGTTTAAGCTTTAATATTGTTACAAGTAAAACTGTTGCTTATAACTCGTACTCGTTTAACAGTTTTATTTGCATAATATCTTTTGTTTTTCGAAAATCTTTGGATGAAGTTTCCTGATTATCTGGCCTAAACAACCAATGGGAATAGCTCATCAATAATAAATTGCTGTGTTTTTAGCAAGAATAAAAGTTGGGAATTAAGCACGAAAAGCAAAACCTTGTTAATTAAATAACTTTTACACATCAAAATTAAAATCTTGAGGCGTGACAATTCTTAGATATATCTTATTTCGTAAAAGTATTTTAAATTAAATATTATCTTTTGGTTTGTACTAGTTTTTATATTAAATTTATTTATAGTTTGTATTTACTAAATGTTGATCTTTTGTTTGGGATTGAAATTTGACAGCTTTACAGCCGTTTACAGGCCACGCGATAACAATTTATTATCGTTCTCATAAGCGCCCCACTAACTATCGACTTGTCGGTCATCAGGTTTTACGTTTTCAACATTAACCTTTTGCATTGTCAAGTGAATATTTTGCCACATCAACTATTCCAAAAATTAAACGATAGTTTGAATATAAAAATCGGCAAAACATGCAACAAAGCAGTAAATAAAAACATCTGTTTTCAATTGTAGGATTTTTTGATAAATTTTTTATTAATGAATAAAATTTAGTGTTGGCGTTACATGTTTTAGTAAAGAAATAATGCCTTACCCAACATTCTAACCAAATGCCTCTGTCGATAAACACAGCAGAAGCGACTGATTTTTTTTTTTTTTTAATTTTCCTAAGCAAATCCCGCGAAGCTTTATGCTTGTCTGGAGGAAAGAAACCAGAGTCTCTGGCGGGAATCGAACCCGCAACCCCGGCGCTGATAGACTACCTCGCTACCAGCTAGCCTACCGGGGCACTCAAATTTAGAAATGAATTGCAACTATTACATTATCTTTTGCTTGCATTGTCAAAAGATTTGTCGTGCTGAAAATTTTAACCCTCAAATCAGACTAAAAAAACTTACTTTAGTTACCCTCGTGTGTGACTTTTCTTACATTTGTAGTCAAAGTCATGATTTTTTTAGTTACCCTCGTGTGTGACTTTTCACACATTTGTAGTCAAAGTCATGATTAACGTAACACTAATGATGTATTTATCCCGTTGGTGGTCAACAACAAACCACACAAAGCTTTGCGTATTTTATATAAGAACTCACTTTATAAAACATACATACATTGAATGAAGTTCGCAACAATATTAAAAATATTCATACTTGCCGACCGACAATTTTTTTTCTAGTGCAAATAACATAGAAACTACCTATGTGTATAAAACCACACATGAGGATAACTTACGTAGTTCTGAATTTTTTCTTCACTTAAAAATATTTTTTAATCAAAAAATTGGTTTTCAGTACTAAATTTATATTGCTAACAAAGTCAAGAAGTTTCTTTAGTGCACCTCAACAATTTTTTTGATTATTGTGTAAAAATTAATCCTTCTAAGTGGTTTTTCACACAAAAGTGACTTTGCGGCTAAGTAGGGTGTAAACCAGCTGTTTGTCGTTGCAAATGAGAGCGGCCTTAACAATTATTTAACAGTTTTATTACCAAAATGATAATAATGCATAATTTTAATTGGTTATAATTTCACATAAAGAATTATAGTGGACATAAAGCGCAAATTTCGATAAAAACTAGACGTTAAAGGTACGTTATAAATACATTCCATTAGTGCGATTCTCTTTTCAATTTTAGCGTCAGTTGAGTTGTTAAAAATATTTAACTGCAAAATTAACGTTACATTTATTCAGTTTCTTATTTAACAATAATATTTACCACTAAGTTCTACAACAACGTTAACTATATAAGCTACGGCAAAATATTATTCATTGCTTATTTTTAAATTCGTAGTTATTTTTCAAAAAGAAAAACAAAGTTTTTGAAAAAAACTCAAAAAAAAAATTTCACAAATAAAAGCAATTCAAGAATAAATATTATTCAAGCTTATTGCACACATTAGCATTATAAAAAATCACATAATTTACTTATATTTTCAAAAATAATATTCCGTTATGTTCTTTTCGTTATTTTAACATAATGTTTAACAAAGATACCCCCGCAGGTTCTGTTCATAATTGACCATAGATTATATAAAAGCCCTCTACTAAAAATTACTTTAAAGATCAGAAACTTCGTCACAAGTATTTCTAACAAAATATTTTATCTCAAAACGAAATTTTGTTCAAGTTTGTGCTCACAAGTTGTCCAGGCTTGCACGACTTTGTATCTTGCTTGTTTTGTTTTATTCGAATCTTCCCTTAACTGTATTAATACACTTAGAACCAACTAAAATAAAACAAGACAAGTTTCCCATCTAGTTGGAAAACAATCTTATTCATTTTTCAATCAAAAAAAAATTTCTTCCTAATAAAAACAATTTTTAATATACACTGCATAATGTATTTATTTCTATATACATAATATTTATTTAAGTAGAATTTAAAGTTTTACGTCGATAATTCTTTACTAGTGTATCAAATGTATGTTTTTTTCTTATGTATGTATATGAGAATTTTTATTGACGCCGAATTGACGACTGAAAAAATTCTCTTAATATTATTGGAAAAAAAGAATATCCTTTTACCCACAACATATTATTTTTATTATATATTGTTTTAATGGCACTCGTTAGTTAAAGTAGTTTTATATTTTTTTCTTTGTTCAATTTTTTGTTTTAAGTTTTAAATTTTTTTTTCATATTTATTCAGTTCTTATTGCTTTCAATAGAACTTGCAAAAACATTTGATAGCAAATTGATAACTTGTTTAAATAGACAGATGTGTAGTTTGGCTTATTTATTTTCCACTTAAAAATTCAACTTTAACTAAAAAATTGGTAATAAAAATGAATGAAACTTTTTATCTTCATGCTTATAAATCTGTTTTGGAGGAAAGTTTTCTTATTCAACATAAATTTATTTATTTTTTTATATAAATTTACATTTCGAAAGTGTGTGGTTTTTTTAAATTTAACAGTGAAAACTTGACGTAATAGAAAAATTTATCAATCATTAACAAACCATTTGTAAAAGACAATTCCTATACGATTTTCTACTTTATTCTTTAAAAATCAATTAATCTCTCAATTAATCACTTTAGCAAGAACTTAAGCAACAGAAATTTGGTTTATTTTTAAAAATTCTAAAATTAATTGTTAATGCGAAGCAGCACAGTGAGTCGTAGAAAAAGAAAATCAACTATAATTTAGAATATTTAATAATATAGATTTACAAAGGGAAATTATTAGAACGAATGTAGAAAAAACATGCAGCAACAAGAACACCATGAAAAGCAAATTTAGCAAGTATAATTCTGTATTTTTTAATTTTATGTCTTCAAATAAACTTTCTGAAAATTAAACGAAAACAAGCATTTGGTTAAAATTATGTATCAGATACGAAATTTATTATACTGATATTATAAATGTGAAAGTTTGTATTTGTATTTGTCAGTTTGGGTCTTGATCACGCGGACATCGCTTAATAGATTAAGATGAAAAATGAAATTTGCGAGGCAAAACAGATTTAAACATTGGGCATATTTTTAGGAATAAATTTAGTACTTTATTGGGGGTAAAAACTGGTAAAAATTGCACTTTTTCTATAATCGATAAATATGATATACATGCAGATTTTAGATTACATTAACATACAGTATACTTTCTGGGGACCTAAAATGAGGTAAAAGCTTAGTACTTTTCTACTAATGGTATGTTTTATCGAATAAATTGGAATAGAGATATAATATGGCCCAGCTTTAATAAATGGGTTCTTTTGATGATTTAAAAGCAGAAAAAATTGGTTCTTTTTTTCTTTTTGATCAATTTATTATACAGATTGCATATGATCCATAGGCCGGAAAGTACCTTAGTTTTACAAAAAGGTCCGACAGGCATTTATTTAATGTTATTTTTACGTATTAGACTTGAATCCCATTTCATAGTTTTACAAAAAGGTCCGACAGGCAATTATTTAATGTTATTTTTACGTATTAGACTTGAATGAAATTGTATCGATTTCAAAAAGATCACTTCTTAAATATGCGATGAATTTCAAGCGATTTTTAAACCTATTTTTGAATTTTAATCTAAATTTTTTCTTTAAAATACAGTTTTATTAACATATCGTTACCTTAATCACAAAAGACCTTAGAAATCAACTTTTTCATTTAAAAAAAATTTGGAAATCTTTCGAAAACTATTACCGATTTTATTGACAAAAACAAACGGCACTATCTACAAAAAATGTTTTCATAATATTTACAAGAAAAATAGAAAAAAAAATTCATTACAAAGAGTTAAGTACAATTTATAAATTAATCATATTAAATTGATTCTTTCTTCTCCAGTAAAATATTCAAATTGTTAGTTAAGGCATTTTGCATTTTACGTGACGTTATATACGATTTAAGAATAAAGACAGGAAACAAAAGAAAAATGAATTAGAAATCAATTTTTAGAAAATCTAAAAGCAATATTTTAGGGCTTTAATCGCCTGAATAGTTTGAATATAACATTAAACTTCTGAGTCTGTGTCCTCTGCGTATTAAAAATTGAAATACGTTAATAGTTGCAGTGTAAATATCATTTGGCTTGATATAACATGATAAATTTTGTATTTATTTTGTATACGCCTCCACTATCTTTATCTTATCTTTAATTATATAAAATTATAATCTGCATAAAAATGAACAAATACACATACATACATATGGGGGATTTCATGTCAAAATGACCCAACTTTTAAATTCGATGCCTTCCGATTTGGTTGCAATTTCCACCAGTCCTATTGAAAAGTAGTTTTGACACAAATTTTCAAGTTAGAGGGGGTACAAATTTTAAATTTTCTTTATCATCCATGTAACAAACAAATTCAATCTTTCGGAAAAAATAATTTGTTTAAAACTTACATATCCCACTCGCAGCACACTAGCGACCAATACAACATTAAAGGAAAAGACAAGATTTATTTATTTAAAAAAAATTTAAAAAAAAAGTTTTAAATTTAAACAAGTTTTTAAAAAAACTAAAGATTGAAGAGAAATCTATCTAATTTGCTTCGGACAAATTTTGGTTGGTGCAGCTTTCACCCAAATCAGCAGACATCAATTTCAAAAGTTGGATCACATGGCATGAAAAACCCCATATGTGAGCAGGGTAAATAACTATACACATACATATGTACTTACATGTATATTTATTGATTTTTATTTATAATATTTAAATTTTGATTACATTAATTTTTGTAACTGTTATTATTATTCATTTTATAGTAAAATAGATATAAAATTGAAGCACAGCCGCGAATTACGTTGTAAGACCCCTTTCACACTCGGCAAGTTACTTGCGCAAGTCTCTTGCGCAACTCTTGGTTTGTAGACGTCAGCGGTAAGGTCGGGGAAAAGAAAAAAATATTTAGTACAGACTTTGTTGTACTCGGCAAGTTACTTGCGCAACTAACTTGCCGAGTCTGAAAGGGGTCTAAGTGACAAAATAATTATTTTTCAGGAGAACAAAAAAACGTTTTGAAAGGCAGGATTACATTTTTTAAATTTTATTTTTAATTTATCAAAATGAAAACTTGTATGCAAAATACCAACAAATTTGAATTCAAAACAACGTGCAAATTTAAAGTTTATAATTTTTTTTTTTGTGGAAAAACGTTTCATGTCCACAATCGCGATGTCATTTAAAACGTTTTTCCACGACGCAAGCGGCTTTTAGTACGTTATTCCACCTTGCAAAACCTTTACTGCCGTATTCATAAAAAATAAAATAAGTTTGATATGTATTTTAAGGCAAAATTTTCATACATATTTTTCTTAAAATGCATTTCAAATCCATTTTAATTTTTTATAAATACGGCAGTTAGTTTGTACCATTTTTTTGTAACTTATAACGTTCTTTCACTGGCTAACTCTTTGTTCTGCATTTTGGATTGGTTAAGGTGCATAATTTTGGATGATAAGATGTTTAAACAATGTAAGAGAGTATTGTTAACGATAATTGGCAAACAAAAAACAGTTTTTGCAAAAAGTGGCTTTTACAACGTTATTCACGGCTGTGCTTCAATTAACAATGCTGCTTTCGCTTGGAATTGTGTAGTAAATGTATAATGACAATAACATACTTTGTTGCAAACGATTATGACCGGCAAGCATCACCAATACTAGTATGTACATAATGTTGGCTTTATTATAGAGCCAATTAAAATAATTATGTTTTACGTATTAATGAGAAATGGAAATATATTTTAGATTATTAACAGTTTCATATGTTTTATTCGAATGTAAACATTTAAATAAAAATATATAAATTTGGTTAATTTTGCACCCGAAAGTTCTTTTGGGCGATTTCGCAGTTATTGGGTAATAGTTAATTTTTAACTTAGTTGGTATATCCTTTTTCGCTAACTAAAGCTTCTAAATTCAGCCTTGAACCCGCCCTGGTAGGCCCGGGTATGCTGATAAGCTTTATTTAGCTAGTCGGAATTTGGCATTTTGGGTTCGGAATTTAAAGTTTGGATATAATTTCCATTTTTGTATTTTAGGCCATTTTTCGTTGGGCGATTTTTCTTGAAGCGATTTTGCTGGTAGCCAAATTCAGTAATATAATTTAGTGTTCATATGAAAAAAAAATAGTTTTTTCATTAGTAAAAACCATTGTTTTTTGCTTAATACTTAACAAGTAATTATAAATATTGATTTCTGTGCGAGTATTTAAGTATGTGTGTGATTGATTTAAAGCTATTGTTTTCTAATATGTACATAGAATACATACAACATACTATTATTTATTTACTTGTTGTATAAGGATTCTGTATAGTTTGCCTTTGTTGTTTTTCTTGACAGCTTTGAAATCTTTTGATAACATTTAAATAAGCTTTTTTTGCACTGGGTTTTTTGTATCTAGCCAAAGGTATTCTTTAAGCAACTTGAGACTTATGATAGCCAATAAACTTTTCTTAAAAATTTGTACATTTTTAAAAGCCTTTATCAAAGAAGAACCCATATTATTGACTTATAAGTTTGCCAAGTCTCTTTGTAGTTTTTACAATAATGATCTAAGATCCTATAATGTATGAGTAGTAGGGTATTTATTTAATAGAGCTTTTGCTTTAATCGGTTAATCGTTCAATAAATTAATCGAGATTTTGGTTTAATCGGTTAATAATCGGTTAATTTTGTTATTGATCGGTTAACCGTTTAATAAGGGTTTTTTTCTAAATTAAGTAATTTCAATAAATAGAAATAAAAAATTATTTATAATTTGGAGTTTATTAGTAAAAAAAACGATAATAATTCTTGAACCAAAACGAGCAAACAATTAAAAATAATTAAGAACTATGTGATACATATTTTTTTATTAATACATATTTTGGGTATTCACAATCATGTTATATTGTCATAATGTTCTAACATTTTATAATGGGTTAAAAAAATTGTTGCTGCACCGTAAAAAAAAGTGTCTTAAATTAATAATCGTCGTAATGATTCAGAAGAGACCTGCGCTGAGCGGCTGTGCCGAACCGCATTAGTTTTTGTAGCCGTCGCCGTTGATGGTATATTTTTATCCGGCTAACATCCGAATTGAACCTGCGGCTAGCAATTTTTGCAACAAAACACTTGCGGCGTCAAATTAGATCGACTTAGGACTCTGATGTTTAGTAAATAAACAATACAAAATTTATTTGTTTTTTGCTTCTGAAAAATGGAAAACAGTCAGGAAAGATCTAATTTAATTTATTAATTCATGAATTAGAATTAAAAAATATTTTTATTTTTGGTAAATTTTTATTTTTTTTAATTGTTTTAAGTCAGCTGACTTAAATTCAAAATAGCACACTAAAGCTACTATCACACTTATTAAATATTTGACCAAATAAGCGTAACCACTACTTTTGAAAATAGTTAGAGTGATCTAACATGGTCTTAACATCAAAAATAAAACTAATTCTACTAGTAGGCATATAAAAAACTGGTGTTTGTAAGATGTGGTTATTAAAATCAAAATTAATATTGAAATTTAAGGAAATGATTATTTAGTTTGCTTGTTGGTCCCGTTTTTTTAGTCAAATATTTGTCAAGTGTGACCGTAGCTTAACTTATGAGGGGTTGTTCACAACAGTCGTAGATTCACCTTGTGAATCCCCTAATTATGTATTTATTATAAAATAAACTGTGAGATTATTTTATTAATTATTTGAATAGTTTAAGGAGATCTTTTAAAATAATGTTAAAGAAAAAAAAATTGGTTTAAATGTTTAGGATGTTATAATTTTTTTTAAATTTCAAACACTTCTAATTGTGTCGGTTTATTCTGTTGTAGTGTTACTATCGAAAGTTTCTTCTGTTATCAGGTCGTCTTCTAACTCATCCTGACAAATATCAGCACCGAATATTCCGCAAAAACGTTTATTACCGAATTCCTTAATTTCTGTTTGTGTACTATTTTTTAAGAATGTATTTCAAGAAAAAAATACATTGTATGAAAAAATATTTCTTAACATAACTTTTTTGATGAACTTCGGTACAGATAACATTGTAAAATTCTACATGGTTGTATTGTTGAATGCATTTAATAAAGCGAGTTGCTTTGCAACCAACGTTTTGGAACTCATCCATAAATAAAAACACAAAAAATTACACAGATCAGCACAAATGCATAATACCCTCTCCACTTTTGTGGTGTGGTATAAATATGGTTTAATACTATAAAAAATTAAAAATTTTGTTTAAAATTAATCGGTTTAATCGGTACTCGAAAAAAATGCAATTTTAAATTAACCGATCAGTTAATGTTGTATTTTGTCGAAAAGTGGTTTAAAACTTTGATGAAAGAATCAACGTGCTCGTGGTGGACATTTGTCAGATATAATTTTTTTCATAATTGCCGAACTTTTCTCTTCGTAATACAATACAAATTTAGGGGGTAATTTTGTTGTTCACTTTACCTTGCGTTGAGAAAATTTTCATATAAAATTTTTTGAAATTTCAACAAAATTACCCCCTTACTAATTTTTTGTTTTATTTTGATTTAAAAAACAAAGTTCTTGTTGAAAAATTAAGCAAAATTGATCTTACGATATTCCTATGTCCCACTTTCCATATGTTGGTTGATATGGTAGAACCCCCAAGATATAATGTGAACAAGGTTGTAACAATTTTATTTAAAATCAAGTCTGAAATAGTTTGCTCTCAAAATTGGGCCTAAACGTTTTACTAATTGCTTTGATGTGAGCAAAAAATTACGATTATCTTCAATTTGCACTTATAAAATTTTGCTTTTCAAATTCTATTGATAACTTTTTTTTTACTTTTAACTTTTAAGAATTTAGCAGAATACAAAATAGTAAGAATTAGCTCAATCGATAAATATATACAAAGCAAACCTAAAAATTTTTTGATTTCGCATCTTTTACTAAAATATAAAACTATTACAAAATGTCAACCATATCGATAGACGTCGTTTCGTTATACATAATCATTAAATTCAATGCATACGTAATTTTCTGTTGAAAATTTCGGAAATCTAACGCTTTTTTTTGCGCCATAATGAATACGTTCAATAAATAAAACAGAGCTGTTAAATTTGGATTACGATTAGCTAGTAATCAATTAGATTAAATTTTAAAAATGATTACATAATTCTCTTTTTTAACAATTCCTGATTATTAATTAATTATGATTACAAATAATCAAAAAATAAATAAGATTAGTTAGGATTACGAGAAAATGATCAAAAATAGTCAAAAGTAATCAAAAAATAATAATTGACTACCCTGAAGGAAACCTGGGTGCAAGTGTTTCCAAGTCACCAGTTTTGTCGACTATTTTGGTGACATTGTCTACAAAGTGTCTACACTTTACTACATTTTCCACTATGTTTGGTTTTAATCCGCAAAATTTTTGTCAATAACAACTGAGAAGTACAATTCCTATAAAACTTGAAGAACTAATAAAAAAATACTGTTATGATTTCGTATTCGTACCAAAAGTGTAGACTACATTTACTAAAATGTACTAGTGATTCTCTGTTTCCAATGTCTACATATGTTCCCAAAGGAACTACTTAGTCAGTAGTACCAACGTCAGTAGGTGATTTCCAATGACACGCACATGTTAAATGTCTATAGTAAATAACATTGTAATAAGTAATAATAATAAGTAATAAGTCACCAGTACTGTTGACTATGGCAATAGTGAATTAGTACAGATTCACTAGTGACATTTCCTACAGGGTACTTTCAAGGATTATTTTTGATTATATTCGATTATTTTTTTAAAATTCAGAATGCGCATCATTTTATATAAACATTTTATTTTGAAAAATTTGCATTTAAAACGTTAAAAAAATTCTGAACAAATAAGAAAAATGCATAATCATGAAGAATGCAAACAGTAGCCCGTTTCTGTATTTTTCGCATCGTAAAATTTTCCGCATGAAACCAGTGAATCGGGACAGAAACAGTGCAAAATGAAACAAAAAATGGTTTTTCTCACACAAGTGTTTCTGTATCTCTCGGTTGCGAGAATTATCAGTCATTTTAATAATTTTCCAGCAATTATTGGAAGGATGTGAGAAAAAGTGTTTCTGTAATAATATTTTGCGAAAAGTTTCTTACAAGAACTGTCAAAATAAGTCGCATTTGAAATTGGTGCGAGAAAAACAAAATATAGATATTTTCAATTTAAAATATGTTTATATACTATTTTTGTAATATAAATAAAAAATAAAAAACATTTTAATTATGAATGCGTAATTTAAATGATGAAAATAAATAAAACACCATTGTTATATTTTGTTAATTAAATTTGTTTAAGCCTTTCCTTGTTTTGGTTTTATTCAGGGCTGCCACATAAATTTGCGTGAAAATCGTCAATTTTTTGAGAAAAATAAAAATATCGTCTTTTAGTTTTAAAAAATCGGGCAATTTAAACAAATTTATACATACATATGTACATATAAATTGTCTTTTGTTCGAACTTAATTTTTTTTAATTTATATATATTTTATTAAGCTTGAGGTCTATTTTTTTTAAAATTATTTATTTTCTTTGATCCGATAACAATTAAAAATTGTTTTTTTCCCTGAACAAGTCTCACAAAGGCGTGACAAAATATCATATTAAAAATAAATTTTAACAAAAAAAAAAAATAAAATAAATATTTTTATAAAAACAAAAAGAAGTCAAGCTTAATAAAATAAACATACAAACTTATTTAAAATAGATATATACAAATACCAAGAAATTAAAAATTTTTAAATTAATTCCGCTTAGATAACAGTAAAATAAATATTTAGGGTTTTTATTTTTGCGAAAAACCAAGGATTCATAGTGACGACGTTGTTTTAAATTTGTATCGTATTTGTCCAAATAGGATATAATTGAAATTTAAAAATATCGGTTCACAAATGGCTGAGATATGAGTGAAAAACACGCCTCCAATTTTTACCCATAAATCTATAATTTACCTATTCTTATAACTATTAATTTTACTTTTTCTTTTTCACCTGAAATATACGTAGTAGAATACCTGGTAGTTGAAATCGAAATTGCCGAAATATGGGTTTGGCATAAAAGTGTCCATATAAGCTAAGAATATCAAATATGTATATAAATTTGTTGTTGCTTTCTACAGAAATTCATATTGTCTTTTTAAATTTTCAATGCCACAAAATATGAAGTGTTTGAAATTTAAAAATTCGATATGAATTTTTATAGAAAGCTACAATAAAGTTATAAAATATTGTTGATTTTGTTTTTGCTTTCGTCAATTTTTAGAAAAAATCAGCAAATCGGCACGTTTTCGGAGCAAAAATCGTTTCAATGAAGATAAATCATCAAATCTGGCAGCCCTGTTTTTATTATATTTATTTCTTTTGTTGACGTTTCGCTTTCATTTGCCATTTAATTCTGGAAATATTCCAGTTAAAACTGAATCTGTTTTGTCTGTTTTCGCATTTAAATACAGAAACACTTTTTTCTCGCAAATCGAGAAACGATGGAATTTTTTGTTTCACACTTCATGTGAAAAATTTTACGATGCGAGATATACAGAAACGAGCTACTGGTTATCAATTATCAAATCAAAGGCGAATTAACTAGAGGTGGTGTCAAAACGGCATCTGATTTTGACAGTTCGGGCTTATTTGTTTTGATTTGTTAGTGTTTTGCTAATAATGGTTGATATTTCAAACAAATGACACTAACAGTGCAATGCAAAAAACCGTATGTTGTTTCTGTTGTTTTTGGATGTTGTAGTTCCGACCAGAGAACTGCAACGAGCACCCGTTTTTATGATTTATGATACTCGCCTTAAAACGAGTTGCGGTGTAGTTAATACAGCCTATTGTTTTTGTATGTGCTCGCCAGGCTCGTAAGAAATTGTGTTTGCAACATACGAGCCTTTAGCAAACGCAATGAAATTTATATGAGTTCTGTTTTGTATTGTTTCGTAAATATATTTTTTCAACATTCGACAATAGCATTCGTACTCCTGATAAGCAATACAGGAAATGTCTAAAGCTCACCAAATTTAATTTTCATTAAATTATTTTTATGAAGAAAGGAATTTATTAATAATTTTTAATTCTTGACTGGACACTCACACTCACAGCCATTGACGACAATAGTCAAACATCAATCTTTAAACCAAGTTGTATTTCATTTCTGGTAAATCGAAAATTGCTTTAATTGATTATCCATTTTTTAATTGGTTTACATGCTCTTCATTACTTCCGTTTTTTTCGGGTTCGAACCCGCGGCAGTCAATAATGAAAAATGATCAATAAATTTTAATTAATTTCATGTTATAAAATTCCTTTCTTCATAAAAATAATTTAATGAAAATAAATTTTGGTGAACTTTAGCCTTATTAAAATATCAAAATTTGGATTAGTATCTAATTCAGCTTGATTTTTTAAAGAAAAGAATAGAAATGTGATGCAAAAAAAAAACTTTACGTTCATGTCCTTTTACGCGACTAAAATTAAAAAATACGTTGATCATCTTTTTGTATAACTTTATTTGAAGACAAAGGCTGGTGTGCTATTTTAGTCAGTTTAGTTTCTTTTAGAGAAAGATGGCAAGTTCTAAAATTATTTAAAAAAATAGAGAAAGATGCCAAGCTCAAAAATTATCAAAAAATATTCCCCAGCAGATAACTGAAAGTAAGCTATCGCTTAGGCATTTTTTTCTTTTAATTTTTAAAATTTTATTACGAGCTTCTTCAAACGCTTAAATTGCCTCCATTCAAAAATATACAAAAAACATGTTGTGTGCAAAGAATAGTTTAATAAAAAAAAATATTATTTTAAAATCTATCGTAGAAAATTGAGCCAAACAAAATGGGCTTCTTTTATATATTTGACACATCAATCATTTATTTTCCTTTATTAGCCTTAAATATTGGGTTCCAACTAAAATGAGAAAGGAAATAACTTAATGGAATAGTGTTTTTATAAAATACGAACGTCTTTTTTTTCTTTTTAAAAGTTAATTTTTGAGGTTTTGGCCACCTTAATTTGACCATTAAGAAGGTCGAAGTTTATAAATAAAACCTTTTGAGAGGTCACTTCTTTTACTACTACTCTTTCCCGCTAGATTGTTAAATTTTTTTAATTGTCCTTTACAATTATACACAGACAAAGTTCCTCAAATGTTAATATGTTTATGTACACACCATAATTTTACACACTGGGAATATGTTTTGTGTGTATTTAATATTGATTAAAAAAGTTTAAATGTTTAAATAAAAATCAAAATGAGTAGAACACATTGTTTAAATATTCTCCTTTTTGTTGCCAATACTATACAGTGGGAAAATACATAAATAACAAATAAAATGGTGAATATTTCCTCTTTCTGCATCTCATTTCCTCTTTGTTCTTTTTTTTTAGAAATTTATACAATAACTATGTATCCTTAAGACAAACGGAAAATAATTTTTCAAAATGAAATATTTTAGGTTAGTATAAGTATAATTTAAGCTACGGTCACACTTATTAAATATTTGACCAAATAAGCGCAACCACTACTTTTGAAAATAGTTAGAGTGATCTAACATGGTCTTAATAACACAAAATAAAACTAATTCTACTAGTAGGCATATAAAAAACTGGTTTTTGTAAGATGTGGTTATTAAAATCAAAATTAATATTGAAATTTAATGAAATGATTATTTAGTTTGCTTGTTGGTCCCGTTTTTTTAGTCAAATATTTGTCAAGTGTGACCGTAGCTTTATTCTTATATTTTAACTGTATAAAAGTGTTGTTTGTGTATAACTATAATAGAGGGCTATAACAAGCCTACTTACAAGTCCTTTTAATTTACGCACACAATAAATCGAATGAGCTTAAAATTATTTCAATTCGTTTGATGAATTGTTTTGTGTTTTTTGTTTATTATGTGTATGTATGCAGTAGAGTGGTCCGAACAATTGAATTTAATTCAAAAAGGAATGAATGATCCTTGTTTATATTAAAATATTTAATATGAAGTTTGGTGTCTATTGGATAAAGAGACGGCGGGGCAGAAATCAATTGAAAATTTGAATAGTGAATACGAAGAGAAAAAGTCACTTGTTTTTAGTTTTTGTCAAATATTTTAAATGTCGTAAAAGTGCTATTCTTGGTGATATATTAATCGAAATAAAGTTATAATTATGTTTTCGAAAAGGTATAAAACTCGAAAATCGGTTAAGAACTAGCCCAGTAATAAATAATGCCCCAGACCTGACTTGAACAAGAAATTCGAGCAAAAATCATACCAGGTAGATAGGTTTGTTCGGTATAAATCGCCATTACAAATAAAATGGCTTTTACGTACCAAGCAATTCTGCACTGACCTGTTTTGGATTTGGCCATTATCGGTTATTTCGATAAAACTTTTGGAATAAATTAAAACAACGCGCAGAGATTAAGTCTGCACGTAGAAAAAATATGATTGTAAGTAACCATATTCTAAGAGCACCATAATAATATGCTTGTATTTTTAACAAAGTTTATGTTTGCAGTTTACAATATTATGTTTAAATATGCCCATAGTATGGTTAAAATCAACAACAAATTTCCCGAAATCAACCATAATATGGTCAAAATTAACCATATTATGTTCAAAATTAACCATAATATCGTCAAAATTTCCCAGAATTTTGCCAAAAGTAACCATATTATGGTCAGAAATAACAATAATATGGTCAATGTTAACTATATTATCGTAACTTATTTTATCCATTTTTTTTAATTTGTTTATTAATTGTCAAATTATAATTTTATTTAATTTTTTATTTTTTCATATTCCAGCATGTGAAGACCTTCATTACCATTTTTGCTGTTCAATTGTTTATTCTACGTAAATTTATGTATATTTATCAATTACCATGTAATTGAAAAGCATTTAACTATTTTAAATTGCAAAATACCATAATGTTGTTGCTTTTTAAACATATTTTTTTAAATTTAAAATTAAACATACAATGTTTTTAAATATTATAATTTCAAACATATTATTGTTACAATTAACCATAACATATTTGGAGACAACCACAATATGGTTATATCTTTTGGATGGTTGCATTTGACCATAATGTGGTTGCGGTGACAATTACATGGTTAAAGTAACCATAACATGTTTAAGTGTATGTTTGTAGCTTTATTTTAATAAATAATTATATTGTTAAATTCAACCATATTTGTAGATTCAAGGAAGGTTAGCACTTTATATTTAAAAAGAAACAAAATATTATCAATCGCAAAAAAAAGTTTTGTTGGTTATATAGATGGCGGGGGCGCACTAATTTTGCAGTTTCAACTAACACTTAGTAGAAAATATGCAAAAACTTTTAAAAAACTATCCGAATTTCATAAAATTTGGCATATTTGGAAAAATCGAATTACACAGAAGTCTTCGTGTCTGTTTTTGACTTATTTAGTCACTCAAACTTTCGATAAGAATATATTTATTATCGCATGTTTACGCGCAATTAACTTAAATGTTTCAGCTGGCACACCCTTTTTTTAAGATAATATATAAGTTAGTGAACCAAGTTCATAAATGAAAGAATCTAAAAGTATTCAATCAATTTTGTTTCAAAGGTCAAAGAACTTTTTTCAATTAAACTTTTTTTAAATTTTCAGATGTCAGTTTTTGCTATTAAAGGTCATCATCACTACTTGAAACGCTTTCAACATCAGTAACAACACTTGATATTAGCATATACTTGAAGATATCTCCGAAATCTATGTGTGTATGTCTTTTTTAATCCTGATACTCCTCCTTAAAGATAAACTTATCTTATCTATGTACCTTTCATCATAGTATTAAAAATCGTACCAATGCCGTAAATTAGGGAGAACACTTGTATGGGACCAGGTAAAATAACAAACCAATTTCGTATTGTGCCAAAACCATTATTATGGGAAGAATAAAGGATCGGGTGTTTTTTAAAGCTGTATGAGAACTTTCGATTTCCATAGCTATGACTTGACAGTTTAGAATGTCAAACTGTGTTGTCATTTCTGTTCAATAAGTCATCTAGAAATAGGGAAAATTTACTTTGAAACAAAGTAAATGGCGAGCGCTATCGAGCCATCCGGACAGAATTTTGGTATTTACGACTCTTTCCCTTCTCATTTACCAGAAAAAAAACTATTAATAACTTTATCTGAACACATGCCATTAACTTCCCCAAACATCTTTAACAATTAAACAAAAACCAACTGCTACATGAACATGCTTCCAACACGAAACTGTATTTTTTATATTTTCAGTTAGTCAATTCTAGGAATACTTTTTGTATTCTTTACTCTAGGGAGTGTAAAAATAGATAAAGAACAAATAAAGGCAAAAAATGTGGAAAGTGGAAAAAATATAATAAAGAAGCAATAGTTAAGTAAGTGGCAGTAGCAACAGCAATATCAATTCTTTTTCTATTGTATCTGTAGGTATGAATGACTATGTGGCAACAACAAAAAAGGAGAGAAAGTTATTTTCATTTATCATTTCTGGCACATTTACACACACTTTGACACATAACCACATTTTAACAAACACATATGAAATATATTGTTAAAATGTATGGCATGTGTGAAAATAAATGTTCTTAACGAAGTGAGTAAAGTTCCTTAAAACGGGAAACAGATGTAAGAGAATGTATTAGGACAAACCATGCTATTGTATTAAACCCTAAAAAAATTAAAAACTTAAAAGGAAAGAAAATCTTATATAATAGAGTATAAATAAAGTCATTGTTAAACTAATCCCAACTGTTAACAAAAACTTCTTTCTTAAAAATAAATATTTTACCACTGCCATTTACTTTAGGTAGGTTTTTTAATTTTTCCTTAAAGAATTCAACAAAATTTTTTTATTTAAGTAGAGTATATTGAGATCATAAATCAATTTGTTGAAGCGACTTCAGTTATTTTTTAGTTAATTTTCTAATTTTCTTTAATTATCAATGTTCTTTGTTATTTAGTATTTTTTTTTCATTTAAAAGTTGCTTAATTGAATTTTAAGTTTAAATTTTGCTTAGATTTTTATTTTATTTTTAATTTTATTAAAATTGAATATTTTTTCTCTGAGTGTAGAGCACTCTCTTTATTTTAATGTCTTTTGTTATATATATGTACATACACATATACTTTAGCTTTGAGTTTGTAGTTTCCTTTTTTGAGTTTTTTTTGGCTTACTACAAACTTTTTTGTAATTTAGTTTTAAGTATAATTTTCAACTTCAACAAGGCAAGAAGCCTAAATAAATTTTGTTTATTGAATTAAAAGTAGAAACCTACCGCGTTTCTTTTATTTTCGATTTTTGAAAGTTAATATTAAAAGGCTAGGAAGTTTCTAGCCCCAACATTTGGTCCTTCGATAAATCCTAGAGGAGCTAGGATTGGAATAGCCAGTGGCAAACCTGTCCACTGAAGGCCAACAACAGTTGTTCTATCGTAACAACTGCGGCAAATTTTCTTCAAAGTGTTGTCAATAGTTGTTCCACCGCAACAACTACAACATCAGCAGCAGTTCCAATAAAGAGGTAAAAGTTCCCAATTGTGCCAAACATTCCAAGAAGGAAGAAAGGTCCACAAGACGGTTAATTTTCGAGAGGGAAAATCATCAAGGTAAACATTTAGTATCATAAAAAGGATTAGATTGGGTGAGTACAGTGTTTTAATTATATTTAATGCGATTGTGTGATTTTTATTAGAAAAAGTGCAAAAAATTAATTAAAATTACTGCATAATCATATCCAACAAGTAATCGAACATAACCTTAAAATTTAATAAAAGTGCCATCATTGATATAAGAAATCCCGAACGTACCAACACTGTTAAAAAGTACCACCACTGGTATATAAGAAAAACAACGGATTTTTTTATTATGTACATGCGTACTGCTGTAAATTATAATTGCCATACTCGTCACACTCATTACTAAGTGTTTCGATTCTTATACGTTCCCCAACATTTGGTTTTTACAATTGGAATTTTACCGACAACTTTTCACATAATTTAAAAATCATAAAGTATATGAGCTTGATAAATTAAAAGAAGTGAAATATATTGTGAAAAATATTAAAATAACAAAGCTGTGTGTATTAATATAAAGAATTTTATAGTTGTTAATAACAGTGATTGAAAAATAAGAAAAAAAATAAAGCACTGGATTTCTGCAGGAAAGTGTTAAATTGTTAAAAAAAAAAAAATAGGAAGAAATAAAAATAATAAGAAATTCAAAGGGTGCAAATTAAGAATAAAAAATAAGGTAAAATTACAAACAAAAAGGCACTGAATTTCTTCAGAGAAAATAATTTTAACAATAAAATTAAAGTGTTTAAAAAGTGGAAAAAAGAAGAACATAAGCATAACAAGACAACATAAAGCACCACAACAACAACACAACAAGAAGAGGCTGTCTCAAAACTACAGCAAATAAACGAGGGTTCCCAGTACGAAGTTTTTTGCGGGCAAACGGTGAGTTTGTGGAATTCAGCTTTTTTTATATTTTTTGATGAAGAATTTGGTACGGGGATATTAAAATCAGAAGAACAACAGTGTTTGGCACAGTCAGTTAAAAGAATTTAAAGGGTGTCCCTTCAAGTGGTACACAAATATTAAAAATATCATTAATATTGATTGCAAAAATACAAGCAAATTTATTAAATAAAAAGGGTGAACTGGAAAGAGGTGTTAAAAAAATTTTTTGTTTTTACAAGGTGACCATACAAGTGGTACATATTTGAAGCATTATTTGATTAGAAAACTGAATGCTTATGAACAACCCGTTCTAAATTTTTTATGAAGGGTGTTCGATTATTTTTGAAAAATTGTTTGGAGAAAAGAGTGTGTAATTTTAGAAAAATTTAATTTAAAGCACAATTATAATAATTATATTGGGAATTTTGATGAGTAGATTTTTAAGGAAAACATTTTACAGAATCTAAGTAAAATTGATTTGTGGCTGAATATTGAAAATGATTTTATGGTGGTAGAGAAAAAATTTAATAAAGAGAAGTTTTAATAAAATTAATTTAATTTTACATTGAAATATAAACAACTTGGGAAAATTTTTTGGCAATTTGAGGCGAATATTTTTGAAACTTTTTGGTGAAATTTAAAGCTGTTTTAAACCATTCTACATCGCTTTCATTCGTCGCGAATAATTTTAATATACCTTCGTATAAGGTTGAATTTTTCACGACTGTTTTTTGTAAATTCTTTAATTTCTGCTGGAGAAATTGTTGAGGTATAAAATATTTAAGGCTTTTGAGCAAAAATTTTAAAAATGGTTTCGGAAAGAGCATGTAAATACGATATTCGACAAGTAGTGAATTTTTGTTCTACTTTTGAGAAGATTTCTTCAGAAGATTTGACGATTTCACTTTTAGAGGTAAAGCAGGCTGAACTTGAAAGAAGAGGGATGAAGATGATAGCAACAGTTGAGGAATTCATCAGTGGCTATGAAAGGGTGAAAGAAGAAGAAGATTTTCCAGATGAAATTACTCTTAAATATGAGGATGCCTGTGAACAATACCAGATGCTAAAGGCTAAAATATTGGACTTGTTGAAGGCTAAGGCCCCACAACAAAAAGCGGCAGATACGACAGTACGTCAGTCATCCCTTAAGTTACCTGCGGTTGAAATTCAAACGTTTGAAGGAGGTTTCGACAAATGGCCAGCATTTAGGGATATGTTTAGGGCAGTGGTTGGAAATGAGCCTTCAGTGGCGCCAGCGCACAAATTATATTATTTACTTGGCAAGACGAGGGGGGAGGCCTACCAACTCATAAAAGATTATGATTTGGTAGATGCTAATTTTGAGCTAGCTTGGCAGGCTTTGAAAAATCGCTACGAAAACAAGCGAATTTTAATCAATAATCAAATTAGGAAAATTTATGGCATCCAGGCCCCTCAGAATGAAACTTTAAAATTTTTAAGGCAACTTCAAAATACGGTCAGCGATGGTTTGTCGATTATTAGTTCGTTTCAAGTTGAGGTGGCTGATAATGACCCCTTTCTTATGCACATTTGCACTTCAAAGCTCCCAGAAGAAACTTCGCGTGCGTGGGAAGATTCTCTGACGAACCATAAGGAATTGCCTACCTGGCAACAACTTAACAAATTTCTGTCTGAGAGAATTGAAACATTAGAAACTTTTACAAATTTGAGGAAACCGCCCAGCCGAGACAATAATACCTCTAGATCTCAAGTTTTCTATTCTGATGCTGAAACTGATAAAGGTAAATTTAGCTGCAAGAAATGCCAACAGAATCATCCATTACGATTCTGCAAATATTTTAAGGGTTTGTCCGTCCATGATAGAATCAAATATGTTTATGCGAACAAATTTTGTGCGAATTGTTTTTCACCCACGCATTTCAAAACGAAATGTCAGAGCTCCAGTAGTTGCAACAGATGCAATCAGAGGCATCACACCATGTTGCATATTGAAGAAGATAAGGCGAAAAAGGGTCCCATTCAAAGGGCGTCAACTCATCAGCAGTCTCGAGACAACGAAAGGCCATCAGGGTCGGGTACTCAGAGTAACACGAGGCCATCCAGTTCTCAATCGGGACGATCTGGCACTTCGGGTGCAAATGGGGAATCAGTTCAGGTGAATTTGTCTCAACACAGCGGTACTACAATTTTACCTACAGCTTTGGTTCATGTAGAGCATTTAGGCGAAAAATTCACTGTTCGCGCATTGATTGATACAGGGTCGACTAGAAGTTTTATCCTAAGGCGTGTTCAACAAAATTTAGCGATCCCCCTAGAACGCCATCATAGCGAAATATCAGGGTTCGGTGATACGGTGGTAGGTAGTTCGAAGGGAAGGTGCTATGTCACAGTTAAATCTCGAGTATCCGATTTTAAAATTAAAATCCGAGCGATTGTGGTACCAACATTGGCACATTTTATGCCTTCACGGCCGATCCCAATTCAAACGGTGACAGATATACAAGGTTTGAAGCTTGCAGATCCATATTTCTACAAACCTGCTGCAATTGAAATGATTATCGGTAGTGATTATCTGCCTTTTATAAATTTGAGCGGAGTAAAAATGAATATCGGAAACAATCTTGAAGCCCGAGAGTCCCACTTTGGCTGGTATTTGCTAGGCCCTGAGCCAGAAACTAAAGTTCAGTCATTCCATACTTTTGTCTCGCCTGGCAGCGATCTAGCCCTTCATGAGCAATTAAAAAAGTTTTGGGAAATAGAAGAGGCTGAAAAAACCGATTTTCAAGCTGAAAGTGATATTTATTGTGAAAATTATTTCAAACGTACCACAATTCGACAGTCTGATGGACGTTACGTAGTTAGACTACCGTTCAAAGAACAATTTCCGAAAGAGATTTATTTAGGCCCCTCCCGAAATATGGCTCTTGCGCAGTACCATCGAATGGAGAAAATGCTCGATAAAACCCCAGATTTGAAGGCGCAGTACGCTGAAGTTCTCCAAGAATATCTGGACTTGGATCACATGGAACCAGTTGTACATTTTGAACCCAAAGCAGAAAAAATCTCTTCATTTTTTCTACCCCACCACGCGGTAATCAAGCCCGAAAGTAAAACCACAAAAGTGCGAGTGGTCTTTAACGCCTCAAAGAAAACCGGAAGTGGGTTTTCATTAAATGATGTGCTATACCAGGGCCCAACGCTTCAAACGGATTTAATGCAACTTGTTTTACGTTGGCGAAATTATAAGTACGTATTCACTGGAGACATCCAGAAGATGTATAGGCAGATTTTGATGCATGAAGCAGATCGCCCTTATCAACAAATTTTATTTCGCAACAACACTGAGGGATACGTGAATTCGTTTCAACTTAAGACCGTTACGTTTGGCGTAAATTGCGCCCCCTTTTTGGCGATTAGGACTCTACTTGAGCTAGGTCATGATTGTAGAAACCTGTATCCCAAAGCATCTATTATTCTGAAGAACGAGGTCTATGTTGATGACATATTGTCCGGGGGACACACGCTTGAAGAGGCCAAGCAGAAGCAAGGGGAGCTTATTACAGCTTTGAAATCTGGCGGCTTTCCCCTTAAAAAGATGACAGCAAATCATCAGTTTCTACTCGAAAGTTTGCCCCGGGAGGATCTTCTAGACGAAGATTTCTTGAAGTTTGATGACTCCAGCTCTTTAAAAACATTGGGAATTCGCTGGAATGCGTTGGCGGATATATTTTACTATGCGGTAGAGCCAATTGAAATTACCCCATCCGCAACAAAACGAAAAATCTTGTCGGTAATAGCAAGATTATTTGACCCTCTAGGTTGGTTAGGCCCAGTCGTTATTGTTGCTAAGACTTTGATGCAGGAATTATGGGAAGCAAAGTCTGATTGGGACGAAGGGGTTCCTCCACACATACTCGTAAAATGGAATTTATTCTTAAAAAACTTGCCATTTATTTCGACACTTAAGATCCCTAGATGGGTAGATTTCTCCCCAGGATATAAAATCCAAATACATGGCTTCTGTGACGCCTCAGAGAAGGCATATTGTGGTTCAGTGTATATTCGAACAGAAAACTCAGAAGGCCAACTAAATAGCCATTTGCTGGTAGCAAAAACAAAAGTTGCTCCGATTAAGCGGACTACCGTTCCGAAACTAGAATTGTGTGGAGCTTTGTTGGTGGCTAAACTCATTCGTAGTGTAGTCACAAATTGTCAGTTCCCCTATGAACTTTTTTTGTGGACAGACTCGTCCATTGTACTGGGTTGGTTGCAAAAACCTCCGTATGCGCTGAAAACGTTTGTTGCAAATCGTGTGACTCAGATCATCAGCATCGCCAGCACTCAACACTGGAAACACGTTAAGACTGAAGAAAATCCAGCAGATCTGGGCACTCGAGGCTGCTCCCCGCAGGAGCTTGCAGACAATCAACTCTGGTGGCAAGGCCCCACCTGGCTGCAACTTCCCACACCATTATGGCCAGTACCTCGTACGTTTGACCCAGTCGACTTAGAGACAAAGAAGTCTATAATCAACTTTCATCTTGACGTAAATTGCACAGATATACTTGAAGAATTTTCATCTTTCCCAAGGGCGTTGCGAATTCTTTGCTATCGACTTAGATTTGTCAACCGAGTTCTCAAGAAACCATTTTCCACCGAAAAGTTTATTACAGCTCAAGAAATTAGCTCGATGAAGACTCGACTCATCTCGCTCGCTCAAAAGAGGTATTTTTACCGTGAATACGATTGTCTTAAGGAAAAGAGACCGTTAAGCCGCAAAAGCAGACTGCTTAACTTAAATCCTTTTATTGATAAGGACGACCTTTTACGAGTTGGCGGCAGGCTTATTAATTCAGGTTTAAGCTACGAGGAACGTCATCCAGTTATTGTGCCAGAAGGGTCTCATTTCGCGAGGCTTCTAGTTAATTTCACCCATCGCATTATGCTCCACTCTGAGCACCATATAATGCTACGTGCGATTCGCCAAGGCTTTTATATCCCCAGATTAAAGAATCTTGTCCGAAAATGCATTAGAGAATGCAAGGCCTGTACTATTTACAAGCATAAGGTCCAGCACCAAATCATGGCCGCACTCCCCCCAGAACGTGTGAACTTTTCCCTGCCCTTCACATATACCGGAGTCGATTTCGCTGGTCCCTTCAATATTAAATCCTCGACGTTGAGAAATGCTAAGATTCTCAAAGGTTACGCTGCTGTGTTCGTATGCTTTTCTACCCGAGCCGTCCATTTAGAAGTCTGTTCAGACCTCTCAACCGATGCCTTTCTAGCCTGCTTTCACCGCTTTATTGGGCGCAGAGGACTCCCCAAGACCATGTTTTCCGACAACGGTCGAAATTTCGTCGGTGCAAGCTATGCTCTTCTTAAAGGCCACCACGAGTTCTTGAAATCTCTTGAAAAGACTTTAGTCGAAAAGTACTCCACCTTGGGCGTTACCTGGTCTTTTATACCGCCATATGCACCTCATATGGGTGGT
This sequence comes from Pollenia labialis, assembly GCA_949318255.1. NCBI lineage: Eukaryota > Metazoa > Arthropoda > Insecta > Diptera > Polleniidae > Pollenia > Pollenia labialis. The sequence continues at coordinate 116,775,561 of OX439142.1, forward strand.
CTCTGGGAGGCCGCAGTCAAGAGCATGAAGTCTCACCTGAAGAAAGTTACCAGCAACCTATCTTTCACGTTCGAAGAATTCAGCACGCTTCTAGTCCGTATCGAAGCCATTTTAAATTCGCGCCCTCTATCGCCTCTTACCGAAAACCCGGGTGAGGTTCTACCACTAACCCCCGGCCATTTACTTAGAGGAGCTCCAATTACAGCACTACCAGAATCACCTGCTGAACCTCCGCTCGAAGAATTACCTTTTCTTAAACGCTGGGAAAGATTAAAAGCGCTGCAACATATTTTTGCTCGACGGTGGAAGTCTGAATATATAACCGAGCTTCAACGCCGTTTTAAGTGGCAGAAAGAACGCGACAACTTAAAACCAAATGATATCGTCATAGTCAAAGAAGACTTACTCCCACCTACCGAGTGGCTCCTAGGTCGCGTTAATAACGTAATCTATGGTCGAGACAGCAAAGTACGAGTTGCTGAAGTAGTCACCAAAAAGGGCATAATTTTACGCCCAGTGGTAAAACTATGTTTGCTACCGACAGACAATAACATGACTAAACTCCCACCACAACCTACCAAATAGTCTACCAAATTCCTCAACAAAAATAGAAAATTAGAAAACTCAGTCGCATTAGGTATTTTTTAACACTGTATATACTTCTTTCTTTTCTTTTGCTACAAATACAGATGAAAAAGCGACCACGATGCCATATTTGCCAACTCAACCACCCTCTGCAATACTGCCTGAATTGCCAGGCCTACAATCATTTTCGAGAACATTGTACCTTAACCAGAGGATGTGCAGTTTTGGTCAACTGGGTGGCCTGTAATGCTTTTCACCACACTCGGCTACACCATCAAGTCAGAAGATGTCCTCGCTGAACCTCAGCGCGGGGAACCCGTGTTAGCTGGAGCTCTGGCCAACAAACGCGGTGGCAACACTACAAGCCACAACCTCTCAAATAGATGACACCCAATTGGCAGCCGTGGCCAATAAACTTCATCTTGAAGAACCCTACAGTACCTCCAAGCAAGCCTCCCTAGGGCCTGTAAAAAAGTGCTCTTGAATTCAACAATGCAGCCAGACCTGGACGCACCAATATCCCAAGCATCGACCTTTGGCTGAATCAAATCTTAGACGTAAAGGGGGTGCTTTTGCCACTCTTCGGGGGGAGCATGTTGAAGCGACTTCAGTTATTTTTTAGTTAATTTTCTAATTTTCTTTAATTATCAATGTTCTTTGTTATTTAGTATTTTTTTTTCATTTAAAAGTTGCTTAATTGAATTTTAAGTTTAAATTTTGCTTAGATTTTTATTTTATTTTTAATTTTATTAAAATTGAATATTTTTTCTCTGAGTGTAGAGCACTCTCTTTATTTTAATGTCTTTTGTTATATATATGTACATACACATATACTTTAGCTTTGAGTTTGTAGTTTCCTTTTTTGAGTTTTTTTTGGCTTACTACAAACTTTTTTGTAATTTAGTTTTAAGTATAATTTTCAACTTCAACAAGGCAAGAAGCCTAAATAAATTTTGTTTATTGAATTAAAAGTAGAAACCTACCGCGTTTCTTTTATTTTCGATTTTTGAAAGTTAATATTAAAAGGCTAGGAAGTTTCTAGCCCCAACACAATTTTAATATTACTTTTTAAACAACAGACATTGCCACATTGCATTACATACAAATAAATGAATACTATTATCTCAAATAATTCGCTGAATTGTTTCTATATGTATGTACCTAACAGTGATATTTTTTTACTGCATATTAATATTAGTGAAGAGAGCGAGTTTAGACAGCAAAAGCATTTCAAATATAATATGCTGCACTATACTTCTTAAAGCTGGAAACATACAAGTGATTTGTGCGTGTGATTTGTAGCGTTCCATTTCTCCACGCCACAAACCATTCACAATAATCTTAAACTTCAAAAAATAAAAACTTTTTATTTGTGTACAAAAAAAAAAAAAACTAAAACCAAGAAAAAGAATTAAAAACTAAAAAAAAAATTGTGTAAGCTTAACAATTGCGCAATAGGTACAATTTGATGTTTCATCCAGTGGAGCACATCCGTTTGTAGTCGATTGTCCTGTGTTTCGTACAACGCAATATAGAGAAAATTCGTTTTTCAGTCGAACTATCCGTATGTGGAATAAACTTCCCGCAGAGGTCTTCCCCGGTCCTTATAATTTATTAAGATTCAAGTCAAATGTCCACAAACACTATTCCCTCTTTCCTCCTTCCCAAACCTTATTTTCCTGATCAACACAATGCACTGCATCCCCTGAGTGTTGGTTTATCGTTAAAAAAATAAAAAAAAATAAAACTTTTTATTTGGAATTCCACATTTCTACATCAGAACTTATCTTTAGATCAGTGAAAACATTAGTTACCTTTAATTTTTTCAACCCTCGGTCTTACACATGTTTTTATTTTCACATTCGTAACGCATGCGTCTAGCCAGACCAAACCAACTTTTGAATAAATAAAACCAATTTGTTTTTAACATTTATAATTTAAATAAAATATGAAATTCATTATATATATGAAACATATAAAATATGTAATATGCAATACTATTTTATTTGTAATAAAAAAGAGAAATAAAATAAATGTATTAGCATTATGGATTTCCTTATCAACAGAAACATGTAATTTGAATTTTAGATTGTTGCTGACAATCTGAACTTCTTTGAACAAAAAATTATTTGGGGTATATGAATATTCCATTTTCAATATTAAATGGAACCTATTCGCTTGTAAATTTTCTAATATCTTACATCTAACTTTTCAAGCAAATACACGAATACAATTTGTTTTGGTTATAAATATAAATGTAATATTGGGTGTGCAAAATCTCCTGATGGCCTGAATTGGAATAGATCCTTGTCCCATAGGCCCAACTGCAAAATTCATATTATTTTGACGCATCGTATACCAACATTAAATTACTGCTTATTCCATTTTGGTCAATCTTTATCATAGAAATAATCATGAGCAGAGTATTGTTGACAAGTTTGAATAAGTGGTTCTTCTTCATCATCCTTAGAAGAAAACGATTAATTTGGTTTTATGACCAAATTATTTTGAGTACCGTATACATCGTTCTTATTTGAAACGTAATCCACATCATCATTCTGCTCAGCTGTGGACGGTTAAATTTCATAACCTTCCTCAGCAGGTTTCAAGGCGAATTCATAAAGGTGACATTTTCGAGTCATCTGTTAAATGTTTATTTCCTTGTGTGTATACTGAATGTCAAGCGTTGTTTACATTTTATGAAAAAAATTTGTTAAAATTTAAAATTCAATAAAAATATAAATTCTTGAAAAATCCCAGTTTAAATGTTATAAAACAAAAAAGTGAACATAAAATTTAAACACAAGGATTTTAAAAGGCGTAAGGAATAAGTGGAGCCACAATAAAATTGCAATACAGGAAAAAAAATTACATTCTAAAGCAATTGTGTACATTTTATAAACAAATAATTTTGACGTTCACTCTAACTTTTTACAAAAACAAAATACATAGAATGTTTTCAAAAAAAGGGATAGCTAGCATAGCTCCATCTCATGATGCGGTCACCTTTATGAATTCGCCTTGGCAGGTTTATTATGTTCTAAGTTATTGTAATTAAAACAGCGCTACGTTTATCCAATAGATACAATAAGGTTGAAAATTATATTTGAAGTAAAATATTTTCAATATACAAAAACATATAAAACTATAAAAACTTGATCAAATTCATTTTGTTGAATACAAAGTAGAATACAGTATTTAACAACATGCCTCCTCAACATTATGAATTTACATTACAATACCAAAATTATTACAACAAAATAAATGTTTAGGTTTAGGCACAGGCTAATTCAAAATATCAGCCATCATCTTATCAGTAGATAAATATTTCAGTTTAACCACGTTTTGTTCAATGGCATCCTTCACATAGTGATACTTATAATGGATATGTTTAGTACGGGAATAATTGGAACCAAATTCAGCCATTCTTTGGGCAATTTGTGAATTTGTTTGTATCGTCACTGGTTTTCGATCAGAATAGCCAAGTTCTTCTAAAATATACCCCAAATAAGTAACTTCTTTAGTTGCTTCAGTCAGTGCCGCATATTCAGCCTCTGCACTAAATGTTGCTACAACCTTTTGTTTCTTTGACTCCCAAGAAATAAGACCACCTGCGAGGAAAAAACCAAAAACCTGATTGAGATTTTCTATCATTTACGTCTTGAGTCCAATTTGCATCACATTTCTTATACTTCAGCACATCATTTTTAGTATGTTTTTCATATTAAATTATATGATACGCTGTATTTAAATGTTGTTTACGAGGATCTTTACAAAACTGGTATAACATATTAACAGCACACGTAAAATCTGCTCTACTATACAACGACAATTAAAGTGAAGATCCAATTATTTCTTGATAGAACTTTTCATCAACCTTCTCTGCTTCCCCGGAAATTGTTGGTTCTTTTTCCAATTTTATTTTCGGTTGCATAGGAATTCTTGTAGGCTTGCAATTTTCTAAATCGTATTTCTTGATTAAATTTGAAATATATCCTGGTTGCGAAATTTAAATTTCTCCATCTTGTATATCTACTTCAAGACCAATACAATGCTTAGGAACTCCTAGGTCATAAATGTCAAAATTTTGCTTTAAATTTAGTACAAATTGTTCCATTAAAAAGTTGTCATTACCGGCAATTGTTAAATCATCCACATATGAGGCGACAATCATAATCTTTTGGGTTTTTCTAGTAAAATAAATACACTGCTCGTATTTTGACTGGGTTAAACCATAATACTTGATAACGGAATCAATTCTTTTAAACAACTGCCTACCAGCTTGCTTTAGCCTATAAATTGCATTATTTAGCGTACACACTTTATTCTTTGTAGACTCTGCAATAAATCCTTCTGGTTCTTCCATACATATTTCTTTTTCCAAATTACCGTTAAGAAATGCCGTTGATACATCTAATTGGCGTAATTGTAAATCCTACTCAACTGAGAGTGCTATAATATTCTTAAAGAAGTTTGACGAACTACTGGAGCAAAAGTATCTACATAATCTAAGCCAACTTTTTTGAAATATCCCTTCGCTACCAGCCTGGCCTCCCGCTTTTCTATGTTTCCATCTGGCCTAATTTTTGATTTAAATACCCACTTGCATCCTACTGGCTTACGTCGACTTGGTAAATCTGCTAAACTCCACGTACTATTTTTAAACAAAGACTTGTATTCATCTTCCATAGCTCTAACCCAATCTTCAACACACTCAGATGACATGACTTCTGATATAGAACTAGGATCTGTTATATTATATTGTACTGCTTGAGTCCTCTCTAGATTTTTTCTTGGTCTTAAACGATTTTTTATTGCATCAAGAATACTTTCTTTTGGTGGCTCTTTTGGCTTGTTTCCCTTAACAGATTTGTTAATTACTTGTTCTTCGCTTATGTCTTTTTTGTTCAATTCAATGATATCTTCTTTAACTTCACCTGATTGTTTACGTATCACTTCATTTGGTATCGTATCATACATCTTGTCGTCTCTACTGGTAATAATTTGTTTTGTTCCTGCCTTCCTCTATATCTATCATATCTATAAGCTTTTTATTGCTCTGAGTAACCGACAAGAAAATGTTCATTACTTCTAGCATCCCATTTGGTTCGTTTAGACGACTTATCGTTTAGACGATATACAACCAATGCTTCGTAAATGTTTAATAATAGGCTTTCTCCCTGTCCACAATTCTTCAGGGGCTTTATAACCATTTAATTTTGTTGGACAACCATTATCACTCCGCAACACTTTAATTTTCTTTCATGTTTGATTTTCCACCATTTTCGTAAATTTAATGAATTTCTCTAAGTATTGAATCTTGTGTCGAATGAAATAAGCAAATACTTTTCTCGAGAAATCATCAATACATGTTGCAAAATACAAACTTTCACCAAGAGATTCAGTTCTCATTGGACCACAAAGATCAGTATGAATATTTCGTTCTAATATTTCGAAAGTTGATTTATCGATTTTTTGCGGAAAAGGTTAACAAGTTTGTTTTCCACGAATAAACGGAATGCAGGCAATCCTTTTACCATTTCATCGATTTGCAATTTTTTTAATTGGTTACAATTCAGGTGACCGTACCTTTAATGCCAAAGCTCTGTTTCATTATCATTACTTGTTTCAGTTGCAAATATCAAATTCCTCGAATTATCAAATAATGTGACAAAATATAAGTTATCCATTTTATAACCTTCTATTATCTCATATTTTTCTTTATGGACTACTACTTTAGTTCCCTCCATAACAACTGTACAACCCTTATCTGTTGATTTGCTAGTTGATATTAAATTACATCGTAAGTCTGGAACAAATAGAGTATTACATAGACCTATTTCTTGCTTTTTCCATTTAGTTTTACAGTTATTTTGACCTTTTATATTTAGTTCGTTATTAGCTGCTAATCTAACTTTGCCACTTAATTCGGAATCTAAATTTTCAACTTAATATTTGTTATATTTCTTTAAAAAAGTATTATTTTTTTTGTGCACTTTCCCAGCCCAGAATAACAGTCTAGCTACACTTACGGTGGCATATATATGTATACATATTCCGCTCGATCCTATAAGGAGCATAAGACCTCAGCAAACTTCTTTCATTCAGATCTGTTTATCGCAATTGTTTTGTTCACTCCAGCTTTTGTACAATTTTCTAGCTTTGCTATCAATTAGCCTACGCCATGTATGTGCTGGCCGGCTTCTTCAGCGACTTCCAATCCAGTTCAACTTTCTTCTCTGTATTTCTACACACATCGGTATTTGACGTGTTTCAGCCCACATATTATTGTTTGAGATGGTCCGTGGCCAAAAGATTCGTAAAACTCTTCGGAGACATTTATTTACGAACACTTGCAAAGTGTTAATGTCTCGGGAGGCAGCGTTCCAAGTTTATAATAAAGTTGATTTTACATTAATGTTGAAAATGTTGCTTTTACCACGGCTGATTTCCATACTTTACTGAGCTGGCCGAAGGATTGTGTGGCCTTTTTTATTCGGCCTACAATGTCTTAACTAGATCCACCAGTTCGATTTATAACAGAATGTCTTAACTTCTTCTAATATTTCATTATTTATTAGAAAGGGATTCGAGTTTCCAGAATTTATTCTGATAACTTAGGTCTTTTTAATATTGATTCTGAATCCGGCGCTCTCTGCTTATGGTGGCACAGCATATTGTCAAAAGTATTAACAAACATGAAGTACCTTTCAAATTGCATCACCATATTATTTCTCTTCAAATAAAATGAAGTCCGTGTGTTTGCTGGAGAATTATTCTTGAAAAAAAAACAAAAAAAATATAAAAACATATTTAAGCATCTGCCGCATGTACACTAGTCGCTGGATCATGGACGTCTAACTGAAAGAGCATATGAATTTGTGTGAATTATTTTCTACAATTGTGGTATGGGCTGGGCGTTAATGGTACATATTTAACTAGCTTAACCCAATGCGCTTCGATACTCCAAAAATAAGTTAATTTTTTTCTCAGTTCTCGTATATTGATAAGGTTACAATTTGAGCGAGATTAAGGTACTTTTACTGTTTGCCTTCTTTAGAAATATTGAAATTTATTTTGCCTTTGTATGGGAGGCTCCACGCTAACTTTTCCTTGCCCACTTACTTCTTGACATGTTAAGAGCATATTTATTTGTACAAAATTTTAATACTTCTTCTATTACTATTCTTCAGATTTACAGAAATCTATAGTCTTTGTATGGGTGGTACCACGCACGCTTCTCCGAACCTTTGTTTTTTTCCAGACGCAGTATATTGATAACCCAGGCACTTGTTCCAAATTGGAAATCATTTACTGTACCGGCTTGACAGATTTTTATTACTAGTTATACAATCTTTGTGTGGAAAGTGACACGCCAACTTGGATTTATTTATATATAAAAATTCTGTGAAAATTTCAGCAAAGTCAGTGCGGATGTTTAGGAGTCGAACAAACAAACAAACAAATACACAAACAAAGCATTTTCGTTATTATACCCTAGCGGATATGGTCTTATAAAACTATAATCTAAATCTTAAGGTAAACATTGGCAGCAGCAATAGTAAGGATTGAAGGTGCTAACATTTTGCTACAATAATTACAAAAACAACCATTATTAACACAGAATAGTTTAATGTTGTTTTTGTAAATATTTTAGAATTGTAACCATTAGCTATTGAATTTGTATCGCAAAACCCAACAAAAGCAAGCGCTGTTTGCTGTTAAGCCTGCAGCCACACGTTCAATAAATCACTTTCGAGTTGTGCACCTTAATTGCTTGTACAAACTGGTTTGAATTGACAGCTGTGGAACAGGCTGCTTACAAATTGATAGTCAAATTATTTTTAAAAATGCCCCCAACGATGAAGCAACTCATTATGGTAGCTTTTATCAAAAATAGTTTGACAAGACTTTTAAAAAACACTTTGTTATAAAAAAGAAACAACAAAAATTTAATTTGTGATCAGCTTATAAAATTAAATATATAATTGCCAAATAAGTGGAAAGGTCAATTTGAAAAAGTGTGTGTCAGTTTAAAACGTGTGAGTGTTTCAATACATTAAAAGGCAAAACTTGATCGTGTGGCTTCCAAGTTAGTCTAATGTTTTTGCTATTATGTAGTTTTTAAGAACGCTTCTTTTGAGTTGCAATTTGCGCATTTTTTGTTATTAACTCAGCTCTTTGATATCTTTACTTCGATTTTTCTTACTTTAAGTACGAGTCGTACCCCAAAATTCAAGTACGAGTAACAGTAAAACGTAAATATAAATCAATCCCGAAATTTCTTAAAATAAAACCAAAATATTGAGCCAAACACAAGTAATTAAAAAACGATTTACTTTTTGTGTGAAGAAGCACCAAAAACAACAGAACAAGACGTAAACACATTACTTTTATGTTTAAAAAGTAAAACTGAGAACTCTTGCTTCTCATTTAGTTTAAATTTGCAGTTATAACTGTACTTTAAGTTTTTAAAGTAAAAGCTATATCGGGATTGATGCTGGTGTTTTGTAATTGCTGTTCTGTAAGGTGTAAAACGGGCTAGTTAATTAATCATTATAAAATTCTCCCTCCAATTTCGCTTTTAGTTTATTTCAAGTACGAATTCGGGATTAAAACAACGTTATAATTCTTAAATCAAGCGAATTTTGAGATTGAATATATCTTAGCTTAACTTGAATTAATCTCATTTTCGGATTATTTCAAGTACGAATTCGGGACTGAATATGTTTAAGTTAAATATTTCGCGATTGAAACTCCGTACTGGAATCAATCTTTCTGTACTTGATTCAAGAAAATCTGTACTCACAGTACTATTAATACCTCTTCGGATTGATTTGAGTACGGAAGGATTTATTCTTTTAAGTGTAGAACAGATTTTTTGTTCTCTTTTATTAGACACGAATAGAATTTCACAAAATTTTGATTTTATAAAGTCAATACTTTGTATTGCCATGTAAAGATACATTAAACACTTTCATATAAAAAAACAAGTAAGAGTGCTTTATTCGGCTGTGCCGAATTTTTGATACCCTCCACCGACAGTTTGAATATCTGAAACTATGATAGACCAAATTCCACAACAATTGCAATATTTGTTATAGTTGAAGACGTATTTAAGTGTTTTCCAGGAGTGGGCTTTATATGGGCCTTGTGTAGAATTATCGATCTTCACAAAGTTTTGTCCTTGTTATAAATATATTTAAGGTCTTTTGAAAATTTGACAGATCAAAGTTTTTAAAAAAGTATTAATTTTAATGGTGGTTGCTTAACATTTGGATTCATAAATCCCGTCCTAATCAGCCCATTTCGCTGGACTTAAATTTCAAACTACTTAGGATAACAAGAAACAGTTTGACACAAATGATGTTCTTTTCTTCAATAAATGGATATGACTTAATCGACTTAGAATTACCAAGGACTATAACTTTTTGGAGTGTGAATAAAAATCCCATATCCCTCATTCACCACTAGTGGTGGAATATTTATGTATATCATTCATAAAAACTTTGTCTCTTTTGTTGTTTTTTTATTCATAAGGAATGACATTGTATACACGATTTTTGTTTGCTTTATTTTGTCCGTATGCTCAACTTTTTCCATGGGTTGCTGTGAGTTTGTAAATAAAACTTTCCTTTTTTTAAATTTAGACACAAATATTATAAATTTGTTGACTAAACCACAAGGAAGTAATTTTAAATCAAAAAATTTTAACATTTATTTTGTTTTCTCGTATCACTTTCTTTTTAATACAGCATTCTAAAAAGAAAAACTTTGGATATTCGTTTCTGTTTTGCCTTTGCGAGTATTTTATATATTTCTTTAAAAGAACTGGGTGTTTACCTATCCATAGATACATATGTACATATTTACATCTTTATATATATATATATATATATATATGACATAAATTGAATTTATTTTTTTAAGGAACCAATATTAATCTCAGTTAAAAAAGGTAGCAAGCAAAAATAAGGGGGAAACAAATAAAAAGGCAATAAGAAATAAAAGGGAATCTGGGACAACGATGAAAATTTAATTTCTTAAGTGATTTTAGAAAACAAGATGTACATATAACAGTGCTTTTACTCTTTAGCAGAGTTGCCAGATGAGGCGTTTGTAGCTGAATTTTATTTAAATATTGTGGGAGAGGGTTTTGTAAGGTGTTGTTAGGGGATGCTTGCAAAGTTGAGGTTAATTACATTTTTTTTGTATATTATTTCCAAAACTAAGATTTTATTAATATTTTTAATTGTTAAATCTTAAAGTCTTTTTATTTATAAAATATTATATTTACTTATTTCAATCGATATTTCGCTAACTTTTGGTTAGCATCGTCAGGAAATAAAATTTACGAAATTTTATATACGAAATTCAATTTGGTTTAAGGATTGATGTTTGACTATTTACGTCAGCAGTCATCGATGACTGCGAGTGTAAGACGGCAAATCCATCTGAGGAGATCGAGTGGTTGCGATCGAAACATGTCATGGTAACCGGCCTCCTGGGTTCGAATCTCAGGTCAGTCAAGAATAAATGATTATTAAAAACAATTTTAATTAATTTTCATGTTGTAAAATTCCTTTCTTCATAAAAATAATTTAATGAAAATTAATTTTAATGATCCTTTTTATAATTATACCCAAACCACAATAGTGGAGTGGCTATCCTACAAAAAAATTCAACTGCAACTACATAGTAAGTTTTTCAATGTTTAGCAAACAAACCAGATAATTTAAAAAATGCACATGTAATCTTTTGAGCCGATGCGTCAGTAAAACAAATTTGTTATCTCTATAATCCTCGCTTGCAGAAATCTCGCAGTGGATGTAGGAAACTTGATGACCATATTCTTTTTTTTCGCACATTTTTTTGGAAACCCGCGCTTTTACCAACTACAGGTTAAGACTTTTGTCATTCTATATACCGATTTGGAATCCTAAACAGAGTATAGATCGTAGATTTACCTTACTTTCACATTCATTTCTTAATCGTCCTCCATGCCTTTTATAAGAACTTCCCATCAAATTTTCTGCCAACCTTTCAACATGCATATATTATCTTGTTCAAAATGATAAAGTTTTTTTCTATAGAAATGATATTTGATGAAGTTATTAGGGTGAAATTTTTCATTAATTACTTAATATAATATAAAACATAGAACATAGAAACAAAACACAAATATTGTAAGATTATTCTTAAGTACATACTTAGTATTCGTTTTTATTTTTATGTTTTTCGCAATCCGTAACAAGTACATACTAATTAGTCTAGAGCCTATTAAATAATAAAGTTTTTTGATTCAAAAGTAAAGTTGGCACTTAGGTCTTCTAGTATGAACTGGCTACTAACATTGTTCGCATATTACCCATTACACTGTGCAACAAAAAAAAAGACTAGCCTAAAAACTTGCAATGCTGAATGAAACTGGAGCCGTATTCTGTAATTCGCTAAAGTAAAATTTATAAAGTTTATATAGCCATTTTTGGCTACGAATGCTATTCTGTAAGGAACATTGCTAAATTTGGCAATGCCATTAAAATTTATTTCGCCGATATTTTAGCTTTTAATGTCATCGATAAAATTTTTACATTTCGTATTCTCTAAGGCATTTTAGCGATCGAGATTTAGTGTTAGCTAATCGAATTCTGCCAAGGGGTTTTGAAAAGTGAGATCGGGGTTTCAAAATTTAGGCCCCTGAACCGAACATTATTTAATGTTCGGTTCTTCGTTGAAAATAGTTACGAACGGTATTAATGGTTGTGTATGTTTACACAATCACTAAAAAAATAGATATCGTTCTTGGGTGTGTGAGCCGAACGTTAAATAATGTACTGTTTATTTTCGAACGCTGCTTCTAAGCTAAAAAATTATTTCAGCTTTCTTCAGTAGAATTGTATGGTGACTCTTTTCTCGGAATATATTAACCCTCTAACTCTTATTTTAAGGGGTAATTTTTGTCCTTTTTTGTAACAAAATTAAAAAAAAGAAAGAGTGCTATATTCAGCTATGCCGCATATGATTAACCCTTCACCATGGTGCGATAAGAATAAAAACGAATATAAACACTGTTCTGTTTTGTGCCACGCCCACTTCTGAAACTCCGCCTACATTTCGTTGTTTATTGATAAGATGCTTGTTACTTATATGGAAACTTTGTTTCTTGCCGTTCTCCAGACATCCAGAAAAAAGAAACAACAAAAGATTTATGGGTAAAATAAGAGACAGTCGTGTTTTTTGCTCATATCTCAATCAGTTATCAAGCAATCTGGCTCTTCTTCAATAGAAAAATTAAACGGAGCATATGTGAAAGAAATATAAAACAAACTGGTTGCCATTATTTCTGGGGTCTTTGAAAACCCCATTTCAACGGACATCGTCAAATCATTTTTGCTACTCATAACGACCCAGATTGTACTTAAAAGGATCTTTTATAAGTATAGTTGAAATTAAAAATGAAATGACAAACTTATGTAAACCATTTCCACCTGTGATGAAGTGTATAAACAATGTGGCCAATAAGTGCTACCATAAAGAAGATGCAACTTACCAAAATGATTTTATTACATGATATTGGGTTTGTATTTAAGATTTATTTTTTAAAATTTGAATTTTTGGGAGTTTTAAAAAAAGTCTGGTAACACTGCTCTACAGCTTTACAATTTTTTATACATACATACGGATATGTTTAAATTTTCAAGGATCTATGTAAACAAAAAAAAAACAACCCTGACACAGAATTTAATGCAAAGGAATTTATTTATAAAACACAAAAAGTTAAACGAAATCAAGAGCCATTTTGAGAAATAATTTAAAAATTTAAGTTCAGTTAAAGTTGGATTTTTTTATATTTGAATGCACGTAGCAGAAAAAAATCAATATGGCCATCTCCAACAAAACTATTTTTAAAAAATTGTTTAAAACATATTTTAGTAAGTAAAGTTATTTTTGGGAATACAAAATTTATTATTAATAAGATTTCTGTATGACGTGACAAATTTCCAATTTTTTTTATAAAAACACCGTTCATTGTTGAGGGAAAGCTAGTTTCTATTTCACTGGTTGCTTATGCCAGATCATCAGGAAAATATTTTCCAAAGACTTTAGAAAAGATAAAAATATTATACAAATAAAACTTTAAAGCGTATAAGAATTATTAACACTTAAAGTCTTACCTGTAACAATATCTGAGCTTAAACAAAACACCAACTATAAACAGTGAGTTTATCTTTCTGGCATTCCCTTACAATTGGTCAAAAAGAAATATTGGAAATTTAGCACGTCATAAAGGAATTTAAACACATTATTGTCCCCGGAAACCACAAAATGGGTAAATTAGTCGCAGTTTGACCATAGTATGGTTGCCGGTAGGAATTGCTGTTCGGTTTTAGCCGAAATCGAAACCGCCGATTAAATGTCTGAAAGCAGAAACCGAAAACCGGCAAAAAAAACTCTTTTTTAACTTTTACTTTAACAATATATAAATTGGAAATTATACATAATACTCGAACTTCACATACAAAAACTTTATACAAGGTATTTCAAAATTCTTTAAATTCCAAAAAAATACTAAGGAGAACAACCCAGCGGGAAAAAGAAGGGGTACGGATTCCTTCTAGAAGGCCTCTGTACTCCTTCTTTTGGATATGCAAGGCCTTCTCGCTCCATTCCATACTCATATCTTTTTTACACACGTTGTCATTGCGGAGAAGGCCTTCCGATCTCGCTTCTTTAGCAGGTACATAAGAATGGCAACGGGATCAAAAAAATAATTGTTTTGCTTTTGCTTGTGCAAAAAAAAACAATACAAAAAATGTTACTCCTTCTCTACTCCCTTCTCATAGAAGCGAGTGTGGAAGGTGTATCTTATCTTTTACACCAAAGAGCCGAGGCCTTCTATGAGGCATTCTTTAGCAGTTAGATAAGAATAGGAATTTAATCAAAACAATTTTTAAGCAGGCCTTTTAAAAGGCCTGAAGTAAGAAGGTCATCTGAGTTTTACCGCTGGGAAATGTAACCCCTTTAACTCTGAAGTAGACACCTTATTGGAGTGGCTCAAACTACCACCTTGGCCTGGCTGGGGCCACAAGTATTTTGAAGGGAGTTTGTGACTATAGAAAAAAACTCACACTAACAAACGCTTGGGCAAGGCTGGGTCTACTTTTATATGAATGGAGTTTTATACTTCTACGAAAAAATAACAAAGAAAGAATTCTTATGTGTTGTGTATGCTTTTTGAAACGTTTCATTTTGATTTAACAAATTTCAATATTCACAAAATTTCCGTTTGGCCAATTGCGACGCCCACGGTGTTTAAATTAACATTTTCTCATTTTTTCGTAAAAAAACACTTTGATTGAGGAATGCGTAAAGTTTCGTTCTAATAAACTTAATAATTTTATATAAAAAAACTGGGGCCTGATTCCGGCAATCGTGATCGAGTAATTTCTCGATTCGAAAGCAATTTAATATCTAATTATTTCAGTCAATACTGAACGTATCAGTGTTTTAAAGCGTTTATTTGAGTTTCACATTACTGAAAAAATAATTTCGATTCGTTCAGTATCGACTGAAAGAATTCGCAATAAAATAACTTTCGGATCAAGAAAGTACTCGATCACGACTGCCAGAATTACGTCCCTGGAATGAAGTCAAAAAAAGCCTGGCCAAGCTCAGGTAGACACTTAAAGGTTAATAAAAGTACCTGAATTGAAACAAATAAAAAATTGTATTACATACAAAAAATTATATATATGTTTTTGTATGAAGTTTAACTTAATTATTTTCAAACCCGAAAACCGACCGGTTTTAATCATTTTTAAACCGAAACCGCGATTTCACGTTACTACGGCTTTTGGCAAGCTCTAGTTGCCGGTGATAGTAGTTTAGTTAAATTAACCTTAATATGCTGAACATTTTTCTTTAAAAATAGTTTTGTTAGAGGTGACTATTTAAAAAAATTATTTTCTGAGTGTAGAGTTTAACTATAATTTTGTTTTTCCAGACAAACCACGTAGACGTAAATAAATGAAAAAATGTATTTTATTTGAAAAGGTTAAATGGTTTTAGAAATTATAAATAAAAAATTATTTTGTTTGAGAGAAAACAAATGTTCATTCTTTGATGAAAAAGTTTTATTACATTTGGATGCAAAAGCTAGTCTATTTCTTAAATTACTCGGTATTAATCTTAAGAGGCATAAATATTCCGAACTTTTCTTTCATATTACTACGTTCATATTACTACGACTTTAAAGCAAATTCTTATTTAATATAACAATTGAAAAAGCTTTTACCGCTTCTTATTTATACGTGTGTTCACGGGTTAGAGGGTTGAAACGAGATAGCTCTTGTAGCTCTTTGGGAAATAAAATCACTTCCAATTTTTCAAAACTTTGTAAAATAAATGTGTGCATTTATTATTTAGTATTTAAGGGGTAGTTATATAAATAGATTTAATGTTTTTATAGTACATTTATATTTAATTGGAGGTTATGTTCTTCATTGTTTTTGAAAATTTTAAGTCTGATTCCTATAACACTATTGAAAGAACTCATTTTCGAACACCTTTTTCCGTGATTAAATTTAGTTTTATTTAAAAACGTCCTTAGAGTACTTTGGGAGTTTTATGTAAAGTTAAAAAAAATTACTTCATGGGTATTTGTTGACTGTACACTTTCAAGTTTTCGGTAAGGCTGGCTGCAGTTCTTTCAACAGCAGCTGATGGGGGCGTTAATGCTGCAAGTATTGGTACTTCGGTACCTTTTTGTTCACCGTGTTAACAATATCTTTAAAAGTAAGATGTCAAGACTGTATGGCTTTATCAATAAGATCATGTTGAGAACCCAAGTTTTTGGCAAGAACCAGAAATTTATTATAAAAATTCCAGAAGCACATTTCTTAAATTTCTCAAATTCTTTGTTTTCCATTTATTGCTATTAGTTTTTAATTTTTTTTTATTTATTAAATTTTGACAGTAATTGTTTTAATTTTTAATTGAATTTGTGTTGTGTAATTTCAAAAATAAATTAAATTATGACAATGCAATAAAATAAATTTACAAAATAACTTTTAATGTAATTTACTCTCATTAATATAAAATCTCTTAAATATAAGAGACAAATTAATTTTATTTTCCAACAGCATTAATAAATTATCAAATGACACAAGAAATTCAATTCAATTCAATGTTGACACAAGGACACTCATAAATGACGCACACATGTACATACACAATAAAGATATTGAATGGAAATCTAATACATTTTCTATAGAGAATAGCCACAACTACAAAATTGTATGTATCATTTATGATTAAAAAAACTTTACAAATTTCCCGAAACCCCAAAGGAAAATTGTTAAATTTAGTTTAAATTGAAAAACTCCTTAAGAACTGAAAATTGAATTTAAGCACCATGGCAAAAAACCAAAACTACATTATCTGTCTGTTTTCCACCTTATTAAACAATTGTGAGTTTCAATTTGTATTTAATTTTTTTTTTACAAAAATCCATTAATATTGTTTGCTTTTCATGCTTGCTGACTTGCTTTGGGAGTCATAACAAATCAAGCGATTTTATTTCTATTTTAGTATTCATTCATATCATTTTACATAATCGCAGAGGTAGTATTTAAAATTTAGAAAAAGTGTAGTGGAAAATATAAGAAAAACGAAAACAAAGTATTTGTGACACGTTTGTCTGGATATGACATTTAAAAATGAGACATGTTTAAATATGTCTGTGTGTGTTTATGTGTGCGTGTGTAAAACAAAAACACAAAATATAACCTGTTTACCACGCCTGAATTTATTTTCATAAGCACGACAAAAAGGAACCAAATCGTAATATATGTATACAAACAAGGTAAACAATGGTTAAGTATATTTTTACATGTTAAAGTGTATGCCTTTTAGTTAAAAGGCAGTAGTAAAAAGAAGCAGTAAAGATGCCTTCCACAAGGTATTATTAAGCATCTTCCATCACTTCCCATCTCAATCTACAGACATATTTAATAAAATCTCCAAAGCTATTTGTAGACTTTTCTTAAAGTTCACAATTATCTTGAATCATTTTTACGAAAAATTATCATTTAAGTCGTAACTTTAACTATTTTGCTGCATGATAACTTCCCATGTCGATATCTTTGTTTGACAGCACAGAATGTCAAATTGTGTTGACAGTTTTGTTCAGCAATGTTATACAAATCATCATGAATTGTTTAGCGCTGAACAAATTGTGGAAATTTACTTTGAACAAATAACTCTGTTCGCGAATTTCGTCAATTTTACGTTCAACATTATCCATAATCCAAACATAAGCCTAGTCGGCAAGCAATTCGTGAAGTTATTTTTTAATTTTACTCTGCTCGAGTCAAAACCACAAACAAGGCCAAGAAATGTTGGTGCCAAAGATAATAAGAAATATATGAGCAAGGAGGTGCCGTTACGGTGAATGGCGAGTGTCATCGATCCATGGTGAATTTTTGTTTGAAAAAGCAGCAAGCTAACCATTCACGAAACTTCGTTCCAACGAGATGGCACACTTGCCATAAAGCGCACTTAACAGTCAATTATTGCAAAATCAATTTGGTGACAACTTTATTTCCAGAAGTGGTCCTGTTCACTGGCCCCCTCGTGCAAGCGATTTAACGCCTCTGCATTACTTTTTATGGGGATTTGTCAAGTTATTAGCGTATACCGACAAACTAGCAACTCTTGAAGTATTGGAAGCCGATATTCAAGCTACCATTGACGCCATACACAACAAAAATTCATTCCAACAATTTTTATATCTTCCCATTGTAAATTCTCATGCAGCAGAAAAAACACCCTACACAATTATATCTCTATAAGGCAACCCGTGCCATATTCTCTTACCTACTAAAATGTTATAGTCAGTGTTCGAAAATAAACAGAATATAATTTAGCGTTCGGCGCACACACCCAACAACGATATCTTTTTTTTAGAGTTTGTGTAAACGAACACAATCCTTAATACCGTTTGTAACTATTTTCAAGAAAGAGCCGTACATTATGTAGTGTTATGTTTTTCGTTAAAAAGCAGAAAAATCGTGTAAGTACTTTAGACAAACACTATATTTTAATGTTTTATAATGTTACTTTTTTTATATTGATAAAGAAATTAATAAACAAAAAATTTTAGCAACGAACGCAGAACGAACAGCTTGTTGATGTATTGTGTATATGTTTTGTTTGTGTAAAACCATTTGGCTGGCTTTTTGTTTTGTTTTTGTATTTTGTTTTTGTAAAAAATTTTTGGTTGTTTTTTTTTGTACCAGCCAAAAGTCTCTACGCACAACAGAAACGAACTAACATTAATGAGCTGCACCGAACACAACGAAGTTTTTGGTAAAAAGAAAAACCGAACGGAATTAAATGTTCTCATTTTTTTGTTGAGATGTATAAGAATAGTATTATTTTTCGAAAGATGCCAAACAGGGAAACGTTATTTTTTTAATGATTTTCTACACAAACACTTTAAGCGTTTGTGTTTTTTTACAAATCTACCGAAGCGAACACTAAGGAGCGATATTTAGTATTGATTTTCTAACACTTTGTATGCTAAATTGCACAATGTTGTTTCTAAAATATGAAAAAAAGAGCCACATATTATTGTTTAATTTAAAGCATACGAAATATAATCTGGCATGCTTGAAGCGACTCATGCACTATAATTATTTAATTATAATTGTTAAATTATTTGCATTGTACAATTATATCTCCAATGTGTATGTGATATGCGAAGGTGACACAATATATTGCAAGAATCAAGATCCTATCGAATTTTATAGCACAGCGAAAAAAAGTGCAATATACTGTGAAATATGTTGGCATCAATGTACAATGTTTTTGTGCTTGTAAGGTTATGTTTTTTTTTTAATAAGAGTTGCGTCATGTTTTAATTTCGACCGTTGTGACACTTGCTGAATAATATAGGCAATGACGAAATAATATGGCGAATACCATATACAATAATATTGTACATAGATGGGTCGCATAAGAAATCGAAAGGAAGTGTAATTTAAATCGAGCGAGATTTTTTACTAAATTTTTTTAAAAATTACCGTAGTTTTACCTAGTTTTAAGAGTTGTTCTTGCAACGATACTTGGTACAGGCTTGTTTTCCATATTTGTTCAATTTTAAATCCATTTAATATTGCTTATTAGATCATGACCGAATTTAATGCTGGAAAATAAACAGTAAAAGTGTAATATTTGGCTGGGCCGACCTTTGCAAGTAAAAATAGTTTAGAATCTAAATTTCGGAATCTAAAAGCCAGTATTAATAAAAACTAACATCAGACTTTTTTAATTCTTTATTGTTTTTGGCGTATTAAAGTCTTTTGTAAATTAAGTATCAATCTTTACGAAATTAAGCAGCGTGATTTCTATAACAGTCAAATTTTTAGTTTGTACGGTTTTAGGCGAAGTAAATTTTTTTATGAGAGTAGACTTGAGTTCTGTGGTTAATTGCACTGTGTCACAAATTTTCAACAAGGTCGTGACCAAATGAATCTGATACCTAATCTCTATGTAAATAAATTTATAATCCAATTAATATTTTTGAAGATAT
Organism: Pollenia labialis; assembly: GCA_949318255.1. Lineage (NCBI taxonomy): Eukaryota > Metazoa > Arthropoda > Insecta > Diptera > Polleniidae > Pollenia > Pollenia labialis. The sequence continues at coordinate 116,795,740 of OX439142.1, forward strand.
TTACATTTAAGTCGCATCATCTTTTTTAAAATCACAAATAACGTTTATAAGGGAAATATCTCGAAAACTGTTCCACTTTTGACAACTACGACTTCATATTTGGATTCAGCTGACATAAATATGAGGTGTCATTTGATCAAAAACCTGTCATGTAGTGTTATGGACCGATCTTGACAAAATTTTCCAATGTGATTTCTCGTCACACAAATGAGTTCTATAAGAATTTTTGCCAGCTAAAAAAAATTAAAATTTCTTTAATGCAGTTGTTCCACGTTTGGGCTCATAATATTTTCTAGTGAACCGATTTTTCTGGATTTCAATTCCAAATTGCCTAGGAAAACTAGAAACGATATCTTAAGCATGTCTTCGACTACCTGGCAGTACGGCAACTAGAATGATGCAGCACCTTAACAGGTAATACAGGACCATGGTCAAGAACCTTTGGGGATTATATTGTGGTTGCAATTTCATCCAAACTACAGACACGAAACCCTTAAAAATACAGGTTAAATCCTGAAATTGCCTGTAATTTTATAAAAATTTCGCCTGTAGATAGACATCCGTATCTGTTGCCTCTAGTCAATAGCATCTGCTTTGTATTTGAACGGCCGTTAGTAGGCAGATGACGATCAATCGTTTTTTAGAGCGTCCAAAGGTCAGAAATTTATGACAGGTACCTACGTTATTCTAAAACTTGTTTGCAGTTTGCGATTTTGCAAAAAAAATAATCTCAGTCCTTTTTAAATTTATAATTTTTAAAAGCCATAATGCAAGAAACATGAATAAAAGAGTACAGTTTGTTAAACAATAGAATATTAAAAAAACAAATAAAGGTGTAGAAAAAACGTTATTATTAATGTAAACCGTTACTTGGCCTACAAGTCTGTCTGTGTACTCGTGCATGTTGTACATGTCATTTAATATTTCACTTTAACTTTGGTCCATTGTTCGTTCGCTCGTTCCTTCGTTATCTTGCATGTCAATAACAAAAATTTTTACACAACAGTAATGTGTGTTTATTTTGTAACATGTGTTTACATATGATTTATTATATTAAAAAATTAAATAAAAAAACTACCAGTCAGTATAATGTTTTTGTCATTTCCCTGATGTGAAAGCACTTGTTGACTTAATTTCCTACAAAATATTCATCTTAAAGAATTTTAATTTCTATTTGGCCTTTTAATATTTCACATTTTTATAAAATTTGTTACAAAAAGAGCGTGTTATAAGAGCGTATAAGTAATATTACCTAAATGTATCATATCATATATTACTCATACGTCCCAATTGTGTAGAACAGATTAAGGATTTTTCATATCGGATCTTATTGAATTCTATTCCATTTATTTTTTGTGTTATTTTTTATTAAAGTCTTACTTAATTTCGTATTAAACATACATTTATCATAATAATTTTATGTAGATATGTCATAAAAATTTCTAAAATAATGATTAATGTCTGGTATTAAAAAGTTTAAAAGAGAATTTTTTTGATTTTTTAATAAAAAAAATATTTTTTGTAAAGAAAGTGGTACAGACCTTAAGTCACAAAAAATATTCCATTTTTATAAAAAGCTTATGCAATTTTTAATGAGAATTTGATTTATAAATCTTTTATAAATCTAAAATTTGTTTTACGATAGAGACGTTGTGTGTGTTAATAATATCATATAGAAAAGAGCTTAAACTATAACAGAAAATTTAAAGCTAATTAAAGATATTTTTATGTTATGCAATACATATTTTTTAAATTTTAATTAATTAAAAGTAAATAAATTTGATTAAATTAAACAATTTTTTTATAAATTTTTTAAATAATCGTTTTCATCCGAAAACAAGTCTAACGACTTATGAAAAACTTTTCAAGTATGATTATCGCCTCTTATTCTGTTTTAAATGTCTTGAAATTCTATTATTACCAAATGTTCAATAAATTGCAATTTTGTAAAATCATCCCGCAAATTAAAAATTTTTGCAAAATTTCCTATAAATACCAAATTTCTTATTAGATATATTTTCTTTAAATTATCAAATTCTCCTTTTTGATTTAAATAGCAAAATGTTCATTAAAATAATGCAAAAAATCTGACAAAACTAAAAAATTTATAATAAGATACCAAACCTATAAGATACAAAATTTTTGCAAACTTTCCTATAAGATAGCAAATTTTCTAAAAAATCGCTAATTTCTGCAACTTTCTATAAAATTTTAAAAAAAAATTATATAAAATTTTTTGTAAAACTTTCTATAAAAACCAATACTTTTTTTTTTGCAAAATTTCCCATAAAAATGCTTATTTTTTTACTTTTCTATAAAATATGTAAAAAAACCATATTACAATTTTTGTAAAACTTCCTATAAAAAAGCAATCCTTTTTAAAATATCATAAAAATAACTCAAATTGTCTACAAAATAGAAAATTTTTGCAAAATTTGCATTATCATAACACAGTACGGCACGAAAAAATAACCATATACGGACAAAAAAAAACCATAAAGGACCATAAAAAAGACACCGTTTCCCAGTTTTGCCCAAAGTCATGCACTTTTTTTAATGGGCCCTTAAAGATTTGGGGCCTCGGTGTCATTTTTGCAAAAGGCTTAGGAAAGAAATATTTTTTAATATCATTACAAACTAAAGACATATGTAAGTACTATTTTCAATTTAAAACTTACCACTTTTAAAAATCATTTTTTTTACTTTGAATTTCATTTCTTTTAATTTTAAAAGCCGCTTTCTTAGAGAAAAAGTTTCATTAATTAATACAAAAAAAAAAACACTTGCAAATGTGTGTAGCCGTATTTAATATTTACAGTTTAACCAAAAAAACCTCACAAATACACAGACATATTTAGAAATTTGTCAAATTGCTTTGCTTTATAAGAAAACTACACAAACAGTTAAATTTTTTTTTTAACAATTTTAACAACATAAACGATTAAACAAACAAAGGAGTAATTAAGCGAGATAGAGAGAGAGTGTGTGTGTGATAGTAATAGTTTACACAAACACTAAACAAAATAAATGTTTCAGGATAAGCTAAATAACAAGAACAACAACTACAACAGTAAACAGGAATGGTAACTCTGTTGCGAATTATTAACTTTTAATTGCCAATTTTTTAATCGGTATTTTTTACTTTTTTCTTTTGTTATTTTTCTATTGAAATTTAGTTCAATATTTTTCTTTTATTTGTGTTTGTTTTAAAGATTTTTTTTTTATTTATCAAAGAAATTTAATTATCTAAGATCATTTAACATTTTTATTAAGAATTAACAAATATGTATCTGTTTTTATTACTCATTATTTTTCTGTAGTAATAAATTGTTTTTTTTCTTTCGCCTTTTATATTTTACACTTAGACTATAAATTAATTGTTGCTAAATGTTAATTAAAATATTTGTTGATTTGATTATTATTTTAATTTTATTCTTTTTTTTCGTTTTGCTTTTAAATTTATTGCATTTTTTTTTTGTTTAATTCATTATTTTAGGAAGGTTTTTATGAATTTGTATTCTTGTATTTTTGATTAAATTTTTTGCGTGTCTGTTAATGGTCGGTTTATTATATGACCTGAAATGAAATAGATTGAAAAATTTTATTTTGTTGTTTTTATGTTGGTGTGTTGCTTTATAGCAATCTCTGTATGGAGAAATGCTATAAAGTAACACATGTGTTTTTGCTATTTTAACAGGCCGTTTAATATTCATAATTATTATTATTATTTTTTTTTAATAGTAAATTCATTATCATTTTAGTCGAAACTTTTAGTTTAAAAATTTTACAGGTGCATTAAACTGGGTGGGTGTTTTTTCGGGTTTTTAAGTTGGTATTTTATATTAATTTATAATAAATTTTAGGAATATTTTAAATAAAAAGTGAATATGTTTAGGAAAATAGAAAGTCCTATTTTAAAGTGAAACGTGTATCGACCATTAAACAGATCATAACGTATAGTTTAGAAATAACGAAAGAGGATTAAATTCGAAAAGAAAAAAATTGACAATTTTTTATATGTTTAAATTAAAATTACATACAGTTTAAAGTTGTTAAGCAGAAAACATTTCGTATCGATATTCGAGATTTAAGTATAAAACAATGCGAATTCAACAAGGTAAACTCTTTAGAGCAGCTGTTCGTCAGCTGTTAAATCCAATTTGTCAAAAAATTTTCTTTTTTTAAATTTTTTGGTTTTGATTTAAATTAAATTGTAATCGTTAAAATTTTTTTAAAAAGTTGTAATAAAAAATCAAACGCAATACAATAATAAAAAAGAAAATGCAGTTGATAGATTATTTTCGTGAAGATATAACAAATCATTTTATGTAAGTCAAGAACAAGCTTCCTATAACAAATACTCATTGATTAACAATTTTGTTTATCCCTTATTAGCTCTAGTTGTGTAGCTAGTTAAGGAAGAGCTATAGCGTACACTCCAATAGATGTTATACGTTCCCGCCTTATGAATCAACGACATGTTACGATAGTAAATGGAATGGTTACAGCAGCAACGTCTTCAAAAATCAATACTGGTAGTTAAGATCGTACTATATAGGTATTTTGTAGTTACTATATTATCTTTACTTGATTTTAAATACACGAAACAAAATGGTTTTTACAGACTAAATGTAATGAAGGTTGTCTGGCTTTATGTAAAGGTTTCAAAAACACTTGGGTACGCATGGGTCCTTGGAATGTTAAATTCTTTATAACCTTTGAGCAATTAAATAAATATTAATACAAAAATTATTGCTCGGTTTAATATTTTTACTCATGGCTAGCAAACCGGCTAACTCCCTTTCAGCACATTTTACAAGTGAGATTAAGAGACTTAGACATGTCCGTCTGTTCAAGTTGAAATATAATTGAAATCCAGCACAATCGGATTAGTTTGAAGCTATAAAACTAAATGAGGAACTACATCCCTAAAAAATCTATTATTAAGTTACAAAAACTAACATAAAATTATGACATGATGCACCATTACTCATTAAATCCTCAAAAGTAAATAAATGGCCTATGTTTGTTGTTGTTTACGTTTTCATCAGATTTTTTGTAAAACAACTATTCTGGAAATTTGGATTTGTTACACTACAAAACGCCTGTTATTTTTGTTAGAGCTGTATTGGTTGCAGCGACGAGTTTACCTTGTTGAATTCGCCTTGGTTTAAAAGTTATTTCACTATGCAAGCGGCTTTTTGAGTAATTTTATTACCAAAACTTAACGGTGTTAAGGTGCACAATTTTGGATGATTTGATGTTTAAACAGTAAAGGAGAGTAATCTTAACGGTAATCTGGAAAAAATGGCTTTTACAACGTTATTCGCGGCATTGCTTTAATCGTTTTGAAATTTTGGGCATTTCTGGAGGGTCTTATGCATTTGTGCTGAAGATTGTAAAGTATTAAAATATTCGTCACAATCGTTTAAGAATACCGATCAACTCAGAATAAACTTAAACAAGTAAAAGTAATTTAATGAAATTTCAGTCTTTACAGCCAATAATGACTTAATTTGTACCAAAAAATGGCTTAATACTGGCTAAAGAAAATGTCTGAACAAGTTTTTATAACTAAAGTACATTATTTTAATTGAAAAGGTAACAACACTACTTATTAATAAGATTTCTCTGTGATGTGCTTAATTTCTGTGTTTATTATTACTTTTTTTAATTTCCTTATATTTTTTAATCGATTATATAAGAAATCAGTTTCTAGTAATAACTAAATACCCAATAAAAAAAACTTTCCGGTTTTGTGAAGCAGTATTTGTCCATTTTAAAAATTAAACGCACAATTTTGCGCTACGCAATAAGATTTAAAAATATTCAGTTATGTAAGTGAACACATTTTTAACAAATTTTATTTAAAAAAAAATAACACCAAAAACTTCAGTCTATGAAGTTAACCAGTTTTTATATACGTTGAACGAAGCGATTTTGTTTCAAACGTATTGCTTAAAAGTGACAACCCGCCAGGTTAAATATATGCCTTCCATGTCCCTTACAAACCTCCTTCTTTTGAATCTGTAATTTTTTTGGAAAGGATTATTGGTGCGACCGTAGTAAACAATGTTACTTTTGGCAAAAATAGGCTACTTGAAGAAAATTTAGAGAAAATTCTAAAACCTAAAGGGCCAAATGCATCGGTCATATGCTTGAAATGCAGGCGAATTTAATGTTGTTTGTGCATTCGCAGTCATATTTAAGTTAGTTTGATTTGCCATTAAGCATCTTCGGTCAACATGCAATAACATGTTCACTATAACTACCATAGCGCTTGATGAGTAATTTGATTAATTTATTTGCCCTTTATGATCTTTTTAACCCTTAAAAGTGACAGCTTTTATATGCTTTATATGGTTTGTAGTTGATCTTCAACGGGAACTATACATAATTAAAGTTACGTAAATCATGGCTTTGATTACAAACGAACTATGGCGCCACAACAAAGAAGACAGGTAGACTCTAGGGTAACTAACGTAAGTTTTTTTGAGGTAGATTTGAGGGTTAAAATACACTAAAGTAAAGTTTGGAAGTACGAAGTAATAAAATCAGTGCTTTTAAAGCGCTGAAAAGAGCTATCATGGTCTAGTGAATGCTTTTGAAATAAATTGTTCAAAAAAGCTGAAGTGCTGAACAATGAAACAAACGTATGGCAACGAAAGTCAATTTCAAGACGAATATCAAGGAGCCCTTCTCTTAAATAAAGAAAAGAAAAAATAGAGCAAACTTTATTTTTCTTAAGGTTAAAAATGCGCTTTTTTGTCAGCGAAAACTAATGCTAATAACAGGAAACTTTCCATACAAACATCTTTGATACCTTCAGCAGGGCTGTAAGCGATTATTCGGAGCACATGTATTTATTTTTACATACGTTTATTTTAATATATTATATTTACACATGCCCTTGGCCTTTATTTGCATCAAATTAAATTAATTTAAGTTGTTTTTTTACATTTTGTTTTCATCTAATCATATTTCCTTATTTTCTCTATTTTCTTAATGATCTTTTTTAAATTTTTTCAACAAAAAATATTTTAGCTTTTAGCAATTTTCACTTAATGCAAACAAGAAAGTATAGCCGACTTAATTATACCCTAGTCCTTTGTATTTACTGACAAATTTTCAAAAAGTGTACCAGTTTGTGAACTAAAAATAATCATGATCCAACCGAATCAACGTTATCTTATGAAGTAAGGGTTCATACAAAGCGGCCCATACACTTGCAATATGATTGCTAAATTATTCGTACGGTAAAATTACACCGTCAATTTGCATATGATATTCGGAGGTGGCACACTATGTTGGCAACAGTCAAGACACTTTGGCTTCGTTTTGCTAAAAAGAAGTGCAATATACCGTGAAATTGGTTAGCAACATTGTACAACGTTGTTTTGATAATGGATTGTATTATTATACCCTTCACCGAAGGTAAAAGGGTATATATAAATTTGTCATTCCGTTTATAATTTCTACAATATTGATCCTACACCCTATAAGGTATATATATTCGGGGTCCTTATGAAAAGCGAAGTTGATTTAATGATGTCCGTCTGTCCGTCTGTCCGCCTGTCTGTAGAAATGGGTTTTCCGAAGACCCCATATATGATGGGGGCCAGGTTATTATACATTTATGTCACATATGGTCCGGAATTATTTGCTATTGAAAGATCGGTCCACAAATGGCTGAGATATGAGCAAAAAACCACGACTACCCCTAATTTTTCCCAAAAATCCCTTGTGGTTGTGGTATTTTTATTACTTTTTCTGTATATCTGGGGAACGGCAAGAGCCATAGTTTCCAAATTAGGTACATGCATGTAGGTTGCCAATACACACCATCCTACAAAATGTGGGCGGGATTGGAGAAGTGGGCGTGGTACCTCCCGTACAAAAAAAATTAAAAATTGTATAAAAACCTACATTTTAGGGCTGCCATATGTCCAATGGATACCAAAATATCGGAATTTTTTATAGAACATATTTTATAAAAAACTCTGAAAAATCGGTTCAGATACGAAAAAGTTATGGCCAAAATAATTTTTTTTTTTTAAATACCCATTTTCTGGAACCAAAGATCTTCCCGAGTCCAAGTTTTATATCGGTACATAAATCTTTCAAATCGTTTTAAAAATGGCTGCGTTATAACCAAAATACTGAAATCCCAAAATTAATCTTTTTATACCCTTCACCGAAGGTAAATGGGTATATATAAGTTTGTCATTCCGTTTGTAATTTCTACAATATTGATCCTACACCCTATAAAGTATATATATTCGGGGTCCTTAAGAAAAGTGAAGTTGATTTAACGATGTCCGTCTGTCCGTCTGTCTGTTGAAATGGGTTTTCCGAAGAACCCATATATGATGCGGCCAGGTTATTATACATTTATGTCACATATGGTCCGGAATTGTTTGCTATTGAAATTCAAAAAGATCGGTCCACAAATGGCTGAGATATGTTCCGGAAGCTGAGGTAAAATATAGACCTATTTTAAGAAAACTTGGTAGGATAATTTAAGTTAAACTAATATATTTTTGGACTCTGTGACATGGCTGATTATAAGATAAATAATGGGCAGATAGACTCTATTCTCTGTATAGGAGCAATGTGAAATTTTAGCCCAATTCACACCATTTTCAACAGGTTTTGGTCTTGTAGCAGGTAGATTTTAATAAATTAACTTAAAGAGTGCGACGAGAACTTTGTGCATAATTAGCTTTCCAGACGGATGGACAAAAAATATTTGTGAATGTTACACACTTCAACACAAACGCATAATACCTTCTCCACAATGGCGATGTCGGTTTAATAAAACCTACAAGTGCTTAGCGTCACAATAAGATAGAAAAACATTAATATTTTTTTGTATATTATTTACTTGGCAAAATTAGTAAGCATGAACCCAGCAAAATGTTTAAGAAGATTAGGTAAAGCTGAATGGTGCTGATAAAATTGTTTTAAAAAAAATTTTGATAACAGAAAATAGTTTTGCTTTCTTCATAAGTTTTGCTTTCAAGGATACACAATGTTTTTTATTTATATTATTTATAATAATTTAATTCATTGAAGAAACGAAAAGACCAAACACTTGTTTGCTGAACAAAGACATTTATTATTTAAACATTAATTAAATTGCTTTTGTTAATCTACATTTTCCTTAATTTTTCTTGGTTATTTTACTATAAATGCTAAAAACAAAATGTTTACATCAAACTATTTACTAACAATAAAAGAATTAAACATTAATACAACAAAAGGAACTAAATTTTCAAATTTTCAAATTTGAATAAAATTAAATATTGTTTTAATATTCCTAAATTTAGGAATACTACAACAAGACAATGTGTAAAATAAAATAAAACACACAAGCCAACGAACAATGAAAAAAACAAAAATACATGCACTCAGGCACATGTGAATCATCGCATAGAATTTGATCTAAATTTTGAAATGTTTTTACAAAACAATTGTTTATTTCTTCCCAGGAAAATTGTGTTTAATGAATAAATATAATAAATTTATAAACTAAATTTAACAATTGTTTGTATTGTGTTGGGGTTTTAAATTTTTTTATTTTTCGTTTCAAAGAATTTTTATATAGTTTACGGATATAATGAAGGTTATACTAGGCGTGCGATTTACTACTTGTGGAAGAGGAACGAACAATATTAAGTATACGTCATGAGTGACACAATTAGCTGTACAAATTGTAGTAGATTAAATTGCTGGCAACATTTGTCTAAAGAATATCGCTAAAACAGAATAAAAAATAGCAAGAAATATGCAAAATTTTAGATATTTTAAAATATTTAGCGATTCATTGCTAAGAAAAATCTCTTTTACAAATAAAAAAATAATTCAGGAAGCATGTAACACTTGCTGATATCCAATTAAAATTTTAATTAAGTGTTTTAAATGAGCCCCCTCTTCGTCTAAAGTAATCAATACAAAACCATTTTTAATGAATATGTTTAAAAACCTTTCAACTTTCACAACTGGTCAAATCAAATCGTATACGGGTTACCCGGTCTGTATCATGTTTAGGGCCTCATAGCTAAAGATCCACTGAAACAAATTTCATAAATGGTCAATAAAACGACACAAAAAGGCTTTTAATTTCTTAGTTCGAAGTAGCAATATGTTATTAGCATTAGCTTCAAACGCTTAGATGTTCTAGTAAATTATAATTTTAATACTCTAATAATATTAAAACTAGACAAAATTAGCAATTGGTTTTTCACAAAATTTAGTAGTGAACACATTAATAAAAATCTAATAAAACAAGTATTAAGAGTAGGTACTATTCGGAATCTTTATTCAATTATAAATGCGCTGTATCAATTGTTTAAGTAAGATAAAAGTTTAAGAGTCGAAAAACAGAGTAATAATATTGAAAGAATTTACATTACATATATGAAATTCTAGAAAAATTGTTTTTATTTTACTTTATTTCAAACTAATTGCAGCAGTTCGCCAGTAAGCTAATTGGTTAACTTGGCTGCCTGTTAATGAATAAACAAGAAACCAATTGTATACACGTAGGAAAAAAACATGATTACTAAGTGGTCACTACGAACATTTTTATTCATACTTGCCTAATATGTTTACCCTAATAAGTTCATTATAGTCCTAATATAATTTGAAAACATATTCTTTGTCCTTCAACTTTTTTTAATTTACTATATTAATATTATATTATGTTTTACACCTAAAAAGTTACTCTGTTCTAGATAAAAATAAATACCAATGTAAAATTAACATGGAAAATGTTGATTGAGAATCATAGTAAATTTCAGCAAAAGTATGCCCTTTATTTAAATTTACCATTATCTTATATTAATTTTAAATGCAAAATATTAAAATAATCTTAAATCACACTTATTCAATAGTATTCACTGTTAAAAAAAAATAAAAAAAAAATTAAAATATGTATAAATAATTATGGATTCAATATTGAATCCATTAAAAACAAATAAAAATGTCGACGAAAGTGGACAAAAAAACATAATAAACGAATGTATTCAGGTTTTCAAGACAAAGTCTTGACAGATAGAATACGAAAAACAGAGGAAAAAGGAGGCAACATGTAATTTGAAATTTAAGTGATAATAACAGCAAATTTCGAACCACCAGTACTACTGGTTAAAGATTTATGTTTGACTGTTGGCTAACGGGCACCGCAGTGGTGCAGTGGATAGAACACAAAGATCTTCTGACGATAGAAAGTGGTGTTTCTTGAAACATGTAAAGATCAACCCGGGTTCAAATCCCAGCTCAACCAAGAAAAATTATCAATAAATTTTAATAAAAATTCCAAGTTGAAAGTTCCCTCAAGTGAAAATAATTTAATGAAAATTAAATTTGATGAACTCAAGCCTAATTAAAGAATATCAAAAATTAAAAATTAACAGTTCAACTAAAAATCAAAATTGTTCGTAGAATGATGACGAAAACCATATCGGGCGATTCTGCTGATGCTTCTGTTGACAAAGGAGAATACAAAATAAGTGAAGCATGTGTTTCAGGGGTGAGTGTATTGAATTATTCTTAAAAAAAATGCATGTGTTGTCTCTATAGCTTCTTCACACTGCTATTACACACTCAAACAATTTGATTCTACATGAAATTCACGTTGTTTCAACTTGAAATAACTTTCATTTAACGTGATTCGGATTGTTATTTCAATATATGTAAATGACATTTTGCTCTAACTTTACTGCAATGTTAAATTAACATGAATTATAGTTATTTTAAAAGAAAAAATGTTGTTAGCAAGTTATTGTAAAATCAGGTGGAATTAACATGAAAAACGTATGAAGCAAAATCAACACCGAACAATTTTAAATCAACCTTGTTTTCTACGTTTTTAACTTGATTTTCTGTGTGTATTAAAATACATTCTCTAATTGAGCAAACAAATAATTGCCAAAACAAACAATAAGGGTCCTCATGAAATCGTGTGCAAACTGTGCAGTTTTACGCCCTCGTAAATGAACTGTCAAAAATTGTGTGAGAATTCATTTACACAAACATGGTAAATTTGCCCAACAATTTTGTCTCGTAAACTTGCGATGTTCAATTGTGCATTTATACAAACAGTACTTGGCAGTACTTCTAATAAAAAAATGTGTGATTTTGGAACAGAATGATGAGCAAATGGCATTGCGTAACGAAAATATTCTCCAGCTGCAAGAACATAAGTGAACTCCTCCAAAATTTCCTCTTCTGCCTTACATTGGTTTTCTTTTAAATACATACATAAAGTGTTTACATATGTATATAAAATTAAACAAAACAAATTAAAGATTACCGTCGTGATTTCCAAAAAAATTGAAGTGTTAGCGTATAACAAACAACAACTTCTTCAAATAATGTGAGTAGTTTAGTCTTATGGCTTTCTTTAGGCATATTTGCTTTTTAGGCACAAGTTATAACCTTTATTTTATTTAAATTTTTTTGGTATTGACGTTTCTTGCCAACTGACATTTAGTGTTTACAATTACACAAAGCCCCTTTCATGAAACAAGTCTCGTAAGTTTGCGCTTTTGCACAAATGGCAATTTTACGCGACATCATGAGGACCCTTAATGCGTATTTTAAGAACAAGGTTTCGTTTAAATGTACTAAATTCCCATTTCGTACTATTGACTAATTGAAATTTATTGTTGATGGGATAAGCTATTCCAATGCGCATTTCACTGGTGTCTTAGGCCAGATCGTCAGGAGACTTCATCAAACATTTTTAGAAAAACTAAGGATATTATATATAAATAAAATTGTCAAATGAATAAGAATTATAAACCTCAGTTATTTATATATAATTATAAAAATACATACAAACATGTATAATCGTTGTCTTTCTTGCTGCCAAAAATACCTACAACATTGAAAAAAGTTGGGAGTCAGCTAATTGAAATTATCTGTACGGCAAAAAAAAGGAAAATAAATAATTGGCAGATGAGTGCTGGTTAGCTCTGCGACAGAGTTTCTTTAATGTGAAGTTTTTCGTTGGGAAAAAAGATAAACGCGTAATGAGAAAACGGCCATTAAATGTATGTATTTAATTTTATTTTTTAATAATTACTTTACTGTTTATATAAAACAAAGTATATGTACATACATTTTTATTTTTAATAAAAAAAAAACATTTTCGAGAATAAATTGGCTTTTGATTTTATTGTGAGAACCATATAACATGTTAAAATAGACATTTTGCATGGCTTTGGGAAACATAGAAACATGGTTGAAAAGGTCGTTTGCGTTTTTCTTCTGAACATAATAATATGTTTGAGACCATCGTAAGTTAAAAACATTATGTCTGAACATATAAGGTTACTTAAAGCTTGTTTGACACAATCATAACCACAAACATTAATGATAGTTTTCGATTGTGATTGCATCAACCATGTGTTTTCTTTGCGTCAGTATTGGTTCAGTGATGGTGGCAAACGTTTCATGCTAAACGTTGGCAGAAACTACTTAGCAATCTTATATGTGCTAAGTATACCCAATCTCTTCCAAGCACTCTAAAGATAATATCTGAAAATTTCCCATATGAAGGCTCTAAGAGTTGTCGGGACGAATATCGAACTCGAGATATCTAAGGCAGATCGTGCTCTAGCTAGTCTATTCGCTTGTGCGCGGGAATCCACTTAAGATTAATATATCAGTTTGATATCTAATTGCTGACGTCCACGTATGATGTAGGGGGTAGGATACCATCTAATACATGTTCATATAATACCAGTGACATCCGTGCGGCTTGACTGTTCACATAAATTTCGTTCTTTCCACGTGTATCGCAACCATGAAAAAAGCTGCATGCCTGTCATATTGTAAATTTCTCTGCTTGAAATTTGCTGGCTACACGGTTAGAGTTGCTTATGTGGAGTTCAAACGTTCATGTGAAAACCGAACCCGACGTTGCCATTTCTTCATTTTTATCCATAAGGGAAGACCTTAAAGAGCTGTTTGAACTTTATCTAAGGTTTTGTGTAATTTGTGGGTTTGCTTAGAAGAGATGATAAAAGGGTAAGTAACCTCGCCTGACAGTTTATCCTTTCCTTCTAACAACCGGTTGCAAGCAGTGTAATTATACTGGTAACGACAGCGGCTTTTATACGGATGTTGATCGATATAAGGTACAGTATTTAATTCATTAGGCTAGTTGGTAGTGAACTTGTCTAACAGTGCGAAGATTGCGGGATCGATTTACGCCAGAGACTCTCACCCATTTCTCAACAATAGCAGTAAGGTGTACGTTACTATCGCTCGGTAAATTCCAAATATATTTATTCAAATATTATAATTATAATTATTTTTCGTTTCTATACTTAAATTCTGTAAAATGTTGGTGACAATCGGTTCATCCCATCCAAAGTTATGCAAAAAAAAGGTATCTTGGCATTAAACTGCATGTTGTATCGTCCGTTAACATTAAAAGCTTCTTCTGATAAACTCACTTTTTCGACGTAGCAAGTTTTGGAATTGAGCTATCGAAATGCTTCGTTAGTTAAGAGGAAATGAATTATTTTCCACAATTAAATGTAAGCCCTCTCAGCCATTGGCTTGTCAGTTTGTTAAAAGGGGTTATTGTTAATACATCATAAGTCACCCGAATTGAAAAACTAGGTTGATGAGTTTTTCCTTTTGATTTTACCCATCGCAACATCCCCTCAAGAAATTAAAAGAATTTTCCTATTAGTTTCTGATTAGGGAATGGTAAATTGATTCCAAAATCGAATTTTTTTATTTCGATTTTTGAAATCGATTGATCGTTCCTCAAAATCGTTTAAAATAAATTTGCAAACTTATTATAACTTATATCACAAAGGGGGATGCAGCTGCAATTTTTTTTGGAAAATTACTGGAGTAATTGAATTAAGAGTTTTACAGTGGGTAGTAGATATGACTACTGTTTAAATGTCCCTACAAAAAGCGGAAATGTATTATTTAGAGGAACCAGTGTGATATGTTTGTACATTTCACATATTAAAGTTGGGTTCTGAATTTTAGCAATATTTTTTATAATAAATTAAATCCATTTCAAAATAATGGATAGTATTTTAAAGACTTATGACAAAAGTTCTTGGTCTGTGGAGAATGTTTCTTTGCTAAGTTACTATTAAGTAAGCTTAAGAAAACCAACGTTTGCATCTCATTGATGTCGGAACGATGAAGATATTCCCTTTCAGCTTTTCTTTTGTTAGGATAAAGTACTTTCTGTGTTGCCACTCTGCTAATTACTAGATTTAATTATCGCTCACACACATTGGTCTGTTTAAACATTAGCGTATTTCCACAGTAATGCCATGGTTTAATTAACTTGTTGTGTTTTTATAATATTATGTATGTTAATTTTCACTCACTTTCAGTGTTTGTTTTGGCACGATACATCTTGTTCACTGTCCACTGATGACTTTAATTTATGAAGAACAAGAGCTACTATATTAAAGTTGGAAGTATATCAATTGTACTAATAGGTAAATACGTAAAACTACATCAGTTTTTTTAACTTTTAACTTTGAAAACTGCATAAACATTCCTACACACATATTGACGCTCAAAGCAAATGCAAGTTGTGTTGTGCATAGGCATTTATCAATTTAATTTCGATTAAAATTAAGAATTGCCAAAATTGGATAATAATAAAACAAATCGATTTTAAAAGCCCAATAATCGATTTCAGTATAAAATCGCATACGAAAATTCAATTAAAAAAACTCGATTTTTTTTATCACAAAATCAATTTTTGATTGGAATCGAAATCGATTTACCATTCCCTATTTCTGATTATGACTTTAATTGACTTTTTACATTTTGGGCCCGTTTTCACAACTCCCGATAGTTAAAACCGGCCTTATAAAAAGTGTTTCACTATTAAAACTTTACTTTAACCTAAAGTGAGCGATAAAGAAAAATGAGGTTAATTCTTCCTGGTAGGGTAAAGTTGTAAAGATGGAACACATTTTATACGGCTTGTAAAGGCCTATCTTTAGTTTTCGGTAAGTTGTGAAAACGGGCCTTAATGTTTTTAATATTTTTATTCAACTTTAAAGTTTGAAATAATTTTTTGGGGCATATAATGTTATTACAATAAGCCCTTCATTTGTAACTTTTTTAAATAAAAAATTAAAATAGAAAAAAATAAATATGAAAATCTGTTCATATTTATTTAATTTGTCCCGGAATGTGGCTTCAGAATGCTTTAAATTCGGCAATATTTATAAATTTTAAAAAAATGTTTATTAAAACCTAAAAATAAAACTTAAAGTATTTAAAGCAAACACAACAATGCTTAAAATATTCATTAAATTATTTAAATAAAACTCAATAAAGGAAATAAGTAATTAAGCAAAAATTGTAGTTGTAAAGTAAATAACAAAAAAAAAAAAATTAAAAAAAATGGATGGATTCCTACGTAAAAGAAACCAAATGAATAAAAACCAAATGTATAAAAATCACACACATTCTGTTCTTCCTTTAATCTTGGGTCAAAATAAAGCATGTTTCACCCATTCAATATGCAAACACAAGTTCTTTGATAAATTTCACACAACCAGAAAAACACAGACACAACTGCAAAAGGAACCACTGTGTTGATTTTTAGTAAAATAAAGAAAAATAATTAAAAACCAGCCAGAAGTATGGGAAGTATAGTTTTGGGTTTTTGGTTTTACACTTTAAACATTTAACATTTTTTCTTTTTTTTTGCTAAAAATTCTGTATTTTTTAATTACATATTATTTAAATAACAAAATTATACAGAAAAGCAAGCTTTAAATATATAAAGGTAAGTATATAAAAAATAACATACATTTTGACAGATGTAATTTTATGCTAAGCTCAGGGCTCTTAGCACTTACATATTGTTTTTATAGCTGTACACATTTTCATATTTAAACAGAAAACTGTTTGGAAAAAAAGCATTTTTCAGCTAAAACAAAAAACTTTGCAGGGGTCTCAAAGGCTTTAAGCAAAAAAAAAGCATTTGGTTTAAGGTCTCTAAGGTAGAAACGCCTTTTTGTTTTGGAAACATTTAAAAATTAATACTTCACAAGCAAATGTAACATTTGTGCTAACTAATGATTTTTTTACAGCAGGAAATGTTCTAAGCTTATAGTTCTTTTTTGGATAATTAAAAGGTCGTTGAATAATAGTTTCAAAAGAACTACCTTTACACTTTATACGTTTTTATTTGGACCTTTTTTTTTAAAAGGAATATCGCGTCCCTTGTATTAACATTTATCTTTAATAGCCAGGATGTCTTAACGAGAGAGCCTACAAAAGTTTGCAATGTTTTTCCTTATTTATAAATATTATGGGTTGTGCTATAAACAGAGATTTTTTCTTTACTCGACAAAACAGGCGTATCGCCCTTTTTACTTAAAATCTAACAAGCTTCTGATTAAAGTTGTTAATCCCATATTTATGATTTTTAAGATGTTTCTTGGCATTAAAATAAAAACCGCAAATGAGAAGAGCTTATGCACGCAGAGAACGAACATGTTTAAATATGGCCACCTCTAACATTACTGCGTTTAAAGAAAATGTTAACCATATTATGCTTAATTTAGCCATATTATTGTCACCGATAATCATTATATGGTAAATGTAGTCCCCTATAAAGTAGCCACAACCATATAATGGATGTATCCAAACATCTTTTGGTTTAATATAACAATAATTTGTTTTTAAATTAACAATAGTATTTTCCTTTTTTTCAAGAGCAAAATGCTATTTTTGAAAACAAACCATTCTAATATAAGTGTTAAACATATTTAAGTTTTTATTAACCATAATATGTTCGGACGCAACCATAATATGCCTGTGACTTCTTGATGGAAGACTATTTTTTACATAATATTGTTGTCGTAGACAATAATATGCTTAACTTAAACATAATATGGTTAAAATTTTCATTAAACATAGTAATGTTAGAGGTGACCATACTTAAACATGTTATTCTCTGGATGAGAGAACATAAAAATTAATATTTTAAGCCCATTAGCCCTCATTGGCAGCTCAAATTGCCCACAGAGATATTTGAAATACTTAACGCTTTAAGAGATAGACGTAAAGACGATAAAAATAATAAGCCATATAAAAATTGTGTGTAAATTAGAAGTCATAAACGAAGACAATTTTAAATTTTTAAGATCCTTAAAGACGTCCTAGTGGAATAGTTTGAAGTAAGCCAGCGTGAGGATTTCGTGTTCGATTACACTCTAATCTATTTCTCTTAAGGGACTTCGTTTTATTTCTCGCTAAATCAAGTATCATAAAATTCGAAATACACTGAAAAATCCAATCATATTAAAACTTATTCAGTAATTTATTTGAGTAGAAAAGTCCTTGCTATGGCTGCAATCATTTATATAACATAGCCAACACGTTTCTCTTGAACTATAGTTTTAGGGAATTGTGTCTTTTTTTAAGACTACCGCTTTCCTTTGAAATTATAAAACATGTAATTATCATCATAATTAAAATGGAATTAAGGTAGATCATTCATTTCAGTATGGTTCCGCCAGTAATTGTGCTGACTATAACTTGGTTGAAATATAAAACTGTTCACTTAAACTTTGGAAGCACTCAATGTTCTAGGTTATAGCGGTTCTATTGAAAAAAAACTATAAGTATTAACATTTTAATCGTTAAGGATATCATTGCCTTGAATTCTAAGAAATGTAAAAATAAAGTTTTGGCAACTGCAAGAGGTGTTTGTTAACAATATTTAATGAACGTTTTATAGATTACCATTCTTAAATAAAAATATTAACTTCAGTTTAAAGAAAGAATTTACTCACTGAACAAATTGTTAAGTGACAAGCATTTTGCTTCGCCTGAAATCATTTAACGTTAAAGCAACTCGAACGTGATTAGGCTCTTATAAACGAGATAATTACCCATACATTGTGGTGATTTTTTAATCTTTTTAAATTGACATGATAACAACTATCAATAATCATATAGGATCCTCTGAACATGATCCAAACTGTGAATAATGAGTTTTTTTGTTGTTGTGATGGTAACCACTCTAGTGGTTAACGTGCTTGCCTATAAAACCAAGCGCCCAGGTTCGATCACTGGCAGAGGAAGAAAAATTTCCACCATGGGTTTCGGAAATTAAGTGGCTTTAAACCAATTCCAAACAATTCATCCAAGAAGCCCCCTGACCTCCCCCTGTTTAATAGAAAAACATCTTGGCAGCCACCACATCCTGAGAAAAATGACAGATGGAAGCCCCATTATCCTAGGAAGTGCTACTGCAGAGCAATCATGTACTTAGCTGAAACGAAAACTGATTAACAGAACTGATTCAAGGCAAAATAACAATAGACTCTAAAACATCTCCAACATAACGTGGATGGAGATGCTTTGCAGAAGCCATATGCTCCCAAGAGGGTAATGGAAAAAAATCATTGAGAATGTTAAATATCCTCGAAAATGCGTTTAGATAAAATTATTGTAAGAAAATTATTTGAAATGCCACTAACACTTCGGCCATGAATGCCCATTTGTTACTACTAAAACTCGACAATTAGCTAACTTAGCGATCTTATAATTGATAAAACTACTCTAATATTTTTTAGCACCTGAATTGAACTCCACTACTTAATTTTAATATTTTGGTTAATCTTGATGAACATTGAAAAGAATGCTACAGCGCCAAAAGTATCATTTAATTAATTCCCCAATAAAACGATTTTTTTTACTGGCAAGCAAATATGTTTAAATCAAAATAAATTTATAACACAATGAAAAGTTTAAACTCTAGGATATTTTAAGATACTTAGGCTGGGTTTTTTGAGATGTGGCTTAAGTTTTAACTTAGTGATTTTTATTTTTATCATTAAATACGAACATTTTAAGTAAAACTAATATTTTCCGTCAATGTTTTGCTTACAAACTTGGTAATGACAGCTTAAATCTGTTTTCAGATTAAATAAAACTAGTTTAACTGAGATTTCAAAACCCAGCCTTAAGAGGTTATTCTAATGCGAATAGGATCAGAAAAATCGATATATGTAGGTATGAAAAAAAATTGTTTACTCCATAGCACGTTCTCTGCATAGGATGAATATGCATAACGATAGCATTGCAATCTAATGGGAATATAATTTCCGGAAGGGCTTATTAGAACTGATAACTTGATTTTACGTAGTAAGAGCCCTGAAAGCATTGTACCATTCAATTAATTCAAAATTACGAAATTGTTTATGTATATTCTTAAATTATTTAATCAGCAGTTTCCAGGTCAGCGACGATTGATCCTGTAGTAAAATTTGTATGAAAAGCACTCAGTTTTTTGAGTTTAACTACACAATAAATCGCCCCTGGCCTTCAAACCGCACATAAGAAGTTTAAGACGGTTCTAATAACGCGGCAAGTAAATATTTGGATTACAATATAGTGTTCGGAGACAGAATAAAAGGAATAGGTTCTATACGGATTTATATTTTTTAGAATATATACCATACTGGGAATCCCAGGCGACCGAGATATATTCTTGAGTAGGTCTCAGCAATCATGTATTTAATTTGTGTATGAAACAGAGATCACCGAACTCCTTTTCACAACGTTTAATAAACCTTAGGACATCTTTTGCCTTGTTCACAGTCTGCTTTAAAACACAGTTTCTGATCAAGTTATACACCCAGATCGAGGAATATCTCAAATCTTGCAATTTAATGCTGATTTAGTGTATAACATAATAAAACTGGCCTTCTCCTGTAAAATAACATATGTGCACTTAAAATATTATGTAGTTAAATTCAAACGAAAATTCATTTTAAACAAATTTAAATTCATTTAAAAAACGGATCATTTACATTTCATTTAAAACAAATATTTTTAAATTTTTTATTTATTAAAATTCAAATTCCTTAAAATTGAATTGTATTGACTCTTTAAAAATATATTTTAACCGACAAAAAATCAAACTACGTAACAAAATAAATACGGAAAAACATTATTTTTAGGTAGTTTGTTTTTTGAATAACAAATATAAATGTTTTAATTTTGTTTTTCTTTTTACCCACTTACAACTACAATTCGAGTCGAAAAGAACCCAACTAATTGTAGGGGAATGTAAGAAAAGATAAACTCACAGTTTATTGTTGGTGTTTTGTTTAAGCTTACAAGTAAGACTTTGAGTGTTTATAATTCTTATTCGCTTTAGGGTTTTATTTGTATAATATTTTTGGCTTTTCTAAAATCTTTGGAAAAGGTTCTCTGAGCAACCAGTGAAATGCGCATAAAAGCTAGCTTTCCCTCAACAATCAATTTCAGTGCATTTATCAAATATGAAAATTATTCGCAAAATACTATATTTTTATTAAATTTTAACAGTACGGAAAACGAATTTTATAGCACACAATCAGTTACTGAAATAATTGTGTGAGTATGTATATTTTCTCGAGTTTAGAACCATCACCTTTATATCAAACCATAAGTTAAATCTGTCTTAATCATCTTAGAGCAATTAAGAAATAATTGAGCATTTTTACTCAGGAAAAGCTTTACATCATCTGTTTAAAGTCAAATTTTCAAATATTTAATTCAAGTAGGTAAAGCGGAATAATGTAAATAATAACTACTCAAACTAAGTTACCACCTGAAGGGACTCCGGATGGAAATGATGGCTTTAGAATTACAGTTGCGAAACAGTTTACACTGGTATCTACCCTTTAGGAATGTGAACATCTATTTAAGAAGTTTAAGAAAGAGAAAAGAATGTTGTACCAATTTTACTATTAAGAAACATATCAAAACACTCTCTAAAAGTGGTGAAAATTAAACATGATTTTTTTTAATTTTAAAACTTTAATAAATACTTTTTTACATTATATATTAACAGCCTTAAGTGGCCGAATGTGTATTACCTTAGGCCCAAAAGCCAAAGCCTCTCAAATAAATTTAAAAAAAAAACAAACACAATATCAAAACATATTTGATTCCGTACGGAAATCGCGATCTGTTTCGCACTTTGCTTAAGTAAATTACAGTTTCATAAAATTTAACAAAATGTTTTCTTAAGTTCAATATGGTTCGACGCATATTAATCACATGTATTCGCACAATTGCTTATAGGATTTTAATACTGATCAACAGCTAACATCTACTATCAAAGATGTAGAAAATGTGAAACTCTCGATAATTTTCCTCACATCTAACATCAACCATCAAACAAAAATGACACCATTTTGCAAAAAAAAATGTTTTTTTCTACTTAAGTGCAAAAATTTAAATAGAAAATACAAAAATGTATTTAAAGTTCAATTTGTTTAAAAATATAAAAAATACTTAACAAAACAATATTGCTATAAAAGAGAAAGCTTGACAAATGGTAACGCTGCTTTCAAAACAAACTTATTGCCACTTTTCTAGTGATGACACTAAAATAATCGAAAGATTTAGAATGGAATAAAATAAGATAAATAGGAACATCTTTTAAAGATGTTAAAAGATGTTGGTGTTTTGCCTTTTGTATTTCTTATGGAAAGATGTTAACATCTTCCCAAATTGGTGGTAGATGTTAGATGTTGATCAGTGTAAAAAGGCAATTAAGCCAACAAAAGCATATTATTGTTAAGCATTTTATCATCGAAAGTAAAATGTATAGAAACTTATTTACCTACAAACCAATAGTTTTCTTGATTCAATGAATTCCAAATCCTACTACTTAGCATTTTTTACTCGATTTTAAAAAATGCCTCATTTTTTACATGACTGATAATGTAAATTCCTTTTGATTATATATCTTCAATACATATCTAAAAAACGGTTTCCGAAACTAAATAAAAATAATAAATTTAACCAAATAGATTAAAAACTTTGTTATTTACTCTCATGTTGATTTGAGTAAATTTATTTTCAAATAAATTTTTACTTCATTATGTTCTACTTAACTTAATCCACTTTGCGTTTTTTCTCTGACTAAATGAAAAATTAATTTTAAATTTACAAAATTCCAACTTAAACAACATAAATTATTAAAAATTTACAGTCAAATGATTTTTATAAATTTTGCATATTAACAAAAAACTCTTTATTGAGATAAATTGGAAATTATAGATGTATTTATTTGATTATTTGTTGCACATAACAAATTAAGTGGTTAAACTACACGAAGAAAAAAATACGTTTGTGCAAAGTTGCAGTGAATCTGAATCTAATTTTTTGGAATTTTTTACAATCATATGGAATGAGTTATTTCTAACAAAATCGAACCATGTTTTTTCTCTAGGTGTACATTTTTGTGGTTGTTTGAATAATTAAATTAATAATTTATTGCATAACAAGAGTTTTAAATTACGTAATTTGTAGATTTTTAAAATAATTAGTATTGTTTTAATAAAAACTTGGATATTTAATTAAATGAAAAAATTTTAACTTTTATTTAGATTTTATAAATGCCAAAATTATTTTTAAGAACCCAATTGTGTTCTCTTATAATAAATGAACATCACAATTTGTTTTAAGTAAAAAAAAACTTAGTAATCAGTAGGGATAAGATTTTCATACACTTAACAATCGGAAATATGCGTTTAAGATATGCACTAAAAAATCTAGAATATACGCTAACGCAATAAAAAATATGCACTCAAAACTTAAAAAATTTCCATAAAAAAATAGTTTTTTAATTTCACTAAAAACAAATAAATAAAAAATTCAGTCTATTGTTATTTAAATATCTTTAAAAGACTTAAAGAACTAATTAAAATTCTTTAAATAAAAAATGTCTTGTTTTAAAGAATGCCAATGCATTTTGAAAATTAATTCTTTAGCAAACAATATTCTGTTAATAATTTGGAAAACTATGCATTATATATTAATATATTTAACCTTCTCCGAGAAAAGGGACGTAGTGTGTCAAAATGAAGGTTTGAAAAAAACGCATTTAAAGTTTCATAACAGAATCCACTTATAATTCCAATCTCGTTTGTTGTCACACTAGGTCCCTTTTCTCGGAAAAAGTCACATATTATAAAGGTCGAATAAAATACAAAATTAAATTTATAACCTGAAAATTTTTCAAAATTATTCAAAATGCAATAGATAACTTAAAGCTGTTTTAAACCTTAAAGGTGTTAATTTTTTTATAAAAACACGGAATAATTTGTATAGGAACAATTAATTGAAATTTAAAACTGTCAGTTTGCCTAATTAAAAACAGGACCCAGAGATGAACTAAATCTCTTAACAGTAGCCAAAAATAGAGAACTTGTGCTTTTCAAATAAAAGTAAAGGAACAAAAAATGTTTAATATGTCGAATATCGGAAATGCACATAAAAGATGAACAAATTGTATAATTCAAATATTTGCAATGTAAGGCTATGTGTAAAACAATTTTTTATGTCGAAAATTGAAATCGAACTAAAATTGAAAGACTTATACATAAACGAATTTTCTATGAAAATTTGTGTAGGAAACTTTTATAATACCCAGAAAAACTTTGCCTAATTTTTTAAAATAAATAGCTTCTTTCACTCATTATTTAGTAGCTATATGCTATAATCACTTCTATAACTACTTATTTTTTAGATTTATGTAGGTTAGAAATAATGACTTACATTTAAATGCGTTTATTTTGGGACATTCCTTATAACATTTAATGGGTCTTTCAGTAGATTTGGAAGTAGTATTTTTACTTATTCCTGATTACTTTACACATTTTTTTGTAGGCGAAGTTTTTACTGGGTATATTCAGGTATCTCACGGAATTTGAACGAAAGTGAAAATCCCTTTTTTTGGCTTGCTTCTTCAGCTTTCATACGTTTTCACAAGTCCGGAAAAAATCAAAACATGTTTTTTTTGTTACTGAATATGATATCATTAATAACAACTTCTTTGTAAATGTAAGACACAAGAAATTATTGTAGGTTCTTCGAAATAACATTAAAAAACTAGACCAGTGCTTCAATAATTGCAGCAAATATAGAAAACAAACAAGTTAGAAAATATAGCCGGTCAAGCCCGACCATATGATAACCTACACCACAGTATTTAAAAAAAGGGATCTATCTATGTTTTAAATGTCATTACAATCGGTTGGATAGTTTCCCCCATCTCCCCTCGTGGTCCTACGGTTCGGCCCATGGTCCTTGTGCCAATAAGAACCTATGTGCAAAATCTTATTAAATTATCTCCAAAGTTGCGACCTGTACTTTGCGCACAAGGTTACATGGACAGCCAGCCATCCACCCTGCCAGCCAGACGGACATCGTTAGATCAACTCAGAAAGTGATTCATAGTCGATCGGTATACTTTAAGGCGGGTCTAGGACCAATATTTTAAGGTGTTACACACATCAGCACAAATGCATAATACCCTCTCCACTATTGTGGTGTGGGTATAAAAAGAACAAAAAAATAAGTCAATGCTTTTTTGTTATTTTCCACATTTTTTCTTGTTAAGTTTGGTAAATGTCAGATATATAAAAAATGTGTTATCCAAACGGGTTTTGTCCATTTTTCACATCACAATAACTTCACTATTTTGAAACTTAAAACAGCTTAACGTCCTGTTTTTAAAACGCGAGCGCAAAAGCGACTCGTTCAACTAACATTTGAAACAAAAATAAATTTATATTAAAATTTGGTTTTTGTATTAAATGTTAGTTAAATGAGTCACTTTTGCACTCGCGTTCTAAAAACAGACAGCTAAACAAAAATATAAAATTCCTCTCTTTTTTAAAAAAAATCAATATCAAATCCCAAGCCTTACTCCTCTACATCTTAAATATATAAAATATTTTGCTTGAAAGCCTTGAACTGACATTTTGATTCATAAATATTTTCCTAACAGACCGATTTTGTTCATTAGGAGAACTAAAAATAATATGACAGCAAACTTTTTCATTTCATTTTTTGAGTTTTACGGAAAAAAGTGTATTTTCGACAGACGGACGGGCTAATGTACATGGCCAATTCGATTAAGAGCTAAGAACATAACTCTGTACACATACATTTTGTAATTGATGGGATCTTAGATAAATAGCTTTTGCTGTTACACATGGAATGGCAAACTTAATTTTTCCTACTTTACTAGTTGACATTGTAAAAGTAAAAGAAAAAGAAGTTAAAGGTGTTATTTGCTACAAAAGTGTTTCTAGCGAGACGTATGAATAATAAATAATTTAAATAATAATCATACGTTTAAATAAACTGTAACCAGCCTGTATAATTACAAAGTAATACAAAAGTAAGGGAAATTAATATTTAGGGTTTCTCGCTTAGCAGTATGGCTTCGTTGGAATCCATGGACTACAAAATTACTTTCCCCAACCACTTTGTTTTTGTGAATAAAAGAAATCCTTTCTTTATTTTATTTGAAACTATTTAACTATAATTTGAGCGTTTAAAAGTAGACTTTCATCAATAAAAAGCAACAAAAGTATGCTTTCCAAAATATCTCCTAAATAGGAAATTTAGGATTTCTGGAACTTGTAACTCATATATTATCATTTTTTCTATCAAAATTAATTTTCTAAATTAAAAACAACCGCACTTGCCGTTTTTCAGATATACAGAAAAAAACAACAACAAGGAATTTATGGGTAAAATTAGAAGTAGTCTTGTTTTTTCATACCTCAGCCATTTGTGGGCCGATAAGGCTGAATTTTAGTAGCAAAATTGAAGAGAGTATTTTGTCCAAAAATAAATATAACAACCAGGCCCTAGTCTTTTCCAGAATATATAAATGTATTTTATAGGATCTAATATCATTATTGTAGAAATAACAAACCAAATGACAAGCCTTTATATACCATTTTCAACTACGGTGTTTTCAACTAACAGCACAATTGTTGGTTTAAGGTTTTTTTGTAAGAATAAATCAATTCTAAGCCCATATTTTTAACTCTCTTAAATATTTATAGTAGTTCTTCTATATACAAAAATTTTGTGATCCCAAACAACTAAATTTGCAATTCTTGACATTCCTTTTAAAATATTCCAATTAAGAATATTAAAAAAATGCAAAAGCATTGAAATTTGAGTTGTGTCTTTCATAAAATTTGAAACATACTTATATTTGTATACAATTAATTTGAAAAAAAAAATTTTAAAAACTTTATCACAAACTGTCACCTGTTTTTGCCTTGAATATGAAATGAACCTACAAAACGACCGACAGCCAAGAAAGAAAAACTTCAAAAATACCCCACACAATTTTTAGCAAAAACAAAAGTATTGGAAAACTCCATAAAAAAAGAGAAAGTTTCTCCAAAAAAAATAAAAATTAAATGAAATGAAAAAAGGAAACTCATTTAATGACGACAATGATGATAATAAATTTGGGTTTAAAGAAAAGTTTTTAATTAAATCTATAATTCAAAACTTTTTCTTTTCTTTTTATCTGGCTGAATATAAACTACACGTACATAATTTTTTGTTGATAAATTTACGTTTTTTTTAATTTATTTTTTAATATTTCTTTAAATTTTTTAAATTTTTTGTTAGAAATTGTAATTTAGGATAATATTTAAACATTTATTTTTGAACTTATTTGAATTGAAATCTTTAGGATTAAATTGTAGCTAATTTAAAAACTTGTTTTACTTAATTTTTTTAATAACTTTTTTTCATAATTTAATTTCATTGTTTACTATTTTTTTTTATTTTTAAACAATTTCAAATTTATTTTTTTTTTTTTTTTTTTTTGTAATATTAACAAATTTATCTTAATAATTTAAAAATTTTTTTTCTCTTTTTTGAAAATTATCATGTTTTTTAAACACTTAATTTGTTTTTTTATTAATTTTGTTTGAAACAAAAATTTTCTTCTTTTTACCGTCTACATGTTTAAACGTCGTTAAAGCTACACGAAAACTGGTTGGGATATTTTTCTAGTTTAGTCGTTTAGTGTGCCAATCGGCGTTGTTTTCTTTTGTTAGTACATGAGTATGTATCTGTGTATGTATTATTTTATATGGCTGATAAAAAATGAGAGTGAGAGCAGACATATTGTGTATAAATTTGCTGTATTTGTGCTGTGAAATTTCAGGGTATTTTTGTTTTTTTTTGCTGAAACATTTGATATTTGTAATTGTGTATGTTAATTTTTCCTTTTTGTTTTTTGTTTATTTGAGAGAGTAAAACATGTGTTGGAGGGATATTTTGATAACTAAGAAAAATCCAAATATGTATGTATGTGTAGTTAAAATTTTATAGCATGCTAGAAAATAGATAAATTGCGTTGTTTTCTTTAGTTCTTGTTGGGTTGTACATACATACGTACTAAGAACAAAATTTATTTATTTGTGACTGTTTATTTGACTGCAATCTTTTTAAATCTAACATATGTTTATTAAACTTAAGGTATAATTTCATTTTAAAACTATTTTTTTTAATAAAAAAGTGATCAGTTTTCTGAATTCTGAATTAGCTTGTTTTGTACGTAAGTTTGTCATTCACATTGAATTTCTACAATATTGATCTTAGGCCCTATTAAGTACATATACTATAAATCCTTATGAGCGGCGGAGTTGATTTAACAATGTCAGTCCGTCATTCAGTAAATTTGTCGGCACGTGTTTATGTTTAAATTGGGGACTATGTTGTTATATATTAACATCACATATAATCCGGAATAGGCCACTATTGAAAGCGAACCAGAGCGGTTCACAAATGGCTGAGATATGAGAAAAAGACAAAGACTGTCTCTAATTTTTACCCAAAAGTTTTACTTTTGATATTCTTCTTATAACTAATGAATAATTTATTAACAATTAACTTTATCTTAAATGAACTTAGTGGAATACTAGAATTGAAATTTATTAATATCGATTTATAAATAACCGAGTTATGGACAAATAATTGGTTTTCTCTTCCCAACAAACTGGCTTTGGCACAATAGCGCCCATACCATATGAACTAGGAGGACAAATGTGTACTCTAGAATTTAAGGTTAGGTAAAATTTTAATATTCTGGTGAAGGGTATGTCAGATTTATCAAAAATGCATTAGTTTAACCTTTGCATTTTCAAACCGCTGTCTTTAAAATACCAATCTGATTGAAATAAAATTTAGTGATATCCTCGACATAAGTCAAAAGATCGTGTATTTTGACTTTTGACTGATGCTACCCAAATCAGGTCAGAGATTTGGTCACAGTTCGCCATTTTTATCACTTTTTTGTACTATTGTCTTGCAATTAGTTGCCAAAAACAACGCAAACAATGACACATCTCACAAGTATAACTTTCGTTCGCTAAAAATCCCCAATCTAGATATATTCATGCAAGCAGAACCACAAAAATAACACAGTGACACAGCAAACATACCTGGGATGAGATAATTTTTTTCTAGTAGGTGCTGTCGAATACAACAAGGGTCTGTCCTTGAAAGTTGCGAAACAGCTCCAAAATGTTAAGGGTAAAAAACCGGGGTTTCGTACCTTTTGCACTTATACATATGTCAGTAATTTTTTTGAATATCAACCAATTTTCAATTTCTCAGCGGATTAAAAAAAAAGGAAACTGAGAGCTTTCGATGATGTGAAAATTTAAACAATATTGAGGTAACTATGCGTATTTCTTCAGCAAACTCATTTTTTTAAAATTGTTATTTATATTTTCAATTTGGCGATGTTTTTGCACTAATTATTAAAGTGTATTTATATAAAAGTATGTTTATTTATGAGTAAAATTATACCTTGCTTAAAAATATCCGTTGAAAATTTACAGAGTTATTAAACTTTTAATAAAAATAATGTGAGAATTATTAAAATTAATAAAAAAAATAAATTTAATTTGCCTCGTTATGTAATTAATTTTTTTTTTAGGTAACTCATAAAAATAAATAATTCTTAGAATATTTTTATTAAAACTATAATAACTCGGTAATTTTTTAACGGATATTTAAAAAAAAGGAATCATTTTACTCATAAATAAACATACTGTTACGTTTTTTCCTTTAATAAATGCGTTTGAGTTTTTTGATTGCAAATCCAAAGAAACGCACACAGTTATTCAACTTAACAAACTTTATTGAATATAATTAAATTCAACGGTCCCAAAATGTATACAATATTGTTAGTTACGAAATGAGCGGTTTAATGTCTCATAACAAATCTCCGAGTCAGCCTGTATTAATAGTTAACAACCGGTAGTTGATGGATGGAGTAGTAGATCCAAGAACCTTCTAGTCGATTCCAGAACGTTCTGTTCGAATACGAAAGTCTAATGAATTTGTAAATAATACGGTTCCTAAATAAAAAAATGTGGAAAAGCATCTTAAAACTTAAAACATAGAGAACATTTTACAAACAATTGAGTTTGCTGGAGAAATAGGCATAGTTACCTCAATATAACTTAAATATCATATTCATCGAAGGGTCTCAGTTTCTTCTTTTTAAATCCGCTAAGAAATTTAGAATCGGTTGATATTAAACAAAGTCACTGTCATATAAGTACAGAAGGTACGAAAACCCGGTGGTTTACTCGTAACTTTTGATTTTGGAGATGTTTCGCAAATTTCAAGGACAGAGTCTTGTTGTATTCAGCAACACCTACTAGAAAAAAATTATCTCATCCCAGAAATTTCTGGTTCATTCTTTTTTGTAAGACTGTTGCTGTGAATATGCGGGTTATTTCGACCAATTATAACAGATGTTCTGACGTCTCGACATCAACCCCACCAAATCTGCATACTATGGTTCTTACATTACCCATTATAAACTGGTGGTATCTAAGACAACAAGTAGCCTTAGTTCCTCCCCCTTAAGCAAAAGTTGCCAACCTGCCCTGCCACGGGACAGGGACACAGCCTCTTAGACTATCTTAACCCAGAAGAGGTCCCCCATGTGACAAGGAATTCAAGTTCCGACCATGATTATATCGTCCCTTTTATTTAAACGAAAGGAACGGCGAAATTGACAGCGAGCACCCCTGTTTGCGAAGTATTCAGCTCTTCCGTTGCCCGAAAGGCCGAGTACCCAACGCAAACTATAATCACTGTGCTTCCCTAGATTGTTCATAGATTCCATTACTAACCTGGACTTCACCTCGTAGATAAAATAAAGTTAATGGCTTCTATTCCATTTTGAGACAAGTATTCAAGGCACAAAATAGTATTTAAATCCAAAGAATATTACTCTTTGCTATTCGAGGTAGCTCCATACGCATTTTGCTACTACTTTTACCAATACCAAAGACTTTCTTAAAGTTGAAACTAACATGAGCCTTTTCAATTTCTCTGAAAGTAATTAAATGTTTAACATGTTTTAATAGCATGCCACAAGTTTTTTTGCAATTTCTCACAGCAGTTTTCTCTGACATAAAAATTAGAAATCTCTTACTGTTGGTATACTCACGCATTTATAATCCCAGATAATTTCCCTTTTTCTCAAACAAAAAACAAACGAAAAGGAAATGAAATGAAGCTCACACACACATAGCCACAAATA
This sequence comes from Pollenia labialis, assembly GCA_949318255.1. Lineage (NCBI taxonomy): Eukaryota > Metazoa > Arthropoda > Insecta > Diptera > Polleniidae > Pollenia > Pollenia labialis. The sequence continues at coordinate 116,827,160 of OX439142.1, forward strand.
CATAAAAGTTTGTGTAAAGAAAAATTTCCCAAAAAATAAAGGAATACAACAAATTTATCGTGTGTGGTTCTAAAAAATGAGCACGAATGTTATTCAGCAAATCTGTTGGCTTGTATATTTGTATGTTTTTTTATTTGTATTTGCTTAAATACAAAATTTAAGCTCTCTTATTATTATTGTTGTTTTTGCTGTTTATCGGCAATGTTGTTGTTGTATTTAGCTTGTTATTTTCGCTTTTATTTTTTGAGTCAAACAGATTTTGGGGAAGCCTACCTGTTGCTGGCAGTAACATGCCTTGTCAATTTGTGTGTGTCATTTTGGCTTAGCTTATCGTTCTGTTTTTATATTTTTTTCTTTTGAAATTTAAGGCCAGAAAAACAAAGTAAATAAAAAACATTTGCACATATAAATATATATAAATACATATAAATTTTATTTACTTTTTTCTTTTTAGTATACACAAATATACAGCTTATTTTACACAAATATATACAGCCTGTTTTTAGTATATTTGTGTATACATTGTAATTTGTAACGAGAACCTTAAGAAATTTTAGTAGTCAAATGATGTTAGTTAATTCTAATAACTGAACTGGTGTGTGGTGGGGTTCAGGGTATTTGTTTTTTTTTTTTTTTTTTGTATTCGTATAGTTTGTTAAGTTATTTTGTATATGCATATTGAAAAATCCTTAATGATTGCTTTGGAGCCATAAACATCATTATCGATGGCTGGTAAGCAGCTGTTGCTTTATGGTATAACAAAACAAAAATACGTATACCAGTGTAAAAAAGTTTGCGATATAGAAATACTCTTGATGATGGTGCTAATGCCTTAGCTTTCGTAATTTTATTCCATCTTTTCCTTAACAATCGTTGTTACAGTAATACAAACATAAACATACATAAAAACATACATTAATTTAGAGTTCCTTAGACAGACACTTATATATGTATATCGTTAGCTGAAATGCAAAACTACGTAATTAACATTTTTAATAATTTACACTAGGAACAAAATATGTTTTGTATTGAAAAATAAATGCAATTTTGGCAACCAAATGTCATATTTGCTAAATATTAGGGTGTTCAGTCGATTAATTCTTGTTCGATTAATCGAACAATTTAAGCTGGTTAATTTTTCGAATAATTTATAATTTCCGATTTCGATTAAGGATTTATCGAAAAAGTTTTACCGATTAATCGTGCGTAAATAATATATAGTATTTCTGTAAACTGTATAATTTTTAAGAGGTTTAAGTCGAATGAACAAACCAAATATATGTGTCCGTTGGAATTAAAAAAAAACAGTCATGTTTAGTGAGTAATTTAGCATATATTTTTGTGACGTTTCAATTTCATTTCACAAAAGAAAAAACGACAAAAGTATGTTAACTCAAAGATTTATATTAACTAGTGTTCGCCGGCAGATTGAGATAACCCCCCATAATATAAGCCCAAAAAAAATAATGAAATTACCCCCAAAGTGTGGGGCTCAATTTCATATACAATTAACCCCTAGTTTTGAAAATGAAATAAACCTCCAACGAGATGAAATAACACCCCAAACAGAAATGAAATAATAAACTTATTTTTGAGGGCTTATTTCATATAAAATAAGACCCCAATTTCTGAAATGAAATACAGTTTTGGTTTAAAAAAACATGCGATAGATAGCATGGTTAAGACTTCGGCCGGGCGCAAGGATTTTCTCCTCTACGGTATAACAAACACTGACTTCGCTAACTTTATCTTCTCAGCATAGCCAGCCTTTGGCCGGGCGCAAGGATTTCCTCCTCTATGATCTAACAAGTATCGGTTTCGCTAATTTAAGCTTTTCTGCAAAGGCGGCCTTAGGCCAAGCGCAAGCCCAAATTTAGGAGCTTTACTTAGCGAAGACGGTGTTTGGTACACCATAGAGGAGAACATTTAATACAGAGACACTTTTGTTAACGTGGGCGGTGTTTGTTATAACATATGGGTGTTTCTCTGGTTATGCACGCGACACTTGTACGCGTTTTATTGTGTTTGAATATTAAAAAAATAGAAGTGGATTGGAATTTTAGAATGAATTCTAGAATCGTTACATTGTTTGTGATGAGTTCTTTCTAAAAGTATATATAATGGTAAATTGAGTACTGGTTACCCAAATGCCATGCAATCAAAGTTGACTTACTCACGTGACAAAAATAGAAGTGCCTTTTAGGACCGTAAGAAAAAGTGCGAAAGTAAGTGAATTATAGGAGGTTTTTATTTCGGAAAAAATGTTTTTATAAAGGTTAGTAATGGGCCTTTATAATCATGTTTTGTTCAAAAGCAACTATGCATGGGTTGGCGAAGAAAAAAATAAATTGTAAATTACGCACGTGACATTACGCACGTGACACTTTTTACCTTCATACATATTTTAGTAATTTTACATATATTTCCAGAAGTTTTTAACAAAAAAATTAAACTTTTATTCAAAAATGAAAAATAAAAAATAAAAATATACTACAAAATTAATCCAACTTAATTAAATTAATAAAAAAAATTATGCGAGCGCTTTGATTTTTTAAGTCACGGTGGACCATTTCAGAGAAATACCCATATAAGAGAAAGTCCTTGCGCCAAAAAAAGGTTTTCGTAATTAATTTCAAAATTAAAAATCCCAAAAAATTTATTGGGGCTTTATTTCATTATAATTTTTTGGGGAATTATTTCAAATGAAATTATCCTTCAATTAAGAAAATTAAATAACACCCTTAACAAAAAGAAATAACCCCACAAAAATCATTTGTGTTGTCCTGTGTACAAACTTTTGGTGGGTTATTTCATTATTTTTTTGTGGGTTATATTTTGGGGGATAATTTAATGCCTAATGGTAAAAATTACACCATAAATTTTTGTATTTATTTATTTTATTATTATTATTTTTTTAAGTACCAAAATTAACCAAAAACCTCCCCTTACATGTTCTTATTTACTTAGTACCATGCATGTTTTAATTTTATCTTTAAAGGTCGAATATTAACAAAAATTCAAAAAGTACCAGATAAAAAACAAAAAGTACCAACATTTTTCATCTAATAGATTTTTATTCACTCAGGACCTTGTACCTATAATATTATGTTTCTAAGTTCAATTTTATAAAAAATTAAAAATTATCACATGCATCACGGAAAAGTACAAGAAAGAAATTCTAAAAAATGTCGAATAATCAACCACCCTATTTTTTTATAATTTGATAATAGAAAAACAAATCAATTTTGTATTTATGTGTTCTGCATATGTGTTAATAGCAAATTTCTAACAATATTAAACAGATTTTTATAAAATATTGGTGGTTTTAAGTGTTGTTTTTGCAAAAATAATAGGTACATCACCCGGGTAGCCACCTAGATATATATATCTGGATCGTCGTTATTTAACTTAAAAGAAAGCGAATTCAGATTATAGATTTATTTTTTGCTTCTTTAATACTCAAACAAATTTGCTTAAACAATACAATTCACTTTATGGGATAACACAAACACGTTTCAAGTGCTCAAAGAATTCAATAAACTAAATTCTGTATCATACATTTACTTAAGATTAGTTTCCAAAGCGTTATTATGATAATACGTAGAAGTCTCATTAACATATCATGTACGACCAAAAATGTTCAACTGTTGTACTAAAAAAATTTAAAATTTTAGACGTTATGCAAATCAAAGTTAAAAAATCATATGTTTACATATATATAATTTAATACGCTTTAAAAAAGATTAAAAATTTTATTTTATTTCATAAAAATAGTGATTATTAATACGTTACAGTATATGGATACCCGGGTACCCTGGGTGCTAAACAATGTGGATAAAGTTGGGTATTAACACAATGGTTAAAGAAAGAAGTAGATAAAATGGAATATTTTAATAAACTTTCATTACAGGTTTGTTTTTAAAATTTGCCTAATTTTAGATCCACTTCGTTTCGATTTCTAGAACACCCCCGTATTTTTCAACAAAAAAGTTTATGCGTTTCTTTCTTTAGAATAAGTATGGTTTAATAATACTTAATGTAACAGGTGTCCAAAAATGTATTAACGTAAATGTTCTTCAACAACTTCACTTAATTACCGCCCGAAAAAATCTCGTAATTTAAAAAATTTCTGGATTTAAAATTATTCGATTAATCGATTCATTTAAAAATTTTATTCGTTCAATCGAATAAGTTAAAAATGCCAAATATTGAATAATCGTTTAATAGAACAAAACTAAAACCCGATTAATTAAGCACCCTATTAAATATCGAACGATTAACTAAAAAGTATTTCGTATTTTTTCAAACAAAATCACGTAACTTACATGAAAATGTTTTAAGCTCTATAATAACTTTTAAGTTATTCTACATTTCCCAATATCATAATGTTATATTTTAAAATAAATTATTTCACAAATCATATTAATAGTGGGGTCTGCAACCTTTTTACTGATCAAAGGCAAATGTTTACATAATCCCTTTTTAGGAACAAAATAAATAACACCTTACAAAAGTTAAAAAAGGAAATAGTGGAATTATTTACAAGTTTATAAGTTGTCTTCATATTGATTGACGTGCGGCCATATCTCTGAGATCTCCAATGGTGTTGAAGGTTATTCGAAGACTTTGGGATATGGAATACATTTCCTGTAGTGTCGACGATCGGCAGGTTGTTTTGGGCCATCTTGACATGTATAATGTTGATATGCATCATAATCAATCAAAAAACTGATTTCGCTTTATTTTAAATGACGTAGTTTTGAATTTCAGTTGACGATATGTATGTTTGTACACCAACACGTCCTGTTACTACATGCTCATATTAAATGTAAACATGAGCACTAAATACTAAACAATGAGAATAAAATTTATGAATATGTTACTTTAGAATGACAAGAGAACGATGTAATGATGCTTATAATCACCATTAGTTTAATGTACTCTTTTGAATAATATACGATTGCACTGTTTCCGGTTTCCATACAATATAGAAATAATATGGATGAATAACCACATTACTTTTATTGATTAATTAATTTTTTCGTAAGAAGCATTTTTGAGAAACCCCTGTTTTTGCAGTTTATAAGGCTATTTTAAAAATTCTTGAAAACTAATTCATTGAAGTGCCCAAATTTTGCACTTTTACAAAGAGATATTTTTTCTCCTTCAGTCCATATATTTAATGTGCTTATGGGATTAAAATTCACTTACTGACACAGCTTTAGTTAAAAAAAATTTATGGTTGTAACTATGAATAAGATTTCTCTATGACGTGCTAAATTCCCAATTTTTAGTTTTGATTAATACACTGAAATTCATTATTGGGGAAAAGCTAGCTTCTATGCGCATTTCACTGGTGGCTTAGGCCAGATCTCCAGGAAACCTTTTCCAAATATTAAAGAAAAGCTAAAAATATTATACAAATAATACTGTAAAGCGAATAAGAATTATAAACACTTAAATTCTACTTGTTACAATATCAAAGCTAAAACCAAACACCAACAAAAAACAGTGAGAAAGTATATCTTTTCTTACATTCCCTACAATTGGTTAACTTTTTGCGACTCAAATTGTAGTTGTCAGTGGGTGACGTTTTTTCAAAATTCAACATTTAAAATTGCTTCAGTTATGCTGAAATATTCCAAGTTTTTTTAGCTGTATATTAAATAATATCTTGTTCGAAACGTATTAAGCGTAAAATTAAAAACTAACGAAATATTTAGTGAAAATATCCGAATTTTAAATTTCATACACACAATTTTTTTAATCAACTTTAAAAACGGTTGTAATTTTTTAATAAAAAATGAGAAATTAATACTGGATAACTTTCGGGCGGTTTTTGGTGTGATCTGTATTAATAAAAAAAAGTGTCAGAAAAAACTTGACGAAAGCTTATTATTAATGATATAAAACTTGGCAACGATAACTTTAATAATAGCTAAAGTCAAGCCAAAATTTTGTACTGGTAGTTGACCTACAAGAAAATCGCTTTAAGGCGAAATAATCTTACATAAATGTTAAAATGTAAATAGTATTCGCAAAAAGAACTCTTATTTAAATCTTAACCTCATAACATTATTTTATTTTGCTAGGTCCATGATTGATTTGGGTCCCAAAAAGGGTGCAATCTCCTAAATATGTGTATTTATTGTGGTGATGGGTATTAAATAGTTGGGTTTGATTTTATACTTTCTCACTTGTTTTAAAATTATTGGTTTTGAACAGTGAATTACTGATTTTTTACCAAAGACAAAGTTAGTTTTTTTAATGTTTTTTTTTTATTTTTGTTTTCAATATTAATTAACAAAAGAAATTTTCTTGTCGACATTGTGGGTCAGGCTGTAAATCTTAAACAACTACCACTTCCTATTGCAAAAAAAACTAATAATTATATTAAAACATTAGCCTCGTTTTTCTTAAACACACAACCCAAAGCTGAGTACAAGTTAAATCTGCTAATTGTATAGTACGTGCAAGTGATAGCTGTTCAATCTTATTGCGGATTTTTTTATTTACTTCGTAAGTTCATTTGAAAATGCTGCTTTATTCTTCCTGTAACAATAAGTTATCGTTAGGAAAAATTATATTCATATTATCCTTGAACAGTTGTTTAATCTCGAGACACATACAAAAATTGGTCGACTGAAACATCAAACGATAATTACAACGGTTACAATGAGCACAACAGCAAACAAGAAAAAATAAGCAAACAAAAAGTCAGAGGACTTATTAAACAGAGGGTTTGCATTGAATCGCAAAATTTTCACTCGGGATACATCAAGTTTTTATACTTACTTTAAGTACGAGTCGTACTTAAATAATTCAAGTACGAATAGCACTTAAGCGTACTTAAAACAATCCCAAAGGGATTACATTCGAAAATCAATACCGGAATTACTTAAAATATGTAAGTAAAAAATTCTTAAGCCAAATAAAAAATTAAACTTTGCGTTAGTAGCGCCAAAAATGATAGGTTAGGTAAGGCTATGTTAAACGGGCCGCCGTCACGACGACAACTCACTTGGGCCCTTATAACGGTCCCTTTGTGATACCGCTAGCCAGTGTTCCTCAGAGTTCACTGCTGCCTCGAACCACACCAATTCCTTGCCGAACAGGGATATCGATTTCAGGCCCACATTGGACATATCGTCCAGACATGACAATTCTGGTCTCCCAAAATGCTCCACCGACCAGGGCATTGGCAGAGAAAGTGAAACACCGGCTCCTCCTCCTCATCATGACAACTCCTACAGATATCGTTATAAGCAAGACTCATCCTTCTAGCATGAGTCCCTATCACCCAGTCACATGTTTTGACTGACATCTCTGTTTATATCCGGTCCTTAACGAGACCAAGTAGTACGTGCGTTCTTGCCGCGTCATAGCCAGGCCTTAAAGTCCTGGTCATCAGAACGACAGAAATAAAGATTACGCCTTGCGCATGTGTTACCGTTTGATGGTATAGTAGTTCCCTTGTAAAGATTACCAAGACTATGAAAATCCTAATTTCTTACAAAAAAATGTATGTAAATTAATTTACTCAGAGAGTTCAAATTAAAAATATTAAATCAATTGTCAAAAAACTAAGAATTTTGCTTAATATTTTATATTAAAAATATTTTTACATTAAATAAAATTATCAAAGTAATTTTTGGGAATACAAAATTTCATTTTCTTTGTTGACATTTACTTTGCTTTTTGAGAAAAAAAAACAACAACATTAACAGAATGTTTCCAGCAACATGTTCGTCTGTGTGACCGAGAATGAAAAAAAAGAGAATTCCAGATGTTTTCCTTCCAAATGTTCACCGTTTATTGTTGATGTTTTAGTTTAATCTTTGTTTTTGTTACAAGTATATTGTTGCTTATGATTCCCACTGCACACTTTACGTTTGGACACTTTTCTGCTATCTTCTATTTTTATTTTTCTTTATTATGCAACTTCTAACATACATACGTTTAAACATTTTTAAAAATTTTATTTATTTTAAAAAGATTTTGTTAGTCGTGCTTAGTTCCCAATTTTTATTCTTGATATAAACACTGAAATTTATTGTTGAAGGGATAAGCTATTCCTATGCGCCTTTCACTGGTTGCTTTGGCCAGATCATCAGGAAACTTTCACCATAAAGATTTTAGAAAAACTAAAGATATTTAACCAAATAAAACTGTTAAGCGTATAAGAATTACAGCAACAGTTCTACTTGTAACAATATCAAAGTTTAAACAAAATTATCAACAATAAGCAATGAGCTTATCTCTCCTTACATTTCCCACTACAATTGATTTTTTATCAGTATTGATGAATGCTTTTTGGGTTAAGGTATAAAATGTCCCATAACCCTTAAAATTGTATCGCTAACTGATTCCAATGTAACTTGTCCAATTTTTAGTTTTCAAACAAATAATGCATATTCATTTTTGTTAATGGTCATGAAGCACGCTTAAGGGCACAAAATTACAAAATGGCTCTTAACGAAATTTTTCCTGGTCGTAGTCAAGAAAGATTTCTGGTCGATGTATAATTTGAATATAACATTTTAAATAATTTCCAATTAAACTACTTGTTGTATATTTTCTTGTTATTTTAAAATCCAAGGCGAATCAAAGTAGACGGTGGTGGCATTGTATTTTTTTAGTTGCTTTCGTTGGTCGATATGTCAAAAGCACAAGCATCTTTTTACACTCCTTTCTCTAAATAAGAAAAAAAGGAGCACAGCTGTGCTTTCAACGTCACCTAAAAAATTAATTCGGCTTGGTTGAATCAGTTATTTCGGTAAATAAAAGTGTTTATAAAAACTTTCGAACTGCCGTCAAATAAATGAGTTCTCTCAGTTCTTTTTTATTACATTCGCGAAGTAAAATTGTCAGCAAATAATAGTGCAAATCGTGCAATACGAGAATGCATTAATTTCTATAATACCTATTAAATCCTAGGCCAATGATATGACATTGCCTACGTTAAGGCGCTCAAAATAATGACGACGTTTGTTTTTAAAATTTTTAAGGAAAACAATGTTAGGAATAGAGCATAACAGAGGATTCGAGGCGTAAAACAGCTTTTTCTTTTTAACTGATTTGATCAGCAGTAAACGTTTTTCCAAACGATTATGCCAGTAGTTAAGATGAGAATAATAACATCTTGCCAGAAATCTAGAATCCCTACCATTACAAGCAAATGTGTACCAAGGCGGAAATAAACTTATGACTAAAAAATTAATGATACACTCACAATATTCTGTACGTAAAATTAACTGAATTTGTAATATAAAATAAATGAAAATTCAGGTTAAAAACCGGTCTACTTATGTTTTAATTATTTTAAACGGAAAGTTCTTTTAATTTTAACTGTCAAAAATTCAACCCCATGTTCCGTAAAAACATATAAATTTTCAGTTATTTTATATAAATTAACTATCAAAAAACTAACTGAATATTCCGTAAACAAAAAAAATTCAGTTGTTTTATTTAATTCAGTAATTTTCGTTTACACCACAAAAAAAGCCGAATTTCTTAATAATACCAGACAGACACCTGTCCGCTTGTTTTGCTAATGAGAGAGAGAGAACTTTATTGTTAACTTACCCTGTTACACACGCTTGTTTTACTTTTGTTGTACTGACCTCGTTTGTTTAAAGAAGAACTCTCTATCATAAGACATCAGCAGCATGACCGTTATGGTTTCGCAATTATTTTACTTTAAAAATTTGTTGCATTTAATTAATTTATTTTAACAAATAGAAAATGGCAATTTGGTATACAAAACAAGCACATCGTTTTTAAAGAAAAGTAAAAATTTAATTTTTGGTAGTTAAATTACATAAAATAACTAAATATTTCTTTTTTTACGGAATTTGTTGTTAATTTTTTGATAATTAATTTATGTAAAATAACTGAAAACTGAATTGTTTTAACGGAATTCGCGGTAGAATTTTTAAAATAAAAATTAAATGAACTTTTCTTTACTTTAAATTACATTTTCATTTAATTTAACATAAAGAAGATATTAACTTAATCAACGGACAATACTAACTGCAACTGAAAATAACTCTTAGAATCAGTTAAAAATAAATTTGCTTGGAATTTTAAAGGTTTTTTTATTTAAAAATTACTGAACAGAATACTTCTTAAATAAACTACAGCCCGTTACTGTAATAATATTGTGAGTGTAGCAATATCAATATAGATGCCAATTAAGCATACGGGATTAAGTATTTATTATTGAAACTTCTATAGATTCTTTTAGTACACGAATGACAAATTTCCCATAAGTTACTAATCTTTTCAAAGTTTTCATACTCAAAAACGAAGTAACGCGTTAATAATTTAAAATTGGATTTTTATATTATTTTTTTATATTAGGTTTTTGCCTGGAGATATCGTATATTCGAATTGGTACTAAAAAGTGTTCTTGAAGTTAAGATGCCAAATGTTTTTTTTTCTTTGTTAGTCCCGATTTAACGGGTTTCACATCATTCAAGGACAATTGGAAAACTGTCAATCCAAATGAAATTCAATCTGTCGAAAAACTGTAAAGAAACACTTATAGAACTCCGAAGTCGGCTCTTTGATAGACTTTTACAAATCTAAGTTGTTGGAAAATTTTATTATGGTGGGGGGAGGGAAACCAAAAATGTGCTCTAAAAACGCGTTTTATGCGCAGTAAATATGCAGTAAAAATTGGAAAATATGCCTTGCAAAATGTTTAACAAAAATGCCACAAAAAATCAAATATTGTTTATTTTAAGACAAAATATTCAACAATTTAAAAACAAAATTTACAAAAAACCTTGTTATCGCTAAAGCCCATATTAGGTTAAAATTCATATAAGAGATGCTTGCGCCGAATTTTATTTAGATATTAACATCCATAGGGGTTTTGCCTTCAGGGGATTTTATGTACGGTCTCTAAATTGTAAACAAATGGTAACATTTAAAAGGAAGCTATTTAAGGATGGAAGCTTTGGGCAAATGTGAACCGATTCGAAAATAATTTAATTTGCAGAAAAAAAAATTTATTGGTGCGAATTTAATTAAAATATGAACCATCATAATTAAATGCCTTACGGACACAAATAGTCTAATTTGGAGAGAAGGTTTTGTGGGGAATATGTGAAATTATAGACAGATTCTCACCATTTACATCGACTTTGTCCATATTTGATGAAATGATCTACAAAATTATGACTTGTAATTTGCGCACAGGGTTAACATGGACAGACAACCCGCGAGACGTACGGATGGACAACGTTAGATCACTTTAAAACGTGATTCTGAGTCGATCGGTATACTGAAGGATTGGTCCTTATTTCTATGTATTATGCACATCGCATAACATTTATCCTTAATGACAACCTGCTTTGTCTTACAATTTTAGAGTAAAAATTAAATGTAGATGTCGAACGAAATTAAAATAACAGAAATTCCAAAAAAAATATTTTTATTAGCTGCGAAAGCTCTTCTGTGCACCTAAAAAATTTAACATGTATCAGAATACGCCTTAAAAAGGCAAACAATGCGCTATAAACTTAACTTAATTATGCACAAAAATGGTGCAAATGGTAAAATATGCAAAAATATGCACTAACAAATCGATGACAAAAGGCTCGAAAACAGAAAAACAAACATGCTCTATAATGTTGAGGTTTGGGACAATTATAAACGCGTCACATTTTTTGAACCGTGTGAAGTGTGCTTCGGTTCGTAATACTGATAGAAATAAAATGTGTCCAATAAACATTTCGTTTCAAAATATTCAAATATTGAAATCGATTTATTTTGCCCTCTATAAAATGAATGTTCACTACTTCTGCAGTGGAAACACATCCCCACACAAAACTAAGTATTTGGTGCACGTCAAACGTACTTCTTTCCATTCAATCCATACAGGTTTAATTTACAGTCATCAGTAAAGACTACGTATAAAATTGGTAATGAGGTTAAAAATATTCAAATTAAACAAGTTTTTGCAAAATTACGATGTTCGAAAAGTCAGAATCTTTTAAAAAGTAGTCCTTACAAAATTTCACCCGTGCAATTAATCTTTTTGACTGATATAGCTTTCTTATCTGGCTATTCGCCGATGTAATTCATTCTTGCTTACCACGTTTCACATTGTCTCAGAACAAGCATCTCTTTACAAATTCGTTTCAGAAATCTTTGGACATTTTAAACAAAATTTATAGCAAAATGCCGATAAATTAAACATATTGGACACATTTTTATTAAAAAAAATAATGTTACAAAAAAATTTGGATTGCAATCGCATGGGTTAACGGGGCGATTAATAGTTATAGCTTTATATGCACGTATTTGTGAATATGTTTTTAGGTATAACAGGAAAATATTCTGTTCAGGTATGTTTAAATTGAAGCTTTTACTTTAAATAAATCAAAATTAATTAATGAAAAAGGTGTGTGAATTATTTTGTTTAGGACTTTAATTCTAAAATTAGATATACCGAGTTGTGTCAACGTTCAAATTGGCCTTCTTTTTTAAATTTTTCATCTTTTTCTCTTCTTATCTTATCTTCTCCTCTTTTCGGTATTCTCTTCTAGCTGTTTCAGTTTGTCAAATACAGTTTTGTTAGATATTTATTTTAGTTTCGTATATATGTATGTTCGGTTTTTAACCTGCCTTCATACAGGATTTTGTTTAAAATGTGTTCATGTGTATGTGTATTTTTCTGCGCAAATATTCAATGAATTTTTGCTGTTTAAATTGTTGACAAATTCGTTTATTGATTTGTCCAAAAATACTTGTTTGGGAGAGTGTGTGTATATGTTATATGTATGCATGTACTTGTATATGTGTAAGGATATCTTTATACATACAAATATATATTCTTATACCGCAATGTTATGATACATGTAATGACTACGTGATTCAATTGGAAAATAAGAACTTATTTTTCAATTACTTGTATGGCTGTGTGTATTGAAAAGTTTTATTCATTTTGTTTATTTTTCCTTAACAGGAAATAAGGTTAAGCGGCAAATTTATACATACAGCACTTTGGTTTTAAAAAATACATAAATAATTTTAAAAGGAAATAAGGTTATAAGTTATAAGGTATAAATATTTATGAATTTAAATGCAGTAAATGTTGTGTTAAAAATGTAAAAGTTGTAGACTGTTTAAAATATACCAAAGCCCACGCTTATGCCTTTCTAAAACATTTTCCGCTGCACGTCCTCCAATTTAAAGCTTTAAAAAAAATTTTGTTTTGCTAAAAAATACTCCAATCATTTTAACATTTTTGTGAATGTTAATTTTTCTCCTTTCTAAGCAAAGCTTGCTTTGCTAGAAGCGAAATAACATCCTGCAATAATTTTCCTTGCTACTTTTTACACACACAACTTATGTATATGTTTGTGTGTATGTACGTTCGAAACTAGAAAATATTCTTAATCAAACCGCGTTCTTGATTTTTTATGATCATATTTTAAATCCTAAATATGAATTTCAAATGAAAAGTAAATTATACCTTTATTTAAATTGAATCCTTTGTCAAGATGTTTTGAAACAAATCATGAATAACTTTTCTCTTTTCTACTTTATAATTTTAGCGAATGAATGTAGTCTTCAAAAGCGATTTAAAACAATATTTTATTAAATTGTTCTTTTGAATTTCTTAAAAACCTTTTGTTTTGTCTATTTGTTAAGTTATTCAAAAGCATATAACTTTTATATAATTTTAGGAACTCTTATCAGCGACAGCAATTAACGATTATTTCTTTATCATTTACGAAAAAAATCATAATAAAAGAGATATACTGTGAAAATGAGAGGCTCACAAATATCATTTTTGCTGGACAAACTATCTAAAAATGTATTAGTTTTTATTTGTTGGATTGTTTACTAAAGCAATCAACTATACAACATATCTCCGTCTATTATCATTTCAATGCTTATTTTGATCTTTTGCGAACTGCCCAGTAAAAACTTCGCCTACAAAATAATGTGTTAAGTATTCAGGAAAAAGTAAAAATACTACTTCCATTTATACTGAAAGAACCAATGAATTTTACAAGAGCTGTCCCAAAATGAAGTCATTATTTTTATTTACATAAATCTGAAAAATAAGTATTTATAGAAGTAATTTTAGAAGTTATATAGAAGAAACCCAGTAAAAACTTCGCCTACAAAATAATGTGTTAAGTAATCAGAAAAACTGAAAAGCAATTCTTACAATTCTACTGAAAGAACCAATGAATTTTACAAAGGATGTCCCAAAATGAACGCATTAAAAAGTAACCCATAATTTTTTTTACCTTTAAACGTCCAGAAATAAGTTATAGTAGTTGTTATAGAAGCAGTTATAGAAGAAAGCTACCAAATAATGAGTGAAAGAAGTTAATAATGATAAAAAAGTAGGCGAAGTTTTTACTGTGAAAGCTACAAAATAATGAGTGAAAGAAGCTATTAATTTTAAAAAAGTAGGCAATGCAATGTCCTGAGTTGATAAGAACCTTTCAGTGAATTTCTCGGTACTATTTTGTTCTTTGTTTGGTACTTTTTGAATTTCAGTTAGTGTTGGACCTAGAAACATAAAATAAACATGCAATGTCCAGAGGTGATGAGAATAACTGTTTGGTACTTTTTTGTTCAGCAACTGGTCGTTTTTAATCTAGAAACATAAACTTAGGCAAAGTTAGTTAATTTTTATTTTACTAAGAACCAACCCAAAATTGCACCAGCCATGTACTGGAAACCGAATTCGAGCCAAACTGAAACCGATAAAATGTTGAAATACAGCATGTTATAAAAGTTTATAAAAACATTCCTTTTTATACTTTAGACTTTGAGTGCCACTTATCTTTACCATAACTAATCTTAAAATTAAAAAAAAGCTAAAACAGAATTGAAATATAAATTTTTATCAATTTAATTCCACTCGATGTCGATCTCAAAAAACAATGCCGCATAAGAGCAATTAGGCATTTTATCTCAAAGGGAACGCTGGAAGCACCCACTTTTACTTACTTTTTTATAATAACGAAAAACATTGATCATTAAGACGGAAATCTTCTTACCAACCAATCTAACATTCTCATACAAAATAATAAATAAAAAGGTTTATATTTAATAATATGTGTACTAAATTTAGAGTAAACTTGACCTTTATTTATATTAATTATTGTATTATTTATTGTTGAATATTAAACAAAAATTTACAAGACCCATGAGTCGGGTTCACACTTCAATCGGTAACTATTTAAGTATTAAATAGCTAAAATTTTATTAGTTTCAAATTTTTAAAACGAAACTATTAAGGATCAGTATCGCAACATAGTTCAAAATTTCGAATTTTGCGCCTCACTTTGACACTATTTTGAAACTGATGTTTTTAACCTTTGTCGGCTTGCAGCGCTATTCGTAACGTTGTACTACAACGACTATTCCGTTCCTTGTTAATTTTTAAGTTAATAATTTTTGTCACAGTTCATTGTCATTTACAAAATTTAAATAATTTTATCAGACTGAAAGCAAAAATAAGTTTTACCAATTTCCGAAATTGAATAAAAAACTAGTAGGAATGTTAAGTCAACCAAGACCGACCATACGATACACTACACCACAGTATTTTTAGACAAATTTTCGACCCAATGGTAATCACGATCCTGCCAGAATATGAGCTTAGGATTGAATGCGCTTAGGATTGATATAAGAATTCTTTGTGTTGAATAATGTATAGATATGTTAATACATCGATGTATATGAAAATTTGCTTATCTTTAGGTGGTTTTAGGGAGGGGGTTTATATGGGACCTTTGGTCGATTCAGGATGTACCAGTTCAAGATTTTGCCATAGCATGACACTATTTAGGAGGGAGCTTATATAGAAGCTGTTGTAAATTATGGACCGATTGGGATTATTTTCAACAGACTTGTTCCTAATAATAATTAGAATGTTAGCGTCAAATCTCATGAAATTAGATTTTAAATTGCGACCTCAACTTTGTACGTAAGGTATACATGGACAACCATCCACCAAACCGCACGAGTGGACATCGTTAGATGAATTAAAAAAGTAATTCTGAGGCGGTTGGTCTTAAACTGACATCTGTATGTGTCACACACTAGAGCACAAATGTTACAAACCTTCTACACTATTCTCGTATGGTTAAGAACATTGAAAGTTGTTCAAGACAACAATCTTTAACTAGCAATTTAGTTTGAACGCAACTTTTGTTTTTATTAACAAAAGGTATATTTCTTAACGTGCGTAAATCTTTTATAAAAAGCTTTAAAAATACACTTTATTCGCAAGGTTACTAAAAATTTGTTATATTTTATAGCAAACTATAAATTTAAACGTACGCACGTATCGTAAAAACATAAAATTTCAAATTGGTATACTTCTACTGGAACACTTGTAAATAATCGTATATTTGTTGATGCATTTTTTTACTTACAATCATAATATTCATATCGATCAGCTTCGCTGGGATTATTGCTGCCCATAATTTTAGTTAAAACTATAAAAAAAAACAAACAAAAAATTTGCAAAATGATTACAAAGTGCTTAATAAGTTTTTATTCACTCATGATTATAGTTCAATACAAAGTTAAGAATAAAGTGAAAAAGGACTTAACAATGATTAATTGATTATTACATAATTTTTTTTTAAATTAGTTAAGAGATATTTGTTTTAAAAAATAACCAGGTAAACCGGAAATATGCGTATTAAATATGCAGTAAAAACAGGAAAATATGCCCAATTAGACTAAAACTAATTAGTAAATTAATAATATTTGCATTTAAAAAAACGAATCAATAATATTAATCGGTAAAGCCCACAAATCATGTTTTTACAGAGGAATTTTCAAGATTGAACCATATTTGTTACACTCAGAGAAACGCTTCTTCATATTGATGATGACCTAAGCTCAGAATTATGGTATCAATGTTATAACAAACGGAATCAAATGATGAAGGTCTACAGTGACATCCATTCGATGCCACATTTTGTGTGTTATTAACATAATTTTCATGTTTTAAGAGTAAAATCAGAAGAAAAAATTCCCATATTCTATTTGTTTAAAATATTTGGTTAAATTTATCAAAACATAGCTACCATGCTGCTGGTGTCTTTGGTGTCTTATGATTGAGAGTTCGTCTATAAACAAAGGCCGAAATACAACAAAAGTGAAACAAACATGTGTAACGGGTAAAGCCTAGTACTCTGTTCAAATTTGTGAAAAATGTTGAGCAACATTAATTATTTCACACGAAAATTTTGTTGTGAGTAAATGTTACCTATCTTGCGAATTTGTATAATTTGACGTTTTAATTCCTGCAAAGTATGCGACATTGTTTTGCGTATGGAATCAAACCCCACAAGTGCTTAACTAAAAATAATAATTTATATTTTATGTATTTTATTCGACCTTTATTATTATATGTAATACAACTAAATTTTCAAGCTTGAGGTCTTTTTTTATTTTATATAAAAAACTTTAACGTTTATTTTTAACCAATATTTCGGCACTTCTTTGAGTGCCTTCTTCAGGGTTCTTTTTTAACAAAAAATTAACAAATTTAACAAAAATTGACAAACTTATGAAAAATTTTTTTGGAATTGAATAAAAAATATTTTTCAATACAAACTTGATATGTTACAATATACAAAAATTTTTTACCTTCCGTTTCTGTTTTTATAAATTAAATGTCTATAATTTTGTGCTACATTCTCAGTGTCAGACTTAAAATTAATTCTCGACATTATCGGTACATTTATGATTTGTAACATTTCTAACATAAATCTACGTTTATAATTATTTTCTGTGTTTAAAACAGTTGAATTTTCAAAATCTGGATAATGGTTTAGATTAGCACAATGGGATGATAAAGCTGTTTTTTGTGATGAAATATGTCTATATTTTTGATCTGACTTATGTCCTGCTATCCTAGTCTTTAGTTTATTTTTTGTTGTACCTATATATACCATATTACACTGTCCACTATCATTACCCTTACAAGGTATTTTATAAACAATATTTGACAATTTGGCCAAGTTAAGGCTGACAGCACAATGATCAAAATTGCCATGTGGTCAAAAGCGAAACCACTTGTCATAGTACTGATGTCAAAATAAATCAGCTTTATGACGCCTTTTCTATCGGTGTACCGATAGGCAGTCGTTGGCTCACCAAAACAAAGTAATGTGATAAGTATAAATGCATATAAGAATTACTTGGGCCGTTTTCGTAGTCGAAAACCAGACGTTTTTAGAAACTATAATACTCTTTGTCGTCAACGATATAAAAACAACAATCTTTCTATGTGTTGTACATGTCTTTGTAGTGAAATTTAAATGATAACGGAAAACATTTCAAGCGACTACGACCACGACAACAACTTTCGTAATAATGCTGACTTTTTTCTTAAAAGGATTTTAGAGAAGGTCGATAAATTTTATATTAACTCCTAAAATAAAGTAAAAGCTATTTACGGTAGGAAGCAATGGTCTAATGTGAGCCGATTTCTAAATAAATTTTATTTGGAGTAAAATATTTTTGGGGCGAATTTATTCTTAATACAAACATAACTACAGGATTAATGAACTCAAAGAGTATATATCTCTGATAGAAGTATATACTGAATTATGTACTGATTCTTACAAGTACAAGTTTACATGGACATCAACCAGCCAGGACATCGTTAGAGCTCCTTAAAAAGTGAATCTGCGTTGATAGGTATACTAAAAGATGGGTCTAGATTAATATTACACACATCATAACAAACATATATAATTGCTATTTTCTTAATATTTGCTTATGTATGATAATCTGACCGCTTGAAGTAACATTTATTTCCAATGACAACCTGATTGGCTTAAAATTGTAGAGTGAAGATAAAATGTCGATGGGAAAATTGAAGCAACACGTTGGTGCGAAATGCGAAAGCACTTGAAGGTATCTGTAAAAAGTTGAACATTTATCAAAATATATTTGAACGAAAATATGCATAAAATAATAAAATATGCAAAAATAAGCATTAACAAATCGGTGCTTAAATTCATAAAAAGCTCTGGAACGGATAAATATATTGTTTCTGCCTTCATTGGTCGCACAAGAAAAAATGCAATTGCATATTTACGGTTTTCCTGGTTATAAGAACATTTAACTTTTATACTTTAGGATTTTTGGTTGTTATGTTCCTTTTTCACATATTCTATGTAAAAAATTAAAAAAAAAATGTATTTTTATATTACTTACAATTCAAGCAACACTGACGCCAACGCACCAGACACGATTTCGAACGTGTTAAACTTGTGTTCGAAAAATTCTCGTGATGATTGTTACCGTTTTGTTGTTGTTGCGATACACAAATTATAGGTGGACGCTCAGATAATGGTATTGCAACAAAGTTTGTTGTACTTGATGTGTTTGCTGTTGTTGTTATTGTATTATGTTCTAATATTGCCGTAGTTGCATACAAATTGTGCAATTCTTGTTGTTGATGACTTTGTAATAACTGTGCATCAATATTGATATTATTGTTATTTATATTATCACTATTGTTGTTGTTATTATTATAACTAATATTTGTTGTTGTTGTTGTTGTTGTTGTTGTTATTGTAGCAGCTGTTGTTGTTGCTGTTAGAATAAGTTGTGTGGGAGTGGGTGAATCTGAAAAATGGCAAATATAATAAAAATTACATGAATGAGACAAGCTGTCTAGCGAGTTGGAGGCATTTCAAATAAAAATTGCAAATATATTTTTTTTCATAATAAATATTTTGTTTATATTGGCAAAACACTAGATTATGCCGTAAAGCACAGTGGGAATATTTACGTTTATAATGGTAATGAAATTTGTAAAATTTTGATAGAAATAAATCTGTATTTGTTTAAAATAAGTACAAATTATGTTAACAAACATAAATACGAGCGTCATTTTAAGATGTTAACACTATTTATTTTTCTACAATTCTTACCAAACACACTAAAAGAACGAGATTGAAATTCTGGGCAGTTAGAATATCCTTCTAGACAAATTATTTCATTCGGTCGTATGGATAAGATAAGAAATTTTTTTTAAATCTTGAAAACGCTTCTGGGTTTATTAATGCCAGTCTGTAAATCCGATTTCGGAAAATAAAATTTCTTAGAAGAACCAATTCGCTTAACAGTTTTATTTGTATAATATCTTAAGCTTTTCAAAAATCGTTGGAGGAAGTTTCCTGACGATCTGGCCTAAGCAACCAGTTAAATGCGCATAGGAATAGCTTATCCCTTTAACAATAAATTTCAGTTTCTCAATAGTATGAAATGGGAATTTAGCACATTTAAAAGAAACCTTGTTAAAAAAAACTTTTTATATAAATAATGGACTATGTATCGAATTTTTTAAGCTTAAAATAAAAACATTATATTGAATTTGTTCGCCTATAATCTAATAACAATAACCAAGCGAGAATAAAGTTGGAATAGGTATTTTTAAATGTTGATGCCATATTGTTTAATTTTAAACGCCCTTTAAATAATCCTAAAAACGATGGACCCATTCCGATTTTTTAACGTAATAAGATACTTCAAAAAGTTCAATAACGAATCCAAAGTTAGGTCCAAAATGGGGTTTCGCCTCTCCTGGTAAATTTGCTTTTAAGACATACGCGGTAAGCTTGAACTAGAGTCGAAATATTTATTTTCAACAACAACAAAAAAATTGTTTTATGAAGTTTAGTTATATGTATTTAATTTGTTAAAAATTGTTCATTTTGTCAAAAATTCAAGGAAAAAAACCCTGAAGAAGGCAAACAACTGAGTGCCGAAATATTGGTTTAATAAATTTAATATTTTTTTATAAAAAAAAGACCTCAAGCTTAATTAAATAATAATAATACCAAAAAATTAGTTTTAAATGTTGGCGAACATCCCCCCACGATTATAACTTAAGTGTTTTGAAAGATTTTTATACAGCTCAGAATTACTTTTTCAATCGATCTTTTTCTTCCGTCCTTTATTTTTTGTAGCTCCCATTCCCGAAGTTCCCTTTTACTGTCATACATAAATAAATGTTGGTGTTCATATAAAATTTGTAAAAAAAAAACATAATCGTGCCACTTAAAGACTCTTAATACAATTTTGTTCTCTCGCACTATTATTGATCGAAGCTTCGATATAAGGCCAATTTGAAAAACTCATTTTTATTGTTGAATACTAATACTTAGGTTTTGTTTAAGCTTTAATTTTAAAAACTCCGCAACCGGCTGTGTACTAGTCTAGTCGAAATTACTAGATCTATACAGAATTAAAATGTGAAGAAATTTAAAAAAAAATTATTTCAAGAAAATCAATTTAAAAACCCCTGTTGAAATGTAGAGTAACGAACAGAGTATAAATGTTGAAAACATTGATTGTCACAACAGAGTTCTTCAATTGTGATATTTGTAAACACCAACTCCTTTTTTTGTCAAAGTTTTTCTTGGGTTTCAAAATTGGAAATTGGATTGGAAATTTTGAGCAAAAAAATGGTTTTTAAGGAAAAATAATGGGAATCCTTGATGAAGTTTATGTTAAACATTATCCTACAACAGCTTATTAATGTGGTTTATGTAGCATTTAAGACCACAATTTTAAAGTCAAAATCAATTAACTTTTTATAAGAAGGAAACGAGAATTGGAGGCATATTTGTATTTGTATTTGTATTTGTATTTATTATTTGCTTTTCTAACACAACAAGATACAATATCTTCTAAATTACAGCATTAGAATCAGATACGTTATAGGGCATGGTTTGCAGAAACAATTATTAAACTAAGCAATTAACATTATAAATAAACATTTAACATTTAAATTATTTATGATTTAAGAAATAAAAATAATAATTAAACATAAAATTTAAAACAAACTTAAAATTTAAAACAAACTTATATCTAGGTCCTAAATGTTTTAGTTATTAGCAAAGTGAGTTATTTACAATTTTTTGAATTTTATTGCGTTGCGGGTAAGTTGTATATCAGTGGGAAGATGGATCCAGAGGTATATTGTGGATATATAAAATTGGTTATAAGAAGCACTCTTGCGAAATCTAAAGGTGCGTATGCTATTGTTTCTTAAGGATGAGGTGAATGTTAACTTGTTGTAGAGATATTTAGGCTCTTTTGTTACTATAATTTTATGCAAAAAGATTAAACTTTTAAACTTGAGGTAGTCATCAAAGCGCATGCCAAAAACACGTTTGGAATATGGAGATACATGATCAAATCTCTGTAAGTCGAAAATGTAACGCGTATCGTTTCAGGCATGGTAAAATTTCTAAACTATTCGTGCTAAAGCTTATGTGATTATTCTTTCATTGGACTGACAATTTAAAGAATGAATGAATAAATGGTTGGCTGACTGACTGACTGTCTGACTCGCTGGATGTAATGAATGTACAATGTCTTTGTCCGTCATCTTTTAGAAAACAAATACACCCCACACTCTCTCACACATACGCACTTACAACAGTCAGTGTCCCAACAAACACGTAGTTTTGATTTCGAATTGAAAATGATTTGAAATCAAACCTTTTCTCCAACGGTTAAAGTTTGAAAGTTTGACTTGAAAATCATAGCACTCTCAACAAGAAAGGGGAATTAATTTAAAATTGAGGTATGTATTTATTTTCCATATTCTTTCAAACGTTATTCTCCAATGTTTAGCTCCGTTCCACATGCATAACAGTCCGAACTTGCTCGAAGTTATCCAGATAACGATTTTTGCGCAATTAAGAGAATAATTTTGAAACTATTTTTTTATTCTGTACAAATTTGAACAAACTTTTTCTTTGGGTAGGTTCGGACAATGATTTAGCAATCAGCTGTTTCTTGTTTACGTATAAAACTAATAAATTTATCAGAAAATTTGCAAAAAAATTTCAAGTTGTTATTAAAAAATATATTAAAAAGCAAAATGAAAGGTTTTACATATCCCCTGTTCTTTAATACAAAAAATAATATATAAAAAATTACAATAATGCAAATGTTTTGTTTTTATAATATTATGAGTTTTAAGTGTCGAAAACCACTAAAATAGATCACAAATTGATAAGTAAGCAACATAAGTTTTTCAAGAAGTGAGAAAAAGTTTTTCCAACAATTTTGAGAAATTTTGGCAAATTTAGACAGTAATTTTTATTTTACTGTTCTAAGTGCGAATTTGTCCGAGATGTTGTGGAACACACCATTTTCCGTTTTCTTTTTTTCGCATTCTTACTTAACGGAACTAATTTTTTAGTCTCAAAAAAGTTTTGTTTTTCACAAGAATATAAGTTTTTCTAAGCACTCGTTCACTTCTAAAACAAAAGAAACTTTAATGCTATTACCCAATAAAAAATCGAGCTTCAAACGAAGCAGCTTTGTAAGGGAGAAATGTAAGAGTTCCACTTACCATTTCGCTTATAGCCTTTTCACACTTGTCAACATTTAACATTTAACATTAATTTGCGAAGATGTTGGAATTTTCCCATAAGAAATACATAGGGCTAAAAATCAAAATTTTTCAACATTTTTACAGAATGTTACTATCTCATTTTGTTCCCTTTTACATTTTGCGATATTTTTAGTGTCTTCACTAGCTAAACTGACATTGAAAATGACATTTAAGTTCCATCACTAACAAAACTGACATTTATTGTCAACAAAAAATGAGCGGCGGTACATGTATTTTTTTTTTAATTTAATTTTTTGTAATATATTTATAAAATGTTTTTCCAATTTCAGGTTATATTCAGAAAGATTTTCAATAGTTGGTATAGCTCTTCTAAAACGTGTGTCTTTTTTTCGCATAACTTCTAACTTTTGTACAAGTACTGAAAACATTTTTCTTTCGACTCGGAAGCATTCCTTAAAGAAATCGTCATTATTATTTGGGATATCTCTTTCCCACAAATTTCCATAGCGATTCTTAAAAAAATATTTGTTTATATTAAAATAAAAGTTTTGATTACTCGTTTACATACAAACATCCATACGTTCCTTGAAATAGGCATGTGAGCATCTAGTAAGACGACCTCATTATCATCTTCATCTGCTATAGAATCCATTATTATCTCTATAAAAAGCGATAATAACTGGGTATGCTCTTGCCAACGTATATTTAATCCCATTATTAAATCTTTTTCAAAATTCATTTTAATTTTTAAAAGCGGCGTGGTGTTTGTTTATTTTGACAACTGATATAATGTTAAATGTTGCAAGTGTGAATGTCTGTTTCACAATTTCAACATATTCCATGCGTTCCTCCGAAACGTATGCAAGTGTACAAAGGGTATTACGGCAGCCATGAATTTTATATGGTGAGTTCCCACTTTAAAGCAATACATTTTTGACCCAAAAAATGCTTTATTCACCGCATATAAATATTGTTGAATGTAGCTTTCAGCTTAACACACTGAATATTTTTTTACAGTTTTTTTTTGGTTTTCTCCCTTACAAACCTGCTTCGTAGTAATGGAATGCCGTGGCACTTGAAATATTATTTTTTCTTTTATTGAACTTGTTAAGAATTTCTTAACTTATTTTACTACATCTCTCTGTATGTCTTTTTGGAAACGCATAACTGTGCGGTTTTTTTTAATGTACCATTTTATTGCCTCGCAAAATGATCAAATTTTTTATTAGGTATTTATTTTTTACTTTAGTGTTGCCAAGTTTTTTTTTAAGTATCAAACTGATAAAGCATTTTCTTTCAAATGCTAAGATTCAAATCATTATCAATTTAAATTCGAATGTTAAAATGAGGCCATTGAAAATTATTCGAGAATTGTGATCGATATAAAATGATAAAGTTATTGCATATAAATAGTTTGACTTCGTGTTTGTTGGGGTATTTGAAAACATATATGGGGGATTCACAAGGTTGTTATAAAGTTGTAAAGTCATATGTCTTAAAGTTATTATAAGAAATATATGTAACTGCTGTGGGCAACCGCTTATAATTTAGATTTCTACAGTATAATTATGACGAATCAATGAACACAGCATTAAATTTTTTTATTAATACGATTTTCGAATTTATTTATTTGTTTGAAACACAACAATATTTTTCTAAAACAATTGTAAAATATCATTTAGAACATTATGACGATATGACTGGATAGCACACCTTGTGAATCCCCCAATAGTTTGTTTTCTAATACACTCTTCTTTGGGAGTTGATAAGAGTATGACTTGTCAGAAGTTTATGATTATGTTAGAAGTCATGATTCTAATACGAGTACTACTTTACTTTTAGAAGCTGTACGTACGTCAGCATTAGTTATTGTTATTAAATGCATTTTACATTTAATCTTATTTTTTAAATCTTTTTATCTCCTATTATCTTTAAACTTTTATGCGAAATTGTTGTTGGTTTCCTTTAAAATTAATAGCTGCTATTACGAAATTTGTACATACTTTAGTTTATATAACCAGTTCAAATTATTACTTATAATCCTTATAATAGAGATGTCGCAAAAGATGAAACAATAGTTTATTAAAAATGAAACATTGCTATCTTAATAGCTCCTTAAAAATTACGTTCATTAATATTATAACTTATTTAGTAAACAACTGGCATTGCTAAGGATATTATTTTTGTTTAAGGTTTAAATGTATTTAGGAAGTTATTTTAATTCAAGAAAATATCAATGCGGGTATTTATATGAAGTTTCTTATGGCAAAAAGGCTTTCGAATTTTATTATTAAAAAAGTTTTAAATTTTTTCACAATTTGATAGAGATTTATAAATAAAATATTAAAATTTAAATCAATTTAACTGTTATAACAACTACAGAATTTCTTATGTGCTCGGTAGTCTACATTTGCAGCATTTTAGCAGAAAAAATTGAATAAATCTAAATTTCCACAACAAAAGTGTCCGAAATTTTCAGTAGCTTCCTAAAAATGAATTCTATGCAGTTTTGGCTACTGACACGTTAAACAAATAACATAGCACCCCGCAGACCATATTTTTAAAAATTACCATTTCCTGGCCGGTAGTCTACAAATGTAGACACCAAAAAATTTGTGGAAATTCACATCGGTCTTTTACTTAACTCGAAGTTTTTTTTAATGGGGCTTGACGAATATACTTGTGCACGTTTGTGTATGCATGTGTGTGCTTTAGGATTGACAGATGGGCTTGAATTGGCTTGATTGTTAAGCTTTTTCAATTAGTGTCAAGAATTGAGAATGGGAACAATTGCTAATCAGGCACCTACTACAATAAACTTTTGTTTTGCAATAAAGATGTGTTGAATTTGATCTAACTGAAATTAAAAATTTTAAAGAAATTTTCGTTGAGGATTCCTATGAGAGACGGTTGGCCATTTTAGAAAATATGTGTCAGTTATTCATGCACTGAGAAAATTAAAAGCTTTAAAATCAAAGAAAAAAGGTCTTTGTAAAATTGTAACGAAAATATCTTTGTTAGAAGGATAAAATCCTTGCATCAATGATTTATTCTTTAAACAAGCAAATGGTGCGTCTTCAACACAAACGACTAAAATTCTTTGAAGTTTAATCAAAGAAATTGTCTTTTCCGTAAAGATAAAATATTTGCTACAACGATTAATTTCTTTGCTAATAAGGGATTGAAAAACGTATTTAAAATTAAAGACTTTTCTTTGTTTTTTTAAAGCTAAGCATCCTTGCTACAAAGACAAAGTCTGTAACTTTAAAGAATTTTGTCTTCAATGCATAAGTGAACATGTTTGCTTGTTCACACATATTTGCTTGCAACGGTAAACAAGAGCGGTTGAAAAAAAAATAAAGATAAAGTCTGTATCTTTAAAGAATTTAGACTTCAAAGTTAAATTTGTATACGAATGCATAACGAAATCGGCTATAGCCGATTGATTACAATGTATGTAAAAAATTAAAAGAATTGTCTTCGTGGTTGTGATTAATTGTAAGTCAGTCGATAGGAACGCTCAATTGTGTGTGTGCTGTATATGAACTATTATTTATTTTTATTATATTAAACTAAAATAAAAACATTTTATAAAAATGCTGTGTTTAGTTTCATTAAATATTTTATTTTGCAGAAAAATTTTAATTTTTTAAAACATTTCTATAGCAGATTTTAAAGAAAATTGCCTTTGTTTCTACATATCAGTCTTAAGTATTTCAAAGAATTATTTCGTTGAATTTAATTCCGTTTCTTTGTAATAATGTTAAAATTACGTCTTTGTTACAATGAAAATTGTACTTAAAATCAAAAATTCAAGTCTTAAGACTAACGAATGAAAGTCTTTGTGCCAAAATACTTTTTCCTTAGTTTAAGGACTTTTTAATGTGTTTCCAAAGACGCACATCCTTGTTACAAGATAAGTCTTTGATTTTAATTATATATTTCATGGGAATCTAAAGATCTTTGCGCCTTTCCGGTAAAGATGTTTTGTCTTTGGGCACAATCTGACCAATAAAAGTCTTTGCAACAAAGTAAATTTTCTTTAATTTTACGATTTAATTTTCTCAGTGTGGTAGTGAAAGCACTATTCAGGAGATGTATAGTGAGATAAAGGATACATCGCCTCTTAACTGAAAGAGTTACACTGGTCTTCTCAACAGGCTGGTCTATGTCAAAGTTTTAATAAACTGCGTCTTTTAATTTGTGTTTGGCATTTCGTTACAAAAATTATACCACGAACTGCCTCAAGTGACTATCAGGGGCGTCATGGCAGTTCTTTTTATTAAACTTTTAATCTAATTTTTACAAATTTTATTAAAGAATTCTGTTTGATAAAGGATTATTTGTTTAATAATTGTCAAAAAATTGTTTTATTACAGAAATCTTATTGAAGAACGACTCTTAAAATTCTTTCGTTTTACACCCCTGTATTTCTTGTTTCTAAAATTAAAAGAATGTCACTGTGGAAAGAGATTGGATTTCAACGGTGAAATCATCTTAGAAACAAAAACCTATTTTGATGACCTGACAAATCTTAGTTTTGAAAGAATTAAACAAATTTGAGATAACTTTGACAAAGTATTAATATACAGCTCGAACGAAAGAAAAATAAAATGATTTGTAATCCTCTGTTTTATTAAAAAAGTCAGGAACTTATTGATCGGTCCTGTCTTTGTATGACAGTTATGGTATCGTCAAGATCACACAAAATTTGGCAATTATTGCCGAGGAATCTGCCACTTTCTAGAGCTTCTATTTTCTGTGCAATTGTTGTCAACGGCCATGTATTCCGATTCGTCGTTGATGTCAAAGGTGCGTCTGTCGTAAGTGTGTTAGTGGGAGATGCATCTGTTATAGGATACGTTTAAAGGGAAGATTCACACAGTGAAACTTCATCACAATTTTCTGGGAAAGAATCGGTTTCTTGAATAAAACGCTCCTTTTTTGCTGCCCTTATTGAAAGTTCAGTTTGTCTCTGTTTTCGTTTTATTAATCGAACTGTTTCTTTTTTATCAACTTCACATAAAATAATTTTTCTGTAATTTGTTTGATCCAAAAAAAAAACTTCTTTTACTGATTGGAACTGTCTTAGGTTTTAAAAAAGAACGAAATATAAATGAAGTACATTTGCAAGCAGCAACTTCGAAAAGCTATCTTTGTATGAGAGCTATGGTTATCCCCAAGATCACACAAGCAATAAATTTGATTATTATTGCCGAGGAAACTTCCAACTTCTATTGCTACAGTGAGCCTTGCTTGCACTAATATGTTTTATTATACATGTTCAGCAAGACACAGCTCTCATTGCTGAACAAATATCTTTTAACACACGCTTTCAATTGCCATTTATACTAAAAATGGGTTTTTAATGCTACAAGAGAAAAAACTTATAAAATAAGAACAAATTAAAGTTTTTATGTTTAAAACCCAAAAAATAAATAATATTTAATTATTACTTGATATTCAAGCACATCTTTTTCTTTACAATTGCCGTATTCACAAAACCCCTTGTATCGTTGTATCAATTGTATGTTGTATAAAAATACATGGTTCACTATTTGTTTTCACAAGCGGTTTTGTGAATACGGTAAATATGTTTCCTATTATGTTCGTATATGTGTACATCTTCGCTAGTATGGTCGGTGTTTAAATATTGACCAATTTCCTTAAAAATGTATTAACAAAAGTTTTTTAGAATCTCAGTCAAAAATGTTTAAAGGAGTTGTGATCACTTACTCAGAGCTCACACGCTTAAATTTTTTATGCTCAATTTCTTTCCAATAGTCTTTAAAATTTTTCCGAAATGGTTACAGCAGCTTGCACGCAGCAGTCTGTTTTAACTTTTAGCAATTACATTTGTTCAAAATAACATCCATTTTTTCGACAGCGAATCACAGAGAAATAGAAAGATAACAAAATTTACCTGCTACCATCTTTTGTATATAACATCAAAAGTTGAAGCATGTGAACCGGCACTCAGGCTCCATAAAATCATTGATGGATTCTCAACACTTGCATTAGCCCTTTGATAGTGTAGGCTATAAAAATTATTGCTATATTTAAACCTAAAATTGTCTCTGTTTCAAATATGTTTTTATGTTTTTAAATTGCATTTTAATTATGTCGGTTTCTTGACCATAAAATCATTGATGGATTCTCAACACTTGCATTAGCCCTTTGATAGTGTAGGCTATAAAAATTATTGCTATATTTAAACCTAAAATTGTCTCTGTTTCAAATATGTTTTTATGGTTTTAAATTGCATTTTAATTATGTTGGTTTCTTGACCTTTGACTTCTTAATATATACAAATCTATTAAATTCCCTATGCAATTTAAATACAATTTATCAGTAAAAAATTATCCATATTTCTTCAGAAATATTTTTCATTTAAATAAAAACTTTTCCAAGGGGAGCGATAAAGCATGACCTGTCAAGAGTTATGGCATGCTTTGACAGTTCGGAATGACACATGCTTTTTTAATTTTTTAAGATTTGAAAAATATTATTAAAATTTTTCATTTTTTTAAGTTTAGACAACAAGCAGACACATTAAAAAAACAAACTAGAATATCTAAATATTTATTTATTTTCATATTTTGTCTTTTTATCTTAATTTAAAAAATAAAACAGATTTTTTTGAATAATTCTATTAAAAAAGTAAACAAAAGCAAAAAATTACTCGAAATAAATAGTAAAACAAGAGAAAATATATTTCTTTACTTTTTTCAATTAAAAAAGATTGGCTTTAAATATACATAAATATTTTTTTATGCAAATATGTAAATTTCAAACAAACAAATATATGTATTTAAGACACTGCAGGTGCCTGCCTAGCATTTTTACCGCCCATCATAATCGAACGGGCTGGTTAGTGAGCAGGTTTTTCACATTCAATTTATTAAGTTCTACAATTGTTGTTGTTTGCACTAATATTTATTCAGTTTTGTTTTATTGATAGCTTTTCTTTGATTGTTTGTAAGTTTTTTTTCCTATTTTTGTTGTTACTATTTTATCGTACAGTTTTTACTATTGTCAGTGGTTGTTTTTTGTTGTAATATATGAGTATATATGAATCACAACATGTGAATGCCTGCAGTTGTGGTAGTAGTAGTTCAGTTGGCCAAAAGCCAAAGAAGTAAACAAAATCGACATTGGAAACCCACAGAAAACAAAATCGGACGCATGCATGTTTTGAACAAGGGCGGTTGGATTTTCATAGATTTAGAAGGAAAAAATTCTGAAAATTTAAGCATCCCAAGCAATAATACTAAAAAGTTTAAACAAAAGTGCAAAAACAAAAAACTAAACTAATTGTTAAGATGAGAATTCGAATGTATTTTGGATTATAGCTTTTTTTTGCCGCTACACTGTGTTGTAAATAGTTTAAGAAAAGGTTGCTAAAGAATGTTTTTCATATAAAAAAAATATAAACAAATACATGGTAAATGCTTTTCTCTTATAAGGAATTTTTGCAAGTGATAGTTATGGTAGCTATTGTCAAATATTTTAAGATTTCCGTAATTTTGTTAACATGAGGTTGCATGAAAAATAATTTTTGGCCGAATTTAGTTCAAATACCATCATTCTTGAAAAAGTTGTGAACACTTAACCTCTTATTCACAAGAAATATTATAAAAGATTAATTAAATAAATTAAAATTCGTAACTTATGCTGTTGGGTTTTATTTCGGGAGTACAATTGTAAAGGAACCGAATTTTACCACACCCAATAACCTTAAACCTCGGTTAAAAAAAAATTCCCAAATTTTAGACATACTCACATGTGGGAGCCTGTGCTCCAAAGCCTCGGCAGCGTGCAGGAGAGGGCGAATTTAAGAAAATAGTTGGTAAGAAATGTAATTTTGAGCTAGAATAATCTAATTTTGGCCCAATTTTATTTTCGCAGAGTTTTCATTTCAATGTTAATAAAAAAAATCAGTTAAGATTTATAGAAAACCTTCTCAATTATGTATGGATCAGTTAAATGTTTAAAATCGTTTCCAAATCATGTTTATGTTTTTTTAATTTCTAACTGTTTTGGTCTAATTTTTATCGTTTTTTTCCTTCCTTAAAATTGAAATCACAAGTTAATAACACAAGTTTTATTCGTCTAAAGCACATTTAATATATAGTATATTAATTGGGATTCCTGGCCCCAAATATTGTTATTCAGATCTTTAAGAGAGGATACATTAGGGTCAATCGTAAAAAAATTGGAAATAACTCTGAATCTCCTAAACTACTGATCAGATTGCAAAAAATATATGAACTAGTCAGGGGAGGACATAGTCTTTATTAAAATGAAAAAGGGAGCCCCCGTAACATTTGACCTATCTAGAAGCATCGTAGGAGCTGCGGAGCCAATATTTTTCAAATTTCATACACTTTGAACAGAAACCCCCTTGATGAATGAAGATAAGGGGTAAATGTATATTCGATAAAACCTCGGGAAGGAAATATTTATAAGGGTCAGTCCTTCATTTCACCGCTATAGGAGAGACTATGTGGCACCCTGTTGACAAATTTTACCTGAGGTGTCTGCGTTGGGGACATTTTTTTTGCTTTTTGAAACGGACTATGTAGATATATATGTTATATATCAATGGATAGGGCAATATGTTAATTCTCATATTTTATCAAAATATAAGTCGGGCTGTAAAAAATAAGAGGTTTTATTTAAAGAACTTTAAAAATTGGGTTTCTTTTTTTAATTTTTTTTGTTGTTCTGTTTGAAATTTAAAAAAAAATATCAGTTCAAGATATCGTTTTAATCTTAAAATGTTATTATCTTTCTTAAAAAATATATTCTTGGCCATTGCCTGAAGGAAAATTACACAAATTTTAGAGGCCTGTTTTTATAAAATGTGTAAAATTTTTAATTTAAAACAAAATATTTAAGGAACATTAAAAATAAATATATATCCATTTTTATCAATATTAAGGCATAACCTTGATTATTCTTTACGACTTGGTGGATTGAGATATTGCAAAAAAACGTTTTTCATGTAATTTCTATTTTTCCCCCCTTCATTACCGAATATACATATTGGTTAAAACAAAAAATCAAGGTAAAAACGGTAAAAAATTCTAACTGAAATATTTTTAAACTATAATATACATACATATAACTAAAGCTACGGTCACATTTAGTAAACATTTGATACACCATTAAACATTTGTTGGTTTTTGAATAAAGTTTGCTATTACTATTCAGTTCAGTAATACAGTTAGGAGATCATTAACATCTGCATGAAACTAAATAATGATGTTCTTGAAACCTTCAATATAATTTCGTATTCGCTTCGTTTGTATTCAGTAATGCTGGGTACAGACAGTGCATTCTACATGGAATCAGTTTCAATGAAATCTCAAAATATCAAAGCGTTTGGATGTTTATGCAATCTGGAATGAATTAAAATGAATTTAATTTACTAGATTGCGTAAATGCGTTGCATTGTGTGTATCCAGCATAAGATGAATAACTATAAAACGAAAGCAGCAAACACTCGATATTTAAGAGACGAGAAAGATGAAGTTATGCTAGGAACACAACTGGGACGAACGACGAAATTCGTCCAGCACGACGAATTATTCAGAAGAAATTCGCTGTATAAATTCGGCGTATGAAACACAATAACGACGAAAAAACAAAATGGAAATAAAATATTTTGTATAAACAAGAAATAGTGGTACCATATGAACAAAAAATACTTCACAAATAAAACATTAAAAACAACTTAACTAAAATACTTTTTTATTGTTAATTTTTTTCAATTTGTATTTTATATGATATTCAGTTAAAATTTTTCAATTTCTAAAGTAAAAAGTAACTTTATTTACTAAAACACTTACCATTTTCAAACAATATGGCTACCCAGTACTGATTTGTTCGTCGTACGCCGGCGTAAGAATTAGAATTAAATCTATTTAAAGTTTGAAACGTCCGGCGAATTTTCGCCGGCGCCCTGATTGTGTGCATTTTCATATGCACAGATATTTTTTATTTTTGGCGACGAATATTCGCGGCCAAAAATTCGTCGTTCGTCCTAGTTGTGTTCCTAGCATTAGTTTGTTTACTTAAACAAGAGAATATGAACACTAACAACTCTAAAACAAAACAATCACTGAATAAATGTGGAAAAGGTTCATGAAGAAAGTCAGTATTGCCAGTTGAAGGAAAAGAAAAACTTAAGGAAAGATAAAAAAGCAAAAATAACCATAAAGAGTAAAAGCAACAACAAGCATGTTCAAAAAACAGAAATGAGGTGAAACTGAAATCGAACGAGTTGTTAAGTTCAATTATTTACAAAAATACCGTATATTCCTCTGATTCAAGAGTCGTTATTATAAAAATTACTGGTATTGAAAGAATGAAGTAGATAAAAAGGAATATTTTTATGAACTCGGGTCCTTTTTAAAATATGCTCGATTTTAAATCCACTTCGTTTCGATTTCTAGAACATGTCCGTATGAAGTACATTAATATTAAAATAACAAATTAAAACCAAATTTGAGTTTGTTTTAAATGTAAATTAATTGTTTTTAATGTAAATTTTAAAATTTAAAAAATATTTTTTCTTATTTTCAACAACATTCACTAACTTCAAAAACATTTTTCAGCTAAATGTTTTGCTTGGAAGTACATAAAAAAAGTAGTTAGCAAAAATATACAAAATGCTTTACAAATTGCATAGATTATTTTAAGGGTAACAAAAGAGAAACAAATAACATGAATTTGCTAAAGTGGCAACATTCCTGTTGAGTATTTAAAAAAAATGGGAGAGAGTAAAAACTTAAAATTTTTTCATTGTTCATTGAACAACGGCTTTGTGTTTACGATGTAAAACAAAATGTGTTTGCTAGTAGCTTGAATAAAACAACAGTTTGTTTATTAATCTGAATTTTATATGAATACGAACTTCAGTATATTAACATTTTAGTATGTTTAAGAATAAAGTTGTTCATGCAGGCCTTTAGTGGAATAAACTGGAATTTCATCAAAGTTATTTTCGGAAATACAAAATTTATTATTAATACGATTTCCGTATGACGTGCTAAATTCCCAGTTTTTCATATTTGATAAATACACTGAAATTTATTGTTGAGGGAAAGCTAGCTTCTATGCGCATTTCACTGGTTGCTTAGGCCAGCTCATCAGGAAACCTTTTCCAGAGATTTTAGAAAAGCCAGCAATATTATACAAATAAAACCCTAAAGCGAATAAGAATTATAAACACTCAAAGTCTTACTTGTAACAATATCAAAGCCAAAACAAAGCACCAACAATAAACAGTGAGTTTATCTTTTCTTACATTCCTCTACAATTGGTTGGGTTCTTTCCATCTCGAATTGTAGTTGTAAGTGGGTAAAAAGAAAAAAACAAAATTAAAAAACAAACTGCTTCATTCTACTGTCTTCGTAAGAAAACAACAAAAGAAAAAAACCAATTTGCCATGTATGTATATTATCTTTATCTTTCTACTAGCCAACTACAAAGTTTCATTCATTGACATCTGTCAATATATCCTGAGGTGGTCGAATTTGACACCCGGTATATCACCTTGTATTCTAACAGGCTGGTCACAAGCTCGAGTTTCTTAAAGCCTTTGTCCTCGTTCATACATAATTTTTAAATGCTAACAAAAGTTTAAAATATTCAGGATTCAGTAACGGAATGTAGTTTATTTAAGAAGTATTCCGTTCAGTCCTTTTTTAAATAAATAAACATTTAAAATTCCAAGCAAATTTATATTTAACTGATTCTAACAGTTATTTAAAAAACTAAAAGCATATTAATACAGATTTACAGTAGCAGTTAATATTGTCCATTAATTATGTTAAATTATTCTTTATGTAAAATTAAATGAAAATGTATTTTAAAGTAACGAAAAGTTCATTTAATTTTTACTGTAAAAAATTCAACCGCGAATTCCGTTAAAACAAATGAATTTTCAGTTTTTTTATATAAATTAGCTATCAAAAAATTAACTGAATAATCCTTAAAAACCAAAGGAATATTCAGTTATTTTATATAAATGAACTATCTAACTAATTTAACTAAAAAATTCCTTAAAAACAAAAGAATATTCAGTTATTTTATGAAATTTAACTACCAAAAATAAGTTGTTACTTATCTTTAAAAAACGATGTGCTTGTTTTGTGTAACAAATTCCCATTTTCTATTTGTTAAAATGATTTAGTTCAATGCATCAAATTTTTAAAGTAAAATAATTGCGAAACCATATCGGTCATGCTGCTGGTATCTTATGATTGTGAGATTGTGAAACAACGGGGTCAGTACAACAAAAGTAAAACAAGCTTGTGTAACAGGGTAAGTAAACAATACAGTTCTCTCTCTCTTAGAAAAACAAGCGGACTGGTGTCTGTCTGGTGGTTTTTAGAAATTTGGCTCTTTTGTGGAGTAAACGAAAATTAATGAATTCAAAAAAACAACTAAATATTTCTTTGTTTTTACGGAATATTCAATTTATTTTTAAATAGTTAATTTAAATTAAAGTAACTGAAAATTCATTTGTTTTTACGGAACCCCATGAATTTTTTACAGTAAAAATTTAAACCATTTTTCGTTAAAAATAAATGAAAAATAAGTAGATTGGTTTTTAACTGAATTTTCATTTATTTTATATTACAAATTCAGTTAATTTTACGTACAGATTATTGTGAGTGTACTCTTTTGCGATTGAGCCCACTGTGGGTCGTAGGGAGAACATATTTTACACAAATTTGTCTCCTACATTAAGTAACTGCATTAACTTTGTGACTCATACAGCTCGTTAAAAAAAAATCACTTACTGCATGATCTTGGAAAATTCTTAGAAAATTCTTTACTGAGATGAATTTTTAGTTTTGGCTTTAAGTTTGAAACAAAGTATGTTGAAATCGGTAATTTGCTTTACGTTACCTAAAAAAAATTCCTAGAAACTATTTAGTTTAAAGAAACATGTAAAAAAATTTTAATGTTTATATTGAAAACCCTCAAAATTGATATTAAGTAGCGCATAATTTATGATACGTAAATTGTGCTCATAAATTATGCTGTCTTATGTGATAAAAAGTGATTTAAAAATCCAAATATACTTTTTTGCTTACAAAAACACAAACATGAACGCAAATTTACAATCAAAAAATTCATTCCAATAAACCAACTAACCAGTTAGTGGCCAATTAAACACTTGGCCAAGATAATTTATTACTTGCAAATGTCTACAAATATTTATTCAAATTTTGCTGAATAAACAAATTTATGTGAGTATTTGTAAATATTTGGTATTTGACGAAAAATATTTATAAATATCTAGAATTTTGGTCAATTACGTGTTGTTCATAAAAATAGTTTTTTGGGGTTTTTTAAACAATTTATATATAAATAAAAAAGTGTTTCAAATATTATATATATTAAATAAATTATTAATATTTCACCGCATTCAGTGAGGTGTTCAACTGATGGACATTAAACATTTTGTATTTAAGGCGGTTAATTTTAAACGGAATAAATAAATAAACTAAAAAATATTCATAAAAAATAAAACAATATCTAGCAAAAATGCAACTTTTGCAAGTAACAAATTCTGAAGGGGAAACAATTTGTAAACATTTGTTAAACACAATAAAATTTATTCCGAGAATTTATCAAAATTCTAATTTAAAAAAAAATTTGTTTTTTGTATTAATAAAAAAATAATTAATCATATATTTTAAAAGATTTTGTAAACAATAAAATATATTTAGAATGTTGAAAGCGAAAATGAAACTTAACCAAGAAGAATGCTAAATACTAAGCTGTGCCGAATACATAGCACTCTCAACCGAGTCCAAAATGGACATTTTATGAGATCTGTAATAAATTACGAACCAAAAAATTTAAATCAAAATTAAATTTAATGTGAGCCAAATATCATAATTACTTGTTTAATAATTCGTCACAGTTTTAGGCGTAGATTGTCTTTTTAAGCCGGATATAAATTACGAAAGAATTCTCAGAATGCGTTCGATTTTTGTGAAATTTGTGTTTAGCGATGAGTTTCATTTTTGGATAACAGGCTTTGTGTGTAAACCGCACATTGAGTAAGTCCAATTTACAGCAAACCTCACAGATTCCATGGATTATGGATCTGTGAAAATACACCAAAATTGGACGTTCAGAATGCGCTTCGGCAAGAACAGACGCGTGCCCATATGCTCAAAATAATTTTGAAATATTAATGCTATTTGTTGATCTTATGAACACAATTTTAAGTACTATCGGGCTTAAAAAACCATTTATATTCCCTCAGTGGGTCCTAATGTGGTAATTATGATAACAACTATGGCCAGCAGTCGACAAAATCGACTGCAATCTAGAAAAAAAAGACTTTGTTTAGTGTATGCCAGCCAGCCAAACAGATTAAGTCGATAAGTATACTAAAATGGAGGTCAATAACCTACATTTTTATCTGTAACAGATATCATTAAAACAGAAGGATTTTAATAATTTAACATTTTCTTTTTGGATGTTTTGTTTTTCTACCCACACCAACAAAGGTAGAGAGTATATTATGCGTTTGTGCTGAAAAAAATTGTGATTATTATCAGAATGGCCATATCCAAATATAGTTTACAGCTAAATCGGCTTTAAAATAATGCTAAAAAAAAATGTCTAAACTAAAACAAAAACTAATGCTAAAATTAAAATTGGATATATTTTTTTTTGTATTTAAGTTAATATATCCTCATACATGATTTATTTTACATAATTCTTCCTAATTAACTCATATCATATCAAAAGAACAAACTGATTAAAAAAAACAATAAAATATTTATTAAACCTAAAAAGTCTTAAGACTATAAAACAAATATATTTCAGTCTTTATATACATATGTATGTATGTATTTTATGTACGTACATAAAAAGTTTTCAAGCAAAAGGTATCATACCAAAATCAAAAGTACTTGACCCATATATGGCCATTATTTAGTATTTCAATAAAATTTATATTACATGTTTAATTAAAAAAATTAATTTTTAACTTCTGAAGAATCGATCGAGATATCATTATAATATATGTTCTTATCACATTTCATAGTTTTTAACGTCATTCTATTGTGAATTTTCGTTTTTAAGAGATTTATACCACTAAAACCCTATTTTAACTTCCGCGTTGCTAAATGAA
The DNA here is from genome assembly GCA_949318255.1 of Pollenia labialis. Lineage (NCBI taxonomy): Eukaryota > Metazoa > Arthropoda > Insecta > Diptera > Polleniidae > Pollenia > Pollenia labialis. The sequence continues at coordinate 116,865,721 of OX439142.1, forward strand.
AAAACCAAGAACTTCTTTGCAAAAGAAGCTAAGTATTTAATTCACTGAATGGATTTTCATTTAATGAATTTTTAAATCCATATACATTTATCCCGATATCAACTGTTGAGTACTTATATAACAATGGATGCCGTGAAATCAATCATTTCTTCTTTAAAATGTTCGCTTAATTAATATTTGTTTAGTTTTTTTTAAAAAAAGTAAGTATTCGTTAAATTATGTGCTGACGGGTACTTTCCATGAACCGAACTGGATGGTTCGTGAAAAGGTGAAAAAGTTGGCAAAGGTTTCTTCATACAGGAACTGGATGTGAAATTTTCCTTTCGTCTGCCGGATGGATGTAGTGTCCAGCAGGCGGAGATCTCGGCTAAAAGGCGGGCGGCAAATTGGCTTTGGTATCATCGCATATCGGGAAATATGCGTATATTTACTGACCGCAAGGAATCCCTTGCTTCCCTAGCGGGTGTCTGCACGACATCTAGGTTAACTGTAGAATGTCGGATGTCTTTGAATGAGATTACAAAGCATTCAAGGGTAACGCTTATATGGATACTGGGGTACTCAGAGTGCCCGGGATATCAAGTAGCAGATGGGCTGGCCAAACAGTGACTCATGCTGGAAGAATAGGTCTGGAATTCAACGACTACTGTAGACTTGTCAAAACGAGGAGGAAGAGGAGACGGTGCTTCACTTTCTCTGTCAATGCCCTGGATTGCGGGGCATCAGGGGAAAATCTATCCGAGATAGAACTTAAATCGCTTCTTCTCTTCATTAGGAAGACGAATTGGCTGAACTTTGCAGTGACGCCATCTGAATAACTGATTTATGGGATGGGCATTGGCGCTGGGTATCACAAAGGGATTAATAGCGGGCCCAAGTGAGCTATCTCTCGATGGCTGCCCATGAAACCTAACCTGACCTTGTCTAAGTTGACATATTAATTGAGCTATAAAATCTCAGCATTTAAATCGTTTTTGTTTTTCTATTTCAAAAGTTATGGTATCTCTTTTCGATTCCAAAATTTTTTCAAAATCGTAACTGAGGGTAACAGTCAGCTTAACATAAATTTAATGGATAAAACTGATCAAATTTTAAAACAATTTGATAAGAAAGGTCTTTTAAAAGATTGCACAGTTTCTTTAGCAAAATAGTAGACATTAAGATGTGCTTTCAACAAAAAAATGTGGTAGATTTTCAAAAAATATTAAATATGTATTTGAAAAATGCTTAAAAATTGCTTACAGCTAATAAAAAAATTTGCAGCTAAATCAGACAAAAACATGCTAAATTTAGATGCAAAAATGCCAAAATGGCCACGCTGCTTATTGTAATTTAATTGTAAAAGTACCTTGTCCAATTTAAGACAAAGAAAATAACTCACTATGTTGCTGTAATTTTTTACTTTTGACACAAATGTCAAATGTTTTTTGATTTTATATGTTTATTTTTTTTATCCTCACACGTTCATATGTAAGTCGTTTCTATTTTTAAAGTTATACTTTCTAACGCCTATAACTCCTAAAATACTGAACCAATTTAAAAAAAAAGTGTACATAGCCATATTCTAAAAAATATCTTTTGAATGATATACCAGTTGTTAACCTAATTGTCGAAAGTATGGTGTAGACGTATAAAAAAATAATGATGATTGTGATAATAATATTAATTTTGTACTGTTATTTGTAGTCTTATAAAACTTTATTTGACAAAAGTTCATTATGAAATTAGTACTTATTTAACACATACCAGGAACTAAATGTCATGAATATCTCTCCCGCATCAGCATTAATATATGGCGAAACGGTTCATTACAAGATGAATGGCACACGAGCCTAATAACACCAATTCACAAAAAGGGCGACAAGACCGAGTGCAATAATCACAGGGGCATTTATCTTCTTAACTGTGGCTACAAAATATTCATAAATATTTTATATGAACGCTTAAACGCATTAAACGCATTAAACGGTGAATACCCATGCGGATTTCGGAGAAACTGTTGAACAATTGACCAAGGCTTCATCATCACACAGATCTTTGAAAAATGGCTTTTGATAGTCTACATAGACAGCAAATTGGCATACGATTACTTAAACTTGGAATACCAGGAAAATTAGTTAATTTAAATAACATGACTCTCACCAACACCATTGTTATGGTTGTTGTACAAGGTGAACTCTCTGAAACTTTTAATGTTATATCTGGTGTTAAACAGGTAGACGCTTTATCCTCTCTTGTTTTTAACCTTCTACTGCAAGCCATGGTAGATGATGTTGACCCAGGCAGCTCAATATTTAACAAATCCAGTCAAATATGCGCGTATGCGGATGATATTTTAATAATATCTAGAAACAAATCCTGTCTTAAAGATACATTTTACCAACTTGAAAGAGCTGCTCGCTCAACTGGTCTGGAAATTAACATAAACAAAACAAAATATATGTGCAGATCTCCTAACTACGGGAATGTAGCAGATCTAACCTTTGAACCGTATACATTTGAAGCCGTAAAATAATTAAAATATCTTGGTGTAATATTAAGGTCTTACAATGACACAACAGCTGCCATTCAATACCTAATACCAGCAGCAAACAAAGCGCGGTTTTATATTTAAAATTATTTAAATCAAAGCTCCTATCACGCCAGAGTAAGGTTAGACTTTATAGATCTCTTACAAAGCCAATTTTAACGTACGGATGCGAACTTTGGGCACTCAAAGCATTTGCTATGAACCAGCTGCTATGTGTCAAACGTAGAATACTTCGTAAAAATGTTGGTCTGATCAGAATTAGTGAAGACAATAATCGAATACGATTCAACAGCGAACTAGTTATGTTGAATGAGCAGCAAAGTGTTGTAAGATACATAAAGGCCCAGAGAATTCGAAGGTAAGGCCATGTAATAATAATGCCAGACAAAAGAGAAGTAAAAAAGATATATGAACAGATTCCGGAAGGCTCTAGAAGAGGGAGACGCAGAAAAAGGTGGAAGATGTCTTAAACTGGGTTGATAGAGCAGCAGATGGAAAAAGTTGGCAGAAACTTGTAGCAGAACTAATGGTCCATCCCGGACTGGAAAGCTAAGAAAGTAAGTAAGTAACACATGCCAGGGTGATCTTTGGTAGGGTGCTGGGACCTAGGGAAACCTTTATGCCATGAAAGTTCATTACGAGTTTGTGCCAAACAAAAAACGCCTTTATTGTGAAACGGTTTTGATGCTAATTTTTCTCGTAAATAAATGCAGTTAAGGTTTATGTAATGAAGCGCTCACATTAGTAGGCGCTCAGAAAATTTGTTAACTGAAATAGAAATATATCGAAAGCAGTGTTCGGAAATAAACAAAACATTATTGAGCGTTCGGCTCACACACCCATGAACGATATCTATTTTTTTAGTGTTTGGGTAGACGAACACAACCCTTAATACCGTTCGTAAGTATTTTTAAGAAAGAACCGAACATTATATACTGTTTTTTTTTTCGTTAAAAAACAGAACAATTGTAGTAATACTTTAGACAAACATTATATTTTAATATTCTATAATATTTCTTTTTTACATTTATGAAGAAATGAACAAACAAAAAATTTTAGCAACGCCGGCAGCACGAAGTATTGTTCATATGTTTTGTCTGTGATAAATTATTTTGCTCGGTTTTTGTATTTTTTTTTTTTAACAAACCAAAAGAGCGCTACGCACAATAGAAAAAAACCAACCGAACGAAAATAAATGTTCTTATCTTTTGTTGAGTTGGATAAGAACAGTATTATTTTTGTGTTCGAAAGAAGACAAACAGGGAAACGTTATTTTTTTAATGATTTGCTAAACAAACACTATTATCGATTGTTTGTCCCACAAATCTACCGAGCGATATTTAGTGTTTATTTTCGAACAGTGATTGTAAGGATTTATTAAACAAAATAAGTAATTTATTTTAAACCTTAATAACAAATACGGTGTGAATTGAAAAAATTATCAATTTTTTAGGGATGTTATCCACATTTGTATCGATTAATCTTTTGCTACTTGTCCCATGCTGGCTTATAATCCCAAACTGCTTTGAAGAAATTTTTTTTTATTTTCTGTTAAGTTGTTTGGAAATATTGCGTATTGTCAACGGACATACAGAATTATTGAAAGTCCTAGAACATACGAAAAAATTTCTAGTTTGAATTTCGCCAAATAAAAATAACGATTTCTTTTTACTTAAAATAAATTAACCATATTAATGGTATTTTCCTCCCACATTAAATTAGTTTCCCTCATAAAGTTCAAAAGTCAATTATTTTAAAATGTCTCATTCTTTACATTTTGTTAATTTTAAATTAAATTTTCGACTTTATGAAAACATGAAAAAATATCGTAAAATACATTTGGCAAAAAAAGCAAATCATTTATCATTTGTTTACATCAATCGATCACATTTATCAAGTTTATACATCATTAATGATTTGTTTTCTTTTTATTCGTATTTTTTTCAATAATTTTTCCTTCTGTCTGCCTGCAATTGATATTTAGTTTGTTTATTGAAATGGGTTGAAAAAAAAACTGAAAACATCAAGAAATATAAACGCATTAAAAATTGCAAAAATAAACAGACATTGTTTTTTTTTTAAATTTATTTTGTTAAATATTCCAATGCAGAAATTGAAAGTTTTTGAACCTTTGCATAAAAACAATTAATAATACTGGGTCACAAATTTTCAACAAAGTAGTGATCAAATGAATCTGACACCTTCACCGAATGTGAAATCAGAATGGCCAAAAGTAGAACAGTTTTCCAAAATAACCATTATTTGCAGTTTTTAAAAAGATGATGTCACTTTAATAAAAGTATATTTAAAAATATTCGACGGATTTTTTATTTCCTTATCTTTATTCAAAGATAATAAAATTACTAATACAACCACAGGTCAAGAAATGAATAACTAACATTGGACCAAAGTTCAAATTTCACAAAAATGTTAATGATATTTTGCAGTTTTGCTCTTTTCAACTTGTTTTTTTTTGAAACCAAACAATAACATTTTATTAAGTTCTATTACTTACGGATTATTCGGATTATTCCAATACGCATGTTTTGTGATCAATAGCATCCAAATCGGTAAAATAGTGACAAATTTACAGTATATTATTTGAAATATCCCACTTTTAATTTTTTAACAAATCACAAAAACACACCAAGCAAATACACATAGCGAAATATTTAGTAACAAAATGTTTAAAAAAAGCCTTATAGCCGTTTTCTCATTACACGATTATCTTTTTCCCCAACGAAACACTGCACATTAATGAAATTTAGTTTTCTCAATGTCTTGTTTGCTTCTATTATGTCGCAAAGCTAACCAGCACTCATCTGCCAATTAAGTATTTTCCTTTTATTTGCCAATAACGTCGTTAACGGACAGTTTATCGGTCTAATAAATTTATGTTGACATTAGGTAACAGACAGTTTGTCAATACATTGAGAAAACGGCCATTAAACTTTAAAATTATGATGTGGGTTAATTCAATAAATCTTCGGTAGCATTATTATTTTTGCACCAATATAGGTCTTGTTGGGCGTAAAATGTTCGTATTGAAATAAACTAATGCCTTATGCAATAAAACGTTACATTTTGAAAAGAGCAAAATTGCAAAAATTCATTTAATTTTCAACGCCATTTGAACTTTTGTCCCCTGTAACTCTGTCATTTCTTGACCAATCTTCACTAGCAATCCATTTTTATTTTAGTAATTTTATTATGTTTCATTGAAATAATAAAATATATAATCCGTTTAATATTTTTGGAGATATTTGCAATTAGGTGACATCATAATTTAAATATCTCGAAAACTGTTCTACTTTTGAGCATTCTGACTTTCTATTCGGATTCTGCGGCCAATTTTACATAAAGATTAGGTGTCAAAAACATTTGGTCAAACTAACTGCCACATACTGTAACATTAGGGTTCCAGACAGCCTGGAATGATCTGGATTGTCCAGTTTTTTGGGTCTTGTCCAGTTTCCAGCTCAAAAACAATTTGTCCAATTAAAATAGAAAAACCATTTTTTTATTAATTACATACTTAATTTAAAGGAGCAATTCTATCTTGCCCAAAGATATTCCAATTTATTTTCAAAAATGCGATAAAAACAACGTTCAAAATCTATATACATAAATGGATCTCGTTTGTATTTTTCATACCAATTTGCAAGGCTTTTTCGAAAGTAATGGGTCCGCCATCTAACGTTTTTTCCAACTAGTGCTTATTTCGTGAATAGTAATACTTAACTCATGTCTGATCTGACAGATAATTATTTGTATCCTCCCGCTGAACGAATATGGTTGTGTATCCGCTTGAACAACTGACCATCCAATGCGTTTTCGCTTCGCTAAGTTGGCCTGCGATCGACTTACAGAAGATGCCGATTTTGCCAAAAAAAAAATCATCTTTTCAGATGGAGCTCATTTTGATCTTGGCGGGTATGTAAACAAGCAAAATTATCGCATTTGGGGCACAGAAAACCCGCACGCATACATTGAAAAGCCGTTGCACCCAAAAAGAGTCACTGTTTGGTGCGGATTTTGGTCCAGAGGCATAATTTTGCCATTTTTTTTCGAAAATGAGCAAGGAGTGGCCATGTTGAACGAATTTTTTTTCACAAAAATTGAAGAGGAGGATATTGGCAACATTTGGTTTCAACAGGACGGCGCTACGTGCCACACAGCCGAGGCTACACTCGATGTTTTGCGCCCTGTTTTTGAAGATCGCATTATCAGCCGCAGAGCTAATGTCGTTTGGCCACCTCGGAGCTGCAATTTGACACCGTTGGACTATTATTTGTGGGGTGCCGTCAAAGATATGTAAGTGTTACGCCGACAAGCCAGAGGCAATTGACGCTTCAAAGGACAATATTCGTGAAGCCATTGGTGAAATATAGCTGCACACAATCGATAATGTGCTTAAAAATTGGACCGATCGTGTAAGCTACTGCATGGCCAGCTGAGACAGCCATTTGAATTAAATTATTTTCCATTATTAACCGGAAGGATTGTACTTTTAAATAGAAAAAGAAATTTGAGAAAATATTCAGTAGTTTTTTTTTTAAAGCATTTTAAAAAAAAAAGTTATTTGGCGCACCCTTTACCTTAAGTATTTGAATTAATCTACACTCACAAGAAAGGAAAAGGACGGCCTTTGGAAATTTCAATAAGCCTCAATTTTAATGAAAGTTTAAAAAATGTTCAAAAATATTTGCTTACAACTAAAACAAGAGTTAGTAAATTCTGTAAATCGTAAGCGACACACAGCAAGAGATTTAAGAACAAAAAAAGGGGTTTTTTCTGGGCTTAGTAAACAGTTAGTCCGATTGATATAAAATCCCAAATGCTAATACAGGACTTGTAATTCAGATTAAGTAAAGGATTAGGGATCTATAATTAGGAGGGACACCAGAGGTTCCCCAATTAGGCCACCTTTAGTATTATAAAAATTAAGAGCTAACCAATATTATATATATTGACTCTTATTCGACTTTTACAAAATTTTTTTTATAAAAAAAGGAACCGCAAGCTTAATTAAATAATAATAATAAAACAAACAAAAGTTCTTAATTTTAGCCTGATTTTAGAAATCTTGTCAGTGGAGTGCACTGGTCCATTTCTACACGTATTGGACAAAGATCTAAAATCGTGCACAAATAATTTTGGATTTTCGGATATTAAAATAATTAGAAAAAATCCGCTCCAGCAAATTTCGGGATTTCCAAAAAAAAGATTTTTAACTTTTTTTTGTTACTTAAGCCATTTTTGATTTTAGGTGACGATATGTACCTAATATGGCGTAAAAATTACTTTTTTACGTTAACTATTTTTTTAATGGAAAAAAAACCAACTTTTATTATTTTTTTAATGTTATGGTAAAAAATTTTTTATCAAATATTATTTTTTTAAACTTTTTAGATTGTCCAGTTATTTTTACAAAATCCAGGTAAATTTTTTGCATTGTCCAGTTATTTGAATATTGCTTTCTGGCAACCCTATGTAACATACACAATTTATATACAGAGCGATGAAAGTCGTATTAGTTACGAAAAACAATTTCTTGAAATTAGTATAAAATTGTTAAATCATGTAAATTTTTATTTATTCTTGCAAATTTTTTAGAAAATAAATACTCTTTTATCGTAAAGGATTGGGAAGAAGTTTTTTTACCGAAGAATGACCAAAATAGTTCAACGATCAATTGGAGTCTGTTATTTTGGCATAACCGTTCTTTTACATACCAAATCAAAAAAATAAGTATTTATGATTTTTTTTTTAATCCAACAAAGCAAAATCGCAACTTACATATTTATTTGTTTAGTTTTATAATACCGACAACATATTTTTGGCTTTCCTAATTTTTAACTCGTCTAACTCTGTTAAGAGTCTACAAATCTTTCTTTATTTTTATTAGCTGTTAAAATATTTATGTCCGGAAATCTGTGGAAAGTAATAAGAAATTAAGAAGATGCTTAGCAATAATATTCGGCTCTTTCATTTGTTTATAAAATGATAAAAATAGATAATTTGTTCCTAATCAATAGAAAATTAAATACATGTTTTATTCTTCAGAAAATAAATTTTAAGATAAAAAAGACTTATCGTAGTTTTATAAATCTGTTAGCAAATTGGCGCCCTATGCTCCAATGGGAGTTAGAGGAACACATATATATATAGCAAATTAACAAATTCAAACGCAAAACATTATACAAAACTATAAAATAATACATTGGCGCCCTAAGTTCAAATTGAACGTTTTATTTAACTTTTATTTTACTATTGTAATCAAAAATTTTATAAATAAAGGAATTGAAAAAATAGAAACTGGGAATTATTTCCTTCTGAAGGTTACTTTATATTATATTCAACATTTTTTATTTTTCGAATTTATTCTATGAGCTAAATTTCAGTTATGTATTTTATAAAGCTTTTTTTTTGTAATAGTCATATTCCTTCAATTTTTCAGAAATGACTTTATACACTATCAGACTATTATATTGTATTTTCTTGTTACATTTTACCTTAGCTTTCCGTTCATACAATATACCTCATTGCTTTCCAACGGAAAGCTAAGGTAAAATGTAACAAGAAAATACAATATAATAGTCTGATAGTGTATAAAGTCATTTCTGAAAAATTGAAGGAATATGACTATTACAAAAAAAAAGCTTTATAAAATACATAACTGAAATTTAGCTCATAGAATAAATTCGAAAAATAAAAAATGTGGAATTGAAAAAAAATAAAATAATACATCGAGGTATTTTCTTCTAAAGCTTAATACTCTGTTCGAACTTATAAAAAATTTTGAAAAACATTTATGGCCATTTTCTCAATGTATCGACAAACTGTCTGTTACTTAATGTCAACATGAATTTATTAGACCAATAAACTGTCCGTTAACAATTTTGGATATCTCAATAAACCGACAAAAACCATTGTTTACAGTTGGCAACACCTCTCAAAATACATGTATAAGTTGGGAGTCAGCTGATTGAATTTATCTGTACGGCAAATAAAAGGAAAATAAATCATTGGCAGATGAGTGCTGGTTAGCTTCGCGACAGAATAGAAGCAAATGAGACATTGAGAAAACCAAATTTCGTTAATGTGCAGTTTTTCGTTGCGAAAAAAGATAATCGCGTAATGAGAAAACGGCCATTATTGTATCACACGTAAATTTGGAAATGCATCAATATTATCAATCTCGCGGTTTTTCAAAATGGAATGATCTTATTATTGCGAAAGTTAACAAAAACCATACATTTTTTTCCATTTATATTTTATCTTTTTGTTACTCTTGTTATAAAAACCACCGTACAAATACAAAATTAAAACTACAAAAAATGATGCCTTAAATATCGTGCGAAACAAAGCGAACTACAAGTGTTTCGAACCGGACACAAAATGTTCCTAGAACAATTTCGTATGTTTTTTTTTTATATTTTTTATATTGAGTCTGACAACATTTCATAGAAAACAGCGAACAGAGTACCAGGCTCAATATGGCGTACATACTACCAAAATCAGATAAAAATCGAACACGGACTATGTACATCAAAAACCTGCTTCAAACATAAAAATATGAACTTTTTTATGCGATTAAATTTTATTATTTTTTCATCCAAATTTTGAATTTCTTATTTAAGTGCTTATTATACCGTGTTCAGATATGCACCTTAATTGAGTTTTACGCAATAAACGACATTATTGAACTCAATTATCCATATAAAATTGCAATTTAGTTATTGCTCAATTAAAACGAAATTGTTATAAATATTGAGTAAAATTAAAATGCGACACTGTAACAAGTGTGTTTATTAAGCAAAACACAACTTACTAAACAGTGTTTTGACATTTGGAAACTGAAATTACAACAAAACAAATGCCCATCCATTGGGTCGTCGCAAAAGCCAGATGTTTATTCCTTAAAGATGTCAAAACTTGTTTACATTTTTCTTATGCATGTAAATTTTTGTTTACGTTAAATGTTGTATGTAGTAGTAATATAAATTGAGTAAGCTAAATTGTGTATATGTGAACAGAAAGATAATTATGTCAATTAACCGAATATTGACTCAATAAAAAAGGTATATCTGAACACGGTATAACGAAAATATTTTTTTAATTCACCAAAAATTTAGCAAAAATATGCTATTTTAAGCAAAAGTTAGCATATCTGAGTGCATTTTTGAACGAAATATGTATTTATGTCTGTCAAAAATAACATTACCAACAAAAAAATTTTAACAACCAAAAAAAAATGCAAACCACGTGCACAACCAAATCGATCTTATTTTTAACTTATCAATAAGTGCGTTTTGGATAACCAATGAAGTAACATCGTTTGTAGATGTTCAAGCTAAAACCAAGAGAAGGATTAAGATATGTATGTAGATCAAAGACGAAATATGCTCAGATTTGACAGTTAACAAGATTTTGTGACCAAAAAATTATTTTATTGTTTTATTTTGTGTAAGACCTAGAGAGATTGAACGGATAGTATTCTCCCGGTTTTATCCGGTTATTTTAGTTTTGCCCAAGTCGTATATTTTCAAATGTCCATTGTTCTAATATCGAATAAACCGGTGATTTTGGTAAAATAAACGGGTTATTTTAGTAATGTGTAATTTATATAGGGTTTCCTTACTTTTATTATAAATGTACCCGTAATTTAAGTATTTTTCTAATTGAACATTGGTCAAACTTAAACTTTTAATGAAGAATGCCAAAACAAAATGTAACAAAAGTCAAAAAACATTATGAGCAATGTAAATACAAATCGCTTATACATGATTGTGTTCTTGAAATAAAAACCAAAAACAATGTTCATATTAAAAAGTAATTAGCAATTGGGCAGTATTTTAAATAGTATATATATTTTTATTAAGATTTCATCTCTCAGGAGATATTTCGAAATGATTTAAAAGACAACGGTGCTCAAAGGGCACCTGAAGTCTCTTCAATGTCACGACTAATTCATCACCAATAATTAGTCCACAAGCTTGACATAAATATACGCCAAGTAAAACTTGACTGTTCTTAAGAGACTGCAAATAATACTTTACTAAAATATACTGCAAAAAGTGAATCATTGGGTGAAATATTAGCCGGTTGTATTTTGCCGAGGCCGAACTTAAGTAGTTCTACCATATCTGCATGCTTAAAACTACAACATACCGGAGGAATCAGCGATATGGGAAAATAAATAAGTTTAATTTATTAAAACACAAAGAACTTAAATAAAATTGAAGGAATCAAACAATGTCATGGATGGTTTAAAATTGTGCTCGACGAATTGACAGATATTTCATACAAAAAGCATGTTCATAAGTATTACTATTCATTTCTAAAATGCTAAAACAAAATAATTTAAAATATATAGTTCTTGTTGCTAAGAGGTTTTGCTTGCAACATTTCAAAAATTGGGATAAATTCTACTGGTTCATATGGACATGCTTAACTACAAATTAAAACTCATTTATAATAAATTTTGGAGAATATCTCATATATTAAATTTATTAAAATCCTAAAAAAATTTTAAAATAAAGTTTTTCAAAAATTCTAAAGATATGTTCACACCTATTAAATAATAGACGTCCTACACGTAACCACTAGTTTTCTTTAAGAATCGTTTCCTTTTGCAAAAACTTTTTCTAGACCAAACATTATTTAACAGTTTCTAAATTACGTTATACAATTTTCATTTTAGAAAAAAGTTTAGTTAATAAATAGAAATTGTCAAAAATAAAGCATAAAACTTCGTTCACAATCCCAAAAACTTGTTTTCACTTGTTGTTCATTATAGAGCAACAATTTTTTTGCCACCACAAACATTTTGCATTAACAAACCATTTGCAATTTTACCCACAACAATATTATGCATTTATTATTATTTTTTTTAACATTTATGTTAAAATTTTCATTCAAAATTAAATAAAATTATTTTAAACGTCAGAAACAATTTCGTAAAAATTGTTGTTGAAGTTCTAGTTGACTTAACATAAGTTACATTTTTAAAAAAATTTTAGTTAAATTTTTGTTCTAAAAATGAAAGGAAAATATATGAAATAATTTAGTAAGAAAAAACGAAATTGTTTCTCTGATTGTGAACAATGCTTAAGTTTGATAAATTTTCTGCAGCCGTATTCTGTAATTCGCTTGGCTAAAGCTTAATCTCGATCGCTAAAATGCCTTAGAGAATACAAAATTTAAAATTCTTTCAACGTTATAGATTTTTAGCAATAGAGATTTAGCTTTAGCGAAACTAAACTAAACTGTTGTTAGGTCTTAACATACCTTAAGTCATACATATGTATTTTGTTGGTTCCTTACTTTTCGGATTATTTGAAAACCGGTTTTCAAAAAAGGTCGAATAAACGATCGCCCTAGTATGATCCAAATTAATTTTTTTTTTTAAATTTAATTAAAAATGTTTTCAGTTTTTGCCATAAAACCTATTTAAATAAAGTTTTTCATATAATTTTATTTTTATTTGACAGGAAAACCGAATTTTTAACGTAAATTGATATAGATGTGATTTTTTTATTTAAGACAAAAAAAGTGTTTGTTTTTTATGAAATTGTATATCGCTTCCCTGCAAATAATATTTGACCACCTGATCTATTTTGATTAAATGGACTACTCCATGGACTGGTCCGATGTAATACAAGCATGGACCATGTCATTGTTAAAAAGTATCTGTAGAGAGACATCATGTCTTCGTTTTTTAACTACACGTTTTCGTTTTTAAACGAAGTTAAAACTTATCCTCTTGAGTATACAATGGAGTAGTTTTAAGACTACTCCTTTGGAATCCAAAGCTGGGTTATAGGGTCCTGCTGTAGGACATCGTAATGTTAACCATTTATTTGGAGTATTTTTGGAGTACTCCTACTCCTTTATGGGCTACTCTTTACATGCATGTATGTACTAGTCTCGTTATCTGCAGTGTTCGCCACCAAACTCACATTTACATTGATAGACAATTAAAATTAAACAGTTATATAAGGACAGAAATAATCACAACAAATCTACAAACACAGAAAAAGATGAGAACAAATTTTACATTGTAAAATACATGCCTGTGTTAACCGATAACAATAACATACGGTCGTCAATAAAAGCAAATAACATCTGTTTTGCATTCAAACCCAATTTGACATAAGCACGATTTTGCTAGAGTTAAGGCGCCAATTAAAAACCAACCTCAAAATTCACATTATATACGAATTTCAATGTAAAGGAAATGACACACAAATATGTGTGCTAATTTATATAGGAACAACAAAACGTGCACTGGAGACTATAATGGGTAAACATAAGATGGACATAATGCGGAGAAAAGGGGCAACAGAACTAGAGGAACACATCCTACATACTGTTAACACAATTAAGTTCAATGTTGTTAGAATTCTAGATATTTATCCCGTCTATACCAGAGATAAATATTGCGACATATATTGCAGTAAATGTCAAAATTATGTTATCTTTAATGTATACAGCAATCTTATGTACATATTTATTGCCGGCAATTTATGTTGCAATAATTATAGGTCAATTTGTCGTTGACAATTATTGCTAACATTAAACGTCAAATTTAGTTGTCAATTGAAAAAAGAAGCAAAAAATCGTGTGGGAAAGAAATTAAGTTTTTAAAATGGTAGCAAATCATTATTGTAGTAAAAGAATTAAATTAAAGAATTATTAACACTAAAATAAAATTGCAAAAATTATATTCGATCTTTATAATTTAAAATTATATTAATTTGTTTAAGCTTGAGTTCTTTTCTATATAAAAATATAAATATCATTTTAACAAAAAAAATTAAATAAAAATTAATATTTTTATATAAAAAAAGACCTTAAGCTTAAACAAATCAATATGCATTTAAATAATAAAGTCGAATAAGAAGTAATGTATATTAATAAAAATAATTTTTGCAAGATGGCGTAAGTTTTTACACTGCGCCTTCTTAATTGATTTCGTTCAATTTATGACTTAACATAAATAAGTTTTCCCATGCCTTTAACATAACATCTAAAATCTTATCAACATCTTAAATCTACCATCAATTTTCGAAGATGTTAACATCTTACCATAAGAAATACATACGGCTAATTCAACATCTTAAAAAAATGTTCTATCTCATTTTATTCCATTTTACATCTTTTGATTTTATGAATGTAATCGCTAGAAAAGTGGCAACAAGTTCTTTTATTGTGGCATAACTGACAAAAATACGTTTGTTTTGAAGGCAGCGTTACCATTTAACAAGTCTCCCCTTTTTTGCAATATATTTTTCGTTTAATATTTTAGAAATAATCGAATTTTCATACATTTTTGAGTTTTTTTTTGAAATTTTGGAACTTTTGTCGAAAAAAGTTGTGTTTAAAACAAATTTTTTTTTTTAAATGGTGACATATTTGTTTGATGGTAGATGTGGACAATGTAAACGATTGATTCACATTTTTTAACATCTTTGATGGCAGATGTTAAAGGTTGATCAGTATAAAAAGCCTATAAGATATATTCTCTGTTATTCTTCAGTGTAGACCTGGGTTTAGAATTAAGAAAGGAATAAATTTGAAGGAAGCCACGAACAACATACTTAAATGCGAGTTATATTGTTGCCATCACTTAAGCTGTGATATATTTAAAGTTAAAATTAATATGTGTTTAAATGTTAAAGTTATGTAAATATGTCATGTAAAACTTTTTAATGTGGTTAAATTTCTGCATGGTTTATGTGTAACATTATTGTACTTGTGTTATTGTTTTATACTTTTTAAAGAGACAATCCCTTGAAAACGTCGACAAAACGTCGGGAACAAAATATTGTATTTTAAAATTGAATTTGATTTACATTGAAGTAATTAAGGACCTATTAGCTTGACAAAAATAACATTCATTAATTAATCATTCTGGCAAAAGGAACAACTACAACAATATCTGTTCTAGTTTGTGTTTTTTTATATGCCTTTTTAATAGTAGCTTCTTCCCAATATACCGATCATCGACCCTGTTTTCTCGCAGTGTTGTCAATACTTATTATATTTATACTTTGTATAATTTTTTTAATCAATTTAAATATTTAAGAGCCATTACTGTTTATTTTCTTCCCACTGTTAAACACATTAAGAAGTTGATTTAACACTACGTGGTCTACACAACCACGACGGGAGTATAAAAATAGTTTTGATAACACTTGAATGTGATTCGGTAAAGAAAAAAACATTTTTTTTTTTAGCTTAAAAAACAAAAAAATATTTGTATTGTAAAATATTTAGAAATGATAAAGAAAAGAAACTGTCTGTAAGATCAGGGGTGAGCAAATTATGGCATTCGATGGCGGACGAACGTTTAAAAAAAAAAAACACTTTTTCTTGAATTTAAAAAAATTGTCATCATGAGTTTTGAGTTTTACAAATAAAGTGGCTTCAACGCCCCTCCAAACAATCAATCTAAGAAGACCTCTGACCATTGAAAGGAGGATAATATCATGGCAAATGTCAGACAGCCGCCATCTCCTGGGAAAAAAGATAGGAATCAAAGATGTGCAAGGTTCTTCACTACTACACTTAATACACAGAGAGCGTTGCTTCGAGGCAACGACAGATGTCATCCCTATTAATCTAGGACCTGCTACAGCAGACCAATACTCTATTTATCTGAAACAACAATCAATTATTGAAACTAATAGAAATAAAATCAACAAAAGTAACAATTCTGAATGGATCGTGGTCCAAGGACAAGACCAGTGAAATTTTACATGGGAACAGTAAAAACATGGGAGATGCTTTGTGGAAGCATATTTTTGAAAAAAAGAAATATCATTCATTGTGCATTAAAAAAAATTATCGCCACTTATTTCTAAATAGCTCCAAACGGTTAAAAATATAAAAATGTAATTTATATGACTTCAAGAAAATTTTATATCTAATCGTTTGTTATTGTTTTGTAAAAATTTAACTAATATTTCTTAAGTTATGATGAAATTAATGTAGCATAATCGTCTTATTTCGGGCGAAATATTTGGGGGATTCACAAGTTAGTCATAAAGTTGTAAAGTCATATGTCCTAAAATAATTACTAGAAATATATAGGACTGCTGTGGGCTACCGCTTATAATTAGGATTTCTACTGTACAGTTATGACGAATCAATAGACACAGCATTAACATTTTTATTTTGTTTAAAATACAACAACATTTATTTTAAACAATTGTAAAATATTATTTAGGACATTATGACGATACGACTGGATAGCACACCTTGTGAATCCCCCAATTATAAAAGTCCATAATAAAACTAGATGTAATAGAAAAAACTAAAAACAACTAAACTGGAACAAAACACGATGGGCTCCTTTAAAGACATAGCATTTAAATACGACAACGAGACATGAAGGAACTATGAAGGAATATTGCAACGAGATAAAAAGACTCACACAACAACAATAACGACTAAAATTCATACTTTCGTGCAGAAGTTATGGAATTATACCAAATCATACTAAGAACACAACAAGACAGGTAAACCGGATGTTTCAATGTGAAACATTAAGAAAATCCCAAGAAAAAATTTAATATAATTTTCACAAAAAGATTCTACACCTAGAAGTTTCACAAACAACAACAAATAGTAAACTTTATTAACGAAAAATGTTTCAATTAAGAGCTGGTATTTTACATATGATCACTGAAGAGGATTGTTAAAAATTGTTTATTCAACAAACAGATAGAACAAAACACATAACAAAAAATGTGAAAGAGGTACAAATTAAAAAACTGAATACACTGAAAGAAAAACACTTTAAACTTCATGGTCTTATTTTTACAATTGGTTTTAAAATAGAACTCAAGATAATTGTTCCAGTTGAATCTAAATGGATGTTTTCCCTTGGGAAAAAATTTCTCTACCAATAGATAAGAGAAATTTCTTTTCACTGCACATCATTGCTGACGTGGAACAGTGTATTCAGAGAATGAAAAATGTAGACAAAGAAAACAAAGTTGCTAGAACCAAATTGGCGAACATGGTAACCAACTTTAAACGTAAATTAATAAATACACCAAAGGAAAAATTTACTATCATAGTTTTTGAAAAAACGAGGTAATTTATTAATAAACATAAGGACATCATAATTATATAGGTAGATAAGGGCAATCAAACTGTAGTCATGTGCTGGGACGAATATAAAGAAAAAATGAACAAACTTTAAGAAGACAAAAATACATATCGATATGTAAGGTCAGATCCGACAACTAAACTACAGCGGGATAATAACAACATCATTGCAGAACTACATAGGGGGGACTACATTGACTCTTGGCAAAAACGTAAACTTTTATGTTCTGCGGTAACGGCACCTAGGATACATGAATTGGCAAAAATCCACAAACCTGGATCACCTTTTCGACCTATCGTGTCCTCAATACAAGTCTCTTGCTACAATCTCTCCAAATACGCTGGACAAATACTAAAGCATATCATTTCGGATACATATAAAGTTAAGAATTCTACGCAGGTACAAACACAATTAGAGACCATGCAGATCAACGAAAATTAAGACTTGGTATCTTTTGATGTTGTTTCGCCCTTTACAAATATTCCAGTCTACACGGCAATTAAAAATGCAATGAAAAAATGGGACAATAATAAAGAATTAATTAAATTTTGGTAAACGGACATTAACTAATTTTTGAATAAAGAAAAAGTCTATAGCCAGATCTTCGGCATCCCAACGGGCAATCCTCTTTCGCCTACTATAGCAGGTATAGTTCTTGACACCTTACTTGACGATGCAGTCACGCAACTTAGAAATAAAAATATTCACATAAAATACATAGTCAAGTATGTAGACGATAACAGACTACGTAGAGAGCAAGATGGGATTAAGTTTGACTGGTACGCTTACACAGAAAAAAATTATTTTTCCAATTCAAACAAAAAATTTGTAGAATCAAAAATTTTTTTGTCTGAAATCGGTCCTATAAACAAATTTGCATATTCAAACAATTTATTTGCATTTTGTTTATTGAAAAAAACACTGATTTTTTCAAACAAATAATTTACAGAATCAAACAAAAAGTTTACTGAAATTCATATAAATTTTAAACAAATAATTTTGCTGAATCAAAAAAAAAATTTTTTGCACAAGCAATGACTCGCACCTAAGCAATCACTACAGGAGAAGATGAAGGTAGAGAGAGCAGAGCGGCGACTGGCTTTGAGACACATTTTTTTGTTGGAATAATTTTTGAACGAAATCTTGTTGTTTATACACACAATGTTTTTCTTCATCACTCACTGTTGCTGTATCCTATCCTTGGCTAATGAAGAAGATATGTTTTTCATCATTCTATTTTTGTATTTGATGTATTTAACTTAACAGTTTTAAAAATTTAATACTGGATTTTGTTTTTCATTTTTTTACCAACTTTGAAACCAACCAAAAAGTATTTTGTTTCTTATAACGGTGTTGGTGTTTCTGTTGTTTAATAAGAGTGAAACGTTTTTTTACCTGATGTTGTTTTTTTCCTACAACCCGTCACGCGTCCAAAAATACACTATATGTCTATTTTGTTGTTGTTCCTATATTTCACATAGATCGTAAGCAAGATCTAATAAAAATATGCAAAAAAACGACAACATTAAAGACCGTTAAAAATTTCATACAAAATTACCTATGAAAACTTGAAACTAATAACTCGTATATTACATTTGTGAATAGTTGTCAACATTTTTGTTGGTTAAATCAAACAAAAATATTAATTGAATCAGTAAAAAAATTTGTAGAAATTAAAAAAATTTTCAAACAAGCGTTTTTTTGAAAATAATTCGGCAATATTTTTTTCAGTGTAGGAAAATCTGGCAGAATAATGAATTACAACGCGACACAACACAAAAACCAGATAATCAATACGGTAAAAATTTTATGTCAAGAGTATTAAATATAAGCGACCCGCAATTTCATAACAAAAATGTCGACAGAATCTCAGAAACATTAATTAGCAATAGTTTCCCTAAAAATTAATAAATACACTAATCAACGATACACAAAAACAAAAATAATGATGACAACCCTGAAAAAGACAAACATTTTTACAGTGTAAAATAAATACCTGGCTTGACGGACAATGGACACATAAGGACAACAATAAAATCAGAACAAATAAACTTTGCATACAAACCAAATACAACTATAAGTACAATATTTTCAAGAGTTGAGGCGCCAATAGAAAAACTACAACAAAGTAATGGTGGTTACGAAGTAAAGTGCAACGGAAGGGACGATCAGAACTGTGACTTAATTTATATAGAAACATATTAAAGAAGAGCGAAACAAGTGCATTATCGCAACACATGATTTCAAAATCTCACTCTTTTTATTAAGCAAAAAACTAACAATAACATAACCAACGAAATAATTCTTGGACTAAAACGAGCAAAAATAATAGTTTTTTTACTTATCAAAGATGTTGGAGAAATCGAAAGCAACACATAAACAGAATATCTTATTTCTCAGTATTTTTCCCGAAATCTTTCATTTTGCCATGACAGTCCGGTTTTATTTTTTTAAAATTTGTCCTTCAGTAAAAAATAATTTAATGAAAATTAAATTTAATGAACTCGAGCCTAACTAAAAATATCAAAATTTTTGTTAAAGATTGTTTGCGTTCCTTTCGAGAGTTTCTGCTATTGTAAGGTCATCATTTGACTCGACCTTGCAAAGCTCAGGACAGAACATTCTGCAAAAAATTTATTTCAGAATTCCTTAATTACTTATTTTGTACTGTTTTAAGAATTAATTGCTAAAAGGAAATATATCGTATGAAAAAATATTTTCTAAACACATACCTTTTGTTTCTGAGACGAAACATTTAGTTAAATACATAAAAAACTATGTTAAAATACTACTTATTTTCAAAATTTTGTAACATCGGTTAATCAATTAATCGAGTGAAATTAACCGGTTTAATCGTTAATCGAAAATAGCCAATTTTAAATTAAACGGTCTGTTAATCGGGTAGTAATTAATCCGTTAACCGAATGAATACCCTACTAAATGTGTCAAAATAAACTGAGTAAAAGAAAATTTTATCGAAAATTGAAAAGACTTTGTAAAAATGAACTTTGTGGCTATGAAAGGCGTTTAGACATATTTGAATGAACTAAAATTGCAGAAATTATCAAAATGTATGTTTAAAAATTAACAATACTTTAATTTGTATTTCACAGAATTTACTAACGTTCGGCATGTCTCTACCTAAAAAGGCAAAAAGCCACAACTTTCCAAAAATATAATATCGTCTTTTTCATTGCATTAGCATAAATTGTTTAATCTTTCAACCAAAAGTAGCGATACTATTAACAAAACAAAACGGACCAAAATATCATATGATAAACGCTAAAAGGCCTCACAGATTGCATAATAAGGCAATTTATCAATTCATCATTTTTTGTTATCCCTGTTAAATTGTCAAAATGTTAGATTGGGCCTTTTGCGTTTTAGGTACGGATATATGTTTTTTTTTGGCATTAGTTGAATATTAAATATTCAAATTTCAAAAACACTTCAATTAAAATCAAATTAATTAATCAAATTTAACAGAAATGTATAAAAAAGATTGTCGGTTTTAATTTTTGATTATAGCGAAATATTTATTCTTAGATATTACGCAATTACAATCACCACCACTTCTTTTCAGAAAACCCATTCCAAATATTAACAAAAGTGTTAAACTTTCTACAAACAATATGTAATATGATTAAATTTATTTCATTTCAATAAATTACTTTGTACTTGAATTTCAAATAGAAATCAATGTGTTTTCAGAAACAAGAAATTTATTTAAAACAATTACTCTTTTTAAATTCCAATTATATACATATAACATTTTGTTTTCTTTTAAAACTTTTGTTATTTCCGATTCACTTTAGACTATTTCGGGTCAATCGCATGTGAATGTTTACATGAAGTTTTTTATTTGCTGTGAAATAAATTTATTGCAGCCAAGCATTTAAAAAAAAACTCATTTTCTTCTTACTCATCAAATTAACAGATATTTGCTGCATTCTGGTTCTCTGGAAAATTAAACTTTTTGGTTTAGGAAAATTTTGTTTACTTTAGCAATGTAAATAGCTTCTGTTTTATAGAAACAATTAAAAATAATTGGTCTAAATAACTTTTTAAAAAAGCTATTGAAGTGTTTTTTCTTGCGTGTAACAAAAAAACATTAAACTAATTGAAAAATTTTTAGTTATATAAATTGAAAATTAACATTTTGTGGATATGCTTTAAATAAAACGGAAAAAAATAGATGAGTAAAGAAAGATTTTCATAATAAATCAAATCCCAACGACGCCTTTTGCGAATATTTTTGTTAATATTATGAAAGAACTAGAGAAAAATTACACAAATAAAAGCCAGGTTCGCGTTCACCAAATCAAATAATATTGAATGAGTTTTGTTCAAAATCGACCAACTACTGTTAACGTAATTTTATAGCAAAAAATCAAAGACTAAACAAGTAAGAACATTAAGTTGATCAAGCCCGTCCATGTGATACTCTACACCACGGCCTTTTCAGATAAGTTTTCGAAAGTGTACCATGTTTGGGGCCAATGGGCAATCATTAACACGGCAAAACAAAGTTATGTTATTACAAATACATTTATATAACAATTTGGTCCTACCGAAGTAACTAATTATCGTATAAAAATTGTGTACAAATACCAATATTTATAAAGAATATTGGCATTAATAGCTATTTTCGAAGGTGATTTTAAGTCCAAGTTTAATCTAAATACAAGCATTACAAGATGATTTGTTGGTATAAAGGGTATATTATGGATGGAAGTCTGAATAGGGAATATGTAGCGTTTCTTATTATTTTGGTCCATATGCTTACTAAAGCAAACATACCAAAATTTCGTTAAATTATCTAAAAATTCCCACAACGCGTTGCAATGTGACAATGAAATCACATGTTCAATAGATTATCAAACTATCTTCAAAACCTTCTCTCAAGGTGTACATGTACAGACAGCCAGCTGTACGGATTTCGTAAGATTTTATTTCTAAACTTATCCCTTGAACCTCTACGCCTGTCTGCAGGAATTCAGAAAGTGATTGTAAATCAATCGGTGTACTAAATAGTAGGGCTAGAATCAATCTAAAACAAGCACTTAATGCTCTCTCTACCAAAGATGATGTGGAAAAAAGAGACATTCTCGAGTCATTATTGCCTATATAACCATAGACTAAAATATTTTCAAAAAAAAAATCAAACTTAAGCAAATGTTTTTTAATCAAGCCCAGTGTTATTATTTTGATCGTAAAAAATTAGATTTTAATACATCATAATTTTTGGTTTTTAAATTTTAAGTTAAAAATACCAGTTATTTTATAACAAAATTAATAATTCTATCAGGACATAACTATTTATTATTTTTTAATACAAAACAAAAATCTATATTGAGTTCTTTACTTATTTATTAAGAGCAACAAACACAATTACAAATTAAATTCTTAATTAATTAACCGTTCCATAGTTGAAAGTTGAAGCTCTTAATCTAATTTCGTATTTATGGAGCATATGTACACTAAAAGAATCTGCGAAGAAAATTCCAATGGATTTTAACATTAATTTAATGATAAATTACATTAAAAGCCAAACTATGTAACACTTCCTTGGATTAATGAAGAATGTAACATTAGCCCCCGTAAGTGAAATGTTTCATAAAATTGATGAAAATTTTGCATTATTTTAATGTGAAACTTTTAATGAAATTTTTTCATATAAATGTTTATATATTTGAATGAAATTTTTAATATGTTATTACTTTTCTAAATCATCAAGTTTTATTAATTTTATTTCGTTTTTATATTTCTTTATCATCATGTTATGTTCCTCTATCATAAGCTTAACTTTTAGTAAATTGTACATAATTCATTTTCCATTTGTCTGGCTTGTATTACTGCGTAAATTTTGTGTATTTAAATTAACAATTAAAGAAAAAAGAATGTGAGAATTTTTGCTTTTTTTTATTTAGCGTTGTTTGTTTCTAAGCGTAAAAATTTCTTATATATAGCTAAAATCAGTATTTCGTTATCGAAATTAATTTTTTTCATTAATGTTATGAAACATTAAAATTTACAATTTTTTTTATATAGTTGGTCTTCAAAGAACATCTTTGGCCAGAATTTTGCACAAGGATTTGCGTTTGTTTCCATTTAAGATTCAGTTGACACAAGATCAAAAAAATCTTGTTACTAATAAACTTTGTATTCCCAGAAATAAGTTTGATAAAAATTAAAATAACCACATATACGAGTGTAAAGAAAGTTGAATTACTTTTAAACTTATAGATGTCACACAATAACACTTTTACAATATAATAAGGACACTTTATCTAATTTCAATTAAAAAATAAAATAAAATTAGGAATAAATAAGAAAAATTTTGATTTCAATGGGTCATTTCCGGGTTTGCAGATGAAAAAACGTTTTTTATCCTAATTTTGATATTATAATTATAGAGCCCGTGCCTTAGCTTTTTAACAATAATTAGTATTGTGGTTATTTTGTTGAACTGTTTATGGTTTTTAATCCAAATTTTCCTATTTTAATAAGGGTAAAGTTCATCAAATTTAATTTTCATTTAATTATTTATATGAAGAGAGGAATTTTACAAAACGAAATTAATTAAAATTTTTTTTTTATTTAAAGATCAATCCACTTTACCACCCCGTAACTAAACATCATAGAAAAATATATTTCGCACACTTATTCATTTTCACTAGAACTATAGTTATGCCAATTATAAAGGAATTCCAGCAAAATTTTTTTATTAGGTTGTCCGTCCGCTTCACAAATAATGCCCCATATATGTGTGCAAATTTCGGAGACATATTGACACTTCTATTACATTTTTTTAATGTGAAAAATCTTTAATGTAAAAAAGTTTTTTTTAATTGTCTATTTTTAATGTCTTGTGGGTCTGTACCATTTGCAGAAGCAATAAAACAGATTTTTCCAATTAATTTTGAATTAAAAAAAAAATTATAAAAAACTTACTGAATTCAATTTTCTCTGGAGCATTTTCCATTTTGTTTTCTACTTTTTAATGCACTTTTTATTTATAATTTCATGGATTTTTTCTAGATATTTTTGCAAACACATCAATCATTATTTTAAGTTTAAATATAATTTCTCTTTGTTTGTGTTTTTAATTTTACATTAAACACTTTAAGAAACATTTCATTTTGACATGCAACATTTGAACACTTCTATCGTCATTATGAAACATTAGAATTGTTTTGAGTTGTTTTTTTTTTTTAATTTAAAACAAGGAACTATTTCTCTTAAACTTTTAGGTTTCTAATTTTTTTTCCTTTAAATTTTAAAAAGACAGATAAGCAACACAATAACGGCTGCTATAAAATGTGCGTGCTTTAATATGGATTTATGTGTTTCAATAAATATAAACTAAAATATGTTATTTTCTATAAAATTTTCTTTTTTATTTGTATATTTTTTTTATTTTATTTTGTAGCGTAAAGTTTTAAGATAAACCACTAAAAAAAAAATTTTAAATGTTTATAAAAACCACAAGTTTAAAAACAAAAAATTTTGGTGAACAACAAAAATAATAAAATTTATACAAAAATACACTTGTGATAAAAAAAGCAACAGCAAATAACAAAAGTATGTATGAGTGTGTGTGCTTGTCTGCCTGTGTATTCGTCTAGAGTGTAACAACAATTGTAAACAAATTTAAACAATTTTCAAATGCACAAAACAAATGATTTCCTTCTTTTTTTTTTTTGTAGTTGTATTGTAGTTGTTGTTTTCTGAACACTATTTATTAAATTTTTCTACTTGTTTTACAAAATTTATAATGTTTTTCTGTAGATTGATAAAGGAACAATTATTTTTCATTTTTATGCAATAAATAATTTTGTTTATTGTTTTAATAAATATTATTTTTTCTTTCGAGTTGTAGATTTTTTTTAATATTATTTAATTTCAAAGTAATTTTTTAATAAGACTATAATTTATGTATATTATTTGTACCACTTGTCACTTTAATGATTTAAAATTTATCAATGACTTTTATTTTTAATTTTTAATTTGAAAAAAATTATTTTTAAATTTCGTTTCTTGTTTTGTGTGTGTGTTTTAAGACGTTAAAGAAAACGTGTGTTTCTTCTATGAATTTTCTGTATAAACTGGCGATTTGTTGTTAGTATCATTGGGGTTTTCCAGAAAATTTTCTCTTTCTTTCCATTTTATTAAAGTGATCTTGAGATTTTAAACTAACTTGCTCTTAAAAAAATTAAAAGAGTGAATTTTCAAGGTAGGGGAAAATAATGCTGAAAAATTTATTATCTATTGTGAATGATTTTTAAAGTTAAGGCCATACAGCGAAATGCAATTCGCTACTTGTCGAATAATTAAGAATACATCGTTAAGAAATTAATATAATAAATATATTTTTATTATATCTTTTACTTTTAACTAGTATATAAAGCTGACTTAATATTACACATATCTATGTTATATTTTTTCACTTTTTAAATAGTTATTTTTTAGGGTTGTATGTGACAATGTTGATCCAGAGACGGTAACACGCTACCTTTTTTATTTGACTCAGCAATATATTGAACCTTATTGAAAACCAGCACAACCAGTTAATAATATACAGCCGTGTCATAGATTCAGTATTTGCTGTTCTGTTCGAAATCATTTTTAGTACTTTAGATTCCAATCGATTTCATCAATCGAAAAAAATTTGTTTAAGCGGTTTTTAAGTAACCAATTTGGCATCAGTATTTATCACTGTGTAATATGGCAAAAAATGTACTTAAGCTATGTACAGAAAGCTGTCAATAGCCACAATGCTGTAAGCAGCGTTGCCAATAGATATATTTTTCTGGCATCTGCCAAATAAAAATGAGCTTACAATGTTCACGCAGTTGCAATACATTTTTTTCTGTTCTCAGCACTCAGGGGATGACCCCTGCTAATGCTTTGCATTGTGTTGGAACTAGCAAAATAGTTTGTGGGAAGGAGGATAGAGGGAGTAGTGTTTGTGAACATTCGACTTGAACTTAGTCATGTTGAAAGTGAGAGGGAAAACTTGTGCAGGAAGGTTATTCCACATACGAACAGTCCGGGGGAAAAACGAATGCTCTCTGCAATGCGTTGTCAATGGGCTCTTGAAGAAAAACGTGTATTACGAGCAAATGGTCCGGCTTCGGAAACCAGATCGCTAATTTCGTCAGAACACATCCCATTGTTATAACGATATAACAGGCAAATACAACACACATTGCGACTTTGCTCAAGCTACACACAAATGAGAACCTTGGCCCTCTCCTGCGCGTGGTCGAGAAGTTACTTACAAAATGGACTTTGAAGCACCGGCCCACAGATGTGAGTTGTATTCCATACGCGGGCGGATATAGGTGGTTTAAAGCCGAGGCACTTGAATTCTTCTTTCGATACATTAAATATATGTTCTGTCCATCGGACATCACATTGTATCTTCATGCCCGACCTATTTGAACGACCCCATTCCGAAATGGAATAAATGGAAAAATATGGAATAAATCCCGTTTCCGAACAGAATTGTACTCTGTGACATGGCTGATAACTTACAAATGGGAAGTTAATCTTATATACATATAAACACGGGAACAATTTTTTTTGTACTTGATTTTTAAGTATCTTATCGTCCACCGATTTTAATGAAACATATATCGTTTTAAAGGAAGATATGCACATTTAAATTTCCAGGTTAATGGGCTTAAAATGTGTTTTATATTTGCTTGCAAACACACGCACATACATGTATTAATAGTGGTTGAGTTATTTGTTATTCTCTGTATATTGAAAAATAAATTCGCGTAAAAACGTCGTTTAAGAAAATAAAAGTCGGAAACTTTTTTAATGACTTTTAACGAAGATCTGTGTTTCAATTTTTTACTTTGACATTTCATGAAAATATTATAAACTAAATACGGGGATATGGACAATATATTATTTTCTAAATTTTTGGAATTAAAGGATTTTAAAAGCGTTTAAATATTAAAATGTGCACGATTTTATTGTACAACACACAAGTTCTCTCGAAAGTAAATGACAAGTGGTCGAATTTGGGACACCAGGTGATCCTAGTAAATTAAAATTCTTGATTGTAAATTTTTTCATACAAAAAGCTCTATATAGCAAAGTATTCATTCAAAAAGATTAATACAACGAAGTAAAAATACAGTAAAATTTTTACAGTTCTGTTATGAAAACAACGAATCTATATGTGTTTCACAAAAATCCGGTTGACAAATTTTCAACGTCTAGGCATAACCTCAAGAACTAGATGTTTTCTAATCTAAATTTGGGCCGCTGAATACGAATATGGCGTTTATTTATTTTTTAAAGCGTTTTGAAGATATTCGGGAACAACGTGTTTTGCAGTTTATAAAGCTATTGCCAAAAATTTGTGGACCTGCAGCCGTATTCTGTAGTTTTTTTTTTTTTTTTTTTTAATTCCTAAGCAAATCCCGCGAAGCTTTATGCTTGTCTGCAGGAAAGAAACCAGAGTCTCTGGCGGGAATCGAACCCGCAACCCCGGCGCAGATAGACTAGCTCGCTACCAGCTAGCCTACCGGGGCACTCTTAGCTAAAGCTAAATATCTATCGCTAAAATGCCTTAGAGAATACAAAACGTAACAACTTTAGCGAAGACATTGAAAGTAAAAAATTGCGGCGAATTAAATTTGTATGGCATTGGCAAAATTAGCAACTCACGTTACAGAATAGCATACGTAGCCAAAAATCGCTAAATCAACTTTATATTTTGAATTATTTAAACTGTACATTGTTACAAAGACACATTTTTTGTCTTCATTTATGTACTCGGGATTGTAAACTTACGTTGGAAAACATATGTCATCATATCAAAAAAACATTATTAGGAGAGTGTTATACGTCAATGCATATTTGCAAAATCTAATAAGGTCAAATATGCAAGCACACTTGGCTTGCCAGATTGAAATCGGCAAAAATGTTAGCATGAAAAGAAATCTTGATTTTATCTTTACAATTAATTTTTATTTTTTTTTGTGTTTATTTATTTAGAATATATATTAACTCAAACTACAATAAACAATAGTAACTACTATACAATTTTATCTTATAATATAAAGTCCCTTAATCGAGCTCTCAAGTATTTTCTTTTCGTTGTTTGGTTTTATTATTTGGTTTTAGCAATAATGTAATAATGGCTATTACTTTTCAATGGATAGTTTGTTTATTTTATTTTGTTTTTTATGTAATGAAAAATGGTTTTAAAAAACATTACCTTGTTATAATTAAATAAGGTCAATGTCAGGCATTAAAAAAGGAAAAAGGGGTTTCTTTACAATTAATATTTGTGTTAAATTGTTAAAAAAAAGTTTATATTTTGTATACCCTCCAACCCGTTTGCATTCCAGAAACATATTTTTAACTGGTTCATTTTTTGCTGAGTAGAACTTTTTGGAGCATGTTCTGGTTGTAAACAAAATGCATTTTCAATAACATGTTTGCTTCTGTAGTTATAAGAAACCCGTTTAACAAGACTTCAAATAAAACTGCTTTATTTTGTTTTTTTTTGATAAATTTCTATGGCATTAAAATCTACCAACGTATTTTGAACTTTTGGACTATCTCTATGACTTCTTTGGTTTCCTAAAAACCGCTTTCTACTTTTTGGAAAGAGTTCAATATACATAGCCTGAAGGGATTGCGATTACAAAAAGGTTACGTGTACCGAATTCTCTTTCGGAAAGTTTAGGTCACGACATAAATCATTCAGTGCGCTTTGACTCATTAGTTTAATATTTGAACCACTAGATGAATTAAAACTCAGATAAAATTGTCTTCTTTAGTAACTGATGTCACTTTTAGTGCTGGGGGTTTTTGGTTTGCGTACAGAAAATTTTTTTGGGCCCTTTTAAATTTTTTTTTGGGAATTATTTCATTCCTCATTTGGGGTTTTCAAATTATGAAATAATCTCCAATGAAATAACACCCAACAAATTTTTAAAATTCGGGGCTTGTTTCATAGCGTGTATAATTTGGGTGTTATTTCATTTTTTATTCGGGGGTTATTTCATTTTTAAAGGTGTTGGTTTTTGGGGGTTATCCTGGGTGAAACTGACTCTTTTATGAATTTTGGGCATATTTTCATTTTTGTTGCTGATGGGGTTTATTTCATTGGGGTTTATTTTATTTTCATCATTGGGTGTTATTTCATATGAAATAACTCCCAAATATTGGGGGTTGTTTCGTTTCCGCTTTGGGGTTTATTTCATTTATTTTTCGATGTTATTTCATTCACTGTTTTTGGGTGTTATTTCCTATTTTTTGGGATTTATTTCATTGGGGGTTATTTCCTGGGCGTTATTTCATTGGGGGGCTTTTCGTGGAGCCATTTTCGTTACTAGTTTTATTTTATTTATTAATTAATAAATAAATAGCTTTGCCGTCTTTTCCTTCATGCACTTTGATCGTGGAGAAAAAGCAATCAGTCATTTTATAAATTGGATCCCTCTATTCAACTGGCTTGCGGAATAACAAATACTCCTACATGCCTTTACCAAATTGAGTAAATTTAACTAAACACATAGCACATGACCTGCAATAAAGTACCTAAATACTGAAAGTAGCATTGATTAAAAAACGTTTGTATGAAAAATCCAATTCGGATGTTTTCACTTAATATGTTGTTACTTTTAAATTTTTTGTCCGATGATAACAATTTTACGTATAGCAGGTTTGGAACAAAATATTATTTAAGATTAAGTTTAAAAAATTTAAGATGGTGAATTTTTTAAAAAATATAATCAGATGTCGTCTGTGCAATGAAAGGCTGAAAGGGAAAGGACATATCCATTCCACAGTTTAAGCTTTATAGAATTCATATGAACATTTTTGAGATTTTCAGTTTCGCCAAATATATCGCTTTGTGTTCAGAAGGGTAATGATTCGTTTTATCAAACTACATGTTCAGCCAAATGCTTAAACCCCTTTTGACTTTATGAAAGAAATTCACACGTAAGAATATTTTATTATTATAGATTTTGTAAAAAAATTTGCTTCTCCTGTAAAAAAAAAATAAAAGTGTGGTTACGTCCGTTTGTAATTTAGGTAACGATATGTAAAGCGTCAGTTTTAATTCTTGCCAAAATAAAAAAAACTAACTATAGTTTTAACTAATTGTTTTCGTAATTCTAAAAATTTGTTTATATCCCTAGTAGATACGCTATAACGATGTATTCTTCGATCCCACTTAGATTCGTTACATCAAAGCTTTACTGTATTAATCAATCAGAGGTTATTCAAAACCGTTTAAAGAAAGAACATAAAAAATCATATCTTAAAGAAGAAAAAAACGCACCCTTCAAAGTTTCAAGATTTTTAAAGAAGAGTCTGAGGTAGTATATAATAAAAAATTAGCTTAATAAAAAAATATGTATTTGATTTAGTCGGTTTTTAAAATTTAATATTTCGCAGATATTACATTTTTCAATATATGGTTTGTAGCCCCAAGTATTCTCTTTAAAATGATATTAAAATCATCTTCGTATGTAAAGCAGTTTTAGAGATATTGAAGAAATAAACTCAACACATTTGGATAATTCGGCTAAATTATGACATTTTGAATATGAAATAACTTTCGAAAAAAATGTTTAAATTTTTTTTCGTTCATATATGTTCCTCATAAGATAAAAGAAACCTTCTCAACAAATTTCATTAAAATCGAAAAGAGTCGTGTCCCACTCTTGGGCGATTTGACATGGAATTACCCAAAGTTTTTTTTTTTTAATTATATGTATTTTTTTACACGGTTGTATTTGCAATATATTCGCGAAATATTCGCTTGATTTAAACAAGTACAAAAAGGAATTTAATGAAATAGGCAAATATTCGGCTACACGAATATAAATATTCGTAACATCACTATAACAAAGTTCAAGTCGCCATGTTTAAGATAATTGAGTAAGAATCAGTCAATGTTTTCACTTATTTAGTCCCAATACAAAAGTCTGTAGGATTAAATATTTAACAATAAAAAATATTCTATTATTGTTTAGTTTTTTAAATTCAAATAAGAACATCTTTTGTATTATCCTCACAGAAGCCTTGGAAATCAATCTGTTCGAAAAGCTCTATTTGGAGAACCTTTGCCCTAAATGATTCAAGACTCAGTTAGCCTTACCGTAAAGAAGTAAGACCAATCTATTTCTTACAGATTGAGACGTAACATCTTACTGCTTACTATAATCGTTCTAATTGCTTTACGCACAACAAAACAATTCAGCTGATTTGCAACGTTACTGTTACTCCCGGCTAACTGAGCTGATCACTGCATTTGTTATAAAGTATAACTTTAAACTCAACTACATAAATTCATTATCATGAAACTATAAGAATCTTTTTTCTGAAAAATTTTTAAAATCCCACTGCGCTATGTTTTCTCTTGCACTTAATATTATTATTAAACTTTTATATACAACTTTGAAAGCTGTATAGAAGATCTTTGAATAACATAGAACGTTTTCTAGAAGCTGATAGCTTTTTCTGTTAAATCTAAAAATTCAAAACGAAATAAAAAGTTAATTCTCTTAAGTATTTTCCAAGATTTTTTAAAGAATTATTTTAAATAATTGTTCGTAAAAGCTTTCAAAAACTGTTAAGCTTTAATAGAAAATACTGAAAAACAGCTGTGTTATTCCAAAATACGAGTATACATATTTTCTCTTAAAAATGCTTGTGAAAACTTTCTCTTATAAATTAATTTTTTCTTTATTTTTTTTTTTTAATTTATTTCTATTGCTAAAATCTCATTGTTGAAACAATTTAGACATAAAAATAAACAAACAAACATCAAACTGTAACATGCAACACACAACCAACCACCCACCGACTAACAACAGCAGCCGCCAGACAAAAATGCATTCAATAAATACATTCGTTGAAATAAATAAACAATTTATTTAAAAAACTATTTTCTCTCTATTCTGTAACAGAGTTCGTGTGTTTATTTTTGTTGGGGAAAAGGCAAAACTGAAGCAAAAATTTTTACTACACAGAAAAAATTATTTTTCGAATTCAAACAAAAAATTTGTAGAATCAAAACATTTTTTGTCTGAAATCGGTCCTACAAACAAATTCGCATATTCAAACAATTTATTTGCATTTTGTTTACTGAAAAAAACACTGATTTTTTCAAACAAATAATTTACAGAATCAAACAAAAAGTTTACTGAAATTCATATAAATTTCAAACAAATAATTTTGCTGAATCAAACAAAAATTTTTTCACAAGCAATGACGCGCACCCAAGCTATCACTGAAGGAGAAGTTGAAGGCTAAAGCAGAGCGGCGGCTGGCTTTGAGACGCATTTTTTGTTGGAATAATTTTTGAATCAAGTCTTGTTTATACACACAATGTTTTTCTTCATCACTCACTGTTGCTGTATCCTTTCCTTGGCTAAAGAAGAACAAATGTAACCAAAAACGGCAGCAGACCGACTCGACATGTTTTTCGTCATCATTTTGTTTTTCTATTTGATGTATTTAACTAAACAGTTCTGAAAAATTGAATACGGGATTTTGTTTTTCATTCTTTTTTACCAAACTTTGAAACCAACCAAAAATTTATTTTGTTTCTTATAATGTTGTTGTTGTTTCTGTTGTTTAATAATAATGAAACCTTTTTTTACCTTTTATTGTTTTTGTTTTTTTTTACTAATAACCTCGTCGCGATATTTTTTATCTTTTTTCTTGTTGTACTTTTTTAAAGCGTCCCAAAATAGACTGTATGTGTTTTGTGTTGTTATTATATTTCACATATAGAAGAGTTGCTTACGATCAAATAAAAAAAATGCAAAAAACGACAACATTAAAGAGCGTTAAATATTTCATACACAATTATGAAAACTAGAAACCAATATTTTTGTTGGTTAAATAAAAATCAAACAAAAATTTTTATTGCATCAGTAAAAAAATTTGTAGAAATTAAAAAAAATTTCAAACAAGCGTTTGTTTGAAAATAATTCGCAATAATTTTTTCTGTGTACTTTGATTTTATTGCTTTAAAATGATGTTGAGAGATCAAAAAACTTTTACAGAAAATAAACAAATTTAATGGAAACGTGAGGATAACTTTTAGAAACAAAAATAAACTCAAGTTGAAAAAAATTAGCAGTTGTTTGGAAATTCAATTTAGTAAAGAGCGTACACACGGTCGTTAACATTTGACCCGGTTCAGGTGAACAGTTTAAAAGTCGATTCTTTGGGAAGCTATTTTTACGTTAAGTTTTCGTTGAAATGTTGTATTAACTTAGGAGAGTTAACACTTTAAATAGTTGTAAGAAATTGCTAAATTAATTTAAGGAACCTTGGTTAGGGTATTCATTTAATCGGGCTTTTGCTTAAATCGGTTAACCGCTCGATTAATTAACCGAGGATTTGGTTTAATTAGTTAATATTCGGTTAATTTTGTTATTGATCGGTTAACCGATTAACAAAGTTTTGTTATAAATTAAGTAATTTCAATAAATAAAAATGCAAAAATTATTTATTATTTATAGTTTATTAGCAAAAAAAAACAAACAAACAAACAACTAAAACGAGCAAAAAAAAACAACATTTTTTTACTTATCAAAGATGTTGGAGAAATTGAAAGCAACCCATAATACAGAATATCTTATTTTTCAGTATTTTTCCAGGATTTTCCTAAGCATATAAAATCTTCCATTTCCATTAGGTCATCATTTGATCGACCTGGCGAAGTTCAGCACAGAACATTCTGCAAAAAATTAATTTCCGAATTCCTTAGTTTCTGATTTTGTACTGTATTTTCAGAATTTATTGCTAAAAGGAAATATATTGTATGAAAAAATATTCTCTAAACACATACCTTTTGTTTATGAGACGAAACAAATACTTAAAAACATAAAAAACTATGTTAAAATACTACTTATTTTCAAAATTTTGAATCGACTGAAATTAACCGGTTTAATCGTTAATAGAAAAAAGCCAATTTTAAATTAACCGGTCAGTTAATCGGGTAGTAATTAAGCGGTTAACCGATAAAAAGTTAACCAAATGAATACCCTAGTTAGTACCCAAAGCGAAAATACGGTAAAGTATTTAGTTTGCTGACTAGTTGCGATTAGGGATGCCAAATGGGACCAGGTTTTTTGAAACCCGGGATTCGGGATTTTTTATTAAAAAAACGGGATCCCGGGACGGATCGGGATTATTCGGGATTTCATATATAAAGCCCAATTTTTAAAATTTATATACATAATTAGATTTAAATGTTTATGTATAAGTATTAAAACAAATTCATCTAAAACAAATTAATGGCGTCTGATAATCGATACCTTATTTTATTGCAAACATATGCTGCCGACGAAAACAATGTTTGCATTAAACACTTCTGGGTGGTATCGTTAATAAATACAGTCAAATCCCGATAATTCGTACCCCGATAAATCGTAATTCCCGATAATTCGTAATAAACTGGCGGTCCCTTGAACAAATTTCGTTAATTCGTAAAATTTTCATACATTTTGGTCCCCTCGATAATTCGTATATGTTTTTTCAAATAAAATCTTCTTTACCTCTTATAAATCGAAATTGTTTGCTAAATACCACTTATAATTCGTAATAAAACAACAGAAACATGGAAAGAATGATTTTTTGTTTACCTCTATTTTTTTATTTTATCTTTATTTTCTTAAGATCAGTTTTTTACATGAATAATTTTTATATATTTTTTCTTTTTAACAATTGTTTTTTATGTTTTTTTTTTATCGTTTTAGTAAATAAATTGAAAAACCCCGTTTATTCGTAATTATTTTATTTTAACCCCGCTAAATCGAAAACCCCTATAATTCGTAAGAAATGGCCGGTCCCTTGCGATTACGAATTATCGGGATTCTACCGTAGCTAAATATGTGCTATATGACAATATTTAATGTATTTTATCTCAAATATATATGGAAGTTTAAATTTAATAAAAAAAACTTAAACAAATATGTGTCAAAAAATCTTTGGTAGAATCCCATAAAAAAATCCCGGGACTCGGGTTTTCGGGATTGGTATCCCTAGTTGCGATGCATCGCTTATCACAGTAGAATAAAGTTTAGAAATTTTTTTGAAAGTCTTTTCACTGGATCAAATAAGAAAATCTTCAACTTTAAATAGAAAATATTGAAGATTCTTAATATCAAATGCACCTCTTTATCATAATATTTCCTACATTCAGCCGTTAAATTTATTAAATTTTATTAAGTTTGACAGTTTGTTTAAAAGTTCAACATTTTTTTTGGCATTTCTTGTCGTGTTTATCGTTAAATAATTAAAAATTTTCTAATTCAATCTTTTATTTCAGTTGAAACTATTTCATTTTCCCATTTCTATTTTGTTGCTCTATTGGCCAACTGCCAAAATGCATTGCCCCGTATTTTTGAAGATTGTATTCAAATATTTAGTTTCGTTTTTATTTTTATTTCGTATTCAAAGGCATAAAAATCATTGTGATTAAATAGCCACCACTATGAATGAGTATTTTGATTGAAATTCAAAAAGTGACGACAACTGTCTGTTTTGGGATTGAAAGAGAAAATTAAAGCTTTCAACATTATTTCGTATTTGATTTTTATTTTTGGCCAGCATCCACTAATTGAGTGAGTCCCAAGTTCAATGTTTATTTTTTTTTGTATTCTTTCCCAGTGAACATTATTTTAAATTTTTGGGATTTTAATGTTGATGCACAATATTTTATAGGATGAAATATCTAAATAAAAAATACTATCACTAAAGGCAGTTTCACACTATAATTAAAGTGTTAAGTATTTTGACAAAAATGCTTAATTGATCTAATTATTGCTTGAAAATGTTCGAATTTCAATAGCAACTTATATGTATCATCCTCAAAATACGTAAGACTTCTATGATATTCTTAGGTACACTTGACTGTCATCGCTCTCAAATCTAAGGTGATGAAAGCAACAGCGGCATAAATGAGAAAGTATGTATATATGTGTTACCCTCATTCCTATAAGGAACATAGGGCCTCAATATGAAAGTTGGGATTTTTAAGAAATGTTATCGTAGTAAGCAAAAACGACAGCAAATATTACACTGTTTACAAATCTATTACAAAAAAGTTTATCGTGGTTAGCGTATTTGTTGCAAAAACTGTCTAAGTACGCATACGCCAGCCACAATAAGGGCGATTGTTTACAATTTTAAAGTTATAAAGCTTTCAAATACTAATAAATTTTACAAGGGATAAATTGTACTTGAAAAATAGGACATTATTTTTACGTACATCTAAAAAGTAAGAAGTTATTAAAAGTTCAAAAAATAAATGGTTACACATTACCTTCCAAGCGCTAAAATATTACTAATTACAATTTAACTATAAATCATTTAAAGGGCAAAATACTAACGAAAAAGCCAAAAATTCATTTCCATTTAAAAACAATATTTTTTTTATCACTTTTGTAACTCATTACGTTGTACAAGGTGTCTGGTAGCAGATTTATATTTTCAAACTTAAATAAAAAATGTAATAATTGACACAAGGCTTTATTAAGAGCATTGCACGATAGAATGGAAATTCGGAATTTATTTGTTAAAGAGTTTGTCATCCAGATATCTTCCGTCGAGTTGAGTTGACTGTTAAAAACGAAGCCTTGTTTTTCAAAAATGTTCGAAAAAAAATGGTCCTATTATCTCATGTGTGGATAAGGCACACCAAAAAGTTACCCTGGGACAATGCAATGGTTTTTGATGTTTCAATCGAGGGTTTTTGAGGACGAGTAACGGAACTTTTTCTTGTTGACGTGGCAGTTACAGTTGTTGCTCGGAATCTTAAAAAATTTCTCCACAACGAATGCGCGTTGCTCACTCGATCACCGCGACATCGTGACTGCCCAATCCAACCACCCTCCCTTCGCACCGTTTTTTACTTTTTGAAATTATCGTATTTAAAAATATAAATTTGCCACCAGAGTAATGAGTTATTTCATACGTTAAAAGAAGAAGTTATGTTAAAGCTGCCATATTACGCAAATAGTAGCAAAGTAAGCTACTAAATAACGAGTGAAAAAAGTTATTAATTTTCAAAAATAAGGGAAGTTTTTACTGGAATTTTAATCGCCAACAAAAGCTTTAATATTATTTAGAGAATAAGTTTGTCGACTAACACGCAAGGGATTTTTTAATATGGTCACTGCTAAAAAAAAGTATTTTTTATGAAAGGTTTCATACATATTAGGGCTACTTCAACTATATTATTGCCACTATTATTATCATGACTAGCTCCTTTGGCCAGGCATATAAAAGAGAACTCTTTGTTTTCCAAATAAATAGAAAAAACAACCATAGTTCTATCCAAGAAAGATCATCTAAGCAGACAACCACTGTTATATCCCAGGTATCTTCCTCCTCGTCATGAAAACTCCTGCAGTAGTTATTAAATTTCAGACCCAATTTCCTCGCCTGAGTTCATACAAGATTTTAGCAAGAATAAATAAAAAGCAATTTCAACACACTAATTTGTTTTTCAACTGCAATGAGTTTTTACCCAATTATAACGAAACAAATGAGTGAACACATTTTATTCAGTCAACTCAAGTCAATAACCCCCCGTGGCAAGTACAAGTTCAAAAAACTCAATACATTCACACTTTTTTACTAACACCACCACATTTTTCGAACTTGCAGCTCAACTTGCAAGAGACTTTTCTTGCAAGTAAATTGTTGACACTTGTCGCAAGCAAAATGACAAATGGAAAAACAGTGTTACCGTGCATGAGTTTTGTATAAATTAACTAGTACTTAGTAAAATAAAAGCTATCCGACTTCAAAGGAATTTGAGTTCTTATCTAATTTGGGGTTCCTGAATTCAAATCTGTTCACAAAATTCAGCTTGCCCTACTGGGACCGTCAGAACCCGGTGTTCGCAGGCGCGAACGTTGGCCGCTAGTTAGTCAACATTATTTTTTTTTGCTTTGTAAGTTTAAAAAAAAATGTTGTTCTAATTGCATAAAACATATTTTTACACAAGTTGCTTTTAATTTCATAAAATGAAATAGAAAACATAAAAAATTATAGTTTTTGTATTTAAAAAAAATTACTTTTTATGGCACTCTTCAAAACGTTTTGGTTGCAAATATGCATTGCATTTCTTGTACATCCTTTTTATTGGCTTTCTAAAGGTTTTATCTGCAACGTGTAGTTTTTCAATCCTCCTGTTCAGTAGGAATGTATTTGCAATCTCGGCTATCCGTAAGTTGAAAGCTAAAAATGCTGGAGAATTCTCCAATCGTTTAGATCATAACAACATTTATTTTGCTGTTTCACGAAAGTTTTTTTGGGGCAAGACGTTTAGCCTTTTTGTATTAAAAACAGAAGAGATTAAAACAAATATTAAAAATGCGCAATACCACATTTAAAATGGGATATTTATACTATAATTTTGAATGGCCTTGTCATGCAAATTAAAAAAAAACCCCATGCCTTGGATTTAATAAAAAATAGTTGTGGCTGCTGATTTTTTTTTTCCTTTTTTGCCATCTATTGACAGCGTGCATTGGTTAAATTTGGTCAAAATTAGTAACCGTTGTGACTACTTATTATCAGCCCAACGGCAAACTAATATATTGTTTGTTTGATCTAATTGGAAGTCAAAATCATTCAATCCTTCAACGTAATGTCTATTCTTTAATGATAACATTGCACATTTTCTGGAAAAAAATACCGCATTGATCACAATCCTTTAATTTCAGAAAATAACTTTAATCCAGCTCATCTGAATTTGGTTGTAAAATAATTGAAATTTTTCCTGATCTATCAGTCCGGTTGACACTTAAGATCTTTCATGTCCGTATGGAACTGCTCGTTAGTTTGATACGTTTTGTTTTTCTCATAGTTGATCCGTTATGTCAATATCCTGCTCTTCTTGACATGTAAGTTTGTATTGGCAATAATAAAATTTCATTTTCGCCCTTGTATTCCTAACCTGTTCATGCATCGATACCATCTGGTCAAAGTACACAAACGGTGTCCACACCATTATCTTATTCCACAATTATACTAATTATTTCTTCAAAGGTAAACATTTTACGTGTCATATTTTATTTAAAATACGATTCCCAACTTTTAAGACACTAAAAACACAACTAAATTAAAAACTAGGAGACGAACATATATAGACACATCTCTTCGTCACTCCACTAAATATCTTTCAACACGCAGCCAAAAGTTTTACATGTTGAATAGCAGAAAACGTTCGCTCTTGCGAACATAAATATTTATCTCTGTCTGAATCAACTTTGTTGTATTTTTTTGTAGTTTTTTGTTTCGATTTTACTATTTTCATTCATTGCTGTAAAAACTGCATAGTTACTATTTTAATTTTTTGACAATTTATACATATGACTGGCTGAATGAAATCCCTCAAAAGTATGTGGTGTGGAAAACCCATGTAAACAGGGGTGTTCTGGAAATCGAAAATGCAAAACACCGTTTCAACGTCGTTTTTAATAAGATTTCCGTGGCAAAAGAATTTTACGGAAAATATTATACAAATATTTCTCTATTAAACAGAATTTTATTACAAAAATTATAAAAATTACATTAGAGGTGCATTTAAAACAGCTTTCAAATTCTTGCCATTTGCAAGAATTAAAGCTAAGAATACATACGGTATGTATTCTATAAAAATTAAGGCATAACAGTTTAAAAAAGTAGAAAAAATACCGATTCAAATGAATAAGTTTTCTGTTCGCAAGTGCGAACAGAGAATGGAAATGGGTTACGAGTCTGCAGATAATACTTAACAAAAATATACCGCACAAAAATGAATGAATAACTCTTAAGTAGTTCTAGCATACCTTCATGCTAAAAACTACAACATACCGGTTAGTAATCAGCGTTGCCAACTTTGCTTTTCAAAACGCACCAAAATGGACAAAAAACGCAGCAATTTAGGCTTTCTTTTTAATTTATAAAAATTATTTAATTAATTTTGCATAATATTTTTATATTAAAAATACAGTAGAGGAGTTATGCACTTTTAACCAGCCGGTTAAAAATTAAATCTTAGTTACTTTATTAAAAATAAGTAATTTAAATAAATTAAGTGTGTTTTTTTTTGGAAAAATCTTTGTTTATTATTGCATTTTTTTAAAATTAGATACTGCTTAGGAAATTTAATAGTTCTAAAAAGTTAACAACACTTTTTCGCAATTCTACTGTATTACAATTTTTTAAAGCCAAAATTTTTCAAAAATTCTAAAGCTATGTTCACACCTGTTAAAAATTTAACGTCCTACACGTAACCACTAGTTTTTTTAAAGAATTGTTTGCATTTGCAAGACGTTTGGCTAGAGCAAACATTTTTAAACAATTTCTAAATTTTATTACATACACAATTATCATCTTAGGAATAAAGTTAAGTAAATAAATAAAAATTATTAAAAATAAATCTAAAGTTTGATAATTTTACTGGTTAAAGCTTTTTTGGATTTGATCGTCAAATTTTTGTTAGGTCTGGACATAAGTTAAGTCATATCTATGTATTTTGTTGGTTCCTTACCATCGTGAATTGTGTTGTTTTAATTCAAATTAACTTTCTATTATAAAAACTAATTTGATTTTTGTATTTTTATATATTCGATTTAAAACCGGTTAACCGGTTATTTTAAAAATGTTTAATCGAAACCCGGTTTTTCAAAATTGCACT
Source organism: Pollenia labialis (assembly GCA_949318255.1). Lineage (NCBI taxonomy): Eukaryota > Metazoa > Arthropoda > Insecta > Diptera > Polleniidae > Pollenia > Pollenia labialis. The sequence continues at coordinate 116,907,070 of OX439142.1, forward strand.
ATTCGGATTATTCGAAAACCGGGTTTTGAAAAAGTCAAATAATTGATATCCCTAACCCACACCACAAAACGGGAAAGGGCATTTGTGCTAATGTTTGTAAACCCATAAAATATTGGTCCTAGCTGGACCCATCTTTAGGTATACCGATCGACTCAGAATTTCATTATGATTTAACGATGTCCGTCCGGCTAGCTGGCTGTCCATGTGAACCTTGTCCGCAATGTACCGGTCGCAATTTTGGAGATTATTTGATTAAATTCGGTACCTAGGTCATAATTGCCACAAGAACCAAGCCTATCGAAAGTGGGGCAAATCGGTCCGTAATAAATAATCGGTCCCATACAAGCTTCTTTACTGAATTGGGTATTTGTACCAATAATCATCTTGTTATGTTGGTACATACTTTGATAAAATTTGGTCCAAACTTATTTTATTGCAATCAATCGGAATCGGAAAATATTTAAAGACTGGGTGTTTATAATAAAAATATATTGAAATAAAAATGTTTGCTTTGATGCAATCTAAATTTTTACGATCTCAATAACTTATTGGTTGGAGGATATTTAAAGTAAAGTGTTTTTCTACAGATTGGGTTTATGTATTATTACCGTTCTTGTAAAATAGTATTTTATGTTTACATTTAAATACGGATCAAGGGTTGCATAAGAGACTTTTCAAAGATTTTTACCCACAGGCAATCGAATGATGTATAGAAAAGATTTTTGTTAAAATTTGGAACGCGGAGGCTGACTTAAATTAAACTTTCCAGCCCCAAATTATAGGTGCCTTCAATTGCATCGATGTAAATGCATTAAGACTTTCGTGGCAATACAGTCGAATATGGATGTGCGCACGCTTAATTTCAGTGAAATATTTTTCTGTATAAGTTTGATCGAATTTCAAAGTACTGCTATTCGTCTAAACGAAAATCCGCGTAAGCGGATAATTTGCTTGATAACACTGTGCAACAAAAAAAAACAGCCTCAACACTTGCAACGCGAAATGAAAGTAGAGTACTAGTAGAGAAAATCTGCCAAAGGGTTTTGAAAAGTTAGCTCGGGCTCTAGAAATATGGGCCCCTAAAGTTTTTGAATTTTTTGAAAAAGCGTTTGGTATAAGGCAAAACTAATATACTAAATGTACTTCTGAGCTAAAAAATAATTTCAGATGTCTTCAGTAGATTCGTATGGCGATTCTTTTCTTAGAATTTATTTTCCCTCTAACTCTAATTTTAAGGGGTGTGTTTTGTCCTTTTTTTAACTTCTTGCAAACGCCTTTTCAATAAATTAAAAAACTTTAGGGGCCCATATTTCGGGAGCCCGAGCTAACTTTTCAAAACCCTTTGTCATATTTGCTCTACTAGTAGTCGACTTTCATTTCGCGTTGCAAGTGTTGAGGTTGGCGGCGATGATCCGAATTTTGTTGCACAGTGTAATACGCTAATTTATGTATAACAACCGCCGCATAAAAAAAATCAGTTATGTATGAAGCCTTGACTGCAGTGTTTATAATGTGTGTTTATAAAACCGAAATGGTCACCCAGGTAAGTGTAGGTAAGGCGAACTGCAACGAACCGTAAATAAAATTTCTATATACATATGACATGATGTGCATTTCTAAAACACTGAAATACAGACACAAACAATCATTAATAAATTTTTGAACATTTTTATTAACTTCCTCCTGTTAAATGTTTTTTCAAAAAAAATTTGAGAAATTTTTTCATAGAACATAATATGTTTTAACATTTAATACAATTATATTTGTTCATTTGAAACATGTCTTGCTTTTTTTATACTTAAGATTATGCTTACTATTTTTTTGTAAAACATATTATTAAAAACTCAAACATTGTTACTTAACAAACTTACCAACAACAAAAAAAAAAGAAAACAAAAACAAATCTAAAAATTAATATATTCCAAAACTCAAGTGCTACAATATAATAAAATGAACACAATATTTTTTCACAATTTTCCGTAACCGACCGTCAGTTTTCAAATAAATTTTCCAACTGACCAAATTATAAATTGTATTTAATAAAAAAATAATATATATTTAATATTTCCATAATTTACCTTCAATAACTTGTGCTGCTAAATTTTTTGAAAAAATTTATATAAAACATTTATAAAGAAAGGAAACATATACAAATCTCTTTTTTTTAAACATTCACACTGGTAATTTAAAATCTTTACTATCTAAATTCAAAACCAATTAGATATTTACTTATAAATAATAAACTGATTTTTTAAACAAAAAAATCAAGAAAAAAAACATATAAAAAAATGTTTTAAGCAATTTGCAATAAAAAAAAACCAGACACGTTTAAATGCCAATCACATTTTCCTTCATACAATATTTAATATCACTAATAAATTATTAATTTCAAATTGCAAAGCAAAAAGTTTTAAAGCACAACAATTATTTTCGTACAACAAAAAATTTTCGTTTTCTTTTGTTTTTGTCGTAAAAATACAACGACGAAAACAGCACTCGCTGTGACGATTTTTAAAGATGAAAAACAACTAATTGTGATTTTTTAAATTAAGTAGCCGAATAAAAAAGATAAACAGAGTAAAAAAAAGCATACAAAATCCGAAAACTAAAATCGGTTTAAGAATAAACAACATCGAAATATCTTGATGCTAAAAAATAAAGAATAACAACAAAATAATAGAAAAATAAAATAACATTTTCATACCATAGTTGCCAGAAAAAAAACTGATACAAAATCGTCAAATTTATAGGAAAAAAATCATTAAATGGAACCGAGCACCAACCTGTAAAAATTTTGTGTTATTTATAGTTTCCAGTTTAAATAAACAAAAAAAAATCTAAAATAAAAATTTCGCGTTCATTATATAATAATGATTTCAAATCACTTAATTTGCAGAACAGTCCTGATAGTTGTCTAAGCAATATAAATTAATCTAAAATATTTTAAATGTTGGTAGTATAAGTTGTTAATAGATTACTTTTCTGCAAATCGAAAGGATACAAATGTTTCGGAATCTAGAACTGGAGACCTACCCTTTAAGATCCAGAATCGTTGGAATGTAAAACGTTTCAAAAGTAAGAAAATTAGGAACCACATGAGCTGAAGCCGGGATATATCAAACACCTGTTTTTCACGTCGAAAATCCTGTTTAAGCGCTTCAGAAAAAACTTTATTGAAAACCTGATCAAATAAAACTGTAGCAATGAAAAAATATAATGCTAAAAATATAATAAAGCGTATTTTGTATTCTAAGACATGTAAGTAACTGCCAATTAAATAATTGAAAATATTTAAGAACCTAAAAAAAATTCACCATAAAATCGTCAAAATTACGATAAATCTGGCAACCATTCCGACAACTACAGCAACCGCAATAATCGGAGAGCGAGTGGTTACAGGTTGCTCTGCTCTTATTATTCGTGGCCATGGATGTCAGATGTCGAAATTTCAAGCCAAATTGGGGGATTTTTAACCCTGTTAGGCGTCAGAAATTTGCTAATTTTGATTTTTTGGCGCTACTTTAAAGAGTGTTTAGAAAAAAAACCTACCTTCCACTAACTCCTCAATAGGAAAATTATGCCTTATGCGCATTAACTGCAGGCAATTTTTATTTTATGTATTTGTTTTTCGTAAAGTCTATAAAAGAATAATTTGTTATTTTTTTTACAAAAAAATCAAGAAAAAAAACATATAAAAAAATGTTTTAAGCAATTTGCAATAAAAAAAAACCAGACACGTTTAAATGCCAATCACATTTTCCTTCATACAATATTTAATATCACTAATAAATTATTAATTTCAAATTGCAAAGCAAAAAGTTTTAAAGCACAACAATTATTTTCGTACAACAAAAAATTTTCGTTTTCTTTTGTTTTTGTCGTAAAAATACAACGACGAAAACAGCACTCGCTGTGACGATTTTTAAAGATGAAAAACAACTAATTGTGATTTTTTAAATTAAGTAGCCGAATAAAAAAGATAAACAGAGTAAAAAAAAGCATACAAAATCCGAAAACTAAAATCGGTTTAAGAATAAACAACATCGAAATATCTTGATGCTAAAAAATAAAGAATAACAACAAAATAATAGAAAAATAAAATAACATTTTCATACCATAGTTGCCAGAAAAAAAACTGATACAAAATCGTCAAATTTATAGGAAAAAAATCATTAAATGGAACCGAGCACCAACCTGTAAAAATTTTGTGTTATTTATAGTTTCCAGTTTAAATAAACAAAAAAAAATCTAAAATAAAAATTTCGCGTTCATTATATAATAATGATTTCAAATCACTTAATTTGCAGAACAGTCCTGATAGTTGTCTAAGCAATATAAATTAATCTAAAATATTTTAAATGTTGGTAGTATAAGTTGTTAATAGATTACTTTTCTGCAAATCGAAAGGATACAAATGTTTCGGAATCTAGAACTGGAGACCTACCCTTTAAGATCCAGAATCGTTGGAATGTAAAACGTTTCAAAAGTAAGAAAATTAGGAACCACATGAGCTGAAGCCGGGATATATCAAACACCTGTTTTTCACGTCGAAAATCCTGTTTAAGCGCTTCAGAAAAAACTTTATTGAAAACCTGATCAAATAAAACTGTAGCAATGAAAAAATATAATGCTAAAAATATAATAAAGCGTATTTTGTATTCTAAGACATGTAAGTAACTGCCAATTAAATAATTGAAAATATTTAAGAACCTAAAAAAAATTCACCATAAAATCGTCAAAATTACGATAAATCTGGCAACCATTCCGACAACTACAGCAACCGCAATAATCGGAGAGCGAGTGGTTACAGGTTGCTCTGCTCTTATTATTCGTGGCCATGGATGTCAGATGTCGAAATTTCAAGCCAAATTGGGGGATTTTTAACCCTGTTAGGCGTCAGAAATTTGCTAATTTTGATTTTTTGGCGCTACTTTAAAGAGTGTTTAGAAAAAAAACCTACCTTCCACTAACTCCTCAATAGGAAAATTATGCCTTATGCGCATTAACTGCAGGCAATTTTTATTTTATGTATTTGTTTTTCGTAAAGTCTATAAAAGAATAATTTGTTATTTTTTTTACTGCGAAGTTTGTTGTAAATATGGGCGGGCCTGCTGTTTTAAACATTACACTACCGATAGCCAAAAAAAACAGACCTGTTGCTTCTACGTTGTTGAAGGAATGCCATCATTATACCATCAATCAGTGGCTTAGTAAAAAATAAGTAAACAACTAATCAAGTGAACAGCTGAACACAAAGAACGAACTGGGTCCTTTTTAACTGAACAAAAATGAACAATAACCTAACTGAACAACGAAGTCAAGACCACTAGGAGCAAAAAAAACTAGATTAATGCAAAACAATTCAAAGCGTTTTCGTTCTGCTCTAAAGGTTTTTGTTTTCGAATTTTCAAAATCAATTTTACATTTTTTTTCAAGAATATAATTTGCATTTCTTTTTTTTAATATAGAGACATACAAGATTTATTTTTATGCGTAAAAGCTATTTATGTACCCTACATTTCGTAATTTTTCCATAAATTTTGAAAATAACGCTTTATAACTTTTAAAATTTTTATAAAAATGAAAAAAACCGAAAGTGCAGTTTGAAATATCAATTATTGTAAATAATTTAGAAAAAGCTATTTTTAAATTCGTTTTACCGTTCCTGAGTAATACCCATTTTCAACTTTGTACCCAGTTTATGATATTATGCTCATAACTCACAAATAAATAAAAATTAAACGTATTGTTTTGCCTTGTTGAAAAATATTTATTGGGGTCACACCTCGTTCTGCCACATCATCTACACTTGTAAATAATTAACTTTGTCCTTTGCATCTTGAACGAATTAAAATTAAATGGAATAATAACAAGCTTCAAACAAAAAATAACACTGGTTTAGGAAATTAATCCATGAATTTTTGCCATTCAGCTCAATGTTTTGGTGTAGAAATATTCATCAAAAAACGCTTAGGAGCTTAGGGTAAAGTAGCACTAATGACCTAGAGAAGTTTTCAACTTGGCACGTGCAACTGCTACATTAATAATTTTGTAGGTTTATAACCGCTTTAAAAGTTATAAGATCAGTAAGAGTACTGTCGAGGGCATGGACAGAGGAACAAATTTCTGATATTAATTGTTAAAATAAATGAACAGTGCGAGCAAGTGCGAAAATCTATTTACAATAACCGATTTCATTGTTTGGTGCATATGGTCTTGCAAAAGAGCAAATGCAAAATATCATAGCTGTTTTGTTAAATCCAACAACAAAAAATAGAGCTTCCCTTAGATTTTATAAAAAAGCTACGACATTTTGCATTTTCGCAAGACTATTTGCACCAAACACTAAACTCCGCTTATATACATGGACATTAAATACGAGTTGCCATATTATAACAATTATAAATATGTTGGTTTGAAATATTTGGAAATCGTACTAAATGACTCACGGGGGTACCAGCGTACTTTTTAGTTTTGAATTGTACCAAAAAAAGTACAATTGTACCACTTAATCAACCCTGTAAATGCCAAAAATTATTCTCTTGACCGATAATAAATAAATAAGTTCACTTTAAAATTAATGTGTTTTATTTTACATTACAAATTAAACCTCACGATAAATCTCCCGATACATGAAGAATATAATTTTTTGCAATTTTTGCCAACATCAATAATGCCGTGTGGGGCATAAAAAAATATGGTGTCACTTTTCCTCCATTTTTTAGAAATCGCTTACGGTCCGACACTTTTTTCACCGACCAACCCAAAAAACAGTTTTTTATTATCAGAACAACATTTTATTTTGAACCGAACCCCATTTTTTTTTTTAATAAAAAAGATACTTTTTTTTAAATACAAATTTGCAAAAAATCGACTTCTTCAGAAGTTTAAGTTCAAAAGCATATAACTTCTTAAGTAAAAAATATACTTTAATAAGATGTTCAGCGTAAGGCCACTTTTGCTATAAAATTAATTAAAATATTTTTTTATTTTCAATATTTCAATTTCCTTTGGAAATCTTCTTCAGGAATTTTTTAAAATAATATAATATTACAAAATTGTGTTTGACAATAAATGAAAAAAAAAAAAATATGGAAAAATAAATTTAAAATTTCAACTAACAAACTTATCAAAATAAATTTAAAATTCCATTCTACAATCAAACAAAAAGACACAATAGCGGAGATCAGTGTTTCGTGCAAATGGTCATGCAAAAGAGCAAATGCAAAATATCATAGCTGTTTTAAATACAAGAACAAAAAGTAGAGTTTCCCTTAGATTTCATAACAACAGCTACGACATTTTGCATTTTCGCAAGAATATTTGCACCAAACACTGGTGCATTGGACAGCTAATACGAGTTGCCATTTTATATCAATTATAAATATGTAGGATAGAAAAAGTTGGAAATAGTACCAAATTAGCCACGGCGATACCAGCGTACTTTTTAGTTTTGTATTGTACCAAAAAAAAGTACAACTATACCAACTTTATCAACCATTATTGCAATACAATAAGTTTGGACCAAATTCGACCTTAATACCAACATAATAAGATTTACTTATATTATTTCCTTTTTCCATAATCCCATAGTAATTCCAAATATAAAATTAAATCGAAAATCTAAATTTTTGAAAACTTAGTTTACTAAGCACAGAATTTTTTTTTCTACTTATTACTTCAACCTTAACCTTAAAAACTGTGGCGATTTTTGTTGAATAATTTGGCTACGAAGGTAATAAAAAATCTGACAGCCCTGCTTGTGACGTCGGTGCTGGTGGTCGCCTTATTAGAAGAATAAGCACTTATCGCGGCCACTTCAAGTCGAATACTATTGAGTAATATGTGTGAGAGGAAATTACGTTGAGACATAAGAATTCAATTATAATTTAAAGACAACAGGAATAACAACTAAGAAATCATTAAAATTAAATATAAATTAAAACGATTGTTTATGCTAAATTTATTGTTGTTGTTGTGGTTTGGTTCAATACTCCGGCGTATAATTAACCAATTTGGTATAATGTTGCCATTGTTGGTACATAGAGCCAATAAATTTTCGTCGTTTAGAGCACTAGACCCATGATAAAGCCATCAATTTGTTTATTTTTTTTTATGTTTTTTTGTGATGTTCGTAGCAGTTTTGGAACAGTAAATGCAGACAGGGATGAACTACCTTATATTTTGCTATACTTTAACTGAATTCGATTTGAATGGGAATCACAATACAAAATAAACTAATGTAAATAACTTAATAAAATTTGGTACAAATTGTATAATGAACGAAATCGCAATCGGTCCATAAATTAACATAGCCCTCATATACTCAAAAGAAAAATCAATCCATCCGTACACCAATCAATACGAAGCGGTATTAATAGTATGGTGAGTATAAATTTTCTTGAATCAAGTATAGAAAGATTTATTCAAGTACGGATTTTCAATCGCAAAATACTTAAATTATCCATATTCAATCCCGATCTCGTACTTGAAAAAAATACGGAAATGAGATTGATTTAAGTAAAACTAAGATTGAATCAATCTCAAATTGTGCTTGATTCAAGTATTATAAAGTTGGTTTTATCCCGAATTAGAAAGAAAAAATTATTACGATTGATTCACCTACCTGAATTACACCTTACAGAATGATAAAACCCCAACATCATGTCCGATATGGTTTTTACTTTAGTAATCTTATGTACATATTTAACCAAAAATATAAAAATCTCATCAAGAGTTCAAATTTACTTTTTAACCCTTCGTGGTACACATGAGTCTCGCCAGACATTATTTCAATGTGTATACAAAACAAAAGCATGGGTTAGCGGGAGGGTTAAACACAACAAAAAGTTTAATCTTTTTTTTTAGTTGATTTAAGAATTTTATACGTATTTTAAGAAATTCCGGGTGTTAGATTCACGTTCTAAAGGTTTTTTTCGAATAAATTGTGTAAAAATTAAAAGATTTGACATAAAACAGACGCTTGCCGCTCTTATTTAGGTAGCTCAGTAAATTATTTTAGTTTTGTGAAATTATTGTGTTAATATTTTGTGGTCTTTGTACTGTTGGTAGAATTGTTGTATCGAATATACTGGCTCCTAAAGTGAAAAAGAAGAAAAAACAAAACCTGCATTTGTGACACTTTCTCTGATTGTTATTGGTGGAAAAGATTTTATTTAAATTGCAATTGGGAACTAGAGGTTTTTTTCACGTTTGTGGAGAACCTAATAGAAGTCCCGGGGAAATATAGAAACGTTTCCGGTTTCTAGGATTTACCACAAAACTAATTTTCCTGCATATGCATATGATCATATAAAACTTTAAAGCCCTAAATACCTACATATTGGAATAGGGTGACCAACGGTTGGATTAGTTTTTTTATTTTTTTTTAATTTTTTTTGTTTTAAACCTTTTACTTTCAAATCTTATTTAATACATGTGCTCGGACTTTTAAGTTTTATTTTTATATTGATTTCGATTAAAAATCAGTTTTTAAATTTTATAAATTAATTAATTTTAAATTACCTACGTGATTTTATAATGGTCACCTAAATTGTTGATTATCCATAAACTTAAAAAAGAAAGACTACTTGCGAATTTTTCAAATACCTTTACACATAAATAAACTACACTCAAATGTATGCGTTATATTATTTAGAAAAATTAAAATTTTCGTAAATATTGTAAGACATACATACTTAGATACATATTAATATTTAACATGCAAACAAAAAATATATCGAATATTTGATCATAATAAGAATACGTATCCTGCATAAAGTCTTCCGGCGCCTGAGGACATCGAGGGAGAAATCATGAACTAAGAAAGTTTATTAATTCATATTTCTTTTTATATTCTTATTTATATCATCCATATTAAAAAACACTATTTTTATTAATACCTTTTCGTACGTAACGTCATAACTTTTTTTTATTTGATTTTAAATTATAGTTGTTATAACTATAATAAAAATGGATATCGACTAAAAAAATATATATGTATATATTATTTCACATACAATACAAATTTACGGTTTTTTTTTACTTAAATGATAAATTGGTAAATTGTAAAAATACTTTTTCTGCTAGTTTGCAGTTTTATTATTTGTTGCTATTTATTCTTAAATAAATTGTTTTAATTCAAACATGATTTTATATTTATAATTTTTTGACACAAAATTATTTTTTTCTTATTAATTTTCTACAAAAGAAAGAAATTGTTAATATGACAATTTACAAACATGTTAATTAAGAAAATTGTTAAAAATATAAGAAAAGTTTTAAAAAATTTTCTTTAATTACTAAATAACTTTTGATATTTTTTTCTGTGAATTTTCATTAAATAATTTTTTATGAAGAAAGGAATTTTACAACATGAAAATTAATTAAAATTGTTATTGATAATCATTCATTCTTGACTGACCTGAGATTCGAACCCAGTCGGCTGGTTACCATGACATGTTTCGATCGCAACCACTCGATCTCCTCAGATGGATTTGCCGTCTTACACTCGCAGCCATCGACGACTGCTGACGTCAATAGTCAAATATCAATCCTTAAACCAAATTGTATTTTAACCTTTGGTAGATCGAATTTTGCTTTTTTGAATGATTATCCATTTCAATTGATTTTACATGTTTTTCTTAACTTCTGTTTTTTCCGTACTTATGACAAGAATTCTTCTTAAAGTCCAAAGTACATTTTTTTTTGTTTTTTCATTTTGTCTTTCTTTTTCTTGTTGACAGTGTTCGGGCCTGAAAACAAATTTATATCTTTTTTCAGTCTTAAAATAAGGAAGGACCGATAGCAATTTAAAGGCGATACTTCAAGTTTGCCGATACTACTTTTTTGAAAAAACAATATAATATTCCGTTTTGCTTTGCAGCATAGTAGCAGAATGTTCTCTCATGGCTAAATTTTTATTTATTTTCTATTTCATGTTTTTGTGAGAATAAACACTGTTACTTATTCAACTAAACAAACTTTATTGCAATTAATTATTTTGTTCACAATTTTTAGTTACGAACAGAACCGTTTAAATGTCCCAATAAACTAACTAATTATACATGAGTCACCCCTTTTTATATTTCATAATTATTTCTGGATTTTTCCTGAACCTTCCTGTAACAACAATTTATTATGCTCTTAAACCATTTCTAGAAAAGACTGGGAAATTTATGTAGGGATTATTTTAAAATAACAGTTGTGTTGAAAATATACATGACAATTTGTAAGTAACTAATATGACATAAAACAAAGTCTTACAAGGTAACAATAGCTCTAAATTGATCTAAGATAATTTACTCTCGTAACAATATTATTTTTATAAGTATGTATATATTTATATATATTTAGCTGGTGAGGCCTAACTCCGCTTTGGTTACTCTTATAATATAATGTTAGCGCCATTTGTAAAATAATTTTGAATCAATTGTGTCGTTTGTTTTAAGTATGCCTACGGAACTATTTGAATTATTTTGAGTGAGTTGTTGAACAAATAAATAGAAATATGTTCTCATTAAAAAAGACAAGTATACAGAAATTAAAAAATTCTGACAGTGCATAGAAAATATTCCTGGAAAATATTGAAGGTATAAGACTATTAAAGTATAAAAGCTTATGAGGATTGTAATTTGACTTAGAATACACATTCGAATAATATGAAAATTTATGAAATTAAAAAAAAATTGTAGAGAGCCACAAAATAAAAAAATCAATGCAAAAAAAATTTTAATTTATTTTTAATTGTTACGACAGCACTACTGTATCATAATATGATTACTTCTAAATTTATTATGATTAACATGATAATAATTTGATTACTTCTTAGCTTATTATAATTAACATGACAATATTATGATTAAGGGAAAAATATTATGATGTAGTATTACGAATATATTTGGTCATAATATGATTCAATAATAGTCGTATTTGGTGACTACAATCATAACTCTTATCATAATATGATGCTCTTAGACTATGTGTACCACAACCATATTTTTTCTTTGTAGATACGCAGATCCCAAGCCGTCAATTATGGTGCTGAAATACTTAAGCTTCCAAGTGAGATATGTCGCATCTGAAAGATAATTTTCCACTGCAAGTGGATTTCTCATATATCTAATGGCCGTTTTCTGAATGTAACGACAAACTGCCCATTACGAAATGACGATATAAATTTATATTAAATTTTTTTTTTTTAACTTCCTAAGCTAATCCCGCGAAGTTCTACGCTTGTCTGCAGGAAAGAAACCAAAGTCTCTGGCGGGTATCGAACCCGCAACCCCGGTGCTGAGAGACTAGCTCACTCCAGCTAGTCTGCCGGGTCACTCATTTAACTAATAAACTGCCCGTTAGCGATTTGGTTTTCTTAATATACTGACAACAGCATTATTTTCCGCTGGCAATACCTTTCAAAATAGATAGTCAGCGGATTGAATTCATCTTGAAGGCAAATAAATAATTGGCCGACGATGGCCAATGAAAATCAGCGATTTCCGTTGATAAAAAAGAAAATCGTCATGCAGTAGCCTACACCATCGGTCCAATTTTTAAGCACATTATCGATTGTGTGCAGCTGTATTTCACCAATGGCTTCACGAATATTGTCCTTTAAAGCGTCAATTGTCGACGTAACACTTATCTTTGGCGGCGCCCCACAAATAATAGTCCAACGGTGTCAATTCGCAGCTCCGAGGTGGCCAAACGACATCAGCTCTGCGGCTGATAATGCGATCTTCAAAAACAGGGCGCAAAACATCGAGTGTAGCTTCGGCTGTGTGGCACGTAGCGCCGTCCTGTTGAAACCAAATGTTGCCAATATCCTCCTCTTCAATTTTTGTGAACAAAAAATTGTTCAACATGGCTCGATAACAATCGCCATTGACTGTAACGGCCACTCCTTGTCCTTTTCGAAGAAAAATTGCCCAATTATGCCTCTGGACCATAATCCGCACCAAACAGTGACTCGTTTTGGGTGCAACGGCTTTTCAATGTATGCGTGCGGGTTTTCTGTGCCCCAAATGCGACAATTTTGCTTGTTTTCATATCCGCCAAGATCAAAATGAGCTTCATCTAAAAAGATGATTTTTTTTGGCAAAATAGCCATCTTCTGTAAGTCGTTTGCAGGCCCACTTAGCGAAGCGAAAACTCATATTTCCCTGCGTTGTTCAAGCGTATACACAACCATAATCGTTCAGCGGAAGGATAAAACTAATTATATGTCAAATCAGATATGAGATAAGTGTTACCATTCACGAAATAAGCACTAGTTGAATGTTAGATGGCGGACCCGTTACAAACAAATTTATTCTGGTTAGTTTTACCATGCATTCAAACTCATTTCGTATCAATATCAATTATTAATATTTATAACACTGTGCAAGAAATTTACACTTTTTTGAGACAAGACGGGCACATGGAATCCAGTGGTGCTCGCCGTTTTTTTTTAGATTGGCTCTGGTTTTCGAGATATACCGTTATTGCGAAAATGGAGGTGGTTGCACAACATATATTCGCGTAACTCAAAAACGGTTTAGTTTATTGAAATTGCTAAAAAAAAAACCGAAACTCCGAAAATAAATTTCCTTTAAGAAAAGTAAAAATTTTTTCTAATATGAGCAGTCGTTTTTGAAACACGCTTGTCTGCTTTTTCAACTAGCAGAGTGTAATCTATTGCACTGTAATTTTGTATAATAGAGTTTTGTTAATTTGAACCTAAATTCAAATTCAATATGTTCATCGGTATCGCCGATATTTCTTTTTGTGCTTCGGTATCTTATTGGCAAAAAGGAGTATCGTTACTCCCTAGTTAGAATACCATGTCGATGCACACCATAACATAAAATATTTCTCTCTACTGATAAAAAAAAATGTTCGATAACAACTCATACTCCATAATTTATGAACAAACAACTATCTTTGCTCTCATACCCCAAAAAAAAAGCAATTTTTTCTTTAAAGAAAATTTAAAAAAAAAAAAAAAACATTAATTTATTACTCACGTGTGTGTTCAAAAGAACAAGAGTATCTTCTATGTTATCAATCTTAGCAGGAGAGCATCACCAATTTTGAAAAAATTCAAAATAAACAATTTCCCTTTCTATTTAAATGCATCTTTTGTTTAAAGCGGTGAAACCGCTCTTAACAGCTGTGTATAGAGGAGGTGGATAAAAGTGAAAAGAAATTGGCAGAACGTGTTTGTGTATTTGTAGCTATTGTCTAATTGTACTTTTTTCTTCGTTAAATTCAATCATACCAACGAAAGTGAGAGTAAAAATTTACGTTAACAGTGTGTTTATCTTTAAGCAAAAAAAAAATAATTTTTTTTCCTGCAAAATAAAACCAATTTATTTTTAGTCAGAACAATAAAACAGCAAAACATGTGTTTTTGCCACAATCCATTTAGTTTTTATTTTTATTTTCATTTTCCCCTTTTCAATGTTTTTGTTTAAGTTTAATTTTTATTGTTCTTGTTTTATTGCAAAGTATTTTTATTTAACAAAAATTAATTACGTTGCATCGTGTTAAGTGTTTCTAAATCTCAAGAAGCTTTACAATATTGAAAACTGAATTTAACTTTTATCACCTTTTTATTGTCCATACAATTAATTTAATTACTTCATGATCAATAGTGTTCTTGTAAAGGTGCTAACATGATTCGATATAATGAGAAATGCCACACATTGACATTGAATTGCAATTTTATTTTTTGTTTTTATTCAAATTTTATTATAAAATATAACAATTTTACAATTTCACCTCAGCGCCAGATTGCCATTATAAAGGGTTTGAGGCAAAGATTTTAAGGTATTTCAATATATTTATGTATATACATAAATATAATAAATTTGAATTAACAATTTTAACATGGATTTCACAAATACATACAAACGTTATTTCAAAAGCTCATCAACGTGTTGAGATAAAAAACTTTTTAAGTAAGTTTTAGACTGCGATAGTCTTGGGGCCTGTTTAATATTATGTGTCGAGTTGTTATATTCCGTACAACCAGAGTTCAACACTTTGGTTAGTTGTTTTGGATGGCCAAAAGATAATTCTTAAATTGTCAAGCTTTTTTATGTTAAAAGCATCCTAATTCCGTGTATTGTATGGAATGATGCTCAGTACCGTTAACACATTTTAATATGTACAACTGTGATATTGATTCACAAAACACCAGCACGGTGTCATAATCTAAATTTGGATCTCAACCACTTGGTGATTTAAATATGCATTTACCAAGTGCCTCCACGTCTGGAATCATATTTCATACACAGGTTACAATTTGAAAGTATAACTGCCAAATCACACTCTCCCCCTTGTTTAGAAGCTGGGGCTATCAAACATTCACTGCCACTCTGATTGAAGGCAGTTTTCGTACTGATAGCAACAGAACGTTAGGACGATTTAAACATCGCAGCAGATGACCACTCCTCATTAACTCCACTAAAAATAATGACTGATCTACTAAGAAAATGTAGGTATAACCAAAGAAAGGCAAACCCGTATTCCTGTTCCGCGGGATTCAGGAAGCTTTTTTTTTGAATGCATACTAACGGGGACCCCTTCAATAGTCAGACCGGTTTACCACGGGTTGCTGAGGTACAACCTTGGATTTCTTTAAATCTTTAGATCCCACAGAACCCTGTCATTTCGGATGATGGCGCATTCCAGCTATGCACACGCCCAGCATAGATTTTTAATTCTGAGGATAGAATAATGACACAACAGTATACTGTCATGATCCTCTAGCCCACTACCATATGTCTGTTCCGAAGAACTCAATGGAAGTACGAGTATAAAGCAGCAAATATAAATATTCCGATATCTCTCGATGGTTTTCTATGTGTGTGTCAACTGTTTCCAGTTATTTTTCATTGATTGATCAAATCTGTAACACCAAAAGGTGAAATATCCTTTAGATATTCCCTACAACACTCGGATTTAAATATGTACAGTTATAAATGTAATTTATAAGGCCCGTAAGACTCAAATAACAGTTGGAACCGGCACGAAAAATTTGTTATGCTTTCTAATGTTTTATTCTGCATTCTTTAAAGCGATTTAAACTCTGTAGCTGTTTGAAGCCATATATTAATGCAAGATAATTGCATAAATAAAATAAATTGAAAATTTGATTTTTTTTTTATCAAACTTTTGTAATTAAACCTAAATAAAATGCTTCTTTGAAATAAATTAATGTAGGATGAATGTTTCTTGCTATAGCTATAACCACTGCTTCATGTGTAAATTAAAGTAACATAACATGTGTTGCTTTTGAATAGTAAAGGGTGGTTAAATTTTAAGGCCGATGTTTATTTTGAATAAAACACAAATTATTTAGGAAATAATTTCTCATAACAAATCTCCCAAGGTCTGGGATTCCACTTTGAAAGGTTTCTTTCAGAAGATCTGTGTTTATTGGTGAGAGGGGAATAGAATATGCTTTTTCGCTCCTCTCTCACCCATAAACTCAGACATTCTGAAAGAAAACTTTCAAAGTGTGAACCCAGACCTTGGGAGATTTGTTATGTGAAGAGTTATATAATATTCGGGACAAACAACGAATGTGGTGCAGTGTTGCCAAAATTTGGTGACAAAAAATGGCTAAATTTACGGAAAAAATGGCTAAAAATTGGCTTAAAAAATGGCTAAAAACTTTGTTAAATAAAAACACATTACAATTCAATAACAAAACAGAAATAATTCATAAAACATTTTTTTTAAAAATGTTTAATTGATATCAATTTGCCACATCAGAATAAACATTAATAAGAATTTTAGCATTTAAAAAATTAAATCATCGATAAATTCTATGTCGTTAAAGTTTTAAATATGTTGAAGGGTACATCATAATCATAACAACATTTATCCAGACTTTAATGCCCAAATCTACAATTAAAAACAAGTAACACGAGGTTGACATGGACAGACATCTTAAATTCGACCCAGATTCTGATTTGATCGATAGGTGGGTCGAGGACTAATAATTTAAGGTATTAAAAGCATCAGCACAAATTCATAATACACTCTCTATTGTGGTGTGGGTATAAATATTTTATTATTATGGTTAGAAATATTTTCCTAATTGATAAAATCAAATTAATGGTTGTTTACTTAACTAAATACCATTTCTATACTTCGGCATATTAGCATGGAAGTGAGACCAACTTTTTAGTTAATTCTGTTTTGATCCATTTTATAAATTTAATATTGGAATAGTGTGTCTTTATATTGAAAGATGTTTCATCAGCATCGTTTAAAGCGATTTTTAACGTTTTTAATTGTTGTGATTAAAAAAGGTTAACTTAACTTTTATAAGAAAATTAAAACTTTTATTTTAAAAGAAAAACGGCAAACAAATTTGTAAGGCTAAACAAGTTGAAAAATGGCTAAAAATTACTACTTTTGACCATTCTGACTTCATATTCGATATTCAATTCCGACTGATCGATCTACAACTGTACCAATAAATCCCTTGAGCCAAAGTTTCATGTTTCTTCTTGCTTGTATCTAGCAGGATTATCAATTTACAAAATTTTCAAAAATGAGGGCGCTATTGGGGCGTGGCGCATCCCATACAAAGAAATTAAAGATGTATGTATATCTGAAGAATAGCAAGAGCCAAGCATACTGGCTATCAATAGACAACACCCAACAAAACGTTGGCGGAGTGGAGAAGCAGGCGTGGAAAAAACATTTATTTTTATATAAAGAACGGAATTTATATAGCTTGCTGTAATTACCACACCCTGGTGAAGGGTATGTGAGATTTGCCATTACCGAATATGGCACTCTTACTTTTAAATCTTGTTTTTGCTTGTTTTAGTACTCATCACTAGCTGCCAGTAACACGCTTTGCTCTTTAAAGCTATAAATTGATTAGATTTTACTGTTAATAATATTTCCGGATAAACTGTGTTTTGGCGAACATAAGAAAATAGCATTTCAAATACTGATGTAATTTAGATAACTTTAAGCTCAGCCACAAAGTTTTCCAATTTTACTATTTCAAAGCCGGCTGCACTCCAAAATATTCCAACTCCCATACAGCGTCATTTTGCTTATGTGACCCTATTAAAGCCATCTAGTATTGCATTTTAGCCAACAATTATTGTTTTTTTTTATTACTCTGCAATTAAATCTCCTAAAGGCCAAATTTTGCTGCCATTGTCTTGCATGTTAATGGCTGCAAGCAAAGGCTTATACAAGCACTTTCTAATGGCATCATCATTAAGTTCGTATTTTACACTAAATTCTCTTTTGTTCTTGCATTTGAACTTGAAGTTCATATTCGGGTGTTTGACCACTCTGGCGTACGTTTGCAAGGTTCGAACTCGCAATAAGTCTGTTTTTTATTACTTGTTTGAAATTTGTGCGCTGTTAGATTCACATGTGTATACACGGAGGAACTGTAGAGCAAAATAGGAAAATATTTACAAAATGTGATCAATAAGTTGGAAAATAATTTTCTATGTACAAATTTGTTCAGCAAAATAAAATGTTTATCACGTTTTTTTCAAGTTTTTTATTTTTTTACTTTGTGATGGAATTGATGTAGTTGTACCGAAATTGAATTTAGTTACAAAATTTGTGGAGCTATCTCCTTCGAAATATGCTTAAAAATAAAATTGTAACTAAAATAGTTAAACTATTTTATTTAAAAAATTAACACACAGAAAAAAATAACAAGAGTTATTAAGTAATTAAAGAAAATGTTTAAAGTTTTCCCAATATAACTATTTAACAATGTTCTTTATTAACATGTTTGTAAATTGTCATATTAACAATTTGTTTCAGTTAAACAAATAAATACTTATAATAAAATTTATTTTGTGTCAAAAAAAATTTTTTTTTATATATTTTGGATTTTGATCACTAAAACGCTAAAAGATAGGCACATTATTGAAAATCTGAATTAATCTTAGGGGTAAGTAAAGTTGTGGTTTGAAAAATTTAGAGATTTTAATGGGTCTTTTGTCAATTTTAGTTTTCAAATACAAGTCTTTAATAAGTAGTGGCAAGATTCCCTTTTATTAAGATGAACATTATTGCACATCCAGTTCTACGTCTGAGTAAAAATGCTAAAATAAATATTAATGGTGTTTGTGATGTAGTTTTTAATTTATATTTCAATAAAAATGAATTAAATAAATAATTTAGATGCATTTCATTCTTTCAAAAGGCAATAAGCTAGTTCTCAACAAATTATTTTATTAATAAGACAAATTCGTAATTAAAATTTTAATATAATTGTTAACCAAAACTTTATTCAATATAACAACTTCGTTGTTAAAAATATTTGTTGAATATCAACAATTTGAATTAACAAAAGTATTTTTTATATTTACAAATTTGGTTGTTGGTGCCTTTTCAATTAAAAAATTAATTGTATTGACGAATTTGGAATTCAATATGACAACTGATTTGTCGTAATTTTTTTCTGTGCAGTTTATAAAGACAATTTCTATCTTTTTTCCATTAAGCAAATTCCTACAGGAAATTACGATATTCCTGTAGAGTTCTATGATAAACATGATCTCTTGAAAAACAATTGCAGAGCACGATGAGAAAATGTCAAGAGCTCGGAAAGTATCTTAAAATTATCAATTTCAAACATAATTATTTAATTTAACAGGTAAATAAATTAAGAATCTCAAATAAATACTGACCGAACAATTGAAAAAAGAAGGGGTTTTTTGCTTCCACTGATAGCACCAGTTGGTCCTAAAAACGTCCATAATATAAATCTAAATATTAAGTTGTGATACTCTACCTAGAAGAGGCCTGCACAATTCTATTTAAACACACATTCAAATCATTGTCACAAACAAATACAAATAGAAAGATGTAGGCGAAAAATTCATGAAAGTGTGTGAACGTTTAGAAAAACAAGCAAACAAATACATCACTTTAAAGCAAGTCAAATGAAAAGCGCGTATAAAAAATATTTTCTAAAACTAACAAGGGAATGGAAAATACACGCAGCAATAAGAGTTGGAATTAAAAATACACACATTTTTCTTCTAAGTGAGATTTATTGATACCCAGCGGTAAAACTTAGAAGACCTTCTTACTTCAGGCCTTTTTGAAGGCCTGATTAAAAAATTTTTTTATTTACTTACTATTCTTATGTAACTGCTAAAGAATGCCTCATAGAAGGCCTCGGCTCTTTGGTATAAAAGATAAGATACACCTTCTACTCTCGCTTCTATGAGAAGCGATAAAAGAAGGAGTAACATTTTTTGTTTTGTTTTTCTTTGAACACGCAAAAGCAAAAGAGTTCAGATTCCTTTACAAAAACAAAGTAACATACATAATAAAATAACTTCCAAATGAATACAATAACGTAAATCTTTTTAGTTGATGTTAAAAAGAGAAAGAGTAAAATTTTTTGTTCTGTTTTTTCGCCAAAGCAAAAGCGAAAGAATTCAGATCCCGTTATAAAAATAAAGTTACATACATATTAAAATACCAAGTGAAAACAATAATGTAAATCTTTTTAGTTGTGTTTTGTTCATTGAAGAAGAAGGTTCTGTGTAGGGATGGACACTGTAAAAAAACATCGATGTTTTTTTCGATGCGATGCGAATGAAAATGGTCAGCCAATTTCCATTAGAACCGATGCACTTTTTACAAGGATGATCCGAAAGGCCTTTTAAGAGCCATTAATTAAAAGGCCTTTTAACATACCTTTTTTAAAAACCCTTTAAGATAACCTTTATTCTAAAGCCTTTAAACAGTCCTTCTCTGGAAAGCCTTCTAAGAGCCATATATTTGAATGCCTTTAAGAAGCTCTGGCGAAAGAAAGGAAAGCGTAAGGCCTTCTCCGCAATGACAACGCGTGTAAAAAAGATATGAGTATGGAATGGAGCACGAAGGCCTCTGTACCCCTTCTTTTTCCCGCTGGGTATATGTACATATGTGTACGAAATATTTTGTATGTTTATTTCTCTGATAATATTACAACAACAATTCTTAGTATGCGTACGCCTCATACGACAGACAAGTAAACATCAGACATTTTCGCAGACTGCACAGGGAATTTCCAAATGTTATCAATACAAGCAAAAGCTTTTTACTGTAACGAAAAGTTTTAAAGGAAACAAGTACTGACTAGTGTGTATTTCTGGAAAATATTATACACTCACAGCACTATTTAAATTTTGCGACGAACAGTAACGCATACCATTTGTCATTGTTATTGTACAAAAATGTTGTTAACACATCATTGATTTTTATTTGTTTATTTGTATCCGCATGCTGCTGAATAAATTAAATTATAATTGAGGAATTTAACTTTTAATTTTAATTGTATATGATTTCAAACAAATATGTTATTCTCAACGGAAACTGTTTAAACATACATATGTACATAATATGGGTACTTCAAAGTAGTCACCCATAAGGTAAGCACAGTAATATTATAAGAGTCTACGGTCATATTGAGGTTGATTATGTAAAATATACATGTATATACATATCCCTCTAATGCCCAGCTTAAGAAAAAATGGGAAATATGAGAATAATATTTTAGAGTTTTTTTGGGCGCCTGGGTTTAAAGAATATATGTAAGCCCGTAAAATGAGTAGTGTACCTATCAGGAGGGGAACCACCAGGAGTACCTTGAGATTTCCTTGGGCATTTAGTTATAAAAACACATTTAATTTTTGGGAAACTCAGTTCGTTAGTCTTTATTCAAAACAAAAAAATATTTACTTCTGTTTTTGAGCTTCCACTTTAAACAGAGAGCTTTCACAAAGCTTTTACAAATATGTTGCCATATCTTTAAGCAAGGTAAATTCATATAAATAAATTATATATTGGACATCAGTATAACTTTTGTGAAGAGTGTTCAATCTACATACATATGTAAAAAAAGTTGCGTTGTGTTAGTAATTGATGTTCTCTGTAATGCGCGAACCGATTTTGTTTCCGCAAAGTTTACGTGGAAGGTGATCTCAATACCAAGGTTTTATATATCAACGGTCTATATATCAAATGTGTATTGGTTCATGAGTTATAGCCACACAGAAAAAATGTTTGCAAAAAATTAATCAATTAAATAATTAATTGGTGTACATTAATTATTCAATTAATTTTTTGTTTACGGCAATTAGTTTTTTTAATTAAAACCCATAAAATTAAATGTTTGTGGTGTACTTTTTAACTTATGCAATTAATTTTTTAATTGACTACATTTGTGTCCCATGACTCGAAAATACAAATCCGTTAATTGATATGATCAATTCCTTTGCAGGGGCAAAATTAGTTAAATATTTAATTGTCTGAACGAATTTTTTAATTAAAGTCGATTTTCTATTTTTTCTGTGCATTTTAGTGAATACTGCTTTCATTCCGAAACATGTATTTTTTCGTGCATGAAAATTTTGCAAATTTAAGTTAATATTTTGAGAAACTAAAATTCAATTCGATTTTAAATTCATTGCGATTCCATTTTAGTCACACCAATAATTTAATTTAGCTTCTTAGCTATCCCAGTCCAATCTTCGGTGAACAATAAAGAAGAATACCATAAAAACACATCCCTAAAAATTGAAATATTTAAATACAATTTGTAAACAGATTGCTGATACATTAAGCTTACCCATATTTCAAACAATAAATCAACCAGTTAATATACTTATATATTTAATTCTGAATAGACACTTTCTTCAAGGTCGCGAGCTTTTGAGTGCATTCTATGACAGATATTTCCTGATCAGCTAATCTGCCAATTTCTTTAATACATTTGTATATTTTTTCTAATATTTCGAGATTGTAAATCCCATCTTCGGAAATCTATGAAATAAATTACATAAAAACACCTCACTAAAAACATAAATATTTAAATACAATATGCCCAGCAATAACGGATATTTCAAACATTCGATCAAACAGCTAATATATATACATATACATAATACTGTAACGGACTTTTTCTTCAAGGTCACTAGCTCTTGGGATGAATGCACTATTGCGTATAAGAAATCTATTGCAACATTGGAAAGAACAATGAAAGACCTTCGAGATAATTCAGAGTTGTTTGGTGGTGCCTTGATTTTATTGTCAGGCGACTTAAGGCATACATTGCCCCTCATTCCTAGATCGACAGCTGCCGATGAAATTAACTCTTGCCTAAAGTCTTCATACTTATGGAGATTTGTAAAAACATTAAAACTCACTATTTACCTTCGTGTTCAGTTGCAGAATGATCCATCTGCCGATAAGTTCTCTAAGAAATTGCTGAAAATTGGGAATGGTGCAATGCCTGTTAACGACACTGGATTGATAACATTGCCAAATGATTTTTTCCATTTCGTGCAGTCAAAAGTGGAATTGAATGAACATGTTTTCCCTAACATAGCACAAAAATATACATGCCATACATGGTTGAGAGGCAGAGCAATTTAAGCGGCATAGACCAAAGATCTTAATGAATTAAATATCAAAGATTCCTGGCGAATTGGTTTCGTACAAGTCTGTACATACTGTTACCAATGTAGAAGATGTTGTGAATTATCCAACAGAATTTTTGAATTCGTTGGATTTTCCAGGATTGCCACCGCATAATCTCCCATAGAAAGTTGGAGTCTCAATTATTATGCTTCGCAATATCAATCAACACCGTTTGTGTAATGGCACAAGACTTGCTATTAAAAGGTTGATGGCTTATGTAATTGAAGCTACAAGTTTTCTGGAAAATTCAAAGGTAAAGATGTGTTCATTCCATGCATCCCAATGATTCCGTCGGATATGCCATTTGAATTCAAACGACTTCAGTTTCCTCTTCGGTTTGCGTTTGCGATGACTATAAATAAGGCGCAAGGCCAATCATTAGGAATTTGTGGAGTGAATTTTGAGTATCCAGTTTTCTCACATGGACAGTTGTATGTAGCGTTGGCAAACCATCGTTTTTATATATTTACACCGAAAATGGAAAAAAGAGAAATGTTGTGTAACACAGAGCATTGCAAAAAAAAAACAATTTATCACTGATTTAAATGAATTAGAATTGAAGAATATGAAGATTTCTGCAATGGCCATACAACATGTATCCACAGGCACATATATGTATGTATGTAGGTAGAAAAAAATTTTGTAACTCATATGTTTATCTAGATGAAATATTTTGGTTTTTGTTTTCTGAATGTACATATTATTACGAATTTTAAATTATCTAAGAACTTTTTATAGTTATAGTTATAAGTTATCTTGTAAGTTATAGTTTTATGTAATATTAGTAACTTAAAAATTGTCATGTATAATTTTCAACACAACTGTATTTTCCCAGTCATTTCTAGAAATGGTTTTAAGAAAAAGGGGTGTCTCATAAATAATTAGTTTAGTTTTGTTTGGAGAAAAAACGGTTCGGTTCGTTACTAACAATTATGAATATAATAATTAATAAAGTTTGTTAAGTTTAATAAGTGTGTGTGTATTATTAAAAGAACTTCAACGCGTTTATTAAAGGAAAAACCTAATAATATGTATGTGTTTTCTAATTTCTAATCTTAATGAAAATGTCGGGAAATGTTCTTACTAATTTGTAATCTTAATAAATATGTACGGAAATGTTTTTATGTCCCTTTATAATAAAAGCTATTCGTTAAAAATTTGGTTTAATTTAATTACAATCTTAGTGTGACTTAAGGTAGAAGTACATAACACGCGTTCATTCCTCGCCGTTTGTCGTGCGTTTAAAAACTTTAGCGCATGAAAAATTGCAAGTTACACAACACGCGTTACAAAAGCCGTTCCTGTCATCTGTTTTTTATTTGTTTACTTGTTTGTGCATCGAAAACGGATTTGAAAGTATATCAAGATTTATTTATTTTATTGAATTTATTCCTTTTATATAAATATTGTATGGTTTTGAATCTCTTCAATAAGTTTTTCTTTTAAGATTCGCAAATTTCTAAAAATTTTTTTTTTATTGTCAGCTGATTACTTGTCAAAAATACACTACGCGTTAAAAAGTTCAAAGTTAACCAACTTTCTGGCGCTTACGCGTCAAAATATTTTGCATGTTGCTTGTTCTATTAAAATTCACTAGTTTAACTTTTTTTGACAGAAGCCTACAGAGCGCACGCGCACTAACGCGTGTTATGTACTTCTACCTTTAATTAATCTTTAAAGGGGTTCATCTTATCTTATAATTCAAATATGTATGTAAACGTTATTGATTATTTGAAATTTGTGTGCTTCAATAAAATACATACACTAAAGATACTTTATAATTTGGTACTAAGACCACGAAAATTCAAAAATAATTTTCGAAAAAGACTCATCTCTGGAAACTGTAATTAATATTTTCTTCTTCAAATATTACTTTAAATAATTTTTTTGTTTTTACTATTACAACATTAGCAGATGCTTACAATTTTGGGAAAAAAGTCTGCTTCGAAGAGTCAAATGGTTTAAGAGATATTCAGTTTTTTGTGCTTTTGTACACTTTGTATTTTTGTACCTGAGCCCTTTTCGAGATTATTGATTCAATTACATAACGAATACGTTACTCGTAACCATATTGAACCATTTTTTTTCTTTTGTTATAAACTTAAGGTTTTTCTAACTATTTAAAACATCCTCTCTGACGTATGTTCACCTTCTGTCGCGTAAACACAAATTACCTCAATTCGCTTGTGGATGATGTGGAAAGTTGATTCCATAGCTAAAGAAAGGCAATTCTTTGTAGTAAATTAAGGTCATATCTAAATGAAAACATATTCTTGACTAGAAAATAATAACAAGAATCTCTTTACACTACCAATTTTTTTTCAAGAACCACTTTTTTGCAAAAAATATTCTATCCCAACCCACTGTCCTATCATCCATATGACCATTTGTTGAAATATCCTTCTACTATTTTTGTCCATTTATATTTTTATTTTTGGCAAAAACACACATGCTGTTTGACTATTAATTTACATTTTGTTTAGAGCAAAAATTCTAAACTCTTTTTATTGAATTCCAGTGCTATTGGACTTGTCAGTTTGCTCAAATGATAAAAATGTTTGATGTTCTTTCTGGCAATAACAATATCAACAAAGAAACGTATATATGAATATATACAATAGTTTATAAAATTTGTTTAATACATAAAAAATATTCCATGAATGTGAAAACAAATAAGTTTCGAAAAATACATATGAAAAATGAAAAATAAATACAGAACAATAAAATAAGAATGGTAGTACAATCAAAAAATAGGAGAATTGTATGGTTTAAAAAAATGTTATTCTATAAAATATATTTGTAAATGTGAGAGAATTTTTCTACAAAAGCATTCCTTATCTTGTATGCATATTAATGTGTAACAATGTGAGAAGAATTGCGAAGGCAGTAGAAAAAGCGCATTTTAAGTTGTTTTCATAAGATAAAAATTGTTTGAAATAAATATAATAGAAGATCAAAATTAGTTTATAAAATAGGAAGCCAAAACGATTTTTAATCCTGCACTTGCTTTTAATAATTTGTGTGTTTATTTATCAAAAGTAGTTGTAGTTGTTTGTTGCCACTGTGAATTTTAAAGTGTAAATTTAAACGTGTTTGAATTTATGTATGACTTTCACTTTATAAATTAAGGATTGTGTGGTCGCATATAAATGTACGTTTGCACAGTGAAGCAGCAGTTATACTTAAACGTAATTTATCAGTATTGCAAGTTTCTATAAAAGAGCTTTTGAGAAGAATTTTACTATTTGTCATATTTTAAATATATATATATTTGTTCCTTTTACTCCTGTAAGGAGCATAGGGCCGCTATGTTTTAAAGATTTCAATTTTTTATTTATTTTTATTTTATTTATTTTATTTTTATAAACAGACCTATGAAAACGTTTTTTCTAAATCCAAGGATTTCAAGAATTCTGGTTCAGTGATGGTAACTCTGGTTTTCGTGCAATTTGTGAAAGTGCGTTGATGAAATTTGTTATTTAATTTTTTTTTTAAATTTTACAAATTTATTGCCTTCTACTATGAACCTCACAACGCGTCTAT
Organism: Pollenia labialis; assembly: GCA_949318255.1. NCBI lineage: Eukaryota > Metazoa > Arthropoda > Insecta > Diptera > Polleniidae > Pollenia > Pollenia labialis. Next base: position 116,934,073 of record OX439142.1, read on the forward strand.
TGCCGTGTTAATGAAGCTAAAGTTAGGAACTTTAACTACAAATTTCACCAGGTTTAGATATATTTAACTATCAGTTATAAGTGCCAAAAACTTTGTGTTAACTGGAAGTTAAAGTCATAGTAAGTATTTATTGAACTTGTTAAAATTGGCCGTAGATCTAATACACTTTTATTATTTTAGTCAGCCAATTCATGTAAAAATTCTATATTTTCATCTCATATATATTTTTTTTTATTCAACCCCACTGTTTTCAGTATTTTTTTTTTTTTTTCATAGTACAATGGCTTGGTCGATTTTGCGATTGCATGATTGTGCATATGCACAACAATTATCCATTTAGTAATAATAATTTGTTGTTTTAAATAGTATGTTTGTGCATTAGGCTTGGTTACTCATTTGCATTTACAGCATATAAAGCATTTTCTTACTCAACAAAAACTGAAAAAGACCTTTTTGGTGTCTTTTATATTTACAATTACTTAACATGTACCCGAGACTGTGTTATGTGTAAGCTCACATGTGGTGATGTTAACACCATGGGTTCGTGTTTAAATCAAAGAAAAGGAGGAGTTCAGCTAAAAAAAAACTAGTAAAGGAAATAAAAAACAATGTGTTTTGCTAGTAAGTTAGTTATTGCCATTATTTAATGCAAGTGTTGTATGTGGAAACACCTCATTTTATTTCAACTAGCAGTTTTAAATACATATACATGTACGAATAAATGTATGCGTAAATGATATTGTTGGTGTTGAATTTTAATGTAAGTGGCATTTGTTTAGTTGCCAGTTCAGTCCATCCTTCCAGCAACCATTTATCCATGACAGTTAAAATATTTTAAAGTTTTTACTTTTTTATTTAACTTTTTAAGTTTGTAAAAAATAATTCTAGCAGCACAAACAGTTTTTCATGAAATAAAAACAAAAATATGTAAAGTGTTTTTGGCTGAGAAAAAGCTGTGGAACTGATTTATTGTTATTTTGTTAAACAACATAATAACGGCTCCCTAGAAATGGAATGAAGGACATTTGCAAATATAATAACTGTTTAAATGATCCACGATTCAAAAAACAAAAGATGTAAAAAATCTAATTATAAATCACTTTTTGTGGTATTCTAACGATGTGAGTCCACCAATCTCAAAGATAGTTTTAAATAATTTGGTACATAAGGATAAAGGATATTAAAAGTGTTAAGAATCAAACTTTTCGAAAATGTCTAGAGGTAAAAATAATAAACTAAATAAAATTTTTAATTATCTTGGCATTGAATTAAATTAATTAAAAATAAAAAAAAATTCATTAAAATTATAACTTGTAGTGTATAATTCTATATACTTGTAATGCTCGAATTCAGTTTTAAAGTTTCGAATGTCCTTATCCTTCGCTCTTGGTTTAAGAAAAATCATTAACGGCAAAAACTTCGACAAGTGTAGCAATAGGTTTTTTATTTGCTACAGAAAAGAATGCCAAATTTTTAAGATTTTTTAGAAGGTAATTAAAGCAAATCGGCTGATTTTTTTTTTAAATAATATTTGGAAATATTTAAAAAAAATAAATCAGCCGATTTTTTCATTACCTACTTATAAAAACAAATGATGAGAAAAAGTAAAAAAAGAAAAAAATTAAACGAAATTCGGGGGCTTTGAAATGATTTTTTTGATATGTCGTAGTGGACTTATTTTTCCTCATGTCAAAAGCTATCAAAAACGTTTTCCTCATGCAAAAAGCTATCGAAAAATCGATGGCACAATATAGATTGCTAAATCGACCCAACTTAATGTACATACAGTCAAACTTCATTCAATTGAATAACCATTATCCCAAATAAAAAAGTTCGACTTAGGGACCTTTGTCATATCGCACTTGATCAACAAGAGGGTATTAATTCAAAGTTTTAATAGTTTCAGTACAGGTGTAAAACTGTTTGTGGTAATAGTGGGAAATAAGGACAATCTAGCGGGGGAAAAGCCGTATCATCTGTGCTAACATTTGATTCACAATATATTTATGTATGATTTATATATACACACAGAAAACAAATTGGTTGAGAAACGGTTGCAGTAATAAAATATTGATCAAGTAACATAATTTATTATTGCAACAATTAAAAATGTATAGTTCTAACTGATTTTTAATTCTCTTGATTATTAAAACGTTATTCTAACTGAAATATGATTCCTTCAATTCTTTTATTAATTATGATAACTAATTAAATTAAGTTCTAAAAATTAGTACAAATGGTAAGAATCACAACCGAATTTAATACAGGGCAATACTGAATATTGGTCTTTGCAATTAAATATTTGCTTTCGTCAATAAAAGTTGTAATATAAATGTTAATTAATTTATTGCAGCTAATTATTTATTGTTGGAATAGTTTAAATTCGAGTACAACAAATGAAAATATAATTATTTGGAATTCACAACCAACAAATAGTTAAAAGCCCCAATTGGTTACTAAATTTTCTGTCAAAACATTTGATAAATTAAAATAATTTTTAATTTTATATTTCAAAAATATCTTTGCGGTCAAAAACGGAAAATGTACAAAAATTTAATAAATAGGGGTAAGTAATTTACGTTTTCTTATAAGTACGTTTTTTTTAGTGGACGTAGTGATAGCGCGCTATCATCTAGTGGCCACACGATATCTTCTCCAATCCACCCTGGTACCACTGTAGCATTCCATCAGGGTGGGTGGTTTTGTGTTGTTACACGTCTTCATCACATAGTTGTCCTGATCCTAGTCCACCAAAGAGATTAGGGGTTTGGAACTCTGCGGCATATTTTCCTTATTATGCGGCAGATAAAGGTTTCACACAATTTCCACGACCATGATGTCAGGAGAAAAACCACATGGTGTATGTCGTTTAGTTCAAGTCTCTCATGTTCCCATCTTGAACAATGGAAGAGATTGTGTTCAGCATTATCTTCTTTACCACCGCATTGGTCACAGTGTTTGTTAGTTTTAAATCTATAATAGGTAGCTGTTGAAACTACCATGATCAGTCATCATCTGTGTAATAAAATTACTCATGCTTTCATGTTTTCTTTCTATCCAGCGGCAAATATTAGGGATTAACCGAAAGGTCCACCTACCTTCTCCACCAGTATCCCATTACACTTGCCATGGATTTAGTAGTGCTAACCGGCGTCTGTTCGTATCTGGCTTGCAGTTAGCCTAGTGTTTCCGGTCTTCGATACGTTATATAATTTTTCTCTTACTTTCACCAAGAGATCTACTGTGCGGTATGCCGATATTTCTTATATGTAAGTATGTACATAAACAAGTACATATGTATGTATGTATGTATTATTTTTGTATGCCCTACAAATTATATTGGACTACTTGATTCATTTTGATCCTGGGCTGGTTCAATTTAATGCAAGTATGGACCATGCCATTGATAAAAAGAGTTTGCAGTGAAACTGAAATTAAATAATGTAAAACTATAAATAAAAATACTAAAAAATTAATTTACTTTAAAAAAATGGAGTTTATTGAAATTATTTTGATTTTCTAACGAATATATGCGAAAAAGTTTTATTCAACCGGTTAAAAAAATATATTGATACCGACAATCAAATCTCTTGTTATGCACACCAATTGTGTGTAAATTCAGTTGTAACAATCAAATATTCGGCTATAAGCACAATTTTGTTTCTAATAATCATACTAACAACTAAAAATATCTGTTGTAATGACTGATAGTGTACTAAAATTGAAATGTTGCTATCAAAAATATTATGCTAAGCAACGAAATTTTCAGTAATTGTAACCGAATTGTGTGATAGTACGTGCAACCGACGAAATTCGATTGGCGCCAAATTCGGTTGTGATCACGAATCTGTTTTCTCTGTGTAGGGAATGACGTTGGCTAAGGATTAGTAAGTCTGGGATCACAATATGAAAGTTTTCTTTCAGAAAGTCTGAGTTTATTGGTGAGAGGGGAAGAGAACATGCGTTTCTTTTCTCCTCTCTCACCCATAAACTCAGGCTTTCTGAAAGAAAACTTTCATAGTGTGATCCCAGACTAAGACTACGGCATAGATAAGAGCTCTTTTGATGCTAAAATTCTTAAGTCAACAATTGTTTCTATTTCCTTAATGCTCTTTTTATTGCTATTGCAAAAAATGTGAGAGCTTAGGAAAGTTTTATGTAAAACACATGTTACCACTTTCATTTAATAATTCCATGTCAAATCGACCAAGAGTGGAACACGACCCCTTTCGATATTAATGAAATTTGGTGAGAAGGTTCCTTTTATCCTATTAGAAACATACATATGTGAACAAAAATCAAAATTTTTAATTTTTATTCAAAAGTTGTCATTTTCAAAATGGCATAATTTTGCCGAATTAGCAAAATGTGTTGAGCTTTATTTCATCAATATCTCGACAACTACTTTACTTTTTTTGAAAAATTAATATCTGCAAAATATTAAATTTTAAAAACGGACTAAGCCAAACACCTATTTTTTATTTGGCTGATTTTTTTTATATAATACCTTAAACCGTTCTTTAAAAATCCTGAAACTGTGAAGGAGATGTTTTTTTTTTTCTTTTTTAAGATACGATTTTTTTTCTTTCGCAACCTTTAAAAAATAATTAAAAAAAGCCTTTTAATATAATAATTTTGAGCAATAAGTAAACTGCGCTAGTTGCAAAAAAAAAACAAGCCGGGCACTGAGCGTTTTAACCTAATTCGGGCACGCTGAATCCAATGCTGCTTACCGTTTTTTGTATATAGGCTCTTGTTTTCGAGATATACTGTTATTAAGGAGTCTGCCCAACATATATTCGCGTAACTCAAAAACGGTTAAGCTTATTGAAATTACTAATAAAAAACAAAAAAACCAAAATTCCGCAATAAATAATAAAGTGGGGTTGGTCATACATTTGCTTATTTCAACTACGTTTTCGGTATTGAATACATTTCTCGATTGAAAATCCGTACTTGAATCAATCTTTCTGTACTTGATTCAAGAAAATCCGTACTTATCGTACTATTGATACCGTTTCGGATGGATTGATTTTTCTCGCTCGAATGGATTGATTTTTCTTGTGAGGGTGCGAACCAATCGGAGAGTGCTTGATTTTTCAACAAGAGGTTTATTATAGCCTAGCTCTACACTAAAGATAAATATCTCAGCAAGTTGGCGATAACATCGGCAGAATAACAGAGCAATATTTCGTATTGCTCAGCTTATGTTCAAGGCATGGGAAAACGTATTTATCTTAACTCATAATTTTAAACAAATCAAGAAAGAAGGTCAAGCGAAAAAACTTGCGCATTCTTGCAAAACTTATTTTTATTAATATTAATTCTTTCTTATTCGACTTTATTATTCAAATGTATATTAATTTTTTAAATCTTAAGGTCATTTTTTATATTAAAATATTAACTTTATTAATTTTTTTTTTTTTTTGTTAAGAAAAATTAATATTTTTATATAAAAGAGAACTCAAACTTAAACAATTAAATATAAATTTAAATAAAAAAGATCGAACAAGAAAAAAAATTATATTAATAAAAATAATTTTTGTAATTTTATTTTAGTGTTTAATAAATTCTTTAATTTAATTCTTTTACTACAATTATAATTTGCCACCATTTCACAAATTTAATTTCGTTCTCACAAAATTTGCTACTAATTTTAGCTTTTTTCTCATTTGTTAACCAAATTTGACGTTTTATGTTAGCAATAATTGTCAACGAAAATGGACTAACAATTATTGCAACATAAATTGCCGGCAATAAATATATACAAAAAATTGCTGTCTACATTAAAGATAACATAATTTTGACATTTACTGCAATATATGTCGCAATAATTATCCCTGGTATAGAGGGGCAGTTACTTCTTAGCCGACGTTCAGTGTCAAACCACGTTCAAATTTATTTTTTATTTCTTTAAATCAATGCTTTCTTTTTCTCCAATTAGTCCTTGACTTCTTTGAATAATATCAAATCGATATACATTTAAAAACCACTTTAGTTATCATTCGAAAAACAGTATAAAAGGGATTTCCCTAATTACAAACGAATTCACCCTTATTATTTCGAATTATAGAAAATTCGAGTTATAGAAGTTCTACTGTATATAAATTATATATTTTAACAGAAAAATCCCAGAGCGTATACCAGTCAGTTGATGTCTTACCCTGTATCCTTCCTTTTTGGGTTTTTTACTCTCGAATATAATTCCTTCATCCGTTATAAATATTGGTATGTTGGTATACATACATATATGCCCTTGAACATTTCTGTAAAAAGCTATTTTTTCTAAGTTTTTACTTTTTTTACTCTTTAATCGTATCTAATAATTTTTCTTGTCAAACACCTGCGTGTTTTTCTACATTCATAAGTCATCTTGAGAAAATCTCTTAGTATTAAAAATCTCAAAAAAAAAAAGATAAAATGTTTAAAAAATGTTTTTAACAATTTAAAATGTCAGTTGACAGCTTCTAGTAAATCACGGCATATTCTGCTTATTGTAAATTTTTTTTACAACAAGGTGGATTAAACGCAAAAACACTTTAATTCATCGTGTTGCTATCAAACTGACAAAAATGTTCTGCTTGAATAAAAACAGAAAACATAACTGCAGTTAAAGTATAGAAATCAGCAAAATAATTTTTTTTTTAATGACAAAATCCATTAAAAGACAAAGAAAACAAAAATGATTATATTAATAAAAATTAATGTCTGAAAAAAACGAATCAACCCAAGTTCAAAAATTATTATAAGTAAAAGTGCAGCCTATTCCAATAAGAGTGTTTTGTAAAAATAGGCCAAACTTCCCAAACACTATCTTCTTAAGAGTTTTAAACTGGTCTTCCAACATGTGGCCCAGAATTTTCATTGTGATAAGAGAAAACAAGACATTTAACTCAACTGAAGATGATGTGTTTAATGTATTGTTACTCCAGAGGAAAGTTAATTGACACAAAACTAGTCATGTGACTGGATTGTGTGCGGGTAGTAGCTGATTGCATCTAGTTCTATTTATTACTTTATATGAAGGGGCTCTTTTATGTTAACCTGTTGTTGGCCTTATTTGGTAAATGGACATATTTTTGGAAAGTTGGCTAAGTGACCTGTTCACTCGGGAAATTATCTGTGACAGGCATAATATAACGCAGAATTAAATGTATCTATTTTGGCTGTTTCAGTGAACTGTTTCTGTATAAAATCACAGATTAATTATTTACTTTATTACTTTTATATTTTTTCAAGACTTAATATCACTTTTAAATTTAAAATATGTATAACTGAATTTCACCACTAGTGTAAAAGAAGTTGTAACGAGAAGCCTTTATTTATTGTGAATTGTAAACGTGGAATTATTTTGGAAATTAAAAGCACTCAATGTTACTTAGATGAAGAAACCAGGCTTACACTTAAGAGGGATTTTATACTTAAACTTCACTTCTTTTTCAACGATTAGTATTACAATATTAAATTTGCTCAATTAAAATTTATAAAAATTATATTTTGTAAATCTAAAAAAAAATAAATTCTAGCCTACCCTTAATAATTTTAAAAAATTAAAACTTATTTGAATTTGTTTAAAACTTAACTTAAATTGAAAATTGCCATTCATTTAACACATTCATACGAACACAAACACAAAGGTGTGCTCAAACACATATAATCACACACACACATTTACCAAACTAACCAAATTTCTCTAACTCTTAAATCTAATCCCCAATATCTTTCAAACAACCCTTCTCGTGTAACCAAGAAATTATACTATAGACGAATTTTGGTACTAATTTCTACAAAAAATACAGTCCACTCAGCCCTTATCTACCAATTATTTAAACTCCCAAAGCACCAGATTTCGTCATGGTCCTTCGAGATATTACAATGTTTTTAAACACTACAGTCCACCGCTCTACCAACTGAGCTATCGATGGAAAGTGGCAAAAGGTGCAAATGAAGCCAATCCTGGGACATTGCCATGTTAAAATGACGAGTCCCTTTCTTTTAAAGTGTTAGAACTATAACCGGTCGATAAAACTTTAGAACAGTTACGTGATAAGTTGGGTATAAAGTCCCTTTCCCCTAGGAATATGAATCCTTGCACTTTTGGTTGTCGAAATTAATCCATTTTTCATTGCTTTGTTTTAATGCAAAAATTACTTCCTTTTGGGACTCAAAAAATATTTTGAACATGTCTTTTGGCGTACATTTATGTTATTATCAATTTTCTTGCTTTTGTGAGAATCCTTCTAAGCACATTTAAAAACGTCTGCTCATGGTGCTCCTAATGGTTTGAAAGCTCTCTTGAGGTACCAGCAACAATGATCATCAAGTAACGCCTTTAATTAATTATATTTTAAGTTTTTATGGTTCACTTAGCCTTCGTCTTCCGTTGAAAAATTACCACATCCAAAACACCTAAGCCCTTTATCACACGCTAGATTTGGAAGCAAATAAAGACAAAATAACCAGGACCCTCAGCGGAACTACTTTTCAAATTAAAGAAATAAAGAAAACTCTTCTCTTTAAAGAAATAAATAAAATTCTTCTCTTTAAAGAAATAAGGAAATTTATATTATTTAAAAAATAGTTTTCGGGTAAAACCCATTATTTGTAAAAAGAAAAACTTGGCTAAAATTGTAACGTTGTTGTTTAAATAAAATTTAATTTCTGTGTGAAGAAAAAACGAAATCTCAAGAACAAAGAAAATTTTAAAGAAAATCAAGTGACAATGAGTGTAACTTATTATATCCTTTTTTTAGTGTGTTATAATTTTTGCTTATACAGGACTTTTTTTGCTTTAATAAAAATTTTTATGCTTTAAAAGATCTAAATTGAAAACATTCTTAAAATTTCTTTTATAATTAAATGCCAGTTTTTATTTATTACTTGTCACTGCTTTTCTTTTTCTATGAACCCAGAAAACCCTGAACTGTGAAACAAATTCTTAAAAAACCTCTGCGTAATTTGAATATTAATAATTATGCCAGGCGGTCAACTTTATATTCTGACAAGTAAAATTAATTGTCATCGAATTTTCATTAACTCAGCAAAAATATCATTTTAAATGGCCACTTTTGTTCTTAAAAACTTTTTTGGAGAAAACTAAAGCAAAAGAAAATGAGCCTAAGAAAACTGCTTATCATGGGTTGAAAGTTATTGTATTAAATTGCTGATTTATTATTCTACATAATTTATGTTGCATAAATTTTATTTTTAATATGTTTCACAAGAAGCAAAAAGTATTTTGTTTAGTTGTTTTTCTTTTTTTTTTGTTAAAGTAACGCTGTAATGATTTTGTTTCTTCATGAGTGGCAACTTAAAGTGCATTTGAACAGTGGGCGTATTAGGAACTTTATATAAAGTATACGGTGGCATGAAAAAAATGAAAAATTTTTTCAGAGTTGCACTTTCATTATTGTAACCTTAAACCATATTTTATTTTGTAAGAAGTTCGGTGTTTCCGATTTCCGAAAATAAAATTGTATTAGGTTCTTTCTCATTTCTTATCGATTTATAGACGGATTTGATTATGTTGTGATATAAACTATTCATTACGACGAAAAAGAATTTTATTAGTTTTTTAAATTGATGTATTTATTCACGGAGTATAGGAGCATCGCATACGTATTCCATTGAGATCTTAAACAAGCTATTAGATTTATTTAACTCCATACAGTACCCATGTAACTTTTGTGAGAACTTCTCGCATCGAAAAGATGTGAAACAAAATATTACATTGTTTCTCGAAAAGTGTGTTTATAACTAATGTCGAAAACTATCTATGGAGATTAAATGTCATAACATTACACTCGAAGCCGATGTGAGATTGCAAGCGCTGAGAACACCAGTCCCACATGTCGATGACGACGACCAAAATTTACTAAAATTTTTAACGACGGCGACGGAAATACTTTCGTGTCAATTGCTTGCAAACGAGCTTTGAAAACATTCGTATATTCTATAAAAATGTTTAAAGCAAATAATAATTAAACACTGAAAATTTCCTTATGTGACAGCTAATTCTCGGCAAAAACATTACAGACGGAGGTAAGTAAGGGCTTCGACACCCTTTCCGACTCAATAGCGAAGATTCCTGAGAATTGTCCCGACAGTGAAATCGTTGTTGCTGGTGATTTTAATGTCCACAATTCTTCTTGGCTTCACCACTCGGGCCGTACAACTTATGAAGGCCAATATGTCGAGCTTTTTGCTGCGCACAACCACCTCGTGAAACTCGTGAATGAACCAACACATATTCCATGTGTTGATGGGCACCAACATAATACCCTTGACCTCTTCCTCTCTGCGCACCGTCAAAAGTACGAAGTTGAGGTTCTAGCACCTCTCGGCAAATCGGATCATTGCACCATTTCGCCTCTTTTCCGTTCTCCGAACTTCGGAACGTTTCACGACGGGCTACGAAACGATCAATATTTGTTTACGGAAAAGCACGTTGGGCTGAGCTCAATGACTTTTTTCGGCATTTCAATTGGAAACTCTGCTTCCTGGACAATGACGTCAATGCCATGGTAAAAATGGTTGAAAATGTAATAATGCTGGGAATGAAAATCTTCATTCCAGTTAAAAAAGCTTCGAATAAACCTCGATGCAAGTCTTGGTTTAATCAGTCGTGCAAATCAGCAGTCAGATCCAGAGAGGAAGCATTCAGAAATTGGCGTAAAAATAAAAACGCTGATACCGAATTGCTACGCAAAATGGCAAGGTCTTCGTGTGCCAAAGTACTAAGACGGGGAAAAAAACTCTTCACGAGCAACATCTTCGTACTGAAGTTCTTGCTGCTCCCCGGGGTAGTAAAAGCTTCTGGTCATTCGTTAAAAGAGTACGGGTTAATGCTAGTTCTTCAATACCAACTCTTTTAAAGGATGACCGATCATTCACGGACCCGGTTGATAAGGCTAATTGTTTTGCCGAATTATTTGCTAATAATTCTCACCTACCAGCTAGCAGTCAACCACTACCCGAGCTCGAAAAAGTATCCGTAACTATGCCTAGAATATTTTTTCGGGCTCGAGCTGTTAAAAGGTTTCTTGCGGATCTCAACATAAACAAGTCTCCTGGGCCGGATGGTATACCTGCACTAGTCTTGAAGCAGTGCTCTTCGACGCTAGCTCGTCCCTTAGCAAATCTTTTCAGCACTTTATACCGTGCCGTGGAATTTCCAGTCTGCTGGAAAGTTGCTAACGTTACGCCAATTCCTAAAAAAGGAATGGCTAATAACCCCGAAAATTACCACCCAATTGAAATTTGTTCGTCAATTTCCAAAGTTATGGAGAGTATGGTAAATTACCATCTTCTCAAATATTTAGAGTCAAACTACCTACTAAGCGACCGCCAGTATGGCTTTCGTAGAGGTCGCTCTACTGGAGACTTACTAGCTCTGTTATCGGAAATATGATGCCGTTCCATTCACCATTTTGGCGAAAGTAAGGTAATTGCTTTAGATATTTCCAAGGCGTTTGACAGAGTCTGGCATGGTGCACTCTTGTCAAAACTTGCTGCATTTATTGTTGGTGAAAATTTCTCTCGATTTATATCGAGTTTTCTCAGAGATTGCACTATACGAGTTGTTACAGATAGGGTTTCGTCAAACGAGTACAAGATTCATTCAGGGGTGCCGCAAGGCTCCGTTCTTTCTCCTACTCTATTTCTTATCTTTCTAAATGACCTCCTTTGCCAAACTTCCAACCCTATCTACTCTTTTGCAGATGACAGCAACCTTTGCCATTCGTACTCATTCGAATGCAGACCAAGCGTATCTGAAGTCGTTGCTATGAGGCAGCATATGAATGATACGCTTGGCCGAGACTTTGATATAGTCTCGGAATGGGGTCGTGCAAATAGGGTCGATTTTAATGCCCGAAAAACCCAATGTTGCGTGCTGACGCATGAACGCGCGACAAATCAAGGTGCCTTATCTGTATATATGGGTGGTATAATTATTAAGGAATCAGAATCTCTTGATGTTCTGGGCATGAGGATACAATGCGATGACCGATGGCCTCGGTTTTCTAAGACGGTGTAGGATATACTTCACTCCATCTGATCTCCTTACTATTTATACCACCTATATCCGACCGCGTATGGAATACAACTCTCATGTGTGGGCCGGTGCTTCAAAGTCCTTTTTGGAGCTTCTCGACCGCGTGCAGGAGAGGGCGAAGGTTCTCATTGGTGACAGTAGGGTGTCCAATTCTATTGACTCCCTTGAGCATCGTCGCAATGTGGGTTGTATTTGCCTATTTTATCGTTACTACAATCGGATGTGTTCTGACGAAATTAGGGATCTGGTTCCCGAAACCCGTACGTTTGTTCGCAATACACGTTTTTCCTCAAGAGCCCATCCTTATGTGGTCGATTGGCAGGTGAATCGTACAACGCATTACAGAGAGAATTCGTTTTTTCACGGACTGTTCGTATGTGGAATAACCTTCCTGCCGTAGTCTTCCCTCTCACTTTCAACATGATCAAGTTCAAATCGAATGTTCACACACAATGCAATGCATTAGTAGGGGGCATACCCTGGCTGCTGGTCCTATCAACAAAAAAAAAAGTGAGAAAAACAGTTGTTTATTTCAATCGAATGTTCACACACAATGCAATGCATTAGTAGGAGGGCATACCCTGGCAGCTGGTCCTATCAACAAAAAAAAAAAGTGAGAAAAACAGTTGTTTATTTCAATTTCTATCATTTTTTTATTTATCACATTCCAATCGAAAAATTTCTCGAGCGAGAGTTATAGGGCATGGCCACATGACTTCTCTGACAATCCAACAGCCTTCTCTATGCGTAGGTCTTCCGATTCCTCTAGTTCCCTAGGGATTCTCCTCAATGTATGGCCGTGTTATGTAATCTTTACAACAAATTAATGTACGTCTACAGATTTGGATGACCGTCCACATTGATCCTTGCGTCGATACAAGGCTCATTTTTGTAGATGTGCCCAGGAAAAGTTTTTTGATTTTTAGTAATAGGTGGTAGTTATTTAATCCATTACCTAGTAAGTGGTTGTCATTACAATTGTCATTATTCTGAAAACTTCAATAAGTACTTACTTGAAACCTCCTTATCAATTACAAATTTCTTCTCTTATTTTCACTACTGAATATTTGCTTACTAATAATCAGCTCAATAGCTAATAATTAGTTGTGTTGTTTTCAGTACTGAATATTTACTTACTGGTAACGTACCCAATAACAACTCATTAGGTCTATTAACTACAGATTTTTTGTCTTCTAGTAAGTATATTGCAATTACTTACAATTCAACTCGTAGTTAAACAATAACTAGATATTTCTTGTAAGAACTAAATTCTGTGGACACCTTGATCAAAAATAAGTAGTTATTCAGCTAAAAAATAAGTAGTGTTTTTTTCTCCGACATTACTTGCTAACTTACCGCGTAAGAAAAGTTTTTGCTGGGTGATTCTATTCCGTATTCATAATACCGGATATATTTAAATTTTAAGAATTTATTGTGATATTTTTATAAAAGTATTTTTAAAGCATATAATCTCAGAGTCGTTATAATGATTTCCGTCCGTCCGTTTGGCTTGTGCGTAAAGCACAGATCACAGGATGGCCTCCATACAAACTGCTTTCCAGAAGAGCCTTTGTGCCCATAAATCATCTTATTATGTTTGTATTTAAATTAAATTTGGTCGAAACTATTTTTTAATGCAATCAAAACCAATGTACGGATTTATCTTGGAACCGGTCCATATTTGACCTAAGCTCCTATACAAATACAATTCCGGGAAATAGCTTTTAATGCCATAGTATCCTTTTATCTATTGGTGTTGACAAAAAAATTGGTAACAATATCTTTTACGATAACTTCTTAAACAAAATATTGTACTGTACGGAAATTAACCCTAGGTCCAATATAAACCGACTATAAAATCAATTAGAAACAAAAAAAAACTCATATACATGCAGATATCTAAATAAGAATTCGCACAAAGAACTTTTACTTGAGCCTAAAGCTCATAATAATTTTTTGTTTTAGCGGGTCAATGATTGCCTATGATTTCCAAATAGGGTACAATCCATAGATGGGGGTAGTGCACTCATTTTGATGTTTCAACTCACACTTAGTGCAATCATTTTCTTGATGCTGAGTGATGAATTGAACATTTGAAGCCTCACTAAACATGAGTGATAGTGATGGTAATAAATTTTGCACAAAAAAATAAATAATTTAATTTAAAAAAAGCAATCATCAGTTTATTGCAACTTTTTTTTCTTCACTCATTTGAGTGCAACTAAAATTGTTGCACTAAATTTAAAATCAAAAACTTGGTTTTGCATGATTAAAGCCAATTATTATACCGTTATTGACAAACTTTAATTTTGTTGAATCTTCTTTGCTTGTGCATATCCTCCAAAAAAAAATCAAAAAACATACACATACAAAGTTAAATTTTTTAAATTTTATTGGTACAATATTTGTATTCAGCTTTTTTGATTGCAAGTCCAAATTTTGCACTATTTGCATTGAGTGCAGATTTTTGCATTCAATCTGCGTTTAGTGATAGTGAAAAAATTTGCAATACCACTAAAAAAATTTAAGGGGTAGTTAAAAAATTGCAATCATCACTAAAGCTGGTAAAAAAAAGTGCAAACTAATTTCTTTGCAGTTTTATTTAGTGATAGTGCACTGCTGATTTAAATCAATATTTAGTGCACTACCCCCAACTATGGTACAACCTCGAAAGTTTGTCTTTTTTTCTACAGTGTAGGACATTAAATGTTCGGACTTGTCCGATTATACTTTCATGCTTGTTTTAAACTATTCAATGAAAAAAAGCATTCAATTACTAAATCACAAATCACAATTATTCGCTCTACTGTACAGAAATAAAAGCAATCGTACATAAATTACCATCAAATATTAAATGTATCAGTTTTTCTGATTTCCTTTATACAAACTATGTTTAAATCTTTAGAAAAAAAAAATAAAAAAAAAGAAAAATAATATAACACAATATTCTATATTTACGCACGAATAACCTTCGGTTGGTATTTCATGTGCTGACTAGTATTTCAACTCAATTTACATTTTTACTGCAATATACAAACATTTATTTCAGTTTTTTACTGCTTTTTTGACAAAATATTTTCTTTTCGTTTGGCAAAAATAACAAACCCCTAGAAAACAAAAATCCTCCACAGAGAAGGACATTTTAGTTTTGTGCTGAAAACATCGATCATTGTTATAAGAATAAAATTGGTTGGCTGTATAATTTTTAAAAAACAAATGGTGGTCAAAAAAAAAGTTAAATTTTCACAAGGATTTTGCTTTGATTTGCTGCTGCTTTTTTACAAAGTCGACATTTCTCTTTAAGAAAACATTTTTCTTGTTCTGCTTGGTTTTAGTTGTTATTGCTATTGATAGGGCTCATATGGTTTTGTTGTCGCATAAATGTATTAAACCGTTGTTAGTCAAGCATGGCAAAACGTGAGAGTGTTTGTATATGTTTTCCGTTCAAGTGTTTGGTAAACATGAAATACTATGCCTAATACGCTGCACAGTGCGTTGATTCTATATTATTATTGGACATAAATAGAAGCAGTTATCGACGATTAACGAAACTCTACGACCTCTCATGTATATTTTTACTTAAAATGATGTACTTTAATGCTTTTAAAATTGGTAAATTTAGCTTTAATAATATTAAAAAATAATACCGTGAAACAATTTTTTAAGTTGTCTCATACATCCTTTTTCCGTAAAACACACTATAAGAAATAATTGGGGGATTCACAAGTTCTGATATTAAGTCAAATCGTCATAAAGTCCTAAATAATGTTTTACAATTGTAAGAACAATTTTGATTTTTAGTTGAACTGTTAATTTTTAATTTTTGATATTCTTTAATTTGGCTTGAGTTCATCAAATTAAATTTTCATTAAATTTTTTTCACTGAGGGAAGGAATTTTACAACTTGGAATTTTTATTAAAATTTATTGATAATTTTTCTTGGCTGAGCTGGGATTTGAACCCTGGTTGATCTTTACATGTTTCAAGAAACACCACTTTCTATCGTCAGAAGATCTTTGTGTTCTACCAACTGCACCACTGCGGTGCCCGTTAGCCAACAGTCAAACATCAATCTTTAACCAGTAGTACTGGTGGTTCGAAATTTGCTGTTTATTATCACTTAAATTTCAAATTACATGTTGCCTCCTATTTCCTCTGTTTTTTCGTATTCTTTCTGTCAAGACTTTGTCTTGAAAACCTGAATACATTTGTTTATTATGTTTTTTTTTTTTCTTGTAATTATTTTAAGACATGACTTTACAACTTTACGACTACCTTGTCAATACCCCAAATATTCAATTTAAGTGTCATATGAAAAATAAGGTGGAATAGTGCTAAGCAGTAAAGAACTCCTCGGCTTTTGCGTTACATACAGAAAATATAAATATTAAAAACAACTAACCCTTGTGCACTAAGGCTCGTGTGGACGTTGGTCAGGGCCATACTATTAAAAACCCCATTAATAATAAAGTTAATAAACCCAAATTAGCTTGGCAAAAATAATTAAATTTAGTTCTTGTTTTAAATGTAAGTTAAATGAACGAGTCGTGCGTTCATGTTCTACAAACAGGCAGTCTAACGACTGGTTTTAAACATTGGATCATGTACATACTAAAAATTATAGTACAGCTCCTTTGCTTTTTTCATCCACCGCGGGTT
This sequence comes from Pollenia labialis, assembly GCA_949318255.1. Classification (NCBI taxonomy): domain Eukaryota; kingdom Metazoa; phylum Arthropoda; class Insecta; order Diptera; family Polleniidae; genus Pollenia; species Pollenia labialis. The sequence continues at coordinate 116,950,787 of OX439142.1, forward strand.
TGAAGGAAGCATTTTGAGAATATTGTAGTGTACCTCACAAGTGTCTACTGCGCACACATTGCCCACTCTGAAATTCATACATACAGTCCAAATCAGAGTAGGGTATGCAATAGATCAAATAACTGCATTTATCAATTAACTCACATTCACTAAAATGTAGAACAAGTGGGATAGGAATGCATGGAAGAGAATACAAGTTACTCAATCAGAATGCAAACAAACCAAATAGACACTCTATTGATGTAAATGAGTACATGTACAAATACCAACATTCTGATTGACTAGAACAATTACAGACACAGTAAATCTTGATATATCCATGGTACCAATAAAGACAGATAGAACTTTGTCAATAAGTATAATAAGTTAGAAAGGTTAAGAATAAATTTCAAACTAAGTATATAAGAACAAGTAAAACCTAATAAAGTCAGATTACTACAGTTACAGAATTACTTGCCTAAGTTTTATTTTCCAAGTCTCAACAAAAATAATTCGGCAGTTCTTTTGAACGCCTTAATTACCAGCTGAAACCCTGACAGCTATTTAAAATTACCAAGAGCTATAGGGACCAAACTATATCAAATCATACGCGCAATACATTACATGGCGATCCTGCCGTACATTACATTACATGGCATTACAATATTTCATCTTCTAGTGTTATATCCTCTGGTGAAATAACGTGTAGTCACTACCTGGAAATCGGCTAAAATTGGCAGACCTCTTTAAATCGCAGCTAACCAGATAATATATCTGGCGCCAAGAGAGTTAGTATCTTCTGGCGAGCATGCACCGTACTGACCACCGCTTGAGGCTTTCAGAAAGATTGTCTTTGCTGGCAGTTTTACTTTTCTAATGGAAATATACCATTCACGTGGTTGTACTGTGTTATGTGGGAAATAGGTTTTCTAAAGCACGATCTCACGAAAAAGATGCAGCAAAAATTTACTTTTTTGACTAAGAAATAATTTAGGGATTACGTGATGGTTGTGGTTTAAGCCCAAAGTCGCGGAAAGGTGACCCTAAAATTGCCTGTTCAAGGGTTTAACTTGTGGGAGAGTTTAACAGTTGCCTCTGGCTTATTTTCAAAAGCAGCGGAGATAAAATAGCTTTAGCTCCTCTTCAAGAGGCGAGTGTACAATCTTGCGGTATTAAACACTTAAATTGCTAACTGTGTGTGCTGGTTGCTGTATTTCACCTGGGTGGTTGGTAAACGCATTTTTTTCACAAGTGGTTAAGAACACCATGGTCATGTAAATGTTTTCATCCAACATTATTGGTCTTCTGTTAGACTTGTTTGCATTGTTATTTCAGGCAGTGTGTCCCCAGTTTTTGACCGTTCATTATCATGAGCACGTTCTCTATATTCATTTTCAAAAAATTTAGGGTTACAATCCATTCCCACTTCCTTATCAATTTTTTAATATCTTCGCTTTTTTTGAGATGAATATAATGATTCATTTTCGATTTTTAGGAGTGAAGAAAATCGAAATTCGGAGTAAAAACAATTTGCTCTCCTTTTCTACGTACAAGCCGTTAAGAACTTTGGAGAGATGTTTTTTTTTTTTTTTTTGTTACTGAATAATGAATAGATTTTAAGTTAAAAGTTTGGCCTAAATTATAGCTACACCTAACAGATTATATTAAGGTATTTTTTTTTAAGTGACAATCGTACAAAATTAACTTCAGAAAATTATAAGATTTTGTGTTAATGCATAAAAACTAGTGTTCGTTTAATTTTCGAGACACATTAAAAGTATACGAGCTTTTGGAACAGCTGTTCTATTCAACTTCAATGAATAACATAAGACTAGGACAACTTCTTAAACTTTTACTCAGTCTTGGTTTATATATAAATCACTGTGATTGTAATAAATTCTGGTTATAAAAAGCCATTGTGCCTTACAATTTTCAATTGTACCATAATAGTACCAATTTCCCCCCTAACGTTTTTGTAAGCCCATCTTTTGGATTTAATATATTATATTAAATTTATATGTTTATGTACATATTTTTCTCATGACTGAATTGTTAATAATGTAGCATGAAATTGACTTCTTACTTTATTAGTTTTTTCTTTAACTTTTTCTTATTAAAGCCGGTATCCTTGTTTTCTCTCTTTTTCTGTTACAAACTTTTGTTGTTGAAGCATTTTCCAATAACCACAAACCCAGTAGAACACCCCCACAACACTTTCCCAATAATAATAAAGTGTTCAACTCATTTATTTTAACTGCAAAAATTGTTTTTTTTTTTTTTAGCTCCATTTTGTCCCTTCCTTTCCTATTGAAGTGCGTGCATATGAAATATTATTGTTTATACATTTTTGTTTATTTAAACATTTATTAACTTGTGTTTATGCATTAAATATTCTTGTAATTTGTTGAGTATGACATAATACACATTGAATCTCGAGTGTTTATCAATATAAAATACATCGTTTTTATTTTATTTGCAGTTCTTCATGGTTGTAAATTAGAAATCAATTATTGGCAGTAATTTATATTTAGATGTTGTGTAAATAATGGAGAAAAAAATTGGGGTCAATAATTTCATAAACTATGATTGATGCTCTAAATAATTTGTTATTACTTAAGAGATTTACTTCAAAAAATAAATACATTATTTAGAAATGTTTAACGATTTATATAAAATGAATAAAAAAAATTAACGTATTTAAAAAGCTCTATTTGATATTTTTTTACCTAAACATAAACATTTTTATTCGATATTTGATATGAAAACTTTAATTTGTTACCCTACAGAAGAAAAAGAGTTTCTTGTCTAAATGCCACTAGTGCTATTCCTAGAACAAGAAGTACTAGTGCTAACGGGGTTAGAGTTTTTATATAAAAATACTTGTGCATATGAGTGCCAATACTTGATGTAGTACAAGGGCACTACTTGTTGACTGATGGAATTGTTTGTAACAAAACTAAAATTCCATAACATATTCCTATTTTGACACTGCTTCTTACATTTGATTTCAAATAATTTATTTATGGCATTTTTATCATTAAAAATGTTAAAATGCAAAATGCTTATGCAAAAAGCACCCAATGTGGTCCAAGTGTACTAGTACACGTCTAGGACCAATAGTACTAGTGATGTTCTAAGCACACGCAATGCTAATTTTAGCATTAAGATGGTATAGAAAATTTTACAGTTGAGAACTTGTACTGGTTATTTTTGTACTAGCTTGGTACTTATTAGGTACTAGTTCAATCTCCTGCAGGGTTACATAATGTTACAAATACAGACAGATAAAATTTTCGAAAATTTTTTTTTCAATTAAACCGATAATCAAAAATAAAATCAGGGGCCTGATTCTGTCAGTCGTGATCGAGTACTTTCTCGATTCGAAAGAAATTTAATGTCTAATGTAAAGCATTATTTTGAGCTTCACAATACTGAAAAAATAATTTCGATTCGTTTAGTAAAGACTGAAACAAAATTGCTTTCGAATCAAAAAGGTACTCGATCATGACTGACAGAACCAGGCCCCAGCTTTATTTAAAGTGGATTAAACGTTAATTCAAGTGAATTAAACATTTATCAAGTAAATTAAACGTCTAAATGATACTATTAATTTTTTAACTGGTGCAAATTTAATTAATTTTTTTTATTTATACCACAAATATTTTGAATAAAATTAATTTTTATTTTTTTCTGTGCAATAACAAATTAAACTCTAATTTACCAAACAATAGTATCGTCGCCCTTCAGCTTGATGTAGTCAAACGCATGTGAATCTCTGGTGGAAATCCAATCCGCATTTTTTAAACTGATAGACAATTAGATCACCCACGAGTCTATCGCTTGCCATTAAAACTTTATTTTGTACTATTCTATCGAAAGTTGTATTACTGCGAAATTGTATTATAAAAATTATATTAGTCGACAATTTTCTGAAAAAAATAATGAAATATTTTTTATTTTGTTTTTGCTTTCAATGTAATTTTTGAAATATTGAAGAGAGAAAAAGTATAATTTTTCCATTTTTAAATCTAAAAAAGAAATAATTGTATGCCTTAAAAGGTTCACTATACTTTAATACTGACCAAATGCAAGTTGCATACCAAATTTAGCAAAAAGAGAAGAAGTACCCAAGTAATAATTGTTTTCCTAATTTTCTTCTTAAAAAATGCTTAAAGTTTAAATCTGGGTCATATGCTATCCGTCTACCAAATTTCATCCAAATCAATTAAGCGGGGTTCCTGTGACTGCGACAGAAACTAGCAAACATCATAACAAACAAACTCGTATTCATAAACGATTATTAAATTTTACAAACTTTTATTAAGTAAAAATTTCATAGAAAATTTGTTTACTAAAGCTTTTTTAAATTTAAAATATTTTTATAAATACTGCCAACAAACTTTCACATTTTTAATATCGGGATAAAACATTAATATAATTATCGAAAATTCAATAATATTTCGATAAAAAATCGTTTCGACTAATTTTTGCTAATCACATCATATAGAAAAACACGGTTTATTTTAACTGTGTCTAGAAGTCGTTGACGATGAAATTTTACGAAAATATAACTCATCTTGGAATTTAGTTCTGCAAATATTACATTTTGGAATATTCCAACGTAGAGTCTACTTTTTGTAACGTAACGCCAAAAGTAACTTAAATTGTTTCTGAAAAAATTGTATATGTTCAATATTTATTGTTGACCTGTGTTGATGAAAATTTGACGTATCAACTTTTTTGTAGTTTAAATTTGACAGTGTTTTAAATTCCCTGAAGATGACCATCGATGTATGGTCGAAATATCGGATTAAAAATAAAAAACAAAATTAAAAATACAAAAATTTGTGGATTTTTTATTTATAATTTTAATATATGACCTTAAGCCAAACAAAACACAACAACATACAAAATTTTATATGTATAGTATCCTTTTTTATATTTTGTTGTCAAGTCCAACTAGCTCTACATTAAGTAACAAAAGGGATAACGGTTGAACAACATGGTCCAGAAATACAAACTTATTTTCATTCTGGCGTTACATTAAAAAAAGTGGACCTTTAACTTAAAATGCCCATAGTCACCTTTAAACGAGCAAAGATTTTTCAATTTGATGGCTTGAAAAATAAATCTATATAAGTCCAAAGCTTATTTAAAAAAGGTTTTATGCAAAATGTCTTGCTCAATTCGCAGTCATATTCAGTTTTGCAATGCAAGTCAAAATCCACATCTGTTTTTTCTAACGTCACTCCAGCGCAAATTTTTGCTTATATCTGCAAATCGTTAGCATCGATTGTTGAAATTGTTTTTCTGAATATAATGTTACTTCATTACTTTGCATTAATAACCATTTTTACAAATTTGACTACTTCATTTAATTTTTTTACATTTTATCGTACAAATATCACTATACGTCAAAATGGAAATGCCCATATACATACATATGTATATATATTTTTTTTTGCACAAGTCCAGATTTACTTTCTGTTTTTTTTTTAATCGACTATATTTTCTAGTACGTGTAAACAATTTATATTAAAGCCAGTGCAAAAATAAATTTATTTAAAATTAATTAAATGACCTTCACCAATATCCTGCAAAATTATTATGAAGTGACACGAATAATAGTTATTTGTTTTCTTTTTTTTCGTTTATTCACGTCCCAGTTTTTATTTAAAACATTAATTTATTTGCTCAATTCATTTTAAGCAAATAAATCATGTTTTTTAATTTAAACACAACTTTTGTATGTGTATAAGTATGTATACATATGTATACATATATCTTCACAAAATTGTTCAAATAACATTTGCCAACCACATTTATTTAATTTATTTTTATAATGTTTTGTTTATATTAAATTTAAATAATTGAGAAGTTTACGAATATTGATGGTTCTCTTTTAACAAAATGTTTAACAAACAGAAAGCTCTCCTAACAGCAGGATTTGAAAATGAGCAACATAAAAACTACAAACAACTTAAATGTCACCGAATTTGGCACTCATTTACAAAAAATCAAATTCAAAGGCACACTTACACAGACACTCTTACAAATAATATTAATAACTGGTATTCAAAGTTCAAACAATTTTCCTAACTAAACTAATGCACATTTTAACAAACAAACATAAATACTTCTACAAATGGATTCATTAGTTGCCTCAAACAGATGTTGAAATTTTTTATAAAATTCTCCTTTTTTTCTTTTGCCATCTTGTATGATTTCAATCTTTAACTTGTATTTCTATACAAAGTAAATATAAAAACTAAAAAAAAACTTTATTTATATTGAGAGTTAAGCAAAAACAGGAACATTTGAACCCTGAAAACACACACAAAAAATATGTATAAAAAAAACAAAATGAGTTAAAAACAAATATCATCACTCATCATTTTTGAAATTTTGTGTTGTGTATTTTGAGAGGTGTTAGTGAAAAAATACACAAATAGAAAAATATTAGTTGGGAAATGTTTGACGTAACAAAACAGTAGCATTTCACTGTGGTACATCTGAGATTAAAAAAAAATGCCTTAAATTTTTAATGAAATGACTTTTTACTAGACTGCAGTTGCAACCTCGTTATATCGATTGGTTTGTTACAAATTCGAAGGTTATAATACGTTTTAAAATCTTAATAGACTTTCCATTTTAATTAAAGTAGGACTGTAAGATAAAGTTAAGGCTAGCGCAAATAAGACCTTGCACAATTTGAATTTTGAATGGATGCATCTTAAGATCCAACTTTTATATTCTCTCTAAATGTTGCTCGAAAAATTGGCCGGAATTACGACGAATTGAGGCAGATGGATAATTTCAAGCTTCTACGTTGCCATCACTTCGATTATGGTGCACAGCTCCTCTTCCCGCCGACTAAATTCCTATTCATGTAGGCTGTGGGAGCTGATCTTAAATTAAAATTTTGTCGATATTTTCAGAGCGTCATAAAAATTCTTCGTTGACATTAAAGAAATAATCGATTTTTGTTTGTTAAGACCAGCACTCAGGGGAATCTGTGCATCGCTACTTAAATTTTGAAAAGGCGTATCTAATATAAACATCATAGAGCTGCAAGGAGTATGATCTAGCTGACTCTATAACTACAGCTTAAAATAAAGTATAAATCAAAATAGTATTCAACAGTTTTGTTCTCGTTCAAATGTCAGCACGAACCAAAAACTCCGGTAGGATGTATGAATCGATTGCAAAATAATGCTCGATTGCTAACTTGTAGTCGGCTATTGACTCGGTGATTCGAACATGATTTTATTGTGATCCTTATTTCGAGATAAATCCCCAAAACGGAGATCACCGACTTTAGCTGATGACGAAAGCCTCAAAAAATGTTATTAACTTGAAAACACAAAAAGTTCAAAATCGTATTGCGTTTGCAGAGAGAAAAACCCCTTTTATTTTTTAATAAAATGCTTAGTTAATTAAATTTTTGTTGATTTTTTCTAAATAATCGTTCCGCTAGAATTTTATTTTTAAATAAATAAAATGAAGTGTAACCTTCCAGGGTTAAATAAAAAATGCTCGATTTATAGCCTTCCGAGGATGTTGAAATGTTCCCATAAGAAATACATAGGGCTAAAATCAAAATGGTTCAACATCTTTACAAAATGTTTCTATCTCGTTGCATTCCATTTTACATCTAACGATTATTTAAGTGTCATCACCACAAAAATGGCAATAAATTCTATTATTATTGTGGCATCACTGACAAAATGACATTTGCTTTGAAAGCAGCGCTACCTTTTCTCAATGTTTTAACTTTTCCAAGTCTTATTTTGCTTTATTTTTTTTTAAATTATTAAACAACATGAATTCTAAATACATTTTTGTGTTATCTTTTAAAGTTTTGGCACTTTTGTAGAAAAAAAGTATTTAAAAAAATATAGAAGCTTTTTTCAGAAATGGTCACATATTTTATTGATAGTAAGTGCTGGTTCACACTCTTCAAGTTTCAGCCGTCTAGTCTTGAGCATTTAGGAAAGAAGGGAAGAGAGAATGCCATTTATCTTCCTCTCTCTCCTAAAATCTTTAGACTTGACGGCTAAAACTTGAAGAGTGTGAACCAGCACTAAATGTTAGATGTTTCAAGTGTGAACGCGTATTTCACATTTCTTACATCTTCCATGCATACCTTCAAAACGTATGTAAACGTTGCCATATATCACAAATCATTTCGATATTACGAAACTAAAGACAAAATCATTTTCTGGTAATAAACAAAAAATCATAACTTTTACAGTAGCACTTTAAAGTATTTACACCACTGTGTGTACATTGTTCCATTTTAATAGTTGGCTGTATTACAACTCAAACTAGCAATGAAATAAAAAAGTTAATGCAAACAAAATGTTGTTTTAAATAAAAAAAATACAAAAATACACGAAAAATTACTACAAACAAAACCAAAGCATGTGTTATTGTTTACCAGTTGGCTAGCTATACCCTAAAACGAAAAGGAATAGAATTTTTAAAAAATTTTAAACAAAGTTTGCTGGATTTTTTTAATTCACTGTTTAAAAAATAATGTCCTTGTTGCTTTAAGCTTCCATCGCCGATAGTAGTCTTATAACCCAGTGATTTAAAAAGAAATGATAGAAGAATTTCTGCAAATAGTACCAGTTTTAGATTCAAAATTTTGTATCACAGCGATATATTATTTTATGCACGGGTTCGTTGATCAACCAGCTATGTATAAAGCGGCCCATACACTGGGCATATTATTGTATGAGATATTCGCCATATTATTTCTATTTTGTCCTAAGTCGCACAATGGTTTCATTCATTCAATAAAAAAGTGAAGATTACCTATAGGAATAACATAAACAGCACTGTACAATGTTGCCACCACATTTCACTTTCTTTTTGTTGTGCAATAAAAATCAAAAGTCTTTTGATTGTTACCAATATATTGTGATACCTTCGAATATTACATACACATTGGCGATATAATTGTACAATACGTAAAATTGAACAATTTTATTGATGGTGTATGAGCCGCTTAATGCAAATCTTTACATGGAGGGCTCAGAACCCTTTTCCTTTTTTTTAATAAACGACATTATTGGCAACACTTGCATCATCTCGTAAAATGTCACGGGCACATAAAATACTGTACGATTTTAAAGCAAGAACAATTTTATCGTAATAAAAAATTTTTATGAAATAAAATAAAAAAACTCTACCCTTTAAAATTTGATTTTGGCGCTCAGGTTATTTTCACGGTTAAGGCTCAATATAATAAATGCATACTTGTTTTTAAAATCTGGTACAAAATTCTCCTTAAAGTTAAACTCAATCCAGTTTTTTAATGGTAAAAATCAAAAAGTGTTTTATCCCTAAGGTAAAAGTAATAAACCCAAGACCATGGCTCCTGAAAGTAATTGGATTTCACTCACTGAAACTCAAAATGTTTTCTAATTTTCTTGACTCGGTTCGCTTCACCTCTAAGCCCTCCATATAAAAGTCGAAGAATCTTAAGAACAATTTTCTAAACTTTTCTCATTGAATTCTTAAAAATGTTAAAATACCAAGATTTTTTTTGTCGTGCCTTATCCCAATTTTTATTCTTGACAAAAACATTGAAATTTATTGTCCTTCGAGCATCAGGAATTTTAATCCAAAGATCTTTGACTGTTAAGCGAATAAGAATTATAAGCACCAGTTTTACTTGCAACAATATCAAACCTTCAACAAAAGCAACAACAATAAACTGTGAGTTTATCTTTTCTTTCATTTTCCACTACAATTGATTGGAATTCTTCCAACGTTAATTGTAGTTGTAATGGCTAATAAATCACTCATGGCTTAAAAGCTGGTTTAGTTGAACTAAATTTGAATTTATATGTAGTTTAAACTCAGCAACTATAAATCAGTCTCCCATGTATTATATGCAGCAATAAAAATAACATGTGGCAGCACTACGATAAATCTTGGCAAATTCATATGGTGTGTATTGGTAGTTTAAACGCCCAATTTTATGCGTTTAAATATGGTTTATATGTTTAGTGATTTATAGATTTGTGGGTTTACACACATCATAAACCTAAAAGAGTGTTTAACTTGCTCTGATTTTTAGCTCTAAGTGGGTTAAGAAAAAACAAAAAATAAAGCAAGCTGCCAGTTCAGGGTTTTTAAGCCGTGCACTTGCCAGTTTATTATCAAGATAAAAAAAATTGGGAGTTAACCACGACATACTAAATCTTTTTAATTAAAAGTTTTATATTCCCAAAAATTACTTTAGTAATTCTTAAAAATTCGCAAAACAATTTTCCAGAAATTCCTAAGAAAATATTTTCGAACTTTTACTATAATTATATTTGATTAAAAAAAAATTTCTGTATTGTTTTCTACAAAGTCGAGCATGTGATTTTAATCGTGATTTCCCAAAATAAGATTACATAATGTATTTCTTAATAAATTAATAAAAAGCTTGTAAATACATTTTTAACAAGCAAAAAAAGTGGGTTTATAATTTAAAATCTTCATAAATCGTCCAAACTTTAAGAAAAAATCGCAAATGGAATAAAGACGTTCTTAAATTTAGAAAGTTTTTAAAATTTTATTAAAATAACGACTACTGCTTCTTTAAATTTAAATACGCTGTGCAGCAAAAAACACAGCCTCAAAAGTTGCAATGTGAAATGAAATGAGACTACTGGTTAAGCAATTCGGAAAGTTCTGAATTTTGAAAAGTTAGCTCGCAATTTCGGCCCTTGAAGTTTTAGAATTTTTTGAAAAGGTGTTAGAAATAAGTCAAATAAAATATACTTAATGTACTTTAGAGCAAAAATATTATTTGAGATGTCTTCAGTAGAGTTGTATGGCGATTCTTTTCTTAAAATATATTAAACCCTCTAACTCTCATTTTAAGGAGTAATGCTTGGCCTTTTTTCCAACTTTCACACAAAAGTATACTAAAACGGCACTAGGGGTCTTCGAAGACATAATACCCCAATTGCCAAAATTCCAATGTATGAGGCAAAATACATGCGTATGTACTTTAAATGGTTTTTGTTATGTGTGAGAACAATTTTGACAATTTGGGTTTTTTGCATTGCTCTTCCAAATAAGTCTACCTTGTTAAATGTGCCTTGGAATAGTTAAAAAAAGGAGAGATGGTAACAATTTCTTACATCTCTAATATTTTCATGAAAAAGCACGATTTGTAATTAAATTCTTTCTGAATCGTAAAAAACCTACCGCTTGTGATAAAAATGCGCCACTTTTCTACTTGTTTTAACACGCTTTTATACCCTCTAGCACTAGTGGATATTGCGAGTGTATTAAGATTGTCATTGCGTGTAATATTTATCTAAAACCCTATAAGGTATGTATATATATTTTATATCCTTGAGTCAATCAAAGTCGCTTTAGCCATGTTGGCCTTTCTGTCCGTTCGTTGAAAAATCTTGGTGTAAAATTGTTTCTAGTTCTTCTAAGATATTAGGGATTGAAATCAAGATAAACGGTTCATTGGGATTGTGGAATAGCCACCAAAAAAAATTATAATTTTGTTACTTAACAATGGCGAAAGCACAGACTGGTCCCTGTTTCCCAAAACTAAAACTAACAAATTCACAAGTAAAATACATATGAAACAAAAATTGTAAAATTTTTTGATTTTTTTTAACCAATTTTACTTTTAGCTTTGAGAAAGAGTGTGCACAAATACGTTTAATATGTCTAGAAATCATACTACCAAATTTCATTAACAACTGTTCATAATTTACCATAGGCCCCATAGCAAGCCTACACTCTGAAAAGAGTTTAGTTTGCTTAAAACTGTGTAACAAATAATGCTGTTGTTATAAAGTTTGGTATGTCACAGTTTCATAAGGCTAGAAATCACCACGTTGAACTACGTGAAGATCTTTCCACACCCATAACGAATAACTTCACTTATTCGAACTTCCAACTACAGTGCAAAGTTATGTTAAAATGCATCAAATATCTAATGAACAATTCGAGATAACTGCTTAACAGTGAAATTAATAGTGATTTCGGTTGAAATATTTAGTTTATCTGTTCCTACAGGGACTTTGATCATCTGTTCCTACAGTGACTTCGGCTATCTGTTCTAACAGTTACTTCGGTTATCTGTTTCTACAGTAACTTCGGCTATCTGCTCATACAGTGAGTTAGTTAATCTGTTTACTTTCGTAGAGACTTGCCTTAAGAAATATTGTACGTAGTTAGATTAGTGTTAAAGATCTCATTATCGTTTCTAAAGCCGCATATAGTCCCGATCCGTTATCTATTAATGACCGCCAGAAATGGTAAAATCACAATCTCCTCAATTAAGGTTTGTGGATCCATAAGTATTACCTGGATACGACTTAGTTACCTCAGCCGTAGAGAAAACCACGTTACACACATATTAAAAATCTACAAAAAAAATTTCTTCAAAAATCAAACAAAATAGTGGTTACATGTTGGGCATCAAATATTACTTAAGTGTAATATTATATTGAAATGCTTTCTACTTAAAACGCCTGCAATTTACATGCGATTTAGCTTAAACCATTTCATTTTTTGTCTTTCTATTGAATATAAAGTGTGTAGCAAATTCGTACTTGCCATTATCCTAATAAAAAAGAAAACAAATTCTAAAAAACTAAGTCCTTTAAAATTTTCATTTTGTAAAATAAAAATCAAGAAAAGAACTAAAACTAGTTGTTTCAACTGCCCTGATTATTGTTTTCACTACTCTCAAAAACATCAAAAACAAAAGTTACATTTGCCACATGTGTGAACTCTTGAAATATTCTATTTCGTTTCTTGAATTGTTTGCATGTTTTTTTTTTGTTTTTCATTTGTTGACTTTAAATGGAAGTAGTTTTAGGTTGTTCTTTCCTTTTCATATTTGTTTTTTTTAAACATCAAACAAACAACCTAAAATGAATATAAACGAACGAACAAACGTCAAAAAGGCGTTGAACATAAAAATGAACTTGAAATGATTTTTTAGCTTTAATTTGTACATATTTTCTTTCTTTTACTTATTTGGGTAGAATTAAATTAAGTTCAATTGTAACAGTTGGTTGTCTTTCCAAAAAAAAAAGGATTTCTCATATTGTCCTGGTGTTAAATTTTGGTATACAAATATGTGTGCATGTGTTTGCATATTTATTAACTTAGAAACTTTTACATCAAGTAAAAACAAAACAATTGAGAAATTTTGGAAAAGAAATTTGTGGAAATGTTTCTTTAGGTTTGATTGCTTTGAGCATTTTTGTTGTAGAAAACGATGTTATTAAATTTGCTGTGAATATGGGTTTTGCAGTGGAGGACCTCGTTAATAAATTTTAGCATTTTTGATTAAAGGTTACATTGTAAATATTTTCATTGAATTTTCTAACACGCATACATAGAATCATTTTTGCAGCAACATATTTTCTAATTTGCTGCTAAAACGGATGCGTATCCTTGCGGATGCGGATGTCTTTGGCAATTTTCTACCTGCCAACAAAAGTATTTGATTAACATTTATATGTATATGAAACAGCAAACAAGGTTATTTTCTTTTTTATTATACATACATACTTAATCCACTTAATAGTAAAGGAAATTCTTGTATGAATTTAATTAATTTTATATCACCCAAAATATAATGAAAATATGTACGAGTAGAGACAGGAAATTTGAAAAGGATATTGTTGTATCTCTTGTATGTTGCGTTATTAGAAAAGAGTCAAATAAGGGTTAAAAGTTTATATATTATTGGCAAAAATATTAAATGCAACGCCAGAGCTCCTTCTCAGCACTCAGAATGGTGATTATTTGAAGTACATAGATTGATTTTTATATGATTGGTAAAGTTTATTAAAGCTTTGGTCACACTTATCAAATATTTGACGAAAAAAAAGGGGACCAATAAGAAAACTAAATAATCATTTGCTTCAAATCGTTTCTACTTATGAGTCATACTTAAAAATTTTACCGCGAATAACACTTTAAAGCACTTTAAACAATCCAAAATGGGACAACTTAAAAAAACCAATATCTCGAAAAAAAAATTTTGTATATACTGTGGTGCAGGGAATCATTTGGTTGAGCTTGGTTTATTGCGCGACACAATAAGTCAAATAAAATAAACAGAATTAACAAACGTATGATGGATGAACTTACTATATGAGGCAAAATTTACCCACAAGATAAGGGTTAAATCTTAATTTAAATTTAACAGATATAAACCTGTCACACAATATTATTGAAATGCTTTTAATTCGACCGAAATTTATTTAATTGTTCTAAATAACATTTTCATTTCTTGGAGAACCAATATACAAAATAACTTCACTTTCGATCGGAAGTGATTTCTGTGACCGCCCAGTTTATTGGTTTATATAACTTAGTTTTATTAATATAGTTTTTAGATTTTGTTCAATTAAAGTTTCTTCTCTTCACTCCCATAATATTAATACAGTGATTGAACTGATTTTTTCAATGATGTTGGAAAATTTTCCTTTTTCAATAAATCAATACATGTGTGTCCCTCAATTGCGCTCAGATGCATTAGTGTTCATTTAAATGTCTTCTGTGCTTATAAAAATGTCGTGCGTAGCAAAGTGGGATCTTTGAATAGATAACTGAACATTAGTTAGTGAAAATCCGTTTTTAGGACAAAATCATTCGCAGAAATATGGCAAAATTTAACCTTCTTAGCTTTATTAATCGAACAAAATCACTAAATTTAAATTGGCTTAAAAGGCTGGCTAATCATAGCAGCCAGTGTAATAAATTAATTATTGCACAAAATTGCTAAACTTTGATACTTTTGTATACCTTGTAATTAGTAAAGGTATTATAAGCTCTCCAAGGATATAAAATAGCATGAACATTTTAAAAACCGTTGTCGAAAATAGACGAAGGTCGCAACAAACTAAAGCTACGGTCACACTTCTTAAATATTTGGCCAAATAAGCGTAACCACTACTTTTGTTAATAGTTTGTGCGATTTAACATGGTCTTAATGTCACTAAATAAACTACTAGACATAACAAAAAACCGTTTTTGTAAGTAAATATTGGAATTAAAGGAAATTATTTTTTAGTTTGCTTGTTGGTTCCGTTTTTTTCGTCAAATATTTGGCAAGTGTGACAATAGCTTAATATTGATATATTTCCTTTAAGTAATATTCCCGTTAAGGTTGACCTCACTGTATGACAAAATTGAAAACTCATTTGCTTCAAAAACGAAGGGCAATTTCGTGTGAGGTTAGGATAAAAAACCACTCAGGAGTGGTGAGCGGCTGAGTAGTGAGCGGCAAAAAATTAAAACATATGAAATACTAAGCAATGAGCGGCATGTGAGCGAAATTTCTGAGCGGCTAGGCGGGGACGCTCAGGAATAAAACTTGTTTTTATTTTTAGTTGTTTTTTAAGCGGCAAAGAATAAACATGCAAAACTGAATGTGGAACTTATAATTTCATCTGTACAAAGCCGACCTCTTTATGGCAAGACAGATTACCAAATTTTAAAAATAAAAATATTACCGAGAAATGATGTAGTGAAGTTGGTAAAGTTTGTGGTTGCACAGGTAAGATTTTATTTAATTTATATATTTATTTTACACATTTTATTTTGCTTTTAAAATAATACATTTACACATCATTGTTTTTCATTATAATTATGTAATTTTTTTATTTCTATGAGAGACAGCGAAAGGAAAGTGGAAAAATTTAGAAGACACATACCGAAAAATTTTGCAAAAAAAACACCATTAACATCTGGCTCCAGAGCTCATACGAACAAAATAAGATGGCAATATTTTGATACGATGACTTTCTTCAAAGACACTGTTGCTCCAGATCCTACCGAAGGAAAT
The DNA here is from genome assembly GCA_949318255.1 of Pollenia labialis. Classification (NCBI taxonomy): domain Eukaryota; kingdom Metazoa; phylum Arthropoda; class Insecta; order Diptera; family Polleniidae; genus Pollenia; species Pollenia labialis. The sequence continues at coordinate 116,966,607 of OX439142.1, forward strand.
TTTAAAAAGCTTTAAACGATAGACATTGAAATAAATTTTATTATTGAGGATCTTCTGAGTTAGGAGGAAATTATGTTGGTAAACAATACGCGTATCAGCAGCAGTACTGAAGAACTAACATTAATTAATAATATGCCCAGCACTAGCAATACTTCTAATGATTATTTCATTCCAGTTCCAGTTAAATTAATTGCAGTTTTTTGCTTTGTTTCAATATTTTTTTTATATAAAACGCCTTTTTAAGGTTAAAATTCCAAATGCACATTCAATGCATTTTCTTGGGAGTGGTTGTAGTGAGGGGACATTGAATTTACTTGTTTCAAGCAATTTGAATAATGTGGATCTATCAAAAGTACCGCTATCTCTTTGCTTTCCTCTTCCTCCCACTTCGGTTGAAATAAATTTTTTGTCAGCGTTTGCAAATAATTAAAAAATTAGACCAAAAATTTGACGGACATTTAATTTGGCAGTGTTGACCATCACTGCTACCAAAACAATTGGGAAACCTCCAACGCCTGTAACATTCACTTATCGCTTTTTAAGGAGCTCTTCTGTTGGTATAGGCTTGTATTCCTGGACAAGTTCTTCCCATATGATAATGTATGTCTCTATAATTAATATGCTGACGGTGCTTCTACCCATTCGGAAAGCAAACGCCAAACCGGGAAAGGAATGTCCTGTAGCTAGAAATCTGCAAATAATACTTCTACACCATCCAAAGCAAATACATAAAAAAGTAACAAAGGATTTCACAGACATACGACAGTATTGCCAAAATCCGTATGGAAATTGGCGTAGATTTGTACATAAATGGTTAATTTGCCGTAATAGGATGAACACCAAATCATTTAACAAGCCTCTCTTGACAAAGGCATTTCAACAACTAACCGCTTAGAAATGATGCTCAGTAATAAGCCACTTGCCGCTCAAACTCACCGCTTTGCCGCTCACTGCACGGCCTCTGCCTAAGGTAGCCCCCATTACTTAACCTATGTCTTTAACCCTTTAGGGGTCCCTATATTAAAAATTAAATTGACCAAAATAAAAAACAATGGAATTACACCAAACATCAAGGCTTTGAATGCAAACTGGATCGCAGAACCGAACTATTTTTTAACATTTCAGTTACTGCAGCTAATAAATGGATTGCATTTCGCTCTTATATTTTTCATTAAGCCAAAGAATTTATTCCTCTTTTAAAAACTTTCAAAGTCCACGGTATTGCGTCCACATCCAATTCCATACCCCCAACGCTACCACGATTCGGTAGATGAAGTGAATTTCACTGTGATTGAAAACATAAAAATATTTTAAGCAAAAAATTCACGTTTATGTTCATTTGTGGTCATTGAAAGTTTTCATGACGATTTCAAATTATCTGCATATTTTCCCTATTGTTTGTAAAATACTTTTAGTGATTCCTAAATTTTGTGTCATTAATGCATTCACTTGAACGTACAACGTACATAAAAGTTGGCAATATGGGAATTAAGATTAGTTCGCTTAAGGTTTAGCTGGAATTTAGCCTCTAATTTTAGTTGTTTTCCTATTGTCATTTTATAAACTCACTCGGCTGCAAGCACTTTTACATGCACATCATGGCCATTCATATAAAGTATTTAGTGATGTGTAGAGAGTGTTGGATACTTTTGTTAAAATGATTGGCTGCATGAATTCAGCAGAAGGGATGGATGAATGCTTAATAGTTTGCATATTAATGCAGTAGAATTTGAAAGTTCTAAGGATACAAACTCAAAATTTTAATCTAAAATTGCACTTGTGCTTGTGCTGCACTTACGTACTGACTGGCGTGATACGTGATTGTTGTTGTTGTTTTAGGGGAAATATTTTAATCGCTCAGTGAGTTTGTTTGTATTTGGAGGATTGATAACGAAATAATGTAAATGGTTATCCTTTATGTTAGATTGGAGGGCCTTAGGCTTTTTATTATGATGATTTTTTTCTCAAAAAAGTTTATTTATTAGTCGATTATGAAGTATAAGACACACATTTTATTTTTATTAAAAAAATTAGTTTTACATTACACCGTGTTTTGTTTTATTAATTCATATTAAAGTTTAAAGCTCATATGCAAAAAAAAATTATTATATCCACTACACTATCACAAAAATGGCATTAATAGGAAGAAAATATCCAACATGTGATTACTAGGGCAAGTTTGAAAAATTGTTTTTCTGGCAAATAGGATTTTTTTTTATAAATAACATGTTGCAAGTTTTTCCTAAAAATATATATTTAAACATGGGCTTGTTGCCTCTGCAGTAGCAAGGGGATTACTCTAAAAAACATGATAAATCATTAGAAGGTTACTTATTATTTTTATTGAACTCTCGTTTGTTTTTATATCTAATTTCTTCCGCAATGAGTAATGAATTCAATGACTGCTTTCGCTGTACACACGTCGCACACTGGGGTATTTTGTACCAAAACTGTGGATTAATTCCGAGGCCTCTCAAACTGATAATTTTTGTTTAGAACACCTCAAAATAAGCCGAAAAAATTTAATAAAAATTATCGATAACTCGTTTAGTTATCGAGATATCTGGAGTTGAAGTTTAAAAAAATCGATAACTTTATACCGTTTTATTTTCTTAGAGAATACCTCAAAATAAACCGAAAAAATTAAGTAAGAATTATCGATAACTCGCTTTGTTATCGAGATATTTGCCTTTGAAGTTTTAAGCAAATCGATAACTTTTCAGCGTTTTACTGGACCAGATAATTTTGTTTTGTCGAACTTCTTAGATTAGGCGGAAAACTAAAATGAAGTTATCGATAACTCGCTTAGCTAGCAAGATATCGATGATACAGGTTTTTCTGTATAATACCCTAAAATATGCAGAAAAAATAAAATTTTGCGATAATTCGACTATTTATTATATTAAATAAAAAAAACATTTCATTATAAATTTCAGTACAATCAATTAATTATGCATCATCATTGCTATCATCGTCACCATCTTTCTCGTCGGAATCACTGCCATGAGCACTATTATTGTCTCTGGCCAAATTTAAGGATGGAGATTGTAACATATCCACAGCCGTTTTTGGTAGGCTTTGTAATTTTTTTTCAGGCAATTTTCTCCTGCTTGATATTATTGGGTCAGAAGTAATCAGCATCATGTTAAAAACGTCTTAACTCGACTTGCGTCGATCCATTTTTCTAGAATAACACTCTCTATATTTTTTGAAATCTTTGTTGGTAGCTTCCTGCGCTTCTTCCGATAATTGGCCAATCGGTAACAATGCGTATGCTATTATTTCAGATCCGTGAATAAAAAATTTACGCAATGTTGGAGGCATATAGTACCACGGAAAATTTTCTACAAAGATTCTAGCCGTTTCATGTGCATATTCCCAAACTTATGTACATTTACTTCATGTCCACAAGAAATAACAATCAGTATATTATGCATTCTGACTATTAAATTAACGTTAATTTTCGTAATTTCCGCTGGTAGTTTCGCATTCTGAAAAAAACGCCTGGCCGTATTTCCGTCATTGGAGTTACCGAATCCGGGTTTTGGACGATCAACAATTAAACCAGTCCTCTCTTTAAATTGTTTTTGAATTTCTGCTTAAGTTTTTTCGAAAATTTTCTTTTCGGAGTCTGATCTAGCTTGCCATTTTTTGATTGGCAGTTTATATGACAAATGAAGAAGGATCCATCCATGCAAAATCGATAACCCAAATTGTAAATTATCGGTGTTAATATCCTTTTATAACATTTTATCAATTTGGTTAAAATCTTTGCTGGTTGATCCGCAGAAGTAACACTTTTGTGTAGATGTAGTTTCAGTAAGAGCGTTACAAACTTTTCCATCTATCATCGATAATTTCGGAAACAACAACACAAAACAAATAATAAACCATCACAACAGCATCACAAATCAGTAATACAACAACAACACAAAACAAATAATATATATTAATAACAAAACACCAGCAACACAAAACATGCATGGAAATTTATCATTTTTGACCACTGACATTATGAACAAAAAGTAGAATTAATCAAAAATGCCACAAAAGCGCAGCTCAATTTTTTGCAGAAACATCGTCTACAATCCGCAAAATTAAAAAAAAAAATCAGGGCCTGATCTAGTCCGATAATTAACTATATGTCCAACTATATACTCCAAATATGCACATTTTGGGGACTTTTAACAAAAAAAGTAATTTAAAAAAATTAAATCACTTTTTTTGGCTGTAATACTTGTATCTGAAAAATAATTCAATACCTGAAGTTGAAGGCTCCATACTCAGATTTAAATTTTACTTGAAGTTTTTTTTATCGAAAAAAACACTTTGACAAACTTTCAATATCAATTTTACAGCGAGCGCAAGCGAACAAAGAATGAAAGTGTAAATTCGAAAACACAATACAGCTGCACTATACAACTTAGAGCCGTTATTTTTTCGGTTAGTGACGCAGAATTATGTCTAGTCCATGGTTATTAAGTATTCGAGTGTTATTTCAAAATTAATTTTTTAATTAATCCACAGTTTTGATACCCAATAACCCAGTGTGCGTCGTTGTCATGGTTGTCACTGCACCTGCTGCTATGCATAGGTAACCATACCAGCTGACTCAGCTACCGCCTACCAATGCTAAAAGATATCCTGCTGACATTCTCTCGCTGTGTAGAGCTCTTAGCTTCTGTGATCTCCTTCGACCTTACCGGGTAGGGTGTCGACAGGGTCCTTGCACGTACAGAGCACGTCGTGCATATTATGCAGTTTGGCAGCCATTTTAAACAAGAGAATTGCTTTTGAGTCAATCTGTTGCAATAACGAAGTAAAAATATATCGGTCTTTTTCTTTTATATGTATTTTCCTATATAGAAAGTTTGCAAATAATGTTGGAGAAAATTAAACACTACTTATTTTTCTGCTGAATTACTACTTAGGTGTTCACATAATTCTGTACTTACAATAAAATTCAAATCAAAACTAAACTTGGCAATACTAAAGAGAAAAATAAACGTAAACATTAAAAATGGCGATTAAAGTTCAATTTTTGCTTCGTAGTTAAATGTGTTTCACAAATGAACGATTTATTTCTTGTAAAAAATACAAATTATTTGTGAGTTATTCCAATGATTAAAAATACGAATTAAAAAAAGGGAAAGTAAAAAAATTATAAGTTTGTTGAATGATCGCGGTGCTACAATCCTCAAAATAAAATGCCAATTATTTTGTCTTTTCAGGAATTAGAGGACCGAAAGAACATTATTTCCGAATGTGCCAAATGTATTTAAAATTGAAATTAAAAAAATTAAATATTTTTGTTCAATATTTATTATTGACCTGCGTCGATTATCTATGTTGTTCCACATTGTATTATAAGCCACATTTGAAAAACATTTGAGAACTACGTTTGAAAGCAAGTTAAAAATAAGGGCATTTTTCAATTTAAAAATAATTTCCCCTTTTCGTGGAGAACGATATGATTTTCAAATCATTATCAAACGTTTGAATTCAAATCATTTTCAATTTGAAATCCAACCTCCGTGTTTGTTGGGATGAAATAACTTCTACCTATTACTAAAAATCAAAACGTTTTTCCTGGGAACTAAAAGAAATAACATCGGGGTAAGTTTTTCTAAGATAGACGGTTTCTGAAGAATTTTGGATGTTTTGTTTTTGATTTTGGTTTATTTTTAAGGGCCAAAAGCACTTTGCAAATGACAGTTTCATAACACTTAACAAAAAGTTTCCTTAAGTTTTACATTATTTAAAACATATGATTAACATTTATTCGCATATTTGCTTAAGCCAGCTCAGGCACATTATTTTTGGGCGTTTGGTCTTTAAACGTTGACCAAGTTTAAAAAAACATATATTTTATGTAAAGGCTAAACCGATCAATACATTAACACACTATCTCAATGAGAACTAATATTATTTAAGTATGCGACAATTATTAGGCAGTTAAATTGTTAGAGCACTATCGTCTTAGGCAAGCAGCTCATCCAGTCCAGTGTATTTTGTATAAACGTATGTCAGTCTGTATTTGTACACTAGAATAATGTTTTCAAGTATATTATTCATTTTTCTCATCATATTGAGTCAATTTCCATTTATTCCTGCTCTTTATCATCGCTTTCATAGCTAATAAACATAAATAGAGGGCTGTAGCTGATTACCCATTTCAAGCACACAGAAAAAATTAAAAATTTTCTCTAATCACCAAAATTATACCAAATTCATAGAATCAAGCAAACAATTTGTGGTTTTGCTCCTATTATCAAAATGATTACATAAATTACTAAATATCGTAAAAATTTTAAATTGTGAATATTTCTTTTTCGAAAAATTATATTTTTAATTTAAATTAAAAAAATAGATCAAAAACTTTGACGTTTAATTTTTGTTTTTTTTTTGTTGCTAGGACCAGCACTCAGGGGATGCATCCTACTAATGCATTGCATTGTGTTGGAACTAGGAAAATAGGTTATGGGAAGGAGGATAGAGGGAGTAGTGGTTGTGAACATTCGATTTGAACTTAATCATGTTGCAAGTGAGAGAAAAGACTTCGGCAGGAAGGTTATTCCACATACGAACAGTCCGGGAAAAAAAGCGAATTCTCTCTGTAATGCTGTGTACGATTCATCTGCCAATCGACCACATAAGAATGGGCTCTTGAGGAAAAACATGTATTGCGAACAAACGTACGGGCTTCGGGAACCAGATCCCTAATTTCGTCAGAACACATCCCATTGTAGTAATGATAAAATATAGCTCAGGTTTTGACTATTCCCAACAACAATTCTACAAGCTTAAAATCTTTTATTTTAAACGAAAAAATTAATTGAAAATTTTTGTTATTTAACCAATATTTTTATTAAAAATTTATTTCAAAACAACTTAAATCTTAATTTAATTAAAATTATATTTTTAATTTTAATTTTTAATATTTTAATCAGGCTTGAGTTCATCAAATTTATTAAAAATTTGGATTAAAGACCATAAATAGTTCAACAAAATAACCACAATTCTAATTATTTTTAATTTTCTTTCAACAAAAGTCATAATTGATTCAATTATCACATTAATTAAATTGAAATATTTTTTTATTTTTGCCTTGTAAATGAACAAAAAAAAGGCACTCATACGTATAATTATTATTTATTTACAAACACTTTTACAATACACATACTCACAATGACATAAAATTTTAAAAAGTGGGTATAAATGTAGCACGTTTCAACCATTTGGTCGATTTGCATTAAGCAAACGGCAGTGCTCACCATAAAACCTCAACTTTAACATAAACGTATTTTAAAGCACCCTTTTACAGCGAACATCAAATTTATGAGGTGTCAAATTTTACAATTTTGTCCATTAAAAACAGTGGTATATAAAAGTTACTCGTACAGAAAACTATCTTCAGTTTTCCATAAAATGTTAGCATTTGTAATTCTCAAAAACTCAAGTACAAACAACACTAAAACGTACTCAAAACAATCCTAAATCGGATTACTTTCAAAAATCACTGCGGAATTTCTTGAAATAATTATATAATAATATAAATCAAGTAAAAAAAAAAGATTAAACTTTTCGTTGTGTTTAACCATCCGGCTTACGCATGTTTTGATTTTCTATGCACATTGAAAAAAGTCTGGCCAGACTCATGTGCACAACGAAGGGCTTAAAAGTAAATTTGAACTCTTTCTTCTCATTAAGTTTATATATTTGGGTAAATATGTACATTAGTTTTCAAAAATAAAACCCATATCGGGCATGCTGTTGGTGTTTTATCATTCAAGAAAACCCGTACTCACCGTACTATTTATCCCGCTTTAGATTGATTTGAGTACGGATGGATTAATTTTTCTTTTGAGTGTATTAGCTTAAAGAAAATTTTATTTTGTTATTAAAAAATAACACATAAAACCAATAGATGCATGCAAAAGTACACCAAAAGAATTAATAAATTATTGCTTCGACTTTTCAGGATCTTCAGCCAGTAAAAGTTCAAATAAACAAGTTTATAAAAAATTTCAATATTATGTTGCTTAAAGAATAAATTACTTTTCTTAACTTTTGTTTCAATATCTCAAAATTGGATGCGCATTTAATATTCAAATTTTTCTAAAATTATCGATTGTCGAAGAAATTTGATATTACAAACAATTTGGATTCTAGTTTTTTTTTCATAAAAAACTAAATTTATGAACATAAACTCAATTTTTTGTGAGGAAAATGTCGACAAAAGTTTTTTTTATCGGTTTTGCTTCACGACCTGATTGAGCCAATTTCACCAATTTATTTAAATAAAAATAAAATTATATGAAACTACTAATTATAACACTGCCGACTAAAACAAAGTCAATTCTACTAGACATCATCTTGAAAGCGTCGTGGAAAATACAAAGCGACCGTAAATAGAAAATACAAATACTGTTTCCGTCGACTTTCATAAATGGTGTGATTATGTTATGAGGGCATAAATATCTACATCTTTATGACATTTTTCGTCTTTTCTGGACCTTAATTCCAGCACAACATTCCGTGTTGTTGTCGTTTAATTTTATGTCAATTACAACATTTATAATGAAATTTTGGCGTGAAAAACTGATTTCCAATGCAAATTGGTAGAATAATTAATATTGCAAAACAATATGTTTGGAACATACCTGTTAAATTTCGATTACGATTAGTAATCAATTAGATTACTTTTTAAAAAGAATCGTAATGATTATTTAACTCTATAAGAAAAAATTTCTGATTACTAATTGATTACGATTACAAGTAATCAAAATATAATCAGAAGTACTGGCGATTACTAAAAAATAATCAAAAAGAATCAAAAGTAATCAAAAAGTAATCCGATTATTTTCAGCGATTATTTTTGATTCTTTTTGATTACTTTCAAAAATTGCGTATTCATTCGTACAATTATTTTTATTGGAAACAGTTAAATGTTATCATAATTCAAAAATGTACTGGCAAAAACTTTTATCCATTTAAAATTGGACCAGTATTTGAATGTATTTATTTATTACTAAACAAAAACTGTAATCATATTGATCGATATTATATTTAATAACTTGATAATAAATGTAAAATATTTGTATATATTTACATATATTTACATATATTCATATTAATTAGGTTCCCGATTAAGAATGGATTAAAGGGCAAAGAATTAATATTAAGATTTTGTGTGTCCCTGGATATTGTTTATCGAATTTATTGTTTTTATCTGTTTGCATTTTTCTTAATTTCTTTTTTTGCATTTGAAAACAACTGCTTGAGGTATTTATTGTTGTTATTATAATTTGAGATGGGACCGTTATAGTTTTTTTTTTGTACTCCTGATCACGCGGGTGGACTTTTTATTTATATTTATATATAAAAAAAAACATATCAAAAATGTTTTTTCAATAATTTACTACTTTCACTTGTATTTAATAATTTCGGAAATATTTGTAAATATTTCAAATCGCATTAAAGTTTTGTATCAGAATATTTAATGAGTCAATAAACAATCACGCAAAAATCCTAATCTTGCACTCTCACTCAGGTTAGCTGTGCTCATCACTATTATTTAAAAATTCCAATTCTAAAACGGGATTAAGTTTCTGTCATATACATAAGGTGCGTTCGAAAACCCAAAAGTTTTTAATATTTTTTACTGAACAAATTTAATCTAAATCGGTGTTCGAAAATAAACATTAAATATAGATCCTTAGTGTTCGGTTCGGTAGATTTGTGGAAAACACAAATGCTTATATTGTTTGTGCAGAAAATTATTTAAAAAAATAACGTTTTTCTATTAGTCATCTTTTGAACTCATAAATTATACTGTTTTTATCAAACTCAACAAACGATGACTACACTTGATTCCGTTCGGTTTTTTTTAAATCCACAAACTTCACTGTGTTCGGTTCGGCTCATTAATGTTCGTCCCTTTTGGCTGGTAAAAAAACATATTTTTCAAAAACAAAATACGCATGCGAAAAAAAAAACAAAAAATCAGCAAAATAATTTTATACAAACAAAACATATACACAATACACACACAGGCTGTTCGTAGTGCGGTCGTTGCTAAATTTTTTTGTTAGTTGTTTTCTTTATCAATGTAAACAAAAGAAACATTATAGAACATTAAAATATAATGTTTGTCTAAAGTATCACTATAATTTCTGTTTTTTAACGAAGAACAGAACAATATGTAATGTTTGGTTCTTTCTTGAAAAGTGTTTCGAAAAGAATCTTTCTTGGGTGTGTGGGCCGAACGCTTAATAATGTACTGTTTATTTTCAAACACTGATCTAAATACTAAAAAAATAAGATGGTTTATGGGCACAAAGTTTCCATGCCGGAAAGAAGCTTATATCGTCGGCTTGGACTGTAAGCCAGATAATACCACGGTTTACATTTTATAATAATTTTATATCGTTAGAAAGATAAAGATATACCCCATTAACTAAGAAAAACATGTACTTCAAATTGGAATTCTGTAGAATATTAGAAAATAAACCAAATATATTCAGGGTGCACCATAAGTCACTGAAAATCTGCTAATAATAATTCGATAAATTTTTCACAAAATCTTAAGCGGGTTGTTCCAAAGTCTTGCGGCAAAGTTTCATGTACAAATTATATCTTGCATTTAAAGCGGTGTGGCACGTTTGCGAATCGATGATTCAGGGTTCTCATTTACGCCCTTGCGAACTCCCCTGCGGGAAATTGGTGTCAATTGATTCAACAGACTGGTCCTGGGATTTGTGAAAATAGAACAAGTACAAAAAGAAAAGACTCATGACCAGTGAAAGAAGAACCAATCCCTTAACTAGCTTACAAAGAACAAAAATGTAGAAAAAGTATTGAATTGCAGTACAGTTTTAACTGGTGCTGTGACACATGTTTTAATAATTTCTAAAATTTGGATCTTAAATTTAATTCTAGGACTTGTTTTATTGAAATAATTTTACATTGTATTGAAATATTACTACATTTTAGTAACTGGCACTAAGCACGTTTATTGAGAATAAACCTGTGACTGGTCAAATGGTGTCAATTGATCCCCTCCAATGACAACCCCATGTAAAAGTGATAGTTCTTATCCATATAAAGTGTTAGAACTAGAACCGGTCTCTACCACCAAAGACCTATCACGGGACTACTTTAGTGTCAGTTCGCTTCCCTCTAGGGTCGTTATATATTTACTTAGCTTTGTGCTTCAAACGGTCATCTTCTTAGAGATAAGTCACTTACAGATCCCAATGGCTGAAAGCGAGTGACTAAATTACGTACTAGATTTCCTGATGGTGCATTTCTGATGTTTAAAAATATTTCGAAATTTTCTTTGGGTTTGAATTGTTGCATTTTGACCAGCGAAATAAATCTCAACAATGTTTGCTCATTCCTCAACATTGCTACTGAATCTTCCAAACGTTGTTTAAACACTGAAAAATAACAAAAGAAAAAAACTTATATCAAAACTACAATATTCAGTGACATATGGCCCAACCTGTACATAAATATAGGCACTACTCGGCATAATTTTTTTGAAGAAATTAAAATCGTGCAATTCAACGATTGATTTTTGTACATCTTTTTAAGTTTCTATGAAATAATATTTGTTTGCTTTTTTTTAAGTTTGTATAAGTTATAAATAAAAAGGAAAAAATAACAAAGAATTTTTAACAAAGCCCTTTAAAAATCAAAGGCAAAAATGCACGATTTTTATTTCGTCAAAATACTGATGTCGACTATTGTAGATATAGTTTGGCTTCTTTAGCTAGAAGTAGAGAACATTAGAAGTTGTTTTGTCTGCTCTGTAAAATTTGGTAGATGTAAATTAGCAGGTTTACACTCTAAAGCAGTGATAACCAAGCCCCGAACGCACGCACACAAAAATATTATGGGCTTGTGTGCGTGGTGTTGCTTTCACAAAGCTTGAGCAGAGACTGATGATTGATAGTTTTGAAACGAACAAAGTTGTTGTATACATGCGATTGCCGATCGTTTCTGTGTGAAAAATACGATTACTGACTGCCTCGTGAGGCTATGGAGTGGCTATAACTAAATGGGCTCTAGTTGCAATTATGGATCGTTTGTCACCATTTTTAAGAAGCTGGCCATCAAATGAGGCATGGCTTCGAAATAATTTATATTATACTTATTTTAATTATGTTAAGTTTATAAAAATTAACACAAATAATATATTTCCATTTAACCTTTATGAGGATAAATAAATTTTTATTTGCGCAAAAATGGCCGTATAAAGGAAACATGGCTTTAGATCGAGACCTTTAATTTTTTCTCAAAATATTCCTTAAATTTGTTTTGTAATTTAGCGGTGAAAAATTCACAAATAAACACTGCCATTTAATAATAAACATACATATATTTATTTAATATTTATGACAGAGAACAATAAAAAGAAAACAAATGGAAATCAGTTATCAATATCAATAAGCAAATATTGATTGTACAAAAAACATTAAAATAAGAATTTTCAATATTAATTTTGATTTGATTTACATAGATGCTATCATATTTAATGAAATACATGTTTATGTTTACTTTAATACACACATGTCTTATTACATTTATAAATACATGAGTATGTACGTGCATACATATAGAACAAAGATATTGTCATGTACTTAAGTATATCTTATTCCTCAAGGGTAGGATTAATGATAATGAAATGGTTCTTAATATTATTTCAGTGTATGAAAATGTGTGTGGGCGTTGTTTTCTGGATCACTGGCTAAGTCCTAAAAGTATGTAATACCAAGTACAGCTTAAATTAAATTCCTAGATGAAAACTTAATACGAAAGCTTCTTCTTAAATATCTTTTTCATTTATTTAAGCATATTTAATTTAAAACATTAATGTGAAATTTAATTTTAAAATAAAATATCAACAAATATTTTCATAATATTAATACTTTTTGTTAAAGATTAAACACAACCATATTCATTCATTTTTACAACAGTCATCTCTCGACACTTTAAAACTCGTTAAGAATTAATCAAACGCTTGTAGATTTTAATTTTTTTTTCTATCTCCCTCTTGATAATTAGAACCAGAGCTTATTAACTTTCGATTACTTGAAGTTTTTATCTGATACCTGTGATTTTCACATCATCGAGAGTCCACTGTATATATTTAATTATTATACATTTAAGTGAACATCAATTTTATTTCATTGTTTATATTTAATTTCATGAGAATTTTGTTTTAATTTCGTTTATTTAATAGCACATTATTATGTTCAATGGCAATTTATCTATTTCCATTTAATTTGGTGTTGAAATGTTTAAACGTATTAAGTATAACATCCTGTGTAAGGAAGAAGCCTTAGGACAAAAAAAATTTACAGGAAATGTCTTAACTACGATATCTTTGTTTAAATAGAAAATATGTTATTTTAGTGAATTTAAAAAAAAAACTAAGGCATTCATACTTGTACGGGTTTAAATTAAATATTTAAGTTAAAATATTTAATTGAAAACTACACTGCTTTACAAACATTTTGTTTAACAACATTCTCTTGAAATTTTTTACACAAGTTTTCTACGCTTTTAATAAATATGTTTAATCTTTTTTCATTGAACACGTTGCGCTTAAGCAAATAGAAAATAGCAAATTTTTATACATGTTTTAAAAATCTATAGAAAAAAAGCTTCTATTTTATTGTAAGAAGAATTTCTTAGCGGTTTGGGATATTATGATTATACTGATTTTACCTTTTAAAATGTTTGCTTAAATCCTCTTTAATAAAGTACTTTTTATCTTTTAATTGAAATAAAATAAAGTATGTGTTCCTTCAACAATAAATTTCAGTGTTTTTATCAAGAATAAAAATTTGGAATTAAGCACGACTAACAAAATCTTTTAAATTAAAATTTTGTATTCCCAAATATTACTTTAATAATATGTGTGTGATATTATCAAAATTTTTTTATTCGTATGAAAGGACTATCGAAGCCATAGTAGTGAAAATATCAGCTGGGTTACGCGCATCCGAAGTGTTAAATTTTCCTTGACTGGGGCTTAAATTATGCTGATTTTGAACAAAGACATGGTTTATATAAGAGCCTCAAGCGCAAATTGAAACATGAAAAGTTTACATCAAAAACAATTTTTAATTAAACAAGCCAACCTTGCAATCTGTCAAATAGGATTTTCCAACCAAGTGGTGCTGAATTCGCGTTCTTAAGATATGTTTCGTATATGAAAGCTGTGACATAAAAAAAACGCTTGCCGCTCTTATTGAGACAGCTTACAGAATAAATTCGCACAATCTCGGTGGTCACTTTACATTATCTCCACTGACGACGACCATGCTCTCAAATTTCTCGTGCTAAATGTCCAATGTGGCATTAGCCGTGTGCCATGTACCGCCATTTTGTTTAAACCGCATATTTTTAGTGTTCATATCATCTAATAAAGCACAAGAGAAATTGGTAATTTAGATTACGAGTGCTTAGTCGTTGAGAGTCATGACCTGATCAAATTCGTTCTAAAAGAAATTTGAACCCATGACGGTTTTGGGTCTCATGTAGATTGGTATCGTCCTAAATTCAACAATTTTGTTTGTTGACAAATGCAGTCATCCAGAAATGTGCCTCATCGCTAAAGATAATTTTGTGATACAAATTAGGGTCAGGATCAGTGTTGCCAGAGGTAAGGGAAAATCCCTACATATATGTATGTAAGTACTTTTAATACTAAACTAGATGCGTTGAGAAAATCGAACAGTTTTTTTTATAATCTCAAAAATTAAAAATATATTTCTAGAGTTGTTTGTGATTTAAAAAGCAGACGATACTAATATGTATGTTTTTTCTAAGTTATCATCCAATGTTTTTGTCAAAGCATTAATTTTCTTCTATATAAATGACAATAATGCGTAGGGATTTTTTTTAGGGGCGATCGTGCAGTGAAAATTTTTTTCGCAAAATCCACTGGCATGTTGTTGAACACTATATCCATTAATGGTGATCTTGAAAAAGAGAAGCTTTTACATAATTTTCTCTATTAACTGTCAAAGTTCGGATGTGACTATTAAAAGACATTTTATTAGTATTCACTTTTTATCATTTTACACTATGCGACAGTCAAAATCGGGCTGGTTCAAACTATCGGGGAAAGTTATATTGGTAAAAAAGAAGTTATACGTGTCCCGGCGTTTCGCTGGGTCACGTCTAGGAATCGAGATATATCGATTTGAAAAATGGGCTAAAAAACATCAAAATTTTTATAAAAACCTAAATTTTAGGGCTGCAAAATGTCCTAGGGATATAACTTATATACCAAAATATCGGATATTTTTAGTAGAACATATTTTATAAAAAACTCGGAACCCTTCACTGAAGGTAAAAAGAGTAATTTTTGGGGATTTAGTATTTAAGTTATAACTCAGCCATTTTTTAACCGATTTGACAGATTTATATACCCGCGTATTTAAGAAGAAATTTACCATTTACTTGAGTTATAAAGCTTGGACTCGGAGAGATCTACGGTTCCCGAAAGTGGGTATTTAAAAAAAAAAAATTTTTGGTCATAACTTTTTTGAATCTGAACAGATTTTTCCGAATTTTTTTACCCTTCTCACCTCTTTTATACTTTAAGTTTCCCGCGTATATCCTTCGAGGAATTGGAAGAAATAAGTTGACTGTTTAAAACACATACATATATGGGCAATTTCATAGTGACGGGTGTGACCACGATATTAATATTTTTTTAAATAATTTAAAAATATATAATTGATCATTTTAAAAAGGGATGTGATTCATAAGAGTGTAATATTTAAAACTTTTAATAACAGGTACACATTTAATGAAAAGGATATCTGCTCAAATTACCCATCAGAAGGCTGTGACGGGTGTGACCTTACAAATATTAGTTTTTAGAGAATTATTAGTGTAAGGAAAAATAAGGATAAATGCAGTGAATTGTTCGAAGTTTTTTACATAGTAAAAAAACTCGAAAAAAATTAAAAAAACACTTTTTAATGAATTCATTAATGTAGCAAACGTAAACAAAAAAAATCATAATTAAATAATGTGACAAATTTATTCGCTATCCGTACTATTATAGACAGCAAAATATTACAGGAGAGTATTTTTTAAAGTATTTTTTTTAAATTAAGAAAAATATGTACAGCAAACACATGTACAGAGACGCTGCATCTACTCTTTAAAAGCAATGCATTTTTTTAATATTTTTTTAAAATTTGGTAAAAACTACTTCATCTTTAGAAGCGTGCGGCGCATGTAAAATTTTAAAAATATTGTACCGGGTTTTGAATTAAGATAAAAACTATCCGAAAATATGTGCCGAACTTTCAAATCAGGGTTTGTTTTAGGTCGTTAATAATAATTCTTAAGAAAACCTAAACATTGTGGTTTCTTATCCGTCACATTCTGCTAAGCATTTCTTCTTTTTCTGTCCCATTCTCTTTCTAATTTGGCTTTATTTTATTTATATAATCTAAGTTTTTTCCGTTGCACACGTTTTCTATTTTTAGCATCCATTGAAATAATATGAGTTATCCTGACTGGTATGACCAAATAATTCCATTAACTAAATTCTCTAATATTCAAAAGGTGGTGCACAAAACAATCAAATGTCGTTCGTAAGAAAGTACGAAGTTACATTGGACCAAAGTTCAAATTTCATAAAAATTTAAAAGACTTTTTGCAATTTTGCTCTTATTAACCTATTTTTTAAAGCCAAAATTTTGTTTGTTTTATCACTTACGACGTAAGTTTAATACACTCACAATATTCTGTACGTAAAATTAACTGAAATTGTAATGTAAAATAAATGAAAGTTCAATTAAAAACCGGTCTACCTATTTTTCATTTATTTTTTACAAAAAGTTCATTTAATTTTTACTGTCAAAAATTCAACAAAATATTCCGTAAAATCAAATAAATATTCAGTTATTTTGTAAAATTTTACTGTCAAAAATTCAACACCATATTCAGTAAAAACGATTAAATATTCAGTTATTTTATTAAATTTTCGTTTACTCCACAAAAAAACCGAATTTCTAAAAAATACCAGACAGACACCTGTCCGCTTGTTTTTCTTATAAGCGAGAGAGGGAGAATATTTTTATTTACTTACCCAGTTGCACACGTTTGTTTTACTCTTGTTGTACTAACCACGTTGTTTACAGAAGAACTCTCAATTATAAGACACCAGCAGCATGACCGATATGGCTTCGCAATTATTTTACTTTTAAAATTTGATGTATTTAACTTAATTATTCTAACAAATAGAAAATGGGTATTGCTTACACAAAACAAGCAATTCATTTTTTATAGAAAAGTAAAAATTAATTTTTGGTAGTAAAATTATATAAAATAACTGAATATTTTATTGTTTTTACTGAATATGTAGTTAATTTTTTGACAATTAATTTATAAAAGATAACTGAATATTGATTTGTTTTTACGAAATTCGCGGTTGAATTTTTGACAGTAAAAATTAAATGAACTTTTCGTTGCTTTTAATTACATTTTTATTTACTTTAACATTAAGAAGAATTTAACTCAATCAACGGACAATATTAACTGCAACTGAAAATCCGTATTAATATGCACTTAGTTTTTTAAATAACTGTTAGAATCAGTTAAAAATAAATAAATTTGCTTGGAATTTTAAATGTTTATTTATTTAAAAATGACTGAACGGAATATTTCTTAAATAAATTACAGTCCGTTACTGTAATAATATTGTGAGTGTACGCACATTTTGTGCCCAATGGGATCCAAATCAGTAAAAATGACAAAGTACTAGAAGATTATTTTAAATATCCCACTTTTTAGTTTTTACCAAATCACATAGCGAAATGTTTAGCAACAAAAAATATTTAAAAAAAAGCCCAAATCTGTTAAATTACTATGTATGTGGGTTAATTCACTTAATCTTCTGTAGCTTTATCGTTTTTGCACCAATCTAGGTCTTGTTGGGCGCAAAATGTTCGTATTGCCTAATGCCCCATGCAATATTGTTTGGAAAAATTGCAAAAAACATAAAATTTTCGATGAAGTTTGCACTTTTGTCCTCTGTAACTCCGCTGAAACTTCTTAACCATTCTTCAGTAGCAATCCAATCAAACACACAAAAAAAACGGTTATTTTAGAATATCTCGAAAACTGTTCTACTGTTTGAGCATTCTGACTTCATATTCGGATTCAGCGGGCAATTTAACATATCATCAGGTGTTAAATACATTTGGTCAAAAAACTGTCACATAGTGGTATTTTTATAAAATAAAATTTTAATTGTTTATAATTTTTTCTATGTGACAATTGTTATTGTTTTTTCATTATTTAAAAAAAAAAAAGCTATTTTAATTGTTTAATTATTTCCCTGATGATGGCAGTCTTTGCTGTATCAAAATATTGGAGTTATGAAATAAATGCTTAAAAGATTTTTATATAAGTATAATCTAAAAATCAGTAAATTTTACAGATATTTAATAAATAAAGGTTTAATAAAATAAAGTTTATATAAATGTAAAATTTAATACTGAATAATAGAATTAAATTTTTTAATCAAAAAATAAGTTGCCAAGGTCTCTAATTTGCATGTGTGAAAAAAATAATCTTATAGCAGCAATGAGAAATACAAGAATTTAACTGTAATTAAAGAAATGTTTTGTTCCGCGAAAAATCCTTTAAATATCCCTAAATTGTAATTGTACGATTATGTATATATTTTAATTTAAGCTTAGTTTCCTCGATTTTATAACTGCAAAGCTAAAAGTGCTTTCCAATGTCTAGTTCCGAGTAATTCAGTTCTAAGCTGAAAATATAAAATTCATAAAATATTTAAATAAACGTATTTAAAAAATGTTTGCAAGAATGTATTTTTACCGATGTATTAGTGCTATTAAAGTTAAGTATTCAATAACGCATCAAAAAAACATGTTTTCTAAAATTTCGTAAAATACTTTTAATAGGTTTTTGAATTAAAAGATTCTATTACACTCGAATAATAATAACCCCCGTATTTATAAACGATTATTAAATTAAACAAACGTTTATTAAGCCAAATTTTCATAAAAAATTTGTTTGGTAAACCTTTATTAAATTTAAAAAATTTTTAAAAATACGGGCATGAATGTTTATCTACTTTAAACATTAAGTTAAGTAATCTTTTCCTTTAAATGTAAATGTCTTCTAAGTCACTTTTATTTTTATCAGATACATGACAATCTGACATGTTAAACGAATTTTTGTTTCGAAAATATGTTTAAAATCATTCTCGCTTTGTTTAGGTGAAGTTTTGAAGTTTTTAATTACACGCTTAAGATGTATAAAAAAGAGCTTTCAGGTTTGAAAAAAAAAATTAAAAGTGTTTATCATGAGTTTATTCAAGTCGTATAAAGCACGTTAAATTCACATCTTTTTACATTTGTTTGTATGTGTTTGGATGTATGGATGTGTATTTTGATGTATGTGTGTTTTGATACTTTTGACAAACGTTAAACCTTATGTTTTAACTTATTTCAAACAAACGGTTATATTTATAATCATAAGCGGTTTATAACAAGTGCAAATTCAGTTGCCTTGCAGATACAATAGAGATTTTGTTGTGAACAATTGAACAGATATACATGTGTCTGTACACCTTTACATGTCAGGGAATTAACGCAGCAGGATATTTTGATATACTTTGCAACAACTGATTAAACTTTGATTGTGTAAAATATATTTACTTCCGTAACATTTACAAAAATGTTGGCGTCAGAAAAAAATTCGAATCAAATAAAATCCAATGGGTTACCAAAAGTTTTGAGAGTGATCGTATAATAAGGCTTATTTTAAAAACACAATTTCAGCGCCGTTAATCCCATAATTAATACTGATATCGGAAAAACACTAGCTCATTCGATTTCAACGCTTTCAGCTGCCAAAATCGTGACTGGCGATCACAGGGAATCTATTGCAGTAGATATTTTATCAATTAAATATATTGTGTTAAATGAATGTATTATGGTTTAATTAATTTGTTAATTGAATCAATTTCTTTTTTTTTTATTGTACAAATACTTAAAATGAATTTTTGTTTTAAATAACATTTTAATTACAATTGTGGTTTATTGGAATGTTGATTTTTAATTTAGACATTGATATTTTAAGAAAGTGCAGTTACAATTACAGCAAATTTCGATCCACCAATACCGTTGGTTAAAAGATTGATGTTTTACTAGAGACTGCCATCCGTCGATGTGTAAAGGGGTAAGTCTGCAACAAATTCTGATAATGGGAATGTGGTTGTTCTCGAAATATGTAAATTCGACCCGAGTCCAAGCCCCCGTTCAGTCAAAAATATAAATGATCTTTTCATTTTGTTAAATACATTCCTTCAATAGGATAATTGAATGAAAATTTTAATTTGACATACTAAAGCCTAATTTAAAATCTCAAAATTTCAATAACATTTTAGTTGTTATAAAATTGAAAAAAAATAATTTAAAATTGTCGAACTGAAGATTATTAATATTGAGTATTATCAATACCTGGGTTATATTTATCAAAAATAATTGTCAATTTAATAATTGAAAATTTTTGTTTGGCTCTTTATTTTTGTTATGCTGGTAAGAATATACGATTAAAGTTGTTATTATTAAAACGTTTACGTTTTTCCTTTCATAAACGCATTTGAGTTCTTTTTAATTGCAAATCCAAATAAATACACACACTTATTTAACTTAACAAACATTATTAAAATGAATTATTTGTCAAAATAATTTCGTGATAATACAAAATTCAATTTAAATAATTTTGCTAATCGTGCTTCATTCCCAATATTTATTATTTGATAAAATCACTGAAATTTATTGTTGATGGGATAAGCTATTCCTATGCGCATTTCACTGGTTGCTTAGACCAGATCATCAGGAAATTCATCCATCAAGATTTTAGAAAAACTAAAGATATTAAATCAAATAAAGCTGTTAAGCGTATAAGAATTACAGCAACAGTTCTATTTGTAACAATATCAAAGTTTAAACAAAATCATCAACAATAAACAGTGAGTTCATCTCTCTTTACATTGGTTTAAAATCTTTAGTTTTTCTAAAATCTTTATAGATGAAGTTTCCTGATGATCTGGCCTAAGCAACCAGTGAAATGCGCATAGGAATAGCGTATCCCATCAACAATCAATTTCAGTGTTTTTATTAAATAATAAATATTGGGAATTAAGAACGAATAACAAAATTATATAAATTAAATTTTGTATTCCCACGAAAATTATTTTGATAATAAACTGGCAAGTGCACGGCCTAAAAAAACTGACTGGCAGCCCGCTTTATATTTTGTTTGCGAAAACAATAAAGCAAGCTGTTTTTGTTTTATCTTAACCTACCTACAACTACAATTAATGTTGGAAGAATTCCAATCAATTGTAGTGGGGAATGTAAGGAGAGATAAACTCAAATTACTTCTTAGATTTAATTAAAATCTTTTTTGAATGAATTAAAAAAAATAATTAAATTTGAATCACTAATTAATTTGGTGATTTTGTTAAGGTTGGAACCCATCTAAACCATATAATTATGTCTAAAACTAAAAAAAAATAATAATGTTGTGGTGAAATTTTGTCCAATTTTGTTCCTTGAGACTAGAAATCGCTCTAAAATGCTTTTGTAATAGTCTATTCACAATTTGTCTCAGGTCATACACAAAGCATTATTCCGAGAAGCACTTTATTATATCTTAAACAGAAATTAATGATGAGATTTAATTTCAGAGATTTTTCTAAAAAATATTATACTTCAATATTATTGCCGTTCTAGTTATATATTTTATAATCTGGAAGTTTTAAAGGCATTTCTTTTTTAATTGAATCCAACAATTTATTTGATTATTAGTTTTCTCATTTCAATTATTATCTTAATTATTTTTTTTATTTATTTTCAATCAACTGATGTAACTGAATAAAATATAATTTGTTGTTACATCTTTTTATAACTTAATCAATTAATATTTTGAATTTTAATAAAGCAATTTTTGCCATTATCACCCATATCAGATCTGTTCTGATATGGATTATATTAACGTAGATTTTCAGAAAGAAAATTTTTAAAATTCCCGATACGGTCTTATTTATAGACCCCAAGGAAGTAGCAAAGGAGGACGGCCAATACCACCTGCCGATCTTCAACTGTACAACAATTTCATTCCATATCCCATAGCCTTGGAAGAACCTTCAACCCCATCAGAGAGCTAGTCAATCAAGATAGAGAAAACTTATAGGTGGCCTATGTCCTGTTTAGAAGCAGTTTTTTCTTTTTTTTTATATTTTTTATTTAATTCAATTCAATTACAAAGGTGTACAAATGGAAATAGTGCCTCAGCGCCATATGACGAAGAGCAAGGCAGTATTTATTTCTTATCAATGAGCTTTATAAACAATTCCACTATTCTCTTTTCTAACTTGTTTGCCAGCTAAAGTATAATTTATATTATATGGTACAGTAAAATATAAAAAAAAGAGTAGCTGGGTTTTTAATACTGATTAAATTAAGATTATTTAAAAACACTTAAAGGTACGTCTTTCTGCATTTTAGCTAACGATTTGTAGTGTTTAGTTTTCGAAATAATCTTTAACAAGTCTTGTAACATTTGACCGATAGTTATCCTAAAAGAATATTATGGCTTCAAGTCTGATGGCATATTTTAGATGTTTTTCGACCAATGTTCACTTAAAAATAATCAATTGTTTTTAACATCACAGAAACACATTAAAAATTAATTTAATAAATAAATTTATAGAATCAAACAAAAAATTTTTTTTGTTTTACAGCATTTATCAAAATTATTATATTAATTACTAAGAATTGTAAAAATGGAAAATATTTGCGAAAACATGGTCAGATGAAACCATAATCCAACCACAATAAAGTAACCGGTCACAACGATATGATAAAACTAACCGTATTTTTAAACAAATTTTACATAAAAGTTTTTTTAAATACTCTTTTTTAAATTTTACTGTACCATCTTAAATATTTAGATAAAAAGAAAAACAGAGACAACTCATAATAATTTTTGACAAAATTCTTACCAAATAATTTATAAAATTATATCAAACATGCTCGAAACTTAAACTCAAAAAATTATACATACATGTATATATTCATAAAAAAAGTTTCGAAATTATAACAAGAAATAACTATATAATAAATATATATAAACAAGAATCAACAAAAACAAATTGTTATAAGGAGAGATGTTGCTGTCGTACATATCCTTGTGCTTTCTCTGTACACTAGCAAGAGTACTTAGTAAAGTAAACAGCTTATCAAAATGATTAGAATGATAATGATTTTTAGAATACGAGTAGTTTAGAATGTGTAAATGTACCCAGCGGGAAAAAGAAGGGGTACGGATGCCTTCTAGAAGGCCTCTGTACTCCTTCTTTTGGATATACAAGGCCTTCTCGCTCCATTCCATACTCATATCTTTTTTACACACGTTGTCATTGCGGAGAAGGCCTTCCGCTCTCGCTTCTTTAGCAGGTACATAAGAATGGCAACGGGATCAAAAAAATAATTGTTTTGCTTTTGCTTGTGCAAAAAAAAACAATACAAAAAATGTTACTCCTTCTCTACTCCCTTCTCATAGAAGCGAGTGTGGAAGGTGTATCTTATCTTTTACACCAAAGAGCCGAGGCCTTCTATGAGGCATTCTTTAGCAGTTAGATAAGAATAGGAATTTAATCAAAACAATTTTTAAGCAGGCCTTTTAAAAGGCCTGAAGTAAAAAGGTCTTCTGAGTTTTACCGCTGGGTACATACATGTACACATACACATTCATTTGATATGAAAATATGTATTTGTATGTATAATTATCAACATTTCTAAGGAGTCCTATTATTTTTCTTTCTAGCAAAGATGTTCAGTTTCTGATTACTATAAATGTTTTTGTTGTTAACTTATATTAGGTAGCATTAGTTACAGACATACATATAAGTACGTATTAAATGAACTTGTGTGTATATGTACTCTTTTGCCCTGCAAGCATTTTCCATCTTTAGACAATAGTTGTCCCGTTTAGCCAAAACCATTCGCTTATGTTATCTTCTTAACGATGTACTAACATAGTTCGGAAAAAGTGTGCAACGATAATAAAATTTACTTCCAATAAGAGTATTTAGTAGTTTTATATTAATTTACCTTATTAGTATCCGTTTTGATACTCAAACCTAGTCCTTATAGTTTGAATTAATTTTTTTCTGTAGTTTATACCCAAAATCGCGTTAAGAAGATCTTAAAATGTACACTTTAAGGTTTGATGTTCCACTACTTGTGGTAAGTTCAGCCTAATGGCGGATCTCCCTAAGTGGTGTTTATAATCACCAAAAACGTCTGTCTTTTTAGCAGCGCAGGTTAGATAGCTCCAAGTCCTACACTGAAATAATTTTCTGAAGAATTACGTTAAAATTTAACCCATGTTAGGCTATATTGGATTAATGAATAATGTTTCATAAACCCAGATTTAATGAAATGTTTCATAAAATCGATTTAAATTAAATGAATGCAAGAAGTTTTATGGAGACATTTTATTAACATAATAATGAAAACTCAATAGTAAGCTTCGTTCACAATGCACTGTGAAAGATTTAGTCATTCTACTGAGAAAAAAAATATCTTGGAAAAAAAATTAGGCTATACTTGTGAATTGTGTAACAAGTCGTTACCAGGCCAATACACACAGAAATTGATTTTTTCTGTGTGTATAAACTATTTCAAAAAATCGGCGAAGTTGGACCAATGCCAGGCCCATCTCCCATCAGAATGTTTAAAATAAACAATAAAGTAACAATAAGTGTTTAATTTTTTCTTCATTAATTTTTATTAGCAAATCACACACACACAGAAAAAAATCAATGTAAAATCGTCGAAAACAAGGTTTATTTTACCGTTTTCGGTAGTGATTTGGCTTCATTGTTACTTCATGTTAATTTAACAAGATTTTACAATGACTTGCGAACAACATATTTTTTCTTTTGAATTAACTATAATTCATGTTAATGTAACATTGCAGTATAGTTAGAGCAAAATGTCATTTATACTGAAATAACAATCCGAATCACGTTATTTCTGGTTGAAACAACGTGAATTTCATGTAGAATCAAATTGGTTTGAGTGTGATATAACACTGTGAAACACTTACCCTGTAACACATGTTTCACTTATTTGGTATTCTCCTTTGTTAACAGAAGCATCAGCAGAATGGCCCCATATGGTTTTCATCATCATTCTACTTTGAAAACTTGATGTACTATTTAACTGAATAATTTAAATTAAAAGAATACGGGAACTGTCTTCTTTTTATAGCCTATTTTACACATGAAAATAAAAAATGTACCTACTTAAGTATGGATGCATGTTAAATTATCAAGAAGAACTTTTGATTTTAATATAAAACAGGTTTTTATGGATTCAATATTGAACAATGTTATTTTAATAGTGAATTATATTCAATATACGTGATTTAAGTTTATTTTAATATTTTTCATTTCAAATTAATATGAAATAATGATAAATTTAAATAAAGGGCATACTTTTGCAGAAATTTACTATGATTCTCAATCAACATTTTGCCATGTTAATTTAACATTGGCATTTTTTCTGTGTGCGTTTTGTTCAGTATAATGCTTTCCACCTCATCTTAAATTTTATATGAGAATTAGAACTACACGCAAAGAAAAAACATGGTTGTGGTAAACATATTCTAAGAGCAACATATTATGATAAGATTCATGATTGTAGTCACCATATTACGATTGTTATTAAATCATATTATGACCAAATATGTTCGTAATATAACATC
The DNA here is from genome assembly GCA_949318255.1 of Pollenia labialis. Taxonomy (NCBI): domain Eukaryota; kingdom Metazoa; phylum Arthropoda; class Insecta; order Diptera; family Polleniidae; genus Pollenia; species Pollenia labialis. The sequence continues at coordinate 116,992,464 of OX439142.1, forward strand.
ATAATATTTTTCTCTTAATCATATTATTATCCTGTTAATCATAAAACGTTAAGAAGTTATAATATTACTGTCATGGTAATCATAATAAGTTAAGAAGTAATCATATTACTGTCATGGTAATCATAATAAGATAAGAAGTAATCATATTATTGTCATGACAATCATAATAAGTTTAGAAGTAATCATATTATTGTTATGGCAATCATAATAAGTTTAGAAGTAATCATATTATTGTCATGACAATCATAATAAGTTTAGAAGTAATCATATTATTGTCATGGCAATCATAATAAGTTTAGAAGTAATCATATTATTGTCATGTCAATCATAATAAGTTTAGAAGTAATCATATTATTGTCATGGCAATCATAATAAGTTTAGAAGTAATCATATTATGATGCAAAGTGATATGAACTGTTATACATAAATTTTTTACATCATAATATGATACAACTTTAAACATAATATTTTTATTGGAAAAAAATACTTATGATAAAATAAAAAACATAATATAGTTACTGTAATCTTTTTGTCGTAGGTCGCAATTATTTATAAATTAGTTTATGGAGTTTTCATTATTTTTTTCTTAAAATAACACAAAACTTACCAGTAATTGTTAATATTTTGCACCAATATTTCACAAATTTTTCCACCACTTTAAGATTATTAACATTTTTTAGCAAAGATATTTTATTTTGTGACACTACAACCCTTTTTTAATGTTTTTTCTTTATTTTTTTTTTCAATTTCTTGTTTATTTAAATGGTTATTTTGTTATTTCTTTTTTAATATTTTTCTTTTTTTTTTTTAATTTCTTGTTTATTTCAATGGTTATTTTTTTATTATTTAGCCACTCTCTTACAAATAATTCGATATGTTTATGTAAAACACGACACAACTAATACAAAATTATTTTACAAATGGCGATACCAAAATATTATTAGAGTAACGATATTTTGATTGCATCTTAAACTTATTATGATAAATGTATATAAAGTTATCATGTTATGGCTATTAAATATCATGTTATGGCTGTGAGAAATATAATATGTTTTGAAAATTATCATAATTTAGTTGTTAGAAAAATAATTTTTTTTCGGTCAACAATACTCAAATTTATAATTGCGATAAACATTAATATGTTTACAGTAACTATAATATTGCTGATATTTAATAAAAATAACAATTATATGTGTACAACAACAATATATTGTTACAATAAACACAGTGTGGTTGCCGTAACCATGCCCAACCATATTTTTTCTCTGCGTGTACTGCTTATTTTTCCACAAATATGGAACGGTCAAGCCTTTCATTTTCGGGTGTCTTTAGCCCTACATCAAAAATTTCGTGGTATGTGGTATTATCACTCATTACTTGTTTTTTTTTTAATCGGCTAATCTCGGCAGATAATTTTATATGTGACTTAAAGTAGGTTCTTCAGACGTTCGTTTAAAATTAATTTGGTGTTGAAGCGTTATGAAAAAAGAATTTATGGACGATATTTGTTTTTTTCCTAACTTAATGAAAAGAGTAATTGTTTAAATTAAATTTCTTGGATTTAAAAATAAATTGTCATGATATTAACAGCGAATAAGCTTTAAAATTTAGCTTAAAACAAAAAACGAGTCGTTAAAAAATTCCATTCCAATAAAGAGTTACACGCTTTTAAAAATGAGCAATTTCATGTAATTGTGTTTTTGTTGTTTTTAATTCACTCAAAAAGTTTAAAGTACCGTTAAATTGTTATTGTTGACAAATTAGGCAAAGTTTTTTATTGATAAAAATATTTACTCAAATTGAAACTCAAAAAATTTGTTAACGTTTTCTAATTGCAAATAGTGGTGGTTGCGAGAAAAATTGTTGCTCCATTATAAACACCAGTGTTAATGTTGCTGGCTATTGTGAACGAAGCTTTATTGTGCGAAGTTTTTTGTATGTATTTCAATCAAACTTTAAACGACATAAACTCTATAAATTAATTACTTTTTTTTGCATTTTTCATGGCAGTCTTATATTAGTTTAATGATTATTATGGTTATCTGTTTCAATGCCCGGTTTGAGATGTGAATTTTATTTCGTTTTCATTTTCATTTTCTTGTTTTGTCATGTTATGTTCTTATTTTTTTTTTTTTTTTTTTTTTTTATGTATTTATTTCATTGATTTTCTAATACAACAAGACAAAACATATCTTATAATTTACAGTATTAGAATTAGACAAGTTACATATACAACAGATAACAATGTGACAAATTCTTTATAGATATAAATATAAAAAGAGAAGAAAAAATAAAAAAGAAGATATTAATACTTTTAAAGAAAAAATAACATAGATAATACAAAATTAAATATAAAAATATGTGTACATTAAGTTAAAGGTTCTATTTAAGGTACTCAATAAGTAATCTCCTAAATTTCATTGCGTTGTCGGTGCACTGCAAATAATAAGGGAGTTGATTCCAGAGACGTATGCTCGAAATAAAGAATTGACATTCTGAAAAATGAGTGCGGTATCGCAATTGTATGATATGTCTCCCCCTTCTCGATCTTGCAAATCTTAAACGCTCATATAGATACACTGGTTCTTTTGTTACAATTATTTTGTGAAGAAAAATTAAACTTCTCAACTTTAAAATGTTGATAAAAGAAATGCTAGTTAACCGGCGAGAATATGATGATATTCTATCAAACCTTCTTAGGCTATAAGTATAACGGACAATGTTATTGTAAGTTGTTGTAAGTTTCCTAACATCGAGGGAATTACAGGCACCAAAAACTTCCGATGCATATAATAGTGTTGGTAGAAGATATGCCTTAGCCAGGCGAACTCTTATATTAAGTGGTGTTAAGTGCCGTGTTGGCCATAAAGCGCGAAGCATACCATATATTCTACCACAAGCCTGATTTATATGATCGGTCCAAGTTAAGGTGCTATTAAACGTAACTCCGAGATTTCTAGCTGTATTCACAATCTCAATTCTTGAGCCACCAATAACAACATTCACATCTGTCTCAACTCTTGCACTTTTCCTGGATATAATTAAACATTTTGATTTACTCGGGTTGATTCTCAAACCGTTAGCAGATGCCCAGCAAAATATTTGATTCAAGTCAAAATTTACGTGATCTAACCTTGATAGTAATACGTCCCTTGTGCAACTAAGGTATAACTGGACATCATCAGCATACATTTGAACACAAGAGTATCGCAGTTGCTGCGGAAGATCATTAGCATACATTGAGTATAACAAGGGCCCAAGAATTGATCCCTGTGGAACCCCTCTATTAACTGATAACGGACGAGAAGTTAATTCATTATTCACCACAGATTGACTTCTATCAGATAAATAGGACTGAATCAAACTAGCTGCAAGTGCCGAAAACCCAAAAAATTTCCTTAGTTTCATGCAAAGAATGGAATGATGAACGCTGTCGAATGCCTTAGAATGATCCAATAGAACCAATATAGAAATTCTGCTGTTATCCAAATTGCCCCTAATTTCTTCTACAACATCAGTGAGTGCGGTAATGCAACCACGCTTTGGTCTGAAACCAGATTGGCGATCTGTAAATAGTCTGTTTTCATTCACATGTTTATATAATTGTTTATGTAATAAACGTTCAAAAACTTTACTAAAATATGCTATAATAGCTATTGGACGATATTCGTTATTGGTTTTCGGTATTGGAACAATTTTTGCATACTTCCAAATTGTTGGAAATATATTGGTCATTATAATGTTATTAAAAATATGTGTTACGAAACGAACTATCCAAGGTAGAATAAGTTTTACAAACCTGGGGTCAATTTCATCTAAACCGATAGAATTCGATTTCACAGAATAAAACGCCTCAACTACTTCTAGTACATCAACACACTGAAAATTAAATTCAACCACAGAATCACCAAGAGGTAAGAGATTATCATAAAAATTCATCTGAATAGTGGGATGTTGATTCTTGACAAAATTCTCATTTAACGAATTAACGTCGACATCAAATGACGGAATCGTCGATTTTCCAATACCAATTTCTCTTATGTGCTTCCATGTTTTCTTGCTGTCTGTTGCAGCGTTAAATTTGTCGAAGTAATATGAAGACTTGTTACCTTTTATTTTAGAAACAACCAATTTTCTAGTCAATCTAAATTCACGTAAACATTCAGGTGTCCTGTATCGTTTCCACATTTTATAACAATTGTCACGTCGCTGTATAAGCAATTTAACCTCGTTCGTAAACCATGGCTTTGCATCCTTTCTGATTTTTTTTTTTCTAATTGGAACACTTTTGTTATACATGTAAATAATAGCGTCATTCAAAAATTTTACTTTGCTATCAACAGATGGTAAATAGTACATCCGCTCCCATTCAATATGTGCAAGATCATGTTTTAGAGACAAATAATTAATGTTATTGAAATCACGGTAGCTAAATATTTTATCTCGTTGCATAAACGCAAAGTTATAAGATATAAAAACAGCATCATGCCTCGAAAAAGCAGTCAAAGCTAATTGTTCATAAGGTAATACACTATGTCTTTTACTAACAAAAAACAAATCCAGAAGCGTGGAAGAGGTAGATGTAAAATGTGTTGGCCGCGAAATGTTAACCGGAAAGAGATCAAAGACTGACATAGTAGTAGAAAGTTCGGTAGTGACAAGCAAATTACTGTTAAAATCCCCTGCGATGACAACATCAGAATAAGTTGCCGACAAGAGTTGTAGTTTGTCTATAAGTAAATCAAGTTTCCTGTACCTATCTGGCCTATAAACACATCCTAAAAGCATCTTATTACCTTGACAGTTTACCTCAGCAAAAATATATTCAATATCATTACTATCATTACACTTGCAAATAAATTTGCTTGAAACATTATTTTTAAGGTATATTGCAACACCACCACCATTTCCTAGCCTGTCAGACCGGTAAAGACGATAACCCACCATACCATACATGTTATCACCTATTTCAGCTTTAAACCACGTTTCCGATACACAGACGGCATCAACGCCAGAATTTTCAAATATGTAACGGAATTCATCCATCTTTGGTAATAAGCTCTGAGCATTTATATGAAATATACTGAAACCCTTCTGTCGATTAGACAAAATTCTGACCATGTTATAATTCCCATCTCTGGAATCAATTTGATTAAATGATGCATTCATCATTTAAACGACCCAATACAACGCAATAATTAAAAGGAGATTTTACATGTTTAAACAGGAAAGTTACAGATATATAAAAAGGTTTGCTTAACTTTAAGTGAATTGCATTTAATTCGTTTTTCAGCCTGCGAATACCTTAATCAAAATACTTTCCATTTTAATGGTTTGCAGTTCTACGTAAATTCCGAGTAGTTAAATTAACAATTAAAGGAAAAAGAATGTGAGAATATGTTGCTGTTGTGTTTTTTCTCTTTGTTTGTTTTGAACCTATTACTAACATTTAAGGCTCAGTTAGCCAGGAGTAACAGTAACCAATCTATTTCTTACAGATTGAGACGTAACATCTTACTGCTAACTGTCATCGTTCTAATTGCTTTACATACAACAAAATAAAGCTGATTTGCAACGTTACTGTTACTCTTGGATAACTGAGCCTTTAGATACCATCACTTTTAAGTTATCGTATTAATTTTTTTTTTCATTGATATTATGAAACATTGCAATTTACTATTTTTCACAAATTTTTAGGAAAACAATATTTTCTAGCTGTAAGAATTTCGATGTAAGAGAACTTTATTGTGTTTTCATTGATTAACTTGGAGGCCACACCATCAAGTTTTGCCTTTCAGTTCCTCGCAATTTGCAATACACTCTTACTTTTTAAATTGGCCACGATATTGCTTTCATTATAACCTTCCTATTTGATTGGCAATTTTATATTCAATTTATTAGCTGGTCACAAATTAATGTTGGCGCTATACTATATATTTCCTCAAAAATAAATGTGCTTTATTAAAAATAAAATTGTGTTTTTAAGAATTCTTGTGCTTTTTTACAAAATTATTTGAGTCAAGCTACTATTTTGAGTTGTTTTTTCACAAGGGGCTTTTTTAAATTGATATTGATTATCAAAATTAGTGCAACCTGTGCCACAGCTGTCAATTCAAACAAGTTTTGACAAGCAGTTAATTTGCAAAACTTGAAAGTGATTTATTGAGAGTGTGGCTGCAGAGTAAGTGACATTTTTCCTTGAAGATATAAAGTTACAAAAGCTTCTTTTATTTTTCAATAATTTAATATTTATTTTTTAAATATTTTAGTCAATTAATTATTTTAATCTTTGAAATATGGTATCTCAACTAGTTGGATTTTTCTTCTACAAGAAATATCCAGTTGTTACGATATTACGAAAATAAATTTCGTAGTATTAATGAAATTGTTTCATTAATTTTGTAAAATTGCATTTCTGTCATTTATTTATTTTTTTGGGTTAAAGAAAAAAAATTAATTATAATTTTATTCATTAAATTTGAAAGAATTATTTCAGTGAAGGCAAGGAGCAAAAATATGATTCTGCTTGATTTCGCTAACACATGGAGCTCTAGGTTAACGTATTGTTTCCACCAGTGCTGGGAGCAGCGTGGGGTTAGGCCGACATAACAGGCACTTACGTTAATCCCAAAATAACTTTTATTTACAGAAAAATATTGGCTATTTCACTGTATATTTTTGTTCGTTTCTGTATGGTGACAATGTGTAATAGTTTAGAAAAGTTTTTACAAACTTATTTTGGTTAGAAGCCTCAATTTATTAGAAAAATTAACTTGCCTTACTCTTCAGAACATTATAATAGCGCAAAATTCATTTATTGAATCTTAGATAATTGTTTTGCTTTTTTTTTTTTTGTTTTGCGCAATTACTTTTACAACTTTTATTTTTCTAGTTTTTAAATTAAATAGATTTCACATAAATGTTTTCATTATTTCTAAATTTATATGTTTTTCTGGTACCCACAACGATCAGATAAAAATAATCACATATTTTCAAAATTCACGCATTTTGCTTCTCTACTGTCCACTTTTTAACTGCTACTCTTTACGAAGAAAGGGGAATTTTCGCTTATGCTCCATTTTTCATTGTTATACTTTTAAAATTATTTGAACAACTTTTAAATAACGAATAAGACGAATTTAAGAGATCATAATTTTAATCTAAAGGTAAAAGTACATAACACGCGTAAGTGCGCGCGCGCTCTATAGACTTCTGTCAGAAAAGTTAAGCTAGTATTTTTCCATAGAACAAGTTACATGCAAAATATGTTGACACGTTTGCGCCAGAAAGTTGGTTAACTTTGATCTTTTTACCGCGTTGTGTTTTTTTTTTGACAAGTAATCAGCTGACAATAAAAAAGAATAATTTAACAAATTTTGAATCATGAAAGAAAAACATATTGGAGAGGTTTAAAAACATAAAATATATATAAATAGAACAAATTCAATAAAATAAAAAATATCTTGATATATTTTCGAATCAATTTTCAATGTACAAATAAGTAAATAACGCGCGTTGTGTGACTTGTAATTTTTCATGCGCTAAAGTTTTTCAACGCTCGACAAATGTCGACGAATTACAGCGTGTTATGAAGTACATTACACCTACTTATAGGGATTTAAGTTGTTGTGCAAAATCTACTGTATAACTTCTAACTGCGACGAAGTAGTGACATTTTGGTAGACAGTCGAAAAACTCTCTTCTAAATGCTTGAAAGGCTTCTACTTCATGTAATGTTTAGGTATAAGTTTGCAAATAATTACGATAAGGAAGAGTGGGTCTTACTACTTGTTTTTCAAAAGTCTTTTATTGCTTCATCGTGTCGTTTTTCCTGACGTTTTCTTTCTTTTTAAGCTGTTTTTCGCCTGTCATAGTGTTGTAAATGTAGCCAAGAGCACAATATTTTGCTAAGAGATTTTTATCACTTGTTAAACGTTCAATGTTGTTTATGCGTTTGTTGTTTGAAGATAATAAAAATTTCCTTTTGATGCTGGTTACAAAAAGCATCATTTTAATTATGGGAAACACTAACAAAAACACAATAAATTTTTTTTTAAAAATTGTTGATAGGGATGTACTTTTTATAACCCAGTGGTATGAATGGTGAATAAGGGTTTAATAAGTTTGTTATTCCGTTTTAAACACAAAGAAATATTAATCTAAGACTCCATTAAATTAATATTTCAGTCTGTCTTTAAAGACAGTTTTATGGTTAGTAGGTTCAAAAAATTAACTTTAAACTTTGTCAAGCCAACGTTTGCAAGACAATTTAATTTTTGTGACCAATCTTGTAAATTTTACAAAATTCCATTTATTTACATAGTCGTTTATGATAATAAAAAATGAGATCATTTAAATAAGCCGTAAAATTTAATAAGAGAAGAGATTTGATTCATTAAAATAAATCTTAATAAAACTAAAAAAATTTTTATTGTTGAAATGAAATTTAATCTAATTATGTATTTAAATCGACCAAAATAAATTTTTATTTATTTGATTCAAACTAGATAAATCGAAGAAACATTTTTAAATAATATTTATTTTCTATTTTTGAAAGTTTTATTTATAATTTTAATTCATTTTATTCATATAAAATAAATTAAATCACCATTCTTCACACTTTCGCATGCATGAATAAAGCCTAACTATTTTGAATCTACGTCAGAAACGTTGTACCACACAGAAAAAATAGAAAATGGACTTTAATTAAACAATTCGTTCAGACAAATAAATATTTTACTGCAAAAGAATTGATCATATCAATTAACGGACTTGTATTTTCGAGTCATGCCACTCAAATTTAGTCAATTAAAAAATATGCACAAACATTTAAATTTATGTGTTTTTTTTTAAATTAATTGCAGCAAACAATAAATTAATTGCAAAATTTTAAGTACATCAATTCATTTTTTAATTGAACAAATTTTGGCAAACATTTTTTCTGTGCACAGGTGGAAATATCATTCCGATTTTAGTTTCTTCAATATTTTTCTTATATTCCTTATACGCCGCTTAAGTTTGCTATTTAAATTCATCCAGGTCGGTCACTAAATAAGTGAGATATGAGCAAAATCCACGACTTCCTCTGATGATTAGGTACAAGGATCTTGGTTGTGAAACACAACCTCTTTAAAAAAATGGGCGGGGGTGAAGTGGTTATGGCACAAAATAAATTTATTTATATCTAAATAACAGCAATAGAAAATTGTCCAAATTTGCTACATTTGCTGGGTTGACGATACACAACTACTCTAAAAATATGGACGCGATTGGGGATGTGGGTGTGGTACCTTCCATACAAAGATGTAATATATTTCTGCTTATCTTGAGAGAGGCATGAGTGAAAGTTTCCAAATTGGGTACAAACATTTTGTTTATCATTACACAGCATCCATTTTGTCGGCAAAAAATAGATTTATTTATATGTTAAAAACCAGCGTTTAAAAAGCTGCAGTTGAGATAGTAAAAGTCATAAGATTGTGCTGCAACTTCTGATTCATAAAATGAAAACAGTCGTAGTCCAGGCAAAAGCAAAAAACGAAAAGTTGTACACAACAAAGAACATCGGCACTCGACATGTTCGAAAGTGTTTGGTTTGACAGACTGAAACTTTTAAAAAATCCCGTAGTTTCCGTGTTTTTCCGATTTTTTTTTTTAAATAATACATGTGTACATTTTAAAATATTCGACTTGGGCCAAACTAAAATAACCGGTTAAAACCGGTCGAATACTATTAAATAAACATTACTTTATTTCTTGTACATACATAAATGTGAAGCGTAATTAAAGTCTTGTCTTAACATTTACTTTCCGCTTTTGAATTACTTTTACGTTTTCTTTTTTAATTTATCCAAATCCATCATCCCTTTTGTTACGTTAATTAATGGAGACAAATAAATCAAAGCTAAGTGCTATAAGCACATTCGAGACAGCAGGCTACCGACTTCAGTATGAAAATGATTTTTTCACGACGACACGGCTACATGGCTGCAGGTTGTTGCCTGTGCTTATTTTGTCGTTGTAGTCAAATAAAACTAATTTCTATTTTTGTTCACTAAAAACCAGAAAAAGTGTTGCTAATATAAAAAAATATTTAAAGAATAAGAGCTTAAAAAATTTTTTTGTTTAAAGCGGCCCATACACTTGCAATATTATTATAGCTGATATTCGCCATATTATACCCATTTCGTCCTATATTATGCAATAAGTCGCACAATGGTTTTATTCATTCAATAAAAAGGTGAACATAACCCATTGGAATAACATAAACAGCATTGTACAATGTTGCCAACATACATCACTTTAATTTCGTTGTGTAATAAAAATTGTTGCCACCTTCGAATATCTGTAAAATTGAACAATTTTATTGCAAGTGTATTAGCCGCTTAACTGAAAATAATACGCTTTAAATTGAAAAAATTATATAACTTTTTAGAATCCTTAAAAGAAGTTCTATAAAAAGATGTTTTTCGCGCTTACGCTTTCCAAGTTTAGGAGTTATAGGTCCTTAAAGATGCAAAATACTTTATCTATTTTTATTTAACCCTAAGATATTTGCTCTGTATTTCAGGATTTCGGCCTTGTGGAAATCTTATTTTCACTGCAGCAGTGATGCATAGCTTTTATATATTTACGTACGTACCCAACGTGATCTGAAACTTTTACAACGTGCGATGACGGGAAAAAATTTTTATTTTAAAAGCAGTATATATTTTTTTATTAAATCGGTTGTTAAAATTCAAATATTTTAAAGGATTTTAAATAAATTCATTTGTTTTGACGCTATAAAATGTATTATAAATAAATATTTATATATTTTTTGGCTAAAATTAAGTTTGTTACTAGTCATGAATTACGCATGTTTTTCCATTTCATAAAAGTTAAAAATAAATGATAGTGCCACCACTGGAACATAAATACATAATAAACAAAAACAGCTGTTTATAATTATTCAATTGTAGCTGTCGTCTTCAAAATAATTCCGTAGCTGACTACACGACTGTCATTGCACCCAGGAGCATTAGTAGTCGTGTGTTCGTATAGGCTGCTGTGGTGTATGTATTTAATGTATAATTCGCAATGTATGTAAACATACGTACATACATATGCATGAATTTGATATTCTTTTTCATATACTTAACTCTTTTAAAGATTTTTCTTTTGTTTTAGACAGTTTTACCTTTCCAAACATTGCCTGCTCCTTTTTTTATTTGATAAATATCTTTAAATTACCATGTTAATGTTTTCTAATATTTCTTTTTCACTCCTTCGTTGTGGGCAAAACACCCGTTTCGACTTAAATCGAATTATTGTGCTCATCTATTATGTATGTGCTAAAATGCCTGTGATTTTGTTTGAATGAGACGTACAGAATGTGCGATTTAAAATAACACTTTATAAGCTTTAACAAAATCCGCTTTAAATCCAAAGAAAAACAATATGGGCGTATCTGCTAAAGGTTTTAAGAAAATTAAAACAAAAATAAAATTTTGTTTGAGAAATTATAATGAAAATGAAAACGAAAACTAATTTTCGTATTTTATTGTTGTTTTTAAATTTTGTTTTCATTTTCTAAAAACAACTGCCTGTTAAATTCTTTAAAAAAAAAAGGGAATAGAATTAAAATATACGAAATCCTTTAGAAAAAAATTTTATTTGTATTAAAAAAAAATATTTTGTTGCTAATTGAATAATAAAATGCATTTTACAGGTGTATCCGCATAATTTATAAATAAAAAAAATTATATATCAAAAAATCCATAAAATTGATTAAAAGTCCCTAAAACTATAAGGAATGGCAAAAATTCGGTAAAAATTGTTAAACTAGCGGAAATATCCAAAAATTAGCTTACAGCGGCATGATAGCAAAGTCTACTTTTTATTATAAATCGTTAAAGCTGTAAAGAATCAGAACACTAACGGCTTTTTTATAATCGCTTTTATCGCGAACATGGCTTAAACTCGCGGAAAATTGCAAAATTTAAAACAAACCCGAAAAAAGAGCATACAAATTTAGGAGACAAATAATTTGTTGAAAATTTATGATATTAACATTTTTACTAGCATGAATTAATTAACCACATGGTTTATATTTTTCTCATGCTTTGAGAGGAAATCAGGGCAGCCAATAACTTAAAGTATGTTCAGACCTAACAAATATTTGACGAAAATATACAAAGAAAGCGTGACCAGTAAATTGATAAAACTTTAGCTTTATTTTAAACAATTTTTATTAATTTTCTAAACTTTATTTGTAATAAGACAATTGTACAATGTTATTTACAAAAACTTTAATGATGTTTGATTTAGCCAAACGCTTTGCAAAAACCAATAATTATTCAATAAAACTAGTGGTTACGTATGGGACGTCAAAAATTTAATTTGTTTGACGTCTTTAACGTAACCACTAGTTTTAAATTCAATATATTTGATGTCATGTGTGTGAACTATGTTAGCGAATATGTTAGGACAATAACTGCTTATAGCTGAGCCCTATTGCAGAATAAAAGATCTTTGCAATGCAAGGCAAGTACCTGCTTTTTGCTAGTTACCTAGGATTGCTCCGCGTACTGTTATAATTCAAATAGAAGCTGCATTGCAGTCTTTGCAGCACCATAAGAATATGCCCAATACGGCATAACCTCATGGTAATTTACGTAAATCTAATCCACATTCTACAAGAATAATTTTCGTAAAAATCGCTAAGAACTTACGCATAAACGAAAAACCTTACGCTCTATACTTGCAATTGGTGTAGCCTACCATACAGGCAATGGTCTTACCCGACTATATTTTCTTTCATGGTGTTCTTGTTATTAAAAAAAAAAAGTTATTTGTAACACATAATTTCTAAAAAGTATTTTAGATTTTAAAAAGGTTTAATAAAAAAATGGCCTTCGAAAACTCGGTTTATGGAACTTTAATTAATCTAACATATGTTTTTTTTAAATTTTAAAATTTCATAAAACCCTTTAGTTGTGCAGCTAAAAAACAATCTAAATTAATTTAATATTTCAAGTTTTTAATAATTGAAATATTTACTTTTTCCGTACATTAAAGCACTTTAACAAAAATGATCCATAATAATTTACCATCGCAAACAGGAAATTAAACTGAAATCGGTAAACTTCTCCTTCAAATTGTCTAACAAAAATTGCAGGAAACAAGTTAAACACAACTTTCATTTATTAAACAACATTTTTATATCTTTATCAAGGAAAATGTTGCTTGCTTCTACAAAAAAAAAATACAGAGAAACTTCAAAAATATGTAACGAACTTTCAACAAGCCTTTTTTTTACTTTGTTAAGGGTGTATTAGTTATACTGTTAAACTGTGTGTGTGCATGCGTATGTTGTTGAGTTCATGTGTGTGCTAAGTAAACTTTGTTAAGTTTGGCATGTTCACTCTAAAGCTGCTGTAAAATAAATGGACTTTTTATTGGCAGGAAAAACAAAATTCTACAGTAACAATAAAAATAACTTACAGACACAATAAAACCATTTCATTGAGAAAGACCATAAAATAACAAAAAGATATAAAAAAACATCAATCACTTTGTGGCTGAAATACTCGCAACTACAGCATATCGATGCAGTGGCGTTGACAGGCAAACAGGCGGAGAACGAGTGAACAGTAAGAAAAAAAAAACAATTTAAAAACTAACAAAATATAAAATAGGGTTTGCAACTTCCCGAGAAAACGGAAAACGTTTTACATTTTTCGGATTTCCCGGATTGCTCACTCTAAAGTAAAACAAAAAAACTATTTATTTAGAAATCTTTAAGATTTTCAAGGTATTTTGTAATTTAAAAATTTTCAATCGTAAGATTTAAACTTTTTGTTACTTAAGAACTCACACATGTGCTGATATTTAAAATGAATTTGTTGAAACTATCTTTAGATTATATTAAATAGCCAAGCTACCATTTTGTATCATAATCGAATCTTGTAGGAATCGGCATTTAGAGTAAATAACCACATATGGGCTCATTTTCGATCATAAATGATACGTTCGTTGTGAGGAAATGTTAACCTACCGATAAATCCCCTCTTAGAATCATTGTTGGTACGATTTGCTGATTCCTTTTTGAGTATCCCAGTAAAAACTTCGCCTACAAATTAATGTGTTAAGTAATCAGAAAAACATTAAAGCACTACTTACAATTCTACTGAATGAACCAATGAATTTTACAGAGGATGACCCAAAATGAACGCATTCAAAAGTAAGTCATTATTTTTTTATGTAAATACATCCAGATAAAAGTAGTTAAAGAATTTTTTATAGAAGTAGTAACAGAAGAAAGCTACTAAATAATGAGTGAAAGAAGCTTTTCATTTTGAAAAAGTAAGCGAAGTTTTAACTGGGATATGAACGAATCATATATGAATCATTTTTCTATCGCTCTAGTGGTAGATCAGTTTTTAATCATCAAAAGTGATCTGAAAAGACCCTTTTAGGCGCCTTTTACAAAAAATTATCGCCCAAATGCTAGCTGGAGATATTATTATTAAGCTGCGTAAGGTTTTCAATATCTTTTTTCCTAAAAAAGAATCTCGTGTTCAATATTAAAAACAATCCCGGAAAAAAACTCTACTGGTCACCCATAACCTTTCTCTAACAAAAAGTACGCATCGCTTACCTTCATCGCTAACGGCCTCTGTGAAACAACATATGAATCACATGTTTGTAAAATATAAAAGTTTATTCTCTTTTTATTTAAAGTAAAGTGATGTCGGCTATGTATTTGTTCATTCGCACACACGAACAAACACCACTATACAAACAAGTGTATGCATGTGGCAGAAAACACATTTACCACATACATGTGAATGGTATTTAGCGAAAGTTTAACAATTGCACGCCAATACAACTGTAACAACTTACTCATATTCATATACATACACACATACAAACACATGGCCATAAATCCTTTAGTCAACGTTTAACTGACGAAGGCGAGTATGGCGTTGATGATGATATTTTCAAGGACTGTTAGTGGCAACATTTGAATTTGCAACAACAATAAAAAACGCACAAAAAATCTTTTTTCCCCTTAAGAAAATATAAAAATATACAAAATAAATATAAAAAAATGTACAGCAATATTTTGACAAGCTCCTACCCAACTAATGTATATTTTCAAAAAAAGGCTCGGCCCAAATCATTTATTTTATAAAAATATTTTTAAGATTATAAAGACCTGTCATAAAAGTTGATAAAACTTTGTATTAGAATGACAACAACAACAAAAGAGAAAATATACAATTTAAATGAGTTTTTGAAAGCCCACGTCATGTAACATGTTCTTTTGATGGGAAAATTAAAAAAAAGGAACGCAAATTCAATTATTAAAACACAATTTTTCGCCTTCATCTCTGTAACTAAGTGAAGCGGACATTATGAGTTTGGGCGGATGTTTATAAAAGTCTCATTTTGTACCAGTCTAGAGAAATGTTTTAATATCTTTATGAAAATTACATGGCAAGTTAGAAATCGGCCAAAAATTATTTTGGAATATTTTATTTTCATTTTTTTTTTTTGCAAATGATTACCTGTGAAAATTGCTGGACGAGATCACAACCGCTAGGATAATTAGAACAAAAAATTTTATGTGTGATGTGATATATTATGATTGGAAATACAATAAAATAAACGGTCTATTTCATTATGACATCGTAATTATAAGAGCTAAAGATAAATAAAAAGATCGAGTAATTGATATCTGCTTACCTTTTCATTTTAGGCAATGATGTTAGCCGATCTATAAAATCGTCGTCACTTCCACTTTCCTTATCGGACGAAGTTTATTATGTAGGTGTTTCTTACGGGAGAAGCAAATAACAACAGAGTTTTCGCTATGGATTTCTTAAAATGAATTCGACTCATGGTATTCTGATTGGATTTATCATGCAATGCAATTTCCATTCATTGAGGTTGGCGCATTCCAATCTGTTAAATCAAAGTGCCAGTCACCAAAGAGATCCATGTTCTCCAGTGTATAAAGCGGATTATTTTCTGTGCAATGGCTACTGAGATAATTTTTATATTTTAACCAATTTATTGGTTTGGTTAACATCGCTACCATTACAAATATATTAGGGTTCATTATAGTAACAATTGTAGGTATGTGATAGGAAGATAATTCTAAGGAAGCTTCTACATAAATCGCTTCTGTGGGGATGTTTTTAGCCACCCCAAAATCTATGATTTCTGGAATTTTTTTCTGATCAGTAGGACAATATGTTGGTTGTCCGCTCGTGACGACATATAAGTCAATTTTAGAGATTGTGTTAAACAAAACACGAACCTTTTGTGTTATAAGTCGTGACCCCCAGAAAACAAGGTCCTAATAATTTATTATATTGGCTTTCTGATATCGAAAATCTAGATGGAGAGTATAAAGGTGAAATTACTATCTTTCGATTCAACTCTTCAACGTAACTGTTCGATGCTTGCAGATAAAATCTAACTACAATCACACATTAAGAGTGATGTCTGGGCAAATACCGGGTAAATGACGGATATGTTCCTTTTTTGGGAATTTATTTGGTTATTTGTAAAACACAAATGCATATGCCAATCATTAACTGTAGTTTAATTTTAAAAAGCTGGTTAAATTGCACTAAACTACAATAATCCGGAGTGTATTGATTTAAAATTGTGTAGAAGGTACACTCGCAATATTATTACAGTAACGGACTTTAGTTTATTAAAGAAGTATTCCGTTCAGTAATTTTTAAATAAATAAACATTTAAATTTCCAAGAAAATGTATTTTAACTGATTCTAACATTTACTCAAAAAACTAAGTGCATATTAAAACGGATTTTCAGTTGCAGTAATTAAATTAAATTCTTCTTTATGTAAAATTAAATGTAAATCAAAATAATTTTTGTGAAATTGTAATTTTAAATAACGAAAAGCTCATTTAATTTTTAGTGTCAAAAAATCAACGGTGAATTCCGTAAAAACAAATGAATATTCACTTATTTTATATAATTTAACTACCCAAAATAAATTTTTAGTTATCTATAAATAACGATTTGGTTGTTTTGTGTAAAAATTCCTATTTTCTATTTGTTAAAATTATTTAGTTAAATACTGATTCCTTATAATGAAAAGTTCTTCTATAAACAAAGGGTCAGTACAACAAAAGTAAAACAAACGTGTGTAACGGGGTAAGAAAATAATAATATTCGATTTCTCTCTCTCTTATTAGAAAAACAAGCGGGCAGGTGTCTGCCTGGTATTTTTTAGAAATTCGACTCTTCTGTGGACTAAACGAATATTACTGAATTTAATAAAATAGCTGAATATTCTTTTGTTTTCACGGAATATGTCGTTAACTTTTTGAAGGTTAAAATTAACTGAAATTGTAATAAAAAATAACTGAAATTGTAATAACAAATAACTTAAAATTCATTTGTTTTTACGGAACATGGCGTTGATTTTTTTGATAGAAAAAAATTACATGAACTTTTCGTTAAAAATAAATGAAAAATAAGTAGACCGGCTTTTACCTGAATTTTGTTCGTTTTTTACATTACAATTTCAGTTAATTTTACCTACAGAATATTGCATGTGTATGAGTGAAGCTAATATTGATTAAATTAAACAATGCATTTTTGTCCAATTTTTTACAAAAAGTTTATACCCACCCTTTAAGTTAATACCAGGTTAAAATAAGAAGCGTCCACTGCTCTATCTCGGGGGTCCTTGGTATCATATAAATATTTTAAACGTATTTCTTGCGGTCAAATTAGTTTGGGGAAACATCATAATTTAAAAAAAATGTTTAACTTTAAAAAAATTCTATATAAATAAAAGTAATATTATTTATCGTCCTTAATTCCCAATTTGTATTCTTGATAAAAACACTGAAATTTATTGTTGAAGGGATACGCTTTTCCTATGCGTATTTCACTGGTTGCTTATGCCAGATCGTCAGGAATCTTCATCCTAAGATTTTAGAAAAACTAAACCAAATGATATTTATTGTTGAAGGGATAAGCTATTCCCCTTCAACAATAAATATCAGTGTTTTTATCAAGAATTAAAATTGGGAATTAAGCACGATAAACAAAATCTTTTAAATTAATAAAAAAAAATTTTTGTATTCCCACAAAATTACTTTGGTAATTTTATACTAGAAACACAACTGGGACGAACGACGAATAATTCGCAACAATTATAATGCGAACTTGGCTAAAATTTGCAAAAATCGCGAAAATTCGCGAAAATTTTTAATATTTCAAACAGGCCATAAAATTGATTAAAAGTCTCTAAAACTATAAGGAATTGCAAAAATTCGATAAAAAATTGCTAAATTCGCGGAAATTCGCAAAAATTTGCTAACAGCGGCATGATAGCAAAGTCTACTATTTATTATAAATTGTAAACCTGTAAAGAATCATAACCCTTATAGAAAAAAATCGCTTATATCGCGAACATGGCTAAAATTCGGAAAAATTGCAATATTTAAACAAACGCAAAAATTTATTTGAAATCGCTAAATCAGTTTAAAATATCAAAATATCCGATTATAACATAAAAAAGTTTGCAAAAATGGCGAAAATTCGCTAAATTTTCAGTTTTTTTAAGAACCCATAAAATTGATTAAAAGTCCCTTAAACTATAAGGAATGGCAAAAAATCGGTAAAAAAATTGCTAAATTAGCGGAAAATCGCAAAAATTTGCTAAAATCGGCATGATAGCAAGGTCTACTATTAATTATAAATCGTTAAAACTGTAAAGAATCAGACAACTTACAGACACTAATCGCGAAAATAGCTGAAATTCGCGAAAATTTGCAAATTTGAAACAAACCCAAAAACTAATTTGAGTTTGCTAAATCGAAATGAAGAACACCAAAAATGCTTAAGTTATCCACTTTCGAGTGGATTCGGATTCTAGAACAAACCCAATTAATAGTTTTTTTGTTGTTTTTTTTTTTTTTTTTTGTTGAAATTTGGTCAACCTATGATTTGATAAATGTTAACAAACAAAGAAATTTTAATAATTTTATTGCTAGTTAAAGAAGATGAAAATGGATGAAAATGTTTTTATAATCAAGCGTCCAAGGTATTTATTTTTATAAATTAAAAAAAATTCAAGTCTTAATAATACCTGGAATTTACGCACATATTGTGTCTCATTTGACGAATTTACGCAACGAGTTCTTGCCGACGAATTCGTCGTACTATGCGAAGTTCGTCGTTCGTCCCAGTTGTGTTTATACCATTATTTCTTTTAAAATTAATGTCAAAATACCAGGGCTGTGGAGTTGTCCGAAAAAAGTACTAACTCCGACTCCGACTCCAAACGCTGAAATTTTTTAAGTGCGACTAAGACTCCTACTATAATCTTGATGCTAAATGTATATGAGACTCAGTGATGTTAACTTTTATGTTTTCTATGCTTTTGAATTTGTAAACATGTTGTGGACATTACGACACAGCTCTGATGGGCATTTTGACACTTTTAAAAGCGATCATCGGATTCAAGCATTTGAATTAACGGATATAAATGTTTTCTGTTTTTGCTGACTAATTAAATGTTTATGCACAATCAGCGTTATGTGAGAAATGTTTTTCGTGCGATTCGAGGAAGCTAGAGTACGCATAATCGACTTACTGAAACCACTATTGCCAACATCATTCGCAAATTTGAGTCCAGTGATCGTAAGTGCATGATACTCGACCGTTTAGACCACATCCAGCACGTAGTAAAGTGAATATAGCAGCTGAAGCTGAGAGTGTAGTCACTGGTCCATATTTCTTCAAAATTGAGGAAAATCAGAATAATACTATCAATGGTACCCTCGCACCTTGTTTTTTTCTTCTTTTTTTTACATTGCATTGTAATGGATGGTTACGGGAGGGAGGAAACAGACAATAGTGCTTATATTAGACTTGAACTTATTGAAAGTAAGAGGGTTATTCCACATACGAACAGTCAGGGCAAAAAACGAATTATCCTGTAATGCGTTGTACGATTTACCGGCCAATCGACCACAAAAGGATGAGCTCTTGAGGAAAAACGTGTATTACGAACAAACGTACGGGTATCGGTGTCGGCCAAGCGTATCATTCATGTTCTGCCTAATAGCACCAACATCGGATACGCTTGGCCTATAATCATATGAACACAAATGGCATAGGCTTGTAAAAGAGTAGTTATCAAACCCTATTTGAAAGGGAGGTCATTTAGAAAAATAAGAAATAGGGTAAGAGAAAGAAAGGAGCCATGCGGCACCACTGAATGAATTTTGAACTCGTTTGACGAAACCCCATCTATAACAAATCATTTCGTGCGATCTATGTGGTAACGCGAGAGAAATTATCACCGATACCAAATGCAATAAGTTTCTTGTGAAAACGTGCACCATGCCACCTCCGTCAAACGCCTTGGATGTTGAGGAATCATTTTGGTGAGCACTTAATTTCTCGTTTTGCTATGGTAAATTGGCCACCCAGATCATTCGATATCACACCATTGGACTATTTTCTCTGCCGATATGTAAAGTATTGGGTCTTCAGGAATAACACGGCCAACATATGCATGGCATCATTTTCAAACAGTAAATGCCATAAATTATTCTTTTAACCGATGATAAACTTTTTAAGTTCACTTTAAAATTTATGTTTTTTATTTTACATTATAATTCAAACCTCACCATGAATCACCCGATATATCTATTAACTACTGTTTTTATTTACCGTGCGCGGCCCGGTCCTGTGATAGCTGAATAATCGAGGATCAATTGTATATTTTTCATTTAAATTTTATGAATAAGTTTCAATTCATAAAAAACTTATGTTTTCCATATTTACAATTTATAGGAGCAATAAAACAAAAATGCCAAATAGTGCTCAATGTTCAATTAATCGATCACCATTTTTCTCAAAAACAAAAACCCTAAAAAAATTTAACTTCAGATTCGTGTTTTCTAGTCCTAAATTATCTATCAACCCCCAAGTTTTATCGCTGGGACGATATGGGTTAATTAACAGTACTAAGGAAAATATTAAAGATGCCAGTTAAAAAAGTTTTGTTGAAAAGTTAAAAAATAAGTTTTATATTGTAAGACCGGCTTTCAAGATTAATTAAAACAAGAAATACTTAGTTAAAAAAAAAACTTTGTAAAAGCCGCTTTTTTAATTTTAGCTCGGATTAAAAAGTCACAAATGACAAAAATTAAGACACTGTCATGCCATGAACAGTGAGATCGGACTTTAAATGGCAGCGCTACATTTAAAAAACAAAAAGGACTGTATTTTGGGGCGTGGCAAAAAAAATGTTCCTGTTTTAGAAGCTTCATTGACATATCTTTCATTCTAGGGGGTGACTGGCACAACTTTTTTTTTTTGTATGGAGGTCGACCCGGTCTAATAAATATAAATATATTTTTTTTTTTTTGTTTTGGTTTGGCTTGGTTCATCTAACCCTTTCAGACCAAGCTGAATCGATTTTGCGATCTACCTTTGTTTTCCTCAAATGATATTTTAATAATTTTTTTTCTATTAACCGGCAAGCAATGATTGTGAGTTCTTGTTTCTGTTTTAAAAAAATAAAAATAAACAACTAATCAGCAGAAAATTAAAAACTACAGCTTAAGTTTGATTGTGTCTTTCCACAAGTCTAAACATGCGTCCACAAAGAAAGTGTTTTTGTAAAGTGATATTGAAATACGTTTTTACTCATAGTAGTGGTAACTGTAAAATGAGTATTTGCAACAGTTAGGCTCGTTAGTGTTGATATTGTGCATAGTAACAAGGGGTCAACGCTCAAGAAAATACATATAGCACAATTGTGTTGATCAGATACAATTTGTTTTATGCTCACGTTTGTGCTATCTAATAATTTGACAGGGACATTTTTTGATTAAAATGACAATTATGATATTAAGGCAGTTTTAAACATGTTTAACAATTCTGATGCTGGCTTCAGTGTTGATGAAGCATGGTTCCCTTGTACTGTAAATACAGATGCACAAGAAAGTGATGAAAGCTCATGAATGAAAACACTTTCCCTAACACGACTGGCCAAACAACTACATCAGTTGAACAACCATACTTCTCGAACCAACCAAATACAGCACAACTACCATCAGTGTTTAGATCCAAAATACCAAACAGGCACGTTATATTAAAAAGTTTATCATTTGCTACACAAGCTGATTCCTCTGTGAGATACTTCTACAACACAGCGAAAGACGCTTATATTAATCGTAGACGGATTCGTTTGAGATTATCTAATGAGTCTTTTAGAAAGCACATCAAGAATCTTATGAGACTCATGTAGCAATGCCCTTACAACTCATGGAATGCTTAGAATAACTGTGTCACCTAAACAAGAGCATCAAACTTCGTTTTAATGAAGAAACTTTTAACTTTCATACAATTTATATGAAAGAAATTTTAAGATCAGGAATTTTACAACTTCCTGTTGGAAAATCTTATTTTGCGGATACTTATGTCGGGTTTTTTAAATAAAATTGTATTGACAATAAATAAATTTTCATGTTTTAAAAACGCTTCTTTTTAGGTAGCTCAGTAATTGTTATATGACTCATAAGGAGAGTCGCAAAAGGTTCATTTAAGATTGAAAGACAAGCGTGTCAGAAAATATAATAATAAATTAAAATATAATCATTTGAAGATTCTTTTACCTAGGGTTTACACTTGCAAGTGCAAGTTCGAAAAACTCAATACACTCACACTTTTTCACTAACACCATCACATTTTTCGAACTTGCAGCCCAACTTGCAAGAGAATTTGCTTGCAAGTAAATATTTGACACTTGCAGCAAGTAAAATGAAAAATGAAGAAACAGTGTTACCGTGGATAAATTTTGTATCAATTTTCTAGTACTTAGTAATATAAAAGTAATGTTTATGCGGATTTTATGTGTATTTATAAAAAATAACAAATAAAAAAAGCACAACTATACAACAACGCATCTTGATGGCAATATTAATCATAAATTTTAAGCATTTTGAAAAAAAAAAATTGCTAATCAAAATATTTTCTGGAGTCACATATTTTATAAAATAAACATAATTGTTACATCAAGATGGACCGAAAATTAAATAAAAAAGAAATTATTAAATATATTTTGTTATATCCTGGTAATGTTTTTAACCTGGTAATGTTTTTAAGCCGAAAAACAAATCTTTTTAATAAGATGTTTTCGCTTTGAGAACATTTGAAGAATGAACTTAGAACTGACTGTGTAAACACTCAAGCTACTTGCAAGACTTTCGGCTTTTTTTCGACATTTTCGTTGATAATACATGCACTACTTGCAAGTAATTACTTGCATGTGTAAAGGCAGGGTTAGGAGTTGAATATTAAACACAATCGTACAATACTGTATGAACATATTGTTTATATTTTGCTCCGCGTGTACATTGGTCAAACAAATATGTTATACATGCATTATATGAAAATCGCTCAGTTTTTTAGTGATTTTTATAAAAATTTACAGCTTCAATCACTGTTCGTATTGTGAAACCACACGTTAGTTATACACTCAAAAAATTATGTAGTTAAATTCAAACGAAATTTCATTTGAAACAACTTAAAATTCATTTAAAAAACGGATCATTTACATTTCATTTAAAACAAATGATTTTTACATTCATTTTTAATTTTTTTATTTATTAAACAGCATATTCCGTAAAATTTAATAGTTTTTACTTTTAAAAAATATATTTTAACCGAAAAAAATCAAACTACATAACAAAATAAATACGGAAAAACATTATTTTTTGGTAGTTTGTGTTTTGAATAACAAACACAAATGTTGAAAAATAAAATTATTCGTAAAATAACTATATTTTTATTCAATTTTAACAGTACGGAAAACGAATTTAATAACCCACAATCAGTTACTGTAATAATTTTATAAGTGTACTGTTTTTCTTCAGACACTGGAACAAGACGACATTGATGAACAAAATCGCAGCCATAAATTGTTTTTGTTGGTACATTAAGTAGTCATCTGTACCTTTAAAAATCCGTTGGACGTTGGATGATGGGAAAAGCTGTATGCATGTGTTTGAATAAAATTAAATAATGTAAAAACTAAAAATACTAAAATACAAATATACCTTAAAAAATTGAGTTTATTGGAATTAATTTGATTTTTTATCAAATACATCGGGAAAAAGGTTTATGCAACCGGTTAAAAAAATATATTGATAACGACAATCAAATCTCTTGTTATGAACACCAATTATGTGTTAATATAGTTGCAACTATCATATATTCGGTTATAAGCACAATTTTATTTCTAATAATAATACTTACAACTAAAAATATTTGTTGTTAAATGTTGCTATCAAAAATATTATGCTAAGCAACCGACGAAATTCGATTGGCGCCAAATTCGGTTGTGATCACGAATCTGTTTAATCTGTGTCGAAAATAAATAGATCTAAATTAAATTTTGCCTCAGATTTAAGACGAAAACAAATTTTTTTTATCAAATATTTGTTAGGTCTAAACAAACCTAAATCACTTTTACCCATTAAATTATTTAAGAATTGTATAGTGCTACCTATTTTATAATTTTGCTGTATTATTTATTTTCTCCTTACCACATCTTTTCATTCTGTATAGATTATTTATTTAAATGTAGACCCCTTGGATATGTTTGTGAAATGTTGGAAAATTAAGAGAATATATTTCTTCCCTTAGTATCACCTTAAGCGGTTTTTCTATATGAAAAAGCAATTATTTGACATCTTTTATTTATGTTTCCAACAGACAGAAAGCAAGAATGCCATAGTAGAGAATTTCAACCATTTGTAAGGATAGAAAGCGGCTTATTGTTGTGAACGAAACTCAATATCATTCTATATTTTTTATGACTTATTTTATACTTTCATTTTTTTCCTATTTTCTAATATTTTCCATTTTCTTTAGCAATTAAATCTATTTTTTTTTTAATACTTTTCTTTGTTCTAGTTACAAAGTGTAAATTTCCTTCTACGATATTTTTTTCATTTCAAACAAATGACACTCATGTTTTAAATACTTTTTTTTTAATTTTCTTCTTTTTTAAATCTTGTTCCCATGGAAGTTTCCAATTAACGTGTGTTACTTGTTTATTGTGAAACACAAAACATGTTCACCCTGAAAAGTTGGCAATTAAAATTGACTTATTGTCCACTTTATCAAATATTTGTGTTTCGTAAGTTTTTTTTTGTAGAAAGTTGTAAAAAGTTTTATTAACCATTAAAAATGTTATAAATTCTTGTTCAATGTGCAGAAAATTATATTAACACATGAGAATTTATTTATTGGGGCAAGTGGACGTTTTGTAAAATAGTAAAATTATGGAATTTTTAAATTTTTAATCTATTTTAATCCAAATTCAAAATAAGTGAAACATTTGTTTATACCCTACAGCACTAGTGGCGAATGAACGTATACTAAAATTGTCATTACGTGTAAAACCCTTCTTAATATTTATTTCAGACCCTAGAAATTATATAGTATATTTTGGGTCCTTGACTAATTCTAAGTCGATTTAGCCATGTCCATTTATGTATCTGTCTGTCTGTCCGTCTGCTGAAATTACGCTCACTTTCAAACAACTGATTCCATTAATATCCTGCGAAATCGGTTAAGTAGAATAAGAGTTACGAATTCAAATGTGGAACCAGCACTCTTAAAAATTGATAATTTTGTTTTGATTAGAAATCATCGCTCAAAAGAAAAATCAATCCATCCGTACTCAAATCAATCCGAAGCGGTATTAATAGTACGGTGAGTACGGATTTTCTTGAATGAAGTAGAGAAAGATTGATTCCAGTACGGATTTTAATTTTAAAACTTAACTTATCCACATTTAATCCCGAATTCGTACCTCAAATAATCCGAAAATGAGATTGATTAACTACAACTAAGAACCAATCTTTGTTGATTGAATACCGAATACGCAATTGAAATAAACCAAAAGTGAATTAGAAGGAGAATTTTATTTTGATTGATTTACTTACCCGTTTTACATAATTTCAATTATAAAATTCGAGCATCATTCCCGGTATAGTTTTTACTTTAAAAACTTAAAATAAACTAAATGAGAAGCAAGTGTTCACAATTTTACTTTTTAGACGTGAAAATCCTGTTGGTTTTGTTGTTTCTACACAAAACAAGCAAATCGTATTTTTCACTTCTTGTGTGGTGTTGTTGTAGTGTCTAAAACAAACTTTGATATGTTAAATGGGATTAAAACGCTCACTTTGTAATTTTGGTTTCAGAGTGGCATTACTAACGAAAAGTTTATTTTTTTTTATTTTGGTTTAAGAATTTTGTACTTAACATTTTTATTTTTTCGAATTTATTCTATGAGCTAAATTTCAGTTATGTATTTTATAAAGCTTTTTTGAAATAGTCCTATTCCTTTAATTTTACAAAAAACCTTTATAAAATACATAACTGAAATTAAGCTCATAGAATAAATTCGAAAAAATAAAAAATGTTGAATATAATAAAGTAACCTTTGAAAGGAGATAATTCCCAGCTTCAATTTTGTACTTATTTAAAGAAATTCCGGAATTGCTGTTCGAAAGTAAGCCGTCGTCCCTGCTATCAATTTCATGCTGATACTCAGTTGAATATCAATTAGATTTACATGGTGACTTTTTAACCATATTGGAGCGCCAAATTCGCCGGTCGGGTAAGCCAGAGCAAAGGTGGACGTTCTCAGGCAGTTAGCAATGGGCCCCAGCTTGTCCCTGTGGACTTCTAAGGGCCATTATTACAACTTGCCAATAGTTTAAAGTCGGATTTTGTTGGACCGATAAATAGCTTTGCATTATTACAACTGCCATTTTTTATTGCTGTTATTTTCAATAATAATAATATTTAATAGAATGAAGGTTTTATAATACAAAGATATTTATCGGTCCGACAAAATCCGACTTTTAACTATTGGCAAGTTGTAATAATGGCCATAAATGATGTTTTTAATTTTTTAAGTTACTTTGTCTAGGCGTTGTTTTAACGATAACATTCTGGCACGGGTTATGACCGGATTTTTCGAAGTTAAGTTTTTCGAAAGTGTTGTGCCATAAATGAGTTCAAAGTATTCTGTCTGCATCTATATGGATAAGGTGAAAACAACCCACCTCTGTTTTCGATAAGTTTGGTTTTAGTATCCATCTTCGGCAATAAGATCCAATTTTCGTTAGGGGTGTTTCTAGTGCCTTTTCAAAAATATCAAATTTCGAGTTTGGACATGCTTGCAGCTAGATCCTGGATGTAGGGCTTTAAAAGAGACGATCTAAGACTGAACCCTGTGGCAAACCATTGTTGAGCCTTTTCGATTTACGACTGCCATATAAATTCAAATAAACATTTAAACATGGCAACTGAGCAAAGCTAGTATAATTTTGTAGATTTTGCTACAAGGGAATTCTTTGTTTAACTTCCATTTTCCATACCGTGGCTTAGGCAGCTGTTAAGTTAACGAATAACACTGCTGTTTTTGAATATTATCGAAACTAATTTCGATATAGTTGGTGAATGCTCTTTCTTGATGTGTGCAGTTACGTCATTCTCTTTATCCTGTATTAGTAGTTCGAAAACTTTCAAGAGTACAGAAAGTATGGCAACAGGTCGATTAATCAATACATCCGCCGGATCTTTACCTCTTGAAAGATCCAAGAAGGTTGCCTGTGTACAGAATATCAGTAAAGAATCTAGCGAGGGAGGATAAGCAACCACTAACTTTCGAAAAAGCTCCAGAACTTTCTGATGGTCGCCCAATAATTAAACCTACGTTTAGTCTCCAACCAATACTAATACTAACGTCAGTGTTGTTAATAATTTTAAGAGCCAACTCTTTTTATATTCCAACTGTCAGTGGAGGGCATCACGATTCTGTACAGCCGTATATAGAACTTTTACTTATTTACTTTTTATTTGATCGATTGACACGTTTAATAAAATGAAATTTTCCATGTAGATAAAATTTAACGAAATAATGATTTACTTTCAATACAAATTGGACTTATTTTGCTTAACCTGAAAATAATAAAAATTAAGTTACATAAAAAATGTGTAAGCAAGTTTAACGAATTGATAAAAAATAAAACTTTAAGTGAGAATGAAAATGTTAGCAAAACTCAATCACAGGCAATAGAGGTTATTTATTATTTTCCTTAACTTTTTTTGAATCTGTAGTGCATTATTTCATTCATCATAAATTATTCATGGTTCAAGAATCCTTAAAAAAATAATTTTATTGTACTAATTTTGTCTATTTAAATACATTTTCTTCGCAATTCAGTTATTATTATCTTTATAAAATAATAATTTACATTAATTGTTCGTGACCTTCTTTAACTCTTTTTTTATCATCAATGCTAATCAATTTTCGTTCAACAAAAATGTTTGCTAATTAATTCATTAATTAGAGTTATTACGAAAAAATAAATTTTAATTTTTGCGATAAAAAAAAAGAATGAACAAACTGAAATTTAAATTCATCTTAAAATAAAAATTAAAATAATGTCAGTGATTATAAAAATAAAAACAGAAAATATTTTTTTAACCACAAAAAGTTCATTATGCGAAAAACAATCTTTTTATTAGAATAATGGAAAAAGTTTTTATTTATTTTATTAGTTTTTTTTTGTTTTGTTTTTTTTTTTTTTTTTTGTTTTCAAATTGTTATGATGATTTTAGCTTTAATATATTTTTAACATAAAACTTTTTTTATTTCTGTGGCTTTTGATTTCCCAGGCGTAAAATATATTAAAATTATTATTTGAAATTTTAATCGAAGCAAATAAATGTCAATGTAACAACGAATGCAAAAACTGTGTGTGCACAGTGTTGAGTGACAAAAACATATAATTTTCTCTGTTTTGCAGAAAATAAATTAGAAATTTAAATAAATATTTAAAATGGATAATTAAAGTAATTATTTGTTTAATACTATTTTCATGAAGCAGTGATATTTTGATTAACGAATAAAATAATAAAATACTGCTTTAAAACTTATTTAATATTTGACTAAAGAAGCGTAACCACTAATTTTGTAAATAGTAAGTGTGATTAAACAGGGTCTTAATATCATTTAATAAAACTAACATTATTTTAATATTTTTTTGTTAAGTATTAATATTGGAATTATATTTAAGGTAACGTTTATCGTCTTATATATGCCAAGTGTGACCCAAGCTTAAGAATTACAGAGACTTATATTGTACTACTCCAAACGTGTTAAAATAAGTTCGTAATCGATCATAAATGTTAAAAAGAAAACATGAAATTTCGGTATATTTTAATTGAATCTAAAGTTTTTGAAAATAAATCAGCAACTAATTTAACAATTTTTGTTATTGAATCGACAATTTTCCTTACTGAATCAAGAAATTTTCGGTTTTTGGCTTAAATTTATTAAAAAACAATTAATTGTTATATTTCGTTCTTTTTATTTAAATAAACGTTTAAGACTTTGACATTTCCGAAGATTTTTTTTTTTATATAATTAAAAGCTTGCCACACTGTTATTCTTCTCTTTTTAGCAAAACGGAAATTACATTTAATCGTTTTTATTCTCAACCATTTTTTCACTTTCTGCGAATTGTAAACACTTGCAACAATCTGTAAAATTAAATAATAAAAATATTATTCTGTTATTTATTTAAATTTATTTTAAAAAAATTTATTAATTATTGCGAATTGAATATTTATTTGATCATTGCTTAATTAATAAAATTCCCCCTTCACTTATTTATAAACTTTAATAACATTCTATAAAAAAAAACACTAAAAAAGTACATTTCTCATATTAAATTTTTAAAATATTTACAAATTTATTTTCTATTTTACTGATGTCGTTGAATCACTACATCCTACACTTGAAAATTTTGCAGACAAAAAGTTTTTTATTTGGCAATTGAAATCGTGCAGAAAAATTGTGCAACAAATTTGAAGATGGTTTTCTGATGAACTAAATATAAAAAACAAATTTTAATTGCTGAGAAATATTTTTAAAACTAATTTAAAAACATATCCGAATATTAAATACACTACAACATAAAACCTTTGACAACAAAAAAAGTTTTCTTCTTTGAAGTTTATTTAAGCATCTGACATTTAAGGAAAGAACATTTATTTTATTAATATTTTCATAATCTTACCGCAATTTTTTTTTGTAAAGCAAAAACAAGATTGCTTTAAGGTTTCTCTGCAACTACTTAGCTAATTCGTTTTTAGTTTTGTTTTTCTATTATTTGCGAAAAAAAATATTGTGGTGTGTCTTTTAACGATATTAAACAACATCTTCAATAGAAGCAGTCTTAAAAAACAATTTAACCTTTGCTCTCATGAAGACACTTTTGTATGTAAACTTATGGTATCTACCAGGATAGATAATGCCTTTCTTTATCCATTCAATTTGTTAAAGGCATTTTATGAATGTACAAAATTGTTAATCAAAAAATCTAATATTATAAGCATACTTTATAAAGTCGTTGACACAATGGACAAAATGTTGTTTTAATGCTCAACCAAATGAACAACAAGAAATTGGACTTTGGCGATGTTTTTATGCCAAAAATTACATACAAAATACAGTTAAAAACTCTCGGCGTATATTATTCTTGAAGTCCTTGGGTATAAATCTTTGAGTATCAAAAATAAAATCGCATATTCGAAAACACAAAACATAAAAAAACTTCCCCAAACTTTCTTTAAAAATTGTTTGTTGTTTATTTCTTAAAAATTCGCCAAATTTTGATAACTGAGCCGAGAGTAATTTTAAAGTTGATGAAAACTGTATAAGTTATTAACAAATAAAGATCAAAATAGCTGCCTAGGTAGATACTATGAGAGCTAAGGTTCAAAATTGATTTCACAATCCATGTGATATTTTATTAATTTTAAAACTTTTTTTCATTGAAATTTTAAAAATTTCGTTTGGAGACGAAATCATTTTTATTTTAACGATTTTATAAAATGTTTATCGTTTTGTTTTTTTGTTTATATTTGGAAAAAGGGTCTCCAAATTGGAGGTATTATCGCTTAATGGAAATCGCTACAGGGAGACGATCCTAAGGTTTGTGTGCCCGAAAATGAATGGGCTCGATTTAGATGAGTTTTCATAGTATTCCATTTTAGCTCCTCAGATGGAAGATTATGCGCATCGTTAACTTGACGAAATTCTCAATAAGTTTGGTGTACAAAGTGCGAATTCTGGTGTTTTGCCACAGTACACTGAAAAATTCATACACAATTCATTAGATCTACAGTTATCCTTATCGGCAGTTCTATATGAATAAAAAAAACCTGTTTTACATGTTCTTTTTAATATTTCTAATTTGACAATAGATTAGATCCTATAAAGTATATTTGTCTGTCCATCCATCAGTTTGTCTTTCCGTGTGTTTGTTAAAATAAGTTTTCCAAATACCCCAGGTATGATGGGGACTACATTGTTATATATTTATGTATATCGAATACAGTCCGGAATAAAGGTATATCTCTAAAAAAATAGCTAACCTAAAAAATGGTGTACCCACCGGGTGACCCGCTTATAATCTTTACTATTTTTTACACTATCTGCATTTCTTTTCCAGTTCATTATAATTTTAATCCACTTTCTTTAACAACACATTTTTATTGCTTACTAAACAGTTTTTGTCACAAACCATAAGGAAAAATTTGAAATATTCTTCCTTATTCTTGAAAAAAATTTGAAGGCTGTAAAGATAAAACAATAAACGAAAAATACTTGGCAAATAACTATAAAACTACTTATTTTGTCACAGTTAAAAGAGCCAATAGCATCGACAAAAATCTTGCAAATATGATGAAAAACAATCTTAAACTGTTGAATTGCAATAAAAAGACAATTGATCCTTTTTTGGCCCCATCAGAATGAGCAAAAAAACAACGAAGAACAAAATGACACAAAAATGTTTTTTATTTTATTTATTTAAATTACTCCAATATTTCGATATTCATTGAATATCACCATCAGGGATAGTCTAAAAACAACAATATACATAAGTTTAAAACATCATTAAAAATTTTTTATTACAAAATTAGTAAGTTCTTGTTTGTATTGTTATAACTGTTTAAAAATTTTTTGTGATCTTTATGTTTATATTTATGTTTTAAACTTATGTATATTGTTGTTTTTAGACTATCCCTGATGATGATATTCAATGAATATCGAAATATTGGAGTAATTTAAATAAATAAAATAAAAAACATTTATTGAAAAACCCTATGACCTCGAGCTTGATTATTTATTTCTATTGAGATTCCATTAAGAAAAGGTCGAATTAAAAAACCAACTTTTATGAATTTAGGAATATTTAAAAACTGCAAATTTCTTATTTATATAATTCCCTTGTATTAAAGGATTCTATTTTCGATTTAAATAAAATTTTTGCTAAAAAATTCTTTAGAAAAATTTTTTACGGGCTTATAATACAAAATTTCATTGATGCAGTAATTTAGTAATTTTTTTTAGGATGTCATTCATTTCAATTTATAGTAATTTGAAATTTATACTTTATGCAGTCATTCATGTGTGGTAACAGTGATGCTCAAAATTGTTTAGCACTTTGTTTATGTAACTATTGACAACAACTGTTCGAATATTCCAAAATAAATTCTTTATGCAATTAGTTAGTTAGTTTATTGTTCTTTATTTTGAATTCATTTTAAGTAATCGAAATTGAACGTACGACTATGACATGACGTCGTCTGTCGGAAAAGGTTATTATATACATAGAACAAATATTGTTTTATGTTACATAAAAATTAATAATTAAATTCAGTTATTATTAATTTATAATATAGCGGGATAAATATTTAAAATTGTCTTTACCATTTAGAATATTAATCAACTCATTTTCTGTTAAGATAGTTTTTTTAAAGTTTTGGAATCTTATTTGTCCTAATACAGGACATTTGGCTATAAAATGCAGAATGTTTTCGGTTTCGTTTAGATTGCATAAGGAGCATATACGGCGTCTGTTTTGCTGAAACCTTGTACCATTCAACTCAATTAAATCACATCTAGTTTTGAATATATAACTTAATTCTGTCATATTTCTAATTTCCAAATAAGATTGCGGCTCTATGTACTTCAGTTTTAAATAAAAACGACTTGTACTAGCTGCCTTATGTAAGTAAAACTCCATCTTCTTAATTTTTAAGCCAGTAATAATATTGCTTCGCAGAAGTTCCCAACTTTCTCTTGTTACGCATTATGATATTCCAGTTACGTTAACGTCTCTAGACAACGAGGCAATGTGCTCACACCAATACGTTCCTTTCTGTATTACATGTTTTGTAAGCTGGTTTGGTAGTCGATTATTATCGTATTCATATAACGTTTTTATGATATATCGGAGGTGTAGGTCGAGTGTGTAGATGTAATTATTTTCCACACCTGTTTCTAACATCAAAGCATATGTGGGTGTAAATGGTGGCAATTTCAAAACTTTTTTAGCAAAATATCGTTGTAGCTTATCTACTTCTTCAAATAACCAAAAACCCCATACTTGTGCACCATACGTTTGTATAGCACGGCAAATTGATTTAAACAAGTTCCATTTTGCATTTAGACCTATATCTCTTTTGGCCAGAAAATCTTTCCACGTTACGTTTATGCAGTTTTTTGCCGACAAGTTTCTCTTTTCTAAGTCCTTTCTAAATGGCATTGTTGTTGTCAATGTAACACCCAGATACGTGTACTAATTTACGACTCTTGTAGGCGCTCCATTAAATATCCATTTTTCACATTTAGAAATTCTGCCTCCTCTTCTAAATATCATCATTTCTGATTTACTTCCAGATTCCACATTTTACAGTAGCTCTCAAGTTTATTAATCATATTTTGCATTGTTACGATATCGTCTGCTAGGACTACAATATCATCTGCATACATTAATAATCGAATATGCGTTGAGCATACATTTAATCCAACCCCCTATAAATGAATGCAAGTCATTGAGATATATAGAAAAAAGAGTTGGAGAAAGCAAACATCCTTGTTTCACTCCTGAACCTGTATCAAATTCATCAGACACTTCTTCTCCATTCCAGACTTTAAATTTGGTATGACTATATATAGTTTCAATCATTTTATTCATTTTTGTTGAGACTCCAGTACTATAAAGTTTGTAAATAAGGACACTTAATCAAAAGCTGCTCTGAAGTCTACAAAAAAAGCATATAGTTTTTTCTTTTCTTTAAACTTAAGGTGAGCAATTGCTGCTAATGTATATAAATTATCGGCTGTTGAATAACCTTCTCTGAATCCTGCTTGGAACTCTGTTAGAATGTTATGTTTGTTCAACCATAAAGTTAGTCTTTTATTTAGTATGCCCATGAAAATTTTTGCAATTGCATTCATAAAAGATATTTCTCGATAGTTATTTACACTTTCTTTGTCACCTTTTTTATAAATTGGAAAAATTATGCTTGTAATGAATTTTTCGTCTTTATGCAATTATTAATCTCATAAAAATCGGTAGTAATAAATAGTACCCAGTAAAAATTTCACCCACAAAATAATGTGTTAGGTGATAGTAAATATACTACTTATAATTCTACTGAAAGAACCAATGAATTTAACAAGGAATGCCTCTAAATGAACGCATTTAAAAGTAAGTCATTATTTTTTTTACCTAAATACATCAAGTAAGAAGTAGTTATAGAAGTAAGTAGTTTTAGAAGAAATCTACTAAATAATGAGTGAAAGAAGCTATTGATTTTGAAAAAGTAAGCGAAGTTTTCACTGGGTATTTAAAGAATGAAATTTTTGATTTTTAGTTAGGATTGAATTCATCAAATATAATTAAATTATTTTTACTGAAGGAAGGAATTTTACAACATGAAATTAATTAAAATGTATGAATAACCACTTTCTCATCATCAGAATTCTTTGCAGTTCTACCCTCTGCGCCACTGCGGTGCGTGCTAGCCAACAGTCAAGCATCAATGTAATTAATTATCATTTTTCAATTTTATTTACATGTTTCTTACTTTTTTTCTGTTTTTTTCGTACTCATTCTGTCAAGACTTTCTCTCGAATGCCTGAGTACATTTGTTTATTATGTTCACTTTCGTCAACATTTGATTTGTACAACTTGAAGTGCAAATGTACCCATATAGAGCTTGTGCCATAGCTATTTTTAGACCGATTGTGATTTGTTAGTTGAATTATCGATTCTTCATTTGAAATTTTTGATATTAAGTTAGGCTTGAGTTGATTATTCATTATTTTTAAAACAATGACACTGTGCTAGTCGCAAATATTAAGAAGATGGGCACCCTACTGGTAAAATTAATTCTAACACGATAAATTCAATGGTTTTTCAAAGTCACCGCTCGTTTTCGCGATTTAAACTTTCAATACTAATGTACGTTTTTTTTATACTTTTGGGATCATTGTTAAATTTTAATAAATTTTTCCTTGTTTTTTTAGAGAAACATTTTTTTTGCAATTTTAAAAAAATATCATTTTAAATGTATTCAACATATAGTGTATTTAATAGAGTTAAGAAAAAAATTTCTTTGAAAAAAAAAATAACGAAAACCTGCATTTAGCAGAGGTGGATTGGTTTACATTGAACAATAATACCAAAAGTATAAAAAATATAGTATTAACTAGAGGTCTGCAAGAATAAATAAAAAGCAATTTCAACGCACTCATTTGTTTTTTAATTACAATGTGTCGATCACCCAATGATAACGAAACAAATGAAAAAATAACCAGAGACAAAACAACAAAAACTCATTCAATTCAGTCATCTCAAGTCAAATGAGTAAATTATTCAAATATAATTTGAATGTGAAATATGTGTACCTACGCATTATGTATGTATGTGTAAGCTTAACTTCTAAATAAAAGAAGCCACAAGCTTACACACATATTATGGCAAGGTATTCAAATAAATGTATGCACATTCAATAATTCAAAAATTATTTGAATATTTTTTGTAAACTTGCTCTCCCTAACGGGTCATTCCACTGTTTTGTTATTTATGAATGCCTCTCATATTCATTTACAGTAAACAAGTTTTTTATTCAATTCATTCATTCTTATTTTTGTATATGGTTTACTCTCTTCTTATCTTTTTAAATGTTTTATAATTGAATAAATGTTGTGCACTTTGAGTAAAGGCAAACAAGTGAGTTATTCAAAGCAGACCTCTAGTATTAACCCTGAAAGGTTACTCTTTATTTTGGTAAAAATAATTAAAATTTTAAATTTTTTAAAAGTTAGGAGTTCTCAAGAAGCTTTAAATATGTGGACCATCTGTTTATTAAAAAAAAATATAGTTGAAAATGCCAAAGGTACCCGGGTACCTTGCCCTTCACAAAGGGGCAACAGAATATTAAATATTTCTTTTCAGTATTCGAATATTTCGGTATTCAGAACTACTGGAATACATTTTTTGCAAGAAGAAGGAATCAAAATACGAATAAATTTAAAAACTAATTCGGTTTCAAATTTTTGTATAGTAGCGAATAATAATTATTATTTCCGCTAAATACTAAAGAAAAGATTCATTGGTTGAGCAAATCAGGGGTGTGCTCGAAAACGCAAAACACAAGAATTTTAAAGGTCGTTTATTAATAAGATTTCTGTAATAAAATAATTTTATGACAAATATTAAACAAATATTTCCTTTTTAAACAGGATTTTAAACCAAAAATTATAAGAATTATGTGTAAAGTTTATTAAAAACAACTTCGAAATTCTTGCGTTTAAAGCCTAGTACTCTGTTCAAATTTGTGAATAATGTTGAGCAACATTGATTATTCCACACGAAAATTTTGGCATTTATCAATGTTACCAATCTTACGAGTTTGTACAATTTGACGTTTTTATTCCTTCAAAGTATGCTACATTGTTTCGTGTATGTAAACAAACGCCACATGTATTTTACTAAAATTATTTTTTTTTAATAAAAAAAAAAAGTAAATGTAGATAAAAAACTGTTACCGATTGTGTTATTTTAATTTTTTATTTCTTTTTTAATTTCAAGTTCATATTTTTTGCTTTTGCTTAAAATTCGACGTGAAATAAAGGCAGCTTACATTATTTCGCAGTTGTAAAAAAAATGTTGCCAGAAACATTTCGGAACTTTTTCACAAAATAAACAGAGTACAACTCCATCAACATTATTTCATAGATATTCCGCACAAGTTTTTTTCATATGCATTCTGACAGCATTTCACGTGAAATGTTGAACAGAGTACCAGGCTTAACGTTGCGATTTCCAGCACTCCCCTGATAAATTCGAATAAATTTTGTTCATAAAAAGTGTAGCCTTAAAATAGAAGTTTGTTTAAACTAAACTTCTTTTGATAAATACTTTTTTTTATTAAATATTTAAACAAAAATAAAACTTATTCGGTGGAAATGTTTGTAAATTTCTTCGATATTTAAAGGAAACTAAAATTTACAAAATTTTAATTTTTTGCGTGATTATTCCTATAAAAATTGTAGAAAATAATTATTAAAATTTATTATTAATACGATTTCCGTATGACGTGCTAAGTTCCCAGTTTTTTCATATTTGATATATACACTGAAATTTATTGTTGAGGGAAAGCTAGCTTCTATGCGCATTTCACTGGTTGCTTAGGTCAGCTCATCAAAATTTTGCAAAATTTATAACGAATACAATTTTATTCGACTAATTTCTTGCGATTATGTATAAGGTTTATTATGTAGTATTAGAAACATACAACCTTTAAAATTTTTACCTTCATTTTTCCTCTTCATTGCACTTTTCCTTTTCAAAATTTCTATTAAGCTTTTTTTTCTCTCAAACGCCCCCAAAAGCACACATGTAAATCTATTTATGAAGTACATCAAATAGATTAAAGAATTTAAACTATGCCTCAGTATTAAAAACTCTTTGTGTCTATGTGTGTGTGTGCATATTGTTGCATGTACTTTTAGTCATTTTTAGTATTCTGGGTCCCAAATGAATTGAGTTATATAATCATTTACTATACATATCCAAAAGCAAACACTTAGTTTAGTTTCTCTTTCTATTTTTCCCATAGCGTTGCTCTATTTTATAAAATGAGCCACATCACCATCACAACGTTGTCGGCATTGCGACTGATACCAGTTCGACATTGTTGATGGAGATGATGATGATGATGATTTGCTATCATTATGATCATTTAACAATTTGTTACTTTAATATTAAACTAAATATATAGCATATAAATTTTTTTAGCTGCTGCTTGCTCTGCATACAAGTCGTCTGTTTGTTTAGCATTTGCATTTTACATACTCTCCTGACAATTTTACTTGCACTGAAATCCAAAGTACAAACCGAAAAGTAGGCAGTCACATATATTCCAAACACATACAAGCTTTTATGTTAGGAAATAAAAAAATAAAGATTCTACCGACAGTTTTTCTGTGTAGTAAAGGGCAAACCATGTTGTGCACATTATCGTCAATGTGAGGATGTGTATGGACTGACGATGATGCCGGTTATGTCAACGGAGCAGCAGTTAACTTAAATATTGATGTACGTACAAAAGTACGTACATACTTACGAGTAAAGTAGTCCTTTAAGCAGGAGCGTAATTTAGTTTAACATTTTCTAAGTAGGATTAAAGAAGTCGAGAGTAGAAATGAAAGTGGAAAATTAATAATATGCTGTTAAGAATAAACTCATTATTAAACTTTTGAGTGCTATTGCACTGCCAGAGTTGGAACTTTATTGCTTAAAGTTCTTACAAAAAGGAAATAAAGACATTGTATATACACACATATGTACACAAGTATATCCTAAAATTTATTTCTGCAAATTAGTTTACAAATTTATTCGAATCTAACATATTTTTTAATGGCACATATTTATTACGTCATAAGAGTTTATTATTGAATGAAACAACAAAGCATATACCCAGGCGCAAATCTTGTATAGAGAAATAAGCTAATTATTTTATAAGATGAAATCTTCCCTCCTTTTGTAAGTGAAATTGCGTTTTGTTTTAAAAAAAGTTTTATGTATATTAAATTGATAGAAGATTCTTAGCAAAAATTAAGTTGAAATCCTTTTTAATTTAATTAAATATTTCAAAAGCTTTAACCTCAGATAGTTGAGTACAACCAAACTTTTGGACACGCTGAAATATTCCACCTTGTCATAAAATCTCCAGACGTTCTGTTACAAACTACACGCAGAGAAAAACATGTTTGAATATGGTCACCTCCAACAAAATTATTTTTTAAGAAAATTTTTAAATGTATTTTGTTTAATTTAACCATATTATTGTTACCGACAATCATATTATGGTTAAATTAGTCCTCCATTAAGAAGCCATAACCATATTATGGTTGCCTCTAAACATGTTATGGTTAAATATGAAAATCATTTGTTTTTAAATTTACAATATTATTTTCCTCATTTCGAAGAGCAACATGGTATAGTTGAAAACGAACCATGCTATTATAAGTGTTAAATATATTTTAGTTATTATTAACTATAACATATTCGGAGGCAACCATAATATCATTGTGGCTTCTTGAAGAAGGACTAATTTAACCATAATATCGTAGTCGGTTGTCAAAATATATTTAAAATTTTCTTTAAAAATAGTTTTGTTGGAGGTGACCATATTTAAACATGTTGTTTCTCTGGGTGTACGTACGGCTTTACGTACGTAGTTTCGATGTTTCATGCATTCAACAATTTGTTGAGTTATACGCCATAGTGCAACGGCGAGTAGTATAGAGTCACTATTGTTAATAATTATTTGACAAATGGCGCTAACAATATAATATTAGAATAAAGATATTCTGATTGCATCTTTAGCATAAAATGACTACACGTATAAAAACTTACCATTTTATGGTTGTTAGAAATTTAATATGTTTTCAAAGTTATCATTATTAAGTTGTTAGAAAAATAATTATTTTTCAGTCAACAATACTCAAATTTATAATTGCGATAAACATTGAAATGTTTACGGTAACTTTAATTTTGCTTATATTTAATAAAAATAAAAATTGTTTGTGTACAACAACAGTTTATTGTTACAAGAAAACATAGTGTAGTTGCTGTAACCATGGCCAACCATATTTTTTCTCTACGTGTAGTTATTGGAATATAAAATTACCAAAACAAGTTTTTTTTGCAGGAACAAACCCTAAAAATATTTTCTCGTGTTCTTTCTCAAAATTGTTAAGCAAGATCGTGCATTTGAACGTAGATACGTTACAAAAGATACGATGTTCATCAAGATTTTTACCAGTACTTAAACGTTCTTTTTGGTTAAATGTGGATTAAGTGCCAAATTATTTCTGTTTTTTTAGAGCAGTCTGGAACTGAAATATAGGACAATTGGCTAAAAGGGTTAATTTGAAGTAGACCTTCTGAGAACTAGCATTAATAACGATCCTAGTCAAAAAATTATTGACCCTCCCAAAAATTGTTATACCCTCCATCAATAGTGTTATAAAGATTCGCCACAGCCAAATTTGTATTTGTTCTGTTTCAACTTGTCTATGAAAAAAACCGCAGTGTTATCAGAATACGTTGCGTATGATTATTTTTTAATTAACATAAATCATACACAGAAAAAATTATAAGTAGTTTTTTATTAATTAAAAAAATTGTTCAAAAAGTATTAAAATTTAATTAATTTGATAATTGAATCAATTATTTTTTTTGTTGAGAAAAAATTAAAAATATAATTTTGATTTAATTAACATTTTAGTTGTTATGAAATACATTTTTAAATAAAATATTTATTAAATAACAAAAAAAATTTTTGTTTGAAATAAAATAATTTTAACTTGTGGAATTGTTGTTGGAAATTGTCAAAATCAATCAACACATTGTTTGAAACGGTAAAGTTTTTTGATAATTTGTTTAATTAAAATTAAAAATATCATTTATTGAAAAAAAAATATTCAAAATTTAAAATTTTTACAATTTTTAGTAATCAATATAATCATTTTGGTAATGGGTGCAAAATCAACAAATGGGTTGCTTGATTCTATGAATTTGGAACAAAATTGGTGATTAGAGACAATTTTTAATTTTTTCTGTGTACGCTATAAAGAAAGTATCTATTTTAAAACAGTGTTAGAAAATAAACAGATCATTATTTAATGAACGGCTCACGCGGCCCAGAAACGATGTATATTGCTTAGTACTTGTCTTCGTAACTATTTTCAAGAAAGTAACGAACATTTTATAGTGTTCTGATCGTCATTATAAAACAAAACAATTGTAGTGATACTTCATACATTATATTTTAATATTCTATAGTGTTTCCTTTTAACATCGATAAAGAAATATGCAAACCAAAAAAATTTAGCAATAATCACAGCACGAATAGCGTTTGTGTGTACATATTGTGCACATGTTAAGTTTGTGTTAAATTTCCTCGCGGGATGTTTGTTTTTTTTCGCATATGTATTATGCTTTTGTAAAAAACTTTTGGTTATTTATTACCACCCAAAGGGTGTGAAGCACAACTAAAACGAACGAACATTAATGTTCCGAACCGAACACAACGAAGTTAGTGGTTTTAAGAAGAAGAAAAACACAACGCAATTAAATGTTCTCATCTTTATGTTGAGTTGGATAAGCACAGTATTATTTTTGTGTTCGAAAGATGACAAACAGGGAAATGTTATTTTTTCAATGATTTTCTGCGCAAACACTTTTAGCATTTTTAACAAATCCACCAAACCGAACGCTAAGGAACGATATTTAACGTATATTTCAAAACACTGTTTTAAAACATTGTGCATGGAAGAAATATGTAAATAAATTGAAAATAAATAATCAATTACTGCAAATTTTGATCGACAATACCATTGTTAAAAGATTGATATTTGACTATAGACCGGCAGCCGCCGTAGTGGCGCTACCGGTAAAACTGCAAAGAATTTTGATGATAGGAATGTGGTTATTCTTCAACATGAAAATTCGACCTGAGCCGGTGTTCAGCCAAAAATAAAAATTATTTTAAAAAAATATTAATTAATTTCATGTTGTAAAATTCCTTCCTTCATATTGATTAAATTAGATGTAATTAAGCCTAAATAAAAAAAAATAAAAAATTGCTATTGTGCTCATAGCTAAAGCTGCCCATACAACCCTAGAAATAACATTAAATACTGTGTATTTTACAGTTAGAAACTTCTAGCTGACTATTTTGCCTTTATAAAATCATTAACGAAAAAGCATACGAAAAATATATTTTTGAGTATGTTCACGTATGTATTTTACACACGTTCTTTGTGTTTTTTATTACAGAGACTTTTAAATATAAAACGTTGTTATGATTATTACACTTTTAGTGAGAGCTATTTAATTTTAATTTTTAATCAAATTTAATATGAGAATTGTTCAGAAAAATGTATTGGGCGCATCTGGTCACCAAAAGACTCAATTACTTGTATTTAACGATTATGAAATATTGACGTGATATGTTTGTCTTGTTCTTAAATGACTCACATGTTTTTCTGTTTGTAATTGCATTTATGCGCCACCACTTAAAAGGTATGAGTGATGCTCAGATTTGGATTACGAGGATTTTTAAATAGTGCTAAACTCATGGCTCAAAAATAAGTACGTTTTGTCAAATAAAAGCCTAAAACTCTTCCTTGTCATTGACAACCGATGTTCAGTGCAAAAATTGTCAAAAAAAGAAAGCAATAAAGTTTTACCGAAAATATTTTTTTAGAATTAAAACAAAGTAAAAAGAGTCCTCTACAACATTCACATCAATGTTAAAATTAAAAACAATTTAAAACAAATGTTTAGAAATCTGTTTAATTAGAATAACATTTCGCACTTGATTAACAAGAGCGTATTAACTCGAAATTTAAAAATTTTCAGTAGAAGCAAACCAATTTTGAATTAATTATTAAAGGCATATAAAAATGATTTTTAAACCAACCCTTTTATTTCCAAAAGAAGACAAAATAGCACGATATTTCTGCATCGTGTATAAATTAGTATAACGTGGCAATTTTTTATTAAAAAAATGTTTTTTTTAAGTGCCCTCTTTATGATAAAATGTGATTGTTGGACATTTTTGAACAGAGTGTTTATTTTTATTATTGTCTTTATTATCGTTAATTAATATTTTATCATTAGTAGTCATTAGTATAATTTTATTTATTTATCCTTTTTATTTTAATAGAATTTTGTTTCATTTAATTTTATACTATTTCCTTTATTTGTTTACCTTATTTTTAGTCACACTGTAATTGAAATTTCACTACTTAATTATTTATATATATATATATGTACTTTGTTCTGTAACTAAGTTTAATTGTTTATTATTTACATTTTATTTTTTTAACATTAAGTGATCTTGTTTATTTACTGTTGTTGGTTTCATAATCATGCAAAATTAAGTAAACCTCTAATTATGCCGTTATAATAACTCTCATTATGTATAAATGGTCACTCATTTCCAATATTTCAATTATTCCTTTTATTTATTTCCAATATGTAAGTTGACCTATAAAAGGCATCACATTAATGTAATCGATCTTCTTTTGCTGTTGACTACCGAATAAACAACGTTAAAAATATAAAAATTTAAGCCGTTTTTGTGTCTATCCAAAATTAATTTATTCTTGCTGGCGAATAGGACATTTTTGTCTGTTCAAGCCTCAAGAATTCATATAAAAAAGGATATAAAGAACTGTGGTCGGTTAGGACATAAGTGTCTGACTTTGATCCATTTCCAAAGAGACTCATCCTCTACAATTTTTCTTTTAAATTGGTACTTTTCATAGACGGGCATTTTGCAGTACCAGTACTTTTTCAGTATTTTCTTTTTTTTACTGATTATTGAAAAAAAAAATCAGTATTCAGTAAAAAGTACTGAAAAAAAAAATCAGTATTCAGTAAAAAGTACTGATTACTGAAAACAAAAATCAGTATTCAGTAAAAAGTACTGATTACTGAAAAAAAATCAGTATTCAGTAAATTTTACTGATTTGTGTAAAAAAATGCAGTAATCAGTAAATGATTGATAGTAGATACCATCTGCCTTAAAAATAATACATACATACATTGTATGAATAGTGGCGTGTTTTCAATTTTTTTAATTATTTAAAAAGGAAATGTGTTATTGTAGAAAAAAAATATTATCATAGTTAAAAC
This sequence comes from Pollenia labialis, assembly GCA_949318255.1. Taxonomy (NCBI): domain Eukaryota; kingdom Metazoa; phylum Arthropoda; class Insecta; order Diptera; family Polleniidae; genus Pollenia; species Pollenia labialis. Next base: position 117,036,627 of record OX439142.1, read on the forward strand.
AACAAGTTATTTTAATTTACAATGAAAAAAATGTTCAAGCCGACCGAGCTGAGAGTCGAACCCACGACCTAGTAGATGAGAGCCGTAAACACCTAGTACTAGACCAATATCTTTTATATTTATATTTTGATTTTGAAAAAAAAAGTTTATTTATTTTTTATTTTTTAAAATGTTAAAAAAATTTATTTTTAAATTTAAAATATAAAAGAGAAAATGTCTTGTCTGCCAAAGCCGGATTCGATCCACCGAACCTAAGGATTAGCGGCTTAAACACTAACCAGTATGCCGGAAAATTCATTTTTAGATTTTGGAGAGAAGGTGATGTTAACTTTTGCACATTATTTTCCTTTGATATTTATATTAATATGTATATTTGATTATCCAATTTTCTTAACCAGATGATGATGTACAGTCCAATTTAAGCGATGTGGGAAATTATCTCGAGGAAACAATTTTATATTTGGCCGACCGGGATACAACAACAAATTGCCTGCATAAGCACAATGCAATAAAAAACGTTTTTATAAAATATAATACCCCACTACCCTCATCTGCACTGTAGAACGACTGTTTTCTTTTGCTGGGATTGTGAATCTCTCTAGAAGACAAAAACTTAGCGACAAAAATTTTGAAATGCTTGTGCTTAGAAAAGCTAACAGCATATAGCACAGCATGTATTCACAAATACATCTAATTTTTTTTTTCATTGTTAATTAAAATAACTCGTTGTTTTTACCATGTTAATAAATTTTTTTTACCCAATAACACATTTCCTTTTTGAATTATTTAAAAAAGTGAAAACACGCCACAGTATATACTATCAATCATTTACTGATTACTGCATTTTTTTACACAAATCAGTAAAATTTACTGAATACTGATTTTTGTTTTCAGTAATCAGTACTTTTTACTGAATACTGATTTTTTTTTCAATAACCAGTAAAATTTACTGAATACTGATTTTTTTTTTCAGTAATCAGTACTTTTTACTGATTACTGAAACGTGTAATGCAGTAAAAAAGTAATGCAGTATGCCCATGTATGGTACTTTGTATGGTACTATTTGAGCTACGCTTTATTTTTTTTTAAAGTGCTAAATAAGAGTTTGTTTTTACATTTCTAGTATAATCATATCAGTGCAATCATGTGGGCATCTCCATCAATCAATTACAATTTGTTCTAAAAAAGTTTTCTTTTTGGTATTTTGGTATAAAGCACTCTTGTAGTGCATGTAAGTTTAAGTACATTACCGCACACGATGAGTAATTCATTTATTAAATAAATTCTAAGCTTCTTATATTTCATTCTTTGTTTATGATTGCCAGCAAAGTTTAATGAAGTATCATCTTCATTTTGGTGGCATAATTACTCTGCATTCTTTTAAAGCAAACTAATGGCGTTTAATGACACATACATGCATTGCAAATTCTATTAGCATATACGTTTAGAACATAAGAAAATAGAATTCAGTTAATAAACAGAAATCAATCAAAAATATTAATGCATCTTGTTTGATTTAAAAAAGCAATTATTATACTCTAGCTCTTCAGTTAGTATCATAAATAGGAAACATTTGACAACATTGGCCTAAAATTAAATTTTATTTGCTTGCTGGCGCAACATTACAAAGTGTAGATTTTTCGCTGGAAATGCCGATATTACCTAGATCTAAAATCATAATATATATAATAGTCTGTTTTAGAGCTTTTTATGAATTTTGACATCGATTTGTTTAGTGCATATTTCACCTTTAACAGCATAAATGCATATTTCACTATTTGGAATATTGTATATAATACATAAACTTTTATGTTATAAAGAATTTAAAAATAAGAGTGTTAAACAAATTGCTAAGGTAAAATAAAATTTGGAATAAAACAAATTATAATTTTTATCATATTGCTCATATACTTTGCTGTCCCTTATTTAAACTATTTAAAAAATGTTTTGATTATATTTTGACGGCTTAAATTATTACCTAAAGAAATACAATGCAGCACTACCATTTTGTGTTTGCGAGGTATTCTCGCTCTTTCCAACTATGCAGCAATATAACCACCGTTTATATTTTGCGAAGGTCTATTCTAGACCCACCTTTAAGCATGCTAACTGACTCAGAATCACTCTCTGAGTCGCTATTACGATGTCCGTCCGTCCGTCTGAATGGCTGGTTGTCCGTCCCTGTAAACTTTATGCGCAATATACAGGTAACAATTTTGGAGAAAAATTAAATTTTGTAAATACGTAGTAAGAACGAAGCCATTTAAGCATAGTCTCCATACAAACTTCTAATTATGTTAGTATGTATTTAGATTGGATTACTTACCAAAGTTGTTTAGCTCCAATACAAATACCACTCCCAAAGACAAACATTCAATGACATAACTCCACAGCAAAAATTAAAAATTTTCTCTAATCACGAAAATCATACCAAATTCGTAGAATCAAGCAAACAATTTGTTGATTTTGCACCTATTACCAAAATGATTATATACATAGATTTCTAAAGATTGTAAAAATTAAAAATTGTGAATATTTTTTTCAACAAATGCTATTTTTAATTTTAATTAAAAAAAATTATCAAAAAGCTTTGCCGTTTCAAACAATTTTACAAGTTTAAATGTATGTATTGATTAGTGTTACGTTAAAAAATTTAAATGTTAACTATAAATATGTGTATTTTGTAGCCCCTGAAGATGACCATCGATGTATGGTCGAAATATCGGATTAAAAATAATAAACAAAATTAAAAATACAAAAATTTGTGGATTTTTTATTTATAATTTTAATAAATGACCTTAAGCCAAACAAAAAACAACAACATAGATACTCGACACAGGTCAACAATAAATATTGAACGTTTAAAATTATTTTATTTTAAAAGAAAAAACCAATAATGATTTTTTTTAATACATTTATCTTTTAATTTTGAAATTTATTAAAAAACAACTAAAATGTTGATTTTCTTTTAACAGAAACAATAATTGATTTAATTATTTACTACCTTAATTAAATTGAAATAATTGTTTCTGTGTTCCTTATAATGTTTGTTGTTAATTTATTTGGCTGGAATAGCCGTTGCAAAAGCTTCTAGGTCATGGCAACATGTTTTTAGTGATAGATCCGGAATTGACATGTATAAACTCCGTCTCCCTAAAAGCACTTTGAGACGAAAAAAAAATGACATAAAGATGGTTAAATCTCGATTTTTCTGTTAATATTATCGTGCTGGGCATCACATCGAGCCATAACCGCAAAAATAGCGCAGGCGACCTCATTTTTAATTTTCGTTTTTTTTAATAAATTTATTAATTGGCGAAACCTGCCTCATCTCCTAAAATGTTATGGACATACAAGCTAACGTTACGATTTTAAAGCGAAAACAATTAGTATAAGATAGTATAAGAAAAAAAACCTTCTCTTGTAAAATTTTGGTTTTGTCGCTTAAGCTTTTTCTGCGGTTATGGCTCGATGTGGTCAGATTTGTCTTTTTTACTTGGTTTTTATATCTTTTTTATTATGGTTATTTTAGGGCATATTGTTTAGAATTTAAAGGCGGTATTTATAAGTTTCTACTGCATATTTAATGCGCAAAGAACACTTTTTTAAAGCATATTTCCGGTTTCCCTGCATATAACTATTTACATTTACTGGATGGGATTATGAACAAAATTTTGTGTGTAAGTTATTTTATACTTAAAACAGATAATGAATTAATTAATTTCAATTATCTATTTTATTACTTGAGTTAATGAAAAACAATTATATTCTCTGGGAAACAGAAAGTCATTTTATTTACAAATTGCATCAACAGAGTTGCCAATTTAGACGTTTAGTGTCTAAATTAGGGGATTATCATCCGTTAGGCCATAGCAACTTTTTTTTATGAATTTGTATAAAGCAAATACAAATATATAAAGATACCACAACGATTTTTTTTAACTGATAAAATTAACGAAAAGAAAATGTAAACCCACTATACTGCAGTACACACATACAAATTATAGAAAGTTTAAAGTACTTGGCACCCATAGGACTTGCCAAAACTAAATTTTGTTTTGAGGTTAAGACTCACTTAAGAGCTCTTTTTGCTTAACATTATCTAAATATGTGCACCTACATATATGAGGTTTTTCCATCTTAAAGCAATTTTAGTGAGGATGTTATATGAGACTGATGGTTGATTCTGGAAATACCAGCACAAAACTGCTATGACATAGTTGAAGCGATTTGCCTTATTTTATATCAATAAGAAAGTTATGGCAGTAAAACTTTTTTGTAGGAAGTTGTCCAATATCGATCAACCTTAAGACAAATTACTAAGAAGTTTGCATAGAACTGCGATAGGCAAATTCAGGGATCCGCGTCATCTTTTTTATAGTGCATGTGTGCACACACAATGAATAGTGTGTAAGAACATTAACAACAACATCTCGAAGGTAATTATTCAAATACTGCTATCTGCCAAATCACAATTTTACAGGAGCACGCAGAGAAAAAATATGGTTGGGCATGGTTACGGCAACCACACTGTGTTTATTGTAACAATATATTGTTGTTGTACACAAATAATTGTTATTTTTATTAAATATCAGCAATGTTATAGTTACTGTAAACATATTAATGTTTATCGCAATTATAAATTTGAGTATTGTTGACAGAAAAATAATTATTTTTCTAACAACTAAATTATGATAACTTTCAAAACATATTATATTACTCACAACCATAACATGATATTTAATAGCCATAACATGATAACTTTATATACATTTATCATAATAAGTTTAAGATGCAATCAAAATATCGTTACTCTAATAATATTTTGGTATCGCCATTTGTAAAATAATTTTGTATCAGTTGTGTCGTGTTTTACATAAACATATCGAATTATTTGTTAGTGAGTGGCTAAATAATAAAAAAATAACCATTAAAATAAACAAGAAATTAAAAAAAAATAAAGAAAAATATTAAAAAAGAAATAGCAAAATAACCATTAAAATAAACAAGAAATTAAAAAAAAAATAAAGAAAAAACAATAAAAAAGGGTTGTAGTGTCACAAAATAAAATATCTTTGCTAAAAATTTTAATAATCTTAAAGTGGTGGAAAAATTTGTGAAATATTGGTGCAAAATATTAACCACTACTGGTAAGTTTTGTGTTATTTTAAGAGAAAAATAATGAAAACTCCATAAAATAATTTATAAATAATTGCGTCCTACGACAAAAAGATTACAGTAACTATATTATGTTTTTTATTTTATCATAAGTATTTTTTCCCAATAAAAATATTATGTTTAAAGTTGTATCATATTATGATGTAAAAAATTTATGTATAACAGTTCATATCACTTTGCATCATAATATGATTACTTCTAAACTTATTATGCTTATCATGACAATAATATGATTAATTCTAAACTTATTATGATTGTCATGACAATAATATGATTACTTCTAAACTTATTATGATTGCCATGACAATAATATGATTACTTCTAAACTAATTATGATTGCCATGACAATAATATGATTACTTCTAAACTTATTATGATTGCCATGACAGTAATATGATTACTTCTAAACTAATTATGATTGCCATGACAATAATATGATTACTTCTTAACTTATTATGGTTACCATGACAACAATATGATTACTTCTTATCTTATTATGATTACCATGACAGTAATATGATTACTTCTAAACTTATTATGATTGCCATGACAATAATATGATTACTTCTAAACTAATTATGATTGCCATGACAATAATATGATTACTTCTTAACTTATTATGGTTACCATGACAACAATATGATTACTTCTTATCTTATTATGATTACCATGACAGTAATATGATTACTTCTTAACTTATTATGATTACCATGGCAGTAACATTATAAATTCTTAACGTTTTATGATTAACAGGATAACAATATGATTAAGGGAAAAATATTATGATGTAATATTACGAACATATTTGGTCATAATATGATTTAATAACAATCGTAATATGGTGACTACAATCATGAATCTTATCATAATATGTTGCTCTTAGAATATGTTTACCACAACCATGTTTTTTCTTTGCGTGAGAGCGAAAACCCTGATTTTTTTGATAACTCTATGAGTATTAACTAAACTTTTTTTTACAATGTTACTAAAAACCAACATCTAAATCATACATATGTTAATTGTTTTCCAGATATTAAAATTTTATCGATTTGAACATTGAAATAAGCAGATAGCACTATCTGAACAATAATTAAAATGAGCTGTGGGAAATTTGGAAAAAAAAAATGGAAATAATTTTATATTTTATAAACGGTTGGTCCGATTGGAATGCAGTTTTTTTTTTAAATAAAATTAAAAAGTTTATAGAAAAATGTTTTAGTACTGTTGGGGCCGAAAAAGTACGATTATAAAATTTTTTGGTACGATATTGGTTTTTACATTTAAATGTTGGCCATGACTTCGTCTGAGGTGGTCCACTAGGACGGACGGTCCAATTTTGGTAAAATTTCAATAAATAATACTAGCTTATAAAGATTTTATTGCATAAATTTATATTTAATTTATTTAAATTTATATTTATAAAACTCATAAGCAAATTGTTTGCAGTTTTTTTTCTACAATGAATTTTAAAATTACATATATTAGTTTTTGAAATCTAGACCCAATTCCCAACCCTTTTACGGTTAATATGTCTACTTTGTAATAACAATTTTTATAATTTTATTTTATGAATTAATATATTTTATGTAGACAGCACTTTTTTGCCAAAAAAACCCTGTGTGTAAGATGGCAAAATGCAATATTAATGAAAAAAAAACGTTTTGGGAAATTTTTTTTTTTCAAATTTAAATGACAGATGACGCTTCAGTCAGTGAACTCGTTTCAATAAAAAATACATTTTTGAAAAATTGCAGATTAAAAATGTTTATTTTGAAAAAAGTTTATTTCATATTAACAATTTATTGCAAAAATATAAATTTATCACTTTTTCAATTAATGCTTTTGCATTTTATTAACTTCTTATGATTGGTGCTTTTTTGAAACTGCATTTTGTTCCCTTTAAAAGTGTCGATAACACTGCATCAACAACAATTTGAATTATTTTTCAAAAAAAAAAAATGTATATCAGTAAAACTTTTAATACCTCAATTACAATTGTTGATAAATTCATTTAAATCAATTTCAATTTTATAGCAAAATTGCTCTTTAGTTTAATTAATTAAATTCAAAAAACAAAAAACAAACTGTTTAGAATACTTTTCAAACCCAAGAGAATTCTCAAATAAATTCTTTACAATATTGAATCCTGACTTCCGTTTTGAGGTAAATTTTCTAGGATTTTCTATGAACGTATTTAATCATTGCCAAAAATGACAACCACAATCATTTAACAAATGATTTCGATAATTTTGTTCTTAGAAAACTTTACAAATTCATTGTAATTAAAATAAGAACATGTGTTTTGTGTAACAATGCACAAAATCATGTGTATGTTTGTGTGTATGTAAAGAGAAGGAAGTATGCATTTAAGTAAGCGAATATGTGTGTATGTAAAGGATATTAAATTATACTTTGGAACATATTAAAGCTCAAGAGGAGTTGACAGCAAAGAAATAATTATAGAGTAAATGTAATTGTAAAATTTTACTTGTAGCAAGAGTAGTTTGTGAAGATTTTAATTTTTAATATAAAATAATTTGCAAAGTTATGGATGGCAATAATTATTGTTATAATATATTTTATAAGAAAATTGCAATCGAAACACAAAAGTAATTTGTTACAGGAATCAAAGAAAATATTAATGAGGTTTAAGAAGAAAAAACCCCTACCATAAATTTTATTTTAGTTTAATTGTTTTTTTTTAATTTTTATTTTATTCTGTTTGCCTCTTTGCTAAGTTTTATACCCGTTTTAAAAGATTTTTTTTCATTTACCATTCTTTTTTAGTGTAAAACAAAAGCATATGTTTTTTTAAGAGACATTTCTTTTTAAATACATTTCAATTACTGAAATTAATTTTATATTAAGCACAATTGCTACCTACATTTTGTTTGAATTTTGTTTCATTCACACTTTCACCTTTTTTCAAGAATTAATTACATTTATAACTAGAAACACATTAAAATTAGGGGGGCTCAGTTTGCAGTTAAAGAAGATTTTGCAAATTGGCTTTATAACATAAAAAAGACGTTTTCAATAACTAGTTTAATTAAAAATCATTATAATAGGAAAATTTTAAAGTTTGAGGGCGAAATCAGAACATTAGTATGTTCGTTCATAAATGATGTTTATCAAGGAATCCTCAAAAACCAATATTTTTTAGCTTAATATGCTGAAATGTGCGCAATATCATGTTTGTGTAAAAAATTCTTTCTGAGATGTTGAATATTTGTCGTGATAGGAATGTACCGTTATTCTACTTTTTAAAACGCTTCTTGCACATATCAGTTTTACAAGGGTCTTCGTAAGGTTAAGATCATAGGTTTTCTTTTGGGTGAAACCGATACTTTTGATATTTATTTTTATTTTTGGTCAAAAATTTTTTACAACTCTGCTTAAAAATAGTATTATATCACTCTACTAAAGTAAATAAGCCACATGTTAAGGCAAAGCAAGTTGTGGTTTATAATGATATTGTTAGCCCGAACTCTCAAATTTTATACATAAGCAAATTATCACAAAAAAAATATTCCAGATCCATCTTTAAGTATATCGATCAAATCAGCATCACTTTCGTAATCAATCTAACGATGTTTTGGTGGTATTTTTGGAGATATTTCGTTAAAACTTGTCATAAAAACAAAGCCAATGTTAGTGGTACGACCGACTGTATAATTTTACGAAGCCGCTCTACCATCCGAAATAAAGTATTTGTGCCCATAAGATATATAATTGAAGCACGTGATTAACGTGGTAAAAGCCACTGTTAACAACAATTTTTTGTGCAGATTCCCGTTAACATTGCCCTCTTTAACTGTTTAAACATCAAATCATCCATTTTTCACGCATTCAAAATGCCATACAAAGAGTCAGCCAGTGAAGAACGTTGTAAGTTACTTATAAAGTGATAGAAAGTTTATGGATTTGCAACGTGGAATAACGTTTTAAAAGCCGTTTGCGTAGGGGAAAACGATCTAAATGACATCGCGTTTGTGGATAAAAAAAATTTTTTCCACTAAAAGAAAAATTTATGAATTGTAAATTTCCACGTAATTAAATTTATAACTTGCTTAATATTTTGCATAAAAATTTTTATTATCATTAGTTTTATCAATCTAAAAAAACATAAAAAAATAATTTACCCAACCTAAAATTTATTATTGGTGGGATGAGCCTATGCATATTTCACTTAAACACTTAAAAGTCTTACCCGTAATAACAAAACACCAACAATCAGTGAGCAAACCTTTTCTTACAATCCCGACTGTAAAATGTTTTTTTTCTCTCCTGAAAAATAATTATCTTGTTACTTAAAGTGTTATTTGTGGCTGTGCTTCCTTCAATGATGTTTGTATGAAAATTACACGGGTTTAGTGTATTATTCAACCAGGTTTGACCGAATGCTTTTTTACTTGTTTACTAAAGCAAATAAAATTAAGCCATTTTTGATTTTCAGGGCATATTTTTATCAATAGTTGGAGCAAATTTTAAAGTTTACACTGCAAATTAAAAGCACCAAAATTTTTGAAAAAATTAACAATTTGTTTTATTATTTTTTCTGATAGCGAGAATTCTCCGGCTCACGGGAAACTCATAACTGTTCCTCTCTTTTATGGAAAGTAAAAAAAAACGGGAATAAAAAACATTATCAGAGGTGTGCTGGAAATCGGAAACGTAAAACGAAGAAGAGACAAATTTCGGTCATAAGGTGTATGAGATAAAAATTACAAATCTTTCCCTTTTTTTTGTAGCGCCGAAAAAGCTTCTATGTTGAACGAAATCGGAATTCGAGGTCTCCTAAATCCAATTAAATGATACCCAGTTTTAAAAACGTCCATTTGGAATTAAAACTTATTTTGTATAGAAAATGCGTCGAATTATTATGTAGCCGCAACCAAAGGTAACCTAGAATAAGAACTTTTGACTGATATCAGCCGCAAAGTTTGCATTTTATTTGAAATGAGCTTAAGTATTTAATTTGGCACACAGAGAAAAGCTACCCTAATCTTAATATCCGTTAAAGAAAGAATGTGACAAAAACACACATCTTATACAAAAATAATTAAAAAAAAAACTTAACACTGAAAACAACAACAAATTACATGTAATCATAACAAATGCACACGGCCTCAAACATCTCAACCCATCATACATCTTGGCAAGTACCCAGGGAACAAGACATTAAAAAAACATACTCATCCTCAAACCACTAAAAAAATTTATTTAAAACCTTGAATTAAATGCAGTCAGGTTCACACAGGTACCTACTTGTGTATGTACAAAAGTATATTTAAAAATAAAGAATAGATGTAAAAGCATGTGTATATTTATTTCTTTATACATACATTCATTCATTCACTTTTCTTTATTCACAATGAGAGCATGAAGAAACTGCAAAAAACAGCAGTAAAAACTAACGAAAACCTACGAAATTATTTTATATGTTTCTTTTAACTGCATGACAGCCACCCTGTGAATTCAAGTTTGCCTGACTGTGGTATTCCTTGATGACTCATTAAATTTTCATTTAAAATCTATCACAATACAAGTGTTGAAAATTTTTCTTTAACGCAAATTTGCAAACATGTGTTCGTGTCAGCTTCTGTTTCACCTTGTATTCGGTCAAAAGGTTAAATAAAAATAAATAATATAAGACAAAGGGAAAAAGCAAAGAAAAAAGAAAAAACAGGTGAGTGCAGCGCAAGAGATAAATAATCCAATTACAAGAAAAGCTGGTATGAGTTTCTGAATACAAAAGAAATAAGTAAAGTTAAAAAAAGAAAGAAACATAGGGTGTTTTTTTAGCTGCATGAGAACATAAAATTTTTATACAATACAGAAATATTGTTAAAAAGAACTTATTTAATTGTAATCTGGTGGATAGTTTCATGGCATTTATTTTTTAAAAATGATTTCCGGCATATGTCCGCCGCAGCTACGAATTACATGTTACATTCGATCAGTTCAGTGTTTTACTACTTTTTCCAATAAATATTTGGGCGTATGGCATCAATGATGGCTTAAATATTGGCCTTCAATACTTCTTGAGTTGCTGGTTTGTCGGCATAAAACAATTACTTAACATTAAAAAAGTAATCCAGAGGCGATAAATCGGGGTGGGGAGGGGGGGGTGGTGTTTAAGTAGAAATGAGGCCAGTCAACAGGACTAGTTCTGGCATTAAAGTTGCCATAAAATTGATTTTGCAAGAAATTGATGGTTAAGCGTGCAGTTTATAAAGTTGCAGCGGCTGTTTGGAATTAAATACCGTTGGTGTATTGCAGATCAGTTATAAAAACAAAAATTCTGTCAGCATGATTCGATAGTAAACGCCATTCACCGTAACGGCCGCTTATTGCTCAATCCGAAAGAGCATGAAAAAAGCACCAGACAGTCAATTTGAATGGAGATAATGGTGATTCGTTAACGGCAAAAAACTAAATGCTTTTTATATAAATTTTACTACACGTTCAGTGAATTGTGTTGTTAAAACAGCTCATAAGGATTGTCTTCGCTGCAAATACGGCGAACTTTGTTTAAATAAACTTCGTAAAACGGACGAACAGATTCAATTTTTCAAAAGTTAAACTCTACAATTTGGAAGCGTATTTACAGCGTTAAATGATTAATGATGACTTGCCAAGCCTTACTCAGTAGAAATGTCAACACAGTTTGATATTGAAAGTTCTCTTGTAGCTAAAAAAAAACCCCATTTTTATTTTACACACAATGCTTATGACATGCGAGTTCATGTCAAACAACAGGCTTAAAAACGGAAGCAGCAACAATTGCGGCTTTAAATTGGTGATCGTCAAGTTCGACGTTAAAATAAAAGCGCCCAAAAAATTTTAAGAAATAAAAAAAATTTTAAATAAAAGCAAACTGTAAAACAATTGATATCAATTAAAAAAGGTTTGATATTTATTTAAAAGATTAATTAAATTTATTCGAGTAAACAACTTAATAGTATGAATGCAATATTTATGATATTAACAAAATTTTTTTGCAGTAACGTTGTTGATATAAGTAAATTTTTAATTCACTGGATTACAATTTTAATTATTTTCTGTATTTAGAAGATGATAACCAGAGAAAACCATAAATATGCAATTGCATGTTTTTTCTTGAGCGAACAATAAAGGCAGAAACAATATATTTATCCGTTTTAGAGTTTTTTATGAATTTTGGCATCGATTTGTTAGTGCATATTTTACCGGTTGCAGCATTTTTTTGCATAATTTATATGTAAGCAAAAATTAAGGAAAAATCAATTATATACGTTTTTGGCGATGTGTGTAATGCATAGAAATCTGAAACAATCTTTTTGTATACCCATCGACTCAGAATCACCTTTTAAAGTGATCTAACGATATCCATCCGTCCGTCTGGCTGGTTGTCTGTTCAAGTTAACCTTGTGTGCAAAGTACAAGTGACGGTCTTGTAGATAATTTTATTAAATTTGATAAATACATTTTTATTGTAATGAGGACGAAGTCTGTGTACTTTCTTTTCAAATTAGACTCTTTGTGTCCGCAAACTATCTTGTTATATTGGTATTTAAATTTTATTTCGCCCTAAAAATATTTTACTGCAAATGTATATTTAATTATTTTTGAATCAGTTCACATTTGCCCAAAGCTCCCATCCATAAATAGCTTTAACTTCCTTTTAAATGTTAACATAAATAAAAAGTTTAGTGACGTTCCCTAAAATCTCTTTAAGACAAAAGATCTTATATGGATGTTAATATTCGTCTTCGTTTGGGATTTACCGATTATATATTTAGGATTGTTTTTATAAATTCGAACTGTTGAATTTTTGGTTTTAAATTTTCGAATTTTTTTGGGGCATATTTTTAAAAATTTTTAGGTCATATTTTCAAGTTTTCACTGCATATTTAATGCGCATAAAACGCGGTTTTTAGAGCATATTTCTGGTCTCCCTGAACGAATGGTCTATTAAATATAAAAATATGATTTTCTTCAGATTGTTGTAAAGACTTTAAAAATAAAAAATGGCAAGAAACACTATTATACAAGATACTTTAATAATCGAATGTTATTTTGAAAACAGAAGATTGTTTTAGCGCACTTTAATATTGCCCTGTACCCATGTTCTGTAACTATAGTGAGAACTTCTCGCATCGAAAAGATGTGAAACAAAATATTCCATCGTTTCTCGAAAAGTGAGAAAAAAGTGTGTCTGTAACTCATATCGAAAACTGTCAAAAGAGATTACGTCGTTACGTTATAAATGTCATAACATGTAGTTGAAGCCTATATGAAATTGCAGACGTTGAGAACGCCAGTAACACACATCGTTGACGGCGACCAAAATTTACTAATATTAAAATACACCAAATAATGTAAAGTGCAGCTTTAATGTTTGTTGTTTGCAAACGAGCTTTGAAAACATGCGTATATTTTATAAAAATGTTAAAAGCAAAAAAATTAAACAGTGCAAAAATGTGACAATAACAAAATATTATTATTATTATTATTCTTTGTATTTTGCATTTTGAATTGTTTTGTAGTGTTAAAATTTTTCTCGCCCCATTTTTATTCGTGAATTTTTTTGACAGTTGAGAGCGGGAACTTTTCTCTCAAAAATGTTACAGACACACTTTTTCTGTAAATTGGCGAGTAATTTCCTTACGTGACCACTAGAACTCGACAAAAAAAGTTACAGACACAGTTTAGTGAGAAAAACGGCTGTTTGTTTCAATATATGGCATTTTTGTTTCATTTCATACATTTTAATTAAAAGTTTCTCGACGCGAGAGTTACAGAACATGAGCACTGGACTATTAGAGGCAACGATAAATTGCCTAATTGCACATATTCGATATCGATGCTTTCTCAGTGGCCTTTTTAAAGTGGAAGACAACAAGCGGCCCTCAATAAAGCAACTATTCGACTCGTTGAAGACACTGTGCAGAAAATCCTAAAAACGTCAACAAGAAGGCGTTAAACGCAACTTGTCAAAATGCAGCATGTTTAAGAGCCAAAAGAGTGACTTAATTTTTCAACTTCTTAAATGCAAACAGGTTAAAAAAAATATTATCGCAGCTTATTAAAAATGTACTTACTGCCATCTGTGGTTAACAAATATTATCCTTAAATATTATTATCCGACGAGTATCGTGCGTTTAAAAATTTTAGTGCGTGAATACCGCAAGTACACAACGCACGTTATAAAAACATTTTACATCAGCGGTTTTTAACACTTTGCTCAAATATTTACATTTTCAAAAGATTTTGTTATTCGTGCTTAATTCCCAGTTTTTATTATTGATAAAAACACTTGAAATTTATTGTTGATGGGATAAGCTATTCCTATGCGCATTTCACTGGCCAGATCATCAGGAAACTTCATCCATAAAGATTTTAGAAAAACTAAAGATATTAAACCAAATAAAACTGTTAAACGTATAAGAATTATAGCAACAGTTCTACTTGTAATAATATCAAAGTTTAAACAAAACAACATCAACAATAAACAGTGGGTTCATCTCATCTTACATTCCCCACTACAATTAGTTGAAATTCTCTCAACATTAATTGTAGTTGTAAGTAGGTTAAGAAAAACAAAATAAAAAACAACCACAACTTACAAAAGATGTTGCCAATTAAGTGTTTTTTAGGCCGTGCACCTGCCTGTTTATTATCAAAAAGTAATTTAAATTTTTGGGAATACAAAATTTAAATTTTTAAATTGATGTTGTTTTGTTTAAACTTTGATATTATTACAAGTAGAACTGTTGCTATAATTCTTATACGTTTAACAGTTTTATTTGGTTTAATATCTTTAGTTTTTCTAAAATCTTTATGGATGAAGTTTCCTGATGATCTGGCCTAAGCAACCAGTGAAATGCGCCTAGGAATAGCTTATCCCATCAACAATAAATTTCAAGTGTTTTTATCAATAATAAAAACTGGGAATTAAGCACGAATAACAAAATCTTTTGAAAATTTAAATTTTGTATTCCCAAAAATTGAAATTACTTTTTGATAATAAAATATTTACTGTATGTTTTTTTACTTCCTCAACAAGTTTTTCCTCCATGATTCACAGATTTTTTTAAATTATTATTTAATATTTTCAGCTAATTTCTTGCCAAAAATGCACAGCGCATTAAAATGTTTTTGTTAAAAGTTAACCAACTTTCTATCGCAACTGCGTCAAAATGTTTTTATGTTACTTGTTCTATAAAAAAAAACTAGTTGAACTTGCTTGACAGAAATATTAAGTGCGCTTGCGCACTAACGCGTGCTATGTACATTTATCTTTAAAAAGGAGGGTAATTTTAACATTCCCTTGTTATAAGTGCAGTTTAACATAAAACAATTGAAGAAATTGTAGGCAATTAAAGCTGATTCCTTCCTTTTTTTGGCCATCCTGCATATATACAAACGTTTATAAATACCCCACAGTTTGGCAATAGCTAAAGACACATATTAAATGTGTTACCACATATGTGCATTTAAATATTCGTTCAGTATAAAATTATTGTAAATCTAGAAAACTAAATACTTTTTTATCTACTTAGAGACATGAAAGTAACATCTGTCTTATCAATAGATAAACGTGGTTGAAAGAAACCGAATCACTTTGCCTTACAAAAACACAAAAGTTTAATATTAAATAATATTTGCTAAGCTTAAGCCTCTATCAGAAGTGTCATGTAATACTAGAAACAGTGTTTAAGTATGTGTTACACACTCAAAATAAAAAATATTCACTGCACATGAAAAATAAAAATCTGCAATTATTTCAACAGTAGCTTTAACCTCTGAAGGTGTTAAATTGCTACCGAATTAAAAATATTCTTCTCTGCTGCACATGTATTCATACATTTACGAGGGTTGTTTAACAAATTTTTTGCAACAAAAAGTAGACACAAAAGCACGAGTTTTTCAAATAGTGAAAAAAAAAATTTTGTTTTAATGTTGATGTCGTTGCTCATTAAAAAAAATAAGCGGACCAGCGCACAGTACTTTGTTCCATATACAAAAATAAGGTGAAACAATGTTTTTCCAATGTTTAAAAAAATTACTGTACGGTGGCTCTCTTGTGTACTTATAGCGGTCCCTTTGAGATATCCTTAGCTATTGAAAAGGGTCAGCAAGTATTCACAGGACTATTCCACAGAGGTCACTGCAGCCCCGAACTACCCTGACTCCCTGCAGAGCAGAGCGATCGTTTTCAGTCCTACATTAGACATGTCGTCCAGACATGGCAACTCTGGTCTCAAAAATGTCTAAACCTAATATCTGCGAGACCGGGGCATTCTCAAAATATGTAAAACAACGTCTCCTTCTCCTCATCATTATGACAACTTCTACAGTAGTCATTATAACCCAGACCCATTCTCCAAGCATGAGTTTCTATCAACCAGTGACCCGTAATGACCGATTTCACTGCCCTTATCTGGTCCTCACTGATATCAAGTAGTGCGTGTGTTATCGCCGCGTCGTAGCCTGGTCATTAAGCAGGTTTGCTCCCCCTGTCATCTCCCCTAAGACTGTACGACTCACGCCTGATGAAAGTCTTCGAACGACGAACATGTCATTTAAGAGACAACCTATGTCAGTGTTAGCCTGGAATGTTCCGCGATCTCATTAAGGGCCATTATTACAACTTGCCAATAGTTAAAAGTCGGATTTTGTTGGACCGATAAATAGCTTTGCAGTATTACAACTTCCATTTTTTATTGCTGTTATTTTCAATAAAAATAATAATATTTAATAGATGAAAACATAATAAATGAAGGTTTAATAATGCAAAGCTATTTATCGGTCGAACAAAATCCGACTTTTAACTATTGGCAAGTTGTAATAATGGCCCTAAGAGACATCCGGCATTCCACTGTAACACAGATGTCGTGAAGACAACATCCAGAGCAGCAATAACAGCCTTGCAGTCCGTAAACATACATATATGTCTCAATACACGATAGTACCTCAGCCAGTTTGCCGCCTGCCTTATGGCAGAAATTTCCGCCTGCAGTACTAAAAGAGAACCTTATGCCCAATTCCTCGATGAAGAAACCTACTCTACTGTCCACCTTGGAACCATTAGTATAGACTCTTAGGGACGATTCCAGAGATCGCGTGTTATTGAGCAGCTTATCATCATTACCAGGATGAACTGTGAATAAAGAACTGAAAAAGGGTTCCGGAGTGCAATAGTCCAGTCCAGCCAGGTCATATGAGGCGCGCAGCGTGACCTTGGCATTACCCTTAGTTCCGCGTAGTCCACACCAGCGTTAACAGTGCCTTCGTCAGTGTCGACCGAAGTGATACATAAACGATCATAAACGCATCCAACCTATTTACTTTCTCAAGCATCTTGCAGTACCGCCCAGGCTCTGACAAGCGATTGTTTTTCCGTGGTGTTAGAAGGGAATTACCAGCTTTCTGAATGTAGCTAGGGGCAGCCAGGCAAGAAGCCATTATTTTGCACAATTGGCTTGACTCCGAGGAGCCTTCCATTCCGCTGCAGAAATTCCTCCAGGCATTCCGTTTCGCCGAACGAACTACCCAGTAAAAAAAATTTGGGTTCATTGAAGCATTTTAGAGAAAAAGCGCATAATCGAGCGCTTCAATAAGAGAGCTTTTATATAGTTGTAAATGATAAAGATTAAAATATAGAAAAATCTGCTATTTAAGTGCTGACAACAATGAGGTTTTAAAGCGAAAAAAATACAAATATATAATGGTTTACGCTTTAGGAGTGCTTTGTTTGCATGATAAAAAAAGCGCTTATTGTCAGCAGTAAATAGTCCTCCGAACTGGGAACACTCCATACAAAAATCATGTATTTGAGGTAAGCATTCATACATAAAACCTGCTCCTTTTGGAGCACATTTTTTACTGAGTAAGATCTTAAACATTGAATAACCTACAACAGTCTTTCCGAGACTGTGCAACCTCAGGGCTTACCACCCTCCTTTGATACACTGTCCAGCAGGACTTAAAAGAAGCAGCCATAAGAGACCGTCCAGTTACGTTTTAAGTCAGAGTGTTCCGAGCTGACCAACGTCACATCGAGAACATACTGCTGCTAGCTACAACGAACGTAGGTTCCGCGCCTATGTTTGCTATTTCCATATAAATATTACAAGTAAGAGAAAAAAGCGACTCACCTCACCACTCGGCTTTGTTTTTGCTTTCAATATAATTTTTATCGTTGCGCCGCGTTTTATACAATAAGGCCTAAATATTTCATTCATATAGCGTATGATTGATAATATTTGCCTTAATTGATAATTGTTTCTAAACATACGCAGCATGCTACTTGATAACATTATACGTCCATTAATTAAATTTCTCTTGGGTAAATTTTATTCAAACCACAGAGAATTATTAATTGAAATTTATACAATTTATTTAAAGCATCGGCGCTTAATTTACTAATTGCAATTATTGAATATTTAAGTTTCGTTTGTAGAATATTTATGTATGTTAACAACATAAATGTCACTTCATTTAAAACAATTTCAGCAGCATATTTGTATGTCGGTGGTTTTTTTTAAGTCGGACAATTTTATATAATAAATGAAATAGAGGAAATCGTTTCTAATATTTGTACAATTGCATAATTGTATGGCAAAATGTAGAAATATGATTTCGGGCATGTTCTCTCAGTTGGTAGCACCACTCATACGCCACCGAGCACGAGTACAGGCAGGTATGACTATCAATAAGTATGAACATAAATAAGTTTGTATATTGGCCGGTATGAGTATGGCAAACAGACATCTCAGCTAGCAAAGGCTGTTTGTTTGACGATTATGTTTAGTATACAACTCCCAAAAGAATCTTCTGATGATTATCTGACGAGTAACAAAAACAAAACTATCTAAATTTTTATTATTTATTACATTTTTTATTTATTTTTTGGCATGCTCGTCTTGTAACCTTGGATTGAACCTTTTGCGACTCTCTGTAAGAGTCGTTTAACAATTACTGAGCTACATAAATAAGACCGTTTTTGAAATATGAAAATTCTAATGTCAGTTATATGACTGAGCATTTCACGGGTTGTAAAATAATCCCAACATGAGTCTCAGACGACTCTTCGCATTATTTTTGAAATACTCGTTAGATAATCCCTACATGCATCATAAACGTTTCCGTTTATGATTAATAAAAGCATCTTTCATTGCGTTATGGAAGATTGTCTCATACGAATCAGCACGTAACACTTTCTCCCGTGCGAGGAATCGTCTACAATTAAAAAATTAGCTCGTCGACGTTAAAAAACACTCTTTATGAGATTCGCAGTAGACTCCTAGACGATTGAAAATGCTTGCTGGGATGCGTATGGATATTCATATCAGAGACAGCCAAAACGTTATAACGTTATATATACTTATAAGTTATTCATACGCCACCGAGCACGACTACAGACCGGTATGACTACCAATAAATATGAACATAAATAAGTTTATATATCGACCGGTATGAGTACTACAAACAGGCATGCGTATGGATATTCGTATGAATGCGTATGAGTACAGGCAAGTTGGACAAGTAACCCTGCAGGAAATTTGTGTCAATTGGTCCAACAGACACGTCCTGGGACTTGTGAAAATAGAACAAGTACAAAAAGAAAGGACTCATGACCATTGAAAGTAGAACCAATCCCTTAACTGGTTTATGAAGAACAAAAAGGTAGAATAAGTAATGAATTACAGTACAGTCTTCAACGGTGCTGTGACACATTTTTTGGTACTTTCTTTTATTTGGTTTTTGAATTTAAATCTAGGACTTGTTTTATTGAAATAATACTACATTGTATTAAAATAAAACTTCATTTTAGAAACTGACACTAATCACGTTCATTGAGAATAGACCTCTGACTGGTCAAATGGTGTCAATTGATCCTCTCCAATGACAACCCCATGTAAAAGTGATAGGTCTTTTTCATATAAAGTGTTAAAACTAGAACCGGTCTCTATCACCACAGACCTATCACGGGACTACTTTGGCGTCAGTTTGTTTCCCTCTAGGGAACTTCAACAATTCGTATGTTTATTGTAAAGCAAGCGGTGTTGCCACGACCTAAAATTATATTTTAAGTATTCCAAAACCAGTAAAACAAATGTTTCTGAGTGCCCCGGTAGGCTAGCTGGTAGCGAGCTAGTCTATCAGCGCCGGGGTTGCGGGTTCGATTCCCGCCAGAGACTCTGGTTTCTTTCCTGCAGACAAGCATAAAGCTTCGCGGGGTAAGCTTAGGAAAATTGAAAAAAAAAAAAAGATTAATTCAGAATTTTATTAATTTCAAGTTATATTAAAACATAAATATTTTCTATTATTACAAAATTATGCTTCTATTGACAAAAATAAAATATAATTACCAAAGAGGTTTTTTGTAGAAAGAATTAAAAAGAGAAGGCTAACAACTGTATTGGGCTCTATTCTGTTTCTTTTCTCAGTGACAATGTTTCCAGCTAAAGAGAACCCTCGCTCTGAAGCTGCGTTGCTGGCAGGAATTGATTAAATTATTTATGCTAATTAAGAACACCATGTATACCTTGCGGAGCGGTTTTTCCACCATAGCATGATGTCGGAGTCTTCTGCAAGGCTAACATTTTAATTTTTTAATAGACTTTTTAAAATATTTGACAATTTTCTTACAAGAATCTGAAACGTCATCCAGTACATTCTAGAACAAATGAGCCGAACAGTTCATTGAGTGCATTTTTGATGTTAGATCCTCTATCTGTTATGAAAGCCACGTTGGGCATATCTGTGACACCAAATTCTCCAAATAAACTGTTTAGTTTTTCGAGAATATTTGCAGCTGTAATTGCCTTAAAATCCATTAATTTCATGATAGTAACCGATACATCGCCCTTTTTATGATATTTTTAATGTGAGGGCTTGCACTCTTTTTTGCTTCTTCGGCCATTTTTTGTGTCCTTCGAGATAACATCTTCGCACTTGGGATGAAATAACCAATATCGATTATGCTTACATATTTTGCACCAACATAGATACATTTCTTAACCATTTTCTTAATCTTATGTTTCTCAACAATGCTAAATGGACGGCAGTCCTCAACAAATAAATTAAAAAAAGCTTCAAAGCAAGCATTTTTATCTGCCTCATTAACTACAATTGGGTTAAATCGTGAGCGGCGTGTGAACGCATTTATGTTTCCTTAAGTTGGACATTTGTGCTTGTTTGAATTTATAAATATTATTGCAAATTTCACATTATAGTCGGTCCTCTAAAATAGAGAAATTGTTATTTGTATATAGATAAGAACGCAGATCTTTTATTCCAGAGATTTTTGTAAAGTCAGCAATATTTTTTCAATAAAATGTTGTTGAATTATCCTCAAACGATTTATATTATTATATATTACAAAAAAACATATGCACAAGTATGAGAACAAACAGTACGCACATGTAATGAAAATGTTCGATATGTGCTTGGGACCTTATAATGTCTTGACGATTATTTTCGCTTCAAATCCGACAATTCTCTATTTTGACATAGACGAATATTTAACGAAAAGAGTACTTAATTTCTAAAGGCAGTATTTGCCTTTTTATATTACGTTTCTGTTCTGTTCCGTGCCGTTCTGTTACGGAATTTAAACAGTTACTTTTTCTGTAGCAACTTATCAGCTATTCATGTATGACAAAGACATTAGCTTTGCACCGAAGAAATTAAATTTTATGAATTCAGAAAATTTAAAAACAGTTTATTTCAATATATACAAGGTCCAATTTGTAGGTTTGCTCGAAACGCCTGATGATTTTTTGCAGAGTTTTGTTTTTTACGTGCAGTTGTTTTTGTAGCAATATTTTTGACATTTCTACCATTTTTAACAAAAACAAATGCTTTTGTTCTTGACACCTTTATCATTTTTTTACACAAACCAAATGCCAAGAAAAGCATTGATAGCTAATATGGCATGTGGCAGTGTAAATAAAACTGAACTGGCAAAATTAAATAAAGGAATTTTTTTTATTTTGTTTTTTCTTTACCCCCTTAGAGTTGACAAAAACTGTAGTCGGGACTGTAAAAAAGATAAACTCACTGTTTACGGTTGTTGTTTTTGCATAAGATTTGATATTGTTACTGTTAAAACTGGGGTTTATAATTCTTTTTCGCTTAACAATTTAATTTGTTTAATATCTTTAGTTTTTCTTAAATCTTTGGATCAAGTTTCCTGACGATGAAATGGGAGTTTAACACATTTAAACGAAGCCTTGTTAATTAATTTTTTGAATCCCAAGAAAAACTTTGAAAATGCGTGTTGTTTTCTCTACTGTTGGATTGCTGTAGTTGCACGCAGACCTACTAATTGGCCCGTAATATATATATCGAGGGCTTATATTCAATACCCGACATACACCAATTTTTGGAAAATTACTATTTGATCCTGATGCCAGGTTTATCTCTGACAAAAAATTCAGAAAAAAAATGAATAAAAGTCCTTTTTTAAATATTTGTGATATCGCTATCAACCGCACGATATTTTTAAATGCAATACCCGCCATACGCAACAACAATAATCTTGCGACAGTTTTTCTGTTGCTTTTACTTTTAGTTGTTGGTTTGATTTTCTTTTGCTTTCGTGTTAAAGAAAGCACAAACTCACCGATCCACGTTTAACTCTAAAAGAACCGATGGTAAGATACACTTAAAATAATATTTCCAGAAATTGGACAAAGGGGAAAGTCGTTACTGTCGTTAAGAAGCAAATAATATCTCTATTGCCGCAACCATTACCACAAAGGCAGACTACCGAGACTAGCTTGCATACTGTTCCGAGAAGCAAATATCATCTGTTTCAATTTTTACCTCTCCAAAATTTCGGTATTTTTATGCCCCGCAAGGATCAATGCGATATGTGTGTCTCTTTTAATGCCAAACAAATAACGCCTGAATAATATAACGATCACATTAAAAAAACCCAACCTGCTCAAGATGAGAAGAATCTTGACAAAGTCGGGGTGCAAGAAGCAAAATGCCACGTTTTTACTATGGATGCACAGCTTTCTATTTTAACTTTAATGAAGAATATAATAACTTTCCCAACAGAATTAAAAATTACACAGGATACACTGAACCAAAGCCTATGCATACCGCTCAGCTTCCAATCCAGCCAAGTAAATGGAAACATCTTCAAGATTTGAAACGGGTTATACCACTAGAATATCATTACTTTTATGATTTAGTTGAGATGGAGTCAAAGTAATAAGAAACAATGTAACAATGCCTAATTTGAATTACGTTTTTTTTAACTATGTTTATTTTTTGTTATTGAATTCTTTTATGTTTGAAAAACGTTAAACAAATGCTTAATTTAATAATATTACATATTAGAGCAATAAAAATATTTGAAGATTTAAGTTGCAATGCCCGACATCAACCATATCGCTACGAATAGAGTAAAAAGTTCGTTTTTTTATAAGGGTGACTCAGTAGTCATATTTAAAAAATATTATAGAAGAAAGATTAATTCATACCTTAAGAAGTTTCGAAAGAAACATTGTTTTCTCTCTCCTGAAAAAGTGTATTTTGGCGGTTGGCAGTCATTGAATATAAGCCGTCGATATGTACATATGTATTTTTTATTATTTATTTTGCTGTCACTTATGGCCAATTTCACCAATTCTATTTAAATATAAATTCATGTTTAAATATAGTTTTTCATATAATTTTATTTTTATTTGACATAAAAAACTAATTTTAAACCTAAATTTATATATAAATAAATTGGTGAAATCGGCCATTACAATTACTTTACAGGTTTTTTGTTTATGGTTTGATAATAACAAAACCAAATCAGCTGATTCGTAACAGAACAGAAAGTAAAGACTTATTGTTCCTTAAACAAATTTTTCAAATAAAATTAAAATTGTCCAATTGAACATGATTTTCAAAATAAATTCAAACAATGTGCAAACGTTACTCTGGCTGGCGTGAGTATAGTTTTCAGATTTTTATTTTTTTGTAAAGTTCATCATTAATTACTTTTCAAACAACCCTCTCGTATAAATATAAAAGAAATCGTATGTTAACATTGCATTTGTATACTTTTAAGTGCATGAGGGCATTTGTGTGAGTGTAAAAATGTATAATAAAACAAAAACACACGGTCATATTTGTACAAATAAATACATACGAATTGTGAGATGTTTGCACCTGTATGAAATTTATACAGTTTTCATGTATTCAGTGCTGTAGAAACTTATTTCCATGTAAAGGACCAACAGCTCTTGTTGTTTATTTGTTTATATTTTTTTTATTTATCTGTTTTTTTTTTAATTATTTGTTACCAACAGTGACCAGTAAGTGTGAGATTTGTCTTTTTGATAAATTTGTATGACTTAAATTTTTAATTGTAACCAAACTTTAATTTAATCTGAACTTTTTAAATTAGCAAATAAATGTGAAGAATTTTGAAAAAAAATCTTGTGAAGTATATTCAACTAAAAAAATTTCGTACAAAAAACGTAGGGCCGACGCCAACAGATTTACCTATATCCAAAGGACAATAAGGCGATATCAGTTAATAGGGTTAGGCCCAGGACCTTATTGTACTGTAGAACGGCCATTACCGACTTATTTTCTGGTGGCAGAATCCGGTGCCGGGCCAATCGGGAATAAAAGATAATAAAAGGGTCATTACACTTTATATCAGGGAAGGGAACTTGGGGCAGTTAATCTGGTGAATGCGAAACCGTTTGAGGCAATGAAAACGGAATTGAAGGCGTAGGTTAGGGAAACCCATACGGTCAGATGGAACAGTGGGACTGTGGGTAGGACCACTAAGATTTTGTGAGGTAAAACCCAGAGGAGTAAATCCGAGGTAAGTATGATGGTGCGTATCCTGACTGGTCATGCAGGTTTACGGGCACAACTACACCAAATTGGATGGATAGAATCTGACGAGTGCAGAGCGCTTGGCAAGACATTGGAACACTTTCTCTGCCACTGTCTGGCCATTGTCGAGTTAAGATCCAAACACCTCGGGAGCGATGTCATGATGAACTAAGTATCCCTAGGGGACGTAGGCTGGAAGACCTTAAGGAATTACGTCCTGGAAACTGAGTTGCTTAACACCCATAGATATCCTTAAGGAGCGCACAGCAGATCCAGTAGAGGCCTATGAGGTTGCATCCTTGATGCTTCGTCCTCCTTTTGCTTTTGCTTAACCTAACCTACTTTTCTCATAAAAATGCTAAATTTATAAAAATATAGTTGAGATTACAAATATAGTGACAAACTTACATAGACATTTTTTCACCCTTTTAATATTATAAATATATTTCCCATACAAATTTACCAAATTCAATCAAATTCAGTATTTAACTTAAATGTTAGTAGTTTACTTCTTGAAATAAATCAAAGTTAACTTAATTATTACACAGAACCACAGTTTGTACAACTAATGCATGCATTTATACACACAAAAGTATGTGTATGTATGTGTAAATGTTTTACTTTACACTACAAAAAAAAACGAGAAAGAAAAAACCAAAAACAATCAAAAAATTTAAGTGCTATCATGCTTTACAAAATGAAATTTATATACTTAAACCCAGTCAGCATTTTATGAAGTTAATGATCATATATGAGTTTTTTACTCATTTGTTTGCACACAATAATCATAAAAGAGCTAATTTCTTGATAATTTAAGAAACTTTTGTCAAAAGAAAATGATATCGTTTAACATAATTTCATTATTCACGAACATCCCAATTCAGACGGCATTAAATACAATCATGAAAAAATGGAATATTATTTAGAATCACACCAAGATGTCAAGCTCAAATTTTGTCTAAATGACAATAATTATTTTATGTTTGGTGAAAATTTTTATACCCAAATCTTTGGTATGCCAATGGGGAACCCACTATAGCGGATATCATACTTGACAACATACTTGAGGATGCCATTACAGAACTAAGAAAATTAGAATATTAACATTAAATATATCGCTAAATATGTAGGGGATAAGTCCCATAGAGGACAAGGACACAATTCTGTCAACTTTTAACAAACAACACCCTTAGATACAATTTACTACTGAGATTGAGAAAAACTGAGAAATTGCGTACTTAGATTATGATTCTGTTTGATTGGTACACTAAAGAAACATCTTCTGGAAGGTTAATGAATTACCACGCTAAACCATTCTATAAACAGAGCAAACAATTTCATATCTAGGGTATACAACATAAGTGATGCACAATTTCATAATAAAAACAACACATTATAGCAAAATTTTAAAAACAACAGCTTCCCCACCCAACTCACATCTACATTGATAGACAATACGATTAAACAATTGGATAAGAACAGAACTAACCACAACAAATCTGCACACACAGGAAAAGAAAAGAATAAATTTTACAGTGAAAAATACATACCTGGGTTAATCGATAACAAGAACATTCGGTCGTCAATAAAAACAAAACACATCTGCCAATTTCATATTAAGCACTATTTTTTTAGAGTAACACCGTCTTCAGATATACATTTTTTACCTGAAAACAACTTGATCAAATTGGAAATTTCCTTTTGCGGGTTTGTTCATAATTGCTAAGCGAAGGTTTAGGAAACAGGAAAAGTCGAAATAACAGTATTCTGTGTACTTTTTGTAAACACGATTTTTATACCTACACCACAATAGTGAAGAGGGTATTATGCATTTGTGCTGATGTGTGCAACACCATAAAATATATACCGATCGACCCAGAATCACTTTCTGAGTCGATCTTACGATGTTCGTCCTGCTGGCTGGCTGGCAGTCCATGTAACCTTGTGCGCAGAGTACAGGTCGCAATTTTTAGAAAAATTTGATACAATTTGGCTTATAGGTTCTTATTGGCACAAGGACCAAGGCTTTTAAAAATTAACCAAATTGTAGGACCACGAGGGGAAAAAGGGGTAATTTCTGCCTCTCAGAAACTCTCAAACCGATTTTAATGAAATTTAAAAAATAGACAGATCCATATTTATATGGACACATAAGCATGATTCTGCATGGGTCCCGAATAGGGACATTGCACTCTCGTAAATGTGTTTTAATATTGGGTATTATATAGTAGGGCATGGCCAACTGTACTTTCTTACTTGCTTTCAAATAATTTTGCTAAAATTTGTTTACGTTAAAAACAGCAAACAAATAAAGTTCATTAAGGTGACAAAACTGGGTAAAAATTCGTGCTTTTGGTATTTTTTGTAAAAATATAATATAAAAATAAGTTGGCCTGTGTTCCTCATTTTATAATTCGAGAACTACTCAACCGAAAGAGGTACTTTTAGGGATGGTTTAAAAAAAACATCAAAAAACTAGGCTCACGAGAGGATGAAGGGGGAAAATTCTGCCTCATCGAAACTATTAAACTGATTTCAATGAAATGTAAAACATTAATGGATCCCTATTTGTATGGACACGTAAGCCATTATTTTTTTTTTTTTCAAATTGGCCCACGAAGGCAGGAAGAGGGCAGTTATGAAATTGAAGACATTGACAGATCCATATTTAGATAGACACAAAACCTTTGTATTTTTTAAAAATAGAAATTCTTGGGGGAGGGGAGCATAAGAGCACACACTGGATATCCGCAAGTATCACTCTATGAAACATTAAAAGCAGTCATATTTCAAAATGTACTTGCATTTAATTTTTGTGACAGCTAAACATTTTAAAATTTTACACATAAACACAACATCACAATAATCAGTTTTATCGTTCACCTGACTGAAATATCATTTCAGAAATGTCACATTTCAACCCCTCAGGGGTATACAGGGAAACAATAAAAGGATATTCCACTTTCTACTATTTCATTATCTTCGAAAATTAGGTGCCTGGAACTCGACAGAATTCACTATTGATAGATCTCTTGAAATCACTGCTGGCCAGTGATAATGGCTGGTACCATTGCAGTCAGTGGCCTCTAGTGGCATGCCACCAGACTAATTACTTGCTTAAGACCGTTCGGGAATCATGTAATGGTTGTAATTTGGACCAAAGTCGTGGAGAGGGAGATCCTGAATTAGCTAGTGATCAAGTTCGGTCTGCGGGACGGATTATCCCTAAGTGCTGTTATATTCAACAAATGCTGCTAGTGTATTAGTTAGAGCAGTGTGTACTGGTTACACTTACACAGGGTCGGTTGGTAGACGCATTGTCATCCACCATACCATACCATACTACCTTGAGATTAGGCAAAAATGGCAGGTGCTCAAGAAAATCTTTTCTTTTCATTGTCACATGTCAAGCACCTGCATGATCTATTATAAATTGTTTTACATTTCGTTTTTTGTAAGCATGAATCATCATTGAGTCGAGAGGCTCGGATTTTGTTTTAGACCCATGGTTTCTTCGGAGAATTTTCTTAGAATTTTATGTAGATTACGTTTTTGCTATACGATTTTTAAAAAAAAATCGACCCGCCCTAATGTATATATATATTTTAATTCTTTCTTTCTATTCATGTACCTAGATTCCTTTAAAAACAAATTTAGCCTTTGAGGCGATGACTTCTACCAAATATCTCAAAAGGTTTCCAATATGCTAATGACAGGCTATCGAAAACATCTACCAGTTAAAAGGGCAAAAACTTGGAGCCAAAAAATAAACAAAATGATTTTTTTTTATGTATTCGCACTCAGCGAAATTTAAAAATTTTCAGTAGAAGCAAAACAGTTTTTAATTAAATTTAATTTCATTTTTGGGAACACAAAATTTTCAATTAACAAGATTTTGTTCGTCGTGCTTAATTCCCAATTTTTTTTTCTTGCTAAAAACACTGAAATTTATGGTTGATGGGATCAGCTATTCCTATGCGCACTTCACTGGTTTTTTTGGCCAGATCATCAGGAAACTTCATCCAATGATTTAAGAAAAACTAAAGATATAAAGCAAATAATACTGTTAAGCGAATAAGAGTTATAAGCAACAGTTTTACTTGTAACAATATCAAAGCTTAAACAAAAACTGCAACAATAAACAGTGAGTCTATCTTTTCATAAATTATAATAAGCTGGCAAGTGCACGGCTTAAAAAAACAAAACTGGCAACAAACTTTATTTTTTGCGAAAACAATAAAGGAAGTTGTTTTTGTTTTTGTTTTATTTTTTTTTACCTACTTACAACTACAATTAATGTTGGAAGAATGCCAACTAATTCTAGTGGGCATTCACATTTATATTTAAATTTTTTTCAAGCATTTTCTCAATCAAATGTAAACAAAACAACTGTATTGTCAACCAACCATTTTCTATAATTACTAAGCGGTTAAAAACTCGGCTTAAATCTGGTTTACCGAAGCAGCTCCAAATAAAAAACAAATACCTAGGATGATAGAAAATTGAAAAAAAAGAAGAAAATATGAAGTGAAACAAGTGGCGCAAACGGAAGTTTTCGAGTCATGGACCTCTAAAGTTTTAATATAAATATGCGATATTTCACTACATTACTGAACGTATAGGTCCAATATTGGTATTATTTTAAAGCTCTTGAATATATTTTTCTGAATATACAACATTTATATCCAAATGGTTTACTACCATTACAGTTTTTACAAAATTTTACATAAAAATTGGTTAACATGTTTTTTATTATTAAAAGTGCAAAATATTGGTTTGTTTTTAACTTCTGATTGTAAAATTTAAAAAAAAAATACAGTCGAATTTTGCTTAAGTTTGTTTTTAAACCTTTAATTGATTTTAAAAAAAATTCGTTTTTGATTGTCGATCTCGAAAGATTTACACCGCAAATGTTCGAGATATATTCGGAGGCAATATCATTAACGAAAGTCTTCGTCAGGTGAGCCGTTAAATATTCTTAGGACCGTTTTCACAACTTGCCGATAGCTAAAGGTAGGATTTTATAGGCCGTATAAAAAGTGTTCCATTATAACAACTGTACTTTAACCTACCAGGTAAGATGAACCTTAATGTACTTTATCGCGCACTTTAAGTTAAAGTAAAGTTTTAATAATGGAACACTTTTTATAAGCCCGGTTAAAGTATTCTTTTAGCTATCGGTGAGTTGTGAAAACGGGCCTTTAACATTTAAACGAAATAAAAAAACGAATACATAAAACCTTAATATTTAAATATTTTTTGTCAGCAATTATGCCTTTCATATATTATGTTACAGTTAAGTTATTATAAATGAGGGTATATACAGTTTGTCATTTCCTGTGTTATACCAAGACATGAATTCTGGATCTTGCTTCACCAACTACAAATGAATGAATTTGGTGTCAAATCGTTTCTTCTTTTATTATTCAATTTGAAACTTAAACTCAGCACAATTTGTTTAGTAGAAAATATTTATAAATCCAATTCTATTTACGCAGTATTTACTATATTGGACCTACATTAATTAAAATTTTGTAATGATCCCATATAAACCCCACTCCCGAAGAATACTTTAATATACGGAAAATTATAAAGAATAGTATAGTGAAATTTCTCGAGTTGCCTCCTTTTTTAATGTTTCATCAATAATAAAGATACTCAAAGTCTGGCTTATAGATTTCATAATAAAATGAAATATAAAAAAACTATAAAGAATAGGACGCAAAGGCCACACAAGAAAATATGAAAAAGACGAACATTATTATCTAATTACAGGCGAAAATTCAAACGTTTATCATAGCAAAATAAAAGTAGGGATGGTGCAGAAAATTCTACAGAGCTACCCCTTTATAAATTTAAGGTAATGCACTTCTTGCGAAGCTGTGAAACCCCAAGGCGCATATTGTGATCTTTTTTATTTAGATTAAAATTTTAAGGCTTTTAATAAATAATTTTGCTTTTATAGAAATTAAAAAAATCAATTATTTGTCATACTAAATTGCCACTTTACACAGTTAGTCCTTTTGTTAATTGTAAGCAAACTTGGACGCATATACATACATATGTACAATGCACTATTTTTGGCTGCGAGACATAACGTCCAGATTATTGTAATCAACTTCATATGCTCGTAAAATTTAGAATATTTGCTTCCCTAAGAACAGTTTTATTACTGAAGACTTCTTTAGCCGTACAGCACTTATAGAAGTCTTCAAAACTGTGTTACCAAAGGAACGTGCAGAAATCGCAGAACTGAACTTAATGTATTCAAACTTTTTCCCTGTAGCTATAAATAGAAGGGTAGCAGATATCTGTTGATATGGTAGGGTTGCATCTCTCAATTGAGTATCGCGGTTTATATGGGTATGTGTCAACAAGTTCAAGAATTCATTTAGCATGTATGTACCCAGTAAAAACTTCGCCTACAAAATAATGTGTTGAGCAATCAGAAAAACATAACAGCACTACTTACAATTCTTACAGTTTGGTGTTGTGTTTCATCGGAAAGTATAATTGGTTCTTTTTTTTTGAAAATGAGCATGTGTTGGAAACTTTTTTTAAGCCAGCCGTGGAAAACCATCCGCAAGTATGGTTCCAACGAGATGGAGCCACAGCGCACACACAGGGGACACAATGGCTCTTTTACGGGACATCTTTGGTGAACGAATTATTTCCCGTACAAGTGATTTTGATTGGCCACCGCGTTCACCGGATTCAACCGCCCCAGACTGTTTTCTTTGGGGTTATTTGAAAGGAAAAGTCTACATTAATAAGCCAAGAACCATCCAGCAATTAAAAAGCAATATAAGCGACGAAATAAACAACTTAATACCTGAAGTATTGCGAAAGGTTATGGAAAATGTGTTGGAAAGAGCAAGAATTTGGGAAGCAAAAAATGGCCAACACTTGCGAGACACCGCGGTGTGAATAGATCTGTCAATCTTGATCTCTTCTGAATTCCATCTATTGACTTCACGTGCTTTCACCAGAGGATGTAATACCATAAGGCGGGATAGCCCTTAAACGTTTTCCTACATACCCCTGGGGAAACAAATATGCCAATAGCTTGCATTTCATTATTTAACTTACTATCTTTGTAATCTAACGCCTTTGCACGAAAATTGTTGATGTCCCTTACAAAAACAAACAGCCACAAACCTTTAATTTACACACAAATTGTCACTACCTACACACGCAATTACACATTAATAAACATCCTTAAACACACATATGCGCACATGGTACATACATTTCAAATATGGTGAATACCAAAAACACCAAACACTGACATTAATGTGGAATTTCATCTGTTGTTCATTTAAAGTTGCATTATCACAACATAATTTGTGGTTTTCCACTTTGACACAATTTTACGGTATTAAATTTTTTTAACACCTGTTGTTTTTTTAACACTACAAATGTAGTTGCTGTTTGCAACAATAACTCTATCCAACAATAAAATTATTAAAATTAATCTCTTTTAAATGCTGAAATTAAGTTTTGAGAAAATATTTTCGAATTTTTTCACATAAATATTGTTATTTTTTTCTATCGTTTAATAATTCCATTTTTTTATTTGTTATTTTGTTTCTGAGAATTTTTCTTATATATTTACTAGTTTTTTTTCAGTATTTTTGTGTTAGCAAGATTAAGTTTAAAAAGCTTTCAATTGATAATTTTATTAAGAAAGCATTTTATAGAAACATTCCAAGGAAATTTTCTTTAGTGAACATTCTTCTAAGATACAACTTTTTAAAGAAATCTTTCTATAGATAGCTTTTAATAGAAATCGGTCATAATATATATTTCTATTGATAGTTCTCTTAAAACAGCTTTTCATAGATAGTTTTCATGCTATTTTTAAAAATTTTGTTTAGAAATTTATCTATAAAACGTGTACAATTAAAAGCTTCGGTAGAAAGCTTTCTAGACAAAGTTATAAAAAAGCTGGAAAGAAATTTATATAGAAACTTTCTTTTTGTGTGAGATTTTAATTGATATTTTCCTTAACAAAAAGTTTCTATAGAAAACTTGTTTTATGGAAAAGGACCTTTTTATTATTAATTTGTTTAGTGTTAGTTTTGAAAGAGATTTTTATTTACAGTTTCTATGGAAAAAATTGTATATAGAAATTGTCTTTTGGTGAGGCTTATAAGGAGGTATTACTATTTTCATAGAGAACTATCTTTATGGAAAGTAAAAGCCAAAAAAGTTAGAAAGTCAGTTGAGCCTGACACCACAGTATTAACAGACACATTTTCGATTACGGACATTACTTGAGATCCATGACAATCATGGACCCCTCAGAACAAAATTATTGTATGAGATTTGTTCGTCAAAAAGCGATTTTAGAGAGGGAGTTTATCACTTAAATTCATATCAATACCAAAATTTTTAAGGAAGTTGTGACAATAAAAGCGTGACTTTTTCGTAATTCTTTAAATAATCTTGTAACGTTAAATTTAAAAAATTAGAAAAAATTTTGATTGAGATCAAGCAAAATGCTTAAGAGATATTATATTTCTAAACATAAAATACGTGAAATTTCACCCGAAGACCGTAAAAAGGTTAAATTCAATAAAAAAAAATAGTTTTGATTGTAGAAAATTTATAATAAAAAAAAATAAATTTTCTATTTATTAAATTGACTTTTAAAATTTTAAATTTTAATTTTTAAAAGAATTGGAATTTTTCCAATTTTACCATTAAATAATTCAGTGTGAACTGCGAGCATGTTTGTAAAAAAAAAAATAAGAATTATACCTATACGAGCAACTAAATAAATGAGCGTTAAAATCAAAGTAGTGGGGCTTCTAAACAATTGTTTGCTTGAATTAACATCACTGGTCTAGGACCAATATTTCAACGCATATTACCCTTTGAACTATTGAAGTGTGCGCATTGCACTGGTTGCATAGGCCAGATCACTTTCTAAAGATTTAAGAAAAGTAATTAAATTTCAATTTTGTTTCTTTCTCTTTACCCACATTAAGCTGCAATTCGAGTCGGAAAAAGCCATCCAATTGTAGGGGAATGTAAGGAAGGATAAGCTCACTGTTTATTGTTGCTGTTTTTGTTTAAGATTTGATATTGTTACAAGTAAAACTGGTGTTTACATTTTTTTATTCGCTTAACAGTTTTATTTATATAATATCTTAAACTTTTCTAAAATCCTTAGAAAAAGTTTTCCTGATGATTTGGCCTAAGCAACCAGTGAAATGCGCTTAGAAACTAACTTTCCCTTAACAATAACTTTCAGTGTATTTATCAAAAATAAAAATTGGAAATATAGCACGTCATACGGAAATCTTATTAATAATAAGTTTTGTTTTCGTAAAAATAACTTTGATAAATAAAATTATAATTAAAAATAAACAATTATTTGTATGTAAAATACCACAAAATTTCTAAGCGTATCAGCTCGTACTAATGCAAACAATTAAAAGCAAAACAATTTTTTAATGTATATTTTCACGAATTTAGTTTAAATTGAAAATTGGTTTCAGGGCAGTTCTGTTTTGTAGAACACAGTTTTAATATAAATTTTAATTAACAATTTCTACGAATTCTACGTTGCATTTAAATTTGTTTTAATGAATATATTTTTTTTAATTCCTTCAATTCAGGAGAAAAATAAAAAATAAAAAATATGTTGCCTTAATATTTTTCACATCCTTTAAAATTATTTAATTTATGCCAGCTTGGTTGTGTTTTTAATCCACTTGACTGTGTTTTCTCTATTTCATCTTATTTTACTTTATTTTTATAGCGTAATTTCTTAAAAATATAGCAAAAATAAATGTAATATAAATAACTTTATTATTTATACATACGAATGTATGTCTACACATAACTTGTCCTTATTCGAATTTATCTTGTTATTATCAACTTCTAAAATGTGTTTTAATTTTTTTAATTTAAACACATTTCCATTGTGGTAAGAAAACTCAAATTTCTTCATTGGCACATTAGATTTAATGCTTTGATGTACAAATTTCTATTAGGAAAAACTTTTAAGTGAACAGGAAACAGAATGCTTTATGTTTTTATTATGCTCGTCTTTAAAATTATATGTATGAATTTGAAATATGGATACAAACGAATCTAATAAAACACAAGCTTAAGAGAGAGACACATTAACAGGAAATCAAATACATTAGGGTAGTCCTGGATTTGGAAATTTGAAAAATTCTTCAGTAAAGTTAAAACTTGCTTTGATTTGTAGGTGCCCCTGTAGGCTAGTGGTTAGGCTAGAGCTAGTCTATCAGTGCGATAGTTGCAGATTCGATTCCCACCCAGATACTCTGTTCAAAATTTTGTAAATGAAAAAATAGATAGAATGCTGATTTTTTGTTCAAGTATTTTTTGTGTGGTGGAAAACCAAATTCGCACATATGTATGCTTCTATCCGATACTCTCTTTGTATACACGATAACACGTGAAATTGAGTGTTTAAGCGTTTCAGTAAGAAATTTCTTGTAGGCTTGAATAAAATTGTTTTTATCAAAGTTATTTTTGGGAGTTCAAAATTTTTTTTTTTTTCATTAATAAGATATTGTTTTGTTGTACTAAATTCCTAATTTTTATACTTGATAAATGCACTGAAATTTATTGTTGGGGGATAAGCTATTTCGCTTGCGCTTTTCACTTGTTGCTTAGGCCAGATCATCAGGAAACCGAGTTTTTGTACGCGTTATACCTCCCATTAAGCCAACCTTATGATATACCATTTTTTATACTAAACTTCACTTAATTTGTTTTAAATTTAATATAAAGATATAATTATATAATGTTTTATTATTTCTTTAAACAACCAACAACCACGCCCACTTTTAACGGTGTACAACTTTTTGGGATAACAACTATCAGTCATATTCAATCTCTGCGGTGCACCGCGGTGTTGAAAAAACTAAAATTTTCATATTATATTTAATTTCCGAATTATTTACAGAGGTCTCAAGCAAAAGTCTTTAATTTATCAAATTGTATCATCGGCTTATGGTGTAAAGGCCCAACCAGAATGTGCATAACGTGGCTTAAGATAACCATACATATATCTGAAGCAGAAGTAATGATTAATTCTGATTCGGACTCACAAGCTGATAACAATGATTGCCAAAATAGCCATCTTCCATCAACATCTAATTGTGTTTTCTTTTCTGATAATAATGTTCCATGTATGTTCCCATTCGCGCAGCTTTTTGTTCTATTCTAAAAATGTGAGAAGTTGTCGCTTTCCTTTCTAAATATGTTGCAAAAAGAAATGGCAAATTTGTTCCATTTCATACCCCCAGTTATAATTGAGTGTGAGAAAATACCCATTTTTGAATTTGCGTACAGTACTTTTTTTGCAAGCAAGTATTTTTGTATTAACTTTTTTGTTTTGTTTGCGTACAATTTGTATTTTATTATAATTTTTGGTTATATTCTGATGGATATAAAAACTAATTGTTTTTCGTTCGTTTTATTTTTATTTAATAATGAAAAAGGTCAACAAGAAAAAGAAAGACAAAATGAAAAAACAAAAAAATGTACTTTGGACTTCAGGAAGAATTCTTGACATAAGTACGGCAAAAAACAGAAGTTAGGAAAAAACATGTAAAATCAATTAAAAAAATGGATAATCATTCAAAAGGAGCAAATTTCGATCTACCAAAGGTTAAAATACAATTTGGTTTAAGGATTGATGTTTGACTATTGACGTCAGCAGTCGTCGATGGCTGCGAGTGTAAGACGGCAAATCCATCTGAGGAGATCGAGTGGTTGCGATCGAAACATGTCATGGTAACCAGCCGCCTGGATTCGAATCTCAGGTCAGTCAAGAATGAATGATTATCAATAACAATTTTAAATAATTTTCATGTTGTAAAATTCTTTCCTTCATAAAAATAATGTAATGAAAATTAAATTTGATGAACTTAAGCCTGATTGAAATATTAAAAATTTGGATTAAAAATTAATTTTTTTACGCAAAATTTTTAACAACAGCTGATTTTTGATTATTGAAATTAAGTGTTATGTACAAGCATCACAGAAATTGATCTTAATTAAGGCCACCGTGTCGGCCAATTTAAATTTTTTTTTGTATTTTAGTCGCCCTCAAATCTAAAATCGGGCGCTGTGTGTGCATTGGGCTAAACTAACTCTTATAAAAATATAATTTTCTATGCACTATTAGAATTTTCATTTGAATGTTACTTTACCTATCCTTTTGCTAGCAATGAAGTAAATTCAACAGAAAATGTATACAACAATTATATATAGCAGGAGAATGTATGCATTTTCCGGCCAAAGGATAGCTACAGTAAGCCTCGCAACAGAAATATACAAACGAAAATTCTGATAGTGCATAAAAAATGTTCCTGGAAAATATTTAAGGAATAAGACTATTAAAGTATTAAATCTTTAAAAAATTGTAATTTGATTAAGGCAGAATTTGTCTTTACTTTCTGTTTCTGTTCTGCTCCGTGCCGTTCTGTTTCGATTACTTTTTCTGTAGAAACTTATCAGCCATTTATGACATATTTATTAGTTTTGCACCGTCCATTGTTTTATTTCAATAAGTTTAATGCACATAAATTTAAAGAAATTTAATTTTATGAATTCTTAAAATCAAAAAATAGTTTATTTCAAAAGAAATATGTATGAATTTTTTATTATTTATTTTGCTGTCACTTACAATTACTTAACATGTTTTTGACTTTAACAAACTGAACCGCAACAGAACAGAAGAACTAATCAGTTTCACAGGTTTTGTTACGAAATCAATTCGTAACAGAACAGAAAGTAAAGACTTACTGAGCCTTTAGAATACACATTCGAAAAATATGAAAATTTATGTAAAAAATGTTACTCACCATGACAAATAAATTCCCAGATTCTATTTTTAAAATGGTTTGTTAAAAAAAAAATCAAATGTTCTGCTCCTTTCAGAGAATTCTGTAGAGTATTTAATTTTTCTCTTAGATGATACACTTTTATACTTTTCTTTTATATAAAATATTTTTTAAATTCAGAACCGACCTAATATTTATATATAAATCTCATAATATTAGTAACAGCTGTTATACAATCTAATTTGTTTGTATGTTTTATTAGTAATTGGGCGTGTGGGGGTGTCGTTGTGGGCATTCCTACCCATATATAATTTAATAATTTTCTTTTCTATCTCGTAAAATATTTAAAATCCTTAAAGCATGATGTAATTTTATAAATAAGTATATTTAAATAAAGATTTGTAAATCTTATAAAATTAACTCATAATTTCATTTATGTATATGTGTCCTTCTCCGAGAAAAGGGGCCTAGTGTGTGAAAATGAAGTTTTGAGAAAAACGCATTTCATCTTATTCTATACCCTTTAAGGTACCAGAATCCACTCTTAAGTCCAAACCCGTTTTTTATTTCATTATTATTAATTATCATCAGTAAATTGTAAAAGAATTTTTCTAAGGGTTTCTGATTTTGAATATGTCAAATGTTATGCCAACCATAATGATTTTAAATAGCCAAAATGTCATTTAAAAGTGTTGAAATATTTGTTTGTGTAAATGTGTGACAATAGACCTTAATTTTAATTTTTGGTACGAAATGCGTAAGCATTTAATTCAAGCAAATGCTCTTCAACTTATTTCATTGAATCTTATTTTTGAATTTTTATATGTACATTTCACCACCAAGAGAGGGGAATAAGAGTACATTAGACATATGCATATAATAAACAAAACTAACTGCCTTTTTCACGATGTCACACGAAAAATTTTTTTAAAACAAGTGTTGAGAGTTTTTTTTTGTTTTACATGGAATTTGTGCGAACGAAAGCGCTCGAGTGACATCGTGAAAAAGGCAGTAAATATTTAGATATATGTATGTGTGCATATATGTGGGTATTGGTGCCGATGACCGGAACACTCGGACAGGCCGCAATTTTTAGGAATGCGACTCTGCAATTTTAGGACTGACGAATTAAAACTAACAAGAACTAGGGTGTGGCTCTAACGAGCGACATGTTAGTGACGACGCACAGTGCTTTGTCCCCATATAACGAAGGGACATAAATAGAAGGAGTTGTCAGAAATTTTTGAAATTTGGTACACTAGCATAAAATAGCTTAGTTAAGAAAAATATGAATTTTTGGACAAATCGGTCCAAGGACACGCCTACCTCCCATGTGTCCTGAAATGGAAAAATGTAATTTTAGCTTCAATAATGCCCACAAAACTACAAAAAAATGGGCATGCTAATACACACACAACTAGCAACGTGTGTGCAAATTTTCACTTAAATCTGAACAAGGACTCAAGGTCCTGCCATATATCCTTTTTCTTAAAAATGCTATAGTACCTACAAAAATTATCCAATCGTAATAAAATTTGGTATGGAAATATTTGTTAGAGATATATGTGTGCCGAATTTTGGTAGAATCGGATTATTAATGTGAAAAATACAAAAACATCATTAAATGAAAAATGCGTTAAAAACGCTTCAAATGCTTTTGCAAAAATAACAAGTAAGAAAGTATAATCAGTCAAACCCGACCATGTGATACCCTATAGTATAGTATTTAAAAACAAATTTCCTAGAGTGTAATCTATTTGGGACCCATGGGCAATCATGGACCCGCCAGAACAAAATTATGTTATGAGGTTAAGATTCGTTTAAAAGTTCTTTCTCCCGAATATTGTTTAGATATCTTAAGCTCCGTATATGAGTTTTTTGGATGAGCGTTTATACGGAACCTATAGTTTATTTTAGACCTATCTGGACAACATTTTGTCATGACTTAGTAGCTATCGTAAAAATCACTGTCGCCAATTTGTATGTAAATACTTATATTTTTAAGGAAGCTGGCATTAAAAGCTTTTTCGGGAGAATGATTTGTATGGGAGCTACGTTCTAAAATAAAAAGATTCCAATACAATTTGATGAGCTGATTTTGATTGCAATAAAATTAGTTTGGTTTGGACTAAATTTAATCTTGCCGATGTAATAAGAAAAAAAAAATTAAAATTAAAATAAAAATTGTATTGAAAAATATAACCCAAGTCAAGGTGAAATTACTTTACAGGTGGCGTTAACAGCACAGCTTTTTCCTATTTTGCCAAATTCACTAGTGATTGTTGTTGGAAATACTACAACAAACGCAAGAGCAACAAAAACAAGAAAACAAAGTTGCATGTTGTTTTTGCAAATATTGATTTCAACTTACATTTGAAAGACAGAAGTGGCTAATTGAATTTTAACTTCTTTTGAATTTTTAATATAAAAAGGTTGGTCATAAAGCACGTAGAACATTTATGTAAAAAAATTTATTTTTTTCTTAATAATAAACTAATTTATTAATAGATACTTATGCCCAATTTCACCAATTTATTTAAATATCAATTAATATTAAAATAAATTTTTTCATATAATTTTTTTTTTTTTTTACATGAAAAACAAATTTTAAACATAAATTGATATATAAATATTGTTGGTGAAATAGGCCATAAGTTTAAAAAAAAAGAAATATTTGTAATTTTTTACAATTTTTGTTTGTTTATAAACTTAAACAATTATTGGGATTGATCTACCACAAAAATAGGTGTTCATTAGAGGTCTGCAAGAATAAATAAAAAGCAATTTCAACACACTCATTTGTTTTTTAATTACAATGTGTCGATCACCCAATGATAACGAAACAAATGAAAAAATAACAAGAGACAAAGCAACAAAAACTCATTCTATTCAGTCAAATCAAGTCGAATGAGTAAATTATTCAAATATAATTTGAATGTAAAATATGTGTACCTACACATTATGTATGTAGGTATGTGTAAGCTTAACTCTTATAAATAAAGAAGCCACAAGCTTACACACATATTATGGCAAGGTATTCAAATAAATGTATGCACATTCAATAATTCAAAAATTATTTGAATATTTTTTGTAAACTTGCTCTCTGGTCAAAAACCGGCACTAATCTTTTTACGGTCCTTTTAAGAACACCATTTGCTAAGAAAAAACGAAATAAAAAAATGTCTGATTTTATATGATTTTTTTTAAAGTTCAAAAAAAGTTTTGTAATTTTTGGATTTTTTTGAAAAAAATATATTTTTTTTTGAGCGATAAAAACTAACTTAAGTTAATATTTTTAATAAAAACTGTATTATTGCCAAATTTTGAACATACCAAAAATGAATTTTTGAGAGTTATTTTCTTGAAGCAATTCAATTCATTTTTTTTTATTCATTAATTCTTTCTTAAATTTGACTGAATTTAGCGACCTCTGGCGGAGTCTAGGAGAGTCACACGAAATCAATTCCAAAAAATTTTTATGAGTTGTGTTGTTATCTATCGATCAATATATCTTTTATCACATTTTGAGACCAAAATTTTTTTTTGATTTTTGTCTATGGGACAAAGCACCGTGCGACGTGGGTTGAAGGACAGTTTTTTAGAGTACTTTGGACTATCGAACAGTGAATATTTAAATTTAATCTTAAGCACATTTCATTTTATCTGAGTAGGAGTTGAAAAGTCGGAGTTGAGGTTTTTAAACAGGAGTCGAAGTCGAAGGCATAAAAAATTTAAGAAAATTTTAAAATATTTTCCAAAACAAAAATTATTCGAAAAATAGATAAATTTTCGAAATGTACCAGTTTGGGGTCAGTGGACAATCATGGACCCGCCAAAATAAAATTATATAATGAATTTAAGATTTATATAAAACTTATTATTGGCGAATAATTCACCGACATCGACATCTTTATGAGATATTTTCGTCTTGAAGTAATTGAAGCAAGTGGCCTAGAACCAATTCTCGGCCTACCAAGACAACATTTTGACACGACATACAAGCTATTATAGAAATTATTGCCAAAACCAACATTTAAAAGATTATTATGACATTAAAAGCTATTTACAGAAGGGGTATTTGTATAAGAGCTATGGTAAAATATGGATCGATTACAATAACATTTGGTATGGTGATAATAGATTGTCTGTGGGCACAAAGACTTTTCTCCAGAAATAAGTTTTTATGAGCAACAAAGACACGCGGAAATTGCAAAAATAGCGATAATTTTTCATATTTCAGCCATAAAATCAGCCATTAAATTGATTAAAAGTCCCTTAAACTATAAGGAATGGCAAAAATTCGATAAAATTGGCTAAATTAGCGGGAATTCGCAAAAATTTGCTAATAATCGCCAAAGCTGTAAAGAATCAGAGGAAACAATTGCATCTATCGCGAACTTTCACGAAAAATTGCAAGACCAAAAATTTATTAAATTTATAGCGAAAATTCGCGAAAGTTTTTAATATTTTAAACAAGCCATAAAATTGATTAAAAGTCCCTAAAACTATAAGGAATGGTAAACATTCTGTAATTTTTGCTGAATAAGTGGAAATTTCCGATATTTGTATAAAAATACGTGTTGTTTTCATTATATAAAGAACATTTCAAACTAAAAGCCAATATTATGTTTTTTTGCTAAAAATGTTCTCACATATAAGAATTAAAGTCGATTCGTTTTACTTTCATTTACCTCTTACCACTCTAATTGAAAACGAATAAAACCATGTGGATGTGATTGCAGAAAACAAAAAATGCTGAAGTAATCCACTTTCGAGTGAACTCGGATTCTAGAACACACTCGATAATCTCAAAAATTGCGACATGTACTTTGCGAATTAGGTTAACATGGACAGCTAGCCGGACGGATTGACATTGTTATATCGATTAAGAAAAGGATGCTGACGAAAAAAAACCGTAGCGAATAATGCTTTAGTTTCATAATTTAGTTTAATTTAGTTGTATACGACTGAAAATTACTTCGCCAAATTGCCTGTATCCCTTTATTTGTTATCTTAATCCTCTTTTACTTATAAAACTGCTGTTTTCGCTCTACTGTACCATAAAACCATACAATTTTCGATATTTTGCATCAAAATGTTAATTTTTAGTTTTAATAAAAAGTAATTTAATTTATTTAATTTTTATTTTTGACAATTTGTTCAAATCTTTATTTTTTATATGTGAACACAGGGCAAACATGTTTCCCTTTTTTTATTTGAAAC
Source organism: Pollenia labialis (assembly GCA_949318255.1). Taxonomy (NCBI): domain Eukaryota; kingdom Metazoa; phylum Arthropoda; class Insecta; order Diptera; family Polleniidae; genus Pollenia; species Pollenia labialis. Next base: position 117,079,715 of record OX439142.1, read on the forward strand.
TATTTAATATCTGTTTGAACAAACAAAAATGGACAAATAAAAATTCAGATAGTGCATAGAAAATATTGAAGGAATAAGACTATTAAAGTATATTTTCCTCTTTTCTAAGAACAACATGCTATAGTTGAAAAACAACAACTTTATTATAAGTGTTAAACATGTTTTAGTTATCTTTAACCATAACATGTTCGTAGGCAACCATAATATTGTTGTGGCTTCTTGATGGAGGACTTATTCAACCATTACATGGTTATTGGTGACAATAATATAGTTAAATGAAACATAATATGTTTAAAATGTTCTTTAAAAATAGTTTTGTTGGAGGTGACCATATTTAAACTTGTTTTTTCTCTGGGTGTAGTTACTGTTAACCACAAAACAATTTGAAAATGTACAATATAGGTTAATTATGGCTGCAAAAAAGAAGGTAAGGTTAGCATCAATGAGCAGCCGGCACGAGGGCGACTTACTTGGACCCTTAAAGCAGGTACCTTCTGTTACCCTTAGCCAGTAACCAAAGTCAGCCAGTATCCACCAAATAATTCCACAGACATCATTGCAACCTTCCTACATTAGGCACAGCGTCCAAACATGGCAATTATGGTTTCCCAAAATATACATCTCAATAGCACCGAGACTGAAGTATTGGTAGAGAAAGCTCAGACCTATTCTTCTTGCATCATCCATATCACCCAGTGACCCGTCATTACCGATATTACCGTCCTACAAAATTCACTATTCAAGGCAAAGAAAAAGTTTTGGAACTCCCTCCAATTTTCAATGTATTTCGCAGAGGTCAAGGAGAGACTTTTGTTTGTTGTTCACTTCAGACACTAAAACGGCTAATTGTTATCTTTCAAAACTCATTTTTGTATTTATATTTTCAAAAATAAAAATTAAAGAGTTTTGGAACTCAGCGCCTGATATCAACTTTCAAATGATATACTTTAATCCCCATTCATTTGGTTGTCATTTGACAATAAATGCAAAAATAAGAAATTGCATTTCATACCAATTTATTTCTAATTTACACATTTGTATGTATTTCCAACTCATTAACTATACAATATGACTGTATGATTATAACCTTTTCATTTTAACTAATTTCAAACTCGTAGCGTATGATTATTATTTATTCTAATTTAAATCAAAATCATACGCACCATAAACCAAATAAAACATGAACTCATACGCACAGTGACCTTTAATTATGCACATTAAAAATGCATACTAAACGTGATGGTCAATTTGTAACATTAATTTCATAATTTCCTGTAACTTTATGGCACAAAATTAAAAAAAAAAGAAATAAATTTCAATTTATTAATTTTAATTATAATCAAGGCAAAAAACTTAAACACAAAACCACATTAAATATTCACCGTGGCCTATTAAGTAATTACATTTAACACTTGTTAATTTTTTTTCCTTTATTAAAGGACTTCATTACAATTGTTTACTTGTAATAACGAAACGGCGAAAAACTAAAAAAAAAATTAAACAGGAAAAATATTAAAAAAAACACAAGCTGAAAATAATTACAATTTAACATGCAAGTAAATATTTTACTTCTAAAAAAAAGCTCACAAACACATATGGCTATATTGTAGGCGGGCAGGAATGGAAGTACATTAAACCGGACAAGCTAGACAATGTAAAATCGGGTAATGAATAAAAAAGAATTTTCATTTTTATTTATTGGAGTTTAAGTAATGATAATTAAAAGAAAATAATGTTTTGTCATTGTCCCTAAAAGTGTTAATAAAACATTAACCATCGGTTAAAGATTGATGTTTGACTGGTGGCTGGCAGGCACCGCAATGGTGCAGAGGGTAGAACTGCAAAGAATTCTGATGATGAGAACGTGGCTTTTCTCGCAACGTAAATCAAACCCGAGATTGATACGCAGCTCAGCTAAGAAAAAAAATTACCAATAAATGTTAATTAATTGCATGGTGTAAAATTCCTTCCTTTAGTATAATAATTAAGAGCCTTATTGTGTAAAACGCAACGCAACGCCAAAAATTTCATTGAAAGCAAAAAAAAATTCGAAATTGTTTTATAATTTTGTTGTTGCTTTCTACAGAAATTCAAATTGTTTTTTAAAATTTTCATCGCCACAAAATTTGAATTTGAATTTAAAGATTCTCTAAAGTTATTTTATTACATGTTGTTGATTTGGCTTTCTATTCTTTTTAAGAAACGAAAATTTTTAAACTGAAATAGTGTAGAAGAAAACGTATTCACAGCATTTAATAATATTTAATATAAAAATATGAATTAGGGCATATGGCCACTGCGGCGAACTCTTAAGGGTAAATCCTTGGGGCTGTATTTTTACAATAACTTGTCAAGTGCTGGATCATTCCTTTTTGGAATGCGTAGACCAGGATCTTTTCACATCCACTGACAAAATAATCTAACAACGCCAAATACCATTAACCAGATTAACACTTAACAGCTTTATTTTGTTTGCTAATTGGCGTTATTTGTAAAAACATATCGACAATTACTTTCACCGGCTTCTTAATGGTACCAAACACACAATGTGTCATAAAGTCATATGACTTAAAATAATAACATGAAAAAAAGACTGTTGTGAACAACCCCTCAAAATTTAGTGTGATTTTTTTAATTTAAATCAGCTGACTTAAAACAAATATAAAAAAAAACATATACCTAAAATAAATAACCACAATTCTGATTAAAATAAAAATATATTTTAGTTCTAATCCATGAAATAATAAATTAAATTAGATCTTACCTGACTATTTTCCATTTTTCAGACGCAAATCACAAATTAATTTTATCCAATTTGATTTGTGTTACAAGCCGCAGGTTAAACACAGATGCTAGCTGGATAAAACTATACCATAAACAGCGACGGCTACAAAAACTAATGCGGCACGGCTCAGCTGATCAGTGCTGGCTTCTTCTGATTAATTACGACAGCACTATAAACAAAGAAAGCAAAGTTCTTAAAATATATAAGACACTTTTTTTACACATCAACAACAATATTTTTAAAACCATTATAAAATGTTAAACCATTATGACAATATAACGCGATAGGACACCTTGTGAATAGCCCATATGTGTTTTTGTCATGCGGGTCGTTTCTTTTCCCCAGTTTTAAATTGTACATATCGTCTGAACCCCTCCAAACAATATCATGTGGTATTTGTCTGTGTACAGTAGATATGACATTTTTGATTTAGAACGAGTTTAATTTTCAAGTGACAACATACCATCATGTGAACACGATAATTATTAGCCTTATGTAAAACTCAAATTATGACAAACACATGAAATCATTTGTGTATAGTAAAGTGACATTCCTCAGGACAAATACACAAAATGTGAACAAAGCTTTAGTTTTTCTGAATGTTATTGTGTATCGATAATGTCTTGAGTATTATCCTCGCTTCAAATGTAGCAATTCTGTTAATCAACATTGCGGCTTAACCAAAATTGTGCTCTAGCAACGAAAAAAAAATGGAAATAGGTTTTTTAAATTGAATCATGATTTTCGAAAGAATTTTGAACTCCTTGCAACTCATTTAGGATTGGCAAACCCAAACAAACTAACCTTAAAACAACCCAGAGTTGTCCAATCAGCTGTCTTTATTGATGTTTCTCAAGCATCTGATAAAGTGTGATATAAAGGATTATTGAGCAAAAAAAATAATCCCTACATAATTTTTGTTAAAATAATTAAGCTTTTTTCAAAAAACTTCTACAACGTACCCGTCTATTGCTTAAATATGAAAATAAAAAAAAAGAATAAACAAAAGGACATGCACAGAAATATCCTTGCAACAACCATAAAACCCAAGTAGTAAATTCTTAAAACTTTATTGTCGTAATAATTCGTTTCATTTGCGTTTAGTATAAATTTTAAACAAGAAAAGACCGACCACGAAGCCAAGAGGAAAAGTAAAAACAATAACTTTTTTCTTTATTTAAGCAAATCCATTTTTAATAAACTCGAAAATGTAAAAAGCAAATAAAATTTGCACTAAAAGTTTTTTTTATTTTTTTGGAATATTTAACAATTCCCTCAGTACTCATACAGCCAAACACACATACACTCACTCACCCACATAGACTTTTCTATGATTTATGTCTGACTGAAAGTTTAATTTTCGATGCGGTTTCTGTCGCTGTATTTATGAATTCAAATAAAAATAAAAAAAAATTGTTAACAATTGTGTGACAATCTCTTCAATTTGCAATTCAAATTTATTTCGATTCGCATTCTAATGAATGTGGATAAGTGGGAAAATAGAAAAATGGATATTTGTTTGTTATTTGTCGAATTTATTTAGTCGCTTAGTTAATATTAATTTGTATTTTTCTAGTACTTTCTGTTTTTTATTGCTTTTTTCCTTAAAACTTCTTCCAGCCATCCAAAGAATTAACAAAGAACAAAGGAGTAAAACTAAAAAAATATTTTCGCATAAATTTGTAAATTAATGTGTTAAGATAAAGATGTTGAACTCACACTAACTAACACTAACTGGGTGAACTGTATATCTGTGGCCGTATTCTGCAATTCGGTTAAGCTAAATCTCTATAGCTTAAAATCTAAAAAGTTGATTTAGAAATTTTTGGCTACGAATGCAATACCGTAACGTGCATTGCTAAATTGGCATTGCCATGAAAATTTAATTCGCCGCAATTTTAGCTTTTAATGTCATCGCTAAAAATTTTCAATTTTGTATTCTTCAAAGCATTTTAGCGATCGAGATTTAGCTTAAGCTAAGCGAATTACAGAATACGGCTGATGTTCTTTCAAAGTTATTAAGTTTACGAACTAAAAAAAAATGGTAGTGTTATAGTAGTTGATAGCATAAATCTGTGATTTTCATGGGCAACCGCGTATGTCTTAAAATAAAATTTTTTAGGAGAGCCTACAAAACCGTTCTAGATCAAATTATGGGCTATGTATTGCACCTTTTGAACTTTCTAATTTAGTTAAAAAATCGGAATGGGTCTATCTGTTTTCAAAACTTTTTAGAACCATGTAAAGAGCGTTTAATATTAACCAATATGGCATCAACATTTTAAAACCGAAAAAATTGGTATACCCGGTTGCCCATGAAAACCACAGAAATATTCTCTAACTTGGAACCTTAAGCATGTCGGATGTTACACGCAAAGAAAAAATTTTCAATAATTTTAACAAATTCATTAACTGAGACACTTGGCCTGCAATCACACTTGTAGTGCGATTCACTATACATATTTTGTAAACCACAATTGTTTCGTTTAAAAATGTTAACCACAAAATTAACCTTTTTGAGTGTCCCGGTAGGCTAGCTGGTAGCGAGCTAGGTTGTGGGTTCGATTTCCGCCAGAGACTCTGGTTTCTTTCCTGCAGACAAGTATAGAGCTTCGCGGGATAAGCTGAGGATATTAAAAAAAAAAAGCTATTCACTAACACTTTTAACGACATCATCTGCTGGTCTTAAAAACCAGCTGTTTCACTCAGCTGTTATTTTAAGCAAAACAATTTGTGGTTTATTAACACCAACATTTTGGTGTGTTTAAATCCGCTTAGAAAAGTGTTTATCTATCGTTGTACCTAAGTATATAAGTAGTCGATAAATAATATGGCTTTTAGCCTAAAATTTATCCACTTCCTATCACACACAAATTTTCCGTGGAGCTTCTTATTTATTTATCCTAAAGCAAACCATTTGACTCAAATAAAATTTAAAAATTAATATAATTAAAATTAAATTTTAAAAAATAATAAAATACAATAATTATTAAAATAATAAAAATTAGTTATTTTTACGCATTTTTAAAATCTATAAATTAAAAGGTTTTTGTTTTGTTTTTTTTTATTCTTCTTTGTTATTTTATCCTATTTTGATGTTTCTCTTGGCAGAGTTGCTACTAGGGTGATCGATCGAATAGTATTCGACCGGTTTTAACCGGTTATTTTAGTTTTGCCCAAGACGAATATTTCAAATGTCCATTTTTCGAATATCGAATAAACCGGTTATTTTAGTAAAATAACCCGGTTATTTAAGTAATGTGTAATTTATATACTTTTTCCTTACTTTTGTTATAAATGTACCCGTAATTTAAGTATTGTTCTAATTGAATATTTGGCAAACTTAAACTTTTTATAAAAAATGTCAAAACAAAATGAAACAAAAGTCAAAAAACGTTATGAGCAATGTAAATATAAATCGCTTATGTTAGCGTGTGTTATTGTAACAAAAACCAAAAACAATTAAAAGTACGTAAAAAAAGTTCAGCTTAAAAAGTAGTTAGCAATTTGACAGTATTCTAAATACTTTATATATATCTTTATAAAGATGCCATCTCTGGTGATATTTCGAACTGACTTAAAATAAAATTGTGCTTAAACGGCCCTAAAATGATGATTCTTTAACGTCACGACTTATAAATCATTTTTAATTAGTCTACAAGCTTGACATAAATATGCGTCAAGTAAAACTTGACCCTGTTCCAAGTAGTTTTTAAGAGACTGCAAATAATACTTTACGAAAATATGCTGCCAATAATGAATGAAAAATTCTCAAGTAGTTCTAGCATATCTTCATGCTTTAAACAAGAACATACCAGCGGAATGAACGTTGTGGGAAAATTCATCAGTTTTATTTATTAAAACACCAAGAACAAAATTTAAGGAATCAAAAATGTCCTGGAAGGGTTTAAATTGTGTAATCGACGAATTGAAAGATATTTCATACAAAAAGCATGTTCATATATTACTATTGTTTCTATATTAATGAAACAAGATAAGAGGTTTTGTTTGCCACTTTTCAAAAATATGGCTGAAGTTTACTGCTTCGTATACACATGCTTAACCAGCAACAAATTAAAACTCATTTACAATAAATTTGGGAGAATTTCCCAAATAATAAATTTTATTAAATCCCAATATTTTTAAAACCAAAGTTATTCAAAAATTCTATAGCTATGTTCACACCTATTTAATATTTGACTCCTAACGTAACCACCAGTTTTCTTAAAGAATTTTTTGCTTTTGCAAAACGTTTGGCTAGAGCAAACATTATTTAACGGTTTCTTAATTACATTATACATAAATGCAATTATCATCTTAGACATAAAGTTTAGCAAATAACAAGAAATTGTTAAAAATAATGCTTAAGTTTAATTAATTTACTGGTCACGTTTTTTTTTTGATTTTATCGTCAAATATTTGTGGTCTGAACATACCTTAAGTCATATCTATATATTGAGGCCCTTTGCTCCTTATAGGATCGACGGGAACATATATATATATATATATATATACACACTTTTTTGTTGGTTCCTTACCTTCGTGAATTGTTTTGTTTTTATTCTAATTAACTTTTTATTACAAAAACTAATTTGATTTTTGTATTTTTATGTATTCGAATTAAAACCGGTTAACCGGTTATTATTAAAATGCTTAACTGAAAACCGGTTTTTTTAAAATAGCAACTATTCGGACTATTCGAAAACCGGTTATTGAAAAAAGTCGAATAATCGATCACCCTAGTTGCTACGATATATCAATTTGAATAGAGAGAAATATAACACTGTTTACCGGTTATACATAAGTTAGTGAATCACATAGTGGTTAATGCAAACATCAAAATGTGTGGTTAAAATTAACACTTCTTAAAGTGTTAAAAGTTAGTGAATTGCACAACTGTTGTCGTATACAAATACAGTTAAATTCCGATAACTCGTAATCGCAAGGGACTGGTCGTTTATTACGAATTATAGGAGTTTTCGATTTAGCGGGGTTTCGATTTAACGGGGTTAAAAACAAATAAGTACGAATTAACGGAGTTTTTCAATTTATTTACTAAAACGATGCGTGTGCTTTGACATTTTTCTTTATTATTCATGAAACAAACTGATCTTAAGAAAATAAACACACACAAGCAAAAACCCACACAAAAAAAATAGCGGTAAACAAAATATAATTCTTTCCATGTTTTTGTTGTTTTTATTATGAATTATAAGTGGTAGTTAGCAAACATTTACGATTTATAAGTGGTAAAGAATATTTTATTTGAAAAAAAAATTACGAATTAGCGAGGGGACCAAAATGTATGGACATTTTACGAATTAACGAGATTTTTTCAAGGGACCGACAGTTTATTACGAATTATTGGGAATTACGATTTATCGGGTTACGAATTTTCGGGATTTGACTGTAATTGTTATTTTTATTTAAAATCAGCAATGTTCCCCATGTTCACCATGAACTTTTAATTTTTTTATATAACATATGCATATGTATTTTTTATAAATATTTAAAAATAGCAACATATCAATATTTATCGCTCATAAAATTAGTACAGTAACTGATTGTACGTTATGAAATTCGTTTTCCGTACTGTTAAAATTGAATAAAAATATAGTTATTTACGAATATATTTATTTTTTAACATTTATGTTTGTTATTTTAAAAAACAAACTACCCAAAAATAATGTTTTTCCCATATTGATTTTGTTATGTAGTTTGATTTTTGTCGGTTAAAATATATTTTTTAGAAGTAAAAACTATTTAATTTTATGAAATATGCTGTTTAAAAAATACAAATTTTAAAAATTAATGTAAAAATTATTTGTTTTTTATCAAAAAGTAATTTCAATTTTTGGGAATACAAAATTTAAATTTCAAAAGATTTTGTTATTCGAGCTAAATTCCCAGTTTTTATTATTGATAAAAATACTTGAAATTTATTGTTGATGGGATAAGCTATTCCTATGCGCATTTCACTGGTTGCTTAGGCCAGATCATCAGGAAACTTCATCCATAAAGATTTTAGAAAAAACTAAAGATATTAAACCAAGTAAAAATGTTGGCTGCAGTTGTATTTGCTACCCCCATCGATATAAAATTACACTCACAATATTATTACAGTAACGGACTGTAGTTTATTTAAGAAATATTCCGTTCAGTCATTTTTAAATAAATAAACATTAAAAATTCCAAGCAAATTTATTTTTAACTGATTCTAACAGTTATTCAAAAAACTAAGTGCATATTAATACGGATTTTCAGTTGCAGTTAATATTGTCCATTGATTAAGTTAAATTCTTCTTAATGTAAAATTAAATGAAAATGTAATTTAAAGTAACGAAAAGTTCATTTAATTTTTACTGTCAAAAATTCAACCGCGAATTCCAAATGAATTTTCATTTATAATATATAAATTAACTATCAAAAAATTAACTCAATAATCCGTAAAAAAAAACAAAGTAATATTCAGTTATTTAAGTAATTTAACTACCAAAAATTAGTTTTTACTTATCTTAAAAAAATTAAGTGCTTTTTTTGTGTAATAAATTCCCATTTTCTATTTGTTAAAATGATTTAGTTAAATACATCGAATCTTTAAAGTAAAATAATTGCGAAACTATATCGGTCATGCTGCTGGTATCTTGTGATTGTGAGTTCTTCTGTAAACAGCCGAGGTATGTACAACAAAAATAAAACAAGTGTGTGTAACAGGGTAAGTAAACAATAATGTTCTCTCTCTCATTAGAAAAACAAGCGGACAGGTGTCTGTCTGGTATTTTTAAGAAATTCGGCTCTTTTGTGGTGTAAACGAAAATTACTGGATTTAATAAAACAACTAAATATTTCTTTGTTTTTACGGAATATTCAGTTAAATTTTTGATAGTTAATTTATATAAAATTACTGAAAATTTATTTGTTTTTACGGAACATGGGGTTGAATTTGGGACAGTAAAAATTAAAAGAACTTTCCGTTTAAAATAAATAAAACATAAGTAGACCGGTTTTAAACTGAATTTTCATTTATTTTATATTACAAATTCAGTTAATTTTACGTAGAGAATATTGTGAGTGTAGAATATGTTTACCACAACCATGTTTTTTCTTTGCGTGACACCCGCTCAAAGCTACTGTTTGGTGTGGTGCTTACGCTGGGGGTGTCTTTGGACCTCATTTTTTCGGAAACGGCATGGGCAAAACGACTACTGTGAACGACAGGCGCTAAATAGCCATGCTTTACAACTACATATGTACTGCCATTACTGAACGAATTGGGACTGGAGAAGCTGAAGATAAAATAGAATAGCCCAACGGCGCATACAGCACAACCTTCAACAGAAACTTAAGGGGCTGCATTTTCGGGTCACCTTAACCCTCGTTTCGATAATTTTCACTGGCTGGCAAAATCTCCTGATTGCGGGATTCTATCGCCGGAAATCATAGTAAAAGTGATGATCAGTAATACCAGAAACTTTAAAAACGCGTTCAATGAGCATTAAATATGCAGTAAGAACTTGAAAATATGCCCTGAAAATTGTTGCCCTAAAAAGTTCATAAATTACTAATTTGAAAATTAAATCTTCGACAATTTAATAACAGTTCCATTAAATAAGAAAAATCCCAAAATTATATTTGCTAAAGCCCAAACACCAAAGTTTTAATAGACGAATTTTCGATATTTTACCCTATTTGGAACCATGGGCAGTCATGGGCTCACAGGTTAAAATTAACATAAAAGAATGGTCCAGATTTCTGTGCCAAACGTATATGAATGCTTTTTCCTTAATTTTTCCTTATATAAAATAATTCAAAATTTAAAATAACATTTATCTTTATTGACAATTGTCTTACAATTTTAGAATTAAAATTAAAATATAGATATTTAAAGCAGAAAAGCAAAAATTTCGAAAAAAAAACTTTTTTTATTTGTAGGTGTCTAAAAAAATTTAGCATGTATCAAAATATGCCTTAAAAATGCAAAGAATGCACTAGAAACTAAAAAATGCTGCAAAAAGGCTCTTTTAACTAAATTATGCAAAAAAAAAAAGCTGCAAACGGTTAAATAAGCAAAAATATGCACTAAAAAATCGATGCCAAAATTCATAAAAAGCTCTAAAACGGATAAATATATTGTTTCTGCCTTCATTGTTCGCTCAAGAAAAAACATGCAATTGTATATCTATGGTTTCCCTGGTGATGATAAATGCCATAAATCGGACCCATATAATTGTCAATTCTGGGGGCGGATACTAAGACGATATTAGAGTTTCTACTTAATTGAAAAAAATAGATACAAACCAAAAGAATTACTTAAGTTTTCTACTGCTTTTTCGCCACCTTGTTTGAACTTATATTTATATCATCTAAACTTAGAAAAAGCAGCGGTCACTGGGCGCCGAGGATCTTTGAAAAGACGTTTATTACAAGTCTGCATATAAAGAGGAAATAATTTTTTATCAGTTCAGTTTTATATATGGTAGATTGATGTTAATCGTTTTATTTAAATACATTCCAATGACCCTTTCAATGAATATAAATTTCTTTACAAATAATTTTACTAATAATGTTTATAGTACTTCATTCTCATGTTAACTTCGAGAAGAAAAATGTCTAAGTGACTTTTTGTTTTATTTGTTTCATTTATAGAAACATTGTTTGAATACAAAATGTGACCCTTTTTATAAAAATACATTAATAAATGGTGGTTGACTAGAAAGCCTTTGCGATTTCATTAGCATTGAAACTTATAAAGCCGCACATTTTGTAGGTAATATATATTCGGCTGTGCCGTATCTTTTATGCCCTTCACATAAAATAAGAATTTAGATTTTATTAGTATCGCTGATAACTAATAAACTATGAAATGTGACATTTTAATTTCTAGTGATATGAAATAGAAAAGGTACTCGCTAAGGTCAATGCACGCAAATAAAAAACATGGTTGTGGTAAACATATTCTGAGAGCAACATATTATAATAAGATTCATGATTGTAGTCACCATATTACGATTGTAATTGAATCATACTATGACCAAATATATTCGTAATATTACATCATAATTTTTTCCCCTTAATCATATTATTATCCTGTTAATCATAATAAGTAAAGATGTTATTATATTCTTGTCATGTTAATCATAACAAATTTAGAAGAAATCATGTTATGATACAGTGGTGCGGTCACAACAATAAAAAAAAATGTTTTGCATCGATATTTTATTTTGTGGCACTACAATTTTTTTTAATGTTAATACAATTTCTTTATTTCTTTAATTTATTTTTAAATTGTTTTTTAATTTGTATTTCGATAGGCATATGTAAAACAAACGACTCAACTGATGGAAAAATATTTTGATTACATCTTGAACATATTGTGATAAATGTATAGAAAGTTATCATGTTATGACTATTAAATATCATGATATGGTTGTGAGTCATATAACATGTTTTGAAAGTTATCAGTTGTTAGAAAAATAATTATTTTTCAGTCAACAATACTCAAATTTATAATTGAAATAAACATTGAAATGTTTACTGTAACTAAAATATTATTGATAAAAAAGAAAAAGAAAATAATAAAATAAAAATAATATTAAAACGTATTCCAAAATTGGTACTTAAATGGGAATTGTAGTGTGTTTTGGATTAATTGTTCTTTCCTGTCATATTTAAGGCAACATTAAACTAGATGCCTGCCCAATTCCCTTTGAACACAAATTCAAACTATTAGAACATTTTTAAACTCTATACTGTTGTGTCGCGTTCACAAACAAATACTGGAGAGAGGTGTAGCCGAGGAATTGACGTTCGTTTGTGAATGTGTGGGACCAAAAGTAAAAGTGCGGGTATAAAAAATACTCTCAAAAATTAATAAGGGAATGAAAAATACACGCAGTAATGAGAGTGGCAACAAAAATTACATACATTTTTTTTTAATGTGAGTTTGGCATACGTATGTACGAAATATTTTGTATTCTTTGATAACATAGCAGCAAACAGAATTAATTCCTTGCACGCGTCCGTTGCATACGGTAGATAAGTAACCATGCAAAATTCTTGTAAACTGCATGAGGTAATTTTTAAATACAAGGAGTATATGCAAAAAAATGTTGATTTGTTGAAAGTTTTTGCCAGAAAAAAGTAGTGTCTGGAGTAAGTTTCTTGCAATTCTTGTGACCTCACAACACTTTTTAAATTATGAAAAGAAAAGATAAACTTGTAGGTGTTTTGTTTAAGCTTTGATATTGTTACAACTAGGACTTTGAGTGTTTAATTTTCTTATTAGCTTTAAGATTTTATTTGTATAATATTTTTAGCCTTCTTAAATCTTTGGAAAAGGTTTTCTGACGATATTGCCTAAGCAACCAGTAAAATTCGTATATAAGTAAGCTTTTCCTCATATTAATTTCAGTGTATTTATCAAATATAGAAAATTGGGAGTTAAGCACGTTATACAGAAATCTTTTAGTGGTAAATTTTGTATTCCCAAAAATAAATGTTGATAATATTTGAGTTATGTTGTGTGTTTGATTTTCGAACTTATTTATTCATGCCTTTATATTGAAATTGATTTCCTAGGAAGTCTTCACAGACCTTGCTAGATTAATTCTAGTCATATCAATGGAACGCCAATGGCCTCAGCCAACATAAACAAGAAGTAGAACACTTCTTGAGTTCCAAAGAAATTGACATACTGCTAATATCTGAGACACATTTTACTGTTAAAAACTGTTTTAGAATCAAAGGATACTCAATATACGATACTAAACACCCCAGTGGAAAAGCGTGTGGTGGCTCCGCCATAATTATAAAAGAAAAACTGAGTCATTTTATGGCAGAAAATCTAACAATTTCTTCTGTTTATTGTCCTCCTAAGCATAGCATATCGGAATCCCAATACACCCATTACTACAAAACCTTAGGTGCCAAATTTATTGCAGCTGGGGATTACAACGCAAAGCACACGCACTGGGGTTCTCGACTCAATAACACTAAAGGGAGACAGCTTTTAAAATCGATAGTTTCATGCAAACTAGATGTTATCTCTGGGGGTCAGCCAACTCATTGGCCATCAGACCCAAACAAGATTCCAGATATTCTCGACTTTGCGGTATTAAAGAACATTAAACGTGAACACATTTCTATAGTCACATCTCTAGATCTCTCGTCCGACCATTCGCCTTCAATATTGACGGTCTTTCAGGAACATCCGATCCCCAAGCATCGGTATTTCCCAAACAGAATGACTAATTGGCTTAAATATAAAAAGTATATAAGTTCACACTTACCCTCTAATATATCATTGAAAAATGAAGAAGAAGTGCAAGAAGCAATAAGCATGTTTACAGATACAATTTATATCGCAGCAAATGTTTCTACACCGACTATAAATCAGACTACGAAAAAAGCACAATGCCCACAAAATGTTCAAACTCTGATCAGAGAAAAAAGAAACCTTAGAAGATTATGGCAGCAACATAGATCTCCATCTTTAAAACTCCAACTTAACCAATCTCAAAGAGCACTCCGCAAAGTTCTCCAGGAAAACAAAGTATCGTCCCTCCAAAGATATCTACAAAATCTTGATCCAACAGAAAGAACTAACTACAGCCTATGGAAAGCCATTAAAAACCTAAACTGTCCTACAAGTTACGAGTCTCCAGTTCGCCTTATTGACGGCAGTTGGGCCAGAAGTCCAAATGACAAATCTAAAGCCTTTGCGGACCACCTAGAACAAGTGTTCAAACCCAACAACACCAACTCCGACATAATTGTCCCACAGATAAATGAGAAAGTAGTTTCCCCCATGAAACTTCGATTTACTAACATAATAACAGCTGTTCGAAATCTAAACACAAAGAAATCTCCTGGTCAAGACAAAATTACAGCAAAAATGTTATATGAACTACCTAGCAATGCCCTAAGACTTATGCTTTATATATTTAACGCAATCCTGCGTACAGGCTTTTACCCTTCTTCTTGGAAAATATCCGAGATTATAATGATTCCAAAGCCAGGAAAAGATCCCAGTCAAGTAAGCTCATACAGGCCAATAAGTCTTCTCTCTATTTTATCAAAGCTTTTTGAAAAATTATTTCTAAATGCACTAACTCCATTCCTTAACGATCACCAAATCATCCCCGCTCACCAATTTGGGTTCCGAAAGGACCACAGTACGGTAGAACAAATTCATCGAATAGTGACTCTTATCAGAAGAACATTTGAGGAAAAGCTATATTGCACTTCATTATTTATTGATATTTCTCAAGCCTTTGACTAGGTCTGGCATAAAGGGTTAATATATAAAATAGTTTCGCTGTTACCCCAAAATACACACAAACTTCTAAAAAGTTCAAGGTCAAAGACATAATCTCAAGCCCCAGACAAAGTTCGGCTGGTGTTCCCCAAGGCAGTATTCTTGGTCCCCTTATGTACATTCTATACACTGCAGATATGCCCACAAGTGCCCTTACACATACTGCAACCTTCGCAGACGACACCGCATTTCTTTGCAT
Organism: Pollenia labialis; assembly: GCA_949318255.1. Lineage (NCBI taxonomy): Eukaryota > Metazoa > Arthropoda > Insecta > Diptera > Polleniidae > Pollenia > Pollenia labialis. The sequence continues at coordinate 117,095,015 of OX439142.1, forward strand.
AGATAAAAATCCTAATATTGCTTCTCACAACTTGCAAACTCACATTTATGAAGTTGAAAAATGGCTTACTAAATGGAAAATAATGGTAAATCCTTCGAAATGTGCCCAGGTTACATTTACCTTAAGAAGGGAAAACTGCCCTAATATAACAATAAACAATATCAATGTCCCTGAGAAGTCGCATATAAAATATCTGGGAATTCACCTCGACCGACGTCTCACTTGGTCTCAACATATTGACTCAAAATGTACACAACTAAAACTTAAAACTTCTCAGTTGCTCTGGCTCCTAAACTCTCACTCCACCCTCAATCTTGAATTTAAGGTCCTATTATACAAAGCCATCCTCAAGCCAATCTGGACTTATGGAATACAACTATGGGGAACTGCATCAGTATCCAATGTTGAAAAATTGCAAAGAAGGCAATCCAAAATACTACGCCTTATAACTGGCAGCCCGTGGTTTATCCGCAACGAAAACATACACAAAGATCTTAGCATACCATACATCCGTGAAGAAATACAGAAATATTGTTCCAAATACGTGCGTAAATTGTCAACACACCCAAATCCCTTAGCACATACCCTACTCCTATTTAGAGGACATAGTCGCTTAAATAGAGTAGATACATTGGCTATAGCTCACCAGTAACGAAACGCAAAACCTGTTAACACTCATTGGTCACTTATGCGCTGGCATCAGGGCCACAATATACGTTTAGTTTAAGATATTAATACTTATTGTTATTTTTCTCATAGAAAAGATCCAATAAACCAAATAAAAAAGCAAAAAAAAAAAAAAAATATCAACCCAAAATGGACCAAGTTTCAACACAATACTCGTTACGGTTTAAAGTGTATTAAAGATCCGTCTGAGAGTGGGCTTTAAAAGAGATCTGTGGTAAATTAGGGACCAGACTAAGCAAATTGCATTTCAATTCTAAATATTAGTTTTTTGCATTTTAGGAGTATCAAAATTATTTTGTATAGTATGATTTATAAGGGACCTTTTTTAAATGAGTCATCCGCCATCCATTTTAGGCTTAATGTTGGTATTTTCCGTTTAAATGCATAAAAGCAAGTTCTTTGTAAAGAAGCGTTTATTAAAGTGAATGAATAAAAATATTGGTAGGTAGAAATATTTTGTGATTTTAAAAAGTAAAAGTATATAGATTTCTTTTTATCAGATTGGGCCCTTTGTGAGCTTATAGGGATTTCTTTATAGAACAAATTGTGCTTATTTCCGAACTTCTGAGGAGGACTACAAACAATAAATCACTTTAATAATTGTTTTTTTTTTCTCATTCTAACACGAGACGGACAGACACATTGAAATAGTAAATTTAACTTAGAATTGCTCAAAGGCGCAGATAAAATAGCTATTTTTTGGTGTCACACATGAAATGACAAACCTTATTTACATATCCTCCACTACCACTCGTGCTGGTAGAGGGTTTAAAAAATAAATAAATGGGTTTTAGGATGTTTTTCGGAAGTTAAAAAAAAAAAGTTTTCCAATTTTTTTAAGAACTCCCTATTAGAAATGTCATTGATTAACAGTTGTATACTGTTTACGCTGAGAATTTTTTTTAGCGTTGGGTACGCAATCTCTTAATATGCTAATGGAATATTTTTACTTCTCTATTGTACGTTTGTTTTTTAAAGTCCTTTTCTATGGTGTACTTTACATTCACGGAAATATAAAAACCATTTCGTTTTCTTATTTTCCAAATTTTCTTATTTCTGAAGTTCAAGACATTTTCATGTTTAGGGTTGAGTTAAAGAAAAAATATATATTTATTTCTTTAATTATATTTCTTTCCTAAAAGTTAGCTAAATAAAAACAAATTATTGCACATATAAACCCTTTAAATGGATTTTATTCAAATTACTTTGTATTTGTTTCCTTTCTTTCTTTCTTTCTTTAAAGTATCAAGCCAACCAGAAGTGAGTTAGAGTACATTTTTTTTATGTTTTGGGTATGTTTCCGTTAAAACAATGACATTTTATTTATTTGAAAAATAATGACTAAATTTTATTTTATTGTACAAATTCAAGAGGAAATATGAATAAAAAATAATTGTTAAGGACCTTTTAATGTTATTCAAGAGGTCTGTAAAGTTTTTTTTTACATGAAGAAAATAAAAACAAAACGATTGATTTTGCAAGGGGGTTAGTCGGAGTTTAAAAAAGTATATGTATATACGTGATTCGCCGTATTAAAGTTAAAGTCAAGTGGTTTTTGAAAGTGCGACTGCATTGGCAAGCAGTAGTTATATCGCCATGGAAACAAAATTGTTGCCCTATTTTATGTCTATTATTTTTTTTTTGTTAGGACCTGGGGCCAAATTATGGCATGCGATATCGAACGAAATTACAATACAACTTAAATGGGAATTTCGATCAATATCGAATGCCATAATTTGGGCCCATCACTCAGGGGATGGCCCCTGCTTATGGGTTGCATAGTGTTTGATTATGGGTGAGAGGATAGAGGGAGTAGTGCTTGTGAACATTCGACTTGAACTTTTTCATGCTGAAAATGAGAAAGAAGACTTAAGCAGGCAGGTTATTCCAAATATTATAAGTCCGGTCAAAAAACGAATTTTCCCTGTAATTTGTGATACGATATCCCGGCCAATCGACCACAAGAGGATTAGCCCTTGAGTAAAAAACGTGTATTACGAACAATGTGCCAGTTAATCAGGCACATATTTGAAACTACCTATAGGATAGTTGTTATTAATAATGTGACATTTTGTAGCGACTTTTGGTTTTATATACATTTATTTTGGACCACATATTTTTATTGTTTATGTTAAAGGGAGTGTTTGAAGGTCTGAAATATTGTCAGATATTAAAATGGTTATTTACACACAGAAAACAAATTGGTTGAGAAACGGTTGAAGTAATAAAATATTGATCAAGTAACACAATTTATTATTGCAACTATTAAAAATGTATAGATATAACTGATTTTTAATTCTCTTGATTATTAAAACGTTATTATAACTGAAATATGATTCCTTTAATTCTTTTATTAGTTATGATAACTTATTTAATTTAGTTCTAAAAATTAGTACAAATGGTTAGAATCAAAACCGAATTTAATACGGGGCAATACTGAATATTGGTCTTTGCAATTAATAATTTGCTTTCGTCAATAAATTTTGTAATATAAATGTTAATTCATTTACTGCAGCTAAATATCGATTGCTAGTATAGTTTCAATTCGAGTACACCAAATGAAAATATAATTATTTGGTATTCACAACCAAAAAAAGTTATATGTCCCAATTGTTTACTAAATTTTCTGTCAAAACATTAAAAATAATAAAATAATTTAAATTTAATATTAAAATAAATAAGTTTGCGTTCAAAAACGGAAAATGTGCAAAAACTTAATAAATAGGGGTAAGTAATTTATGTATTTTTATAGTTATGGTATACACGTACATATGTATGTATGTATGTATGTATGTATTATATTTCTTATAAATACATACATATGTATATGTATCCAGCTAGCATTTTCAATCGAAAGAATCTACTGTGAATCTCATGAAGAGCATTAATCGTCCACGAGCGCAATTTTTAATCGTAAAAGATTCCTCTCACGGGAGAAACTGTTACGCAAGCTGATACCTCTGCGAGATACTTCTACAACACATCCAAATACGCTTATATCACAGTGCAAAAAATTTGGGTCATTGCCGCCAGCCTCAACACTTGCAACGCGAAATAAAACTAGAATACCGGTAGAGCAAATCTGCCAAAGGGTTTAGAAAAGTCAGCTTGGGTTCGTGGAATATTCGTGGAGCTTTTTAACCTTCTAAAGTGCCGTTTTAGTATACTTTTGTTGGGAAGTTAAAAAAAGGACAAAAATTACACCTCAAATTAGTGTTAGAAGGTTAATATATCCTAAGAAAAGAATCGCTATACGATTTTACTGAAGACATTAACCCTCTAAAGTGCCGTTTAAGTATACATTTGTTGGGAAGTTAAAAAAAGGACAAAAATTACTCCTTTAAATTAGTGTTAGAAAGTTAATATATTCTAATCGATTCTCTGATTACAATTTTACTGAAGACATCTGAAATAGCATTTTAGCTTAGAAGTACATTTAGTGTATTTTTTTCCAAAAACTTTAGGGGTCCACATTTCGGCAACCCAAGCTGACTTTTCAAAACCCTATGGCAGATTTGCTCTACCAATATTCTAGTTTCATTTCGCGTTGCAAGTATTGAGGGTGTTTTTTTTTTTGTTGCACAGTGAATTGATCGTAGACGAATTCGTTTGAGATTTCTGTATAAATGTTCTAATGAGGCTTTCAGAAAGCACATCAAGAATCTTATGAGACTCTTGTAGGAATTCACTTACAACTTGTGGAATGCTTACACATATAACTGAGCCACCGAAACAAGAGCATCAATCTTCGTTTTCATACAATTTATACGAAACAAACCTTTAGATCAGGAATTCAACAACAATCCTGTTGGAAAATCTTATTTGACAGATCCTTACGTCGGCTGGTTTAAATAAAATTGTATGAGCTAGTGAATTTTCATGTTTTAAAAACGCTCTTATTTAGGTAGCTCAGTAATTGTTATATGACTCATAAGGAGAGCCGCAAAAGGTTCATTCCAAGATTAAAAGGCAAGCGTGTCAGAAAATGTATACAAAACTAATAAATAAAAAATTTAGATGTGTTATTATTGCTACTCATCAGAAGATTCTTTGAGGAGTTAGACAATCGACTAACAAACATCCGATGCTATCTGGGCAATATCTTAGACATACATACATATGTACAATACATATACATGTACATATTGTTTATATTTTCCTCCGCGTGTACATTGGTCAAACAAATATGTTATAAACACATTAAATGAAAATCGCTCAGTTTTTTAGTGATTTTCATATTAATTTACAGCTCAATCACTGTTCGATTTGTAAAATCCACATGTTAATTATTCTGTTTTACTTCAGATTCTAGATTGCGTTGAATTGAAGCCAAAGATTGTTTTTGTTGGTACTTTAGGGGATAAGCTGTACACCTTTGGAAATCCGTTGGATGATGTGGAAAGCTGCATGTATGTGTTTGTCAGGCGCGGATACAGCTTGAGCCGTAGGGGGGGGAAATTTTGTATGATGCAAAAAATTAAAAAAATTTTTTTTAAAAGTTTATTAAAAACAATATGTGTATTAGGGTACGTACTTCTTGCAATTTTTGCGACTATCAAATTCTTTATCGCGTAGCCTTATAGACCGTGAACAAATATTAAGAAATTATGTATTACTTTTTCGCGATCGTGAAGAAAGTTTCCGTACCAAACGCGATAATGTTTTGAATTTCAGTTTTTCTCCTTACTATACAAAATTAAAATTTAATTACAAAATTTTAAGTATTTTCTAATAATTTCATAAATATAACAAGATCTTACCATTTAAGGAAGAAGGGCGCAAAAAAAATCGCGACTCAAATTCGCGATTTTTTTTTAATAAACTAAATTTTAATGGCAAATGATAGATGTTTTGATAGATGAGTTCTGGTGCGGAAACTTTGTTGGCAAAAATGGCCTAAAAAAATTATTTCCATTGTAAATACACCATAGCGTGGTGGGATGAAGAAATGTTGTCCAAAAAAGTCGTTACCCTAATTAAAAAAACTCAACAAAAAGGTTAAATAAAATATAAGATCAGTTCAATATACATTAATCTTTTTAAATAAGCAATTTATGATTTCCTTGTGAGGCAAACTTAGACAGTGGAGTCTATCTTCTGTCAATGTTGATCCGAGCCATGTTTTTATTCGAAGAAGGGTAGGAAATGACCTCCCGCTCGTAGCTTTACTGACGAGCATTGAAACGAAAATTTTGAATATTTTTCTTAGATTTGGGAAGATATCTTCACCAAAGTTTCTTAAAGCATCTACAACGTTATCTGATAGATCAGGCTCAAGTTTAGATCTTAGTAGGTGTTTATCTCGTTTATCAAATATAATCAGCTCATCAGCTAGTTGTGGTTTTAACAGTTTTGTATCTGTATATGACTTTCGGGTAGAAGTTTAGGTATGTTCAATACATTTGGGATATCTATTGGGAAAGTTGTTATGAGAACTTCTAAAATAAATTCAATAAGAGGAATGTAACCTACAACTCGGTAGTTTCAACATTTTGGATGTGATTATTTCGTTAAAATCTTGTCTTTAAATTGTTCTTCGGCTTTATTTCTTTTTTCTTCACGGCACATGATTAAAATTTTGATAAGGCTTGATCATTTTTGAAGATCTATATATTGCTTTTGTTACTGTGTTACAAAAGGTTTCTCACTTAATATGTATATTCCGCAAATAAATTTAAAAGTACTAATTGAATTCCTTAATATAAAGGTAGAGATACTACCTTTCCACTCAGATATTTGTTCCAAAGCTTCTACTATATGATGAACACTTGTTGCAAAGACGCATAATGAAGAGTTTAACTCCCAAATACTTTGCTAAAACTGTTTTTCGCTTGGGATGATTAGATTTAAAAGATTTTGGCGTTTCTTTAACAAATGAAACAACTTTTTGTATTAATGACCCTTTTTTTTGTATTTAGAAATTGAGTTGTTTGATTTATGGGAATAGCAAGGCGTTTGTTTCGCAATTTGTCGCGTTTCCAGGATTTTTTAACAACTTCATTTTCTGCTAACATCAGAGGAAACCCATCTGTTTCAACTCCTACACAATTTTTTTAGGTCGGGACCAAAATTTGTCAAAGCTTTAAGAACTTTTGATGATAGTGCCTTCGCATCAATTGACACTTCAACGTCATCAGTATCTTTTGAAGCCTCTTCAAATGCGTTTACAACAAAGCCAATACATTCTTCCCCAAAAACTTTTTGTTGTATGTTAAAATATCTTAAAGATAAGGAAATCTGGCTTTTTACCGACAAATCACTGCTTTCGTCAAAAATTATCGAGTAGAATTTTGATTCATATAACACATTTTCAAGTCAAACGTTCAGTCTTTGGATATCGATGGCACCTGCTGGGATTGAATGTAGAATAATAAGTAATTGAATACGGTAAACTTGATGTTTCTTTGGAAATATATAATAAATAACTATTAGGATTAAGATATGGATACTTATTGAAAATCGTTAGAGATTCTATAAAAAAAAAATTAAAAAAAATACTTATTGAAAATTTCGTTAGAGATTCCATAAAAAAAACAAAAAAAAACCTTGCTGGGATTCCCAAAAATTTTGTACATTAAAAAAAATATTATTATTGGGAATTCTTGTATTATCGAAATTAACAAAACATATTTTTAAAATTTACGGGGGGGAAATTTCCCTTTTCCCCCCCCCCCCTGAATCCGCGCCTGGTGTTTGTATAAAATTAAATAAGTTGTAAACTGTACATAAAAATATTAATAAATAAATATACTAACAAAAAATTGAGTTTATTGTAATTATTTTGATTTCCTTTCTAATAAATCGTGAAAATGGTTTATGTAACCGGTTAAAAAAAAATATTGATAAAGACAATCAAATCTTTTGTTATGAACACCAAATTTGTGTTTATTCAGTTGCATCTATCATATATGCGGCTGTAAGCATATTTTTGATTTCTAATAATCATACTTACAACTAGCAATATCTGTTGTTATAATTGATAGTGTACTAAAATTCAAATGTTGCTATCAAAAATATTATGCTTAGCAACGAAATTTTCAGTTATTGTAACCGAATTGTGTGATAGTACATGCAACCGACAAAATTCGATTGGCGCCAAATTCGGTTGTGATCACGAATCTGTTTTCTCTGTGTATAAACTTGTCATTGACTTAAATGCACATGTTCACTTCATATAAAGTTTCATAAAAACTCTGCTTACAGATTGAAAACATATGATAAAAGCATACAGCCTTATCGTACTCTACTTTTGATAATTATTATAATAATAACATGTGTTATTTGGTTCAAACAGGTGTAGGTTTCAAATACATTAAATATTTTCTCTTATCTTTCTTATATGGGCAAGGCCACCGTCAGTTACGTTACGCTCGTATACATATTTTGGTAAATATTAATATTTTAATGTTTTAATCACGTAAATGACATATCAGTAACGTACACGTACGAATTTCGTTAGGATTTTCGGTTTATTTTCTTGGGTTAATTGAATGTAAGCGATTGTTCACGTTTTGTATAGCTGTGCTTAAGAAACTGCGGTGATAAAACAGCTTTATGCTTTTCAATTCGCTTTGATTGTGCACTTTTTCCCCATACACATACCCATGACACAGGCGACTGAAACGAAACATTGCCGACTGCTCTTTTCAACGACTCTGCAGATATTCCAGAGCATTTGTTGTATTTTGCAAACCAGCAATCCATGGATGCCTTCTGGCACAAAAACTGGCGAACAAACCCGTCATAATACCTGGGAACATAAGCAGCAACATTCTGCAGCGCAGAGACACCTTCCATGAAGTTAGAGTGATACGAGCACATGCATGTGTTATGGGGTAGCTCGTTAATGGGCTTCACGTGCTCTGGGCGATGTTTTTAAAAAAAGATAGCAGCAGCCTGTAATTGAAAAATGAGATATTATTTCCATTTTTTTACATAAAATGCTCAACGGAAGCTTGACTTACTTAGCTGTTTTTTTTCTTTCTTCGGTGATTAATACAAACGCTTCCCTAATAGAAAGGGTCATGTGTCTAGTTGGAATCAAAATTTGTTCCTCTGTTTCAGCGCTTTATATTTCTTTACATGTCAAGCTATTGGCGAAACTTGGGAGATATTGGGAGATAAAAATTTCCAATTTCCTTTGGAAGCTGAATGGTGACAGATTGGTTGTTGGGCTTAGCTTTTGTTACAACACTGACTTAATTTTTCTTTTCAACTTCGTGCAAATTCGCAACAATGTGCGTCAATACCGCTTTTTTTCGTGCGTGGTGAAGCCGGAAAAGCACGCGATACCTTTATCACAACTTTTCCGAACGTTTTCGCTAAGGCTGCAGATTGGATTCGTCTTAATTTGGGTGTCTTAAGCTGATTGTTTTAATTTCTGTCGATATTTTGGGATTACAAAACCGTACTTGAATCAATCTTTCTGTACTTGATTCAAGAAAATCCGTACTCACCGTACTATTAATACCGCTTTGATTTGAGTACGGATGGATTGATTTTTCTTTTGAGTGTACTATAACAGTTCTAAAATTTTACTTTTAATAACAAAACATAGTAAAAAAAATCGAAAAAACGTTATTTGACAAAAATTCGTCTAAGTACCACAAAAAAAGCATTTTTTCTGAAAAAATTATAACGCCATCATTTTTAGTGTACATTTTACCTTGGATAGGATATATTAAAAAATTTTAAATTGGAGATTTTTTTTACGTACCTACTAAAAAAAAAACTTGAAAATTCACGCGCAAAATAAAAAAATTATTTAAATCTTTTCTGGAATAATTTTAAATCAAACCCTTTAAAAAGAAGCATAAAAAATCAAAAATTTTATTTCACTTTCCATAAAATTGTGCCTTTAGTAGGCACATAAAAGGCGAAAACCCTTTTCAAACATTCATTTTATGAGTAATTATATATCATACGCCTTTTAAATTTTTTTATTATCTCGTTTGGTTCAAAATTTATGATTTTTGCAACTAAGAAACTCAAATGGCACCACTATGCGGTGTTTGTAAGTCTGCTTTCACATGTTTCATCTGTTGATGCTCAACTCTTATGTTTTTAGGTGAGAGAAGAAAGAAGAAAGGGGTTTAGTACGGAGATGCCTGTACTCGGTCAATACGCTTTGTGTGTTATTCGTTTGTATATGCGCAACGATGGCTGCATGTAATACTTTTTCTTTTATTTTTCTCTTTGGTTCGCTGTTAAAAAAATTGTTGTTGTTTTGAACCGAAACAAGTTGAAACCGATTGCTGCATGTGATTATATTAGCATCTTTAAAAGGGAATTTAAAGGAAGTTGAGCATCAAAAGTTGGATTTGTAAGGTATGAGAAAAGGTCGTAAGGTATATTTCATGTCCCTTGAGGCGATATTATTGCAAAAGCTCCCCCTCTCTATATCTTCTTATCTAATCAACCGGGTTTCTTAAAATTTAACATGCAGACATTGCACCATCTGAAATAAAATAGGGAATAGGGCAAGTGGGGTAAAAGCTCCCCCTATCTATATCTTTCTTATTTTTCAACCGGTTTTCTTCAAATTTGGCATGCAGACATTGCGCCATCTGAAATAAAATAGGGAATAGGGCAAGTGGGGTAAAAGCTCCCCCTATCTATATCTTTCTTATTTATCAACCGGTTTTCTTCAAATTTGGCATGCAGACATGGTAACATCTGAAAGAAAATACGGAATAGGGCAAGTAAGATAAAAGCTCCCCCTCCATATATCTTCTTAACTAATCAACCGGTTTTTTTAAATTTGGCAGGCAATGAGTGTAACATCGAAAAGAACTATAGCCTTTAATTTTTTATTATTTGAGGCATAAAATATTACAAGAGGGTTTAAAGCTCCACCTTCCTATATCCTAACTAATCCGCCGGTTTTCTTAAAATTATGCATGCAGACACTGTAGCATCTGAAAGAAATAAATTATATGGAAAAACCAGGGTTTAAAAAACTGCAGTCGAAATCAACTTTACCATTTTTGAGTTGGAATAACAGTGACTGGCTACATTTAATGGATCAGAAATAAAAGCAACAGCTTTGTTTTGGCCAATAACAAATGAAGAATTCAAAGAAATTGCAGTTTTTCTACTTTGACTGTAAAACAACGTTTACCGGGTCAGCTAATATCTTATGATTGCAATATTTAAATAAGTTTATCATATTTAATGCATATGTACATCCATACAATCTATTTAAAGGGTTTGGATGGAAGTTAAAGTTCCTGATTTAAACCCAAATTGGATACTGCCCAAATGTGCCATGCACCTGCTATAAATACGGTTGTAAATTACTTTACTTTCTTTGGTGCTGCTATAAACCTTGACTACGCTACCAAGATGGAATAAAATATTAAATATATATATGTCAGGAATCTTTTACATGTTTGATCCTTTAAAAGTATATCTCACATCGTCCTTTGTTACACTTGAACCACAAAATTTATCAGCAACGACTGTGATACTTTTTCATGTATGTATTTCTCCCATTAGCATTTCCTTGCATTTACATCTGTTAGGATTAGGATTGCCGTTGCTCCTTAATATGAATAAATTCACCCCTATCGTAAATAAAAATTCCTTGGGAGTTTTTTCCATTTTTCCATTTTTCCTATGTTAATTCAATTATATAAATGAGAAATGGAAAAACTCCCATGGAATTTTTATTCATGTGTTTCCTTGGAGTTCTTAAAAGTTAAAATATCTTCCTCGCTTTTGTAAGACTTCTTTATCTTTGATGCGTTAACATTCTGAACATTTGGAATTTATTAATTTTTAAGATTTTGTTTGCCGTGCTTAATTCCCAATTTTTATTCTTGATAAAAACACTGGAATTTATTGTTAAAAGGGATAAGCTATTCCTATGCGCATTTCACTGGTTGCTTAGGTCGGATCGGCAGGAAACTTCATCCGAAAATTTTAGAAAAACTAAAGATATTAAACAAAAAAACCCCGTAAAGCGAATAAGAATTATAAGCAACAGTTTAACTTGTAACAATATCGAAGCTTAAACAAAAGTAACAATAACAAACAGTGAGTTTATCTTTTCTTTTATTACCCACACTTTAATTTTTGTCTCTCATCCATTAGTTCCAATATGTCATACGTCACCTAACATAATATGGCTTACATCTTTCAGGCCCAAGCATGCGAGCAGATGATTCTGTAATTACTGTTCATGTTTGTTTGTATATTGTATCAATATTTTAATATTGTCAATTTATCAGAACCTAAATTGCTTCTTGTATCAGGGTACAGTTTCAATTTACAGCTTGTCTTCGGACGTTTGCCAGTTTTAATTTTATTTTTTCTTATAATAAATTATGACGTTTGAAAATGTGTTTTACTTCGAGTACGAATAATGAAAATCTTTTATTTTTTTATATAAAGTTAATTTTTTCAATAAATTAAATATATGAATACATGTTGTTCTCATTATCCTGAGTTTGGTCACCTGAAACTCTCATTTAGTTCGATTAGTATTATATTATTAAATTCAACATAATCTTTATTTAACATTTTTTAAGCATTTCCTTTAAATATTCGTTATTTAAAGACATCCTTATTTAATTTTCTTAAATTCAGTTTAAGACAAATTCATTGACCATTTCTATTCATACGTATGCATAAAATGAAAAAGGAGACAAAACGAAGCAGAACAATGCAGAACAGATAATTTAATGACACCACATGGCGTATGAGTGATTTTATTAACACTCAATGCCAGAAACAAAAGAAATTGTTGCTACTCGTACACTCATTTCTCGTTCAACTCCTCAGGATATTTTTGGAAAAAAAACCCATACAAAAACAACAAAACGCAAATAAAAAAAAACCCAATTTCGTATTATTATCATAGTTTTTGTTATGAGTATTTGTTTTATTTGTTGAATGTGTGTGTGTGTGTGTCTGTATGTGTTCATTTAGCAAAAACTCTTACATGACTGCGTTTTACCATCCTGGGAGGTAAATTGTTTATACAGGGGAATTATTAGTTGCTCATGGAGTTTGTTATGTGTGCGCTATAATTGAAAGTAGTTTTTGGAAAAAAAATTTAAATTGCATTTTTAAATACTGTGAGCATTAGAAGTTGTACTGGACGTATGAGTTATATTGAACAATTTAATAGTTCTATTTGAAAAAAATCATACGCCAGAGTAAAACATGAGAAAAAAAATGATTATTAAGAGAATTTGAAAATTATTTATTTAAAATTAGCTTATTAACAAATTTTCATCAACTTGTTGTTTGTTTTTAAATAAGATGCTTATTTGAGAAAAATTAAATTTTAAATTCTAGTAAAATCATTAATTTTCCTAGCACTTTCGTAAGCTCTGGTACACAATTTGTATGCAATAAAATCATTATAAGAAGATTTTTATGCAATAAAATCATTATAAAAAGATTTTTTTTAAACAACTTGCTATATTTTATTTGTAACATATTTAGAAATGTATTTATTAAAATAATATTTAAAATGGCCAACATTTGCTTTCCAACATGACCAAAGAATAACAGGTCATTCGTGTATCTTAATCCACTGTTTGCATTATGGCACGTTTTTGAGATTCCAAATTTGGGTCGAACAAAGTGTTAGAGTAAACGCTACCACCACGACAAGCAGCAGATTTTGTTTAAACAGTTTAAAGGGGATACTACCCTCCTAAAGTGCTGATATCGTGGGAGTCGCATGTGTAGGGGTTTTAAACCTAAATTTTTGCGAAAAAGTACTGAAAACCTCTACAGCGGTGTAACAATCTGACGTTTTGGGGAAAGCTGAAAGAAGTTAAGCTATTCATTGTTTGAAAACAAAGAGTGTTCATCTCAACAGGGCTCTCCCCTAGCACATAAGGCAACGCCATAGAATTGTGGCTAAAAAATGGACCAAATTTTATTTTTATAGGCAAGTGGCCTTCTTGAAGCCCCGTTCTGAATCCCTTGGACTATAAAAAAAACTATCGGTATTAGAGAGCATGGTCTGCATCAAACTTCATCCGAATTTGGAACTTCTAAAGCGTTCCCTTATAATTTTCCTATTGAACTTGTGCATACTACGATAGATGAATCACATGTTAGACTTTATCACATTCTGGAAGGCAAATGGTGGCCATTTTAAAAAATATTTTTTTAAGTACATTCCTGCAATATATTTGCAAATCAAAACAACTAGTTGTTATAGAATATTTAAATAATTATTTGCTTTTGAACACTTGAAAGTTTATTATACAAGATTTGCTATCGTTGTGTAAGGAAACGTCTAGCTGACCTTGCCTTACAAAATACCTTCCTATACTTTTTCGTCCCTACTAAATATAACACTTTCTACTTGCTTAAATATACATACATCTCTATTTATTATAATGACGGTTGATTACAAGGGTTGAAAACATCTTGTGGCCATGCTGCCACTTTTGCCCATTTCAACTAAAGCAGACAAATGAAAATTGTATTGAACTATAACTTTTCTTAAAGTGAAAGATATTGTTCTACTTAGAACGGGTAACTCACTTGGAGTACTGCTTAAAAAATGCTAATTTCATCAAAAATGTTGAATCTTAAATAAATGTTTTTATGTGCATTACACCTCTTCATTGCAGCTGGCTTATAGATTTAGATTTTGGTCTTAACCCTTTAGAAAAAATGGTGTAATATAACACGAGTTTTTTGACATGACAGTAAATCCTTGACTTTAAAAGTCATGTGACATGTAAATACTTTCAAACATTGGGTATTTTCTCAAAAAGGAATTTCAAAGAAGATTGTATTACCAGACCCAACCATCGTGAAAATAGGTTATCTTGGGAATTCAGAATTTTCGTTTGTGCTGATGTTTGTAATAAATTACAGTCGGAGACTCACTCTTAGCATAATAATGGGCTCACTAGTTATTATCAAGGTACAGCTCGCATTAGTGCCGATGATCTGTTACATGGACCTTTAAAAATTGGTAAAATCGGTCCTGGAATAAACATTTTAATCTAGTGATCAAGGTAAAACTTGCAAGTTTATATACACAGAAAAAATTAAAAATTGTCTCTAATCACCAATTTTATACCAAATTCATAGAATCAGGCAACCCATTTGTTGATTTTGCTCCTATTACCAAAATGATTATATTGATTACTAAAAATTGTAAAAATTTTATATTTTGAATATTTTGTTTTTTAATAAATGATATTTTGAATTTTAATTAAAAAAAACTATCAAAAAATTCTGCCGTTTCAAACAGTGTGTTGATTGATTTTGACAATTTCCAACAACAATTTCACAAGTTTAAATTATTTTATTTTAAACGAAATAATTTTTTGTAATTTAATTATTATTTTAACTCAAAATTTATTTCAAAACAACTAAAACGTTAATTAAATCAAAATTATATTTTTTATTTTCGTTCAACAAAAAAAATAATTGATGCAATTATTACATTAATTAAGCTTAAATACTTTTTAAATAATTTTTTTAATTGATAAAAAACTACTAATAATTTTTTCTGTGTAAAATTTAATGAAATTTGGTGTATTACTATGTTCAGTCTACACAGAAAAAAATTATTGCCGAACGCTTGTTTGAAAATTTTTTTAATTTAAACAAATTTTTTTACTGATTCAATTAATATTTTTGTTGCTTGTGCAAAAACTTTTTGTTTGATTCAGCAAAATTATTTGTTTGAAATTTATATAAATTTCAGTAAACTTTTTGTTTGATTCAGCAAAATTATTTGTTTTAAAAAATCAGTGTTTTTTTCAATAAACAAAATGCAAAAAAATTTTTTGAATATGAAAATTTGTTTATAGGACCGATTTCAGGCAAAAATGTTTTGATTCTACAAAAAATTTTGTTTGAATTGGAAAAATATGTTTTCTGTGTATACGCCAAGCTTATTAAAATTGTTAGAATTATATTCAAAATTGTGGTCAGACCCAGATCTACAAAAAAAGACAATCATTTAATACAATAAATATTATTTGTTTTTCAAGAAAAACTTATTAAAAACTGCTCATAATCCTTTTCAGAAATTGTTCTTAATTTAAAAAAGAGCAAAGAAACCTAATCGCAGATCACGTGAATGATGAAAATATTAAAAAAAAAATACCTCATAATAAGTTACACTATACGCAAATATAAGATTTTACTGTTTGAATGATTAAACAGTGTTACTGAAATTAGATTTTTTTTCAAATAATATTTCTTTTGTAAACTAATAAATAAAAAATGAAGGCGAAACAAAGTATTGCACAGATTTTGTTTTGTATAAAGTTTTGTCCAACACAAATATTCCGAAAAAAGAATTTTGCTATGCAATCGTGCCTTAAACAATTTTTATATTCATCATTTAGTCTTAATCGTCCCACTGTGTCTACTATCACTTATACCCATATTTATTTGCGAATCCAGCTTATAGAAATAACTGTGTATTTGTTTGATTACAATGTTTGCTTGAATAAGCTTTTCAAATAGCAATTGTACGCTTGATCAACTCTTTCTCTCTTCGATATGAATATGAACATTAGGTTGGTATTCATAAAAGAAAACAGAATATTTTTAAAAAACAAACACACGAGGATTTAATGCACTCCAAACGAATGTTTCCTGATTACAACAACTGCAAATATTTATTAGTTTTCTGTCTTCATTACTGCAGAAATTCTAAGATTTTACTAAACTGTAGAAAAAATTAAAATTCCAGCAGCATTTTCCAGACTTTTAAATACATATTCACATAATCAATGCAGGAAAATTTATGAAATAAGAGGTAACTTGATAACTTTTACCCTAATGGTTGCAAAGAAGTAAATAAAACACAATTCGTAACTTGACCCAATAAAATTCTATCATAACATCCTTGCAGCAGGATAAAAGTAATTGGTTGATTTCAAATATTGCATGTATACACATACAACTTCTTACTTAATAATATCTTTACTTACTGCGTAATGTAAATGGTAAAATTTAAAGCACACAATCCTTTTTAAGAGATAAAACTACTAACTAACTACTAACTTTAGATCTACTAGCGGGATATTATAAGTACACGATTTAAAGGCAGATTGGGGATGATAAAGGGCAAATGTATTGTCCCCAAGGGTTAGTGGGAGAGAAAACGCATAAAATTACTTGGATTAAATACATACAAATTGACAGATTGTTCAACGATTTCGAAAGTAAATGTTTGTAAAGAATTTTATATGGAAAATATTTTTAAAACAAATTGTTTTTCATAGAAATTTTCTATTGTACACTCGTTAACGTTCGAAACCGTTGAACAGGCAGTGAATTTTATTTGGTTTAAGACTTGATCGTTTTGAAATTTTTTGTAGACCTTAACCGTTTAAAGAATTTTGGAAGCCGTTAAATTCAAATACAATGTTATAATTCAAAAAACATATTCAAATAAAAATAAATTTTAATTTCACTATAAAAATTATTATAAAATCAATTGTACAAATCACAAGCTCCGCCGTATGGCGCATCGTTTAGAATTTGTTTATGCACTTGTGAATAGACAAATTTGTTCGCTGGCAGTAAATAATAATGGCTTAAGTTTTCATAAGTGCTTTTTCATTTTATTACATATTTTTATTCTCTTCTTCAAGATTTATAACTCCGCTAAATTTCAAGTATAAAATGTCATTATAAATAAACCGCATTTATATTCTAACTTAAAGAACAAAACACACAAATTATTTTAAACAAAACCCTAAATATCTCAAAATAGAAATTTCGACTTAAGCTATTATTATTTATTGCAACAGTGTTGTATCATTACTTTATCGTATGGCTAAATTTCAAACATGGAAAATATTAATTCAATGTACATTGTCAGCTCACTTTGTGTAAACTATTTAAAAAGATTAAGAAATTTATTTTTATCAAATAAATAAAATAAGCAAAAATAAAACTAAAAAGCAAATTATTTAATTTTAGTTATAACTTCACTCTTGGTTTTTATTTATTATTTCTTTTCTTAAAAAAAAAACTGATATTCACATTGGTTGATGCCATGAAACTGAACCAGGTATAGCAGTTTTAACTTTAGATGAAATGATAATAAATATTAAATGATAAGCAATTTTATTAAATTAAGTTTGAAAAATAAATTGAAATGAATCAAACATATATTAAGAAGAATTACATTTGTGGTGGTACACGGAAAGAAGTTTGTCAAACATTGACCAGCCGCTATCGCTATCTGATCAACTTCAACTTTAAGTGACAGTGCCCGTCGCGTAAGAACGCCCAATTAAAAGCGTCAAGACAAAAAAGGAGAAAACAAGGCACTTGTCATCGACAAACAAACAAAAGAACATCTAAAACGGATAACAGCGAACAAAATCGCAATAACAAATTTTTTTTTTTTATTGTTGGTGTTTTGTTTTGGCTTTGATATTGTTACAAGTAAGACTTTGAGTGTTTATAATTCTTATTCGCTTTAGGTTTTTATTTGTATAATATTTTTGGCCTTTCTAAAATCTCTGGAAAATGTTTCCTGTTGAGCTGGCCTAAGCAACCAGTGAAATGCGCATAGAAGCTACCTTTCCCTCAACAATAAATTTCAGTGTATTTATCAAATATGAAAAACTGGGAATTTAGCACGTCATACGGAAATCGTATTAATAATAAATTTTGTATTCCCGAAAATAACTTTGATAACAAATCAATACGTTATTACATATACAACACAAAACATAAAAACCAATTAAAACACAAACATTAAAGTAAAACTAAAAACATAAGTCCCAGCAAATAATAGGACTAGTCCAAAGACGCGTGTAAAATGTAGCTCACAAGGGACTAGGACTAGACCAAAAGTAACCCAAACGTATTGAAAAAACATGGTCCATTTAATATTACGATGTCCTAGGACAGGACCATATAACCCAGCATTAGATTACATAGGAGTAGTCTTAAAATTACTCCATGGTTTAAAAAGATTTTTACAAATTTACCAATAAAAACGAACATTTTCAAGCATAAATACAACATACAACACAAACAAATTAAAAAACATACACTATTGTATAGTTCGACGATTATACAAAGAATACGACGATACTACGAGCTTGTGAATTTGACATACATATATAAAAAATGTTGTTATTCAAACCGAGTTTGGACAACATCTATATTTAAATATTACAGTTGTATATAAATTTTTCTTATTATTATTTTGCAATAAACTGTTTTTTTTTGAAAAAGGACTAATTTTTCAATGATATTCTAAAAAACATTTATATTTGCTTAGCAAATATCGAATGGAATTATGGATTTGGGTTTTATAATGGAAATTCTGGTATTTATAGAGAAATATTTATAACTTTAGTCAACAAAAGTTTAAATATTTTGCCTACTTTTAAATAAAATATGATTAAAAATAAAAAGTTAAGATTTCTGAATTTTCTTTAATTGCGCACGGAGGCTTTTTAAAGGATATTTCTACTTTTAAACCTTAAAAAACTATTTTAATGTTATTTGCTCATATTTGCAGTATTTTGGTCATAACTCGGCCATTTTTGGGTTGTTGTGTTTTGTAGAGATTAACCATGTATTTGGGCTATTAAGTTCGGACTCTAAAAGATCTTTATTATCCGAAATTGGGTATTTTTTTTATAAAAAAAAAACTGCCCTGTTTCTGGACAGATTTTCTGACGTTTTCATAAGACAAATATTCTGCTAAAAAATTACGATCTTTTGATATATAAAACGTATCCATGAGTCGTTTTGGTGCCCTAAGAATTAATGCCCGTTTTCATAACAATATTTTAAATTTAATAAAGGCTTACAAACTAATTTTCTATTGAAATGTCCCTTAATAAACGTTTATTAAATTTTATAATCGTTTATGAATTAGGGGGGTAAGTTTTTAAGAAAACGTTGCTATTTTCAAGGTAATTTTTTAACCTTTTCGCAAATTTCTTAGCTATTTTTAAACAAATTTGGCTCATATTGCAACACTCGCGAAAGCATAACGCACCAATAGATACATCAAACATGTATTAGTGTTCTGTTTCGGCTTCGCAAACGTTATATCAACCGATGCACATTTGATTTTTTTTCGTTGCAAAAATCATAACTTTTTAACCAAATTATCAAAATAATCAAAAAATTTTAAAAGCATGTGATAGAAAATCAGCATATGAAATGAGTGTTTGAAAAGGGGCTTACGCCATTTAGGTGTCTACTAATGGGTTAGCAAAGTTGAATTTTGTGGAAAAATCTATTTTATGGGAAGTAAAATAAATTTTCAGTGAAGAAAAAGTCAAACCATAACATCGGACAACACTGCATTAAATATTAAATCAAAACTATTTCCCTGAGGATAACCAACAAAGTTGGTCGAAATATTGGAATTAAAAAATAATAAAAATAATTAGAATTGTGATTATTTTGTTGAACTATTTATGGTTTTTAATCCAAATTTTTAATATTTCAATCAGGCTTAAGTTCCTCAAATTTAATTTTCATTAAATTATTTTTATGAAGAAAGGAATTTTACAACATGAAAATTAATTAAAATTGTTATTGATAATCATTCATTCTTGACTGACCTGAGATTCGAGCCCAGGCGGCTGGTTACCATCACTTGTTTCGATCGCAACCACTCGATCTCCTCAGATGGATTTGGCGTCTTATACTCGCAGCCATCGACGAGTGCTGACGTCAAACGTCAATCCTTAAACCAAATTGTATTTTAACCTTTGGTAGATCGAAATTTGCTTTTTTTTTTTGAATGATTATCCATTTTAATTGATTTTACATGTTTTCCCTAACTTCTGTTTTTTTCATACTTATGTCAAGAATTCTTCTTGAAGTCCAAAGTACATTTTTTGTTTTTTCATTTTGTCTTTCTTTTTCTTGTTGACCTTTTTCAGCACAACTTGAAGGACAAATGTACACATAGAGCTCGTGCCTTAGCTTTAACAATAATTAGAATTGTGGTTATTTTGTTGAACTATTTATGCTTTTTAATCCAAATTTTTAATATTTTAATCAGGCTTAAGTTCATCATCGAAACATGCCATGGTAACCAGACGCCTGGGTTCGAATCTCAAGTCAGTCAAGAATTTTAATTAATTTTCATGTTGTACAATTCTCTTCTTCATAAAAATAATTTAATGAAAATAAATTTGATGAACTTAAGCCTGATTATTAAATATTAAAAATTTGGATTAAAAATAATAAAAATTAAAACAAAACAAGAGTTTTTATTTTTATTATATTTTATGAAACAGACCTCAAGACGAAAAATATAAACATCACAAATTTTTTTTTTTTAAATTTTTTGTAAAATATTCCCCACAATCCGTAAATGAAATGTATATCTAAAAGACTTATCATTTCTGAACCATAATTATTTTCTAACTCTTTTCGTGACTTAACATGTTGCAGTGATGAAATAAGTAGACCGGAAGATGCTGCTTATATGTTGAAGAGGTTCTCATTTTGTATCACTCCTGATGATTTCAAAATGCTCCGCAATCTATATTTTTTATAAAATTTGTTTAAGGACTCCAATTGGCAAAGTGTGGTATTGAATTATATCGTTTCCATGCGACAAAATTGTATGAAATATTGTGACCAGCTAAGGCATAAGCTCTATGTTTACATTTGTCCTTCAAGTTGTGCTGAAAAAGGTCAACAAGAAAAAGAAAGACAAAAACATGAAAAACAGAAAAATGTACACTGGACTTCAAGAAAAATTCTTGACATAAAGTAAAAAAAAGACAGAAGAACATGTTAATCAATTAAAATAGAAAACTCATTGAAAAACAAATTTCGATCCACAAAAGTTTTAATACCATTTGGTTTAAAGATTGATGTTTGACTATTAAACGGCAACCCCCTCTGAAGAGATTGTGTGGTTTCCATCGAAACGAAAGGGCTACCTGACCATGAAAACCTAGTTTGGATTCTTAGCTCAGTCAAGAATGAAAAATTATCAATAAATTTTAATTCATTTCATGTTGATTTTCAAAATTCTTGGAAACTAAAACGTATCTTTCTCGAAATATTACTGGCAACACTGTATGTAACAAAGTAATCTTATAAGTGTTGCCAGAAAATTTTCTGTTGATACTATTTTGCTACAGTATGGTTTTTTTGTTTACTACATGGTTATTATGATCAAATAAATTTAAAGATAGTCATTATGGTTTAGGGCATAAAGCTTGCTTTTCGTATCACTGCGGGAAATTTGAGTCAGTTGGAGCTCATTACCAGTGAAAAGACCAGTCATTAAACTAGTTTATGAACAACCAATGAATTACAGTACAGTCTTAACTGGTGGTGTGACATATTTTTTGGGACTTCTTTAAGTTTGGTTCTTAAATTTAGTTGTAGGACTTGTTTTATTGAAAAAATACTACATTGTATTGAAATCAGTGTTGCCACAAACGAAATGGTAAATTACACATGGATCATGCCAAAAATACAAATGAAAATACATGCTATCTTTTATTTTGTAACGATTCCGATTTTTTTTTTTCAAAAAATTATCTAGTGCATGTTTTCGCGAAAATATTATTAAAACTCCTTAAGTGTGCCAAGCATTACTTCTAATAAAACATTATCTAATATTACGAAATAAATTTTCAATATATCGCACTTGTTCAACAATAGTGTATTAACTCAAAATTAAAAAATTCAGTAGAAGCAAACATATGTGCGAAAGAATTCTTAAACCAACAGTTTCATTACCAAAAAGTAAACCAAATAGCATGATATTTTTACAGCGGTTAGATATGAATACATATAAAACGTTTCGTTTTTTTCCAAAAAAAGAAAAGAGAAAAATTTTGAGTTAATACACTATTGTTGAACTAGTGCGATATGTTGGAAGGTTCAGACAGGCCTGCGACGCTACCAAGTGTATTAGGTGACACGAGCATTTTATTAAAGCAATATCTGGCTTTTCGTCTTTTAACAACTTCAGATCTGAATTATACTGTCCTAACATAACATTAGGTGTATCTGGTGCAAATCCAACTTTAATTTCAAAAGGAGTCCCATTTTCTATAATTGTGCTTTTGAGTAGCTCCAACATTTATTTTGCATTCAATGATCTACCCTTTTATCCGGGAGGTTTCGTCGTAATAGGTAATAAATTTTGACAAAAGCTATCTAAATCCAACCATTTTTAGTTCAGCTCTCTTAAACCTTTCATTCTTTTAATTAAATTTTTAAGTTTTGCCAAGAATGTTTAACCTTTTCACATCTTGCGACAAAAATTTTAAATTACACATGAATTGCAATTGAGTCAATTACAAATGGGCTACACATGAAAAACAAAATTAGTCATGATATGTGTAATAACACATGAGGTGGCAAGACTGATTGAAATAAAACTACATTATAGGAATTGCACACTAAACACGTTCATTGAGAATAGATGTGTGATTGGTCAAATCGTGTCAATTGGCCTCCTGCAATGACAACCCCTTGTTAAAGTGATTGGTCTCATTCATATAAAGTGTTAGAACTAGAACCGGTATTTACCACCAAAGACCTTTTACGGGACTAATTTGGTGTCAGTTCGTACAATACAACTAAAACAATAAAAATAAGAAAGTCACAATTGATTTTGCCAAATAAAAATTAAGAATTCAATTGCCATCCTGTGCTTTCTATCTAAGGTTCTTGAAAAACTACTTTATAATCAAATGTCGTTGTATATAAAATCTAATAACTTGTTGTCTGATAAACAATCGGGGTTTCGGCAAAACCATAGTTGTGTTTCTGCTTTACTGGACGTGACTGAAAACATACGACGTAAATTAGATACAGGAAAAGTGAACTTCTTGGTTCTTCTGGATCACTCTAAGGCCTTTGACACAGTGGACCACGGCACGCTTTGCTCGAAACTCCGCCATTTTTTTAACTTTTCCTTGACCTCCACGCGTCTGTTGTCGTCATATCTCTCACAATGCCGGCAATTTGTGTTTTCGGGCCAACTTCAATCGTCGGTATTAAATTTATCTAGGGGTGTGCCCCAAGGGTCAATCCTTGGACCACTCCTTTTCTCTATTTATGTAAATGATTTACCAAACCAGCTTTCGCACTGCAAAATGCATATGTACGCAGATGATGTGCAGTTGTATTTAAGCAGTCCAGTCATTTCTATCGCTGAAAATATAATGAAACTTAATGGCGATCTTAATAAGATCTATATCTGGGCAACTGCAAATGGGCTTTGTTTAAACCCTCGTAAATCAAAGTGTATCAATATTCGTAGGAAAACAATGAAACATATTGCCGACGTTGATATTTTGGTAGATGGTGAAAAAGTCACTATAGTAAATGCTGCCAAAAACCTTGGATTAGTTTTTAATAATAATCTTACTTGGAATAACCATATTAACGCACTTGTGGGGCAGACGTACACAAAGCTAAGATGTCATTGGGCCTCACAGCATTATACTCCATTAAATATAAGACTACTTCTTGCAAAATCTTACATTATTCCCAATTTAATCTACGGTTGTGAACTTTTCGCCAGCTGTGACTCAATAAGCAAGGCTGAGCTTAATGTCTTTTACAACAATGTTATTAGATATGTATATGGACTGAGAAGATATGATCATGTATCCCACTTTTCTTCGAAACTATATGGAGTCTCGTTTAACAACCTTCTTAACATACGTGTGCTTTTATTTCTGCATAAAATCATTTATTCGGATACGCCACAATATCTCATTGATAAGATTAGGTTTGCCAGATCAGTTAGGGGAAAAAAGATCATAATTCCATTCCACCGTTCTCTTGTATCCGAATGGCAGTTTTTCATACATTCGGCGCGTCTCTGGAATAATCTTCCTCGTACACAACAACTTAATAGCAACGCAACTAGCTTTAAGTCTTATTTATATAAACATTTTACACATTAGAAAATCACAAATATTATTAAATTCTTTAACAATTTTTTAGTTAATTATGTCTAAATATGTATACTTGCATTTGCCGTCTTGATTTAATTTAGCTTATCAATAATACTTTCCTGTACTCTAATTATAAGATTAACTCTTGTTGTACAGGATTTGAACATACAAATAAATAAATAAATAAATGGCTTGGCTTTAAAAGTACATGACTTAATTGAAATACATCTGAATATAATAAAAATGGTTTCGTTAAATTGGCTCACCAAAATTTTCTTGGTGTTGTTTTGTTTCTTGGAAATTTAAAAAAAAATAGTTGTTATTTTTAAGATTGTAAAAGCACTCTAATTTGTACATTTATTTCGTGAATATCATTTTAAATTAACAAAAAAAATATTTCAAACGTTTCCCTACCTTTTAATGCACTATATTTGCTCGTTTAAGTTTTTTTGAATACGGTGCCGCTTTTGGAATACCCATTTGGACATTAAAACGCGATTTAAAAAAAAGTGAACTTAAAGTTTTACACTACAGGATGCGTTAATTTTAATTACTTTTTACGTCTTCTTTTTACGAACTAGAGTTAATATTTGCATATCGGTTAAGTTGTTTACAAGTTCTAATGTTTTAATCCTTTTAATTATCAAGATCAATTAAAAATAATGTAATAGCACAATAGCTTAACAATTAAACTAGAGTTTAATTTAAAATTCTCTGTCTGAAATTATCAATTTAAAGAAAATTAAAGGTAAAAAATTAAGGAAATATTGGTATTTTCATAGTAAAATTTTTTTAAATAGACAAAATTTAATACCATTATAATGCTTAATCACATTTTTATAATCAATGTTTATACACTGCTGCTTTTCCATGGCTTAAACTAAAATTATTCTAAATTAACTTTTAAATAAGCTAAATTAAAAAAAAAAATAACAAGCAAAAAAATAAAACATTTAAGCACTTAATCATTTTGACTCCTTATTATTTAATGTTTCAGGAAAAATTATAAAAAAGTACTTTAAATAAATTTACCATACTCCTTAAATACAACAAACACATCAATTTTAAACAGACGCACACCCAAAAAGTCTTATTGAATAAGACCCCGCAAGCATTGTCAATTGAAAACCCATCTAAATTGCTCCCCCATTTAGCAAAAATCAATTGCTTTTGATTTCGATTTTTTATCGATATATTTAATAAAGTGGTTCTCTACAAAATACTTAAATAAATTTTTCCTTTGTTTTAAAATTTTTAATTAGATAAATAACATTTCATTTTTATTTAATTCTCTTTAGCCCATTAACGCCCAAGAAGAAACTGCTAGTAAAAACTCATTTTTATTGTTATTTATTTCTTTAGTGTGGATAAAATAAAAGGGAATTCATTGAAAAAGGTTTAAATATTTTGCTGGTTTTGAGAAAAATCGGTATCCCCACACGGAGACAATAGGCGTGTTAGCTATGAAATTGAACAAACCAATTTCGCTCTACACAAAGTATTTTTTCCGTCGGGACTTACAATGTCAAACAACATATTGCAGCTGATTTGTTATCCTTTCAGGATTATGGATTTGGTTTTAACGATCAGCATCAGCTACTGCAGCACAAGTTGAACGATTTCTAGAAATTGAAGGCTGCAAAGAGGCCCCAGTGATATTTCTTTAAAACGACAATTGGTCAATACAAGTTGTATTATGAGCTCTATATAACAAACCCTATAACCGCAAAGCGTAACTTATTGACAAATCTTCAAGATACTTAAAAATTAACCACCAACACTTTATTTATATAATGGATCGGTCGAAACCTCGCAATCCCTGATTGTATTATACAAATAATCTTTGTATAGTAAAGTCAGCATTTCCTTTAAAAGTTCTACACCATCTCTTTACGTTTCTAAAGATACCCTGATATTTCTGCGTTGTAACTTTTTTTTAAAAACTAGAAAGTGGCTCATCGCCACTTTCATTCCAATCTTAACTAGAACTGTGATTTTTTTAGACAAAAGCTTCATTTTTCGGCACATCGTTTGGCATAAATTGTATGGGGAAAATCAACATTTTCAGGGAAACAAACTTTCAGTTTCTTACCATTGGGGTGAATTAGTCTTATTCATTTCCTTCATCTACATCACATATAAAAGCGGCATCAGGTGGCAGAACTAAATTATTATATTCAGCATTAACATCATTGTTTTCCTTTTTGTACTTTACAGCCTCCTGGAGTCGCAAAAAATCATTTTGGCCTCTAAAAATATTGAAAAAAGTCACATTTCACATAATGAAAAATCTAAAAAAAAAATTGTTTTTATTTGTAACGCCCATTGTCCCCAAATGGGGACAGCTATACAAAATATTGCCTTGTAATTAAATGTTACACTTTTTCTTTTACTAATGGCGTTTTCTTTTCTGAGGAAAATTCTGCATTTATTCTGCCTTTCACATTTTGTATGTTCTTTTCTGGAGGCTTATTCTGAATTGCGATGCGAAAATCAATGCGATGCGCAAATGAAATGCGATGCAAAAGAAAATTGGTATTCTGTTAGACGTTGGCAATCGCATTCGCAATTTATTTAAAGTCGTGTCAACGCTGCTCAAATAAACGTCAGTGACAACAAACGTCAAATTAAAAATAAATAAATTTTTTGTGTTTGGCTGTGAAAATTGTTTAAACAAATTTATTTAGGACATTCTGTAAGAAAAAAAAAATTAAAATGGATTCTGTGGCACTGTAGTTCAACGACAAGGAAGGGCATGAGCAAAATGAAAGGATACAGAGAAAATTGCTTAGAAGCAAATCCGATATTCTAAGTTTGAATGGAAAAAGGTAATTCAATTTGATGCTTGCGAAAAATATACGTTCACTTATGCAGAATATTTCTTTTTTCAGTTTTATAAAAATCTAAGCTTCTGTTTGGTGTGTACTTTAAAATCGGCCCAAACCTATTAAAATTAAAGTTGAAGTCAAACATTTTTGAACTGGTTTATATATATTTCATACTTTTTTTCATCCTGCAGCTTCTCTAATATGTTGGCCAATTGGCTGTGCTTATTCATAAATTCTATCATTATTTCAAATTGACGCGGTTTGGTGGTATTATTGCTTGCTTCCCTAAAATAAATAATAAATATATGATGAATAAATAAATAAAATATTATCTTTCACTTACATTTTTGTACTTTGCGAATGCTATTTTGTTGTCGAATAAATTTTGCGAATTTGACATGTGTTTGACATTTGTTTTCGCAATGTAGAATACCGACTTGCCACCTTTTCGCATTTGAAATTTGATTAAAAAAAAACTTTGCGAAAATCGCAAAACAGAATAGCAATTGTTCGCATTTATAAATTTTCGCATCGCATTGATTTTCGCATCGCAATTCAGAATAAGCCTCCTGATGATGTTCTCTTTAATATTAAAAAAATGCTACGTGTTCAACACTCATTTTAATTTAAGGGGCATGAGTGCAGCACTAGATCAAGGCGAACTCAGTACAAGGTGGTGGCAAGTTTCGAGCCGTAAACACTAACAATGCAATACAAAAAACATCTGTTGTTTCTGTTGGCTTTGATTTGTTGTAGTCTTGCTGTAATTTAATTTACCTTGCGCTTATTGTACTTTATTGTTTTATGCCGAAATTTGTGTTCTTTTGTAAACGTAAAATATGAAACACTTCTTAAAAATTAGGAGAGCATTTAAAAATGTCGCCAAGTCACATGTAACACTTATGCAACACTTTTTTAGAAAAGAAAACGCCATAAATCATAAATACCCTTCTCAGACAACAAATAATTTGTATATCTGTATTTTAAGCCACTTAGCACAAAAAAAAAATACAAAATTTTAATCGAACAAAGTTAACTAAATTTTAATCTGTAAATAAAAGTTTAAAACCCCACATTTGTGTTTTCTACATTACCTTGTACGATCTGTCACAACTTAATTATGGCCTTTAGATGAGATATTAGTTCTTATACTGAGAGACACAACGGTTTTTCTTAGCGTTACCATCAGATGAACAAGTGTCCTCATATGGGGAAGGTGGGCGGTAATGGGTTAATAAAATTTTATTGTTGTTTATTTTGAAATTAATTAAGTCGGACGTTATTTATTTTGTGGAATAACCCTAAAGTTGCATCGTTTGGCAAAAAGTGTGCAAATTATGGTTATTCTTACAATGAGAGTCTTAGTTTCTACATTTTGTGGCAAAAACGAATGCTTTTGTAGTTAAGTACTAATTAACTTTAGAAGGTTCACCTTAGCACTAAAACTTAACTTTAATAACAATTGTAATTTTTCATTGAACTGTTGGTTTTTAAATAAAGTTTTTGATATTTCAGTTAGGCTTAAGTTCATTAAATTATTTTAAGTGAAGGATGGAATTTTCAACATGAAATAAAATTTTTTTTTTTTGATCATTTTATTCTTGACTGAACGCGGGATTGAATTTGGGCCATATTTACTACTTTCGAGAACAACCAAGTTCTCATCATCAGAATTCTTTGCCATTCTACCGTTTGCACCACAGCGGCGCCTGGCAGTCTATAGTCAAACATCAATCTTAAACCAATAGTAATGGTGGATCGAAATTTGCTGTAATTGATTATCCGTTTTCAATCTTATTTACATGTTTTTCTTTACTTCTATTTTCGTACTTTTTATCCAGACTTTGTGTTAAAGATTTAAGTAAATTTGTTTTTATGTTGTTTCCTTATTTTTTTATGATATCGTTCAACTACCAGCAAAAAATTGAACGTAGCGGGAGCAGATTTGTCAGGGAGAAATAAAAAATGTATTTTCTTATAAAATTTGTTAAGAATTTGTTACCTTGTAAATGTGCGCTTACCTTTCAAAATGTACCATTACACCGTCGCAAAATCATTAAATTTTTAATTGGGCTGTTACAATTACGAAGACCTGCAAAATTTGGAAAAAGTCAAAATTCTAGGACGTTTATTAAAAAAATACAAAAATTAAACTAAAGTTATAAAACAAATCTGATGTGGTGGAGAAATTCTGAGTACAGATTCGGATTAATGTCCATGAATTAAAAATTGGTTAACTTGTGTTATCTTAACGAATTTTCAAAGCAACAAAAAAAGATTACATTATTTTAAAGATAATAGTTCCAGTCTTCTATATAACTACTAAATGTGACGAAGTAGTGGAATGTTGATGGCCTATGAAATATCACTCTACCAAATGCTTGCAAGAAATAAACACTTTATAATAATTTTTTTAAATGCTCTTTCTCTCTATCTCCTTTATCCACATCTTTGTATTATTTACTTCCTCTCGATATTTTCACTCTTGTCTCTACTGCGTGTTTATAATATTGCTTGTGTTTTGCTTCGAGGATTTTTTGTATTTAGGTCATTTCAAGTAATTTGACATTAAAATTTTAATGCGTACATAATACAGTGATTAACGAGAACGTGACAGATTATTTTTACAAACGACAAAAAAAAATGGAAGGACAAATAAAGTGTTTATAACAAGAGTTATTAAAAGAACAAAAAAAATAAAAATGAATGGATGATGCAGAGTAAATAAAATGTAAAGACGAAAATAATTTCCACGTTTTTGCAAATAGAAAAAAAAACAATAAAGTACTCATGTAAACAATTCACTTAAAAGTGGCAGACAATAGAAAAAAGAAAACTTTAAATAAAAAAATGTTTAGGACGATCTGAAACTCTAAGCAAAAAATTTGTTTAAAGATCGTCCGAAAAGAAGTCATTCCGTAGGAAGCAATATAAGTTACAAAATTTAAATATTATATGAGCGCCACTTTATTGGAACTAAATGGGATTTAGGAGATTTTTAATAAAAACTCCGGTTTCACAGGCGCACACTGGCATACAATTTATTACATTTGGTTCTAAATGCTAACGAGAAATTATGAAATTTCCTCTTAAAGTTTCCAACATAAACCTTAGTTTTTGCAACATTTAATATTACTTACTGATAGTTTATTCTTGTTAAATGCAATAAGAGAATTTTATTAAAGTTATAGGATTAAAGAAAGAAAACGCCTAATATGGAATAAAAACAATTTTAACGAATTTCAGACGAGAACATGATGTCTTCAGATTTGAAGAAAACTATGAAAAATAAGAATAAAATACATTCCCCTCATTTCTATTTCAATTTTTGTTCTGAAATCTTCTGTAGTGCGATGAGAAGATTTGACGACCGACCAAGCATTTGTGGAAAAATACAAGCTAAAAGACTTATTTATGTAAAATTAGACACGAGAAGAAAAAACATGGATGTGGTAAATAAATTCTAAGAGGAAGAAGATTCATGATTGTAGTCACCATATCGTCAGCTCATTGTTGGTTTGACCTACCGACCATTTTTAAAAAAAACTTCAGTTAGGTAAGGGAAATATATATTTACAATACTTCCTTTCTGAATCCAAAACCGGTTGCTCCAAATTGTTTATGGTTTCTGAGATAAAAAGCATGTTCCATATCAACTATTTAAAAGTTTATGTAGTATTGTTTTGCTCTACTCGCCACTGTTTGCCGAATTCAGAAAATTTCTCATACAAAAACGTACAAAATAAATTTAACTCTTGCTTTGCTTCATTACCGTAAGAAAAAAAGCAGTTAAAGCAAAATCAAAACAAAACAAAAAGACAACAAGAAAACAAATTTTACTTATGCTTCGCTTAATTTCGTTTCCGTAAAAAAAATGTAGTTAAAGCAAAAGCAACAAAAAATATCAACAAATCAATACACAGCAGTAAGTTTATGTATGCAGCACAAAAAGCTACTCTTTAAAAATAAATTAGAAAAGTGGCGCATGCGGCACAAAACAATAATTTTCACTTTCAAACAAAATGCTATTAACTTCAATGTTCGTTAATGAACGTTCAAAAAGATTTTAATTTTTCTTCAAAACATATGCCAGAAGCAGTAGTGAAAATACAAAAAAAAATCTATCGGGTATATTTCCAGATATCTTTATGTAAACCTTCATTGTTGTTTTTCCTTACTTCGACTTTTTGGCATATGCGCCAAACCAATAATGAGCTGACGATATTACGATTATTTTTGAATAATAAAATGACCAAATATAATCGTAATTTTACATCATAATATTTTTCCCTTAATCATATTCTTATCATGTTATTCATAATAAGTTAAGAAGTAATCATTTTATTGTCATGTTAATCATAATAATTTTAGAAGTAATTATATAATAATACAGCACCACTTCCACAGCATTAAAAAAAATTAATTTTTATGCATTGATTTTTTATTTTGTGTTACTTTAAGAAATTTTTATGTAAATACAATTTCTTTAGTTTTTCATTCCTTTAGACTTGTTTTTTATTTTAATGGGTTTTTTTTAATTGTTTAACCACTCACTAACAAATAATTCGCTAATCATTTTTAAAACAACTAATGAAAAATTATTTACAAATGGCGATAACTAAATATTATTATAGTAAAGATAATTTGATTGCATCCTTAAAGGAAAAGACATAAGCATTCTTTTAAAAAAAAAAAACATTCCCGCTTAAAAAAAATAAAAAAAGTTTTAAATATACAAAAAAAATTTTTAAAAATTGTTTAAAAAAACAAAAAAAAATTCAAAAGATTGTTCAAGTAGCTATCGATGCTACTTGGGACAATGTTTGCTTACACCAAAAGGTAATAAGTTACATGGATGAGAAACATGACTGCATATGCTAAAAATTTTAAATGATTTTTTTATACATAACCCACTCGAATGCCCAAAAAGCGACCAAAACTTCCTTAATGGAAAAGACATACAGGGGTGTGCTGGAAATCGCAATCGTTAAACGCAAGAATTTTAAATTTCTGTAATAAAAGAATTTCATGACAAATATTAAACAAATGTGTCCCTATTAAATCGGATTTAAAAAAAAAAATATAAGAATTAGGCTTAAAGTTTATCAAAAACAACTTTCAAATTCTTGCGTTTTGCGTTTGCGATTTCCAGCACACCCCTGTATGGCTTTCTTTTGAGCAAAAAAAACATTCCCGCTAAAAAAAAAATTAAATAAAAAGTTTGACTACCAGGCCAACGATGTCGACAAGAACATTTCTTTCGCATATTTATATTGAAAACAATAATAATAAAATAATTAAATTTGTTTTTGTTTTCAATACCAATATATGAAAGAAATGTTCTTGTCGACATCGTGGGCTTTAAATTAAAAAAAAAAATTAAAAAAAACAAAAATATTTTTTTTTAAAGATTGATCAAATAGCTATCTAATCTACTTGGGACAACTATGTCTAACACCAATAGGTAATAAGTTACATGGATGAGAAAGAACACCTGTATGGCCAAAATATCAAACCTCTATCTCAGAAACTTTTTAACCGATCTTGTTAAAAATTTGTGTCTAAACGACTATCCAATAGGACTAACCTTGGTGCAAATCGGAAGACATCGATTTAAAATTTGGATCACTTGACATGAAATCCCCCATATGTATTTATTTAAATGCTTAACACTCTTTTTCATTTTTTGAAATTTAATAAAACTTTAAATAACATTATCGTTTTCATATGTATTAATGTTATTTCTTTGGTGTTTTAGGTTTGTATTTAAACGTTCTTTTAATTTTAATAAAGCCTATTTAATTTTACTAACAAACGAATTTTTGGTATGAAGTTTAGCTAAGTGATTAAAGACAGAATAAGAAAACGCACTTCAATCTGCAAAATCAAAACAAAACAAAAACACAACCTCCCATCTTCGTTAACTTCGGGATTTATTTAAAGTGTCAGTCTGTTGAACCAAACACTTAAGAACATGTCGACTGCCGATGTTCTCTGTTTTCTGCTTTTGCCTGTACTACGACTGTTTTCATTTAATGAATCAGAAGTAAAAGCAACAGTTTATTTTTGTCCAATGAAAAATCAAAAAGTGGAAGAAAACCCAATTTTTTTATTTTGACTGCAGTTTTTTAAACCCTGGTTATTGAAGTTTTTATAGAAGAAAGTTACTAAATATTGAGTGAAAGAAGCTATTCAAAAAAAAAGTAGGCGAAATTTTTACTGGTTACTATCTTTGAATGCGTTCATTTTGGGGCATCCCTTGTAAAATTCATAATTTCTTTCAGTAGAATTGTGGCGTAGTGTTTTTATTTTTTTTTTTTGATTACTCAACACATTATATTGTAGGTGAAGTTTTTTGAAAGATGTTTCATCATCATCGTTAATAGCGATTTTCAACATTTGTAAAAGTTGTGATTTAAATTAAAGGCGTTTTAATTGTTAAAAATGTTTATTTTGGTTATATAAATTTTTATAATAAAATAAAAATTATTCTTTTAAAAGCAAAACGGCAAGAAAAATTTTATGGCTAAACAAGTTGAAAAATGGCTAAACGCATTTTTTAATGGCTAAAGAGGGTGAAAAATGGCTAAATCTAGCCACTAAATGGCTAAATTGGCAACACTGCTGACGATATCCAAAATAAATGGTGCCACTGTTGCCAAATTTATTAGTTTTTGCTCGAATGTAGCGTTTTTAACTTTTTTTGTTGCGATTTTTACCATTTTTAACGAGTTTTTGTGTACATTAAGTTCTTTCTCGCATTTGTTGTTTCATTCATTCAATCCTTAAAAGTCTAATACAAATTGTAAAAAATATTTTTTGTACGTAGTGTTATTATTGGTGAATAGCAAATATTTCTTGCACCAGTTTTTTTTTTTTTTTCTTATAAAAAGTTTTTTATACAAAATACTTTTTATATTGAGACGAGTTACCTACGGTCACCAATCAAACCAACAACAGCAGCAACAACTACACCCACAGTAATAACTACACGATCTCGACAACAACTTATATATCAACAACAATAACTAAAACCACAGTCATCAACCCTCTTCAACAAATTGGGTCAGACATAAATAAACAGAAGTAAGCATTTCATTATTTTATTGCATTTTATTTTAGAAATATATTTCCTGAAGTAGTTCCTTTTATTTTGTTTAAGAGGTCTTGGATGGAATTCGCTTGTATTACCTTCATATGAAAGCAGACTTGGTCTTATAAAATTACCGGAGTTAAAAAGTCGAAGAACAATTCTTAGTATTTCGTTTTTAATGGGTCTAATACGCGGTTATGTCGATTCCGATTTTTTGTTGAGTAAAATTAGCTTAAATGTTCCAGCTAGACCTACACGAAACTTTCAGCTGTTAAATTTAAAGTATTATCGTTCTGTTTACGCTAACAACGATTTCTTTCGTCAACTTTTCGTGAAATTTAATAGTCTTTACCATCTTATTGATTTTTCGGATAGTAACGATGTTTTAAAAGGAAAAATTATTATTATCAAAGTTATTTTCGGGAATACAAAATTTATTATTAATACGATTTTCGTATGACGTGCTAAATTCCCAGTTTTTCATATTTGATAAATACACTGAAATTTATTGTTGAGGGAAAGCTAGCTTCTATGCGCATTTCACTGGTTGCTTAGGCCAGCTCATCAGGAAACCTTTTCCAAAGATTTTAGAAAAGCTAAAAATATTATACAAATAAAACCCTAAAGCGAATAAGAATTATAAACACTCAAAGTCTTACTTGTAACAATATCAAAGCCAAAACAAAACACCAACAATAAACAGTGAGTTTATCTTTTCTTACATTCCCCTACAATTGGTTGGGTTCTTTCTTTGTTTATTTAAATTGATTAATAAAATTATTCTTTATTGATTGTACTCTAATATTAGCACTTATGTCTGTAAGGATTTTTTAATCTATAGACTGAAATAAATAAAGTAAAAATAAAAAATAAGATGTTCCTTTATCTGCTGTACTTCCATCTCTCTCTATATATACATATGTATATAAATAAATATTCGTCTGGCTAAATCTGTCGAAAAGTTAGTTGGACTGGAAAAGTGGGCGTAGCACCTCCAATAAAAGGATAATATAAATTAATTATTTTTTTTGATTCCATAAGCTATTCCCGCGAAGCTATACGCTTATAAGCAGGAAAACAGAGTCTCTGGCGAGAATCAAGAACGCAACCCCGGTGCTGATAGGCTTGCTTACTGCCAGCTAGCCTACAGGGGCACTCCGTATAAACAAGCACAAGGAAACCAGTCAAAGTTTCCTTATTTTGAATAAGTGTATATTGAACAAAACACGATCTGCTTAAAAATAGTTTTATTTTTTTTTTTTTAAGAGTGTAGCGAAGCGCACCGGGTAAAGTAAGCTAAGTATAAAAATAATTAGAAATATTTCCTTATTTTCAGTTTTATTAAGTGTTTGCAAAAATGCTCAAATAAAAAAAACATTTTGGAACTGTTTAAGAAAATATTAATCTTTCCTAATATAAAGTATTATGTACTTAATTAGAATAATTACGATCAAATATATTGTAACAGTCATTTGACGAAAAGTAAATCCCCTTTTACAGGCCTCTCTCTCTCTGTTATAACTGCCCATTATTTCTTATCAAAAAAGTGCATAATTTATGTTGATTTATATGAATACTTCTTTATCTGTCTGCAAGTCTTTTTACTATTTTAGCCATTTTCAACTTAATTTTTTTAAATCTTTCTATTCTGCTTTGTTCACAAAGTTATTATTTGAGGAAAACAAAAAAAAAATATTATTCTTAGAACAAACGAATTAGCAGAGTACTGCGAAATAAGAAGAAAAACTGAATAAAGTATGATTACAAGCATTATTCCATGGTCTTCTTAATAAAGCTTCATTAACTTTAAACATTTTTTTCTTATCTGCTTTTCTTTTTTTACTTTTAGTTTTGTTTTTATAAAAATTCTTTTCATTTTAAAAGTGAGTTATTTTATTAAAATCAAGGGTTAAAAAAAATGTAACTTGCAAGGAATTTATAAAAATAAATATTCTTTACATAAATACGGGAAGATTTTTTTTTTGTCGCTGAATTGTAATTAGGGATGTAACGATACGCCTTTTTGCCGATATGATACCGATACGCATATTGAATTTGAATCTAAGTTAAAATTGACAAGCAAGTAATTTTTTTATCATGCAAACTATTAATATTATAAATTGATTGTACTAAGATCTTAAAAACAACGAATTTGATTTTAATTCATTCATGAAAATATAATTATTTTTCAAATGCCTGAATACATCACCCGCGGCAATGAAGGTACAAAAGAAGGTACATCTTTTGAGAGAGGGAAAGTAGATATCTTGAGGTATGTAAATATTGATCGATAAGTGTGCGTGTCATGTTTCGTTTTTCTCTCTCACACGATATCCTTGAACTTTATTTGAAATATAAAATTCATTTCATTACAAGTGAAAGTGGAAAAACGAGTTGAATCCTTTAAATACTTTGGATGCTGTTAATTTATACAGCAGCATTCAAGTCCGCATACAAAAAAAAATAGAAAGTAATACAAAGTAACTTTATGCTTTAAGCAATTTCTTAAAATGTTTCTACATGATTACAAGAAGTGCAGTAGTTGTAGTTGCAGTCGCTACCGCAAGTATGACAACTGTAAAAGCAGCTGTAAAATAAAATAAGTAACATTATAAAAACATTGTTTGTTATTTTAACTGTTTTCATTGTTATTTTTTAAGTTTTCTTTTTTTTTTTTTTTTTTTTTGTTGCGGTTTGTTGTTCATTTTAAAAGTTTTAACTCTTTTCCTTCCCATACACACAAGTAAATATTTTTCAAAAGCATTTTTTCCGTTGTTTGTTAAAGTGAAAAAAGATATAAAAAAAAACATTAAATTATTTTGCTTACTTTTTTAGAATAATAAAAATAAGTAAACAAACGAACGGGAAGACAGACAGACATACAGAGAGAAAACTTAACGCTTTAGCAAATTAACTTAAAGATGCTGACTATGATGACGTGGCTGCAGTATTCCCTTCTCAGCATCGCTAAAGTTAATGTGTGTTTTCGTTTCACTATTGCATTTTCTAATTTTTATAGTGTAACAGAATTTTTACTTCTTGCATTTTCAGGAAAAAGCAACAAACTTTTTACAACATTGTTGCCTTTGATTAAAAAAAGGATTCTAATACCACCCTTCCTGTTACTTACGTGTGTAGCTACACTCAAAAAAATACGCAATAAAGGAAAAAAAATTCTATAGCAGTATAATAATCTAGAACCCGCCAGGAGATTTTAAGCTTTGGATATACAAGATCTGTGATTAGGATAGTTTACAAAATTTCGAATATTTATCTTGAGTGTTAAAATTTTTCTAAGTCTATCTCCTAATGAAATGCTTACAACTTAAGAGGGTGTGTATTTTGGCCACTATTTATTCCCGAGCATTTCCTTCTTTTCTTTTTGTTGTTAAGGTTAATAAAGATAAATGAAATTGTCTTGTTTCTTTAGTTTCCTGTTGAAAAGATGGCAAACCTGCTGCCAGCCATTGTTTAGTTTTGTTGGACAAATGAAAACAACAACTCTGACATTCACAATATGCAATTGCACTCACACAATTACAGCCTCACAACTGTAACGCAAACTCAAAGTTAAATTAATGTAAAAATAACAAATTTTTTAACGCCACACAAAACAGTGTTAATTTAATTAAATTTTACAGTTTCAAAGAATTAAAAGAAAGACAAAATAGAAACATTTTGATACTTGACCACAAGACGCCAATTAAAAGTTCTTACTTCTTTATTCAATTAGAAGTTTTGTGGTTTTTTATTTTTGAATTTTATAATTTTTTCAATGATAATTATTGCAAAAATGTAAATGGATAACTTCAATAGTGATAGTGCAAATCTGGCAAATACGAGAATGCGATATTTTCTAGAATACTAAACAAATCCTACCACAATTGTGTAAAAAAATCAACGAGTTTATATCAATATTCGCAGGTGGGATATGTTGAAAAATTATTTAAATAACATATTCAACGCTCTTGAAAGGCTAAGAGCATAACATTTTAATTCAAAAAATAACGTAAAAGTTGTTCCTCTACACTGGGATGGAATGTTTTAAGCACCTCTTAACACCCGGTAATCTAAAGAAGAACGTCCTTCCATTGTAATTTCAATGCAGACAAGGAACTATATCTTTCTGCACCAAAATCGGAAATATCATCAGGTAAAGAACAGTTACAAGCAATTTGGCAGGCGATCACTAATTGGAATCTTGAAGGACGAGTTCGGATCTTCTGGTCGTATTAATGAGGCTTGTGTATTTTCGGAGCAGAAGCCTGATAGAGAATTATAAGTTTTGCCTGCAGATATCATCTACATAAATTCGTATTAAAAAGTGTTCTTGAAGTTATGATTGCCAATTTTTTTTTTACAAGTCCCGACTTAACAGGTTAAAAATCATTCAAGCATAATTCGAAAACTTTCAATCCAAATAAAATTCATTTTGTCTTCAAAACTGGTAAAGAAACACTTAAAGGACCCGGAAGTCGCCTAATTGATAGACTTTTACAAATCAAAGTTGTTAGAAATTATTATTAGAGGTGACGAACAAGCAGAAATAATATATGGTTGGGAATGGTTATGGTAACTACACTATGTTTTTTGTAACAATATAATGTTCTCGTATGCAAAATATTTTTATTTATTTATTTTTTAGTTACTGTAAACATTTAAGGGTTTATTGAAATTATAAATTTGAGTATTGTTGACTGAAAAATAATCATTTTCCTAACAACTAAATTTTTTTTTTTTTTTTGGTTTTGTTCGAGTTAGGAATTAATCGATTTTCGAATTTTAAAATTGCTCGCTTAATCGAATAAGAGTTTTAAATTGTTCGAATTACTAGAATAATTCGAATAATTCAAATAATTTTATCCAATGGGAAAAAACTTACATCTTTTTTTGAATTTCTACATTTATTATATTAACAAACAGAAAAAAAAACAACAAAATAACAATTCAGTTGTACTCGTATACAAAAAACTCTAACAGCCAATTTTTAGGTTTAAATTCATTTAAATTCAACTAAAGACTTGTTTTTCATGCAACTGAAACAAGATTAACGGCCAATTTTACCAAATTCAGTTATAATTACCTATTAGTTTTAACCAGGGATGTGGAGTCGTCCGAAAAAAGTACTAACTCCGACTCCGACTCTAAACGCTGACATTTTTAAGTGCGACTCCGACTAACGACTCCGACTCCTACTATAATATTGATGCTAAATGTATATGAGACTCCTAATAATTAGTTTTTGAGAAGAAATTACCGTACGCAAACATTAATGTGCTGTTTCCAAATGACAGGCGATTGATTATGTAGTAAAATTTATATGAAAAGCACTCAGGCCATCGCCTGTCATTTGGAAACAGCACTTAAGAGCAGTATTCATAAACCATTTATTTAAATTTTAAATGTGTTTTAAGAAGATAGTTTTTATTTAGGAAATTTTTTTAAAATTTTCTATGCCGAAAAACTTTGGAGTAGGAGTCGCGAGTTTTTGCGGGTACTACGCCTCCGACTCCGGCACAAAAACCTCAACTCCGACTCTTCAATTCCGACTCCACAGCCCTGGTTATAACTGTCAAAAATATATTATTAACTGGAAGTTAAAGTAGCAGTTAGTTTTAACTGAACTTGGAGAAATTGGCCGTAAGTGCCGGTTCAGACACGTCAAGTTTGACTCGTCAAGTCTTAAGTGTTTAGGAGAGAGAACCGGCACTAAGGAAACAAAATGAAAATAAAATATAATCAAAGTCAACACTGCTTCGGCTTAACGGAGTATAAAATGACCTGAAAGCCAAAGTTTAGGACAATTATGTTTAGTACCATCAATTAATATTTTTTTTTTCGTTTTATAATTTGCAATTGCATACTTAACTAAATGCGGGTATTTAAAACAGGCTTTTAGCTCACATTTTTTTAATGACTTTTTATTTATTTATTATATATTTGACTTTAAGTAATTTTAGTGAATACAAGATTTTTTTTTCGTCCTCAATTCCCAATTTTTACACTGAAATTTATTGTTGGACGATAACGTAGTTTCTATGCGCATTTTACTGGTAAACTGCTATATTTTGATTTTCTTGCGAAAGCAATTTGTTTTTGTTCTTATTTTGTTTTTTTCTAACCCTTACAACTACAATTAATTTTGGGAGAATTCCATCTAATTGTAGTGGGGAATGTAAGAAAAGATAAATTTTGTTTAAGCTTTGATATCGTTACAAATAAGTCTTTTTGAGTTTTTGCAATTCTCATTCACTCTGCAGGTTTGTTTGCTAATATCTTTGGCTTTTCTTAAATTTTTTGGAAGAATTTTTCTTATTATTGTTATTTTTTTTAAATCAAAACAAAAAATCAAAAAAGTAATCTCGACCGTTAAAAACGTTTTTTTTTTTTTCTTTCGTGAAAAATAATAATTTTGCCACTTATAACGTTATTCGCGGATTTGCTTTAGTTATCATATTAAACAAATGCACAATATGATCGTCAGAGTTGAAAAAAACTGCAATCAATTGTCATTAAAATTAAAAAGATTTAAGCCAAACAGATTTCATTCTTTAATTTAGAAAATATTTTAGATTTCAAAATGAAACCTTGTCAAAATAACAATATTTTGTGATTGCAATCATTTTAAAAAAGAGATAGTGGGAAATTTCTTCCTCACAGAAACTATCAAACCGATTTTAATGAAATTTAAACCATAGATAAACCATATACATATATATGGACACATATGCTCTACAGTTTTTCAACCACAAGGGAAGGTAGGGCGCAATTTCTCGGATGTTAATGAAGTTTATAAACATAGATAAATTCATATTTATATAGGCACATAAGTATGATGTGTTTTAAGTACTGTGGTGCTAGGTATCATATTGTCGGGCTTGTCCGTCTATACTTTCCTACTTGCTTTGATTGCAATTGCCTGATTAAAGGGAAAATTTTAGTAAATACAAACGAAATAAGTGAAAATCAAGAAATTATTTTTGAAATTTGGAGTTTCTTGTTTTAAGAAGCAATATAAAATCTTTTAGAAAATAAACTTCTTTCCGCGTAATTTCAAATTAAAATGGTACTGTTTGTACCATTTCGGATTTTGAATTCAATTAAAAAAATTAGCAATCATTAACGTGAAAGCATGTGATTCCAATTATATCGATTGCAATCTTTTAAAGCTCTAACGAGTATTTACATTACAACTTAACAAATAGTTGCCTTAATCACCAACAAAAGCAATTAACCAAAAATATATCTTCAAAATATTGATAACAATCTACAAAGTACTACTTACAAAAGATAACATTAACATATAAAACTATTGGACATGTCAACAAAATTTTTAGTATTTTATAGACTCTTTAAACACGATAGTAAAAATTTATTTCAAAACCAAAATTAATTATGGAACGTTGGCAAAATAAAGTGGCAGTTGTTACAGGTGCTAGTGCAGGCATTGGAGCAGCTATTGTAAAGGATCTCATTCAAAATGGTTTGAACGTTGTTGGTCTTGCCAGGCGAGTAGAACGTGTTGAGGAAATCAAAAAACAAATGCCCTCGAAATTGCAAAAAAATTTAACTGCTTTAAAATGTGATGTTTCAAATCTTAAATCGGTTAATGAAGCCTTCGATAAAATAATTTCCCTCTTTGGTGGTATAGATATTTTAGTAAATAATGCCGGTTGTATGACTGAAGGTAAATTGTGTACGGCGGATCCGAAAGATATAGAACAAGTCTTACAAACGAATGTAATGGGTGTGGTTTATTGCACACAAAGAGCTTTTAAGTCCATGAAGGAACGTAATTTTAATGGACATGTTGTACTCATTAATAGTATGTCGG
The DNA here is from genome assembly GCA_949318255.1 of Pollenia labialis. NCBI lineage: Eukaryota > Metazoa > Arthropoda > Insecta > Diptera > Polleniidae > Pollenia > Pollenia labialis. The sequence goes on from OX439142.1 coordinate 117,137,333, forward strand.
GTCATCGTATAAGATGCGTACCCAATTATACCCCCGATAATAATATTTATGCACCTTCAAAATTCGCTATAACCGCCATAACAGAAATGTATCGTCAGGAATTTCAAGGTTTAGGTACTAAAATTAAAGTTACAGTAAGTGTGTGTTTGTTTTTTTTATTTATTTGAATAATTCGTCAAATTGAATTTGTTTTCTTACAGAGCATTAGTCCTGGTGCTACAGAAACTGAGTTTATACCTGAAAGTATGAGACACACTATTGCGGCACTTTTAAAACCAGAGGACATATCACAAGGCGTCATGTTTGCCTTGTCAACACCACCTCATGTTCAGCTATATGAAATGAATATAAGATCCGTCGGAGATATGTTTTAAATGATCATGTCAGTTAGTTGAAAATGTTTCTATTTGATAATTGATTTCATAAATAAAAGAATTAGTATACACTCAACGCCAGGCAATATACACTGGTCTAGCCGTACACTGCTTTTTTCTTAACCACATTAAATTTTATTTTTAAGCATTAAACATTTTTAGAAATAATTGGAAAATTTTTTAAAGAGCTTTATAAACAACGAAAAATGTAAACACTTTGATCTGAAAGAGGGTGAAAAAATTTTGTATCTTAATCCAAATCTAAGCAACACTGCCAAATGGATCGAAGGAAAAGTAAATCCCTATATTTGATTGAAGTTAACCAAAGAAGATTTTCAGCTCATAGAAATCAAATAAAACCGTTCAAAAAAGATATGATAGAACTTTCGGAAAATTCTAAGTTAGATTCCGATTGTAGTGAGGGTGAAGAGTTTTTTGATGCTCAAAGCAAACATTCAAAAAAAACATTCAAGTTGAAGAATGTGTTCCAAAAGATGAATTGCCTTTAAAGAATAGATTAAGAAAAAAAGAAAACGTAAATTACAAATTTTAAATACAGTATTGAAAAAAAAAACTAAAAAGGGGAAGAAATGTTATGTAAACACCCATATCATATGTAATATTAATAAAGAGTAATGTTAATATTAATAAAGAGTAATGTTAATATTTAAAGTACATACTGAGAATAACAGTTGTACAAATTATATTTACGTATTTACGTGCATACATACTTATTTACTCTAAACTGGTTATACTCTAACTGTATTAACATTCTTGAAATATTTTATAAAAATTAGTTATATATAAATCTTTATAAGTAAAATTAATTTATTCAATAAAGAACTTGTGCAGAATACACAACAGGGTAGCAAATACAAATACAACTGCAGCCAACTTCAAGTTAAAACGTGTGAGACTTGCGAAACCAAACAGAATTGCAGAGTTAATGAAACTGAGTTCCCTTCCCCAATCTTCTCACCACTCTAACCCTTAAACTCAAGAATTGCTGCATCAAAAATTGCAAGTCTGGACAATGACTAAGAATAATACATTTATCTGTGCTGCATCTTAAATATATACCCTCCACCAGAGTATAAAAACCTAAAATTCTAAGGTACACTTTTATTGGGTTCTAGTGAAGTAATGGACAGTTCTAATTTTTAATATTAATTCCTTATATATAAAAAAAAAACTGAGCCAAATTTGGTCCTCCTAGCTCATATGGAATGGGCGCAATTGTTTTAAGACCATCAACTCGGAAAGAAAGAAGTAGTTATTTGTATACAACTCGGTTATTACTGAACCGAATTTGCTTCGCGAATAGTATTCTACTTAGTTTATTTCAGGTGAGAAAAAATCAAGTTCATAGATATTTATAAAACTTAAAAAAGGAAAGGTTTTTAATTAAAACAATAGATTTAAAAATTAAATTCTAAGTAGTAGTCATGTCTCGGCCAGTTGTGGATCGATCTGCCAAAATTTTAATAGCAATCTCTTCCCAACTATCATATCTGTGGTCTTCTGAAAACTTATTTTAATATGCACACCGACAAACTGAGAAACGGACAGACGAACATCGCAAAACAAACTCCGCTTCTCATAAGGATCGATAATAATAAATGTTTATATACATATATATACTTTATAGGGTCTAAGAACAATGTTATGGAACATATATTTTAAAGACATTACAAAGCAATGACAAACTTATATATAATCTTTCTAGCTGCTGTGAAGGGTATACAAACTTATTCACTGTGTTTCTTTTATTGCGCAAATCATGGCTTAAGTGTATATTAATAATATCCTTAATTCCATGTTACATTGAAGAAGCAATAAATTTAACACAATAGAAGTAAAAAAACTTGAAACGAATCAAATCCCCTGTTGCAAATAAATATGATTTTTTCTGAAAATATACGCAGAATGAAGAAAAAAATTTAATGCACGTAAAATGGGCTTAATAATAAATTATCTAAGCACATATTTTATTACAAAGTACATTTAATTTAATATTATAATAAGCGTATACCTTTATTGTAGCCAACAGAAATTGGGGAGTCAAGAAAGTTTATTATTTTATTTGTGATTTTATATTTAAAATGTTCGCATTGGTTTTTGGTTAAGATAATAATTTTGAATCCACGTCAACCGTTTGCGTGCGATAAAAGTATTCATTGGAGCAATAAAAATTCTAGTGTTTTTTGTTATTTGAATTCTTAATAGAATATTTAGTTAACGCAATCAAAACTTTTAAAAGAAAAGCTTTTAATAACAGATTTCTGACAGTATATCACATTTAAAGCACTGTTAGTTGCAGAAATAGATTTTAAGCTTTTTGCTTAAGAAATTTTATCTTGCATGATCCGCAAGATATTCTCCCAATTATAAAAGTCGTTGTTGCTGTTACATCAAGTCGACGTCTAAATCAGGCAACACAGCTCATGTTAAAATATAAAAATGTTTTTTTTTTTATTTTATATTTTAACATGAGTGGTGTAAAATATAAAAAGGTTTTTTTCTATTTTTTATTTTAACATGAGCGATGTTGCCTGATTTCTACCAATTATATAAGTCGTTTTTGCTGTTACAACAAGTCGACGTCTTAATCACTTCGATATAATTTAATGCGTTTTTCATGCGAAATCAGGCAACACCGCTCATGTAAAAATGTGTTTTTAACTCCCACTGGAACATGCGCCAAAACAAAAATAAAAGCAATAAGAATATACAAAAATTCTTTTAAATGTTGTGTAAAATGAAATATCAAATTATTAATTAATTAAAAAGACCCCATTAAAACTATAAGAAAAACAGCAAAAAAATCTTAAGCACCATGATTTTCTGTCCAGAGACTTAAATTTACTTTAAAATTCACACAGTGCAGGCAATTTAAATTAGAGTTTTTGAAGATTTTTTTAAATTTAAAATTGATTATACCATTTATTGAGGAAAACAATCACAATTTTCCATTTTTACAATTTTAAGTTTTCAAAATAATGGTGTCAAGTGCAGAAAATCAACAAATTGTTTGCTTGAATAACGAATTTGGTGATTAAAACAATTTTTATTTTTTTGTTTTGTGTGAGAATCGTTCTAAAAAATTTTGAGGTACAAAAAAAATATCTCATATATTAAATTTTATTGCAAAAAATTTATTTTCTAAATTGTTGGCTTAAGATTTATAATTGTTAATTGTTTTATAAAATTTTATAAAGAAATTTATGGTCAAGAAAAATCCGTAACACAATAAATACTATTAAATGACTTGTTTTTGTTTGTTTGTAAATTTGCATCTGTTTTTAAAGTTGGCGGGGGTTTTTTAAGAAGACTCTGGACATAAAAGGTTTCTTTGGTCTGCCAGATGACTGTAGTGTCTGCAGGCGGAAATCTCTGGTATAAGCCAAGAGGCTAAAGCAGCCCATACAAGTTTCAATTCAATAGTTAACTGAGTCTTTCAATTGAATTGATGCTAGGCCAAACACTTCATAAGCTGAATTGAAAGAATTAAAATTTGATGAAATAAAAGATAATTTGTAATATGAGTAGGTGAGTTGCAAAACTCGTTCGTTAAAAAATTAAAAATACGAGATAACAATTGATTCAAACAGTTCTATAGGCGCTTTATCAGAAGAATTGTACAAATTGTTTCAATGCATGCCTTCTTCCATGTTTTTTCAAAGGACATGCATTGATCCAAACAGAATATTTCTTCTCATAAAGCACCAAAAGAACCGTGAGAATCATTTGCCATCTCATATTTTAAATTTTGTGATGAACGAGTTTTGCAACTCACCTACTCATATAACTAACTTTTTTTGCAAAAGAAAACTACAAACATTAATTTTGACAGCTGATCAAGAGACTCGAGCACCCACAGTACAATCGGATTGAAAGACTTAAGGCCCAAATGTACGAAAATATAAGCAAATGTACGAATACACGTTAATCATGTAAGGCAAACCTTATTAAACTTAAGGAAACTTTTTGTAAAATTTTATGAAACTGTCATTTGCTTAAGCAAAGTGCGAAACTGATTGCAAATTGCGTACGGAATCAAATGTTTGTTGAGCTTATTTTTGTTTTTTTAAATACATTTGAGAGACGTTTTGTTAATTTGTGACAAGGCTGTGCATATTATGGTTGGGCCCTTAGTAGTTAGTCAACTTGAAAAAATCAAAATCTTTTGATTTTTCTTTAACCAACTCGACAACTGTCAAACTAATCAATTGACAAAGTCATACAAGCATTGATTCGGACAACAACCGACTCAGTTGACAATTGAATTGAAACGTGTATAGGGCGCATAAATGGCCAAGGTATAATCGCATTCATTGTATGAATTATTGTAAGGCTGCCATTGCATTCCTAGCGGGTGTCTATACGTCATCTAGGTTGACTGCAGAATGCCGGTTGTCTTCAAATGAGATTGCGAATCATTCGAAGGCAATGCTAAGGTGGTTACCAGGGCATGCGAACTGCCAAGAAACCAGAAAGCAGATGAGCTCACAAAACGATGTTATCGTCTGCACGACACATTCATTGATCAATTTGTTTGCTTTCCAATGGCTCACGAGACTTGCACTGCTGGGTTGGACTCGCATAAACATCTGATCCGTATCCAGGGCATTTTGTCCTAACTATGATGAACGGAGAACCAACTTTTTGCTTACTTTCAATACGGATGAGATTAGAGCAGTAGTCTACTAATATTACCCTACAGCCACTGTTGCCAGAAAATTTATCTAAAAAGTCTGCAAAATTGGGCTAAAAAATTTCAAAAATCTGCAAAAAAAAAAAAATCTGGGAAATTAAAATACTTTATTTTGGGATTGATTTTTTTTTATTTTCGAATTCATACAACAAACTAAAAGGTGTATTTAACATTTTGGTACATTAAAATAAAAATTTAGTATATGGGCATTTCTCTAATGTCGAATGCGACATTCGTAAGCCTTAAAAGTGAAAAAAACATATACCAAAACATTAATTTTACTTTGACAAAAGGCGAAACTTATAGCTCTTGATTAGCTCTATAATTTGTGCTAAAGGTTGGTTTTGAGCAATTGTTCGTTTTCAAGAAAATTAAAAAAAACCAAGGCATTTGCATGCGACAAAAACAGAAGTCGCTTTTACGGCAAACAGTTCAAACACTGATTTCAGCGAAACCTGATGAAATATTTTAATGCGACTAATTTTAAAATGTTATGCATTGATGTATCTTAATAATGCTTTTTATTTGATTCAAAATATTGTGTAGTTTATATTTAATTTAATTTTAATCACTGTCGCACGCTTCGTGTTGCATGCGACATTTTGTTCCATCATACTTTTATGTTAACGTTTTTACTTTTTATGTAACAGGATATCCGTAAGATGATTCTACTTTATTTTAAATACATTTAATATATTTATTTTCCGAACAAAAATTATAAACTTAAAAAATATCTTCAATAAAGAAAAATACAAATATAGAACAAAAACGAACTTAACTGAAAATAGTATTGCTATTCTCAAATAAAGTTTTTTTAATGGAATAAGCTATCCTTGCTGCTTGTAGTTATTGGCCATCGCAAATAAAGATATTTTAGAAATTTTTTTTTTTTAATTTATGCATTTTACACTTACGATGTCGCACGCCACAAATTTAAAATAAGTACCAAGAGAAAAGCACTGATTATTTTCCAGCAAAATTTTTTTTATTAAATTTGCAGCAACAATATCTGTGTGTTACTAATATTTGATGCGCATTGTACAAATACCCTCGACGCACTGATAACAAATGTTCTTTTTCAATGTTGCACGCTACATCGAAATATACGGTAAAGCAAAGAAAAAAATTACCGTAACTGGCAATCGCATCGTTCCGTTTACATTTTTCTTATATTGTTTGAATATAAACCGAGATTTAAAAAGCAATTGTCAATGCATAATGTTTCTCATTAAGATCAATTAGCAAAACAAAACGTGCAATAGAAATGTTCAAAACAGAACTTTTGCACTTGTTCGACTTTGCATTTGAATATTTCAAAGTGTGTTATGATTTAATGTAAAATTTTTTTACATTATTAAAAGTTGATAGATTCCCTATAAAAATATGTTAAAACAACATACTTTTATAGACTTTGAATTGTTTGGCTGTGGTTGACATTTCTAGAGAAATGCCCATATACAAAAGAAAAACATTATATATGTATATAAACGATCAGGTATTTGATGGCAAACTCTTTTTTTAAAATGAAACGATTCAAATCCGATAACATCGTTTTCTGTATCTTTTAAAAATTATTTATAATACATTTTTCTTTTACTTTCTTTGTATATTCTTGTTAGATCAATTTTTGAACAAAAAATAAAGACTTATTCAGAAATGAAATAAAAAATTGCTCGAAATTCATCACAACTTTTAAAAACGATTGTTTTGAAATCGATCAATTTTAATCACATACCTGAATATTTATAATTTTTTACATAAAACATAAAAATGTATATCCAAATACATTGTTCATATATCTTATTTAAAATAATTTATGCATTTATTTATTGTAAATTTCAGAAGTCACAATTAATTTAAAAAATCTGCAATTTGACACCAAAAATCTGCAAATCTCACTTTGCTATTTTGGCAACGAAAAAATCTGCAAAATGCAGATAAATCTGCACTACTGGCAACAGTGCCTACAGCTCTTACCATTTTTTGAAATTTTTCTAAACGATAAGATTTTTAATTTGATCAGAGTTGTATTTTAATAGAAATTCAAAAAGATCATCAGAGATGGATCGAACAAAAAAATTAAAAATGGTAAAAATAAATATAAAAAGTGCTTTCTTTTAAATTTGAAACTCATCACTCATATTTGTTCTAAAAACTAATTCAATACGCTACACAGACGAGAAAAGTAACATTCGTCTCAACTTTCCCACCCTTGATGAAAATATCAAAAACAGCTGCCGTTAACATCAGAATAAAGATTATTAAATATTTAAGGAATATTACATTTTATGTTGTAAGCTTCTTACTTTTATTAGTTTTTATTTTGTAATATCTATTAAAATCACGCAAATATTACAAATGTTTATTTATACTGAATCGCTTCTTCAAAGATTTTTTAAAAAAGTTCCCATTGCCCACAGATTAGATTTTATTTATTATATTTCTTTAATTTATAATGAGGCCAAATTTGGCAAACTAGTATTCGATTAACAGAGAGTTCACCCAACATCCAAATATAGTCATTTATGCCAGAAATTCATATTTTTTGCTAAGAAATTAATTTTTAAAAGTCCCGTTTAATATGCAAAAACTTATTAAAAAAAAGCTTAAAACATGCTCTGTTCTTAACTTTAAACACACAATTAAAAATTACACAGTACATGTTATTGTATTGGTAATTTAAATGTAATATACACCAATTAAAATTAGATCTTTCTTTAAATTTTTATCATTAATGTCAATTTTTTTTCAAATGCTAACGTAAAACAAAATGTTTATGTTTATCTAAAAGACGAAATAAATCTTTGTGACATTAATTTCACATTGTCCTCTCAACACTCTAGTAATTTTAAAGCAATTACAGTAGAATCCCGATAATTCGTAATCGCAAGGGACCGCCCATTTTTTACGAACTATATTGGTTTTCGATATAGCGGGGTTTCGATTTAACGGGGTTGAAATAAAATAAATACGAATTAACGGGGGTTTTCAATTTATTTACTAAAACCATAAAAAAAACATAGAAAACAATTATTAAAAATAAAATATATAAAAATTATATTTTGTTTAGATGTTTATTTAATTGAAAACGCGTACACAAGCAAAAAAAAACATTCTTTCAATGTTTCTGTTGTTTTTATTACGAATTATAAGTGGTAGTTAGCAAACAATTCCGATTTGTAAAAGGTTAAGAAGATTTAATTTGAAAAAAAAATTACGAATTAGGGAGGGGACCAAAACGTATGGAAATTTTGCGAATTAACGTGATTTGTTCAAGGGACCGACAGTTTATTACGAATTATCGGGAATTACGATATATCGGGGTACGAATTATCGGGATTTGACTGTACTTACGTAAACATACATACATACATTTAAATTGCCTTAATATTATATATCATAGCTTTTCATTAACAATGTCATCATTAAAGCACATTTGGCAACGGAAATAAATTAAATATCAACAATAAAAAACAATAAATTTGAAATAGAATCTGAAAGAAAATATGTACACTCTTTACGTACTTGTAGTTGTACAAACGTAAATATGGGAGACAAGCACAATTTCTAAGGAATAAAACCATAAAAAGGTTCTTTAACTCTGTTAAGCCCACATATAAACTCACACACTTACACTCTCTCACTCGTTAGAAATATGTACATGAATTTGTGACATACATGTATATGTACATGTGAATCTATGTTTTTATTAGTGATGTTACGAATATCAATTTTAAATATTCGCGAATACGAATGCAAATACAAATCTCTGCGCCAATATTCACAGCATACGATTCCGAATATCGAGTCTGGGGGCTAGTTCTGGCAATCTTGATGGAATCCTTTTTCGATTCTAAAGCAATTTTATTTCTAATTGTTTCAGTCGATACTGTACTTTGTGACATGGCTGATAAAATAAAGCTCTATCTGTTTTTAAATTCTTAATATGTTATAAGTCTTTGCCAACTGAAATATCCAGGATAGATATGGATCCATAATTCAATAAGCAATAATATTTATTATTTGGTAATTTTTATCCAAAACTTTTAAATCTTATTCAAAAAATAAAACTGGACAATAAATGTTTGGCAATAAAAAAATCACAAGATTTTGTAATAATCAACCGCTTCAGACAAAATATATTCTTTTACAATAAGAATTGCTGCGACTTTTTTTAATGATTTTGTTATTCGTGCTTAATTCCCAATTTTTATAATTTGATAAAAACACTGAAATTTATTGTTGATGGGATAAGCTATTCCTATGCGCATTTCACTGGTTGCTTAGGCCAGATCATCAGGAAACTTCATCCATAAAAATTTTAGAAAAACTAAAGATATTAAACCAAATAAAGCTGTTAAGCGTATAAGAATTACAGAAACAGTTCTACTTGTAACAAAATCAAAGTTTAAACAAAATCATCAACAATAAACAATGAGTTTATCTCTCCTTACATTCCTTACTACAATTGATTGCAATTCTTCCAACATTAATTGTAGTTGTAAGTAGGTTAAGAAAAAACAAAAACAACTCGCTTTATTGTTTTCGCAAACAAAATATAAAGCGGCCAGTTTATTATCAAAATAATTTTCGTGGGAATACAAAATTTAATTTAAATGATTTCGTTATTCGTGCTAAAATCCCAATTTTTATTATTTAATAAAAAAAAAACACTGAAATTTATTGTTGATGGGATAAGCTATTCCTATGCGCATTTCTTTGAAAATTAATAGAATGAAATTTATGTTTTTAATATAAACAATTTCATTATTAGCATGGCATATACCATTTTTGGCATTTCTTCAATTATTTCGTTAAAAAGCAATTTTTGGTCCAGCTTGGTCCTAGAAGACATTTTTAAATAAGCTTATCGAATATGTTTCAAAAATTGGCCGTTAAAAGTGACTAAGTGTACATAAAAACGAGCACTTTCAATGCATCTACTCAAGTCTCGTTTTTCTATAAATGAAAGCTAAGACTTGATTGACAGTGCTAAAGAAACTTCTAAGATGTCAGAAAAAAAGATTTTGTTTAAAAGTTTAGATCGTAATCCCGAAATGCAAGATTAAATAGTATATGTGAGTAGTCCACTTGCAAACAATGAAAATTCTATAAAAGCCGCCTTTTTATTTGGTTTTTAAAATGCCTCCCTAAGCCATTATCAATCTTGTACAAAACTCCGTAAGTAACGCCCTATTTCTGTTTAATTATTCAATAATTTTACAAAACTCTCTATATGGCTTTGGCATTTCAATTTTAGAAAAGTGTTTAACCCACAATTTCAGCAAGTTCAGTTAAAACTAACTTTTACTTTAACTTCCAGTTAACAATATGTTGTAACAGCTATTACTGATAGTTAATTATAACTGAACTTGGTGAAATTGGGGTAAATCGATATTCTCAGAATTTCATTTTTTTAACTTGGCTGTGTTTGCAAGTGGACTTCTCATATTTTAATTAAAGTAAGACTAATGAATTTATTGACAACCTTTCTCCATCTGATATTTTGTTATAGTTGGTAGTTATTTCATACGCTACCTGGTAAGTAGTTGTCATTACAATTCTCATTATTCTGAGAACTTTATAAAGTACTTACTAGTAATGATTTCAGCAAGTACTTATTACTTCTATTATTTTAACTACTGAATATTTGCTTACTGGTAACGTACTAGATAACTACTTATTAGGTCTTTTAATTAGTGATTTTTTTTAATCGTAGTTATATAATACCTTTTACTTCAAGTAAGTGTTTTGTATGTACTGAATTCTGTGGACACCTCAGACAAAATTAAGCAGTTATTCATCCGAAAAATAAGTAGTGTTTATTTATCTTCAACATTACTTGCTTACTTAAGGTAGAAGTACATAAGACGCGTTAATTCGTCGACGTTTGTCGTGCGTTTTTGAAACTTTAGCGCATGAAAAATTGAAAGTTACACAACGTGCGTTACACAAGCCATCCCTGTCTGCGGTTTTTTATTTGTGCATTGAAAAGGGATTCGAAAGTGTTTCAAGATTTTATTGAATTTATTCTTTGTATACAAGCTAGGATCGCCCGGTGGCCGAAATTCGACCACTGTGCGTTATGCAATAAAAACGTACACATTTTAAGAGAACGGCAAAATGCACTATTCACCCATCTTTGAACGTGTGTCTGCAAGATAAATTAAAAAATGTATGCATATCCCCGTATTTATTTAATAAGATTTTCAAAAAATGTTATCAAAGTAAAAAAAAAAGAAACACAGATCTTCATTAAAAGTCAAGAAAAAATGTTTGTGTCTTTTATTTTCTTAAACGAAGTTTTTGCGCGACTTTTTTCAAAATTTCTAACGGCAACCCTGTTCTAAAACGTTTATACATGTATGTAAAAAGTCACATGCGCATGTGGTTCTGACGTAATTTTGCCGTTATCACACAATACGAACTTGCTATTATGGCTTTGTAGTGACGTCAAATTTACGTCAGAACCACATGCGCATGTGACTTTTTACATTTCGTGTACTATAGGCTTAAGTCAAGTAAAAATTTATAAAGCTTTCATATTTTAATAGTATTATTCCTTTAATATCTTCCTTCCAAGAATATTTCTTTGTACTCATCAAGAGAACTAAATTCCAAGATTTTATCAATATTTTTTAAATTTTGCTATTTTTAACGTATTTTCAAAATATTTGCAAAATATTCGCTTTAATAAGGCGAATACGAATATCATCAAAAAGACAAATATTCGGCTATACGGATACGAATATAAGTAACATCACTAGCAGCGTTGCCGTTTTTTTACCAAAATTTGTTACTTTTTTCTAATGTGTACTTGAGTACTTTTTTCCATTTTGGTTATTTGTTTTCCACGCAAAAATAACCAATTTGTCCCACCCTTAAAAATTGTTTGTGATATTTGTGCATCTAAAACCAATAATTTTTTCATCTACTTGAAAATAATTTTTTTAAAAGCTTAAACTTTAACACTTAACCTTATTAGGTAAATACTTTGAAATGCTTCATAAGTCTAACTGAAGCACTTTTCTAGATAAGCGATAAGTTCAAACCACCTTCTGATCCCACCCCGTTTAATATGATTATATTTCTACCGGGAAAAAAGCATCTAAATATACTTATATTAAAGATCTACCGCATAATTTAGCTCATATTTGGCACTTTGATACCGTACCGCACAGCATGGCTGTAATAGTTTTACTTGTAAGAGCTCCTTATTTAAAAAGGTTGAAAGCTCTAGCTCATAAAATTTTGAAAATTGACAAAAAATAAGTGTTAACTTTGTATAGGAGGTGCCACTTCCACTAAGAATTTCCAAAAATGTTAAAGCCTATTGTTCTTTCCAGACCATCGGTACAGTACTGCCAAAACTTTTAAAAAACTGATCCAGCTGTTTATAATCTTACAAGATTCAAACAAACACAATTTCTTCTTTTGACATATTTTTTAATTGAAGTGCGAATAAAATGATACAAAATCATTTTTGTTACCTTTTTTCGCTTTTGGTTACTGTATTATTATATTTTGGTCACAAATTTTTTGTTCATGGCAACGCTGATCACTAGTATGTATCGCTGCTTTATTGCAACATAGTCATATCTCAAAAAATAAAAAATTTCAAGTTACTTAAGCAAAAGTGTTCCTTCATACCTTATTTAAATGAAAAAAATTCAGTATTATATCTCAAATCACTGATGGGATTTGGTAAAATCGAAACTTTATTGGTGCACTGGTACAATTCATTCATTTTTGGTACAATTAATAAAAAAAATATATCCACGAAGTTTTATAATATCTTTGAGGTGGATTCACTCACTTTTCTTTTCACTAATACAATTTCTAATTACATATCTCCAGCCGTGACCAGAACTACCAAAAATTGCATTATTGGTAATTTATGTCACATATTTAGTACTTGAATACATAAGTATATCCCTGTAGGAAGCCTGGAATCAAGTGTTTCCAAATCGCCACTTTTGTGTATTGTTTTGGTGGCACTCTCAACCAAGCACCTTCGTTATTTTCTGCCTTTGCGAAAAAAGAAAAATATATAAATTTTAGTTTCTTCTTAATTTTGTGTACACACACCACACTAGTTGAGAGGGTATAATGCGTTTGTGTTTAGCACTCAAAAATAGAACTGGTATACCCAAGGCCCATCTATCAGGTCTGCCTACTTGTACAAAAGCAAAAAACCATTATTTTAAGCTATCAAAAACTTACTACCACATATACAAAGCAAAAGGAAAAAACGTGTATGTGTGGCATACTATAAACGTAAACAAATGTATACAAGCACATGTAAGCAAAATGTTAACATCAGGCTTCTTGCGCAAGCCTGTTCAATAGGCCTTGGGTATACCGACTTAGAACCAATTTCTGACTCGATTTAACAATTTATTTTATTTCTATCTTAATCATCTTAACAAATTTTATTGGAATCGATCCATATTTGACGATTGTTTTCCATAGAAATACTACTTCTCCAAATAGCTATTAATGCCATAAATTCCTTATAAATGTTGGTACCCAATAAAAAATGTTATCATTTTGCGAAGCACTAATGGTACATTTAAAAATGTAAGCACCCAATTATGCGCTACGCAATAAGGCACACAGAGATTCAGTAGAGTAATTGAAGTAGATTTTAACAAGTTTCATAACCACGGCATTCCCTTACTACGAAGCAGGTTTGTAAGGGAGAACATCAAAAAAAACTGTAAAAAAATCATTCAGTGTGTAATGCTGGTAGCTAAAATTCATGTTTTCCTTAAGCGGTATGGTAAGCAAAACTCCTGCATTTCTCCCTTACAAACCTGCTTCGTTTGAAGCGCAATTTTTTATTGGGTATTGATATAAAAACTAGCTGCTATGTCATGATAACATGTTGTGCTGGTAGGTCTAAAATAAACCATTAGCTTTATAAAAGCCCCCCTTTCTAAAATCACTTAAGGGGAAAAAAATCTCATATAGAAAAAGATATCTAAAAAATATTTGGCACAAAGAACTTTTACATGAATCTTAACCTCATAATTTAATTTTTTTGTTCTGGCGGGTCTATGATTGCCCATGGAACCTAAATAGTGTACACTCTCGAAAATTTGTCTTTATATACTGTGGTGTAGGTGTGGTGTTTTGTTTTTATTAAGTAAAGAAAAGATTTTATTTCCTACTATGTATGCTTTTTTATTTTTACAGAAATTTTGGTACAATTTATGTCAATTTGGTACAATTTTGCCAATGAGACAGAATAATTTAAGAATTGTCAGATCCCAACAGGGTCTCAAATTTAACCTAAGATATAGCAAAATATATTTCATTAAACCTGTATATAAAAGTTAATTTAAAAGACTTTAATCGCATTTTGACAAGTTGGATTTTTTTTTGGAGATATGACTATGTTGCAATAAAGGAGCAATATATATAAATACAACTGTCACACATGTTGTAGTTTTTCTTAAGCTTCTATTGGGATTTTAGTTAAGAGGCTAAACGTTCTTTCCAAAGTGCTTTAATACAATGAAATAATATATTATTTTAAGTTTTTGATTCTCGATTGTAGTTCTTTTTCGTTTTATTGTTATAGCCGGCCATACATTGGGGTTAATTTTGGAAATCATTGCTTTGGATGTCTTTTAATGAAGTTGTTTTCTAGCAGCAAATAAACAGTGGGACGGAGAAAAAAAATTTTATGAGTAATAAAACATTACCAAAGATATGCAATTTTATATTCTTCCTTGTGGGACAAATGAAAGCAGAAAAAATATACTATGAGTATTCGCAGAAGAGCTTTTAATGAGTTTTGGCATAGATTTTAAATTTGCAAGTTTTACCCTTTGCAGCATTTTTATTTTTTTTTTTCATAATTTAGTTAAGAGAGCATTTTTGCAGCATTTTAAAGTTTAAGAAATGTTTCGTCCTTACTTTTGTTTTTTCGTACTTTTTGTCAAAACTGCATTAAAAACTTAAGTACATTTATTTATTTTTTTTTTTATTTTTTTTTTTTTTGATGAACTTAAGCCTAATAAAACAATATCAAAAACTTCAATTAAAAACCACCAGTTCAATGAAATATCACAATTGTTATATTTCTAAATTTTTTTCTTAAATCTTTTCCATTGTGCATCGTTAGATAATAATCAAATATAAACCAAATGTCTAATATAAGACGTCTTATACATTCACAAACATTCAACTCTAAGTATTTTTTGTGTATGTATAGAAACATTCGTAGTGTAGATTTTAAGGTTTACCAAAATAAAATGCAGAATCTCTATTATACCGAATATGGCATTGTTTAAAGGACTCATAAATTTCATCACTACATATAAACACACTTGTTTTAGTATGAGTGGGAGGGAGGTCAGGTTAGTAATAATGGACTCTTTAGAAATTGATGGGGAAGTTAATACTTTCTGAAACATTTATAGTCAAAAGCTTCGACGATAAAATACCCAACAATACTAAAGAATGTCTTTCAGAAATGTTTAAGGCTTGGGCTGGTTAATCAATAAAAATAGAAAAAACAAAATACTTGATACATTTTTTGCAATGAGATTTTGGCAAATAATTGTTCTGGGTACTTGAAATCCAGTATGAATATATACATATATCTTGGTCGTATCTTTGACACACTTGTGCTTAAGTAGTGAAGGTGTGTGTAAAAGAAAAATCTGTATTTAATTGCTGGGAAATAATGTAAAGTTTTTTCGGCTTAATGTTATTTAATAGAAAGAACCAAATATCAATAAATAACTAGAATAATTTTGTAAAGAAATGTTAAAAGGAAATTAGATTTTCTATCGCTGTTTTATATTGTTGTATTTGGGGTTTGCTAATATCTTTAAAATTTCTAAAAACCTGCTGTCATGAAAAAGTGAATAATGTTCTTGTGTGAAATTTGTAAAATATAAATTATTTAAAATTTCTTCAAAAAGTGTTGTAGTAACCATCAATATCTGGCATTCATATGTGCTTTTCAAACTTGTTCAAGTAGAAGTAAATATTCTCTAAAAACAAATTTGTTCTTAGAACTTTTTTAATATGCATACATAAATACATGTTTTCTTTTAAAATGAGGAATTTTAAATATTTGATCGAAATAGCCCTGAAATATACAAGTATTAGGAAAGTAAATAAAAGAATATTTTATTACCCAGCCATTCTTGAAGCCTAGACAAATTCACAGACAAATTAGAACAAGTTATTTTACCTCCTAAACACAAACAACCCCTTAGACTGGCTTAAATTGATTAAGGAAATGTCAATGGCAGGAAATCAAATACTCCCGCAAAATATTAATATGACTTTGATAAAGCATTAATTTGATTTTTGATACAGCTGGGTCATATAAGTAAATACATAGAGGATATTTAATATTTAGTATACTCTTCCACAATACAAAAAATATTTTTTTTTTTTCTAAAAACTTTAATACATATTTAAGAGTTAGGAATGTGTTTATACAAGCATATGAATATTTGTTTTCATAAATTTGTTATCTATTTCCATTTTCATAACAAGGTCAGTAAATAAGTAGGCTTGCCAGATTCAAATTTGCAAAATTCTTGACATGAACTAAAACGAAATCTTGATTTTAAATAAAAAATTCATGGCAATTAAAAACTTTCTAAGATTATATTTTAACTATAAAAATAGCACAATTGCTAAACCCAGTTGACAGTAAGAAATACAAGCAAATGAACTCATTATATGTAAGAAAAATTGCTGTACGCTTTTGTTTTAAGGAGCTGAAAAGCAAAGGGGTACAAGTGCCAAAACCAACAAAATTCAGTTAAATGCGGTAATCAGCATTTACTACTTATATTTTTTTATGTTACAAAAATCCGAACTCTATAACGACCCCAAATTAGGAAACATAGTGTTAATAGATTTTTAAACGATTACCCTAAAACAACAGTATGAAATTTTTATTGGCTTTTACACATTTTTTTTTTAACTGTTAGCAAATTTAAAAAATATTTAGATGTTTTTTAGTTGGGTCTTTAAAAATTTTGAGAAAAAAAATATTTTTTTTGGTTATTGTTGACGAGAACTGGAAATTATCAATAAATATAAAGACCGTCTGGCAAGCCTAGTCAATACTAACTCTTTTACGCATTATATATTTATATACTTCAATCAAATTCTAGTTTATCAGTATGTTATAAGCGAAATAGTCTTAGGTTAATATACATAGATAGAAGACTTTCCACCAAAAATATATTTGTATTTGAGAAGTACAGTGGCAAGGCAGGAGCACTTACTCGTAGTATCAAAAAATTTGTCGAATAACACTAGTTGTGCTTCGTGCAGGCTAATAATTCTTTATCTTTTATTATAACCGCCAACAATCGTTTTATATTCACTTCACGAAAACATGTTGCATTTAGGTACTTGCCCGCTTTCTTCTTAAGTACATAAGACATGATTAAAACTTCATATGTACAACTTTTACTTTTATGTACATATTTTCTTAATAAAAATCCATTATTTTTGCTGTATTTATTTCGCCTTCTAATTTTTTTAAAGAATGAATATTTAATTCATTCGCAAAATAACTTATTACAATCCTAGGACATATTCTGTGTGAAGAATAACAAATGCTGGCATCAAATATTATACAAGATATGTTGTACAGTTTGCCGCTGGGGTGTAACTTAAACAGGGTGGCGCAGAATGAGATATATGGTTTTAATTCTTTATAACGTTTTTTAATTATTATTCTTTCTTTGTTTTTTCCCGCATTTTGTAGAGGAGACTTTGGGAATTAATTATGAATCATTACACGATCGAACAACGTACAAAATAAATGAGTTTTATTTTTCAAGCCAACAGTCTATTGTGTTGACACAGCGTGCATATCGTCGTCATTTTAATGTGCGCGTTGCACCCACAGCGTCCGCAATAAACAATTTGATTTGAAATGTTCGTCAACATGGGTCTGTAAGAACCCATCCTACCGTGCACACTAGTAAAAATATTGAACGTGTACGGGAGTAGCGTTCGACACACGGCGAAACACGTATGTGCGAAGCAGAAAATTGCAAAAAAAAAAATATATATATAATAATTGCATAAATAAAAAACCATTTAAACCTTAAAGCTCGTTCTGCTCTTTCTTTAAGAAGGCTTAATTTGTATGCCAAATTTAATTCAAATGTCTATATTAATTATGGTATTCAAACGATTAACCATTGTTCGAATAATCGAATAATTTTGGGCGTTCGAATAATTTGAAATTGCTTATTTTCGATTAACAAATAATTCGAATCTATTAATCGAAAACTTGTTTTTTACAGTTTTAGTTTTTTTCTTTAAAGCCTGAGCCCAGATCGTCGCAGTCGTGATCGAGTGATTTCGATCGAAATTTTACTTTTTGAAATTGTCCCATTCGTTATCAAAACCCTTTTATCGAATGCCTTCACTTGAATTGTCATTCGATAGGTTAAGAACTTTCGTAATAATATTTAATTGTTTTTTTACAAACAATTTACACACTTTTTGGAAATAATTACTAGATTTCTTCAACAAATAGCTAAAAATGTAAGATACAAAATAAAACATTCAGTTTTGCAATTTTAGTCATGTTTGCGATAGAAGCGATTTTGTATTGTAAGTTTTTTGATTTTTTACAGCTTTAACGTATATAGTAGACTGTGCTATTAAGCCGCTGTTAGCAATTTTTCGCGAATTCCACTAATTTAGCAATTTTTACAGAATTTTTTCTATTCCTTATACTTTTATGGACTTTTATTTAAAATTTATTATTATTATTTTATTAAGCTTGAGGTCTCTTTTTTTAAAAAATACTAAATTTATTGAACCAATACTTCGGCACTCCGTTGTGTGCCTTCTTCAGGGTTTTTTTCTTAAAGGCACACAACGGAGTGCCGAAATATTGGTTCAATAAATTTAATTTTTTTTTTAAAAAAGAGACCTCAAGCTTTATAAAATAATGATAATAATAAATTTTGTAAAGGTCGAATTTTTGCCATTCCTTGTAGTTTAAGTGACTTTTAATCAATTTATTGGCTAGTTTGATATACATATAAAAAACTTTCGCGAATTTTAGCTATTTTTTGGAAATTTTCTAAATTTGTAAAATTTTTCCGAATTTCTATATTTTTCGGAATTTTTCCAATTTTTTCGTTGCTTTGTTGCTCTTTTTGACAAGCGCCGCCGTTATAAAAAAAAGCCCCATAAATAAACCGAAGCCACCTATTTTATAGGGCACTATCAACACTGTTGATTTATATGGGGCGGAAAGTGCAATGCTTTATGCCATTAGTATACAAGCATTAAAATCTATTACATTTTTTTACCCTGCACGGTTACTCTTCGTCGAGTCGACGAAGCTCATTTACATATGATTTCTTATATGGGCTGATGACGAAAGCTTTAAAAAATTAATTAATTTGAAAACACAAAAAAGTGCTAAAATTCGTATCAAATTTTAGATAGATGAAAACGTTTTTAGTTTTTATGTTTTATTTTAGTTTATTTTTTAATAAAATGCTTAACTAAAGAAATTGTTGTTAATTTTTACTTTAAAAACCGTTCCGCTAGAATTATTTTTAAAAAGTTCGTCGATTCGACAAAGAGTAACCTTAATGTACCAAAATGAAGAGTTACCTTTCAGGGTTAAACAATCCGCAATCCCGTTTTTGATACGTCACGAAGTTTTATTCGATAGGAAAGTTCATTCGAACACGTTTGCGACGATTTTGGCTCTGGTACTCTGTTCAAATTTGTGAAAAATGTTGAGCAACACGAAAATTTTGACATGCATCAATGTTACCTATCTTGCGAGTTTTAACATTTTAACGTTTTTAACCCTTCAAAGTATGCGGCATTGTTTTGAGTATTCGCTGCAAATATAAGGGCAAGTCCCAACACGCGTGTATAATGTAGCCCACAAGGGACTAAGTAACCCAAACGTATGGAAAAAACATGGTCTATTTAACATTACGATGTCCTAGGGCAAGACCATATAACCCAGCTTTGGATTACAAAGGAGAAGTCTTAAAACTACTCCATTGTATACACAAGAGGTTTAGTTTTAACTTCGTTTAAAAACGAAAACACGTCGTTAAAAAACGAAGAGATGTCGTCTCACTACAAACACTTTTTAACAATGTCATGGCCCAAGCTTGCATAACATTTTACCAGTCCATGGAGTAGTCAATTTAATCAAAATGGATCAGGTGGTCCAATATAATTTGCAGGGTTTAAACAAACCTCACATGTACATATTTTACTGATTATTATTTTTTTATTAAAAAATTTTGTATATAAAAAAAAAATCAATGTGTATAAAAAACAGCTACTGGTTGTATTATTTTAATTCTTAATTTCTTATTTAATATTAAATTCATACTTTTTTCTTTTGCTTAAAACTCCACGCAATATGTTTCCAGAAATATGTCGGAACTTTTTCACAGAATGAACAGAGCACAACTCTATCAACATTATTTCATAGATATTCCGCACAAGTTTTATCATACGCGATTTGACAGCATATGACGTGAAATGTTGAACAGAGTAGCATAGTACAAAGAATGAAACCAAAGAGCTTGGGAATTATTTATTTTTAATAATATTTAGAACCACAATGATTCAGATGATTTTTTTAAGACGAATGAAAACAACCAGGTCTTAACAAGACTATTAAAAGTATTAAAATTGTTAAAAAAAATCAAAAATCGATGCAAGTGGTCTAATGGAGGACTTTAAATTTTTAGAAAAGACAAGAAAAAGAACAGATAAATATGCTTTAAACGCTTTACTTTCAATCTCTCCAACGTCAACAATAAGCAAAGGAATATTTTCTAAATCAAGTTTCATCAAAACAAAAGAAAGAAATCGTTTAAAACATAAACATTAACCCCCTTATTCATAAAAAATATTTCAAAATCTTTCGAAAATTTATTAACGGTTAATGAAGCAAATTTTCATATAAAATTCGTGTTATAAAACTTTTATAAGCATGGGAAATTAGAGAGACACTTTGCAGATGGACATTATGTCATTTATAAACATGTCATAAGGTCCATAAATCCAAATAAGTTAAATACATAAATAACTACATATCCATACATACATATATTAAATATAGTATAACGAAAACGCTTTTGGGCGCAAGGATTTTCTCCTCTATGGTCTCTGCCGTGCGCAAGGCTCTCCTCTAAAGATTCTAAAATCGGCCTTGTCCCGAACGAAAGGCGACTACACAGAGACGCGTTATTTAGTGAAGCCGGTATTTGTAATGCCAAACAAGAGAATTTCTTTGAGCGCGGCCGAATTTGTTGAAATTTTCGCTTGCAAAACTTTTTGGCTTTATACTAAATTATTTTGAATAACAGCATAGACTACAAATATTTGTAATTATTACTTTAGTTGTGGACATTATGACACTCTGCGAAGTTTCATAACA
Organism: Pollenia labialis; assembly: GCA_949318255.1. Taxonomy (NCBI): domain Eukaryota; kingdom Metazoa; phylum Arthropoda; class Insecta; order Diptera; family Polleniidae; genus Pollenia; species Pollenia labialis. The sequence goes on from OX439142.1 coordinate 117,158,856, forward strand.
TCCGCGGACATTACGACACTGTTTTAATGGACATTATGACACTTTTTGGAGCGTCATAACATGCCACCAATAAAGTGATAAAAGAACTAATTCTTTTAAAAAAATATAAGAATGACTGAAAAATTTACTGCCTATTTCACGATGTCACTAGAACGTTTCGTTCGCACAAATTACATGTAAAACAAAAACAAACTATCAAAATTTGCAGTTAAACTGTAATAGAAGTTATTAAAAAAAAATTGTACGAATATCTGTATTACCTACGTTATTATTTAGTAAAAAAATTCACTATTAACTTCTTTGGACCATAAAAAAAGTAAGGAAAGTAATCAATTCTGAGGGACTAGTTACAATACGTGGTAAAATTTCAACAAAGTGGTGACCAAATGAATCTGAAATCTAATCTTTATGTAAAATAAGCTTATCTTATAAATTAATATATAAATTAATTTCTCGAGCTTAAGGTCTTATTTTTTATATAAAAAACTTTTCACAAATTTATTTAAAACCAATATTTCGGCACTTCTTTGAGTGCCTTCTTCAATATTTTTTATTTAATTCCAAAAATTTTTTTTAATTTTGTCAATTTTTGTTAAATTTGTTTTAAATTAAAATATTGTTAATTTTTTTGTTAAAAAGAAAAAGAAAAAAACCCTGAAGAAGGCACTCAAAGAAGTGCCGAAATATTGGTTTTAAATAAATTTGTGAAAAGTTTTTTATATAAAAAATAAGACCTTAAGCTCGAGAAATTAATTTATATATTAAAATAATAAAGGTCGAAGAAAATACATATTAGTTATCTTATAAATTGTATAACCTTTCACTAAAAAGAAAGAAATGCATAAGCCGTTTAAAATTTGTTGAAGATATTTGCATTTCAGTCTCATAATCGTTTTTAAAAACACAAATAACAGTTATTTTGGAATATCTCAAAAACTGTTCTAGTTTTGGCAATTCTTCCTTCATTTTTGGATTCAGCAAAAAATTTTACATAAAGATTAGATGTCAAATTCATTTGGTCAAAAAACTGTCACGTAGTGTTATTTTAGTCGCTCATGCCTAGTTAAAATAATTAATAAGGTAATCCAGTTGAGAAGTCATTCCACCTTATATGCTTAATTCCAAACTCGATTACGTTTTTCAAAATTTTTTGCTGGGATTGGATACTTTGAAATGCATGCGAATTATTCTTTTCTGTTTTGCAAAAAGGTCTCAAGTCAAAAAAAACGCATTTTGAGTTTATGATTTGCCTAATTTCAATTAATTTTCATTCGTTTGCTAAAAATAACTTAAGTCTATCACAAATGTTTCTAATCATTGTCGTCTGCTATTTAGGAAAAAAGCCTATGAAATCCACCAAATAAATAATTTTTAATTTAACATTATGATATTTTCAATAGAATATTTTTGCCCGCCACTATACACAAACACGAGATGGATGGTAGAGGGATAACAAAGAGGAACTTAGAAAACAGTTTAAGAGAACAAAATGAAGGTAGATAGGCCACTCTTTAAGAAAAGGTGCCACAAATATCACCAGAATAGCATTAAAATGGAATCTTCAAGGTTCTAGAAAACGTGATCGTCCAAGCAACACACCGAGACATTCGATTTAAAACAAACTTGAGTAATATGGGTTCACGTTGAACGAAGCGGCATCTGAAGTTAGGAACAGGGGTTCGTTGGAGAAATCATATTGAAGCCCTATGCCCCTTTGACGAGTAAAGAAGGACAAAGAGCCTGCATATTTAATGAGCAAAAAACACTTTTTTAACGCAGATTTCCCTGCTAATTACTTTATTTTATTTTCAAAATTTTTTAATGTTGTAAATCAGTTGAAAGTATTTCAACTTAACTCCGTTTTTTTTGTGATATATTTTCAAATATACATGCATAAATAAATATAAATCATTTTCATAACAAAAAGTAAAAATAGTAGTTTGCCTTTACTGCAACATTAATACAAATAACGTAATAATTTATAGTATTTTTTTATAAATTAACTTAGAACTTTTCGCCAACTGGCTTTATAGTCATTTCATGGATTTGGACATGAGGTGGTGTTGAAATGGCATATAGAACAGCCGAAGAAATGTCTTCAGATTTTAAAATAGCATCTCCAATAAAAGATCTTACGTTATCGGGTATGATTTCGGTATCAACAGCACCAGGACTAACGCTCTTAAAGATAAAAAAAAAACAAAAAATTTTTAATGTTAAAAGAAATTTGATGTTTAACTATAAATATGTTGAAATTTTAAACGTGTTATTTTTAACTTACCGTTATTTTCACCTTGGTACCCAACCCTTTAAATTCTTGTCTATAAATTTCGGTTATAGCGGTAACAGCAAATTTACTTGGCGAATACATATTGCCATCTGGTGCTTTATCTCCAATCGCTACAACCTTATGACCGGCAATACTATTAATTAAAATAATATGACCATCAAATTTACGCTCCTTCATAGATTTAAAAGCCCGTTGGGTACAGTACACAATACCCATTACATTAGTTTGTAGCACCTGTTGAATGTTATCAATGTTTCCCGTTGATAGCAGACCGCTAATCATGCAACCAGCATTATTAACCAAAATATCAACACCACCAAATTGGGCAATGATTTTATCAAATGCTTTATTAACCGACTTCAAATCCGAGACATCACATTTAATGGCTGTTAACTTCGATTGTAAACTAACTGGAAATTGGGTTTTAATATCTTCAACACGTTCCACACGTCTGGCTAGCCCAATTACCTGCAATCCATTTTTAAGAAGATCCTTAACAATGGCAGAACCAATTCCTGAACTAGCACCAGTTACAACAGCCACTTTGTTTTGCCAACGTTCCATTTTATTATGTTTATTTTGATTCTTTCTAACTTTTTTGTACCTTTAACTGGAGATCTTCGCACCTTCAAGTTTTATTAAACACTGTTGAACGTTTTAGAAAATTCTGATAAGATTACATGCCAGTCACACTGACACACATTAAGCTAAATATATACTATTTTTTCCTAACATATAATATAACTACATAGTTATTTGATTAGTTTAATACTTGAATTTTATTTCAATATTGCAAAAAAAAAATTGAATTTAACGTAAAGATTGTTTGTTTAAATTTTTGAACGATAAGAAATAGTAGTAACTAATAATTAATATTTTGCAATAGGGTGGTACAAAGTAGTGAAGTTACGAATATTCATATTCGCATCGCCGAATATTCGCCTATGTTATGACATTTGTATTCGCCAAATCCAAGCGAATATTTCGCGATAATTTGTTAATACATTCCAAAAGAAAACAAGCAAGCGTGCTATATTCAGCTATGCCGAAACCCTTCACCATGGTGTAATAAGAACAAAAAGTTATATAAACACTATTCTTAAGATATAAATAATATCCAAGCCGTCCACATTATTCCGGATGTTGTGTTTTAATAACCAAGATGATATATACTCTTTTACGTTCGGTGAAGGGTATGAAAAGGAGTAATTTTTGGGATTTCAGAATTTTGATTAAAACTCAGCCATTTTTTAACTGATTTGACAGATTTATGTACCAACGTGTTCAAGAAGAAATTTACCATTTACTTGGGTTATAAAACTTGAACTCGGAAAGATCTATGGTGCCCGAAAGTGGGTATTTTTTTTGGTCATAACCAGGGCCCGGACTTTTATGCAGTTAAAATCGCGTTTTATGCGCATAAAAAATTTACTAAAATTAGAAATATATGCGCTAAAAATTTTAAAAATATGCTGTTAAAATTATCTTAAATTTTTTATTAGTGATAAAAAAAAAAACATAAAAGAACAAGAAAATAAAAAAATAGCATGAAGAACGTTAAAATTCAGTCTCATAAACGTAAGTAAGGCACAATAACCACAGAATATGCATAAGCTTGCTTGAGCAACGAATACATTTAATCATAAGTGTCAACCCATATTGAACTTAATAAAAGTTTTTGTTAAATTTTTTGAAACTGTTGCTTGAGCAAAGTGTGAACCTGATCGCAATAACATACGAATCAAATGTTTATTGATTTTGTTTTTTAAAATGCCTTTAGAGATACATATGACCCTAAATTTTTTCAAAATAAAAGTTTACTGCCTGATTTGCCAAAAAAAAATAAAACGGAACTGATGGGTGCATGATTAAATGCTGAAAGTTCCTCAGTGGTATATAAAATTTAAATTAAATATGCAAGCAGTTAAGGATTTAAAACAATAATTTTAAATCCTTATTTTTTTTCAATTTGTGAACTTAAGTTACCGTCCACAAAATACATCTTATTTATGGCAATATCAATTAACTTAAACTCACCATTGTTGAATCCTTTTTCCACACCTTTAATTGGCAATAGTTTTCAGCATAATACATAATTGCTTTCAACCACGTCCCCAATCTGGTTGTTATAGGCTATAGAGGAAGACATTAATCCGGATAATTATTTTCATATGCGGCAACACGCATCAATAAATAAATGTTATCGAAGTTGTCTTTTATCTCTTCTGCGGAAGGATGCATGGCAAATAAAGCAATTAAAACAAGTTTTTTTCTAAATATACAACAAAAATAAGCAACATCAGCAATATATGCAAAAATATGCATTCAAAGCAAAATATGCAAAAATATGCACTAACAAATCGATGCCATTTTACTGCAAATTTCTTGATTCGCAAAGATATTTTCAATATGATAATCTCCGACTGACAAGAACAAATATGCATTTGCATAAAAATCCGGGCCTTGGTCATAACTTTTACGTATCCGAGTTTTTCAGAACATATTTTCTTCTAAAGATTTCCGATCTTTTAATATATATGGGATAACCGTAGGTCATATGACAGTCCAACAATTCAGGTTTTTATACAATTTTTGATATTTTTTGTACGGGAGGTACCCCCACATTTTATTGGATGCTGTGTATTGATAACTCAAATGTGTGTTCCTAATTTGGAAACATTGGTTCTTGCCGTTCTCCAGATATACAGAAAAAAGTAATAAAAATACAACAACAAGGGATTTTTGGACAAAAATTAGAGGTAGTCGTGGTTTTATGCTCATATCTCCGCCATTTTTGGACCGATCTGGCTGAAGGAAAATTAGAAATTTGTACCAACCTAGCACCCATCATATCTGGGGGCTTCGGAAAACCCATTTCAACAGACAGGCGGACAGACGGACGGACAGCCGTACAACCGGATTTTAACTTTCCTTCTCATAAGGATCCAGAATATATGTATATACTTTATAGGGTCTAAGATCAATATTGTAGAAATTAGAAACGGAATGACAAAGTTATACATATATACCCCTTTACCTTCGGTGAAGGGTATAAAAACAAATAATATAAAAGTGTAAAACAATACATAAAATTAAATTAAATATATTAATTTTTATAATTTCTTCTTCTTTAGTAAAGTAAAAAAAAACAAACAAACATTACACTGAAAGTGCAAATCAATCCATCTGTACTCAAATCAAGCCAAAGTGTCAATGGTACGGTAAGTACGGATTTCCCTAAATCCAGAACAGAATTCTTGTTTTAAGTACGGATTATTGAAGTGCCCTGTACTTAAAGTTATCATAAAACGGGATTGACTTAATTAAAAGTGAGATAAAATTAATCTCAAATTGTGCTTGATTCAAGAATTTCTACGTTGATTAAATCCCGATTCGTACTTGAAATAATCCGAAAGTGAGATTAGACTGATTCATACCTAAACACTTTCCCCAGAGAACCAGAGACAGAGAGAATGTTATTATTTAATTACGAGTTAGGAATGTTAATTTGAATATTGTTGTGTTCCGCCCTTTGTTTTCAGAAGAAGTATCAATTATAAGACACAAGCATCATACTCTCTATGGTTTTCATAATCATTCTACTTTGAAAAATGTATATATTTAAATAAATAATTTATACAAATAGAATATGGGAATTATTACTTCTTATTTTATTTTGTAAACATCAATTTTATTTTGTACGCATATGAACACATATTGTTTTCGAAAGTTATCCCACTTTGGATTGGTTTAAGTTTTTTTAAGTGATATTCGCACTTAAATTTTTAAGAACAACTTGATCTAAAAGTAAATAGAAAACACTTAAATTAAAATTTATTGCAAACCAAATTTCCCAATGGCCAGCCAGATCGTGTGATTTAACACCACTGGATTATATTTTGTGGGGATTTGTTAAGGACAGAGTCTATACGGTGCCAATCGAATCGATTGCAGCCCTAAATCTCAAAATCTAAAAGTGAATAAAACCTTTGATGAAAGAATCGATATCTGTTAGCGTGCTCATGGTGGAAATTGGCCAGATATCATTTTTCATTGTAGTACAATAAAAATTTGAATCATCTTAATCTAAGTTTTTTGTTTTATTTTGCTTTAGAAAACAATATCAACATGCTTAAATAAACCAATTCATCATAGTGTTTACAAAATCTTAAACAAATCTGCGCCATACTAATTAAAACTACTAGAACGACTTGGCTGACTAATCATGATAATTACAAAATTATTTTATAAATTTTGCCAAGTCATAATTATTTACTTTACACCTTTAACAAAATCATTCAAAGCAATTTATGATCTATCATGTAAGTCAATAGATTTTCCTATATTTTTATCAAATAACAAATACAAAGTAGAGCTCTAATAGTAGTTCAATGTTATACACATTAGTTAATAAAAATGTTATTTTGTATTTCATTAAGATTTTTTGTTTATTTATTAAAGCTACTTTTAGACGACATGTATTTATTTTGCAGTGGCTTTGTTAGATGTAAAATATCCATATGAGTAATTCCATGCCAAATCGACCAAGAGTGGGACCTGACTCCTTTCGATTTTTATGAAATTTGGTGAGAAGGTTCCTTTTATCCTATAAGGAACATACATATATGAAAGAAAAAAAAATTTTAAACATTTTTTTTCAAAAATTATTTCATATTCAAAATGTCATAATTTCGCCGAATTAGCCGAATGTGTTGAGATTATTTCTTCAATATCTCGAATACTGCTTTACATGCGAAGATGATTTTAATGTAATTTTAAAGAGAATACTTTAGGGTACACACCATATATTGAAAAAAAAAATTTTAATTTAATTTTTTTCAATCGGGTTTTAGACAGAATTATAACACTACAGGTTTAACGTTAGAGGCGGTGGAAATTTTAAGGAATAATATGGATAAAAATTTGAATCGGTGGCTATATTTTTAGATTATTTCAAGGCTTTTGACTCTATAAGCCATAAAATGTAAGCGCAAAAGTTGTTGAATATATTACAGTTTGGGAACACGTCATGTAAGCTTATAAATTATTTTCATTCATCCCGTAGTCAATTTACTGAAGTCCAGAGTATGAAACTATCTACTTTCAAAACTCATAGGGGCGTACCGCAGGGCTCAATACTTGGCCCGCTATTTTGTATGATGTATGTTAATGATATTTTTGCACAAATACATTTTTGTACATGTTTTGCTTACGCCGATGATATACAGCTAGTTGCATCTGATAAAGGAAATGGTGTTAATTATTTAACTTTGAATGTAAATAAAGACTTACAACGTATTATGCATTGGTCTGAACTAAATTTTGTTAAATCTCAACCCGATAAAAACAAGAGCAGTTTTGTTTTCCAATAACTCACGTTCAAATATTAACCTTATCTTGGCAGAAGGTCTCATTGATTTTGTATCATATGTTAAGTCGCTTGGCATATACCTTGATAGTCGTTTAAATTTTATATCATTGCTTGGATATCTTTTTCACTGAAACGCTTATATGCACTAGGTTGTTATCTATCAGTTAGTGTCAAGAAAAAATTGGTGTTTTCTGTTTTCCATTATGGAATGGAAATATATACCGGTACTTCGCAGCACAACCTGGAAAGACTAGAGCATTGTTTTAGAAGGATGGTAAGATATGTATATGGGCTTAAATATAGAACTCATATAACATCATACAGAATATCACTTCTTGGCTGTAACTTTCCATGTTTTATGAACATGAGAATTTAGCTTATGTTGTATAAGGTAATTAGGACAAATTGTCCACCATATTTGAGACGTAGGTACTTATTCGGTACCTCTACAAGAACTCAAGTTCTTGTTTCTCTACACTCAAAATATTATGTAGGTAAAATCAACGGAAAATTAAATATAAAACAAATGAAAATTAATTTAAAACCCGGTCAACTAATTTTTCCTTTAAATCAAACTAAAAATCAGTTTATTTTTAAATGTTATAAAACAACTCACTAATTACAGTTAAAATTACTGATTTTAACTTTTGTTTCAAAATTTTAAGTATCAAAAAACAAATAATATATATAAAACAACAATAAATATAAAATTTTTAAAATATAAAATACAGTTAAATTTTTTTTAAGGAAAAAAGAAAACAAATTAATATTTTAAATGAACGGAAATTCATTCTTTTTTGTGGATTATTTTTTAAACAACGTGCCTAAAAAGTTAAAAAGTAATTTTCGTTTTAAAATGACTATATTTTGGTTTTATTTCGACATAACGGAAAACTTTTAAAATAAATTACAAACAGTAAATGTAAAACTTTTTTGAGTGTACGATATGATACACTTATAATGAAAATATCGCTTGTGGTAAAATCTATTAGTTTATGGAACTCTTTAATTTCTTATTCAGAGCGAAAATTTTCATATTCCTATAAGAAGTTTAAGCATTTGATTTTAAAGCAGTTATTACATTTTATTTTTGCTGTTTAATTCTGTAATTTTGTTGTCAATCGGTTTCCACATTAATTATTATTTTTGATTGCTTTCAACTTTTGTGCAATGGGGGGTTTTACACATGTATTTAATATTTATTTTCCTTCTTTTCAGATAGTAATTTTGCTATCCAAAATGGAATATGTAATAGGATAGTTTTCAATTTATATTATATATGCAACTTGTTATATTTTTCTGGTTTATTGGCCCCTAAGGGCACTGCTACACGTTCAATAAAATTTCTAGTATCACGATATTTATTGAACGTGTAGCATGCAATATTGATGGATCGCGATCCATATCGCAGAATGGCCTAAAATATGAAATCCAGATCGCGGATCGTGGATCGCGTGATAAATATTGAACGTGTAGCATTTTCATGATATTAAATCATTATACGTCAGTAAAGTGTGACAAATAAAAAAACTAAAATAAAATACGTAGTGAAAAAATAAAACAAATGAAAAGTAAAACAATTGCCAAAATTTGTGTAAAGTTTATTGTAATTAAGGGCAATGGCAGAAGACAGTGAAAGCTAGTGGTTTCTGCCGGTGGAATCGGAATTAACCAGTGAAAAAATTATTATATACGATTTTAATTTTTACTTGGAGGCATTGCCGGAATTGTGGGACTCGTGGGCTAAAGCTTACGCCGACAAAATAAAAAGAGCAACTGCACTGGAAAAATTATAAAAGGTTTTTAAAAAAATCAAGCCCACTGCAACCACTTTTTGCTCAAAAGTTTTCTTTCCACTTTTTTCTTCAATGTAAAATCAAGCAAAATAGCAAAACAGGCTTTCTTTTGGCTTTCTCGCGACATTGATAAACGACCCGCACAGCACAAAAATAACATGAATACTGACGCGATAAATATTGAACATGTAGCATACTCTCGTTATCCATCAGTATTTTCAAATGGATCGCGATCCAAATATCACGATATTTATTGAACGTGTAGCAGTGCCCTATGGGCTTAAAAACTCAAGTAAATAAATATTAAATTTGGCTAATTTTTTTTTCATATAAAACCTGTTCTTTGAAAATCCTGAAACTTTTAAGTAGGTTTTTTTTCTTTTTTAAGATATGAGTTTTTTCTTTCGCAACCTTTAAAAAAATAATCTTAAAATAGAATTTTAATACTATTATCTTGAGCAATAAGTACACTGTGCTAGTTGCAAAAAACAAGCAAGCCGAAAAAATACAACTATGCGAAAAATTTTTAAGTTCTCTTGTGAATAAATTGTTGAAAAACATGTTGCATATTTTACCCTTACTTTTATTTGTTATACAACTTTAGTACTTTATTTGTTTGCAGTACCAATGTTTTTTTTTTCTTTGTCATAATTCATTACGCTCATAATTTTGTGAAAAGATTGTTTTAAAAGAAAATATAAAAATATTTACATATTAAAATGAAAAAAGTCTATGTAAATTACAATCGTTTTGATTTTTCTAAGCGATTAGTGATGTCAATATTTGTTGCCAAGCCGTAAAAGCGTGCAAAAATCGCTCATGAAGTACATTAATGATTATTACACTTTTATAAAATGAGTTTTTTTTGTTCTATTGAAGTTACACCATATGTTACACTTCGAGTGATTATAGGTAACATTAGAAAGTGTTGCATGTACAATGTACATTGTACATATATACTGTAACATATTTTTCTCCGAAAAAAAATCGCCACTAAATAAAATTGTTACAACTGTTTAAGATTTCAATTATGTCATTTTCATCTTCCTCATATACCAACTCATTTTGGTACCTTTCAGATGAACCGATTTTTTTTACAATATCGTCCGATATGTTTTAAGTGTGGCAACAGACGTTGTCTAATTTTTCACCTTCTCTTATGCGTATAACTGAACACAACAGTTCTGTTTTCATTGTAGTTCTAAGCAAGGTCTATTTAATACGCCTTTGGTCCAATAGGAGGTTGCCACGCTGAACTTTCTGGATAGCTGATGGTTTTTTGTCCCAATGTCTGAGAAAACATTCATTTGTTTCTCTAAACCCGACAGTGATTTTTGTGGTTCGGCGAATTTATTTTTTTTGATAGTATGATCAGCAGCCGTATTCTGTAATTCGCTTAGCTAACGCTAAATCTCGATCGCTATGAATCGCGATTAAATTAAAAGCTAAAATTGCAGAGAATTAAATGTTTATGACAATGCCAAATTTAGCAATGAACGTTACAGTATTGCATTCGTAGCCAAAAATCGATCAATCAACTTTTTAGATTTTTAACGGCCACAGAAAACCAAACTTCGCTCTAAGCATCACGAGAGAAAATAATTCATTCAGATAATTAATTTTTCGGAATAAGTATAAAAGACAAAAGTGCCAGAATTCCAACGAGCATTACTGAGTGCTGGCATTGCTAATTGCGTATGATGCGAAAGCTTTTATGTGACTTAAAAAAATAATAATATGCTCTATTTGACTATGCTATGTATGCCTTTTTTTCCTATTTGCAAAAATTGTAAAAAGTTATTGTTTGTTTGTATTTTTTTTTTTTTATTTCCTAAGCTTAGCCCGCGAAGCTCTGCGCTTGTCTGCAGGAAAGAAGCCAAAATCGAACACGCAACCTCGGCGCTGATAGACTAGCTCACTACCAACTACCCTACCTTGGCACTCTACTGTATGAGCTGCCCAATATGTATGTTTTTTTCTTGATACACTTAAGGAATTGATACTTTACTTGAAATGATTATTTAAGTTTTTAAGTGGTTTTGGGATCAAAAAAAAAGTGCTTAAAATGCTTAAACAAATATAAAAATGTGCTTAGCTTTTTTCGAAATTGTTACCCAGGCAGAAAAAAACAATCAGAATGATGTTAAAATGATGGTTTGGGGGTACAACTAACATCAGTTGTACATCCTATACACCAAAATGTCAATGCATTCACAGTACTAAAATGATAACGCCAATTGGCGGTCTCCTGACTCTGGTTTTCAATGTTACTATTATACTATTGATTTGAATGTATGTATTATGTAATCACAATGTTAAATTAAAAACTAAATGACCGTAGTTTGACTATTTTGCGTTCACGTTACTAAAACACAAGAAATACAGGCTTAATGCGTTAGTTCAACAAATTATAGATATTAGAACGCTGTAAATATAACAAGGAGAATGTTTAACATTAACCTTGATATAATGTTGATATATGAAATAAATATTTTCCACACAACAAAATGTACATATACAAATATTTCTTGATAAAATAAAAATATTGTTTTTCTTACTTAAAAAGTGATTTGTTTATTTTTAATTGAAGTTATTATGAAACTAAAGTATTTTTTTTATTTTTATGGTGTCGTAGGGGTACAGGATTTTTGCCAACTCGAAAAATAAAATTAATGCCAAATTTTTGTATTTATAATGTTGTAGGTGTGCAGGAATATTTTTAATATGGTAATGCAAAACTTAAGTCATACTTTTGTATTAGTAGTATTGTGATGACATAACATTTAACGAAAAGACTTAATTTTGTATTTATAGTGTTATTGCAGTACTTAGTTTTTGATAAAAGTCACAATTTCTGCCTGGGTAGTGCTTATTCAGAAAAAAATGTGCTAAATCATTACAGTAGTCAACACAATTTCTGTTTTTTTTTCTGAAAAATTTCGAATCATAATAATTTTTTACAGATTTTAAATTATTAACATTTTTAAATTTATTGAGTTCAAACTTTTTCTCGTATGGAATTTCTCAAAGTACTTATTGAAACCGTTTGGATATTACTGCCTCATAAACATTTGGCTTAAACATGTGCTATTTCTCATGGTTATATCTTGAAAACCAATTGGAGTTCTGAATTTTCAAAAATAACCTTTAAAGTTAAAATTAGCTTTTCTGAGAAACTAAAACAGATATATTGGCAACCGTTAAGTTTTGGTTGCTGCGTAGATTTTTATAAAAGCTCAAAATTATTACATTTTTGTTTAACACTTAATGCAATTTATCGATAATCGCAATTAAAGGCAATTAAATATCATAGAGATATCTTAACATTTTACAGCACATAGACCTTGGGGCAGGTGAATCGTACAACGCATTACAGAGAGAATTCGTTTTTTGTCGGACTGTTCGTATGTTGAATAACCTTCCTACTGAAGTCTTCCCTCTCACTTACCTACAACATGAATAAGTTCAAGTCGAATGTTCACATGCAATACTCCCTCTATCCTTCTTCCCATAACCTATTTTCCTACTTCCAACACAATGCAATGCATTGTAGGGGTCATCCCCTGAGTGCTGGTCGTAACAGAAAAAATAAACGTGAATCTTAACCTCATAACATAATTTTGTTTTAGTGGATCCAACTTAAATTTAAAAAAAAAAAGATAAACCCATGTTTGTTTTGTTTGTAGGCGATCGGGGTAGAGAAGAAAAAGGAGTTGCAGACATGTTTGAAATACGTAGCATGTTCAAAAGTGAATGTCAAAAACAGACATGTCTGGAAAGACACCGTGCAAATGCCGCCATTATTTAATATATTTTTTTTTTAAATTCATTATAATATAAATTTAAAATTATTTTACAAAATAAAAAGCCGCAAATTAACTCTTTTAAAACATTTCACCAACCGGTTTAATAATCATATCATGAATTTGCACATGAGGTGGTGTTGCAATTGCATACAAAACACACGAAGAAATGTCTTCCGATTTTAGAATATTGCCTGCCAAAGAATCCTTAATATTATCATTTATAATTTCTGTATCCACAGCACCAGGGCTAATGCTCTACAAAAAAAAATCCAAAATCTCCAATTCATATATTATTTAGTTAAAATAATTCACTTACCGTAATTTTAATCTTTGTACCCAAACCTTTAAACTCCTGCCTGTAGATTTCTGTCATTGCTGTAATAGCAAATTTACTGGGCGGATAGATATTGAACTCTGGAGCTGTACCACCCACACTGCTTATAACTTTATGTCCAGCTACACTGTTAATAAGCACCACATGGCCATTAAAATTACGTTCTTTCATTGACTTGAAAGCGCGTTGGGTACAATAGACGACACCCATTACATTTGTTTGCAGAACTTTTTCTACGTCAGTCACATCCATTGTGGACAATTGTCCCATTTTTAAAACACCAGCATTATTCACTAAAATATCAACGCCACCAAAATGTGCTACAATTTTGTCGAATGCCTCATTTACCGATTTCAAATTGGAAACATCACATTTTAGCGCTGTTAATTTTGTTTGCAAGTTTTTCGGCAATTCCTTTTTGATATTCTCAACACGTTCGACACGTCTGGCTAAACCAATGACTTGCAAGCCATTATTGACAAGATCCTTAACAATGGCTACGCCAATACCAGAACTGGCACCTGTTACCACAGCGATTTTATTTTGCCAACGTATCATATTTAAAATTCGGTGGCGATTTAATATTAATAATTTCTTTTTTTTATTAATATTTTTATTGGAGAAATCTTTGAAAAAGTTTTTTATATTATACGAGCACTTTGGTTGTGCTTTAAGGTTTTTACAATACTATTGACAAATCATTTGCTATAAAATTATTTTATATTATTTTTTTATATTTTCTTTTTGTTAGAGAGCAAACGACCTTTAAAATTAATGTAATTACATGTTTACATTATTTTCATGTATACATGTATACAATTATCTGTGTGTTCTATAATTTTATAATGTTGTTTTATTAATTGTTTTAGCAATTTAGTTTTTTTTTCATTGATAATTACTACTATTTGTTTATTTGTTTGACTGTATTAGGAAATTATCATTTTTTAAATTGCAAAAAAAGTCATGGCTAAGTAAAGGGTGTATTTTTTAAAACCCTATAATTTTTTTCTGATATTTGTACTTAGAAAACTCTTTAAAATCATCAGAAACTGAATCACGCTTACAAATTTATTTATTTATTTTTATTTATTTATTTATTTATTAATTGAATTGCTCCATACACAAGACTAAGAGTCTTATTTTGCAGTATGGAACTGAGAATATGTTAAACTTTAGATCATTAATTAATTAATAACTTAATAACTAACTACAATTTTTATATAAGTAATCAAAAAACAATTTAATTTAAACAATAAAGAAAAAAATAAAGATAATTTAATTTAAATATTTAAAAAAGCATAAAACAATATATTTTAATAATCAAAAATTTAGATAATTTTATATATTTTAATCTCAAGTAATTATGTTTCAAAGTGCTATGCTGAAAACAGTTTAAAAATATTTTCCCTGAATTTTCGTGAGTTACTTAAAAGTTGCATGCTATATGGTATAGAGTTCCAGAGAGATACTGCGAATATGTAGAAATGCCACTCAGAAATTAAACTTTTATACCCGAACGATTAAATTCTTTTCCCTCTGCTTATGTCAGAAATACAAAGTTTACCGTACAAGTGCTCAGGTTTGTGGGTATATATTACCTTATGTAAAAAAACTAAAACTCTAATGTTCAGAAGATTATCCAAGGAAAGGCCATAAAGCCGAGATGAAAACAAAGAAACACTAGAACGCCTTTTAAGTCCATAAACGTACCGTACAATATTGTTAAACGCGACGTTCAATTTCGCCTTACTAATCGTATCAGATTTAGCAAATAGCTCACAGCCATACAGTAACACTGGCATCAGATAAGTTTTAGCAAGAAGCATTCTTATTCTTAAAGGTATACAATGCTGCCAAAGAGTTCTAATCATATTCAGCTTAACTTTGGAAATCAGTCATAGATATTTTATCGCACAAATGCGTAAATAGGCAATGAAGCTTCTTTAACAACATGGTTGTGGCTTCTGGATGGAGAACTGGTTTAACCATAATATGGTTTCCGGTGGCAATTATATTGTTAAATGATCAACAATATATTTAAAATCTTTCGTTAAAAATAGTTTGGCTGGAACCATATTGAAAAATGTTTTTTTCAGGGTTAGACTTTGTACTTATGGCAATTAGAACTTATGCACCAAACTTCATCAAAATTTATTTAAAATTGCGGTACATGGAAGGGAAACCAGCCAGCCGCCCGGACGGACGGACATCATTAGAGCGACTCAGCAAGTGATTCTGGGTTGGTCGATATAGTAAAAGGTGGGTCTTGGACAAATATTTTTTGGTGTTACACACATCAGCACAAAAGCATTATACCCTCTCCTATATTGTAGAGAGAATATTTCTGTGATCACAAGCTATAACCGCCTAAGTCGACTTAAGAAACAATTAAGTTTTTATTAAATATTTCTGAAATAAATACAACTTTCGCTATAATTTTTTTTATCTTAACATTGTGGGAGTAACAATCTTGAATTCTGAATTACTTTTTTCTCTATGCAATTAATTTTTTCAGAAACGCAAACATAAATATAAAGTGCTTTCTCAAAAACTTTTTCGACTTAGGCGGTTATTGCTTGTGACCACAGATTTTTAACTTTCAAACAACCTACTTACTGTAAAGAAAATACTTTGAAAATATAAATAATTAAATATTATCTTAATTATTTAGAATATCTTATTTAAACTTATTTAATAAAGGTGTAAATCAATATGCAGTTTTTAAAAAATTTATAAGAATTTTTTTTTATTATTTAATTCGTTTTACGATAAAATTGATTAAATTTATTGCAAATAAAATATTTTTAAACTCAATCATTTTAACTTAACAATCTCTCAAAAAAAAAATATTAAGATCTCAGGATGACATTTCAGAAACCTATTTCACTTAAGACAAAAATAAAAATTAACTGCTGTTAAATATCACAAAGTGAGTACTTTTTTCTTAAAATCCAACATTTGATGAAATGATATGTATTAATTTAAATTATTACACACACAGCAAATACACAACTTTACTGCTGCCATTCATGTAATTCAGGCTGCTTAAGTGCCTGGTCTTTTACTTACTCGTACATCTGTACGAGAAAACGTCCTTCGGCTTAGTGGACATGATGAAAAACGTCGTCTACTCTCAACAGCAGCAACACACTGTTCGTTCTTTCAATGCCGCATGAAGGCAATGTGTTCATTCGTGGTCATGTTGTCTTGATTAATGGTCTTTAATATGCTGACCCTAATAATGCGACTGTATTATAGAAAAAATCATCGTAAAAAAAATCTGTATGCAGTCAGTAAATTTGCTCTAATGGCAAATATAACGTTTAATAAAATTAAAAGACAAAATTTATGGGTCTGGCTTAAGAAATAAATATTAAGTACAAGTTATTATTTTGTTTTTGACTTTTTTAAATTGTTTAAATTTTATTTTAACTAATTCGCATTTTTTAAATCATTGTCATTGTTATATTTTTCTAAAGATAAGCATATTTTTATTACAAAAAAAGAAAGATATGTGTTTAAATAAATAAGGTAGAGTGTTATATTCGAATCTTTGATACCCTCCAGCGACAGCTAGAATATTATTTTGGACCTATCGAAAATTATGGACCGATCTTCACGAAATTTGACAGTGTGATTTTTAGTCGTACAGAACGATTTTGTGCAGAATCTTATATTAATGTGCGCATTACGCCACTATTTATGTTAGTTTTTGTAACAAAATTATAAATATTTTTATCAAATTATTTTTTGGGAATGCAAAATTTACAAGATTTTGTTAGTCGTGCTTAATTCCCAATTTTTATTATTGATAAAACCACTGAAATTTATTGTTGAAGGGATAAGCTATTCCTATGCGCATTTCACTGGTTGCTTACGCCAGATCATCAGGAAATTTCATCCAAAGATTTTAGAAAAGCTAAAGATATTAAACAAGTAAAACTGTTAAGCGAATAAGAATTATCTATAAGAGAAAGTCTTACTTGTAACAATATCAAAGCTTTAACAAAAACAATAAAAATAAACAGTGAGTTTATCTTTTCTTACATTCCCCACTACAATTGGGTGGAATTCTTCTAATATTAATTATTGTTGTAAGTAGGTTAAGAAAAAACAAAATGAAAACAAAAAGAACTTGCTTTTATGCTCTCGCAAGAATAAAGCATTCTGCCAGAGTTTAGTTTTTTTAAGCCGTGCACTTGCCAGTTTATTATCAAATTAATTTTTGCGAATTTACAAGTTTTTGTAAGTCGTGCCCAATTCCCAATTTTTATTATTGATAAAAACACTTATCCCTTCAACAATAAATTCCCAATTTTTATTATTGATAAAAACACTTATTCCTTCAACAATAAATTTCAGTATTTTTATCAATAATAAAAATTGGGAATTAAGCACGACTAACACAATCTTGTAAATTATAAATTTTTTAGGATGGTTGTTCGTTGCACTTTTTATTTCATAACTCTTATCGTACTGAACCAATGCCACTATGTGACAGTTTTTTGACTAAATGAATCTGACATCTAATCTTTATGTAAAATTGCCCGCTTAATCCGAATATGAAGTCAGAGATATTCCAAAATAACCGTTATTTGTGTTTTTAAAAAAGATGATGTCACTTTAATGCAAGTATCTTCAAAAATATTAAAGTGATTATGCTTGTGAAGATTGGTCAAGAAAGAATAGAGTTACTGCCGGTTCACACACGTCAAGTTTGACTCGTCAAGTCTTGAAAAACTGAAAATCATTTAAGTTAGTCTAATTCAAATTTCTAAAAAGAAAAGCATACAAGTTTTTGATTGTCGGTCAATAATTAACCCGCAACTAATTTTAATGCTGATGTCCGTTTTTTTAAAGATAAATTTATAATACATATATAGATATCATATAGAGCGTGAACAATTTGAACTGTCGGTGGAGGGTATTAAAGATCCAGCACAGCTGAATATAGCACTCTAACTTTTTTTTGGTAAAAAAGTGCTATCTTACGAATAAAAAATATTAGAGTATGCTATACACTGTATACACTGTATAGGTATAATAAAATTATAAAAAGTGTTATTAGAAAGTAGATTTCAAAAAATTTTAAAATTCGTTAAAGACATTTTGCAAAAAAAAGTGCAAAAAATGTGTTTATGGGATTTTGTCAAATATTTTTTTATTTATTAGCTTCTATTATTTAATTAAATTTCACAAGTAAATAGATTTTTTAATCCTTAATATAAACCATTTTTTTAATCTTTTAAAACGAATCCAATAATTCCAAAAAAAAACAGCTGAAAATCTTGAAAACCTAGTTTTTTTTTGGAAATATAATGGCTTCCAAGCACAGGTCTCAGGATTCCTGTTGCACAATTACTATAAATATTAAGTGGAGATAAAAAAAAGGTATATTTCGGAAGAGCCTTGCACCTGAAGTAATTAAAATTTTTTGCATATCAATATTATATATATGAAGAAGCCTTTCAAAAAATGTATAAATAATATTATTGTGTCGCTAGTAGCTGCTTTACACTATCACACAAGTCTTACGTATTGTTTAATGATGACTCGTCCCAAACGCAGCACCCTGTAAAATACTAACGGTCCTTAAATTGTTATTTACATATTTATTTTACATTTCGTCATTACATTATTTTCCTTGTACTCAATTTCACTTGCAAGATCATTTTTACAATAATTAAAACTCACTCTAGTTTCAACCTTTAAACAAAGAACAAGTAAATTAACAAAGTAAAAAAAACCCAACAAAAACATTAAAACAAGTGACAAATTTAATTGTAAAAATAAATAAGAAAAACCAAGTTTAAAAACAGAAAATTGTGAACCAAAATATTTAATAAAACAAAAACAACAAAAAATTAAATAAAACTAAAATTCAAAAACCGAAAATAAAAAAAAGGTGTTTTTTATTAAAAGGAAAAAATTAAGAAAAAAGAACCACAAAAAATCAACCCCCAAACATTTGGTCACTTCGAACCGCAGCATAAAGTGTAGTGTATATAAAACAAAAGCAAAGTTTTTGTTAAAAAATTAATAAAATAAAAATTAATTAAATTAAAAGTGTTTACAAAAAACAAAATTTGCAAAATTGAATAGTGAACAAGCTAACGGGACCCAAATTCTTTGGCGCAGTAGCAGCAGCATCAGCAGACACCCAACAACAACAACAAAGAAAAATTAATCTACAAGCAGTGACACAAAAATCAAAAGACCCAACAACAACAAGTAAGTCAAAGTATACAACACAACAAGAAATAAATATTCTTGCTTGTTGTGTTACTCTTTAATTTTTTTGCCGCTGCAATTTTTTAAAAGAAAAACCCGTGACGTCACTACCCAAATAAATAAAACCGAGTTACCATTGCGTCCATTTTTGAAAAATACCGGGGAAACAAATCGCTTTGTGGGACTCTTAAAATTTTTTAAATCATTATAATTTGTTCAATACTTGTTGTTGTTATATCGCTAGCAGGTACTTTTTTGACCCAATTTAATAGGTTTTTTCACGATTCTTGTTTATCTAATAAATAATGGCACTCGATAAATTTGTTAATTGTACAAATGACCTTTTGGATTTTGAAGGCGAGTATTCAGAATCAAAGGCAGGTGAGGACATTCATAGTTTAGAAGTTCTTCGAGTAGAACTAGACTCACTTTGGCAGCAAATCAAAAGGGCTTATGAAGAGTGTAGGGACAAGAAACCGGAACCTGGCGAACAACCGGTAGACAGGCAGAAGCTTCGCGATCGGTATAAAAAGGCCCTGGCTGCATACAAAACTTGTTTGGCCTCACTTAACGCGGAAATTCTGGCGCTTTCTGCCCCGACCGATGACACGAGTAAGCACGAGCGAGTTTCGTCTGTGGAAAACCCAATTGTAGAAAACAGCGACGTTTTGTCTATTCGGCTGCCACCTTGCGACATAGATACGTTTTTAGGTGATTTTGTGACGTGGCCAACTTTCCGCGACCTTTTTACTGCCCTATATTTAAATAATTCACGACTCAGTAAAATTGAAAAATTATTTCATTTGCTTCAAAAAACTGGAGGAGACGCTAGGGACATAGTTTCAAATGCCCCATTAACCAACGAAGGCTTCGATATAGCCTGGAAAAATCATGTTCTTCAATACGAGAACAATCGGATTCAGGTCAACGAACAATTGAAAATTTTATTTGACCTTCCGAAAGTTATCGAAGATTCAGTCCAATCTATTCAGACACTACAACGAACCGTTAATGGCTGCATTCAAGCTTTAAACGCTTTAAGGGTAGAAACTGGCACTTGGGACCCCTTCCTGGTATATCTTTGCTCGACCAAGCTCCCCCGAACACTTTTGAAGGAATTTGAAAACTCTCGTCAAGAAATAACAAAGGTTCCATCGTGGGAACAATTTAACACTTTTTTGACTCACCATTCTAAGACTTTAGAGTCAATTGCGGCCATCACACAACCTAAACCCTATCAACAAAAAAAGGAAAGTTCCAAACCGTTCACTAAACAAAAACAGGTTCACAGTTTTCATACAAACGCGACTCAAACCAATAACGAGTCGAAAACTCAGAAATGTTTTCCAGCAAAGGGGGGACAAAAAGACTCTACGCACAATTGTCAACATTGTAAAGAGCCTCACCCATTACGATCCTGCCCTAAATTTTTAGAAAAAAATGTGAATGACCGAATTCACATAGCAAAAGTCACAAATTCATGTTTTAATTGTTTGTCAATAAATCATGGTGTCAAGGACTGCTCAAGCAAATATAGTTGTAGGCTGTGCAAACAAAAACATAACACTTTGTTGCACAAGGCAACGGTGACCCAGCCTATAAGTTTACCACCAAATAACGCTGACGAGCAAGCTAGTACAAGTGCTGCAGCGCAAGCC
This sequence comes from Pollenia labialis, assembly GCA_949318255.1. Classification (NCBI taxonomy): domain Eukaryota; kingdom Metazoa; phylum Arthropoda; class Insecta; order Diptera; family Polleniidae; genus Pollenia; species Pollenia labialis. The sequence continues at coordinate 117,180,342 of OX439142.1, forward strand.
CAATACATACAGTCCACTTCTAGATCAGGTATTCCTAATCTGACTTCCTTGACCCTGCGGGGAAATAATCAGTCCTCGACACAGCTAATAGACAAAGAAACTTTGTTATTTACTGCAATAGTACAAATCGAAACTAGAGGCGCAAGATACCAGGCAAGAGCAATCATCGACCCTGGATCCCAATCCACGTTTATATCGGACAAATTAAAAAACCGATTAAACTTACATACAAAACGTAATATAGTACACGTTTCCGGCTTGAGTCAGACAGTTTCTGAAACTTCGACCAAAGCCTGTTTGTTTAACCTTTGCTCCAGGGTGGAAACATCGTTTAAGTTAGAGGTATGGGCACCAGTTTTGAAGACCCTTCCATCCAATTTACCGCCCCAAACGTTAAACGCAGAACAATTCGCAGAGGCTGCAAAACTAGAACTTGCAGACCCACACTTTCATCAAAGTCGACCCATCGACCTACTTATAGGCCTCGACTTAGGCCCCTCAATATATAGTATGGAAACACCGATGCGGTCCATTGGATCCCTTTTGGCACAAAAAACAGTATTTGGCTGGATTGTGGGGGGACCAATTTGTACAACCACTTCACCTAGAAAAACGATAGCGTTACTAAACACATCGTCCCTGGACCGAATCCTCACACGCTTTTGGGAGGTGGAGGAGACCCCAAAAAAGGTTTTGAGGTCAGAAGAGGACACGCAGTGTGAAAATCACTACAAGTCTACAACCCGTAGAAGTGATTCGGGTAGATATATTGTTACCCTACCCTTTAAAAATGGCGAAGAAATAGGCATATCTAGAAATATTGCCATGGCCCAATTTTTGAGAATGGAGCGCATGCTTAGCCAAAAGCCAGAACTTAAGACACAATACGACCAAGTTATTGTAGAATACCTCGAGCTAGGACATATGAGGAAAATTTCTCCCCTGGAAATTAATAAATACCCAAATTATTACCTGCCGCATCACGCAGTAATAAAACCCGAAAAGTTGACTTCGAAGATTAGAGTAGTTTTCAACGCATCGAGCCCGTCTTCAAATAAGAGAAGTTTGAACGACATTTTGTATCCAGGACCCATACTTCAACAAGACTTAGTGCTCATAATATTGAAGTGGAGATTCTTCCGTTTTGTGTACAACGCAGATGCCACAAAAATGTATCGCCAGATACTCATTGACCCTACGCAAACAAAATATCAAAGGATATTGTTTAGAAAATCTGAGGCTGATCCTATTGAGGATTACGAACTCCTCACAGTGACGTTTGGAGGTAATTGCGCGCCCTTTCTTGCCATAAGAACCCTTCTTCAACTAGCCGAAGATATAGGGACAACTCACCCCCTGGCGTCAAACATCTTACAACACAACATGTACGTAGATGACGTTTTAGCTGGTGGCCACACATTAAACGAAGCCATCAAATCACGAAAAGAACTTACAGCTGTTCTAAAATCTGCCGGTTTCGATCTGATGAAATGGACCTCAAATGATCCACAAGTAATTCAAGATTTGCCAAATGAGACCCTACTACCGCTCGACTGGTTAAACTTATCCGAGAACGCCGGAACCAAGACACTCGGGATAAAATGGAACATTTCCTCAGACTCTTTTACATTCACTGCCCCAGGTGTTGAATTGAAAGAAAATTACACAAAAAGGGAAGTTTTATCTACAATTGCCAAATTCTTTGACCCTTGCGGATGGATAGCTCCAGTAATTGTTGATGCCAAGTTAATCATGCAACAGATTTGGTTAGATAAAGTCGACTGGGATGAAAACCTAAAACCCTTGACTTGCCTCAAATGGCAAAAATTCGTGAAAAACTGCTCTGCAATAAATGCCCTAAAAATTCCTCGTTGGATCCAGTACAGCCCTAATTTAAATGTTGAAATACATGGCTTTAGCGACGCCTCAGAAAAGGCTTATTCTGCGACTCTTTACGTCCGAATACAGTCTGAAAATTCTATATCTACATATTTACTGGCCTCTAAGACTCGTGTTGCTCCCATTAAACAAATATCGCTACCACGTTTGGAGCTTTGTGGATCAGTTTTACTGGCAAATTTAGCCTCAGGAATCCTGCCGAATCTTCAAGCTACGCAAATCGACACATATTTTTGGACCGACTCAACAATAGTACTGGCCTGGTTAAAGAAACCCCCCTGCACGTGGAACACCTTTGTTGGAAATCGTGTCTCAGAAATTGTAGATAAAGTCGGCAATAGTCATTGGCAACATGTCGACTCAAAAGAAAACCCTGCAGATATAGCCAGCCGGGGATGTACGCCCCAAGAATTAGAAACCCACAACTTATGGTGGTTTGGACCTTCATGGCTAAAATTACCCAAACATAAATGGCCAAAATCCGGAAGTCCAAATGACACCAATTTAGAAGCAAAAACTGTAAAGACGTTAACTACTACTACTCAGGAGGACCCATTGAACCGTTTTTCCAATTTGTCGCGCGCTTATAGAGTATTAGCTTATGTCCTACGTTTCTGGAGAAACACTGGTGTAAACAGAACCCGCCTTCGGATATCTTCAAACGAAGTTACACCAGAAGAAATAATAGATGTCAAAACACGACTCATTATTTTGACGCAAAAACAACACTTCCCAGACGAATATAAGCAGTTGAAGCTCAAACAAAGGATTTCGTCTTCTAGCAGTATTTTGACCCTCAACCCGTTCATGGACCAACTAGGCGTCATCCGAGCCAACGGACGTCTGGTTCAATCACCAGCGCTCACATATAACGAACGACATCCAATATTGCTGGCGTACAACTCTAAGTTCACCAGATTGCTGACCGAATTCACTCACAAAATAACTATTCATGGGGGAAACCAACTTATGGTCCGAGTACTTCGTACGGAATATTGGATTTTTCGTTTGAGGCCCTTAGTAAAAATGGTGATTAATAATTGTAAAACTTGTGTTTTGTACAAAAAACAAACTTTGAGTCAGATCATGGCTTCCTTACCACCAGAGCGCACAACACTTTCTCGCCCTTTCACCACAACTGGAGTCGACTACGCTGGACCCTTCAACATTCGAAACTTTACTGGTAGAGCCTGCCTTATCACAAAAGGGTACGTCTGCATATTTGTATGCTTTGCCACTAAAGCTGTTCACTTAGAGCCAGTAAGTGATTTATCGACCCAAGCCTTCCTAGCTGCCTTTTCCCTTTTTATTGGAAGACGTGGATGTCCAGCAATTATATATTCGGACAACGGCACGAACTTTGTCGGAGCAGCAGAACTCATCAAAAAAGATCGTCTAGAATTTATAAAAACTCTTCAGTCCCAAGTTACACACAACTATAGCCATCAAAATATCATTTGGAAATTTATACCCCCTGGTGCCCCACATATGGGCGGACTCTGGGAAGCCGGTGTAAAGTCATTTAAAACCCACCTAAAGAAAATGATACCTGATATGAAATTCACCTTTGAAGAGTTGTCAACAATTCTCACCCGCATAGAATCGTGTTTAAACTCTAGACCCTTAAGTCCTGCTAGCGATGACCCAAATGACCTTAACCCATTGACCCCTGGACACTTCCTTATTGGAACTCCATTATTGACCCCAGCCGAACCTGATGTAAGCAGCGAAAACCTGACCCTCATCAACCGCTGGAAACGCCTAAAGGTCATCTACCATTCATTTTGCCAAAGATGGAAATCCGAATACCTGGCCGAACTGCATCGCAGGTACAAGTGGAAGTCTCAGAGGGATGACGTTAAAGTCAACGACTTGGTGGTCATCAAAAACAACAATTTGCCCCCCAATGAATGGCAAATGGGCCGAATCACGAAGACCCATATTGGTACTGATCAACACTGTAGAGTTGTCGACATCCAGACAAAAAATGGGATCGTTACCAGACCCATTACAAAAATTGTGGTTTTGTTTTAAAATATACTTAACATTCTTTAAAAGAAAATTTTCCCAACTAATGTTTCACTGAATTCCTACTTACAGGTATGGCATCCCACAAAACAATTCTAAGTTTCTCATCAACAGATTTGATTGCCGTCAACATATTCAACCCCACACGACCCGCAAACTTGAATCGAAGTGAGATCCTAGATGCCATATCTGCCAAAAATCATCACAACACCTTGTTTACATTGTAACCTGGTTTGCGGACCTATGTTTACCTGCACCAAGTCATGGGGGCCGGAATGTTTAATGATGACTCGTCCCAAACGCAGCACCCTGTAAAATACTAACGGTCCTTAAATTGTTATTTACATATTTATTTTACATTTCGTCATTACATTATTTTCCTTGTACTCAATTTCACTTGCAAGATCATTTTTACAATAATTAAAACTCACTCTAGTTTCAACCTTTAAACAAAGAACAAGTAAATTAACAAAGTAAAAAAAACCCAACAAAAACATTAAAACAAGTGACAAATTTAATTGTAAAAATAAATAAGAAAAACCAAGTTTAAAAACAGAAAATTGTGAACCAAAATATTTAATAAAACAAAAACAACAAAAAATTAAATAAAACTAAAATTCAAAAACCGAAAATAAAAAAAAGGTGTTTTTTATTAAAAGGAAAAAATTAAGAAAAAAGAACCACAAAAAATCAACCCCCAAACACGTATTTTGACAAAAATACAAACCTGTCATGATAAGTCGTTATTGTTTTTGAAAATCTTTCAACAATATTTAGATCTGAGATGCATTTTTGACAAAATACGTAAAACTTTTGTGATCGTGTAAAACGGCCTTAAACAATTCTTTTCTGTAAATAAAGAAGAAACAACAATTCTTGAATTGTCACCTCAAATTGCATTACAATCGGACCAACCAACCGTTTACAAAACATGGAATTATTTCCATTTTTTTCCAAATTGCCCAAACTAAGGAAATGGAAGAATTTGCAAAGTATTAAAGCCTGTTATTTCGCCAGAATGTCTTTGAACATGATTAGGCGTTTCTTAATATTTTACTTTTTTAAAATATATGAAAAGTATGTATATTGTTTTTTTAAAATAATTTATTATATTAATAAAAACTCGTGATACTTAAATTAAAGTCCCAAATAGTTTTCATTACAGATCCTTTTTATTTTTGTTTAAAATGTGCTATATGCTTATTTCAGTGTTCAAATCGATAAAATTTTCAGAAAAATAAGCTCGAATATCATCTGGGTCGTGTTTCTCAAAACTAAAAGTTACAAGTTAAATATATTTAAAACAAAAGCAAACATTGTAAAATTGTTGCTTATTTAACGTATTTTACTTGCAAATTTGTAACTTGCAGTTTTGAGAAACACGACCCAGATGATATTCGAGCTTATTGGAATTTAAAAAAAAATATCAAATTTATGATTTAGACGTTTTAAATTTTTATAATTTAACAAATACTAACTTTTTTTGTGCAGAAAACAGTTTCAAAACTAATAAATGCAAATTAAGCAAACTGTTTAAAGAAGAATTGACTGGTTTCACTATAGAAGAACTCAACAGTTAATTTCTGGATAAATGTATATGAATATAAAAACGCATTAATTGAAAATCCATTCAGTGAATTAGCTTCTTTTGCAATAAAGTTCTTGGTTTTGCTATTTAGCAACGCGGAAGTTAAAAAGGGTTGTTTATATCTATTAGGTGTTGTTTAAAATGTTGCGATAGTTTTAAAAAAAATGTACGATCTCATGCGATAAGAACATATATTATAATGATATCTCGTTTGATTCTTCAGAAACTGAAGAAGAGTATGCATTTGATGACGAATTTAATTTATAAAATGGAATTTTTTATTAAGCTTGTTATATAAATTTTATTAAATTACTAACTTATAGCCTTTTATGGGGGTCAAGTTCCTTTTATTTATTGTTATAAATAGTATGATACCTTTTGTTTGAAAACAAAATCTATTTATTTAGTTAACCATAGAAATCCTATTTGAGCAAGAACACAATTTGAACACATTTGGTAGCAAATATGTAATTCAATTACACTACTTAAATCGGTCATGAATTCACCATAAGTGAATTTTATTTATTTCACATTAACATTTCTTTATAATTGCTGGACAGTATGACCACGGTTAATCAAATAAATATAACTGACCAATATTTTGTTTCATATCTTCCCATGGAGGAAAATGTTGAAAAGAATATGGAACAGGAGGAGGAAAGGGGCACTTTAGTAAATAAGCCGGGGTTTTTTCTACCATGGTTTGTTGTACCTCTGTATTACAACCAGAGTTTATCCGGGCCGGGCGCATGATTGTTCTTCTGTATGGTAATGCAAACACCGGCTTCGCTTGCTAAAGCTTCTTAATTCGGGATTTAATACTGAGATTTTAAAATTTACAATTAAAAAATTCGGGATTATAAATTACGGCTTCTAGAGATGCAGAATCCTGAAATTCGGGTTTTTGGCATTTCGAATTTAAGAAATTTGGGGTAAATATTTATAAGAAAATTTTCATATTAACTCGAATTCGAACGATAATTCTGACAGTGCATAGAAAATATTCTTGGAAATATTAGAGAAATAAGACTATTAAAGTATAAAAGCTTGTAAAATTGTAATTTAAATTAGAATACACATTCGAATTAATATAAAAAAACCATGAGATATAAGTTCCCAGATTCTATTTATAAGAAATTTAAGAATTATGTACATTAAACTAAAAAATTTTAAGTGATCAATTACATCATAATGGTTTTATTTCACTCTTAATATGGCTTTATCGGCTATGGATTTATTGCACTACACCAAAATAACACTATATTTTTACAGCGTGTAGATTTCATATTTCGTGTCTATTTTTTCAAAAAGTGAACAATTAAATATTTTTAGTTGATTTCCCCTTTTATGATCAAGTGCTATATAAATTACTCATACGCTCTATTGTACAGAGTGGCACAAAAAAACCTAACTTTTTATTTTGTAAAATACATTATTGTGTTTTTTTTTTGTTTTTTCTTATTATTATTATTGATGTTTTTTGTTTTCCTCAACGGGCTTATTATGAACAATCGTTTTTTGCCAAATGTAACTAAAAAACATTTATGGTTAATTTATTTGTTTTTCCCAACGTTTCGTTCGCTTTTTTCGAACTTCATCAGGGGTTAATTTTTATTCCATAATAATCTAGACAATTAGATAATAATTATAATAAATTTTAGAACTTTAATAATATCACAGCTTAATGCTAAGTTCACACTTAGGTTTTTAAACGCAAAATGTTGATTTAGCTAATCAAAGCCGTTCACATTACATTTGAGATGATTAAGTTGACAGCAAAAACTGCTGATCGATAAACAAAAAGAACAAGCAAATTTTTATTTCTTGAAAACATTAAAAATGGAAAGAAATACATTAATAAACTTATCAGCAGATTATTTACTTTCACCCCACACTTCCACTAGCATCTCTTCGTCCTTCTGACTCCAAGGCTTCTTTCTTTTTTTCTTTTCCATATCCATTAAGTTTTTATTATATTTTAACTTTTTTTTTATTTTATAAAAAAAAAATTTTTCTGTCAAAGAGGTACGTTCATTGTGGCCGTTTTTCAGTTTGAGGCAAGACGAATTTAAATTCGCCTTGGTTTGAGGTATGTTCACAGGATTCTATGTGGTTTATGAAGTGATTTAGTTGTAATCAAGTCAATTTGAAGTGATTAACAAATACCTTCAATGTATGGGTAATCATCTCGATTTTGAAGTGTTTAACGCTTAATCACGTTCGAGCTGCTTAAACGCGTTTAAGAAGCCAAATGTGAACATAGCATTACTTACGAATAAGGGTTTACATTTTTATTGAACTTTTTAACTACATATTTAATATAAAAACTGGAATACACGACACAGAAATAAATAAATAAATAATTAATAAGTACAAAACAACACAAACACCGAATAAAAGTCAATCTTAATGTAAATATCACCGAACTATAACTAATTATAATCATTAATTATTGCAGCGGAGTATTGCAGTTTTGTATTGTCCTTGTCTTCTTTCGTGTTCATTGTATTTTTGATTTGCTCTTGGATTCGTAGGCTTTCGAGTGTAACGTTTGTTCTCTCTCCGCTCTCTGTCTAATTTTTCTTTTTGCAGGTTATAACAGAATTCATGTCTTTTCTTGCCAAGGATCAATTGCAGCGAAGACATCGTCAAGATCTTAATTGAAAGTCAGTTTCCAAAGTCTTCATGATTAGGAAATTAGTCGGCCGTTTTGAGCAACTTGGTTTAGTGATCGACCTTCCTGCAGGAGGTGCTTATTAAAATATTCGCACTGAAGGCAACCTGGAAGATATTCGGCAGAGTGTTAAAAATGATATCCATCATTCTCAGCGGCCAATTGTGCATTTCAAGAACAACATTGGAGAGAATTTTAAAGTTGGATCTTAAGATGCAAGCACTGCTATCGCAAGACCACCAGCAAAGACATTAGTTGGCATTATTTTGACCTTCTTCAACCTCCTTCATAGAAAAAATTTTTAACTCCAAAAATATGTATATCGCTGTCTTAACATGTAAAGGCTCTAAGTTTACTTTTTTAAGAAATTGAAATTTTAATGCAGTAATGTTCAATAAGTAAAAATACATTGTTTACAAAGAAAAAATTACAGTTATCTCATTTTTTGTTGTTGTTTTGTAATGATGAGCAAAAGCGCTAAGTCCAATTTATCACAAGAAAAAGCTCTAAGTCCCAATTAGAAGTACAGTTTAACCATTTCTCTCAAATTGTTCCATCACATGTGTTTTGATTGTTTTTTGTCTCTCCTGTAAAATTTTCAAATATGGACTTAGAGCCTTTACATGTTAAGCCAGCGATATGTATGTATATATTTTAATCCGTCATTATTTCTATAAAATCCAATTTCCGTTACCTGCCTTAAAAATCACAAAATTATTTAAATAATTTTAAAAAACAAATTTAATACTTTTACCTGATGAGAAATAATTTCTAACATTTAATTACAGTTATTTTAAAATTTCTACAATTATTAACACTCATCCGCTCTCAAAGCAAACAACAAGACAAGAAACTCAAAAAAACATGAAGTGAAACCTCAAATAAGAACAATAACATGCAAAGAACAATTGAAATTCTCATTATTTGAAAATCTGTTTAAAATTAGTTTTATTTCAAAGTTTATTTAAAAACTGTGTTAATTTTTTCAGATGTAAAAGTTGAAGGTTTTATTCTCACATTCTTAATATAGAATGGTTGCTGGTATGGTCGAATTTCATGTTTTCATACATTCTACAACATAATAGGAATCTTGCTTCAGCAAATAGTGCTGCACTTTATTTCCTGTTAATGCAACTGAATGAAAAAGAATTGAAAAACATTTTATACGAATCTTCCAGCACCTTGACTATTATTTACACAAGTGTTGGTTGTCATTTTCTTTTTCATCTTTTATATTCATCGTATTTTTTTTTTTTGTTATTTTATGTTCGAAATTTAACAACGATTTCCGTTTTTATGTGAACACCTTAGAGTACAATCGTTTTTATGCAATGCTAACTATTTTAATTTTTTTTGTATACCCTACACTACCATATAAATGCTAAGTATTATGCGTTTGTGCACATAGAATTATTGGTCCTACCGATGGACTCAAAATTCCATATACCGATCGACTCAGAATCAATTTCTAAATACGCAAACCTTCTGCGCAAAGAAAAGGTCCCAAAATGGAGAATAACTTGATTTGGTACATAATGAAAAATTCTATTGAATTCGTAATTCGTTCGTTCATAATTTCACATATGACTATATGTCTTATATAAATCCCTTCCCTGAGTTCACTTTAAAACTAAAAAATGTCATATAGATTATGATATTTAGATAATATGGGACTTAATTAACTCTTATATGAATTCTACCGTCATCTTATAATTTTGATCTGGTAGGTGTAGGATTGATTGCCCGTGGATCCTACAAAATGTTTGTCCGTAATTGCACAGAAAGAAAAACACTCGGGATAAATCAAGTTTTGTATGATTACTTTAAGTATGAGTCGTTATCCAAAATTCAAGTACGAATAACACCAAAACATACTCAAAACAATCCTAAATGGGATAACTTTCGAAAATCAATCCCGGAATTTCTTGAAATAAGTATAAAATTCATAAATCAAGTAAAAAAAAGATTTAACTTCTCGTTGTGCTTAACCCTTCGGCTTACGCATGTTTTGAATTTCTTTACACATTGAAAAAAAGTCTGGCCAGACTCATGTGTATAACGAAGGGTTTAATAGTAAATTTGAACTCTTGATTCTCATTTAGTTTATATTTTTTGTTAAATATGTACACAAGATTTCTAAAGTAAAAACCATATCGGGCATGATGTTGGTGTTTCATCATACTGTAACTTGAAATACGGGTAAGTAAATCAATCATAATAACTTGTTCTTTCTAATTCGGGATAAAATCAACTTTATAATACTTCAATCAATCGCATTTTGTGATTAATTCAATATTAGTTTCACTTAAATCAATCTCATTTACGGATTATTTCAAGTACGTAATCGGAATTGAATATGGATATTTTAAGTATTTTGCGATTGAAAATCCGTTATTAATTTTTCAGTACTTGATTAAAGAAAACCCGTACTCACCGTACTATTAATACCGCTTCGGATTGATTTAAGTACGGATGGATTGATTTTTCTTTTGAGTGTGCTGTTATGTAGGGTATCATCATATAGTCTTGCATGACCAACTTTTCTTTCTTAATTGTTTTTCTTTTTCCTTTTGTTACACAATCCCTGGTATATTTCTTGCTATAAAAGGTCAGTTTTGGTTAAAACATGAACGAGAAAAAATGTGTGATTTGTAAGGGGTATTTTTTTAGAGGCATAGAAATTCAATAAAATCACCAAAATGTTGGCTTTAATAACTCACAGATTTCATGGCATTTAAAGTTTAAAAATAATTTTTGGTATATGGCTTCCGTGATTGCGCTTTATAAACGCCATTCTGTTGGCCTAATTTTGCACAACTTTGTTGAGCATACTCAGTCTTATTTCGTCAATAGTGCGATGCTGGTTTATCAGCATAGACCCCACAAAAAGTAGTCTAAAAGTGCCAAATCACATAAATTACATGAACGAGGTAACCAACTAGCAGGTTAATCTCTTGAGATAATTCGGTTCGCAAACATCTGGCTCAACAAAGTGATGGTTTCACGCGCTGTATTTCATGTTTTGCCTTCTTGTTGGAAATATTTCTCCTCCAAATGATTTGCTATGGCGTGATGAATTAAAAATTCACGAATCATTTAGACACCCTTTCGGATTTGAAGACAAATGGGCCGATAACGTGATTTTTTCGGAATGTAATGGAATCTCAAGATTCTCACGAGGATTATGCTCTTTCCACAAACGAAAATTCGGCTTGTTTACATGCCTGTTTAGCCAGAAATGAACCTCATCGCTGAAGATGATTTCACGAAAGAAATCTGGTTTAACAATGCAATCGATGGTCACCTAGCTTTAATTCTGGCGTTAACGAGTGGCTGAGAATGTCGTCGTATCGATATCTATTACACTCACGTCAACAGTGCCGTTGGCGGATTGGTACGGACTCGATTTGGATAATTATTATTCAAAAGCGTAAATGTAGTCACGTAAAAATCCATAAATATTGCGTATAAGCTGCTCACTTTGCAAACAGAACTTAAGTTTTGTAAATAAATTTTTTCGATTTGAAAACGTTGTTCTGGTAAAAGTCTTATCTTCATATTCATAAAAACTTTTTTGATTTATAAAAGGGTTATAGGACAAATTTTCATAGAAAATTCATTTCAAAAACCTTTAATAAGCCTGAAATGTTTTTTTTTTAATATGGAGGTAAGAATTTTGTCAAAGTATACATACTAAAAAAGAAAAGTCAAACACATCGGGAGTTAAAAACATATACAAAGCATTATTTATTTATGTATGTATGTGGTTACATGCAAGAATGATAGAAATAAAGATTACGACATCAGGCAGATATTATTTTTTTACTCCGCATGTAGGAACTGTGACGTCACTCAACCTTCGTTCTTATCGGCTAGAAATTTTTAGCTTTGTCTGAGTTCATGCGGCTCATGTCTTATTGACGTGATTCTTCCTTTTTCTTCTTTGAACATGAATTGGCGTTCAAATGGTTCATGTCATGTTGGCGACATGTTTTTTATTTTTTATAGTCGTGCGTATGCATGTGTGCTTTTTTGATATTTAAAACAAAAACAAAATTAAACAACGAATGAAAAAGCAAAGCGTACTGACAGTACATGCATCTGTGTACTCGTTTCTTTTCCCCTCGTCCCTCTCGCCTATAAAGTAGCAACCATGTCAATAAAACATGAGCCGTATGAGCACAGACTAACAAACTGTTATTTTATGTGTAAACATGAAAGTGGGACAGTTTATTATTTTTCTATTTAAGTTATTTAAAAACTGAAATTTTTTTTAGAAGTTACTTTTTTCTGCATCATTTTATTTTTGACTTACATAAATAAATATTTTCTCTATACCTATAAGCTAAAGTTAAAAATATGGTTTTTTTATTAAATAAGCACGCAACACGTTAGTTTTTCGCACAACTTTCCCTTTTGTTTTTTGCGGTTAACTTCTTGGCATTTGCCCTCTGCACACTTTATGTTTGTACTCTTTTCTGCTCTCTTCTATTTTTATTATTTGATCATTTTTAAAATGTTTATTTATTGTAATAATATTTTTAATATAAAATATTAAGTGATATAATATTTTTTATTTGAACTCTCTGAGCAAATTAATTGCAGGGTTGACAACTGTCACGTAATACATACATTATTGCAAGAAATTGCGGTTTTCACAAATAATAGAGACTTGGTAATCTTTGCAAGGGAACTATTACGTCATCAAATGGTAAAAAAATGCGCAAAGCGCATTCTTTATTTCTATCATTCTTGGTTACATGCATATATCATAACACATAATCTTACAAATAAAAGGGCATGTGGAAAATATGCCTGCTTATAAATTTAAAAAATTATTAAAAATTTATTTTCATATTATTGTTAGTTCTATGTTCTATTATAATACCGTCCATAATTCATAGAAGTCTAAGGAAATAAAATTCGATCTAAATTAATTACGTTCATTAGAATGATTTTGTTTCCTCAGTGTTATTAATTTATTTCAGTCTATGGAAAACAAAATTCCTTACAAACTATGCAACTAAACATAAGCTTACATAGAACAAGTAAGAGTGCTATATTCGGCTATGCCGAATCTTATATACCCTTCACCATGGTTGGGAAAGAACAGAAGTTTATATATACGTTTATCTAAATATATGTATATATCTAATAAAATGTATATGTATGTTGTATCAATCGCTTAATTGATTTAATTATTTGCACATGATTGCGATGCATTAAGTATATGTGACCTTCTCCGAGAAAAATGCATTTAAAGTTTCATAACACCCTTTTATGTACCAGAATCCACTCTTAAGTCCAAACTCGTTTTTTGACACACTTGATCCCTTTTCTCGGAGAACGTCACATATGTTTTGAGAAACAAACTTAATTATAGAAAATTGTATTTTTTGGGATTTCAGTATTTTGATTATAACTCAGCCATTTTTTAACCGATTTGACTGATTTAAGAACACGTTGGGTTATAAAACTTGGACTCGGGAAGATCTATGGTTCCAGAAAGTGGTCATAAATTGTTTGTATCTGTACCGATTTTTCCGAGTGTTTTTAGAAAATATGTTCTACCAAAAATTTCCGATGTTATACATACATAAGTCGTATCCATAGGTCATATGGCAGCCCTAAAATGTAGGTTTTTATAAAAACTTTGATGTTTTAGCGTATTTTTTGAGTATTTTACTCATAACTTGACTGCCCATTTTTTATCCGATTTGACAGATTCATATACCGACGTGTTAAAGAACAAATTTGCCATTAATTTTAACTACAAAAGTTGGACTCCGGAAGATCTATTGTTTCCAGATAAAGCGTATTAAAAAAAAAAACTTTAACGTATCGGGACAGATTTTTCCGTATTACGACGACGCCCACTTCTCCAATCCCGCAAACATTGGGATTGTGGGTATTGATAACCTAAATGTTTGTACCTAATTTGGAATCTTTGGCTTTTGCCGTTCTCCAGATAAACAGAAAAAAGTAATAAAAATACAACAACAACAAAAAGTTATTTTTGGAAAAAATTGGAGGCAGTCGTGGTTTTTTGTTTATATCTCAGCCATTTTTGAGCCGATCTGGTGAATTTCAATTGCAAAATTATAAAACAATACCTGACAAAAATATACACCCATTTCAACAGACGGACGGACGGACAGCCGGATATGAACTTTTTTTAATTTTATTGAAACTTGTTTTTTTTTTATTTTAATATTTTAATTTTCTGGGAATATATTACATTTTTTTTACAAGATTTTATTTGTCGGTCTTAATTCAAATTTTTATTTTGTATAATAAAAATAAACCAAACTATGTTTTTTAGATTTTATAGATTAATGGCCAATTTTACCAAGTTCAGGTATCATTCATAAATCATTCTAAATGTCAAAAAACCTATTGTTATGGTAATAGTTATTTATAGTTGAACTTGGTAAAATTGGCCGTAAATAATTTAAAAATTGTTTGAAATTGGAAAATTTATTTGGGAAGCAAACATTTTCTCAAATTCTATATGACTTGTGCAACTATGTGTGTGGTGAAAATTGCTTTAAATACGAATATGTTTAAGGAAAATCGTACACAATCAATGAGTTAATTGTTTAAAGCTAATTTAGGCTTTTCTTCTTTCTTATATGGCTTACAGCTTCGTTTGTGATGTTTGCTTTTTAAAGCCTAGTACTCTGTTCAAATTTGTGAAAAATTTTGAGCAACATTAATAATTTCACGCGAAAATTTTAACATGTAATAATGTTGCCTATCATGCGAGTTTGTACAATTTAACGTTTTTATTCCTGCAAAGTATGCGACATTGTTTTGTGTATAAAAACAAACCCCACATGTATTTTACTAAAAATTATTTTTTTTAATAATAACGAAAGTAAATATGGATAAAAAGCTGTTACCGGTTGTGTTATTTTAATTTTTTTATTCTTATTAATAAGCAGTTCATACTTGTTTGCTTTTCCTTACAATTCCACGTGAAATAAGTGCAGCTTACATTATTTCGCAGTTTTAAAAAAATGTTGCCAGAAACATTTCGGAACTTTTTCACAAAATGAACAGAGTACAACTCAAATGGAGTAATTTTGTATATTTATGAAATGCACTAAAATGGAAATCTTTCTTTTGACGTGACACAATTTAATTGTATTTCTTTATATAATTGTTGTTGCATATTCCATCAAAAGTTTAAGATATTTATTACTTTAACTTCCAGTTAACAATATGTTTTGACAGCTAAAACTGATAGTTAATTATAACTGAACTTGGTAAAATTGGGGATTAATAAATTAAATAAAGTTTTATTTTTGCCAAAAAAAAATGTACTGTTTTTTTGTATTCAATATAATCACCCTTATCGTGAATAATTTTTCCCTCGTAATTATTCCCCTTTTCACATATTTGCGATCATGAAAAACTCCCATGAAAAAAATGTAACTCAAATGAGATTAATAACGTGAAAAAATATTCACGTGAAAAAATCCCCCTTATCGTGAAAAGTTTTTTCCCTCGTAATTTGTTCACATTTCCCTTAGATTTTCTCACTTTATTTTTGCTAGGGAACAGAACATGTATGTAAGTAGTTCCTCCTATAAATCGAATATTAACGGCTAGATCCGTTAAAAGACACAAACCGATATATTGGTCAACGTAATGCAAAACAACAGGTCGATTGCCTGCGGATTTGTCAAGCTTTTGAAAGACGTGGTGGCAGAATTTTTAAAATATTTTACTACATAAAATTAAAACAAATGCAAAAAACTAACGTTGTACTATCCCTCCAATACTAAATATTTTGCTTTATTATTTTAACTTTTCTTTAAAATATATACGTGTATATTTTTGAACAAAAATTTCATTGATTTTTATTTATTTTAATCTCTCGTCTTATTTTAACATTCACTGGAACTGATAGCGTGAAAAATTTTTCACATGAGATTAACGATTGCTTTTTTCCCTTCGAGGGGAATGAAAATTTCATGGAAACAAAAATTCCACATGTTATTCACGATAGGGGTGAATGTTTTTCCGAAAGTAAAATCTTGCTACCCTAACGGCATTTTACTTATGTATTGCTCAATGAAAAAGTAGATTCTTAATTTTTGGTTAGTTAGGGCTTTTTGCGTATTAGTTAACGATATGTACTTCATACATAAATATTTATGTTTGTAGTTTTTAAAAGCCTTTTTTCAAATGCCTGTTACACTCATTTTCTTATTGTGTTCTGTCTGTGTATCTGTCCCTCTGTCTTTAAGATTGTGTGCATGTGTTAACTTACACATTGGCTTACACATTGGCTTACATCCTACCACCCTGCAGATAATAGCCCTGCAAATAAAACTACTCCCTTGTGTACACAAGAGTATTAATTTTAACTTCGTTTAAAAACGAAAACATGTCGTTAAAAAACGAAGACATGTCGTCTCACTACAAACACTTTTTAACAATGACATGGTCCATGCATGCATTAAATCGGACCAGTCCATGGAGTAGTCTATGTAATCAAATTGGATCAGGTGGTCCAATATTATTTGCAGGGCAATAATTCGGGTTACATTTGGCACTTGAATGTAAGTGACAAAGCGTGCATTTGTGTAAGTCTACTGCACTTTTAACATACCGTTCACAATTTAAAGTGACTTTTTGTTTGTCTTTCCGATTTACCATGTTTAATGTACTCGTGCATGTGTTTGATGTCTTGTAAATGTAAATTGTTCGTTTAGCATTTACAAAAAAAATAAAATCACTTTAAGTTTGTCATCGCTTTTTGTATTATTTAGAACGTTTAAGATTTGTATATCAGTTTAAAGATTTCAATCAAGATTAAATTGTAAATTTACTGTGTGAAATACATAAGTTTATTGTGATTAAATAAAATAATAAAATTCCTAAACAATGAGTTGGAACTTAAATGTAGCTTTAAAAATAAATAAAATATCTACATATATGCATTCTTTACTGAATTCACAAAAAATATACTTTAAACTCAAACAATAAATCCAATAGAATTAGCTTTGCATAAATTCTAATACACTGAGTTTGCTTATAATTTTTTAAGAGTATACTACCACCAGTGTTGCCAGAACTAGTAAAAAAAATCCTAACGTATAGATTTTTTTCTTTACACAAATAGAAGCGTAAGAAAAATTAGACAGATTTTTAAATTCATTAAATTTTAGGTTTTTTTTAATCAGCATTTTTACTCTAATATTTTGTGAGTGGAGAATACCGTTGCTTGTCGGTTGTGTCGGTTTTTTTTTTTATAACACTGAGTAGAATTTTAAAAAGAAATGCATTCGTAAAACTGCTCTTAGCTAGGAAGCAGCTCGCGCGTAAGTTTCATTATCTTCTAAGGCCTATCTGGCTGCCCTTGTTTATTTTTAAATTTTAGTGAAGGACCGTATTAAACCCAAATGAATAACTGGTAAAGTACCATTTAAAACTCAGATTGATTACTGGTGAAGAACATCATACAAAGAAGCGGATTCTGGAAGTTTTTATCTTCCTAGCCGAAGGTTTAAGTCGACCGATGATTTTGAAGGAAGCTCTTATTTTATGTAATACCCTGACCATATAACTATAAAAGTTAGAATAAAACTATTTTAAGAATAAAAAACGTAAAAAAAATTAGTAAATTTAATTTGGCTCTCTCCCTTTCATTTAAAAACTCACTCACTAGACCCCCCTTTTATTTACTTAAGCAAAAAAAAAATAAGAAAATTTATAACAAACATGTGTCGGAAATAGTATTCACTAAAATACAGATATAACACACACGCACACAAACATGCAACCATGCCATGCCACATTAAATAAAACTTGCAAATAATTTTCCACTTTTTGAACTTAAGCAGGCAGCAATAAAATAAAATTTTGAACACCCAAACATATGCTACATTTATTATAAACGGAAATTAAAAGTGTGAATACACGTTTAGAACTCTCTAAACATTACGAGTACAAAACAACAGCAAAAACGAACAATGGAAAATTGCACTTTCAAAGTGCACAATGTGTACGAACCAAAATAAAAAATTAAAACTCATAAATAAAACAGCTCACAATACGTAAATGCTTTTGCAATGCACACAAGTGGCATAAGATCAAGTGAAAGAAGAAGAAATTAAATAAATTTAATAAATGTTTATTTAATTGAACTCTCACTTTTTGTTTTATTATTAGTTTAAGATGACATTAACTTTAATTACACATTTGCAATTAAAACATCTTATTCAATATTACGCTAAGTATTTGTCATTACTATCGTTAGTAATGCTTCGATATTGAATGATTATTGCCATTAATTATTGATCATAAAGGGAATTTTTGGAGGTTTCCCATATGGAGAGTAAGGTTCAAAATTGTTACGCCTTTAAGGTATAGAAACTTATAAAAATATATATTTTAATTCAAACTAATGCCCGTCGATATCAATATTCCAGCACGGTGGAATAAAGCATTTAATCGTTTTATTTCATTAGTATTTAAGACCTAATTTAGCCATCATAATTACCAAATAAGTCATATAGAGTGAATATATCAGCAAAATTTCCACTCTTTAATTTGTAAATTTACTCTATGTAAAATAATAAGTCGACTTGGCTCACTTTTTAAATAAAACAAAAATTTATAAATCAAGAATATTTCACCCAATTGCTATCATATTCTAAATTTCTAACATCCGAAGGACATTTGTATAGGCACCCAGATTTGTGTTTTTCAAAATTAAGTTTTATAATGATTCCAATACAATCACACAAGTACATCTCCCCACCTGACCAATACTTTCGTTAATAATATTGCCATCGAATATATCTCGAACATTTACTGTGTAAATCTTTCGAGATCGACAATCCAAAACGAATTGAAAATTCTTTACATATCGAAGGTTCGATAAAGAATTAGAAACAAAGATTAAGCAACATCAATTTGGGTTTGAAAATTACTTTGCTACTGTTTCGATGGTGGTATTTAAAAATGTTTGCCAAAACATCTTATTTAATATTGCGTAATGTTGACAAGAGATAAATTTGACGGTTTCGAGAAACCTTATCTGAAGATATTGAAATGAAAAAAAAGAAAGGGTTTAAATATATAAGTACATATGCATACCAGTGTTAGTTTGCATTCCCTTATTCATATTTTCGTACTTGTTCCCCTTCCAAGAAAATTGTTCTGCTAGGATGTCAGCTAATATCCTTTTCCAACATGCTCTTATGAACTTGTCGAACACTTCTTCCCCGGACTGGCACAGTTCTTTTGTCTGGATGGAAATTGAAGAAATGTTTTTACATATATATCGCACATTTTTTTGTGCCGATAGCCATGTGTAAATCTTAATTTAACGGATAACTAGACACAAGGCATGGATAAATTATTGCATATCGTCTGAATTAACTTTTCTTTACCGTATGGATGTGTTTTTGCTAAGGCGTTATTTAGATAACAATTCCGGCTATGCGAACAAATTGCGATTTTTTGTGCCGATAGCCATGTTTAAATCTTAATTTAACGGATAACTAGACACAAGGCACGGTTAAATTATTACATATCGTTTGAATTAACTTTTCTTTACACAGGACTGGAAAGAAGTGAGGGTTTCTGAATCTGTTGAAGAGTCCAGGAAGGCCACTGTTATAATAAACAGTGACACTCTTTCGTCACTTCGGAAGACAAAGGGGAAGATATTCTATCTTCCTAAGAGTCTACAAAGGTGATGACAAAGGGAAGCCTCAAGCTCCGGTGACTACCACCACAACAACAGCATCAACGGAGCATATGGAAGACGATTCTGCTACGTCATTGGCCAATGAAGACACCCAATCGGTCAGTGGACTTGTGGATGACTTCTTTGGTAAGATGGATGTGGCGGACGATGAGGACATCCTTCTGGATTCGGACGACGACCTAGACGATGCCAACGTTACAGTCGTCCATAGCGATGAGCTATGAGCGTCAGCTGCCCTTCTCCTCCGATTGGCTTCAGGCACGGAGGAGCAGTAGAATGCAAAACCAGTACAGTCTGGCTTATGAGCTGCTACATGGCACATGACCAGGGTGCTAATCCTCCAAACTCCACAACAAGGAAGGCGATGTCGTATGCTAACAGGCGCAACATCCCGCTAATAATATGTGCTGATGCTAATGCACATGATACCGTATGGGGAAGCTCAGATGTCTATCCACGAGGTGAGTCGCTTTTAGACTTCATAGTAGAAAATGAACTAACAGTAGTAAATAGAGGTAGTGGTAGTGGATATTACGCTTATTACTGATAAGTTCGCGGATATGATTAGGGATTGGAACGTGTCAATGGACTGTTCATTCTCTGATCACATGTATATTGATTTCAATTTTTCCTTTAGAGTTGATTCAGTTAAACCCTACACAAATAGAAGAAGGACCAACAGGTCTATCTGTCCGGTTCTCATAGACAGTGTTTCCATCCTCTACTCCTCAGTAGAGTCATTGACTGGTGTCTTAATTGAGGCAACGAACGAATCCTGCAAAAGAATCGACAGGAAGGGCAAAGCTAAGCCCATATGGTGGAATGCAGAAATTGCTGAAAAACACAAAGAAAGCAGGAAACTCTTTAATGAGACAAAACTTTATGGTGTTTGGAACAATTACAAGTCCTCAGTAAATGGACTAAAAAATCTAATCGGAAAGGCCAAGAGACAGTCATGGAGGAAATTCTGCAGCGACGTGGAAAACTCCTCGAAAACAAGTCGGCTACATAATATTTTATCCTCTAAACCAGCTATTCCATCGTATATACGAAAGATGGATGGATCCTGGACCGAAAACAGTCGGGACACCCTTGAGGTCCTGATGAATACACACTTCCCAGGTTGCACTGATGATGTGCCTAGGGAGGAAGCATTTAGTGGCGCTCGTGTGGAATGGGCGGTCAAAAGCTTCATCCCTTCAAATCTCCAGGCCCGGATGGCGTTATTCCAGCGGACCTACAAAAGTCTCCTGCCTGAGTCTCTCACATGTCCCATCAACTTGGACAACATATAAGATCGTCTTCATTCCCAAGAGCGGGAAGACATCTCACACTATGGCTAAAGACTTAAGACCAATTAGTCTATCCTCCTTTCTACTGAAAACACTGGAGAGGATTTTGGATACTCATATTAGATCATCGTAAGGACACAATTCCTTGTCACTGGCTCAGCACGCCCACACGAAGGGAAGGTCCACTGAAACTGCACTTCACTCATTGGTGGGCCCCATAGAAAGATCCCTGCACTACAAGGAATTTGCTTTAGTTGCATTCCTGGATATTGAGGGCGCTTTCAACAACGTTAGATCTGAATCGGTTATTAACGCTATGAAACAGTTGGAAATCGACCCAGCGATCATTCAATTTGTACACCCCGCAAGGTGGTGTACTGTCACTTTTACTTTGAAATCTTAATATAAATACTCTACTCAGGGCCATGGAAAGGACGTGCTGCAGCACGGTTGCATACGCGGATGACGTTGCAGTTGTGGCTATGGATAAATATCCCAGACTATTGTCTGAACTAATGGAGTCCACATTGGACGTCCTAACGAAATGGTGCCAGGGTTGTAGACTGGATGTAAATCCTGACAAAACCGAAAACAAAACTGGTTCTTTTCACAAGGAGATACGAAATTCCCAAATTTGATACCCCGAGGATAAAGGGGGTCCCACTGGAACTGTCTGACAGCGCCAAGTATCTCGGGCTCATATTGGACAGCAAACTGAACTGGAGGATGAACCATTTCCAGGACTAATAAGGCGGAAACTGCATTATATTGCTACAAAAGGGCCATTGGCCTAAACTGGGGAATCAACCCGAGGAATGTATACTGGTTATACGAATGTATCATTAAACCCATTCTATTCTACGGGGCAGCTCTTTGGTGGCCGGCGCTCAAGGTGAAGGGTCATCAAACTAGGTTTGAATGTACAATGAGAATGGTGGCGCTAGCGGTAACATGTGCCATTAGAAAACCCCTCTCTAAGGCATTGTTTACGATTTTAAACTGGATACCACCAGACATTTTGGCGAAAAGGCTAGCTGCGAACGCGGTGGTAAGACTAAGGGCCACCGGAGTATGGAGAGATTAAAAAATCGGACATGCTAATATTTTGAACGAAATTAATTGGCACATGGATGTTGATTATGTCACACCCGGGCAAACCTTTGATCCTGGCTTCACAGTAAGCATTTTGGATAACGTAGTCCACTACGATGCCCTACAAATTTTCGCGAATGTGATTCGCGAAGAGCCCTTGGGGACAAAACTTGTATCTCTGATGTTGATGTAAACAGGATCCACTCCTTTATTGAATCAACCGGATGGCTGCATGGGAATACTGCCATTTCATGAAACTGATTCATAACTCATTTTTTTCTATTCTCCGTTTAAATCACCTTTTTAATTAAATTAAATACCGAATTTTATTTAATTTTTTCATTTTATTATCACTTTTTTCCTTTCAACATGCTTTTAGAATCTAAAATTTAGATATAAGTTTCATAATATCTAAATCACAAATGAAATGTTTTTCGTTTTTATGTTTCAACAAAAAAAACCTCCGTTACTTTGTTTCGCTAAAAACTCGATCAAAGTTATTTTATCGAACCTATAAAAAATAGAAAAGAATAAAAAAATACTTTAACGGTAAACAACACAAATGTTCGAGGATTTATCTAAAATGAAAAACTCTAGCGCTCTTTTATGTTTCGGGATTTAATCAAAAAAGATAAAAACTCGAATGTTTTAGTTAAAGAAATAGGTACCAGAGAACTGCAACAATACATAATACTCGCGAGCGCACTCGCTGTTTACTTAATCATTTTTAGTCTCGAATACTTTTAAACACTCGCTTTTACTGATATGGTTGGCTCGTTGGCTCGTTCTTCATACAAAGCGAGCTTCATGCATAAAAATATTCACAATAACCAGAAAAATGTATGAACAATATCACAACCACGCAAAGCTAAGTTTCGTGTTTTTTCTATTTTCATATTCGGTAACTTTTTTGTATTTAACTTACACGACTTAGGTGTTACGACCAGCTCGTAACAACAACATTCACGGCATATTCATTTAGTATATGTTCGCGTATTTAAAATTCAACATTAAATGAAAACGTGGCTGCCAGATTTTATGATTTGTGCTAGATTAGACGATTTTAGGAGTTTAAACGATTTAGTGCATGTTTTGTTATTTATTTTATGGAAGAAAACTAGTAAAAAAAAAACTCAATTAGCAGCCGATTGTTACCGTTAATAAAAAGCGCACTCAGCCATTTAAAAAAATATTCTTATGTGCATCTTTACTGCCCGTCTATACAAGAGATAATTATTGCGACATATATTGCAGTAAATGTCAAAATTATGTTATCTTTAATGTAGACAGCAATTTTTTGTACATATTTATTGCCAGCAATTTATGTTGCAATAATTGTTAGTCCTTTTTTGTTGACAATTATTGCTAAAATAAAACGTCAAATTTGGTTGCCAATTTAAAAAAAAAAGCAAAAAAGAAAAAAAATAGAAGCAAATTGTGTGGGAAAGAAAATAATTTTGTGATATTGTAGCAAATTATTGTAGTAAAATAATTAAATTAAAGAATAAAATAAACACTAATATAAAATTGTAAAAATTATTTTTAATATAATTTTTTGCTTATTCGATCTTTATTATTTAAATTTATATTAATTTGTTCAAGATTGAGTTTTTTTTTTATATAAAAATATAAATTTTATTTTACCAAAAACAATAAATTTAATAAAAATGTTGAAATAATACAAAACAGAACTCATATAAATTTCATTGCGTTTGCTAAAGGCTCGTATGTTGAAAACACAGTTTCTTACGAGCCTGGCGAGCACTTACAAAAACAATAGGCTGTATTAACTACACCGCAACTCGTTTTAAGGCGAGTATCATCAATCATAAAAACGGGTGCTCGTTGCAGTTCTCTGATAGGTACAACAAATTTTCGAATGTTGATTGCCGTAAAAATTTCGAGAATTGTTCAAAAAAAAAGAACATTTGCTATATAAAATACTATCGACTATTTATCAAACATTTTTGTATCGAAAACTCTTCGCCTTAGTGAGCTTTAAATTTTTTTGAATCTCAGGTCAGGGGGGTCGTCACAAAAGTTTAATGCAACAGTATCAAAAATAACGGTTGTACAAGAAACTGAATAAAGCTGCTTGTACACGACATGTTTTTTACATTTGACTTTTAGACAGGCAAACTACAAAATTTTTTTTTAAATCAAATTTTTTATAACAAGGGCAAAAAAGTTAAAATTATTAATTTTATTTAAAAAAATACGTCTTCCCAGCAAAAGAAATTTTAAATTGATTAAGAAGAGGAAATATTTTCATCAGATCTTTAGTAATTTTTTACTTAAATGAATTTAAAATATATACCTCATAATAAATTTTTCATAGCTGAACGCATGTAAAATTACATGCAATAATCCCATTCAACTCTTATGTATGAATTGCAATATTTCACTATAATTTGGTATGTTTTTTATGTATTAGGATTTAAAAGGGTCGAATATTTATGCAATTATAACTAAATGTTGAGTTAGATTTATTTCATTTTAATTCTTAATTGTTTCTTAAAAAAAGGCGAAAATTGGTTTGACAACTTAGTGGATTTAAGAATACGCATTTGCTGTTTATAAATTATATGAAGAAATTTAAATAAAACGTGTATAAATAATTAACTTTTTATTTGTTTATTATGTAAAATTTTGTATCAATATCACATTTAAAAATTATTTTCAATATCTTTAAATGTTTGAAGCTGTTTCTTTAATAAAAATAACATTTGGATTAATATTTTGATTTTTGAGCTTTTTAAAAATGGAAAGTTTAACGCCTGTATTCATAAAAAATTTTTAAATTTCATAAAGATTTAAAGACCAATTTTGTATTAAAATTTTCCTTACTAAACGTTTGTCAAATTTAATAACCGTTTATGAATACGGGGGAAAAACTTTAATAAAAAATTAAAAAATGTACAAAATGCCTTATTTTTTTAGTATTTTAATGTTTCTTTTTAATTAATTTATAATACAATTGATAATGCATATTAAAATTAATATTGAGCACCAATAATACTTAATACGTATAAGAATCATTGAACATCATTGGTTTTAATTCGCACTCTTTCAAATGAATATTTCAGATCAATGAAAATCCTTATTCATCCCTGAACTTTTAATGATGAGCCAGCCGTTTAACAAAATTAAATAGGTTTAAATTGTTTTCAATTATATTTTCCGTACACATTTTTCTAAAAAAAACCTTATGAATCCATTTAATTTCTAATAAATAAGAACTTAAAAAAGTTCCTTCTAAATAAAGAAGTTTAATTGAAAGAAATTAAATTATAATATTAGTGATTTATAAATTTTGGACAAGAAGATTTTAGTTTGGGAACTATGAAGCCCATACGTCATATTAAATCTTAACGGCTCTTCATTTAATATTGTATTTTTGATATCGATGTAATATGGAAGATATTTTGAGAAAATTTAATTTAAAAAAACTCATTGAAAAAATATGTAGTTTTCTAAATTATTTCTTAATGGAATAGTTATTAAAATAATGTTGGAACAGCTTCTCCAGCTTCTTAAGCACTTATTTAAAGATGATCATAAATATGGTAGGTGGAATTTTCAAGCTAAAAGCTTCTTAAGTTCCATTAGTTTTACCTTTTGGTACTAAACACTTGATTTTTTTGTTCTAAAATATATGAAACTTTGTAATAAAACGGGTTTTCTTTTCATAAATCTTTTATTTAATTAATATTCTCAAAATTAACAACTGCTTATCTAAGATGTTTTTTTTAATATTTTGTATGCTCAGAAATAATGATGCAATTTTATTGTATTTTTTTATTATTTTAACTTCTGAGAGGTGATTTTCAATTTAAAAATACATTGAAAAATGTTACAACGAAAAAGTAAGAACGTTTCTGTAAATGTTTTCGTAACACCGATAAGTGTAAGATTATTTTAAGTACAGGTCAGGAATTAAATGTTTTAAAGTAATCCGTATTTGAATCGAGCATTCTGTACCTTTTTTAAGAAAATCCGTACTTACCGTATAATTAATACCACTTTGGCTTGGTTTATGTACGGATTGATTGATTGATTTTTCTTGTGGCTGTAACAATTAGAAAATTATTATAGTACATACACACATATCGCACTGCTTCCTCTTAAGGGGGTTAACTCAAAATTTATATATTTTAAGTAAAGGCAAGAAACTGTTTTCTTTTTATATATGTACTCTTATACAACAAAGGGGGATACAATTGTATTTTTTTTTTTTGCAAAATACTAAAGAAACTGATCTAAGATTTTTCAGTGCGGAGATATGACCACTGTACATCGATTTCTTGCAAAAAGTGAATATTGAAAAATTTCGAATTGACTCCCTTTAGAGGATAATGTATATAATGAAATGAATTCATCAAAACATTATATATTTAACGTTTATCACAAACTTAAGCTAAGCGTATTAAATAAAAATGTTTTGAGTTAAACGAGACATACATATCTGTGGCATTTTGACAAAACATCTTAAGTCGAGATAAGATAACAAAAAGTTTTTAAAAAAAAACTCGGTGAAAAAAATCATTTTTTATCAAAAGAAAAATTTCATTTGTTATACAAAATTTTAAAAACGTAAACAAAAATGTTTTTTGAATGAAAATTCGTATGATTAACGTAATTTTTTCAACTTTTTAAATTTGACTTAAGATGTATTGTCAAAATGCCACAGATATGTATGTGTGTATGTACCTATTTTATTCAAAATTATTTTACTATGAATAAGTAGGTATACAAAATACAATGATTTTGGTTAAAAATGTATTTTAAGACAAAAATTTCGATTCAGATTTTTCTTAAAACACTTTTAAAATTTTAATAAATGGCTTATGAATACTGCTCTTATGAGCTGTTTTCATAAAAATTTTACTACACAATCAATCGCCTGTCATTTGGAACAGCACATTAATGTTTTAATTACAAATCTTCGGGTAAGGTAATTTCTTCTCAAAAACGGTAATTTTTGATGGGCCGTACGGTAATGATAAAATTAAAGTTAACATCACTGAGCTGATACAAAACTTCATTGTTTTAAAAATTGAATGTTTTAATAAAATTGTGTATTTTGTGCAAACAAACTTAAAATAAAACATAATTTCTAAAAAAAAAAAAATTATCATTTCAGAAAAGAACCTTTAAATGGTATTTTTGTCAAAAAATAATAAAAAATATGATAAAATCATCATTCTGGCAACGCTGTTTATATATTATATTCAAACAAAACTTTGTCAAATTAACTGCCCGTCTATACTAGAGATAATTATTGCGACATATATTGCAGTAAATGTCTAAATTATGTTATCTTGAATGTAGACAGCACTTTTTTGTGCATATTAATTACTGGCAACTTATGTTGCAATAATTGTTAGTCCATTTTTGTTGACAATTATTGCTAACATAAAACATCAAATTTATTGTCAATTGAAAAAAAGAAAAAAAACATAGAAGCAAATTGTTTAGGAAAAAATTAAGTTTATGAAATTGTAGCAAATTATAACTGTATTAAAATAAATAAATTCAAGAATTAAATAAACACTAAAATAAAATTGCAAAAATTATTTTTATTTATATAATTTTTTTCTTATTCGATCTTTGTTATTAAAATTAATATTAATTTGTTTAAGTTCGAGTTCTGTTTATATAAAAATAATAATTTTTCTTTAACAAAAATAAAAAAATTAATAAAATTAATATTTTTATATTTAAAATGACCTCAAGTTTAAACAAATAAATATAAATTTAAATAAAGTCGAATAAGAAAGAATTTATATTAATAAAAATAATTCTTGCAAGATTCCGCCAGTTTTTACACTGCACCTTCTTCCTTGATTTCTTTCAAACTATGAGTTAACATAAATACGTTTTCCCATGCCTTTAACATAAGCTGAGCAACAAAGAAATATTGCTCTGTTATTCTGCCGACGTTATTGCCAACTTGCTGAGATATTTATCTTTAGTGTAGACCTAGGGTAAACTTTGTGTGTCTAAGCACGAAACAAAGTTTAAAAGTGAATTCAACAAAGTTTGTCTAACAGGCATGTTCTGAAAATCACAAAATTTCAAATCACTTGTGATTTTTAAATCACAATTATTATTTAAGGGTGTTTTGAAAACCACAAAAGTTTTAACTTGGTTTAAAATGGTGGAAAAAATAAGTATGCAATTTTAAATCGGCGGCCACTTAGCTGAACGTTTTAAAATCACAATTAAAGGTTTTTTGTCCAGAACACCTTTCTTGTGATTTCAAATCACTTTCACAAAAAATGATTTTCAGAACATGCCTGTAAGTAAACTTTGCCTGTCTAAAAGGGGCCTAATTAATTCTTTCCGTGAAGATACAGTTCCTATTTTATTTTTTCTTCTCCTGTAAAGTTGAAATTATGTGAGTTAGGGCCTTTCTACATAAGACCAATGAAATATATGTTCTTTATTGGAACTAAGATCAATATTGTAGAAATTATAAGCAGAATGAGATACTTACGAGGGTGGGCCAATAAGTCGTTGACATTTTAAATGAACTTATGGTTATTGGACAAAAAATCATTCTATTTCTTTGTTGAGCTTTAAGCACTTTGTCCAAGTTTTCTACAATTTTTTTTTTTATATATTCAAAATAGGATTGTGAGATGATTTCAATGCTGGAGTCAAATCTCTTTCCGCCGAGCCATTTCTTCCGGTTTGTAAACGAGAAATAGTTAATGGGGGCTAATTCCGGAGGATTAAGAAGCAATTCGTAGCTTTGTTCATGGATTTTTGCCAAGGAATTCTTAATGAACACACGATGTTAACTTTTTTACTTTTTCTTCTCAAACCACAACGTAGTTTGCTATAAATAGCTGTCTAACATAAAAAAAATAAAACAGCTTTTTAAAATGTTGGTAAGAGTTAACTAAGAGATGTTCTAGGGACCTTGAAGGACTTAAAATTTGTAAGAGATAACATTACTGAGGACTCGGTGGTCACTATATATGTTGACATGCGGCTCTTAGGGATTTTATGGGCTGTTGCTTGGGTTCCAGTCTAGTGGATGATTATAGAAGAGCTCTAGGGGAAATCTTAGGGGAGTATGTGGTAAGGCTGTGCTCGGTACCGGGTCACTGCATCATCATCGACGATGAAATGGTTCATAAGTTGGCGAGACTCGGCTCGGAAATGGAGGACTCTGACCGCTTGAAGACAGTTAGGCCACCAATAGGCATTTATTTCAATAAAGATTAGTTAATGGACTCAAAGTGGAACTAATTGGAACTGGAGTAACAGAACGGAATGTAGAGTATCGTTGGCGGTACGGGCAGTGCTTAAGAAGACCGATTTTGATTTACTACTGGGCAGGAATAAGGTCTGCGTTAATATCATGATAGGGTTTATCACGGGACCCTGCATGATATGAATGATGGTGGGGGTAGTATGACTTGTCGAATTTATGCAGGTTTGTGAGAACACAAGGGAGTTGGAGACAGTTGAGCACATTCTGTGTCATTGTTTAAGGCTGCAGAAAAACTGGCTGAGATGGCTGGACTGTAGGTCCTTAGGCAATTTGGGAGGTGTCTCGGGCTTTCGGCTGGAGCATCTGCTGGGTATATGTAGGGTTATTTTATTTAAAAGAATTTTTTGTCTTTTTGGACCGACATTATCTTCTTCCCTTCTTTCACTCTTTATGTTCTTCGTACTTTTCTTATCAGTACTCTAGCACGAACTAAGGCGTCACAATGGAACATATTGTCCTCTGGCTGAGGGTGTGAAGTTGATTTCGCGCTAGCTTTTCTCACTTACCTAAATAAGACTGTTGACAGGAAAGAAATCTTAAAAAGTCCTGGACTTATTGCCCCGACCTCGTATTTTTACCCTCTTCACCTGTGATAATAGTGGTAAATATAAGTCGAAATTGTTTGCTTAATAGATTTTATTATAATTGTTCCATTAATGATATTCACCTCGTCAATAAACCTCTCGCATAGAACCTCCAACTGTAAAGGTTTGCTATAAGTTTTGACACATTCGCATTAAAGGTCAACCTACTTTTTACATTTACTTTAGAATTTGCAAACGGGAAAAAACATCCTGTGCATATTTAATGAGTCAGTGAAAATATCCAATGAGTTTAATGGGCTATAGAATAATATCTAGTAATATGTACAGGTATGTATGTGTGTCTAGGAGTATATTTCAAATGATAAGCCTTCAGCTAAGTAGATACACAAAGCCTACCCCAACATTTATGTGTGTAGAGCTTAACACCTTCACCCAAAGTGAGACTATATAAAGGTAAAAGTGTATGTAAACTATATGAGTTTGAATGAATGTGTTGGAATGTTAAAAATTCGCATTTTTTTTTGTTTATAAACATAGTACATATATTTTATTCTTGCCTTAGTTTTCATATGGTAAAACACAAATACAAAATTGTTATTAAAAAGGTAAAAGTTATCAAGAAAAAAAAAATTATCAAGATTAACCTAAATCATTTCATATAACAATAGCAAAAATTCAATACGTGAAAGAGATTCTTTTGTAAGCTAAAAAAGACTAAGAGGTAAAGGATTTTTTTTGTTTTATTTTAATGAATTAGCATATGGATTATATTGTAGATATTTCTCTACATGCCTACATATCCCGGTGTGATGATAAATTACTTATATGATTAATTCTGATACGTACATAAAATTTTCTTCTACTCCATCTTGCAATATTAATTTCAGCTTTAAAAGAACATTTATCATTTTGTATAAAATAAAAATTAATACATTGTGGTGTGTTTTTCTAATATATGACCGGCACTTTTATTTAGTAGAATCTAGTGTAATGAAAAGTATGAACCAAAACATGACAAAAACAATACGGAGTCAAGTACACAGAAAAAAATTTTTAAATCAAAAAGAAACAACCTTGTTTAAAAAAAACCGCTATGAAATCGAGCCAAGTTGGTTTTTTTTTTGTTTTAAAAATTTTTGATTTATAGTGATAATCAATTTTAAAAGACAATTCACAATTTTTGTATTAAAAATTATAGTTTTTAAAACAAGAATATATCACTTTTAAATCAAGAATGTAATATTTAAAAATGTGTAATTTTAAATTAAAAGTACCTAATTTTGAAGGTACATTGCTTCATACTTACCTTTATGCCAGACATAAGTAAGTATGTATATCAACTAAAAAGGAATTATTAAATTTTAAAGGTTGATTACAGTATACAAATATACAGCTTAATGCAACTTATACAACTTAAATGTTATTTACAGACGATACTAACCAAGGGTAAGCGAAATATCGATAGAAATAAAAAATATAATAATTATACAACTTATTTTTTATGTTCTCAAATATTTACAAAAATGGATTAGATGTACATTAGAGTGTCCCTTAACAATATGGGTTTTTTTTATTAGCATAAAAGTTCAGGGGTACCCGCTTATTTTTGTCCATTGGACTTAAATATAACTCATTTGCAATTTTACGCCCCTACGACCACGCCTTCCCTAAGCGACGGGGCCTTTAAGAGCTGAATATGCGTTTTTTTCATTATCGGGATGTTTTTGGATTAACAAATTTCTTTGTTGTTTATTGTAATAAATAAGAGAATAAGAAAGAAAGACCTCAACTTCTTTTCAATCAGAGAAAAGATTATTATTACGAATAATTGAAATGATAAGAAATTCACAAAAGCCAATCAAAGCTACTATCCAACTTGTTAATTTGTGTTTTTCTTTGGTTTACATCAAGGCGAATTTAAAAAGTTAAGTGCAACTCTACAACTACAAAAAGCCCCATGTATTTTTTTGCAATTTAATAACCGGCTGTCTAAAATGCTGACAAAGCAAAAATTGATTGAAAAACAAAATAAAAATTTTGTTTGGGTTATAAAAGAAATTATTAAATTCACTTTAATTATTCGCAGTTTTTCTACAAAATTTGTTCGGTTATTTTGGCGCAAAACATAAACAAAATTACATTTTGGCGTTCTAGTATTTTTTTTAAATTCGCCGTGAACACAGCTGATGTACGGCTGACGAGTTGAACTTACCTGTAGTTAATTCTCCTTGGTTTACATCTAATAAGAAATTATTTAAGCAGTCAAACACAACATCAACAAAAACTAAGAAAGGGGTTTCCCCGAAAATCGAGGAAAACAAAATTTAAAAATTACCATCACATAAAAATCAGTACGACAAAATAACAGAGAGCAAACGATTGATTTTATTTGTATTTCAAGCGCGTAAAAAATTTAATTCTGTTAACAAGTTTGTGGTAAAAATAAAAAAAATAATAATGTCGCAAGATTTACGAGGCAGTGAAAAATATAAGGTATATTTAATTGGAAATGTTAACCACCGAATACCGGGCATGAAACTTCCTTCAAACCGACAAGTTCTTGCTGTTTTATTTTATGATATTCAAGGAAAATTAACCGTGCAAGAAAGTGCTAATCTAGCTATAAAGGAATGTATGATTTTCTGGGAAAAAGCTCGAATACCCACTAAAATATTAAGAAATAGTGTTGGAAAATTAGTTAAATTACATCGAGTTTGGCAAAATTTGCAAAAAAATTCAAAGAAGAGCACCCAAGTGCTCAAAGATAAGGAAAATTTGAGAGCTATTTATGCGATAAAAATGTATTTGTATCGCGATCAGCTTAATTTGACCGCAAAAGAAAACGAAGGGTTACAAGAAGTTTCTCTATTCATTGTCTCAACTTACGTTAAACCATGGATGCAATGGAACTTAGCCATAAAGGCTCCCCACCAAGATTTGTGTTTTATAAAAGCTGTTAAGAGCTACGAATGTGTTGACAATTTAATTGCACATGCTGTTTTAAAAAAATTTTGCCAGCACCTTTATTATTTAAGTTGTTATTTTGTCACTTTTCGATGAAATGGTTGATATTGAGACAAAAAAGAATATTGTGGCCAGTTTAACAAAAGAAATTAAAATTGAAAATTCTAAGCGATATGTTCCATCGAAAGAAGAAATGCGTTCTACATTGTTTGGTAAGTATATTCTAATTATTATGTTTTTATTTCGTACAGATAAAATACTACCTGACTTTGTTTTAATAAAAAGCAATGACATGTTTTGCCGATTGAAAGTAAACGTTGATTTTTTCACCGGACACCCTTCAACTTGGGAAGACAGTGCATCCTTTTTAGAAGCAAAATCAAAGGTGATTCACTTGAAAGCAGTAAATGACAACGCTGAAAGAGCTGTTCAGCTCACGCAACAATTCCACGGACTTCTTACAGTACAAGAAGAACAGAAGCAATTTTTATTGCAATGTGTACAGGAGCACAGACAAATATATCCAAATTGTTCAAACTCTACTTTAAAAAAGAAATTTGCTGCAATCTAACACACCGGTTAGCAACACTTCGATTTCGAAATAACGTTGTCGAAATTTGTTTTTAAACACACCAATTTTGGATACAGACTTTTAATTTATACGGTGAATTCCTTATGTTCAGTTTTTATATTAATCTTAAGTTCTTACAGTACTTTTCGCTTATAGTCCATTCCGCTTAAAGGCCAAAAACGGATATAAGCCAACTGTCATATTCACATGCAGATTTTTTCGAATTTCATACAAATTATTTGTCCTAAGGTCCATTTCGCATGTAGTCCATTTTCGTTTAAAAGCCACATTTTCTTAGCATACGAATATAATTCTTTATGCAAAAATGTTCGCTTATAGTCCACTCTGTTTTTAATATTTTTTTAATTAACTTGTAACATGTTTTTATTTACATTTCTGGTAACTATTATAAATACCAAATTTCGTAATTTATATTTCATAACATGGTGTCTTCATCTGACCATTTTTGTTTTTATTGTATTATTTTTTGTTTTAACTATTTATTTAAATTAAATCAAAATTTGGTTATGTTTTAAATAAACTTTTGTTTTGTTTAAAAAAGAGCAGTTTTAGTGAAGAAAATTATTTTTATAAAGTCCAAAATGTGGATTCTACACCTATAAGCCATTAAATGGCTTATAAAAAAAATCGGTTATAGTCCAAATTCGCTTATAGTCCACAAAAGTTGTGCAACTATAGTAGTGGACTATAAGCGAAAAGTACTGTATTATTAGTTTTTATAATATTATTTTAATGTAAACTTGTTTTCCTAAAAAAAAATAAAAACATGTTTCTTTAAAAAAAAAAAAATATTCCGCTCTTTAAGGCCCCGTCGCTAAGTGAAGGCGTGGTCGTAGGGGCGTAAAATTACACATGAGTTATATTCAAGTCTATTAGAAAAAAATTAGCGGGTACCGTTTCAACATTTCCAAAATTTAAAAATAAGGGACACTCTAATGTACATATTTAATGGAATACTTTTTATTATACTTTTCTTCAGTGTTCTTCCATTGTTTTAACGTTTGCTTGTTTTATAGAATACAATATTCTTTGAATTAGGTATAATTAAAATCGTTTTTATATTTAATGTTTTCACTTTTTCATCACGTTAACACTGTAATTTTTTACCTTTTTAAGCCTTTTTAAAGACACTACACCGAGCTATATTTTTTAATGACACTTGAAAAAAATGGCGTTAACACTGTTGTAGAAAAATTGACATACATACATACATAAAAAAGGTTGCTGTCCACTTTTAAAATGAAAGTGATTTATTTTATTTTCAATAACAAAACTGTTTTGATTTTAATACGTTTTTCAATTCGCGGACACCAATTTTAACGAAGGGTTTCCCGTGGGCATTTTGCTATATCCCCATTATTAGGCAAGATAGGAGAAGTCTTAAAACACCAAACTGCTAGAAATTTAAAATAAAAACTATATAACGGCAAAGACTAAGTTTTTATTTTTGACGGTTATGAACGTCATGCGTCTACGTATGTCCTAAATGTGATGTAAAAACGGCATGACGTAAAATATAAATGTTTGTTTCAAGTATGATTTTTATTGCCTAATTTAGTAAGCCACACACACCGTTTCTATTTTAAATAAAATTGAACATTTTTGTTTTTAAAATTTTTTCAAAAAAATTGCTGCAATTTTAAAATAAAAACGCAAAATTTTGTTTTAAATAGCGTTTTTTTGGTTCAGTGTAACACGCGTGTGTTTATCGGTTTATCCTTTAAAAATGTTGTATATGTGTGTATTTACAAATTATTGGTCTCATGTCGAAAGATCCTAAATCACATAATTGTAACTTTGCTGGAGAAGGTTTGAACATAATAGAAACTGTAATTGCATGTAAAATCTTTGCTTTACATTAATTTTTGTGAAGAGGTTTATTCGTGTAAAATGTATTGCAATCACTAAAAACTCAATTTCGAACAAATGCGAGTTAAGGCCTTTTTACATGAGCCCAACGAAATACAGCCTTGAAATTGATTTAGTCAAGATGAGCAAATTTCATGTATTGAATAAAACGAACAAAATCATGGCAGTAGTTGAACAAATGTATAAGAACAAAATGTATGTATGCAGCACTGCTGGCCATCATACGATTTGTCTACTTAGTCTGGGAGAAAAAAGCATATTCTCTTCCCCTCTCACCAATAAACTCAAACTTTCTGAAAGAAAACTTTCATAATGTGATCCCAGACTATGTTCTAAGACTTGTTTGTGCGGCATATGCTCAAGCAAAGTATTTTAGGACATTAAGGCCCTAATTCTGTAAAACGCAACCGCAACGCCAAAAATAACATTTAAAGCAAAAACAATGTCAAAAATTTGTCATAATTTTGTTGTTGCTTTCTATAGAAATTCATACTGCGTTTTAAAATGTTCGACGCCATAAGATATGCGGCGTTTGAAATTGAAAAATTCAATATATTCAATGTCATATTAGGCGTTGCGGTTGCGTTTTACAGAATGCGCTAGACCCCGAGGTTTTATGAGGTTCGAAAAATATGCATGAGCCAAAAAATGTGGTGAAAAGGACGGAGAAAATGGACGCTCATCGAGCTTAAATTGAGGGGAACAAATTTACAAACAAAACTTCATAGCAACCGAAGACTAACACAAAGAGGGGTAAAATGTGTTAACGTTATAATGCCAAGTTTCAGAATAAATGGGAATATATTATGAAAATGATTTTTTTAAGGTTTTTTTTGGGCCTCTGAGTTCAAAAAACAATATTTTTAAGCCCATGCAATGAGTCGTTTACTTTCCAGGTGAGAAAACATCCAGGAGTAACTTGAGGCACCCTTGGGCATCTAGTAATAAAAACACATTTAATTTTTGGGGAATTCTGTTTGTTAGTTTTTATTCAAAATAAAAATTTTAACGTATGTACGTCGCACTGTAGCTGATAATGTAACTTCATCGGCAAAAAGTCCGATTTCAAAAATGTTAATGCCATTCGATAGAAAATATATTAGAACTAAGGTATCCTATGCGGACGACATGGTTCTGCTGGTCAGGGCAAAATTTCTGTCCACGATCGGGGAAATTATGCAGGTGATGCTAGGCGAACTTCGGCATGGGCAAAGGATAGTGGACTGGGTGTTAACCCTGTGAAGACTGAGCTGACCAGAAGGTATAGGATAGAGGAATTTAGGAGGCCAGTGCTAGATGGCGTCGAGTTACCTCTATCGGACGGAGCAAAGTATTTGGGTAACTTTCTGGACTGCAAACTGTCTTGGAAGAGGAATACTCAGGAAAGGATGAGAAGGGGACTCAATGCATACTACACATGCAGGAACTCCATTGGTAAGAACTGGGGTCTGAGGCCGGATATGGTAAACTGGATTTACACATCGGTTGTTAGGCCTATACTTACCTATGGATGCACTGTTTGGTGGGGTGCGCTGGGAGTGAATAGCTATAGGAAGATGCTCAGAAAGGTTCAAAGGAGTGCACCTCTTGGCATCACAGGCGCAAGGAGAAGCACTCCGCAGGCAGCGCTGGACATCCTACTATATCTGTCCCCTATTGAGGAGTGTGGCTGCTAGGAACTTACTTAGAATTTACGAGTCTTCCTTAGTTAGACCTAGGCGGGATGATCACACGAGAATTTTGTACGAGATGGGTCTGCATGATCAGGGTATTACTCTCGGGAGAATTTCGGATCATAGGACTATGACCCTGGACTTCGGCGCAACACCACCAGTGGAGTTCCCGGGTGGGCAGTATTTACGGATGGATCCAAGATGGAAACCGGCACTGGTGCCGGTGTATATATCGCGGACACCGAGGTGAAGAGATCATTCAGACTCCCCGATGAGTGCAGTGTCTTCCAGGCTGAGATCCTAGCGATCTGGAGGGCAACGTGGGTGGATCTGTGGTGACAATTTACGTCGATAGTCAGGCGGCGCTTAGGGCATTGACAAATTATACGGTGCGATCGTGCCTGGTCGCTCGGTGTAGGAATGCTCTTGATGGACTCATGGAGGCATTCAATGTAAGGCTGTGTTGGGTACCTGTACACTGCATGTTTGAGGGAAATGAGGTGGCGGACGAATTCGCGAGAGGGTGTTCGAATCTGGACTTAGTGGTAAGGGACAGCGGGTAAAGCCTCCCCTATGTTACTACCATGGTGTGATACGGGAGAAATTCCGTGATGACGTTAACCGGTCCTGGAGTGACAGAGTGGATTGCAGGGTGTCTAGGGCACTATGGCCCGGATTGGACGCGGGGGCAAACAGGGTTCTACTGGGATTGGATAGAAGTAGTCTTAGAACGATTATAGGGTTCTTGACGGGTCATTGTCCTGTCAGGGCTTTTGCGGGCAGATGGGACAACGCCATTCCGGACTTCTGCAGATTGTGCGATGATTCGGAGGAGCTGGAGACGATCGAGCATGTACTGTGCCATTGTCCCAGGATGCAGGGTCTCAGGCAGAAGTGGCTAGGAAATAGGTTTCACGACAAACTGTCAGGGAAATAGAGCGGTTGTTTCTGTTGAGGGGACAGTAGAGAGAGAATTTGTTCTTCATGGTACTTACTAACTTTCTTATTTTCTAGATTCTATCCACCTCATACTTCTTTTCTTAACCTTTCTCTTATTCTATCTTCTTTATTTATTTTTCTATATGTTGAAGGGATTCACAATGGACCGTACTGGTCTCCGAGTGGAAGTGTGCCCTTGGGCACATAACCCTTCTAAACCTAACCTAACCTAAGGTATCCAAAAAACTCCATCAAAATATTGGTAATTGGTGGAATGATGCTGGAAACAAATATTTTATGTTGGTTTAGAAAAAAATTAATTTTTGTAAATTTGATCAAAACTAAATTATGATTTCTCGCAAACTGTTATAAATATTTTTTTTTTTGCAACTGTT
This sequence comes from Pollenia labialis, assembly GCA_949318255.1. Classification (NCBI taxonomy): domain Eukaryota; kingdom Metazoa; phylum Arthropoda; class Insecta; order Diptera; family Polleniidae; genus Pollenia; species Pollenia labialis. The sequence goes on from OX439142.1 coordinate 117,218,905, forward strand.
TGAAACTTTCTGTTTTTCTATGTAGTATGTTCTTCCAACTTCGTTATTTATTTTTTGGTTTCATGTGGCAACAACTTTGAACAAAGTTGTTCAAGGTGCCCAAGGGCGTGCTGGCGTCTACAACCTTGTATTATCCAGTAATAAAAATATTTTTGCCATTTATTTTTTTTTTTAATTTTTTTTAATTTTGCAACTTTTTTTATTTCGGCGAAAATAACTTGGCAACCTTTAAGCATATATACAATAACGTTAAAGTAGCTTAAATATGACTAAAATCATTCAACTTTATTTTTAACAAAATTCAATTTTTGCCAAACAGAATATTTCACTTTATTGTGAATAAAATCAATATTTGAGTAGTCTACCTGCAAACACCGCTAAGTCAAAAAAAAAATCTGTAAAAGCCGCCATATTATTTGTTTTTATACTGCCTCCCTAAGTCCTTATCAATCTCTTTCAAAACTCTGTAAGTTACGCGTAAGTTCTGGTTATACATTAGGGTGGGTCAAAAAATATGTTTTCTCTTATCGACTTCTAATAGCGTAAATATGCTGTAAAATATTATTAATTTATTTTTAGTGTAAGAGCCCGCGCTTTGACCTTCAATTTTGTTAAATTTTGAATATAGCAACAATAGAATTGTATTGCAGAAAAGCATATTACTGTATTTTAACGACTTTTAGGTTCGTGAAAATAGTGTCAGAAGCATTCATGACTCTTTGCGCTAAAAAAGTCAAGCGATGGTTTAATATAGACGAAACTTGAATCAAGACGAGAGATGCCCGGATTTGACAGTAAACAAGATTTTGTGACCAAAAAGGATTTTATTGTTTTATGTTGTATAAGAACCAAAGTTTTATTATTTTCAAGTTTAATTAAAAATGTTTTCAGTCCTAATTAATAATAATTGATAGTAAATAAAATATTAAAATTTAAAAAATGGACTTTTTTCAAATATTCTTAATTCTTAGGAGCTCATGCGCGGGCTCAAGATGACACTTTTTTGACCTTTTTTTGCAATTTTTATTTGTTTTAACGTAATACAAAAAAATATTGCTATTAGAATATGATTCGAGAACTTTTATTTTTTCTCATACATCAGTGACCCACCCTATTATACATATTTAATACTCCTGGAAAACTCTCCATATTGTTACGTAGTAACTTCTAGTCCCAATAATAAAAAAAAATTACAGTTATATATACCATCGTAGAGCATTCATTTTTGCCTCCCCACCGTATTTTTGGAAATATCGAAAGGGCAACACGGTCTATAAATGTGATTAGAACCAGAAACCTATTTTGATATATTCCAAGAATTTGGCACGGTAATGAGACTTGGCTGAGAGAGTAAAAGAAGCAAATCATATTAGCACATTGGACCCGATTTGATAAATATTGGCGTTCTCGTAAAATCAGCAAAATTAAATAATGTGAGGAAACTACTCATAAAACACTTTGGAGACGATTGGGCTACCCTTGATAGTCTAAAATATTATAAATTTCTCCAAGAAAAACAAGATGAGGAAACTATTCGATTAACCGCCTAATATTAAATTCTTCGATTAAAGTTTTACCTCAAATAATTACACTGTGCAAGATATTGACACTTTTTATGAGACAAGCTGGGCCTCTGGCGTTTTAACCTAATTCGCTAGCTGTTTTTTAGGTTTGGAAAATGGAGAAGGTTGCACAACATATGTTCGCGTAACTCAAAAACGGCTTAGTTTATTGAATTCCAATCAAAATTCGATTTTGTGCCAAAAAAAAATCGATTTTTTGCAATCGAATTAACGTATGTGATTTTATACTGAAATCGATTATTGGGCTTTTAAAATCGATTTTTTTATGTTTATTAAAATTTTGGCAATTTTTAATTTGAATCTAAATTAAATCGATAAATTATGGGCATGCACAATAGAACTTCCCAGTAAAAACTTACTTTTTCAAAATGAATAACTTCTTTAACTCATTATTTAGTAGCTTTCTTCTATACATCTATTACAACTTCTATAACTACTTTTTTCTGGATGTATTTAAGAAAAAAATAATGACTTTCTTTTGAATGCGTTCTTTTTGGGACATCCCTTGTAAAATTCATTGGTTCTTTAAGTAGAATTGTAAGTAGTGCTTTTATGTTTTTCTGATTACTCAACACATTATTTTGTAGGCGAAGTTTTTACTGGGTTATTATTTTTGTGCGTGCATACGTCTGCAGGTATGCTTATGCAGTTTTGTAAGTCTAAAGTTGTAGTTTTACGTATTTACCTATTAGTACCCTTGGTATACTATCAACTTTAATATAAAAGCTCTTGTTCTTCAGAAATTAAAGTCATCAATGGACAGTGAACAAAACAGTCCTAAACATATCGTACCGAACCAAACGCTGATTTGTGAAAATCACCATGGCATTCCTGTTGAAATACGCTAATATTCAAACAGACCAGTGTGTTGGCGATATTTAAATCTAGTTATAAGCAGAGTGAAAAGAACAAAAAAGTATGTAATTTATCGGCACCAATGACATGCAAACGTTTGTTATCAAAACTAACTTAATAGCACCTTAGCAAAAAAACAGACGCTACCGATTAGGAACTATTGTCATAATCCTTTGAAATACTATTCATACATTCAGGTTTGTCACAGAAATTAATTCCGATCAAAAGTGATTTCGTTGTATGTGAACCAAGATACTAAATTACTTCCACTTTCGATCGGAATTAGTTTATGTGACAGGCCTGAATGACTTCATAAGAACGCAATTTTAATATGTGAAATGTACATGCACTTGTTCCTCTAAAGGCCATCTCAAAATTTACACATATTCACTTTTTGCAGGTAAATTATTAAAAGTAGTCATATCTACCCACTGTAAAAATCTAAGTTCAATTTATCTTGTAGTTGGCCATAAAATGCTAGTGTATCCCCCTTTGTGATATAAGGTATAAATTTGCAGATTAATCTTAAACGATTTTTGAATCGATTCTTAGGAGCTCATGCGCGGGCTCAAGATGACACTTTTTTGACTTTTTTTTGCAATTTTTATTTGTTTTAACGTAATACAAAAAAATATTGCTATTAGAATATGATTCGAGAACTTTTATTTTTTCTCATACATCAGTGACCCACCCTATTATACATATTTAATACTCCTGGAAAACTCTCTATATTGTTACGTAGTAACTTCTAGTCCCAATAATAAAAAAAAATACAGTTATATATACCATCGTAGAGCATTCATTTTTGCCTCCCCACCGTATTTTTGGAAATATCGAAAGGGCAACACGGTCTATAAATGTGATTAGAACCAGAAACCTATTTTGATATATTCCAAGAATTTGGCACGGTAATGAGACTTGGCTGAGAGAGTAAAAGAAGCAAATCATATTAGCACATTGGACCCGATTTGATAAATATTGGCGTTCTCGTAAAATCAGCAAAATTAAATAATGTGAGGAAACTACTCATAAAACACTTTGGAGACGATTGGGCTACCCTTGATAGTCTAAAATATTATAAATTTCTCCAAGAAAAACAAGATGAGGAAACTATTCGATTAACCGCCTAATATTAAATTCTTCGATTAAAGTTTTACCTCAAATAATTACACTGTGCAAGATATTGACACTTTTTATGAGACAAGCTGGGCCTCTGGCGTTTTAACCTAATTCGCTAGCTGTTTTTTAGGTTTGGAAAATGGAGAAGGTTGCACAACATATGTTCGCGTAACTCAAAAACGGCTTAGTTTATTGAATTCCAATCAAAATTCGATTTTGTGCCAAAAAAAAATCGATTTTTTGCAATCGAATTAACGTATGTGATTTTATACTGAAATCGATTATTGGGCTTTTAAAATCGATTTTTTTATGTTTATTAAAATTTTGGCAATTTTTAATTTGAATCTAAATTAAATCGATAAATTATGGGCATGCACAATAGAACTTCCCAGTAAAAACTTACTTTTTCAAAATGAATAACTTCTTTAACTCATTATTTAGTAGCTTTCTTCTATACATCTATTACAACTTCTATAACTACTTTTTTCTGGATGTATTTAAGAAAAAAATAATGACTTTCTTTTGAATGCGTTCTTTTTGGGACATCCCTTGTAAAATTCATTGGTTCTTTAAGTAGAATTGTAAGTAGTGCTTTTATGTTTTTCTGATTACTCAACACATTATTTTGTAGGCGAAGTTTTTACTGGGTTATTATTTTTGTGCGTGCATACGTCTGCAGGTATGCTTATGCAGTTTTGTAAGTCTAAAGTTGTAGTTTTACGTATTTACCTATTAGTACCCTTGGTATACTATCAACTTTAATATAAAAGCTCTTGTTCTTCAGAAATTAAAGTCATCAATGGACAGTGAACAAAACAGTCCTAAACATATCGTACCGAACCAAACGCTGATTTGTGAAAATCACCATGGCATTCCTGTTGAAATACGCTAATATTCAAACAGACCAGTGTGTTGGCGATATTTAAATCTAGTTATAAGCAGAGTGAAAAGAACAAAAAAGTATGTAATTTATCGGCACCAATGACATGCAAACGTTTGTTATCAAAACTAACTTAATAGCACCTTAGCAAAAAAACAGACGCTACCGATTAGGAACTATTGTCATAATCCTTTGAAATACTATTCATACATTCAGGTTTGTCACAGAAATTAATTCCGATCAAAAGTGATTTCGTTGTATGTGAACCAAGATACTAAATTACTTCCACTTTCGATCGGAATTAGTTTATGTGACAGGCCTGAATGACTTCATAAGAACGCAATTTTAATATGTGAAATGTACATGCACTTGTTCCTCTAAAGGCCATCTCAAAATTTACACATATTCACTTTTTGCAGGTAAATTATTAAAAGTAGTCATATCTACCCACTGTAAAAATCTAAGTTCAATTTATCTTGTAGTTGGCCATAAAATGCTAGTGTATCCCCCTTTGTGATATAAGGTATAAATTTGCAGATTAATCTTAAACGATTTTTGAATCGATTTTGAGGTTCGATTAATCGATTTCAAAAACCAAAATAAAAAAGTCGATCGAAGAATCGAAAATCGATTTTGGAATCCATTTACCATTCCCTACTTCTAGTCGATTCCAGAACATTCTGTTCTAGTTATTTTAAAATAACTGTTATGCATCTAAATATCGTCAACAATTACAGTGAAGCAAATAACAATTTTAAACTAATACGACATAAACTATAATTTACAAGATCATTTTTAACTAAAAAAAGTAACGGCCAACTGCACCACGTTTAGTTAAATCTAACTATTACTTTAACTTCCAGTCAACAATACATTTTTGAAAGTCATAGCTGATAGTGAATTAAAACTGAACTTGCTGAAATTGGCTGTAATAGTGCTATATTCGGCTATGCCGAATCTTATATACCCTTCACCATGGTGCGATAACAGGAAGTTATAAAAATACCGTTCTTTAAATATAAATAATTAAATTTTGTACCAAGCCCACTTGTCCAATCCCGCCCACATTTTGTCGGATGTTATGAATTGATAACCAAGATGCCTTTGTACTCGTCCAATCTAGCCCACATTTTGTTGATGTTGTGAATGGATAACCACGATGCCTGTACCTAATTTGGAAACTCTAGCTCATGCTGTTTTCAAGCTTTACAAAAATCTATAGTCCAATCCCGGCCACATTTTGTTGGATGTTTTGTATTAATAGCCAAGATGTTTGTACCTTATTTGAAAACTTTGGCTCTTGCCATTCTCCAGATATACAGAAATCTATAATGTCTTTGTATGGGGAGTGCCACGCCCACTCGTCCAATTCCGCACACATTTTGTCTGATGATATTCATAAAAATAAAATATAAAAAACAACAGCAAGGAATTTTCTTGTAAAATTAGAGGCAGTCGTGGTTTTTTGCTCATATCATACCATTGTTAACCGATCTTGATGAATTTCAATAGCAAACAATTCCGGCAGCCCCCATCATATCTAGGATCTTCGGAAAACCCACTTCAGCGGACAGACAGACGGACATCCTAAAATCAAATTCGCTACTTATAAGGAGCCAGAATATATATAGCTACTTTATAGGATCTAACATCAATATTGTAAAAATTACAATCGGAATGACAAACTTATACATATATGTATACTCTTTTCCACCACCTGTGGTGAAGGGAATAACAATAAATAATTCTTAGATGAATCTAGTTTCGTAACAACACTAACCCAGTTTTATTATGCGAATGTGTTCCATGAATCAAATTTCAATTTAAAAAACTTTCTTGTAAAATTGTTTGTACATACAAAATTTACTTCATCGCTAACCAAAGGATAGCTAAAGTAAAACATTTAGCAAGAAGATACAAGATATTCTTTTAGTGTATATGTAATATCATTCCATATGAGGGGCTTAAAGCACAAGGGGTTCAAGTGATTTATTTTAAATAATGAGACTGAAGCGGTTGTTTCGCTTGTGCTCCAAAGGAAGCAGGTATTTTAATGTCAAATGCTTGAATTGTTCACTATATCTAGCGTCCGGATGAGAATCCTACATTCACTTCTTGTGCTCTGAACAACTTCTCCGAAATATACCTATAATTCCATATGTAAACTCAATTTTAGAAAAAGGCACTTAGCCCCCTTGTGCTCTAAGCCCCTCATATGATATGTGCATTCCTTTCGCTTCAATGTTAACTAATGGTTGGCTTTGGATTGGGACTATTGCAAGAAAGCGTAATAAATTGAAATTTGATTTATTGAACACATTCGAAAACTAAAAATGGTTAATTTTTTTATTTACTTTAATCCCTATATTTTTCCCTTCAAGTGTTTCTTGGAATATTTCTTCAGAAATATGTTGAATAATAAAGGGGATAGTATGCACACCTGTCTGATTCCTCTTGAGATGGCAATTTCGTCAGGGGCCAAATTATGGCATTCGATATTGATCGAAATTTCTATTTAAATTGTAATGCAATTTCGATAGATATCGAATGCCGTAATTTGGTCTCCAACTCTTTGCCATCTGATTCCAATACTGATTTTTAATGCAGCGTAGTTCTTTCTCACGTATTCCAAAAAAAAGTTAAAATTGCCATTTGGTTGTCATGTTTGACAGTGTCGAAAACTTTCTCGTAATCGACAAAACACATTAAAATGTCTTTTTGGGCATTTCGAGAGTTCTGGGGCAAATTACGGCATTCGATATCAAACGAAATTTCCGTTTTATTTGTATTTTAATTTCGATCAACATCAGACATAGTCTTTAATTTTTAAAAAATGTAGAACATATTTTTAGGCTTAACTGGTGGAATATAAAACGTTACCTTTAGAATAAAACTTCATAATAACTGCCTGTTTTTAGAAAATGAAAACAAATTTTTGTATTTTATTGTTGTTTTCAATATAAAGGCCATGTCAGATACAACTTTTGCTTCGCGTTGCGTTAGAGATTCGCTTTGACATCCAAGATGAAATATTCATACTTATACGAAACATGTCACATAAAGAACTTTTAGCGCAGAGCGAAGCGAAAAGTTAGGCAACTCTCATCTTTTTGCGCGCTTTGACAGTCTGCTAGTATAATTTTTTTTATTTATTTAGTTTTAACAAACAATTCGTGTATGTTGTCAAAGTGTTCATTGTGACATACACCTTTTGCGTTACGCTTTTCTGTCAAAGTTAGAAACGTCACGCAAAGCGAAGAAGTTTTATCTGACACGGCCTTAATTTCTCACACGAAATTTTGTTTTCATTTTCTAACAACAGCCAGTAAAACAGTGTTTTCTATATATAAAAACTCTATTCAAACATAAAAACGTTTGCTTTTGACAATTAGTTCTTTGATTATAAAATTCTTTATTTTCCAATAAGGCCTGCAACGACACAGCATTCAGCGAAATTTATATGAAATTTTTTTATTGACAACAAAATTTGATGACTGTTACAAATATTAACAAATTCTGGAGGCATTAAATGTAAATTTAAGTCGCTACTTTCGCTTAAACTTAAATATTGGCGTCCACACCATCACGATTATAAAAAATATATACATACATACATACATCCGGTTTTTTAGATGAATTAAGTTAAGTTTTACCAAAAATGTTTTATTTTTGAATTAGTATTGTAAAACAAATTAAAAAAATTCATTACAGTGAATGTTCAGGAAATATAGGCTTTTTACAAAAAGCAATAATGGGCATGCAATAAAATATAGCAAATGTGTACTTTTAGATGAAATAAAAATATAACAGTTAAACAGCTAGACAGATTAATTGAAATATTAATTATATTTTCTTTTTAAAAAAGAAAGCCTATTGAATACATAATTTGTATGTAATTATTAGGGTGAACGATCGAATAGTATTCGACCGGTTTTAACCGGTTATTTTAGTTTTGCCCAAGTCGAATATTTTAAAATGTCCATTTTTCAAATATCGAATAAACCGGTTATTTTAGTAATATGAACCGGTTACTTTATTAAAAAAATGTCAAAACAAAATGAAACAAAAGTCAAAAAACATTATGAGCAATGTAAATACAAATCGCTTATACCTATAAGCGTGTGTTCTTGTAACAAAAACCAAAAACAATTTAAAGTACTACAAAAAAAGTTCAGCTTAAAAAGTAATTAGCAATTTGACAGTGTTATAAATACTATATATGTACATATATCTCTATAAAGATGTCATCTCTGGTGATATTTCGAACTGACTTAAAAGAAAATTGAGCTTAAACGGCCCTAAAATGATAAGTTGCAACAGTTCGTTAACGTCACGACAAACGTGTTTTCTTTAATCTATTACCAAACAGTCGTAGGCGTATTTTAAATACGCCAAACACAATAAGGGTGATTAATCACTTTTGATTAGTCTACAAGATTGACATAAATATACGCCAAGTAAAACTTAACCCTGTTCCAAGTAGTTTTTAAGAGACTGCAAATAATACTTTACGAAAATATGCTGCCAATAATGAATAAAAAACCTTTAAGTAGTTCTAGCATATCTTCATGCTTAAAACAAGAACATACCGGCGGAATCAACTTAAAATAAAATTGAAGGAATCAAAAATGTCCTAGAAGGGTTTAAATTGCGTGATCCACGAATTGACAGATATTTTATATAAAAAGCATGTTCATATTACTATTGTTTCTATAATGCTGAAACAAAAAAAAAATTGAATTATATAATCCTGGATAAGAGGTTTTGTTTGCCACTTTTCAAAAATATGGCTGAAGTTTACTGCTTAATATAGACATGCTATGTAAATCAGCAACAAATTACAACACATTTACAATAAATTTGGGAAAATGTATGTCAAATAATAAATTTAGTAAATTCCTATATTTTTAAAACCAAAGTTTTACAAAAATTCTAAAGCTGTGTTCACACCTATTAAATATTTGACTTCTACACATAACCACTAGTTTTCTTAAAGAATTGTTTGCTTTTGCAAAACGTTTGGCTAGAGCAAACATTATTTAACGGGTTCTTAACTAAATTATACATAAATGCAATTATCATCTAAGACATAAAGTTTAGCAAATAACTAGAAATTGTTTAAAATAATGCTTAAGTTTAATCAATTTACTGGTCACCCTTTTTTTTTTGATTTTATCGTCAAATATTTGTGGTCTGAACATACCTTAAGTCATATCTATGTAATTTGAATTTTGTATTTTAATTTATTCGAATTAAAACCGGTTAACCGGTTATTTTTAAAATGCTTAACCGAAACCCGGTTTTTTTAAAATATCAACTATTCGGAATATTCGAAAACCGGTTATTGAAAAATGTCGAATAATCGATCACCCTAGTAATTTTTGCTTTAAATCTAATTGCTAACAAATCTTGACAACACAATTGCTTAAAGGATCGTTTTTAAATATTTATTTGTTGTTTTTAAATATATGAACTTTTAAAACAAGCTAAATTGTTAAAATAAAATCTGTTTGAGATATTATTTGGTATTTTTATATTCGTATTTCGTTATATATTCATGTTATGTTATAATACTTAGGTGTTTTCTTCTAAAGAACTATTGTCAAGTTGGACGAGTACACCCTCTTCTACTTGCGGCGATATATCTAAACTTATACGGGGAGTACTTTCTCGGCTTGAGCTGGGTTGATTATCGGCAAGTTTACGTTTTTGTGCCTTTTCTTCGACGGCACGCTGTTTTTCTTTTTCAAAAAGTTTAAAATTTGGATCCTGCGACGGACATTCCAAGTGGACACAATGAAAGATTTCATTAGCTGTATTACGAGTACCAATAATGCGTATAAATACCACTGGTAGGGGATTGAAAGAAAAGTTTTGCCATGATCTAGCCATTTCATTGCGCTTGTCAACTACCATAACCCAATCTTTCTGATTAGTTGATGTTTCAATGTAGAAACTGTAATTACGATCGTCACAATCCCACAATAACAAACGCATTGAACCAATAATATAGGGTTGTCCTTTTAAGAAAAAATAAAATAAATTATAAAATGTTAATCAGATTTAAGGCCCCTATTTCGGTTTTCAACTCAACTCAGTTGAGTTGTAATTTCTTAATTTTTAATTATGGTTTACAACTTTGCTATATTGCGGTTGTAAACCGGTTCCAAACCGTAATAGGGGCCTTAATCAGGGATGATAAAGCCGGTACAATTGTACTTTTTTCAGTACTATTGGCATTGCAAAAGAACTGAAGTACTCCAATGACATTTTTAGTACAATTTAAAAATTTAAAATGCTTCAAAATATAAACATTTTGGTCAAAGGTTGGATAATTGAAAAATTAAATTAATGAACTAACGTTTCCAGATATCAGAGAATTGCTGTACAAACTTTTTCGGCAAATATGGAACAAATTTTTCAAGTCTAAAAAATTGGTTAATTGCCAAATATAATATATATTTCAAATAAGTATAAAATTGAATTTTAATGCATTGGATGTTTTTTTAGATGCACGAGAACTTAAAATGATAACACAAGACAAGCTATGGTTGGAATGAAATTTTTTATTATAATCTGATGGATAATTAAATGGCATTTATTTTTAAAATCTGATTTCAGGCATATGTCTACCGTGATACAAGTTACGCGGTCCATTCTGTTCAATTTTGGACCACGTGTGGCGTAAGTGTTGCCTTGAATATTTGAAGTTATCCAGATGCGTTAAATCGCACGAACGAGGGGCCAGTGACAGAACAACTTCCTGAAATTGTTCTCGCTCCAAATACAGCAATTTTGCTTATTGACGTAGCCTTTTATTCACTTATCACTAAACACAATTCTTTGATAAAAGTGCGCGCGAACAGGTTTATTTTTTCAAAGTAAATTTCCACAATTTGGAAGCGTCGTTGTAGACTCAAACAATTCATAATGACTTGCCAAATCTTACTGAACAGAAATGTCTACATAGTTTGACATTCTCAGCTCTCTATCAGGTCTGCTTACTTGTACAAAAACAAAAAAACGATTCTTTTTAGTTGTTAAAAATTTACTACCACATATACAAAGCAAAAGGAAACCACGTGTATGTGTGGCATACCATAAAACTATGCATGCACATGTAAACAACTTTTGACAACTAAAAAGAACATAAACAATGATCACCAGGCTTCTTGCACAGACCCTTTCAATGGGCCTTGGTTACGGATATCAATAGTAACAAATAATTTTGGGTTTAAGTACAATAAGATTTGAAAAAGTACAATTTTTTACTGAAATAAGTATAATTTTGGGAATGTCTCATCCCTGGCCTTAATACTTAAAATAAATTTTACTCACCCAAACGTACTAATATTTCACCACTATCCAATTGATGGCAGGTATAACCCGAGTCCCAATCATAATCAATAAAGTTGCCATTAATTAACGCATTTCTGGTGCGGCTAACACCATCAACTACTACTGCACTCATCTCAATGGTGGCCACATTAGCTGTCGGTGCCACAATACCATTAATTACTTTTGGTAAATTCGTCGTGTACATTGCTTCCAAGGCCACTACATGAAATACTTTATTCACAGTATTATATGTACCCACCAACTTGATATAACGTACGGGGCGTGCTTGAAAATATAAAAATTGCCACGATCGACAATGATATTGAGAATAGTCAATAACTCGATCCCATTGGATTTGATTGACAGAAACCTCAATGTAATACGAATAAGCACGATTATCACGATCCCACAGCAGCAGTTTTATATGATTTATTATACAAGCTGTACCTAATTCCACAGTAACACCACTATCATTGGTGTCTGTAATACAATGGCGCGTAAAGCCTATTTCCATGTCATAGGTGGTAACATCTTCGTTTAATAGCTCTGCACGACATTCGCCTTGTATGGTGCGTGAAACAAATTTCGCGGTGGCCACGTTTTCCTCAGGCCACAGTTGAGCCCTATAGGGTAAATATTTAGATGTACTTTGCTCTTCTATGGCGTCCAAGAGTTTATCGGGGTTTAAAATGCCTGATGGACGCACAACTTGCAAAAGATGCTCGAGATTCATTAGTGGCAAGCGAACATATGAAACGACAGACTGTAAGCAAACAAATTCATTTGGATTTTTATTAAAATTAAGAAATAAATACTGTAATAGATTTTTGTTGAGATCATTTAAGGAAAAATAAAACAATAGAAGTGAATACAAACAAGTTTGTTACATATTATTGTGTTAAGCCGTTTATACTTAGGCCCTAATTGTATAAAACGCAACGCCAAAGAATTACATTGAAAGCAAAAATTGTAATTTTGTTGTTGCTTTCTACAGAAATTCATATACCGTTTTTTCATTGTAATTCTTTGGCGTTGCGTTTTACATAATTAGGGCCTTAATTATAAATCGTATTTGCTCATGTCGCTTTCATAAGAAACCAGAGTATAAAAATATTTTAAATCATATCGAAAGTTTTAGGTGTGTCATGTCGAATCATATTTTCAATGCGAATAAAGAATTGAGAACCAACCGTATTAAGTTGAAGGTATAAACGGTGTCTATGATGTCTAATTTTCATATTAACTTACACCTGTTATAAACCGATTATTTCATTGTGTTTCAAAGGTAACTCAGGTACCGTATTAAAAATTACTTTTCTCACATTTTATTTCCTTAAGCAATACTAACATTTATTTTTTTCCATTTTTTTTTTTTTTGAGCAAAAATAAAATTTATTCTTTTATTTTTACGGGCAAAAATAACAGTTATTTTCTTCGTGTTGTAATATTTTAGTTGACCATAAATATTTATTTTAATGCGCGATCATCATGGGTTTGCTTATGCACATTTAATAAATATTTAAAGTAAATAAATGTACGTGTTAACATTTATTTAGAAAATATCTTATTTGTGCTTTAAAAAATAAAAATAAAAAAAAAACTTATTTTTGCTCGAAAGAAAACAAATCCAAAAAAAAAACTGTTATTTTTAGTCAAAAAAATTAAAAGCAAAAAATAACTTTTAGTTTTGCTAAAATAAAAATCAAAATATAAATTATTTTTCTGCAAACAAATAATACATAATAAAAAAATAATTGTTATTTTTGCCCAAAAAATTACTTTTATTTTTACTCAAAAAATCAAAATTTTTTAAAGCAATATATTTATTATAAACTAGTTCGTAAGGATCAATATGGCATAATTGAATCAGTTTTCCGACATTTTCTTTTATGAACTAAATTCGATTTTCGACAGCAGTCGCATTAGCTGTTCGAACAAATTTCCATATGGTATTATGGCGCACTATCGATAAAAATTTACTATTGTGGTTTAGTTTGTTTACAGTAGTACAGCTGGCACTTAAAATAAAAAATTTTGGTTTACAAATCTAAAAAATAAAATAAAAGTTAAACGTGACCACGACAGAATTATTGTAGTTTCCAACCAATTGAGCTTCTGTTGGATTTCATTCTACTTTTTTACACGATGTCCAAAAATAATTTTGTTTCATAAGGAAAACGAGCCTTTCCAATAGCTGTTCATGACGTTGGACTTGCATTAAATGAACAAAACTGATTAAGAATGTGGTATTTGGTATGCGAACACAAAAAATTTTAAAAATATTAAAATTGTAGGGTATTTCTTTTTTGTTGACCTGTGTTGTTATGTGTGATTATTTATTTGTTTCGGCTAAAGGTGTTGGATCATAAAATTAAAATAAAAAACAACTTTTTATTTTATTTAACCCAGCATTTACACGTGAAAGTAATTTCATGAAAGTCGCAATACACTCACAATTTTTCACTAACACATTTACATTTTTTTACTTTCAGTCCAACTTTCAGCTTGCTTTCAATGAAAATTTCAAGAAAGCGATTTTTTGACAATTTCATGAAAACAAATGACAATAAACTAAGCAGTGTTGCCTATTTAAAATTTGCATTTGAAATTTCAGGATTGTGTTAAATTATAGTTACAAAAGCAGCATGTTTTGGACGTATATATAAAGAATTTTAATATATTTTTTTAACTACAATTATTTGAAACACAACTATTCTAATTAAAATGGATAAATATAAGGAAAATAAATAAAAATAAATATTAATTGGAACGAATGCCTAAAGTTCGGCGTGAGTATTTGTCTTGGCAACTCTGAAATTACAAATAAGAAAAACAATAAAAATGGAGGCAAAATTAAGCAATAAACAAATTATTAAATTAATAAATTTGTACCGATCCCACCCCATTTTGTGGGATATGAACCACAAATCCTACAGAAGGAACGACATTAAAAAAAAATCGTATGAAGCTATTGCAAAAATTATTAAAATCCTTGTCGTCGTCTTCCCACAGTAGGTCTCTCAGTAAATTCGCTTCCACATCGAATTCACATCTTTTTATTAATAATGGCTTAACCCACTGCCTCCTATTTACTGATTTTTTTATTTTCATATCTTTTTTTTTGTTTTGGTTTTCAATTTCTAGTTTTTTTAGTTCTAAAACTAAAACAATTTTTGCCACTTTGCGCTTTGACGACATTTTTCAAATGAACTTTCACTTTCCTGTGTAATCGAACAAGAAATTTTCAAGAAAGTCGTCTATTTCATTGAAATTTTTACTTATAATACATATACAGAAATTTCATGAAAGAACGTTCATGTGTAAAGGCAGTGTTAAGCCGAAACAAATAAATAATCACAATATTAAAATTTTCAACAAGTTTTTTTAATTTATTTGCACCGCAGCACTGTGCGAAATTCAGGAAGTTTGGCGGAACTTTATTAAATTTTTTAAATACATAAAATGCATAAGATTACTCATTATTGCGGTTGCTTAATATCCCACCTCAAAAACCTCATACTCGGTTTGGGGATTTACCCTGCGAAACAACTCCAAAATACACCTGAAAGTTGCATTTTTTATTCAATTATACTTTTTGCATACAGAAAGATTTTCGATTTGTTTCAGTTAATAGAGTGGTACATACAAACGGCAGTGCAGTAGGCCATGATTTTTACATAATTTATTTTATGAGAAAATTGTCAATTATTGGCATTTAAATAATTGCAAAATCGTTTCGTACTCGTGTGTGATTTGTTCACTAAAAAAAGTGATTTTTAAGAAGTAAGTAAATTTAGTTTTTTAACTTCGTTGGAGATATTTTGCGATCTTCTTTTAAATTAAACTTTTTCCAGAATGACTTTGCAAATTTCATATAACTGTATTTTCTAAAAGTGGAAGGAAGAACCGACATCGGATGCCATCATTTGTTTTGTTTTGGAAAAAATAGGCTTACCAGTGCTAACATCTGACGCTCTGTACAGTTCAAAGGCACCTGTTCGTGCGCTAGTTTGTAAAATACAAAAAAGGTGGTGGGAATCCAGTCGAAATTTAGCATAATTTCTATAAAAAAAATGCAACTCAAAGACTTAAAAAAACACATTAATTTTTATTAAAAATTTAAAAAAATCACAAATAGAACTGGTTTACATGGTTTAAATAATTAAGTTCCGCTAAACTCAAGAAATTTTGCACTGTGCGCAGAAAGCAAATTTGTTCTCGTAGAAAAATTTCGATGCACAAAAAAATTTTCGACAGTGCTGTCAACACATCGTCTGCCGAATGTAACTCATAATAAAGCATATGCCATTTCTTCAATTATTTCGTTAAAAAGTCCAGCTTGCCAAAAAATTAATTTTTTTGCAACCTAGAAAAAGTTTTTAAAAAAGCTTAGCGAATATGAGGCAGAATCTACTTGTTATGCTAAATGAATGTTGCAAAAATCGGACGTAAAAAATGACTATAAGAGTATTCACGTCACCATTTGCACCCTTGCAAAAAATCAAAAGTGCAAACAAATAACAACTACCACAAAGAAAATTATTTACGCACAACTAATTGTCTGTGTGGTTGTTGTTTTATTTTCGCACTTTAGCTTTTTCGCAAGGGTGCAACTTGTGACGTGAACACCCTTTATGTGTACATAAAAGTGCACTCTCAATGCATCTGATCAAGTCTCTTGAAATTAAAAACAAAAGGGCTGTCTGTCTATAAATGAAATTATTAAAGATGTCAGTAAAAAAGATTTTGTTGAAAAGTTTAAAAAACAGTTTTATTAGATCGTAAAAGCGGATTACAAGATTATTTAAAATAAGAAATATAATATGTATGTAAGTAATACACTTGCAAACACCGCTAAGTTAAAAAAAAAGTTTTTTAAAATGGGAGGCATTATCAATTTTGTCCAAAACTCCGTAAGTTACGCGCAGTTTATAGGTTAATATTCAATATTCCTGCAAAACTCTCTATATGGCTTGGCATTTCAATTTTAAAAACCTGGTTTAATCGATTTTCTCAGAATTTTGTTTCTTTTAACTTAGCGGTGTTTGCAAGTGGACTGCTCATATTTAAATGTAAGCGAGGCGGATCAATTTATTGACAAACTTTCTCCATCTAAACTATTAGCGTTGAAATATGCTCCAGTTACATCTTGCAATGTTGAAAGAGTGTTTCCATTTATTGAACTGTTTTATGCGGTAACAGATTATTAATTTTTGACAATTTGAAGAAACACGCAATTGTACTATACAACCAGAGCTACCGTTTTTGGTTATTTCTAACCAAAATTGGTAATTTTTTTTCCCTATGTGGAGATGTGAATTTTTCTTTTTGGTTCCTTTTTCTAAAATAATACGTATAAATACGTTTTTCTTGATACTCTTGAAATTATCGTTTTGTTTAATTTTTGCAATGTGCACTATGATTTTCTCATTATTTGTTTCCAATGACAAAATTTTTTATACAAAAATATTTTTTTGAGATTTTTGTTAAGAAAAAAATTGTCATATGATTTTTATATAAGAAACGGTCATGTTCTGAAATTGAAATCAAATGAAGTTTTAATTGATGGAGATTTTCAATTATTTTTTTTTTTAAATGAGTGTAGTTTTTCAAAGTAAAGATAAGTGGTACTTAAAGTAGGAAGTGCAAAATATCACGCGGAATCGTTTTCAGAACACGAATGAATTACACAAGAGTAGTTTTAGTGTTGCTAAAAACTTGAATATAGGTAAAATGTTCTAAATGAAGTTATTGCCAGTTGGATATTTAAATATTTGGAACTACACATAGAAATGTTGATCATTTTTGAAAAATAAATTGATTTATAATGCATAACTGTGGCATTTTGACACTAAACATCTTAAGTCGAGATAAGATAGCAAAAAAGATTTTTAAAACAACTCTGCGAAAATATCATTTTGATTAAATATTAAAATAAACCAAAATTGATTAATTTTGCTTATAATACAAAATTTTAATAACGTAAACAAAAATGTTTTTTGAATGAAAATTCGCATGAATAACATTTTTATCAACTTTTTAAATTTGTCTTAAGATGTTTTGTCAAAATGCCACAGATATATGATTTCAAAATTAATGGAATTTTCTGTAAGAAAGTGGCTGTGAGTTTAAGAAATTTTACTTTTTGAGCCTTGTCGGTGTGTCTATTTATTGGAAGTTGTTCAAGTAGAAGGGATATTTTCATGACTTCTTTAGCACTTAACTACTTGAATGAATTTAAAAAGCCTTCCAAAATTCGAATAAATTTTAAATAAGTGAACCAATGAAAAATTACAAGCAATGCACCCTTTCAACTCTTATTTTGGAATTAAAATGTTTCACTATAATATTATAAACAACTAGAGGAGCCGGCGAACTTCATCTCGCCCCAATTTTAATACTTTAGACAAACTTTAGAGTAATAATACAACACAAATATTAAAATTTCAAAAGTTGTATAATGCCATTTATCGGATTTTGGCATTGAAGTCAATGAGGTTGATTACACGGGTTGTTTTTTAAGACTTTTCGTTATTCGTTATATTGACTGGTTGGGAGAAAAGTAAGGGAAACAGAAAAATGTTAAACTTTTTCTGAATAAACTTTGACGTTTACAAAAATGAAGTGTCATCAAAGAAGTTGAGTGAAGAGAACCAGGGTTTAAAAAGCTGCAGTCAAAATCAAAAAATTGCTTTTTCTTCCACTTTCTGATTTTTCATTGGACGAAAATAAACCATTGCCTTTACTTCTGATTCATTAAATGAAAACAGTCGTAGTAAAGGCAAAAGCAAAAGACGAAAAGTTGAAAACAACAAAGAACATCTTCACTCGACATGTTCGGAAGTGTTTCGTTTGACAGACTGAAACTTTTAATAAATACAGAAGTTAACGAAGATGGGACGTTGTGTTTTTTTCCGCAATTTTTTTTTTTAATACATGTGTACATAAATACATACGTTTTATTTAATTTCAAAAAATTAAAAAGATTGTTAAGCATTAAAACAAATACATATGTATGTATTTATGTACACATGTAGGTATTATTTAAAAAAAAATTCGGGAAAAAACACAACGTCCCATCTTCGGTAACTTCGGGATTTTTTAAAAGTTTCAGTCTGTCAAACCAAACACTTTCGAACATGTCGACTGCCGATGTTCTTTGTTGTGTACAACTTTTTGTTTTTTGCTTTTGCTTTTGCCTTCACTACGACTGTTTTCATTTAATGAATCAGAAGTAAAGGCAACAGTTTTTTTTGTCCAATGACAAATGAAGATGTCGAAGTTGCAGCACAATCTTATGACTTTTAGTATCTCAACTGCAGCTTTTTAAACGCTAAGAGAACAAAGGAAAGACATTTCAATGAAGCGAAGTCCGACGTCACTAATCAGTTTTTTTTTTTGCAGTTCAATAATGAAGATTGACTTTAATGATTGAGTGAAATTTGTTTAATATATACATATGCAAAATGCATGTACATAATTCTTGATGAAAGTAATGAAATGTTATTAAATTAATTGTTATATGTACATTGTTTACTTTGTAGAACATCATGACTACTCACTTTTCGTTTTCTGCGGGAAGTCAGATATAACTAAAAAAATATCACTAACTTTAAAACTCAACTAAATTTTGGACGCGCTTAAATTAATTAATAATACATTCCCATAATGCATATAAAAATTAATATTAATCCCCAATGAAAATACGTATTAAAATCATTAAAGATTCATTGCTTATCATTCACACTCACTGAACTATTATTGGTTCTAAGCAATATTTTAAATGACGAGCCATTTACCTAAATGTGAAACCATGCTCGCCAATGACACGCTAATGTTAAAATCATAAATGTTTCACCAAAAAAGAACCAGTGCATTATCCACGTAACCTTTACTTTACTAATTATACAATTGGGGATTCACAAAGTGTGCTATCCAGTCATATCGTCATAATATCCTAAATAATATTTTACAATTGTTTAAAATAAATGTTGTTGTATTTTAAACAAAATAAAAATGTTAATGCTGTGTTTATTGATTCGTCATAACTGTACAGTAGAAATCTTAATTATAAGCGGGAGCCCACAGCAGTCCTATATATTTCTTATGATTATTTTAGGACATATGACTTTACAACTCTATGACTACCTAGTGAATCCCCCAAATGATTTACAAAATATATCAAATAGAACAATTTCGAAACAGTAATAATAACAATTATAAATTTGAAACAAAATTTACAAACAAGAGAAAAAATGGGCGGCATGAAAAACCCCCTAAAATATAGCCCCCCAAAAAATAACGAAATAACCCCCCAAAAGTTTGTACAGAGAACAACAACAAAAATTGTTGGGGCGTTATTTTATTTTGTTTGGGGTGTATTGGGGTGTTCATATGAAATAACCCCACAAAAATCATTTTGAAATAAAGCCCCAATTTATTTTTGGGGGGATTACTTCATTTTTAAATTCATAACGAAAACGTTTTTGGGCGCAAGGATTTCTTCCTCTATGATATATCAAAAACAGGCTTCGCGGGCGATTAACTGTTCGAATAAGTTAAAATTGCTTTTTTTGATTAACGAATAATTCGAATAGTTTATGTCGATTAATCGATTAATCTAAAATTTGTTTTTTCACACTATTAGTTCTTTTCAATTATGTATAAAAACAAGCCGGCATGCCGCGGCACAGTAACAAATTTAAAATATAGCATAGTACAAAGACTGAAACCAAAGAGTTTGGGAATAATTTTTAAAATTTAAGAATGTTTAGAACAGACTTTTACCAGATTGATTTCGATAGACAAAGAAGATAATTTTTTTTAAACGAATGCAAACAACCTTCTACCAGTCTTTAACAAGACTATTAAAAGTATTAAAATTGTTAAAAATTCAAAAGGAGATTCAAGTGGCCTAATGGAAGACTTTCAATGTTTAGAAAAGGCAAGAAAAAGAACAGATAAATTGGATATGCTTTATAACGCTTTACCTTAAATCTCTCCAACGTCAACAATAAGTGAAAGAATCTTTTCTAAATCAAGTTTCATCAAAACAAAATTAAGAAATCGGTTCAAACAAAAACTGTATATATTTTGATACTATTTTTTATTTAAAAAGTTTTCCTCTTTTATTACATGATTATGTTAAAAAATTATTCGATTAACCGAAAATAAAATTGTTCGATTAAATTTTTACCTCGAATAACTATTTTGGGGTTAATTCATTATTTTTTTGAGTCGTTATATTTTGGGGGGTTATTTCATGCCGCCGAAAAAATGTAGTACTCGTTTTAATAATATTTTAAATATTTGTAAATTAGAAAATATTTACAAACAATGCATTTCGCATTGTTTTAAATTTCGCCAAAACAAGCGCCATATCGTCTTCATTGACAGCCCTGCCACTGACAGCTAAAAATCGGAAACAATTTAAATTTTTCTTTTTTGTTATTTATAACTGTGAAGTACAAATTTCGTTTATTTTAAAGGACGTATTCAACAAGAAAGTACAGTCAGTCAAGCCCGACTATATGATACCCTACACTACAGTATTTTAAAGCACATTTACGAGAGTGCACCCTATTCGGGACCCATGGAAAACCATGCTTATGTGTCCATATGTATATATATGGATCTATCTATGTTTTAAATTTCATTAAAATCGGTTTGAAACTTTGCGAGAGGCTAAAATTGCCACCTAAATCGATCAAGTGATTTCGTTTTATGTGAAGCAAGATACGAATCTAATGTAGAGCATTACCATATCATAAAAATATTATTATTATTTTCAACATTTTTTATTTTTCGAATTTATTCTATGAGCTAAATTTCAGTTATGTATTTTATAAAGCTTTTTGTAATAGTCATATTCCTTCAATTTTTCAGAAATGACTTTATACACTATCAGACTATTATATTCGAAAAATAAAAAATGTTGAATATAATATAAAGTAACCTTCAGAAGGAAATAATTCCCAGTTTCTATTATTATTATTATTATTATTAAATTCCCGTTGTTCCTAGGGCCTCATATCATAAAAAATAGCTTGCTTTAAACATTTTGATTAACGTATGTGGTAGATATATAGTTACATATTTATTTTCAAGAATTTAAGACTCCTGTGTTCTGATTATGTATCATCTCATTTCCAAGCATTTTAATTAATCTCAACTGTGCTGGAACCTTTAATATTGCAGCATTTTTATTAATAAAGCAAATCCGCCAGAAATAAAAAATTTGTTGTTTCTAAAAAGGTTAATTAAAATCAATAAAAAAAAAATAACTGAGTATGGACAATTTTGTGCCAGCGTTAAACAAATTTTTTAATTAAGATTTTTGTTTGGAAACACCTTTACCGAACCCTTGTTTTTAATTTCATGTCATGAATTTATAAAAACATTTTCCAAATAGGTACCTACATATTAATCCATTATTATTTACCTGTACATCAACATTTTTATTGTGCTTGCACCACTCCCATACAGCTACAAATATCTGTACTTCAGGAGCAAAAAAAGAATCACGTCTTAAGACTTCTTCTAGAGATTCCTAAAACAAATAATTCATTATTTGAAACCATTCTGGCAGATTTATTAATTAACTCTCACTTTTGATAGAATCTTAAAAGATTCATGTTGCAAAATATCGGCAGCATTGCGATCCATAAATGTCAAACAAACTTTAGTTAACTTATCCAAATTATAAAGACGTGCTGCGTCTAAAATCGCACAAACATTTGACAAAGCAACATATTGACGCAAATAGTCCGATATGGCCAATTCCAATTCAGAAATACCATACTGGTTGGCCAAACCCAATGTATCCAATATGTTGTCTTCGTCCATTTGTGTCAGCGACAAATGACCGGAATAAATGTAACGTAGTAATGCCTTGAAAGCGTCTAAGGGTACCTTAAGATGTATTTCAGATTGTTTCGATTCTGAGAGGCCTCCATATAAAAGTGCACGAAAATATTCACTGCGGGCTGCCAACATAACACGATGGGCTGGTAGCCTTTGGTCTTCTACAATAAATGCTACATCAGAGTAGTCATCATTTAAGCATAGTTGAGCCATTTGGGCGGAAAAAAGTTCTGGAATATTACAGTATAGAAAATGTGAAACTGAGAAAATTTACGCACAACTTTACCTGTTAATTCAATTTCATCTGATCGTGGTTTATTTGGCAAACGTATGCCAGACATTTTACGATGACTTTGGCTACTCATGTCCAAATGTTTCCAAGATTTGGGATAAACATGCAATATAAAAATATTTTCCTTCGTTTCGTTTACAATAAGTTTTGTTAGGACTTTTCTTATTAATTTTTCTTTTGTTTGACTGAGTTTTTTTCATACACTTCCTTGTTTTTTTTTATATTTTTTATTGTTTGCTTTATTTATAAATACAATATTTTTGTTTTGTTTTTGTAATTTATATTTTATGGAAAGTCAAAAAGTTTTTAACAAAATTATTCCGGTAAAACGCAAAACTTTTTTGCTGCCAATTTCCGTTGGAATGGAATTTGTAGAATTCTGCATTTTGTTTTATTGGAAAGTAAACGGAGATGCTATAGACTTTCTTGCGGTGCTACCACCAGCAAAACTTTAAATTACATATCAGCAATCATGATGGAATAAGCAGGTGGCATCGTTACGGCAACAAATACAACATTACAACAAAAATGGAAATTATATCACCGTTTACGTCATCTGTAATTCGCTAAAGCTAATGCCCAGTTTTCAGGATTGATATTAAAACACATTTATTTTTAAAATCGATTTAAATACAAAATTCTTTTCTTCACTAAAAACTTAAATCAAACTTAAGTCACCGATGTGGTACACTTAATTTCAACTTAAGTTTCCATTGTAATATTTTAGCAAGGTGGCCTCAATATCATAACAATACAACAACAACAGGCAAAGCATTAACAGTCAGCTGTTTTTTCAGACCACCTTGTAGATAATTACACTTTTTTATATTTTTTTTTTTGTATTTAGTAGTGCTACCATACTTTTATCTTAATTAAATAAGACTTTTCAAATAAAACTCAAAAACCCAATCTGTTTTAAATACGATTTAAGTTTGTTATGAAAATTAACTTAATATAGATTTAAATACTATCCTGAAAATTGGGCATAAATCTCTATCGCTAAAAATCTAAAAAGTTGATTTAGCGATTTTTGGCTACGAATGCAATACTGTAACGTGGATTGCTAAATTTGGAATTGCCATAAAAATTTAATTCGCCGCAATTTTAGCTTTAATTTTAGAGCTAAAATTTTTCAATTCTGTATTCTCTATGGCATTTTAGCGATCGAGATTTAGCTTTAGCTATAACAGTGCAGCCACACGATCAAGATTTTCTTGATATCCTTTTACATATACAGTGGTATCCCGGTTTAACGAACTCTCGATTTAGCGAATTCGGGGTTTAACGAACAGGCAAAAATGTTACCTTAGGTACTGTGTATAACGAATTAAAATGCAATTTGTTACTCGATGTAACGAACAAATACAAATAATATACGAAAAAATTCGTAAAACTTGTTGAAATAAATAGATGGACTAGTCAGGCAAACAGATGTTGTCTTGACACACACCTCCTGGCATATATTTAGTTTTGTTTACAATGAATTATGTATTTATTATTGGTTTTTAGTTTCTGATAAGCAAAGCGTTTAATTACAGTTTGAATTTCTTTCGTAGCCTACTAAGACGTTTTGATTTGCATTTCTTTTTGGTTTTTGATCTTTTATTTACTAATTTGGTCACTACCTGCTGTAAACTTGTGAACTTTAAAAAATAGTTAAAGATAACGATTAACGTTAAAAAAAAATTTAAAATTTTAGATGAATATACAAATGATACCGGGATATTTTGGAAATTGCTTCCTGACAGGACTTATGTACATGCAGAGGAAAACAGCGCCCCTCGTCGGTAAAAGAAAGAAAAACTTTGCTGCTATGTGCTAACGCAAGCGGCTCCAAAATAATCAGGCCACTACTTATCGGAAAAGCACAGAATCAAAGAAGAAACAAAGTTTTACCATTGGATTTACATATGTACTTCTTTCTTATTTTTTTTTAAATAATTACTTTTTTCAATAATTAAGATATCATGTTAATTGCTCTGTAAATTTGTTGTTACATGTATAATTTTTTTTTAGTACTGGATTTAACGAATTTTTCAATTTAACGAACAGAGCTGACAATCAATTGTTCGTTAAATCGGAAACCCCTGTACTGTTTGTCAAAATTTCCAAAAATTTTAAGTTGTGACATAGGCTGCATTCAATTTTTGAGCAATTTACTTTCAAGAAGTCATCAAGAAAACAATTTTTAAAGGCAAACGAAAATTTTGCTCACTAAGTGCCGGTTCACACAAGTCCAGTCAAGTCAAGTCAAGACTTGAGCTTTTAAGAGAGAAGGGAAAAGAGAATGCCATTTCTTTTCCCCTCTCTCCCAAAAACTCAAGACTTGACGAGTCAAACTTGACGAATGTGAACCGCCACAAAGAGAATTTTAAAGGCGAGTTCGTATCAATTTTTATAAGTATGAGTGTATGTAAAAAAGTGTGAGTGTATTAAAACTTAGTAGGCAAAACTTGATCGTGTAACCCTCAAGTAAGCGATTTACAGAATACGGCTGCAGATTTTACAATATTGGTAAGCAGCGTTGCTTAAACTGCATTAAAATTGGCTAAAATATCTTACAGCTGTGTGAACATTGTAAGCTCATTTAATGCATCTGACAATTGCACCATTGTCAGAAAAATATTGCTGTTGGCAACGCCTGCTTACAAGATTGTCAGATCTGACCATCGTCTGTACAAAGCTTAACATTGGGCATAACGGATAAAAAATAACATTAAGCATGCAGGGTTAATATTATCAAAAACTTATTAAAATACAATAATCACAGCACAAAACGTGGACTTTTTGTAAACATAAACAAAACTTTGACATAAAATTAGACAAGCAATGTAAGAGCAAAAAATCGTCATCTGGCGTAGTGTTTATTTCACCATGTCAGCAATCACAGACGAGAACATATTTTACATGGCATTAACATTTGCCAGTACTGGCAAGACAGTAGCAATACATGCAAACTTTTTCACTAATACATGCACACTTTTCCAACTGTCTTGCCTACTGTCTAGCAAATTTTGCAGACAGTAAAATTGGACAGTGATTTGACATTTGCTAAGAGTAATCTGAAGTTTTGTTAGCAAAAGGGAAAAACATCAAAATGTAAAAAAAAATTTTAACATATTTTGCTTTGATTTCTTACATTTTAGTTAAGTGTTATGTTTGTTAACACAATATAGTTATTTTAAGCTGTTTTAAAGATGTTTAGTTCATATAACATTCATGTTTAACATATTTTTAAAAGTGAACTGTCGTAACTACTGTCTGGACGCCTACGACACAAAGACAGTTAGTAGTGTTTTTGGAAACTAATATGTATTTTCTTGCTGTCTCGCCAGTACTGTCAAATGTAAACGCTATGTTAAGCGACACAATGTCGCCATTTCTTTTCCCCTTTCCCCTAAAAACACCAAACTTGACGAGTCAAACTTGACGTGTGTGAACCGGCACTTATTGCAGTTACAAAGTTTCTTAAGCGGCCCATACACATGCAAAATTATTGTATATGGTTTCATTCATTCAATAATAAGGTGAACATAAACAGCATTGTACAATGTTACCAACAGACATCACTATCTTTTCATTGATCAATAAAAATCAAAAGCCTTTTGATTGTTGGGAATATATTGTGCCACCTTCGAATATCGCATACACAATGGTTATATATTTAATGCAATTGTTTGTATGAGCCGCTTTAGGCAAAGCTAAGTCTACACGATAAGTAGAATCAGCATATTTATGTCAAAAAATTTGCTTTT
Organism: Pollenia labialis; assembly: GCA_949318255.1. Taxonomy (NCBI): domain Eukaryota; kingdom Metazoa; phylum Arthropoda; class Insecta; order Diptera; family Polleniidae; genus Pollenia; species Pollenia labialis. The sequence continues at coordinate 117,245,590 of OX439142.1, forward strand.
AGTGCCAACATATCGTGTTGAAACCAAATTTTTCGATATTTTGCCAACGCACTAAGTATAAGTGTTATAGACCATAGAAGTTGGAAAAATTCTTAAACAATATCTTTTAAAGTAGAAATTGGATCTCAAAAATATGGGTTTCGCTGAAGAGTGTATAAAAAATCCTCCACATGGTATATAAAACATGCCGAATTATTAACCCATTAAAAACCAATTTTAAAAAATATTTTGATTTGCTAATTTATTTTAACAAAATAGCTCTAATCTCAAAAAATTTGTTGATATTTAGGTGGTATTTTTATACACTCCACCACAATAAGTTGGAAAGAGGATATACTAAGTTTGTTATTCCGTGTGAAACTTTTGTATTATCTACTCAGACCCCATTAAGTATATAAATTCTGGCTCCTTGAGTAATTTTAAGTCGATTTAGCCATGTCCGTCTGTCGTCTGTTGAAAACACGCTTACTTTCAAAAAACTCAAAACAAATAAACAAACTTGGTGTCAAATTGCTTGTAGTTGTTATCCTAAGCAGTTTGGGATTGAAATCCAGCAAAATTGGTTCAGTAGGATCAAAACTATAAATCAAAATGTGGAACCACCACCTTAAAAACTGTATAATTTGTTACAAAAAATTCATTTTATTCGACTGAAAATCACGCTGTAAAATTGCGTGAAGATCCGTTCATAATTTACACTAGGCCCCATATAAACCCTACTCCCGGGAAACTGTTTAAAAGTCCTAAACCGTAATAAATAATGCTACCAGAATAAAATGTAATATTTCATAGTTTTATAGGACTAGAAATCACACTAATAAATTTCGTGATGATCGTTCCATAATTTAGTATAGGCGCCAATAAAGTTCACTCTGGTAAATTAATTAAATACGCCTAAAATCGTAGCAGATATATTTATTGTGGTAACATTTCTTCCAACTTAGTTTTATATGATTCCATATTTAACAGCCTTCTAAAATTCACTGTAAACGTTAAAACTTATTGCACCGCTGTAGTAAAATTTATGTTTTTAATACCAGATATCACTTTGGGTTCATAACTTACCATGGCTCCAAAATAAATTCCCCTCCTGAAAATCATTTAAGTTCGGCTCAAGCTAGTTAAAATTGCTTTAAATAGCATACAAATTTCTGATGGTCGACCAACAATTTAATATAGCTCTAAACCGCAACCAATTTTAATGCTTACGTCTGTTTTTATAAAGAAAAACTAATAATAAATAGATGTCATATGGACATCACTCCTGAAATATTCGAACTGTCGGTGGAGGGTATCAAAGATTCGGCACAGCCGAATATAGAACTCTAACTTGTTTATAAATAGTATTATATAAAGAACACTGCAAGCTTTCATACAATATACGCATGGTACGGTTCCATATTATATTCTAATAAATATTTTTGTTTAATATATGTATATGTATGTAGGTTTAAGTATAAGTTAATGTGGTTATAATTAATACACTCTATGTAATTGTTGCAGTATGGGTATTTTAATATTTATGGTATGTCGAACACGGGTTTCGTTTCATTAATTTTATGGTATGTCAAACACCAGCTTCGCTTAGCTGAGATTATTTCCTTCATTTAAACCAGAACCCCTCCAAACTAAAGGCCCAACCAGAACATGAATGAGGGCGCTTAAGTCAACTTAAGTAGCTGTGCGAATACATATAAAACCTATATGGCAAGCTACAATGTACTTAATGATGCTTTTCGTCAAGTTTCGTCAAATGTCATTTGCTTAAGCAAAGTGCCAAACTGAACGCACATTCCGTACGAAAACAGCTGTGTATGTATAACAATAAAAAATAAAATAAATTTAAATGGACTTTTACATATTTGAATTTATTTTCCATTTTTTTTAAGACACTTACAAAGTATCTATTTTTAAATTCTTTACAAATTAAATAGCATAAAATAAACAAATACACGGCTGGACTTTTTGGTGCTTTTTAGTTTGAAGTACTCGTAAAAAAACAAAATATTGCACAAATATGCAACAGTGGTTAAATAGATATTAAGTACATTATGGCCACCTAAAAGTCTTTTTTTATTTGCTTATGCATTTGACAGACTTTTCGTTAATTTTTGACAGCTGCTTAAGCTAATACATGCATGTTCTGGTTGGGCCTTAAAAAAAATTATATTTCTGTCAAAAAAACCGATTGTTATTTAATTTTGCATGAACTCATTTTCTATGACAAGATATTATACTATGCAAACTCGTGATTATCGGTGTACAATTTACCATAGGCTGCATGTAAAGCGCAGCATTGTAATAAGCCTAAAACCTTATAAAATATCGATATTGTGGTCAAATTTTGTCCAATTTAGCTTTAAATTACTAAAAATAGCATAATTCAGTTTTGTGATAACAAATTTTCGAATTTTATTTTATTTTAAATATAATTTTCTATGCGAAAAGGCCCAACCAGAACATGCATGTATTAGCTTAAGCAACTGTCAAAAATTAACGAAAAGTTTGTCAAATGCATAAGCAAATAAAAAAAGATTTTTAGGTGGCCATAATGTACTTAATATCTATCTAACCATTGTTGCATATTTGTGCAATATTTTGTTTTTTTGCGAGTACTTCAAACTAAAAAGTACCAAAAAGTCCAACCGTGTATTTGTTTATTTTATGCTATTTAATTTGTAAATAATTTAAAAATAGATAGTTTGTGAGTGTCTTAAAAAAATGGAAAATAAATTAAAATATGTAAAAGTCCATTTTAATTTATTTTATTTTTTATTGTTATACATACACAGCTGTTTTCGTACGGAATGTGCGTTCAGTTTGGCACTTTGCTTAAGCAAATGACATTTGACAAAACTTGACGAAAAGCATCATTAAGTGCATTCTAGCTTGCCATATATGTTTTATATGTATTCGCACAGCTACTTAAGTTGACTTAAGCGACCTCATTCATGTTCTGGTTGGGCCTAAAAAAGGAAACGTTCGAAATCTAAAAATTTGGTTAAAATTTCTAAAAACTAAAAATGATATCAAAGTAAATTTTAATTTTTGTCTTTGTTAATATATCCACAAAGAAAAGTAATTTTTTATTTTTGAACATAGATGCATCTTGCAATTTATCAAACACAAAAGCTGAAAATATATGTTTTGGATGTGAACAAGAAAAAAAAACAATGTAGGCAAAATACTAATTTTGGAGCCATCCATTTGGGAAATTCACATATTTTCATAATTCTTTTTTATTTATCATTTATTTTAATGTAAATCACGTAATTTTGTTAAGTGTACTAAAATCGTATTTTGTTATCGTAACTCGATTGCAACTCTTTTGTCTACCATCTGGAAATCGCGTAAAAACCTAATGAAACAGCTGTCTTCTGATTTAGAAAATTTTTTTCTCTTTCTCGCATGCGAAATAAACAAAATACATTTGTAAGAAAACACAACAAACGAAAAGAAACAACGAAGATGCAGAAAATTAATAAATATTGATGAATACAAAATCAACTAGTTTTTTTTGATACTTTTTCAAACATCATCCGTGGTCATTATGTTAAATTGATTTGTTGTGTTTTCAAATAAAAAAATAAAAATAGAGAACGAACGAAAAAAAGATTTGGTGTAAAATTTACTTGGTTTTTGTATAGTTCTTTGCTTGTGTAATTTTATTTTCAAGAAAAAATACAGGAAACAAATCGAAAACTTATAAAAAATGTAAATTAAACAGAGAATAGTGAGAAATAAAATTTTCTGAAAGATACAAAAAAGAAAAGCATAGAGTGAAAATGTATTTTTCGAAGTAAACTGCGTAATTGTTGGTAAAGTACAAATACAACAAAATTAAAAAATAAAAATTACAATAAAAAATAAAATTCATGTGAAAAAATCAAGGAATATTAAAATCCAATAAGGAATTAGTTATATCAGAACTATAATTGGGTAACATTTTCAAAGTTTGCAAATAATTTTTCTTTGGTGAAAAATCGAAGTGCTTAGCAGAAATTACAACAAACACAATACCGAACTCAACAGCAATAACAACGACATTGTATACTGCAGCTAGCTGCAATTATGCCCTTCATTGAGAAAAAATTAAAAGAACGCAAGAATTGAATTTGTAGTTGTTGCTTAAGTTTTAATTTGAAATTTTTTTAATGCTGCTACATACATATGCATGTTTAATTTGTAGATGTGTTTATTTCCTCAGGTTTGGGTTAATAAAAGAACGATACAAATTAAAACTCGTAAAACAGGAATAAAATTTGTAATCCGTGTTAGTTGTATCCTTGATTTGGCTTAAATTAAAATTATTTTATCAAGCTCTTCTAATTAAAATAAATTCAGGGTTTAAACAAACGATAAATGTTTCTATACAAATTGAGCATACCTACATACATATGTACATATGTATTTATTTGTTATCTTGCACTTTAGATATTTTTATTAAGTCTTGTTCATTTTTTTTTTTTATTAATCTTAAATGTAGAGTGTATGAATTAAATAGCTCAAGTCTGTAAGATTTAATAATTGGTTGATTACGTTATTCACAATTCTAACGGTTTATTGATACATATTGAATTTTTTAAAGATAAAAACTAGTAGATTCTTAAAAGTTGTTACTTTTTTCTATTTAAACAACTTTTACTATAAAACGAAAACACAACTGCAGAAACAATAAAATAAAAACATAAACAGCTTTAAAACAAAATCAGTTCAAGGCCTTTTTGTGTTGGTAAGTGAAGTGGTAGTTTTTAAGCATTTTTTTGTATTCTTTCGAATTGCTCTTTACCGTAATATTTTGTTTGTTTATTTTGTGCATTTGAAAATTTACATTCACTTTGCTAGCTAATAAATCGATTTTAATATAGTGTGTATTTCTGTTATTCTAAAACTGCAAATAAATCAAAATAATTTTACACGTACATACAGTGCCAGTCAAAAAAATAGCACCAATGCAAGGTATATTTACACAAGGTAAACTCGTTGACCCATATGTTTGTTAGCTGTTTACCTAAGTTCTTTATTTTTTCCAAAAAATTTCAACGGTTCTTTTACAATGATCGAAGTTATAAAAAAACTCTGCATCAATGCAGTCAATAAAATAGCACCGAATGACAAAAATTCTTTAAAAAATATTAATAGTTGAAATAAAAGGAAAAAATCTGAAGGAAAGATACCTATTTGGTTTTTTTAAGTGAACTAATTCATCGCATATTTCATTATTTATTTTCATAGAAATGGGATGCGGAAAGCATTGTACACCTGAAAAACGTGGTATTATAAAAAATGATTACTGAGCACAAATCATATTCTGAAATAAGAAACTTGATTGGGTGCTCCAATAAAATGAAACACGTAGTTGCAAGAAAGTTTTGCCACCATTAATGGTTAAGCGTTTTGTCAGACAATGCAAAGTACCCCGTTTATGCCAGCTACAGAGCTAAAAAAAGGCGCTAAGTCTGCCTGCAAGTGTTAAAACTATTTGCCGGAGATTTCGAGACACCAACTTGAATGCCAGTAGTCCCAGAAAAGTGCCCCCTCTAACACGTAAGCATGTAGCAGAATGATTGGAGTTTGCTAGTACTCATTTGGAATGACCAACTGAAAAGAAGAGCAATGTTGATTGGAGAGATGAATCCAAGGTTGTTTTGGATGAAAAGGATCGCGATCTTACGTCAGAAGACCCCCTTATGCTGAATTCAATCCAAAATTCACAACGAAAACCATAAAACATGGGGTATAGGGGTGCTTTTCCTACTATGGATAAGGACCCATATATTGGATCAGAACAATCATGGATAGGCAACTTTACGTTAATATCCTTCAGGAAGTAATGCTACCATATGTTGCTAAGGGAATCATACCAGCAAACTTGCCAAAAGGTGGTTTCAAGACATTACAATAAACGTGATGGAATGGCCAGCTTAGTCCCCAGATCTAAATCCAATCGAGAACTTTTGGACAGATATAAAGAAGGGAGTATCCCAAATACAACCAACCAGTAACGAAACCCTTTTTGTGGCTGTTCAGCAAATCTGAAACATAATTTCGAAGAAGAGGTGACAAAATCTGGTGAAATCGATGCAAAAACGTTGTGCAGAGGTTATTGCCAATAATGGGCACGCAACAAAATATTAATTTCAATATGAGAAGACATATAAATAAAGAATTCCAAATCTTTAATTTATTCTTAGTTAAAGTATTTATTTTGAATACAATAAGAACTGAAGTGCTATTTTTTTGACTGAGTGTTTTTACAGTTGTTTTAAAAAAGTTAAAAATTTGATATCAAATAAAAAACCAAATTAATTGCTTGTTATTAAATATTTTTTGACAATCCTTTAAGTATCTTATGACAAGTATTCAATGAAATCAGTTTGACCTACTTACTAATATCTAACGAATTTTTTTTTTATATACTGGTGCTTTTTTTTTTTGACCGCAGCTGTACATACAAACATACCTATATTATACTCTATAAAGTATGTAAATAATTTATACATTGTATACCTACACACTTATATCCTGGGCTCTAATGAGAAGCCAAGTTGGTATAACGATGATCGTCTGTCCGTTGAAATATTAACACAAGGTATACTCATTTGGGAGCGTAGACATGATGCTCTGTAAAAATACCCGAGTTGTCAAAATTGTATTCAAATAAAAAAAAAAAACAACTCAACGCACACATGTAAAAATTTTGGCCCATACACACGAATTTGCCAATTGGGGCTTATGTCTTTCCGCTAACGAGTCTACCTTGCGTAAATATACCTTGCCTAAGAACAATATATATTTTTTTAGTGTTTGTGTAGACGAACACATCCCTTAGTACCTATTTTCAAGAAAGAGCCGAATATTATATATTGTTCTGTTCTTTGTTAAAAAGCAGAACACTTGTAGTGATACTATTGACAAACGTTATATTTAAATGTTCTAGGTATAATAATTTTTTTTACATTGATAAAGAAATGAACAAGCAAACAATTTTAGGAACGACCGCAGCACGAACAGCTTGTTTGTATTGTGTATATGTTTTGCTTGTGTAAAATTATTTTGCTGTCTTTTTGTATTTTTTCGTATGTGTACACCAATACCTCGCCTTGCGTCGTTTCGTTTTGCGTTTTTTCGAAGTTGCGTCGTTGCTGAATTAGTACTTATTTTCATTCGTTAGATTTTGAAGTTGCATTGTTTTGAGGTTGTCTTTATTTTTTTTTAAATTTTCTTTTTTTTTCTAAAAAATTACCACATTGAACCAATTTTTTGTGAAAGAAAGCCGACTTACGACAACAGCCACTATGGACTCATCAGACAGTGATTAATTTTTATATTGTTTTTTATAAATCAATTGAATATTTTATTTTGTTTTAATTGAATTTGTTATATACAACATATAGTATGTATGTATGTATGTAATAAAATTGTATATTATTTTTGTTTTTTAAATGTTTACTTTGTTCAATTTTCTTTTTAAAAAGTATTATTTTCGTAACCCTGGAACCTATCTTCGATCTTTACATAGTTTGCTATAAAAAATCATAATTCACTTTGCGTCTAGTTTTTTGGAACCTAACCACGACGCGAAGTGAGGATTGGTGTATTTCGTTTTATAAAAAATGTTTAGTTTTTTTTTTACCAACCAATAGGGTGCGAATCATTTGACACAAAATGTTTTATCAATTTGATGTCAAATTGGTATCAAATGTTAAATTTTCAATCAAAACTTGGCAATACTAAAGAGAAAAATGGCGATTAAGTTAAATATTTACTTCGTGTTTAAATGTAAACGATTTATTTCTTGTGAAACACAAGAATTATTTGTGAGTAATTACAATGATTAAAGTTTATTTAAATAAATAACGAATTTAAATAAAAAAATTAATTATTTTTATTTATGTCCCATATTTTATTATAATCCACATTTGAAAAACATTTGAGAATTACGTTTAAAAGCAAGTTGAAAATAAAGTAATTTTTCAATTTGAAAATAATTTCCCCTTTTCGTTGAGAATTCTATGATTTTCAAATACTTATTAAATATTTGTCGTTTGAGAAAACAGTTGATTTCAAATTATTTTCAATTTGAAATCAAACCTCCGTTATTGTTGGGGAAGAACATAACACTAAATCTTAATATAAAAGCCTGCTAACTTTGTCTCAACACATTTTACAGGAGACACAAAATCTTTTTGTTTTTCCTATTTGCTGCTTGAGAGGAAAACCAAAAATATAGTTGCTTTTACAAACTTCTAGACACAAATTGAAGAAAAACTACATGCTGGTCGCCGAGGCGTATCTTTCTCTACCACACGGCATCAAATTCTCAATTAACTTAAAAAGTGGAAAATAGTTACGAACAGTATTAAGGGTTGTGTTTGTCTACACAAACACTAAAAAAGAGATATCGTTCCTAGGTGTGTGAGTCGAACGCTAAATAATGCTCTGTTTATTTTCGAACACTGTCAAAAAGTACCCACGTTTGAACCATCACCTTTGTAGTAGGTTTTAACTATTTTTAAGCGTTCTTCGTTAAAACGATTCAAAATCGGAAATGGTAAACCTTTCATTAAATAATTAATACTTCAGTTGACAGATATTTACCAGCTGACAGCCTTGCCTGACTGTCAGTTTGGAAAAACTTGTACTACAATATTAAAAGCATACCTAAAAATTCCATAATTTAACAAAAAAGATATTTCATATTAATTTTATTTACCTTTTTAAAATGTGGGACAAAACCAAATATTCAAATAAGTGCTATATTTCATACTTTCTCTCTAAAATGACTTTTGTTTGTATAGCTATGTAGGTATTTACTAAAGAAATAAGATCTTCCAAGCATTTATTTTGGATTAATATATACATACATATGTATATTAGGGTGTCCCAAAAAATTTTTTCTTTCTGATTTTCATAGGTGCTCAATGAAAATTTAAAAGCTTATAGGGTGAAGTATTTTTGGTTTTTTTTTAAGAATTTTCGGATTAGGTTTAGAGGTCGCGCAAATGGAGTTTTCATAAAAAACCGTAGTTTTCGGCCTTTTTTTTAACTTTACTCATAACTTGGTTAATACAACGGGTTTCTTCACTCCTGAGGAAAGAGTTTTTAAAAAAAATATCCAAGCTTTATTCCTGTGTGAAAAACTTATAAGTTTTGGTGATGAGTTTACTCATTTAGATACTCTTAAATACAATTTTTCGTAATTTTTTCAAAAATTTTGTAATAACGCTTTACAACTTTTTAAGTTTAAATGAAAACGAAAAAAACTGATGATGCAGTTTGAAAGACAAATTAATTCTTATTAATACGAATAAACAATTTTTAAATTTGTTGTTACCGTTCCTGAGTTATACCCGTTTTTGTCTTTATACCCAGTATATGTAATTATAATCTGTTTGCCAGTTCACCAATCTTACCCAATAAAAAAAAAAAAAAAACTCTTCTTTTGCTCTGTGAAAAATCATTTATTAAGGTTCTTGCGATGTAGTTCTATACCTTGCAATAAATTCTGGAAATCAGTTTCAGAAGTTGTGACATTAATATAAGTATTAGCCAAAGCCACACCTCGTTCTGCCACATCATTTACCACTTGTAATTGTTGAACTTTTTTCTTTGCCTCTTGAAATGATTTGTTGGCTTTCCAATTCTCTGGATCTATTTTTAAAAAATCGATTGAAATATTGCAAGCTTCAAAAAAAGTTAGACTGGCTTTTGAAATGAATTGTTGAATTTCTTTATTTCTGAAGTTTTCTGCTGTTAATGTTACATTTGCTTCTTCATAATTGCTGCATGGAGTGTCTGCAAGTTTTTTTGTCATTAAGCGCAAAGTTTTGGTGTCGATACGGTCATCAAAAAACGCTAAGGCAGCCAATTTCGGAGTTAAATACCACTGATGACCTAGAAAAGTTTTAAGCGAGGCTTTTGCAACTGCTTTATTAATAATTTTATAACTATCCAATTCCTTTAATAGGCTCAGATCATTGAGAGGAGCATATCGAGGGCACTGGCAGAGGTACCAATATTTGATATATATTCTTAAAATAAATGAAATAAATTCAAGCAAGGCATCAGCTGTTGATTTGTCTATACAAGATTGCAACTGGTTTCGGAAAATGCATATTTTCAAAGATAATATAATTTTCATCATCCAGCGAGCCCGATTGATAGCTCCTGGAGCTTTTACTGTTAGGTGGGGCATAGATTTATCACCCAAAAAGATTAGACAGTTAATGACAGTTAAAACCCAACTATAAAAATTTATGGAAATATACAATAATTATAACGAAAAAAGTATCACCATTTAAAGGTACAAACTATAAAAATAGTGTAACTCGGAAGCTGTAGGACAAAATTCCATTTCCATTCCATTCCATTTTTGTTTTTCTTAATTGTTTAGAACTTATCGGTATTCAAAATCGCGTCACTAGTTTGTATACTTTCATATAAATTTGAAAAGTAATAAACCGTTTTTTACAGAATTTGTTAAAAAATTACAAAAATACTTAATATGTGGAATCGTAATGGATAAAAATATTGCCGGAACTTAATGTTTTTGCATATGGAAATAAAGCTTGGGAAATTTTCTTTAGAAATATTCGGTCAAAAAATTAAATGAACGTCGTTATTGACAAAGTTATGAGTCAAGTTTGAAAAATGACCGAAAAACCAGATTTTTAACAAAGACTTGATTTGCGCGACCTCTAAACCTCTTCCTAAAAATCTAAAAAAAAATTCAAAAATACTGTACGCTATAAGCTTTCAAATTAAGCTTGAGCCTCTGACAAAAAAAATTTTTGGGACACCCTAATGTATATCTACAGAAGACCACGGTTATGACAAACTTAACGAATTATCAATTGTTAGATATTTTATGAGGACTGTTAATTTTTCAACATAACTAAATACGGCTTTATTTTCTTTAAATATTTGCGGCAGAGAAAGGGCCAAATCAATGGGTCCAGAAAAAATTGTTTGATATATCTGGTTCGTTATAACCGGGTTTCACTCCACTAAATTTTTGCGCACTTTAAAATATCAATTAACACTTGTTAAAACAAAAATCAAAAGAAAAAAAATTAGGAATAAAACTACGTAAACAAATGACAAGTAAAGTCCAACCGAACGTTCGTGTTCGGTGTCAGAATTCGGCAAAAAGCTATGTTCGGTTGTTGTTTGGCGTTCGGTAAGTTTTTTAATGTTACAACAACAATAAACAAGATCCATGAGCAAACACAAAATATATAGTGCGATTTTTTGTCTTGGAAGATATTATGACGTCACATACGTGGTGTAAAAACATCATTGGCTTACGTCATTTGTATTTCATGAGTCGCAAGTGTTTTTTTTTTTCAAATTTATTTATTGAAGATATATCAACAACACTCAGCACAAATAACTTTTATATAATGCTTAATCTCATAACACAATTTTATTCTGGCGTGTCCAAGATTGGCCATGGGTTCCAAATAGGGTACACTCTCGAAAATTTGTTTTTAAATAGTGTGTTGTAGGGTATCATTTAGGGCATGACCAACTATACTTTCTTTCTTACTTGTTTGTTTAGAGAACAATCTGTAACGAGCGATATTAAATTTTGTTCATAATGAAAATATTAAAATTTTTTTTTTTAAGTTAAGGATTATAAAGAAAAACTTATAAAGAAAAACTATATTAAAATGTAAGAAATTAAAATAACCACCTCCAACAATTCGCAGAATTTCGCATATTTTTACATTTTCCTTAAAATCGCTTCCGTTTTATGTCACGTACGATATGCACCTATTTTGCTCGATATTTTGGACAACAAGGTTCTAATTTTTTTTTCAAATATAGTACCCTCTACATGAAACACATGCATATTCTATAAATTGAAATAAAGTGGATAAAAATTGAACAAATTTTGAAATCGATATATACTTGATAATTGAGTGCCAAGTATCTTTACAAGAACAGCTCTTAAAAACAGGAAACCCTACAGTCATTTTCTAATAATTGAAATCGAAATATCGTTCGTTTTCAATTCCACTTCATTTTGATTTCTAGAACATGCCCGATACTGATAAAATTATTTTCCAGTTACAACTTTTTTTGCAAAACTCTGAAGTCATACAAATGTAACGTACGATGACATGAAAATGCCCATATGAATAAATAATAAATCACAAAAGTTAAAATTGTTTCCATTAAATAAAAAAATTTCCTTTTCGGGTTCGGCCTTAAAAATCTACTAAAGTTCGGTTTCGGCTTTGGCGTGAAAAAGTATGTTCGGTCGGACAAAATAATGATAAGAGCCAACCAAAACAAATGTTAAATATATGTATGACTGTGTGTGTGTGTGTGTGTGTGAGCATGCATTATTTGATGATCCATCCGTCCATCCCCCCATTAGAAATGTAAAACGTTTTTTATGGCCAGTTAAAATTATCAAAACAAAACCATTTTTATTTAGAAAATATGTTTGTGTGCATTTGCTATATTTAATCTTAAAAAAAAATAAATAAACAAAAAGCAAAAACATTTGAAAAATAGGGAAAACGAATAAAAAGTCAGAGCAAAAATTTCAATATAGGTAAAATAAATAAAAAGTAAACTTTCTTTGGAAGAAATGTTTACATCATAGCTAAACAACAATTTCTTTACTTCTTTCCCCTCTCACCAAAAAGCTGAAAGAATACTTTCATAATGTTAACCCAGGCTAACCATTATCAAGTTTGTTGAAAATTATACATACTGATATTTACAATTGATTGGTATGTATTTAAATATAATTTGAATTTTCCTCTGCTTTCTTATTATTTAAGATATCGACAGCGTATATTCAAATAGTGCTATCTGCAAAATCACAATTTTACATCAGAGCGAAACAACTTCTTTTTACGATAAGTCTAAGAGTAATAACTAAATATATTTTACAATGTTATTTAAAACGTCTAAATCATAAATATGTTAATTTTTTTTTAATTCGTTACAAATCTGCAAGTAAAATACCTTAAAAAAGAAACCATTTAACAATGTTTGCATTTGTTTCAAATATATTTTACTTGTAGATTTGTAACTTATTGTTTCGAGAAACACCACCCAGATATTCGAGCTTATATGTCTGAACATTTTTATCGATTTGAACACTGAAATAAGCAGATAGCACAATTTAAACAAAAATAAAAAGGATCTGTAATGAAAACTATTTGATACTTTAATTTAAGTAACACTAGTTTTTATTAAAACTAGTGTTCGCCTAATGGCCAAATTCGACCATAAATTTTTATGTAAATATAAAGTATATATGAATTTACATATTTCGAGCATTTATTTTTCCCATCTTAGTTGATCGATTTGGCGAGGGACCAACCTCCGGTTCATATTTTATCTTCTACGTGAGTTCAATTAATTTTGCAAGTTCAATATAAAAAACATCAAATGAGTGTATTTTTGCACGCATTTGCATCGTTTGCACTACCCATCGTGATTTCCCTTATTGTAAGTAGTTTTTTAATTTTAATAAAAAAAAATTATTGCGCTGGTCAGAATTAAAAACAACAACAACAAAAAAATATTAAAAATAAAACTATAAACACACAGAAGCGCAAAACAATAATTATTGGTAAAGGTCTTTCCCCTCTTTTTTATTTTTTTTTTGTGTTTATCAAGTTTAAAACGATCGTAATAACGTACCTACGCACGTAATCAAAAAGCGCAAAATGGTACCGAGTTTATACTCACACAAACGCTCACATCATTCTTAGACATTTAAAAAATTTTGTTTAGCCTTTTTGTTAACAATTTTATTTTAATACTGAGAAAGATAATAACTTAGTTATAAATAAGGAAATAATTTTAATTTTATACCAAAAATAAATAAAAATTTGGTTTAGATTTTTATTTTCTTAAAGAATTATCTATCGTTTACACCAAATATAGCTCAAATTCAACTGTTTTTGTTTTGATTCAGTTTTTGTGGTGTATTGACATTTTAATGGCAAATCACATTTCGCAATGCGAAACGTGTGCGCAAATTTGCGTTCACAATTTGTTTCGAATAATGTTAAATTTCTCTGTGGTGTTTTATTTAGTATCAACTAAAATAAGATGTCAGATTAAAAAGTTCTAATTTAAATTCACTTTTTCCAGAAATGACACTTTTTTGGGCAATCATAAAACTTAAAGTTAATGTAACGAAATGCAATAGTTTTTATATAACTGCTTCGATTATCCTTAATGATGAAGATGGCATCACATTCGAAGTCATTGATGTTATCCACTTGCTAGTTTGGTAAAAATATTCTAACAAATCCATTATCTCACATGGTAATTGATTGTTCTTTATTGTATAAACACGTCAGATCAAACAAAGGCAAACGTGCAGATAAGTTTACTTTTATAGATTGTAAAACAAGTTAAGCAATATTTTTCTATTTAGTGTATGTATGTAAACAAAACTTGCTATCTACAAACCTCAGTCTGTGTTTTGTCTATTATCTCAAGCTTTCTAGAATGCAGGTATTTTTCATACTTGAACCCGGAATTTTAAATAAAAAAAAAAAAAACAAATGCAAAAAAAGCGTGGGAACAACTAGAGTATTGTTGGTTTCTTTGTTTCATGGTTTAATCATTAGGTCTATGCAAAACGCCTGCTGATTTTTTGCAGAGTTTGTGTTCTTTTATGCAATTCTGTTTGACATCATTTTCATGTTAAACGCAAACAAAATGCGTTTAGTTTTTTCTGCACAGAAAAAATTATTGCCGAATTATTTTCAAACAAACGATTATTTGAAATTTTTTTTAATTTCTACAAATTTTTTTACTGATTCAATTAATATTTTTGTTTGATTTTTATTTAACCAACAAAAATGTTGACAACTTTTCAATAATATAATATACGCGCTATTGGTTTCAATTTTTCATAATTTTGTATGAAATATTTAACGCACTTTATTGTTGTCGTTTTTTGCATTTTTTATTTGATCGTAAGCAACACTTCTTAATGTCAAATATAAGAACAACAACACAAAACACAAACAGTTTATTTTTGGACGCTTTAAAAAAGTACAACAAGAAGAAAGATGATAAAATAGCGCGACGAGGGTATTAGTAAAAAACAAAAAAAAATAGCAGGTAAAAAAAAGGTTTCATTCTTTTTTAAACAACAGAAACAACAACAACATTATAAGAAACAAAATAAATTTTTGGTTGGTTTCAAAGTTGGAAAAAAAAGAATGAAAAACAAAATCCCGTATTCAATTTTTGAAAACTGTTTACTGAAATACCTACATCAAATACAAAAATAAAATGATGACGAAAAACATATCGAGTCGGTCTGCTGCCGTTGTTTGTTACATTTCTTCTACTTTAGCCAAGGAAAGGATACAGCAACAGTGAGTGATGAAGAAAAACATTGTGTGTATAAACAAGACTTCGTTCAAAAATTATTCCAACAAAACATGTGTCTTAAAGCCACCGCCGCTCTGTTTCTGCCTTCATCATCTCCTTCAGTGATAGCTTGGGTGCGCGTCATTGCTTGTGCAAAAAATTTTTGTTTGATTCAGCAAAATTATTTGTTTGAAATTTATATGAATTTCAGTAAACTTTTTGTTGATTCTGTAAATTATTTGTTTGAAAAAATCAGTGTTTTATTTTAGTAAACAAAATGCAAATAAATTGTTTGAATATGCGAATTTGTTTGTAGGACCGATTTCAGACAAAAAATGTTTTGATACTACAAATTTTTTGTTTGAATTCGAAAAATAATTTTTTCTGTGTGTAGTTCTGTTAGGTCTAACTAATAACACTTTGTGACAGTTTTTTGACCAAATTAATCTGACACCTAATGTAAAATTGCCCGCTGAATCCGAATATGAAATCAGAAGGCTCAGTATTACAATATAACCGTAATTTGTGTTTTTTAAAAAGATGATGTCAATTAAATGCAAATATCTTCAAAAATATTAAACGGATTATGTATTTCTTTTTTTTTTTTAATGAAAGATAATAAAATTACTAAAATAGCAATGGATTGCTATTGAAGATTGGTCAAGAAATGACAGAGTTACAGGGGACAAAAATCAAGCTTCATTGACAGTTGTAAGATTTTTTGTAATTTTTCTCTTTTTATTTTGTTTATACCAAACAAGTAACGTTATATTGCAATGGGCATTTGTTCAACACGAACATTTTGCGCCCAACATGACCTCGATTGGTGCAAACATGAAAAACCTACAGAAGATTTAGTGAATTAACTCACATAATCATTTAACAGTTTTAGTTTTTTTTTTTAATTTTTTTGTTACTAAACATTTCGCAATGTGTGATTTGGTAAAAATTTAAAAGTGGGATATTTCAAATAATCTTCTGTAACTTTGTTATTATACCCACACCACAATAGTGGAGAGGGTATTATGCATTTGTGCTGATGTGTTTAACACCTTTAAATATAGGCAATGGACCCACCTTAAAGTATACCGATCGAATCAGAATCACATTATGAGTCGATCTAACGATGTCCGTGTGCGCAAAGTACAAGTGGCAAATTTGAAGATAATTTGGCCGAATCGTAATACCCCGAGGGAAGATAGGGACAATTTCTTCCTCTCAAAAACACCCTACTGTTTTCTCTTTTAATCTTTTATTAAAAAAAATAGTCAGCCTCCCTTGAACTTTCACACAGAAAGGTTGGCTATTGCTTGTTGCTTGCATTCAATGTTGCCATATGCTTTTTTTTTTATATATTTTTATAAAAATATGAAATCTGTCATGTACCCTAAGAGGTTTCCAGACCCCCATTTTAGAACCGTTAATTAAACTATTTTGGAAGAATTTTCTACCAATTAAGCATTACAAGTCTTTTGGCTACACTGCTTACATTGGTCTCTTTTCTCACTTATATTAATTAAATATTTCAATGAATGTGTTTACCTGTATCTGTTTACATCCAAAAATATAACTTTTCACGTTGCTAAAAATTTTCGTTTTTTTTTGTCATCCATTTTTAGACAGTCGTTCTTCATGGGATTATTTTTGCTGTTTAATGTTTTTTTGATTCAGTTATTTTTTGCAATTTTTTTTGTTGTATGTATTTTGTAAGTATATGTACATATGTATAATATTTTCAGTATAGCACAAAATACCGTTATTTATACAATAGATAAGTTAGACCTGGAAATACAAAAATCTCTTTATGTAGGATATAAATTAATCAGACCTGGAAACGTTTAAAGAAGTTTAAAAAAAAAATACTTTTTTCGGTTTAAAATTGTATAAAAAATATAAACAGAAATTTTTATTGTACAATAAAATCGCTTAGTAAAATATTGTAGGTCAAAGATTTCTGTAAATAGTTTTTTTTTAAATTCTTGAAATGTGTATCCCAATTTGTATACGCACACCACAATATTAGATGTTTCTAATACCTTCAAAAATTGTTCCCACCTATAAGTATACAGATCGATACAAAATTACTTTCTGGGCCGATCTAACGATGTTCGTCCGGGTGGTTGTTTATATAAACCTTGTGCGCAGGTCGTAATTTTGACGATAATTTGATGAAATTTGAATATATTAAGAATCGGTTAATAATTTCACATATCTCCCATACAAGCTTCTTTCCGGAATAGAGCCCTTGTGCCCATAAACCATCTTGTTATGATGTTATGATGTTATGATTGTTATGTATTAAGATAAAACTCGGTTTAAACTATTTTGATTGCAATATTAATCATCTTCCTATTGAAAACTGCAATTCGTTTATATTTGACCATGGGCTCCATACAAATACTACTCCCGAAAATTGATTTTAACTTATAAATATTGGTATTGGCAAATTGGTGACAATAACTTTTACGATAGCTTCTATGTCAAGACAAAATATTGTTTTGATAAGTCGAAAATGACTCATAGGTCCCATATAAACTCCCTCCCTAAAACCAATTAATAGCAACCGAATCTCATATAGAAGAATATATCAAAATAATATTTGGCACAAAGAACTTTTACATGAATCTCAACACCATAACATAATTTTTTTCTGTCGGGTCCATGATTGCTCAGGGGTCTCAAATAGGGCATACACTCGAAATTTTGTTTTTAAATACTGTGGTGTAATATTCATCATTTCATATCGTCCATATCTTATTTATTTACCGACTATTGTTTTTCTTATTCATTTTTAATTCTTCGATTTTTTTTTATACGTGAAAAGAAATTTGTAAAAAAAGAAAAATATGAATATAAATTAGAAATAAACTTGTTAGGAAGTATACACTCAGTTTAAAAGAATGCCTTCATATTAAATTCCATTCAAACGTTTACGTTCAAAATTGTCGAACAGGCAGTCGATTTGTTTTATTAAAATTGTAGAGGAATTATAATTTTTCTGGCCGCCCTTATTTATGTAAACTTATATCGGAGTAAGATCCACCTAAGGACTTCTGATTAGTCCACTTGCAAAGTCCATTATTTCAATCGAACGAAATGCTTAGAAGATCGCTTTGAACTTAAATTGCTGAAATGGTTTATAAAAATTAATATTACTACACATCGCACGTGATCAACTAAAAAAATAAGTAATATTCATATCTACCCGCTGTTAAAATATCGTTTTATTAAGTCTTCTTGGTAATGAAACGGTTCATTTTAGAATCCTTTTTAAAATGCCTTAAATTAAATTGTTGAGCAAGTACGATATGTTTCAAAATTATGTACTTCAAATTATGTAGTAATATACATATTTATAACTGTATTTCAGAACTAGAAATTTTTATCGATTTTCTAAAAAAAATTTTTTATTGACATAGCGGCCATTCCAATATTGTCCCTCTTCTAAACATCAACTTTACTCATGTTAATTTTAAGCATTTTAATATTTTTACTGGATTATTGCATTTTTTTATTTGTAGCGATTCAAACGTTTCTTATTGCAGTATTATAGTTTTCAGTCACAACCGTTTGTGATTCAATTTGGTTTTGTAATTTTTTGTATTTTTTCCAAATTATAGATTTTTTCGGTTTAAGTATTTTTTTTTTAATAATATGCAACATTTTTTATTTTTCGAATGTATTCCATGAGGTAAAAATATAAATAAAAAAAATATAAAAATAATTCGTAATTTTTAAAATTTAAATTTACCTCATTGAATAGATTCGAAAAATAAAAATGTTGAATATTGCCAAAAAAGTAATTTATGAAAAGGATTAATTTTTACATTATCGAATATTTACAACTTTTTAAAATCATTTTTATAGTCTTACTAACTTTTCCATCTCTGACAGTGAGTATACAGGAAATAATTCTTTATATTTTTTGCATGTATTTCAATTGTCTTTTGACGTACACTGTTGTCTGTAAGCGGATGCTCATACCTACATATTCTTTATTGATGTAGTGTAAATATGTACGTTTAAGAGTTTTTTTAGACGGCCAATAACCTTTTTGAGGAAAAAAATATTTTTTTGGGAAACAAATTTTCACAAACTTTTATCAAAGACAATTTTGAACAAAGAAGAAAACTTAACATTAAAGAACGTGTCTCTTGTTGTTATCTTAAAATAAAAAAATTTAACAGCCTGTTCGAAATATTGTTTTTGTTTGAAATGTAATTTTCTATGCGAACGTTAACGTTCGAAATCGACGAACAGACTGTAAATGTTTAATAACATTCTAAGCTTATAAGAGACAAAACTTTCGCAAAAGAAATTTTGAAGGTTTAACAGATGTTCTGGAAGAAATTATTGATACTTTCTTCCTAGTTGTTAAGTTTTTTATAAATTTTTCAAAAAAGTTAGTTAAAATTGAGCAAAATAAAAAAAAATATATACAGCCATACATGGAGAGCTTAGAACTGAACCGAGCCAAGTCATAAAACATAATATTTCAAAACTGGTGCGAAATTCTCCGTAAAGTTTAATTAACGGACTAAATCAAAAAGTGTTTCATTCCTAAGGTAAAGGCTATAAACTCAACACAAGGGCTCCAGAAATTAATGGTAGTCCGTCCACTTAAAAGAATAACTAGTTTAAATATGTGTAAAATTAAACTTTCAAACGAAGCTTAGACTCATTACAACAGGCCAAAGAAAGGAAAAGTAAATTACCGCTAGAAATTTATGCACTGAGACATAAACATTTGACCTCAAACAAACAAACAAAGAAGAAAGAAATTTCTTTTATGGCTCACGTTTAAGTGCATATGTTTTTATATCTCTTTGAAATAAAATACATTAAATTTTCAGCACTAATGAATATGTATTTTACACTCCAAATATATAAAGGACCTCTTGTTTTCTTTGTTCACCATGACCTTATACAACCGGACATGTTCTTAACTCGTATATTATTGCAACATTTATTATTTGTCTTGCTTAACAAATAAAAACCATAAATGAATTTATAGATGTTGAATGCAAACCAGTATGACTGATTACAGCGATGACTATGATGGCAGGCTAAATAAAACATTGTGTATATAAATAATTCTTAATCAAATAAATTGTGTTGTGCTCTCACAGTACATACTCCATCGTCGTTTGTGTAATATTCGTGCAATGGCAGGCAGATCATTAACATTTGTGTATTTTTACGACGACTGACGCCCAGACATGCAAAGAAACTTAAATGAAGAAATACTAGGTTTTATTATTGCATTGTTGTGTTTTTGTTGGGTTATTCTACAGCTGATATAATAGATTTAGTGGGAAATTATTTTAACACCCTACTCCATTTTTCTATGGAAATATCGTTTATGATTTTTGTTATTCAGTGGAAATCCGAGTAACAATTACATATTTATACCCTACACTACAGGAGGAAAGGGATTATATAAGTTCGTTTTTTATATAATTTTGTAATATTTTTGTTGGAATTTCTACAATCTGGATCTCACCCTATAAATAATACATATTCTGTATCGTTATAAGTAGCTAAGTTGATTTTAAAATACCTGTTTTCCGTCCGTCACTTTGTCTGTCCGTGTTTATGTAGAAATGGGTTTTTCGAAGTCACCAAGTGATATAAATAATGCATGCAATGGAATAGTTTGCTATTGTATTTCAGCCAGATCGGTCCAATCCAATAACCAATAACCACGAATGCCTCTAATGATTTTCCATAAACCTTTACTTTTTTAAGTCTCCTTATAATCTATAAACTTTTTTATTTAATTTAGATTCAGGTTTTGGTACGATTTTCAAAACTATGGTGAAGGATTAAAAATTCGGAACAGCTGAATCTATCACTTTTACTTGTTTTTTGCCAACGTTACCACGTATTTGAAAATATTCACAACAGATCAGTAGAGCACCATATAAGCTAAAGAACATAACCCTATTAATATTTAGCCATTCATATATCGTTCCAAGGTTCCATTCTTCCTTCAAGTCAAAAAGAATTATGTTATGTTAATGCGAAGTTTCCAAAAATATACTATTATTCTCTTTCCCCACAGCAATTTGTTAACGAACGAAACAATTGGAATACACACTTTGTTCATAATTCCTTCTATGCTCCAAATTGTTAGTCAAAATACTCTACTGTGCATTATAAATGCTTACAGTAGGGTGGAGAGATTTTTCGACAACATAATAATGTTTTCAAATACGAAATTAGATTTTCTCTCTAACGATACAACAACAAACAAAAAGAACCAACTAAAAAAACAACTCATTACAAGCGATGTGGTGGTGTTAATGGCGAGACGACGTTGATGAACAAATTATACACCGAGGAACGAACACTGTAGGAAATCAACTCCTTCTGCAACTGTTTCTTTAGGTTGTTGCTGATGTTGATTTTGGTCTGGCTTTGTTTTGCGTTGCTATTGCGGACAATTTTTGAGAGTTCTTTTTTAAGTCTTCATACATAAATCTTGTATTAGTTGGATGTTGTATGTAATAGTTTGTTGAATTGTTGCTGCTGCCATGTTGTTGGTTGCTTTGGCTGTTTCTTGTTGATTTTATTTAAATTTCTGGTTGTAGGTACATATATTTTATTTAAATTAAATATGTATTTATTACAGTACTACAGATTGTTGCACAGTGGAAATAACACAGAGTAGTAAACTATCATAACTTAATTGTTATTGTAATTTTTTGTATTTCCTAACAGAATTTAAGAGTAGGTGGTAGTTGCCTCCAGGCATGTTGCATATTTTCCGATTAAAACCACCTACAACGTAAATATCATACTCTACGGAACTTCCATTAGGTATTTATTCTAATGGATTTGGGTGTACTGTTTGATGATAAATTAACTTTCACCAACCACTTGGATTTTATTATCCAAAATTGTTTTCTTTACTTTGTTGTTGTAAAAAAGAAATAGAAAGGAATTCTTTAAGCTTTTAACTAGGAAAATGTTGTACTGTGCCGTTGTAAGAACAATTCGCGAATATTTCTCTTTTATATGGAATACTTTTTATACGGTTTATAAGTATAAACCGTCAAGAAAGATTTCCGCGTCAAACTATAAAATTTGCTCTCTCTTTGAATAATCGATGTTACACACAACCATAAAGTAACCTGCGGTCATGATGGACGGTATTTACTATACTCTTTGATGCCTTTAAAATACTTTTTAGATCGCTTAATGCTATACGCCGACAAAAACTGAGACAGGAACAAGCCGGTTTCAGACCCTTAATAATTACACTAGCCAACAAGGACTGGAGCAACCAAATATCTTTCCTAGGGTAATTTGGTGGCTAAATTCGAATCTGTAATTGGTTTTTCTCTATCACGTCAGGTTTTCGAAACACAACAAAAATGTTTTTATTCGTTTTGTACATAAAAAATCACTAGTTAAAAAAATAAATCGGTGTCATAGTGTCCATATGAAGAGAAGCTTTAGTGAGCTCTGATGGACATTATAACACTTTTAAAAGTGGCCACTGTAACTCTTTTTGGAGTGTCATAGTGTCCATGAACAGTATAACACTGGACGTTATGACATGCCACCTAAAATGAATTTTCAAAAGTGAATGGCGTCATTTAAACGTCGTTTGTATTTTGATGGTCCGGTTTCACGTATTAGAGTCCAGCAATAGTCTCCCAGCATGCTTTTGTCCCAAAATCCTTGATAAATACTTTCAATTTTCATTAAGTATTGGTGAGCACGCTCCCCTAATCTAAATGCGAATGAAAAATGTGCAACACATTGTCGGTGTCTACGGTTTATTTAAGTTTCTGACTGCAAAACCAAAATAATGTAAATATTCTTATTTTAATGATTCTTTTTTTCCAACCAAATATTCATCACATATAAAGCAAAAATAGCTTGAATCAGCAATACACGATCTCCCTGACATGCTCAAACGCTACTATTATGAAGATGTAGAATGAATGTGGGCTTCTGTCAAATTAATTATTGTGAATTTGTAGTGTCAGTATTGACTGTTTTACAGTATTACCAGCATGCGATTAAAAATGAACAAGACGTGATACCCCAATTTTTATGCCAGATTCGAATTCAGCGCACCCAAATTAGTTAAAGATTTTCTGCAATTTTTTTTTCCAAATTTGTAGACCAGTGTTTTTGAACAAGCCAATGTATAACGCTTACCATTGTAAATGTTGTTCATTGATTTTGGAAAGGCATTTGATTCCATGGATAGATCTTGTATTTGGTCTGAAATGTAGCAAATCGTAGCAAATGCTACGTTTTGCATGATCAAACATCAAACTGTTTCAGGAATACGTGAAGGATGCCTGTTATCACCCTTCTTTTTCTTAACAGCTGCGGTCCGCGCTACGAGAGGTGAGCCGAGGGAAAGGAAATTGAAAGGGTTGACGTATTCCAGCTCCTCGGTAGTTTGATTGAGGAGACGACGTCTTAGATGTAATGTAAGATACACGTATAAGTAATGCCAGAGGCTCATTTTCTATCTTATCCAAAGTATCGCGCTCACTTAGAAACAAAAATCAAAAAAATCTGTCCTATTGTATAGTTGTGAAACGTAGATGTTGACGGAATTGCTTAAAAAAAACTATAAACCTCTGTCAACAGATGTCTTTTTCTTGGTAGCCTGTGGCGCCATTATCCGCGAAGCCTACAATATGAACTTTCTAATGATACTTTGAGCCATCAGACCTAGTGTTTCAAAGTTACGGTTTTAAGACCGACTTTTGTTGGGGTTTGGGGGGGCTAAGAATGGGCAGATCTCTCAAGAAAGGACAACGGAAAGCAGTGGCCCCCAAGATCAACAAGATTATTAATGAAACCCCTTTGTGCACTTCGTGAAGGCTGTGTTAAAAGTTCGGTCTGTTTTTGAATGCGCCAGTGTGTTGCTGTTATGTAACACATTTGCTTTGCAGTGCGGGTAAGATAGATCTTACTCCAAAACATGGGGTAAAGTCATGGGTTACACGTTATTCACTAAGTGCGAAAAGAACCATTGGATAAGGTAAACAGCAAAAATACTCACGGTAATCATCATTTCGTTAGGTATTTTCTGCACTTGTTTGTTAAATATGTATGTAGTTTAAAAATTCCATATTTATTCCGTAATTTCACCCACTGTGTAAAGCATTCACAACAACATTGTGATATTGACTGTAAAAACCAACAACTTTTCCAAAACAATTCATTCAGAAAAAAACACTGAAAAAATAAGAAATAATATATATGTATGTTTGTATGTATGTATATGAAATGAAAAACCAGCCAAGCAACCAACCAGTCAACAATTGTAAGCTAAACAGTACAAGTTAAGCCGTTCTAGAGTGCAGTTGATATTGTTAATACTTAATTTTTTTAAATTGTAGTGCAACTCACGGAAATTTTCTTTTTATTTAATATAATAAAAATTTGCCTGAAAAACGTACGTGTGGCTTTTTTAAATTAAGTTTATTTTCTATAAAAGTTGTAGCGATTTGTTCATTTCATACATTCTGACATTAAATGTGCAAGACTTTTCCTTAAACAAAAAAGGTAATTACATTTTAATTACTTGGCTGTGTCACAAAAGCTACAATTGAGTTACAATATATTCCCGTTGACTGCTGCTAATTTTTTAAATTGTTCTGTTTTAAATAATTCTTATTCTTTGTGTTGTTTGTCGATTTTTAAATACGACCGAACATTTAATTACCTGTGTAAGAATAAATATTTAAATTTATTAATCTTTTTTAGCTTTTAGTTTCTTGTATGTGTTTGTGTCTTTTAAAGTTTTCCAAATGAAAAATTAATCTTCTTTTCTTGTTTTTATTTTTCTTCCACAATAGTGAAGAGGGTATTATGCGTTTGTGCTGATGTATGTGACAGTGAAATTTTAGTATATCGATCGACTCAGAATCACTTTTTTAATTGATCTAATCGTCCGTCCGGGTGGTTTGGCAATGTAACTTTGTGCGCAAAGTATAGGGCGCTATTTTATAGTTAATTATATGAAATTGGGTACATACGATTAAATTGTCATAAAGACGAGTCTTATTGAAAATAGTAAAAATCGGTATTTAATTGCCCATGGTACCCACATGTAGAAAAAATATGGTTGGAGGTAACCATATTCTAAGAGCAACATACTATGGTTGGATTTTATCAATGTCTATGTTTGTAGGTTACCATATAATGTTTAAATATGACCACAGTATGGTAACAATCAACAAAAATTTTCCCGAAAGCTACCATAAAATGTTCAAAATTAACCATAATATGGTCAATATTTCCAAGAATTTTGACAACAGTAACCATATTATGGTCAGAATTAACAATAATACTGACAATGTTAATCATATTATGGTTATTTTTTTCATCCATCTTTTTAATTTGTTTGTTAAGTAGCAAATTATAATTCTATTTAATTTTTTATTCCTGATAGGTGTTAAGTTCTGTTCTAATAGTTTATTATACGTTAATTGATGTATTTTAATCAATAATTCAAATAACATAAATGAGAATTTCAAGCAAACCAAGTAAAATGCAAACGAGCAGAATGTTGTTGCTTTCTCATCATAGTATTTTAAATTAAACATACAATGTTTTAAAATATTATAATTTCGAAAATATTATTGTTATTAAATATTAATCATAACATGTTTGGAGACAACCATAATATGGTTATGGCTTGTGGATGGATGAATTTTACCATAATATGATTGCCGTGATAATAATATGGTTAAGGTAATCATAATATGTTTATGTGTATGGTTGTAGTTTTATTTTATTTAAACATTATATTGTTAAAATCAACCATATTAGAATTTTTTTTTTTTTTTATTTGTTATAATTGTGTAATATAAAAAAAAAGTTTCAAGGAAGGTAAACACTTTATTGTTAAATAGAAACAAAATATTATCAACAACAAAAGTTTGATTGTTGCCATTGCAGGCAGGAACCATAATATGTTTTTTTTTAACCATACATCAACCATATTTTTTCTCTGCGAGCATACAAACTAATTTCCGGAATAGAGTTTTTGTGCTCACAAAATATCTTATTACATATGTTGGTGTTTAGATGAAATTTTGTGCAGACATTTCTCATTGCAATATCGTCATAGCAATTTTTTTCAACACAGTCTATTGCTTTTATTACTTCCTTATAATGCTATTGACATAAAATTTAACTACAATATATTTTTTGTTATAGCTACTATATAATTTTAAAAGTTTGTACTGGTAGGTCCAGAACTGACTATATAAACCCACTCTCAAAGTTCGCTTTAAGACGAAAAAATCTTATATACTTTGATGTTTATTTTAAGATATTATATTCACCCCCTATCGTGAATAAAAATTCCTTGGGATTTTTTTTCCCTTTTCCAATTTTTACAATTGAACGAACTCCGAAAAAAATAATGAAATAACTCCTCAAAAGTTCGTACAGAGCACAACAACAACGATTTTTGGGGGGTTATTTCTTTTTGTTAAGGGTATTATTTCATATTCTTAATTTGAAATATGAAATATGAAATAATTCCCCAAAAAATCATTATAAAATAAAGCCCTGAGGATTATTTCATTTTTAAATTAATTACGAAAACGTTTTTTGGTGCAAGGACTTTCTCTTCTATTGTATAACAAACACCGCCTTCGTTAACAAAAGCTTCTCTGTATAGCAGGCCTTTGGCCGGGGGCTAGTATTTTCTCCTCTATGTTGTTCCAAACACCGTCATCGCTAAGTAAATCACCTTAATTTGGGCTTGCACTAGGCCTAAGGCCGCCTATGCAGAAAAGCTTTAATTAGCGAAGCCGGTATTTGTTATACCATAGAGGAGGAAATTCTTGCGCCCGGCCGAAGTCTCAACCATGCTATTTATCATCGCATGATTCCTTAAACCAAAACTCTACAATTAATTCTATTATACATATTGGGGTCTTATTCCATTCCAGAAATTGGGGTCTTATTTCATATAAAATAAGCCCCCAAAAATTAGGGTTTATTTCATTTCTGTTTGGGGCGTTATTTCATTTCGTTGGTAGTTTATTTTATTTTCAAAATTGGGGGTTTATTGCATATGAAATAAGGCCCCACACTTTTGGGGGTTATTTCATTATTTTTTTTGAGGGCTTCTATTTGGGGGGTAAAATTTCATGCCGCCTGAATTAACATAGGAAAAATAGAAAAAGGGAAAAAACTCACAAGGAATTTTTATTTACGATAGGGGTGATTATATATTATATATGTATATTCTTCGGTACAAAAAACTCTTATACATCTGTAGATAATAACATAATTTTACTTTACCGGGTCCATTGTTGTCCATGGATTTCAAACATAGTATGTACAATTTAGAAAAATTGTCTGTATATACTGTAGTATAGGGTATCAAATGGTCGGTCTTGACCGACTATACCTTTTTATTTGTTTTGTATTTATTTGCTTTTGTTTGTGTTTTTTTTAATTATTTTGATTTCTACAGTTTGTTGCTTTTTGGCAAAATGTCAAAGAACTTTGTAGATTTCTTCGTTTTTGCGCGGTCATTGTCGGGTTTCCTTTTATTTTATTTTCATTTCTTCTCTTGTTTATTTTTTATATTGTTTTTGTTTATCGTCACAATTACAACAACCATTATCATCTTTAGTGTTTACATAGAAAGCAGCAACCAACATTCTTCCTCAGAAATTCATCATCGTTGCCATCATTTGGTTTCGGACTAAGATTATTCGATGCTACATTAATAACAAGTTATTTTTTAGTTCAACGAACCAGTTTTCAATTGTTAGACTAAATATTTGAATACACTATTTTATTTCTAAAATTGGTGGATTTTAGCCCTTAAATTTTTGATACTAACGAATTAAAAATAAATAGGCACCTACATTTATTTTTTTAAATATTAAGATTTCAGCTTAAATTATTTTTATAGCAGAAAGATTTGTTGGGAGAAGTTCTAAAACATTAAATATTTGCCCCCGTATTCATAAACGATTGTTCAATTTAACAAACGTTTATTATAATGTTCATAGGAAATTTATTTTGTAAACCTTTATTAAATTCTAAAATAGATTGGCCTTTTAATTATGAATGTGCCAAGGACCTTAACTATAAGAAAAAGATACGGAATATAAAGTTGTTCTCATCAACTAAAAATTATTGAATAAAACTAAAATAAAAGCAGTTCAGCATTCAATTTGGAAATTAACATTTTTGAGCTGTAGATTAAGTTCTTATTCAAATTATGATTTTATTAAAAGATACAAACTTTAATTCTTTTCAGTTATAGCTGGCAAAACAAATTTGTAACTGGAACTTTAATCAAAAGCTAGTTTTAACTGAACTTGGTGAAATTGGCCATTAATGGTAAAAGTTGTTCAATAGAAATTGCATATATTTTTTATTTGAAATAATTATTCTTATCAATTATTTTATTTATATTAATATATATGTTTATATATATTTAGCTGGTGAGGCCTAACTCCATTTTTGAAAATAAAAATGCAAAATTTTTTATTTCATTTTTCCCGACGTTTCGTGAATTTTATGTTCACTTCTTCAGGGGATTCGTCTATTAATATTAAATAAAAAACATCAACATTTAATACTACAATAGCTATTAATGTAACAAACTTACAGTGAAAATATGTAATTAATTTAAATTACATTAATAAATTTTAAAAATATAAAAATCAACGATAGCGGCGTCATCTACTGTTTTTTAAAACAACTCTATAACAGGCGCTTAAAAAATATCGTTGATTTTTATATTTTTAAAATTTATTAATGTAATTTAAATTAATTACATATTTTCACTGTAAGTTTGTTACATTAATAGCTATTGTAGTATTAAATGTTGATGTTTTTTATTTAATATTAATAGACGAATCCCCTGAAGAAGTGAACATAAAATTCACGAAACGTCGGGAAAAATGAAATAAAAAATTTTGCATTTTTATTTTCAAAAATGGAGTTAGGCCTCACCAGCTAAATATATATAAACATATATATTAATATAAACAAATGAAAGTGGCCAAAAATAAAGAAAATCAAATATCAATTATTGTTTTGCAAAAATTTTTCCTTAATCCGAAACCTGACATCTTCTTTGTTGTGCCATTATAAATTCTTTTTCCGTATATAATAATACCATCACACAATGTAATGAATACATACAACGCATACAAAAAATACATATTGATACACTTAAAAAAATAATATGTATCTTAATGGAATCAATTTTTTTATAAATAGAAATTAAACTTAAAAAGTTTTATATATCTATACAAACTATTTTAATGTTTGCTATGAACTTCTTCAAGTATTTATTTAAAATGTAATTTATGGCTCAATGTTTATTATTATTTGCTTTTAAAGTAAATATCCACCCTTTGCTGCAAAAGAGGCATACATCAAATTTGAATTTTTTAGCACCTTCAAATTTAATTCTTCTCTCTAGAGTTGAGTATATAAGATATTTGTATGAAATTTTTAAGCGGCCTTATCTTCCACCGGAGAATTAAATACATTAGCTTAAAATCTGGTTTTTTGAGTTATGACTCTATTGCAGCAGAGGCTCGATATGTGTATCTACATAAATCCCTACGAAATAAGTAAAAAAAAATTAATTATTCGGGACTTATTAAACTTTTTTTGTGTGTCTTATTTCGAATGAAATAAAACCCCAATTTTGAAATCAAATGAAATAACGCCTAAATAAAAATGAAATAACACCTTCGATTAACTGATGGGATAATTTAAAATTGTCAATTTTCGATTAATAATTAAACAGTTTGATTTAAGTCGATTAATGCCCGTAATTTCAACAAACAGATATCTGTTGGTGTTCTTACCTAACAGTTATCTTTACCTATCCGGTAAAAATAGTTTGGTAATTTCAACCTTAATTTTGCCTACGTGTTTTTTCCTTTAAGTTTTCTTTTAAAATATGACAACATTTGTATTTTTATTAATATTTTTAATTTACTGTCAAAATCGTTGGTGTAAAATACACTACAGTTCAACTAGTAGGTAAGACAAACATGTTTAAATTATCAAAAATTCGTTACACCATAGATATCTATACACAGCTAGATATCTGCTTGTAGAAATTACGGGCATAACAGATGTAATATAATATTTTAATTTTTGTATTACAAAATATTTTTTGTGTTTTTAATTATTGGTTTCGTCTCATATACACATACCTTTGTGGTCAGAGAAAATTTTTCATACAATATAATTCCTTCTACCAATACGTTCTTAAAATACAGCACAAAACCACAAGAAACTCTCGATAGTAACACAAACAATCTTTTAACACACAGAAAAAATAGAAAATCGACTTTAATTAAACAATTCGTTCAGACAATAAAATATTTTACTAATTTTGCCCCTGAAAAGGAATTGATCATATCAATTGACGGATTTGTATTTTCGAGTCATGGGACACAAATTTAGTCAATTAAAAAATTAATTGCATAAACTAAAAAATACACCATACATACACAAACATTTAATTTTATGGGTTTTGATTAAAAAAATTAATTGCAGCAAACAAAAAATTAATTGAATAATTAATGTACATCAATTAATTATTTAATTGAATAATTTTTTGCAAACATTTTTTCTGTGCAGAATTAACCGAAACAATTAAAAGTGTTAGAAATTAAAACATAACTCTAATGGCATAATAGGAGATTTTATATGTTTAGCGAAATCCAGGAAAAGGTTTTGTCAAAACTAAAGAAAAGAATCGCTTTATGGCCGATTTATCGATTTCGAAAGAAGACTTCGTTCGCTTAACTTGCATGTAAAACAAAAACAATATTTTGTTATTTGTTTTTGCTTAAAATGTAAGTTAATCAATCGAAGTCTTCGTTCGCAAATAGATGAACAGGCAGTTAATCTTAAACAATTAAGCCAAATTATTTTTCCAAAAAATTATGTTAGATTCTTGTTATGTTATTGTTTTTTTCCTAAAAACTTTAAATAATAAATTATCAGGGATGTTCTGGAAATCGAAAAAGCAAAACGCAGGAATTCGGAACTTGTTTTATTAACTTTTTTAATCTAATTTTTATAATTTTTGCTATAAAATTCAGTTTAGTGGAGAAATATTTGCATAATATTTGTCATAAATTTTTTTTTACAGAAATCTTATTAAAAAACAAAGTTTTGCGTTTTCGATTTCCAGAACACCCCTGTATTTATGAATTTTTATTTATTGAAATTACCTTATTTATAAAAAAAAACTTAATCAATCAGGTAACCGAATATTAAACCAAAACCTCGGTTAATTAATCGAGCGATTAACCTATTTTCATGTGAAGTAAGCCCCAAATTTCTAAAATGAAATAAAACTCCGATATAGTTAGGGTTTTTTCCCGAGATTTCCCGTCCCGGGAATTCCCGGGAATTTCAATTATTTTATCTCCCGTTTTCCCGGGATTTTTGTTGCAGGATCCCGGGAAATAAAAGTTCCTCATAGTATCAAAAAAAAGCTATTTATACTTTGAAATTTAGTTTTATATTATCCAAAAATTAGCATCTGTTGAGGGGTTGTCGATTAGATCAATAACAAGAAGTGAGTACGTTCGTAAATCAATGTCTACTGACGCAATAAATCTACCAAAAGCAGAATGTGCCGTGCAACAGTTGATAATTAATAAATTTAGTTAAGTGAAAAGAGTTAATAAAGAGCATAAATTCAAAATAAGATACAGGCAGTAAATTTTAGTTGTCCATGGACAAGTCTTAAAAATAGGAGATATCCAAAAATATCGCTCCATTATTGCAGCAAAGTCATATCTACTGAAAAAAATCGAGCTTGGCAAAATTCGATTAAAGTTTTCAAAATGTACTGTTTTAAAGATATATTTTGCTATAACTTCGGTTCAGTTTGAGATAAAATACCCAATTTTTGTTCCGAGAA
Organism: Pollenia labialis; assembly: GCA_949318255.1. Taxonomy (NCBI): domain Eukaryota; kingdom Metazoa; phylum Arthropoda; class Insecta; order Diptera; family Polleniidae; genus Pollenia; species Pollenia labialis. The sequence continues at coordinate 117,277,880 of OX439142.1, forward strand.
AGTATGAAGGAACATTTTGAGATATGACGATAAATATAAATTTGTTTCATTTTGTGGCTTATATAACCGGGAAGTGTGTTATTTCCTAAGCTGTTAAAAAATGTTAATATATTTATTTAAAATATATATACTTATAAAACATATTTATTTAAAATATTTTATCTATTTTATGAATTTACTTTTTGATCTCATAACTTGAGTACCACAATTTTTGTTTGTTTTTATTATTGTTTTATGAATTAAATTGTCATGTTTATGTTATCTTTTTATCTTGTATCTAGAGCATAATGATACGAAATTTACATATAAAATCGTAAGGTAATAATAATTCAAGTTCCCCTTTCAACCTTTAATTTATTTTTGTAGTATTTAGGCATTTCTTTTACTTACTTTTTAAACAAGTTCCTTTACGCTTTTTTAAAAAAAAAGTTTTTTTCATTAATTTAAATCAAATTTACTTTGTATTATTTATATGGAGCGGGATCCCGGGATCCCGGGAAATTTAAAAAAATGTCCCGTTTTCCCGGGAATCGAAAAACTCCGGGGGGAAAAAAAACTCTAGATATAGTACATTTAGTTGAATAGTTTTGATTTTAAAAATCGCGTGATAGATAGCACGGATGGACCTTCGGCAAGGTTTCTCCAAACGGCTTCGCTAACTAAAGCTTCTCTACCTTAGCGGCATTCGGCCGTGCGCAACAATTTTCTCCTCTGTGGTATAACAAACACCGGTTTCGCTCACTTTTAAAAAAGTTTATTTATAAATATCAGAACTGCTCTGAAAGTCAGGAAAAACTAGTGGCATTTAAAAAAATTGTTTCTAAAAATTTATGAATTTAAAAAGTATGAAAAATTTCTTAATTTAAAATAAAGATATTAATGTATAAATAAGATTAAGTATGCTAAAATCAATGTTACAAACCATACATACATATGTATGTACAAACTTTTTCTGTGTGATTTTAAAACCTTTTGTATTTTTGTTTACATTTCAACATACAAAATATTCTTGAATACCTAGTTGCCTGCCTGATTGAAAGTATACAAATTTATACATAAGAACGTATGTATGTACATACATATGTATTTACTAACTCATACGAAAGTTCATTAAACGTTTGTTGTCGCTGTAAAAGGCAACCAACCAGCCAGTCAGCCAACCTACCAAACAACCATTTCGAAATCATAACAAAAAGCAACAGCTGTTTTGCAAAAACAAAAAAAAAAAAACAAATCAAACTTGTCTGTTTGTATTGTGTAGGTATGTTTATTGCTTTTGTTGTTTTATTAAAACCAAATAACAAATATGTATGCATGTGCATACATATAAAAATATTGTGGGGGGTTTGTCTTTGGCTTTGCTTTGTTGTTTTGTTTTGATTTCCTTTTTCTGTTTCGCAAAAACAATTTGCTTTGTTATTTATAAGTAAATAAAAGAAAACTCATGGGTTTTTTTGTGAAATATTTTCATTAGTGTGACCATATTAGCTTTTTCCGAGCTAAATTTAGCTTTATTTTTTCATGTTTAGCTTGAGATTTTTCATTACGCTTTTTGCTCTTTTTCAGCTTTTTTCAATGATGCATTTAGCTTTTTCTAGCCATTTTTTAATTTCAATTTCGTGTTTATTTATAGGTATTTCAAAATTAATAAAACAGTTTATCCGAATAAACTTATGTGCGATTTAGTTAAATAAGAAGAATAAAAAAGTTACGCTATTTTCCAAAAAAATTAAGAATTTTTATCAAAAGTTACACTTCGAAATATTTCTGGAATAAATAGTAAATTTATGTTATTTATAAAAACCAAAAACATATTTCTATTCCACATTTCAGTGATAATAGCACAACTTCAAATTTATTATTGAGCAAAAGCATAGATAGCATAACTTACTCTAAAGTTTCAAACCTATGCCTATTGCATGAGAATTAAAAAGCATACAGTTTTTAGTCGCTTTAGCGATATTTTCCAATTTATCTGTTTTTTTCTGCCGTTATAAGTCAATTTAATACAAAGGATTTACGTGATAGTCCATTTCGCGATGTAAGCATTTTTACCATATATTCCATCTATAAGCGGTCATCAAAGGCAAAACAAGCGTTATAGTCACATAAGCAAAACGTCCTACCTTCTTTTTAATTTCCGAAGCCTCAAACCAAACAAAAGAACTAAGAACTAAATAAAAAAAAAAATCAGTTTTTTGCTTTGGTATCAGGGAGTGTTGTTGTCGTAGTCGAAATTTAGGCGTTTTTACAAATTGTTATTATGATTGTCGCAAACGATATAAATACGACGAACTTTTTACTTATGTCTTTTACATTGTCGTTGTCGTGATTTTGAAATCGACAAACATTTCAAACGACTACGACTTCTATCACGACAACGACTCTCGTCAACTTTTGGTTTTAAAATTCGTTGAAAATTTCTGTTTTAATTTACAAAACAAAAAAAAAATTTCAAAATTTTTAAATTAAAAGTTTGTCAATAACATAAAATATTTATATTCACAAATTTAAAGAACAATATTCTTCGGAAAATATTCCAACATAATTAAATTTATTACGAAATGATCTCGTCTCTTACATGTAAATAGTACCGATATGGCCAACTTACTAGTTTTTGATGATAAAGCGTTAATTTTTAGTAATTGGGAGAAGCATTTTGAAAACTTTAAATTTACTTGCTCGTTGCATGTTTCTGTTAGCCGGGAGTACCAGTAACCTAACCTTACGTTAAAAAGGATGACCAATCTATTTCGTGCAGATTAAGACGTAACATCTTACTGCTAACTATAATCGTTCTAATTGCTTTACATACAACAAAATTAATCAGCTGATTTGCAACGTTGCTGTTACTCCCGGCTTACTGAGCCTTAAGTCAAAGTTGATAAGTAAAGTTTGGAATTATTCTCAACTATAAATAAATTTTTTTTTTATAAAAACTTCAAATATGAGTATTTTGACATTGACCTTTAAGATAAAGCCACGGTACCGCAAATAATTATTATTTTTTTAACTTTAACTTAAAAAATCATAGCGAAGGAAAAATTATATCATTTATCGTAAAAATCACAATAAAGTTATTTGGGGTATTCATGTTATATTGTCATAATCTTTTAACATTTTATAATGGTTTAAAAATAATTTTTGTTGCTTTTTAAACGAAAAGTATCTTCAATTAATGGAACTGTGCTTGCTATGTTTATTGTGCTGTCGTAATTAATCAGGAGAGACCTGCGCTGAGAGGCTGAGCCTAGCCGCATTAGTTTTTGAAAGCACCGTGTTGATGCTATAAGTTTATACGGCTAACATCCGAATTTAACCTGCGGCTAGCAATTTTTGCAACAAATCACTTGCGGCTTCAAATTAGATCGGCTTAGGATTCTGCTGTTTCGTAAACAAACAAAATAAAATTTATTTGTAATTTGCGTCTGAACTTAATTTAATTTATTAATTCATTGATAAGAATTAAGTAATATTTTTATTTTCGGTTAATATTTATCTTTTAAATAGCTGATTTAAATTCAAAATAGCACACTGGATTATAAGGGGTTGTTCACAATAGTCGTATTTTTTCATGTTAATATTTTAAGACATATGACTTTATGACACCTTGAGAATCTCCCAATTATTTTCTGATTTTTAATTTTTGTTAGGTAAAGTTTTTATTTTCTATTTTTTTTTTGTAGGTTATTCCATGTCAAGAGTAGGACCCGACCCATTTCGATTTTTATGGAATTTGTTATGAAGGTTCCTTTTGTCCTATAAGTGTGAGTTTATAGGTGAGAGGAGAGAAAAGAAAAGCATGTTCTCTTCCCCTCACGCCAATAACCTCAGACTTTTTGAAAGATAACTTTTATAATGTGAACTTTTAAACAGTTTTAAGGCTTGTTTGAAATATTAAACATTTTCGCTATTTTTGCAAACTTTTCCTAACTTTTGCATTTTTTGCGAAGCTTTGTGGCTCTTTGAGGCAATCGTCGCCGTTATAAAATTAGCCCCATATATAAACCGAAGTCTCCTATATTACATACCACTATGAACACTATCGATATATACGGGGCGAAAAGTGCAATCAATGCTTTATGCCATTAGGAAGGGTGGATAAAATATACTTCCCTTTTAGAGAGCAAAACATTTTTAAAAACGAACACCAAATTGCATTTTTTAAATAAAATGTCACATTTTCCTTGTAGAAAAAAAACACCATTAGTCACTCAGTATTTTCCTTTTCTTTTTTTTTTTGCACATTCATATGCAGCTACATTTACAGAGTTTATGTTTACATTCTTTGTTGTCAGATTTATATTCTTGTATTTTTTTTACCTTTTTTATATCTATTTTCACGAACATTTCAATTTCTTGGTTTACGTTTTATTCTTGCAAAAATATCTGTATAATATTTTTCTTATATGTACTTCGTTTATTTTTTCTATTTGTTTTCCGCCATTATGTCTGCTTGCAATCTGTTAATGCAATTCGTTTGTTTATTTTATTTTTTTTTGTATATAGACGCCACCACAGTCTGTATAATAGCAAAAGTTGCAAATTAAAAAAAAAATTTAAATAATCTTGTTCTGTTATATCTTTTCTATATTTTTTCCAAAATTAGGTATTTGTTAAATACACATTTGTTGTATTTCAAGTTAGACGTGAACTACATATGTTTATTTAAGACTTAACATTTTTGTTATTTTGTAAATAAATTTTGTGCGCTTACCAATACATATTGTAGATTTCAAAATTATTTTAGTATTTATTAATTGAATTAGTTATACATACATATGTATATGGGAATATATTTATTGCTTTTATATAAAGGAAATCCAGCTGAAATAATGATACAATACAGGTTTGGTTTAAGAAAATATTTGATCTAATAACAATTAAATCCATAACTTCTTTTTTCTTATAAACTGCCAACTCCGATTATTGTTAACATTTTAACCCACTTTTCGCCGTCTGGTGATTAAAATCACCAGCACTCTTAGGGTGCAAACAGAGTGGCCGCTTGTTGCCGAGCCGACTGACGCTTATTGCGAGAACCAATGCGAGAAAACTGGTACTTTACAAGTTAATACAAATAAGCGCGAACAGGCCATAGTGGGCGCCGAGCTATTCAGAGCGCAAAGCTGATTGAATGCGAGAAAATAGTTCCAATGTTATGATTTCAACTTGTTTGGAAAACATACAAAAAAAAATTAAAAACAAAAATTTAAGAAAAAGTTTTAAAAAAAATAATAATAATTAAAAAATAAAATAAAAATGAAACAGGTAAATAAAAATTCAAATATGTAAATAATAAAAATTAAATAAAATTATACCAATTAAATATAAAAAAATTTAGAAAAACTTGTAAACAAAAATTTAAAAAAAATGTATTAAAAATTTCAAGAACAATTGAAGAAATTCGATAATAAGCAAGGCGAATTTACACCAGGTGACCTTATCTTGCTATGTAATCAACAGCTGATTACTAACCTTGTGTCAAAATGTTATACCGTTCATGTGGTTCTGGAGAATATTTACTAAATTTTATTAGTTTCGCTTAAAATAATGAAATTTAAAATTTTTTTATATCATTAAATTTCAAAATAAACAATTTAAAATTAAAAAGAAAATGAAATATTTGTTTAAATTGTTTACTACTGTGTTGTATTATTTTTGACACAACGTTAAAATATTTTACAGTGTTGTAAACGTTTTCAAAATAAGACCACCTTGTATGAATTCGCCTTGATAATAAGTAAAATTTTAAAACTCAATGTCAGTTTTTTTTCAACAAAACAAAACTCAAATCATAATTACAGTAGACACTCGTAAATTGGAACCACTTTGTTCCTGAGGTAGTTCTTATTTACGAAAAATTCTATTTTTATTTTTAATAAAAAGTATCATAAAAACGCATCTTCACAGTAGCCGAAGCTAAATACTCATCATCTGACGAACCCATATTCATACAAAAATACATAAAACACAAATAATAGATACAATATCAGCGCTGATTCTTGCATCCACTATGCACACTCAAACTTGTTTCTCGCATGAACAAGTTCTCGCAATAAGCGTCAGTCGGCTCGGCTCGGCAACAAGCGGCCACTATGTTCGCACCCTTACCCTTTTTTTGTCCGTTACTAAGAAACTTATTTCGTTATTATATTGTAAGTTTACTTGGTGCGGCGATAAATGAATTCGTCGTGGTGTAATTGAATTGAAATTTCAGTGGTAATAATTGGATCAAAAAATGTTGATTTAAGCTATTGGCTATTAAATGTTCGTTTTTGGGTCCATTCGGTAAACATATCGGCAAAATTTGTCAAAAATATTAAAATCTATGACTTTTGTAAACGTATTTGCTCCTTACAAATCTAAATTACCATACAGAAACTCTTCTTAGATTATCTTTCATACCTTATCGCAACTCGCAATATTCCATTACTACAATTTATAAAGTCCTTTTTCGTTATTCGTATTTCGAAATTCGCATATGAACGAAGCTAAGATACCTAGACCGTAAAGTAATCAACAAAGAAAGAAAGACACAACAAGTTCAAATCTTACCCTACGTTTCCACATGCAAGTAATAACTTGCAAGTAGTGTAAACGAATTATCAACGAAAAATCGAGGAAACAGCCAATTGATTGAAAGCACAAGAATTGTGTGAATGGTATAGTGAAAAAGTGTGAGTGTATTGAGTTTTCGAACTTGCACTTCCCCAGCAAATAATAGGACTAGTCCAAACACGCGTGTAAAATGTAGTCCACAAGGGACTAGGACTACTCCAAAAGTAACCCAAACTCCATTGTATACACAAGAGGGTTAGTTTTAACTTCGTTTAAAAACGAAAACATGTCGTTAAAAAACGAAGACATGTCGTCTCACTACAAACACTTTTTAAAAATGGCATGGTCCATGCTTGCATAACATCGGACCAGTCCATGGAGTAGTCCATTTCATAAAATTGGATCAGGTGGTCCAATAATATTTTCTGGGTTGTATGTGGAAACGGGGGGTTAACTGGGAAAGTTTTCAACGCATTTGTTCCAGAATGTACTTGTACTTCCAATCACATCGCCCTGTACTTGAGTGGGAGTTAAAGGAACATATACATATACATAAAAATACATGAAATAAACTTCCTGCCAACTTTATAAAAATAATCTAAAATTTAAATGAAATTTAAACTTAAAATGTTTCTTTTGTTTTCGATAAAAAAAAATTAAGTTTTGTGGTTATCGGTTTGTTTGTCTTTAAACTTCTTTGTCTCTCTATCGATTTCATTGGTACTTTCAATAGCAAATGATGTGGTTAAAATATTTACACCAACCACATAACATGAACAACTTCCAACAGACCACATCACACCATCTCAATATCGCTCGTCACTTGAAACAAAATGTACATCATCAATTTTATGGCTTTTTTTCTGTTTGTCTGTTGCAACCGATACTTGTGCAAAAGTTTATTTAAACATTTGGTTTAATACATATAAATATTCTTCAGTCTCTGGTGGCGTATGTCTTGGGCTGGCATCTTAAGAACTTTAACCCAACCATGGGCAGGCATCCTTTAATTTTTTTTCTATTTCTTTTTAAAATGATTGTTCAATAAATGCAATTCGGAACTTTGTTACTTCTCTTTATGTTTCGTTTTCCTTTTATTTTGCTTCAACTTTTAAATTCATTTAAATGTTTTAATGTACAAAGTATAAAAGAAAACTGCTAAACTTTGTAATTAATAGCAGATAAGTGTCTTGTGGTGGTTTGCACTCACTGGCCACAGGATAATAATTTTGTAATTTAAGGACAATTTACTATCAAGGATTTCTCTGATCTGACGTAATTGGTCATCAAGAATTGCGTTTCGTTAAGGGGTTGGGTGGATTTCGTTTCATGCTATAATTTTTAAATTAATTTAATAAATTTAAAAATTTGGTTTTTTTTTATTCACATTCTGCTGTTTGTTCTATTTTCGAATGAGTTCGACATACGTATGAACTTTTTTTATTCTTAATTGTATTCATAAATTTTCTTAAGTGTTTTTCTTTGTCGTTTCATATTTGGTCGTGTGTGCTGGCTGCAGTTGCTCTACTGACTGTTGACTGTTGTTTTCCATTTATGTACGTTGGACATGTTTAAAATGCAAAAATGGCTCTTGATTTTTCTATGTTCAATAGGTTTTTTTTCTGCCCAACAATTATTATTGTAATTCATTGTGTTGTACAACTGCTATTATTCTTAGTTTTATTCTCATACAAAACGAACGAGTTTCTTATTTATTTGAAGTGTGTATACAATCGAATTAACATTGACAGCATATAAATTTAGACTAGGGTAATCAATTATGCGCATACATACAGATGTAAGAGATTTTAGAATAAAATCCGATTAAACAAATTGCACTTTAGATTGACTGCCTTTACAGTTTATGCAAGGCATAAATATTTTGGATTGAGGTAACAATTAAGATGCATTATTATTGCAAAAAAAAAAAACAATAAAAAACGGTGTTTAAAGTCACAATAAATTTCTTCACAAAACGAGTGTTTTTAACAAACGCCGGAATACCCCTGGAAAACTGAATTGCTTTAGTTATCCGAAATACGGATCAACGGGGGTTTTCTCTTTTTCCCCGTTTTTGCAATTGAATTTACATAGGAAAAATTGGAGAAGGGAGAAACTCCCGGGGAATTTGTATTCATAATTGGGCTAAATATTTTTTGGATTCTGAATTATCAGATAATTTGTTTTATTTGCCACGCTGGACGTACTAAAGAGAACTACTTCAGGAAGAGTTAACGGGGTTGGCGTCATATGCCTCTCAATTCGGGATTTGGTATCGGGATTTTTGAATTTGGATTTTTGAATTCGAGATTATGAAGTTCGGGATTTTGAGATTTAGAGATCTGAAATGCGGGCTTTAATAAAAATTTGGTATTTAAAAAAAAACTCCTGGTTTTTGACATTTCGTTATTTTGAAACTTGGAATTTTGATACCTTACCGAGTAAAGGATACCGAATTTCACGAAAATGATTCTTATGAGCGTGTTTTTCTATTCTGTAATTATTTTGTATAAGATTGTTTTTTATAACCAAGGCAAGATTAAATATGCATGTAAATGTAGCGATAACAAATTTAAGAATATGCATGCATAGAACGGGACACTTGAGGTCAATAGCTCCTAAGGGCAAAACATTGGTCTACACGAGACAAAAACATTGATATAACATACTTTCAAACCTTTTAAAAATACTTTAGGCCTTATTCATAAAATATATTTTAGGTTAATAACAGGTTTATTAAATGAATTTCCTATGGAAATCTGTTTAATAAACCTCTTATAAATCATTATTATTTTTTATAAATTTGGAAGTTTATGTTTAAGGGTGTTCGGGGAAACTTTTTTTTGAGGTACGGTCTAATGTACATACTTAAAAAAAGAAATATTTTTAGTAACTTTTAAAACAGGGTCGCTTTTAAAATTAGTTTGCTTTAAATTTAAATCGAATTCGAATTCCAATCTGATGTAAGCTGGCCGTTACATTTAATTTATCAGAATTCTTTTAAAACAGAAGGGGTGATTAATCGATTTAGGGATTAATCATCATTCTGATTAATTAAAGTTTGATTCACCCACTAATCGCAAAAATGTTATATAACATTTTTTGAGTTTTTAAAGTGAGGTGAAGTGTTTATGAAAATAAGATAAATAATCTTAATTTTGCATGTTCAATTGAAGCTCTAAATTAATAAACATATTTTGTTTTATATATTAAATTTTTTTTTAATTTTAACTGAAAATATGTTTAACTTATTATCGTCAGACGAAGTTCATGACTATTAAAGCGTGGAAAAGTAAAAACTGTGACATCGTTAATAACTTCGATGATAATTATTTTTCAACATTTACATCGAACAATCACCAATTCAATCTGCTGTGAATTAAATCGTTCATCCTTAACAACGCTGCACGTACATATATACTTTCCGTCCGTCGTTCTCTGTAACATTTATGGAAACAAAGAAAACAGATGCAACAATTGCATTTTTAATCATCAACTTATTATTGTTGTTGTGTTGTTCGCGAATGTACTCTATACATGCACTAAGTGTAAAAACCAAAATATAAGAAAAAACTACATATACCGAGACGTAAGACCGACCGATAGACAGACTTATTTGCGTATGTAAAAGTATAGAGACTAATGAATAAATGCAGGCCGGCATTAAAAATGCACACACTCGTGTAAAACTTTATTGTTGTTGTTTTGTTTTTTATATTGCTTTTGCCATATATTGATTATAACCAGGGAAACCAAAAATATGCAATTGCATATATTTATCCGTTTTGCATATTTTACTGTTTGCAGCATTTTTTTTGCAAAATTTAGTTAAAAAAGCCTTTTGGAGCATTTTTATGGTTCATAAGCGCATATTTTGCCGTTTTGAGGCATATTTTGATAGATGCAAACTAAAGAAATTTTTTTGCGTAATTTTGGCCTCTCTGTTTAATTACATACATATTTATCTGTATACCCAACGTATTGTTTCAATCTCGACATTTAATTTTTACTCGGAAATTTTAAGATAAATCAGGTTGTGAATAAAGATAAATGTTATTTTAAAATTTTATATATAAATAAAAATTAAGAAAAAATCAATTACATATATACGTTTTTGGCGATGTACATATGTAATGCATTGAAATATGGACCAACATTTTAGTATACCGATCGACTCAGAATCAATTTTTAAAGTGGTCTTACGATGTCCATCCGTTCGTGTGGCTGGTTGTCTGCTTATGGCAACCTTGTGCGCGAAGTACAAGTTGCAATTGTTTAGATAGTTAAAATAGATAGATCAAATTTGATAAATACTGACTGTAAAAACTATGGTGTTTGGGTTTACCGATGATAATTTTAGAATTGTTGTGATAAAATGGAGCAGTTATTAAATTATTGAGTATTTTGTTTTCAAATTCGCAATTTTTGAATATTTTGGGGCATATTTTTAACAATTTGTAGGGCATATTTTCAAGTTTTTACTGCATATCTAATGCGCATAAAACGTGTTTTTTAGAGCATATTTCTGGTTTCCCTGATTATAACAACAATAACGTTATTATTATTTTCACATTGTAATCTCTTTGTCTTGGGGTTTTGTATAATAATTCTTTTTTTCTGCTACGTTTCAGGAAATTCAATATTTAAACAGTAAAGGAGAGACAAAAAAGTGTAGAGACAATTTTTATTTTAAAATCAAAGTGAGTAAAAAATAAAGGCAAATAATCAGTTTTTATGTATTGCACACTTCTAAAGTGCAATAATACCTACGACCATAGAAAAATTTACAACAACAGTGTTGTGATGGTGTTTTTTATTCATTGAAGGAGTTGATTACAACGCCATTTCTACTCCGAATAACATACCCATACACTTTTCAACCAGATAGAACCCAACCAAATAACAACAACCATTACCAACATCAACAGAGCTCTAGAACAAAATCATAATTTTGTATTATTACAAAACCAGCAGCAGACGGTTTTTTACTCTTTAACAAAATAAAAACAAAGAAATAATACAGCCAGAAAAATGAAACGATCTTTAAAGTAATAAAAAAAAAAATAAAAAATTGCAGACTCTGTCAGCAAAATTTAAAAACTTACTAAGTTAACGACAAAGACAATATTATTGTCTGCTATCTATCTACACCATTTTCTTCATTGTCTGAAAAATGTTCCCTTACAATTATAAATTTGTGTAAAATTGAAGTAAAAATAAATGTTGTTAAAAGATCATAAGCCAACATTCCCTTAAAGATTCAAGCTAACTTCCAATTAGTTTCTCATTTAGACAATAAATGATTTTTACATTTCAATGCTTTTGTTAATTTTTTTCGCAATAACATCATAAGCCACATTAAATTTTTACAGCATAAAACAAAATAATAAATTTCGAAGAAGTTATGTATAAAAGTCATGATTTTTTTTAATCACGCATGAATATGTGGGTATGCAAAGACGTTTTGTGAAAGTACGATAATTAAATCTCAAAAACCCGCGAGATATGATTTTTTTTAATTTTTAAGTTTGGAATAAAAACATAAAAATTTTCTGCAGTAACTTAAAATAAAAATATAAACATAATAATCTTACAAAAATTGTATGCAGTAACATCATAAGCCACATTCATTTTTGAAAACAGCGATTTCCGCTATGATTTAATGTTGTCTAACGGTGGGTAGGTGATAGAAGTCGTATTAAAAGGCGTTCTTTAAAGGGTGTATAGTATAATTCAATGAAAGACCTTACATGTTTCTTCCTTTTCTTCGGTTATTTTCGGAACGTAAATTCAACCCGAGTTCAATCCCCAGCTCAGCCAAGAATAAAAATTATCAATAAAAATTTTAATAAATTCCATGTTGTAAAATTCTTTCCTTCAGAAAAAATAATTTAATGAAACTTCAAAATCTAGTAATCTTTAAGCTCCAGTTAGCTGACAGTGGCATTAATGTTTCTACAGACTTACGCGTTACGGTTAAGTTACACCTTACTGCTAACTATAATCGTTGGCTGACAGCTTACTGGAGCTTTAAAGTCGTCGTTACTTATACGTTCAAGGAAAAAAATTATTTACTAAATCTCCAGAAAATATGGCTTCAACCAAGAAAATATGTCATGATCTCGTCCAAGACAAAAATTACTTATTCTAATTATATGTATGTATGTATGTGTGGCTTGGTTAAAGTAAAATGTTTCATTATTTAAGAAAACTTTACGTATGCCCGTAATATCTACAAACAGATATCTAGTCGTGTTCGTACCTAACAGTTATCTATACATATCCGGTTAAACAATTTTAGTAACTTAAGTTTTCTTTTAAAATATGACCAGTTTTGTATTTTCATAATTTTTTGTAATTAACTGTCAAGAATCGAGGGTGTAGAATACACTATACAAATTATACAAAGCTATATATCTATTTGTAGAAATTACGGGCATTAATACGAACGAAATAAGTTAAAATCAAGAAATTATTTTGGATTTTCTTGTTTTAAAAAACGAAATTGATAACTTTACAAAATAAACTTCTTTCCGTGTAAATGTTGTGGACACGTAAACATTGCGGTCGACTTCAATGGTTGGTAGTTTCTCAAAATACGTAATCGTGTTGAAATCTGTAAATAAGAAAATTGACAATTTGCCAAAATCTACATAATTTTCAAGGTCCAACTTTAATGTTAACGAAAAGTCTCTCAAAAGCATGAAAAAAAAACAAGTTAGAGTGCCATATTCGGCTGTGCCGAACCTTTGATGCACTCCACCGAATATCTATCTCTTTTTATTATTAATGTATCTTTATAAAAACAGAAGTCAGCATTTAAATTGGTTGCGGTTTAGAATTGTAGTAAATTATTGACCGGAAATCATATATTTTTTGTAGCAATTTAAACTAGCTTGAGTAAAATATCATGATATAAATTTAAAAAAATTTCAATACAGCGATAAAATTAGTTTTAGCGTTTACAGTGAATTTCAGAAGGCTGCTTAATATGGGATCTAAGGTAAATTATGGACCGTTTTTCACAAAATAGCATGACATTTTTTCTGGCCATATGAAGCTAAGTTGGAAGAAATTTTACCGCCATATCTATACCTGCAACGTTTTAGGCGTAGTTTAATTTATTTACCAGATTGGGCTTTATATGGGGCCTAGGGTAAGCTTTGGACCAATCTGCACGAAATTTCACAGTGCAGTTCTATTATGATAGCACTTTTTATTACGATTTTAGGGATACTAAACCGTTTTCCGGGAGTAGGGTTTATATGGGGCCTAGGGTAAATTATGGACCGATCTTCATGAAATTTAACAGGGTGATTTCCAGTCGAATAAAACGTATCATTTCGTGCCTTATTCCACCATTTATATTATTTTATATAACAAAATTATCAATTTTTTTGGGTGGTGGTTCCACATTTTGGATCATAGCTTTGATCCTACTGAACCGATTTGGCTGGATTTCAATCCCAATCTGCTTGGGATAACTACGAGCAATTTGATACCAAGTTTGTTCATTTCTTTTGAGATTTCGAAAGTGAGCGTGCTTTCTACAGACGGACAGACAGACAGTTATCGCTTAATCGACTTAAAATTACGTTCTAAGATGAATAATAAAAAAGTTTTAAACGAAATGACACAACTAATTGGGGTGTAGGTAGAGTTTTTTTTTCCCGGAGTTTTTGGATTCCCGGGAAAACGGGATTTTTTTTAAATTTCCCGGGATTTTTTTTAAAAAAGCGTAAGGGAACTTGTTTACATAGTAAGTAAAAGAAATGCTTAAATACTACAAAAATTAATTAAAGGTTGAAAGAGGAACTTGAATTATTATTACCAAACGATTTTATATGTAACTTTCGTATCATTATGCTCTAGATACAAGATAAAAAGATAACATAAACATAACAATTTAATTCATAAAACAATAATAAAAACAAACAATAATTGTGGTACTCAAGTTATGAGATCAAAAAGTAAATTCATAAAATAGATAATATACTTTAAATAAATATATTAAAATAATAAAGGTCGAAGCAAATATATATTAGATATATTAACATTTTTTAACAGTTTATGATTTACGAACGTACTCACTTCTTTTTATTGATCTAATCGACAAACCATCAACAGAAGCTAATTTTTAGAGAATAGAAAACTAAATTTCAAAGTATAAACACCTTGTTTCTGAAACTATGAGGAACTTTTATTTCCCGGGATCCCGCAACAAAAATCCCGGGAATTCTCGGGAAAAAACCCTAGGTGGAGGGTATAAAAAGATCTGATTCCTTACGGAATGTACGATCAGTTTCGCACTTTGCTTAAGCCAACGACAGTTTCATAAAACTTAACAAAAAGATATCTTAAGTTCAATATGGTTTAAAACATATGATTCGTCCAGTTGCTTAAGCCAGATTATGTACTATAGTTAGGCCTTTAATTCGATCAGATTCATCCGCAACGTCACGTTAACGTAAGAGTGTCTATTTATAAATTAGCTTAAGAAAACGGAAAAGCTTATCCGCAACGTAACAAGGCCTTACCACTTTGAAAAATCATTTATAAAACCAAATTTCACTCTAATTCTATTTTCAAAACATTAGAGTATAACAAATTTGAAATTTGGTTTTGTTTTTAATGTAAGTTTTGCGCTTATCATCTCAAAAAACAGGCATTCAAATTGTTATATTTGTAATTTTAGAGAAAAAAATGTTCACTTTAATTTAAAAAAATTTCAATCCAAATTAAGGAAATTTCAATCTTTGAAAGCCTAAAGCAAAAAAATAAACGTTAAAAATTTTCCAAACACCTGCATGTAACATGGCTTTTAGTAAAAAATCAAAATGAGTCCATAAATAATTGGACCAATGTAAATAAATATTTTAAATAATGAAATTAGTTTATTTTTCTTATTTCAAATAAAAAAAAGAGTCAAGGTATGTTCAGACCTAACAAATATTTGACGAAAAAATCCAAAAAAGCGTGACCAGTTAATTGATCATACGTTAGCTTTATTTTTACAATACATATCTATTGATTAACTAAACTTTATTTCTAAGAAGACTATTGTATAATCTAGAAACCGTTTCTAGCAATTTTCATTTTAAACTGCACCATGGTGTAAAAATTTAAAGAAATATGTACATACATATGTATGTATTACAAAGTATATAAAATTTTATGAAGAGTACATTGCAGGAGGTAAATAAAAAGTTTCTTCTTCTTTTATACTTTTAGTACTCCTTTTAATGGAATAACACAAATACACAACCCAAACCTGGTGGTTGCTGGTCTGACAGAATTGTTTTATAAAATTCTTTTTAAAATTTATGGATCAATTTTCATCAGACCGAAAAATAGTTGCAGTTGCTGCTGCTGGACGAAGAGAATAAACTTGAAGTAAAAACAGCAACAACAACAAACAATTTAATAGAATAGCAAAGAGTGGGTGCATTTTAGGGCACACCAGACTAACAAACATTTTTAACAACAATAATCAGCAATTTGTTTATTCTTTGTATTGCATTTTAATCAGAAAATATATTAAAATACAATAACAACAACATCAGTAAAATATCTCCAACTGATTTTGAGTAATTTAGACAGCAAAAACAACAAAACAACAACAACAACAACAACACTTTGCTGCTATACAAAAGTTCAGAATAAAGAAATAGTAACAACGACAACAATTACCACAACAAAGAGATTATTATTAAAAAATAAACATTTTAACGTAAAAAGCAAAAATAAATAATAAAAACGTGCTAGAAACAGCTGTTGCTGTTTTCATCGCTACAACACCAAAAACGTTGCTGCTGTCGCAACACTTGGGGCGCGTGTATGGGGTCTAAAGTAAATACATATTATCTGAATACAAATGTAAATACAAACCCAATAAACTTTCATTAAAGATCTCTTCTTTGAAGTACATAAATGGACGTACGAAGAACTACACATACAAATATAGAGAATTCAATATTTTGTATGTGAACCGTGTGTAGTTGTGTGAACGACTTGAATCGAGTGCCACTCTGCCTATTCTATCAACAACAATCTGTCTAAGTAACTGAACTGAATTGACGTTTGCTGCTACTACTGCTGCTGTTAGCTGGTATATACGATTTGCTGCTTGCAATTCACTCACCTAAAACCAAAACAACAAAAAGAGTTTAGTCTACCATCTGAGTTTGCGTTATTAAGTTTGTAACGAGTCATTTCGAAGTCTGCAAACTGAACTGAACGCTAAAGGAAAAGTGATCGTTGTTAGGAAAATAAACGAAAAAAAAGAAAACAATTTGAAAAATACAACAAACTTTTTTTTTTTTGTATTTATCTTCAGTTTCTTTTATTCTCGTGCGGATTTTTATAATTATATTTTAATTTTTATGTTTAAAATTTCCAGTGGTTGATTGGTTTTTGCTCTAATTATTTTTGCGCGGAAGACAAGTTTTTGTTTTAGTATTTTCTTTACAACAAATTGTCAAGAAAAAGGAAAAAAAAACTTTTAAATTGTTTCAATAAGAAAAAGTAGTTCGAGTGCTAAATACATAAATTTTTATTGAATTTTCTACTTAAAATTGATGTTAAAAACAAAATGTGAGTGTTGTAATTAAATCTTTTTTTTTTTTTTAATACTTTGAGAAATTTTGTAAATTAAGTATGTTTTTAACAATTTGCAATATATTATTTTTTTAACTTTATTTTAGATTTTCAAATTTTGAAGTGCTACAAAATTTATTTGCAAGTGTAAAAATCATTTCCTTGATCTAACAAAGAGTGAGTATAATTTATTTATTTTTTGTTTGAATGCAAAGTGTTTACATTTGTAAAATATTTATAAACAAATTTCTTTGGCGATTTAGTGCTAAATTTAAATTCATATACAAAATAACTAAAAGAAATATAAAAATTGCGTTGTTTTTCTTTATCAAAATTGTTTCATTTTATTAAAAAAAAATGTTAAAAATGGGGTTTTGTGGAATAATTCATATATAATAAAATTGAAGAAATCGAAAAAGGAAATAGCGGAGATTAAAGTCCATTTTCTTCAACTTTTGTCAAATTAAAAAAAAAAAATTGGTAGAATTTTTGAGTTTTTATGAGAAAATTTAAAAAATTTTGAGAATTGCAGTAAAATTAAAATCGAAATTCAATTCTTTTTAGATATTTTTAGTTTTCTCCTAGTAAAGATACCTAAATCAATTTTGAATAATCTATATTAAATATCGCTTAACTGAAGAACTATTAAAGGGGGAGTTTTTATAAGTGGTTAAAGCTACTACTATGGCAAACTAAAAATTTCAGTATAAAAATGGGCGGGGTAAACAGGGGAGGAGCAGTACCCCTCATAGATAGAAATATAAATAAGAGCCACTGCACGCATTTTGTTAAACTTTTGGTAGTAGGATCTTCTGAGCCCCAAAATTGAAATAAAATAGCAGCGGGGGAAGTGGTTCCCCCATAGGACGCCAATGCGTAATATCGCATATCTTATGAACTGTTATAGTGAGAATGTTCAAACTTTGTGGAAGTCACTCTTATGGTATACTACACTTTTGAAAATAAAAATAAAGCGGATAGGCGCAACGGGGAAAAACCTCCCATAGGATGCATATATGAAATATCGCTTTACTGAAGAACTATTAAAGGGGGAGTCTTCAAATGTGGTTAAAGCTACTACTATGGCAAACTATAAATTTTAGTATAAAAATGGGCGGGGTAAACAGGGGAGGAGCAGTACCCCTCATAGATAGAAATATAAATAAGAGCCACTGCACGCATTTTGTTGAACTTTTGGTAGTAGGATCTTCTGAGACCCAAAATTGAAATAAAATAGCAGCGGGGAAAGTGTTACCCCCGTAGGACGCTAATGTTTAATATCGGATATCTTAAAAACTGTTATAGTGAGAAAGTTCAAACTTTGTAGAAGTCACTCTTATGGTATACTTCACTTTGAAAATAAAAATAAAGCGGGTAGACGCAGGGGGGAACAACCTTCCATAGGATGCATATATGAAATATCTCTCAACCGATAAAGTGGTTAAAGCAGTGTAGCGAAGCGCACCGGGTTAAGCTAGTCTATTATAAAATTTAATCAGTTTTTTTAAACGATTTTGATTTTCAAAACATGGGCGATAGGTTACATTTTGTTTAGGTTGGAGCTTTACAGTGACTTTTATTTAATAATACCTATTAAGTTATATTATTTTCGCGTTTAATTAAGTTAGACTTTTTTTGGTATTTTTTTTTTTAATAATTTTCATTAATTTAAATAATATTATTTAAAAAAATTTTAAAAATATGATTTTAAATTCTTGCTCCGTATTTTTAAACCGATTATTAAATTTAACAAACGTTTATTAAGGCAAATTTTCATA
This sequence comes from Pollenia labialis, assembly GCA_949318255.1. Classification (NCBI taxonomy): domain Eukaryota; kingdom Metazoa; phylum Arthropoda; class Insecta; order Diptera; family Polleniidae; genus Pollenia; species Pollenia labialis. Next base: position 117,296,815 of record OX439142.1, read on the forward strand.
CAAAATTTGTTTTGTAAACCTTTATTAAATTTAAAAATTTTTAAAAATGCGGGCGTTGATCTTTATACCCTTCACCACAGGTGGAAATTGTCAGATTCGTATAGATGAGCCAAAATTTCTACATGTGTGCGTTAAAATGTTTTTGTTTTATATGAAGAGATTTTTGACAAGTCGGATATATTTATAGAGAAGCTCTTCTTCACTCATAAATGAGTCTACCTTGTGTAAATGTATTGTGGTTCCTTATGAGTAGCGAAGTTGATTTTGAAATGTCCATCTGTCCGCGTGTATGTTGAAGTGGTGTTTCCAAATATCCCAGAAATTAACTTATGATGTACCTAAGGATAATCCTCCCTCAGGCCGAACTATTACACATTTGGTGAAAAATCAGCCCTTAAGTGAAATATTCAAGATATTTCTTTCCTTTTTATATGAGCTAAAAGGAGTATTGAATATTTAAAAAAAAATTGCTTACCAAGATTTTGTTTGTCCGACTTAATTCCCAATTTTCATTCTTGACAAAAAAAAACACTGACATTTATTGTTGATGGCATAAGCTATTCCTATGCGCATTTCACTGGTTGCTTAGGCCAGATCATCAGAAAACTTCATCCATAGATTTTAGAAAAACTAACGATATTAAACAAATAAAACGGTTAAGCGAATAAGAAATATAAGCATCAGTTTCACTTGTGACAATATCAAAGCTTAAACAACAACAGTAAACAGTAAGTTTATCTTTTATTACATTGTTTAGTGTTCTCCCAACTACCGAACCTTTTCCTTTGCAAATATTTACTGGCTTAAAAATTAATTTTATAATCTTAAACAACAAAATTAGGCGTTAATTAAATTTTTTTTTGACATTTTTTAAAAATTAAAGCTGAAAAAGATATAAATATTGTTTGGAAGCTAGATTTATTTTATAATTATAATTTACTAACTCATTCAACACTTTCCCTTTTGTTACAGCTTTAAACTAAACCGAGAACCACAACAAAAACACATACAAAAATGGTTAAGACATTTCAATCTTATTTACCGTCCACCAATCGGACCTACTCATGTGTTCACTGTCGAGCTCATTTGGCCTCACACGATGAGCTTATCTCAAAATCATTTCAGGGCAGTCAAGGTCCTGCCTATCTCTTTAATTCTGTCGTTAATGTGGCCTGTGGTCAGACAGAAGAAAGAGTTCTGCTAACGGGACTACACGCTGTAGCCGATATCTATTGTGAATGCTGTAAAACACCGTTGGGTTGGAAATATGAACATGCATATGAATCGAGTCAAAAATACAAAGAGGGTAAATACATTATAGAATTAGCTCATATGATTAAAGAAAATGGCTGGGATTGAACAGAGTAGTCTAGCAAAGTTTGATACTTTCATATAAACTACAACTACTGAGCTGCTGAGTCGTGATAAAATTTTTAAAAGAAAACAGCAAAAAAGTACTAAATAATAATTTTTTTGTTGAGCCGGTCCTAAGGAAGAAGTAGTGGCTGGGAGTTTAGTTAATAATTTTAACAACATCAATACACAACATCCAAACAATGTTTCAATCAAATATCTACGTATTATATAACAACACAAATCATGCATGGGACTCATAAGTCTAATCAGTTGGAGAGTGAAGGTAGCTCAAATGCATCATTTGGTTTTTGGCCAGAAAAGAAAGAAGTGTATTGAAAAAAAGGTTTGATTTAAGTGTGTGTTTAACTACTTTGTGTACATATGTACAAGTATTTTATAAGTAGCAAATAATTTTAATGGTTTATTAAAAATTCATATTCATTTTTAATTAATAGTGAATGAGCATTAAACAAATTGTAACCTAAAATCACACCAATTTTACAACATCACCCACCTAAAAAAAAACATAAAAAATGTTCAAAAAATTCTTTAATTTGAAACTAAACACATTGTCCCTAAATCTTCCTTTTTTGAAAACATCATGTTTTTGGACCAACAACTATAAAAAAATTTTGAAAACATACTAGATGGCAAATATGTATATTAAAAAATTGAATATTTTTTATAATTTGAAGAGAAAATGCTTGGCTTTTAAAAGCTTTCTTTAAAATACAAAAGTCTAGGAAAGAAATTTTGAATTTTATGATACGACTATCCCCGTCATAAAAATGAAATACATTTTTAAATACACAATTTTTCACTTTCACATTTTCTTCAAATACTCGACTCTTTGTTAAATTTTTATTCTGTTTGGATTTATTAAATCAATATTCTTTTCATTAAATTGGGTTTTTGTTATTATTATTTGTTTGCAATAGTTTTTGTTTTTAAATATTTATTACTATATCGAAATATTATTTAGTTTTGTTTTATTTCCAGTTAATTTATGATTTTTGCAAAAAAAAAAAATCTTGTTAATGAATATTTGCTCATTTCAATATTTCAATTAATATCTTAAATTTATATAAATTTTTTAACTGATATTACAATTGGGAAATTTTTGAGAACAGAGAATTGAAAATTCAAACAAATAATTTTATTTGTATAAAATGTTAACTTTTTTTCAATTCACGCTGTTACAAGCCAGATTATAAATTAAAAAAGCTTAATTCTTCCATTTACTAAAAACACGATTTCGGTTAAAAAAAATAATTTTTTTATTATTTAAAACAATAAATTTTACTCATTAAAAAAAATCATTTTATTACATATTTAAAAAATAATTATTATTTTTTTGTTATTTAAAAAAATATTTTTTTTATCATTTAATTCCAATACACATTTTTAAATCAAACAATGTTTGTGGCTTAATTAATTTTAAATTGGTTTTACAATTTTTCTGGAAAATATCCCCTATGAACAAGAGGTCAATTTGAAAATATTCCGGTATTATTTGCACTTGAATATAGAATATTTTCAGAACTGAATTTATAATAATTTTGTCTAATTATGAATTTTATTGATTATTAAAGAAGAAATCAAATTTCTTATCAAAACTATAAGTAATTGAAATTGTGAGTGAAACTTTTCCTTTTTTCAAATAGTTTCAATTCAGAAAGTTCTAGATTTTGGTTTCTAAATTGTCAAGTAGAATTATTTTAATTTTCAACTTTTAGGAAACAAAAATTATTAAAACGTTTACATAATGGCATAATCTAATGATATGTCACATAATTTATTTTCACAAAAAGTGAAAAGTTGTATTCAGTATTCAAAGTTGAATTGACTGGAAAATACGAAATAAAATCTATTTCGAATCGAAAATGTTGCAGGACTTAATGAAAGCCACAAATTGTTAAGATTAATAGATTACTGAAAATTAGTATTATCTGAAAGATTTGCTTTTTTTTCTTTGCAAAAATCATTCTCCACCCAAACACTCTTTTTCTAACCCTCTTAATATCTCTATGACTACACATACAATCAATACATTTCAATATACAAAACTCAAAAACCATTAGTTATTTAAACAAGGAATTTAGTAATTTATTTATAAATGTAATGTAATAAAATTTAAACTATAAGAAATTAGTTAAAACGAATTAAAATAACAAAAAAATATTGTATTACTAAATAGTAATTCCCTTTTAAAAAAACAATATATATAAACTTATATTAAACAATTTTCAAGCAGTTTGTTTGCTTAATATTAAATCAAATATTTTGAATGAATAGAAATGAATGTGAAGAAAATTGAAAGTAAAAATTGTGCTTCTTTTATGGTAAGAAAAAAACACCAACAACATATTTCTTATACAAAATAATGGCAAAGAATGCAAAAATTATAAAATGCTAAATTTTAAATAAAAACTGCTTGCGCGGCGGTTTTAAAAACGATTAAAAAAAACTGTAAAGTTAATGATATAATTGGTATTGAAACCATAAAAAAAAAATTTATAAATAAATGAAATTAAAGTTTAAGGTTAAAAAAAAAACATGTATTTGAATAAACGATGGCAAAAAAAAAAAATATTAAAATCACGTAGCAAATAAATTGAATTCATAATTGATTTGTAATATTGTGTGATTATTTTTAGGTTATTTTAAAAGATTTTGGTTTTAGTCTTGTTGTGGAAATTGAGATTTAAAATTCATATTTCAAAACTTTGCATTATATTAAAAAAAAAAAGACATAGAAATGGTTAAAATAATAAACCCTAACAATTTTAAATTAAATATCTTGTTACAATTTTAATTTCAATTTTTAATCTGGGGCTTTTTTTTAACATACGCGTAGCCCATTTCTTAAAACTACAAGTTACAAGGCTACAATACAAACAAATATAAAACAAAGAAACTTGCTTTTTTAAACGTATACTTTAAAAAATGGGGCCCAAAATCAATTAAAATATTTAAATTTTGCAAGTGTTTTACTTTGTAGTTTTGCGAATTAACTTAAGGACAAAATCTGTATTAGAAGAACAAAGGGGATAATTCTCAAAGAAATATAAATTACAAATGAAATGCAAGACCTTAATACCGTTGGTCTCATGTGGAATGGTCCTAGTTCGATTTTTTTTCGAAATTGAGTTTTTAAGTGATTTAAAATATTTCACACAAATACACCTCGTCACAAAAATTAAATGCAATAGTATTAAAAATGTCGGTTTTAAAAGCAATATAATACTTACAGTTTTTATTCAACCTTATCGTGGTTGGCGAATTTAAAATACGCCTGCGACTGTTTGGTAATACATAGATTCAAAGGAAATAAGTTCAAATTCCCTTTAATCTACTATCAAACAGTCGTAGGCGTATTTTAAATTCGCCAACCACGATAAGAGTGATTATGTTTTTACCTTCTCCTGTAAAGTTGAAATTCTGTGAGCTAAGGCCTTTCTACATGAGTAAATCGATATACCCTTTTCACCTGTGGCGAGGGGAACAAAAACATTAAATGGTTTATGGCTATAAGATTAAAAACGTGAAGCAGTATTACCCTTCGGAGCAAAATAACTTGACTAAAATTGTAATTAACTAATTTAACTTGCAGTGCTAACTTTTATTTCTAAAATGTTCAACTTTTCAGTTTTGTTAGAAATCTTGTATACATATTTCCAAAGTTCAAAATATGTTCATATCGAGCCCTTACTGGAAAAAAGATTAAGCGACAAAAACGCAATTTTACAGGAGAAAACATTTTTTTTATTTAATATCATAAAAATTTTGTATGAAAATTGCCGCTTAAGCTAAAATCGTTTTTTCTATAAAAACGCAACGGTACCTTATGCGACCATGCCATTTTAGGAAAAGATGCAAGTGCTGCCAATATATTCATTTATTAAAAAAAATTTAACATGATGTCGCTTAAGCAATTTTTTCGGTAGAAGCTCAGTTTCACATTCGATTTGATTCACAAGTTTTTTTTTTTGTCAGAAATAGTCAGTATTAATTCATTTAGTTACAATCCGTATAGAAATTGTGATTTCGAAAATATTTTCCGATCATATTTGACTAACTAGTAAAGTTTGGAAAAAAATCTAAAATATTTCCAAAATAACTATAACTTACTTTATAATCTACTATAAAGTCCCAGCGATTGCGAATGTTCGAATATGTGTGTGTTTTCATAAAAAATTTGATACTTACGAATGTGTTCCATATTCTGGACCAGACCTAAAATTTTTTTTTTTTAAGGTGAATGTTTCCTTACAAAAATGTTGTTTAGACATAAAGCATTTCTAAACATCTCAATAATACTGTATGAAATTAAAAACTAAAAATAATTTTGATATGTAATTGGATGTTTATATTATTTTAGTAACCAAATTATTTTTCGATCTCATTTAATTTTTATTATACATAATTTTTTTTACAAAATTTTGTGTTTAACCTTAAACTTTAAAATAAATTTTAAGAAACTAAAAAAAAAATTTCTCTATCAGGCTTGACAAGCTTGGGTTTAAAAGGCTGAAACCGTTTTAAAGCAGTTCGTTAAGAAAATTTTTAAACAATAAAAAAAATTAATTATATTTTTTTTATCTAGAACAAACAATTACGAATATAAATTCCACGGAAGTTTTCTCCTTTCTCTTATTTTTTCTTTGCTAATTTAATTGTAAAAATGGGAAAAGGGAAAACACTCCCGGGGAATTTGTATTCATAATTGGGCTGAATATGAAATAGTTCCCCCGATTTAAGTTCTTGTTAGAATTCTCTGAAAAGTCTTGTAAGTTATTTAATTATTAAAGCTAAATTAAAATTCACATAGACTCCTTTCAATTTGTCGGTGAAATTGAAAATATTAAATAGAAACTGTTAGAATCAATTGCCATCTCGTATTTTTAATCTTGTAACGAAAGAGTTTTGCAACTCACTTACTCAATTGAAGCACAGCCGCGAATAACGTTGTAAAAGCCACTTTTTGCAAAAACTGTTTTTTTGCAGATAACCGTTAACATTACCCTTTTAGACTGTTTAAACCTTAAATCACCCAAAACTATGCACCCTAACGCCTTCAAAGTGACATTCAAAGAATCAACTAGTGGAAGAACGTTGTAAGTTACTTACAAAATGATACAAAGTAAATGGTTTTGAAACGTGGAATAACGTTTTAAATGACATCGCGATTGTGGATATGAAACGTTTTTCCACTAAAAAAAAGGTTATAAACTGTAAATTCGCATGTAATTTAAATTTTAAATTTTTTGATATTTTAAATAAAAGTTCTTATTACCATTATTTTTAATTATCTAAAGAAAAAAAATACAAAATTATTAACCTTGCCTGATAAAAACGTTTTTTTGCTCTCCTGAAAAATAATTATTTTGTAACTTAAAACGTTATTCGCGGCTGGCCTTCAATTGTAACACCATCTTATATTTTCATAAAAAAAACATCCGACATTGACATACGTAAAAAGTAATATTAATATGTGTCAGTTTCAGTTAAATGGGACCAATGTAAGCAAAAAATCGATTTTTACTTTTCTAACTGCATTACTATTGTCATAAGTAAGCTTTAAAATACACATTTGATTAGAAAAAAAATTAACTGTAAACTTCAAAATAGTTTTTCTCCAAAACTCATTTTTTGCCCATAGGTCCGGTCCCTTTTAACTGAAACTGCCACATATAGCCTCTTCTTTAATTTCAAAGCATTAGTCCCTATCTGTGATGCATTTTGAGTTTTAGTTTTTTGGGCCAAATTGACAATTTTAAAGTGCCAATATGAATGGTTGAGGTCCTATGCTCCAATAGCAGAAAAGGCTGACAGAAGATAAGTTATTTGACAGTCTACTACAATGTTTTTTTGCTATTTACTTGATCCACATTCTTACAAAAACGAATTTTTATTTGAAACAAGACATATTTGCCAAAGAAATAAGGAAGGTTTTTGTTAACAAACAAAACAATGTTGTAAATTAAATCTGTGTTCGAAAATAATCACAAATTATCGCTCCTTAATGTTCGGTTCGGTAGATTTGTGGAATACACAATCGCTAATAGTATTTGTGTAGAAAATCATTAAAAAATAACGTTTCCCTGTTAGTCATCTTTTGAACACACAAATAATACTGTTTATTTTTTTTTATCAAACAACAAAAGATGAGAACATTGAATTCCGTTCGGTTTTTTTTAAATCCACAAACTTCATTGTGTTCGGTTTGGCTCATTAATGCTCATCCCTTTTGGCTGTCAAATTAAAACCAAATAGTTTTTACAAAAACAAAATACACATATGAAAAAAAAAACAAAAAGCCAGCAAAATAATTTTACACAAACAAAACATATATGTACATAAAAACAAATTTTTTGTTTGTTCATTTCTTTATCAATGTAAAAAAAGAAACATTATAGAACATTAAAATATAATGTTTGTCTACAGGTGCGTTGTTTTTGGAAATGCCGAAAATTTAAAGTGCAAGCAAAATGGAATGCTCACGTCAAATAAGTGTAATTATGCTTTTTTGCACAGTTGCAAGGGTAAAAAAAATTGGCGTGAATACCTTTTTTAAACAATTAACTGAACGGTTAAAGTAGTAAGTTGCATTTTGATCTGAAAGGGCCAAACTAGATTAGAAAGTACCACAGGACCATCAAACATTAAAAAGTACCCAAATGACCCAAAAGTGCATCATTTTGCATCACTGGTCCCTAGCCAAAAACTGTTGGTCTCTGCTGAATCTTAATAGCGGGGTTTTCCTTGCAATTAATTTGTAGTCAATACCAGGGGTATAATTCTGCCAGTTGTGATCGAGTACTTTCTCGATTTGAAAGCTATTTTATTTCAGTCGATACAAAACGAATCGAAATTATTTTTTCGGTATTGTGAAACTCAAGTGTATGCTTTATAACACTGAAAAATAATATCGATTCGTTCAGTATTGACTGAAATAATTAGATATTAAATTGCTTTCGAATCGAGAAAATACTCGATCACGAGTATCAGGCCCCAGATAGTTTCACCAACTTTCGTTAAATAAATTTCTTTCAGAACGAATTTTAATAATCAACGCGGTGGTCTGTAATGCTTTTATACAGTGAGAAAGGGCGTAACCACACTTTTTATTTTTTTAATTTTATAGGGACATGTAATTTAGTTTAGTGCATCATAATCAATAAAAAAACTCAATTTTAAATTTTTTTGTTGTTACGCCCTTTTGCTTTATTGGTGATTGTGGTTGGCCTGGCAATCGTTGTGCCCTGTTACGTATATATGCGCTAACTTAAAATATTACCCAATCTCTTTTTGGGATATCCGATATTCCGCAGTTATCATTCCGAGCCATAAATATGCATATTGAGCCCTTATAGCAAAAATGTTGTAACCAACAAAAATACAATTTTACAGTATAACGTTTTTTTTTTAAATATCTTTGCTTCAAGTCTAGGTTTTCGTTTGAAATTGCTTTTGCTCTTATTTCTGCTGGTACTTCCCAGAGATATGAGATTTTTAGGGCTCGATATGTCTCCCAATATACGATATTACCTTTAATTGGCTGTCCGCTTTGTGGCGAGATATTTGACTGCAATCAGCTGGCAGGAAAAATTTACGTTTTTATCAGATTATTTAGATCTAAAGTTTTTAAACTTTTGCCGGTTCCGGACGTTCCTATTTATGTTTCATTATATTTTAAAAATATTTTTAAAGACCTTTTTGAGTAAATGCTTAAATTTAAAGTGCTGTATGAAAAATCCTACGGGCTATTTTTTGACAATTTATCTAGGATGACTATTTTGTACATTTCATATTGTTTGCTTAAAAATAAAACGAAACAAAGAAATTTAGAGAGACATTTTTGTAAAAATTATTTGATTTAAAGTAAAATTTACATAACTATATAAATTTATTTTAATTTGTTTTGATTAGTGTGTATTGACTTTGGTAAAAAAAATTTTTTCAACTGCTTATAATAGTTTTAGCCTTAAATTTTTATAAAAAAATATCTTTTAAACTGAAAAAAAATTAATAAAATTAAAGCAACACAAAAATTTTTATTTAAAAAAGCATTATAACTGCCAAGAACTTTAAAATGTTTAATGTTCTCTAAATGTTAGTTAAATATAAAAAAAAACAAATTATTTAAACAAAGCAAAAAACGAATTAATACTAGAACATATAAAAAATTCATATTTATAAAAATATGGAAAATAGAACGTGCAATTAAATCAGCAACTTTTAACAAAGAACCCATTAATGTTGCAAATTAATTAAATGATAATTATTGTATTTTTTTTACTACAATGTTTGTAATTAATCGTTTTTGTTGTTTTTGCTATAAATAAAATCACACGAGCTTAACAAAAAATTAAAACGAATTATTACAACAAAAACTGTTATCAAAATCAAAATATAAATTTTTTCCAGCAAAAAAAAAAATGAAAATGTTAATTCAGCAAAAATAAATATTTGAAAAATGTAATAAAAAATTTTAGTTACCGATTATTTTTCTTTAAATTTAAACTTAACAGGCGTTTTAAAATTAAATAAAAAAAAAACAAATTATTTTTACATAAATTAATATTAATAATAGAACACACTGCCCAAAGGTGTAAAAAACAAAAATACTGAATGAATATGCAAGATACAGAATATTAATTAAAAACTGCATGTAAAACAAAAATATACAGACATATAAAATAATGCAAATATTTTACAAGGGAAGTAATCAGTTGATAACACTTTATAACAGATGTTTGCCAAGTCTTATCTTCACAATGTAGTTTTATAGATTTTCAGTTTCCTGGAGCGCTAAAATTTTTGTATTTTTAAAATGGTTTTTTATAAAATTTTTCCATTTTTTAATCGGTAAATGTGCTAAATTTGTGCACATTTGCTGAATATGCCAAATATATAAGAAAATATAAATTTAATTAAAAATTTTATAGTTTTATACCACGATCGAATATAAATGCGTTTCGTTTCGTCGTTCGACAAACCCTGGACTTTTCAAAATCTTGTTTTTAATTTGGACTCCATTAAAGTACTCAAGACTATATTTTGCTCGACTCAATTGATATATAAATTGTAAGATAATCGGCCATGTACTGCGAATCGAATTCGAGTGAAATAAAAATCGAACAAATTTTTCAAAGTTCGTAAAAATATTTCACTTTATGCATTAAGTTCAAATTATATTTACCAAAACTATTCAGTGACTCATTTCAAAAGCTTAATTTTTCTTGCTTTTATGCTTAAACTATGCACAGTACATTTGTTTATCAATAAAAAAATATCAGTGTATTTTGTTGTTGTTAACTGGTGCTATAAAACAGTTTTGTCTTTCTTTATGTTTCAATTGGTATAAAGTTGCAATTCATAAGCAATTTAGTTTTGTCAGATAATGTAATGGTAGTAGATCCCTACTGCTAAGTGCTAAATAGTCTTAATTTGAATAATTTGAATTTTGATAAAATAAATCTTTGTTGGAGTTTATCAGGGTATTTGGAAGTTGTTTTTAATACACTTTTAATACATTTTTTTTTATTTTTGTTATGAAATTCGGTTTAATAGAGAAAAAAAGTTGTTTACAGAAATCTTATTTAAAACCAACGTTTAAAATTCTTGCGTTTTCGATTTCCAGAACACCCCTGCATAATAATTGGACTTGTGTCAGTTTAAAATTTGGAAAAAGTATGAAAACTTAAAAAGAATTTAGCTAAAGTGGTAAAACTTAAAATAATTCGGTAACTTGGCAATCATCAAAAATATTAAAAAAAAACTTTTTAAATCTGTATGGATTTTCTACTTAATGGTCTAAATTGGTCTAATTTTTGAGGTCAAAAAAGTTTCTTTTAATTTCTAAAAAATCAAGTTTTTTGAGTAGATTCACTTTTGAACTCGGTGTGCGATATCTTTAATTGACTAAATTTTTTTAAAACAAAGAACTGCTTATATGTGAAGAAGTTTTATGTTTCAAATAAAATTAAAAAATTGCTTATAAAAATAAATAATAAATTTAAGGATTTATATTTGTTATATCAGTTCGAAGAATTTGTATTAAAAATTCTTTAAAATTTAAATGCTTTCTTTTGAATAAGAATTCACAATATCAAAATCTATTCGAATATAATTTCATATTTTCGATTTGATTAATTGTTGTGGTGACAGCATTATTGCTGTCAAAATTTATTTACTGGCAAAAAAATTCCGATTGAGACATCTGTCGCTTAGTTGACAATATTTAACCAAGTTCCCACGCAACAAAACTAGTTGTGGTAAAACAGTTAAATCTGTTGGTACTTTGTTCTGCTTTAAGAAAACATTATCCATTAAAAATAATTTCTTAATTTTTTCCCTTATAAAAACTTGTAGCTGTTTCCTGTCTGTTTATTTAAAACTTTACTTTAAAGTTGAAATTGATTGCACTTCTTTTACTACAAATAAAATGGTAAAAAATACCATCTAGTAATTAAAACAATGCAAAATCTTATTAAATTTAAGAATTAAAATAGAGGAAAATATTTACAAATAAAAGCAAAACATTATTAATTAAATTTTAAAGGAAATTTTTCAACAACTTAATGTAAGTGAAAACTACATTTTAAAATAAACGTCTGTGAAAATTTATATTAAAAAAAAAATAATTAAAATTTTAATCCAATTCAAAATATATCTATTTAACCCCGATTTCAAAACATTCCTCATGGTTTATTAAACGTTAATCTAAAATAATATCCATAAACAATATTTCAAACAATTTATAAATATGTATATTTTTGAATTGATTTAGAATTTTAAAAAATAAAAAAATATATACAGCTAATCACACTTTAAATGGCACAAACAAAAATCTTATGTTGCTATGTTTGGAACTCAAAATAAAAGCCTTAGTTTAATTTAAGAATTTTCATTAAATATACTTCACTTTATATGAATTGAAGTATACCTACATAAAAACATTAACATAAAGTTGTAAACTAAGTATTATTATAAGGTGACCGTCCCACTTACAGTGTGAGTAGCTGTATATGTATGTAAACTATAAATCCTTAAAATTGTAATAGTATTCTAAGCATACAAATGCAGTCGTTTTTTAAAAAAAAAGTTGTGCAAAAAACAAACGATTTCTACTATCCGATATCCTTTTTTATTTACAATTTAAGCAAATATTAATAGCTATATACATACATAACTACATGCATACATATATGTATGTTAAAATTAAAAAAAAAAAAACAATAATAAACTGTCTTTGAAAATGCAATATATTTATTTTGAAATTTGAAAAGAAAACAAAAATATTAAAAATAAAATGTCTATTTTCTCTACGCTGAAACAAAATATTAACCACAAGAAAATGTAACCTTAAATAAACAAATAAATATTTCTACATATAAAAAAAATCCCTATTAAAATACACATATAAGTACATATTTTAGTATTCAAAAATAAAGAAAGAAAAATCAACCCATTAAGTTATAACACAACAAACAACAAGTGCAACCTACCAATCAACAAAACCCACTTCATTCATACTTTAATTATAAACCATAAAAAAGAAAAACAAAAATTACAAATTACATTTAAAAAAAAAAAAATGAAAAATTCGTCTAAAAAGAAACCTAAAAAATACATAAATTATACATTATTATTTTTAAATTTTACACATGATTGTATTTATACCTTTTAATTTTAGATTTTAATTATTTTTCAAATTTTAGATAATATTATATATTATACATGCATACATTATTATATACATCATTAATGTCATAATTATAAACTATATACATACATACATATACACAAAATACATGCAATCAAATTATATTTAAATCATAGAAATGAAAACTTAGTTAACGAATTGCATAAACTAAATTTTTATGTGCATATTTTTTATGTCAAAAATCATTTTTAAGCTAAACAACATTATAATTTTCATACATACATAAAAAAATGCATACATACATAGTACATACCATAACAAGTTTTATGGCAAAGATAAAGGCAAAGTGATATAAATTATAAACTAATTAATTAAATAAATTAATATACCTAAAAAAAAATATAATGTCAATTCAAATGTTGTTTTAATTATACAAAAACATAATAGAAATTCTATGAGTTTTAAAAAAAATAGTTAGTTAGAACGATAAGAAGTGTAGGCTCGCTCATCGAGCTTAAGGTAGGGGTAAAAAGAAAAAATTTACAAAAAAAACTCCCACAGTCACAGCCAAAGAGAGGTTAAATGCCCGACAGACCCCCTTAATTTTCCCGAATATACTTACCCCATCCTATCGCAATTCCTTATGGGGGCGGCAATACAAATGTGCAATACAAACTAGAAATATATTTAAGAAAATGTTCCATAACTGCCTAAGAGTCCCCTCTAGTAGGGTAAAATTAATCACTGACTATAATTTTCTCAAAAAATACTGACATATGGCTTCCGCGACTGCGCCTTATGAACGCTATCCTGTTGGTCTAATTACTTATTTAAGCAAACCCGGTCTTATTTCATCTATATTGCGTCGAATGTTTGCTTCTAAAGCCGGCGACACACTATCCTATACAGTCGTATGATTTGTTTAAAAAATCGTAGGAAAGTGTGGCTTAAAAATTAATTGAGTGCCAGATTGTTTTGACAAGTCCGTCCGACTTGCAAATGTTTATGGAAATTTTCATAAAATGATGGTTTTCATGTGAGGTCAATTGAGTTTGCATCCTATTTGCCATCATTGACAGCCAATTTTGTAGAATTTTTTTTATGTCGGATAGAATTCCGTCAGATTTTCGTGTGAATTAATTGTACGATTGTGTAGGAAATTGAATCCCGGCCTTAAAAGATCAATGGTTTATCAGCAGAGACCAGAGATTGAACGAAGCCCCTCAAAAATTCATTCAAAGGTGTCCAATCACACGAACCAGGTGTACATTTTTAGAAATAATTCTATAATCAAACGTTTAGTTTAGTTGGAAATATTTCTTCTCCAAATAATTTGGAATGTTAAAGGAATAAAAAAATCACGAGCCTGTTATGATTTCTCATGAGGATTGTGGGCTCTCCAAAAACGAATATTCTGCTTGTCAACCAGGGGAGAGAGACCAAAACGGGCTCAAATATGATGAACTGGGAAACAAAAATGCACGATTTGTTAGTGCATATTTTACCATTTGCAACATTTTTTTTTCATAATTTAGTTAAAAGAGCATTTTTTTTTTTTTAGCATTTTTTAAGATTTAGTGCATATTTTGCCGTTTTAAGTCATATTTTGATACATGTAAAATTTTTTAGATGCCTAAAAAATTATTTTTTTTTTGCAAAATTTTGGCTTTTATGTTTTATACTCGAAAATTGTAAGACAAAGCTTTAAAATTTTATATATAAGCAAAAATTAAGGAATAATAATTATATACGATTTTGGGGATGTATGTAATACATAGAAATCTGGACTAACCTTTTATTATACCGATCGATTTAGAATCACTCTTGAAAGTGTTCAGACAGCAATCATCCGTCCATCTGGCAGGTTGCATGTCCGTGTTAATTTTGTGCGCAAAGTACAAGTTGCAATCTTGTAGATACTTGGATCAAATTTGGTAAATATTTTTTAATTGAAAAATTGGTAAATATTTTTTAAGGACGAATTCTATGTAAATGGTGAGAATCGGTCTAAAATTTTACATATTCGCTATAAAAACTTTTTCCAAATTAGCCTCTTTGTTTCCGTAAACAGTGTTACCGTTCAAAATTTTCAAAAAGGGGCACAAAAAGGGGATTTTCAAAAAAAAAGTGTCACAAAAAGGGGAATTCTGAGAAAAAAAGGGGCAACTTTAAAAACAGGAAAATTTAAAAAAAAACGTATGTATTTATTAAATTATTTTCATCGAAAACTAAACATAACAAAAAATAAACTTCATATTTATAAAAAAATACATTATAGGTATGTATGTATATAATACAAATTGTTTGGGAAAAACACACATATATATATCGAGCCCTAACCGCGAAAATAACGTAAGCGACATAATTTTCAATGTTCGTTTTTTTTTCAATAAACGACTTTATTGCCAAAACTTGCATCATCTCCTAAAATGTCATGATCACATAAGATACCGTTACGATTTTATAGCAAAAACCATTTGATCGCAAGCGACAAATTTCATACAAAATTTATATGAAATAAATAAAATAAACTGTCTCCTGTAAAATTTGATTTTTGGCGCTTACGTTATATTTGTGGTTACTGGTCGATATATATGTATATATATATACATATATAGATATATCGTGAAAATACATGTCTTGTTTGCAAGTAAACGATAATGAACTGTTGCATAAAATTTTTATTTCAATTATTTATACAAAAACAGTTACTAATTACTTGTAAATAAAACGAGCTTAAAATAGTGTAATAACAATACATACTTACAAAAACAAAAAATAGTTCATAATATGATTTGATACAAAAAAACTTTACATTTAAATAGATAGAGATATGTATATATGTAAGTATATGTACATAAATATTTGGCACTTGGATTATATTACTTTTTTACCAAAAAAATTATGTTACGAAAAAACCTCGAGGAAAATGCATATAAAAGTATTGATAGGAAGATAGTTAATATCAGGTACATATCCATTTTTTTATAAATTGCAGTGTTATGTTGTTTCTTCAACTATTAAATATCTATTTTTTTGAAAACGTAAATCTATATTTATTAATCAATTCATCACTTGGAATCCAATCTTCCAAGTCATTTTGATACAAATTTAAAGCGGATAACATAGACTGACAGGTATCTACTTTCAGTCTTTTTGTCACTTTATTTTTTAAATATGCTAACTTAGAAAAAATCCGCTCAGCGGATGCACTACTATGTGGTAAAGTAAAAACATACGAAGCAAATTTATACAAGTTTGGATATAAATTGTCACCCAAACTGTTTTTTAAATTGCCAATTTCGTACCAAAATGTTTCAGGCTTAGATATTTTAAAAATTGCTTCATAGCTTTTATCGTTTGATCTGGTTTCTAAAAGTTTGAACTCTTTTACAAAATCACCTGGGTTAGTAATTATATTAATAAAAACGGTAACAATTTCAAAGTAATTTATGTCTTCAGCTGAATTAATAAATACTGGATCTAAAACCTTTAATGAACTCAGCCTCTTATCGCTAATATTAATTCTTGATAAAATTTCTTTGCACAGCTTTTGGTAAAAAAGTAAAATGTTGTTTTTAATTTCTACAATATCACTACTTAAGATGTTGTTAGTACATATTTCTAGCTCGGCTTCGTGGCCGATATATATATTAAGAGTTTCTTTTATATGCAGAACATCAACAAAATCAATTTGTTCTATATTTGTTTGCAGAACATACTCTTTTTTTAAAAAATTTTTAAAAATTTCTAATACAATATCTTTCGTGGATGAAACTAAATATATAATTTGTGATGATTCGTTTTGAAAATTAAGGTTTAATTTATTCATAATATTTAATACATATACTAGAAATTTGAGGTAAATTTTATTGTTAATAGATAGCCCTTCCTGAATTATTTTAATTTTTTCCAAATTAGATGCTATTTTCTCTTCAAATTGAGCTCGGATTCATTGATTGACAGTATAAAAAAAATTTGGTTAAAAAAGGGGCAAAAGGGGCACAAAAAACTACAAAATGATACAAAAGGGGATTTAAAACAAAGGGGTCAAAAAAGTGGCACGGCAGTCAAAAAGGGGCAAAAATGCGACTTTAGTCGCATAACGGTAACACTGTCCGTAAACCATCTTATTATGTGGGTATTTTGATTTAATTCACCCCAAAAATATTTTACTTCAAATTTAATTATTTCGAATCAGTTCACATTTGCCCAAAGCTTCTATCTGTAAATAGCTTAAACTTCCTTTTAAATTAAATGTTGGAATTATTTTTTTTTCATAAAGTATTTTGCGAATATAGTCATTCCTAAGAATAAGGACACATCTTTAGCTTCAATGGTAACCAAAGGTTGTCTTAAGCAAAAAGTATGTATGATATTGAGGGAATAAGACTATAATAAAAAGCTTTATAAATTAAAACTCAACTCATAACTGCACGTTCGAAAAAATGGTTAATATTCCTTTTAAATGTTAACAATGTAGCGACCGACCCTAAAATCTCTTTAAGACAAAAAATCTCATATGGATGTTAATATCTAGATAATATTTGGCACAAATAACTCTTTTTATGAATTTAAACCTTTAACATTACTTGTTTTTGGTATCGTTTCCAAGTACATACGTTAAAATCACCAAAACTCGTCTGTGGCTTTACCAATTATAATTTTAGGATTGTTTTTATTAAATGGAACTGTTATTAAATTTTTTAATATTTTGTTTTCAAATGAGAAATTTTTGAATTTTTTGGAGCATATTTTTAACAATTTTTAGGGCATCTTTTCAAGTTTTTACTGCATATTTCTGGTTTCCCTGATGATGTTATATCATCCAAACATGTAAATGTGGTGATCAAACAATCCATAGTATTGCGTATAAGCTGCGCAGATGGACGATTATATGCACCGTTAACTGAACGAAGAGCTCTAAAAGTTTGGCGAACAGAGCACGAATTTCGGAAAAAAATTTGTACGATTTGTAAACGTTGTTCTGGTGCAAGTCTTTGCATGGTGCTATGGAAAAGTATACTGAAAAAATTCAAATCGCATTTTAGCTTGTTTTGCAACTATTCCTATCGGAAGTTTTATCATGTAAAAAATCCTCGTTTTAAGTTTGTTATTTCTACAATATTGATGTTAGACCCTATAGAGTGTACTGTACTTTATAGGGTCCAACATCAACATATCAATATCATAATATATTAGAGAAGTGGATTTAACAATGTCCGTGTGTATGCTTAAATCGGGTTTCTGAAGACCCCAGAATTAATATGAACTATATAACGGGTCAGCCAAATAACTTTGAAACCAAATGTTGCAAATATCCTCCTCCATAATGGCCCGATAACGATCGCCATTGACTGTAACGGCCACTCCTTGTCCATTTCCGAAGAAAAATGGCTCGGTTATGCCTATGGACCAAAATCCGCACCAAACAGTGACTCGTTTTGGATGCAACGGCTTTTCAAAGTATGCGTGCGGGTTTTCTGTGCCCCAAATGAGACAATTTTGCTTGTTTACATATCCGCCAAGATCAAAATTAGCTTCATCTGAAAAGATGATTTTTTTTGGCCAAATCGGCATCTTCTGAAAGTCGGTCGCAGGCCCCCTGAAGCGAAAACGCATATTTCCCAGCGTTGTTCAAGCGTATTCGTTCAGCGGAAGGATACAACTAATTATCTGTCAAATCAGACAAGAGCTAACTAATTGTTACCATTCACGAAATAAGCACTAGTTGAAAAAAACGTTAGATGGCGGACCCGTTACTTATATATTTATGTCACATACATATGCTCCATTTAAGTTTCCTATTGAAATTTAGCCATATCACTTCATAAATGATTGTAACATGAGCAGATAATCACGATTGCCTCCAATTTTAACCACAAATCCCTTGTTTTTCTCTGCATATTGCAAGAGCCAACGTTTCTAAAATAGGTACAACCGTCTTGGTAATCAAAACACACCAACCGACAAAATGTTTGTATAATATCTTTAGCTTTTCTAAAATATTTGGAAAAATGTTTTCTGATGATCTATCCTAAGCAACCAGTGAAATGCGCGTAGGAACTAGTATTCCCGAAAATAACGTTTATAATAAATTCCGAGCATTTTTAGGCTTGGTTATTGTGTCAATGCGAACCTATGTATGTTCCAAACTTCATCAAATTATCTCCAAAGTTATATTGCGCACATGGTCCATGTAGCCAGCCATCGTTAAACCGACTTAGAAAGTGATTCTGAGCCGATCGGTATACTTAAAGATGGGTCTAATACTTACTTATATTTTAAGCTGTTACTTAAAAATGTGTTTGTCTTCCTACAGGTACCCTCTCCACTATTGTGGTGTGGATATAATAAACTTATTCATGTATACATATGTACATATCTTTGGCATTTCGACAAAACATCTTAAGTCGAGATAAAATAGCAAAAAGTTAAAAAAAACTCTGTGAAGAAATCATTTTTATTAAATAATATAATAAACTAAAATTAAGGCCCTAATTTTGTAAAACACAACGCAGCGACAAAGAATTGCATTGAAAGCAAAAACAAATTCATAAATATATTGTAATTTTGTTGTTGCCTCTAACAGAAATTCACATTGGTTTTTAAGATTTCATACGCTTCATTGCTTGTGGCGTTGAAAATGTTAAACCGGTAAATAAATTTCTGTACAAAGCAACAACAAAATTACAAAATATTTATGAATTTGTTTTTGCTTTCAATATAATACTTTGGCGTGCGTTGTGCTTTACAAAATTAGGGCCTAAGTTTTGTTCACAATCAGAGCAACAATTTCGTTCTTTCTTCCATCTTATTTCTTCCCAAAGTGTTTCATATATTTTCCTTTAATTTTATAAACAAAAATGTAATTAAAGTTTTTTTGAAAAGTTGATTCAACTAGGAACAATTCAAGGCGAATTCATACAAGTTGGTCTTATTTTGAAAATAATACAACACTGTAGTAAATAATTTATACAAATATTTCATTTTCTTTTTAATTTTAAATTGTCTGTTTCGAAATTTTATAATTAAAAAAAATTTTTAATTTCATAATTTTAAGCGAAACTTATAAAATTTAGAATCACATCAACGGTATAATCAGGTTAGTAATCAGCTGTTGCTTACGTAGCAAGATAAGGTCACCTGGTGTGAATTCGCCTTGCAACAATTTGCATGATATGTTTTCTGACGTTTAAAATAATTTTATTTAGTTTTGAATGTAAATTTTAACAAAATGTTGTAAAAAATAATAATAAATGCATAATATTGCTGTGGGTAAAATTTGCAAACGGTTTCTTAATGCAAAATGTGTGTGGTTGCGAATTGTTGCTCTATTATGAAGTGAAAATGCTTCTGGGATTGTGAACAAAGCTTTAAACAAAAATTTCGTTTATACTACAAATTTTTAAAAACGTAAATTAAAATGTTTTTTGAATGAAAATTCTTATGATTAAAAAATTTTTTTTTTTAACTTTTTAAATATGACTTACCTTTTGTGAATTGTATAAATAATTAACATTTTTTTTGTTAGTTTTAAGACATTTTTAATTGCCAAGAAAAATTAAGCTTTTTATTTTGAATGTCAAGAATAATTATGCTTTTTATTTTGAATGTCAAGAATAATTAAGCTTTTTATTTTGAATGTCAAGAATAATTATGCTTTTTATTTTGAATGTCAAGCGTTTTCCTGATTTTGATCTGGCAGGCCTATCGTTATCGTACTAGTTGTGTTTATTTACATACATCAATTCATATGGATGGATGTATGTGAATTTAACACAAACACTTTAAAAAGTCAACAACAACAATAATTAAGTAATAAAAATCTATAACAATAACAGCAGATATTGAAAAACAACAAACTTATTCATTGATAACAATTTTAGCAAAAAGAATACAAATAAATAACAAAGTATCAACAAAAGCAAATTTGTAAATGTAAACAAAAAACTGCTAAAATTTTCGTTCTTGTAGCTTGTATAGATATATTGTTTTGTTGTTTTTAATTTTTTTCGTTAAGGCAACAACAATAATGACATATGTGATAATAACAAACAATAGTAAACAAAGTGTGTGATACTTTTAGAATGCAAAAAAAGTTAAATTTAATAAATAAATTTGATTTGAACACAGTTGACCACGTCTTTAATACATCTTTAAAGACGGGTACAAGACAACAGTATGACGAATAAACAAGAAGACATATAAACGACAGCGATGTTAACACAAGATTAGTGACAATGTTTTAAACAAATTTCGTAATTTACAAGCAATTCTTAAATTGACAGCAAAGAAAAAAATATCTCAAGAAAATTTTTAACAACACAGTTTGTTAAAAATAAAATTTTAGATC
Organism: Pollenia labialis; assembly: GCA_949318255.1. NCBI lineage: Eukaryota > Metazoa > Arthropoda > Insecta > Diptera > Polleniidae > Pollenia > Pollenia labialis. Next base: position 117,318,198 of record OX439142.1, read on the forward strand.
AACAAACTATTTAATAATGAAATAATTAAATATTTCTTTATGTTCAATAAAAAAATATTAGAATCATAGTAAACACATTGTTTTTACAACTGTTGTCCATTTTTTAATAGTAATTCTCATTCGCTTTACAGCTTTTTTTTTGTATAATATATTTAGTTCTACCAAAGTCTTTGGAAAAGATTTCCTGATGATTTGGCCTAAGCAATCAGGGAAATGCGCACAGGAACTAGCTTATCCCCCCACAATACATTTTAGTATATTTATAAGGAAAATAAAAATTGGAAATTTAGCACATCATCTACTATATCTATTTATATAAAAATGAAAAATGTTTGTATGTTTGTTTGTTTGTGTGTTGGCTTATAGACTCCTAAACTACTGAACCGATAAAATACGCAACTTATTTTTTCGATAGGGGCAGGGAAATTGGTACCCCCCATAGGATGCCAATATTAAATATCGCATATCTTAAGAGCCCCTGCACGCATTTTGTTGAACTTTTGGTAGTAGCATCTTCTGAGCCCCAAAATTGAAATAAAATAGCAGCGGGGTAAGTGGTGCCCCCCATAGGAGGCCAATGTTTAATATCGCATATCTTAAGAACTGTAATAGTGCGAATGTTCAAACCTTGTAGAAGTCACTCTTATGGTACACTACACTTTTGAAAATAAAAATAAAGCGGGTAGGCGCAGGGGGGGGGGGAAATACCTCTCATAGGATGCATATATTGAATATCGCACAACTTAAGAACTATTAAAGGGAGAGTCTTCAAACGTGGTTAAAGCTACTATTATGGTAAACTATAAATTCCAATATAAAAATGGGTGGGGTAGACAGAGAAGGAGCACTTTTTTTCGATAAGGGCTGGGGATGAGGAACCCACCATAAGATTTCAATATATAGTATTGCAAATGTTAAGAGCCGCTGCACCCATTTTCTTGAATTTTTTTCTAGTACCATCTTCTGAGCCTTGAAATTGAAATAAGAAAGCAGCAGGGGAAGTGGTGCCCCCATAGGACGCTAATGGTAAATATCGCATATCTTAAGAATTGTTTTAGTTAGAATGTTCAAACTTGGTGGAAGTCACTCTTATAGTAAACTACACATTTGAAAATATTTTTATTTTAAGGGAGAAGGCGCAGCTGGAGCAATATCCCCATAGGATGTGCATATATATATTAAATATCGCGTAACTGAAGAACTATCTTAGCTAGAGTCTTCAAACGTAGTTAAAGCCACTATTATAGTGAACTTTAAATTTTTAAATAACAATCGGCGGGGTAGAGGAAGGAAGAGCGGTACCTCCCATAGAACGAAATTATTATATTCCGAATATCTGAAGAGAAATGTCTTCAATCTTTATAGGATCCACTCTTATGGTAAGCTACACCTTTCAAAATAAAAATTAAGTTGTTAGGTGCAGGAGGAGCAATCAATAATATATAAGTACAAAAGCGTATGAAATTTTGTTCCCTATTGACTTCTAACCCGGCTCTTAACATAGGCAATTAATATTTTATAATTTTTAATTGCGGGTGGTACCTCTCATACAATGACAATAAAGATTTCTTCATACTTGGAGTACTGTTACAGTGAAGGTGTTCCAATTTTTTACAAATAGATTAGATAAAAATACACAACATCTTCCAAATTTAGGTTCAATAGGAAAAGTAGTCATGGCACCTCCCATACGAACACATGCGATTTCTGTATCCATATCAGTAGAGCGGGGTCTGTTAAAGCAATAAAATTTTGTTATCAATACACGAGATCTGTTTTAAAAAAATTCTACTAATTGTATTTCGATGGGGTAGCAAAGCGCACCGGGTTAAGCTAGTTATTAATAAATAAAGATTCGGTAAATATTTTGTTTATTTATGAACACATTTTTTGGGCAACAACTTCTTTTATTGACTTAATAAACTTGCTTGTTGACCAAAAAATTAAAAAACTATACCTACAAACTTTTTTATCAATACCGCAAAAATCGTCATCGCAGAATATTCAAAATTTTTTTAAATCAAATATGCGATTTTCGTGCTCAAATATGAAAATTATTTTTTTCTGTGGGAATACACTTCATCAGTATGTTTTCGGTTTAACTTGTTTGTGCTAATTCGTAAATTGTACGGAGGTATTTAAATAAACAACTAAAAAAAGAATGTGAAAATTTTAAGCAAACCAAATTAAATGAAATCAACTACGACAGAAGAAAACTTTGTCGTCAGTAGCTTTTTTTACAAGACAATCTCACTCATACTGTTCCAAATTAAGTTTGATAAAATACAATTTATAAGAAAATGTTGCTCATACTGTCGTACACGATGATTCCCTCTAAACTGTCTTCTAGAAAAACTAAACAAGTATCGTCATTGACGACGATATCGTCAACGGCAATCTGGCCAACTGGGAAACTTAATTTAACACATACTTACGCACAAACTTACCCTGCAGGAAACCTGGGACCAAGTGTCTACAAATTGCCACATCAGTCGATTTTTTTGGGGGATTTTTAAGTGACACTGTCACTGTCTCCTTGGAGAAAATAAGCAAAAATTGACAGCTGTGAAATAATTTTACTATGGATTAGTTAATCATTTACAAATCTCCTTATAATTTGGCTGATATCGAATGAAATTGATCGTAATTTATGATGATAGCATTCGATATTTGTTTATTTATTAATTCAATAGTCCCTACACGCAGAGAAAAAATATGGTTGGGGATGGTTACGGCAACTATACTATGTTAATTGTAACAATATATTATTGTCGTACTCAAAAAATTGTTATTTTTTTTTATTTAATTTCAAATATATTAAAGTTACTGTAAACATTTCAATGTTTATCGCAATTATAAATTTGAGTATTGTTGACCGAAAAATAGTTATTTTTCTAACAACTAAATAATGATAACTTTGAAAACATATTAAAATTCTTATAACCATAACATGCTAAGATTCTATACGTGTAGTTATAGTATGCTTAAGAAACAAACAAAATATTTTTACTCTAATAATATTATGTTAGCGCCATTTGTTAAATTTGTAATATGTATTAGTGAGCGATTAAACAATTTGAAGATAAATTCCCATAAAAAAAGTTTGAAGAATTTAAAAAAATGGGAATTATGGATTAATATTTTGTATTGCTGAATAAAAAGAGGCAATATAAAATAAAAACTCATTAAAAATAGGAATATTCAGTTCAGTTCAGTATTAGTCTAGTAATAGTGCAAAAGCAAAATATCATAGCTCTTTTGTAAAATCCAACAACAAAACACACAGGGATTTCTTTATCTTTATTAAAGTGTTACGATATAATTTTGAACACCGCTATTGTATTTACATTAGGAAAAATTGTAAAAAGCCATAAAATAAAAAATCGATACAATAAAATTTAAATTTTTTATTTATTGTTATGAAATATGAATACTTCTAAATTTATTATGATTAATATGATGATAATAGGATTTCTTCTTAACTTATTGTGATTAAAATAATAATATGTAATACGATTAAGGGAAAAATATTATGATGTAATATTACAAATATATTTGGTCATAATATGAATTAATAATAATCGTAATATGGTGACTACAATCATGAATCTTATCATAATATGTTGCTCTTAAAATATGTTTACTACAACCATGTTATTTCTTTGCGTGTAGGGTAAATTAAACAATATCGAGTAACCAAAGTCATAAGATCACACGAGTTTTAATTCGATACGCCAGTGTCTATCGTATGCAGAAAAATACGATACGAATGTTTACTCGATACACACAGAAAAAAATCAAGTTAAAAACGTAGAAAACAAGGTTGATTTAAAATGTTTCGGTGTTGATTTTGCTTCATACGTTTTTCATGTTAACTCAACCTGATTTTACAATTACTTGCGAACAACATTTTTTTCTTTTAAAATAACTATAACTCATGTTAATTTAATATTGCAGTAAATTTAGAGCAAAATGTCATTTATATTGAAATAACAATCCGAATCACTTTGAATGAAAATTATTTCAAGTTGAAACAACGTGAATTTCATGTAGAATCAAATTGGTTTGAGTGTGTTATAACAGTGTTAAGAAGCTTCAGAGACAACATATGCATTTATTTAAGAATAATTCAATACACTTACCCCTGTAACACATGCTTCCCCTATTTTGTATTCTCCTTTGTCAACAGAAGCATCAGCAGAATCGCCCGATATGGTTTTCGTCATCATTCTACTTTGAAAACTTTATGTACTATTTAACTAAATAGTTTTAATTCAAAGAATACGGGAATTGTCTTCTTTTTATAACATATTTTAAGAATGAAAATAAAAAAATTAACATACTTAAATATGTATGCATGTTGATTTTACAAGATACACTTTTGATTTTAATATTAAACCGGGTTTTTAATGGATTCAATATCGAATCCATATTTATTTATATTTTAATATTTTTTTTTTTTATTTTAACAGTGAATAATATTAAATAAGCGTGATTTAAGATTATTTTAATATTTTTCATTTAAAATTTATATGAAATAATGATAGATTTAAATAATAGGCATACTTTTGCAGAAATTTACTATGATTCTCAATCAACATTTTTCCATGTTAATTTTACATTGGTATTTTTTTCTGTGTGTACGAAGTTTACTCGATATCGAATCTACAGTTAACAGAGGGTGAGTAGTACTGGTGACAAAGTCAATAGTGATACGTTCATAATTTTTTCGATTGACATTTCCTACAGGGTCACTCTTAATTTGTTGTATAAGGTCAGTTACTGATAAATACATACATACACGTTTTCTTATTGAGTTCAACATCTCCTTTTCATTATTATGTGCATTATAATTAATTCACAAAACAATTGTGGTTAATTATATTTTTTTTGCGTATTACAAAAGAAAATATATTGCGAAATAAAAAGAAAATTTGTATTTATAAGACGCATTAAAATCACGTTGTTTGTTTTCGCTTTCTGTGTGTGTTCAACATTGTTTTCTATTTAATTTGTGATTTAAATTGTAAAACAAATGTGAAAACATTTAGATGTGATTGTGACAAATAAAACTTTGCTTATTGCTAATTTAGACTAGATAAATACAATTTTTTGATTACATAAAATTAATTTTAAAATTTAAGGAGGTCCTAAAAGTCATAAAAGAAGTTTTGCTAAGTACATAAGACATACCTAACTTAAAAAATAATGTTTTGAAGATAGTGATGCAGAATTGTTCGCTATGATATCTCTATATTGTAAATACATAAAATTCATCTTTATTTCTTTTAAAACTTTCCCCGTTGGAAGAGAATGTGCCGTTATTTTTCTAAAGCAAGCCAAACAATTTGCGACCGTTGGTACACAATGCGGAGGTTGTGTTTGAGATTGTAAAGTGTGTGGGGCGTTGTATGAAGTTGTGTCTCGATTGCAAGAAAGATTAAAAAGATTTGATTTTTTGGCAAATTGATTAACTTGGTTGTAAAGTGAATGAGTATGTTATACAACTTTATTTCATTTTGTTTTTATTTTCAATGTGGTCATATAAAAAACGACGTACTCGAATTTAAATTTGCGCTTAAAATGGAAAATTAAGTAGAAATGCGTGATTTTATTGAATTTTATAAAAGTTTGTGGCAAGAACTCTGGAAAGTTAAAAAAAACTTAAGAAACAAAAGCTACAATAAGTTGTCCAACAACAATACCCGCAATAACAATACCTGATGTCATCTTCACTCAAAATATTTTTTTATGAAATAAAGTTGGGCTTAAAAATTTTACACAGTGTAAACAACAAGTTGTACAACCGGTCGCAAAGTGTGCCAGTGATGTTACAATATTAATTTTAAATATTCAAGAATAGGCATATCTGCATATCCAGTCTGAAATTTAGCGCCACTTGATACTTTAAATTAGATTGTAAAAATCTCCCGTTTGCACCGATAACAATAAACTGAAAAAACTGTCATGCTACTAAATGTATTTTACATTATAATGACTTTCCGATGACTGAATTTGAAGCTATCAACTTCGCATCTGACATGGTGGAAAGTAAATAAGGTAAAATACGAGCTTCTTTACCTATAGCCAGGGGCAGGTCTTATTTACACACCGCATCTTAATTTGGAGGGATTGGAAAAGTAGGCGTGGCACTTCCGGTACAAAGATATTATTGATTTTTGTATGTCGGGAAAATGGCAAGAGCCACAGTTTCTAAATTAGGTAAAAGCATCATAGTTATCAATAGAGAATATCCGACAAAATATGGGAGTGGAGAAGTAGGCGTGGCACAAAAAAGATTCATTTATATCTAAAGAGAAAATTGCTGAAATTCGGTACACAAAGCTGGGTTTTCAATACAAAACCTTCCTAAAAAAAACGGGCGGTATTGGAGAAGTGGGTGTGGCACAAAATAGATTTATTTATACAGTGGAATCCCGATAATTTATAATCGCAAGGGACCGGCCATTTTTTCACGAATTATAGGGGTTTTCGATTTAGCAAGGTTTCGATTTAAAGGGGTTAAAATAAAACAAATACGAATTAACGGAGGTTTTCAATTTATTTACTAAAACGATAAAAAAACAATTGTGAAAAATAAAATACAAAATAAATACATAAAATAAAATAGCAAATTCATTTAGGTACTTAGCGTAAAATTGAAGAAGGATTGAAGTATAAGATTTGATGGAGCAATCGCTTATCAACGTCTATTTTTTTCTCTATTGTCAATGACATTTTTCTTTATTATTCATGTAACAAACTGATCTTAAGAAAATGAACACACACGCAAGAAAAAAAAACCCACGCAAAAAAAAAAAAATATAAAAAATAGCGGTGAACAAAAAATCATTCTTTCCATGTTTCTGTTGTTTTTATTACGAATTATAAGTGGTAGTTATCAAACAATTACGATTTATAACAGGTATAGAAGTTTTTATTTGAAAAAAAATACGAATTAGCGAGGGGACAAAAATGTATGGACATTTTACGAGTTAATGAGATTTTTTCAAGGGGCTGACAGTTTATTACGAATTATCGGGAATTACGCTTTATCGGGATTTGACTGTATCGAAAGACCGATATTTTAATAACATTTTATCCTTATCGTAACATGGTGAAGGGTAAAAAAGATTCGCCACAGCCGTATAAAGCACCCTAACTTGTTAATGCTAGTTTTGAAAAATATTGTTACGTTACTGCATTTTTAATAACGATTTTGGTTTATTTCCTTTAGAAAAAACCTCTAGCAACTTTTATAAAAACAGGAAACGCAATGAAAGACACTTGTTCCGTTCAAGGTTGTGAAAGCTTAACAATTTACAGTTAGACGCTTTCACAACAATATCGGAACTACTACAGACTCGCAATGGCATAATTAATGTGTTTTAACTAGAATCTTTAATTTTAAAGCTTTTTTTATTTAAACTGATTGATTAAGTTATTAAACATTATGCATAAACACTATTACCCGTACCTAAACATGCCCATACAACTTGTATGAAGCATCCCTAAAAAACGCGGAGTCAATGCTTTGCAATTGGTGAAGTTGGCCGCTATGTTTAATAAATAATGGCAATTTAACTTTTTTTGTCCTTTTTTTATTTCTATTTTTTAAGTTTTATTAAACAAAAAATTTAACACTACAGTTCTCGACACAACGTTGGCGCTCTTATTTGGGTACAGTTGATTGACTTTAGGTGCGTTAGCAGTAAAATCCAGTAGGTGAGTAAATTTCGGGCAATATGAAAATTTTACTCTCAAAACTGGCTCTTGCTCAAAAAGTAAACGAACGGAAAAATTGCAAAACCTTGCAGGTTAATTCACAAATATGATCGCTAAGACGCTAAGTGATGTAAAATATGTATGTGTTATGTAGACTACCAGTATATGCATATTTGGTCTATTCACAAGCTAGTCATACAGTTGTAAAGTCATATGTCTTAAAATATTTAAAAGAAATATATGTATTTGACTGCTGTGGGCAAGCGCATATAATTAAGATTTCTAATGTACAGTTACGACAAAATAATGCACAGCATTAAAATTTTAGTGAAAAAGTTAACCAAAATGTCCCAAGGGTTTTTAACTTTTTCGAACTATTAACTCTTCTAAGCGGGCTTAAATTTGATAAATATACAATAATAAACATGGATCTTTCAGAAATAACATTCTAAACTTATTCCAATGGCTTTGTTTCCATAATAACAAAAAAGAAACTCAGATGTTTCATATTTATTCGCCACAGCCTCGAGAATTTCAAAAATTTTTTCTAATTTTTGAAATCCATAATCCAACGGTATTAGTTTTCCCTGAAATTGTAGGCTTTTTGCTTGCAAGTTGTATGTTTTTTGCTTGTACAGTTTTATTTTTATAATATCTTTAGTTTTTCCAAAGTCTTTAGAAAAAGTTTTCCTGACGATCAGGCCCAAGCAACCTGCGAAATGCGCTGAGGAACTAGCTTATCTCCCAACAATAAATTTTAGAGTCAAAAAATAAAAATTGGAAATTTAGAACATTATAATTAATGAAAAAGTAAATAGAGATTCGACAAACATTTTGTTTGATTTATTTAAAATTTCCAACAATTTATTTTAACAAATCAAGGTAACTTTTTTTTACTGACTCAATAAACTTAGTTGTTGACTAAAAATTCAAACCCTTAACCTACAAACTTTTTTGTTAATACCGCCAAAATCTTTCTTAACCTACTTACAACTACAATGTTGGAAGAATTCCAATCAATTGTAGTGGGGAATGTAAGAAGAGATGAACTCACTGTTTATTGTGGATGATTTTGTTTAAACTTTGATATTGTTACAAGTCGAACTGTTGCTGTAATTCTTATACCCTTAACAGTTTTATTTGGTTTAATATCTTTAGTTTTTCTAAAATCTTTATGGATGAAGTTTCCTAATAATCTGGCCTAAGCAACCAGTGAAATGCGCATAGGAATAGCTTGTCCCATCAACAATGAATTTCAGTGTTTTTATCAAAAATAAAAATTGGGAAATTAAGCAAGAATAACAAAATCAATATAAATTTATGTTTAAAATTCATTTTTCATGTCAACTAAAAGTAAAAAAAGCTATATTTTAATATGAATTGATATTTCAATTGAATTGGTGAAATAGACCCTGAATGTTAATTTTACTTGATTTGTTTTAAAACTATTTACTTATGTTTTTTTAAACCGCAACATAACGAAAGCATAAATGAAATAGTTAAGCATTTTTATATACAGACAAAAGGTTACAAGTTCATATTTATTTTTTTACTTGTAACCGCGTGAGTGGCAGGTTAAATGGTGAACAACATGTGTACAATGTAAACAACTGTTACAGCTAAAAGTGCGGTTGACAAAGCCCCTCTAACTGACTACAGGCATAAATATCTACAATTGTTAAATATCCTTAAACCCTTTCTACTTAAACTGGCTGGCTGACTTTTGCACAACTGACAAGGTTTTAATTAATTCGAAACGTTCGCTATTAATATTTAATCTTTGAAAATAATAAATTAAAAATTACGTTTTGGGATGGGAATTTTAAATTGAGCCAACAGTTTTGTAGATTAGTGTATATGTATGTATATATATTTTTTAAAGCAATTTGCTTACAATATGCATTTTACACGTCCAATGTATTTAAAGTTTAAATTTAAACTCAAGCTTTTCACAATTTTTATTTTGTTTTAATGATGATTACATTCAAACTTAAAACAATTTTCGCAATCATTTTGCGTTAATAAATAACAAAACATGGGAAAACTTTATTATTAATAAAGAGCTTCAAATATAAGGTGGGTTCATTTACTAAAAATTGTTAAGAATTTGTAAAAATTTTCACTGTAAAATGTTCATTATCCCCGAAAAGAGCGTCAAAAGAGAGAATAACTTGAGAGGCAAAAAAAAATTCTTAAAAAATTTTTAATTGTTAGAATTTTTGAAACAGCTGTTTCATGTTTATGCTTACAAAACCAAGTTTTGAAAATATGTAACAAAATAATTTCATAAATTTTAAATTAAAAATTATATATTTTTCTAAAAGTAAAGAACAAAAGCCATTGGCAAATAGTTCAAAACAATGCAAATAAGAACACCAGAAGTTTCTATCTTTTTACTTTACTCTCTCGTTGCAAGCTTCTGCTAGTAAAGTAAATGAACACACCTATTAACTTAAGACTTAAAACTGCATACAAAAAATAATAAAAAACAATTTATCCTTATTGAAAATATTAATAAAAAACAAATTATTTTTATCATTTGCCATTTATTAAATTCACAGTCTCTATTATAAATTATTATTGTTAATTCATCTACATATACACATAAGTATTTTTATTAATATTGTTTATTGGTTTAACAAGTAAGTACAATTACCTTGTAAATGATATGATGTGGTTTCGAGCAACAACATTTAAAACAAAGTAATAAAACATAAAAATGCAGAAAGCATATATAATTTTAATAATGAAATTATTAACCATAAATTATTAAAAATATGTATTTTATCGTTTATTAAACCTTAAAATAACTGAACTGTTAATAACCAATTTGATATGTTATGGTTAATGCAGAAAGGTTATATAAAATGTTTTCAATGTGTATAAATATTTTAATTGTTTATTGCATGTTGAAAGGAAGGGATTTTTTTTAAATCAAAATCCTGTTAAAATATTTAGGCCGATGGAAAATACCGGCCTAGGAGTTTTAAATTTAAATTTGACATCTATCAGGTGTTTTTTTAAAGGCAAATAACTTAATTTTGGTAGCACTGTCTTCTGTGACAGGTAATTTGACAGTTTTTGTTACCTCTAAAAAAATTCCTACAACTTTTAAATGGTAATATCTGTGGTCACAATTAGGACACAATGGAGTTCTTAGTACAATCGTATTCAGGATTCAACATATGTATATTAACATTATTTTTTCATTATTGCCTAAATCAACTTAAGTCGTTATTTTTAAGCTTTATGAATTATTATGTAGAAATAACAACCTAACTCAACATGAGAGATCGAATCTGATCAATTTTGCATAGAATAATAATTTGTGTCAATTTAGGCGCATTGAACGTTTTTATTTTATCTGGAATAATAGCTTAACTCAACTTTAACTTTTTGACTTTCTTTCGTTCAACAATTCATAGGGTCCTAAGTGTCTTTTTCGGTAATATCTTTTGACTGCAAGAATAAAAAACTATTTTTGTTAACAACTAAGTGAAGAAGTTTGTTTCTTTGGAATTTGTAGCAAAGTTGTCCAAAAACCCCGTCTCCGGATTTTCAGTGAAGATTCCAAACTTTAAACTGATGTACAAAAAATATTAAAAAAGAGACTTAGGCTGTTATGACTTGTGACCACAGATATGTGTATCAATACAAAGTAAACCATTTGTATTAATGTCAAAATTTTTATTTTTTCACTTTTTAATATCTACCTGCTGCCAAAATGGTAATGCAAAGCTTGGTTAAATAATTATTTTTCATCTGCCTTTAATCTAAAATTAAAAATTGTTTTGTTTGTATTGAATTTTTTTTTTTTTTGAGTTAATACCCTTTGGGGCCCTATGCTCCTTATAGGATCTTCGGGAACATATCTGTGGCATTTTGACAAAACATCTTAAGTCAAATTCAAAAAGTTGAAAAAAATGTTGTTAATCATACGAATTTTCATTCAAAAAACATTTTTGTTTACATTTTTAAAATTTTGTATTATTAACGAAATTTTTCTTAATTTTTGATAATTTTTTAAATAAATCTTCTCAGGTCACTTTTGGTGATTAAAAATTGATTTTTTTACATGCATGTATGGACTAGTCTCGTTATCTGCAGGGAACCTTTCTAAAATATTACAATGGAAACTTAAGTTGAAATTAATGGCGTTTTCTTTTCTACCAAAAAATGTGCCTTATTTTTTTTAAATCAATTTGGTGTCTTTTTCTTAAAAATTTTGCTCCCGAAAAGGGTGGTTTGTTTTATTCTAAAAAACTCATGCTTTTCGGGAGCAAAATTTTTAAGAAACAGACACCAAATTGCATTTTTTTAAAAAAAAGGCACATTTTTTGTAGAAAAGAAAACACCATAAGTGTACCATATCGGCGAATTAAGTTTGATTTAAGTATTGAGTGAAGAAGAGAATTTTGTATTTAAAATGATTTTAAACATAAATGTGTTTTAATATCAATTCTGAAAATTGGGCATAATAGTACCCCAATAAAATTTTTTATCATTTTGCGAAGCACTAATGGTACATTTAAAAATATAAGAGCACAATTATGCGCTTAGCATTAAGATATACAGAGATGGAGTTAAGTAATTGAAGGAGCTCTTAACAAGTTTCATTAAAAACAAAAATAATATTTTAAGTGCCACGATATTCCCTTACTACGAAGCAGGTTTATAAGGGAGAACATCAAAAATAACTGTAAAAAAATCATTCAGTGTGTAAAGCTGGCAGCTACGTTCACCAGTTTTTATATGCGTTGAATAAAGCTTTATTTGTTACTGTATTTTAATAATGTATTGCTAGAAGGAACTATTTTTTACAAAAAATAATTTCTAAACACATACCTTTTGTATATTAGGAACTAAAAAAATTTGTTATAATAATACAAAAAATGAAAAATTTTGTTTGATCGGTTAATCGACTGCAATTAACCGGTTGAATCGTTAACCGAACGAATCCCTTATATGTATGTATAATAATGTAGCATTCGTCACGCCGGATTAGCAAATATTACATTGTGCTACTAATATATTGCTCTAAGCTGTTGATTTTGTTAAATCAAATTAAAAGTGCAAATAAGCAAATGAATTTTTAAATACTTTAAACAACCATGACTTAAACACAATTTAAATCTTTAAAAATGCAAATAACATTTTAGTGAATTCAGCAAATAAACTGTAAACAAAAGATGCAAACAAGTGCGTATTAAATACTTACCGACTGCAATTACTCTGCTGCGATTACTGCATGTAAAACTTAAAACGGAAGTAGAAACACCACTTCTACACTAACGCGTGTATAGACATTCATTTACGCATCAACACACACGCACACCCCTCTTTTTACAGTGGCTAATATCAAGCGCTAACAAAATGCAAACAGTTTGAAAACAAATGATGTTCATGGCCAGTGAATTGCATAATTTTACTCAAGAGACCCAAATAGAGAAGTTGAGTTGTACGCACATCTTACATACATATAAACCAAAGTGTATGCATAGTTGTGTATGTATGTATATGCGCAATTGCTTAAGTGTGTGGGTGTTAGAAATTGCATATGCGTTGGAGAATATTTTGAATGGAAAGAAATTTTATTTTGGAAGTAGAGATAGATGTATGCATGTACAAGCATCCAACAAAATTAAATATTATTACTTTCTAGTGAAACCAACTAATAACCCACTCATACACTCACTAACTTAATCACGCTCTTACAACCCTACTCAAAAAAGAATTTATTAAAACTCCTACGTACAAGAGAATTCAACAACTACTGCCTTTTAAATATTTCGCAAGCAAAGAAGCTGTATTTCTGTTTTTAAAAAGAGTAGAAAACTACTTTGAAATGAACATTATTTATAACGAAGAAATATATTTTTGTAGCAAAAAAACAAGAATTTTAAAACTATGCTAAACAGAAAAGAACTTTTAGTTTTCTTTAACTAAATACTACAAACAATACAAGTAAAACTTCTTATATTCTTTTTGTTGTACACCAACGCATTAAGTACACAGTTTTAGAAACTTTCAATTATTGTGCAGGAGAAATAGTTTGCTTGTTTGTTTGTTAAAAAGAGACCTTTTAATTTGTACTTTTTTAGTATGGATTGCCAGTTTGGTTAGCCCATCTATAATCCCAAACTTATTATATAAATATACCGAAATTCGGCAAAAATCTATGTTCGTCATTCGGTTAAATATGCGACGAAAACCGAACTTTGTAACAAAATACTTTGTACAAGACATGAGTGTTAAATGGTTTGCCGCGTGGCACATTTTGCCTAAATTTTGAAATAAAATAAAATTCCTAATTACAACTTTTTTGTTTGGGAAACACCCAAAGAGATAGAAAACCGTACAAATAAAAGCTGATCTTTATGGAAATAACAAAATAGAGAGCAAGCACGATATTGAAGGATCGAAAGGAATGTAAAAATGCTCTCGGAAAAGATATTAAATTTTTTTTGACTAAACCTTTAAGTTATAGAAACTTAAATATACAATAAAAGTACTAAAGGGTAATCCTTAAGAAACTGGGACTTTCTACACTTCTACACGTTGAGCGGAAAGTTTTTAACTGGCATTCACTTAGAAGAGACTGACTGCCCAAGCAGCTCACTACTTCCGCTCATAGACCAAGTAGTTAACCGGCAATGGTTTTCCAGCTACCGCTGAAAGCTAGCTAGAGTGAGAAGGCGAACAGTTATGTAGCTCGAATTTTCGAAGTACATCATGACGCCTCAGGCAACGATTTATAAATCTTTGTAAAATCGTGATAGCAACATGAGATTGGTCAAACAGATAGCAGACTTATCATCAATCTAGGAAAAGTGGGCCAGCAACCCACCTCTCTTTCTATATAGTACCAAAAAAGTATCACCAACGAGCCTTTTTAGTGCTGCTGAACAAGTTTGGTCGTAGAAAGAACCAATCTTTAGGGCATAAATGTAGAAAAATTACTTGTTTGCCATTATAATACTAAAATATAAAATTTTCTTTATCAAGAAAAGTACGAAGTTTATTTTTAGTAACACTGTGTGCAATTTTTTAAGTCAGGGAAAAATATCCATATACGGACAAAACTATGAGATAAAAGACCAAAAAAAAAAGACCTGTGTCTCCCAATTTTGCCTAAAGTCATGCACATTTTTTATGAGCCCCAAAGATTTGTGGCCTTGGTGTCATTTTTGCAAAAAAGTGATCATATTCTCAGGCTCATATCTTGCAAACCGCTTGGAATTTTGATTTACCCTTTGAGACCAAAAAAACAAAACCCGTGTCTTCCAGTTTTGCCCAAAGTCATGCACTTTTTTTATGGGCCCCAACGATTTGGGGCCTCGGTGTCATTTTTGCAAAAAAGTGATCATATTCTCAGGCTCATATTTTGCAAGCCGTTCGGAATTTTGATTTACCCTTCGAGGCATAAAGAATAAAAATTGTGAACATATTAAATCAAAAAAACTTCATCTTCAAAATCAAAACCGCAAAAAACTTTAAAAAATTCAATTTTTTTTTTACCTTTTTTCCCCTGTTCAGGTCCATAGGTAGCAAACCGTTACCCAATTTTTTGAAAAAAATGACACCAAGGCCCCAAATCTTTGGGGGCCCCTAAAAAAAGTGCATGACTTTGGGCAAAACTGGGAGACACGGGTCTTTTAAATTTTGGCCTTTTATCACGTAGTGGTGTCCGTATATGGTTAAAGATTGCATAGTATATCAATGCTAAAGTAAAGAAAAAATAAATAAAATATTTTGCAAAAATAACACCAAGGCCCCAAATCTTTGGGGGCCCATGAAAAAAAGTGCATGGCTTTGGGTAAAACCGTGAGACACGGGTCTTTTTTTTGTTGTCTTTTATCACCTAGTTTTGACCGTATATGGTTACTTTTTTTCGTGTTGCACTGTGTAATCCATCGAGCCCTTACCGCAAAAATAGCTTAATCGACATTATTTTAAATATTGGTTTTGCTACAGTTGCATAATCTTCTGAAATGTCATAGTCATATAAGGTACCGTTACGATTTTATAGCAAAAACAATTTTAGCTTAAGCGCCAACCTTCATACAAAATTTTCATGAAATATAATAAAATTGCGTTTTTGTCGCTTAAGCTTTTTTTACGGTAACATGTCACATTAAAGGTACATGTACTACTTTTAAATACCAGCTAAAATTTGTTGATTTTGTTCTTATGAAATAACTAAACAAACTAACAAAAGTTCGGTTTCGTATACAAAAAGTTCGGATTAGTATTCGGTCTTAAAAATCTACCGTAGTTCGCTTTCGGCATCGGTATAAAATGTGCGTTCGGTCGGAAACCATTACCGCGAAAACTTAAATCTTAAATTCTGTAGCTCAAAGTAGAAAATATTTTCAATAAGAACAACCACAACTTTTGCTCTTATCCAAATTTATTCTCAACAAAATGTTTACTAAACGCCATTTGTTGAAGATACCAAGAAACATTACTAATTGCCTGACAAATAGGGTTTTCAGTTATTCCTGCATTTATTACGAGAAACGTTTTTTGCTTTCCTGGGATCTCGAGAATCTCCGCTCTAACGAAATCTTTGAAAATTGTTTTATAATTACAACTTCATAAGTTGTAATCCTAGTGTTGGAATCATTTATTTTCTAAGAGATTATATGAAGTGTTAAAATAGTAGAATCCCTAATACATTTTTGAAATGATATTGCATAGGCCTTCGCCCACTTAAGCGACCTTCGGCCGGGCGAATGATTTAACGAACACTGGCTTCGCTCAGTAAAGCTACTCTAAATAGCCGGACTTTGGCCTCTATGGTATAGCATACACCGGCTTCGCTAACTAAAGCATCTCTGCATAACCGACTGGGATATTCAACACTTTGGTATAAGAATTCGGGATTTTATATTATCCCTAGGAACTTTAATATAAAATTTTATATGATTTGTTTAAAAATGTTTGGGGTAATTTATCATTTCTTAAAATTTGCAATTTTTATTAGTAAAGTTGTGATTTTATTTCGGGTCTTGATATTGAGGCAATTTTTCATTCCACTTAAAATGCAAAAACACCCAAACGAAAAAATTTAAAATAACCAAAAAAAAATTGACCCAAATTTGCGAGTTGTTATGTCTCATGTAAAATTTTGGGGCCGTTCTTCACTTTCCTTTTGGGCCATATTTCCCGGGGTCATTTTGCGCACCGCGCTATGAACTTATCAAGGTCTTACGCTGATAAATCTAAAAGTGTATAAGTGGATCTACATTTTCAATGAATGTTTAAAAATTGTTTAGGAATTAGTGTAGTGATCCTTGTTAACACATTAAGTATTGTCGCACAAGTAAAAAACCCGCTGTGGCCCTACTGGCCTTTTAAGAACGACTCAAAACTCGTAACTTCCTTCGGATTGTTATTTAGGAATATAAATTATATCATTGTTTATATTATTTGATATCTTTCGCAATAAAATACGTAAATTTTAAAAAATTAATTACAAATTTTTGTTAAACTTCGAATAAATATACTTTTTTTTAAAATAATTTAGTGAGATTTGGGCTATCAATCTTCACCAATTCCATTTAAATATCAATTTATATTTTAAAATAGTTTTTTATATCATTTTATTTTACTTCGATATGAAAAACGAATTTTAAACATTAATTGATATTTAAATAAATTGGTGAAATCGGCCATAAGAAATTTTTTCCATAGTTTGTTTATTTTTATTTAAGAAAAATTCTCGGTAATGCTACACTTAATTCCCAAAAAAACGTCAAAATTAAAACAAACTCATTTCCCTTAAAATTCGGGGAAGGAATTACAGGGAAATAAAACTCTACTGATGAAGAAGTAAAAGAACAAAAACAAAAATTTGTTGAAAATATTTTGAACCTTCACATTCACTTATTTTCAAATGCATACAAAATACAAGTGCACTGGAGCAATTTGTTGAGCTGTTAAAGGCGTGAATTTCAATGTCTGTTTAAAATTTTATGAACGTTGCTAAAACACAGCAGTGAAAAATTAAAAACTTTGAATTTAGAAAAAAAACAAACGTATGCATAATTGAAACAAATGTGCGATAAGTTTGTATGAAATGCTCTCTACATTTGAAAACTTTGCATACACATACTTACACACAATATTTAAGGTATTAGAGATGCAAAGTGGAAGTTTTGAAATGTTCTAATAATATTGAGAATAAATGTAGTTTTGGGGCACCTAAATTTCTAAATGCAAATTGTTATTGGTAGTTTATAAATGTGTTTTATAAATGTGGAATAGTCCACACGATTTTTATTACGATTTCCTTATTTATGTTAAAAAAAATTGTTAAGTTTCAGAAAATATAGTTCTGTAATCATTCACCAACGATTTTTTACTCTGATTTGAACGCAACTGGAGCTTATTTAAGGTAAGGATACTTTTGTAAGTTGCCATTTTGACAGATCGGCAACTGAAAAACTGTAAACAATTAACGTAAACAAATGAAAATAAGTTAAATTAATAAAAATAGAAATATGATTAGTTCTGCACTTTCATTTATTCGAAAATCAAGAAGAAAGAATTAACGTGGCATCTGTTGACCGACAATTGAGAGGCAACTCTAATCTGCTAGAATCAACGGTGCTGTGTTTACAAACACATTTTTTTTGCTTTAGGGCAGCTTCTCAAAAATTATGTGACTTATTAAGTTGAGTTGATTAACAGAAAGAAATATCTCCGCTGTTAAAAGTTTTTTATTGTGTACTTGGGTGGACTAGTACGAACAATTTTTTTCTGTAGTAATTGTTTCCATTTTGGTAACAAAAATAAGAAATATGTAATAAAAAGTCCAAAGTTAGACAAAAAACGTACTGATGTTAAGCTTTTGGCGTCTTTTTACTTAAAAAATCTAGACAGTAGCCAAAACCTTACGGCTGCCTAAATATTTATAATTTGGCAACATAAATCGACATCAGTAGCCGTCTGTATTACATTTTTGGCAACTGTCAATTGACCTAAGGTTTGGTTGCCAATCGGCGCATTATTTCGTCTTTTGCGGCAATGATCATTGCCTACCCACGCAAATATTGAAACAATTCTTTTTATTTTTATTTATTTATTTCAGTCCATAGATTAAAAAATCCTTGCAGATATAAGTGGTAATATTAGAGTGCAATAGATAAAGAATCATTTTGTTAATTAATTTAAATAAACCATAATTTTTCTTTTTAAAACATCGCTACTGTCCGAAAAGTCAATTAGATGATATAGACTATTAAATTTGACGAAAGGAGTCGTTGTTAGCGTAAACAGAACGATAATACCTTAAGTTTAATAGCTGAAAGTTTCGTGTAGGTCTATCTGGAACATTTAAGCTAATTTTACTCAACAATAAATCGGAATCGACATCCCGCGTATTAGACCCATTAAAAACGAAATACTAAGCATTGTTCTTCGACTTTTTACCGTCGGTAATTTAATAAAACCAAGTCTGCTTTCATATGAAGGTATTACAAGTGAATTCCATCCAAGAGCTTTTAAACAAAACAAAAGGAATGGTTTCTGTACAGATTCAATGCTGTTGATACACTGATAGAAACGGCGTCATAACGCTGATGTATTTTGACATCAGTACTATGACAAGTGTCTTCGTTTTTGACCCCATGGCACTTTTCATCATTATGATGTCAACCTTAACATCACTTGGCCAAAGTGTCATCAGGGTCAAAATGAAATTATGTCATCAATGGGATGACACATCGGCATCACAGAAATGACGAATATGTGCTCAGGGCGGTGACACATTAGCATCTATTTAATATCAGTTTATCATTAAGTCAAAGTCATTGGAATTTGCTTAAGCCAAAGTGAGAGAATATTATTATTATTTACTTACCCGTTTCATAAGTTTGTTTCACGTTTGTTGAATAACGACCTTTGTTTACAGCAGAACTCTCAATAATAAGACACCAGAACACATTTGGTTTTCGTAATAATTCTACCTTAAAAATTTGATGTATTTAACTTAATAATTTAAAAAATTAGAATATAGGAATTTTTGCTTCTTATAATACATTGTAATCATGAAAATAATGTTAATAATATACAAAATGTGTCATCGAATTGATGTCACGTAGTCATAAAATAGATGACACGTAAACAATTACAAAATTGTACGAAGACGTTAATCATTGGATTGATGTTACTTTTGGCATCATTCATGCCATTTGTAGTAACATTGATGTCACAATTCTGATGTTAAGGTATCATCAATATGAAGATGCATTTTTCTATCAGTGTATATGTATTAAAGTAAGGATGCCATACAATTGACCCATATTCCAGAATAGGGCGAACCAGAGACGAATAAAGATGTTTAGTGATATATGGATTAGCTTTATAACCATCAATAAAATGTGATCACAGAATTTTAGTTTATGATCTCATAAAATACCGAGATCAATAATATTGTGAACTTTATCCAGTAATGTTCCATTTAGATAATAACTATTTTCAAATTTTAATAAGCGGAAAAATGACATGTGTTTAAATTTCTTTAAGTTGTGAGAAAAGTTCAATGTCAGCCCTCAAAGAGTATTGATCAATAATGTTGTTAAACCAATTAAACATTTTTACATCATCAGCATACATGAGTATGGAGTATGGAGTGCTGAAAAACGGATGGCAGATCATTAATAAATAATGTGAATAAAACGGGACCAAGATGACTTCCTTGAGGCACACCAGAGAGAACATTGCTAATTTTTTAAGGTAGCATTCTTAAATTCAGCTTTCTAAAAGCTGACCTTATTATTAAATCAGTGCAAAGCCTGTAAAAGTTGTAATTGAACTTCATCTACATATCGACGGCTCAATACCCAGTTGGCCCCGTCTTTAAGACATCCTCGAAGACGGATACACGACAATGTTAATTCCTGCACGACATGTGAAGGACAGCAGGAACAAATCGCCAACGACATTTTCAAACATTTGTCGCAAAAATCGTGCACGACACAAAGAAAAACAATGTCGCCGACTTTGTCGTCAACGGCTACATGCATGATAATTAGATATAATTCAATGTTAGAATCTTCCGTTATTTTCTTTTATATATGTATTAAAAATTATAAAACTGGAAAATTTAAAAATATCACAAGAACTTAAACATGCTAGGAATTTTGAAATAATGCTTGAAAAAATGGTACATGCTAAATCAGTTTCTTCATGCCAAATAACTTTAAAAAATGCTAGATCTTGCATGAAAAATGCTAAACTGGCAGCACTGGCTACATTTCACAATTTCATAGTGAGATTTTAATTTTAATTTATATCTAAAAATATCAGCTGTTATTGCATTAAAGTACTTTTCTACTAAAAGTACTAACAATCAAACTATTATCTCTCCGAAAATCCACCCCAAAATATAATAAGAAACGTAGAAACGTTCACAAATTAATTAACATTAAGCATACGCCCCCTACTTATCCTCCACCAACACGCCAAAATTTAAAGAAATAGCGTTAAAAATCAAAGTTCGTTTGCTCAATTTATTCGCTTGAATGAAAATGTTAAAGCAATTTATAAAAGTTTTATTATTTAACACAAAAAACATCGTTTGTAGCAGCAGCAGCAACAACATTTGGTGACATTCGTGCAAGGCCAACATTTGTTTACCCCCCAATTTAACACAACATTTTGTGGGTTTGTGCTGCTGTTCTTGTTGTTAGTTGCCAGTTGTTGTTACCGTTGCTTAAGGACAAATCCAATGTTCAATCTTGTATGGAAATGTAGGAAAATAAAATAACAACAAGGCAACACAAAACATGTCTCAAGGGTTCCACATTTATTTCACATACAATTCATACAAGATTTCATTTATTTTCTAAAACTGAAACTAATGATACAAAAGTTTAAATAGAATACAATTTAAGTTTTTTCTTTTTATTTTGTATTTTTGTTTATAGTTTTTTGTGGCGTAATAGATGATTTTACACAAAATTTAATATGAAATTAATCCCCAAATGTAAAATAAATTTTGTTTAAACCTTGTCATAATTTCTAAATTTTTTGTAAAGAAATTAGTAGTGTGTCAATTTTTTTTTGTAGGATAAAATATTACCTTAAGTTGTAAAAAACGGGCCTCAATATTTTAAAATGTCTGAGAAAACGCCTGAGAAAACCTGCGCTTTTGTCTGTGTACAATACAAAATTTTAACTCTTCTGAAATTGCTAGTAATGAAAAACAAATGTTAATAAATTGTTGAGGCAAACTACTTCTAACGACTTAATTTTAATTTTTAATTTATACAGTTTGCTAAGAATCCTTCATTATAATCCGAAGGCGGGAAATAAAAAATACTCAATTTCCCAGAAAACTAAGGGACGAGAATCTAAAACAGTAGTTAACGGATAAATGAGTTCATGCAAAATGCTTGAAGCCAAACTCTTTTAAGCAAAAAACGCATTTTAAAGAATTTCGCTTTAATGCATTACTGACGCATTTAAAAAAATCTTGGTTAATTGCAGTCTGTTTTCTTATCTTATTTCTTCAAAAAGTATTTCATATTGTTTTTCTTTAATAAGCGCGTTTCGGTTAATTCCCTTTATAAACCCTTGAGTTCTTTAAATTTATCAAAATAAATAAAAACACTTATTCAATTTAACAAACTTTATTGAAATCAATTATAATCAAAATAATTTTCGTGGGAATACAAAATTTAATTTTAAATGATTTTGTGATTCGTGCTTAATTTCCCAACTTTTATTTTTGATAAAAACACTGAAATTTATTGTTGATGGGATAAGCTATTCCTATGCGCATTTCACTGGTTGCTTAGGCCAGATGATCAGGAAACTTCATCCATAATGCTAGGAACACAACTGGGACGAACGACGAATTTTTGGCCACGAATATTCGTCGCCAAAAATAAAAAATATTTGTGTATATGAAAATGCACACAATCAGGGTGCCGACGAAAATTCGCCGGACGATTCAAACTTTAAATAGATTTAATTCTAATTCTTACGCCGGCGTACGTCGAACAAATTAGTACTGGGTAGCCATACTGTTTCAAAATGGTAAATGTTTTAGTAAATAAAGTTACTTTTTACTTTAGAAATTGTAAAATTTTAAATGAATATCATATAAAATACAAATTGAAAAAAAAATTAACAATAAAAAAGTATTTTAGTTAAGTTGTTTTTAAATTTTTATTTGTGAAGTATATTTTGTTCATATGGTACCACTATTTCTTGTTTATACAAAATATTTTATTTCCATTTTGTTTTTTTCGTCGTTATTGTGTTTCATACGCCGAATTTATACAGCGAATTTCTTCCGAATAATTCGTCGTGCTGGACGAATTTCGTCGTTCGTCCCAGTTGTGTTCCTAGCATAAAGATTTTACAAAAACTAAAGATATTAAACCAAATAAAACTGTTAAGCGTATAAGAATTACCGCAACCGTTCTAGCAGTAGTAGTGTAGTAGATTCAAGAACCTTTTAGTTGATTCCAGAACCTTCTGTTCGAATTATTTTAAATTCTACAATTGAATCTTAAGTCTACAATACAGTCGAGTAAATGACAATTTACACAAATGCGTCTTAATTGTAACATACACGTTTACTTGTAACTAAAACTATAAATAATTCCAAGATAAGTCTAATTTCCTAAAGTTCTTTTTTTAAAGTTGAGTCTACATCAGCATCAATTTGTATAAAATTATAAATGACGCTTAAATAATTTAAATTCGTTTTGAACGAGGCGAATTTATACAAGGTGACCTTATCTTGCTACGTAAGCAACAGCTGATAACTAACATTGTGTCAAAATGGTATATCGTTCTGGCGGTTCTGGGGAATCTTTACTAAATTCTATAATTTTCGCTTAAAAGTATGAAATATAAACTTTTTTTAAATTATTATATTTCAAAACACACAATTTAAAATTAAAAATAAAATGAAATATTTGTTCGAATATTTGACACAACGTTAAAATATTTTACAGTGTTGAAAACGTTTTCAAAATAAGACCACCTTGTATAAATTCGCCTTGGTTTTGAATAAAAAATTTTAACAAAATGTTTAAAAAAATAATAATAAATAGGTAATTGTGTTCTAAGCAAAATTTTCAAATGGTTTCTTAATTGTAAATGTGTGTGGTTGTGAACAAAATTGTTACTTTATTGTAAACCAACTTATATTTTTTTCCAAACGTTTTCAAACTATTCTTATATTTAATCTTCTAATATTTTATAATGTTTAAACAAAATTTTTATTTGCAACTCAAAAACAATTTTAAAACATTCAAGCAACACAACTTTTAATAAAAATTGTTAATAAAATTAAATAAAACTTCTTAAAGCATAGCATGTTTCGTAAACATTAGTTTATCAAACTCCTTAAAGTATGTCAAGTTTCGTAAACATTATTTCTTATTAAAATGTATTAGGTCTCTTCATTTACTCAACTAGCAGAAACTTGCAACGGGAGAGTAAAACTACAATCAACAAAAAAATTACAGCAGTACTAAAACGAAAGCGGCACCAGTTTTCTAGTTGTCAAAAATTGTCATGTCCATACAAAGTATTCCTAAATAGCGTGGCGTGATCGCTTTGACAGCGCGTTTAAAAGTGAAGAGTGCCGCTTTTGTTAATAAATAATAGCAATTAAGCTATTTTTGGTCAATCTAAAGATTTATCTCCATTTTTTTATATCTATTATGTCCGTTTAATTACACAAGAAAGTTAACGCTACTTATCGTGATACAACGTTGACGTTTTTATTTAGGTATGGAATATCGGCGTTAAAGCTAAGCGGAAGAAAACGTTCTGCCTTAAGTACTTGTTTTCGTACTGCTGTTAGGCATATCAACATTATCCATCTGCAGGATACGATATTTTGTCTTTCTTTCTTACTTTAATTGTTGTTAACTTGTTGTACATTGATATTCTCTTAAGGAAAAAATATTTTATATTACTTATTGGTTTTTATTTGTAACTTAAAAATTATGAAACTTAATTTTTTTGGTCGGTGCAACAATTTAAAGTTTATGAACAGTTGTAATTGAAAATTGCTTAACATTTGTAACAATTATTAGTTATTTAACAGACCTATTATTTAAAAAAATCATTCCAAACTTGAACTCTAAGAGGTTGTTAAAAAAACCTCTTTGAAACTTAAGAAATTACTGCGCATATAAATTTTAAATACAGGGTGACGCATAAGTAAAGTTATGATAAATATCATAAATAATTTATTTCTAAATCTAAATTTAGATAATAGTTTGGAAATATGGTAAAAAGGCGAATTAATTTTTCAGGTGACGTTGAAAGCACAGCTGTGCTACTTCTTTTTCGTATTTAAAGCGAGGAATGCCAAAAGTTGCTTATGTGTTTGACATATCGACCAACGAAAGCAACAAATAAAATACAATGTTGTGTTTTTAATGTTGTACTTGTAGTAGTATTGCCACCCTTTCGCTACAAGTTTTTACTAGGTTACTAAAAAAAATCCAATTTATTTTAATTGGCTCTAACAACAACTTTTAATACTCACTTTTGAAAAAAATGTACCCCAAATGTGTTTTTTTGGACTGTATACATGTGGATACATTTTCGGATTTTAAATAAAAAAAATAAGAATTATTTATGTGCAATAAACATAGTGTAGTTGCCATAACCATGCCCAACCATATTTTTGCTATGTGCATGATTTTTACATGTTTTTCTTAACTTCTGTTTTTTCGTACTCATGTCAAGAATTCTTCTTGAAGTCCAAAGTACATTTTTTGTTTTTTCATTTTGTCTTTCTTTTTCTTGTTGGAAAATGAGTAGGAAAAAACAGAAGTTAAGAAAAACATGTAAAAATCAATTAAAATGGATAATCATTCAAAAAAGCAAATTTCGATCTACCAAAGGTTAAAATACAATTTGGTTTAAGGATTGTTGTTTGACTATTGACGTCAGCTGTCGTCGATGGCTGCGAGTGTAAGACGGCAAATCCATCTGAGGAGATCGAGTGGTTGCGATCGAAACATGTCATGGTAACCAGCCGCCTGGGTTCGAATCTCAGGTCAGTCAAGAATGAATGATTATCAATAACAATTTTAATTAATTTTCATGTTGTAAAAATTCCTTTCTTCATAAAAATAATTTAATGAAAATTAAATTTGATGAACTTAAGCCTGACTAAAATATTAAAAATTTGGATTAAAAAACCATAAATAGTTCAACAAAATAACCACAATTCTAATTAATTATTAATTTTTTTATAAGAACATGCTTCTAATAATGGGAACTATTTTCAAGTTATATTTTCCATAAATTTTTTTTCGGAATAAAAATTTTAAATCCATTTAATTTCTAATTAATAAGAACGTTAAAAAGTCCATCTAAATAAAGAAAACTTAACAGTTTTATTTGTATAATATCTTTAGCTTTTCTAAAATCTTTGGATGAAGTTTCCTGACGATCTGGCCTAAGCAACCAGTGAAATGCACATAGGAATAGCTTATCCCTTCAACAATAAATATCAGTTTCTCAATAGTATGAAATAGGAATTTAGCACATTTGAAAGAAACCTTCTTAATTAATTTTTGAATCCCAAGAAAAACTTTGATAACTTATATGCATGTGGCAGAGTAAATAAACTGAACTGGGAAAATAAAATAAAGTAATTTGTTTTTATTTTTGTTTTTTCTTTACCCACTTACAACTACATTTAGAGTTGACAAAAAATCAACCAATTGTAGTCGGGACTGTAAGAAAAGATAAACTCACTGTTTATTGTTGTTGTTTTTGTTTAAGCTTTGATATTGTTACAAGTATAATTGACGTTTATAATTCTTATTCGCTTAACAGTTTTATTTGTATAATATCTTTAGCTTTTCTAAAATCTTTGGATGAAGTTTCCTGACGATCTGGCCTAAGCAACCAGTGAAATGCGCATAGGAATAGCTAATCTCTTCAACAATAAATTTCAGTTTCTCAATAGTATGAAATGGGAATTTAGCACATTTGAAAAAAACTTTGTTATTTTTTATTTGAATTTAGTGAATTTTTTTCTACCTTTTTTTAATTTTTTGATCATTAAAATGTTTAAATTTTTCATACTTCTTTTTAAATTAAATTGTATTAAGATGTATTACCATAACTTCTTCTAGTTCCATACTATAATTATAAGACGTATGTCTTGTTGTATGGAAATACAGATAAATAAATAAACAAAATAAAGTGAATTCAAATGTTAAAATCAAGCAATTGAAAGAAGTTTGAGAATTGTGTTAGATGTCAAATGATAAAGTCATTTCATATGAAAGATTTGCCTGCATGTTGTCCCTTCGAAAACTCGTATACGTTCAGGTGTTACATTGTTTGATGCAACCCACAATCTACAATTTGATGCTAAAGACTTTAATTCAAATTTAACTATTCAATTTTAAAATTTGTTTTGAACCATATTTAAGAGGAACATTAAATGCTGCGTGATATCACATTTTGTGCGACACTACTTACGTGCCACCCTGTATGCAGTTTTATCTCATATAGATTTTAAATACAATAAAATAAAAAAAAGAAAGAAAAGTTTCTCTTGTTTCCCCAGTGACTTACTAATTCTGTATGATTTTTCCAAATTATTCTGTTGGAATGTATGAGTGGGTTTTAAATGATTTTATTCGTTTTAAATAAAACCAAATCAAATGAGATTCTGACACACTCAAAAAATTCAGCCTTAATAAGTCAAGGAAGCCAATTGTGAAGTGAAAATTTATGGAAAAGTTAACAAACACAAATATATTTGAATTTAAATAAAATATCAACAGATAAGTGGTTGAAAGAATGTGTGGGTGTGTGTGTGTGTTATAAATAAGAAAAAAAGGTTTATTTACTCTGACGGGCGTAAACCCTAAAAAACCATAAAGAAAAAATGAGAAAATTTTATAGAAAGGAATGGTGGTTTCTACTTCCTTCCATAATTTGTACATTCTTAAATATTTCCATTCGTCTTAAATTAAATTTAACCCATGTCAGTTGTAAGACGTGTAATTATTGGTTTACAGAAGTGAGGACAATTGAAGCAGTACATAGAATATCAAGAGAGATAATATTAATCTAAAAATCGCTCACTTACTTCAATGTGTAGTTTTTGATCAGAACCTAATGATGACCAAAACGACCGGGATTTCGGGATTTTTCGGGATCAATGTGTTTCTTTTATATACAACTTGTTTAAATAAACATCACTTTATTTATTTATGTTTGAATTTTTAAAAAAGAAAACTTAACAAAACAATTCATAAGCAACTGTTTTTTTAAACTAAATTTTATTTATTTTTGAATTTTTAAAAAAGAAAAATTAACAGAACAATTCATTAACAACTTTATTTTTATAAACAAAAGTTAATACAGTAGAATCGCGAAAAAGTTAACCAAAAAATCCCAAAGGTTGTTAACTTATCGAACTATTAACTTTTCTAATGGCCATTTTCTCAATGTACCGTCAAACTGCCTGTTACTTAATGTCGACATAAATTTATTAGACCGATAAACTGTCTGTTAACAATTTTGGGTTTCTCAATATACCGACAAAATACATGTAAAAGTTGTGAGTCAGCTGATTGAATTTATTTGTACGGCAAATAAAAGGAAAATAAATAATCGGCAGATGAGTGCTGGTTAGCTTTGCGACAGAAGAGAAGCAAATGAGACATTGAGAAAACCAAATTTCTTTAATGTGCAGTTTTTCGATGGGATAAAAGTTAATCGTGTAATGAGAAAACGGCCATAAGTAGGTTTAAATTTGAAAAAATATACAATAATAAACATGGAATTTTCGGAAATAAAACACTTAATTTATTCCAAGGGCTTAGTTTTCATCATAACCAAAAAGGAACTTAGATTATTCATTTCTGTTCGCCACAGCCACGGGAATTTCAAAAATTATTTTTCTTATTTTTGAGACCCTAATAGTTTTCCTTGAATATCTTATTTAATTTTGTTCAGACTCTCTACTTTCTGCTCATTTTCGATATTTTTTTTATTAATACGTTTAGAAAAGTTAACTAATAGTTAACTTTTTAGAGCAACTCAGGGGCGTTAAAATTCGGTTAACTTAACCGCGAGATTAACTTTTTCGCGATTCTTGTATATACATATATTTTTTTTTAAAAGAAAACTTAACAAAACAATTCATTTTTAATGAAAATTTTAAATTATTATTATGGTTGCATGTCTTAAATTAATTCTTTATTGTATAAACGCTTGAAATGTAACCCCGTACTCATAAATGATTATTAAATTTAACAACGTTCATTAAACGAAGTTTTCATAAATAAGTTGTTTTGTAAACCTTTATTAAGTTTTATAAATTTTTATGAATACAGTCATAAATCTGCAATATTATTTGATAACTACTTTATCGACCAAAAAATAAAACACATGACTATATAAAATAAAAAAAATATCGTCAACATGACTTGAATCATTTAAACGCCAATTCATGTTTAAAGAAGAAAAAGGAAGAATCATGTCAATAAGACATGAGCCGTATGAACAAAGACTTACTTAATGTCAACATAAATTTATTAGACCGATAAAGTGTCCATTAACGATTTTGGGTTTCTCAATATACCGTCAAAAAACATTCTTTTCAGTTGGGTTCACCTCTCAAAATACATATACAATTTAGGAGTCAGCTCAGCACTCATTCAAAAATGAGTGCTGGTTAGCTTTGCGATAGAATAAAAAACAAATGAGAAATTGAGAAAACCAAATTTCTTTAATGTGCAGTTTTTGGTTGGAAAAAAGATAATCCCGTAATGAGATAACGGCCATAAGACAATGAATAATTAGAAAGTATAAAAATTCTATAAAAACGAAAATTTTTATACATATAACAAATATTCATACATAAGCGTTGTTAAAATTAAAAATCCCGGGATTCATAAAAATAAATCCCGGGATTTGTGGGTCCCGAAAAATCCGGTGATTTCGGGATTCGGGATTTCCCGTTTGGCATCCCTAGACGACATCTCTTCGTTTTTAACGACATGTTTTCGTTTTTAAACGACTTCAAAAATAATCCGCTTGAGTATACCATGTAGTAGTTTAAGACAACTCTTTTGTAATGCAAATCTGGGTTATATGGTCCTGCCCTAGGACATCGTAATGTGAAATATACCATGTTTTTTTCATACGTTTGGGTTACTTTTGGACCAGTCCTAGTTCCTTATGGGCTACATTTTGCACGCGAGTTTAGACTAGTCCTATTATTTGCAGGGAATGTCCATTGACATTGTGACACATTTTGGTGTAATTTCACTTCTAAATGTGCCGCAATGTCCATTTTATTGTTGGTATTTTGTTTAAGCTTTGATATTATTACGGGTTAGACTTTATGTGTTTATAATTCTTATTCGCTTAACAGTTTTATTTGAACAATATCTTTAGCTTTTCTACAATTTTTGGATGAAGTTGCCTGCAACCAGTTAAATGTTTCAGTTTATCAATAGTAAGAATTGGGAATTTAGCACATTTAAACTAAATCTTGTTAATACCATTTTTTGAGCCCCCAAAAAACCTTTGATAAAAGGAAATAACGTTATTTTTTTTTTGATTTGATATTAAAATTTTTAAAACAGGTGGAGCAAGTTTTGAAATGTTTGCATGCCATCAGTATAATACTGATTCCACAAGGCATAGAACGGATTCTGGGAAATCTACAGTCTGTCTAAACTTTAAATCGTTTTCTTTAACATCCTCTGTTTTTCGAATTTAGAAGCTTTAGCTACCGAAGCCGGAGTTTGTTATACAAACAATTTCTCCTCTATGGTGTAAGCAACAAGCGGCTTCGCTATCTAAAGCTTCTCTACATTGCTGGCCTTCGTCCGTGCGAAAGGGTTTTCTACCCTATGATATAAAACATACCGGCTTCGAAAAAATTATTGCCGAATTATTTTCAAGCAAACGCTTGTTTGAAATTTTTTTCAATTTTTGCAAATTGGTTTTACTGATTCAATAAATATTTTTGTTTGATTTTTATTTAACCAACAAAAATGTTGACAACTATTCAATAATATAATATACGCGCTATTGGTTTCAAGTTTTCATAATTTTGTTTGAAATATTTAACGCTCTTAATGTTGTCGTTTTTTGCATTTTTTTTATTTGATCGTAAGCAACACTTCTTTATGTGAAGTGTAAGAACAAGAACACAAAACACATACAGTCTATTTTTGGACGCTTTAAAAAAGTACAAGAGAGATGATAAAATAGCGTGACGAGATTTGTAGTAAAAAAAAAACAAAAACAATAGCAGGTTAAAAAAAAAACGTTTAACTATTTTTAAGCAACAGAAACAACAACAACATTATAAGAACCAAAATAAGTTTTTGGTTGGTTTCAAAGGTGGTAAAAAAAAATTAAAAACAAAATCCCGTATTCTTTTTTTTTTTTCCTTTATTCATTCCACTTGGGAACATAGGGCGTCTACAAGATTATTCCAACTTAATCTTTCGTTACATAAAATTTTAATTTCATCAAAAATATTTTAAGTTCTTGCGGGTTTCTTTTATACATTTTTTTAAGTTTTATTCTTATTGTAGCTACCACTAGCTCGTGGTCGCTGTACAATTCGGCACCTCTTTTGGTGCGTACATCTATTAGAGACCCTCTCCATTTGCGGCGGATACAAATGTGATCTATTTGATTACGTGTCTGACCGTCCCATGCATATTTGTGTATGTTTTTGTGGGGAAAAATCGAACCACCGATCACGAGTTGGAATGTCTGACAAAACTCTATAAAACGTTTACCATTCTTCCTGTTCCCATGTGTTCCCATAATATGGGTTAGGCCATGGTTGTCATTGCCAATCTGGCATTAAAGTCACCGCTTAGGATAAGTATATCACGGTTTGCTATTTTGTTACCAGTAGCTGTTAGTTGATTGTAAAATTCGTCTTTTGTTAGATCATCGGCATTCTCTGTGGGTGCATAGCATTGAACGATGCTAATGTATTTTCCAAATTTACGGAAAAAACCGGGCTGTAACAATACGATCTGATATAGGATTCCATGAACTTAGAGTTGTCCTTAGCTCTTTGGATATTACAAATGCTACCCCGCTTTCTCTCCTGCTTACTTTACCACTATATAACACAACGTTTCCATTGGTCGATGTTATTTCCGCACCATCGCATTTCACTAATCGCAACATTAATCTTTAACATTTCTGCCTCCACTTGTGCTAGCCTTGACGCTTCGCTAAGCGTTCTTACGTTCCATTGTCCAATTCTCATCCGTTTTTGTGTGCCAAATATTGTCATCGACGTGTGGGGTATTGTTATTATTTCTCCTGTAGTAGTTTCATTAATCGTTTGAGATTCGGACAAGTGGATGATTGGTCCACTGTGTCCTATGATGGTGCTGGGGCTGCCAGCTTGGAGCCGCCATCCCGACTATGATGAAAAATACTAAGCTTCAGCGACTGTTACTATTACGATTGTCGCCTAATTGCCTGAGACGCATTGGTGATAACATGCCATTCAGGTTACCCAGTATTATACGCCTTCTCACTTTGGCTGCCAACAGACGGGTGCCTGTATGACATTACCAGGGAACACTTGGTATAAGACCGGAAGTCGTGAGCTGCTTGGGAATTTCAAGCAGATGAATCGCTTCTTGCTATCCCCAAGTGGATAGCATACAGAAAGCTTTGAACCTCTGTGAAAGACCCCGTCCCCCAAAACCCCGTATTCAATTTTTTAAAACTGTTTAGTTAAATATATCAAATACAAAAATAGAACGATGCCGAAAATAAATCGAGTCGGTCTGCTGCCGTTTTTGGATACATTTCTTGTTCTTTATCCAAGGAAAGGTTAAAGCAACAGTGAGTGATGAAGAAAAAATTGTGTGTATAAACACACTTCGTTCAAAAATTATTCCAACAAAAAATGTGTCTCAAAGACAGTCGGCGCTCTGCTTCTGCCTTCATCTTCTCCTTCAGTGATAGCTTGGGTGCGCGTCATTGCTTGTGCAAAAATTTTTGTTTGATTCAGAAACATTATTTGTTTAAAATTTATATGAATTTCAGTAAACTTTTTGTTTGATTCTGTAAATTATTTGTTTGAAAAAATCAGTGTTTTTTTTCAGTAAGCAAAATGCAAATAAATTGTTTGAATATGCGAATTTGTTTGTAGGACCGATTTCAGACAAAAAATGTTTTGATTCTACAAATTTTTTGTTTGAATTCGAAAAATAATTTTTTCTGTGTAGCCGGGATTATATAGTTCAAGATTCAGAATTCTGAAATTCGGGTTTTTTTAAATTGTAATTTTTTTAAGCTTTTCGTCCCAGAGCTAGACAATAATCGAACCAAAAACTAATTGATTATGACAGCCCAAAAAGTATCATAATCTCCATGGACCATATGACACTCCGTTCATGGACATTATGACATGCGACAAAAAAAAAAAATAAAAATAAAAAACGCATAAAAGCATTCAGAAAGAATTTCTTTTAAAGAAAGGCAATCATGAATAGCATGAATGGTTGGATCACCCTTTAAATAAGCGATTATTTATATTAGGTAAGGTTAATTTTTATTATATCCTGTTTTCTATATACCAACATATTGTGTCGAAATTAGATTTATCTTAGAATTATTAATAGCTTAAGTTATCAGTTATCTTGTAAATTTTAGTTTATGTCGTATTAGTTTAAAATTGTTATTTGCTCCATTTAGATGTATAACAGTTTATTAAAAATAATTCGAACAGATTGTTAGGAATCGACTAGAAGGTTCTTGAATCTACTAAGAGTGGTTGTGAACTATTAGTACAGGCTTACTTATAAATGTTTAGTTTAGTTTGTTTGGAGGCTTTAAACGGTTCAGTACCTAACAATTTTGGATAAACTTTGTGAACATAATAACACTACCAGGTTTTGGACTGGATCAACCACATATCTTTTCTAGGGTAATTTGGTGGACTGAATTCGAATCTGTAATTGGGGTTTCTCTATCACGTCAGGTTTTCGATACCCAAAAATATTGTTTTTTTTGTTTTTTACTTGAAAAATCACTAGTTTATTTAAAAATCAATAAATTAATTAGTATTGTGGTAATTTTGTTGACCTATTAATGGTTTTTAATTCAAATTAAATCCAAAAAACAGAGCTAAAGGAAAAACATGTAAAATCAATTTAAAATGGATAATCATTCAAAAAAGCAAATTTCGATCTACCAAAGGGTTAAAATAAAATTTGGCTTAAGGCTTGATGTTCGACTATTGACGTTAGCAGTCGTCGATGGCTGCGAGTGTAAGACGGCAAATCCCTCTGAGGAGATCGAGTGGTAGCTATCCAAACATGTCAGGGTAACCAGCCGCCTGCGTTCGAATCTCAGGCCAGTCAAAAATGAATGATTATCAATAACAATTTTAATTAATTTTCATGTTGTAAAATTCCTTTCTTCATAAAAATATTTTAATGCAAATTAAATTTGATGAACTTAAGCCTAATTAAAAATATTGAAAATTTGGATTAAAAATCAATAAATTTTTAAAAGTGAATGACGCCATTTGAAAGTTGTTTGTATATTGTTGGTTCGGTTTCACGTATTAGAGTCCAGCAATAGTCTTTCAGCATGTCCCAAAATCCCTGATAATTTCTTTAAATTTTCATTAAATCTTGGTGAGCACGCTCTGCTTGTTCGTCGCTCACTGCACCTAGGTTTTGTGGAAAAAAAATCTAAATGCGAATGAAGAAAATGCAAAACATTGTCGGGGTCCACAGTTTGTCTAAGTTTCTGACTGCAAAACCAAAATTATGTACATGTGCATATTTTAATGATTCTAATACATATTGCATAAACTTTTTTCCAACCAAATATTCACAACACACAAAGCAAAAAATCAGCTTGAATCTGTAACACTCGATCTTCCTGAATGTGGGCTTCTGTGAAATTGTAGTGTCAGTATTTGTTGGGAATTTATGGCCAATATGGCAACTCTTATTAACAATGTGAACGACGCTACTATTATTCTGTATTTTCTCTTTCATATTGTTTATACCTTTTGTATACCTTCTTGAATAATAACGTATTATTTTGCACTTAGAAATTAATCATTAATAAAGAACTGTTTTTACTTTTAAAAAAAGCCAAATATTAAACAGTATTGACTGTTTTACAGTATTGCCAGCATGCGATTTAAAATAAACAAGTTAAAAAACATGCTTCGTTTCTGCAGTCAATCTTTTTTCTTACTAATTTGTAGACCAGTGTAATTAATTAGTATTGTGGTTAATTTATTGAAGTGCTTTTTCGATATTTAAATCAGGCTAAAATTCATCAAATTTAATTTGTATTAGAAGAAGAATGGAATATCATAACAAGAAATTAATTAAAATTTATTCTTGACGGACCTGGGAACTGAACCCAGGTTTTTACGGACAGTTTACCCTTACATGTTTTGATTGAAACCACCCAATCTCTTCAGAGGGGTTTGCGCTTAACACTCACCGCCATTGACGACGGATGGTAGTCAATAGTCAAACATTAATCTTTTTGATTTTAAATGATATTTAAATAAAAATGCGGTTTTTAACTTAACACTTAAATCAAAATTAATTCACCAATCTGGTATATCAAAAATAAGTTAAGGTTGCCATTGTGTATGATTTAGCAAGGTGATGTGATATTACAACAATACAAAAACAACAGGCAAAACAAAACCAATGATCTATTTCTTTAAAACTTAGTAGTGCTACCATACGTAATTAAAGAAGACTATTTAAATAACACTGAAAAAATAAAACTGTATTTAAAAACAATTTAATTTTGAATCAAAATAATTAAAAAATTTGACATAATTGTGTGATATCTGTTGACGAAATTGTTTTCGAAATGAGAACATACATTTATGGGCTGTTCAAATCAGATATAGTCGCGATTAAGGGCTTTAATTTAAAGGAGCTGTTTAAGGTTATCGTGGTTGCCCGTTTGCTTTAATTCACATGATATTTCCCTTCCGGTCATTTTCATTTTCTCCACAACTGTTTCAATATTTACGTTTTTTTACCTTTTATTGCAACAATAAAAAATAAAATCACTTATAGTTGAAAACACAACAGGCCAAATATAATTTATTTGAATTATTTTCCCTGCTATTTATTTCTGTAGAAAAGAAATAAAATTTTAAAGATTAAGGATTTAACATTTTTTATAGAAATGGTCAAACAACCAGCATTTGCTCTTTTTACCTTCTTTTTCCATTCATCGTCTGATAAAGTATATTGATATGTACATACATGCATAAATACAAGTATTGTTTATTCAAAAAACTTTATTTTATACAACGAATCAAAGTGTTACATTTTTATGGTTTAAATTTAAAAAAAAAGGAATTTAACCCTCAAGAAAGGAACAAGCAAGGAACCGAAAATATTTTGTGTTGGATACCCAAGAAAAAAGTATAAACCGAAAAAATGTCTCTTGCTAATGTTTGAGATTGTTCAGCATTATTCTTTACTACTACGGCAGTGTTTCGGTGGTCTAAGCTTTTTGGGATGGTGGTCATATTTTGTTCAACTTCTTGTGCTTCTATAAAAATAGAAGTCTGATAAACTGAAAAATCTTATGGTTTAGAAAAATTCCAAAAAATGTTAAATTTCTTTACGTATTTTTTGACATTTCATAACAAATTGTTTCCAGATTATTATGGATTTATAATTAATTTGAGTTTTTGAAATGTCATAATACTCTGTATTACAGTCTTAAAGAGCCCTTAGTGACATAACAATATAAAATGGAACTTTGAGCATAACAGGTTTGCAAAGTACTTTGTATTAATACACATGCAATGCGTTATGAAAATAACAAGACGAAAGTGGACAAAAACATATTAAACAAATGTACACAGGTATTCAAGACAAAGTAAAGAGTACGAAAAATATGAATAAAAGGAAGAAACATGTAAATAAAATTGAAAAATGATAATTAATTACAGCAAATTTCGAACCATCAATACCATTTGATGTTTGACAGCCAACATGTCAGGCACCGCAGCTGTACAGAGGGTGGAACGCAAAGAATGATGATAATGAAAATGTGGTTATTCTCGAAACGTAAATTCAACCCGGGCTTGAGCATCAGCTCAGCTCAGCCAAGAATAAAATATTATCAATACATTTTTATTAATATTAACTGTATGTGTTGTTGACCTTTTGTTTTAGCTTGAGGTCATTTATTATAAATTAAAAAAAACTATTTTAATTTTCAATATTTTTATTCGTGTACCCAATAAAAAGTATTAAAAAAAAAAAAAAAAAAACAATTGAATTGAAATTGACTTTGTCGTGGTTATTTCCCAATTTTTATTCTTGATTAAAACACTGAAATTTATTGTTGATGAGATAAGCTATTTATATGCGCATTTCACTAGGTGCTTAGGCCAGATCATCAGAAAACTTAATCAAAAGATTTTAGAAAAACTAATAAATAAACTAACTATAAAACTAACAAATAAAACTGTTAAGCGAATAAGAATTATAAGTACAAGGTTTACTTGTAACAATATCAATGCAATTATACTTTTAATTTGATCAGGGTTGCATTTTAAGAAAAGCATGCAGAATATTTTTTGACAGTCACACAATCATTAGATTTCTACCTCGCAAAGCATTATGGACCTGTGTGCTAGCGATAACTAGCCTTTGCGAGAGGCGAAACTTTTTATGACGAATTCCGACTTTAAACTATATTTTACGTTTTGAATTAAGAAGGCATTTTTATCATATAATCAGATGGAAATGTAGCACATTCGTAAGAGCTTTTTAAATAGTTTTTTGCATGCTTCTTACCCCAGTAAAAACTTCGTTTACTTTTTCAAAATTAATAGCTTCTTTCACTTATTATTAGGTAGCTTTCTTCTTAAACTACTACTAAAATAACTTCTATAACAACTTTTTCTGGATGTATGTAGTTAAAAAAAATACTCTGGCATGTTCTGTAAATCGAAATAAAGTGGATTTGAAATCGTACAAATTTTGAAAACGAGTCTGTTAAGAATGTTCATGAAAATATTCCTTTTTATATACTTCATACTTTGAGTACTAATTATCTTAACAAGAACCACTGTTAAAAATCGGATAAGCTTCAGCTATTTTGTAAATAATAAAAATCAAAATCTCGTTCGATTTCAATTGCACTTCATTTCGATTTGTAGAACATGCCCGAATGACTTACTTTTGAATGGGTTCATTTTGGGATATCCCTTGTAAAATTCATTGGTTCTTTCAGCAGAATAGTAAGTAGTGCTTTTATGTTTTTCTGATTACTCAACACATTATTGTGTAGGCGAAGTTTTAACTGGGGACTGAAATGGTAAACGAGCTTTCATCGAAATGCTTAAAGCTAGAGTTACAGAAATTAAATTAAAGGGATTCCGGAGAATTTTTTTAAAGTAAAAATAATAAAAGGAATCTGGGAATTTATTTCTCATGTTGAGTAACATTTATTATACAAATTTTCATATTATTCAAATGTGTATTCTAAGTGAAATTACAATCCTGAAAAGCTTTTATACTTTAATAGTCCTATTCCTTCAATATTTTCCAGGAACATCAGAAACTGTTTTATCTCACCTAAATATTGGCAACATGTACAACACATAAAAAGCCATCCAATCCATAAATGCCCAGACAAAAACACGCTTTAGCATTTATTATCAGCAAGTAAACCAGAAATATGCTCTAAAAACGCGTTTTATGCGCATTAAATATTCAGTAAAAACTGGAAAATATGACCTGAAAACTGTTTAAAATATGCCCTAAAAATTTCTGATTTAAAGTCAAAATATTCAACAATTTACTAACAAAATTTGAAAAAAACCTTAAATATTATCCCCATATTTGGTAAAAATTCATTTAAGAGATGTTTGCGCCGAATACTATCTAGATATTAACATCCGAAAGGATTTTTGTCTTAAAGGGATTTTAGGTTCGGTCGCTTAATTGTTAACAAATGTTGCATTTAAAGGAAGTGAAGGTATTAAAGGATACGAGCTTTAGGCAAATGTGAAACGATTCGAAAATAATTTAGTTTGCAGTAAAATATTTTTGGGGCGAATTTAATTAAAATAACATCATAATTAGATGGATAACTGACACAAAGGGTCTTATTTGGAAAGAAGTTTTTTATGGGGAATATGTGAAATTATAGACCGATTCTCATCATTTACACAGACCTCGTCCATACATAAGCATAAAAAAAATTTAACATGTATTAAAATATGCCTTAAAACGACATCTAAAGTTCATAATATTAAGCGATATTTACCACGGTTAAAGTGATTTTCAACATTCAATAACAATACTGATTTTTCAAAGATAAAAGTGACCAAATCGAAACCCTATGAAATAACATTCTCCTGATTGTAAGATATCAAAAAGTCGTTTCTGCCCATTATAAATAATTTGTCTTCCAGTAAGTGATTGGTTGAGTTACTGACGATTCATGGAATGATTGAAAAATTGTCTTAGTTTTTGTTCCTTGTCTTTATATTAATTTTACTATTTTTTTCTTAGGATTTGTTTGTATTATTTTACAATTTCTTAATCTTTACTTGACATCAGTTGGCTATTTTGAACAAATGATAAATATCATAATGAAAAAAAAATAGATAAAGAAAAAGGACGAAAAAACTATGAAAGTAGAAAAGGGTTAGGATATCAATTTTCATTTAAGGAAAACTTTTATTGAATACTAAATTGTAATGGAAGAAATTTTTAAAATCATAAGAAGATAAATCAAATTCTCTAAATAAAACTTGAAGAAAACTTGAATTTCTTGACAAAGTATTTTCTAGAAAATAAAGTTATTTTAAATTTTTATTGCTTTTTTGTTTCCCATATTGATTAGAATCCAGGCAAAAACCAATCTAAACTCTCACTTTAATATGTACGAACTAAAGAACGCCTAAAAACACTTTATTCCTTGGAATTAAATTTTATAAATGTTTAAGCATTTAAACAATATACAATTCTATTAAATACAAATCCTAGAAAAATCTCTTTAACATTCAAATTGTGCCTGAATAAATATCAACAATGGGAAAAAGAACCATCAGCATTATGATAAAAAAGATAACATTTCATGGTAAATAAAAATCATAATAATGATAATAGAATGTACAAAATGCTAAGAAGGATTAAAAAAGCTAAAAAAAGAAGATACAAAAGTGCAGAGACACAGACACGTTATAAACACATTTAACGTATCGTCACTGCAGATGCAGACAATAATAAAATTTAGATCAAAAGTCAGACAAGATTCAGTGCATTTATGAACTTTTACTTGTCTAACACAATGTCATTATTAAACTCCTCGAAAGTTTAGGTAAATAAGCTGGAGCTCTAGAAAAAAAAAGCTTTTTGTATTAAATAAAAATTAGGGTATCTCTTCAGGAATAGCTTTCGCAGAATTACATATTGCGGTTTAAGGCTTATTTAGTAGATTTTCGAGAATGGGTTTTATATAGGGTTTATGGTAAATTACACCCCTGTCCTAACGAAATTTTATGTCTGGTCTTAGCAAACTGTAGTGGGCTAAATTTATGATAAATTATGACTCGATGACTCAGGACCGCTGGACTCATATACAAGACCACTTTATTATTATTTTTATTAAATTCCCGTCGTTCCTAGGTGGATCATAGGGTCTCAAGAAACAAGTTAAAATTCGGGTTGTCCAGTGCCATAGCCTTTATTTAACGCCATGTACGCCCAGTCTTCTCCATGTATCAGCAGGTCTTCCCTTTCTTCGGCTACCTTGTGAATTCCAGTCAAGCGCAGTTCGATGATTATTATAACAGCATAATAGTTCTCTAAGACAATCAATTGCCGGCATGCTAAAGAGGAATATGAGCTCGGTTTTCTCGCATCACTTCACATTTATCAGTTTAGCTTAGATTTTATAAAAACTTCAATATCTTTCAACAATTTTAGTCATTTCGGAAGATGTTTTGTAGCACAATTCATAACAAAATCCATAATGCTAATTCTCTTTCTTAGGAGCCGGAGCTATGAGCCTGCACTGTAACAGCGCGGATCACGCGATTGTGGCATGGACCCAAAGTCACGTGAAGGGATATCCCGAA
The DNA here is from genome assembly GCA_949318255.1 of Pollenia labialis. Taxonomy (NCBI): domain Eukaryota; kingdom Metazoa; phylum Arthropoda; class Insecta; order Diptera; family Polleniidae; genus Pollenia; species Pollenia labialis. The sequence continues at coordinate 117,359,047 of OX439142.1, forward strand.
AAGACTAAAGCCCATGAGTAAAATCAAGGTATTATTTTGTTACACTTCGTTAACGTGTATAACATAGAGCAATTCCATATGAAAGCGATCACCTTTTGGACGACCCCTCTCCGATTTTAAAATAAATAGTCTCAATCGATTGCCCAGCAAAAAATAATGTACCTCCATTTTTTTTTTTTTTATAGTGACTGGTTTAGTGGTGGTGTACACCACTGTCATGTGACAAAATTGAAGAATTCTTCATAAGGGACCTCATTGAAAGTTGTTTTAAAAAAAACTACTAAAGCGATCGCAACGAGCTCGTTGGAAAGGTATTGAATCAGGCTTTAATTGAAAAATAAAATTTTCCTAATTTTTCTTAGAAATTTACCTTTAAATTTTCCCATGAAAATTAAATTTTCCGATTTTCCACAGAAGCTCCTAAATTTTCCGGCTAATTTTTTTTTTGGATTCCTCATAATTTTTGCTTTAAGAATCAGCAATAAAAAAATGGGCCCGACTCCTTGTTTGGACAGGAGAAGAGCATTTAAGAGACCACCTTGATAAAAATACATTTTCAAAATTATTTTACAGTTAAAAATACATTTATGAAGAAAAAATCTTTCTTATTTTGCTGCTTATACTTAATTACAATATTTATTAAAAATTTCAATTGTCTTGGCATCATTATAAAATTAAAGTAACTTTAAATTTAGCACGTCGGCAGACGAAGAGTACCGCTTTACATTAATTGACATATTATGTAATAAAAATTTTGCACATTTATAAGGCATCATTTTTTGTTTAGAAAAAAAGACACCATAAGAAACCCTTATACAGATTTTCAAAAAATATATTTTTTTTATTAAGCACAATAATATTCTAAAGTATCTACAGGATAAAAATTTATTCATTTCCAAGTTCTTTCAATTTTTCATTAAAGAAGAATGCATACATTTTTTTTTATATTTTTGTTACTTTAATATGCAGTCTGTTGTGGTAAAAACAACTTTCTAGGACATAAAATGCAATTTTATTCGTCTTTCATATTTTTCATACTAAAAAAATAAGAATTTAATACATATGCATATGTATAAAGTTATTAAACAAGTTAGGATGCTTTATTCGGCTATATACATATGCATTAGCGCGTCCAAAAAAAAAAAAATTTTTTTGGTGCTCAAGCATAATTTGGAAGCTTATAGGGTAAAGTATTTTTGAGATTTTTTCGATTTTTCGAAAGTAGTTTAGAGGTCGCTCAAAACGAGTTTTTACCAAAAATCGGATTTTGCTGTGTTCTTCACTATTAAGGAAATAAATTAAAAGAAAAGTATCCGAGCTTTATTTTTGTGTGCAGAAACTATAAGTTTTTGCAATGAATTTGCTCATTAAGGCACCCTACATTACAATTTTTCTTAATTTGGCCATACATTTTGTAAATAACGCTTTATTACTTTTAAAATTTGTATGAAAGTGAAAAAACTAACAATGCGGTTTGAAAGATCAAGTGTATTAAGACACTTAGGTCTCGTGCTCTCCAAAAAAAATCGCATAAATTGAATTCGCATAAAACGATACTCTAGCTTTATATAAAACTAATGAGTCGTTCCAAAATTCTAAAAACCGCATAAATTCAAATTTGAATTAAAAAGTCAAAACATAATCGCATAAAAAAATCAACAAATATGTATATGTGAAGCAAACAACCATATAAAAATATTTTGTTGGAATATCTTTATATTTGGCATAACTTTAGTTCTTAGATATGAATAAGTGCGCGAAATATTCTTTTTCTATGATGTTTATTTGTCGAGTACCGGGGTGGTAAAGTGTTGCCGTTTCCAAAAAAAAAAAATAGTTTTAAAGGTTTGCTAATTTCTTTACACTCGGACATGTGGTTATTAAATTGTTGTACCGTAAAAGACAGGAAGAAACGAGTTTAAATTGAAATTTTTCTTACTTCCACCTAATTTTTGATTCTATGTTTACCGAAATTAGCCATCGTTGTAATATTAATATTATGTGCTCTTCATTAGTTTAAAAACACTCATACATACATATTGGCTATGCATATATAAAACACAAAATGAAACAAGCTATAACGATTATATCAGTGATGCAAACTTGGTTTAATTTAAAATCGGTAAACAAAGCTTAAACAAATATCTAAAATTTCAAAAACTGTAAAAATTAAAAAAACGTTAATTTAAAAATCGCATAAATTTGAATCCGCATAAAACGAGACCTGAGTGTAATCTAGGAGCTTCTAAAATGCTCTTACCTTTCCCGAGTGATACCTGTTTTTAGCGTTGTACCCAGTTTACGATATTATTACTCAAACCCAACAAACAAATAAGATTAAAACGCTTTGCTTTTGCTTTGCTTAAAAATCATTTATTGGGGTTCTAACGTATAGTTCTATGCCCTGCAATAAATTCTGAAAATCAGTTGCAGAAGTTGTGACATTGATGTAAGTGCTATCTTATTACCAATGACAGTTGCATGCTGCACGTTAAAAACTTTTCTAGGTCATCAGTGGAATTTTACCCCAAAATTTCCTACCTAAGCATTTTTTTTGATGAACATATCGATATCAAAGTTGGATAGAAAAAAAACTACATAATTAGCGAGAATTATGTAACTAGTAAATTTTAACAGAAGACATCCTTAAAAATAAAGAAATTCAACGATTAATTTTCAAAACCCTTCTCATTTTTTTGAAGCTTGCAATATTTGAATTGAACAGATACAGAAAATTGGGAAGCCAACAAGTCATTTCAAGATGCAAAGAACAAAGGTCAACATTTAATAGTGGTAAATGATGTGGCAGAACGAGGTGTGGCTAATACTTACTACAATGCCACAACTTTTTCAGCAGATTTTCAAAACCTGATTTTGAAACAAAGCTAAATAAAACGTTTGATTTTAATTTGTTTGTTGGGTATGAGTAATAATATCATAAGCTGAAAACCGGTATAACTCAGGAATTCAAGAATATTTAGAATGAATTTATCTTTAAAACTGCATTGTTAGTTTTCTTAATTTTCATAACAAATTTTAAAGTTATTAAGCGTTATTTACAAAATTTATGAAAAAATTACGAAAAATTTAAATGTAGGGTGACTAAATGAGCAAATTCATTGCAAAAACTTACTCACCCCTATCGTGAATAACAAGTGGAATTTTTGTTCCCATGAAATTTTCACTCCCCTCGAAGGGAAAAAAGCAATCGTGAGTCTCATGTGAAAAATTTTTCACGCTATCAGTTCCAGTGAATATAAAAAGGAAGAAAGATTAAAAAAAAAAATAAAAATCAATGAAAATAATATAGCAAAATATTTAGTATTGGAGGGATAGTTTGATTTCAACTTTAGTTCTATGTAGTAAAATATTTTCTAAAATTCTCTCACCATGTCTCTCGAAAGCTTCACAAATTCGCTGGCAATCGACCTGTTGTTATGCATTTTACTGACCAATATTTCGGTTTGTGCCTTAATAACGAATCTAGCCCGTAATATTCGATTAATAGGAAGAACTACTTACATACATGTTCTATTCCCTAGCAAAAATAAAGTGAAAAATCTAAGGGAAATGTGAACAAATTACGACGGAAAAAAATTTTCACGATAAGGGGAATTTTTTCCCGTGAACATTTTTTCAAATTATTATTCTCCTTTGAATTACCTTTTTTTTCATGATCGCCAATATGTGAAAAGGGAATAATTACGAGGGAAAAATTATTCACGATAAGGGTGATTGTCTGTGTACACCAAAATAAAGCTTGGACATTTTTCTTTGAAATTATTTCCTTAATACTGAAGAAAATCGTGGTTTTTGATAAAGTTATGAAAAAAACTCAAAAAAACCGGGAACCCCGATTTATGTTAAAAACTAGACTTGAGCGACCTTTAAAACACTTCCGAAAAATTTGAAAAGAATCTCATAAGTACTTTGCTCTATATGCTTTTAAATTATGCTTGAGCCACCATGAAAATCAAAAAAAATTTTTTTTTTTGGGACACACTAATATACATGTATATATTTTGAAAACAGCTTGTTAAATAAAATTTTTGAAAATAAATTTACGTTTTAAACTAGAACAAGTATACAAATATGTATATATATATATACGTGTTGGTATTGGTGTTTACTCACAACAGGCTATAAAAACCCAATTACATAAATAAGTATTAGTTATACAAAAAAAAACTATTTTTTTGTTTAAGCAAAGTTTTATTATCTTTACATATTTTTACGCCCATGAGTTTCAATTTGAACAAAAAACTTTGCTTTTTTCCTTTTTTAGGGAGATTTTTATTTGAAAACATATAAAATATTTACAATCTCAAGTTCATGCTGTCATAAAAGTAAAAGTGTAATGGAATTGGTTAAATATTTAAGTCATAAAATGAATTGTTTTTATGAAGAAATTTGTGAAACAAATATGAACCCAAGTTAATATAAGTGTTCGATTATTATTTTTTATTAGTAAGATTTTTAGAAAAGGTTATGAAAGAAATAAGTGGAGGGACTCTGCTGAATCCTTTATACCCTTGACCTAGAAATCTTATTTTTCTGGAATTCATTTATTGTTTTCTTCTGTAAAAATTATTACTTATGAAAGATAATTAAACGAAATTTAATGTCCAAGTACCGTTTATAAATTTGATAAATAACATTTCTCAGGTGTAAACGATTTTGTATAAAATTTTTTATCCCAAGAAATTTCTAAAATGATCGTAAGATCTGGTAATATACAACTTTTGAGTTGTTGCATAAACAAGAGGCCGTAAAGTATATACTAACAGCTACTCATATAAGTGGGACACATACAATGTTTGTGATTTTGTGGTATCGTTTATTAGTTTTGCTTTATATTTACATGTATCTACCTATCGTTTGTTTGTAAACTCATACTAGTTTAGCAGTGTTGTCAATGGTAAATGATTCTCACGGTTCTTCTGGCGCTTTATGAGAAGAAATATTCTGATTGCATCAATGCATGTCCTTTGAAAAAATATGGAAGAGGGCATGCATTGAAACAATTTGTATAATTCTTCTCATAAAGCGCCTTAAGAACCGTGAGAATCATTTTCCATCTCGTATTTTAAATTTTGTAACGAACGGGTTTTGCAACTCACCTACTCAATTATATTAATCAATAAAGATTTTTTTTAATTTCCTGAAGAATTTTCTAAATTTCATTGGAAAAACAAATCTAAAGGCTCAGGTAGTCCTTACTTTCTGTTTTGTTACGACTCAGCTGATTTGCTTTTAATATTAAACAACCTGTGAAATTGATTAGTTTTTGTGTTCTGTTCCGGTTTAGTTTGTTAAAATGAAAAACTTGTTAAGTAATTGTAAGTGACAGCAAAATAAATAATAAAAAATACATATTTATAATTAAAAATTATTTTTTAATTCTAAGAATTCATGAAATTTAATTTCTTCAAATTTATGGGCATAAAACGTATTAAAATAAAACAATGGACGGAGCAAAACTAATACATTTTTCATAAATGGCTGATAAGTTGCTACAGAAAAAGTAACTATTAAAATTTCGAAACAGAACGGCACGGAATAGAACAGAAACAGAAAGTAAAGACAAATTCTGCCTTAATTAACTACAGTATTAAGGATTGATGATTGACGATTGACGTCAGCAGTCGACGATGGCTGCGAGTGTAAGACGGCAAATCCATCTGAGGAGATCAGGTGGTTGTGATCGAAACATGTCGTGGTAACCAGCCGCCTGGGTTCGAATCTCAGGTCAGTCGAGAATGAACGATTATCAATAACAATTTTTATTAATTTTCATGTTGTAAAATTCTTTTCTTCATAAAAATAATTTAATGAAAATTAAATTTGATGAACTTAAGCCTGATTAAAATATTGAAATTTGGATTAAAAACCATAAATAGTTCAACAAAATAACCACAATTCTAATTATTGTTTAAACAAAAATTTAAATTTATTGTTTTAATTCTTTAACTGTTTGCATATAAAATTTAAATTGTTTTCGAAAACAGCGTAGTGAAAATGAATATACCACAGAAAAGCTATCAGCATTTAATCATGCAACTATCACTTCCGTTTTATTATGTTTTGAAAAACCGGCAGTAAACTGTTATTTTTAATAAATTTAGGGTCAAATATATCTGGAAAGGCATTTTAAAAAACAAAATCAATTAATATTTGTTATTGCGATCAGTTTCGCACTTTGATTAAGCAGATGACAGTTTCAAAAAATTTAACAAAAAGTTTTCTTAAGTTCAATATGGTTTGACACTTTTGATTAAATGTATTCGCACAGTTGCTCAAGCTAACATATGTACATTATAGTTCGGCCTTTACAAGTGACTTAATTAACATGATTGTCTAATGGTGTTTTCTTTTCTACAAAAAAATGTGCCTTTTTTTTAAAAAATTCAATTTGGTGTCTTTTTCTTAAACATTTTGCTCCCGAAAAGGATGGCTTGTTTTATTCTAAAAAACTCATGCTTTTCGGGAGCAAAATTTTTTTTTTGTAGAAAAGAAAACACCATAAAAGTTTCTTTATATATTTGTGTTTTACATTATTTTAACTTCTAATTTTGTGGTTATTGTGATGTGACTTACCTTTGTTTATGAGTCTGAATTTTTACGTTCCTTATGCTATTTTTGTTTATTCTTGTTATTTTTATGTTTTGTTTTATCACTAATAAAAAAATTCAAGATAATTTTAACTGCATATTTTTCAAATTTTTAGCGCATATATTTCTATTTTTATTGCATTTTTTATGCGCATAAAACGCAATTTAGACTGCATAAAAGTCCGGGCCCTGGTCATTAATATTTTGCAAATACGAAGAGAAGCTCGAATTTTTTACATACAAATATGTAGCATTAGTTAGTTTAAGAAAACTTAATATAAAAATAAGAAAATTTGTATTGATTTGCCAAGTTTCCTTAAGCATTTTCTGAAAAATTTAAAGCTACACTCAAAAAATTATGTAGTTAAATTCAAACGAAAATTCATTTGAAACAACTTAAAATTCATTTAAAAAACGTTGAAAAATAAAATTATTCGTAAAATAACTATATTTTTATTCAATTTTAACAGTACGGAAAACCCACAATCAGTTACTGTAATAATTTTATAAGTGTATTCCTTGCATATATTTCTTGATGCAAAAAATTCGTTTCTATTTAAAAATCAAGAAAACCAGACTAATATTAAATAAAAAAAGCTACTTTTGCTTTTCTTGTTTTAAGAAATATTTGATCATATACGAAAAACGTGAATTTTTTGCTTCATAAGAAAAAGTTTTTCTTTAAAGAAAATTTTACCAAATACGAACAAAATAATTAAAAATCATGAAATAATTTTTGGAGTTAAGTTTGTCTGGTTCTAAGAAACGAAATTGGGCACGTTCATAAGACGTAACAGTTGTGTAACCGTTTAGTGTTTGTCTTAGAAACGCATAGTTGAGCACTTCCGCTCAACACAACAGTTGGGTATTTGAAGCCACTTAATCCATCATAAAATTTTTTAGCTACCTAAAGTCAATATGTTGTGCTCAACCTCAACAGCTAAAACTCAGATATAAATTCTTTATTATCCATACATTTTAGCTAAACTAATAAATTTTATTATCTCTTTTATTTTTTTTTTCAATTGTTTATATTTATCAGCTGTTAATTTTTTATTTTACATATAACGCCGTTTCTAAGACGAAAGTGTTCGGCTCAACAGTTGTCAACAGTTTTCTAGCAGTTGAGCTCAACAGCTACGTCTTATAAACGTGCCCATTGATTACTTTAGAAAAAAAACTTCTTTCCGTGTGCTTTATTCGGCTGTGTCGAATCTTTGAAAGCCTCCTCAGAGAGTTCGATTATTTAAGGAGTTTGTTTGGTTCAGAATCTAAAAATTGTAAACCAATCTTTAAAAAACTAACCTCACGGTATTTAAACTCGTCGCGGATTTAGGTGAATTAAAGTTTATTTCAAGAAGTCGGAAAAAGTGATTTTCAGGAGCGGTTTTAGGTGTGTTTTCCGAGGTTAGACTGTATATGGGGCCAACGACAAATAGTTTGTCGATCTTCATACAATTTTCCACATTGACAACACTGTGAAAGTGTAAGTACTTTCTATATTATTCTTTTAAGTATTTAGTAGGCTTAGGACTAAGTAAGTATGTGTGTTATTTTCAACTTTTTTCTTTAATTTATTTGGTATAACCACACAAATTTAGACACACACACATAAGTAGATATAGAGAAATAGATTTGTTTGGATTTCATTAAATGTATCCTTGACTATGGGAAAAAATAAACTAAAACGTGATAAGAGAGAAATCATTTTCTAGTGCAAATGTTTTAGTTGTACATTTTGTATGTAACTCATGTAAAGTGTGTTAGTTTAACTATGAGCTCATTGAGTTTATTAGTTAAATATAAATTTTTTTTACCAACATTTTCGTTTTCATTTCAAGTCAGCAGTTAAGTTTGAAGGCTAAATATTATCTAGTAGTTAAAAAGGTTGACAAATCTAAAATAAATGTTAAAAGAGAGTTTCTTTTCCATAAATATTTGCTTTAAAAAATTAAAGCCAAGTGGTAGGAATTGAATATGAAACAGGCTAGAAAGTTAATACTTGAGAATATTCTCTTTAAGATGGAACTGCAAAAAATATAATGTCAAGTTTGCTAATAAAATATTAAAGAATTAACCAGTCAGTTTCTAAGGAATATTTAAGATGAAAGTTTTACCTTCAGATAAATAAACTCTAATTTATATTAAAAACATAATTTTTCCTTTCCTCTTATTACGTTTTTTGTTATTTGATATCCTTAAAAAATATATTCCTTAATTACAAGGATATTTGCTTTATGTTGTTTGTCTTTTATCAGTTCTTCTTCTTTATCTGTACGAGTATCTACAAAATTTGTGTCTCCTCTGGTACGCTATAATGGATTTGAAAAGGCATAGATTTATCTTTTTGTAGTTTGTTTTCAAAGGCGCAGCCAGTATTTTGTTTTATGTCAAGTATCGTGTATTTTAACTTTCGACAACAATACAAACAAACAAACAAACAAACTTTTTGGCTATTGTACTACCAGCCCAGATCCCTTTCCTTTTTCATAACCTGCTTTCTGATTGTTTTAGAAAGATATTGACAACCTTTTACTTTCTGTAAAATATTTTTTCCAATTTTTTGTTGTGCGTGTGTCTGTTTTTATTCAAATAATTTCAAGTATTTTTTGTGAGTCTTTTGGAAACAATTTTAAAGAAACTTAAATAGTTTGTAAATTTCTTTCATGTTCTGAGAAAACCAAAATTCTGTGTGTGTGTTTTTTTATGATATTTGCATTTAATTTTGTTATAATCTTTAAAATGGTTTAAAATCAGAATTGTGTGTTGCCACTGTTGAATATTTTATGCAAATTAAATTTGATTTTAATTCAAGTTTTCTTCTTTTAAAAAGCAGTTAACAAGAGCTGCCTAAATTATTATTTATAAACTCGTGTCAATTTTATTTTGTTTTGCGTTCATTGTCGTTTGACAATTTTTTTTTCGCATCAAGTGTTGCTCATTTTCATTTGAAAGTTGCACTATGGGTATGTTAAACATGTTTAAATGTGCATTTTAAGTTTATGGTTAACAAAAAAGTCTATAGTTCTATAGATCACATTTGTTCTTTTTTCAAAACAAGCTATTAATTTTAACAAATCGTCTTGTTATTTTCATAGAAAAGATTTTGCAAAATATCAGGAAAAGATTCTCATGTGCAATCACAATATTCTGTACGTAAAATTAACTTAATTTGTAAAATAAAATAAATTAAAATTCAGTTAAAAACCGGTCTACATATTTTTCATTTATTTTTAACGAAAAGTTTTTTTAATTTTTAGTTTTCAGTTATTTTATATAAATTAACTATCAAAAAATTAACTGAATATTCCGTAAAAACAAAGAAATATTCAGTTGTTTTATAAGATTCAGTGACTTTCGTTTACTACACAAAAGAGCCGAATTTCTAAAAAACAACAAACAGACACTTGTCCGCTTGTTCTTCTAATGAGAGAGAGAGAACTTTATTGTTTACTTACCCTGTTACACACGCTTGTTTTACTTTTGTTGTACTGACTTCGTTTGTTTACAGAAAAACTCACAATCATAAGATACCAGCAAGCATGGCCGATATGGTTTCACAATTATTTTTGATGTATTTAACTAAATCATTTTAACAAATAGGAAATGGGAATTTGTTACACAAAACAAGCAAGCACATCGTTTTTTAAAGAAAATTAAAAATTTATTTTTTGGTAGTTAATTTATATAAAATAACTGAAAATTTATTTGTTTTTACGGAACTTTAAATTAAATTTTCATTTAATTTTACATGAAGAATTTAACTTAATCAATATGACAATATGAACTGCAACTGGTTTTTTAAATAACTGTTAGAATCAGTTAAAAATAAATTTGCTTGGAATTTTAAATGTTTATTTATTGAAAAATGACTGAACGGAATACTTATTAAATAAACTTCAGTCCGTTACTGTAATAATATTGTGAGTGTGGTAATATGCATTGTTGGCAGCTCTTTTTATCCAAATATGACTAAATAAAAAAAATAAATAAATTGTTAAAAATACCTAAATAATTAGATTCATGGCGTTCAATTTTTCTAATTTTCTAACCATTAAAATTCTTATGAGTTTTTACAAACTTCTTTGTTAGTTCGACGCTTTGAATTCATGCGTTCTTCAAGAAATATGCAAATCTTTGTACCCAGAATTTATAACTCGTTTTTTGATAGGTCGGTCCTTGTAAAGGCTGCCAGAGTGTGAAATCATTTGCCTCATGTACTAAGGAATGATCGTTTGTTACCTAATAGATATCATAAAGCTTTAGTTGAGTATTTCAATACCATTTAAATAAAACATGTGATCGAATATATTAATTACAAATATTTGTTTAACAAATTGTTATAAGTTGATGCCATATTATTATTATATTAGTTAAACATTATTTTTAGCTTATTAATATAGGGTTACATATTAAACTTTAACAAAATATCTGTTGTAATTTTATGGTTTGCCATGAAGGCTTTTATTATTACAAAATTTTTCAAATAAAAAAAAAAGTTTTATAGTTCGATTTCGGATGACGAAGTAAAAGTAAAAAAAATTTGAATTTTTTAACATGAGCGGCGTTGCCTAATTTTTCTGCTGGCAACTCAACTTCAGTTATGTTGCTATTCATAATCGACCCATTTATTACAAAAACGCATAAATAAAGTTCAAAGGGCGTTTGATCTAAAGTATCTCCTTCTAGTATTTGTCCACCAGATCTCGGACTCTACAGAGTTGTCCAACCAAAACGCGCGATGTAAATTGTAAATAGAACAAAACGTTTTTAGAGAATTATCTTTATATTTTTTATTATGATAGAAGGATTTATGACAATTATGTGTGAAACAAAATATTGGCCAAATGCTCGTCTCGGCTTTGGTAGCATACCTCTATCCGAAGGTCCATATTTTCAATGACTCTGAGATGTGCCGAATAATTTCATCCGTTAGCTCTTAAATTGTTATTGGCTTATTGACGTGCATTTTTTATCTCAAGAAACGAGAAAGTCCAGCGGTGTCAAATCACATGATTGTGGAGGCCAATTAACATCGCCACGTCGTGAGACAACACGGCTATTAAATTTCTCGCGCATAGAAGCCATTGTTTCGTTGACCGTGTGGCAAGTGGGTTATATCCTTAATTTCTGGCCACAAGAAATCCGCTACCATCTTGCGATATCGAACACCATTAACAGTTACTGCTTGGGCGTCCTCATTTTTGAGAAAGTACCGCCCGATGACGCCGTCAGCCCATAAACCGCACCAAAGAGTCACTCTTTGTGGATGCATCGGATTTTTAACAATCACTCGTGGATACTCATTTGCCCAAATGCGGCAATTCTGCTTGTTAAAGAAACCACTGAGGCAAAAGTGTGCCTCACGAAGTGCACGAAATGCATTTTGATTTGAACGCCTATTTTCTTAAAAGGCTTTTACAATCTTAACGCGCTGCTCAATTGTGTAACTCTCTATGTTTGAATTTGTCAAACACTGAAGCAAAGAAATGTCAAATTAAGTTGGGCAAAAAACTTGATGTTTGACCACCCTTTATATCCTTAAGGGCTGTAGGAAAAATCGCCCAAAGAAAAATTGTCCAAGGAAACAAAATGAAAAAATAGCACAAAAAAATCCCATGTAAAATTGGGCTTGAATTCATGTGAAAAGTGACCCAAATTTTTGGGCTATTTTTCGTTATTATTGGGTGATTTTTCGTTTGTACGAAAAATAGCCCTTTTTTTTGGGCCATCTTTCATATTTAAATTTCGTCAAAATCTTACATACTATTTGCCTAAATAATTCAATATCATTATATGTCGAATTTCTAAATATTATTTGTAAAAATAACGGGATATATTGCAAAACGCTATATTCTGTTCGGAGAAATTGATTATAACTATGCAGTGATTAATAACACAGTACAACAGCCAATCTGGGGGGTGAGAAATTCCAAGTCAGGGTGATGGTACTAGGTCAGTATAGTAAAACCCTCAAAGGGTTTGGCGTTCGTATGTGTCAGTTTTTTTTTATGACATTTTAAATTTTTTCCTTATCTTGATGTTTTTTTGTTTAACATAACTCGAGAACCACTTGTCCGATTTTGCTAAAACAAACTCAAATAAATTTAGAATTACAATTTCTTTAATCCGTTCATATAACGTTTTTCTTTATAATCAACAGTTTTGCCGGTAAAAATAAATTTGTGGAGAAAAAAAATATTATAATTATTTCGCCCTCGAAAGTATGCTAATTATTAGTTTAATTTATTTTCTTAAAAGTACATGAGAGCGTATACATATGTGTTTTTTTTCTAATATTAATCATACGTTCAAAATTACGATCATTTAGGATTTTTTTAGTTTTTATAAAAAAATAAAATTTTAATTTTAGAATTAAATATTAATTAAATTGAACATATACATCAAGGCCCATCTATCAGGTCTGCTTTCTTGTACAAAGACAAAAAACGATTATTTTTATTTGTCAAAAATTTACTACCACATATACAAAGCAAAAGGAAAAAACGTGTATGTGTCAGAGAACTGCAACGAATACTAAAATTTGGAGTATATTCAATCATTTACTCTGAATTGTTATAATTCAAACCGTTTTTGTTCAACTACAAAAATGATTTTGGAGTAACGAGCTCATTTCAAACAATCAGTTTGAATTCTTGTACTCGCATCGAACATGAACGTTTGTAATTTTTGTTTTTGGTATGACTGCAGATCACTGCAAGGAAACGAAGCGGTGTTCGCATCATTATTGCAATATTCGTTTTCAAATGCGATATTATGTTCATTTAGCTGCAACATGTATGATGGAGTCGTTTCAATCATTAACGCGAAAATTTAAGTACAAACCATTTATGTATTCTACAGTTTCGTTCTCGTTTGAGCATTATACATATGTATGTATCAGTCGCAACATTATTGGTTCAAATGTTTGAATGAATGTATGTAAGCCCATATTGTTTTTTCATATTGTGTGCATACATTTTAAGGAAATATGAATATGGTGAAAAAAATTTTAAAAAATCGTAACCCAAGCTAAATTTATTTGAAAATTACATGTATTATTATTTTTTAGGCATATAAGATATTTTTGGAGATATTAAAAAAGTTAATAATAAAAAAACATTTTTTTAAACATACTTTTATATCAAAATGTAAAAAGGAACATGGGTTTTTAATACAAGTAGTATTATATAACAAAATATAATTTATATGAACTTTATATTGCTTATACAAATAAATCACAATGTGTATTTAAACAAGTGGCTCGAGCTTATAACATGAATTTTACTTCTATCATACCAAAGAAATATATACATTCATGTTCGTTGCGAGTACAAGAATTCAAACTGACTGTTTGAAACGAGCTTTTTGCATTTAAGTAATTTCTTGTTGTTGAACAAAAACGATTGAATCATAAAGTTCAAGTGGTGGTTGCAACTGATTACAATAAAATCATGTTCGAATCACCGAGCCGAAATCCGAGTACAAGTAAGCTGTTGTTCATAAACAGATGCATCGCTTTTAAATAAACAAATACAAGCATAATTTTGCTATCGATTCCTACATCTTACTGAATTTTTTGGTTCGTGTTGACGTTTGAACAAGAACAAAACTGTAAAATACTTTTTTGATTTATACTGAATTTTTAGCTGAAGTGATTGAGTCGGCTCGATCATACTCCTTGCAGCTCTCTGGTATGTGTGGCATACCATAAACGTAAACAAACGTATACATGCACATGTAAGCAACATGTAAACAACTTTTGACAACTAAAAATAACATAAACAATGATCATCAGGCTTCTTGCGAAGACCTTTTCAATGGGCCTTGATATACATCATTTCGAAAATATTATAGGGGAAGCAAAAATTTAATGCAAATAATTAATTTATAAATTTTTAATTAATAAACAATTAGTTAACGGTTAATAAGATCTTTAAGCGTTTATCATATTATCGCTTTTGTTGATAGTTTCGTTTGTTTTTGTGCTTAAAAATCGCTTATTTTGGTCGAAAAGTTTTTGTGAACATTTGCGTTTATGCGATTTTATATTTTTGTTTATTAAGGGCCGTTTGCATTTTAGCTACCGATATATATCGAGCGCTTACTGCGAAAATAACGTAAGCGACACAATTTTCAAATTTCGTTATTTTGCATAAATGCCTTTATTATTTTCAGTTTGTTTTAGCAAAATCGGACAAGTGGTTCTCGAGTTATGTTAAACAAAAAAACATCAAGATAAGGAAAAAATTTAAAATGTCATAAAAAAACTGACACATACGAACGCCAAACCCTTTGAGGGTTTTATTATACTGACCTAGTACCATCACCCTGACTTGTAATTTCTCACCCCCCAGACAATAATCCCAAAAATGTTCCATAGTTAATAATTAAATAATTATAATTATTTAATTATTGAAGAGTGCACAGTTAAAAAAGGGACAATGGAAAAATTGGAATATGAATTTATTTGTGGTAAAAAAGTTAAAATTCAGTTGATTTATTTAAAAATTTAAAAACAATTATTTAAAATGAAATCACTGCAATGAATGTGTAATCAAAATACAGGTACAAAGTTTGGCGGAGGGCTGAAATAAGTATTACTGTCCATACCGCCGAGCAGCTGTTGAAGATACAATGCAATTTTTTACATAAAACTAACATTTGTATGTCACTAAATTTATATGAATAATAAACCCTTTTTTTTTTGTAAATTGGGTAATTTTTTATTTTTTTGGGAAAAATTTCGTTTTGATTTTTGGGTTATTTTTCATTTATTTGGGCCCTTTTACGTCTTTTTTGGGCAAAATTTCCTATTTAACTTTTTGGGTAATTTTTCATGTTATTTTGGGCGAATCTTCATTTGGGCGATTTTTCATTTTATTCCTTGGACCATTTTTCTTTTGGCAATTTTTCCTACAGCCATCCTTAAGTACCATCCTAATGTCAGAATATTAAAGCACCCAAGATATACTTAACCGATCCAAAAGCCCGTACAGCCAAACATTGGTCTTCTCGAGACACAAACTTGGATATATAACACTTTAAGATCCCACTATAAATACTAAAGGCATTACAAAAAATTTTAAATGGCGAACCCTAGAATTTACAAAAAAAAAGTTTTTTTTACGATACAGCATTGCAAAAATATTTTTTTAGAGGGTGGCGGAACACTTGTTTTACTTCTAAGGTGGAACGTTTTTATATAAATACAAACAAATCTTTATATAAAAATAAATTTTTTTTTCGTTTAATAAAAATGGCTTAACTAAAGGGCTAAATTGGCAACACCAAACAAGCCTATAACACTTCAATTCCTCCACCCTGAACGTATTTTTTCACAAAAACATCTGCATCTTTTAAGTCAGTTAATTTAAAAAGGGTTTACAATTAGTTTTGATTGAAAATATCCATTGCAAAACGTCAAATAGACCAGCATTAACGAGTTTTTCTTAACTTTAGTACAACTTTAGTTCAGTTGCTCATAGAAATTTATAGAGACATTCTTCCCAAACGTGAGAAGAACTTGCTTTTCATTGGGTTTTACATTAAAGTATTTTTTATCGTGTCGTTTTATTTGCAGTTCTTCTTAAATTTACCGACAACATTTTTTTGTTAAATTTTCTTACTTCCCGACCCATTGTGCCTTAACGTAAACATCATTATTGTTATATACATTTTTTTTGTTTGCTTATATTACAACTTCTTTTATTCCTAAATCCGGGTAAGTACTTGCACTTGTCTGTACATGAATATACAACATACATTCAACCAGTCAGCCGTCTGGTGGAGTCATTCATCCAAACCTATCCACACATTTTTCTTTATTTTTCTTCTATTCCCAAGTACGTTTTTGACTGTCATTACTGCTTGTCGAGTAAAATCATTATTAGGATTTAGAAAAAATGTTCTCTATTTTATTCGTTTTATTTTGACTTGTTTATTTAGTAAAGTTGCTAGTGCTTGTGTTGCTTTGCAAGAGTAAAGTCCTATCAAGACTTTGGCTTTCAATGATAAATGCGTCTAAATATTCCTCTTATTCCGTCAGTTTGACAGTTTGCATGTGGGTGTATGTTTGTTGGTTGGTTCGATGGTTTCCACTCTGTCTCTAATTGTACTTGTCTGGTTTGAAGTGGTTTTTTGCGTTTAGTTTATCATACTTACGTGTGTTATAATTACGTTATTAAATAATTTCATTTAGTATTTATGAGGTATGCCAATCAGGATTGATTTCTAAAAATGCTGCGATTAAACTAGTTATTGATTTATTTTTAAGATTCTCGAGTCAATTATTTATATTATTTAACTTTTTCTTATTTATTTGGAATTGAATAAAATATAGGGATTATGTTAATTATTTTTTTAATAGAACCAGTTAACACGTTGTTTAAACTATTTTTGACCATATTGTTTATTAAATTAGTCAATAATTCAGTAAAACATCATAATTTTCAATTTTTAAAAAATTTAGTAATTAATATAATAATTTTAATGATAGATGCAAAATCAATTTTTAGTTTTTTATGTGTACTTAATATTCTTTGCTATATTTCAATATAAATACATTCGTTTACGTATAAAATATACAATGGGGTGGGTCGAAAAAAAAGTTGTGCCAGTCACCCCCTAGAATGAAAGATATGTCAATGCAGTTTCTAAAACATGAACATTTTTTTTGCCACGTCCCAAAATACAGCACTTTTGGTTTTTTATATGCAGCGCTGCCATTTAAGGTCCAATCTTATCATATCACATATCGTCGTTCATGGCTTGACAGTGGCTTCATTTTTGCATTTGCTGACTTTCCAATCCCACTTCAAACTCTGGGCGCCACTTATGCAGGGCTGGAAAAAACCAGGGTTTTTTAAAAAAAACCCAACCCAGCCGGTTTTTCATGGGTTTTTTGGGTTTTATTGGTCTTTATTGGGTTTTTTTGGGTTTTGTTGTTTTTCATGTAATGATATAATAATTGGTCGAAGCAATGTTGTCCATTCAGCCCTTTTCGGTATAGATTTAGCAAGAACATCTTCAAGATTTTTAATGATATCCGGTATGTTCTGCAATTCGAAATCAAGTGGATTTAAAATCGAGCTTTTGTTTTTAATTCCCTAATATAATGCTTAACTGCCAAGTGATGCACAGTGGAACTTTTTTGAACCTTGACATTGACATTCATAGAATTTTAAATAACGTTTGGTTGTATAAAGAAGCTTTGAATATCCAACAAATGTTTATCAAAGTTCAAAAATCTATAAATGCTTTACAAAGTGACTCCGCTACAAATGCAACTGCTATTGATGGAATATGTTGAACATGATATACTACTTTCCAAACGGGATTTTGTTGATAAGCGTACTTACTCCAACTCATTATTTAGCGAATATGAAGCATCCCTTAAAGAAACAAAGAATGGATATCTCAAAACCACCTCACATTTATTGTATTTGTCATCTAAAATTTAAGCTGCAGATTTTTCACAATAACGGTATTTAGTCAAGATTTTATATGATTGATTAAATGAAAAAATGCATTTTTGCAATCAAAAAAATCTGAATGTCAAAAATTTTAAATATTTACCAGCAAACTTTTACGACTTTTTCACTTCAGTAAGAAATTGCAATGCTAGTTCAGCATTAATAGAAAAAAAATCACCTTATTGTTTAATATAGAATAACCATAGAAATCGTCTTGGATTGGAAAAAGCATTAACTCTTGTAAAAATGTATCAAAATTTAAAATCTGAGCCTTATGTACGTGTTTGCGCTGCTATTTTTATGAATTTTTTAATTATGTTCATGTAATTTTTAATGCAGAGGATTTTAACTTCAGTTGTGGCCTTTTCAAAATCAAATTCTGGGTTTTACAAAACAAATTCCGAAATTTCCGAAATCAAATTGAGTATTTTACAAATCATATATTTTGCATTTTTCAAATCAAATTCGGCACTTTAAATATTAAAATAAATTTTAATCAAATTTATTTTAAAAATCTGATTTTGATTTTTAAAATGAATTAGATTTAGAAAAAGCCGAATTTGAAGTTAAATACCTTAAAGTGGTATACGATCTATGTTTCAATTAATAAATAGAGAAAAGCCCTCTAAAGTTAAGTCTACATACGGACAAATGGGCAAATAAACACATTGTATGCAGTTTATAATTATTTTCTTTTATGTTTCTGTAAACAAAATGTAAAAATTATACAATCTTTGTTTAAATGAATATAAAGAAAAATACCCACTTGGGTTTTTTTAAACAAAATACCCGTTAAAACCCGGTGGGTTTTTCTGGGTTACCCAGTGGACAGCCAACCCTGCACTAATGCCATCTTGGATCCCTCCCCCAAATGTAATTTTTTTTAAACGTGCCAAGAAAGTCCTTGTAAAACTACTGTTTAATACACATATATAGAATCTCCAATTGAAGTCCAATCTCATCGTATCGTATATCATTGTTAATCGCTAGAATATGGCTTTATATTTGTATCGGATTTTTAGTAGAACATATTTTATAAAAAACTCGGAAAAATCGGTTCAGATACAAAAAAGTTATGACCAAAATTAAAATTAAAAAAATTTAAATACCCACTTTCGGGAACCATAGATCTCCCCGAGTCCAAGCTTGTGATGGAAATAATTTTTTTTACTAACTATTTTTCCTATGGGTATTTATATTTGGAATTTTTTTTTTGAATCAAGTTTGCTAGTTTTTAAGTTTGAAGGGAAAATGGTTTGTTCATTCAAAAATTTTTCATTGATTTGAAAATTTTCATTAAGTGACGTCAAGGGAAATTCTATCGGAACTTTAACTTAAATTTTCTAAAGAATATACATTGGAAGCTTAATTATAAGGATAACTTAAGGAACATTGATTCAAGACTTAATTCTTTTTTAGTTATAATCCGAAGATAAGGATAATTAATTGGTAAGATAATTTGAGTGTTGACATTTTTTATTTGGCTTATTTAGATTTTTATATTCGCACTAGGTTCAAGAAGGGGTAATATCCTAACAATAGTTTCCTATTTGGGTTGAGAAAGGAATAACCTGTGGAGGTTGTATTCCGGTTAAAATATCTTGTAAATTATAAAAGCCAACAGACCTAAAATAAACAATATAATAGCCGAATAAGATCATCGAGAATCGTATTCAGATTGATAAGAAGAATATCGAAACAATAATTGGGTGACCTATTTGGGAAAAAATTACACAATTTTTTTTTTAAGAAAAGGGGGGGACAAAATTGGACCTCAAGACTTTGAATTTTAATTTGATTACTAATTTTAGTATTAATTCTAATTTATTAATTTTTTTTTTTTGTTTTGTGTTTTACTTTTCTTTTGAGATTTATATTTTTTTTTTTTTGTTTTTGTCACCTAAAAATTTATCTGTTTTGTTGGTTCTTTAAATTGAAACGCGTTTATAATTATTTTTTTTTGTTTGTTTTTATTCTTGTTTGTTGTGGACTGTAATACAGCGAGAAAAATTAATTCGATAGTATTACAATTCACGCATATGAATATAACCGTAAATATTCACCCCCATTAACTATCATAACAATTCGTTTATTGGTTGAATATACATAAATATTACTAATGCGTCTAAAATCCACGGTCTTCCGGCGCCTGATGACAACGATTGATGAAGTAATGTAAGTTCTTAAATTTTTATTTATTTATATCAACCATATTGAAAAACTTATTATAAGCACTTATTCAAATCTAAAATCAAGGTTGGATTTCTATAATGATTGTCGACTATGTTAAATGTTATTTAATTTAGTTTAATTATAATTGAGGGTAGATAATCGAAATTAAGATTTGCCATCATTAATTTTTTTTTATTTTGTTTTTACCCCTCTTGTTATTTAATAGAAATCCAATCTAAAATTTTATTTATTTTATTAATACGTACTCTAATATAAACACGTATTGCAAAATAAACGAATTAGCAAAAGAGATTTACGATAGGTGACCAGAGGTTTATAACTTCATTTGATTTTATATTTGCATTCCTTTTGTTAAACTATTTCTCAACGCTTAGATATTTTGTTTAATTTTTTTTTTAAATAAATTTTAACTTTGTATAATGTTGTTAAACATGGAATATTGAAGCTTATAATTTTTAGTTACGAAAAGTGAAGTGAATAGTATGGGGTAATATATTAATTCTGGTTTTAGTTAAATTTGGGCTGACGATAATTTTGTTTCTGTCAGCATGGCACGGGAGGGTTTAGAAATTGTATAGCAAATTGCATCTAAAGCTATACACTACTCATCAATGTTTAGCTCCTCTTTATCATATATAATTTGATCGTTGTATTTTGTCATGTTTTAGTTAGCTACCTTAATTTAAATTCCACTGTAATTGATTCACAAACTGCGTATTTATGTCATTGGGGAGCATTTCACCCATACCCATCCGACGAGCACAGCCGAAGTTAAAAGGTAGCATAGTTCCCCGACCTTATTTATTTTTAAAGAATCGTTACAAGCTTTATAACTCAAGTAAATAGTAAATTTCTTCTTAAACACGTCGGTATATAAATCTGTCAAATCGGTTAAAAAATGGCTGAGTTATAACCGAAATACCTTATCAATATCACCTTCGGTGAAGGGTATAAAAAGAGTAATTTTTGGCGATTCAGTATTTCGGTTATAACTGAGCCAAGTTCAAATTAATTCTTTATGAATATGGCAGATAATGTTTATTTCAGTGTTCGAAAAGAAACAGAATATTATTTAGCGTTCGGCTCACACACCCAGGAACGATATCTATTTGCTTAGTTTTATTCGTTTAACACAACCCTTAATACCGTTCGCAACTATTTTCAAGAAAGAGTCAAACATTATATAGTGGTCTGTTCTTCGTTAAAAAAAAACATAGCAATTGTAGTAATACTGTAGACAAACATTATATTTTAATTTTCTATAATGTTTATTTTTTACATTAATAAGTCGAATGCTATTATTTCAAATTCAATACATTTCATTCGATATCGAGTTTCAAGATACCAAAATAAATAATTTCGATGAATTTTGCTCGATATTAGACCCCAGTATTTCGGTTATAACTCATACAAATTTCCGACATTTTGGTATATAAGTCATATACATAGGACATATGGCAGCCCTAAAATTTAGGTTTTTATAAAAATTTTTATGTACATACATTTTGGTTGTCAATACACACCATCCTACAAAATGTGGGCGGGATTGGAGAAGTGGGCGTGGTACCCGTACAAAAAAAATCAATTCTGACTTCCACTGTAACTCTGTCATTTATTGACTTATCTTCACAAACGAACCATAGTTATTTAAGTACTTTAATAACATTTTACTTAAAAGAAAGAAATACATAATCTGTTTAATATTTTTAAAGATATTCGCTTTTAAGTCACATCATCTTTTTTAAAAACACAAAAAACGGTTATTTTGGAATATCTCGAAAACTTTTCTCCTTTTGACAATTCTGATTCAGCGGACAATTGAACATAAAGATTAGGTGTGAGATACATTTAGTCGAAAAACTGTCGCGTAATGTTATATTGTTTTATGAATAAGTAAAAAAGGAATTGTTAGTTTAACTATTAAATTAGTGGTCATCATTATTTAAAAATTAATAAAAATGATAACTTATTATTAAATTAATTGTTTTGTGGAGAGGCATTTTGCTAAAATTTAAATATTAACAATAAATAGATAAAAACAACAAAATAAAACGATTGTTTAATATATGAAATTAGTAATATAAAGGGGCGTAATACGTTGCGTATACTTTATTTCTAATAATTAATAATAAACAGTGTTAATTAAAGAAGTGTTTTCCTAATGGTCGAAATTCGGCCATATTTTTTTTTTAATATGAAGAAATAATAATATGTTTCGAGCATTAATTTTTTCCAAAACAACAAAAAAAGATATCGTTCTTAACTGGTTTGTCTGTGCCGATTTATATAGTCGAAATATTTGAAAACCGGTTTCTTGAAAATGTCGAATAATCGACCACCCTATTTTTTTTATTATTTGATAATTGGAAAAAACAAAATTTTTTATTTTTGTGTTAGTATCAAACAAGGCCCATCTATCAGGTCTGCTTACTTGTACAAAAACAAAATACAATTCTTTTTAGTTGTCAAAAATTTACTACCACATATACAAAGCAAAAGGAAAAAACGTGTATGTGTGGCATACCATAAACGTATACATGCACATGTAAACAACTTTTGACAACTAAAAAGAACATAAACAATGATCATCGGGCTTCTTGCACAGACCTTTTCAATGGGCCTTGGTATCAAATTTATAGTATCAAAATTATAACTCTGAAAATATTGAACAGATTTTAATTTTAAGCTATTAGGGATACGAGGTCTGGGCAAATGTAAACAGATTCGGAACTAATTCAATTTGCAGTAAAATACTTTTGGGGCGAATTCAATTTAAAAACCAACATAAGACCACAAAGAGTCTAATTTGGAAAGAAGTTTTTATGGAGAATATGTAAAATGATACACCGACTCTCACCATTTACATAGACTTCGTCCATTTTTGACCAAATTATCAACAAAATTGGGGCTTGTGCCTTGTGCACAAGGTTAACATGGACAGACAACGAGCCTGACGGAAGGAAGGACATCGTTAGATCACTTTTAAAAGTGATTCTGAGTCGTTCGCTTACTAAAAAATTGGTCTAGATTTCAATATATTATACACATCGCATAACATTTACCTTTAATGACAGCCTGCTTTGTCTTACAATTTCAGAGAAAAAATTAAATTTAAAAAGATTTTGTTAGTCGTGCTTAATTTCCAAGTTTTATTCCTGAAAAAAATAATGAAATTTATTATTTTACTGGTTGCTTAGGCCAGATCGTCAGGAAACTTCATCCAAAGATCTTGGAAAACTTAATATATTTAACAAATAAAACTGTTAAGCGAATAAGAATCATAAGCAACAGTTTACTTGTAACAATATCAAAGTTTAAACAAAAACATCAACAATAAACGGTGAGTTTATCTCTTCTTACATTCCCCACTACGATTGGTTGGAATTTTTCCAGCATTAATTGTAGGTTAAGAAAAAACAAAATGCAAACAAAAATAACTTGCAAAAGCATGTTGCCATTAAGTTTTTTTAGGCTGTGCACTTTCCAGGTTATTAACAAAATCTTTTTAAATTAAAATTTTGTATTCCCAAAAATTACTTGGATAAGAAAAATTAAATGTAGATGGCGAATTGAATTGCGAACACAAATACATATGGGAGCTTTTATGTCAAGTGACCCAAATTTTAAATAAAAAAAATGTTTCCAAAGTATTGATAAAATAACTATCTAAGCTACTTGGAACAAATTTTGCTAACACCAATAGGTAATAAGTTAAATGGATGAGAAAGAACACTTGTATGGCCAAAATGTCAAACTTTGACCCCCCCTAACTCGGAAACTTTTTGACCGATCTTGTTGAAAATTTGTGTCTTAGCTACTATACACTAGGACTAGCCTTGTTGCAAATCATCCAAATCGGAAGACATCGATTTAAAAGTTGGGTCATTTGACATTAAATCCACCATATTTAAAACAGAAAAGCCATCTGCAGAATTTCGAAAGTTTTTTTTTACTGTGAAAGCTCCTGTTGATTGTTTTTTTCCTTCATTGGTCGCACAAGGAACAACATGCAATTGCATATTGATGGTTCCCTGGTTATAAGTTTTTTATTTATTTGTGCATGAAATTGTTGTGTGATTTTTTTATTTTTTTTTTTTTATCAAAATTCACCACAAAAGCGATGTTTGAAATAAAATACAAGTGGTCTAGCAACCGTAGATTCCTAATAAAATGTATTTTTTAGTTTTTTATAGAAAATTCCCAATATGTGCGATCACAGATTGTCATTCACTAGCGCTTTTTGTTTCCGAAAATCATGAAAAAAAACGATTTATGGTACAAAATATTAGGGAAAGCAGATTTTCATTCGTTTTGCTTTAGCGCCTTTAGTTTATAAATAAAATGCATTTCTAATTTTTTAGAAAAAATTCTCGAAAAATCTCAGTCGTTTGAAATATGAGTGATCACAGATTTTCATCCTTCCCGCTGTAGTGCCTTTATTTCACGAATAAAATGCATTTTTAATTTTTTATGTTTGGAATGAAATATGCGTGATCAAAGATTTTCATGGTTTTTCTTCCAACACCTTTAGTTTCCTAATAAAATGCATTTTTAGACTTTAATCAAAAATTCATAAAATAAATCAATTTAGAGTATGAATAATAAGTGAATCACAAATTGTCATCCCATTTTCCTAAATTCGATTTTAAGAAAGAGACTGCATTATCCGCAACTTGTATGCTCTTAAATTTTGAATTTTTACCAACCGTTTTCTTTCAATTAACAAATTTCAATAGAGTCTTTCTTGTCAATTAAAAACTATTTGGCTTTTGTACACAAAAATTTCAACGAAAATTGCAACTTCATTAGGAAAAAGTTCATTAAATTTACCACAAGAATATTTGTAAGGATATGTGTGTGCATGTGTTAATTTCTTCCAATACATGGCACTAAAGTATCAACATGAGTCAAAATTGTCTACATGTCGCAAATAATGGCTGACTGGGTGAGTTACAACAATTGCCGTATGCGTTGCAGCTACCACACACAAATACCATCAAAAGTAACATTATCGTAAGGAGAAGCCATGTACTACAAGACCTCAAACTGCAATATTTCTATCCAAACAAAAAAATAGTACACCGATATACGTACAGAGTCTCACAGATGTATGTACTTAGATGACTCGAACTTTGTTGACAACAATGAAAACAATCTCAAGGTCCTTGCATTATACAAATATTTGAGATGCTAAAGTCAATACATACTTTTTCATAAGCTTATATTTATTCAGATGTGAATGTCAGAGTGTGAGTGTTTGCATTCATATGAATACTCTACATACTTATATACCAGCTTTTCTAATAATGATGTGTTTGGCAAACAAAATGGGGGGAAAAAAATCTAAGCTAAACTTTATACAGCGTATACTGTCATGCATTATAGTCACTGTAGTGGTGTTCAAACATTCATTACGACATACTTACAAAGTGAAACATTCATATGTGCAGTAGAACACGGGTATAATGAACTAAAAGGAACTAATAATTAAGTCCATTATAAACATAACTTGGTATATCCGTAACGAAGAAAGTTCACAAATTTTAAAAATTTTTTAAAAAAATAAACACGTATGTATATTTTTTAAATTTCATATTAATTTTGAATAAATTTTACTTAAAAAAAGAAACAAATTATGATTTGCATGAAATTTTCAAGTTAAATCAATGGGACAGTACACAGAAAAAATTATTAATATTTTTTTATCAATTAAAAAAATTATTTAAATTAAATAAATGTGATAATTGAATCAATTATTCTTTTTTGTTGAAAGAAAATTAAAAATATAATTTTGATTAATTTACCATTTCAGATGTTTTGGAATAAATTTTGGATTAAAATAGTTATTAAATTAAAAAAATATTGTTTCGTTTAAAATAAAATAATTTATACCTGTGAAATTGTTGTTGGAAATTGCGAAAATCAATCAACAAACACTTTGTTTGAAACATCAAAGTTTTATGATCATTTTTTTAATTAAAAACATCATTTATTGAAAAATAATATTCAAAATATTAAATTTTTACCATTTTTAGTAATCAATATACTCATTTTGGTAATAGGAGCAAAATCAACAAATGGGTTGCTTGATTCTATGAATTTGGTATAAATTTGGTGATTAGAGACCATTTTTAATTTTTTCTGTGTATAGAGAAGTGTTCGTCACTGACATATTTCATTACTAGGGATGACATTTTCATGCATTTAATAGAAAATATGCATTAAAAAAATTCGAAATATGCAATAAAAAAAACAAAAAATGCACTAAAAAATTTCTAAAAAAAATCGTTTTTCTCTAATCACCCAATTCTTAGAATCAGTCAACCCAATACCAAAATGATTACATTGATTACTAAAACTTGTAAAAATTAACAGCCTGGCACACGATGTCGACAAGATCATTTCTTTCGTACATTTATAATGAAAACAAAAACAAATTTCAGTTTTTTATTATTGTTTTCAATAAAAAAAATGCGAAAGAAATGTTCTTGTCGACATTGTGGGTCTGACAGTTAATATTTTGAATATTTTTTTTTCAATAAATGATATTTTTAGTTTGATCAAATCAAGGTATATTTACACAAGGTAAACTCGTTGGCACATATGTTTGTCAGCTGTTTACCCCAGTTGGACGGATAACGTCAAAAATTGTTTATGTGTTAGTGCGAGCCGTTTTGAATTCAAAAAAATTGTCAAAAAAATGTTATTTGTGAAAAATTTTAATTTGAATGAAAATTCTTGTGATTATTAAGCAAACTTGTGGAAAAATTAATATTTAAAGTGATTCTGCAGGAAAAAACCTAAATAAGATTCGGTGAAGAGTGAAAAGTTATGAAGAAATTTGAATACAAACTCCTTTCTTTAAAATAAAACAGTTTAATGTGATGAACTTAAAATAACCCTGATTAAAAAATAAAAGTTTGGATTAAAAACCATAAACAGTTCAATAAAATAACCGCAATACTAATTGAAATATATATTTTCAAAACCGTGATAACTAAAATACTATTCTTATTGGATTAAAACCCATAAACAGTTCAATAAAATAACCACAATACCAATTAAAATATATATTTTCAAAAACGTGATACCCAAATTAAATATTATTCTTAATAAAATATAAACACCATTTTTAAAATGCCTTTTAGTAGACTTTTGGCAAATGCTGAACCTTTTGTGGGTCAACGTAAACAGTGAGTAATTTCTTTAATATATGCATATGCTGTTCCTATGTATTTATGTAATGTTCCTATGCATACGTAGATTGTAAATATACAAACAAATTTACATGCATATGAATATATTTATTTTTGTTAGATTTCTCTGCCTGAACCAACCAATGGATCAGCAAGAGATTGCGGATTCCAATATCAATGCCAATAAAAATTATATGATAATTAAAATGAGTAAATAACTTAAAAACATTTCGTTTTTTAGATCCCAAGGCTTAGACCAAGCAGTTAACACAGGACCGTTAGCTGGTAATAGCTCTTGGGTTTTTGGTGGCCTTATAAATACGGCTTCATACCCGTTCTTGACGTGTCACAAGGAAGAAGGAACCCAAAATGATAATTGTCAGAAAGATGAAATAAGTCAAACTGATAATTATCAGAAGGATGTATCAACTCAAACTGAGTAAGTAAAAAACTATAATTTATATAGATATGTCTGTCCTAGAAAATAAAAGGGAATCAATTGTTAAACTAATATTAAACTAATAATATATTATTTTCGACCTTTCATAGAATGAGAGAAATGTTTGCAAGAATTCGCGCTTTGGAAGCCGAAAACAAAGAATTAAAATGCCAGCTAATGAAGGCAAATTTAGCAGTGGAGGCAATGAGTAAGATATTTTCAGAAGGCCAGATGCGAAAAATAATGTCACCTGGAGGAGTTCAGTGGAGATGGAAAGACATTGCAAGTGCGATATGCCTACATGCTTCAGGACCAAGAGCGTACAACCACCTGTACAAGAAAGGTTTTCCGCTACCTCATAAATCAACATTGCAGCGTTGGTGCGCTAAAATTCATATCAGCGAAGGTGTGCTGTCGTCTTCACTAAACTTCATGCGACAAACCAATGATTTGGCACCTGAAGACAAAATCTGTGTTCTAGCATTTGATGAAATGAAGGTAGCGGAGACTTTTGAGTACGACCCTGTTGATGATGTGGTCAGAAAGCCTTCAAACTACGTACAGGTTATTATGGCTCGAGGTCTTAAAAAGTCATGGAAGCAGCCAGTTTTTTACGACTTTGATTGTAAAATGACTAAAGACCTCTTGGAAGAAGTTATAACACAACTGCACAATGTTGGTTTCCCGGTAGTGGCTATTGTCTGCGACATGGGACCAACGAATCGTAAGTTGTGGAAAGATTTAGGTGTAACCACAGGTAAGTAAATGCAATTTTAAAAAACAACTTACAAATTCTCACCCTATATAATGTATACAAATAACAACACACATTTACACACAACACCACATCGAGGAGGAATTATATTGATATTATTTGGAATGTCAATATTTGTTTACGCTAGCTTCAACAAGAGGAATTATAAAAAAAGGGTAATTAAAATTATGGACATACTTTTTGTTTTAAGTTTTAATAATAAGATTTTTTAAATTAAATTCGGTAATGGGATTTATGGTTAAAATTTATATTTTTAATAATTTTTTATTTTTAATATTAAGATCGGTTGAGGAAATGAATGTAAATAGTAATTTTTAAGCCCTTCACCAACTTGGTTGTAAGGTATTGTTTTTTTTTAATGTTAAGGTTTTTTAATTTACGTTACGTTAGGTTTTTAATGTTAACGTTTTTCTAATTACCGTTACGTTAGAAAATAATGTTAAGGTTTTTTTAATTTACGTTACGTTAGATTTTTAATGTTAAGGTTTTTTTAATTTACGTTACGTTAGAAAAATTCATTATTTATTTTATACACAAATATGTATAAAAACTTTATTATTTTAACATTTAATAAAATTTTCCTAATGTTTATTAGATAACCCTTGGTTTCCTAGCCCTGTATGTCCAAGCGATAAGGTGTTTGTATTTGCGGATGCACCTCATTTGCTGAAACTCACACGGAATCATTTCCTCGACAGTGGCTTAGTTTTTGAAAACACCGTAGTATCTTCGCGAACCATCAGAGATTTGTTGGCCCTAACATCAACGTCTGATTTGTCCATTGCCTTCAAGGTTTCTGACGAACATCTCTCAGTGAAAGGTCCAGGTAGGTCTTTGTTTAACTTAAAAACAATATATGTATGTACATTTTAAGAGCTTTTTCAAGAACAATGTACTTACTCACAATTTTCATTTTTCACTGTTTAAATAACATGGTTGTTATGCCGTTTTGTCTATTTCTAGGAAGACAAAAAGTTAAATTAGCAGCGCAACTCTTTTCAAACACAACGGCGCATGCTATCAGAAGATGCTACTCCCATGGCATGGAACTGTACAACCCGACCAAAACGGCAGATTTCGCGCAGCTCGTAAATGATTGGTTCGACATATTGAATTCAACTATGACCACCTTTAGATACCCAGGCAAGGTTAGTTAATAACTTTTATTTATCTAATATGTTGTAATCAAAAATAGAAACATTTGAACTAATATCAGCAACCGTACGGCCTTGCATTGGAATGCCAAAACAACGTTTTACTGAAAATGGTTAATCTAATGTCGTCACCAATTGTGCCTGGCAGAAAAAGTATAGAACCTTTTCAAAAAGGCATACTAATAACCAACAATGCCTTGATGATGCTACACAAATATGTTGAGAGGTACAACATGACATATCTCGTCGCAAACCGGCTTAACCAAGATGTTTTAGAGCATTTCTTTGGTGCAATAAGAAGTAAAGGTGGTTTGAACGACCATCCGTCGCCTCGAGATTTTAAATACAGGCTGCGAAAGTACATATTGGGTAAGTTTTAAAAACAATTATTTATTTCCTCAAATAATTACAGTTTTATATTTTCAGCGAAAAACACAGAACATTTGAATGGTCTAGGGAACGTCGAAGATGACCGTACTGACTGGCTAAACAATTCCCTCGACTTTAAGATACCAGAAAATACAGAGGAAGGCCAAGCAGATATATTTAATGACCCTGAAGACTCTTTTGCTGATCCAAGCAAAGAAGAAGAACTTCACGACCTAGGGGAAACGAATTTTGATGATATTGGTATTCTTCAAGAGGATGCTCTAGAATACATATCAGGATATGTAATCAAAAAGCTCCATCTTGAGGAATACGAGTGTCATAACAATTCATTTTCATGGGTCGATGAAGTATCGAAGGGTTATTTAAAAAAGCCAACTCAACACTTCCTTGAGGATTTTAAAAAAATGGAAGTGATATTTGAAAATGTGAATGGCAATCAAATATCTCATCGTCGAAACCTCCAAAAGCATCTTTTGGAGCGAAGTTCCTGCATCAATGTGCCAGAGAACGTAAAGCGATTATTTTATAAATGTCGCATTTACTTTCGCGTACGAAATTTGAACAAGAGGTTGAGACTTCAAAAGGCCAGGCAAAAAATAATGGGGTCCAAAAAAATGATTAAAATAAATCTTTAAGAATCCCGGCTATTACAAATGTAAGTATTATCAAAACTGTCTGCAAACTTACACAAATAAACTGTAGTTATTAACTTGTTATACCCCCTTTTTCTTAGATTTCAATATATCTCATTTTACCACATCACGTCTTTCCACTGAGAAGACTACAACACCGATTAGTCTTAGGATGGGATGGGTAAAGGGGTAGTGAAGCGTAGCGATTATAGCCTATCCTACCCCATGGCAACCTCACCTGCACGTGGCGCATCCTGCCGATAACAAACGAGGCTCTGCCGACTACTTCTAGAGCATTAAACAAATAACACAAAAAGGAGAGTATTTTAGAACACGTATTATGTATTTAAGTCTTACATAATTTGTTTTTCTTTTCTTTCAGCTTTGTCAAGATAAAAAATAAAGAAACAACGAATCTTCAACAAAATAAAAAAAGGGGGAATGTAATTCATTGATATTAACATATTGTTAGCTTAAATGCAAAAAAAGCCTTACTATCAAATTATTAATTTTACAGAAGCAAAAAAACTTTGTTAAATCAAATCGAAAACAAATAAACAATTTTGAAAACATTTCCATTTTTTTATTTAAATGGAACTGATCAGTTATCAATGGTATACATCCAGAAAAATAGCTTTTATTTATTATAACACACACATTTCTTTAGAGAATAACTTTTATTTTTGCTCGAAAAAATAATAATTCAAAAAATAACTGTTATTTCATCAATGTGGTATACATGAATCAGTTTGTAGATGTAGAAATGAACTGTAATAATGCTGCTATAACGCATTCAACCAAATCAAACCAATCCGTACTTAAGCATTGACATAACAGCGCATTCTGGCTTTATTGCTACCAATAGCTGAAAATAATAAACAATATACATGTTGGATAAGAAACATGAAAAACAAAAAATGAAAAACGTTTTTGAACTTTAAGCTTGAAGTAGAACTAAACATAATGTGAACTAAATTATTGAAATTCAAAATTTTAAACAAACGTACCTAATTCAAGACCTCCCTTCATTTTTAGCCATGGTATAGTTAGATGATAATATGTATTTTAAAGCTTCGGTAAGTAGCCAATGTAATGTCTCGCAAGCTGATCTTAAGCTATAGCTAATAGGACTAAAATAATGGAAAAAAATTATAAAAATTTAGTTTAAAGAAACTAGGGTAAAATCATACATACTGGTAGGCCATAATTGCAAATATTCTAAATTTAAATCATGATTGGCCGCACCTTTAAAAATGTTATGTATTTCACCTAACATGGAAATGGCCAAATTAAAAAACATTTGATGACGTATACGTTTTAATGAACTTCCGCCACCACCGGTAACACTGCCACCTCTTTAAGATGTATTATGAAACGTTGACACAACCCAGGCATCACGGCAAATTTTCTTGGGTTCTTTTATTTTTTCCATATCCAAAAATTTAGCAGCAAAAGCTATAGGTAATTCGAGTTGGGGCAAGCGTTTGTCCAATAATATTATAGCATTCCAATCACTTAAATAAAGTAGAATTAAAGAATAACTTTCACAAATCTAAAAAAAAGGAAACCCACATTAAGTATGAATTTACAATATAATTACCGAAATACTTCCTTCCATGCGGGGTATAATATTGTTATTACTTTGCAAAGACTGCAAACATTGCTTGCAACGATTGCCCAACGACCGTAAATCTAGTTTTATCATTCCACTCATCCAAACATTGAGGAATTTGTATCACCAATATTTCACAATTTTTTAGCTGGTTTTACCAGCATTTGCAATGAGGTAATTCTTCATATTGTATTTGTTGTAATAAATCTTAGAGCTCTATCGGTGAAAATGTATTTAAATGCATTATTTTTATGCTTTAGAATGCACAATCTATTAAAAATTTTTTCAACTTATTATTTTTAACTGCACGTGTTGTTTTTTTTTCAATTTGTGTTTTTTTTTTGAAGGCACAGTGTTGCTTTTTTTTGACGCAAACCTTCCAAATACAAAAACAATTTTGCCTGTTGTTTTTGTCTTGTTGTACTTGTTGTAGCAACGAGTTTACCTTGTGTAAATATACCTTGGATCAAATGATCAAAAACTTTGCCGTTTCAAAAAATGTGTTGATTGATTTTGACAATTTCCAACAACAATTTCACAATTTTATATAATTTTATTTTAAACGAAATAATTTTTTGTGATCTAATTATTATATTAATTCAAAATTTATTTCAAAACAATTTAAATCAGTGTTCGAAAATAAACACTAAATATCGCTCCTTATGTTCGGTTCGGTAGATTTGTGGAATACATAAACGCTAATAGTGTTTATGTAGAAAATCATTAAAAAAATAACGTTTCCCTGTTTGTCATCTTTCGAGCACAAAAATAATACCGTTTTTATCAAACTCAACAAAAGATGATAACATTTAATTCCGTTTGTTTTTTTTAAATCCACAAACTTCATTGTGTTCGGTTCGGCTCATTAATATTTTTTACAAAAACAAAATACACATACGAAAAAAATGAGCCGAATGCTAAATAATATACTGTTTATTTTCGAACACTTATTTAAATGTAAATTAAATCAAAAATACATTTTTTATCTTTCTTTCAACAAAAAAATAATTGATTTAATTATCACATTAATTCAATTTTAATACTTTTTTTAATTGTTAAAAAACTACTAATAATTTTTTTTGTGTAACTAATTTAAATTTTTGATAGTTGAAATAAATAAGTACTGCTTTGTTTAAAGTAAAACTTTGTCTTGTACTTGAAGAATGCCAATCCATTTTGAAAATATTTATTTTCAGATCCTACTTTTTTGCTTAACGTTTTGGACTTTTTTTGGAATTTGTCGGGCTGTTTTTTATTCTACATTGTTAATTTTAATTTCTGCAATATCAGTTCATTTATTAAGTGAACTGAATTCCTCCTAGTAAGTTTTTGTTTCAAAAATATATCCGTTATTGCAAAATACAAATGCTAATTGACTTCTGATGTTATCTAAATTTAATGTTTTTTTCCATTTTTAATTGCATAATCATCGGTATCAACAGTTACTTCTGACATTCTTAAATAACTCAAAGTTTTTTAAATAGAATTCTTAAGCTTTTAGCCAGGCCCTCATCTTGTTACTACTGGCTGCGGTGGAAGGGTACTCAAGGGATACATTTTATTAAGAATTGCGAAGCAAGTAACTTGCAACAGTTTTGGATAAAATATTTTAAGCCCATTAGAAGCCTTAAGTTCTAACCATAATATGCAAAGCCTTGCTTAACCTACTGTCAATAATTAAGAAAAAGTCTCTCAAATTTATTAAAAAGAAAACAAAAAGAAAATAAAAAACATTTGATTCCGTACAGAAAGTGCGATTAGATTCGCACCTTGCTAAAGCAAATAACTGTTTCATTAAACTTAGCAAAAAGTTTCCTTAAGTTCAATATGGTTTGCCTCATATAATTAACATGTATTCGCTTAAGCCAGCTTAAGCACATTGTGGTTGAGCCTTTAACCATGTAAGGAGCTGCATCGGTTTTAAATAGAAGTAAAGCTTCAAAATAATTTATTCATTGATTTAAAAATTCTTTTGGAAAGTTTTTTTGTTTAATAACTTATTTTATAATATGGAAATTAAAAATTTATCACTCAAAAATATCAAAATATGCAAAAATATGCATTTTGAACTTAAATATGCAAAAAATATGCATTTTCACCAAAATATGGAATAATATTCAAAAACAAATCGATGCCATTTAAACGCAAATGTCATGATTCGGAAAGATAATTGGTCGACATCGTTCTTAGACTATGGACAAAAAACATGCACTTGCATGAAAATCGCATCCCTATTCATTACATTCGTTGTTTATCATAGCCGCTTTTCACTGCATGTACACCATAGAATGTGTTGAGTAAGTTGCAAATATGGGAATAATTCATCTTAACTCTAGAGCACACTCAAATGTTAACAAACATTGGAAATACAGCAGAGGTACTTCAACACAAATCCTCATACATTCACACATACACACTTTTTTAAACATTGTACATGTGTATGTGTCTATGATGATAATAGAAAAGCTTAAGTTACAAAATTAAAACAGTCAAGACTTTAATACAATTATGTTTTTTATAGGCTTACAAACTTTCAACCTAAAAGTGATAATAATTAAGATTTAAAATAATGTAACCAACTATATTTTCATTTTAATTATTATTTAATATTTCTATTTTAATTGCAATTAAAATAAAACTTAACAAACACAACACTTTAATGTATAACCCTTATTTATTAAGAACTTAGTCACTTTAACAACCGTAATTTACAGCTTTTATTCAACTCACTATTGTGATCAACACACTTCAATTTCTCCGCGTGAAGCGTATTTACTTGACAAAGTCCGAACTTAGAATATGCAATCTCTTGCGATTATATTTATACTTTAACGCAGAAGGGCAAATTACCATAGAGCGATCGAGCTCTGACGTCTAGATGGCTCTAGAACGTACGAACCCTAAAGGCCCAACCACAATGTGCTTAAATTGACTTAAGCAAATGTTCGAATACATGTTGATCATGTAAGGCAAGCCATATTGAACTTAAAGAAACTTTTTGCTAAGTTTAATGAAACTGTCATTTGCTTAAGCAAGGTGCGAATCTAATCGCACATTCCGTACGGAATCAAATGTTTTTTATTTTGTTTTTTTCTTTTAACAAATTTGAGAGACTTTTTGTTAATTATTGACAGAAGGTTAAGCAAGGCAATGCACATTATGGTTAAGCTTTTACGTCTATTTTGTTAATTAAACTTATGCATTGTCTATTGTGCATTCTCTATATGGCTGAATTAATTGAATTATTATGCATCATAAACTAAGGCATACTTTAAGGTGTTGCCATAAATTAAGAAAACTTAGTAACGAACATTATAGTATTTACAGTGGGGTTGAAGTACAATTATGCACAACAATTTTGTAATTACATCTGTACATTGATTTTTACACTAGATGAGTGCATAACTAATACAATTACACTTTAAACTAATAAAATAACTAACAAATACTAGATAACTAATCAATACAAGTTAACTTTTATGTAAATTAATCTAACCAAAATGTACGAATTTCAAAAAAGTACCAAGCACATGTCAATTTAATTTTCGATTCAATAATGATATTTATTGAATTTTACATCTACCTCTGTTAAATCACGAGATATAGTGTTACTGATATCACCCGTTTCTTACCCCTTATGAATTTAATTTCCAAAAGTCTCTACTTTTTTTATCTACACATTGGGAGAGGAGTCTAAACACCAAATTGGTTGGCTTTAGTTGTTTGGGCTGGGCGATGATCACCCAGTCAGTCACGCTAATCTAATAAAAATTTATGAAGTCACTTAAAATGATCTGGTTACTGGGCTGGCAGGTGGTGGCAGCTGGATGTATAGTACTTACTTTTGATACTTAACCGTACTAGATATAATAATCACTTAACCTCCCATAGCGCCACCTTTTTTGTTATGGTCTCTTTAAATTAGGCTTCCTTTAGGTTTTACTTATTTTTGAAGTAACTCACAATCACTTCACTTATCCAAAAAAATAATGCTCACAAAATCACAATTATCACATGGAATAATTAATAACTAATTAAGCATAACGTGCTTATTTACAAAGAAAACTTTAAAGGAAAAATCATAACTTACTTTTATTTCAAAGTACAAAAATCATCTATGAAAACCTTAAATTTGTAAGAAAAAAATCTACTTTGCTCCAGTATTAACAGTAAAATAGTTACCCAAGAGCCAAATTAAGGAATAAGTTGTATGTTTTGAAGTGTTCGCTATAATTTGTCATCAAAATTTTATTAAAATTAAAAAAAAAAAAAAAAATTTTTTGCCGGAATTGAACGTGCTGTCACAATAATAAAAAATATTAAAATTTTTTTCATAGATTTTTTTATTTTGTGGCAGTTAAAATTTTTTTTTAATGTAAATCAGTTTCATTTTTATTTTAATTTTTTTTTTTTAATTTTTGATATTCTTTCATTAGGCTTGAGTTCATCAAATTTAACTTTCATTAAATTATTTTCACTGAGGGAAGGAATTTTACAACTTGGAATTTTTTATTAAAATTTATTGATCATTTTTCTTGGCTGAGCTGGGATTTGAACCCGGGTTGATCTTTACATGTTTCAAGAAACACCACTTTCTATCGTCAGAAGATCTTTGTGTTCTACCCACTGCACCACTGCGGTGCCCGTTAGCCAACAGATTCAAATCCCAGCTCAGCCAAGAAAAATTATCAATAAATTTTAATAAAAAATTCCAAGTTGTAAAATTCCTTCCCTCAGTGAAAATAATTTAATGAAAGTTAAATTTGATGAACTCAAGCCTAATTAAAGAATATCAAAAATTGAAAATAAACAGTTCAACTAAAAATCAAAATTGTTTTTTTTTTTAAATGGATATTTTTTTTAATTAACAAATAATTCGATAGGCATATTTAAAACAAAAGACACAACTGATTCAAAATTATTTTACAAATAATTAACAAAATATTATAAGAGTAGAGATATTTTGTTTGCATCTTAAGTAAATGGTTATGATTAAAATAATGTGTGTTTTCATTATTTAGTTGTTAAAAAAATTACTATTTTTTGGTCAACAATAATAAAATTTATAATTGCGGTTATAATTGAAATGTTTACAGTAACTATAATATTGTTGATATTAAATAAACATAACAATTATTTGTGTACGACAACAATATGCTGTTACAATAAACATAGTATAGTTGCCGTAACCATGCACAACCATATTTATTCTCTGCGTGTATGTAAATGTTGGACTCGAACTACCATTTTCCATAGTCCATCTTATTATGTACGTATTTAGTTTTAATTCGCCCCAAATATATTTTACTGAAAATGAAATTCTTTTAAGATTCGGTTTACATTTGACCATTGCTCTAATCCTTTAAAAACTGTCGATTTTTACCTTTGAGCAAGTAAAAGCTGGTCCCATTAAGCATAGAAAGCTAACACGAATATTGCGCAGAACTTTTCAAGCTAAAACCTGCACTACATGCAAAATAATTCTATAAAGGCAGTTAGACTTATGTTTGTAAACGTTCTTAACTGTTTCTTAATACATACACATTTGTACACACATATTCTTTAAAAGGACGAGTTCAATTCCCTTGTACGGGTTCAATTCATTTGTGCAAGAATAATGATGAAGTCAGCTTAAATTTTATTGTAGTGACTATTATTCCTGTTGACAGTTTATTTTTTTTTTTTGTCAGCCTTAACTTGTAATAGGCACGTCTATTACTAGCACTACCAATACATCTACTATGATTAGTGTTGCATGCAACAAACTCGAGTGCTAGTAACTATTACAGCAGCAACATCAGCAGCAGTAGAAACAACAATAATACAAACACAATGTTACAACATGTTTGACTCATATGACTTTATTAAATGATGACATGTAAATTTTTCAAAAAGATTAAAGTGTTGCAATCCAACAGAGCATGTAGTGTCACAGGGTTTGTTTAAGAGAAGAATATGGGAAAAGGATTTTTTGATTGCAACATGTTTATTAAACGTTAGTAGTTTTTTTCCCTGTTAGATTTTTTCCCCTGTTTATTTCATATCATATGAATTGCTTATGCTAAGCCTAAAATACAATTTTAGTATTTTGTAAATATTTTAGGAAATTTTTATTTTTTTTGTTGTAGTTTGTTACTTTATTTATTATTAACGAAAATAGTATGATTAGATGTATGTTCATATTAGGGTGATCGATCGAATAGTATTCGACCGGACTTAACCGATTATTTTAGTTTTGCCCAAGTCGAAGTTTTTAAAATGTCCATTTTTCGAATATCGAATATACCGGTTATTTTAGAAAAACAAAACGGTTATTTAAGTAATGTTTAATTTACATACGTTTTCCTTACTTTTTTTATAAATGTACCCGTAATTTAAGATTCCTTTTACACTCCGCAACTTACTTGCGCAAGTCTCTTGTGTAACTCTTGGTTTGTATACGTCAGCGGTAAGATCGGGGTAAGGAAAAAAATATTTAGTACAGACTTTGTTGTACTCGG
The DNA here is from genome assembly GCA_949318255.1 of Pollenia labialis. NCBI lineage: Eukaryota > Metazoa > Arthropoda > Insecta > Diptera > Polleniidae > Pollenia > Pollenia labialis. The sequence continues at coordinate 117,398,023 of OX439142.1, forward strand.
CAAGTTACTTGCGCAACTAACTTGCCGAGTCTGAAAGTGGTCTAAGTATTTTTCTAATTGAATATTTGGCAAACTTAAACTTTTTATAAAAAATGTCAAACAAAAGTCAAAAAAACATTATGTAAATACAAATCGCTTATATAATCGTGTGTTCTTGTAACAAAAACCAAAAGCAATTCAAAATACTACAAAAAAAGGTCAGCTTAAAAAGTAATTAGCAGTTTGACAGTATTCTAAATTTTATATATATTAACAAAGAGAATCTGGGAATTTATTTCTCATTTTGTGTAACATTTATTATACAAATTTTCATATTGTTCGAATATATCAAAAATATACAAAACAAAAATTCTGCATACAAAATATTTCTGGAAAATATTTAAGGAATGGGACTTTTAAAGTATAAAAGCTTTTGAGGATTGTAATTTGACTAAGAATATACATTCGAATAATATGAAAATTTGTATTATATATCTGTAGCATTTTGACAAATCATCTTAAGTCAAATTTAAGAAGTTGAAAAAAATTTTGTAAACCATACGAATTTTCATTCAAAAACATTTTTGTCAACGTTTTTAAAATTTTGTATTATTAACGAAATTTTTCTTTAATTTTGGTTTATTTTATTATTTGATAAAAATGAGTTTTTCACCGAGTTTTTTTAAAAAACTTTTTTGCTATCTTATATCGACTTAAGATGTTTTGTCAAAATGCCACAGATATATTTTTATAAAGAACAGGATTTAAAAGACAAAGTTGCTAAAGTGCCCAGAAATGATTTGTTCCAAAGGTTCTTCGATGCCTCGACTTATTAATCACCTTTAATTAGTCCACAAGGTTGACATAAATATACGCCAAGTAAAACTTGACCCTGTTCCAAATAGTTTTTAAGAGACTGCAAATTATACTTAACTAAAATATGCTGCCAAAAATTAATGGAAAGGGTTTTAGTCGTTCTATATATATATTCATTAGGGCGGGTCGATTTTTTTTTTAAATCGTATAGCAAAAACGCAATCTACATAAAATTCTAAGAAAATTCTCCGAAGAAACCATGGGTCTAAAACAAAATCCTAATCTGCGCCTCTCGACTTGAAAATTTGGCTGCCCGCCTTGGAAAAAAAAAATTTTTTTTGAAAAAATAGCTTTTTCCAAAAAGAAATCGAATTTTTTTAATAAAATGGTTTACTAAGGTTATTCTTTTGCACTTTATATTTTTTTACAATCAAAATTTTTTTTACATTGAAAAAATTTTCAACCAAGTAAAAAAATTTTCAAGTCGAGAGGCGCGGACTAGGATTTTGTTTTGGACCCATAGTTTCTTCGGAGAATTTTCGTAGAATTCATGCTTAAAACTACAACATACCGGCGGAATCAAAGATATGGGAAAATCCATCAGTTTTGTTTATGAAAATACCAAGGTATCAAATTGTTGTCGACACTTGACAGATATTTCATACAAAAACCAATATGAGCATGCTGTTCGTTTCTATAATGCAGAAACAGAATAATTTGAAATATATCATCTTGGCTAAGAGGATTTGTTTGCAACTATTCAAATATATGGCTGAAATTTACTGTTTCATATAGACATGCCTAAACACCAACAATTTAATTGCCTAATTTTAATGAGTGAGTGAGAAATTATATTGAAAACCATTTTCGTTTTTGATTGTTGTTTTCAATATAATTTCTCACTCACTCACTTGTTTACGTTTTCTAAAATCAGGCAGTTAAACTCATTTAAAATAAATTTGGAAGAATATCAGAAATAATAAATTTATTAAATTCCTATATTTTTAAAACAAAAGAAGAGTTTTGTTTAAATTCTAATTAATTTTTGTATTTTTATGTATTCGAATTAAAACCGGTTAACCGTTTTTTTTACAATGCTTAACCGAAAACCGGTTTTTTTAAAATAGCAACTATATGGAATATTCGAAAACCGGTTATTGAAAAAAGTCGAATAATCGATCTCACTAGTATGTATACAGTCACCAATAAAAGTTTGTGCAGTTTTTTTTCCATTACATAAAGGTAAGTCCAATAAGTGGGGCGTTAGAGATTCAGTTTTTGAATGATTTTTGTTCATATAATAAAATATAAACCTTTCAGTGAAATTAAAATGTTAAAATTGCAAAAAGGTAATGAAGGTTCTGTTCCTTGGGCAGCTCTTGAGAAGACATCTTACTTGTAGTATACCTACCATAATTAAGTATACCTACCATAATTAAGTAGCGCATAAAGTTGTTGACACACATAACACGACTGGGTGATATTTTAGACAAATTGGGACGAGCAAAATATTTTTCCACATTGGACATGACAAGTTCATTCCATCAAATTGAACTCGACAAGGAATCAAGACCATACACAGCCTTTTCTACAACAAATGGTCATTACCAATTTACTAGATTACCTTTCGGACTAAAAATATCTTCTAATAGTTTTCAAAGAATGTTAACTATAGCACTATCAGGATTGGAAACGGAAGCATTTTTATACGTGGATGACATCATAGTTTTTGGATGTAGCTTAAAACATCATAACAACAACTTAATAAAAGTTTTTGATAGATTATCAAAATATAATTTAAAACTAAATGCAAGCAAATGTTGTTTTTTAAGACCAGAAGCTGTATATTTAGGTCACTTAATAACATCAAGTGGAATTAAACCAGACCCTGCAAAATATGAAACAATTTCAAAATATCCAATTCCTAGAAACGCTGATGACGTTAGAAGATTTGTAGCATTTTGCAATTATTATAGAAGGTTTATCAAAAATTTTGCAGATATCGCAAACTGCCTAAATAAGCTTTTAAAGAAAAATACAAAATTTGAATGGTCCAAAGAATGCCAAAAAGCATTTGAAACATTAAAAGAAAAATTAATCAGTCCACCCATTTTGCAGTATCCAGATTTTGACAAAACATTCGTTCTAACAACCGATGCATCAGATTTTGCACTAGGTGCAGTTTTGTCACAAGGTTCAATAGGAGAAGATCTTCCAATATCATATGCAAGTAGATCACTCAATAAACATGAAAAGAACAAGCCAGTAATTGAAAAAGAATTACTAGGTATATATTGGGGAATACAGTTTTTCCGACCTTACTTATACGGAAGGAAATTCACAGTTGTTACAGACCATAGACCATTAGTTTCACTTTTTACACATAGAAATCCAAGTTCTAAATTAACACGTATAAGACTAGAACTCTCCGAATACGAATTTGACATAGTATATAAAAAAGGAGCAAATAATACAAACGCGGATGCATTATCACGGATACAAATTGATTCCAAAACTTTAAAAAACATGATACCTTTAGAAAATGATAAACATGCAAAGAGAGCATTAGTAGTAACAAGGGGTATGAAGAAAAAATCATCAGAAAATAATATCATTAGCGGATCTCAAAAAGAGCCTGATCAACTCCATATGTGGGACTGCACTTTGATAAATGATATAAAGCGCGCAACTAAATTAAAGTTCATATTAGAGAAACGGCCGATAGAAGTTATAGAAAAATGTTATGAAGATATGTTAGAAACGTATAGAGATATTAATGAAACACGTGTTAGATGTAGCGATAATCCAAAGCACTTAGGTACTCTTTTGGAGAAGCTTTCATCTCATTTAAAATTAACTAAAAATAAGGTATTTGCAATCGACAAAAATGATGCAATATTTAATATATTTCCTGCAGATGAATTTAAGGCCAGATACAATAAAGCATGTAAGCAAAATAATGATGACATAACTATATTATTAAATGAAAAACCCAAGAGAATAACAGATGATGAAGAAAAACAAAAACTTATAAAACTATATCATGATACGCCCCAAGGAGGACACTTTGGAATACATAAAACAATATTAAAATTGAAACAAAAATATATATGGAAGGGAATAAACAAATCCGTAAAGGAATATGTATCAAAATGTGATTTATGCCAAAGTAATAAGCAGGTTAGACATACAAAAGAACAGCTAAAAATAACAGATACTCCAATAAACAGTTTTGACACTATCGTAATTGATACTGTTGGTCCACTACGCCCAACAAATAACTTTAGATATATATTAACAATGCAATGCGAACTGACTAAATATATAATTGCTTGTCCAATTGAGACCAAAGAAGCAAAGTCAATAGTTAAGGCATTAATGGAAAATTTAATCTTAAAATACGGATTATTTAGCATACTCAAATCAGACAGAGGAACAGAATTTGCAAACGAACTAATGAAGGAAATATGCGAACTACTAAAGATAGAACAAAAATTCTCGACTCCATACCACCATGAGACTTTAGGAACTGTTGAAAGAAACCATAGAGTCCTAAACGAGTATTTCTTATCTTTTGTCGAAAATGACAGATGGGAAGAATGGATCCCATATTATACTTTTGCGTACAATATAACTCCTCACATAGATACTGAATACTCACCTTTTGAACTAATTTTTGGAAAACTTCCACATTTACCTGGAGATGAAGTAATGAATCATCCCAAAATTTACAATTTCGAAAATTATGCAAATGAAATAAAAACAAGATTAAAATATTCTTTAGATAATGCTAGAACCATGATAGAAAAAGTAAAAACAAAGAGACAATTAGATTCTAACAAAAAACTACATAGAATAGATTTAAAAATAGGAGATTTAGTATTAGTGAAAGTAGAAAATAGAAAAAAGAATGAACCACCATACAGAGGTCCATACACTATAATAGATATAGATGATTTAAACGTATCAGTTAAGATTAATAATAACATAAAATCTTACCATAAAAATTTATTAAAAAAATACAATAAATAGTGAATACAGTAACAAAAATTTTACTGACCTACACAAAACCTAAAGCAAAACAAAAATTTTATACTAACTTTAAGTAATTAAGTAATTCTAAGCTATACATAAACTTTATATAAAAAAAAAAAAAGAAGATAAACATATAATGTATTTTAACAAAAAAAAAATTCTCCAATTTCAATTGTAAAATTTTTTTAAAGGGTAAGGGTGTAGTATACCTACCATAATTAAGTATACCTACCATAATTAAGTAGCGCATAAAGTTGTTGACACACATAAAATTAAATTGATAAAATTAAATTGTTAAAGAAATATGATTCTAGGTGTGTCAACATACTTTGTTTTTAACTGCATTCTTTTCTTTTTTATTTAATTCATGTATGTTCGTGTGAAAACCATTTTTGCTTATTAAAAATAGTCAGCATATTTTTGCACTTGGACTTCACACAAACATAAGAAGTAAGTTATTCCAATATTTTTAAAATTGAGTAGGAATAAGCATTGAGTGATTTTTGTCACTCAAAATAACTCTTAAAAATTAGTATATAAGAATTGTAAATTTAGAATAAGAATTAATTAATAAATGGTTATAGTTTTGACAAAACAAAACAGAAATCGTTTCTTTACTTCCAAGTTATAATCTTGTCTTCAAGATAAACTTGCAAAAGAAATAAGTCTAAAATACAATCACTACAATGATACCGAGCACCAATTCCCATTCTACACTGCAGAATTCAATCAATTCGTCTTCCTAATGAAGAGAAGAAGCAACCTTAGTTCAATCTTAAATGAAAATGACATTCCCGTCATGACAACTTTTACAGAAGTCATTGTATTTTAGGCCCATTCTTCTTGCATGAGACTTTACCGGTCAGTGTCCAATTATCCCGAGATCACTGCCATAATATGTTTCGTGTTGAACAACAGTGGGGAGAATGTATTCACTCCATCATAGCCAGTCCACAATGCCCTAAATACGGAGCAGGTATATAAGACTCGCGCTGAATAAGTGACTTATAGTGAGTCACTGAAAAGCCAACGAATTGATCTCTATGTCGTATAGACACCCGCTCGGCATGCAATGGCAGTCTTGCTATTCATAAATATACATATATCCATCGATATGCGAAATACCTCAGGCAGCAATACGCTCACGTTATAGCAAAGATATCCGCCTGCTGGACACCGTAGTTATCCGGCGGACGAAAGGGAACCTTTATATCCAGTTTATATTCCTCCAATCCTTCTTTCCTTCTTCAAACCGTCAGGTTCTAGGAAAGGCAATTCAATTAACAGCTTGTTTCTGTTTGTGGTATGTGCTGCTACCTTGCACCGAAGCAAGGGTCCAGAGGGATTGAGAATCCTGGCTATGCCGTAGACTCGAGACGACCAGCTCTGCGCCACATCAAATATATAACCGTTCGCATGTAACAGTTATTTTGAATTCTTTACAAAAAATTGTTATACCATAGTAGTTGAAAAAACATGCAACCAAAGAAAAAACATGGTTGTTATAAACATATTCTAAGAGCAACATATTATGATAAGATTCATGATTGTAGCCACCATATTACGATTATCATTAAAACATATTATGCCCAAATGTATTCGTAATATTACATCATAATAATTTTCCCTTAATCATTTTATTATACTGTTAATCATACTAAGTTAAAAAGTAATCATATTATTGTCATGTTAATCATAGTAAGTTAAGAAGTTATCATATTATGATACAGCACCACCTTCACTACAATAAAAAAATTAAATTTTTTTTGCATCGATTTTTCATTTTGTTGCACTTTACAATCTTTTTTAAATGTAAATACAATTTCTTTATTTTTTTTATATCTTGAAACTTTTTTTAATGGGTATTTTTTTAAATTATTTGACCACTCACTAACAAATAATTCGATAAGCATATTTAGAACAAACGACACAGCTGATGCAAAATTATTTTACGAATGGCGATAACAAAGAGTTAAGATATTTTGTTTGCATCTTTAAGCATATTTACTATGATAAATGTATAGAAAGTAAACATGTTATTTTTATTAAATATCATTATATGGTTGCGATCTATATAATATGTTTTAAAAGTTATCATTATTTAGTTTTTAGAAAAATGGTTATTTTTCAGTCAAGAATACTGTTTATAGTAACTATAATATTGCTAATAATAAATAAAAATAAAAATTTTTTGTGTACGACAACAATATATTGTTGCTATAAATATAGAGTTGTTGCCGTTACCATGCCCAACCATATTTTTCTCTGCGTGAACATAACTATTTTAAAGATAAAAGTACTTACGTTCAGCGAATTTCTCTTTCTTACTTACTTTTGAGCATATTCGTCTTGTTATTCGTTTTTTATATTTAAATTAAGTGTAATAAGCTAAATATGGAATTTTGAGCTAAAACCTCTTAGCTGTTTTATTAGACTAGCAAAAGGAAAACTATTTTCCTTGAAAAATATAGCGATAGCATTTTATTTTAAAGTTAAATAATTAAAGAGTTTTGGAATTAACTTTCCTACAAGTAGCAAGTTTTGTTTCTTGTTTATTTTAGTCAGACCTACTTCCCGGTTAAGTTTGTAAAACAGGATAATTGATCAATTTTAAATATAAAAAATACATTTTAATGCAAATTAAATTTATAATTGGATTCTGCATTTAATGTTAAATTCATATTCTTAAATCTTGATTTTCCTCAAAATTGTAATTTTCTGCATCGTTCTCGTTTTCTTCTTCTTTTGGGAACTGCACTAGTTTTCCTGTTGATTGCTTTAACTGCTCCCCATGTACAAAAATGAACCTTTTGTTTTTTTTTTTGATAATGATGCTTTGAACACAGATAAAACCACTGATTTCCAGTCCGCCAAAAGCAACTTCCGCAATGACTTTATAGACTGTTCCGAATTCTGAAAATATGTCTAGGTTCTCTTGTAGATTTAGCATCCCAACAAAAAATTTTCTTATTTTCCGAAGCACTAATAGTAAATTAAAAAAAAGTAAGCGCACATTTATGCGCTACGCAATTAGATATGCAGAGGTGCAGTAAGGCAAACGAACGAATTTTTGACAAACTCCCAAAAATTTTATGTATAACATTTGAAGAGCCCCGACATTCCCTTGTCACGAAGCCGGTTTGTAAGGGAGCATATCAAAGAATTACGGTAGCGAAAAATTTAGTGTGTAAAGCTGATCTTTACATTCGCAAATTTTAACATTCGCTGAAAAATTGCTTTCTGTGTCAAAAATTTATTGCTTCAAAGTGGTAGCTCGTCATATAAAATTCATGTCTTCCGTAAGCGATATGGTTTCTCCTTACAAACCTGCTTCGTTGGAAGCTCCATTTTTAATTGAGATAATATCGTATTTTCTAATTTTTTCCCGATACGCCCAAAAACCCTAGCTACCGGTAGGAAGGAGACTCCGTCAACAAAAGTACGACAACAACACAAAAGAATAGAACGAATGGCTGCAAGGTACGATTTTTTTTCTGTTCCATGCAATTAAGCTGTTTTGGTTCTCACTAGACAATGCAAATAAACAGTTTTGGAACACACTCTAACTCTCACTTCAGATACTAAAGCAGCGCAGTGTTAACTCTTAAAAGTCATTGCTATAATACATTTTTTTAAAAAATGCTAGAAACGAATTTTGGAACTCAGCGCCTCATGTATAACAAAAATGATAGCCAGAATAACTTTTTCAAACGCAGAAACATTATGAAAGTGAATTGCATCTTGTTTCCCATAATCGCTTCTAAAGGGTTAACATTTTTGAAAATTTTCTCTCGCGCTAGTTTCCCATATCAGACATTTCCCAACGATTGAAAAGCATTCAAAATTGTTAACTATGCAGAAAAAAAAACATTGAAGCATTTAGATGATTCATGCCACAGACAACTTTGTAGAAGTAACTGCTTTATACAGTAAACATTTCATTGTTTGCATAAATGTTTGCTCTTCCTTTTGGAAAAAACCCATATACGTATGTATGCAGAGACATTTTGTATATCCTTTTTTTTTTGTTTATCTCCCAGTTCAACAAATCCGTAGTGTTTATCCGGTGACAAAGTCATATATCTGTACTTTAGCCGCTTTTGCCACTGCTATAACAAAACTATTTGTATACAACATTTAGTTGCTGGTAAAAATCTCTTTTTAGTGATTTCAGTTCCAAAAACTCCATTTATATGTGACACAACTACATTTGTACACAGTCAGTGGCATGTCCTTTTGTATGCTTTTTCCACTTTAACATACTTTGCTTTAGTTCGGGTTAAATGCTTTTTCTCTCTATTTTCCATGACTTTTTTTTTTTACTAAAATTCTAAAATACTGCAATATGAAGTTATAAAAAACAAAAAAACAGATACAACAAACTACGGATATGAAGAAAAAACATTGCAAAAGATTGTCTAGTATCAAAGTAGCTTTTGCCACTAGTGTCCTCAAATAGCACAGCTTCCAGCAGAACACAAAAAAAAAATTGAAACCGAAAAACAGTCAAGAAATGAAGCGTAAGCAATTTGTCTGGAAATGTATTTTTGAAAGAAAACAATTTTAAAATAAAACTGAAAAAACTAAAATAAAAAAAAAATATCCAGCGCAAATACAACGCTAAGCGATATGTGAAGTATACTTCATGGCAATTGAATCTGTGGTCCAATCAAATATGTTTGTCTCTTTTTACCTTACTATTACCATTATTTGAGATTCAATTGAAATAAAAGGGGACACAACAAATTACAAACTCGAACTTGTGTTTAAATGAAATACATCACTGAAAATAATTATTTCTATTTTGTATATTTATTAAGAGTTACAAATTATATTCTAACTTAATTAACCGAGCAATTGTAACCAAAACCTTCAGCCTGTTTTGGTTAAACAGACTAGAGTCTCTGGCGGCAATAGAACCCGCAACACTCGCACTGATCATTTTTAATTCCCCCGTGGATGTCTTGCACTCCTGAGGGGGGTGAAGTGAACCATCTACCGGATTCTCAACCTCTTGATGTTACATCCACTAAGCAAAGCAAGTGTGGTCAATCATATTCGTTCGTTGTCGACTGTCCAATGTATTGTACTGCGCATTAAAGATTTGTTTCTCGGTCGAACTACTTAAATGTAAATGGCATCCGATAAAGATCCAAAATAACAGTGCTCTTGAAGTCTTCGTGAATTCTTCAGAACGAGGTTTTGACCATAGTACATTCCCAGCAAAAAATGATGCTTTCTCGGAAGCAGTCAATTAACAGCCGTACCTAAACAAGAGCGGAAAGCGTTTTCTAGCTGTCAAAAAGTCTCATGCCCATACTATTTGTATGAAGAATCCCTAAATAGCACGGCGCTTTGCAATTAGAAAAATCCGATTTTGACAGCGCGTTTAATAGTGCAGTTGGCCGCTATTAAAATAAATAATGGCAATTTAGCTATTTTCTGTCAATCTAGAGGTTTTTTCTCTTCTTTTTACTTCTATTAGGTGGGTTCTATTAAACAAGAAAGTTAACACTACTGTTTGTGACACAACGTTGACGCTCTTGTTAAGGTATGACATATCAGCGTAAAAGCTAAGCGGAAGAAATCGTTCCGCCTTCCGCTCTTATTTAGGTACGGCTGTAAGGGAGAATTCGGAGTGAGGAGCGTACGTACGCTACTTTGAAATAGTGTAGAGATTTGAAGAACGCTTATTTCACGCTTTAAAAACTGACATAATTTACGTGTATAAAGTAAGTGAAAAAGTTAAGTATTAGAAAAATTTTTATTTCAGCACTTACAAATTTGTTTGCAGTATTCGATCCTAAAATTCTGCAGAGTTATTTCTGGTATTAAAAAACATAAATTTCAATACAGCGGTGAAATTAGTTTTAGCGTTTACAGTGAATTTAAGAAGACTGCTAAATATGGGATCCAAGGTAAATCATGGCGTATATCGCAAATTTGCATGACATTTTATTGGCCATATGAAGCTTAGTTGGAAGAAATTTTACCGCCATATCTATGCCTGCAACGTTTTAGGCGTATTAAATTAATTTACCAGAGTGGGCTTTATATTGCGCCTATAGTAAATTTTAGACCGATCATCACGAAATTCATAAGTTTGATTTATAGTCATATATAAATGTAAAGTATAAAATTGTATTCTGATACATTATTTATTAAGGTTTTGGGCGTACTAAACTGGAGTCGGATTTATATGGGGCCCAGGGTAAATTATGAACCAGTTTTTACGAAATTTTACAGTGTGATTTTCATTCGAATAGAACGACGTTTTGTAAGATCTTATATCATTCCGTGCATTGTTCCACCATTAGTGTTATGGTGTTTTCTTTTCTACAAAAAAATTTGCCTTTTTTTAAAATAAAATTCAATTTGGTGTCTTTTTCTTAAAAATTTTGCTCCCGAAAAGGGTGGCTTGTTTTATTCTAAAAAACTCATGCTTTTCGGGAGCAAAATTTTTAAGAAACAGACACCAAATTGCATTTTTTAAAAAAAAAATCATTTTTTTGTAGAAAAGAAAACACCATTAGTTTTTGTAACAAAATTATCAATTTTTTAGGCTGGTGGTTCCACATTTTGATTCATAGCTCTGAACCTACTGAGCCGATTTGGCTGGTTCCCAAACTGCTTAGGATAACTACAAGCAACTTGACACCAAGTTTGTTTATTTCTTTTAAGTTTTTCGAAAGTGAGCGGTTTTTTAGCAGACGGACAGAGAGACGAACAGATGGACATGGCTAAATCGACTTAGAATTACTCAAGGAGCCAGAATATACATATATACTTTATGGGGTCTGAGATGAATAATAAAAAAGTTTCATACGGAATGGCAAACTTAATATACCCTCTTCACAACTAATTGTGGTGGAGGGTATAAACAAATAAAATAAAAGAAAGTTTAAAAAATAAAAGTTCTTCTGTTTTTCAAAATTTGATACGAATTTGAACTCTTTTTTGGTTTTCAAATTAATTATTTCTTTAAAGCTTTCGTCATAAGCTAACGTTGTTGCAAAAAAAGAGCGTAATTTGAATACACATAAACAAGTAATATGATAAAGTGTAAATGAGCTTCGTCGACTCGACGAACAGTATCCATCCAGGGTTAAGACGAAAAATCAAAAAAAGGTGTTCATATCTAGATAATCACCCATATCGTGAAAAAATTTTCCCACTTAATTGTTTGCCTTTTCACAAATTTGCGATCATGAAAAACCCCCCATTAAAAGAAGGTAATTCAAAGGAGAATAAAAACGAGAAAAAAGGTTCACGGGAAAAATTCCCCTTATCGTGAAAAGTTTTTTCCCTCGTAATTTGTTCATGTTTCCTTAGATTTTCTCACTTTATTTTTGCTAGGGAATAGAACATGTATGTAAGTAGTTCCTCGTATAAATCAATTATCAAGGGCGAGCTAGATCCATTAATAAGGCACAAACTGATATATTGCTCAACAAAATGCAAAACAACAGGACGTTTGCCTGCGGATTTGTGAAGCTTTTGAAAGACGAAAGACTTTTCTTTAAAACATATACCTGTATATTTTTGAACAACAATCTCATAGATTTTAAATATTTTCTAATCTTTCTTCTTTTTTTTTACATTCACTGGAACTGAAAGTGTAAAAAATTGTTCACATGAGATTCACGCGTGCTTTTTTCCCTTCGAGGGGAATGAACATTTCATGGGAACGAAAATTCTACTTGCTATTCACGATAGTGGTGAATATTGAGCATAAATACTTCTTGTATGAAAATTTACCTCACAATTTAATTTTGTTATGTTGTGCCGATTACTGCTTATGGGTCCCTAAGAGAGAACACTCGGATATTTGTCTTTAAATATTATGGTATTCGTTTTGATATGGTCGGACTTGATTTACAATACTTTTTTTACTTTCAGTCTGGTACTCTGTTCGACATTTCACGTGAAAGGATGTCAAAACGCATGTGCAAAATATTTGATAGAGTTGAACTCTGTTCATTTTTTGAAAAAGTTCCCACATGTTTCTGGCAACATTTTTAAAACTGCGAAATAATGTAAGCTTCACTTATTTCACGTGCAATTTTAAGGAAAAGCAAAAAATTATGAACTGATTATTAATAAGAAATAAAAAATTAAAATAACACAACCAGTAACAGTTTTTATCCATATTTACTTTCTTTTTTATTAAAAAAAAACAATTTTAAGTTAAATACAGGTGGGGTTTGTTTACATACGCAAAACAATGTCGATACATGTCAAAATTTTCGTGTGAAATAATTAATGTTGCTCAACGTTTTTCACAAATTTGCACAGAGTACTTGGCTTTATATGCAAAAACATTTTATTAAATAAGAACAATCCTGATTTTTAGTTGAACTGTTAACTTTTAATTTTTGATATTCTTTAATAATTTTATTAAATTGTTAAATGTTTTGTTTTCCAATAATGTATTTGTGTTGTTTTTAAAGGTATATTTTTTACAATTTTTATGGCATGTTTTCCAGTTTTTACTGAACGTTTGATGCGCATAAAACACTTTTTTTAAAGCAAACTTCCGGTTTTCCTGCTTATTAGTTATTTTTATAAAACATGAAATGAATATATACTACATAAATCTTTAATATCATTAATCAAAAATTCTGATTGATTTCTGATTATATTTAAATATTATTTAGGTTTGGCAAACATTTTTTGCACCTTTTTGTTTCAACAATGTTAGTAAATCAAGGAAATGTAAAACGTACATTTAAGAAACTTCAATTTTATCGGTCATAAAATTATTGGAAGTTTTTTCTTCATAATGTTTGTATTTTTAAGGGCCATTATTACAACTTAAAGTTTGCTCTTACCCGGCAGATAACAGACGCTTTTTGACAGATAACACATTTTTATCGGTCAACTTAATCTTAACTTTAGCTAACTTTAAGTTATAATAATGGCCCTAAGTGTTGTGGCGTTTTCTTTTTTGCCATAACTCTTCAAAAAGCTGTGTATCTTAAACCCTATACTTGTGATTAGTGAGGGTAAACTTAGTTAGTAATTTTTGTATATTCATCTAAGACCTCTTAAAGTACATATACATACATTCACAGCACTAGATATCACACAATTATATTTTGTGAAGATCGGTCTATTATTTACCATTTGCTCCATTAAAAGCCTCCTCCTAAAATATGCTTATTCTCGGTGGACGGTAACAAAGATTTGACATAGCCGCATATAGCGTTCTTACTTGCTTTTTTTTTTTTTGCAAAATGATTATCGGGCTCAAATGATTATCATACATATGAACATATTTGTTATAATATATATTAGTTTCTCAAATAGTTTTGTTATTTTGTTTTATTTTCTTCTTATAATTTTAGGTCAGGTTTTAAGGCAAAATTTCTTATACAAATATATTTTGAAATTCACACACCAAAATAAATTCTTAATACAAGTACGTAGACGTACATTTGATATAAATTTGCACTTTAATGCCATAAACAAAAAATGTAAGTTTGTAAATGCAAAATACGTTTAAATATTTATCTCTTCGTTAACCCTTATCTTGTATTCATGGCCCTAAATTGACACAAACTTTTCTTATTTAATTTTCTTTTAAAAACTAGTCTATGAATTTTTTTTTGTTAGTTTCTCCTTTTTCTTCGTGGACAAATCTGTATGCCAAAGTTTATTTTCGCATTCACTCAGGACCTTGCATGTTTAATCTTTCTAGGTCCAAAACCAACGGAAATTCAAAAAGTACCAGTCAAAATATAAAAAAGTACCAAAAAGTTCACACTTATAGATTCTGATCTACCCAGAACATTGCATCTTGAATTTTATGTTTCTACACTGATAGAAAAGGCGTCATAACGCTTATGTTATTTGACGTCAGTACTACGACAAGTGTCTTCGTTTTTGACTGCATGATACTTTTCTTCATTGTGATGCCAACCTTAACATCACTTGGCCAAAGTGTCATCAAGGTCAAATTGAAATGATGTCATCAATGGGATGACACATCGGCATCATAGAAATGACAGAAAGGACACATTAGCATATATTTAATATCAGTTTATCATTAAGTCAAAGTCATTGGACTTTGCTTAAGTCAAAGTAAGAGAATATTATTATTTACTTACCCGTTTCATAAGTTTGTTTTACGTTTGTTGAATAACGACCTTTGTTTACAGCAGAACTCTCAATAATAAGACACCAGCACCATGCCAAATATGGTGTTCGTAATCATTCTACTTTGAAAATTTGAAGTATTTAACTAAATAATTTAAAAAAATAGAATATAGGAATTTTTGCTTCTTATAATACATTGTAATCATGAAAATAATGTTAATAATACAAAAAATGTGGCATCGAATTGATGTCACTGTAGTCATAAAATTGATGACACGTAAAAAATGACGAAATTGTAAGAAGACGTTAGTTATTGGATTGATGTTACTTTTTGCATCATTGATGCCATTTGTAGTAACGTCGATGCCACAATTCTGAAGTTAGGGTATCATCAATATGAAGATGAATTTGTCTATCAGTGTAGGCCAAATACTAACGGAAATTCAAAAAGTACCAGTTAAAGAACAAAAAAGTACCAAACAGTTCCGTAATAGATTCTTATTCACTCAGGACGTTGCATGTGAATCTCATTAAAAAAACATCGGTTGTAGATCCAAAAAGCTATTTCTCTTTCAAATTTCCATTTTTGGAGTATATTTTTCCCCCCTTAAAGTATCAAAAATTTCAGTATTGTAATGGCAGCCCATAATTAAGTACGAATGTGTCAATGAATGGAGAAAAATGTTTTGTGAAAAAAGTACCAAAAATAGTTACGATTTTCACCTCTTAAATCTTCAAATTTCGAAAAAGTATCAAATTGGTATTCGTATTTTTTTACAGGTTTCGAATGTGGTATTAACTTTCTTTCTATGTTTATTGGTTCAAAAGATAGATGGGGTGTCAAAAAAGTACCAAAATTCAGGTTTTACCCGTTTACTCCCTTATAGAGCCGAATTTCAAAAAAGGACCAGACCCCTGTCCGCTTATTTTTTTAGTATTAAATTTTTTTTGTATATCTTTTAGTTTTGGAGATATAAGGTTACCGAATTTTCCCGTTTTTACTCTTTTTTACCCCCTAAACGTTCGAATTTCCAAAAAATCCAGTCTTAGTGGATCGATTTTGGGAGTGACCAATCTCTGGTCCAAATTTCAAGTATTGAACTTTAGGCATTTAGGATGTGCGATGATGAATCAGTCAGCAACGTTACAATTTTATATACAGTAGAATCGCGAAAAAGTTAACTCTCAAAAAAATTAATCTCGTGGATAAGTTAAGCGAATTTTGGTGTGCCTGCGTCGCTCTAAATGTTAACTTTTAGTAAACTTTAAACTTTATTAAAAAACATCAACAAATGAGCAGAAAGTAGAGAATTTGAACAAAATTAATAAAGATATTCAGGGAAAACTAAAAGCGATGGATGATGGATCTCAAAAATTAGAAAAAAATGTTTGACATTCTCGAGGCTGTGGCGAATAAATATTATGAACATTTAGCTATTGGAATAAGTTAAGTGTGTCATTTCTGAAAGATCCATGTTTATAATTTTATATTTTTATTCAATCCAGATCCTTGGGAGATTATGGTTAACTTTTTCGCGATTCTACTGTATCGTCGTCTAGCCTGCAAGAAGTGCAAAGGGTTATTTTGAGAATTTTTTTGCACCTTTGCGAATCTCTTTTGGTCATACATTAAAACTGGTAAGGTACAGCTCCAATGTACTCTCTACAGGATTATGTTAGTTAGTGAATCAGGTTAAACCGACTCGCCCATATATAGTCAATTATTTGAACTATACACTCTTTAAGGATAACGAACACATTCCTAGCAATTGTATTTCAATCCGACCTGGGGATGCAAAAGTCAGCAACATCCGTGGATTGCTTGTTAAACGCAACGGGAATTGACGAGTTCAAAAAAAAAGAAGTAAAACTCTAATCTTGTATAAATTTTGACTTAAAATCGATATATAAAAGCCTTCAAAAATTAAAGCAGTATACTATAAATCTTTTTATTTTATTTTATTTTCCATTGTTCATTTTCTATATTTCTGTTATATTTAAAATAAAATGTTAATTAATTTACATACTGTACCATCAATTTTGCTTTGTTTTAGCGTATTTGTCATTAAAAATACTTAAAACTAAGCTTGCTTTTATGAGCAAAAAAGTGTTATGCGTTTCAACTGGTTGAACATATTTTAAAAAAAGGCTCCTTCAAAATGTGTTATGTGTAGTTTTTCTTAAAAATCATACGCCGCTCTGTAACTGATATTATATCCCGATTTTTTTTAATGCGTTTTTTTAGATAATCAGACCTTAAATTATTTCGGCATATGATGTCAATAAAATATCATAAATGGATAACATAAATCAATTATTTCGCTCTCCTGAAAACCTGTTAAAAAACACATAGCACTACTTGCATGACCGGCCTCATTTTGGGAAAAATACCCCGATGATGCCGCCAGCCCATAAACCGCACCAAACATTAACTCTTTGTGAGTGCATTGATTTTTTGACAATCACTCTTCGATTATCATTCGCCTACATGCGGCAATTCTGCTTATTGACGAATCCACTGAGGTGAAAATGTGCCTCATCACTGAAGATGATTTTCTTCTAAAAGTTATCATCCACTGTTGTCATTTCTTGTCACACGCGTTGCTCGAGTGTGTATCTTTCCATGGTTCGAATTGAGTTAGTCTGAAATTGAGAAATTTTAAGTGAAATGCAAAAAAAAAAACGTGACGTATATATGTATACAATATTTAATTTTAAGGTAGTTACGCATTTTGTAATCATGGGTCAAAATCGCCCACCACTATTAAGTCAATACCAAATATTCAAACAAATGTTCAACATATAATAAATGTATGAATTTTTTTATTTAGCCAAATTGGCCTATAAATTTCACATTCGATTTATTTGCTTAGTACAGGATAAGGGCTAAATGAATTAGCCTCTCATTCATAGAAATATTTAAGCTTTATTCAAGGTTTATTAAACAAATTTTTTTAGCAAATCGTTTATAAAACTTTTACAAACCTTAAATATTTGTCATAAATAAAGTCGTTAAAAATTTTGACAAGCCTAAAGAGAATTTTTAATAAACCTTTTCATATTTGTTAATATTTAAGAGGTTAGTCATATTTTAAATAAATTTTTTGTCAATAAAAGTAAATAAGTACATATTTACAAAATGCTTTCAGTTGTAGTAAAGAGGCCTTTTGATAATTGTCACTTTGAAGATCTATAACCAAACAGTCGTAGGCGTATTTTAAATACGCCAAACACAATAAGGGTGAATAACACTGCGCTACACAAGAAACATGCAGACGTTGCTATACAACAATTCTGTTGTTGGAGCTTATAGATTCCGCCAACTCCAATAACTCTTTTCGATAAATTTTATTGGTTCCAAATAATGAAAAAATTTCAGTAGATTTATAAATTAACTTAATTGTATTAAAAGTATTATAATTTAATTAATATGTTGATTGAATCAATTATTTTTTTTAATGAGCGAAAAAAAAAACATATTTTTTGCTTCAATTAACATTTTAATGGCCATTTTGTCAATGTACCTACCATAGTTGGGGGTAGTGCACTCATTTTGCAGTTTCAACTCACACTGAGTGAGGTGCAAAAATATTGCAATAATTTTTTTGATGTTGAGTGATGAATTGAAAATTTGCAGCCTCACTTAACATGAGTGATTGTACTCAATTTTGTACAAAAAAAAAAAAAAAAATTCTTTGATTTAAAAAAAGCAATCATCAGTTTATTGCAACTTTTTTTTTCTTCACTCATTTGAGTGCAACTAAAATTGTTGCACTAAATTTAAAATCAAAAACTTGTTTTTTCATGATTAAAGCCAATATTTATACCATTGTTGTTTAATGTTCTTTGCTTGTGCATATCCTCCAAAAAAATCAAAAACCATACACATACAAAGATACATTTTTTAAATTTTAGTGATACAATATTTGTATGATTGCAAGTCCAAATTTTGCACTATTTGAATTGAGTGCAGATTTTTGCATTCAATTTCCGATTAGTGATAGTGATAAAATTTGCAATATCATTAAAAATGTTTAAGTGGTAGTTAAAAAACTGCAATCAAAACTAAAGCTGGTAAAAAAGAGTGCAAACTAATATCTTTGCAGTTTTATTTAGTGATAGTGCACTGCTGATTTAAATCAATATTTAGTGCACTTTTTCTGCTTCGCACATACGTGCATAGCATATTTTCTATAAATTTTAATTATTTTTATTTTTTCTTAAGCCAATATTAATGATATCGCTCAAAAGTCCCGCAATCTGGCAAAAACAATAAGCAATAAACAGCCAAAAATTTTCTTAAAAATCATTTAGACACTTTGAAAATTTGCAGAGCAATTTTGGCTGGTAAACTTGTGCTGTTGAAATGTCAGCTTAACCTGTTTTTTTTTCTTTCAGAAAATGCAAGTAAAACAAATAACACTTTTTAAACACAAGTTTTAACTTTACATATTTTATATTTATTGATATTTTTAATAAAACTCTGCAACTTTTTTATAAAAAACTAAATTGAAATATTTATTTATTCAATCATTTTCAAGATTTTACTAATTTAATAATTTAATTTCCTGAAGATCTCCGAAATACTGAAAATAATAAGTAAATATTTAAATTTCGTTTTCTATAAAAAATGACCGAGAGCTTTATTTTCATGTTTTATTTACATATATTTTACTAATTTTTAATTAAAATTGCACAAAGGTTAAAAAGGGGCTGCGTGAAACAAGTCTGTCAAGTTTGCCCAATTGCACAAATGACAATTTTAAGCGATTTCAAGAGTACCCTCTGAAATAATTCAAAATCTAATTTTCCTTGAGAAAATCTTTCCGACAATTCTTTTTTTTTTCTTGAAAAATTACATGATTTATTTATTTTCCTTGATTTTTGAATTTTTAAAATTCCGGATAAGCTTGACAAAAGACATTTTTTCTTGTTCATTATTTAATAAGAATACTTAAAATGTGTTGTTTTATCTTTAAAGAATAAAATTCAAGAGCATTTCAAAGACTTTTTTGAGAGTGCAAAATGCTTTAATACTTAAGTAGACCAAAAAAAATTTTTTAGGTGAGGTTATTCTGTAAGCAATTGTAGTTTTTAGATTTATGTAATGTGGCAGTCAAAAAGTAAGCAGAATAAACATAAAAAAAAACTACACAGTATTATCAGCTTGTTTGAATGATAAACTTTGTCGAATCTTTTGTGTCACTTGTCATTTTATTTAAGCGTCTTTGTTTGAGTGTAATTTTTTTCTCGTAACATTGTTAATGCGATAAAACTTATAGAGAAAATGTTTGCAGTCAATAAACTTATGTGACAGCGCATAGAGAAAGGGTACATTTTCACTTTTTTTTTTTTGATGTGGACAACATCTGAGCATCGCATGAGACCGATCCCATGCCCCAAAAAAACTAGGTTTAACCCTTAGTTCCCTTTCTATACGTGACACAACAATTGTTCGACAGTTTGTTGCTGGGTTTTGTTAACACCACTTCAGAGTTTTTAGCACAAGCTTACGATTCAATCTTTCTTAAAAGCCACAAATGTATAATAAAAAAAGCCAGAGTAGAAAGCATACTTGGGTCTATTTTATACTAAATTTTAAAGTTTTTTATACCGATGACTGATAAAGTATTAAGTGCAAATTATGTTTATTTTATTTCAGAAATTTAAAACTATTTACTCTTTCATTAGTTATGGTTGTTGTACTCATTGATTTGCTATCAAGTCATATCGTCATAATGTCCTAAATAAAATTTTACAATTGTTTAAAAAAAAATATTGTTGTATTTGAAACAAAGTAAAAATGTTAATGCTGTGTTCATTATTTTGTCGTAACTGTACATTATAAATCTAAATTATAAGCGCTTGCCCGCAGCAGTCATACATATTTGTTTAAATATTTTAAGACATATGACTTTACAACTTTATGACTACCTTGTGAATAGCCCAACTGTGTAAGTTATTGCTATATGTATTAAATTCACTTATTCATATCGATTTAAGGGCTAGTTCTAGGGGCTAGTGTGCTAGTTGGAAAAACTGACAAGCACCTGGGTTTTTTACTCTTTCGACTTATGTATTATTCATAAAGGCTAGATATTTTATCAGCCATGTCGAAGCCACTTTGACCGATAAAATTGTTTTTTTTTGTAGATGAGAGTTGATTTTTTTTGGCTGTTTTCAATATTTTGTAACTGTATTGGTGATGACAATGACTTAGTATGTTAATTTAGTGCCATTTTGCACATAGCAGTCCATATTTTTAAGTTTGCTATAGCGGTGCCAACGGATGAGAATGATATAGTGTCTTATAAGTGCACAGATGTAAAAATTAACTCACTGTTAGCTTACTCATTACAGACAAGTAATTTCTGGGCAGCTTTATATACCTTATGTCGTCTGCTAAATCTTTATTATCTCTGAAGCCAGAGACCTACTTGGAACAAATAGTCACTAGCACTATCAGCGTCATCTTTCAAAACGGATCGAATGTCTTTGTGATGATTTATTTTAGGAAAACATCAAATTTTCTTCCAAGCAAGATATCATACTCATCGGACTACTGGTACATATGTGTACCACCAAACCATACGAATGGTACATATAAGTACCATTTACTAAAAAAAGCATAAAATAAATATTTGTTTATAAATATTTACCTGCCGCAGTTATAAATACTTGTTAAAACTTTGATACTGATTTATTTTAAATGGATTATGAACTTTCGCGGATAATATCCTGAAAAATCCATGCTATGCACTTCACCTTGGAAGAGTTGTAACTTGCAAGAAACGGTGCGTAAATGCAAACAATAAAAAATCATAACGGAAAGTATTAGAATGTTCTCAGTAGACCTTAAAGACTATTAGGTTCATTTCGTAACCCAGAAACATTACATTTGAAGCTGTTAGGGATGTTTAAACATACAGTGGTACACATATGCACCGGGTACGCTGAATCCAGTGGTACTTAAAAAAATTGTTGTTTTTATAAATTCACTAGCGAACCCCCTGCACACTTCGTAGTGCAAAAAAGAAAATAAGAAATCAATTCGAATTCATTTAAATCTGTGGTAAACTGTTTGTATTGTAAAGCTCTGTGGTACACAACATTTCTTATTTTTCCATTATCGGTCTTATTTTTCCATTACGATTATATGTGAATAAATAAAAAAAAATTGTTTTTAACTGGTGTGGCTGTAATCGAAACTTTCGCAAGTGATAGACAGTAGAGTTGGGTAGTTCATAAACGAATTAGTTCAATTGAACTAGTCAGTCAGATGAACGATGATAGATCCTTTTGGTTCAATAGTTAGTTTTAAGTCACTTGGTCTTTTGCGTTCATTTTGTTCACAGGTTCATTTAATTCAGTTGCTTGTTCACTTGATTTCTTAAACACATAAATTGTTTTGAATACCTAATATTTGACAGTAAATAAATGAAAATTTATAACGTTTGAAACCCATATATTTTTATATAGTAAGAAGTGCTTTCTCTTTGTTTAAATATTAGTGCCTTTTTTAGTTCTCTTTCCAGGCTTTATAATATCACCAAGTTGTTTGTATACTTGGTTGATAATTTAGCGCTGAATACCGAGGCCATCTCATACAATCCATAACCCAGAAAGGCAAACGGCGTTCTATCGGGGAATATCAGCAAGGGTTTTGGATAATCTGGAGCTGTAGCCCAAATCTATGCATTAATACAGTCCACACTCCACGAAACGTATCGGTCCGGACCACAAAAGGACGTAATCGACGTTTTTAGTATTCATAATACGGGGGCGGATCAATAACTGCGCAGCTTTTGAAATTTAACACAGGTTTTTGGATAATAAAATATTTTATTTTTTCTTGTTGTCTTCTTTAAGGTCCGTAGAATTTTTATTCCTTCCAAAAAAAGGCTTTTTCTAAATAATTTCTTTGTGGGAGTCAAATATTTTTTTGGCAAGCCATTTTTTCAGGTTTAGAAATAAAAAATAGTCTCTCACGGTTAAACCTGGTGAAAAGGGTGGATAAGGAACACATTTGTGCCTTAATTCATAAATTTTCGCTAAAGAATACTTAATGAGGGCACGAAATTTACCATTTCCATTTTCTCTTCAAATCACAAGGTAGTCTGCTTTCAATGTCTGTCAAACAAAAACTAAATGGCCTGCTTATTAAAATTTTGTTAGGAGTCAACTGACAGATGCATGTTAAAAGAAGCAGTTTTGCCCCTTCAGTTTAAAGGCGGGAAATTCAAAAAGTCACGGAATTATTGACTTATTAACAATGGTGTTTTAAGAAGTACATATTGCACAATTTTAAAATATTATAAAATCTACCGGTTTTCAAGAAAAACCTTCATTAAAACTGTTACCCTACATCTAGTTACACTGGCTTATATTTCGTTGACATCACAATCTGTATTGTCACTAGGGATTCCAATACCGATATGACCGATACCGAAATACAGGTATTACCGGCTAAAATCGAATACCGAAATACCGAAATACCGCATGCAGAATACCGGCATTTTTTTAGTTTTTAAAATTCTTCTTTGAAATTGCATCAGTGTCCCGATTTAGAAATTCTCGTTTGCACTCATTTATTTTTTATATATACATAAGTTTATACATCTGCTCATATTTCGAATCTGAAAATATTTGCAAAATGTGTATAATTTCCTTATGACCGTTCGTCATAAAAGTGTAGAATCTGAGCGTGCGTTTTCCGCAGCAGGATTAATCTGCACAAAAATAAGATCACGCCTTTCGGATGAAAGCATCGACAATTTATGTTTTCTTAAATCATATTTTAATTCAAAAACAGGAAATAAAAAAACTTAGGGTACTTTACCTCTGAATTAATTACTATGTATATATTATATTTAATTTTTAATTGTTTTGCTTTATTTTTAATATAAACCTGTTTTGTCTTTTTTTAATAACTACATTTCGCTGGCTTAACATGTAAAGGCTCTAAGTCCACTTTTTTAAGAAATTGAGATTTTAATGCAGTAATGTGTAATAAGTAAAAATACATTGTTTACAAAGAAAAAATTACAGTTATCTCATTTTTTGATGTTGTTTTGTAGTGATGAGCAAAAGCGCTAAGTCCAATTTATCACAAAAAAAAGCTCTAAGTCCCAATTAAAAGTACAGTTTAACCATTTTTCTCAAACTGTTTCATCACATGTATTTTGATTGTTTTTTGTCTCTCCTGTAAAATTTTCAAATATGGACTTAGAGCCTTTACATGTTAAGCCAGCGATATGTATGTATGTATAATTGAATTTATTTTTTTTTAATTTCTTGATATTCTTTAATTAGGCGTGAGTTCATCAAATTTAATTTTCATTAAATTATTTTCACTGAAGAAGGAATTTTTTAGAACTTGGAATTTTTTATTACAATTTATTGATAATTTTTCTTGGCTGAGCTGAGATTTTCAACAAATATTTTAAATAAATAATAAATTGGTTTGAATAACATAATATAATTGGAAAATTATTTTATTCTTGGTGCTTTGTATTTACATACATATAAATTTTTATTCCATAAACAATAATACCGAAAATACCGGTAATACCGGTATCGAGATTTGCTCAATACCGAAAGGCCTTCGGTACTGGAATCCCTAATTGCCACCCATCTTTATATTGAGCACACGTCCTTTTTTCTGCTTAAAAACAGTGTACATAATAGTTTCTGGCTTACGCAAAATATAGAATTGTATTTGAACTTGTTCAAAAGTCTATAGTTTCCGATTCTTACAGATTTCTAGGAATTGTTGTTTTGAATGCCTGGTAATGTTGTTTCGAATGTGGCAATTGCAAGTGAGAGTGACGTGAATATTTTAATTAAACTTTTCCCTGCAAATAATAATGGAACACCTGATCCATTTTTATTAAATGGACTACTTCTTGGACTGGTCCGATGTAATGGAAGCATAGACCATGTCATTGTTAAAAAGTGTTTGCAGTAAGACGACATGTCTTCGTTTTTGAACGACGTGTTTTCGTTTTTAAACGAAGTTAAAACTAATCATCTTGTGTATTCAATGGAGTAGTTTTAAGACTACTCCTTTGTAATCCAAAGCTGGGTTATATGTTACCATGTTTTTTCCAAACGTTTGGGTTACTTTTGGACTATTCCTAGTCCCTTGTGGGCTATATTTTACACGCGTGTTTGGACTAGTCCTTATATTTGCAGGGTTAGTATTGAATTACACAATTGTTGTCGCATGTCTCTGATAGTGTGCGTTAGCTTTTATGTCGTTTTATGTGTATTTGTATGCATAACATTACATTGTCGTACACTCTTCTCAAATAAACACAAAATAAAATTTAAAATAATTTGTAAGTCACGTAAAACATGTGATTTTTTTATAATTTTTCAAGTTTATTTTTTTTTGCAGAAGTAACTATTTTACGAGGGTTGCTTTCTATATTTTAAGGCTAATAAAAAAACCACTGTAGTTTATAATCGGAAATTACTTTATAGTTTCGAAGTGTTTTAAGGTTGCACGGGAACCAATTTTCAATCTGGTACGAAAAAAGTCAACCCCAGGTTTCAGAAGTTTTTTTTATTTTTTTTTGCCACGAGCGTTTTGTGTGTTGAGCGACCTGGTTTAATGTTGCATAAAAGTGAGCATATTTCAGCCCAGGGATGATAAATGACATTTTCTAAATTGTACTTAATGAAGTAAACAATTGTACTTTTTTGACCCTAATTGTACTAAAAATATTTTTTACTAGTTTTATTATTGAAATAACAGAAAATGTACGAACATATGTATGTACATTAAAATTCACATGTACTATACTTTGATACATACTTATTTGAAATACATCTTTGGCAATTAACAAAAAACATTATGTTAATATGTAATAAGGAATTAAGACGATGCATTGTTATCTGACTTTTTTAAAGTTGATAGTGGAACAGGGTATTTTTTTATATTCCTCTAACTCCCACTGGAGTATAGGGCGCCAAAGTGGAATAGGGTATAAATACGTTTCACCCAGTAATAACCCCAAAAGATATTGTCTAAGGGCCCTTATGCGACCTACACACGCTGTAACTGGTCGTAAAATTGAGTTGAATATACCAGTTGATCGTTCGCAGTATATGTAAAATTTTTTAACAAACTTTTCATTAAGCTTTATTAAGAAATTATTTTTATAAAGTCCACATGAGTACCGATTTTTAGCGCTAGTGGCGATAAATGAAGTGGAGTAAGAAAAGGGGCAAGAAAAGAAATTAAATAATAGTTCCTGTAGTTTTTGTATTCTTCACTAAAATTGTGCATTGGAATTTCGTATTAGTTTTTTAGAATATTGTTTGCTTTGCAAAACGAAGGAAAAAATCGCCAGCAGACGTACCAATTTGAAAGCTCCAATCAAACTGATTTTTTATTCAACCGATGACCAACCTTACCTCTAACGTAACAAATGGTTGTACAACTTGATCGAATTGTACAACAAGTCGCAATATGTAGCGCCGCACTATACCCTGTTTCCCAATACTTTAAAAAATCAAGCTTAAAAGTTTTCGTTTATTTAGAGCAACAAGATTGATCAGACTGTAGTATATATTTTGTCTGAATTACATTCGATTCAATATTCACGAAAAGGCGGTTTCTTTGCTTTGCTTTTGTCATATGTTGCTACGAAAAATTCCTTTCCATATTCGCAGACGAATGTTGTGTAGACAATAGTCCTTGGCATTTCTTCTGATATTTGGAAATTTTTAAATTGTACTAAATATGTCATTGGAGTACTTCAGTACTTTTGCAACGCAAATTGTAGTGAAAAAAGTACAATTGTACTGACTTAATCATCCCTGTTTCAGCTTTAGAACCTTAGAAGAACTTCCCTGCCATGTCTAAAAAATTGGCATAAGTGGCGATAAAAATTTCGATGTGGGATTAAAAAGTCAACCAAGACATAATAAAGCCATAGTGGAGCCACAAACAATGATATGCGGTGCGATGTGTAAAAAACTTAAAGTGCATTGCATTGCATATACATATGTAAAGAAAAAATGGACCTAATTTTGGAGCGTGGCGTAAAATATATTATATTCAAAGCAAAGCACGTGCAAACAATTTCACATTATGGGGGAAGAAACCAAGATGGCATGGGTGGCGCCCGGAATTTTATGTCAGATTAAAAAGTCACCAAAGGAAAAATCGAGGGCGTAGACAAGCCATGAATAACGATATGCAATATGATTTGATCGGACTAAAGAGGGCGGAATCCAGAGGCGCATAAAACATTAAAAAAAAATTTTCTGGATTTTTTTTCATCTAATCTTTAAGGGGTTGAATGGCTAAACTTTTTTTGTATGGGGATCGAATAACTTTAAGGTACATAATTCCAGAATATTGGTTAAGAATATATAAATTGCTCTCTCTTTCTTAAGGCACCGAAAAATAGGATTGCCATTTTGAACATGGATAAATAGCCTGAAGATTTGTTGTATGTAGATGTTATATATAGCTTTTGAGGTACCGCCTTTGGTTGGTTTGAGCATTTTTTTGCACCAATTGATATTTCTGATAAATAACTTTTGATGCATCATAAGTGTGCTTACAGCATCAATGTTTTCTTGTACAAAAATCAATTTTGGATGACTTCCACGACTTTTGTCCTACTACGGAAACGACAAAATTTCTTTCACCAGCGTTTTACAGTGGCCAAGGATGGAGATCTTTTGCAAAAAGACAAATTAAGGTCTTCGATACACTCCTGTCTTAATAACTGTTAAAAATTATATCATGAATAATTAACGTAACAATTCTAGTAATCCGCTGAGACACAAGTAACGATATAAACCATTTGAGTGCCCCGGTAGACTAGCTGGTAGCGAGCTAGTCTATCAGCGCCGGGGTTGCGGGTTCGATTCCCGCCTGAGACTCTGGTTTCTTTCCTGCAGACAAGCATAAAGCTTCGCGGGATAAGCTTAGGAAATTATAAAAAAAAAAAAAAAAAAATTTGTTTCGCTTTCTGAAACTGGAATGCCAAACATGCTGTTCATACTATTCACCCTTGTTTCATTTCGACATTTTTTTGTGTTTTAATTTAAAATAGATAAAAAAAAAACTAAGTAAAAATTAAAAATATATTATTTAATACTTTTATTAATATTATTATTTAATAGGGTGATCGATTATTCGGTTATATGGTTTTCGAATATTCCGAATAGTTACTATTGTAAAAAACCGGTTTTCAGTTAGACATTTTAAAAATAACCGGTTAACCGGTTTTAATTCAAATTAGTTTTTGTAATAAAAAGTAAATAAGAATAAAAACAAAACAATTCACGAAGCTATGGAACCCAAAAACTCCATAGATATGACTTAAGGTATGTCCAGACCACAAATATTTGACGATAAAATGAAAAAAAACCTGACCAGTCAATGAGTTTTAATTTGTTGCTGGTTAAGCATGTCTATATGAAGCAGTAAACTTCAGCCATATTTTTGAAAAGTGGCAAACAAAACCTCTTATCCAGGATTATATATTTCAATTTTTTTTTGATTCAGCATTATAAAAACAATAGTAATATGAACATGCTTTTTGTTTGAAATATCTGTCAATTCGTCGATCACACAATTTAAACCCTTCCAGGACATTTTTGATTCCTTCAATTTTGTTTAAAGTTCTTGGTGTTTTAATAAATAAAACTGATGAATTTTCCCATAACGTTGATTCCGCCGGTATGTTTTTGTTTTAAGCATGAAGATATGCTAGAACTACTTAAGAGTTTTTCAGTCATTATTTTTATTGAAGTATTTTTTGTAAAGTATTATTTGCAGTCTCTTAAAAACTACTTGGAACTGAGTCAAGTTTTACTTGGCGTATATTTATGTCAAGCTTGTAGACTAATTTAAAGTGATTAATAAGTCGTGACGTTAAAGAACCTTTGCAACTTATCATTTTAGGGCCGTTTAAGCACAATTTTCTTTTAAGTCAGTTTAAGCTGAACTTTTTTGTAGTAATTTAAATTGTTTTTGGTTTTTGTTACAAGATTACACACTTATATAAGCGATTTGTATTTACATTGCTCATAATGTTTTTTTGACTTTTGTTTCATTTTGTTTTGACATTTTTTATAAAAAGTTTAAGTTTGCCAAATATTCAATTAGAAAAGTACTTAAATTACGGGTTCATTTATAACAAAAGTAAGGAAAACGTATATTAATTACACATTTCTTAAATAACCGGGTTATTTTACTAAAATAACCGGGTTATTTTACTAAAATAACCGGTTTATTCGATATTCGAAAAATTTACATTTTTAAATATTCGACTTGGGCAAAACTAAAATAACCGGTTAAAACCGGTCGAATTCTATTCGATCGATCACCCTATTATTTAATAATTGAAGCGCAGCCGCGAATAACGTTTTTTGTTACAAAATAATTATTTTTCAGGATAGAAAAAAACGTTTTTAACAGCCAAGATTTAAATTTTTTATTTTTTCCTTCAGATTATTAAAAATAATGATAATAAAAACTTTAATGCAAAATATCAAGAAATTTAAAATTTAAATAACATGCAAATTTACAGTTTATAAGTATTTTTTAAGTGAAAAAACGTTTCATAGCCACCATCGCGATATCATTTAAAATGTTCTTCCAATACGCAAGCGGCGCACAGTGGTTGAAAAGTTGAAATTAATACTGAATTTCATGTTTTCCGCTCATGATGAAATTTATTAATTTCATTAAAAACATATTTAATATCATGTATCTGAAATGCTAGGGCGATATTTTCATTACTTTTTTGTAGGCGTTTCCTCAAAGTGTGCCAAGTCTAACACACAACATTTGAAAGAAAATCCTAAAAAATAGTAAGAAACTAAAAGCTCTTGGAATGAATTTTAATATGTATTGTTGTTGTGTATTTTTCCATAATTTAGGTATTTAAGATGAATATTAAAAAAAAAAAATTAAAAAAAAAAATTTTTTGTGACAAAAATTTGCTTCATCTTAGGAGTCTAAAAATTATTATTTTCTTCAACTTTGATGGACTAGAACTTTTGTGCGCGGTCGAGCGCGGTGCTCTACCTTATACCAAATGAAAGCTTGAAGTCTAATTTAGCAATAATTTTAAATTCAGCTGCTAGTTTTTGCTAGCCTTTGTCTAGTAAACGTTTAAATAGAAAACAAGCTACTTTATATTGCTTATTACGCATTCTCTCGTTATATTACGTTTGCTGCTTGCTCGCTTGTTGCCAAAGCAACCATACCTCTTGTTATAACAATGAATGATGATAAGAGCACATCTATTTTATTAGAAATTAGAGATTTAATAATCTCGCTTATCAAAAATATTGTTGTTTTTTTTTCTCAGAGAAATATTCAAAGATATATATAAATAAAAAAATACAAGAACAACTAATGCAAATTTACTTGCAAATCTGTTTATTTAGTAATTTGCCGTTAGTTTTTTTCTCTATTATTCTTTTCAGTTTACTTTAGAAATTTATAAACATAAGCAAAGTTTATTTCGAGATAAGTCCATTGATTTATAAAACATGGATAATTATCAAATATCTAATGGTGAAATTGTACATCTTCTGCTTGATTACAATAATGATGTTGATGCAGTAGTGAATGTAGTATCAATAAATAATAATTTTATTATAAAAGATGATTTAAAAGTATTTAAAAATTATTTAATAACAACTTTAAAGCCGCGCTTTAATCAGCGGTGGATAAGCGCTTGTCGTAATAGAATATTTTTTTTTGAAAAAAATAAAGCTTGGGCTTGTTATATGGGAAGTAGGCGTGGTTGTGGGCGAATTTCGTAAATTTTTTAGCCATTGATTTTAATTGCTACAAAACATATATATACCGAATTCGGTTGAAATAGCATAAATTCAAATGAAAATATTGCCGTTTATATATTTCACTTGTATGGGGAGTGGGCGTAAAAGTGGGCGGACATATTTTATTCTTCATATATTTCCTAATGATGATAAAAAAAGCATCTGTAAAAAATTTGGATGTTCTACGATGACTCCTTCTATTTTTTTCCATTTCTACTATGACGATAAACCACTGTGGCGGCGTATTAAACGTTATTATACGTTTCAAAACCATTTACTTTGTATCATTTTGAAAGTAACGTACAACGTTCTTCCACTAGTTGACTGTTTTTTTTGTCATTTTAAAGGTGTTAAGGTGCATAATTTTGGGTGATTTGAGGTTTAAACAGTGTAAGAGAGTAATGATAACGGTTATCTACAAAAAAAAAAAACAGTTTGTGCAAAAAGTGGAGTTATTCGCGGCTGTGCTTTAATTATCACTTAGTTTTATTTAACATAATTTTTTTTAAGAGCTAGTTCAAATAAACCAACGATAACACTGTGCTAGTTGCAAAATTAGACAAGCTGGGCACATGGCGTTTTAGCATTATTTAGGTACGCTGAATCCAATGATGCCCACCGTTTTTTTAGGTTAGCTCTTGTTTTCGAGATATACCGTTATTTCGAAAATAGAGGAGGTTGCACAACCAGGCTTTCCAGTTTAGCACTTTTAGTGCCAGATCTAGCACATTTTTTTCGAAAGATTTCGAAAAAATTTCTAAATGCTAGTTTAGCACATTTTTATAAATATTTGGCATTTTAAGACCTTTTTTTTAGGTCCTAAACAAATTTAGAACTCAACCAATTCAAGTAAACTATCAATTATTTTAGGCACGTTTTCACAACTTTCCGATACCTAAAAGTAGACTTTAACCGGCCTTATAAGAAGTTTTTCATTATTAAAAATTTTTTTAACCTAAAGTGAGCGATAAAGTAAATTATCATCATCATCCTACCTGGTACGGTTAAGTAAAGTTGTAATAATGGAACACTTTTTATACGGCAGTTTAAATCCTACCTTTAAGGTAGAAGTAAATAAAATGCGTTAGTGCGCGCGCGCTTTGTAGACTTCTGTCAAAAAAAGTTAAATTAGTGTATTTTAATAGAACAAGCTACATGCAAAATATTTTGACGCGTTAACGCCAGAAAGTTGGTTAACTTTGAACTTTTTAACGCGTTGTGTATTTTTGAGAAGTAATCAGCGGACATTAAAAAGAAAAATTTAACAAATTTGCGAATCGTGAAAGCAAAATTTATTGAGAGCTTCAAAAACAAACAATATATGTATATAATTAAATCTTGATATACTTTCGAATCCGTTTTCAATGCACATATAAGTAAACAAATAAAAACAGCTGACAGGAACGGCTTTTGTAACGCGTGTTGTGTAACTTGCAATTTTTCATGCGCTTAAGTTTTTAAACGCTCGACAAACGTCGATGAATGAACGCGTGCTATGTACGTCTACCTTTAGCTATCAGTAAGTCTTGATAACGGGCCTAAGTGTTTCAAGAAAAATACATACATATTAGGCATATAACTATTACAAATAGGAAAAATGTCATAGCATAGTCGAATAGAGCATATTTTGTTTTAAATAACATAAAAGTTTTCGAATCAAACGCAATTACCAATTAGCAATGCCAGCACTAAGTAATTCTCGTTGGAATTCTGGCAATATTGTCTTTTATACTTAATCCGAAATATCAAATGCAATTATTTTCTATTTGTAAATTTGTATGTGATCCTTAGAGCGAAGTTTGGTTTTCTGATCATACTATCAACAAAAATAATTTCGCCACACTACAAAAATCATTGTCGGGCTTTAGAGAAGCAAATTAATGTTTTCTCAGACATTGGGACAAAACATCATCAGCTATTCGAAAGTTCAGCGAGGCAACCTCCTATTGGACCAAAGACTTATTGTATAGACCTTGAAAAGAACTAGAATGAAAACAGAACTGTTATGTTCAGTTATACGCATAAAAGAAGGTACAAAATTAGACAACGCTGGTTGCCATACTTTAAACATATATTGTAAAAATATCGGTTCATCTGAAAAGTACTTTTATCATTAATGGACTTCATGAGCGATTAGATGTTAGAAATAAATGATTGAGATGAAAAATAAAGTGGGGTTGGTCATACATTTGACCCATCTAAGGGCATCCTATGCGCTGCAGGGGCCAATTTTAAAATTTTATTAAACCGCCATATTTGTATGGTTGGAATTCTTAAATTTGGCTATTGCAGTGTCAAGGATGCCCCTAGATCGGTTAAATTTATGACCAACCCCCACTTTATTTTTCATCTCAATCATTTATTTCTAACATACCTACGCGCTATCTCCATTACTTAAGGGGGCTCCCATACTAAATGTTTAAATGCAGACTAGAAATATATTGAAGAATAAGCCTCATAAATGCCCAGGAGTTGCCCCTGGTGGGATAAAATCTTTGACCCACCTTATTTAGTTTTTTGTCTTTAACATTTTCTTGAGACATACTTTCCCCTTACACCCAGGTGGTGTCGGAACTACATAATCCAAATCATTGCATTGTTAGTGCTTATAGCTCGAAATGTCAACTTTTCTTAGCAAATCACTAACAAATCAAAACAAATAAGCTCGAACTGTCAAAATCGTTTCGAATTCACCTTGTTATAATGGTTAAAAAATCAAACTGTTGATTCTAAACGTCAAATATCACCCTACATACTTAGTATTGTCAAGGCTTAAAATACAAAAAGCATCCCTCGTAGTATTGAACGTGACATCGAAATAAACATACAGTTCCCGTATTGAATATATTATTCATATAGTGTATGAAACACACTGATGCTCACAGGAACTATTTATTGTTATTGAGCTTGTATTGGGGTTTCTAATATCACTGGCTCTTTCTATTCACGGGAGGGTTTACAAGTAGAAAATTCAAAAATGTAAATAAAATAAAACATATTTATAATTAAACATTAAATATTTTTCTTCTGGAAATTCTTCTGGAATTTAAAATATATTTCCCCCATTTATTCCCCGAAAATTTTCTTAGACTGGGAACCCTTAATTTGTTGTATCCTATACGCCAATAAGTATGTACTTGCTGTTGTTTTTTATAAATGTTTGTATATTTACTGTGTAAGTCATAGCAGCAAAATACAAAACTCAACATGCCATAAATTGTAAATCTGGGCTATAATTTTCTGTTATAGTGCCGAAGAAGCAAAATAAAAAGTACACGTCATTTTAGAAATGTTGGTAATCAATCCTAAAATTCAGACTTGTAGTTTAAATAAGGAGAAAAGAAAAGTTTTTAAATAATTAAAGTAAAGGAAATTAATATAGATTAACAGGATAAATTGTCATTCATATTACATATTTAATGTTTTTGATACTTAATTTATAAAATACTATTTTAAGTATGAAACTATATATACATAACAATAATTCTTCTGTACATATTTTAAGAACAACGATTAATATAAATTATAAAAAACGGAGTTGCACGATGGTACCAAGTAAATAAAACGCGTTTATCAGCGAATTGAAATTATGCACAATGTGTGCGGCAGGAAAATAATTATGAACCCAAATATGGGCAAACCACCCCTAATGTGTCATTTGATTAACGTTAGTTGACTGAAAGAAAAACACTCAGGATACATTAGGTTTTTAAAGGCTTAGTTAGCTTCATTTTATTGTTTGTAAAGGAGTAAGGACGAATATAGTCAGCAGTTAGATGCAACAGTAACTAAACCTTACCGGTGGAGGGTATAAAAGTGAAATTAAAAAAAAACTTCTAAAATGTGTTGTTTTGCTTTGTCAATAACACACAAAAAGGTATTTATTATTGGCGCAAAAAACTGTATTTATAAAAAAGTATTTTAATTTTCAAAAGATTTTGTTATTCGTGCTAAATTCCCAGTTTTTATTATTGATAAAAACACTTGAAATTTATTGTTGATGGGATAAGCTATTCCTATGCGCATTTCACTGGTTGCTTAGGCCAGATCATCAGGAAACTTCATCCATAAAGATTTTAGAAAAACTAAAGATATTAAACCAAGTAAAACTGTTAAACGTATAAGAATTATAGCAACAGTTCTACTTGTAATAATATCAAAGCTTAAACAAAACAACATCAACAATAAACAGTGGCTTCATCTCATCTGACATTTTTTGTTATCACTTCATTTAATTTAGGAGTAAACAAAAACTAAAAAAAATAACAATTTATTAAAAAACAAAATGAAGGTAACGTTTTATAGAAAAAAATTTCATATTTAAATTTATCTGTTTTATAATCGTCACCATCGGGCCATTAAAATGTTTCAATTAAACACTTTGATCTTTTATATGTTTGATTTAAATTAATGTTGAGGAAATTTATAATTGCAACAACAAAGTTGTTCTTGTTTTATACCGTATTTAATATGCAACAATACTGAGCTTGAAGTAGATTTCTAATCTTTGTTGTAAACATTTTTTAAGCGAAATGTTCTTTCGACTTCGTAATTTGAGTATTATATGAAGGCTTACGAATACTAAAGGAAGCTAGTCCTTTAAAAAGATTTTCCCAATGAATTTTTAAGATTGTAAACGTCAATCCCAAATTCCTCAGTTCATTTCTTCTTTTCCCATTTTTGCAAAGGAAGAGTTTTTAAGGAAGTTTTCAACAAATATATACACCAACGGACATCAATAAATCAACTCTATTTTTATGTTTGGAAAAACACTTTTTAACTTTATTTCCTAAGCATTTTTTTAACATTTTTAAAAAAATTAGTACCTGACTCTTATTTCCTTTATTGCTGATGGCTGGTACACTTAATTGGATTGATTTTGTATAACGAGTTTTTTTATGCTTTTTAAATGCCTTTTCCAGCTTTTATTTTACTATCCTGTTCTTTGTAGAACAAACACACCTGTTTCATTTTATTACAAAACAAAACTTCATCATAAACTTTTAATATTTTTAATCAGGCTTAAGTTCATCAAATTTAATTTTCATTAAATTATTTTTATGAAGAAAGGAA
Source organism: Pollenia labialis (assembly GCA_949318255.1). Lineage (NCBI taxonomy): Eukaryota > Metazoa > Arthropoda > Insecta > Diptera > Polleniidae > Pollenia > Pollenia labialis. The sequence goes on from OX439142.1 coordinate 117,433,846, forward strand.
GTTTACAACATGAAAATTAATTAAAATTGTTATTGATAATCATTCATTCTTGACTGACCTGAGATTCGAACCCAGGCGGCTGGTTACCATGACATGTTTCGATCGCAACCACTCGATCTCCTCAGATGGATTTGCCGTCTTACACTCGCAGCCATTGACGACTGCTGACGTCAATAGTCAAATATCAATCCTTAAACCAAATTGTATTTTTAACCTTTGGTAGATCGAAAATTGCTTTTTTGAATGATTATCCATTTTTAATTAATTTTACATGTTTTTCCTAACTTCTGTTTTTTCCGTACTTATGTCAAGAATTCTTCTTGAAGTACAAAGTACATTTTTTTGTACTGGTTCGATCCACTCACCACACATTAGCAAAACTACCTCTTTACTTTTCTGTAACAAAACTCGCTGGTTCACTACTTTAACCAAGGTATTGTTGATGCAATATAGTCGAATTAGAGAATATAAACATACAAATTTGTAAACAAGTTCGCTGTGACACATAAAATTTTTATAAATCGTATATGGAAAAATATTTTGTAGTTAATACATATATACGACTGGAAATCTGCTGTAGCTCCATTATTCCAGGTGTACTTGCCATTAATGTGGGTGTTAACCCGAAAAATGATTTGAGAATACTTTTTTCTACACAATTTGGGGAAAATTGGAGAGAAAATAAAGACTTGCAATTTTATATTTTTGTCTTGGACAATATCAATTCAATTATGTGACGAAAAGAACTATGGCGAGTACACTGAAAAAAACATTTTAATTTATTTGTTTAAAAATTAATATTTTTGTAACTCTGCAGGTGGGAGATGAACTACACCAAGCCACATTTTGAAAACTTTACAGCAGACCACAAAAACATGTTGAAAATCAAAAATGATTTTATTTCTATTAAAAATTTGCCTTTGTACGAATATTTTATATGACTAATATATTTTACAATGTACAAGGTAACATGCCTTCACTAATTAAATTGGACTTGGTGTTCTTTACCTCCCATGATGTTATTTGTACTGTTCAATCCCGTGAGACAAAAATTCCAAAAGTAATACAAGGCTTACAACAATTTATTTAACTTTTCTCTTCGAAATGTGTTATACCTACAAATTATTCAAGTAACAAATGAAGGCGCATCTGCTTGTTTAAATAAAAATTGTCTACAAATTTAGTGGTAAATAACACTAAGTACACTTTATGCCCTTTACGTCTAAGCAAGTTTGACTTGGTGTTGTTTTCAACTTTTCTATCTCGAAAACTACATAAGATAGGACTTATGGGAACCCACCCACCGATAGGGGAAATAGTATAAAAACGTATTTTGAAAAAAATGTGAACTGGTGTACTTTTTCCCTCCCCTACAGAAATATTGTTAAATTTTTTAGCGCTTTTTGCATAATTTTTATAAACTAATATAACTCTCAAAATAAACTAAAGCTCAATGAATAATTTTCCTGGTGGTCTATAGTGTATTGCATATGGATTGTAGCAAAACTCGTTTCTTACGAAAATTCGTTGTAAAACTCGTTCGTTCCAAAATTAAATCTATTTTTTTTTCTATATTTCTGTTGGTTTAAATTTAAAAAATTTCAGTAGATGGAGTCGGAGTTCAAACTTTTTCTTGACGACTCCACATCCGTGGTGTTAACTGTTGTATAAAAATCAGAATATTAATGCTGATCTGCAGACAGATTTTTTAGCCTACCTTACCACGACTAGAAGATAAAGCTTGACGAGCACTTTGATATATAATGAATTAAGATCCGCCTATCAATGCCAAAAATATAAAGAAACATTTAAAAAGGCGATCCGGCGAAAAAAGGTGCTTGTAAGGAGGTACGCTCTAATGCATTGGAGAATGCATGCATATTTTCCTCAGCAATTTACGAATTAAATCTAATACAATCGGCTTAGTAAAAAAAGTTTTGAACCATCGAAAAAATTTATATTTCTTTTTTGTTTACACAGTAATTATTATTTAGAAGAAAAACCTTGATTTCTTGCATGAAATACCACAAGCTTGACTAATATCGGTGGCGGAGTGTACAATTAATTTTATTTTTATAATATCCCTGCTGGATATTGAACTAGTACCTAACTAGTATCAAACTAGTACAAACATATCCCGTACTTGTTCTCAAATGTAAACTTTTCTATACAATATTAACGTTCAAATAAGCATTGAGTGTGATTGAAAAAGCACTAGTACTATTGGTTCTAGACGTGTTCTTGTACCCTTAGACCACATTGGGTGCTTAAGAATCAGTTTGTTAGTAGTTCTTGTGTATAGAAAGAATTAGAATATTCCATTTATATATTTTTTTTATAATGAAAATGGCATAAATTAATGATTTGAAATCCAACTTAGGGAGCAGTAGCAAAATGCAAATATGTACGCGAGTTTAAGTATTGTTGCAATGCTAATAGAATTGAAAAATGTACAATTGTACTGACTTTATCATCCCTGATTCATTTGTTTTTGACAAGCTCACGATTTTTTACACAAACAAAATGCCTGTTGATTTTTGTATTGTAGTATTGTTGAAGAGTTGCATTTACTTGTATAAATATAATTTGCCTCGTGTATATCAAAATTTTTCTGTTACTTTCTAATAAAAATATTTTATTTAATTTAAATATATTAACAATACTCAACATTTTTATTTTTTCGAATTTATTCTATGAGCTAAATTTCAGTTATGTATTTTATAAAGCTTTTTTTGTAATCCTTTAATTTTTAGGAATGAAAAAAAATGTTGAATATAATAAAGTAACCTATGAAAGGAAATAATTCCCAGTTTCTATATATTAACAATATTATTTAAAATTCTTAATCCCAATTGTACCAAGTTCAGTTAGAATTAACTATCAGTTATAGCTGTCAAAACATATTGTTAACTTAAAGTTAAAGTAATAGTTAGTTTTAACTGAACTTGGTGAAATTGGGGGTAAATAAAATTTTTTAAATATGTAAATGTCAAAGTTCTTGTAGTAGGTATTATAAAATCTCATAAAGCTTTTCGTAACTCTTAAAATAAGTAAATTGAATAAAGGAAATTATAAAACAAAAAAAAAAAAATAAAAGAATTACACTTTTTGTTCTTAGTATCCAGGACTATTTTCAACTCCTTTAGGCATACGTATGTATGTATGAATTAAAATTTTATTATTTAGGAGCTCTTAATTTGTTTAAATTATTTAATTACAAATTTACAAGATTAAACTAAAAGCCCACACAAAATTGTATATTAAATGTAGATAAAATACTTCAAAATACCAAGAAGAGACAGAAGAATGAACTATAATATTACCCTAATGTACTAAATTAAATTATAAGCTTTTTTCACATACATACTAAAATATATTTAATCTTAAATCCTAAAATGGTTGCCAGTAGATAGACGCAAGATATTTTCAACAGTTCCCACAAATGTAAAGGGTGTTTTTTAACGCCAATAGAAATTAAAATTGTAAAAAGTAGAACAACAAATTTAATTTAGATTACAAAAATTTTTTTTATTTCAAAATTATTTCGAGCATATGAGCACTGCAGCTGTTCATGACGAAGCGCACTTTGGACATCCAATTTTGGCACATCTGGAAAATTAAATGTTCGAAAGATTTGTATTTTTGTTTTTTGTTTATTCAGAATGGTGTTTTGTGTCTCCCTCTGACTCCTTCCATACAAAAGCATGTGTCCCCCGTTAGAATTTTTAATAAACAAATTAAAATAAAACCAAGAAAAAAGTAAATATGCAACATTTAACAACAGTTTTCGAATAATTGCGTTTCTTTCTTGTCTTATGATTTGTTATTGTCGTCAAAACTGAATTAGTGCGAATTTGGCGTTGCAAACAAAGGTTGTCCCCACAATTTGCATTGAGCGTCACTTTTTTATAATTCAAGTTATATTACTAGTTTTCAATTTTCATTTAAATAAAGTAAGGAAAGTACAAACTTAAATTATTACAAAAGTGAAAAAGCGGAAAAATCAATTAAAAAAAGTGTGCATTTGCGTAGTTTTTGTGAACACCATGGTAAGGGCGCGATAAAATTTCATGAGCGTCACGCTAATTTTTTTAAAAGTGAATATATTAAATGTAAAAAATTGAAGTTGACAATCGTTGTTTACATGGTTTCAACTCATTTTTTTATAATTTGTGAATTTCAGAAAAAAATTGCCTACGAAATAAAACCAAAATAGGCAAACATTTCATGAGCATCACTTTTGATATATATTGCTTCATAGCTTAAAATGCTTAATTTTGATTTTATTTTTGTATTTACAAGAGTAAAACAACAAAATTAACGGCGGTTGAAAGAGCACAAAGATATCGAGAGAAAATAAAGCTCAATAAAGCGCGTAATGGCGAATGTAAAAAAAAGAAGAAAGAAAGAAAGGTATAATCGATATTCACCATATAATTACAAAATCCAGAGGTGAATTGATTTACAGATCTCGCTCGTGCTTTTGCAATTTAAACCTCTGGGGGACCGGAAACATATGCAACTGCCACAAACTTAATTCGAAAAAGCAAAAACTGAATGAGAATGAGAAAAACAAAGCCGCTTGTCATTTCATAAAGAATTCGAAAGAAAATTTATAAATTAAATTAAGTTATGTATGTTATTGTTTTGCGTTAAAAATTTACATATGTGTATAACTTTCTTCAAGAATTACTTCCTTTTTTCCATTTTTGTTAAAGACATCAAAGTTTTGTATGAAAATTTTTGTTGTTTAAAGAATATTTTTTTTTATTTAATTTTTGTAAAAGAACTTTTTTTCATTTAACTTTAAATTAAGCATTATTTCTTGTTTACGTGCAACAAAATCTCTTGATCGTCACAAAATATCTTGAGCGTCACACTTAGAAAAAATATTGATTTTTTTGAGAGCCTAAAAGTACCACCGGATTCTTCATCAATTTCTACAAAAATATGCCACTCTTACAGGCGAGTTGAAAAAACTTTAAAAATAAGCAAAAAAAAAAAAAACTCGATGTGTACGTTTTTTTTTTGAAATTGACCCATGTTATAAATTTTTTTTATTTGTTTCAATTCAAGTGCTTTTATTAAAAAAGAAACATTTGTTCTTCTTAGACTCCTTTCACACTCGGCAAGTTACATGCGCAATTCTTGGCTTGTATACGTCACCGGTAAGGTCGGGGTAAGAAAAAAAAATTTGTACAGACTTTGTTGTTCTCGGCAAGTAACTTGCGCAACTAACTAGCCGAGTCTGAAAAGGGTCTTAGTACTTATTTTAAATTTAAAAAAATTTTGAAATAACTTGCCGTTGTTCCAGGCTGTTCTGTATAAAGTATTTTTATATAAAGTACGAGTATTATGTATAATTCGTAATTTCTTAAAAACCGAGGTTTTTTGGTCGGTTTTAGGTTTCGGGTTTTAGAATTTTGTTTTTGTTTTAAATATAATTTAATATGCGAACGTTGACGTTCGCAATCGATGAACAATCAGTTAAACTTTCCATTTATATTGTTGATAAAATTTGCATTACTATTATTTAATATTTGGTTATAAACTTTTGAAATTTTTCAAAAATGCACACTAAACAGTTGTTTTGCAGAAGAAAAGCATCCGCATCACCAAGCAAATTTTGCATCATTATTGATGCACAGCTTTTATGGATTTACGAACGTTCCCATTATGGCGAACTTTTGATTAAAATAAGTCGATGGTTGCGGTCACCGCGTAGAAAGCAGCCCATCAATGGCAGTATCATCTTTCAAGAAATAAAAGCAGCGTGTAAACGCACCAAACGTTATATTTTTGTGAATGAAATGGAATTTGTAGAGTATGTTGTAAATTTGTATCCCTTCATAAGCGGCAATCTTGTTTATTAGCAAACACGTTATGACAATAATGCGGAAATTCGCTGAACATAATTTTGCGAAAAACATCGGGTCAGTTTTCAACTGCTTTATAGCCCAGCCTGGGAAGAAACGACGAATATTATGGTATCGTGACTTTAAATTTTGCAGCAGCTAGATTTTATACAGCTAAAGGCCAAAATATTGGACACAGCCCCGATTTCCGCGACTTATAATGATCTCGATAAGCTCATGTGCCAAAAGTTCAATATTTTTCTTTTACCGATTTCCATAATTTAATGCCATTCAAAAGTAAACATAAAAATTTGCGAGAAATTACGTTAATTCTGACTGATCAAATTTAAATATCAAACTTTTTTCTGAAATGACATAAAATATTGGTTTTAAACAGCATGTTATTGTGAGCCTAATTTTATGGCTGCTCAGTTAACTGATTATGTGCTCCATATAAATCGCGAAGTCATTTATTAGTTGCACAAACCGATGGCGGGTATTTAAAGTAAATTCGGATATTTTTATAGAATTTTTGAAGCGTTTATCTAATTTTGATGAATTCTGGATTATACTGATATAAACGCCAAAAATTGAGCTCAGTATTATAGTTCGCTCTTTCTTAAGTTTTAATTGGGTTAAAAAGAGCATCCTATATTTTAACAGATCGATGGTTTTCCTTCTGCCAGTTTTACAACAAATAGCCTTGAATATTTAGTGATTTTGTACTGTAAATGATTTAAAACTAATTTAAAATTTCTGCCTAATACCTACCCTGAAGGAAATCTGGGTGCAAGTGTCTCCAAGTCTCCAGTTTTGTCGACTATTTTGGAAACATTGTCGACGAAGTGTCTACACTATACTACTATATTTGGCTTTAAAACGAAAAACATTTTATCAATAACAATTGAGAAGTACAATTCCTATAATAGTTGAAGAATTAATAAAAAAAGATTGTTATGATTTCGCGTTCGTACCACAAGTGTAGACTACATTTACTTAAATGTACTAGTGATTCTCTGGTTCCAATGTCTACATATGTTCCTAAAGGAACTACCTTGTCAGTAGTACCAACGTCAGTAGTAGATTTCCAATGACACGCACATGTTGACTGTCTATAGTATATAACATTGTCTGGGGTATAATAAGTCACTAGTACTGGTGACTGTGCCAATAGTGAATCAGTACAGATACACTAGTGACATTTCCTGCAGGGTAGTTTTTTTTAATTTTTTGTGAACTATTTTGTCAATGTTTATATGCATGTCGGTTTGTGTTAGACCAGTGGTAGTTGTACGTACACAAATTTGCAACTACATGAGTAGTTCTATATAAATTCATTTAATAGTTACATGTGTAGGAATATATGGACAATTTTTATATGCATGTGTTTGTTTGTTTATATATTTGTTGTTTTTTAAAGATTACTTAGTACTTACGATGTAAATGTTTCTTCAAGAACATTAAATGTAGGCTAAAACACCTGCATTCTATAGTATGTTAAGGTGAAATATAAATACATTTTTTCTTTATTACATTTTGCAAATTTTGTTACATGCCTGAAATCATTATTCCCTTCTCATCTTTCTGGTTTTGCCTCTTTTTATACTCTTTTGACATAATTGTTATAGTGCAATATTTACAAAATGCAAAAAAAAACATGGTCCTTAAGAATTTAAAGACTAACATAAATAATATTATTTATTTACAAAATTAATCCCTTGTGATCAGTTAACGGTAAATATGATTATAATGTGTTATTTTTTTTATGTAGAATGTAGAACGAAGAGATAACTATCCTTCGCATCAAAAATCGTCTACCAATGGTAAGAAGACGACAACTAAGTTTTGTCAATATTTTGACAACATCTGTTGTCAAAATTTTGAATAAAACATTGTCAAATTAAAAGCAAAGATGTGAAAAATACCATTGCTGTCAAATTGACAACTAAATGTTGTCAAATAGACAATGTCCTGTTGTAGCGTGGTAGTATGTTGTCCAGCTTACAAGTCTATGTTCGCAATTTAAAAAAACATAAATTGCATAAAGTGAATATTAAATTAAAGTATAAAAACATGGAAGGTATGTATGATTGTTTAAAATGTAAGTAAACATATAGTCGAAATTCTTAGCATAGATAAAAAAAGCTCAAAGTCTCTTTCTTAAGAAAGCCTTGATCTGATGCCAAATTTTAAACAAAAGCTAGTATTCTACAAAAAAAAACACACAATTAAACAATGGCATTAAATTAAAAATATAATCATTGTATACATATATTTCAGAACTAAAAACTTACCTTAATAAATCTGCCAGAGGAAAGACTCGAGTTCAATTCGCAAACCAAAATCAAAAATTTATTTGTGATCAAAGATATGAAATTTTAAATATAAACATTGTTGACGGCGCCATAGTTAGAGTTGTCAAATTTATTTTGATATTTCTCGCCAAATTCAATGTCAAAAATTCGCCAAAGTTGCCAAAATAAATTTTTAAGTAATTAAAAATAACTTAAAAGATTTTGTTTATAGTGGTTGATTCTTAATTTTTATTCTTGATAAAAACACAGAAATTTATTGTTGATTGGATACGCTTTTCCTATGCGCATTTCACTGGTTGCTTAGGCCAGATCGTCAGGAAAAAGATTTTAGAAAAACTAAAGATATTAAACAAATAAAACTGTTAAGCAAATAAGAATTATAAGCAACAGCTTTACGTGTAACAATATCAAAGCTAAAACAAAAACAACAACAATAACTAGTGAGTTTATCTTTTCTTACATTCCCCGCCACAATTCGGTATTAAAAATATTTTTTATCAATCCTAAATCGCTAAAACTTGCAATAATGGAAAAGAGCCGCCATGATATATATTTTGTTTAATTTTTATTACAAGGAAAAAATGATTAATGAACATATAAAGGCACAATGTTAACCATGATACAAATACACAAGGTAGTTCCTCTTCGCTCTCACAATATTTTTTTTTAAGTTTATCGGAATTATTTGAAATTAGTTTTTTTGTAGACATTAAAAAAGCGTTTCAACGTATAAAAACATAAAATAAATTCCTTTTGGAAATTACACTATGGAACATTTTTGGGGGGTGAGAAATTCCAAGCCAGGGTGATGGTACTAGGTCAGTATAGTAAAACCCTCAAAGGGTTTGGCGTTCGTATGTGTCAGTTTTTTTTATCACATTTTAAATTTTTTCCTCATCTTGATGTTTTTTTGTTTAACATAACTCGAGAACCACTTGTCCGATTTTGCTAAAACAAACTCAAAAAAATTTAAAATTACAATTTCTTTAATCCGTTCATATAACGTTTTTCTTTATAATCAACAGTTTTGCCGGTAAAAATAAATTTGTGGAGAAAAAAAATATTATAATTATTTCGCCCTCGAAAGTATGCTAATAATTAGTTTAATTTATTTTCTTAAAAGTACATGAGAGCGTATACATATGTGTTTGTTTTTCTAATATTAATCATACGTTCAAAATTATGATCATTTAGGATTTTTTTTAGTTTTTATAAAAAAATAAAATTTTAATTTTAGAATTAAATATTAATTAAATGGAATATATACATCAAGGTCCATCTATCAGGTCTGCTTTCATGTACAAAAACAAAAAACGATTCTTTTTAGTTGTCAAAAATTTACTTCCACATATACAAAGCAAAAGGAAAAAACGTGTATGTGTGGCATACCATAAACGTAAACAAACGTATACATGCACATGTACGCAACATGTAAACAACTTTTGACAACTAAAAATAACATAAACAATGATCATCAGGCTTCTTGCGCAGCCCTTTTCAATGGGCCTTGATATACATCATTTCAAAAATATTATAGGGGAAGCAAAAATTTAATGCAAATAATTAATTTATAAAGTTTTCATTAATAAACAATTAGTTAACGGTTAATAAGATCTTTAAGCGCTTATGATATTATCGCTTTTGTTGATAGTTTCGTTTGTTTTTGTGCCTAAACATCGCCTATTTTGGTCGAAAAGTTTTTGTAAACATTTGCGTTTATGCGATTTTATATTTTTGTTTATGGAGGGCTGTTTGCATTTTAGCTACCGATATATATCGAGCGCTTACTGCGAAAATAACGTAAGCGACATAATTTTCAAATTTCGTTTTTTTGCATAAATGCCTTTATTGGCAACACTTGCATCGTGAATTTTAACGTTTGGAAAAATATTAGGACAATAGGATAACAATAATTAGTATTGTGGTAATTTTGTTGAACTATTTATGGTTTTAAGTCCAAATTTTCAATATTTTTAATCAGGCTTAAGTTCATCAAATTTAATTTTCAAAGGAATTAAAAACCATAAATAGTTCAACAAAATTACCACAATACTAAATATTGTTACAGCTAAGGCACGAGCCTTTTCAGCACAACAAGAAAAAGAAAGACAAAATGAAAAAACAAACAAAAAATGTACTTTGGACTTCAATAAGAATTATTAACAAAAATTACGAAAAAACAGAGGTAGAGGAAAAACTTGTAAAATCAATTAAAAAGGACAATCATTCAAAAAAGCAAATTTGGATCTACCAAAGGGTTAAAATACAATTTGGTTTAAGGATTGATGTTTGACTATTGACGTCAGCAGTCGTCGATGGCTGCGAGTGTAAGACGGCAAATCCCTAGTAAAAGGCGAAAGATTTATTCGACAACTTAAAACACTTAACAAAAAAAAAAAAAAAAAAAAAAAAAAAAGACGGCAAATCCCTCTGAGGAGATCGAGTGGTAGCGGTCGAAACATGTCAGGGTAACCAGTCGCCTGGGTTCGAATCTCAGGTCAGTCAAGGATGAATGATTATCAATAACAATTTTAATTAATTTTCATGTTGTAAAATTCCTTTCTTCATAAAAATAATTTAATTTACTTAAGCCTGATTAAAAATTTTGAAAATTTGGAATAAAAACAATAGGATAACGTTAACTGACACCACAACGACGCTGAAGTTTGAAGGTGCATTTACAAGGGGGAAAATAGATTTTTTATTTTGAGTATTTGTATAAATTTTGCTATTGAATCACAACTTTTGCAATAAAATTTGCTTAACAAATTTTAAAGTTATGAAAATTTCTCCAGGCCATGAACGTATATCAGGGGACTTAAACAAGAACATATGTAAACATATTTTGAGAAATAATACAGCTATTTTTTACTTAAAATATTTACTTGTGTATGATATCGTTAGCCTACTCGCAGGTGTGACAAAACAAATTTTTTTAATGTCATTAAAAAATTTCCATTTTTAAATTTTCAGAATTTTTTGATCATCACATTTAGATTTATTGACGATATAATAGGGAATAAAAATTTGAAAAAATTAAAGCAATACCTTCCTTAGTTTTCCGGGAAAAACTAATTTTTAAGAAATATTTTGGCGAATGAGCCCATTTTCCTTACTGTTATGAATTTTAAGTAAAACTTATTCAGAATATTATAGTACAGATAATTTTAAATAAACTTTGAAGGTTTTACTAAAATCGGAAGACAGTAAAATATATTTCGCTCTTATTGCAATATAGTCATATTTCAAAAAATTAAAAATTTGAAGTTACTTAAGCAAAAGCGGTCATTCTTACCTTCTTTATATGTAATAAATATTAGTATTATATCTCAAACTGAACCAGAGATATAGAAAAATATATTTTATGATTTTAGAGGCAACAAGAATATGGCTGTGACTTCGTGATGAAGGACTAATTTAACCATAATATGATTGCCGACGACAATAATATGGTTAAATAACCCATAATGTTCATATTGAAAAATAATTTTTCTCTGCTTCCAGTTTTTCAATTGCATCTAAAACCATACATTCTATAAAATATTGCAACAGACGTGTTTAAAATAGTTCTAAAAGTTCGCAAACGACTTATATCAAATAATATACATGTTTCAATAAAATGTAAAAATATTGTCCTAGAATTTCAAATAATTCTTATTATATTCAACTTTTTGAATCAACGCCGATCCTGAGTCTAAATTAAAACAAACTGCTAATGACTCTTTGAATTCTGAGCACACCATTCCAAAATTAATAGATATGGAAAATATATTACAATTATGGTAGTATTGAAGCTATTTTTATTGACAACTGCTCTTGGGCGGAACTTGTAAACCATTGGAGTGCAACAAAACATTACAGGCTGCATGAAATGTCTCAAGCGAAATGCACTTCTGATGTATTGAACAAATGTACACAATATAAAAGCCTTTTGGTTTCAAGTTGGTACATATGTATGAAATTCTAATAGTAAGAAGTAACCTTTTGTGTTAGTTATATTTTATGCCAATATTAATAGTGTATGTTTCTATATACATTTTTAGGTACACTCACAATATTATTACAGTAACGGACTGTAGTTTATTTAAGAAATATTCCGTTCAGTCATTTTTAAATAAATAAACATTTAAAATTCCAAGCAAATTTATTTTTAACTGATTCTAACAGTTATTCAAAAAACTAAGTGCATATTAATACGGATTTTCAGTTGCAGTTAATATTGTCCGTTGATTGAGTTAAATTCTTCTTTATGTAAAATTAAATGAAAATGAAATTTAAAGCAACGAAAAGCTAATTTAATTTTTACTGTCAAAAATTCAACCGCGAATTCCGTAAAAACAAATCAATATTCAGTTATCTTTTATAAATTAATTGTCAAAAAATTAACTACATATTCCGTAAAAACAAATAAATATGCAGTTATTTTATAAAATTTTACTGTCAAAAATTCAACACCATATTCAGTAAAAACAATTAAATATTCAGTTATTTTATATAATTTTACTACCAAAAATTAATTTTTACTTATCTATAAAAAATGAATTGCTTGTTTTGTGTAAGCAATACCCATTTTCTATTTGTTAAAATAATTTAGTTAAATACCTACATCAAATTTTAAAAGTAAAATAATTGCGAAGCCATATCGGTCATGCTGCTGGTGTCTTATAATTGAGAGTTCTTCTGTAAACAACGTGGTCAGTACAACAAAAGTAAAACAAACGTGTGTAACTGGGTAAGTAAATAAAAATATTCTCGCTCTCTCGCTTATAAGAAAAACAAGCGGACAGGTGTCTGTCTGGTATTTTTAGAAATTCGGCTCTTTTGTGGAGTAATCGAAAATTTAATAAAATAACTGAATATTTAATTGTTTTTACTGAATATGGGGTCAATTTGACAGTAAAAAATTGACAGTAAAATTTTAATAAATAACTGAATATTTAATCGTTTTTACTGAATATGGTGTTGAATTTTTGACAGTAAAATTTTACAAAATAACTGAATATTTATTTGATTTTACGGAATATGGTGTTGAATTTTTGACAGTAAAAATTAAATGAACATTTTGTTAAAAATAAATGAAAAATAGGTAGACCGGTTTTTAATTGAACTTTCATTTATTTTATATTACAATTTCAGTTAATTTTACGTACAGAATATTGTGAGTGTAGATATGGACTTTAAGCAACTTTATCCTAAAGCTGAGTGTTTTCACACAAATTTCAAAACGTTTTCTTTAAAAATAACCGCTGTATTTGAAGATGGCATAAAATATCATTCCAGCAAGCTCTTATTTAAATCTATTATTAAAATGGAAAACATAACCGAAAGTGAGTATTACAATGTTTCACTTTAAATCTATTTGAAAATAGCTAATTTTTTTAATTATTTATTTTCTTAGATGGTCGTTATATTGGCATTTTTTATCTTTTGCATAGTATTTTGATTCCATCGGCCACAATATTTAATGTAAAGGATAGAAAGAAATCATGTACAAGATTTTCTATTCGGGACTCACAGAAAAGCTTTGTAATTGACGGAGCCACAGTCGCTTCCTGTGAATAGGAGTTGCTTATCAAGTTTTTTTTACCTAAATTTATAACCTGATTTTTATTTTTTTATACGAATTTAATAAATTTAAGTTTTTATAGGTATTTATAAGTATTATGCATGTAATATACATATCGAGCCTTTGGTGCAATATCGTAGTAACTCAAAATTTAAATTTTTTGAGCTGGGTATGCAGAAATGATCTTTGGGGAAATATCTATCTAAAAAAAAAAGATTATGATTCCATCTCTAACTGTTCAGATTTTACAGTTAAAAATGTCTTTATTGCCTCTAGCTATTTCCAACCATATTGATATTAATATAAAAAAAAATATTTAATGTTATTAATAATTGTTCACATTTTTTTAAATACAAAACATTCCTCTTTATTTAAAAACTTGTAAAAACATAACTTTATTAAACAAAAACGCTTTCAAAAATATGGGTGAAAACTTCAAATGCATTTTTCTCAGTTCACGATTTTTTGAATTACTACGGTATTACAAAGGCTCGATATGTATGTATGTACATATTTAAATTATATATAATTTTTATAATAAATTATTTTACCTTGTCAATTTACAATCTTATGTTTTTATTTAATTTAAAGATTTACATATATATTTACTTTTGATGTTAAAAATAGTTTTTTTTTATTCGTACATTTTTGTTTAATAGATTTTTTTAATTTTTAACACTAAAATTTTTTAAATTAGAAAACATTAAACAAATTTAATATATAATGTGAACTCTTTCATTGTTTACAAAATAAAAAAAAAACTATTTTTAGCATTAAAAGAAAATTCCTGATGGGGCTTAGAAAACTAATAAAAGGGGGTAGTTAAAGCGAATAATAATTCTTCAATATAAATAAAAGAGTTATTTATAAATACTAAACTTATTAGTGAATTTAAATAATTTTTCGTCAATTTGAATAAAAAAATTATTAAAAAACAACATTTATTAGTTAATATGAATACAAATTCGTCAAAATTAATAATATTTAACTAAAATCGTTAATTAATTTGACTAAATTTGTAATCGATTTAACTAACATGTTGATCATAAATAACGAAAGTGTTTAAGGTAATAAAAAGAAAAATTTAGTCATATTAACTATTTAAGAAATTTTTCGGTTTTTACGAAAAACGGCCGTAGACTTGAATACCAAATTAGAAGGTTGTATAATGACCTACATTTCTTCATTTTTACACCCTATATTGCAGTATTAAGGTAAATTTTTGGTTCAGTGTAGAACAAAAAAAAGTTTATTAAAACATATCATTCCTAAACACTCTATTTAGTTAGTTTAAATTAAAAAAATCCTTACTTTAAACATGTCTTTTTAAAAATATTTACATATTTATGAAAGTATTTATCTTATTTTTTTCTTAACAATTTCCTATGAAATAATACAGATTATTTGCTTATCTTCTTTATATGCCTTGCTGTTGTTGCATAATTTAATAGAAGTGTAAAGTAAAATATCTACGTAGTTGTTAAGTTACTTAAACTAAATCATACACATCTGCATACAATCCAAAGTTGTTATAAATTGACTGAATACAATTTTTGCCTTCAATGGGCTCGTAGAAGTACGAGAAAAAAAAAACGAAAATAGAAAAGATAAAAATTCAATATTCAAGGTATAAAAATTATTTAAAAACGAGTAAGAAAGTAGAGTTGGCCAAGCTTAACCATATGATATCCTGCATTAGCACTTAGAGACAGATTTTCTAGGGTGGACACAATTTTAAACACATGGAAAATCCTAAACGCGCCAGAAGAAAATTATGTTATGAGCCTAAGATTTATATAAGAGTAATTTGTGTTGAATATTATATTTGCCGTTCAATGATTTTAGGGAGGGCGTTTGCATACGTCCTGTGGCCAACTTTGGACACATCATCCCTTTTTGGCATGATACAGTTAGTTGCTAACGTTAAAGTTCTTGTCGCCAAATCGTACTTCAATACCAATATTTATGAGGAAATTATGGCACTAGAAGATATTTTTGGAAGTGGTGTTTGTATAAGAACTGTGTTCAATACAGTTATTCGGTTAGAGGTCTAAGATTGCAATTAAATTTGTTTAAGCCAAATTTTATGTAAATACCAATATTATAAGATGGCTTATGGTCACAAAGACTCTATTACAGAAAGAAGTTTCTATGGGAAATATGTTTAATTGCAGACTGATTATCACAACTTTTAAAAGGCTTGGCCGTTATGAGAATCAAAAACCACACACTTAATCTCGTAAAATTATCTCTAATATTGCGTCCTGTACTTTGCGCACAAGGCTTACACTATAGCTTGCATTTAACTGCATATTAAAATAATCACGATTTCGATAAACAGCCTTTTAACAAAAATATGTGGAATGTAAAGATTTTAACGCGTTCAATTCAAATCTGGTTTCAGATTTTATATGCTTTATATGTAAAATTAATTAAGGCCCTAAGTCTGTAAAGCGCAACCGCATCGCCAAAAATAACACTAAAAGCAAAAACAGTGTCAAACAATTTGTCATAATTTTGTTGTTGCTTTTTAGAGAAATTCATACTGCGTTTTAAAAATTTCAACGCCACAAGATATGCAGCGTTTAAAATTTAAAAATTCCATATGAATTGGCAAACAACAACAAAATTTTTTTTTCAATGTAATTTTTGGCGTTGGTGTTGCGCTTTACAGAATTAGGGCCTAAGTATTTGTAAATATTTAAATACAATTTTATTTTTAAGTAAATAGCTAAAATTTGGTACACAACTTAGAAAAAGCATAGATAATAAATCGCTAAAATCTTGGACATGTACATACAGGGGTTGGCCAAGTAGGAATTGAAGACCTCAAACTATTAAACATTTTATTTATTTCAAAATTAAAAAAATAAGTATTGGAGGTGCTATAACATACTTGATTTTTTTGTAAAGATTATCGGCGTTATTTATAAAAAATAAAACAGGTTAATAAAGGGTTTATGAAACGGAGTTTGTATGAAAATTTATATCTGTTTATTGTCCTGTTTGGTCACCTAATATTTGGCAACCTTTGTAATATCCAATTTTCCTTCTCCTATATCCACATTTACATAACTACCCCGCAAATCATGTTGGACTACTTGATCCATTTTGATCAAATGGACTACTTACAACAAGTTCCGATATTATGCAGTCATGGACCATGTCATTGTTTAAAAAGAGTTTGCAGTACAACAACATGTCTTCGTTTTCAAAACTAATCCTATGGAGTATACCATGGTGTAATGCAAAGCAAGTCCTGCCCTAGGATATCGTAATGTTAAATATACCATATTTTTCCCATGCATTGGGGTTACCTTCGGACTAATCCTAGTCCTTTATGGGCTACATTTTACATGCGTGTATGAACTAGTAGCATTATTTGAAGAGTGGTCAAATAAAATTACTTTTTTATCAACATTATTTGAAAATTTTTTGTATGCAATACATACAGGGTAACCATTTGACCCTTTTTTTGTGGCCAGTGACTTTTTGTAAGACTGTTTTTTATCACCAACTTTTGCGATTTTTTTAATGTTGATGCGACCTTTTACCTTTTTTTTTTTTGTAAAGTTTCTCACAAGAAACAATTAATTTGCAGTAAATTATAAATTTTCTTATCATTTTTATCAAACAAAAAATTCTTCAAAAAAACATCGCCTCAATTTAAAAGCAATTCACAGATTTATTACTTTTTTACAACCTTGTCATGTATGCACTGTATTTAAGAAATTTTTCGCAAACTTTCAGTAAAAGTTTAATTTTACAAAATTTTTTTAGCCGTCTTGTGAAAGTAGAAGTTGTAGTAACAGATGGACATGCACCTATCTGTGACATTTTAACAAAACATGTTAAGTCAAATTTATTCTTTAAATAAAAATTATATTAAAATAAAATTTCTTGTTAAAACGAAGGAAAATCTGAAAATCGAAAAAGGAAATGAAGCTAGAAATACGTGTTCAGAGGCAGAGGAAGCCACCAAGTCTGAGATTGATCACGTTAACATCGCTGCAGGTGCTTTAAAAAAACGAAATATTTCGTGATATATTATAGCATATTATTAGAAGGACTGGAAAGTGAAGTATAAACGGCTTAACCAATACATGGAGTCAAAGCGGCCTTTTTGCAGTGTTCGTAAACAGCTTTTAGTGAACTATAACAATCAATCATCTTTAGCGACATGGAAAAACTAAAACCACATTAATTATATAAAATAGGGTTATGAAAATAAAAAAATGCAACTGACTGTTTTGTTTCAATTGTTTTTTGGTTTTGCTTGTGCGACTTTTCAAATATACCTAACGGTAACCCTGAATACATAAATAGCTGTAAAGATAAAAGTACCAAAAATATTTCTATATCCGAATTTCCGAAATGTTCTAAATTATGCTTGAGAGCTTCTTAAGAAGAGGAAAATACAATTTAAATTTTGTTTCTATCGATATAACTTTAGAAGATAAATGGGGTTTTCGTACCCAAAATGTAAAAATTTCAAAAAACCAATTTAATTTTTCATTCAATAATGATATTTTTTTAATTTTACCTTTACCTGTGTTAGATCAAGGGATGGGAGTCCACATACAAAATTGCTTAGGCTAGGCGACGATCACCCGGCCAGTCAGGCATGTCTTATATGAATAGATAAAGTTACAAAAAATGCTCTGGTTACTAGTGCTGCAAGTGGTGGCAGCTGTTACTTAACATTACAAGATGTAATTATCACTTAACCCTTTCGCTATATTGTATCCATATGGATACATCTGCCAATCTCCAGGTCAAAAAATTGGCTTAGATATCGGCATGTTATGGTTTTTTTTAAAATCTTATGAATCACTTTTAATAAAAAACTCTTGGATTTTTACAAAATTGAGAAAAATGTAGCATTTAAAAAAAACGTTTTTTTATATTTATTTTTTTTTGAATAAAGTTTTTTTATCTTTCAATTAAAATATATATGCCCATGTTAAAAAAAGCATATCCAACATAAAGAAAAAAGTTTATTTTAACTTTTTGCATCAATAGTTTTTTGTTTTAAGCCGGAAAAAAGCTGTGTAGATTTTTGAAACATTGCATGTATCCATATGGATACATGATATACACACAAAACATATAAAATAATTTTGCGATTGATGCTGCTGAGTGGTTTTATATTGGGCCTAGGCCTATTGCAAATTATGGACCAATCATCACGAAATATATTAGTGTGAATTCTAGTCTTATAAAACTGTGAAGTATTGAATTTTATTCTGATAGAATTATTTTTTACAGATTTAGGCGTAATAAACTGTTTTCCGGAAGTATGGCTTATATAGTAAATTAGGGTCCGATCTTCACGAAATTTTACAGTATGATTTCCGGTCGAATAGAATGTTTGCAAAATCTTATAGAGTTCCGTGCATTATTCCACAATTAATATTAGGTTTTTTTAACAAAATTTCTTAACCATAACCGAAATATGTATCCATATGGATACAGTCCAAAAAACACATCTAGGGTAAATTTTTTTCAAAACTGAGTATTAATTGTCGTTGCTAGGGCCAATAATAATAATAATAAAAAAAAAAATTGGATTTTTTAGTAACCCAGTAAAACTTGTAGCGAGAGTGTTAACCATATTTTTTATGGTTTTAAAATTTGCGTTTGCTAAGCTTTTATTTATTTTTAAAGAAACTGACAATCACTTCACTTATCCAAAAAAATAACTCGCACAAACTCCCAATTATAACAGGGAGTGGTTACTTACTAACACAGTTTAAAAATAACTTTCTTATTTACAAAGAAAACTTCAAAATTTTAAAAATTATCGTTTTTGCTCCAGTATTAACCATAACTTAGTTATCCAAGAGCCAAATTAAGAAATGAGTAGTTGTGGTGTGAAATGAAATGTTTCGAAGTGTTAGATATAATCTGCAATCAACATTTTATTGACATTAAAAAATAATTTTTGGCCGGAATTTACCAGTGTGAACTGCTTCTGTAATTATTAACTTACATCTATTGGTTGTAATTTCTGTACAGTAGATTGGATGTTGAATATTTATAATTTTGTAATGTAAAATGCCCATATAAGTCATCGTCCAGACGTGCAATTTTTTTAAATTCTGCTTTGAACTTGCATTTGGACACCATTAGAGTTTTTTTTCCCGGAGTTTTTCGATTCCCGGGAAAACGGGAAACATTTTTAAATTTCCCGGGATCCCGCTCCATATAAATAATACAAAGTAAATTTGTTTTAAATTAATGAAAAAACTTTTTTTTAAAAAAGCGTAAGGGAACTTGTTTATACAGTAAGTAAAATTAATGCCTAAATACTCCCTAAAATTAATTAAAGGTTGAAAGGGGATCTTGAATTATTATTACCTTACGCTTTTATATGTAAATTTCGTATCATTATGCTCTAGATACAAGATAAAAAGATAACATAAACATAACAATTTAATTCATAAAACAATAATAAAAACAAACAAAAATTATGGTACTCAAGTTTTGAGATCAAAAAGTAAATTTATAAAATAGATAAAATATTTGAAATAAATATATTTTATAAATATATTAACATTTTTTAACAGCTTAGGAAATAATATTAAGACACATTCAATGCGTTTAGAAAGTCGGCAACGAGTATTTTTCTTATTTTATTTACTTATTACCATGTTTCCGAAACATTTCGTTCACTTTTTTATTTCTGTTTCCCAGCACTTCCCAGTTATATAACCCGTCACAAAATGAAACAAATTTATGTTTATCACCTCATAAGCATATCGGCATATCTCAAAATTAATTTCAAGTTAATTAAGCAAAGTGTTCCTTCTACTTTCTCGTAACAAAACATCGGTTTTTATCTCAAACTGAACCGAAGTTATAGCAAAATTTTCAAAAGATTTTGTTATTCGTGCTTAATTCCCAGTTTTTATTATTGATAAAAACACTTGAAATTTATTGTTGATGGGATAAGCTATTCCTATGCGCATTTCACTGTTTGCTTAGGCCAGATCATCAGGAAACTTCATCCATTAAGATTTTAGAAAAACTAAAGATATTAAACCAAATAAAACTGTTAAGCGTATAAGAATTATAGCAACAGTTCTACTTGTAAAGCTTAAACAAAAGAACATCAACAATAAACAGTGGGTTCATCTCATCTTACATTCCCCACTACAATTAGTTGAAATTCTCTCAACATTAATTGTAGTTGTAAGTAGGTTAAGAAAAACAAAATAAAAACAGCAACAACTTACAAAAGATGTTGTCAATTAAGTGTTTTGTATAGTGTTTTTTTTATAGCAAAATATATTTTTAAATCGGTAAATTTTTAAAACTTTATTCGCATTTTGCCATTTTGTAGATATGACTTTGCTGCAATAAAGGAGCGATATTTTTGGATATCTCCTATTTGTAAGACTTGTCCATGAACAATTAAAATGTACTTCCTGCATCTTATTTTGAATTTATG
Organism: Pollenia labialis; assembly: GCA_949318255.1. NCBI lineage: Eukaryota > Metazoa > Arthropoda > Insecta > Diptera > Polleniidae > Pollenia > Pollenia labialis. The sequence goes on from OX439142.1 coordinate 117,455,035, forward strand.
TTCTTTATAAACTCTTCACTTCACTAAATTTATTAATAATCAACTGTTGCACGGCACATTCTGCTTTTGGTAGATTTATTGCGTCAGAAGACATTGATTTACGAACGTACTCACTTCATGTTATTGATCTAATCAACAACCCATCAACAGATGCTAATTTTTAGAGAATATAAAACTAAATTTCAAAGTATAATTAGCTTTTTGCTGAAACTATGAGGAACTTTTATTTCCCGGGATCCCGCAACAAAAATTCCGGGAAAACGGGAAAGAAAATAATTGAAATTCCCGGGACGGGAAATCTCGGGAAAAAACCCTAGACACCATGCAAATAATAGGGCAAGTCCACCCACGCGTGTAAAATGTAGTCCACAAGGGACTAGGACTTAACCAAAAGTAACCCAAACGTATGGAAAAACATGGTCTATTAAACATTACGATGTCCTAGGGCAGGACCATATAACCCAGCTTTGGATTATAAAGGAGTAGTCTAAAACTACTCCATGGTATACTCAATAGGATTAGTTCCGAAGTCGTTTAAAAACGAAAACATATCGGTTAAAACAAACACATATCGCCGCACTACCAACACTTTTTAACAATGACATGGTCCATGCTGCATTACATTGGACCAGTCCATGGAGAAGTCCATTTGATCAAAATGGATCTGGTAGTCCAATATTATTTGCAGGGTATTATGAGATTCTAGTCTTGCAATTTCGAAATTTAATCTTGCCTTTCCTACATATACACCTACAGATAACTGCATGTTGAAAAATGTGGGAATTATAAAACAAAACTTTATTTCAGAGTACATGCAACTGAGTACCCCATCCCAATCTGCTCACACCTCACACCTCTCACCAATAAACTTAAAAATAGCTGCAGCAAAAATTACAAGTCGGGACGATGACTAAGATATAAATCGAGTATTGTGCATATTAGCTTTATATAAAAATAAAAATAAGTCTTGTGTTTATGGGGGTTTAAAATGCACATACACACACACACATGCACAAACTTCGTTACAACCAACATATTTTGGGTATTGTAAATTTTGTTTGTTTGTTCGTAAACAACTGTTTATTATCGTTGTTGTACATTTTACAAAGTGTAGGTTAAATAATAGAGATTTTAAGTGAATTAAATTGAAACTTGCAGTTTAAAATTAAATTGCTTACAAACTTTAATTAGTGTCAGTTATTTAATGGAGCCCTATAGGGATGGCTACACTTAAACCAAACTCTCTTACATACATATATGGGCATGTATAAATGAATTGTTATTGCCACTACCCTGCAAATAATAGGACTAGCCCAAACACGCGTGTAAAATGGAATAGTCCAAAAGTAACCCAAACGTATGGAAAAACATGGTCTATTTTACATTACGATGTCCAAGGGCAGGACCATATAACCCAGCTTTAATCACAAAAGAGTAGTCTTTAAACTTCTCCATTGTATACTTATAAGGATTAGTTTTGAAGTCGTATAAAAATGAAAATATGTCGTTAAGAAACGAAGACATATCGTCTTACAACGAACACTTTTTAACAACGACATGGTCCATGCTTGCATTACATTGTACCTGTCCACGGAGAAGTTCATTTGATCAAAATGGATCAGATAGTCCAATATTATTTGCAGGGTAACCGTTTGTTTTTCCTTTACTACACACACACACACACCAACATTTTGTTTGAGTAAGAGTATATCAGTGTATGGATGTTAAAAAAGATTTTATTATACAGGACTTCATATCACATGCAGACAAAATTCTATTGTGAACTTTCTGTGTACTGTTTATCTATGAGGAAATTTATTAACTACATCTCACTAACAACAAACCATATAAATTTCATAATGACAATAATGCATATATGGGTTTTTTGGAAATATTTATGTCTTTATCGGTGTTGTGTTGTGTTGTGTTAGTTTTGTTCTATTGTATTAAAGTGATACTAGCTTTAAAAATAAAAATTTTGAATTTGACTTAAGCCACGAATGTCTGGTAAATGACACTTTGTCGGTGCAATATTTTCAATTATTGCTGTTTAATGTGTTCTTTGGTAAAATTTTGAAAAACTAGAGCCTTAAAGAAAATGTATTTATTAAAGACTTAGGCCCAGGCCCACGAAAATCGTTTTAAAGTTTGAAAGTCGTTTTAAAGTTTGAACATCGTTTTAAAGTTTGACTTTTTAAGGTTCGCCCAACCCGTTTATTTTAAAATGTAAATGTTTCGAATATCGAACAAGCCGGCTATTTTGGTATAATAAGCTGATAATTTTAATAATCTGTAATTTATTTACGTTTTCCTTGTTTTGTTGTAAATTAACACGTAATTTTCGTATTTTTCCAATTGTTATTTTGCGTAAACTAAAACTTTTTATGAAGAATATCAAAACAAAATGTCACAAAAGTAAAAAAAACAATTTAAACCAAGGCGAATTGACTTTCAGGTGACGTTGAAAACACAGCTGTGCTACTTTTTTTTCTTAATTAGAGAGAGGAACGTCAAAAGTTACTTGTATTTTTGACATATCGGCCAACGAAAGCAACAAAAAAATACATTGTTGTGTTTTTGGTGTTGTTACTTGTTGTAGTATCGACACCACCGTTTATATGAATTCGCCTTGATTTAAACGATATAAATAAAAATTGCGTGTGTTTTTGTAAAAAATCTAAAAAAAAAAAAATTTTTAAAACATTAAATTAATTTTAAATATTTTTGATCAAAGTGGGATCTGAAAATAAATTTTTTAAAAATGCATTGACATTTTTCAAGTATAATGGTACGTATCCACTTACTTGTTTTGGTCCACAAAACTAGTTTTGCTACTTTTGCTTGTGTGTGTGTTTTTTTTTCTTAAGACTTTAAGATATTTTTTATCGTTTTAGTAAATAAATTAAAAAATCCCGTCAATTAGTATTAATTTTATTTCCACCCCGTTAAATCGTAACCTCTATAATTCGAAAGAAATAGACGGTCCCTTGCGAATACGAATTATCGGGAGTCCACTGTATTTACCAAAATATCAATACTTAGCGGATTTATCTGCTAGTAGCGTAAGAATAATAAAAAAAATATAATATAAAGGTAGTAAATTATGTGCTTTTATATATGTACATATATGTTTATCTGTGTATTAAAATAAAACAAGGAAATTTCATGTTAGACACCTTTCAGACTCGGCAAGTTAGTTGCGCAAGCAACTTTCCGAGTACAACAAAGTCTGTACTAAATATATTTTTCCTTACCCCGACCTTACCGCTGACGTATACAAACCAAGAGTTGCGCAAGAGACTTGCGCAAGTACCTTGCCGAGTGTGAAAGGGGTCTTAAAGATAAATATTTGTTTTTCAACACATATTTTTTTTTGGCTTTCATGTTTGCTTACAACATAAATGTCAAATTGATTTCGAAAATTCAAAAACCAAAGCCAGTTTTTCAAAATTGAAACACTGACACGTTTTGCTCAAAACAAGTTGTTTTGCTCATAGTGAAAATATAGTATAAGACAAAGTTTTACTTTTAATAAAACAGTACTAATTTATTTAAACAAACAACAATTTAAATAAGTAAGGCTATGTTCACACCACTAATTTTATTAAAAAAATTATTTGCTTTTGCAAAACGTTTGGCTAGATCAAACGTCATTTAACAGTTTCTAAATAACATTATAAAATTATCTTCTTACAAACAGTTTTTTTAAACCGATAGAAGTAGTTCAAAATAAAGTGTGATCAATTTACTGGATACGCTACTTTTTGGATTTTTTTGTCAAATATTTATCAGGTCTGAACATACAATTTTTTGAAGTGTTTTAAGGATATGTATAGGAATAAAAAGAGATTGAATTTTTTATAATTTTGTTTTTAGTAGAATTAAAAAACGATTTTTTATGAAATTTTTCAAGTTTTCAGTCCATATAATTTATTTTATTAGTGCATATTTTGGATTTTTTGTTGCATATTTTAAGCGAAAAACAGGTATTTGCCACGACGAACATGCTGCAAGAAATTGCAGACGTGCTTCAACAAAATGTGAGTACAGCTTGCAGTAGTTTGCTTTTTTTACGAATGACAGTATAAAAATGTCTTGTGGCAAAAAAAGATTGACAGCTGCCATCGCAGCATATTTAATTAAAAATAAACAAATTAAAAAAAAGCAAAAAGAAGTGTTTGGGTGAGAAATTGGGTCCTGCGGCGCGTAGATTTAAGTTTCCAAAATACATTACTTGAAGAATTGCGGACCGAAGACTCCATGCTGCTTAAATACATTTTATTTTTAATTCAAACAAGTATTCAAAAGCAGGCTACTAAAATGAGATTGGTTATACCTCCCAAAGAAAAAAAAAAACACAAAAAAAAACCACAAAACAAAACTGAAAACAGAAGAGAATACCACAAACCGTTTACTCACGTATACCCGACTTCTTCTGCAAGTCTTCTAAACACTTGTAGTTCACAGCAAGTCGTTCAAGTTACTTCCAGCAAGCAGCAAACATAATTGCTGCAAGTAAATTCTGCAAGCCGTGACTTCTGGAAGTCGACTTCTTATACGTGTTTACACGACAAAAACTTCTGGAAGCAACTTCTGCAAGAAATCTTAGTAGTGGACACACGGCTTTAGCATGTTACTTGCGGAAGAACTTCTGCAAGTTCTTCCCGGAGTGTTTTCACTTAAAGCAAAACTTGCGGAAGTTTACTTCCAGAAGTAGTTTTTAGAACTTTTTACGACGAACTTGCGCAAGAAATTGCAGGAGTGTTTACACATTAATAATGTGAAAACAACTTCCAGTAGTTGGTTTTTTAAATATAACAATGTGAAAATGTCTTGTGGCCAAATAAGATTGGCAGCTGCAATTGCAGCATATATAATTAAAAAGAAAAAGCAAGTTAAAAAAAAGAAACAAAAAGAAGTGTTTGGGTGAGAAATTGGGTGCTCCGGCGAGTAGATTTGAGTTTCCAAAATACGTTACTTGAAGAATTACGGGCCGAAGATTCCATGCAGCTGAAAAATTTCATGAGAATGCCTAATGATGATTTTGAATACATTTTGTCTTTAATTAAAACAAGTATTCAAAAGCAGGATACTAAAATGAGATTGGCTATACCTCCCAGAGACCGGCTTTTAGTTACTCTACGATTTTTGGCAACAGGTAAAACACAGGAAAATGTTTTTTAATAATTTTATTCGTAAAAAAACAAAAGCAATATTTTTAATTCATTTTATTTACACAAGTAGTTAAAATTTAAATTATGAGTACGTTTATTTTGTAGGCGATTCCTTTCATTCGCTTATGTATCTGTTCCGAATCCTCGTATGTACGATTGCAAGGATTGTGTTGGAATGTTGCGAGGCTCTGTATCATTGTCTGAAATCAAAATATTTAAAGGTAATTATTAAATAATTTATATAAAAAACAATTTTACAAAAATATTTACCTTTTGCGTAGTCCGAACATATAAATAATTGGGTAGATGAATCTGAACTAAGTAGTATCAGGTCCGAGTTGTCTTCATCGTCTTCGTCCGCCACTTTTAAAATTGCCTGCTGAATTAACTTTTTTAGTTTACGCTTGCTCTCAGGTTTTTTCAAACCTCGAAGTTCTGAGGCTACAAAGTCACCAAATATTTGGCATTCATCGCATGGTTTTTGCATTATCTTTAGAGCATTTTCCAATACATCATCATGTTCGCCTTTTTCCAAATTGGTTTTTTTTTTGTCGTTTCGGAGGTACTGATTTCACTTTTTGGGATTGATTCGACGTACCTGCATCATTATCCAACGTGATTGAGAGCTCCTAAAAAGAAATTAGGAACACAAAAGCATTTATTAAGAAGTAGACTGCTCGAATCAGGGGCATATTTGGACCCGTTCCTAGCCCATGTTTTGAAACTGTATACAGTACTCTCCATAAACATATAGTTATATCTACATTCCAAATTTCATTAAAATCGGTTTAGCCGTTAGGGCATGACGAATGCACAGACGAACAAATAAATAAACAAACTTACACATAATTTTTATAATATATAGGTATTAAACTGTTTTGTTTTTAGGTTCCATCAACGGAATAAGAATGGCGTCAACATTCGAACGGGTTTCTCAACAAATGGAATTTTCCCAATTGCCTAGCTGCTATGGATGGGAAACATGTTGTGATACAGGCACCAAAGGAAGGAGGCAGTGATTACTTTAATTATAAAGGCACACATAGCATAGTGTTGTTGGCGTTGATTGGACCTAATTATGAGATAATTTACTTTGATGTGGGGTGTAACGGCAGAATTTCGGACGGGGGAGTATATAACAATAGTCAATTATCGAAATGCCTTGAACAAAATACATTGAGTTTACCAACTCCACGGCCACTTCCCGGTAGAACTATCCCAACTCCATACGTTATTATTGCAGATGACGCGTTTGCTCTTAAGAAGTATATTATGAAGCCATTTCCTTTCAAGGGTCAGCCGTTGAAAAATCGTGTTTTCAATTACAGGCTTTCTAGGCCCAGAAATGTGGTTGAAAATTTTTTTGGACAAATTGCATCTCGTTTCCGTATTCTTCGTAAGTCCATTCTTTTAAGTCCAGAAAAAACAAGAAAAATTGTTAAGGCCATTTGCGCTCTGCATAACTGTCTACTAAATCGTAATTCTCAATATGCGTTGTCTATGACGTTAGATTCTTCTGACTGCAATGATCAAGGTGAGCGCTCTACAGAAGGGATACCAGAATGGAACATGTTACCACTGGAACCACATACTTCACGCAGTCAAGCACAAGCACCGAAAAGTGTTCGCGAAGAATTTGCTGACTATTTTATTTCACCAGAAGGAGAAGTCGAGTGGCAATATAGGCATATATAATAAGTACATACTAATGTAGAAGTGAATATAAAATACAATGAAATATACATATATGTATATGTATTACTTAGTATATAAAAATTTAAACAAAAAAAAAAAAAAAAAAAAAATAAAATAAAAAATGGGTTATCGATTATCTTTGGTCGAACAATCGATTTTTTTTTCTTGAAGTTTTGACAATATTTTCAAGAAGTTTTGACAACAAACAAAACATTATACACCTGGAATAGACTGTTCACAGGCAAAATTGCGTTAAACTACAATCTACAACACTACGACATCCTGTAAATTGGAAAAATGTGTATTTTGCTGTACTTACCAAATTATCCTCAGTTTCTTTGGGTACATAAGTTGACATCATGTATTTCAAGGCATTATAAAAGTCCCATTTGCTTTCATATACATCTTCAGTGCCTTGACCGCTTTTTTTGTCCTTTCCTTTCTTATTTCTTGACCAAACTGCGTTCGGAGGTTGTGCAATTTCCTTTTAACCTCTTCTTCAGGCACGTCTATGTCATTGGATATTTCCTTTAAAGCGTTTTGTTTTTTAATTTTGTTTTTATAATCTTTTGATGACGTGTCCCACAATTCAGGGTAATTTTCTTGTTTTTCAATTAAAACAAGTATTTTTTCAGTACTCCAAACGAATTTACTCCCATCCATTTTCATAAACTTCTGCAAGTTTTCAAAACACTTGTAGTGGCGGGAAGTCGTGCAAGTAACTTCCAGCAAATAACAAACAGGTGTTTACAAATAACTTCTGAAAGTAACTTTTGAAAGTTTGCAACTTCTGGAAGTCGACTTCTACCACGTGTTTACACGACAAAAACTTCTGGAAGTTACTTGTGCAAGTAACTTCCGGAAGAAAACTTGCTAGTGGACACACGGCTTAAGAACTACAACATTTCCGCGGAAGCATCGATATTGAAAAAATTCATCAGTTTGATTTATTTAAACACCAAGAAATAAAAAACAAAATTGAAGAAATTAAACAATGGCATAGAAGGCTTTATATTCTGATCAACGAATTGACAGATATTTCATACAAAAATCATGTTGATATTACATACTATTTGTTTCTATAATTCCGGGTCTCCATGTAGCAATATTTATTGCGGCAAACGTCAAATTGGATTGCTCCATTAAAGTTGCGTCGAATAGACTACATACTGCCATGAGTGGCAATCCATTGCGCAATGATTGCTTGAGCAATTATTGCTCAGCAATCTGCAGTAAAATAAGTTGTCATTTATCTGACATTTAATTTCTCTGTATGTTTGTTTATGACAAAGCAACTTCACGTGTTCTCCAGCAACATAAGCAGCAACTATTGCGCCATTGTTCTGGCGAAGTTATTGCTTGTGCTTAGTAAAAAAAATTGCTGCGTGGAGACCTAGCGTAATGCTGAAACGAAATAATTTGAAATATATAATCCTGGCTCAGAGGTTTGGTTTGTAATTTGGTCAAAAATATGGTTGAAGTCTACTGCTTCATATAGATATTAAAAATAAAATTGGGAGAATATCTCAAATAATAGATTTTTTAAATTCTTATAATTTTTTTAAACCAAAGTTCTTCAAACATTCCAAGTCATACTAACATTTGTGAATTGTTTTGTTTTTATTCAAATTAACTTTTTATCGGCCTGCTAACTAAAAAATCAACTCTGAATTTTAATGATGCCACATTATATTGCTAAAAAAACAACACGTTGTCCATTAATCAAGGATTTTTTTGTCATTTAATTTTCTTTTTGTTTTTCCCTACACATAAAAATATTTTAAGAAAAGATAAACTCACTGTTTATTGTTGGTATTTTTTTATAATTTGCCATTTTAAAAAAGACAGTAAATTTATAAAAAGCAGCAAATAGAAACGACAAACAATATTGTTTGACATTAAACGGCTGTTTTTCACAAGTTGGCCAACGTTTGGCAGCTTGTTAAAAAGAGCTAAGAAAATCGTTTGCCAAAGGTTGGTAAGTGTATTATGAATAAACTTTTTGCTAACTTCATGCCAAATTTTCATTATGAATACGGCTGACAAATTTCATCTTGCTTCCAAACGCTTTATAATTTGAAGTTTTGGTTTTTTACACTCTATAATTTGAACTGGTAATGTAAATGTGTTCCTGTCGTAAATGTTGTAAATGTGTTCCTGAACCAACAACTCTAGTAAGGATGATCTCTCGTTTATTTGAACTTTTGCTCTGTTCCGTGGAATTTCAAATTATCGAGAGTCGACTGTAAACGTTTTGATTAAATATGGATAAAACTGTTTGTTATTAAGTTTTAAGCAAATATTGGAACATGGTTAATATATGTGACCTTCTCCGAGAAAAGGGACCTAGTGTGCCAAAAAACGGGTTTGGACTTAATAGTGGATTCTGATGCCTAAAAGGATGTAGAATAAAATGAAATGCGTTTTTCTCAAAACTTAATTTTCACACAAGAGGTCCATTTTCTCAGAGAAGGTCACATATATGTTAGTTTTTGTACGAATGAACTTCTAAGCTTCTAAAAAACTTCAGACACATAAATCTCTTTGCACAGCTATCAACACATGAATACATTTCCACACAAGCATACACTAATATCAATTGAATTTTTATTTTTACTAAAAAATATTGTTTGTATTTCTGATGTACGGCTTTAGGTTTTTTTTAATGCGAAAATAAAAATCTAGTTGTTCATGTGCCCGTATACCTACACAATGGATAATACATGTGTGTGTATGTGTGAAATAGTTCTACTTGAATGCAGCTCTATTGCGTATAGATTTGTATTAAAATCAATGCAAAATATGACTTTTTCATAAAAATTTATCTATTATAGGAAAAAAAGTTATTTTTATGCCAACGAAGGACATATTTTTGCAAATATAGTTTTACATTCAAATCCAATATCAATAGAAAAACATAGACACACATTTAATCTGTTATATACTTTTGGGTATGTTTGTGCGTATTGGTTTCTATTGGTTACTTTGTCCCTGGCTTTGATAAAAGTACCATGTGTCTCTTGACAACTTTTCGTGAGATACATATAACATTAGGTTTTTTTTTTAAATTTTGAAAATATTATATAACTTATTAAGCACTTTTTAACTAGTGGATATACGAAATTTAATAAAAAAATACTATCGACCAAAAAGTCTTTAAAATGCTAGAAGAAACAAATTTAAAAAATTGTCTCATAACTCCTTTTCATATAGTCACGGATAAATAAACTATTTTTATGGAAACATTTTTATTGTTACTTCGACCATATAATTGACACTGTAACTACAATTATTTAATGGTTGTCTACGATCATGTTATGGGTATGTATCGATGGCTTTCTTCCGTAACCATGTAACTGGATTTTTTCCGATTTTTTGAATTAACCGGAAAAGTTATCAGTAAATACCGCCTTACAATTTTGCAATTTTTTGGTTTGGCGGAATATCGGATTTTTTTCTAATTCTTGGAGTATAAAAAAATATTTAGCAAAAAGTTTCAACGTATTTTGTCTCTCCTGAAAAGTAGTTGTTTTTGAGTTACGAGATTGCGGAAGAAAAACATCGATATGTATCTTATATGTTTACAAAAAACGATTGATAAATCATTAAAATGTTGGAAGAAACAATTTTAAATGTCTCACATCTTCGTTTGTATTCGCATACGCATAGAAAGCATATACAAACTAATTCATCCATACTTTAATCAAGCCGAATCAATAGTACGGATTTCCTTAAATCAAGTACAGAACTCTTGATTCAAGTCCGGATTGTTCAACTGCGAAATACTTAACTTATCCATATTTAATCCCGAATTCGTACTTAAAATAATCCGAAAATAGGATTGACTAAGTTAAAAGGGAGGTAAAATTAATCTCAAACTGTCCTTGATTCAAGAATTTCGAAAAAGGTTTAATCTCGATTCGTACTTCAAATAATCCGATAGTGAGATTATATTGATTCTAACCTAAACACTTACCCCACAGAACTAGAGAGCATTTTATTATTTTACTTACTCGTTGCACATGTTTTGTTGTATTCCGCCCGTTGTTTACAAAAGAATTTTCAATTATAAGACACCAGCAGCATGTCCAATATGGTTCACGTAATCATTCTACTTTAAAAATTTGATGAATGTAACTAAATAAGTACAAAAAAAAGAATATGGGAATTATTACTTCTTATTTTACTTTTTAAACATGAAAATAAACTATGTATATATATTTTTCTTGTAGTGTTGTTGTTGTGTATACAACAAATTTTTTAAACACACGCGTATGTACGCATATTGGTTATCGCAAGTTATCCCATTTTGGATTGTTTTAAGTACTTTTAAGTATTATCCGAACTAAAATGTTTGAGTACGATTCGTACTAAATTAAGAAGAGAACACTTAAATTTAGTTCGAGTTTTTTCTTTCTGTGTATGCTACCATATAGTGAAGGATAACTTAACGAATTTTAAAGTAAAATACGCATATAATTATTTTTACTGCAATCATATAATTGCCACAGTAACTATAACTATACTATGTTTGCCTTTAATCATGTAATAGTTACACATATCTTTAATATGTTTATAAAAACGTCAATATTTTGCTTTAATGCATATCCATAGCAAGTTGCTTCTAAAATAAAAAAGAAAAAACAAAATGTTATTGTTTTAATTTAAACTTATACAGCCCAATTATGAATAAAAATTCCCCGGGAGTTTTCTCCCTTCTTCCATTTTCCCTATGTAAATTCAATTGTAAAAATGGGAAAAGGGAAAAACTTCCGGGGAATTTTTATTTTTGATTGGACTAATAATAAATGGTCATAATAAAAATTTACATGGTTGTGGTCAGGGGTGTCATGGAAATTGAAAACGTAAAACGAAAGAATTTTAAGAGTCGCTTTTTAATAAGATTTCTGTAATAAAACAATTTTATGACAATTATTATACAAATAATGCTCTATTAAACAGAATTGTTTAACAAAAATTGTAAAAATTAGATTAAAAGTTTAATAAAAAGGACTGCCAAATTCTTTCATTTTACGTTTTCGATTTCCATGACACCCCTCTATAAATGACCACAACCATGTAATATGATTTTGAAAGATATAAAATAAATTAATTTAATCATAATATGTTTGCAACAAAGAAAGTATAATTAAGAGACCACAATATTTCTGAACTTTATGCAACCACAAGTTCTCGAACTAAACAATTTTTCTCTCTGTGTAGCAGCAGTATTAAAATACAAATGAACGTATGTAATTTTATGGTAATAAATAGTTGTATAGCTGGCGACGGCGTTAATGACGATGACGTTGGTGCTGATACTGATGACTGGCACATATTTGTTCTAGTTTCAATATCTGGCTCTTTTATTCAATTTGTTTGTTTTCTTTTCACATTGAAAAATTCTAAAACATTTTTTTTATATACCAGTGAATTATTGTTATTGTATATTGAAGCTTAGGATATATTTCGATCTGTCGTTTGCACAATACATTCAAAAGAAACCCAACTATCAATTAATTATTTATTGGGAAAATTTATATGTTTATGTTTAAATTTTACCTTATATATGCTATCAAATTTTGCTGGGTTACTTCAACTAGTGACTTTAGTATTTTTCAATAACTCTGCTATTTCTGTTTTAATAATTGTAGTTTTTAGTCAGAGATAGTTATTGAATGGTGTATCCTTTTTTTTTGTACGAAATATAAGAGCCAGTGCAAGCATATACAAATATGTATAGTTATATTATATCAAACCGTTGCACTTGTTTTCTCTGAAGTATATTATACAAGTACTAAATGAAATATGTGTTTCCTAGAAATGTTTATTGAAATTTTATTGGAGACATCATTGATCTCAAAGTAGTTTTCAGTGTATTAATACTGTTGCTTGGCTTTTTACACTTACATTTCGGAGGAACGCATGTAAAATGTTGAAAACGTAAATTATGCATTCACACTTGCAACATCAAACATCTTCTATCACTCAAACATAACACCAATTGTAAAAATTTTTTTCCTACAAAAGTGTTAAAATGTTTAAGGAAAACCTCAGAATTGGCTTGAAATTCATATTGTTTTAAAATATAAAATAATAACACAAAAAAGACTTGCAGATAATGAAAACTTAGACAAATGGTAACGCTGCTTTCACAACAAATTTAATTTTGCCAGGGATGCCACATGATAATAAAATAGTTATTACCACTTTTTTAGTTATGGGAGTAAAATAATCGAAAGATGTAGAATGGAGTACAGTAAGATAGGAACATCTTTCCTATAATAGTCAATACACAAAGGATGTCTCAGTAAGAAAGCACTTTTTGATTTTAACATAAAAACGCGTACTTTTTGAGATAGTTCTGATTTTTATTTTGGATTGTAAAGAAGACATGTTCCGATTAATTATGGAAAAACAGATCCGTCAAATCTAGTATGGAATAAAATATCCGCTCTGAAGACATGCCATTATTTTTTTTTTTAGTTTTTCTCGACTTTTTCACAGATATGTGGTTGTATCTCACCGATGACGCATTGTATCTCGGTTTTGAGCTCAGCAATTGTTTCTGGTTTATTCGCATAAACGTGAGATTTCATAAAACCCCAAGAAAAAAATCGCAAGTCGTTTCCGTAATAAAAGTTTCATGCACAGTGTGGTAGATTAAGTTGTCTTACTGAAACTAAATGTCGTCCAGATCCATGCAGTCCAGTTGAGGCCAAAAAAACTGCGTTATCATGTTCATGTAACTAATGCCCTTCACCGCCATTGCAATGTCGGCTTAATATTCAAAAAAGTGAGGCCTAATGACACCGCTTGACCAAAATCCTCACCAGGCAGTTGCTTGTTGTGGGTGTATTAGTTTCTTATAGATTGAAGAGCCGAAAATTTGACAATTTTGTGTACTAACGAAGCAATTTATATGGCATTGCGCTTCATCGGAGAGCGGTCGCGGCATTATTTTCCAAGTTATTGTAATTATAATACGCTGTTCTTTTGTAAAGTAATAATCGAAATAATGATAGATGACAGCTGACAAATTGCAGAGTTGCCACTTGAACAAAAAATTACACTCAATTTTAAAAGGTGCACTCTTACTTATGGTGTTTTCTTTTCTACAAAAAAATACTACATTTTAAAAGGTGCATGTATAAAATTTCTTGCCGAACATGTAATACTGCAATTTTTTATTTGACGAGAACAAAACACAAAATTGGTTAGCCCTGTTTTTAACAGCTGATAAAAAGTTTGTTCTTCAATATAAAAAAAAATATGTACATAAATCAAAAGTGTGTTCGTCAAAATACAAAAAAATATACATAAACTTAAATTTGTTAATAGATTGATATTAAATAAATAACTAAATGAACAAAATGAATGATGAAATTCCAATTTCTTTACTTTGTTTCTCATAAAATATGTAAACAAGAAAATACCTTTGCCAGATTGCCCATTGATTAATACCAAGTTTTTACGAATTCTTGATATGACGTTTTTTTCAAAAATAATTTAATAACACCGAAATCATTTAAATTTTATACCACTGACAACCTACCATTAACAATGTAATGCTTTCTTTTGTTTTTACTATAAAATAATAGAAAAAATGACTATTAAAACTTAAAATTTTTACTGTCCTGATTAGAGGCGATTTTTCCCAACTTCGTCTGGTAACCCTATATATATAAACAGAAGCCATATTTTTACAGAGGATTATCAACACTCTCTTTTTATACGGGGCGTTATGGCATTTAAGTGTGATTTTTTTTAGAATAAAACACGCTGCCCTTTTAGAGAGCAAATCATTTTTAAGAAACGAACACCAAATTGCATTTTTTTAAATAAAATGTGACATTTTTTGTAGAAAAGAAAACACCATTAGACACCCTTTACGAGTTTTTTTGTCGGTTAGCATCTAGACAAATTTTTAAATGCTAGATAATGACAGCGGTCTGTTAGCAACACAAATTGTCCGTATACCTTAAGACGTTTGTTCTTATGAGCCAAGGGCTACATATAATCCAGAAAATAGTATATGGGTTGGAAATACTATTGGCTTGGTGGACATTTGCCTTAACCATTTCGAGAAATAATTCATTGAAAAATATTTGTTTTTGAAGTAATTTGACTGTTTGTCATTAAACTAAAGGCACAAAAAGCTAGTTATGATCTCAATATCTTTCGCTTTTTGCAGTGGTTTTCTGATTTTAAATAAACTAACGGTAGACGATCTCATTACCTAAAATTGTGTTTCTAACAGTGATTTTTGTAGCTTGGGAAAAAGTTATTATGCTTTGGTGTTCCTGTTTTTAAAGGAAAAAGTTAATGGTTTTAGGCCAATCATAAGGTACAACTAAGTACTTTGAATCGACACCACTGCTCTCATATTTCTAAGATACAACAAAATCCATTTTGTACTAAGTCCAGAAAGCAAAAATTATCAAATTACCCAGTTTCTTATTCAGAGAATAACCACAACTACTTTAAGGGAGTTCTTCCATTTTATTTTTAAACAATGTTTGATTTTTAAATAGGGATTATTTTTATGAAATAAAACCCAATTAATACCTTTAGACACTTACTTATTCCATCTATCATTCAAATGCATTTAACATTTCAAATATTGAAATATGTTAATTTTTAAGGGTCATATGCCCCAAACTTGAAATCCTGAATTCCAAAATTCCGATATTAAAAATCTCAAATCTCTTACTTAAACTTCTGTGCATAGCAGGTTTTCTGCTGGGTGCAAAGGATTTCTCCTCTATGATGTTACGAACGACAGTTTTGCTTACTAAAGCTTCTAAGATAGCGATTTGATGTCGGTATTGGGGACTTAAATATATAATTTTGAAATATCGTTCCATTTATGGGACTTTAGTTCATTTTTGTTTTGCCGGATATTAGGTATTTTTTGGGGACTTATTTAATTTTGCACTTGGGGTCTTAATTCATAACACTGTGCGACAAATGGTAGGGGTCAGTGATCGGGAAGGAAGTTCAAGCTACCAGGGAAAGTTATATCGGTTAAAAAAGAAGTTATACATGTCCCGGCGTTTCGCTGGGTCACGTCTAGGAATCGAGATATATCGATTTGAAAAATGGGCTAAAAAACATCAACATTATTATATAAACCTTAATTTAAGGGCTGCGATACGTCCTACGGATATGATTTATATATCAAAATATCGGAAATTTTTAGTAGAACATATAGTAGAACTCGGAAAAATCGGTTCAGATACAAAAGACCAAAATGTTTAAATACTGCTTTCGGGAACCATAGATCTCCCCGAGTCCAAACTTTACAACTCAAGTAAATTGTAAATTTCTTCTTAAACACGTCGGTATATAAATTTGTCAAATCGGTTAAAAAATGGCTGAGTTATACCTTACGGTGAATGGTATAAAAAGGGCAATTTTTGAGGATTCAGTATTTCGGTTATAACTCAGCCATTAATTAATTTTTTTTTTTGAATTTCGGACGAACAAATTTAATGAATGCTGCTATTAAAATAATGCAATGTAACTTATATATGAAAATTGCATGTAAAATATGATAATAATTACTCTATTTAAACGATTTATTTTATTCAAGAATTTACTCATGTATGCATGTATATTTTATTGTTATAAAAAATTTATCTCTTTTTTTTATTTTTATTTTGGCTAACTATATGTAGGTTTTTGTAGTTAAATCTTATAAATCCATTCTATTAGACACTATTTAGTAAATTTTTTCAAAATCTTTAGTTAAAAAAAAATGGAAATTTTCGGTTTCTTAAAAAATGTGTTATTTCTTTCAGTGTAATTTCCATAATATTAAAAATGCTTTGTAAATATACTTTTAATATAATAAATATAAATTTGGTTGAGGCATTTAACAAACACACAATAATTTTTTTAAGAGCTCTAACTTTTGCGCCCTGCCCCATTCTGAAATAAAGTAGCTGATAGGAATTTACGATGTGCTCTTATCTCTTAATATTAACCTTAAATTACACTAATGTACAATAAAAAAAAATACTATTTTCAGACCTTCTTCATAAGAATAGTATTTACGTGTTTTTTTTTTTTTAACTTTTAATTTTTTGTACAAAATAGATTTAAACGCAAAAATTTTCGTATTAAAAATTTTAATTTTAATATTCTTCACTTTTCTCTGACTGCGGGCGGATATTAGGTTAAGTTGGGGTAGATTCCAATTAAAATTATGACATTCTACAAAACACAAACTAACAAAAGTCTCGCCGTTTTGATTACAATATTTGTCATTTTGTAATTTTACTAAATTGCAAATAATTATAATTTATTTATCAATGATGAATATTGTTATGCATTATGTAACCAAAAATAATTATGGCATTTGTGTAGTATGCTAATGGCTAGGGGATGGAACTATATGCAAAAGCATGTTTTTCTTGAACGTTTTAATACAACTTAATTTTGTTATTTATCGGAAATAAGTTCCATTCACAATAGATAGCACCATTTTTACTGGTGTTTAAAATACAGCAACAATTTTATTTACAAACTCACACATTTTGCATTAAGAAACCGTTTGCAAATTTTGCCCACAACAGTATTACTTTTTTTATTATTATTTTTTAAAACATTTTACTTAAATTTTCATTCAAAACTAATGTGCTGTTTCCAGGTGACAGGCAATTGATTTTCTAGAAAAAATTTATATGCAAATCACTCAGTTTTTTGAGTGCTTTTCATATAAATTTTACTTCACAATCAATTGCTTGTCACGACATTTTTAATTTCATACAAATTGTTGCTGAAGTAGTACACACGGAAACAAACTAATGTAAAATCGTCGAAAAAAAGGTTTATTCTACAGTCTTGGTAGTGATTTGGTTACATTATGTTAATTTAACTTAATTTTACAATAACTTTTTTTTTTCATTAATTATATATAATTCATGTTGATTTAAAATTGCAGTAAAGTTAGAGCAAACTGTCATTTATATTGAAATAACAATCCGAATCACGTTGAATGAAAGATATTTTAAGTAGAAACAACGTGAATTTCATGTAGAATCAAGTTGGTTTGAATGTCAAATAACTGTGAGAAGAATCTTCAGAGACAACATATGCATTTATTTAAGAGTAATTCAAAACACTTACACACTTTATTTTCCTATAACACCTTTTTTCCTTTTTTTATTCCCCTTGGTTAGGAGAATAAATTTTCAAAATTTGATATACTATTTAACTAAATAATTTTAACAATAAGAATTCGGGAATTTTTCGTTTCTTTTTAGATTATTTTCAATATGAAAATAAAAAAAATATGTTTTTCTGTTTATAGTGTTGTTGTTTTTTTCTATCAAAAAACAAGTAAAACAGATTTTTATGTTTTCAATATTGAAGAATCTTATTTCAACATTTTTCATTTAAAATAAACATGAAACCAAGATAATTTTAATTAAAGCCCATACTTTTACGGGAATTAACTATAATTTTTAATCAACATTGCGCCATGTTAATTTAACATTGATTATTTTTTTCTGAGTGTGGACTCAACTTTTTAAAAAAAAACTAATTATATTTTTGTTCAAAAAATTAAAGGAAAAAATACGTTTGAAATACTTTGAGAAGAAATAAGATAGAAGAAAAAACAAAATTGTTCTCTAATTGTGAACAAAGCTTTACACTTCAATAAAATAATGCTTTTTTGTTTGACATATATTGCATATAACTTTGCATATTAAGTCTGCTACTCGGTTCAACATTTCAAGAAATTGCTGTCAAAATTATATAAAAAAATCTTGTGCAAAATACTTATGAAAAAAAATATTTATAGAGTCGTACTTTGTTCGTTTTGTGAACAAGTTACGAAATGGTTCTGGAAATATTAATATAAGCTGCACTTATTTCTCGGTGAAGTTTTATGAAGATGTTAAAATTTTTTTTTTATAAACGCAACAGTTTTCCGTCCATATTTTACGTAATTTTTAATTAATTAACTTAAAAAATAATATTATAAGTATTAATAAATTGTCGTGCTTGGGGTCTTTTTTAAAAATTTTGAGACGTTTATTTAAAGCAATATTTCGGCACTTCTTCAAGGTTTTGTCTTCCTTATTTTAAACATTTTCAACAATTTGTAACAAATTTAGCAATAACTGACATATTAAAAAATTTTTTAATTAAAAACAAGAAATATTCCTCAAATCAAACTTGATATATTACAATAAAAATAAATTTTTTTAACTTCCGTTTCTATTTTTATAAATTAATGGTGTTTTCTTTCTAAAAAAAATGTGCATTTTTTTAAAAAAAAAAGCAATTTGGTGTCTGTTTCTTAAAAATTTTGCTCCCGAAAAATATGAGTTTTTTAGAATAAAACAAGCCACCCTTTTCGGGAGCAAAATTTTTAAGAAAAAGACACCAAATTGAATTTTTTTTAAAAAAGGGACATTTTTTTGTAGAAAAGAAAACACCATAAGTTTCTAAAATTTTGTGCAACATTTTACTTAAAATTAATTCTCGACATTGTCGGAACCTTTATAATTTGTAACATTTCTAACATAATTCTACGTTTAAAATTATTTTCTGTGTTTAAAACAGTTGTATTTTCAGAATCTGGATAATAGTTTAGATAAGCATAATGAGTTGATAAAGCTGTTTTTTGTGATGAAATATTTCTATATTTTTGATCTGTAGTGCAATTCACTTACTTTTAACACTTTAAAAATGGTTAACTTTAACCTCACATTTTGATGTTTGCACTAACCACTATGTGATTCACTTACTTATTTATAACCACGGTAAACAGTTTTATATTTCTCTCTATTCAAATTGATATATCGTGGCAACTCTGCCAAGAGAAACATCAAAATAGGATAAAAAAACAAAGAAGAATAAAAAAACCAAGACAAAAACCTTTTAATTTAGAGATTTTAAATGATATTGTGCAAAGTGCGTAAATAATTACTAATTTTTATTATTATTATATTAATTATTTTATTTTATTATTTTATTAATTTAATTTTAATTAAATTAATTTGTTTAATTTTTGAATTTTATTTGATAAGAATAGGATAAATAAATAAGAAGCTCTACGGAAAATTGGCGTGTGATAAGATGTGGATAAATTGTAGGCAAAATACCTTACAGCCATATCATTTATCGACTTCACAGGTACTAATAAAAATAAACACTTTTCTAAGCGGATTTAACCACACCAAAAATGTTGGTGTTAATAAACCACAATTTGTTTTGTTTAAAATAACAGTAGTGGGATTCTGTATTTTTTAACAATAACAACAGTTGTTATAATTGACAACCTGTTTTGTTGTTTGCACTAACGATTATGTGATTCTGCAAATTGTTGTTAACGACATAGATACAAATTAACGTCAAGTGGCATCACTGTCAAAAAAATGGCAAAATAACCAAAAACACAAGGAGGAATAAAAAAACAAATAAAATTATTAACATTAAACAGATTTTTTTTTGTTTTTTTTTTAAGAAGATAAGCCAAACATTTTACTATTAAATTAAATGCAAATTATTTAATTGCCATTAACAAGTTATATTATTTTTTTTTGAACAAAAAATAAACAACACTAAAAACGTTGTCGTTTACTTAACACAAACAGCTGACTTAACGATAACAAGTGTTGTTTAAAATGTTACAGAATAGCAATATCGTTAATTTGCTTGTTTAATTTTTTAACAATGACATTTATTGTTCAAATTAATTACAGAATCGCACTACAGCTGACTGAAACAGCTGGCTTTTAACACCAGCAGGGGGTCGATTCTGGTTCTGTGAAACTGTGAAATGAAAAAAAACTTTTCATTTTCGTTTTCATGAGCACTTTTCACATTAGCACTTCACATTTACACAAAAGCCGATTCCCGTCCTTTTAATGAAAAAGTGTTTCATTCCATTGTAGCTGTGAAACTTTTGTAACTATATTAATAAAATGTAAAAGTCAAATGCAGATATCGAAGCTTAGGATTTTGAAACGGCGCTAAGCCGCAAACGAGTTTATTTGATGCTTGAGCTGCAAGCATTTATTTTTGCTAAAAGAGTTTTTTTGAAGAAAGAAAAAAATACAATTTTATGGCTACTCTTGTTTTATACGATATAAATTTTTTCAGTAAAAGAGTTTTTGTTGTTTTTTATTTTCATACATATGTACATGGTAAATATTTTTAACTTAAAATAAATAAGAACGATATTGCATCTGAAAGAGGTTGGCCTCAATGTTCTGCCCAAGGGCGCGCAAGAAATAGGAAAGGAAAAAATTTTACATAAAATGTGTTAATAAATATATAAAAACAACAGCAATTTTTTAACGGAAACAAATTTTTATTCAAAAAACAAGAGCAGTCATAAAAGTGTAAAATCGATCAATCAATGAGTTGACAAATGAGTTTTTTGGGTAAACATCTTGCCCGCGCGATTACCCCAAAATATTTATTGCAGTAAATAATTTTGGCATAAAACTGACATCTACGAAACAATTGTTATTGACTTAAGTGAAAGTTTCTTTTTAGGGTATTAAAATAAAAGCTTGTTTTTGAAAAAGGTTTTTTACTTTTAATTTATTTTTTAATAATTCAAATCAATCACATCAAGTTATTTAATTTACTTGTTTTTTTACACAAGCAAATTTCGCGACAAGTTTTTGCATCGTGTAAATTGTGTAATGACAATTGGCAAGATTTTATATCATAGTGCCGGTCCAGACCTGCAATTTTTGTGGTGAGAAAATTTGGGAGCGGAACTCATTTCACCAATAAAATCATGAATCTCTGCAACAAAAATTCCAAATTTGGACAATGAAATATAAATAAGGTAATGCCTCTATTAGTTGCTAGTAAAATTTTTAAGTAAAAGTTACTGCCAGGCCCATGATGTCTACAAGAACATTTCGTTCGCATTTATATTGAAAACTATAATAAACACCTAAAATTTCTTGTTGTTTTCAAAACAAATATACGAAAGAAATGTTCTTGTCGACGTCGTGGGCCTGGGCCTTAATTTCTTTCGTTTAAGCTTTCGAGTTATTCTTAGCAAGCCTTTTCATTTGATACCTATATTATAGGATTGCATTAAAAATAGCTAGACCGCCATTTTGGCTGTGCTGCTATGTTTGATTTAGAATGACGTTTCATAGTTTACAATATAATGAAATAAACAGGTGGCAGCACTACGCCAGATGACGATTTTTTGCTCCTGCATTGTTTGTCTAGGTTTATGTCAAAGTTTTGTTTATGTTTACAATAAGTCCACGTTTTGTGCTGAGATTATTGTATTTTAATAAAGTTTTTGATAATTTTTAATTAACATAAATAAGATATTGACTATAATAATATAAAAATTGGTTAAAAATTTATTTATTTCATCACGTTCAGCGGCACGCTTTGATTTTTGTTAAAAGTATTTTTTGACGTAAACGGTGATGTAATTTCCAATTTTGTTGTAATGTTGTATTTGTTGCCGTAACGATGACACCTACTTATTCCACCATGGTTTACAATGCATTGTCATTAAAACTGAACGTGTGTACATAATTTCAGCTCAGTCAATTGAACATATCTGCTTCAAATTGAGTTGCAAGGTTCCACCCAAACATACATTCATTGCAAGTTAAACAAAAGCTTTAGAAAACGACCATAAGCCCAAAAAATTGTGAAATCATTAACAAATAAAAGGCCCAATAAAGATTTATTTAGTAATATGTTATAAAATATAAAACATAAACATGTTGTAGGCGGCTTTAAATTTACTTTAAGCCGTCGCTAAACCTAAATTCTTCACCGCCGATGGTAATTACATATCTTCTTTGTCATTTAATCAAGTGTAAAATTATACAAATACACAAAAAATATAATTAATTTAAAAAAAACCATAAAAAAAAATAGTTCAACAAAATAACCACAATTCTAATTAATTTAAAAAATGTTAGGATTATTAGTTATAATGGAATTATAGAAATAAATTTGGAATGGTACAATGTAAGAAAACGTTATTAACGTTTTTCGTCAGTAATGTTTTTTATTTCATCAAAAATTGTCATTTTATATGAATATAATATATTAAAAATCTGTAAATATGCATCTTTTTAGAAAATTATTATTTTTATTTCTCTAAATTATTATTTATCGTTGGCAATGTCCATATTTTTCTCTAAATAATTTAATTAAAATTATTTTTCACCGTTGAAATGAATGTGTAAAAATATGACATAAATGAAAAGTTTGTGACACTTCTTTGCACTGTTACACAGAACAAGAATCACATAACTGTGAAAATGTGAAAACAATTTGTTTCATTCCATTTGTTCTTCTCATATGAAAACATTCGAATTTATTTATCATTTTTTCACTAAACGAGAATCAGAAACTCTATGAAAATGTGAAAAAAGTTTTCATTTCACAGTTTCACAGAACCAGAATCGACCCCCAGATGTCGTTAAAAGTGTCCTTCATTTTAGTAAATAGTTTACCAACTGTGTTAAAAGATTTATAAGCTATTTTGTATATTTTGCTAGCATATGTATTTGATTTTTCTAATCTTTCTGAAAATGTTGGTATCAATGTTACCGACTTATAAATATCTCTGTTCTGTAATACTATTTCGGTTATTTATTCTACAATTATTATGTTGTATTAATAAATCTGTTATTAATCTCTATTCAATTCTGAATCACTTTTTTTAGAACACTTTCTAAAAATTTTTTAGCTGTATTAATAATTATTATCTTCGGAGGTTTCGATAAATAATTAATAATGCTGCCAGAAGATGTTGGATTTTGATACCAATCTATTAATATCATATTTCCTCTTCTAATTACCAAGGTGTCCAAATATGAAAGTCTTGAATTAGATTTCCTTTCAATTGTAAATTAAATGTCTGAATGAAATGAGTTTAAAATATCAAACCTTTGCTCTATTGCCGATTCAGAAATTATACAAAATAAATCGTCAACACATTTTGTCAAGATCTTCGGGTTCTTAAATTTTTTTTCAACACATACAGCTAATAACCTTTCTATAACTTTATCTACTACAATTGGAGAAGCTGGCGAACCCATTTGAAGTCCTTTCATTTGAATATATGTATGTATGATATATATTTATATATTTAATTGAAAATAAATACTATCTATTATACAAAATGTAAGAATACGTAAGAATTAATCCTTTTCCATAGTCGTATGTTCCCTTATTATATTCCATTTTTCCTATGAAACGTTTGGTTTAAAAATTCTTTTCTATATGGTTTTAATATTAAATTAAAATTGGTTTTGCTTCTATTGAAATTTTTTAATTTTGAGTTAAAACCATCTTTATGATCAAGTGTGTAATGGAAGACATTGAGGTTATATAAATGTGAAAACACATATTTACATTCACAACAAATTAAATAAGAACTATTCAAATTGGGATCGGTGGGACCCATCTATTCAGCTTGCTTCAGTGGGGGAGGTTTTTGATCCCTATCGAACAAATTACATGTCGACTTATTTTTTCGCCAAAAAATATATTTATTGGGAAAAAAAACAATTCAAGTTTTAAACATAATAAAGTAAAAAAAATTATATTCAACATTCTTTATTTTTTCGAATTTATTCTATGAGCCAAATTTCAGTTATGTATGTATGTATGTATTTTATAAAATAAAGAATGTTGAATATAATAAAGTAACCTATGAAAGGAAATAATTCCCAGTTTCTATTTAAAAAAATTAATCATAAAATCCTTTACCACGATCATAAAAGATCAGTTAAACATTTGGAATATAAAAATAAAAAAATTAATTGAAATAAATTTGGTCAATTTGCACAGATCTGGTGTTTAAAATAATATATTTTTAAAGCAATAAAAACAACTAAAACAAGTGAAAAAGAATTGAAGGAATACTAAGGGAGAACAAAAAAAATTTATTATGGTTTTATAAATTTACTGATTTTTGTTTGTCTCTCTTATAATTATGCGGATAACATGTTTTCCACTCCTTTTTATTGTCTCCCGAGAGCGTGCTTTAAATTTTTTTCTCGATTTTCTATTATTTGTGAATATATTCTTACCGACACCGAGGTCTGATTTTACGGGCAATTAAATATATGCATATGAAAATCAGAAAGAAAACAGAAATAGTCAAAAACTATTACATAATATTCTATTAAATGATTCGTTTTTACTAGATATGGAAGAAAAATGTAATTCGAAATTAAAAAAAAAATTATTTGTTTTTTCCTCTCTGTTCTTAATAAAGTATTCTTTTTTCTTCTTTATTTTTTTTGTTTAACGGTTAAATTTAACCGTACGAACAAAAAAAAAAAGAACCGTTGTCGAAATATAACTATAGGAAAAAAAATAACAACAATAAAAATACTTACATGCAGGCCGCTGAAGATCTTCCGTGGTGCTGCAAAGTAGTGAGCTGAATAAATTAAAAAAGTTATTTTTTTCCATTGCATTTCTTTGTAACAAATTGCTTGATGTTTGGTTTTTTTGTTTTAAATTTTGATTTACTCTTTTCACGTTCGGACTTCAACCTTTTTTGTTGTTTTTTTTTTATTTAACCAAGTGGTTTTTGTTTTTGTTAATAAAAAATTCAGCGAAATTAATTTATTTTATTAAATTCGATTTTTTACTTACTTTTTAATTCAATTAAAACCATATTTTTCTTGGTCTAAAACAATTGTTTTTCACTTATTTTTTTTTCGTTATTTTCTTTTCTTTTTTCTTTTTTCTCTATTCAAAATTTAAACTTTTTTTCCATGCACTGTGCAAATTGACAAAATAAAACCACTACTTTACAATAATTTCATATTATACCTTACTTTTTTTTAAAAATGTTTAATTTTATTTTTTTAAATTCATTCTTATTCTTTCCTGATAAATTTTTGAGTTTTTTTCTTTAATTTTTTTTTTTAACTATTAGACGGCTTAAAATCTTTCCTCACATTTATCTTTCCGCATTTTAGTTTCTTAATCAACTGGCATTGCCAACATATGGAAGACAATAAGCAACTACGGGTGATTAAAAAAAACTAATTATTTTATAATTAAAACTGTCTTCTGCTTTCAGCTTACAAATTTCCTGGCCTCTTTTCCCCTTGCACAGATCTCTTTTATTATCCTCGGTTCCACCAATAAGAGATTTTACGTGATTTTATGGTTATTCCCAGATAACACAGTAAGCCACAATAAAAAGGTTTTGGGTCTTTTTTTTCTCAAAATTGGTATTGGATGTTCTATGTGAGAGTATATAAATAATTTAAATTTATTACTCCAAGGATAAGAATTTTATTTTATCCTGGCCCACAAAAGTTATTATATAAAATATTAAACACTATTTGATTTTTCGGTTCCTTTTTTCCTCTATTTAATTTTGTAAACTTTTGTTACCACATAATAGTCCGGAGTAGAGGTGTTCCTGATTACGTTCTATCTTACTTTTATGAGAATTCTCCCTAGCAACTGAAAGACAATTCGCCACCTCTGCGGCTCTTGAGACCTCTAGTGTGCGTTTTGCTATATGACATCTACTTTTCTGTATCAAAAGTTATTTAAAAAAACTTGGCATTACTCTTATTCCTAACGTTGAATTTAAATAAATCAAAGGGAAACAACGAACCCTGGTAAAATCTGGTGGCAAAAAGATTTATTTAATAGTAAAGGATATAACAAAATTTTTGGTGTAGAATTGAAATAAGAAAATTAACATAGATATTTTTATTCCTTTCCTACACACTTCGTTAGTTTCAACATAAAAAAAAAATTGTAATAATTTACATTTTGGTGATGGGTTAAGTATTTTGTGGCATATATTTCAAAAAAATAATTCGCCGTTACAAAAGCAAAACCAAAAACATCTGGTTATCGTGAAAGAGGTCGAGGGTCAGCGGTTAAGGTGCATGATACTCGAAAATGATGGAAATGTGAATGAGGCGAATGCAGAGCAAACCGCGTTGGAAATAAATTTCAACAAGCACGATTCCCAACAAGAATTTAATATAAATATAAGCAAATTGTGACAATTCCCAAAATCCGCATTACACTACAGGGCAATCTAATAGAAAGAAAAGAGTTAATCGAAACGCAAGTCGAATGATTGAAACCACCGTGCAGCGTATGCTTTCTGAACTTAATTTAAGTCCTTGGCAACGACAATCTCAACAACAAGTACAGCCACCACCGCAACAATTGCATCATTAATTTCAAGTTCAAACAGAAACCCAACCACCACAAAATTTTCAACAAAATAATATAGAATGTAATTCTCCTCAACTTTCTCTTCATAATGAGCAAAATCAAAATTCTGCTGCAAGTTCTAATCCCATTTCTGATAGAATTAGATTAAGCCCCGTTAAAGTAACGGCAATAATTCAAAGTTGGCTTCTTTGTGAGGAATTTTTATACAGAATTAAATGTTTGGTGTAGGAAACATTAAATGGTAATTTTAATGACACCGTACCAAAAAATGTACACGTTTTGTTGCCATGGAAGGTAAAAACTTGGTACTGGAGATACCAAAAAACAGTTACCAATATAGTTTGGGATTCGTTCTGCACAAAATTTAGGAAACAATACAATTACTACAGAACAACATTTAATATACGAGAAGAGCTTCATAATCGTTAACAAAAAGCATTTGAGCCATTTGACTCCTTCTATGATGCAATTAATAATATTAGATTTCGTTTAGCTGAGCCGTTAGATGAGGAAAATTAGGCATGAACTATTGTACGTTCAGGTGCGATCTATAGGAGATTTGAAACAGCTTTGTCCAAAACGGGAAAAATCAATAAACGAAGAAAGCTTTAAAAGGAATATTACCCATCGTTATCCTGCAATAGGGCAACAACGTTAAGTAGCAGCCGTGGAAAACAATATGGTTTGAAGAAAAGACCCGTGAAGTCAATGATAAAGAGTTGGTTAATTGTTCTAATTTCGAAGAAAATGCTTTAGAGGGTAAATTAGAGAGAAAGGTTCAGTGCTGGTATTGCGAAGAGGAAGATCGCTTCTGGGACATGTGCCTTATACAAACCACAATGCGTAAAATGTTCGAATAATTCAAAAACTACCGGAGTTTTTGCGGCAATCGAACAGGGATCAATTAGCTTTAAATTTTAAACCTGTTAAAATTATAGACGAGAACATAGGGGAAAATAACAAGGAAAACAAGAGACAGGAATTTGAAAATATAAAAACTTTAGGGAAAATAGATAATGATAATGACGTAAGAGATAAAAATATTGAATTATATAAACTTCGTCCTTTACATGAACGATTAATAGATTATGTTAGTGCAAAGTTTAAAATTTTTAATGATAATAAACTTGATCGTAAATTAGTAAGAAAATATAATAGGAACACGGTGCGTATGCGTAATTTTTATAATAAAATAAAGAATACCCAAAGTTTAATCATTTCTTCTATAATAAATTCGGATGAAGATGGTTGGTTAGATACGGGTGCGAATATTTCCTGAATAGGTAAGGATTTGGCATTGGGAAAATTTTCTGGTTATCCTGGTAACAAAAAAATTTTTTCAACGGTTCGTACTGCAGATAGTAGGGCACAGAAAGTAACAGGTTTAATAGAAGCAGATATAATTTGGATATAAATAAAGAAAAGGCATGTTAAATAATATAATTTATCAATAAACTTATAAATACGTTCACTATACAGCAAATGTTTTACCGTGCTCTTTTATAGAAAGAAAACAGCTTTTTATCAAACGTGTTTACTAGTGCCGCCGTCAGCATCACGTCCAACAGAAGCAGCAGTGATTTTATTAACTCAAGAATATTACAATTACTTGGTCACTGGAAATTATTACTGATTTTTAATAAGAACAATAGTGTTAAAACAGGGCAATACGCTACTTTGGGCAGTAAAATGAAGAAGGAAAAGCTAAAGAACGCAGCAGCTGATGCTGTCAAAAAAGTCAAAGAACTTCAACCTTGGCCTACTTATATAGAAGAACGAAATGCTTTGTAGGAAAAATAACAGCCAAGCCACGTCAGATTATTAAGGTAACACTTCCAGATGGAAAAGTGGTTAAGGGCACTTCCTGGGAGAGTACACCTTATCATATTGCTAAAGGAATTAGGATTAGGTTTGGCAGATAATACAATTATA
The DNA here is from genome assembly GCA_949318255.1 of Pollenia labialis. Classification (NCBI taxonomy): domain Eukaryota; kingdom Metazoa; phylum Arthropoda; class Insecta; order Diptera; family Polleniidae; genus Pollenia; species Pollenia labialis. The sequence continues at coordinate 117,484,029 of OX439142.1, forward strand.
TCCAAGGTAAATGGAGAAATATGGGATTTGGATCGTGTATTGGAAGGTGATTGCAGTTTACACTTACTTAAATTCGATGATCCGGTGGCTCAAGCTGTCTTCTGGCATACTTCGGCTCATATTATGGGCGAAGCCATGGAACGTATTTATGGTGGCCACTTATGAATATTATTATATAATTATGTTATTATTAAACAATTTTCAGAGAATATCTTAAATTACTACCCGTGTAATTAGGCTCGTATTTTTCTTTAATAAATGCACAAAATTCCATCCCTTCTAATGACCAACAATTATTGAGCTATAAAGATTTCATAACGATATTTATATTTATACTGAATCGCACAAAAATATTAGTAACACAGGTCTGCGTTAAAAAAGTTTTTTAAATAATTTCATATAAAAAATGTGGATGTTGATCTATATACATATGTATATCACAAATATAAACTTCGTTTAAAAGTTCCAAGTCACATTTGCGAGTTAAGGAGAAGGTTATATCTTGTTTAAAAGGCTATACAATTACGTGAATATAGATCAGCTAAGATCTTAGATTTTCTGAAATTCATGAGATTTATAAAAGTAATTTCAACAATAAATTTCAGTGTTTTTATCAAATAATACAAATTGGGAATTAAGCACGAATAACAAAATCATTTAAAGTAATTTTAACGTTAATGTTATATCACCAATTTTGTCATTTCGGAAGATGTTTTTTTTACCACAACAAATAACAAAATCCATAGTTCTATTTGATTATAAAAATGTTATGCATAAGGAACCGAAATCGGATAAAAACTTAATATCTTTTAATAAAAAAACGAAAATATTACATTTTCAAATTCTTCATATTTAAAGATAGAAATGTATGCATGACATACAATCTACACAGAAAAAATAGAAAATCGACTTTAATTAAACAATTCGTTCAGACAATTAAATATTTTACTAATTTTGCCCCTGCAAAGGAATTGATCATATCAATTAACGGATTTGTATTTTCGAGTCATGGGACACAAATTTAGTCAATTAAAAAATTAATTGCATAAACTAAAAAATACACCACACATACACAAACATTTGATTTTATGGGGTTTGATTAAAAAAATTAATTGCAGCAAACAAAAAATTAATTGAATAATTAATGTATATCAATTAATTATTTAATTGAATAATTTTTTGCAAACATTTTTTCTGTGTAAGCAAATTGATGTGATAGTGTTTTCGTGATTTTGTTATATGATTTTAAAGTTTTTATCCGATTTCGTTCCGTTATGGGTTAGAATTATTGCAATCTAATGGACCATACAATAAAATTATAAAACTGTGGATTTTAATATTAATTGTGGTAAAACACAAAATTGGTAAGAAATCATTAAAATTTGCATAAAATCTTAGATTTGATCAATTATGACTTATAAGTTGATCACACAGAAAATTAAATTAACATGGAGCAATGTTTATTGAAAATCATAGTCCGTAATATCACGTTTTACTTGTTTAACACAATAAAAAGAAAAATTCCCGTATTCTTTTTGTTTAAATTATTTAGTTAAATACATCAATTTTTAAAGTGATGATGATAAAAACCAAATCGGGCTATTCTGCTGATTTCTTTTAATTGTGAGTGTTTTTGTAAACATAGGGGAATACAAAAAAAATTAACATGTGTTACCGAAAAATAAATTATAATATTCTCTTTCTTTGGTTCCGCGGGTATGTGTTTAGAATTATTCTGAAATAAATACATATGTGACAGCGTATAGAGAAAGGCCCCTAAGGGTAAACAAATAATTTTTTTTTTTGATGTGGACAACATCTGAGCATTGAATGAGACCGATCGCATGCCCCAAAAAAAAAACCGGTTTTTACCCTTAGGTCCCTTTCTATTTTGCGCGCCACGTATGTTGTCTTAGGAGCTTCTTCCCACTTGATTCAACATGAAATTCCTGTTTTTTCAACTTGAAATAACTTTCATTCAACGTAGTGTTATTTTAATATCAATGTCATTTAGCTCTTACATCACTGGAATGTTTAATTAAGGGATGTAACTATACGCCTTTTTGCCGATACGACACCGGTACCGATACTCAAAAGAAAAGTTTGGCGATACCGGTACGAATGGTAAATTTAAATTCAAGGTACAATTTGCAAAACTCAAATTAAATTTGATATTATTAAGATTTTAAAAACAACGAATTGAATTTGAATTCATGGTAAAATTACCATAAGTTAAATTACTTTTTAAACAACAAAAGTGTTAGAGATTATTATTTAAAATTAATATAAATAAGATTTTTGTATTTTGCAAATCCGTTTGTAGCAGACCTTCAGTGCAAAATAGTCTCTCAGATGCGATAGAACTCATTTCTGCGCCATGTTCCTTAATTTTGGATTTAACATTTCATTCCGTCAGAACACAAGAGGAAATGCCTCTCTGGAAAAATAAGAAAATCTGAGGTATCTTAAGATTCGTCTGTAACTGAACCTCAGCTTAGGATGGATGGAGCATAGTCCTTTTCGAAATTTTCTCATACAATTTTCACAAACGCTTCTAAAGTCAGTTCTTGTTCTTGTCAGTTCGGTGACCGTGTCTTCAACACTTTTGGAATGCAGAGTTATGTTGAGTAGCTCAATAGAACGTTTTTCAATCTATTATTTTTGAAATTTGCGAGATTTGTGTCTCAAATCGTTCATTAATCGAAATTGGCGAAATGAGTGAAGCCATAAGCTTTGCGCATTGAATTTTTTGGTTTTTATTTTTAATATTCTCCCTGACGAACCTGCTTCATGTATAAAACTTGCTTAGTGTTCGCTCACTTCCTTTACTGCATCTCCATATATCTTATTGCTTAGCACATTAATGTGCGCTTGTTTTTTTGAATGAACCTTTATTGCTTCGCAAGATTATAAAAATGTTTTGTTCATATTGTGTGCAAAGCAGAACTGCTAAAGCTACCGGTCCACACCAAGCGTTCAATGCGTTTCTGCATATGTCCAAAAAGCAGAAGTGTCAAATCGTCTTGACAAACTACACAGCAAACATAGGTTGCTGCAAGGTCTGCCTTCAACACACTTGCTAGGTGAAGAATTCCTTCAACTGTCTGAGTCCAGTATTACGAAAACTTTGGGGCTCAGGTGGAACGCTGGTAACGACCAATTTTATTTCAAGCTCAAAGCTAAACCGAATCGTGAATTAACCACAAAAAGATGTGTGCTTTCTGAAACTGCCAAGTTATTCAACCCAGCTGGATGGCTATCTCCGAAAATTATAATGGCAAAAATAATCATGCAGCAAATATGGAAAGATGGCACTGATTGGGATGAAGATTTGAACACCCTTACTATGAACAAATGGCGCGAATTTCTCGATGACTACATACAAATTGAAGAAGTAAGAATTCCCCGTTTCATAGATTACGATCCCTCTTACAAAGAAGAGTTGCACGGTTTCTGCGACGCGTCGGAAAAGGCGTACGCAGCTGCCATCTATATTCGCTCCGAAAATGAAGGTTTTGTCACTAGCCACCTTTTGGCGGCCAAATCGAAAGTTGCCCCCGTTAAATTTGTTTCCCTACCACGTAAGGAATTATGTGGAGCAGAATTGCTTGCGAATATGATCGATTCTATTCAAGCGCAGCTCAATCTCAAAGATTTTAAACTTTACCTGTGGACAGATTCCACCATCGTGTTGGCGTGGCTAAGAAAACCGGCTCATAAGTGGAAAACGTTCGTCGAAAATCGAGTTTCGTCTATAATCGAAAAGGTAGGAAGGGATTTGTGGTCTCATGTCGAATCCAAAAGTAACCCCGCTGACTTAGCTTCAATGTTTGAATGTAGGCATGAAGTAGGATTACTTTCTACTTTAGCATTCGTCTTAAAAAAAGTCAAAAAGGAAACATACGCATAGAATTATTGCTCTCAGCTGTTATGCAAAAAATAAGCATTTAAAAAAACTGTTTTTTTTTTCAAAAAGATTAAAAAAAAATATCGTCGTATCGACAGTAAAATATCGCCAATACTGATATATGGATGCAAATGTCGAAAACCTTATTAAAGTATACCATACTAATCCTTATGCACACGTCTATGATAAAATATATATATTTTTAAAATTTTTATATTTATATTTTCGATTAAAATTAACAGTTATTTTCTGATTTTTATTTTTTCGAGCAAAACATAATTATTTAGTTGACTTCAAATGCTTTTTTTAATGTGTAACATCATTGGGATTTCGTATGGGTATTAGAATAAATATTTAAAGTCAACTAAATTATTAAGCCACGTGCATTTCTTTATAGAATAACTATTATTTTTGCTCGAAAAAATAAAAATCAAAAAATAACTGTTTTCATCTGATTTTTTTGAAAAAAGGAATAACTGTTACGGTCCCTGCTTAAATTATAATGAATTATAGTTATTTTAAAAGAAACTATGAAGAAAAATCACTACCGAAAAATATAAAATCAACCTTGTTTTCGACAAGTTTTCATTAATTTTTTCTGCGTGTAGGCACTTTTATCTGCTTAATGCCGATTATCTAGCCGGTATTCTAATTTAGTAGCCTTTCAAAAAAGATATAACTCATTTCAATCGAAAAAGCATTTCATTGTGGATGGCGCCTGAAAGAGAAGGATTAATCGGAAAACACATAAGTAAATAGTCCGCCATCTAACGGTTTTTTTCAACTAGTGCTTATTTCGTGAATGGTAACAATTAGTTAGCTCTTGTCTGATGGGACAGATAATTAGTTGTATCCTTCCGCTGAACGAATATGGTTGTGTATACGCTTGAACAATGCTGGGAAATATTTCGACATTACTTTGAACAGAAGATGCCGATTTTGCCAAAAAAATAATCTTTTCAGATGAAGCTCATTTTGATCTTGGCGGGTATGTAAACAAGTAAAATTGTAGCATTTGGGGCACAGAAAACCCACAAGCATACATTGAAAACCCGTTGCACCCAAAACGAGTCACTGTTTGGTGCGGATTTTGTTCCGGAGGCATAATTGGGCAATTTTTCTTCGAAAATGAGCAAGGAGTGGCCGTTACAGTCAATGGCGATCGTAATCGGGCAATGTTGAACGAATTTTTGTTCACAAAAATTGAAGAGGAGAATATTGGCAACATTTGGTTTCAACAGGACGGCGCTACGTGCCACACAGCCGAAGCTACACTCGATGTTTTGCACCCTGTTTTTGAGGATCGCATTATCAGCCGCAGAGCTGATGTCGTTTAGCAACCTCGGAGCTGCGATTTGACACCGTTGGACTTTTATTTGTGGGGTGCCGTCAAAGATAAGTGTTACGCTGACAAGCCAGAGACAATTGACGCTTTAACAGACAACATTCGTGAAGCCATTGGTGATATACAGCTGCACACAATCGATAATGTGCTTAAAAATTGGACCGATCGATCATGGCCAGCCGAGGCAGCCATTTGAATGAAATTATTTTCCATTATTAACCGGAAGGATAGTACTTTCAAATAAAAAAGAAATTTGAGAAAATATTCAGTATTTTTTTTATAGCATTTTCAAAAAAAAAAGTTATTTGGCGGACCCTTTACCTTTACCTCCCAATTGGGTTGTGCTACGTATCACGTTAATATTGTTTCCCTTTTCTTTTACGACAATTATTATAAATAATAAGATTTTGATAAAAAGAAACTTCCAAAAAGCGTAATTTCGTAGGCCTGTGTAATTATATAAATTATGTATAGATAAATAAATTGAATATACAAAATTATTATGTATAAATATTTTTCCCAGCATCTGTCAACGAAAGTGTTAATTAATGAAGTGTGTGCCCGTTTGTGTCTATAATTAAAAGCATATTAGTTGCAGATTTAAATCTAACACATAATCACCAAAACATTTTAAATGCAGAAAAACAAAAAAATTTAAATTGTGGTAAAATTATGGCATAAAGATATTCATTAAAAACATTTCAACTAATTCCATGAATATTTAAAAGACCAAAAACACACAATTTAATAAAATTTAAATAATTGGATTTTTTGGCAAAAGAACTTAAATGAATAATTGATAATAAAATTTAATTGAAAAATAATTCATTACAAAAATTCTTTGTTGCTTTGTATTTTTTTTTTTTATTCATACACTTATTCATCGAAGAAATCCAATTTTAGCCACATCCATTTAGCCGCACAATGATGACGTTGATGATGATGGTGTGAGGATGATGTGTGTGTGTGGTAATTTTATAAAAGTGTTAATTTAAATACTCATACATATACTTAACTGTATTAAGAATATGCGTTTAAAAGTGTTTGTAAGAGTGTTTATAGGATGGTGTTTAAGTAATATGAAACCCGTAAGTTTTTCTTTTCATCTTTTTTTGTTGTTGCCCCTACAAGTACAAACACTTTCACCTTTTGTTCATGTTTCAGAGAAGAAAAAAGATTCCTGGAGATGGTAAAACTCATGTTTGTAGTCGTTTATTTTTGTACTAATCTACTCTTATGTGTGTAATTGCGTGTGTTTGTTGGAGTTTATAAGGATGTGCGAATGCACGTATGAAGATATTTGCTGCTAAAACTTAAATTTAAAATTTATATTATGATGACATTATAATAGAATAGAGAACAATTTACATATTTTTTCCTAAACTTTTTTAAACAGTGGACCATTAAAAAAAAAAATTTTTTTTTGCAACTCAACAAATAACTTGGAATATACATACAATTTTCCCTTGTTGAAGATTATATAGTTTCAGGCATCCTTTTTCGATGTTAATCCCTATATATGTAACTATATACACTAATATGGATATGCGTTTGATTGTTTTTATGGTTGTGTGATATTTACGATCTTCTACGAATGCGTCTGAGCAGAGATCCTAACTGGTACAACGGGAGTTGGTAGCCCCAGGTGGCACGGCAGCTTTTTCTTCTCTTTGGAAACGCTTTCTGTCTGACTACAACGTGGTGGTTGTGGGATTGTTCGTCCTGAGGGAGGATTTTTCCTTGGTGCTGTTGCAACTCAACAGATGCTGCTAGCATTTTTCCAATAACATCGGAGGTTAGATAGCTCCAGCTCCTAAACAAGGGGAGATTGTATGATCTTGCCGGATTATGCACTAAAATGGCTGCCTTAGTGTGCTGGTTGTGGTTAAACGCATTGTTTGTCACCCAGTAATGAATATTGCACATGGAGTAGGTCCTAGGGCAGGTCCATCCATGTGAATCTTTTTCACGGCTATACAACTAGGGAACAGTTAGAGTTAGACATTTAAATTTTGAACAAATGGTTTGCTTATCTTTACAAAAAAAAACTTTCAAAACGTTGTCTCCATTTGAAATGTGGCTATGGCACCTGAAATATAACCACAATATAGATTTCTGATTATCCGAAAAACGGTAAAATTGAAAGTGTCTGGGACCAGTTGCTTTGTTATAAGTACAAGAGATCACTTACAAATTTTTTTTACTTTCTTAGTTCTATGGGAGAAGCGAAGCTGGTGAAGTATATCGAATAAAAAAAAAAGATGGTTTCGCAATCTTTTGATTTTTTTTACTGAAGTAAGAACTTTTTCTCGATAATTTGAATAATCAAAAAGGCTCGAATTTTTCCACAGCTGGCCTACCACATTTTTCAATATCGTCCGATGTCAATTTTTAATAATTAGGGCCATTAAGCTTTTCGGACGTTGCAAGGTACTAAGTGGTATAATTGTCGCAAATAAACTGTCCGTCTCCGTAGCCCAAGTCCTTTTATTATTGAATTGTGAATATAGTCTGGATTATTATCTGGTTTAGCCTCGGAAACGAGAAAACTGCATTCAAAACTCTCGCAGCAACCGCCGTGTTGGCATAAGTTGTTTCAAAAGTCTGCTTCTAGATACTTAATGCTCTCCCATACACGTTTAATATTTTAACACAGTGTTTAAGGCAGTTAATATCAATGGACTTAGAATTTCTCAAGAATCTAGAATAAAGCTACTTAATGGGGCCTTAGATAAATAACTTTTACAAAAGTTTCACACCGAATGACAAACTTCACCCTTGTTCACTACTACTGGTATGCAAACTTTCTAGTAAAAATGCCCTTATGAACCCCACTGTGCTAAAGAAAAAGTTAAGAAAAACTTTTTGCTGCTCGTTTAAAAAAAGCAACCCGTCTTAAAAAAATGAGCACAGGGCATGAATACGCCATCACACACATTCATGTAAGATGTTAACTTTTAATAACAAAAAAAAAGCAAAATAAACTAAAAAAGAAGAAAAAATTCAATAGTAACACATTCTGCAAAACTTTCTTTAGCAAGCAGGAAAATAAATAAAAAAGAACGAGTTGCTCGTTCTCGTATAAAGACAAGTATAATGGAATTTCCATGTAATTTTATACAATTGTATTATGGTGTTGAATTTTCAAGTATACAAAACTTAAACAAAGAACAAATTTAAAAAAACTTAATAAAAAAACAAAGAAAAACGAACATCAACACCAACTTAAAAATAAATAATTTATCAAAAAAACAAGAGGAAAACATTTTGCAAATAATTGAAAGATATACAAAAATTTTCTTTAAGCTAATGAAAACTATAACAAATAAAAATTTAAGCTGAATCTTTGAACTTATTAAAGAATAAGAAGCAACTCTCTAGCTAAATAAAATATTATGCAGTGTTATAATAAATATAAACTTAAAGAAAAAAAAAACTGGAACATATTACACATAAATAAAAAGAAGTTAGAGTGCTTTATTCGGCTGTGCCGAATCTTTAATGCTCTCCACCGACAGTTCGCATATTTCAGGAGTGCAATCTATATAATATCTATTTATTATTAATTTATATTTAGGAAAACAGACTCAAGCATTAGAAATGTAAAATATCACGATTCGTAACTGTTTAAGCCAAACCTAAATGATTGTCAGGAGGGGAATTTTTATTGGAGCCGTGGTAAGTTATGAACCAAAAAGCCCAAAATCCTGCAGAGTGATTTCTGGCATTAAAGAACATAAATTCAATACAGCGGTAAAATTACACAGAAAAAAATATCAAAAGTTATTTAGTAATTAAAGAAAATTTGTTAAAAATTTTCATATATTTTTAACAATTTTCTTAATTAACATGTTTGTAAATTGTCATATTAACAATTTCTTTCATATGTAGAAAATTATAAGAAAAAAAATAATTTTGTGTCAAAAAATTAAAAATAAAAGATAAACAAAATCTGGAATTTCGATCTAAAATCTTTAAAAGATTCAACGATATGATGATTATTGCGAAATTTAATCAATCTATACGGTAAGTAACGTTATAATCTAATGATTTATAAATAAATTTTATCCGTTCTTTTATAAATTATAGATTCTGGAATATTACTGGTATTGATCTATGAACCTCCAAGTGCATTTGTGACTTATATAGATTATAATGTTGTTAGTGATGTTATTTAATATGCATATGTTTTTTACTAAAAAAATTAATTAAGACAAATTTTAATTGCATCTTTTTTTTACTTAGTTAGCAACAAATTATTTTGTTAATATGACAAACTCACAATAAAAAATTATATTTAACTGTTAACAAATATTTCATTCAATATTACAATCGCATTGTTAAAAATATTTGTTGAGTTTTAACAATTTTAATTAACAAAATAATTTTTTGTATTTACAAATTTAGTTGTTGGTGCCTTTTCAATTAAAAAGTTAATTGTATTGACGAATATGGTATTTAATATGACAATTGATTTGTCGTAATTTTTTTCTGTGTAGTTTTAGTATTTACAGTGTTTATTGTTGATGATTTTTTTTGAACTTTGATATTGTTACAAATAGAACTGTTGCGGTTATTCTTATACGCTTAACAGTTTTATTTGGTTTAATATCTTTAGTTTTCCTAAAATCTTAAATGATTTTGTTACTCGTCCATTATTTCCCAATTTTTATTTCTGATAAAAACACTGAAATTTATTGTTAATGGGATAAGCTATTCCTATGCGCATTTCACTGGTTGATTAGGCCAGAGCATCAGGAAACTTCATCCAATTTTAATTATTTTTCTAATGTGCTGTTTTCACAACACAAGTGACTGTAGTAAAATTTATATGAAAAGCACTCAGTTTGACGTAAAATTTTTAACAAAGATGCAGGATATATCTTATTTTTGTCGCCTCTGCCAGAATCCATTGGCATAACCCCGTTTTTTTTTTTTTTGGAAAATGACAAAATTTGTTGTACAGTATAGTTTTATCACTTAAGCTGAAGGTCCACACCATGCGTAGATGCGTATGATACTTTCTATGCACTTTATGCGTTTCTAAATTCAAGTGACATGCCATGCGTTTTATGCGCCAAATTTTTTTTTTTTTTATCAGCTGTTGTGCTAATATGTTTATTAATTAAAAGCAATTTTGCCAAAAATGGAAAGTGTAATTGATATTTTAATAAAATTTATTTAAAAGAATTCGTAGAAAAGTAAGCTTTTATTATAAAAATATTCGTGGTTTTTCACGGCATTAAAAAGTTTCCAGTTCATGGCATTTGTTAAAAAAAAAAAATATAATAAACATAACAAAGATGACACTCAGAACATAAAAGTAATCGATAACTGGAATGGCAAATTTTGTTCGTGGTAAAATTGTGATTAAAATTAATTTTAATGTATTTTATCCTTTAAAGTTTATACAATCTTAATAACGAAAGCTTTTTCTCTTATTAAAAACCTTTTTAAATGCAAAAAATAGTAAAAAGTAATCCACCACACAAGCATATTTATCGATAACATTGAGAATAAAATATGATTTGCCATCCATGGCCATCAATAACAGCTGACTTTTTTTCACCACACATGGGACGGATACAAAAGTAGAAAGTAAACCTACTTTCATGCGTTGATACAACTATGCATTCTATGCGATTTTCTGTGTAACTTGTCATATACGATTACACTGATTCTACTTTTTTGTCAGATGCATAAAAAGGACAGACGCATAAACGCATGGTGTGGACCTTCAGCTTTAAACTGGCAGATAAGTTCGTTAATAAATATATTCGTTATTATTTTGTGTATTGAAAAACTTAAAATTTGAGATTGTGTTTACTTCCCAGTAAAAACTTCGCTTCCCAGTAAAAACTTCGCCTACAAAATAATGTGTGAAGTAATCAGAAAAAAGCAAAAATACTACTTAAAATTCTACTGAAAGAACCAATGAATTTTACAAGGGATGTCCCAAAATGAAGGCATTCACATTTAACTAAATGAAATGCAAGTCATTATTTTTATACCTTAATACATCCGAAAAGTAAGTAGTTATAAAAAGTTTAAAAAAAATAAGTGGTTTCACATAACCTTACAATTAGGTAAAATGTGACTAGTTACAATTTAACTGTAAAGCGTTCCGAAGCTCTTATAAGAACTAAATACACATATTTTATCAAATTTTTAAGTCTTTATTAAAAATAAACTTCAAATTTTATAATTTAATAAGAAAAAAGAATAAGAATTCACAACTTTGGTAACTTTTTTTGTTTTAAACAAACGTCTTTGAAGTGCCTGTTTTTAAGGTTTTTTATGGCTAGCCTCATAATTTTTTTAAAAGACTCTCGTCCTGTTTCATTTTCTGATTATGAAATATAGGATACCGGAAAAATAAAATGTTATTTTAATATTATACAAAATAATCCTATGTTAAAAACAAGCTCGAGGCCACAATTGATTTTTAATAAATTTGTATTCTTTATTATTTTTTGTTTTCAATATTTCCCCATCCTTTGGTTGGCATCTTCAGGAATCTTAAAAATAAAAATTAAAACAAAAACATAAATCATTGAAACACCCTGTAACACTAATAATTATTGTACAGAAAATATAAATATATAACAAACAGTAATAACAAAAAAAAAAAAAAAATGGAAAAAACTCACAAAAAAATACGAGTTTCAATATTAAAACACACAACGACTAATCGCGTTCACATGTAAAATTGCACTATTGATCCTTTCTCTTTTTATTTATAATATGCCTAAAGCTCTGTGCTACATTGTCCACGTCGCTCTTAAAGTTTATTCTCTTATGTTGTCTTATGTTTATTATATGTAGCATTTCCAGTGTAAGTCGTTTATTGTACCTCTCTTCTGTTTGTAATATTTGTACGTCGTCCAGTTTGGGTATGTGATTTCTTTCCGCACAATGGGCTGCAAGTGCTGTTTTATGTGTCAGTGAATTATTTCTACATTTTAAATCCGATTTGTGTCCTGCAATTCTTGTCTTTAATTTATTTTTGGTAGTACCTACATATACTTGATCGCATACGTTGTTTCCATCACCAGTGCACTCTATTTTATAGATAACGTTTGACTTCTCCATTTTATCCACTTTTGCTTTTGTGTTAGAAAACAGGGGCCTAATTCTGGCACTCGTGATCGAGTACTTTCTGAGTGTGTTTTCTGATCTTGGCGCTGTTTTATATTTTACTTTATTGAAAAATCCTGACTTTTCAATTCTTTCTGATATGTGTGGTATATAGTATGTCATTGATTTGTAAATTCGCGGTTCTACTTCTTCTCTTGTTGTGTTTTTCTTTTTCTTATTATTTCTTAAAAGGCTATTGATAATATTTTGCGGGAAAGAGTTTTTCACTAGGATTTCCTTTATCTTATTGATATTTTCATTATGAAATACCCTGTCACTAATCATAAGTACCCTGTTAATTAGATTACTAGCCGTGTTCATGATGATATGTTTGGGCTGGCATGAATAAAAATTGATAATTCTTCCAGTTGAAGTAGGTTTCTGGTACCAATCTATTTTAATGTTATTGTCTTTTCTTACAATCAGTGTATCCAAGTATGGTAATCTTCCATTTTCTTCTTCTTCAATTGTAAATTTTATTTGTTGGTGAAAACTATTAAGTTCGGCTGGGGTGTCGTCTATTGCACTTGTATTGATTATCCCAAAGAGGTCGTCAACGTATTTTGTAAGTAGTCTGGGTTTAGTTTTAAGATGTTGAACGCAATGTTTGAGTAATTCCTCCATTACTATGTCTGCTACAATAGGTGAAGCTGGTGAACCAATTGGAAGGCCCTTACACTGAGTGTAAATTCTATCTTTGTATTTGAAATACCTATTTTCTTTAATACAAAATGTTAAGACTTTTAAGAAAAGTTCGAAGTTTTTACTGGGTTTGATATATTTTTTGATGTATTGTATTCGAGATAGAAGTGTATCTATGATAATTTATAAATCTATCTAAATTTAAAAAAGAGAAAAGGATAAGTATAAGGATAAGTATTTTGAATTGATGTAAAGCTATGCGATTTTACATAAGGGAGATACAGGAACATACATATCGGTCGTTGCTCTGACAACATCAGTTATGTGCAAAATGTTGATATTTTTTTTATTACACCCTTTGATTCCTTTGTTAATTATACATCTACACACCAACTCGTTTAATTATATCTTTACTGGTTCAGAAGTTAACAAAAGGAGCTACACATAACAAGAAAATACAATATAATAGTCTGATAGCCAGGGCTGGGCAGTATTTGAAATACATGTATTTGAAATACGTATTTAAAATACAAATACGTATTTTGTATTTGTATTTTAAATACATGACGTGCAAGTATTTTGTATTTTGTATTTTAAATACGTGTCCTGCAAGTATTTTGTATTTTGTATTTTAAATACATAAAAATGGGAGTATTTTGTATTTTAAAAATATATTTTTCAGTTTATTGAAGATTGTTTGCATTATGATCTACCAAAAACTAGAATCGCTAAAGAACGTATCAAAAGTAGAAGCACCAGTAAAAAAGACGATGATTTTGTTGTTTTCGTAGATAGGGATGATAGTGAATCAAGGACATCAAATTTGGAGTTGGAATTTGTCAGTTTCCTCAGTGACAAGAGCAAAGACATTATTACTCTTGACAGCTATCCAAATATAAAAAGAGTATTATAGAATTTAATACAAGTTTGTGCTCATCAGGATCTGTAGAAAGATTCAGCAGGTTTTATTTTTTCTTCAACAAGAAACTGTTTTAGGCTACATTAAAAAATCTGATATTTATGAAAGGAAACAATTGTTTTGTTAATTAGTTTTATTTAATTTATTTTTTGGTTTGAATAAAAATAGTTTATTTCGTAGTTCAAATACATACAGGTACATGACGTGAAAGGATTTTGTATTTTGTATTTTAAATACGTACAATAAATGGAAGTATTTTGTATTTTGTATTTTAAATACATACAGATGTGTAAATATTTTGTATTTTGTATTTTAAATACATAACCTGAAAGTATTTTGTATTTTAAATACATGACCATCAAGTATTTTTTATTTTGTATTTTAAATACCGCAAACCATGTATTTTGCCCAACACTGCTCATTTCTGTCATTTCTGAAAAATTTAAGGAATATGACTTTTACAAAAAAGCTTTATAAAATACATTCCTGAAATTTAGCTCATAGAATAAATTCGAAAAATAAAAAAATGTTGTTTATCAAAATATTTAAAAAATTTTTTTTTCAAGAGATGTCTTATTTTATGTTTTAATTAAAAATGCAAAATTCACAACAGCCAAAGGATGTTTAACACATGACTTTTGATTTTAAAACTTTAACGGCAGTTTGAACGATGAACATGCCCATTAGTGTGTCCCAAAAAAATTTTTTTTTGGGGCTCAATCATAATTTTAAAGCTTATAGGGTAAAGTATTTATGAGATTTTTTCAGATTTTTCGGAAGAGGTTTAGAGGTCGCTCAAGTCGAATTTTAGCCAAAAATCAAGTTTGCCGTTCTTTTTTTGAGTTTTCATCATAACTTTGTCAAAAATCACGATTTTCTTCACTTCCAAGGAAATAATTTAAAAGAAAAATGTCCAAGCTTTTGCTTTTGCTTTGCTTAAAAATGATTTATTGAAATTGGCACGCAAAGTGCCATGACCTGCAAAAAATCTGAAAATCTGTTTCAGAAGTTATGACATTGATAACCAATACGTGAAGATTTGAACAATTTTACTAAAGGCCAGCTTGAAGACGTGCAACAAAGAGAAGCCTATAAAGAATTACTTTATCTGAGTGTTACTACTTCGGTGATAGATGTAAACCTTCTCCAATAGTATAAGTATATCAGGCTCGCTGGATGATGAAAATTTTATATTCTTTGAATATATACATTGTTCGAAACCAGCTGCAATCTTGCATGGACAATTCAAAAATTGATGCACTGATAGAATTTAGTTAATTTATTATAAGAATAATGACCATTTTCCCAATGTACCGTCAAACTGCCTGTTACTTAATGTCAACATAAATTTATAAGACCGACAAACTGTCTGTTAACAATTTTGGGTTTCTCAATATACCCACAAAAAACATGGTTTAAAGTTGACAATTCCTCTCAAAATACATGTAAAAGTTGGGAGTCAGATGATTGAATTTATCTGTACGGCAAATAAAAGGAAAATAATGGGAAAGTTGACGTTGTTATTATTGTATTCATCAAGTGTGTTAATTGTGGGAGTATATATGGAGTTATTAGTTTAATAAATTTAGGATGGATACCATCATGGCCAACCGAATCTGACTTTACATCAAAAATGGACTTCAGGACTTCTTCCTGGGTGGTATTCGTAAACTCAAATCTAGCCTGGTGTTCATGATTCGTAGTGCTAGTACAGAAGGCATTAGTAGAGTCATAGTATGTAAGATTTGCATCAGGCATTGGTATACTTGAAAATTCAGTATTTAGTTGGTTTACGTCAATTTTGCTACCGTCATGTATATAATTTTTATCAATACCTATTGAGCGGATTTCCTTCCATTTCCTCTTTGAGCTAGTGGCTGATTGAAATTTTTCTTTATAGTATTTACATTTTGCAGCTCTGATCTTTATGTTTACATTTCTTCTACTGATCTTAAAAATATTGTAAAGTTCACTGGTTCTAAATCTTTTCCACCTTTCATATGCTATATTTCTTTTATCAATCGAAGTTTTTATATCGCTTGTAAACCAGGGGTTGTCAGTCTTTAGCTTCTTAGTTTTAACCGGAATATATTTTTCATAGTATTGTATGTTATTAGTCAAGAATATAACCTGTTCATCACAAGATGGCATTTGAAATGACTGGCTCCAAGGAATTGTTGTCAATTCACTTTCCAGCGATTCAATATCAATATTTTTAAAATCTCTAAAGGTGATAGTTTCTTCTTGAGCAGTTGTTTGAAAATCATAACAAATAAAGATTAGATCATGTTTGGAGAAAACAGAAGCAGAAAGCTGGTCGAACAAGAGTATACGGGAAAGATTATCAGTAAAACATAAATCAAGTAGAGTGCTTGCGGTTGTTGTAAAATGCGTTGGTGTTGTATTATTTATCAAAGTCAATCCGATTGCATTCATTTCCTCCTTCAAAGATTTATCAACCATGATGTTAGCGTTGAAATCACCGGTTATGACTATATTGGTGTAATTAAGACTGAGTGTTGATAATTTTTCTAACAACGGTGTGATATTAATTCTATTGTTCGGTCTATATACTGTACCCAGAAGTAATTTTTGATTATTGTGTGATATTGTGATATTTTTCGTTGGGAAAAAATTTAATCGTGTAATGAGAAAACGGCCATAAATGTCAAAAATATCAATGCCTATGATACACTCCTCTCAATGATCTTGTTTTATTTAGGCGGTTGGATAACTACAAAATTATTAAGGCAACAGTTGCACGCCCCACGTTAAAATTTATTTTAAGTCATCAGTGGTACAGTATCCCAAAATTGCCTACCTTAGCGGTTTTTTGATAAACATATCGATACCAACACTTTAAGTTAAATGGCAAAACATCTGCATGCGAGAACGAAGTAGTAAATTTTAATAGAAGACAACCTTAAAAATAAAGAAAATTCAAGGATTCATTTCCAAATTTAGGATTATTTTTTTAAGCTTGCAATATTTCAAAATATATCCACAAAGTCGGGAAGCCAACAAAGTATTTCAAGATGCAAAGGACAAAGTTCAACATTTACAAGTGGTAAATGATCTGGCAGAAAGAGGTGTGGCATTGGCTAACACTTACTTTAATGTCACAACTTCTGAAACAGATTTTCAGAACCCCAATAAATGACTTTTAAACAAAGCAAAGTAAATCGTTTAGTGTCAATTCGTTTGTTTGGTAATAATATTGATATGATTTACATTTTAAGGGCCGATTTTGAATGTGAACCACACCTTAACGTCAAGTTTTTTCTGCATTTCATTTTGACATTTTTCAATTTTAGACTAACTCAATTTTAACCATGGCATGATACACAATCGAGCAACGAGTAGAGGTTATTCAGGCTTATTATGAAAATGGACGTTCAAAGCAAAATGCATATCGTTCACTTTATGATTTTTTCGGTCAATTTAATGATGAGGACCACATTTTCACCTCAGTGGATTCGTCAATAAGCAGAATTGCCGCATTAATGCGAATGATAATCCAAGAGTGATTGTCGATAAACCAATGTACCCACAAAGAGTGACTGTTTGGTGCGGCTTAGAAGCTGGCGGCATCATCGGGCAGACATAATTGGTCCATACCAGTATTATCATAATAGAAAGAAATAACCAAAACATCCTAAATAATTTGCGTCTTATTCAAAATCAATATCGGCCCTTAAAATTTAAAAAATGGGTATAAACCTGAAAACCGGTATAACGCAGGAACGGTAAGAGAAAATTCAAAAAAATTTATTTCTTAATTATTTAGAATAAAGTGATATTTCAAACTGCAATGTTAGTTTTCATAATTTTCATAAAAATTTTAAAAGTTATATACCGTTATTTACAAAATTTGTGGAAAAATTACGAAAAATTCTAATGTAGACTGCCTAAATGAACAGATTCATTGGAAAAACTTATTGTCTGTGTACACCAAAATAAAACTAGGACATTTTTCTTTGAAAATAATTCCTTCAAAGTGAAGAAAATCGCGATTTTTGTCAAAGTTTTAACAAAAACTCTAAAAAGACCGGCAAACCTGATTTTTGGCTAAAACACGACTTAAGCGACCTCTAAACCTCTTCCGAAAAATCTCAAAAATACTAACGCTTGAGCACCGATGAAAAACCAAATATTTTTTTTGGGCACACTAGCGCTCATCTATTCTCACTTTAAGTGATCAACGTACACAGAAAAAATTATTTTTCGAATTCAAACAAAAAATTTGTAGTATCAAAATATTTTTTGTCTGAAATCGGTCATACAAACAAATTCGCATATTCAAACAATTTATTTGCATTTTGTTTACTGAAGAAAAACACTGATTTTTTCAAACAAATAATTTACAGAATCAAACAAAAAGTTTACTGAAATTCATATAAATTTCAAACAAATAATTTTGTTGAATTAAACAAAAATTTTTTGCACAAGCAATGACGCGCACCCAAGCTATCACTGAATGAGAAGATGAAGGCAGAAGCAGAGCGGCGGCTGGGCTTTGAGACACATGTTTTGTTGGAATTATTTTTGTACGAAGTCTTGTTTATACACACAATAATGTGTTTCTTCATCACTCACTGTTGCTGTATCCTTTCCTTGGCTAAAGAAGAAGAAATGTAACAAACAACGGCAGCAGACCGACTCGATATGTTTTTCGTCATCATTTTATTTTTGTATTTGATGTATTTAAGTAAACAGTTTTCAAAAATTGAATACGGGATTTTGTTTTTCATTCTTTTTTTTCCAACTTTGAAACCAACCAAAAATTTATTTTGTTTCTTATAATGTTGTTGTTGTTTCTGCTGTTTAAAAAAGAATGAAACCTTTTTTTTACCTGCTATTTTTTTGTTTTTTTACTAATAACCTCGTCGCGCTATTTTATCATCTTTCTTCTTGTTGTACTTTTTTAAAGCGTCCAAAAATAAACTGTATGTGTTTTGTGTTGTTGTTCTTATATTTCACATAAAGAAGTGTTGCTTACGATCAAATAAAAAATACAAAAAACGACAACATTAAAGAGCGTTAAATATTTCATACAAAATTATGAAAAATTGAAACCAATAGCGCGTATTTTATATTATTGAAAAGTTGTCAACATTTTTGTTGGTTAAATAAAAATCAAACAAAAATATTAATTGAATCAGTAAAAAAATTTGTAGAAATTAAAAAAAATTTCAAACAATCGTTTGTTTGAAAATAATTCGGCAATAATTTTTTCTGTGTACCAGAGATTGCTTTTGCTTGTAAGAAATCATGATTTTGATCGAAGATGTCTTAAAGAAGATCTATTTATTATGCCTTATTAACGTTATTTACGATTTATGTTTTTTTTTGTTGGTATTTTTAATGTTAAAAATCAGTTGTGCGTCTGGATATGAGAGATCATATTTTAAATAATTTTCTTATTAATACGATTTCCGTATGACGTGCTAAATTCCTAGTTTTTCATATTTGATAAATACACTGAAATTTATTGTTGAGGGAAAGCTAGCTTCTATGCGCATTTCACTGGTTGCTTAGGCCAGCTCATCAGGAAACCTTTTCCAAAGATTTTAGAAAGGCCAAAAATATTATACAAATAAAACCCTAAAGCGAATAAGAATTATAAACACTCAAAGTCTTACTTGTAACAATATCAAAGCCAAAACAAAACACCAACAATAAACAGTGAGTTTATCTTTTCTTACATTGTCCTACAATTGGTTGGGTTCTTTCCGACTCGAATTGTAGTTGTAAGTGGGTAAAAAGAAAAAAAAAATTAAAAAACAAACTGCTTCATTCTACTGTCTTCGTAAGAAAACAACAAAAAAAAAAAAACCAATTTGCCAATTCAGTTTTTTTGCACGGGCACATGCAAGTATGTATATTATCAAAGTTATTTTCGGGAATACAAAATTTATAATTAATACGATTTCCGTATGACGTGCTAAATTCCGAGTTTTTCATATTTGATAAATACACTGAAATTTATTGTTGAGGGAAAGCTAGCTTCTATGCGCATTTCACTGGTTGCTTAGGCCAGCTCATCAGGAAACATTTTCCAAAGATTTTAATTATATAAAAGGCATTGCAACGCAAAAGAATTACATTGAAAGCAAAAACAAAGTCTTAAATATTTTGTAATTTTGTTGTTACTTTCTACAGAAATTCATGTAGCGTTTTAAAATTTTCAACGCCACAAGTTATGAGGAAATTTTAAAAGGCAATGTGAATTTCTGTAGAGAGCAACAACAAAATTACAAAATATTCATGGCTTTCTTTTTGCTTTAAATGTAATTTTGCTTTAAATAAATTTCAGTTTCTCAATAGTTTGAAATGGGAATTTAGCACATTTAAAGGAAACCTTCTTTTGTAATTCTTTAGCGTCGCGTTGCTTTTTACACAATTGAGGCCTAAGAAAGATTTCTGAATTTAGTTTTGCCCTAATGTTAATTTTACAATTTAAGTTGCAAACCTCTATTGTTCGTTGAATGTATGGTGGTATTTTGCAGTAACACGTGTATATAATTGATTAAACAGCACAAATAATTTAATTAAAAATACTCATACGTGCTGTGGCCCTCAACAAATATTATAACAGATTCCTGTAGTTATTCACACACAAACCGATGGGCACTTATGTAAAAAAAACGCATACTGGCTCAACATCACATCCATCCAATATTTATTCTATAAAAGGAATGTAAAACGAAATTAATAAAATGTACCAATGGGAAATAGTTAACCTTGATGTGGCCGACATTACAGTTCTGCACTAAATGATGCATTATATTTTAACTTTAAAGACATTTTTTCACAGCAAACTTTGTTGGACAAGTCATTTAAACAGCTTAACAAAGGACTCAGATAAAGACGTCAATTATTTTGACGAACTAAATAAATTGGCAATATACTATTTATTATCGTATTTAAACTTCGTTGGCGAAATAAAAATATTCAACTTTAAAGTACTTTAATTTATTAAGTTAAATCAGTACTTTTCTTCTATTGTTCATTTCACAATATGATTCATCCCCGATTTGGACAAACGTTTTTGTAAAATATTGCGATTGTTGTAATAAAAATATTTGTTTTATTTTATAATTAAAATAAATGCTGCTTTAAAAAAATTCATTATTTGTAACAATGTTTTTTCCTGTTTTTTTTCGTATAATTTGTTTCATTTTTCATTGTTTTTTTCTACTCGTTTTAACATGCTAAACAATTTTGTGCTTTTTATTACATTTTGTAATTGGCATTAGTTTATAATTTGATTGTTTGTGGTTAAGGTAAATTAAATTTTTATTTAAACCTTTTTTAGGCAAAATCAAATCAGTGTGGTTTTAAAAATTAACTCAGTTTGTTGAAGATAATTTAAATTAATTTTTAAATTTATACTGCTCTTATTTAGTTTTGAAATTGTATTGAGCCTTTTAAACTTAAAAATTGTGTACATAAAAGCCAATTTTAAAAGGGCATGTCTTCGAGTTATTTTATTTGTCCTTATTTTGAAGTTTACAAAATCTTTGGTGTATGTGGTTTAGTTCGAATGATTCCGTTACGATCTTAATCAATCTTAAAGATAACTTCGTCTTTGGTCTCTTACAGTACTTAACTCTCGGCTTCAACAGCAATTTGTGATGTCTTTCTTATCTATATGTTGTAGGTAAAATCAATGTAAAATGAAGTATGAAACAAATAAAAATTTCTTAAAAACCCGGTTAACTAATTTATCTTTTTAATCAGACTAAAAATCCGTTTATTTTGAAATGTTAAAAATTAACTGAATTTTTTTTTTAAATAACAAAAAAAAACTTTGGGGGTAATTTTGTTGTTCACTTCACCTTGCGTTGAGAAAATTACCCCCTTAATATTTTAAATGAACAGAAATTAATTCGCCTTTTGTAACCTTAAAAGTTTAGTTTATTTTGGTTTAGTTTTAACTAAACGGAAAACGTTTAAAATGAACTACAAACAGTTAATGTAAAACTTTTTTGAGTATCGGCGATATTTTACTTTCGATACGACAATTTTTTTTATATAGTTTTCTAGAACAAACAATTAAATTTTCAATCCTTATTTTTTGCACATCAACTAAAAGCAACAAAAAATTTAAAAGCAGCGAATAAAATCAAACGGAATTATAATTTGTATTATAGTTCTGAAGCTGGAGGTCTGTCCACACGACGCGTTTTATTTGTATGTTTTATTTTTGACCTGTTGCAAGAAACATGCTGAAGTAGAACTTAATCCTACTTCATGATTTCGATACGTATAGGCATTTTACGCGTTTGCTTTGTAACTTGTCAATATAATTTTACAATAAAACTTTTTGGACAGTTGCATAAACGCTTGTTGTGGACCTGCAGCTTGAGCCGTTTTGCTTTGCACCATAGTAGTGTAATATTCTCTGATTAATAAATTGTGTACGTCTTTGTACGTTTTAGGATTTTTCTGCTTATTTTTAATAATTTTTATGAGAATTTAAATCAAATTTTGAGTTACTTCGAAGATACCACAATATCCATTATTAAAACCACAGCTACAATGTCTGACGCTATGCCGGTAGTTAACTGTGTTCGCACACTATTAGAAAATATATGAATTGAATCAATTGAGGTACAGAATTGTTTTGAGTCCCGTACTAAATTAATTGCCAATTTCAATCAATGAAAGATTTGAGAAACACAGCTCGAAAATTTCAGGGACAATATATCGAAAAAACTTTTTATTAAGCTACCTTACATGACTCTTCATTCCGGGAGACAATTTTCACCTTCAGGTCTGCTTCAAACGAATTTGTGAAACTATGTGGACAAAAGTTTACAATGCTTTGGTTTTTTTAATAAAAATCTGATTAAAATTAATTTTAAATATTTTTAATCTCTTACGCTATTTTTGTTTAATAAATAATAACATTTTTTCTAGTTTAAAATTTAAAATCAAATTAATACCAATTAAAAATATCAATATTTTGTTACACATTAGTTTTCTTTGAATTTAAATTTAATTTTCGAATCAATATCGGTATCGCCGATATTTCTTTTTAAGTATCGGCACAAATTCGTATCGTTACATCCCTAGTCTTAACACAAGCAAAAACACCGGCAGAATAACTGCTTCAAATTGCTAATGTCCAATTTTATATCTTAAAGTGGTAGACTCGTACATATCATAGAATATAAATTGAAAAATATACTGAAAAGAGGTTGTGTGTTATTTTCATACCGTAGAAAAAGCTAAGCGCTTAAATAAAAATATTAATTAATCACATTCTTTAAAAGCAAGTCATTATTCAGTTTTATTTCTTTGTAGTGTTTTAAATTTTTATTATTAATATATGTTTTTTTATGTTTTGTACCATTTAAATGAAATAACTCTAAAGAAGATGTCTATTAAATTTGACAACCTGTTGCCACGGCAATAATTGCCAAACTTATTGCCCTTTTTTTTGGGGGAGAGTCATGACTCTGTATTTTGTTAGGGAAAAGTTAAGAAAGACATACGGGTTAGATAAACAGGTTCTTAATGTGAATTTGAAAGATTTGTAGAAGTTGAATTTTTATGGCTTCCCGCACCAGTGTGTTTATAAGGCTATTTGTTTCGTATGTAATACCAAGAAGGATTCATTAGAGAACCGAATGTTAAATATCATGTATTTCTTTGAGTAATTCTGAATCAATTTACTATATCTTTCTATTTATCCATCTACCTGTCTGCTAAAAACATGTTCACTTACAAACGGTTTAAAAGAAAGCAATTATTTTGAATCGGTCCATAATTCCCAATAGAATTTATGATAAGTCCATTCATAAGCCAAAGTTGATTAAAACTTTCGAAACTTTCTTCGGGGCAAGTCTGTTTCTAGGTAGGTTTTCATTAATCGTTAGGGATAACATTTTTTGTACATTAT
Source organism: Pollenia labialis (assembly GCA_949318255.1). NCBI lineage: Eukaryota > Metazoa > Arthropoda > Insecta > Diptera > Polleniidae > Pollenia > Pollenia labialis. The sequence goes on from OX439142.1 coordinate 117,507,889, forward strand.
TATTTATAGGAAATTTGGTTTTCCTACTGCAGGACATTCGCACTGGATATATTTTGGTGATAAGAAATCAGTAATTCGAGCTTAAATTATTTTTAATAATGACATTTAGGAATTTTCATAATTCATTTTCTTGTTTGTTTTTCTTCTGTTCTTAAAAAGTTTCCTTTCAATTTATTTCTTGATGAAACTGACCTTAATGATGATTAAATTTTCTGCTAGTTTTATAGTTGCTACATTTCAGTGAAAGAATTATAAATGAAAAAAAAATTTAATTTTTCGATAATAAATTGTAACTTTAAAAAAAATTAAATGTTTAAAGTTCTGAAATTTAAATTGTAATAAATGTAGTATTTTGAATTTTAACAAGTATTTTATTTAATAGTGGAAACACTTGTACTAAGGGTTTGGTGAATAATGAATCGACTTGATTCTGTGTCTAGATAAAAACGAATCGAACGAATGAAAGTTTTACCTCTAAAAAATATTTCCTGATTTAAAGTTTGAATTTAGCGATAAATAATTGGTATCTAAAAATTTATTACAACACCTGACACCTTATGCGTATGATTAATATTAATTACTTCATTAAAATAAAGTATGTCTACGAAAATTTTAAACATCATGTACCATAAAAAAAACTACTTTAAATAATTAAAAAATAAAATTCATTGTTCTATAATTACCTTTGAGTTAATACACATGAAGTTTTTGTTTGGAAATAATGTTTTGTATTGAAAAAAATCAATTTGATAATCTTACAATATAACAAATTTACTCACCATGAAATAATTGAAATAAATTGTTTAAAATGCACGTTTTTATACTTCCCTTTTTTGTACAGTTTTTTTATTCAAACCATTTTATGAAATAAAAATAAAATATTTTTCAAATTAGCATAAAAAGTATAATTGAAAATAAAATAGAAAAAAAATATCAATATACATATTTACTTTTTACTTATGTGTGTATTCATTTAGAGTTTTAAAAAATACAATTACGTTGATTTTTTCTTTTATCTTGTTGAAATTATTCTGTTGCTAATATTTCTGAATTTTTTTTTGATTTAAATATTTGTATTTTCTGTAGTCAATTATGTTTTAATTCTTTATAGAAAATAATATGTGTTCCTTTTTATTATATTGTATGCTTATGTATATGTAATCCTTTTAAGGATATTTTTCACATTTTGTATGTTAATTAAATTTTAACTGGAATTTAATATGTAAAACAATAGATGTAATAAAATATACGAAATAAAAAAAATATACTCTTATTTACGCTATTCAATTAAAAATATATAAATGAGTTATATTGACTACTTAGGTATTTTTAAGTGTTTTTGTAAAAAATATTTTTTTACTTTAGGCTCTATATCATTTGAAAAAGTATTCATTAAGATCAGTGTTAAATTTTTTATCCATCAATTTTTTTACATTTTTTAAAATAAATTCTTTTAATTATATGCAAACTCGTAAAATTGATTTTCATTAGAAAAGACGTAGCATTTTTTAGTTGGAGACATACAACTTGGAAAAACAAGAATATATAAAAAGCTTATGCATACAAGAAATGTAAGACATTTCCTTCACCTCTTACAGTTCTAATGCTATTTATAAATCTTTAAATATAATATTTTTTTAATAAGTTTTACGCTGCGCCTCATCAGGTTAGCGCCAACCCCATTAGCTTATTAAATTTGCTCTTGTTGTTGTTTTAATTAATATATTAATACTTTTTGGTGTTTTATTTTACTCGTCATTTTATGCACTGAATCTGGAAAATGCACTAAATCGGCCGTCACATTGTATTTTCTATTTTAGTTAATTTTTGATGAAAAAGCCTTGTGTCCTTGCATCATCAAGTAAGCGCCTGCAATTCAATTTTAGTTTGTCTTAAAAATCAGAAATTGTATCGACACTATTTTTTTTGCTGATAAGGTGATCTTCTGTTATCAATAAAGGAAAATCACTTTCTATGAAAGCGAAAATTGAAACTTACTAGGATTTAAAGCTTTCAGTAGGCGAAATATTAAAAAAATCGGTAAAAGCCCTAAAACTACAACGGTATTCTTGCACAATAAGTCGGATAACGGTTAAAATAATAAATGAAGGGTATAAAAAAGTAATAGTAGTGTTTACAGAAAAAATAAAAAATTGTTGCTAATCACCAAATTCATAGAATCAAGTAAAAAATTAATTTTTTTGCACTTATAACCAAAATAAATAAATAAATGGTATTTTTAATGAGAACAAGTAAGAGTGCTATATTTGTCTGTGCCGAATCTTTTGTACCCTCCACCGTCAGTTAGAATGTTTCAGGCGTGGGCCCTGTATGGGATATATAAATATTGAACTAATCTTTACGTCCCTCATATGTTATATTATTGATCGACAATCAGAAAGCTTTATGCTGTTATTTCTAGCCATATTAAACTTAATTTAAACAAAATTGAGTAAAATATAATGATACGTTAGAGTTTTAGCTGATCTAGAATTATTTTCGAGAGGAGTACTTATAATGGACCCATGATCAGTTATGGACCAATTAACACAAAACTCTGTAAACGGATTTCTAGTATTCAAAAACCTACATTAGAACAAATGTCGACATATTAGTGAAATTTATTGCTGCATTTTATAGTTTTAAAGTTAAAGCATTTTCAAAAAAAAAGTTATTTGGCGGACCCTTTACAAGGATATGAAGATTAGAAGAAAAGTTTTAAGCATCAAAAAAAGAACTCATAGCAGATTTGAGAAAAAAATAAAGAAGAAAATGGAAGATTTCACATAGTTGTAGATAAATCGACGGATGTTATTTATTTAAAATACGTAATTTTTTTGTAAAAATATTTGGGGTATTCACAAGGTGTGCTATCATGTTGTATTGGCATAATGTTATAACATTTTACAATGGTTGTTGCTTTGAAAACAAAAACTGTCTTAAATAATTAAAACTTTGCTTGCTATGTATATTTCCGGCAAACATCCGAATTTAACCTGCGGCTAGCAATTTTTGCAACAAAATACTCACTGTGTCAAATTAGATCGGCTTAAGACTCTGATGTTTGGTAAACAAGCAAAAAAAAATGTATTTGTGGCTTGCGTTTGAAAAATGAAACATTTTTAAGAAAGATCTAATTTTATTTATTAATTCATGGATTATATTAAAAAAAATTTTGATTGTAGGAATATTTTTTTTTATATTTGTTTTAAATCAGCTGATTTAAATTCAAAATAGCACACTTATTTATGAGGGGTTGTTCACAACAGTCTTATTTTTTCATGTTACTATTTTAAGACACATAACTTTATGACACCTTGTGAATCCCTCAATTGGGGTCTGAAATGGAAAATAAAAAAAAATTCACATGGAATGATAAACTTAGATTACCATCATTCATCACAAGCGGTGGTGAAGGGTATAAAAAAAGGAAGATTGTGTTTATAACATTTTGTGACAATTGTTATTTTGTACAAATAAAAAATATTTTTTGGGTTATTATTATTTTAAAAGAATTTTAATAAATAAGTGGAAGTATACTTTAAATATACCAAAATGGAAAAATAATTATAGAATCCATATCACAAATCCTTGAATTCCCAAAAAACATAAAAAATTTTCTAAAATTAAGATGTTTTAGTTTTATAAGCTGATGTGAGCTAAATGAAAATGTTTGCCTCTTATTAAAAAAAATACTTGTAATATTGATTAAAGAAGGGAGAAAAACACACTCTAGAAATTTCAAATTAAATATGTAGACCAATTTTAGGAGTTCATCTTAATATTGAAAAACTAGATTAACAGAAATATTCAAAAATTTTTCTTAAAAGAAACGTTAAAATTTGTATCAGAAAAATTTTTAATACAAAACATGTCTTGTAAAAAAAGAAGTTTTTATTCCAAGATTTCTTACATAAGTCCAACACGTACAGCCCTAACATAAAATAATTGACCGATTTAGAATATTTTCAACAACAAAAAATTACACTACGCCACAAAAAAAAAAAAAAATTTGAAACTAAAAAATTTTTTTAAATTTTTTTTAATCTAAATTTGGGCGGCTGAACACGAATTTGGCACTCGTTTATTTCTCTCAAAAAGCGTTTTCGAGATATTCGATATCATGTTTTTATGGACTTATATTAGATATTTTAATGATTGTATAAAAGCCTGCAACTCAGTGAATTTTTATCCGATCAACAAAGTACGAAAATGTGCTGAAATAGGAAAGACACATTTATTCAAAATCTTAAATTTTGTACAATTCAGATGAGCAATTCTTGAGATTTTTCAAAAAAGCTAAAACAACTGTAGAAAAACACGAATGCCATATTCGTTTTCAGTGTTGACGCTATTTCAAAAAGTTTAAAATTTGAGAACCAGCAGATTTCATCTTTCTAAATACCCTATTTTTCATTCGCGCAGACAGACGAATAGATGTTACTAGTTTGTCTTAGAATGGTACAAATGAAAAGACATAAATCAATTAACCCCTCTCAAATTGTAGGTGGTGCGAATTAAAGAAAAATTAAATTAAAATAAGCGGAATTATCCTGTTTTGTTATGGAACTCCTCTCTACTTTATCTAAATAGAACTTAAGTTTCATTTCCAATTAAAAACAATTAAAATGCAAAGAGAATAATTTAAAAAACTGAAATTAAATAAATAAGGAAAAAGTCAAAATTATTAATTAATTTCGACAACAGCAACAATTCTGTCAAGCAAAAATATATAATATAATCCAAGGCGAATTCATTAAGGGGCTGGTGGCGATACTGCAACAAGTAACAATACAAAAAACAAAACATTATATTTTATTTGTTGCTTTCGTTGCTCGATATGTCAAAAACACATGTAATTTTTGACATTCCTCTCTGTAATTTAGGAAGGAGTAGCACGACAAATTTTTTTTTGTCTTTTAAACAATATAGAGCCATTTAGAAAAGTAACACAATTCAACTGCAAATAAAAATAAAATTACACGCATTTTTGTTTGTTATTTCTTATTCAATATATTCCTTTATTTAATTCATCTTTCATTCACTTGATATGTGTGTGTTTTTTGTTTGTTTTGGTTTTGAAAATTACATATTAATTAGGTGTATATCAGCTTAATTGTATGTTCAAGTGTGTTGGTTTGAGTGTTTTTTTATTTATAATTTAAACTTAAAAATTGGATACAAATACATAAAAACAACTACTTTTACAAACAAGCCATAAATTTTACACAGACAAAACTAAAAATGTAAGTGTGAACATTGTTACTTTTATCCTCTGCATTTTTGTATTAAAGTATGTATGTGAGTTTTTAGGAGTGTGAGAGAAAGATATGGAGGAAAGAGTTTCAAAGATATGCTAAGTTTTATTTTAATGTGTGTAAATGTAAAAGAGTGAATACATTCCATTTTATTAGTATTCATTTAATAAACATAAACAAAGTTGAGTCATGAGATTATGTTGATGAAATTTTATTTTTTATCAGTTTTAATCACTATTTTTATGTAAGTGTATGTGTTTTTTTTTATATTTTTTGTAATTATTATACTTTTTAAAATAAAACAAAAAAAACAAAAAAAATTACTTTTATGTTTAATAATTGTTATAAATTTAAATTTTTACTACATATACATTTTTATTTATATAATTCATTACTTCAATGAGTATTTTGTAAATTAAGCTTTTGTTTATATGAGTTTAATTTATTTATTTGTTTGTTTGTTTGTGTTAGAATAAGTGTGGTTTAGTTGTGTAAAGTTTTGCTATAGTTTATAGTTGTTTATTGTTATTGATGCTTGCTTATTTATTTTATTACCTTATTTTTTTTTTGGTTTATTGTAAATTGAATTTTTGTTTGTTTTAATATTTAATTTTTTTCTTCTTCGATATTGTATGTTTTTCGTGTTTAAACTCAACATTAACCTGTGCGTGTTCGTTTTTAATAAAATTAATTTTTATATTTATTGGGTATTTGTTCATTCAATAATTCATTGTCATTTTATTACAAGGAAAAAAATTTCAATATATTTTTTTTATGTACATATTTCTCTTAACATTTGTAGCAGGCTTTGGAACAATTAAATTAAATGGAATTTGAAGAGTTAACTTTCCATTTAGTTGCAATTTTCATAGTTGATTGTGCATTATTTTTGCAAAATCAGAGAAAAAAATCGTAATTTTTTGCAGTTTTATTAACTGTTTTTCGCTTGAATTGTCCTTTCTATGACATTTTATAAGTTAAGTTAAATGAAACGTCTTTTAAATGTGATATTACAGTCTATACAATCTTCGTATTTTGCTTAAAATAACTATTGCAGAATCCAAAGTAAGACTAAATATTTCTAAAGACTTTTAGACAAATTATGGTGAACTTTATTTTATTATATGGGTTTGTAAAGATCAGTGCGAAATTCACCATAGTTCCCATATAAAGCCCACTCTGGGAAATCATTTAAATATCTGTTAAACCGTAGCAAATATAGATATTGTGGTTAAATTTGGGCAAATTAACACCATGCCATTTTTCTGTTTTATAAAGATTGGTTAATCATTTTTATCCCATATAGATCCTACTCCTGAAATATTAAAATTGTCGCTGGATTCGGCATAGCCAAATAATGTTTTTTTATAACAACATCACTAACCTAATTTTTATTACTTGCAAATAAATATATTTCACAAAATTTTATTGCTGTTAACCAAAGTATATTTATAAAACTAAATGCAAGTGAACGTCTGTTAGTTTGTTTATACATGTGAGATTGTCAAACTTTGTTTACATTTTTACTTTTTTTTATTTCTAAATATCGTCTCCTTAAATGCAATCGGACGTAACAACACAAGAATTTGAAATCGAGTTTTTGAGTGATCATGGTTTGTTTTGTTAACCTTCGCCTTACCAATACCCTCCCGGTAACTAACAGTTGTTCATCATATGTGTAGTACCTGCCAGGTGGTTATTGGTAAACTACGTATGTAAATATAAAAGTCTTCGTAACAACTAATGCATATATTCTTTAATGCAAAAAGACATAACTCTTTTATGAAAAACATACTGCTAGAAATACTTTGACAAATCTACTTCCGCTTTCTAGACCTAAACCACAAAAACGGAGAGGGTATTACGCATTATTGCTTGTGTGTAACACTAAAATTTATTTTAATATACCGATCATCAAAAAATCACTTTTTGACTCGACCTAAAGATGTCCAGCTTATGTAAACATAAATTTTTTATTTATACAATTTATTAATTTTATTTTGATTTTAAATTCCGTCTGTATAAAAAAACATTTGTTCTTATAGTTAAAGAATTAATTACGTAAATTCTTGTTCTTTTTTTAATAAAAGATAAATAATAAAATAAATTGTTGTATGTGACATTATTGGTTGCACATTAAAAAATGACTTAAGTAAGTGTTGTAACATTCTCTTGTTTAAGAAAAAATCAAGTCAAAAGTACGAAACTAACATAAAAATTAAATATAAAAAGAGAAAAAAGAAATTGTTAAAAAATAAATAAGTCTCTTTACTATAAGTAAATTTTGAAAAAAGTGCAAACAATATTTTATTATTATTGATTTTGTAAAGTTTTTTGCTTTTCCTGTGTCAATTAACAAACGGAATACAGCAAATATGTACATACATATCGTCAGCTCATTATTAGTTTGAACTACCGACCATTAAAAAAAAAAAATTAGTACGGTATGGGGTACATATATATTAAATACCCCCTTTTTATGGTTTCTGCATTAATTTTGATAAATTTTAACTATTTTAAAGTTTGTTAAGTATGATTTAGGTCTACATGCCACTGTTTGACGATTGCCGAAATTTCCTCTTACAAAAACGTACAAAATTTACTTCCTTGCCGTAAGAAAAAAAGTAGTAAAAGCGAAATCAAAACAAAATGACAACAAACAAAAAAGTTCACGAATACTTCGTTTCATTGCCGTAAAAAAGTAGTTAAAGCAAAAGCAAAATAAAATGTTAAGCAATCAATACACAGCAGTAAGTATACGTATGCAGCACAAATAGCTTTTTGTTTTAAAAATAAATTTAAAAAACTGTCGTATGCTGAACAAAACAATAGTTTTTACTTGTAATAAAATGCTAATGAACGATCAAAAAAATTTGAAATTTTCTTCAAAACATATGCCAGAAGTAGTAGTGAAAATGCAAAAAAATTCTGTTAGGTATATTTTTAGAAAACTTCATGTAAACCTTCATTGTCGTTTTTCTCCAATACAATTTTTTGGCATATGCACACTCACAATATTATTACAGTAACGGACTGTAGTTTATTTAAGAAATATTCCGTTCAGTCATTATTAAAAAAATAAACATTTAAAATTCCAAGCAAATTTATTTTTAACTGATTCTAACAGTTATTCAAAAAACTAAGTGCATATTAATACGGATTTTCAGTTGCAGTTAATATTGTCCGTTGATTGAGTTAAATTCTTCTTTATGTTAAAGTAAATAAAAATGTAATTTAAAGTAACGAAAAGTTCATTTAATTTTTACTGTCGAAAATTCAACACCATATTCCGTAAAATCAAATAAATATTCAGTTATTTTGTAAAATTTTACTGTCAAAAATTCAACACTAATAGACAAAAACGGAGATTAGATTTGAAATCAGCAACCTCAAATTAGTAAAAAATTGCATGAAAATTTAAATCAACACAAAACAATTTCAATTTTGTCCCCTTGTGTTATAAGACAGTGGTGGATAGTTGGCACTGTTTAGATTCGCTTTGATGAAATACGATTTTAAGTAAGCGATAAAGCTGGTAGTGCATCCACTCGAATGCAGTGTATAAGTTCCCACTACTGGCCTTTTTTTGTTTAGCGAACTTATATTATGTGACAAATGATGTTAACGAAATTTTTAACAAGAAAAAGTCTTAATACAATTATCGCTTTTGTTATTTTAAATTTGAAAATTTACATTTCAATTTGTACACAAATGATGACTTCTTCTGTTTCAAAAATATCCAATAGCAATAATTAAATTAAAAATTGTCTCTAATCACCAAAATCATATAATCAAGCAACCCATATGTTGATTTTGCACCTATAACCAAAATGATTATTTAGATTACCAAAAATTGTAAAAATCTTAAACTGTGAGTGTAATTTTTTCAATAAATGATATTTTAAATAATTAAAGAAAAAAAATTAAACTTTGCCGTTTTAAACAATGTGTTAATTGATATAATTAAATTTAGCTCAGGACTTGACAATTCCCCACAACAATTCAACAAGTTTAAATTATTTTATTTTAAACGAAAAAATCAATTAAGATTTTTTGTTATTTAATAAGTATTCCAATTAAAAATTTATTTAAAGACAACTAAAATGTTAATTAAATCATAATTATATTTGTAATTTTCTTTCAACAAAAAAAAAAAAAAAAAAAAATTTATTCAGTTATAACATACATAAATTAAATTGAAATATTTTTAAACAATTTTGTTAGTTTATAAAAAAACTTCTGATAATTTTTTCTGTGTATTTTGTTAAAATATCCTTAAATCTGATATATGTGTCCTTTTATATAGTCATTAATGTTTTGCGATTTTTTTTTTTTTATATATTTTTGCCTTTTTTTTTAAATGTTTTTCGTACAAAAATGTTGTCATTTTGATATTTTGCCAATACTTAAAGTAAAAAAGAGACAATAACAAAAAAAAAAAAAATAATTTAATTGTTTTTCAAATCAGCTTTTATTTTCCCATAATTTTACATACATACATTGATATTGATACATACATTGATATTCGCTTTATATATAAATGTGTTTGTGATCTAGTACCTAGAGGGAAGACTCATAAGACCTTCTTACATCAGGCCTTTTTAAAGTTCTGCTTAGTTATTTTTTTGATTCAATTACTATTCTTAACTCACTGTTAAAGAATGCCTAATAAAAGGGCTCGGCTCTTTCATTTTAGAGATAAGATACATATTCCACATTCGCTTCTATGAGAAGGGACCCAATAAAAATTGAAGCTTCCAATGAAGCCGGGTTGTAAGGGAGAAACATAAAAGTTTCGCTTACCATTGCGCTTGCGGAAGACATGAATTTGATATGGCCAGTTCCCTCTTTGAAGCAATACATTTTTGACACATAAAGCGCATTATTCAGCGCATACAAAATTGTTGGATGTAACGATCAGCTTTGCAGGCTGAATGTTTTGATACAGTTATTTTTTAGACATCTCCCTTACAAACCTGCTTCGAAATTGTTGAGAGTTCTTTCACTTACTTTACTGCATTTCTGTATGTCTTATTGCGTTGCGCTTATTTTTTTAAATGTACCATAAGTGCTTCGCCAAATGATAAAATTTTTTATTTGGGAGAAGAGTAGGAGTAACATTTTTTATTGTTGTTTTGCATAAGCAAAATTATATTATTTGATCCCGTTGCAATTCTTATGTACAGTAGAATCCCGATAATTCGTAATCGCAAGGGACCGGCCATTTCTTTGGAATTATAGGGGTTTTGGATTTAGCGGGGTTTCGATTTAACGGGGTTAAAATAAAATAAATTCGAATTAACGGGGGTTTTCAATTTATATACTAAGACGATAAAAAAACATAAAAAATGGTTAAAAAGAAAAAAATATAAAAATTGTTCATGTAACAAACTGATCTTAAGAAAATAAAGAAACACACAAGGAAAAAAACCCACGCAAAAAAAATAGCGGTTAACAAAAAATCATTCTTTCCATGTTTCTGTTGTTTTTATTACAAATTATAAGTGGTAGTTAGCAAACAATTACGATTTATAAGAGGCAAAGAAGATTTTATTTGAAAAAAAAAATTACGAATTAGCGAGGGGACCAAAATGTATGGACATTTTACGAATTAACGAGGGACCGAGTTTATTACGAATTATCGGGAATTACGATTTATCGGGGTACGAATAATCGGGATTTGACTGTAACTGCTAAAGAAGTGGCAATGAAAACGTGTGTAAAAAATTATGAATATAAAATGGGGCAAGCAGGCCATGTGTATCCAAGAGAATTAGTACAGAGGCCTTCTAGAAGGCATCCATATTCCTTTTTAGCCCCGCTGGGTATTACTGTAAAATGTGTTCATATCTGTTATATACAAAGATGTTTTTATTGATATATATATAATATAATGTTTGTATGAGTATTTGTATTTCATTATTTTTTTGTTGTGATTTGTTTTTTTCTCTTGATAGTACTTTTTATTTATTATAACTCATCTTTAGCTTTTTTCCATTAATGAAACCTTTAGCATAAAATACGTTTATAATCCTATTAATGTTTTGTCATAGTCTCGCTTTTAATTGAAATACAAATTGCCTTTAAAGATCTTTTTTTAACTTTTTATCTTATGTACATACATATGTACATATATAAATTTTAACCATATTTATGTACGTACTATTTTGTAAAAATTCAAGTTAAACTCATTTAAAATAATGTCGTCAACTGTAGCATACCAAAAGGCTTTGTGATATTAGTCAATGTTTCCATATATTATTTTCTAAATATTTGGTTTCAAAACTCATTATGACTATAATGTGATGTATAAACACTGCAACTGACACTACATTTTAATGCAAATGGATTTTGCAAAAATTCTATTAATATGATGAATTTTACAGCAGCATGCAAGTGACAATATATAATGATAACTTATATATAATGAAAAAACATTTAATTTTAAAAGTTTTTTTTTTGTTTTTAGAACATTTGCTAAAATATTTAAACTATTTTATAAAAATATTTACGCACGCATCAAATGGCAATGAAATATTCCAACTAACTATATAAAAATTTTATTATTTTGTTAATGGTTTAGTAATACGAATAAGTTATATATGTACACACACGTGCCCTGCAGGAAACTTGGGATTAAGTTTCGCCAGGTCGCACCTTTCTCAATTACTTCGGTGACTTTTTGGTAACCTTGATATCAAAGCGTCTATACTTTTGTCTATCTTTGAGAAAAAGGGAAATTTTTGAAAACTATAATGCAAGAATTAGTGCAAAAATCTATTCAAAATATTAAAACATGTAGACTGGAGTGACTGAAATGTCTCCATATGGTCCCACAAGAACTACTTAGTCAATAGTTCTAAGGTAAGTACTTTATTTTCAATGACAAGCACATGCTTAATGTCCAAAGCACAAAGCACTGTCTGGTCTACAGTTGTTCGGAAATACTTATGACAAAAGTAATAATAAATCAGTACTTTTTTACTATTGACATTACCTGCAGGGTACATTCCTACAGAGAAAGAAAAAGCACTTGAGATAAATTAAGTTTTGTGTTCCGGAAACCCGTTAGTTTGTTCGTAATACACGTTTTTCCTCAAGAGCCCATTCTTATGTGGTCGATTGGCAGATCGTACAAAGCAATACAGAGAGAATTCGTTTTTTCCCGGACTGTTGGTATGTGGAATAACCTTCGTGCCGAAGTCTTCCCTCTCACTTGCAACATGATTAAGCTCAAATCGAATGTTCACAAACACTGCCCCCTCTATCCTCCTTCCCATAACCTATTTTCCTAGTTCCAACACAATGCAATGCATTAGTAGGGGACATCCCCTGAGTGCTGGTCCTAACAAAAAAATAAAATAAAAAAATGTTGTGTACATACTTTATGTACGAGACGTACTCAAAAATTCAAGCACAATTAACACTAAAACGTACTTAAAACAATCCTTAATGTATATGTATCTGTGACAAAAAGGTTTTTTTAAAAAAAAACTCGGTGAAAAATATAATCTTTACCAAATAATGAAATAAACAAAAATTTCGTTAATAATACAAATTGTAAAAACATAAACAAAAATGTTTTTTAAATGAAAATTCTTATGATAAACAAAAATTTTTTTAACTTTTTAAATTTGACTTAAGATGTTTTGTCAAAATGCCACAACTATTTATTTGGAAAATCAATCCCGGAATTTCTTAAAATAAGTATAAAATTCTTAAATCAGGTAAAAAAAGATTGAGTAAAATTATAAAGTGAGGGTTTTAATCTCATATAACTAATTTGTCTCATCTCTATGCGTTCATACTCGTGTGTTTGTCAAAATTTGTTTCAGAAACTACAACAACACCACACAAGTATGTGAAAAACTATTTGCTTGTTTTGTGTAGAAACAACATCAACAAAAGAACCTGAAGAAAAACATACATTATTTCCATGTTTAAAAAGTAAATTAAATTAAAAAAAAAAATATATACATTAGAGGACTCAAAATGAAAATGAACCTTGGACTTTTTTAAGATACCATTTTAAATAATTCGGCTCCAGCTTTGACCTCTCGTGAGCTGGACCATTTTGAAAAAGGGTCTATTTTTGCATGTTTTGTTTATTTGAGCATCTGTTTCCTTACCAACATATAAAAATTGGGTATCATAAGAAAGGTTTTTTAAGGCGCGTCTAAATGTATATACAATTTGTCCAAGGACGATCATCCATGTCCATGGTTAATTTTTAAGGAGGGTACATCGAGCACTTTTTTTGGTGAGTCGCTCTAATATACATACATAAAATTAAATGATTTTGTTATTCGTGCTTAATTCCCAATTTTCATTATTTGATAAAAACACTGAAATTTATTGTTGATGGGGTAAGCTATTCCTATGCGCATTTCACTGGTTACTTAGGCCAGATCAGCAGGAAACTAAATCCATAAAGATTTTAGGAAAACTAAAGATATTAAACCAAATAAAACCAAATAAACATACAATTTTTAAAGTAGAAAATTCTGTAAGGTGTAAAACGTGAAAGTAAATCAATCATAATAGTATTCTCCTTCTGTCCCAGGTTATATGGGATAAGTGTTTAAGGTAAGAATCAATCTAATTTCACTTCCGGATTTTTATAAATCAATTTTATAATACTTGAATTAAGTGCATTTTTAATTAATTTTATCTTAGTTTTATTTAAATAAATCTCATTTTCGGATTATTTCAAGCACAAATTCGAGACTAATTATGGATAAGTTAAGTATTTCGTACATGAATAATCCTTACTTTAATCAATCCGTATTTACTGTTCTTTTGAGTGTACACACGTACGTATTTTTTCTTGTATTAAATTGATAAAACGGTTTATAAAAAATCAATTTTATTTACATGCCATTTATTAAAGAAGCCTTAAAAATTATGAAAACTTAACACACTTTTCTTTAGGAATAGTCACAAAACACCAATTCTAGTATTAACCATAGTATAATGTGTTTAACATTTCATCCAGGGGAAATATTTGACAGTATATATTTATTGCTACTATTATAATAATGAAATTTAAGTTTTTAAATATTTGTTTAAAGGGTGTGTGTGAAACGGTAGCAAAGTACTCATGGAAGTAAAATTTTGACACTATTGAGGTGAATAAAATTTCACTAGCCCTGGGGGCTAGTATACATTTTGACATTAGTGTAGAAATTTTTGACAACCACAAAATTATTTTTTTCATGAAATTTGTTTAAAGTAGGACCAGCGGCAAAAAAATTAAAAAGAATTATACAACATGTATGTATTTACACATGTATAAGCTTTCTTGCCCGCACTTTTTGTAAAAATTGTTAATACATCAGAACGAATTCATCAAATAGTAGGGACGATCTCAATTCCAACAGAATTGAAAGGATTTTTGGTAAAAACTTGATTAATTTATTCATTTTCACAAAACTACTAGTAATTGTTTTTTCTTTATATCAAAATTTTACGTTGTCAAAAATGTTATAATTTCACACAGCACAAATATGAAAATTTTCTACCACAAACAAATTTCATTTCACCATAGAACTTTGCTACCGTTTTACACACACCCATATTATAAAAAAAACAAATAAAAAATTTTAAAAAAGTTAAAAGTGTATAAAGATAAAATATTCTATTCAAATTTGAAATATGAAGTAAAAACAAATTTTTAAAAATATAAATAATATCTGTTAGTACTTATTTGTTCTCCGTGACAGAAATTATCATCACTGTTAGTAAAAGAAGTGATATCTACGTTCAGTTTTTATAAAACGCTTTTTGTGTAAAAAATTTATTGCTTCCGAGTGGAAACTCACTCCTGTCTTCCGTAAGCGAGATGGTAAGCGAAACTCTTAAATTTCTCCCTCACAAGGCTGCTTCATTAGAAACTCAATTTTTTTTATCGGGTAAGAGATTGTATAATATGCCCCACATTGTCAATTGTTAAAACAATTGGTAAGTTCTATAAAAAAATAGTAGAAAAATAATATACCTGTATAAACAGTTTAAGACAATCCTTTTTAGGTTGTTCTAGGTTTCGACTAGAATGAAAAAACGAAAGATTTTTTTAACCCGCATAATTCATAAATTGGTGTTCTCAAATCCGCATGTTTTTGTGTATTCAAAGTTTTTGTTCGAAAAAACTTTTGTTGAACTTAATATCGCTAAAGGCTAGTTTACACGGTAATACATTGTATTACGACATTACGTAGAATGAGAAAAATCATACCATGTAAAAGCAAAATGTACTGAGTAAGAGAGAACACGAACACAAAATCTGACAAGCGGTCGGTTAATGATTTTTTTCTAAACCATTTTAGAAACTTATGAATTTTCATCACACCAGAGGTGTATTTTAACAGAGTATATTGATGTTGGTAGCATTTTTATACAATTACAAAAACAATAAAATTAATTCAGGAAATTTTCATGTTGTTTTTGTAAAACTGTAACCATCTGATTTTTTGTTATTATTTTTGATTTTACTTCTACCATCCGTGTAAACATGAAAAATGCATACAACAGATTTTTATTTTTTTCATTTTAACACGGAGAGAATTTCATAATATTTGGATTCTACAAAGTCGTAATATATTGTATTACCGTGTAACTGGCCTTAAGTTGCTAACCGCAGCATGATAGCAATGTCTAATATTTTTTTAAAAATCGTGAAAGCAGTAAAGAATCACCGGTAAAAATCGCTTCTGTCGCGAACTTGGTTAAAATTGCAAACTTTTGAAACAAACACTTAAATTTATTTTAAATCGCTAAATGGGTTAAAAAAACAAAATGTCGGAACACATCAAAAAAATTGCAAAAATAGCAAAAAAATTTAATATTTCAAACCAGTCACAAAATTGATTGAAAGTCCCTAAAACTGTAAGAAGTGGCAAAAATTCGGTAAAAATTGCTAAATTCCCTGAAATTTGCCAACACCGGTATGGTAGCTAAGGTACTATTTATTATAAATCGTTAAAGCTGTAAAGAATAAGAAACACGAACAAATTTTAAACAAACCCAAAAACTAATTTGAGATCGCTAAATAGATTAAAAAGACAAATTGTCTGAAAATTACACAAAAGTCGTTAAAAGAAATTATATATAATTACATCAAAATCAATGAAAAAGTCGATTTTAAATTAAGGGTTCGTAAGGGCCTTTTACGTTTTAGATAACGATATATTTTTGATTAAATTGGATAAACAAGATTTTAAGCTAAAAACAAAATTATTTTTTTTTGTTAAAAATGGTATCATATATTCGAATAAAAGTTGATTCGAATAAAAACATGTGGATGCGAAATGCAGAACACCAAAAATGCTAAAGTAATCCACGTTCGAGTAGATTCGGATTCTAGAACACATCCGTTTATATAGTATTTTGCTTCTACTGTAGAATTTTCAAAATGGTAGATACATCATTTTGCGTTTAAGGTAACAAGGATGTTGAATATCTTATTAAAAACGAGTACTTAAAACTACCAGCTCTAAGGTTATTCATAATAAATCAACCTCTTTTCCTACCACCGTTTGTTCCAGGGCTGTGGAGAGTCTGAGATAAGGTTTTTGTACCGCAGTCGAGGTACCAAGAAAAATTTAAGACCCTGACTCCAAAATTTTTTGGCATTTTAAAAAATTTTCTTAAATAAAAAAATGTTGAGGTGGTTGGCTTTAAAAAGTTTAAAGTTAGAAAATAAGAACCAATCTACTATACACATGTAAAAAACTATGTATATTAAAGCTGAATGCGTCACGAGTTAGAATTGCTATATCGATTTGAAATATTTTCAGAATCATTTTGTTGCTATATTTATGCATTTTAAACGTAATGCATTGAAAAAAAAGTTTAAATAAGAACCAGTCTCATCCACATTCAGCATAAAGTTTAGAGTAGGAGTCAGAGTTGAACACGGTGTTTTAGTCAGAGTCGGACTTTAAAAATGTCAGCGTTTGGAGTGGGAGTCGGAGTTGGAAATATTTTTTGGCGACTTCACAGCCCTGATTTGTTCTTGTTTTGTAATGTTTTAAGAGATTTGATGGTGACGCAAAGAAATTTTAAGCAGGAGGCAAGCTAAGCAAATTTTAGACTTTTATCTCAAAAACATATTCCGGAGAATACAAACGATTCCGTTCTTACTAATTAGGCACACACAAATTTTCCGGGAATGGAAAACGTACGGGAAATCAGAAACCCTGCTTCCAATCATTGGGAATTATTGGAAAAGAAATCATTTTAGGTATACACAGAAACAATTATTTTTCGAATTCAAACAAAAAATTTGTAGAATCAAAACATTTTTGGTCTGAAATCGGTCCTACAAACAAATTCGCATATTCAAACAATTTATTTGCATTTTGTTTACTGAAAAAAAACACTGATTTTTTCAAACAAATAATTTACAGAATCAAACAAAAAGTTAACTGAAATTCATATAAGTTTCAAACAAATAATTTTGCTGAATCAACAAAATTTTTTGCACAAGCAATGACCCGCACCCAAGCAATCACTGAAGAAGAAGATGAAGGCAGAAAGCAGAGCGGCTGCTGGCTTTGAGACACATTTTTTGTTGGAATATTTTTTGAACGATGTCTTGTTTATTTACACACAATGTTTTTCTTCATCACTCACTGTTGCTGTATCCTGTCCTTGGCTAAAGAAGAAGAAATGTAACCAAAAACGGCAGCAGACCGACTCGATATCACGACTCGATTTCGTCATCATTTTATTTTTGTATTTGATGTATTTAACTAAACAGTTTTCAAAAATTGAATACGGGATTTTGTTTTTCATTCTTTTTTACCAAACTTTGAAACCAACCAAAAATTTATTTTGTTTCTTATAATGTTATTGTTGTTTCTGTTGTTTAAAAAGAATGAAACCTTCTTTTATAGCCTATTTACACTTGAGCACATCTTAGAGGAATGCGTGGAAGATGTTGAAAATGAAAAAAACTTGTTTACATTTGTAACATCTTTCATCTTTCATCATAAAAATATTTATTTCCACGTGTAAGAGCGAATAAAATAATCGAAAGATGTTGAATGAAACAACATGAGATAGGAACATCTTTTAAAGATGAAGAAAGATGTTGATTTTTAGCCCTGTACAATTCTTATGGGAAGATGTTATTATCTTTGCGATCAGATGAAAGATGTAAGATGTGAGCAAGTGTAAAAAGCCTATTACCTGCTATTGTTTTTGTTTTTTTTTTACTAATAACATCGTCGCGCTATTTTATCATCTTTCTTCTTGTTGTACGTTTTTAAAGCGTCCAAAAATAGACTGGATGTGTTTTGTGTTGTTGTTCTTATATTTCACATAAAGAAGTGTTGCTTACGATCAAATAAAAAAAAATGCAAAAAACGACAACATTAAAGAGCGTTAAATATTTCATACAAAATTATGGAAACTTGAAACCAATTACGTGTATATTATATTTTTGAATGGTTGTCAACATTTTTGTTGGTTAAATAAGAGTCAAACAAAAATATTTATTGAATCAGTAAAAAAAATTTTAGAAATTAAAAAAAATTTCAAACAAGCGTTTGTTTGAAAATAGTTCGGCAATAATTTTTTCAGGCCATAAATTGACAATGTAATTGATGATCATCAACTAAAATTTGGCTGTGTTTGTGATCTTTTGAAAGGTGTTTAATTTTTTTTTATGGTTATCTCTAATTAAACTTTTTAATTAACTTAAAATCCTTCAATAAAGTTTTAATTAAATCTAGTATTTATTTAAAATTATTATCTGTGTCTTGTTGTGATTGTGTGTAATTGTTGGGATTTCTATTAATTTGCTTAATTTTTTTTTTTTTTTTATTAAATATATGTTTAGTTATATATATCATACAAACTTATGCATAAATTTAATTAACATCTAAGCAGACAGAGATCGATATTTAATTAAAGCCTAAATAAGATTTCATTAAATCATTTCATCATTAAATTTAATTTTAGTTTTGTGTACATTTTAAAGTGATTATATTTAATGTTATAAATGTATACTTACAAAGAAATTGTTATTAATTTATTAATTACTTTTTTTATAATTTTTTAATTGATTTATTTTACACTTTTTTTTTTGTTCTACTAAAAAGAAAATTACGTAATACACCATACCACAGCATACCACCAAACGATTTTAAAAACTCATTTATATATATTCTTTTTAGACTTTTTAAGATTTTAGATTTTTTTTTAATTACAAATAGAAAATATTAAGCGGCATAAAATAAAAAATTATTGTTTTTTCCATAATGGAGTTTTATTGTTTTAGGGGGAGGGGTTTGGTTGTTAATTTGTTAAGAATGGTTTTTGTTTTTAATTTTGTCAAGTTTAAGGCAACGGATAGTGATTTTGTTCAAAGTCTTTTTGATGATCCGTTAAGGATTTCTTTGAAGTTTCCAAACGTCTATCGGTGATGGCTACAAATGGCAAACGCTGTTTGCGGCCCGGTATAAAGCCGGCGCCCACTAAACGGGGCGAGGCATCGACTACACGATGATAGATGAAAGAGTTTGTAACCGAAGATGAAGACGTAGCCGAGGCGGGGGAGGAAAGAGGATTTAAATGATTGTTGCTGCTGCTACTGATGCTGCTGCTGCTGCTGCTTTGGGTATTAGCTGCATCTTCTGAGGTTGTGGTTGTATTTGATACTGATTGCTGTTGTTTAGTGTTGAAATCATTAAGTATATTGGCTGAAAAGCGGCCATTTATTGTTTTACTTGCCACCGGAGCTTTGTTATAAGCCACAAAGCCTCCAGCATTTATAAAATTGTTATTGTTTTTGTTGATATTGTCATTGTTGTTATTTAAATTATTTAGATATGGCATTGGTACCCTTCGGTAATCGGAGCCAGAGCTGGGTGCAAATTGTGCACTGCGTGATCTGGGACGATTCATATAACCACCTGCTATAGATGGGTATGAGGGTAATTTATGTATTGCTGATTTTTTTGTTATTGCTGCAGCTCCTGTTCCATTTGCAGATGCTGGAGGTGCTGATGTTATTAATTTTTCCATTTGCCAATTTGCTATTTGTAAATTTCCTGCTGCCACATTTGCTGATTTAGTTTCAATTTCCTTTTGCCAAATTTCTCGTTCAGACTTGGAGTCATTACTAGCATCACCATCATCATTATTACCATTACTGCTGCTACCTCCACCCTTGCTAATGCCGTTAAATTCATTCTCCTGTTCATTAGACTCCAATGAAATACTAACATCTTCATCAGGTAAATGGTTTTCTGTGTGTGTATATTGTCGGGCCGTAATTTCATCTTCATTTGTATTAGAATTGACATATGGATAGGGAGGTGGTGGTTTTGTAGTTGTGGAAGTTCTTTGCTGGGAAAATAAATCGTGTATTTGACGTTGACGTTGGTGATAACGTTTGCGTTTTTCTTTAAGATAATCATCGTCTATGTGCACCGACATACTACCTACACTAGTGTCTCGCAGTCCAGGCTGCAGCTTAGAGCCAGACCATCTCAATTGCTGGGGCGATTTGGTAGGCGGTGCTATAGTGCCTTCCAACAAGTCCAGCAATTGCTTGTTACGTCTATTAAATTTACGTATATAGGGCGGTAGATTATCATCTTTATTTTCGTTCTCATTTTCTAAATAATCATCGCTGTCGTATTCATAGTCTGGGTAGCTTTCCGATTGTTGTTCACGCATTTGTTCTTCGTGCAACTGGGACTGGACTCTGGCTAAATGAGGCCATTTAGCGTAATATCGTTCAAGATCCTTAATGTCTGTAATCTGATGGCCCATTTCTCCTAAGCCATTGCCACTCACCAATTGCTTCCTTGAAGGTGGAGGCATGGGCGTGCTAGTAGTGGCAAGGCGTTTGGGTATGAGTTTACGTTGGTAGGCATGATGACGAGAGTGCTTGAGCACTTGGTGGTGATGGCCGGGTCGATGCTGCTGTTGCTGTTGATGGTGATGTTGCTGATGATAATGATGATTACGAGTTTGACCATGATGTAGCTGGCCATGGTGTTGTGGTCTGTAATGGTGATAAGGGGTATAACCTCCTCTAGAGCGACCTACTCCTATAGCTCCGCGCTCTTCTGCAACTGGAGCCATTTTCTTATTGCCATTTCTCAAGACGGGACTCAGTTTTCTATACCAATCATTTGTATCCATTCTCTCACCTTTGGTTATAAACCTTACTTCATTAGCTCTTTCACTATCATCGTCAGGTGTTTCTAGAAAATAATTAATTTGACCTTCATAAAATGGTTTGGTGGTAGGTTCTTCTAATTTCGCCAACTCTTTATTTTCTTCCTCTTCACGCGCTTTCAAAACAAATATAGGAGCTGGCGGCACTAGAGATTTAATTTTCTCCAATTCCAATTTCTTAATATGTTTATCCTTTAAAACATTTAAGTCGGCTCCATCATCTTCACTCAATCCCAAATGATCATGTTTGTCCTGAGCCAAGATTATTGCAGTTTTTGTTGGATGTTGTTGCTGGAGGGAAGTGCTGCTTGGGGTGGTGGTGGTTGTCATCATCATTATCTGTGAATAGCGAAGATAATCTTTGTATTTCTTTTTATGGCTTTTATGGCCGTAACGTTTATTGTTGCGTCTTAGAGATTTTTCCTTTTCAAATGATGTTGGCTTTTTAGCTTCATGTGTTGATTCTGGGTTTTCAATTGTTGTTGTATATTTGTAGCCATTGGGTGTTGAAGTTTGTTTTTTTTATGGCATTGTCGTTCGTGTTGCAATTAAAGTTGAACATGTACGAATAAAAAAGTTAAAAGGAAAATGAAATATGAGGTTTATGTACAAGTTAGTTAAAAGTTTATTTCTAAACTTTCTTAGATTACATTTTGATTAAAGTCTTTAAATAAATTCTAACAAAACTATAAAAGTCAAATAAAAAAGAAATTAAAATTAAATGTATTGACTGAGTTTTAATAGGATTTGTTATTCCTAAGGATAAAGTTTAAAAATAAATTATAAGAAAATAAAATTATTTTCCTTTTTCGATTTAAATATTTAAAAATGTAAATAAATAAATGCTTACGACGAAGACAAGATTTTTTAGACCAAATTATCTAACGGATTCCTTATGTTGATAGAGTCGTATTTCCTGCTATGTTTTTCTGAATAAAAACATTTTTATTTTTTGTTTGTTTTAATTCTCTAAGCTAATCCCGCAAAGCTCTACGCTTGTCTGCAGGAGAGAAACCCGGCGCTGATAGACTATCAGCTACCAGCCTACCGAAGCTTGCTAGAAGTTTTAACTTCTCATCTTCGAAACATTTTTTACTTCAGAGCCGCTAAAAATATCGGATGCGGAAACTTTTAAATTGAAAACACTGTTTTCTACGATTAAGTAGTAAGTGAGCATAAAATAAACGGACTGTAAAAAACAAATATTTGCTTTAGACTTTCATTAAAAAATTAAAGAAGGATAACGGTATTCAGCAAAGCCTTGTGATCTTTTAAACAAATGGTCTATAATTTATATTTAGACCTCAAAAATTAGATTTTTTTGATAACTATTAGTTTTTTTGCTTAAGGTTTTTCATAGTTTTGGTATCTCAGAAACTTCTGAAAGGTTTTTATAAAAAAAAACTAACAAACTTTCCATTCAAATAAAGCAGACGTCATTTTGAAGGATGATTGCATGGGATTGAGCTCAAAAAAATTGGTTTAATTAGGCTCATTGTAAGTACCAAACATAGTAGTTTTTATACAGAAACAAGTTTCGCGAGGACCTTCTAACGTTTTCTAGTCCGCGACGGCCTTCAGCAGCATTCTTACTATTTAACTGACTCGTAATACTACTACACGCAAAGAAAAAACATGGTTGTGGTAAACATATTTTAAAAGCAACATATTATGATAAGATTCATGATTGTAGTCCCCATATTACGATCATTATTGAATCATATTATGACCAAATTTATTCGTGATGTAATACATAATATTTTTTCCTTAATCATATTATTATCCCGCTAATTATACTAAGTTAAGAAGTAATCATATTATTGTCATGTTAATCATAACAAATTTGGAAGTAATCGTATATATCATGATTCAGTGCTGCCGTCACAACAATAAAAACAATTCAATTTTTTTGCATCGAATTTTTATTTTGTTGCACTTTACAATTTTTTTTAATGTTAATACAATTTCTTTATTTTTTAATTTTTTTAAAATTGTTTTTTTAATTGTTGAACCACCCATTAACAAATAATTTGGTATTTTAAACAAACGACACTACTGATGGAAAATTATTTTATAAATGGCGCTAACAAAATATTATTAGAGTAAAAATATTTTGATTGAATCTTAAACATTTTATGATAAATGTATAGAAAGTTATCATGTTAGGGCTACTAAATATCATGATATGGTTGTGAGTAATATAATATGTTTTGAAAGTTATCATTATTTAGTTGCTAGAAAAATAATTATTTTTCAGTCAACAATACTCATATTTACATTTAAATGCGTACAGTAACTTTAATATTGCTGATAGTAAATAAAAATAACAGTTATTTGTGTACGACAACATTATATTGTTACAACAAACATTGTTGAGTTGCCATAACCAAGCCCATTCATATTTTTTCTCTGTGTGTACGTAAATAATTAACTTTTTAATTAAATTATTAAGTAAAAGAAAGGTGAACGTGAGCATTTAAAGCAAACCAAACCAGTAATTGAAAATTATTTAGCTGATGTAGATAGCAAAATAATCCTAATTTTGTAACTTTGAACATATAACATTTACATTTAGAAATTAAAATATTATAACTTCAAATATATAATTGGTATTAATAACTATAAAATATCTGAAGACAACCATAATATACAGGCATGTTCTAAAATTTACAAAACTTCAAATCACTTGTGATTTTAAAATCACAATTAATTATTTAAAGGTGTTTTGAAAACCACAAAAGTTTTAACTTGGTTTAATATGGTGGAAAAAAATAAGCATGCAATTTTAAATCGGCGGCCACTTAGCTGAACGGTTAAAAACCACAATTATAGAAAAAGTTTTTTTGTGACTTCAAATCACTTTCACAAAAAATGATTTTCAGACCATGCCTGATTGTTGCGTCTTTTGGATGGACTTATTTAACCATAATATGATTGCCAATGAAAATAATATGCTTGAAGCTAAATTTTATTAAAATAGTTGAATGTTAAATTCAACCATATGCGAAGTTTTATTCTTAAATAAAATGTTTTGTATATTAAATTGTCCTTATTTATAGGAAAGCTATGCGCAAAATTTGGTCCTCCAGAAGGGGAATCGGAGTTATTTATTTATAGATAAATTGGTAGTTTATGAATCGATCGTATATTAATTACTAGTGTTTTACTAAGCTTATTTTAAACTGAAGAAGACTTTAAAAAAGTGAAGGTTTCTGGGTAAAAGTTAGAGATTTGTGGGCAAAAACTAGGCTTATGTTTTAGCTATTTGTCGACCGAACTAGCTGGATTTTCATAAAATAAATTTTTTCGGGGCACATATTATGCCAGGATATTATATTGTTACGCATGTTAAATTATCTAAGAATTATTTATAGTTATAAGTTATCTTGTAAGTTATGGTTTTATGCCATATTAGTAACTTAAAATTGTCATGTATAATTTTACACACAACTGTATTACCGCATAAAAGAGTATTTAGATTACAACAGTTTCTACATGAATTTCCCAGTAATTTCTAGAAATAGTTTTAGAACATAATAAATTGTTATTACAGCGAGTTTCAGGAAAAGTCTAGAAGTAGTTATGAAATATAAAAGGAGGTGATTCATGAATAATAAGTTTTAGTTTGTTTGTAGACATTAAACGGTTCGGTTCGAAACTAACAGGGCCCAAATCGTCGCACAAGTGTTCGAATAAACTTTCGTATCGAATAAAACTTTGTCACATATTAAAAACGGGATTGCGGCATTCGAAAGCTTCCACATCGAAATTTTTTTTAAAAAAATGTAATAGATTTTATGCTTGTATATAAATCAACAGTGTTAATAGTGTCTTCGGCTTATCTACCCTTGCCGAAAATTCGCAAAAATTTCCAAAAATAGCGAAAATTCTCGAAAGTTTTTAATATATCAAACAATCCATTAAATTGATTTAAAGTCCCTAAAAGTACAAGGAATGGCAAAAATTCGATAAAAAATTTGAAATTAGTATTTATTAAAAATTGTTAAAGCTGTAGTGAATCAGATAACTTATAGAAAAAGGCGCTGATGTTGCGAACATAACAAAAATTCGCGAACAATTGCAAACTTGGTAACAAACCCTAAAATTTATTTGAAATCGCTAAATCGGTTAAAAACAAAATTTCAACAATTAACAAAAAAAAAAAAATTACAAAAATAGCGAAAATTCGCGAAATTTTTCAATAATTCGAATAAGCCATAAAATTGATTAAAAATCCATAAAAGTATACGGAATGGAAAAAATTCTGTAAAAATTGCTTAATTAGGGGAAATTCGCAAAAAAAAATTGCTACTAGCGGCATAATAGCAAAGTCTACTATAAATTACAAATTGTTAAAGCTGTAAGGAATCAAAAAACTTACAATACAAAAATCGCTTCTATCGCAAACATGACTAAAATTTGCAAAAAATTGTAAAACTAAGGGCCATTATTACAACTTGCCAATAGTTAAAAGTCGGATTTTGTTGGACCGATAAATAGTTTTGCATTATTACAACTTCCATTTTTTATTGCTGTTATTTTCAATAATAATAATATTTAATAGATTAAAACATAATAAATGAAGGTTTTATAATGCAAAGCTATTTATCGGTCCGACAAAATCCGACTTTTAACTATTGGCAAGTTATAATAATGGACCTAAATGTTATTATTTTTCTTTCTTATTAAATTCAACATTTTTTATTTTTCGAATTTATTCTCTAAGCTAAATTTCAGTTAAGTATTTTATAAAGCTATTTTGTAATGTTGAATATAATATCAAGTAACCTTCTTAAGGAAATAATTCCCAGTTTCTATTTCTTTCTTATTGCTGAAAAAAGTTTAGTACTTACATTTTTACCTATTTGTTGAAGAATTCTAATAATTATTCTCAAAAAGTTTGTAAATTGTTTGTAAAAAACAATTAAATGTTTTTACGAAAGCTCTTTACCTATCGAATGACATTTCGAGTAAAAGCATTCGATCGAGTACTCGTTATCGAATTACATAATCTCAAATTTCGATAGAAGTTTTTCGATAACGAATGTGACGATTCCAAAAAGTAAAATTTCGATCAAAGGCACTCGATCACGACTGCGACGATCTGGGCCCAGTATTGGATAAAATTGTGAACGTTATAAATAATTTCAATAAAGTTTGTTAAGTTGAATAGGTGTGTTTATTTATTTTTAATTAAAAGAACTCAATGGTTTATTATAAAGGGAGTAAAATGAAACGCGTTTATTAAAGGAAAAACGTAACATAATATCAGCGATCTTTGCATAACCCATTTTAACCAACAGACGGACATAAGGATCCAGAATATATCGCTTATTTGCTGCAACGTCGTCAAAACGCAATAAATTAAATTTTGCAGTTAGTGATGCAGAATAGTTCGCTAGGTTTTTTTTTTATATTTTGTATAAAACTTATCTTCATATCTTTTATACTTCCCCGTTTGAAGAGAATGTGTCGGTATTTTTCTCTAATTGGTGCAAGCAAATCAGAAACTTTAAACGCGTTCATTTAGATTTATACGTTAAAGGTTTTAAAATCAATGTTGACGATTTATCAAACAATATAATAGCAGGCATCGTATGATTACTTAGATGCTAAGGTGCTAAGATCCTTGCGATTGGAATTTAATCTGTCCCAATTTTAAGCTTCATATTTTTAGTGACCGATTTGGGAAAAACATACAACTGAAGTTACCATTTGGTGAGCTTTATTGATGTCGAAAATAGCATGAGACAGAAAATTTTATAATTCATAATCGTAAACCACATTTGTTCCATAACGGGGATGGATTTATTCTTCGTGACTTGCGAAAGCACAAACTTTTCCTAGGAAATTCGTCATATGTTCTTGAACCCATACAAAATTAAGTTTGCTTGGTAGATATTCGTATTAGAGATATTCGTAGTTTAATAGAGAAAGATCTTTAAATTCCTCTCTAAATTTAGTAATAAAAACCACTCTGAAATTTCTTTAGTTTTCGATTTTCTCTTAATTATTAAATATCTAAAACCCAATTAAAATTTCCTTATTGTGATTTTGTGTGAATTACCAGCAAACTATGCTTTGGGATTTGAATTTAAGTTAATTGCTAAGGTAAAAATTAATTATGTTTTCCGGTTACCTAACTCACGTTTAAAAATAGAAAAAAATGGAAAAATGTACCGTCTGTTCCTTAATAAAAAAAAAACAACTACATTTAAATGAAGGTAAAGCGAACAAAATTTTCGTTCAAAATTGCTGGAAAGGCTTTTAGTTTTTCAAGAGCCTTGAAATACGAGAAAAGTATTTGACCTATTTTTGAGGGAAGATAGCCTTTTGTAAAAACTAATCAAATTTAATAAAATTATTTGTTTGTTAAAATAAAGAGTAAATAAATATCACTTTTAGTCACCTTTATAACTACATATATTACTCTAGTGTGATTTAGTATTCAAACTAACTCTAATCTTAATCTGAAAGTTTTTTGTCCATTTAACTTTTAGCTTTTTGCTGAGTATTTATTTTTTTTCTTTTGCACAAAATCCAATTAAGCCTAATTCTGTGTTAATTTTTGCCTAAAATGTCACAAATTAAATTACTTTTTGTCATTGTAGTCGTTTAAACACGCATTGTTTTGTTGAAATTGTCTAAAACTCTATTTGTTTGAGTGTCATTTAGTCCACATATACAGTAGGAAGTCACAAATGTTGTTTACATGGTGTCAGTTTTTGTGTTTTTCTAAAATTAAGTTTTCTTTTTATACACTTACTTTTCCCCTATTGCAATGTACATACATATATACATACATACATATGTACATTAGGGGTATAACCAATTTTTTTGGCATAGTTCCATGAGGTCAACCATGTCCTAGTAACCACGAAAATTATAATCTTTTGTAATTTTTCTCAAAAAAGTTCACTCACCAATTGGTTTTTCTAAACCAATGCAATATTGAATATTTAAATTTTTATACGGTGTTTTTTTTATTAATTTTTAATTTTTTTGTTAAAAAAGGTTAAAGGTACGTTTTGGTTTGCGGAAAAATCCCTTACCATCTCTAAATATTAATGAAATTTCATACTTAAGCTTTTTTTTGTTTAAGATAAACATATTTGGGGGATTCACAAGGTGTGCTGTCAAATCATATCGCCATAACGTCCTAAATAATATTTTACAGTTGTTTAAAAAAAATATTGTTGTATTTCAAACATAATGAAAATTGTAATGCTGTGTTCATTGATTCGTCATACCTATACAGTAGAATTCTAATTTATAAGCGGTTTCACATAGCAGTCTTATATATTTCTTGTAATTATTTTAAGACATATGACTTTACAACTTTATGACAAGCTTGTGAATACCCCAATTATTAATGTTTCTAAAGTAAAAATACAATTTTAAATTTTCAAAACTTCATCGTGGTTGGTGTGTGAACTTTTTTGATCTTAGCGAAAACATAAATATACGTTCCCTTATGCTATGTAAATTTTGATTTTTAAAAAAATTGTTAAAAAGTTATCTCCGTAATGTATATATGTACATATTTATGTATTAAGTTCTTTATATGCATGTAGTTATTCCCTATTCCAAATGTATTTTTGTATATTATTGTCATTTTATGCTGATTACACCAGATTCTATTTAATATTCACAATCTACCATATGAAGGGAGAGCGATGATCCTCATCTGTAACTGTGAACACCATTTTGTAAAGTGTTTTGGGGTTCTAGATGTCTGTTGTTCTTTGAATTGCCACTACCAATCTACGAGTATTTTATGGCAGCAGTTGACATTTTATTGTCGTTGACAATAAAGGTTTATATGTGATTTGTAATTTTATTGTTGTGTATTTTATATTATATGTATGTATGTACTTATGTACTTATATTGTATTGTTGTTTGCTGTTGTCGTATGACGCCTTAAGCAATCTAGTTGCATCAATTATTGTTTATCATGTTAGTGTTTTGTTTTTTATTGTTGTTTCGTTTTATTTCGCAGGAAGCGGATTACAAATACAATGATTAAAAGCCAGAGTTTTAATAACGTCAAGTAATTTTAATAGATTGAAGAATTTACCATTTAATTACGTCGATGGGGGAAGCAAACAAATAATTCATTTACCTTAAACACGTTAATCATGGATACACTGTCTTTATTTTCAGTTTTTCATTTAAAGGAATATTTCTTAGTAATAGCTGGGACATACTAAGGCTTTTTTTTTATCAATAGGGCTCTTAAAAACGGTGTTTTGACATTAACTTAAAATAACTTTAATTAAAAAATGTTTTCTTATTTAAGTGACTAGCTTATGTTATTAGTGTGGTTAACATCTGCAAGTCGAATTTCTACCTTTTTTAAATATTAAGCGCTGTGATGCGTCCAAAATCGATACAATATTATTTTTCAAGTCCTTTCAAATTGCTGGCTTGTTTTTATAAACCAATGACATAACGTAACACCAGAAAAAATTATCGAAAAGTGTTTAATCGCAAGCTCTTGCTGTCAATTTCTATGGATCATTCTCTTTGTTAGGTCTTTTGCTTGATACGGTTTTGTTATAAGTGAATATGCCTTTTCTTTTAGAAAATGTGAGTGAATTGGTGAGAGGGGAAAAAAGAATATCATATTCTCTTCCCCTCTCACCAATAAACACAGACTTTCTGAAAGAAAAGTTTCATAGTGTAAAGCCAAGAATACATATTTATCAGCAGTCACATTAAAAGGAACCTTGAGCTACTTCGGGTTTGAAGCTGGGGTATAACTCCGTCTTCTATGGGACCTCTTTACATAAATTTAAATAAGTAACAGGTTTATTTCATTTCAAACTACTTCTTCGTCCCATTTTTAATATATAAAATAAATTCTTCTTGCTAAACAATTTCCTTAACCAGTACAGTGACCTTTGCTATTTAGGGATAGGCTTTACCAATCCAATATTAAATGTTTAGCACTGCGTTATTTGCATACCCTAAACCACCACAGATGGCCTCTAGACTAATTTTTTAGTAAACCCATCGACTCGGAATCTTCTTCTTAATCGATTTGACGTTATCCGAACCTCTGGCTGTCTGTCCAAATAATCCTTCTTCGCAAAATACATCTTTCACTGTCGATAATGAATCTTCAATCTTTGTGGTGTAGGATATCGAACGAGAATACTTTCTTACTTATTTATTGTGATATATATTTTCTTATCTTTTCTGTAACCACGTCCCTTATGTTGCTTAGAAAATTTAAGGCGGTGACTGAATACAAAAGGGGGCGGCGGTAAAATAGCTTGCCTACAAAACCAAGCATCACAGCTTTGATCACTGGCAGAGGACGAACAATTTTCATGATGATTTTCTAGATTTAAAAATGAAGTGGTTTTAACTCCCCTCCAAACATCCAAAAAGTCTGGAAAAGTTGACAACATAATGACAAAGGTCAGGCAACCGAAACCCCCTGGTATAAAAGTAAGAAATCAAAAACTAGCAAGGTTTTCCTACGACTACACCAAATACACGGAGGGCGCTGTTTCTAGGCAACGCCAGATGGCAACCCCGTTATCCTCGGATCTGCTTCAGCAGATCAATCATCTACTTAGCTAAAACAAAATCCGATTAACAAAACTGATAGAAGGCAAAATAACAATACTGACACTCCAAGAACAAGGACAGTAAAATCTTACATGGGAAAATCGTTTAATATGGATGTACTTTGTGGAAGCCATATGCTCCCAAAGTGGGTAGAGGAGAAAAAATACTATTACAATTTTAGAGTTGAGTTTTTTACAGCCGAGTTGTTTTTGGTGTTTTTTTCTTTATATACAGAAAAAATAATTTTCATATTTGAATACGAAAATCGGATATTTGATAAAAAACAATTTTTAACTTTTCTGCGATGACAATTTTTGGGGTATTGATAAAAAGTTTGTAGGTATTGTTTTTTAATATTTCGACAACAACCAACGTTAATGAGTCAATATTGAATCTATCAAACAAAATGTTTATCGAATTTTTATTCATTTATTTATTCATTGTGATGTGCTAAACCAATTGTTAATCTTTGATAAATACACTTAAATTTATTGTAGGGGATAAGCCAGTGCCTATGCGTATTTTGCTGGTTGCTTAGCCAGATCATCAGAAAATTTCCAAAGACAAAGAATTACAAACACTCAAGTTTTATTTGCAACGACATCAAAGCATATTAAAAATGGACAAGAATTGTAAAAATACTGTCTTTACTTTGATTCAAATATTGTTTTTTATTGAAAAAATATTTAATTATTTCATTTTTAAATATTGAGTGATATTTTCCAAAGTATTTTGATAATTTTTTTCATTGAATCAAATAAAACATTTGTTGTTAAAAATTTTTTTGAGATATTTTTTCGGTGACTTGAAGCATGAAAGAACTTTCCGATAGGATTCAAACAGAGTTCAGAAACAAATTACATTTAAAATTCTTTTTGTTTCGTAAGTCAGTTAAAATATTCGTTTTTTTTTATAAAAAATTACCGAAACATTTGAATTTATTAGAAAATACAGTGAATTAACAAATCGAGCAAATAACCTTTAAAGACTCTGATGGTACACACTTTTTTGTCAATGTTATTATTGACTATTTACTATACTATTATTTCGTAGCATCAACATTTAATTTTGCCCGATAAAATACGGGTGGCTACCGGCTTGTCCTTAATTACATGATTTGTTGACTAAACGAAAGGCTAAACGACCAGGAAATGACTTATACAGTTCATCAATAGTTGTCAACAATTAACTGCACTAATAACCAGGTAAATTTTTTGTTGGTTTTAGGCCACCCTTTATTACCTAAATCTCTGCAAATAGCACGACTAGTCCATACAAGCCCATTAGGGATTAGGACTAGTCCAAAGGTAACCCAAATGTATTGAAAAAACATGACCTATTTAACATTACGATGTCCTAGAGCTGGACCATATAACCCAGCTTTGCATTACAACGGAGTAGTCATAAAACTACTCCTTGTTCATTCATACTCCCAGTGGATTAGTTTTGAAAGTACTCCATGGTATACTAAAGACGATTAGTTTTGAAATCGTTTAAAAACAAAAACATGTCGTTTAACTACAAACTCTTTATTTTAAATGACATGCTCCGTGCTTGTATCACGTTGGACCATGTAATATGTAGTCCATTTTATCTAAAATGAATCCAGAAGTCTAATATTATTATTTGCAGGGATTCAAAGGGTTTTATTTAAAAATAAATATTACATTTGGCAGTAGGCTTAGTGTCTTATTGTTACTTGTAGTAATTTTAACAACAAAAAAAAAACGTGATTGGCTTATTTAACATTGTATTTTCTTTCCGCTTCCCAGCGAACACAAACATAAATGCAACAACAAAAACGATATATTTTGATATAAAAAATTGACCTAAATAAATTCCTATCAAACAAAATATTTTGGAGATAGCAAAAATGTGGTTTCTAAATTTAATGTAGGAGAAATTTTTAAACATAAAAAAAGCTTTTTATAATTATTGAATTCTTTTTTATTTTTTAATCTTTATGTGCTCGGAAGTCTACATTTGTAGTAATTTTGATTAGATTAAGCTGAATGTACACGACATGTTTTTGTCATCTGACATGTCAAATTTTAAAGTTACATGTAATTTTGCATGTCTGTCAAAATTGCTGGTTTACATAAGGTTTATAATATTCGGCCACAAACGTTCATGTAATTTGCTTCTGACATCGTCTCTGTTTTTTTTTCATAGTAATTGCAGAAACCAAAGTAGTTCTCGGTTTAAAAATAACGTGCTGCCGCCACAAACATTTTTATTTGCGCCGTAAAAGAGTTCAGCCATCTTAAATTTTTTTTCTTTAAATTCGAAGATGCCAATTTTGGGTATAATAATCAAACGTTTTTATATATGTATGTACGTTATTTCTATTAAAATGTTAAAGAACATACATTTATCGGTATTGTAAAATAACAACCTCAGCCGGCTAATGAAATCGTCAATAGTGGACGCCGCTGACGGTTTCTTCCTGGCATAGATTTCTGCAGTCAGATGGTTTGTCAGAAGAAAATAGAGCACGCTCTAATTGAAATTTTGTCAGATGACTTTGCATCTTTTACACTTACTTACTTTTACAGAAGCAAAGTTAAAAAGGTAACACACGACATGTATGTATTTTGCAGTGGGAAATTTGACATGTCAGATGACAAAAACATGCCGTGTACGGGCGCCTTTAGCGAATAAAAATTTAAAACGTCAATAAAACAATTTGAGGTTTTTGGTAGCTTCCTAAAATCTTGTTTTAAGCAGATTTAAACGTTTATGATGTAAAAATAATTATTTCGTAGTTGCTAAAGGGATGTTTTTGAAATGATCATCTCGTGGCCGGTAGTCTACATTTGTAGTCACTATGTGGTTTGTATAAAAAGAAGCTTTATTTGTTGCTTATTACACTTGCACACACTGTTTTTCTTTTATTTTTGCTAAAAAAAGAATTCTTTGCATGACGTGTATGCTGATCGAGCATCAAAGTAATAACATTTCATCAAAAACAATAGAGCAAAGACAAAGTGTACGTTACTTTTATGATTTCACATTGTTTTGTTTTTTTATTCTATGTATTGCAAAAATGAGTAAAGTGTTGCTAGTCAATTGAATCAGACGTGCATATTTTGATATTAGTTGTGATAAAAAACTGAAATAGAAAATTTAACGAAAAAATTTCCGGATATTCTCGCTATCGAAATGGCGCTAGGGCACTCGCCAAAGTCAACTTGTTCCGCTTCAGCTACTAATCAATTTCCCGATTAATCTGAGGATAAGCAGCCAAAACATCCTGTACGATGTCAGGTATGTGAGATGGGAGATCGCAAAAACACACGAAAGATATGCAGTTGGTATAAGAAACCGATGTGCGATGCGCATTCTAGAACTTACGTATTTGGAAAATGCTGCTCTATAAATAAAACTTAAATGCTTAAAATTGTTTTGTTCAAGTTTTCCTATACCTACATGTACCTACATAAATAACATATACATAAAATAAATAAAAAACCATTTTATTCTTTTTTATAAGGAAAAAGTAGTGCAAAAATAATGTTACTACAAATGTAGTCTTCCGACCGCCCCCGTAAAGGTTAAATTGGTGTTGGGCTGAGAAGTCGTTACCAAATGTATTCTTTTATTTAAGGAAATATTTTCCTATTTGATAGGAAAGCTTTTTACCTAAAATTACTCCTTAAATATTGGAGGTTAGAAATAAAAACTTTAAGTTTGCTGGGATTTTCGTCAGGTACGTCAAATAAACTTTATGTTTTTTTGGTTAAGTCCGTGACTAAAGTGTTAGAATTGCGTTTAGTGCGATTGGAAAAAATGAAATAGGAGCGTAGTCTTAAATTTTTGTCAATTGCATCTTCTATAGTTTGTTATTAATAAAAAAAATATTTAAAATAAACTTCTAAAAATATTTTTTATTTATAGGCAAGGTATGATTTAGATTCTTAAAAAGTTAAACTTAAAAATTTCTAAGACATCTAAATCGCACTTAAAATTTATAAGTTTTCAGTAGAATTAAAAAATGTTTTTTTAGTGTAAAAGTTTATATCACAAAGAGGATTTTTTTTTGGCACCCGGGGATATTTAGGGCATAAAAAAATATTTTCACCTTCTGGTGCAGCCAATACCTGGGATTTGGCAGAATTAAAAATTGGCAGATCTCCTTGATATCGCGGCCGAATATATATCCCATTTGGTTCCTTGGGAGTTAGTATTCGGTCTGACTTTTGAATAAAGTCGCTGCGAGGACAACGTGGTGGTTGTGGCTTATACCCAAAGTCGCTGGAATGGAGATCTTAAAAATTTATTTATCACTTGTGTTTAACGGATCTCCCTAGATGCTGTTGCTATTAAACAGATGCGGTATGCTAATCCAAAAGCCGCAAAGGTAAGATGGCTTCGGGTCCTAAATTTGGGACAAGTGAATAATTCTGCAGAAGGGTGCACTCGAAATTGCTACCTATATGCGTTTGGTGGCGCTCATACACAGTGGTGGCTGGTAAGCGCAGGAGCTCATGTAAATCTAAACACATCTGTATAACTTTTTTTAAAAAAGCGAAGAAAATGTTGAAATATGTTTAAAAATACGAAAAGGATTTACATGAGTTCCTGCCTTGCGGCCTCACCCCTTAAAGAATCCCATCCACATTTTTGTCAAATAATGCGCTTGACAACCCTCCCCGATTGTTAATGGAACTTCACACACAATTAGTAGTTTTGAGTGTTGAATCCATCAAAAATATTCACTCGTCCCTTGTTAGAGGGCCAGAGCCATTACCTCCATTGCGATGTATAATCCAGCTTATTTATTCGACTTGATATGATTTTCGAAAGAGGGTACACTAGTTTGTACCAACGAAAGCTCTAAAAAATGTTATAAGCGGTTTTACGTAAATAAAGTAATTTTTTGAGGTGGTCTTTTTAAAAAAACCATCGTCAAATATGGGCCTGTTTCCATACAATTTTAAAACCTGATTGAGTTTGAAATTAGATATTTCTGGGCAGATTTTGATCTGAACACACACATATTTAGAATGTTTGGGTTTGTTTTAGAAGAAGGGACATCAGTCTTAGAAAGTAGTTCCGAGTCGATTGGCTTACTAATATGTTGAATAATTACCAATATTATTATGATTTAAAAACTTAAATACAAACGGACCATCTAAATATGTATATTTGTGTAGTGCATAATAAATTAAACTACTATTGAGCATTTAAGATGCTCAATATTCTCTTGTCTCTCTAGATTACAATTTGTGGCGCTTCTGTTCGTACAATCAAAATATTAAAACAAAACCACTATAAATAATCAAAATAAAATGAATTGTTGGAATTATCGCTGGGATTTACTTATGATGATTGATATTTATAGATATAAACAAAATATGTTTTTAAAAAACAATAACAATAATTTATATGGCTTTTAGATACTTCTTAACTTCTCAGCAACAACATACAAAAGTCATAAGTTTATATTAATAAAATATGAAAACAGCCAAATAAATAAATAAAAATAATATTTCTTTAGTAAACTTTTTTAAATATTTTCTACGTAAAAGAAGAAATAATAATAAATAAGTAGGAAACTTCCACTAACCTTTTTCATTATTATCATCATAAAAACTAAAATCCTTGGGGTTCGATTCTCCTGATGAGGGATGGTGATGATGCTGGGGATGTTGATCTGATGTTGAATTTTCTTTTAAAATGTCATAATATTTTTTCTTGAAATTTTCTTCTTGCGATGATACTTTTGCCACTGCATCCGGATGACTTCCATCAGTGTTAATTTGGGATTTAAGTTGTTCCTGTAGCTGTATCTGCTGTTGTTGCTGCTGTAGTTGCTGTTCTTGTTTAAGTCTGGTGTATCTATTGGTGGCATCATCTAAACGTGCTGCACCATTGTGTCTTTTAATTTTACGTGGTATAAAAATATTTGCAAAATTATTTTTATTTTCATTGTCATTATTGTTGTTATACGTGTTCGTATTGCTGGCTGATGCTTTGAAAATATTTGGTTGTTCGTTTTCCTCAATATCACCAATAGCATCCTGTTTGAATTGTGTTTGTTGTTGATTTTGTTGCTGTTGTTGATGTTGCTCAAGTAGCTTTTGCCTTTGCTCCATTAAATGCTTATGGAAAATTTCATAATCGTTAATATTTTTATTTTTATTATTGTCATCAGTATAATCGACCATGTGCTTAATTTTGTCATTATCACGATTATTGACCATTTTCTCATCCGAATATGGGTTATTAAATGTCCCTTCTTTTATTATTGTCTTTTGTGTGGACATCTGTTCTTTTTGTTTTTGCTCCTTTTGTTTTTGTTCACGCATACTTTTAAATCTTTCATATTCAGCACTTCCATCATCATCATCATCGTCTTCATCCAACTTATATTCATCCTCATCCTCGTCTTCATCATTATCTTTGTCGTCGTTATTGTCTTTTAAAACTTTCCCCCCCACATTTCCATACTTTTTGTATTGACTTGAATAGTCAATATTGTGTTTGAATTTAATTTGTTGCTTCTCTTTGTCTTTATTTATATTGTCATTGTTGTTTTTAAATGTTTTTCTTTCTTTAAGCACATCCTTTTTATTACTCGTTTTCTTTAAGTTTTTCCGGTTTTTATCTATTTCAAGTTTTTCTTCAGACACCATCTCATTTTCTTCGCTGTCATTTTTGCTGCTGCTGCTAGTTTTGCTGTCATCACTTCGTTCACTGGACCTTTGTGACTCAAGTATCTGAAAGTGAACACAAAAAAGGGCGACTGAGTAAAAAACAAATAAAGTTTTATTTGTCCTTGTTGAGGTTGTTTAGGTGAAAAAGGACTTAATTTTTTTTTGAATTTGGTGAAAAATATAATGTATTAAAAAAAAAATTATAACTTTTTGTAAAATACTAAAAAGACATTTATTTATACGGTGACCATATCTTTGAAAGCAAAATAGAGAACAGTAGTTAAAATATTTGTTAAAGGCCGCTGGCGATTATAACGCTAAACATACTTTCTGGGGGTCACGATTTATAACACCTAAATAACATCTAAAATGGATTTAAATGTAGTAGCGAGCGGACAACCAACATATTGGCCTACTGATCAGCAAAAATTTCCAGATGTCATCGATTTCGGCGTGATTAACAACATCCCCATAGAAACGATCCATGTTGAAGCTTCCTTAGAATTATCTTCCGACCACACCCCTACAGTTGTTACTAAAATGAACCCCAATAGAATTGT
Source organism: Pollenia labialis (assembly GCA_949318255.1). Classification (NCBI taxonomy): domain Eukaryota; kingdom Metazoa; phylum Arthropoda; class Insecta; order Diptera; family Polleniidae; genus Pollenia; species Pollenia labialis. Next base: position 117,546,140 of record OX439142.1, read on the forward strand.
ATCTTCGACTGGTTATTTTGCGACGTCAGCTACACAAATTGATTGCTCAAAATATAAACAATATCTTAATACCCATTGCAAAGAGGTAGAAAGCTACTGCAGACTCAGAAAACATCTTTTCTGGAAAACTATCTTAAGGAACTTGATGCAACTCCACAATCAAACTATTCGTTATGGCGTGCTGCTAGAAATCTCAAAAGGCCAGTTGTCTCTGAGCCTCCATTAAGAAACTTGAATGAAAGTTAGGCAAGAAATGATATTGAAAAAGGAAATCTGTTTGTTAATCAATTGAAAAACGTTTTTACCCCAAATGTTGCTGCTAGGGCAGCAGTTCCCCTAAGATTTGAGATAAGAGAAATCGAAAGGCTGTTTGTGAATTAAACCCCAAAAAAGTCCCTGGTTTTGATAAGATCAGCAACAAAATGCTTTTGGAGCTACCCAGCATAGCAAAGGAAATTATTCTTTTAATTGTTTATGCTATTTTACGCCTTGCATACTATCCTCAAAAGTGGAAGGTTTCCTTAGTCACCATGATACCTAAACCAGGAAAGAATCACACAAAAGTTGAGGCATATAGGCCTATAAGCCTTCTTTCTAGTATATCAAAGCTGTCCGAGAAACTGTTACTGTCAAAATTAACCCCAATTTTAAATGGAAATAAATGTATTCCTAACCACCAATTCGGCTTTAGAAGAGAACATACCACAATTGAACAAACCCATCGAATAGTCATAACGCCATAAGAAAAGCCTCTTCATCGGTGTTTCTCAAGCTTTTGATAAAGTCTGGCATTAAGGCTTGTTACATAAATTAAAGCAAAATTTACCAGCAAACACACACAAGTTATTAGAAAGCTTCTTAGACGGTCGTCAATTTATTATTAAAGAAGGAAATTTCTTAAGTTCACCTCAGCCAATTGGCGTTGGAGTCCCACAAGGCAGCATCCTGGGGCCTCTATTATACTTAATTTATACTTTGGACATGCCAACAAACAACTTCACCCAAACTTCAACATTTGCAGACGATACAGCGGTCACAACAACCATTATGAAGCATTTCGTTACTTATTACATCATATATATTTTAACTAGAAAAATGTTTAAGAGAATTAAGGAGAATGGTCAATGAGCAAAAATGCGTACATATAACATTCACCTTACTTCGGGAATCTTGCCCCCTATTTCAATCAATAATCAAATAATTCCTCAAAATTCGCATGGATCGGCGATTAACGTGGATATGCCATATAGAGGCAAAATTAGCTCAAATGAAACTAAAAATCATTCAAATTCATTGGCTTATTGGATGGAATTCTGTCTTTAGTCTCGATTGCAAGCCTCTACTTTACAACTCTTTCTTAAAGCTTATCTGGTGCTACGGTATTCAACTATGGGGCACAGCCTCGGCCTCTAATATCGAAAAAATTCAAAGACGCCAAATAAACTTCTTCGAATAATCACAGTCACTCCCTGGTATATTAAAAACTCAAACATTCATAAGGATCTCAATGTGCCATTAGTAAAATTTATGATTGCAAGATATGCAGTAAAATATTTAAAAAGGCTTGAACAACACCCAAATCCACTAGATCGGAATATTTTAAATCACGGCGGCCACACTCGCTTAAGAAGAAGAGACACTGCAGCACTCACCGAATCAGAAGAGCGATAAACACCTACATATGTGAACATAAACCGTGATAAGGAAATTTTGTCTGGCACTGGCTGGACATATAAAATGTATAAGGATTAGTTTTGATTAATTATTGTTAGTTCATATTTAATATATGAAGATTCAATAAATAGAAAATGAAAAAAGGCACAAAAAAGAAGCCCACATTAGAAGTGGTTCCGAATACTGCTCTTTGAAATCCATCGCATTATTTACTATTATTATTATTTTAAAACATTTTTTATCGATTTTAAAATTTACTTTTGCTAATTTTATGAACTCTTCTTAAACGAATCTTGTCCTTGAGACTGATTTGAAAATAATAACCAAGCAACAATGAAATGTCCAGAACTCTTTGTAATATTGAGTTGATTTAACTTTAATATAAGTTAATTAAAAGCTTTATTTAAGCCCTTTTCAACAAATCAATATTTTACAACAACTCACATAGATTAAAACTTTATTATATTGTTCATAGAAAATAAAGTTTGTTTTCTTAACTCAAAAGGAAGTCATAAGAATCATTGATTATATATGCACATACATACTTATAAGTTTTCTTATAACTAGAAAACCAAAGAAAACTTAAACTAAGTACTTCAATATTAGGGATTTATGACTAAAATAAAACAAAAAAAAAGAAAAAAAAATTAAAGCTTGCTTTAAGAATAACAAAAAAAACTATTGGAAACCAAGACTTGTAGCTAAGTTTTCCAGGGCTTAGAGAAGTACGTTAAGCTTACAGCAATAAGACAATTGCGAACAGTGCATGAAAAAAATAATCACTTTAAAAAACTTTTGCAAAGTGGCCAGTTATTTAAATTTTTTTTAAATCGTTTTGTACATGAGCAAAACAAATACTTTTTAAATGCCTAGGTGTGCACACGAAAGAGTTGGCTTTCCATTTATCTGCAAGTTTTAATTTACCGTTGTAATCGTACATTTAATTCATGGTAGGAATGTACGACTCAAGTTTGGGCCGAATATCGGAAGAATGTAGGCGGTAACGCTTACCCACAATTTACCCACAATTCCGTCGTAAACGTATTTTAATATGAAAAACTGGGAATTTAGCACGTCATACGGAAATCGTATTAATAATACAAATTTTGTATTCCCGAAAATAACTTTGATAATGTATTTTGTTTACTTTTGAAAATAACAGTAAACAATTCCAAATTTATTAAAATTTCTTGTAGTTTTTCTCCTTTTTATTTGCTTTGTAATATTTTTTTAAACTTTATTTTTTGCAAGAACAATAAAGCAGGTTGTTTTTGTTTTCATTTTGTTTTTTATTAACCTACTTACAACTACAATTAATGTTGGAAGAATTCCAACCCATCCCAACAAACACAAGGTCAAACTTTTGATATGGAATGACTTAATCATTTGACATCAAATACACTTCTCAAACGTTTTTCAATTGTTTGATTTTAACATTTAAATTCAAATTGATAATGATTTGAAAATAAACATTTGACATTAAGGGGGTAATTTTGTTGTTCACTTCACCTTGCGTTGAGCAAATATTCATATAAAATTTTTTGAATTTTCTCAACGCAAGGTGAAGTTAACAACAAAATTACCCCCTAAATGTTTTATCAATTTGATGTCAAATTGATATCAAATATTAAATTCAAATCAAAACTAAACTTGGCAATACTAAAGTGAAAAATAAATGTAAACAATAAAAATGGTGCTCCAATCCTCAAACTAAAAAGGAGCCCATTATTTTTTTTCTTTGAAAGAATTAGAGGACGGAAAGAACATTATTACATCTTTTAGCTGTTTATTTAAATAAATAATGAATTTTAATTAAAAAAAAAAAAAATATTTTTATTTATGTCCAACGTTGTGTTATAATCCACATTTGAGAATTACGTTTGAAAGCAAGTTGAAAATGAAGGCATTTTCAATTTGATAATAATTTCCCCTTTTCGTTGAGAATGCTATGATTTTCAAATGATGTTCAAATCATTATCACACGTTTGACGTTTGTGAGAACGATTGATTTCAAAAAAATTTTTAATTTTAAATCAAACCTCCGTGCTTGTTGGGATTGTAGGTGGAATGTAAGGAAATATAAACTCACTGTTTATTGTTATTGTTTTTGTTTAAGCTTTGATATTGTTACAAGTAAAACTGTTGCTTATAATTCTTATTCGTTTAACAGTTTTATTTGTTTAATAACTTTAGATTTTCTAAAATCTTTGGATGCAGTTTCCTGACGATCTGGCCTAAGCAACCAGTGAAATGCGACTGGGAATAGTATATCCCTTTAACAATAAATTTCGGTGTTTTTATCAAATAATAAAAATTGGGAGTTAAGCACGACTAACAAAATCTTGTAAATTAAATATTTTGTATTCCCAAAAATTACATATTTTCATTTTATATGTATTTAAATTTTTCTTTTCTTTTGACAAAACGGTCGCAAACGGCGAATACGTAGAGAAAAAAATATTCAAACATAGTCACCTCCAACAAAACTATTTTATCGAGTAATTTTAAAACATTTTATTATTATTATTTATTTTATTTATTTATTTATTTATTTTGCATCATAATGGTTAAAAAAAGTCCTCCAACAAGAATCCACAATCATATTATGGTCAACCCTAAACACTTTATGGTTTAGTATGCCATAAATTTGTTTACAACTTATAAATATTCCGCTTTAAATGCTGTTATAAGTGTTAAACATTTTTTTTTGTTATTAAATATAATAAATAATTAAAATAATAAATTTTTAGAGGCAACTTTAATATGATTGTAGCTTCTTAATGACGCACGTTTTAAACCATTACATGGCAGCAGTTAACAATAATATGAATTAATTAAATGGGTTTATGAAGGGACTTAGATCTAAACGTATACCGAAGTTAATCTTTTAGATTTGTGTGACTTTGTATAAAATATTATACGTTTTAATTTGACAACGTACTAACATCGTACGCTACTACTGTTTTACTAACATTTCTGAATTTTAACATGGTGTATTTCCTTAGGGTGTCCTCGGTATTACAACAAACAAATTTTGTGTATCGGGCATAAGCAACATACCAACTGCAAGCCATCGTCAAGACATGGTAGCTGCAATTTTTTAAAATTCGGCTTTAAAATTGCACAATTGTCCAGATTATGAAATTCTAGCCTTGGAGTTTTTGTATTTTTTCAGTTATTACCTCTTCTTCTTTTTATATTTTATATATAATGATAGATTCACCTATTGCCACCTTAAAGTTGAAAAGTGTGTGAACTACAAAACGTGAAACCAAAGACTATAAATATGTATGTATAATAAAAAAATATATATATTTATAGTTAAGAAACTGGGAATTATTTCCTTTCGAAGGTTACTTTATATTATATTCAACATTTTTTATTTTTCGAATTTATTCTATGAGCTAAATTTCAGTTATGTATGACAATTTTATTATCGTTTGCACAAAAAATGCAACTGTGGAAGATCTTTTGTGAATATGTTCATGCAAAACATGTTGCATATTTTACCCTCAATTTACTTTAGCTGTTCATACTGCACTGTTTTACAATTTTTATTTTGTTTGTCATAAATAATACCGCTCAAAAGGATAAGTGTATTAAAAAACGCAATATAAACATTTTTATATATCGCACTGGTAACCTCTAAAGGGAGTTAGAGACAAAAAACTGTAGTCTTATACTACAAAAGCGAATACAATTGTATTTTTTTGGCAAAATATTAAAGAAATTGATTTAAGATTTTTATAGTGTTATAGTGGATATGACCACTCTACATCGATTTCTTACAAAAAGTAAAAATTTACACATTTTGAGATGACTCTCTTTAGAGGAACCAGTGCGATATGTATTAAAACGAAAAATTCTATGTATTCCATTATCGTTTTAATTGTTTTCAAGTCATTAGTGATGCCAACATATGTTTCCAAACGGTTAACCGCTCAATCAGCTTTTAAAATCGCTAATAACGTTTATTTATGATATACGTGGCGAGCACCTATATAATAATATGTTGGCTTCGAAAGACTTAAAAACGTGAAAAACCAATTCATATTTTTATTTAATTATATTTAAGAACAGAAAGTTCAATAATATTTAAAGATAAACTAAAGATAAATGCATTTTTATAAAAAAGTTCTATGTGTCCATTTCTACACGTTTGAAAAAAAAACTTTCTTGTTTTAATTTTCAATATTTTGTCCAGAGCCCTTTTGCTTTAATTACACTTCTGACACGTCGACCAAGTTTTCAATAAGATACCTTGAAATTTTTGACCACTCCGTTTGGACTCGGTCTCAAAGTTTATTTAAATTTTTTGGCGCATTATCGTACTGGGAGAGTCGTTTTTTCAGCGAAGCCCATAAGTTTTCGATCGGATTGAGGTCTGGGCTTTGACAGCCAATCCTTAACGATTTTGGCCGTATGTTTGAAAAACGGCTGTAGGAAATATCGCCCAAAAAAAAAAAATGAAAAATCGCCCAAACGAAGAATCGCCCAACCAAACATGAAAAATTACCCAAAAAGGTAAATACGAAATTTTGCCCAAAAAAACGAAAAAGGGCACAAAAAAAAAATGAAAAATGACCCAAAAAGCAGAAACAAATTTTTTCCCAAAAAAAAAAAATTGAAAATTACTCAATTTGCAAAAAAGTGTTTATTATTCATATAAATTTAGTTATATACAAATATAAGTTTTATGTAAAAATTTGCATTGTGCCTTCAACAGCTGTTCGGCAGTATGGACGCTATGACACTTTGCAAAGTGTCATAATGTCCACAACTTAACTTATAAGGATACCGGCTTCGCCAACTAAAGCTTATCTGCACAGCCGGCCTTCGGCCGGGCGCAAGGATTTTCTCCTCTATGGTATAACATACACCGGCTTCGCTAAGTAAAGCTTCTAAAATCTGCCTTGTTTCCGAACGAAGGCCGACTACGCAGAGAAGCTTTAGCTAGCGAAGCCGGTATTTGTTATACCATAGAGGAGAAAATCCTTGCGCCCGGCCGAAGGCCGGCTGTGCAGAGAAGCTTTAGTTGGCGAAGCCGGTATCCTTATAAGTTAAGTTGTGGACATTATGACACTTTGCAATATGTCCCGTTATTTTTATAATGATAATGAATGATTTGGACAAATAGTATGTAACATTTTGGAAGAATTTTAAAAATGAAAAATGGCCCAAAAAAATGTGCTATTTTTCATATAACAATTTTTGGGCGATTTTTCATAATGAAAAATCACCCAATTTCAAAAACGACAAATCACCCAACAATAACGAAAAATAGCCCAAAAATTTTGGGCCATTTTTCATATGAAATCAGGCCCAATTTTACATGCAATTTTTTTGGGCGATTTTTCATTTTTGTTTTTGGGCCATTTTTCTTTGGGCGATATTTTCTACAGCCTTGAAAAACACCTTCTTCCTTCGCGTAAGCACTATGGTCCACAAAATCGGGTAAATTATTAGTTAGGATCTTCATATCCTTTTTTTTCATTATATCCTAAATTTTCACCAATGGACCAAGGTGCCATCAAATGAAACAGGCCCAAAACATAAAGGTTCCACCTCCAAGCTTCATGGTTTCTTTTACTTGGTGTTTTTTTTAAGGGTTTCATAAGGGCTGTGCCAGTAGTACTCCTTGTTATCCGACTGAAAACGATTTATTTTGGTTTCATCTGACCATATTACTCGTTTCCAGTCATCAACACTGCAATGCAGGTTTTTTTGCTTTATAGCTAAAGTGATCCCGATTTTTTAAGAGCCCTGCGGGTTGCTCACTCACTAACTGGCTTGTTGATCGCAGTTGCTGCCTCTTTTGGCGTTTTTGCCTGCTTCGTAACCAACAAATGTTTCATGGCCCGTGCATTTAAGCTCTAATATTTCTCATCACTAAGGTGGTCAAATTTAACACTAATTTTATACACAAACCGAAATGTATACAAAATGAGAACTCTGTAGTTTATTGAAAGAGCGAAGTACGTATTTTTTTCATTTTAACAATATAAATACTTAAATATTTTTGGAATATTGAAACAGATCACACTTCACCCCAATTAAGAAATTTTTCATAAACATTTTTTAAATTTCAAACAAATTTTGTATGAAACATTCTCAACGCAATGTGAAGTAATTTAAAAATAACCCTCAAAATAATGTTTACGATTACACAGTATGTTAACAAATAAAAATATTTTTAATTATTGTAAATCACTTTATTTTATAAAATAGTTCTTATTAATGTCTTATCCAAAAAATTTCTCTTGCAACCAAACTGACCACAGTTGTTTTGCTTGAGAGTCCCTAAAGGATTTCTCTACTTCAGCATTAATATTTATGATTTATAAAAAATTGTTTTTATACTTTTATGATTTATTTTTTGTATTTTAAAAGGGCACAAAGTGAATGGAACTTATGTGTTCATACATACATAATATGTATGACACATATTCTTTTATATTTTCTATATTTACTCAAATGAATAATAAAAAAAATATACGATATACTTTGTATGTTCCTAGTACATAGATTTAATAAAATGATAAAGGACAGATGTATGGGATAGAGAATGGAATTGAATGGTATTAGAGAATGAAAGCATAAGATAATCAAGAGCTACTAGCAAGTGTCTTTTATGGCACAATACAAATAATTTCAAAAGAATTGTTAACCCGGTTTTGTCAATTGAAAATGGAAAAATTGAATTTATAATAGAGATATTCAAACGCACACACTTACACAACCAGTCTCGACAGACTGACTTGGTTAGTGGAAGAAAACATGTGTTGGATTTAAAGGCTAAATTTACGAACAAAGTGCATGTTCGAAGAAACGAGGGGAGGTTGAAAGTTTTTATTTTAGCCATTTTACAGATTTACGAACTTTCGGTTTTATATAGTGATTATATGAAACTAGTTTTGTCTGTTTCGCTTAAAAAATTAGAGATCATGGCTAGAAAAAAGTGGTTCAAGTTCGAATCTTACGTTCAGTGAATATATTAAGAGAAAAAAATGAAATACAATTTGTTATAGCCTGTAAATCTGTGGCAATAAGGAAAATGTAGGAGAGTTGTTTTAGATTTTTAAAGTTGACTTTTGAAAACTAACTCCAATTCTAATATAATCCTCACTTTTCTGCGCCCATAGAATTTTTAACTTTTTTTTTCCTAAATACTCGAACTGTCACAGTTCGGAAGTAAACTTTAGTTTTTATTCAAAATGTTATTGCAAATTGAAAAAAGTAAAATGAAAATTTAATTTGGTCTAACAGCCTGAAAAATCGTACAATATAATTGAAACTGTGTCCATGTGCCCAAGCTTGCTAAAGTTATGTCCAGAGCTGACAAATATTTAACGAAACAAATACAAAAAAGCTTTAGCTTTTTTTTTTTTTTATCAATTTCTTTTGATATCCTAAAATTTATTTATAAGATGCTAATAGTATAATGTAATTTTATTATATTAATATAAAACTAGTGGTTACGTGTAGGATGTCAAATTTTTAATAGGTGTGAACGTAGCTCAAGGAATTTTGTTTAGAAAAACTGCAATTTCTTTCACATCTTCATTTGTCATTACCCAAAAAACTGCTGCTTTTACTTCTCATTCATTGAATGTAAACAGTCACTTTCGAACCAACTTAAAAGGCGAAAAGTTATGCACACATTTTCGTTTTTTGTTCAACATTTTTTGGTTTTGACCCTGGCAATGTTGATTTTGAATAAAACAGAAATTTGTTAAAATTATATTGGTATGGTGCAATTATGTATGGAACAATATATCGGTCAAAAGGCCGCTGCGACCTCAGCGGCACACCTCGATGTTATCGTCCAAATTTTCGATGACGCTGAGGCATTATTGAGGTGCAATGCCGTCAATTTGCCGAATTATCTCATCCTTTATCTCTTGAATTGTTGCTGGCTTATCGACGTACACCTTTTCTTTCAAATAACTGCAACGAAGTCCAACGGTGTCAAATTGCATGATATTGGCGGCAAGTTGACATTGAATTTGCCGCGCAAAAGAGCCATTGTTTCGTTAGCTGTGTAGCAAGTGGCACCGTCCTGCTGAAACCAAATATCGTTCACATCCATATCATCCAATTCGGACCATAAAATGTTCGTTATCATCTCACGATAGCGAACACAATTCACGGTAACTGCCTGACCCTCCTTATTTTGAAAAATATACAGCCCAATGATGCCGCCAGCCCATAAGCCGCATCAAACAGTCACTCTTTGTGGATGTCTTGTTTTTTCGACAATCACTCTGGTGTTATAATTTGCCCAAATGCGGCAATTCTGCTTATAGACGAATCCACTGTTGGCATTTCTTGCCACCATTCTGGCCATTGATGACGTTTGGAATGGTCAAGAGGCTTTAGTTTGCAAGTCAATTGCGTCTTGTTAACGTGTAGTCTTTATGCATAATGCCACACCATCGCGAACAGCAGCAATATTTTCTGCAGTACGAGCTGACTGAGCACGCACTGGTGTTTTCACATCTCCTACAGACCCAGTTGGCTCAAATTTTTGCACGATTTTCCCGATTGTACGCACATTTGAACAAATAAATTGACCGAAAAGATATGCATTTTGATTTGAACGCCCATTTTAATAATAAGCCTGAAAAACTCTAACGCGTTGGTCGATTGTGTATCTTGCCATGGTTCAAATTGAGTTAGTCTAAAATTAAGACAAAATCTAATGAAATGCAAATGTGGTTCATATTCCAGATCGTTATAACTGAAATTTTAAAATAAACCTTAGATAAAGTTAGTTAAAAAGCGTGTTTTTAAAGGTTTTAGTTTTTTTCAGTGATCAAAAATTAAGATTTGTTACCTGGAGAACCAAATTCATACACTCAAAACAGTTTTACATTTACTGTTTGTAATTTATTTTAAAAGTTTTCCGTTATGTCGAAATTAACCAAAATTTGTCATTTTAGAACGAAAATTACTATTTAACTTTTTAGGCACGTTGTTTAAAAATAAATTACAAAAAAATAATGAATTTCCGTTTATATAAAATATTAATTTTTTTTCTTTTTTCCGTAAAAAAAATTTATTGGGGTATTCACAAGGTGTGCTATCATGTGATATTGTCATAGTGTTCTAACATTTTACAATGGTTTAAAAATATTGTTGTTGCTTTGTAAACAAAAACTGTCTTAAATAAATAGAGCTTTGGTTGCTATGTTTATTGTGCTGTCGTAATTAATCCGAAGAGACCTGCGCTGAACGGCTGAGCCGAGCCGCATTAGTTTTTGTAAGTTGTTTATAAAATTGTATCCGTCTAACATCCGAATTTAACCTGCGGCTAGCAATTTTTGAAACAAATCACTTGGTAAACAAACAAAATAAAATTTATTTTTGACTTGCGTCTGAAAAATAGTCAGGCAAGATATAATTTAAATTATTAATTCATGGTTTAGAATAAAAAAAATATTTTTATTTTAGGTAAATATTTGTTTTAAATCAGCTGCTTTAAATTTAAAATAGCACACTAAATTATGAGAGGTTGTTCACAACAGTCGTTTGTTTTTCATGTTATTATTTTAAGACATATGACTTTATGACACCTTGTGTATTTTATATTTTAAAAATTTTATATTTATTACTGTAGTTTGTTTTTTGATAGTTAGAATTTTGAAACAAAAGTTAAAATCGGTAATTGTTACTGTAATTAGTGAGTTATTTTATAACATTTAAAAATAAACTGATTTTTAATTTGTTTATATTTCATTTTGCTTTGATTTTACCTACATAACATTTTGAGTGTATCGGCTTATTCTCCAAAATATCTTTTGTTTATTGTAGTTAAGTTCGGAAATTTTTAGCCAAGTTTGTACGCAATAATCTGTTTTGATAAGGGTCGATTTTTGTCCCAACGTTCATAGTTGTTCAAAACTGAAATAAGCACCCTTGAAGTGAAAAAACAAATGATGTACCAGAAATAATAATTTTTTATGTTTTATGAGTCGAGGGAATCGAATAATTGTTGCCGGCAACTATGAGCACTGGAAGTAGAATCATCCTGTTCCTAACTGTAGAAAACATTTACGAAAAACTAGAAGCAGATTCATTTCTATAAATTACACACATACTAATGACACACAAATACAAGCTGATGACACTAGTATGAGAATTTCTTACGTACAGGGCAATGTTAGCCTTGACTTACAGCGCATTGTGGATTGGTCCAGAGCGAATTTTTTTAATTGAATTCTTTGCAGACACGATCTTTGTAGTTCTCTCATATAATGCTTCAGGTGTTTTTATACATTATGCGAAAAGTAAATTTTATCCAAACTTTAATATTTTGAATCAGGATAAAGTTCATCAAATTTAATTTTTATTAAATTATTTTAATGAAAAGAGGAATTTTACAATATTGAAATTAATTAAAATTTATTGATAGATTTTCATTCTTGATTGAACTGGAACCCAGGTTGCCCAGACATGCTTCAATACCAGGTTGGCCTGACAATTGCTATTAAAAAGATTTGTATTAATTCGATACCTTCAATGGGTTATTAAAAAATTACAATTTAAAATTTTAAATGCTGCTTGTGAGTCATATATTTTTTGCACTTTCATGAATTTAAGTACATAATGTGAAAAATTATTAACTGCTTTTGCAAATATTGATTTTAACTATCCCTCGTATGCTTGCGTGTAAATCTCTATTATGTCCCTGTCCACATAAGTTTTAGTATGTATGTATGTGTTTGAATTTAAACTAAATGAAATGACCTTATAATACTTACAATATCAGCATCTGAATCTGTATCTGTTGAATCATCATAAGGCAAGTTAACATCAATAATATCACCATCTCTATTCAGAACACTTGTACCTGCTGCACTATCGCCAACATACTTTTGTTGCAACTTTTGCTGTTGTTGAATAACTTGTTGTTGCTTATCTATTATTTCTTGAAGATGTTGTTGGTCGATAATGTCCTCAGGTATTGAGGTCTCATCTTGCATATTGAAATCTGCAATAATACAATAACAAAAGAGAGTTGGTAAATATTTAAGCAAAAACTACTACATTTGTTGTTTGTCTGTTTGTTCTGGTGTGTATGTGTGTGAGTTTTATGAAATAAAATTGTATAGAAAACCGACCTACAATTTAACAAACATTTCAATTTTTTATTTTTACTTTTAGGTTTTTGTTTAATATTAAATTTTGAATTCAATAACAATAAACTTAAAAATATTTGTTTTAATGGTTTCTATGTACATGTGTGCCGTTGTCCTAGAAATTGTAAAATGTTTGAGCATGAGTGCGTTGCATTTACAAATTTGTATCTATTGAAGTGTAAATGCTTCAATTGTTTTATGTTTTTATTGCAACTAAAAAACAAAAATGTAAAGAAAATTTTATTATATGGACTTTTTTGAATTGGCATATTGTGTATAAAATAAATTGGTTTTTTGTTTTTTGAATCCTTTGTTAAACATTTCAAGCTAACTAAAGCTTAAATAAAAAATATACTGATTCTTTTTCAAAATTACAAATAGTTAATTTTCAAGTAAATTTTGCATATTTTAAAGTAAAATAAATGTTAAGTTGGTTTTGAAATTAAAGGAGTTTTATAAGCAAAAGGATACTTAAAAAATAAAATAGGCATTGTTCAAATTTGCTTGGAAAAATCTAAATACAATTTTCAAATAAGTATCCTTGTGCCATATTTAAATTTTCGGTCGTTAAGATAATGCATTCCCTTTCGACAAGGATTCAGCTGTCATACGGCTGTCAGACCCATCTCTACTCATGAAACATTTTTTCTCACGAGTTTTTATTATTTTGTTATAATTAGACTAATAATACCGTGTTTAGATATACCTTTTTTATTGAGTCAATAATCAGTTTATTGACATAATTATCTTTCTGTTCACATATACACCATTTAGCTAACTCAATTTATATTACTACTACATACAACATTCAACGTAAACAAAAATGTACATGTATAAGCAAAATGTAAACAACTTTTGACATCTTTAGGGAATAAACATCTGGCTTTTGCGCAGACCTAATGCATGGGCCTTTGTTTTGTTGTAGTTTCAGTTGCCAAATGTCAAAAACTTTGTTGAGTAAGTCGTGTTTTGCTCGCTAAACACACTTGTGACAGGGTGGCATTTTAATTTTACTCAATATTTATAACAATTTCGTATTAATTGAGCAATAAGTAAATTGCAATTTTATATGGATAATTGAGGTCAATAAAGTCATTTATTGCGTAAAACTCAATTAAGGTGTATATATGAACACGGTATAAAGTGGTGTTTGGCAATTTTGCGATTGAGTGGCTAGATTTACAAATTGGAAATCTTCTTTAGTCATGGAAATATTAAATTAGTAATTATCCATTTCTGTTCACCAACATTTGTTTTAAGATCTTTAAAAAACATAACAAAAATATTTAACAAGTCTAATGTAAAATAATACGCATTATCTTTTTAAATTAATTTACGAAAGCAACTACATATTAATAAAAAAAACAATTTTTTTAAAGAATTGGATTTTATATCCTTCACCACAAGTGGTGAATGAGGGTATGCTAAAGCTATGTTCATTTGAGTTTTACATAAGGTTTATAATTTACATGTTCACATGTTGGTATGTAAAGTACATTTGACATAACCTATCAAAATTAAAAAAAATACATGCTTACCATTTTTAATAAAAAAAATTTTTGTGTATTTTTATCTTTTGTATTATTTATTTACTTTTGTAATTTATATTTATTAATTTAACGTAATTTTTAAATAATTTCAAACAATTTTGTAAACAAAGAACAGCTGTTGTCAGATGCTTTGTTAATTGAAAATAGAACACGTTCTTAATCAAAATGCTATTATTTGGGTTCAAACGATACAAATGTACATTAAACATGTGAAAAATTGACAATCCACATGAAAAATACACATAATGTGAACATAGCTTAAGTTTGTCACTCCTTATAAGGAAATTATGAAAGATTTTAATTTTATACCTAAGACCCCATAAAGTATATGTATACATTCTGAGCCCTTGAGTAATTCTAATTTTATTAAGACATGTCCATATGTCTATCCATCTGTAGAAAACGTGCTTACTTTTAAACAACTCAAAATAAATATACAACATTGAAGTCGAATTTTTTCTGGTTCTTAAAAACAGTTTGGGAATTAAATCTAGCAGGATAACAGTTATGTGAAATAAACACCCTAAAAATTTACAATTTTCTTGATAAGTAATGGCGAAATGTACGGATTAATATAAACCTTTGTAAGAAATTTGTTTTTTACACTGGAAATCAAAATACTTAATTTCGTGAACATGGTCCTTAATTTACCATATAGCTGGCTTAACATGTAAAGGCTCTAAGTCCATATTTTAAAATTTTACAGGAGAGACAAACAACAATCAAAATACATGTAATGGAACAATTTGAGAGAAGTGGTTAAACTGTACTTTTAATTGGGCCTTAGAGCTTTTTCTTGTAATAAATTGGACTTAGCGCTTTTGCTCATCACTACAAAACAACAACAAAAATGAGATAACTGTAATTTTTTCCTTGTAAACAATGTATTTTTACTTAGTGGACTTAGAGCCCCTACATGTTAAGCCAGCGATATGCCCTATTGAAAGCCTACTCTCAGAGAAAAGTTTAGTATGCCTGAATCTGTAACGCATAATGTTATTGTTATAAAATTATTCTGTTACGGTTTAATAAAACTACAAATCACAATCGCAAAGATCGGTCCACAATTTGCCATATGCCAAATTAAGCCCATTCTCAGAAAACACTTTAGTAAAACTGTAACGAATTATGCTTTTGTTATAAAATTTAGTCTGTCATAGTTTTATAAGACTATAAATCTCACTGTTAAATGAATATCGGTCCATTATTTACTATATGCATTGTTCCCCTACAAAGCAGCCTTTTCCAAAGCACGTTCAAACGTATAAAACACTAAAATGAATTTCACTTTTGTATTGCAATCTATGCCCATGTTCTGTAGCTCCCGCGTCATGTTAGGAAATTACTCGCCAATTTACAGAAAAAGTGCGTATGTAAAATTTTTGTCAGAAAGTTTCTGCAATTAACTGGCAAATAAACTCATTAATATAAAAGGGGTTGAGAACAAATTTTAACACTTAAAATTATATTTTAAATGCAAAATGCAATGAATAATAATACGGAAGAGGTAAGTATTTTGTTTTTGGCTGAGTTTTTGTTGTTCAATTATTTTGCTTCTAGCATTTTTGAAAAATATATATACTAATATTTTCAAAGCAATTTTGTTAACAAAAAATATAGACGAAGGTTGTATTTTCACCGCCGTCGTTGAAACGTTTGATTGACGACCTCAACATCTGCAGAACGGTGTTAAGCGGTCCATTGGAGAGACCCCCCGTTTAATACGAAAAAGAGAAAGTTTCAGCATCTTTTATGCAAATGTTTAGCACTTGTCATAAATCGATATAAACTTCTGGGCGACCTTTCTGAAACTAATGGGCACTAGAGCATAATCCTTCTTGGGATCTTATTTTTTCCAAGGACACTGTTTTCAAAAATATTTTCACAGAAAAAATTATTAGTAGTTTTTTTTTATCAATTAAATAAATTATTTAAAAAGTATTTCAATTTAATTAATGTGATAATTGAATCATTTATTTTTTTTTTGTTGAAAGAAAATTAAAAACATATAATTTTGATTAAATTTACATTTTAGTTATTTTAAAATACATTTTGAATTAAAAAAAATAATCAAATCAGAAAAAATTATTTCGTTTAAAATAAAACAATTTAATCAAAGTCAAATAATTTAAACTTGTGAAATTCTAAATCAATCAACACATTATTTGAAACGGCAAAGTTTTTTGATCATTTTTTTAATTAAAATTAATAATATCATTTATTGCAAAAAAAAAAAAATTATTAATATATAAATTTTTATAATTTTTAGTAATTAATATAATCATTTTGGTAATAGCTGCAAAATCAACAAATGGGTTGCTTGATTCTATGAATTTGGTTTAAATTTGATGATTTGAGACAATTTTTAATTTTTTCTGTGTTAGATTTTAAAAATTTTATTTAACAAATTTTCATATAGAAAATTCATGTTATAAATCTTTTAAAAATCAAAAATAATTTTTATAAATAAGACCTTTATAATTTTTAATTTTAAGTGGAACACACTTTTTGAAACATTTAAATTATAAGCCAACATCTGTATTTGTAAAAACATATTCTTTAAAAGCAATTTAATTTACTCCTACAAAATGAATTCATATTGTTATTACTTTTTGTTTAAGTAATTTTTATTTTGTTCAAAATACTGAAATTGTATTCTTGTTGTAATTCCAAGTGATTTTAAATAATTGCCTAGAGATTTAAAAAAAACATATGCAAAACAGAATGGAAAACCATTTAATGTTATGTAATTTTTTTCAATTTACAAACACTTAAAAAATAAATTAAAGTAAAGAAGCCTACAACAGTACAAATAATTTCAGCATACACAATTTTATATGTTTATAAATGAAAATGATTTCAGTAATTATCCTTAAGGGTATTTGATGAACAGAAAAAAACAAAAACGGAAATAAAAATATTAAAAAACATAATGGAAGAAAAAAATTCTCATATGCATGTAAAGGAAACATATTATAATAAAATTCCCATTAGATCTTGCAGACAATACGTACGCATTTCGTACAGAAATTCCTATAATTTGTAGTTGTGAAAAATAAAATAGCACAAATTCAAATGTAATGAAAAGTATAATTTTGATCTCAAATATTTATTTTTCTTATAGTTTTTGCTTAAGGTTAATATAAAATAATTTTGATAAATTTTTTTTTCTCATTTCACGCAGAAATTCATATAAAATAAAGTTGTAGTGTAATCAAGAAAAAAATGCTGTTGAATTTCTATTATCCGTGTCGCACGGGACATATTTTTATACCCACACCACAATAGTGGAGAGGTTGTTCTGCGTTTAAGCTGTTTGGTCCTAGATCCACCTTTTAGTATGCCGATCGTCTCAAAATAACTTTTTGAGTCGATCCTATGATGTCCGTCCGTCTGGCTGCCTTGATAAAATATGGTACATACCCCCATAAAAAAATTGTGCTTCTAACGAAGCAGGTTTGTAAGAGAGAAATGTAAAAGTTTCGCTTACCATACCGCTGACGGAAGACCTGAATTTTATATGGCGAGTTTCCCCTTTGAACCATGCAAAATGATAAAATGAACTGGCAAAATAAAATAAAGTAATTTGTTTTTATTTTTGGTTTTTCTTTGCACACTTGCAACTACATTTAGAGTTGACAAGAAATTAACCAATTGTAGTCGGGACTGTAAGAAAAGATAAACTCAGTGTTTATTGCTGTTGTTTTTGTTTAAGCTTTGATATTGTAACAAGTAAAACTGAGGTTTATAATTCTTATTCGCTTAACAGTTTGATTTGTATAATATCTTTAGCTTTTATAAAATTTTTGGATGAAGTTTCCTGACGATCTGGCCTAAGCAAACAGTGAAATGCTCATAGGAATAGCTTATCCCATCATTAATAAATTTTAGTTTATCAATAGTATGAAATGGGAATTTAGCATATTTATAAGAAACCTTGTTGATAAAATTTTTTATTGGGTACGTTTCAAAGGACATAGAAACAAAGTTTATTGAAAATCATGAGAATCGGTCCATAACTTCACTTGGCAGCCATGCAAATTTCTTGCCGGAAAAGAGTTCTTGTGACCATTGGAATTAAGATAATTTTTGTTACAAAAACATTTTATTCCAACATTAGTGGTGGTTCTTTTTACGGTCCTTATTTTTTTTCTAAGCTGTGGAGCATCAAATGGTTTGGCTTGACTGACTATACTTTCTTATTTGTTTGTATTGGAAAATATTTTTTATATTGCATTTTATACAGGTAGTAAAGATTAAATACTCACTTAAAATTATATTCTTAAATCAAAAACTCTTCTATTATTTTATACACCATATTGTGTAGAGAATACATTTACCCATTTAAGAATTAATCTTACAATATGAAAGCATTGTTAAGTCTCTAGTGTTTTATAAAAATATATTTATTTTCTATTTTTCTTTTTTGTAACAACATTGGAGTGAAGGATATAAGCGTGTTTGCTTTCAGAAACCCCAAAGAGAAAAAAGAAAAATGTGTAAATCTGATTATTACATCCGTTCACTTACGACTGTCTAAACGCCAACTCAAGTGTGAGTGGAGTCCCTTGGTGTTGAAATTGGTGGTAGGTTTTTTTTTTGGTTTTAGGGATCCATAAAAACAATTCTATGAAAAGTCAATGTAAAGCAAATATTACTACTTATCCCCTCATTGCTTTTTTAACATTTCTTTAACAGTTATTATGTACGAGATAGATGTTTTGATGACATTATAATGTTTTAATCTCCTTTCAACCCTTTTCTGTTAGTGTTCTTCTTTTTTGTTAATTGGTATTATCTATTTACTTGTGGGTATTAACTTAATTAAATATGGAAGAATAATTTTTTTGTTCATTTTAATTAAATTGTTTTATATAAAAACAAGTAATGAAGGTATAGTCGGTCAAGTCCGAACATATGATACCCTACACCACAAAATTTAGAGAACAAATTTTGAGGGTATTCCAATTTTGGGACCCATTAGCAATCATTGACCCGCACAAACAAAATGGTCCGGACCACCTTTAAAACGACATTTTGAATTTTTTTAAGAAAGTGAAATCTTTAAGAATCTTTTTAAAGGAAAATAACTAAATGGAAGTTTTTTAGAAGGAAAAGTAGATTTTAAGAAAAATTATTTTTTGTATAGCGGGAAATTTGTGTAAATTGTTCTTAAAGCACTTTTCCTGGGACCAGTGGACTTAATATTTTAATAAAATGGAGCGATAGGTGAAAACAAGACATATTACTTAACTGGCAGCAAGGTGTAGTTACTCCTTAGGAAAGGTTATTGACACAGACTGGATTTTATGCAGGCTGCTGCTATCAGTCTTTATCTTTTATATGAAGGAAATCTATGAAATTATTTTGGTTCACTTGTCAGGGACTATTTTAGCCGAAATTGAGAGTGTGCCTTTAGGTTATTTCAGTGACCTGTTACAAAGTGTCAAAAAGGAGCCGATAAGCCCCCTCTCCGGACATTGCTATGTTAAAGTGACAAGTCCCCTTCATATAAAGTGTAAGAACGGGAACCGGTCACTACTACTTTATAACTGTCACGTGACATGTTTGGTGTTGGTTCCTTTTTCCCTAAGGTCAATACATTTTTAAGAATATTTCCCTTTTAGAAGTACGTACTATACTCAAGAAAAAAGTGCCTTTTTAAAAATAACACTTTCAGTTGTAAAAGTTTATTACAGAAAGTACGTACCACAGTACTGTTGTACAGAAATCATTGTTAAAAAAACTTCTATGTGTTTTTTCATTAAAAAAACTTCTATGTTTTTTATCATTAAAAAAATTTGTTTAAAAAAATACTTTTTTATAAGAAAATTCATTTAAAAAAAATTGCGTGTAATGAAAAACAACTTTTTTCTAAATTAAATTTAAAAGCTTGTCTGTTAAAATCTCGTGTTTTTTTTTACTTAGTTGCATTGCCGGGAAATGCATGTAACAAATTCTAAAAATCTTTAAAATTGTATGCATATATAATGTAAGATTAACAATCCCTTTATGAAGGAACTAAATTTCGCAATTTAAAATTCTCTTTTGTCTTCCACACTTTTAAAATAAATATTTTCACCTTTCAATCTTTAACTTATGATAGAACAATTAGAGTATTTGGGATACGTACGGTGTGTGCTTTACACAATTTTGAGTACTTTGATTATGCATTCTGTAAATGGCATACAAAATTTTGCATAATCCTAAGAAATTTGCGAACCACACATGCATATATATGTGACCTTCTCCGAGAAAAGGGACCTGGTGTATCAAAAAACGGGTTTGGACTTAAGAGTGGATTCTGGTGCCTAAAAGGGTGTAGAATAAGATGAAATGAGTTTTTCTTAAAACTGCATTTTTACACACTAGGTCCCTTTTCTCGGAGAAGGTCACATATGTAGTTATACATACTTATGTTGTACATATTAAATTATAAAATGCCACTTTGAATAGCAAAAGTATAAACATATGTGTACACCAGACATGGAAAATGCAGTATAATTGTATTTTTTTTAGTATCCCTTAAAATAGAAAACGTAAAAAGCACCATCTACCCGCCGGTTGAGAATAGACAGCAATTCGAAGCAGTCAATTAGATGGCAAAAGGATAGACATTGATTTGGACTAGTTACGCTTACGGGGGATTTTACTGTGACAGGGGGCAATATTGAATCAGTAAATCAAAATAGACTTCATAATAGGATTTTGAGGGATTCTCTTGCTACAAAGAGAAATGAGATGGAATAAAAAAAATTTCTTCTTACAATTAAAATAAAAAGAAAGGCCCACCAGCTTCTTTAATAACATTATATAGTTCATATGGATATACTGAAAATTCACTCATTTGAATACTGGGATAACAACATGT
The DNA here is from genome assembly GCA_949318255.1 of Pollenia labialis. Taxonomy (NCBI): domain Eukaryota; kingdom Metazoa; phylum Arthropoda; class Insecta; order Diptera; family Polleniidae; genus Pollenia; species Pollenia labialis. Next base: position 117,567,376 of record OX439142.1, read on the forward strand.
AACATTAATTTAAAATTTTATATCTAATTTGTGATTGCATTTTTTATTTTTCTTTGAAGAGAAGTAAAGAACATAGAAAAATAATCTTACATTCAGACTCATAGATGAACTAATACGCACACACAAACAAAATATGTTTTATCAATAGTAGCAGCAACTAAGTAAATCGAAGAAATCAACAAAAGACTAGCGGGGAAAAAGTATTAAAGCGGCCTTACAAAAGGCTTTTTTGCAGCCACAAGGCCTCAAAGCCGCACTCCAACTTCATTTATTTATTTATATGGTGTGTCAATGTAGACTAAGGTTTTACCTTTTCTTATCTACTTTAAGAGCTTCTAAAGGTCTTCAAAAAATGTAAGAATTGCGCTTTTTCTCAGCAAAATTATTGTTGCTATTGAAACAAATTTGAGAAGAAAGGATATTATAATTTGTAAAATATTTTTTTAAAAGACCTTTTCAAAGAGGACAGAGTGGTGTGAGTAAATGTTTATTAAAAATGCGTTTGTAGACTTTCCTTAATTAAGGGCCTAAAAAGTGAAAGTGCTTGCAATTTTTCCCGCATAAGTATATGTAGGAGTATGTGTTTATGTTTATAAGTTTATGTGTAGTTAAACATATTAAGTTATGTATGTGAGTATGTATTTTCCTCTTGTGTTTAAAAAGTTTTTAAAATTCCTTAAATGCTGTTACAGAAGTAGTAACAAACATGCTTGCTAAAAGTTTCATAGGATAAAATAAGAATAAATTTTAGGAACATTTGGTTTTTAGAAACATTTTTGTAATTTTTTAATGCGTTTAAAATATTAAAAATATTTACAAGTCAACTGAATACTGATTTTTAAATGACTTAACAAAAGATTCAAATTGCATCAAATGAGTAAACGGTAAAATTTTTTTAAATATGCTTAAAAGGCAATTTTGAATCAAGAATCACGCCATAACACAACAGTCTTGTGTAAAAACTCAAGCCAGATTAATTGGTTTTATTCAAGATATGAATAAAAGTAGGTGCGAGATCAAAAGAGAAAAAAGCACGGTGCAGTAGTTTTTCCTGGGTCTTTTCGATATAGATAAAATATTTTAAATAAATATGTTTTATAAGTATATGTATTTTAAATAAATATATTAAATTTTTTAAACAGCTTAGGAAATAACGTTAAGACCCACTCAATGCGATTAGAAAGTCGGCAAAAAGTGTATTTCTTATTTTATTTACTTATTACCATGTTTCTGAAAAATTTCATTCACTTTTTTACCGAGATTGGACAAATAGTTTAAAGTACAAAAGTTAAAAGTTTTTGCATATTTCTTATTCACAGTCCGAAGTAATTTTTCTTTTTTATAAACAACTGATATAGACAGTCAAATGTATGTCAAGGTTGATGCAAAAAATAGCATCGAACGGACTTCATCTTACAAGATCCACCTGTAATCTTTAGGACAATGTGTTTTTAAAATTGTATGTTGTAGTATCTTACACGAGTTTCCATAGTTATTTTTATTTCCCAGTACTTTCCGGTTATGTAAGCCGTCACAAAATGAAACAAATTTATGTTAATCACCTTAAAAACATATCGTCATATCCCAAATTTTTTTTTTAATTTTAAGTCAATTAAGCAAAGTGTTCCTTCATAATTTCTCGTGACAAAAAATCGGTATTTTATCTCAAACTGAACCGAAGTTATAGCAAACTATATCTTTAAATCGGTACATTTTGAAAACTTTAATCGCATTTTGCCAAGCTCGATTTTTTTTTGTAGATATGACTTTGCTGCAATAAAGGAGCGATATTTTTGGATATCACCTATTCTTAAGATTTGTCCATGAACAATTAAAATTTACTGCCTGCATCTTATTTTGAATTTATGTTCTTTATTAACTCTTCACTTCACTAAATTTATTAATTATTAACTGTTGCACGGCACATTCTGCTTTTGGTAGATTTATTGCGTCAGTAGACATTGATTTAGGAACGTACTCACTTCTTGTTATTGACCTAATCGACAACCCATCAACAGATGCTAATCTTTAGAGAATAGAAAACTAAATTTCAAAGTATAAATAGCTTTTTTCTGAAACTATGAAGAACTTTTATTTCCCGGGATCCCGGGAAAAAACCCTATTTTTCGTGCTTAATTCCCATTTTTATTCTTGATAAAAACACTGAAATTTATTGTTGATGGTATAAGCTATTCCTATGCGCATTTCTCTGGTTGCTTAGGCCAGATCGTCAGGAAACTTCATCCAAAGATTTTGGAAAAACTAAAGATACTAAACCAAATAAAACTGTTAAGTGTATATGAATTATAAGCAACAGTTGTACTTGTAGCAACATCAAAGTTAAAAAAAAGAACATCAACAGTAAATTTATTTAACTTATTTTAATACAAAATATCTAACTATTGGAGTTTTTCCTATTTAGGGATTTGTCTCCAATTAAGACTATTTATTTTGGTCTGCAATTTTCGTATAAGTATTTTTATGTTTTAAGTTTCATTTCGCTTTTTGTTTGTTTTTAAACTAGTGCATACATTTTAGGATTTCAATGAAATTTATGTATGCAGCGAAGCTCTTCAATCATGTAGAGATTGCAGTTTTATTATAGTGACGTTTTCAAATTCCCTTTCATTTAACTTCGGTAAATGTTTCATCTCAGACGCTTGAGTTGTCAAAGTCGATTTAGCCATGTCCGTCCGTTGAAAACACGCTCACTTTTGAAAAACCTTATAGAAAAGAACAATATTGGTGTCAAATTGCTTCCATTTATCCTAAGCAGTTGGGGATTGAAACGCAGCAAAATGGGAGTTATGAGTGCAAATGTTGAACCACCACCCTTAAAAATTGATAAATAAATGGTGGTGTAATGCAGGGATTGATATAAGATTTGGCACAAATTCGTTATATATGACTAGAAATCATATTGTATAATTTCGTGAAGATCAGTCTATAATTTACAATGGGCCTTCCTAAATAGCATAGGCTGTTTTTCTAAAGGCCTGTTGCATTGAAGGTATACATGGCAACATGTTCTTAAATGCAACCATAACAATTCTGACAAATCATTTAAATCCGAATTGCAACTTTGTGGTTGTCACTGCGTTCATAAAAGCAAGTAAAGCAGTTAAAATAATGTAGATGAAAACCATATTCATATACAACACATCGTAGGTAAAAATGTAAGTTCACAATGCATAAACACGGTATTGATACATTATGAACACACGTTTAGGAAAACAGCCATACTCTCGGGAAGTTAAGTACGTCTTATACCGTAAAAAATGATGCTATTGTTATAAACTTTGGTACATAGGTCCCAGATAAACAGTGGTGCCAAAACTTAGTGACCAAAATGGCTAAATTTACGGAAAAAATTAGCTAAAAAATTGCTAAAAGCTTTTTTAAATAAAAACACATTAAAATTCAATAACAAAACAGAAATAATTCATTTAAAGTTGTTTACGATGAATTGGTAAGTTAATATCAATTTCTTAAATAAGAATAAACGAAGATTAATATTTTTATAGATATTAAAAAAATTACATCATCTATAAATTCGATGTCGTTACTGTTCATCTCATAGGAATCACTCGTTTTAATATTGGAATACTGTTCATTTATTTTGAAAGATGTTTCATCATCATCGTTTATAGCGATTTCCAACATTTGTGAAAGTTGTGATTTAAATTTAAGGCGTTTTTATTGTTCAAAATGTTTATTTTACTCTTTTAAATTTTTATAATAAAATAAAAATTATGATTTTAATAGAAAAACGCCAACAAAATGTTATGGGTAAAAACTTTAAAAATATCTAAAAAAAAATTACTAATTTTTTAATGGCCAAACAGGGTGATAGATAAATGGCTAAATCTAGCCACTAAATGGCTAAATTTGCAACACCGTATATAAAACCTAGTCTCGGAAAACAGATTAAATTCCGCTCTCGAAAATATTTGTTCAAATTAACTTTTATATCAAAAGAAATAAAAGAATAAAGCTATTTGATCGTCGGTCAATAAATGCTAAAATATTCCAAATGTCTGCGGAGGGTATTAAAAATAAGGCATAACCGAATAAAGCAATCTTACTTATTACATTTAATTTTGTAAATTTTTAAACTTTTGGCAATATTCAAAACAGTAATTTATAAAAAAATTTATCTAGATTTTCAAGTTTGTTTTTTAGGGATTTTTTAATAATACGTTTCTGAATTTGCCTCTTGTTCAATGATTTTTTATTATATTTAGAAATTGACTATTTATGCGCAGAATTTTGATTTAAGCGATTGTTATATAACGTTTTGACAATTTTTCATGCTTTTATTTCTTTAAACGTTTTGATATGTTAACAGCCAATATATAAAGCGAGAAAAAAAAATAAAAATACGTTTTTAAAATCATGTTCCTAAGTTGTATAGTTATTTTGATGTGAATTTTTTTCTACTTTCATACAGGTTTTATGGCTCTGGTGAACATTTTATGTTTTGTCAGTTACAGCGTTCTTTAATTCTTGCGACGATATAGATTTCGGATTTCATGCGTCTAAGAAATAACGCAAAAATTATTTTAATTCGTTGAAAGTTTTATATACATTTTTAAAAGTTTGTTTTATTGTGCTATATAAATTATTAACTTTCTTAAAAATTTGTATTTTAGAAACTGGGAATTATTTCCTTCTGAAGGTTACTTTATATTATATTCAACATTTTTTATTTTTCGAATTTATTCTATGAGCTAAATTTCAGTTATGTATTTTATAAAGCTTTTTTGTAATAGTCATATTCCTTAAATTTTTTTAGAAATGACTTTATACACTTTCAGACTATTATATTGTATTTTCTTGTTACATTGAAATAATATAAAGTAATAAAAATGTTCCTTAGTAAACGTTTTTTTTTAATTTTATAATCGTAAATAAATACGAACACTTGTCCCAATAATGTCTTAAAGATTTATGCCCATTTTAAAAAATAATTTGTATCAACATAAAATATTATACGATTTATCTTAAATATGTGTTCCACTTAGCGTATGATTAATAATAATAATGCCCATAAATATCGTTCACACTTATGCGGTAGTACTGCGGTGTGCAAATTCTCACTAAATGAAAAGTAATGTACTTAAAAAATTAACCAGAATTCTGGTTTTTATTTTTTTATTTATTTTGAGTAAAACAACCTCATTAAAAATGAATTTTTTTAACAACATCCTAATTAAAGCATTTTATATTTCACATAAAAGGGTTCCTTTTCCTTTCGAAATACATAAATTAAACAAAAGCAAGAATTATGTAGAAAATATGACCCTTTTTTTTGTTCATGCTACCGAAAAATTTTAATACATATAAATTTACAAAACATATAAAAAAAGGTACGAAAGAAGAGATAAAAACATACGAAAAATAAAGTCACACATTTTCTACAAACAATATAAAAAAGATAAAAAGAAAATATTCTTTAATATTTTTTTTTAATAAACGTATTATAACAATAAAAAGGGGGAACAACACTGCTACAAAATACAACAGACAAAATAAACAAAATGTTACAACAGGTTAAATATACAAAAGGATTTTAACATAAGTGCATGTAAGTGTGAGTGCTTTATATGTTTACTTTTTTTATTTTTATGAAAAAAATAAAGATAAAACTACCCGGCAATGCAGAATTTCTTTGTGATACTATTTTGCTTGGTCTGGTTACTTGGCTTGTCCGTGTGAACTGATATCAGAAAATCAATGAACTCGTTTATAAATTACGTTAAAACTGGATGAGTTATTTACTGGCTGCTTCAAGTAAAGTAAGCCATTACTAGGGCTGCAAGCGAATTTATGAAGGTTCAGCGAATGAGAATAATGAAATAAAATTTTTGTGTATACGAAAGCGAATAAACTTATCCCATTTTTAAATTTTATTTGCATTGCATTTATAAAATAATTAAATCTAAAAAATGAGTTTCTATAAAAACTTTTTTAGAAGAAATTGATATCGAAATTCGGATTCATATATGTGTATGTATGTTTTTAGCTATTTGGCCCCGGCGCAGACCGAAATTTTCAAAATTGTTATCAAGAAATTTTTTTTGTTTAATAAATATATTTTGTGAATATCCACCAGATCGTTCCACTTTTCGGAATTTATCTTAAGAGAAACCTGGCTTCCATGAGTGGTGTCAATCCGTCCAGCGGTTCTTGCACGTACCCAGAATAAACCCTTTTATAAATATTGCAAGTGATCACAAAGAGGCTATTAGCTAAAAATTTAGAAATTTTCAGTAGAAGCAAAACATTTTTTTAATTTAATATTAAAAACATATGAAAAAGAGCTTTTAAGCGAACCGTTTCATTACAAAAAGTAGACAATATAGCACGATATTTTTACAGCAGTTGTAATAATATAACGTGTCAATTGTTTCAAAAAAGCGAAAAAATTAAAATTTTGAGTTAACACCCTCTTTATGATCATGTGCGATATATAGACAAGAAGATAAGGTAAAAATAATTATAGCTAAGTTATATTTAATAAACATAATTTTCGCTTCTTTATAACTCTTAACAAATAAATGTAAATTCAATTAGCTTTTTGATGCTGGCTTATATTTTTTTTCGAATTTTTGACCTTCGTTATAATTTATTGATATCGCTATCATTAGATATTCGCTATTAATATTTGCATACGTTTAAGCAAATGCGAGTTCAAATGCAAATACTAAAAATCAGCAAATAATTTGTTAATGTGAATGTAGATCAGAATATTCGCCGCACACTTAGTCATTACTTTAAGCAAGCTTCCTTAAAAGACAACAGCTTAACACGGTGCGCTTTGCTACCCACATCGCAATGCAATTAATAAATTTTTTTTAAAACAGTTCTCGTGCATTGATGGGAGGTGCCATTCCTACTTTTCCTATTGAACCTTCTTTTTGAAAGATGTTGTGTATTATTATCTAAGCTATTTTATTAAGCGCCGGGTAAACAGAAAACAGCTGAGGAATTTTTCGGAAAATCGGTTCAGTAGCTTAGAAGTCTATAATGAACAAACAAACATACGCTTTTTCATTAAAGTATTATGTAGTGCTCCACCTGCAACTTGTCCCTTAGTTTTTATTTTGAAAGCTATATTTTTTCATAAGAGTAGGTCCTACAAACCTTTAAGACTTTTATCTTTTGATATTCGGTATTAAATATTCTGGTTCTATAGGGGTACTGGAGGAGCATTTTTATTTTGAAATTTATAGTTAACACTATATATATAATAGTGCATCCTATGGGGAGTATTGCTCCACCTGTGCCAACTCCCTTAGCTTTTATTTTCAAAGGTGTAGCTTACTATAAAAGTGATTCCTTTTAAATTGGACCATTCTCATCATAACAGTTCTAAAGATATGCGATATTTGACATAGGCGTCTTATGGTGGGTACCACTTTCCTTGCTGGAATCTTACTTCAATTTCGGGACTTAGAAGATCCTACAGCAAAACATTAAAGAAAATGGTAGCAGTGGCGTATTATTAGCATCCTATGGAGGGCATTACTTCCCCTGTTCCTAATAAGTAGGTGCTCTATTTCAGGAAAATTCAGTTCAGAAGTTTAGATGTCTATAATCCAACAAAAAAAAATGACAAATATTTTTTATTTTTATATATTTAGTAGATGACTCCATTGTAATGAATAAATTGGATTATATATAGATTACCTAGGATGTGTAAAGTAGCCAATTGATTACATATTCGAACATCATAAACAAGTTTTGTTATCAGTTTAAATATTTTGGAACCAACACAACTTTACGAATTGTAGAGGACTTTTAAACAACCGGTCAAACTTTTGTAAACTTTTATTTAAATGTGTATGCACCCAGCTAAAACTTTACTTACCTGGTAAGTTAGCAAGTAATGTTGGAGTAAAATAAACACTACTTATTTTTCTGCCAAATAACTAATTATTTTTGTTCGAGGTGTCCACAGAATTCAATACTTACAATACACTTTCTAGAAGTCAAAAAATATCTAGTTATTATTTAACTTCTATTCTAGTAAGTTCAATAGCAAGCACTTACAATATACTTACCAGAATCCAAAAAATCACTAGTTAATAGACGTAATAAGTAGTAATTCAGTACGTTAACAGTAAGTCAATATTCAGTATTGAAAACAACAAAACTAGAAGGTAGCTTTTGAGCTGATTATTAGTAAGCAAATATTCAGTAGTAAAAATAAAAAAAGTAATAGGTTGTTGCTAAGGTCAGTACTAGTAAGTACTTATAGCTGTTTTCAGAATAATGACAATTGTAATGACAACTACTTACCAGGTAATGTATGAAATAACTATCATCTATTATTATAATGATCGCCAAAAAAGAACCATATTTGAACGAACTATGTGAGCAGTAATTTCATTTTGTTGGAATCGCAATTATTGTCTACTTCGGGCCTTAAAATATGTTCAATCACTAATCGTCTTTGAATTAACCGCGACTTGTTCTACGTTTTCCAAAAACTATTTGATGTTTAACAATTATTCTTGGATTTTGGATGCCCTGTATTTTTATTAAGGTGAAAACGGGCCTCAGAGCTCATTATTCGATTTTATCTTTAAAATTAAAAAAACCAACTATGGCTCTTTGTTCTGTGCTGTGCTCTTTCCATCATAAATTTCCCAAGATTTTTAAAGATAATTGCAAACAAAAAGTAAACAAAAAATTTTTTCAATTATTAAATTATAATATTCACTATGCGCCACCCTGTATGAATGTAGGTATGTAAGTGGATATTTGTTTCTTTTGTAGAACAAATTGTTTGTGGTAAGGAAACATTTCATAATCTAGATAAACACGACCTGACCACAATATTGTGTATAGTAAACATACACACCTCTTTAACTGAAATTCCGTAAAGGTTCTATACAAAATGTTAAGGGAAAATCTTACTCACTCTTTAGCTTATAATCCCCGATGAAAATGTGTACGTATGTATAAGTATGTGTTATAATGCACATTCCTTTTTCTGAGGTGCTTGTCCAAAAAATGGGGTAAAAGTTTTTCTCTATAATATTTTATCCCACAAAAGGGCAAATCATATAAATGTTTCTAAGTTTATGAAATTTGAATTATAAATTATAAAGTGATAGTATTAACATTTCATAAAAACTAATAAAGATGAAGATATGGTAAAATAAAATCATTAATAATTTAGCAAGATAACAATTTAAATTATTTGGGATCATCAGATATCTGCAATTACTCAAACAACTTTTCATAGCACTTTATAACCATTTCAATTATAAAATAAAAAATATATTTAAAACATACAAATATGGGGTCAAAACTATTAAAAAAATTTACAAACAAATATAAAAAATAAATAAATAGCAAAAATACCATGAATATAGCGAACACACTGATTTTTCAAACTTAAATTAAAGATATCTCAAAGGAACAAAGGCGACCATTTATTTTTTGTGTTATTGGTAGGACTTTCATGCAACTTATCAGGCTTTACAAATAAAGATGAATTCACGCAGTCTCAAATATGGCGAAAACTGTTTTTTTACTCAATGCTAAGATATCTCAAATCCTGATGTGATGGAGGAACTCTGATTGCAAATTCAAATTAAGCGTAATGCGTAACCTGTCTTGCGACTAAACTTCACGGAAAGTCTCAATAACATGGTTTGGTATTACTAAGCACTAACCAATTCCAATTTTTTTTTTGTAATTTTTTTCCCGCGAAGCTCTGCAGGTATGAAACCAGAGTCTCTGGCGGGAATCGAACCCGCAACCCCGGCGCTGATAGTCTAGCTCGCTACCAGCTAGCCTACCGGAGTGAAGGATCATTTGCACAAATAGGTACCAATTCTAGTGTATAATGCGTCATAAATAAAAAAAACCCACCTGATGTTTAGAAGCCGGAGATATCTAACCTCTACTACTATTCATTATCTCAGCAGCTCCTGTTGAATAGCAACAGCACATATGGATCCATCCACGAAGCGAATTTTACTGCTGGACGTGACATAATGCGAGACTTTGTGTGTAAACCATAACCACGACGTGCTCCCCGATAGTATCTTTTTATAGAAAAGCAAGGTTTCCTGAAAGACAGAAAGCATTTCTCACAAAAAACATACTAAAGGAGTTCAGACTAGTTAGTTAGACAGGTGCTTGCACCCACGGGGAGGTACTGACACCCGCATCTCAGTTAAGCACGGGGCTACAACTTTAAACCCAATGAAGCCCATTTGACCCCAAGGAGTTCTGTCATTTGAATTTTTATGTGGTTCTGTTTCTCAAAACTACAACTTACAAATCTACAACTAAAATATGTTAAAAAACAACAATTTTACAATTTTCGTGTTTGTTGCAAATATATTTTACTTGTAGATTTTTGCTTGTAGTTTTGAGCAACAGGGCACACTATGCATTCACTTGTCGATAAAATGTATTAGATTCCGAAGAATGCCAGTACATTCAAGCGCTAAGCGGAATTCATTTACCCTTGAGGATGTAACAGCAGGAGGAATAATCTTAAAGTTGCTTTGAGTACGCCCCTTACAGGCTCAGCACATCTACTGCGAGATAAGAAAATTATACTCTGGTGTGTTACAAATTACAAAAGAATTATTGAATAAAACAAATCATTCTAATTATACGCACTGCTATGAACCATCTTGACCTTAAACCGAAACAGTAATAGACGAAAATTTCTTTTAGCTTTATTTGGTGGGACATGTCATATTATATCTGAGGCAAACCATCCTATATAAAAGCTGCGATTACTGGATAGCAAAGTAGAGCCTCCAGTAGTAAGAAACAGCCTGAGCTTAGCCAACTTTGTATGTACAACAAATATTTATAATTTATAATATTTATAATCGTTACCTGAAAAAGCGCAAAATGGAGGAGCCGCAACTCCATAAGATACATGAAACTATTGACACTTAAGATGGTTAATTTACTGAATCGATTGCGCGATATAATCCGCTAGCTTTATTTCGTTTAATAAGCCTATTATTTGATACGGTCTATTACGAGGGGCAAAGTGTAGTTGCCAAAAAGAAAAACCTGTTAATTATGGAACCAAATATTGGTACTGACTGTAACATTATTTCTTTTGTATAATTTTTAATGAAGAAGGGAACAATGATTGTCTTGCTTCGTACCAAGAATTTCGAAATAGATTTTTTAGTAGCTCTACTTCTAACTGAAAACAACTTTTTTTCTACATAATGTTTCTTCCACTTTTTACATTTAAGGAAAATTAAGTTAACTTTAACGTGAAAAAGAACATCACGCAAAAAAAAAATACGTTTTCTATAACATTTTTTCAAGCAATCACTCAAATTTCTTCTCGCATATTAGTTTTTGTTTAGGTTACGCTCTGTGGCTAATTTAAGTACACACGTTTGTTCAAATACGTGCTATCAGATTGTGAACAAAATCATAAGTTTTCTCGGCTATTTAGCTTAAAGAAATCCCTAGTTCTTGTTCTGTTTAAAATGTTCCAAGTTTTACTCACCAGAAATTATGCTAAGATAATAAAGTCATCCACCATTAAAACACTTTCGTTTATTTTGGTACGCTCTTACTTTAAAAGAACCGACAGTCGTAATATTTGTCGACATTCATATACATATATTCGCATGCACTAACGATAGTGAGATTTCTTTTTATACTCTCCACCACAATTAGTTGTGAAAAGGGTATAATAAGTTTGCCATTCCATGTGAAACATTTTTACTATTCATCTCAGATCCCATAAAGTATATTGAAAACACGCTCACTTTCGAAAAACAAAAGAAATGGCCAAGCTTACCCAGTAAATAATGTGCTCCAAAAGGAGCAGGTTTTATGTATGAATGCATACCTGGAGGACTATTTTCTGCTGACAATAATACCTTTTTTAATATGCAAACAAAGCACTCCTAAAGCGCTATATTAACATATTCATTGATGTTTAGCTTTTAATTGTTTAAATGCCAATGCATTTTCGTAAACCATTATTTATTTTTTTCGCTTTAAAACATCATCGTTGTCAGCACTAAAATAGCAGCTTTTTTCTATATTTTATACTTTATCAGTTATCGATTATGCGCTTTTTCTCTAAAGTGCTTCAAAAACCCCAATTTTTTTACTGGGTAGTGTCAAATTGCTTGTAGTTATCCTACGCAGTTTTGGATTGAAATCCAGCAAAATCGTTTCAGTAGGATCAGAGCTATAAATCAAAATTTGGAACCATCTCCCTAAAAAGTCGATAATTTTGTTACAAAAACTAACATAAATGGTGCAACAATGCACTGAATGATATAAGATTTTGCAAAAGTTCGTTTTGTTCGAGTAATTAAAATTGGTATCAGAATATAATTGAATACTTCACAGTTTTATAGGACCAGAAATCACATATATGAATTTCGTGATTATTATTGAGGTTTTTCTTTTTCCTCACGGAAAACTATTTTTCAATAGTTTTTTACCAAATGTAAATATATAATAGTGAATTAGGGTTCACATTTGTATTGCACTTTTCAACTATTTAATGTTAAAAACCTGACTACACGGCACAAAAATAATAATTAATAATTAACCCTAGAGTACTAACATGATTTTTTTCTACATTAATACTAATTGTTAGTCCAATCGGCTAACATGAATATAACTCCGATTTTTTTTGTTAGCTTCACATGAAATAATTTTAATATTTTTTTAATTTGATAACTTATTTTGTCCAGTTTCTAAAAAAACACTAATATGAAAGTTTTCCAAAATAATTTAATTTTTGCATTTATTTCATTAAAGGTGCTCTTCTAGGAACACTTTCGCAAACACAAATTTTTTAATGAAAAATATAAGTAAAAAATAAAAATTAAAAATTTTAAATTCATTGGTAATTTAAGAAAACATGTCAAATAATACTGAAAAGGCAAAAAAAAATATTTTTTAGAGTTTTATTTACATTTGTGAAATGCTCCATTCATTCATTTTGACTAACATGACTTCAAAAACTCAAAAATAGCATAACTTACTGCAGAAAAGTGACCGTTATAAGCAAGAGCGTACCATCAACTGAGATTACAAAAAAATGAGATCTTTTCATAGCAGCAAAAAAAAGTTACACACAAAAATAAAAACAGTGTTAGTCAAAATGACTAACATTAGTACTGCAGGGTTAAGGCTAGAAAAAGTGATAACCAATTTTGTGAAATACGGGCCATAACTTACCTTAGATTTAGCAGTCTTCTGAAATTCACTGTAAACGGAAAAAACTAATTTACCGCTGTATCGAAATTTATGTTTTTTAATACCAGTAGTCACACTGCAGAATTTTGGGATGGTTGGTTTGTATCTTACCATGGCTCCAATATAAATTCCCCTCCTGAAAATCGTTTAAATTCGCCTTAAACTGTTACGAATCATGATATTCTACTCAAGCTAGCTAAAATTGCTAAAAAAAGCATAATACTTCCTGACTGTCGTTAAATTACATGAAAAAGCTCCAAATTAATGCTTTGCAACACTCAAAAATTAATTCGGATTCGTTCAGTATTGACTAAAATAATTGGATATTAAATTGCTTTTCAATAGACAATATTGCAAGAGCGTTAAGTCTATCTTGGCCCATACTTGGCCGTAGATAGTTTTTTACGGTTTTCAGAGTGGAAAAATATCTTTCTGCTGAACAGTTTGTAGCAGGGATACTCAAAAAGTTCGTAAGGCTATGTATACATTAGGGTAAACGTCTTGAAGATTCCGTAAATGAAATAAATCGGATATATTTTGTGCAGAGCGCACATCTTCAGTATTTGCCAATGAATCTTTCAGTTGATGGGAATTAAGCTATTTAGCTATGATCTCATGTGTTACCAAAATAAAAAGTTAAGATACACAGGTATTTTAAGAATATTATTTTATTCCCTTTATTCAATCTGTTATGAGATTCGATAACCATCTCAATCGACTTACTTATTAAAAAGTAAATTCAACAAGTGAATTACTTAATACATATAATTACATATAAATTTCGTATTCGTTAAAAGTAAAACATGGCAAAATCAATTTTCGAATTTGAATTGCCCTTACATTCTTCTACTTTTAAATATTGGCGCCCTTTAAATTATGCCGCCCAAGGCCCGGTCCTCACAAGCCTAGGCGTAAATCCACCACTAAAAACAAAGGTCTTGTTCAAAAACCCGTTAGTTAATTAATACGAACCACTTATGAAAAAATTCATTAATCTGTCTTTAATGAAGGAATACGAGAAAAAGCGAAAATAATAAACTCCAAATCTACTCTTTCTCTCTTCTAAAAATTTTTTTCAATTTACATTGCATGTTGAAAAAACATCAGCACTCTAAATTAAAACTATTCATAATTTCAGCCGTATCGAATTTTCAATACCCTCTACCGAAAATAGTGAGCTTTGCATGTAATCTTTAATTTAATAAACCAATCTTTTAAAGACCTGAACTCACAATATTATAATTCTTTCCTGTTTTAGGCATAGTAAAGTCTATTAAGAGAATACGCTTAATACGGGTCATCTATGTTAAATTATAGGCCGATCATAACAAAGGCTCATAAATTTGTTTCTGATCATGTCAAACATGAAATCGACTATCCTATGTATATTGTTTAAAGGGTCCAGACAACACCTCAGTCACCTTATTACGGTTATAACTGGCCACTAGCCCATAGGGAGGCGCGCCCAAAGGCTAGGGCTAACTGGCAATGACCTATGTATGAGGTGGAAGAATCAACAGAATATCTTCTCTGTCATTGTCCGGCATTCAGAGTTCTAAAACTTAAACTCTTTGGTCGAAGCAACCCCTGGAGACAAACCCTGTCTCTCTAATATTGATTTAAATAGGATCCACTCCCTTATTGAATCGACTGAGTCGCTGAGTAAGAATATTAGCTGCCAGGGAGCATAGGACCCTTGGCAGACGGTGCGACATGGTAACACAACGTGAACTAATTAATTGACCCACGTGAGCTGTGCTTGATAACGGCTGGCAATGGAACCAACCTAACCTGTGCGGTCCAAGATGAATACTTAAAAAGTTTCACACGGCATGAGAAACTAAGTATACCCTCTTTACCGCTAGTGGCGAAAGGTATAAAAAGAAATCTAATGCATTTGAAAAAATAACCATGTATTCATTTTATAGCCACTACTCGCTTTATTCTTCACTTGTTGTTTATTTTGCCATGCGTAAAGGTGTCACTACATACGCTTACAACCAAGCAATAACGAAAATGCCACTTCCGACAACAACAAAGTATATAGGCTTAAATAAAATTTTAGTTTTTTCTTTCTCTTACACCTTCAAAACTTTGTTAGACTAGAGCCACTTAATAAGTGTTTATATAAATTTTTTACAAAGACATTTACAAACACACATTATAAATGTAAGGATTCTGTGTATAAGTTTATTAGAGTAAATACGCTTTTACCTTCATCATACCTTATTTGTAGTAGTGGCTGCTTAACATGTACATATGCAAATGTGTGTGTGTGTGTAAGTTTGTTAAGTTATTTTTTAAGGATGTGTAAGTGTTACTCTATACAAAAACAAACATGAAGAGTTGTCTTTTTTTTGGCGTTCTTGTTGTTTTTATTCTTCTGATGAATGAAGGAGTATAAGCATGTGTTGACTTTTTATTTATATATTTTATTTTTATTTTATGCTGTGTTTGTTACATCCTTCACCACAGGTAGAAAGGGTATAAATATATGAGATTTTCATTCTGCTTGTACATTCGACAATGCTAGTTTAGACACGAAAGATTTTAAATATATACTTTCGACGCTAATGCGTAGGAGAACCGATTTAACGGTTTTTGACTGTCCGTGTATAGTTGAAGTCAGCTTACCGCAGACTCCAGATACGATGGGAAAAGCTTGTTATACATTTATATCACATATAGTCAGAAATATATCGCCATTAGGCAGATCGGTCTTCAATTGACTGAGATATTCGATTATTTTTGCTTAAAATTTCAACACACAAAACCAATGCGGGCTTTTCGCAATACAACTGTTTGTATTTAGTAAAATTATTTTATTTCTTTGAATTACACTATGTTTTAAAATCGAACAAAAGGGGGCCTGGTGGCAAATTTAAATTTTTAAATATGATTATTTAAAAAATAATAAACGGTGTGGAGAGAGGGTTGCTTAGTTGGAATTATCGATTGTGCGGATTTGCCAGTCATGATGTTGCAGTTGCCGAGCGAGCATCGCGCGTTCGCTGTGAAGACATTTTTTAAGAGTAATGATTCTGACGTAATTGCTCGTCGACAATTTTGTTCAAAGTTCATTTTCACTTAAACGGCCACGTCAACAAAAAAGCTGCCGTTACTTCTCTCCAAGAAACATAAAACACCATTCCATTGCCCCATGGTAACTGTTTGGTGTGCCTTATCCACCATGAGATAATTGGACCATTGTTTTTCCAAAATTCTCGAAAACCAATGCTTCGTTTTGAACAGCGTGTTCAACGCGACGGAAGACATCTGTATGACATACTCTTTTAAAAATAAAATCCGCATTTCCATTTTATCGTTCAATGCTTCTAATTAAAACTATTTTTTTTTTAATTATTTAATAGATATTTTTATAAATACATATTTACATTTTTTAGGTTATATGCATCTATTTGGCTTTAACTATAATAGTTGTGAGCCAGATTGGCATTTTAAAGCTGTTTTTAATTATAAGCAAATTTAGTTGGGTTCTACCAAATTTTAAATTGATTATTAAAAAAAAAAGAAATTGTACATTGAAACGATAATAATACACATGTGTATGATTATATATACATATGTATATGTAAAAAAAGTACAGAAGAGAAAAGAGAATATTTTTCTGCTTAAAATGTACAAAACTAAAAGAACTCCTGCTTTTACGACTGTGACTGCTGACACTTTCAAAAATGACTGCTTGTGATTTTGATATTTTTACTTATCAAACGCAAAAGAAAACTTAGCATACGACTGCTGATTGTTTTCATAAGTTTTAACAGAATAACTGTTTGATTTTAAAAAGAAGAGAAAATAAAAGCATTGAAAAAATAAAATTTTGTGGCTTTTCAACTTTTAACTTAATACTATGTTCACACTTGGGTTCTTAAACGCGTTTAAGCAACTCGAACGTGATTAAGCTCTAATCACATCAAAATCGAGATGATTTCCCATACATTGAATTGATTTGTTAATCACTTCAAATTGACATGTTTAAAACTAAATCACTTCATTAATCACATAGAATCCACTGAACATACCTCAAACTGAGTGTAATGTAGAATCGGCCAACATAAACTGAACAACCGGCCACGATTTCTGCTTAATGTTTTTATTTTTTTCCTTAAATAATTCATAAATTTTCACAATTTTATCATTAATATGTTTAAAATAATCTTCTTATAACTTTATAAAGTATTTTTATCCATTTTTAATACTTTAATGAAATATAAATGTGTTTGTTGTGTTTTTTTTTTAATCATCTGTTATCTTAATCATCTCAAATGTAATGTGAACGGCTTTGATTAGTTAAATCAACATTTTGCTTAAACGCGTTTTAAAACTCAAGTGTGAACATAGTATAAGTTTTTAAACTGTAAACAAAATATATCAACCCTTGAAACTTGAAATTTAAACTTGAATACCAATTGTTTTGCTTATTGGTTAATTTACTGATTTAATTAAAGGCAACCCTAATATGACTGTGGCTTTTTGATTGGGGGAAACCAGTATATGTTTATTAAATATGTTTATTAAAAACAGTTTAGTGCTCGAATATTCTTAATACTTATGAAGTTAACTTTTGCTGTTTTAAAATAACCAGTAAACACTTCACTTACTTTTTCAAAATAAAGAGCTATTTTCACTTATTATTTAGAAGTTTTCTTGTATGAATACTTTTATAACACCTAATGCTCTGGATGTTTATAGGTAAACAAATAATGACTTACTTTAAAATGTGTTCATTTTGGGTTATCCTTTTGAAATTCATTGGTTCTTCCAGTAGAATTGTTTTTAATTGTTTCTGATTACTCATCACAAAATTTTCAAGGCGAAGTTTTTACTGGTTAAGTCAAAACGACCAATTAATTTACCTTCTCCTCACACAAATGCCTTATTTGAAATATGGAGTTTTGACTAATACGGCCAGAAAAATAGAGATAGAATCATAACAAGATTGCTGTGTTTTGAAATAATACCAAAAGTATTTTAAAATTAAATCGAAAAAACAAAAATTTTTCATCACAATCAAATTTCTAAGTTTCAAATATGATTTACAGAACCCACTGAAACTGCAATAGTGCAGGGTATAAAATTGTCAGCGATGCCGAATATAAAGCTCTTATTGGTTTTTTATTCATTTTATTTTGCCTGCTCCTACTTAGTATGCATAAATACAAATTTGGCCTTGAGCCATTTTTTGTTGTTGTTACATAAAAAACACGATACGAAAAAAATAATAGTGTAAAAAATATTTATCGTATGTGTGTATGGAGATAATATTACTAAAAAACGTGAATAAAATATTGTCTATAAAAATGCAAATACATATTTTCATTTTGAAGAATGACAAAAAAAAAAAAATCGAATTTTGCGTACCATTTTTGTTTTTAAACTTTATTTCTTGGTTTAAGGAATACTGAAGAAAGTATATAAAATTGAGCAATATCTCAAGCATTTAAGACTTTTGGGAATCGATGGAAAATTTTAAATTAAATTCCTTTTTAAATTTGATAATGCAAGAAAGAAAAATAGCATCAAGCCCGACCATATAATACTGTACATCAGGGTATTTAGAGACAAGAGTCATTAGGAAGATAAATTGGTTGAATTATGCAGTAGTGCCTATTGAGTAAGTTGGCGCTGGATATAACAGAAGGACCACCAAAGGACCCAAGTGAGCAGTCTTGTTGATGAAACTAACCTAACGTAGCCTAAACTTTTCCGATTTCTTGGCGTACAACTCACATTACATGACTTACTGCATATTAGAAAATCTTTAGAAATGTGTATACACTTTTCTTACTTCCAAAAAAAATCGTTTAGACCTCAGACAGACGACCACGCAAAAAATAAAAATATGAGATTAATATGGGTGAAAATTTTGCTGTAGACAAAATGACTAATTAATTTTTGTTTCTTAAGTTTATAAAGTCCCAAAATATAATTTTCTTCAATAAAAATTTTAGTTTTAAACATAATTTGTATAATTGACAGTTAAATGTGAACATTTTAATAAAATAAAAATTGTTTTTTTTTATTTTAGATTGATCAATATTAATTAAAAGGAATATACACACACAAATATGTATATATACTGGCGATTACTTGTGTAGACATGCGTAAAAACTAAAAGTATTGGTAAATAAAATTAGAAATCTGCCACCACACTGTGATTTAAATAAGAAAAACAAGAACAAATATAAGTGCGCAGAATGCCAAAAAATCGCGAACAAGTTTGCTTACCAAGAGAGAAGCTCGAGTTATGTTGCATTTATTATTGCAAAAGAGGTAAAAATATCTAAGCAGGCTTGGTTTTACTTGGGGCTCTCTAATGCTTATCCTCTCTTTGGTAGTAAAAATAAAATCCCGAAAAGCTTTTTATATTTTATGTGTTGTTTCACTCTAGTTCACTACTAGTTAAGATAGCAATTGTGTGGATATTTCCAAAATTTGGGGTACCTATAGGGTAGTTGAATGAAAACTACACTTTCAGTGAAGAAACTCTGGTGCTCTGGTGATTGCTCATTATATTTTATAAGAATATTTATTTTTTTGGTTTATTTTTTAGTTAGTATTAAGTAAAAAGAATAAATATAACAAAACCAAAAATAAATTTAATTTGGAAATGATTAAAAGAACCTTACATCAAAATTATTAGTATGAAGATGAATTAAGTTTATACACTAAGCCGCACAAAATTACAAATTGATAATAATAATAATAATAATAATAATAATAATAATAATAATAATAAAAATAATAATAATAATAATAATAATAATAATAATAATAATAATAATAATAATAATAATAATAATAATAATAATAATAATAATAATAATAATAATAATAATAATAATAATAATAATAATAATAATAATAATAAAAATAATAATAATAATAATGGTGTTCAGGGTTGGGCACACGAGGTAACGGGCCTGAATGGCTTTAACATGGCAAAGTCCAGACCCAATCCTCGCTTTTTGTAACCAACCAAGAAGACTCACAACCTCCGACCCTTCGGGGCAGGTGGACACCGGAAATAGCAGTGCAGCATCCGTTGCAATGCTAGCAAATGTGAGCAACGAGATCAAATGGACACGGAATGAAAACGGCTTACGATTTGAATGGTTGAACGAATATGACTATGATTGCTACGAGCTGACGGCTTGCATCACCATCACCTTATTACGTGGGAGTGAAATCTGCTGAAACGGCTGGTGGGTTAATGCTGCAGCTGCCTCCGTCCCGTTAAAACTGTGGCTGGTCTCTAAATACGTTCCACACACGTCGCCACTGAGGTGGCTGTACAGGTACAGTTGAGAATGACTCCTGTTTTTTGCGCCGAGATCCTGGCTCTGAACACAGGTGCTCATAAGGCCCTGTGTCAACCCTCGCGTGGACCTCACTGCTTGCAAAGGGACCCACGGGGATTGTTTGAGGCGACTGTACAAACGTGTAAGGATAGCGGTTTGGAGCGGGGACCCAGCAGAATGAATAACAACTCAGAACAAATTACAGAGAAGAACACAGAAGAAGGAAGTACAGAGAAGCGAAATGGGTGCATCATGGCTCCATTTAAGAGAAGCAGTGTAATGCTAAGATCGCCACCTACAAGGTGTGCATCACCTTCGGACGTGGCCCGAAGTAATACAGCGCATACGGAGATTACGGATGCTGGAGTCTTACCTAGAACTCCAATGAATGCATGCGGCCAGAAGGGGGATGTCCCAAGGACGAGTAATAGGGTGCTGGGGCCAGTGGGGAAAACGCCAACTGGCATCCTCACAGCGCGAACACCGCTTGACGTTGTCATCCCATCGAGTGACCATACAGCCTGCGCAGTATCGGCTTCCCAAAAGGAGAATGTGGCAAGTGGCTCAATAGAGAGTTCGCCTCGACAGGAACTAATCCAGAAGACAAGGAAGTTGGAGGAGGACGCGATTTCTCAATGTATATTGATAATACGCGACATGCAACAGGCTTTCAACCGTCAAAAGAATATTAGCAGTGAGGTCAAGACCGGAGTTGCAAAAATATCCGAGCTATTAGATGTCACACTAAACTACAGGCGCACTTGGAAGACAGCAGAAGAGGAAAAACTCCTTACGGACCACCACAAGAGGACCGTGAGCCAGCAGTTAGCAGTCGTTACAACTCCTGTGACGACAAACCAGAAACGAGTGGCTACCAGTCCGGCTGTTCCAACGAGCAGCAAAAGGGCTAGAGCAAAGGGGCCCATTGGGGGCAGAAAAGCAATCCCCGAAAAGGGAGAAGATAACTGGAGGACTGTCACCAAGAAAGGCAGAAAAAAGAAGCCGAGGAATAATCCAACCGAGCCCAACAGGGGAAAAAAACCACGACCACAACGTGCAAAACCGGAAGCGGTGATAATAAAACCCGCAGGTGATCACAGCTACGCGGAGGTACTTAAAGATCTACGTAGTAAGATAACGACTGATGATTCAGTCAGGATAAAATCTGTGAGGAAAACGCAGAGTGGAGCCATCCTTCTGGAGCTCAATAGAGGTCAACAGGTTAAGCCGGAGTTCCTTCAGCAGCTGAGGAATACTAGCCGGGATATAGCCTCCGTGGCGGAAATAAAGCCGAAAACTACGATAGAGATTCGGGACCTTGATTTGCTGACACTCAAAGAAGAGGTGGAAACAGCAATTCGGAAACTGCTCATCAGCTCAGAGGAGCAGATTCAGACGAGGATTACTGCGCCAAATTCGCGAGAGCAGGTACGGGCTTTCGTCACATTATCGGCAGAAAGTGCTGCTGCGCTCATCGAGGTGGGCTTTATAAAAATTGGATGGATTCGAGCAAGAATGAGACTGTGCGAAGATATCAGAAGGTGCTATCGGTGTCTTGGGATGGGGCATATCCAAGCAAACTGCTCTGGCGTAGACAGGAGGGATAGGTGTATCAGATGCGGACAGTCTGGGCACAAAATGAAAGACTGTGATGCAGCTCCCAAATGCATTCAATGCGCGGAAGCAAAACTCGAGCGGACTGGGCACATTTCAGGCTCAAGAAGGTGTCCACTAAGCAAAAAATGATGGCAGTTCTCCAAGCAAACATGCATAGAAGCCGGACAGCAGATGCGTTACTCGAACAAATGGCTGTTGAGAAGAAGGTGGATGCTGTCATTATCAGTGAACAGTATAAGCCGATTCGTCGAGGGTCCTGGTACGAGGATGAAACAGGCACGGCAGCACTTTGGTTACCCAGTGGCAGTAAGATTGCGGTCAGACAGCACGGATCCGGTTTGAGGATAAGACTCGAGAAATAGGTGGCCCCTTCATAGTAGCTGGGGATTTCAACGCCAAGGCTGTCGAATGGGGAAGTCCAACAACAAACACACGAGGAAGGTACATTTTAGACATGGCCGCCAGATTGGGTCTGGTTGTGACAAATACTGGTTCCGCCACTACTTTTAGAAGACCGGGATGTGAATACACCATGCCAGACATCACCTTAGTGACTGAGAGTCGGACTGCAATGGTTGCAGGATGGAAAGTACTGGAGGACTACACTGGAAGTGATCACCAATATATTTCCTTCCAGATTACAGCGCCAACAAACGCCGCTCGGACATCAATGGAGAGAGGTACTCGTAAGTGGAATGTAGGGAACCAAAACCTGGAGTATTTCTGGAAAATTTTGATGGGGCTATATCTGCGGCCAATAGTGACGCTGCTTCTTTGGCGAACGCGATGACACAACGCATAGTTCGAGGCTGCGATGCAGCAATGACACGTATAACGCAGCACCCAAGAAGACAACCCGTGTATTGGTGGACCCCAGAAATAGCCGACCTCAGACGGATCTGCCACCGCGACAGAAGAAGATACACCCGGGCTAGGCGAGCCGGGGAGGCCTTGATGGAGGCCGAAGTATTCAGTCGTTCACGGAAGGCGTTGAAGCATGCGATAATAAGAAGTAAAAAAGCGAAATGGGAAGAACTCCGTAGAGATCTCAACAGTAACCCTTGGGGACTAGGCTATAAGATCGTTACGAAGAAGCTTGGTGCCAACTCAGCTATCCCACACCTGGAGAATGAGGTTATCAACAGTATCGTTGGGGAATTATTTCCCACACACCCTGTGCTGCATGAGGAACGAGATAACCGTATTGATGAGACACCAGTGCCCTTTACTAAAGAGGAGCTAAAAACTGCTGCTAGGAGTCTTAAAAAGGGCAAAGCTCCTGGCCCAGATGGAATACCAGCAGAGGTACTCACGCTCTTGGCCGAAGAGCGGCCAGACGCGATGCTCGAGGTATACAATGCTTGCATAGCACAGGGGATCTTTCCTAAACAGTGGAAGATACAAAAGCTCGTGCTGATTAGCAAGGGCAGAGGTGACCCAACCCAACCGTCAACATATCGCCCTCTTTGTATGCTGGATAGTGCCGGCAAGCTTCTGGAGAAATTATTGCAACGCCGATTAGCAGACTCCGTCGAGATAGCTGGAGGATTATCGCAGAGACAGCATGGCTTTCGACCAGGCAAATCTACTCATGGTGCCATTGAGGATGTAGTAAGAAGCTTCGAAGCCACACAGCGCGCACGATACTACCCAAAGCGTATACTCGTCTTAGCTACACTTGATGTTCGCAATGCTTTCAACAGCCTACGATGGGTTGATATTATGAAGGCGCTACGAGAGAGATTCAGCATCCCCGGATACCTACTAGAAATCCTTCAGAGTTACCTTAGAGATCGTAAGCTGCTTTACGATACGCCAGAGGGCCAAAGGAGCAAATCGATCACATCCGGCGCAGCTCAGGGATCAATATTGGGTCCCGATCTTTGGAACATGAGTTATGATGGGATACTTTCGATAGATATGCCACCAGACACACACCTTGTAGGATACGCAGATGATATAGCGGCCGTAATCTCAGCACGAGATACTGATGACGCGAGAAGAAAGCTGAACCAAGTCATGATAAGGACGCAAATATGGCTAGAAAACCATGGGCTGGAGCTTGCTAGAAACAAGACTGAGTTAATACTGTTGACGCGAGCACACATGCCACTTGAAATAAGCATGCATATTGGTGATACTCCCCTGGTCACGAAAAAGGAGGTGAAATATTTGGGCATCAAACTTGACTGCAGGCTCACTTATTGGGCTCAAATACAACACGCGGCCACCAAGGCTGCAAAGGTTACAGGCATGCTAAGCAGGCTAATGGCGAATATCGGTGGACCAACACAGAACAAGAGGAGACTAATTATGGCAACAACCAATTCTATACTCTTATATGGCAGTGAAATCTGGGGAGAGGCAATGCGGGCGAAGACTAAACGCAAAGTACTGGGGGCAGTACAGCGCACGGCAGCACTTAGAGTCGCTTCGGCCTATCGTACGGTTTCGGGCAATGCGGTACTTGTTATAAGTGGAGAAATACCTGTCGATCTCTTGGCGCTTGAGCGAAATGAAGCATGGCAATCTAGGGGAGATGTTCCTGGTATAAGTGCTGCAGAGCGGAGATCTCAAACCATCCAGCGATGGCAAAACAGATGGAACACGGAAACGACCGGCAGATGGACGGCAAGGCTCATCCCCAATATAGAAAGATGGACGCAGAGGAAATCTGGGGAGGTTAACTACTTTCTGACCCAATTTCTCTCGGGTCATGGATACTTTCAAAAGTATTTGTACCGCATGGGCAAGACGGGTGATCCCGCTTGTATCTATTGCGGCGAGGCGAACGATGATGCGGAACACACGTTCTTTAACTGTATCAGATGGTCCGCAGAGGGAAACGCACTGAGGGAGCAAATCGGCGAGTTTAATGCTGATAATATAGTTGGAAAAATGATCGAATGCGGAGACAAATGGAGTGCAGTAGGACACTACGTCGAAAATGTGTTACGGACGAAGAAAAAAGACCTCGACAATTTG
Organism: Pollenia labialis; assembly: GCA_949318255.1. Lineage (NCBI taxonomy): Eukaryota > Metazoa > Arthropoda > Insecta > Diptera > Polleniidae > Pollenia > Pollenia labialis. The sequence continues at coordinate 117,592,530 of OX439142.1, forward strand.
GGGCAACGTGAGCGCCAACGAACGGGGGATGAGCAGCAAGAGCACGCTGGCTATGAACATGATGGACCCAGACGTGGGTAAATAGAGTAGTCCTTCCGAGGACGAAGTTTCTGGGCCTTCCCGAAGTAATACGGATAGCAGTTCCGGGGAGGCACTTCACCAGAAAATGAGGAGGGATTGTTTTAGTGGAAACACCACTCGACGCAGTTGACGACGGTCACTGTAAGTGCGAAGGCATTTTTAACCCTACCTCACACATCAAAAAAAAAAAAAAAAAAAAAAAAAAAAAAAAATAATAATAATAATAATAATAATAATAATAATAATAATTTTTTTTTTTTTTTTTTTTTTTTTTTTTTTTTAATTATTCTTTATTTGCAATAAATTTAATTATAATGAATTTAATTATAATAAATTAACATACACATATTAATCGAATAATAATAATAATAATAATAATAATAATAATAATAATAATAATAATAATAATAATAATAATAATAATAATAATAATAATAATAATAATAATAATAATAATAATAATAATAATAATAAATAAGCATTTTATTGAAACCATTTTCTGCATTCGATCAAGAGTAAATATAATACAGCTACAGAAATTGCTTCTTCTGCAGTCGGTAATATTAGAAAAAAATCACTCAAAAAAACGTTTCATTTTCTACAAAATTGTAACATGAACTTATTTTACTTTAACCTTTTCTCCGATAGTAGATATAATCTCTTAGTTAGGAAGATTATAATCAACCTTTATTATCCGTTTATACTATAAGAATATAATTGAAAAACGTTGTACCGAAAATTAGAATTGCTAAAAACTTCACTAATAAATCTATAGCTGTTTAATACGCAGTGCAACACGAAAAAAAAATAATTACATACGGACAATAAATAACTATAAAAGACAAAAAAAAAGACCCCTGTCTCCCAGTTTTGCCCACAGGTATGCACTTTTTTATGGGCCCTTAAAGATTTAGGGCCTCCGTGTAATTTTTGCAAAAAAGTGATCATTTTCTCAGGCTTATATCTTGCAAACCGTTCGGAATTTTGATTAACCCTCTGAGACAAAGTTTTAGCTCTTACCATAAAGAACAATTGTGAACATATATAATCAAAAAAACTTGATCTTCAAGATCAAAATCGGAAAAAACTTTAAAAAATTCGATTTTTTTTTACCTTTTTTCCCCTGTTCAGGTCCATAGGTAGCAAACCGTTCAAAATTCAAGGGAACAATCAACTACAAAAATGTACCTAAGATCGTAAAATCTGTAAAATTCCATTTGAAAAGAACAATTGGTGAATCAAAACTTACCTATGAAGAGATGAGTACCTTACTGGTACAGATAGAAGCAATATTGAATTCACGACCCCTAGTTAGTTTGAATGATAATGATCCAGAAAACATCGATGCATTAACTCCAGCCCATTTTCTTATTGGAAGGCCTATCAACCAATATCCAGAACATTTTGAGGATAACCCTATTACCTCACTGAATAGGTGGAAACTAATTCAAAAATTAAGAAAAGAATTTTGGAATCGATGGAGGGATGAATATCTAACTACTATTCAACAACGCAATAAATGGAAGTTTCCGTCAGAAAATTTAAAAGAAGGATCTATAGTTTTAATTAAAGATGAAAATACACAGCCAGCTAGTTGGCCATTGGCAAGGGTTTCTGAGGTTCATGGCGGAAAGGATGGTAAAGTAAGGGTGGTCACCTTAAAGACTAAAAACACTTCATTGAAAAGACCAATAAATAAGTTATGTCCTTTAATAAATGCTGAAAATAAAGAAGTTATATTGCCGCCAGTGACTTGTTGTTTAGCAAAAATGGAAAAACCCGAAATTAAAAAACTAAGCATGTTCCAAGTCATATTTATTTTAATAATGTTAACGGTTCCCGTCAAAGCTTTGCCAGTAAACAAATCAGTCTCAATAAAAGAGCTTTCAAAAAATACCGCTATTTATTTAGACAACGTTGGACAGCTAAACTCAGTAAATTCAAAATGGAATCTAGTGGTGTACTATGATCTGAATTTATACTATGATGAGGTTGAAAGAATTGGAAAACTTGTAGTGAAGGTAAATAAAGAATGTCAGAAATTAAATGTTTTCAAAGAGTCTTGCGAGATGGTTACGATTGCTATGCAAAAAAGATACAACCATCTTGTTCAAAACAACAATCTTCTAATGAAAAACCCGAGAAATAAGAGAGCTCCTTTTGAGTTTATTGGATCTATTTATAAAATTTTATTTGGAATGATGGATGCAGACGACCACAAAATAATGGAAAACAACTTAAAAAACATATTTGCAAATCAGCAGAACCTCAACAAGTTGATTGAACAGCAAACTTCGCTCATTGATTCAACGGCAAATATAATGAAAAAAACTACCGAAGATGTTAATCTCAATTTTAAAAAAATTTATGATCAGCTGATGTTATTTCGCGCAGAAGTGACAAATGAAGTAGAGTCACAAAAACTAACATTATTTTTTACGGTCATAATAACTCAATTAAATTTAATGATTGATGAATGCAACAATATACAATCATCTGTAATAAATCTGCTAATCGATGTCAACCATGGCCATATTAATACAAATTTGTTGACACCGTCACAACTAAAAAGGGAGTTAATGGAAATTGAAAAACTACTTCCAAAAAAGTTGGCTCTTCCAGGTCAGGCCAGTAGGACGGAGTTAACAGAAGTCTACCATGATATGAAGGCCAGAGGAACTATTGTTGACGAAAGACTGGTAGTTCAAGTAGAAATTCCTCTGATGGAAGAACACAGCTCTGAGGTGTATAAAATTATTAAGCTGCCAGTTGAGATAGGAGCAAACATAGTGATGCCAAAGATAAAAGAGGATTTTATCGTATATAACTTCGCGTCTAATATGTTTTATTTGATGTCACAAGCCCAATTAAATAAATGCAGGAAAAATCTTCAAGGGCAATTTAATTGCATAGGCAACATACCATGGAGGCCAGCTATTGAAAGATCATGTGAAGTTTCAGCATTAAAGCAATCTCGCCATGCCGAATGCTCTTTTGAGGCAGTTATAAGAAAAGGCGTTTGGGAGCAACTTACCACAGAGAATCAATGGATTTTTTCTCTATTTGATAACCATATTCTTACGGTGGATTGTGGAGAGGGTGAGCGTAATTGGATTACACTGCCATTAAAGGGAATTTTAATGTTACCACATGGATGTACAGCAACTTATGAAGGAATCGTCTTATCTGCTTCTAAACATTTCACAACAGTAAAAAGGACTTCCATTAAAACTTCATCATGGGAGTTGGATTATGAAATGGTAAAGAATAAATCGTTTAAACTCTTCGACAAGGTTATAGTAAACAACTCCATGCAAATAGAGCAGCTACAGAAGGATGTCGAATTAATGAAAACAAAACATACCAAGCTTAAGGAGCTGAATTTCCATAATACATCTGGGCCCGCATCATTTATTTTAATATTAATAGTCTTGATAATTATTTTTATAATTTATATTAGATTAAGATGTAATAAAGCCAAGACAGTCAAGTTAGATTTTTCTCCGCCGGTGTCTTTTAGCGCCCGGCAGAATGTTCAAACTAGTTGAACATATGTAAATATACCTGCTTCATGTACGTTGTTCATATTCAAGGACATTCCTTGAAAAATATAAATAAAAACACACAAATAGAAATACCAACATCTGCCGTAATGATGTTGGTATTTCCAATCGTTGTAGGAGGTAATTTTGGGTTATTTTTAAATGTGTACTGATAAGCCATACGCATGTGCGTTGGTCTTCGGCACAATGTATGTAAAACAACCCTCATTATTTCAACGCATTAGTTTAAGATTTGGAAAATTAGTTCTTGTGTACTGATAAGCCATACGCATGTGCGTTGGTCTTCGGCACAATGTATGTAAAACAACCCTCATTATTTCTACACATTAGTTTAAGATTTGGAAAATTAGTTCTTAAGGTTATATTTTAAATAAAATAATCAGTGTCTTACAAACATTCATCGACAATTGTTTAATTTATTACAACAAATTGTACAAGAATAACTAAAACTGTGTTTTAAAAGGTATCAAAATTGTCAAAAAAGGGTTAAATTAATACTTTAGTATCACAGCGGTAACGATGTAGACAAAATTTTTATTGGAAATGATTTTGCGCAAATTATTACTGTGACATACATATTTCTTTTAATTTACGAATACAAAAGTCTAATATGTCGTTTCCAATAAAGAAACCTCCATTAAACTAATATTTATTTCCATTCATTAAGTGACAAAAATACGATAAATATTAATCATGTTGACCAAACAATTCATAAATTTTTTTCTATTTTATCTATTTTGATATAAAATTTATTGATTAATCCTTTTGTTGTAACCCCTAATCATCGTATTACTCGCATCAAATAGAAACAACAACTTTATTTGATGATAAAATTGCTCATGATAAAATGTTACACTTCAATGATCCTTAACATATATATCGATATTACAATTATTCTATTGCAAATAGCAAATTGTTTAATATGAATTTTAGCAAACTTAAATATTTAACAATAAAAAGCAAACAAATTATAATAAGATTTTATTATTGAATAATAATTTTAAACTGTTGTTGCGATTATTCAAAATACAGTGGCGGGTGTAACAAAAATATAGTAGCAACTTATATAAATAGAGGTGCAACGTAGCAGAAACAAGTTTGATAGAAAAACTAAAGTTTTAATTATCAGGCTTTCAACTGTTATTTTATACAGGGAGGTTTTTCCCACTGTCTTGCAAAAATGTCTTCATTGTATTGGGCTTCATACCTTACAATTCACACGGAATCAAGATACTTTTAATGCAAGAAATCGTGATAATTTAAGAATAATCTGATGTGAAATTGTATTATTGTTATATTTTATAATACATTTTGAAAAAAAATATGAAAATTACGATTACCATCTCGCCTAGGAACGCATGTGTTTTATATGGTGCGTTCCCACCTGAAACAATACGTTTTTTACGCAAAAAGAGCAAAACCATCAGTGTGTTAACATTGAATTTTTTGTTCTTAAAATTATTTTTTTTGATGTATTAAAATGGGGTGATTTTCTCTTTTGGTTGTCAATAGTAGTTTCCTACCCTTAAATAAACAAAAAATTTTTTTTATGTAGTATTTTTTTTCAGTATTAAATTTTTGGCAGACTTAAGTAAAAACTACTTTTTTAAGAATATTTTTAATGTATATAAAATGCAGTAGAGTTCGGTTATAATGAATAACGTTTATAAAAAATCATCACGTATAACGAAAAATTGAAGAAACCGTATTTATAATAAATTTAATTCTCAAATATAACATTGATAATAAATTTACATGTGCCCGTGCAAAAAAGAAAAAAGAAAAAAAAGGTGAACTGACATTGTTTTTTTTACGAAAATAATAAAATTCAGCTATTTGTTTTTTCTTTTGACCCACTGTAGTTGTACAGTTCGAGCCGGATAAAAGCCAACCAATTGTTGGGGATTGTAAGAAAAGGTAAATCAACTGCTTATTCTTGGTGGTTTGTCTAAGCTTTGATTTCGTTTGCAAGTAAGACTTGAATGTTTTCAATTCTCATTCGTCTTACAGCTTGTAAAAGATTTCCTGATGACCTGGTCTTTGCAACCAGTGAAATGCGCAAATATACTTGCTTCGCCTCAACAATAAATATCAATAAGGGTCCTCATGATATCGTTTATAAGTCTCGTAATCTGTGCAAACTGTGCATTTTTACGCCCTCGTAAATGAACTGTCAAAAATTGTATGAGAATTCATTTACACAAACTTGGTAAATTTGCCCAACAATTTTGTCTCGTAAACTTGCGCTGTTCAATTGTGCATTTATACAAACAGATCTTTTAATGATTTTACCGTCGTTTTCAATGAATAATCCAAGTGTCTATAAATCACAAACAATAAATTCTAGCAATAATTTCAGTAAATTGGTCTTTTGGCTTTATTTGAACATTTTTAAAAGCAAATATCTCATACACACAGAAAAAATTATTTTTCGAATTCAAACAAAAAATTTGTAGTATCAAAACATTTTTTGTCTGAAATCGGTCCTACAAACAAATTCGCATATTCAAACAATTTATTTGCATTTTGTTTACTAAAAAAAAAACGCAAAAACAATAATTTACAGAATCAAACAAAAAGTTTACTGAAATTCATATAAATTTCAAACAAATAATTTTGCTAAATCAAACAAAAATTTTTTGCACAAGCAATGACGCGCACCCAAGCTATCACTGAAGGAGAAGATGAAGGCAGAAGCAGAGCGGCGGCTGGCTTTGAGACACATGTTTTGTTGGAATTATTTTTGAACGAAGTCTTGTTTATACACACAATGTTTTTCTTCATCACTCACTGTTGCTGTATCCTTTCCTTGGCTAAAGAAGAAGAAATGTAACAAACAACGGCAGCAGACCGACTCGATATGTTTTTCGTCATCATTTTATTTTTGTATTTGATGTATTTAAGTAAACACTTTTCAAAAATTGAATACGGGATTTTGTTTTTCATTCTTTTTTTTCCAACTTTGAAACCAACCAAAAATTTATTTTGTTTCTTATAATGTTGTTGTTGTTTCTGTTGTTTAAAAAAGAATGAAACCTTTTTTTTACCTGCTATTTTTTTTTTGTTTTTTACTAATAACCTCGTCGCGCAATTTTATCATCTTTCTTCTTGTTGTACTTTTTTAAAGCGTCCAAAAATAAACTGTATGTGTTTTGTGTTGTTGTTCTTATTTTTCACATAAAGAAGTGTTGCTTACGATCAAATAAAAAATGCAAAAAACGACAACATTAAAGAGCGTTAAATATTTCATACAAAATTATGAAAAATTGAAACCAATAGCGCGTATATTATATTATTGAAAAGCTGTCAACATTTTTGTTGGTTAAATAAAAATCAAACAAAAATATTAATTGAATCAGTAAAAAAATTTGTAGAAATTAAAAAAAATTTCAAACAATCGTTTGTTTGAAAATAATTCGTCAATAATTTTTTCTGTGCATATTAATCACAAATTTAAACACAAATTTTTATATTTTTGAATTTTAATTTTTAATTTATTTTTGTATTGACGTTTCTTACAAACTGACATTAATTGTTTAAAATTACACAAAAGTAAAAAAGGGGCTTCATGAAACAAGACTCGTAAGTTTGCACATTTGCACAAATGGCAATTTTAAGCGACATCATGAGGACCCTTAGTGTATTTATCAATATAAAAATTGGGAATTGAGCACGTCATAGAAAAATCTTAATAATAAGAAATATTTTGGTAGCACCAAAAGCAATCCAATTAGCGTTTACAATCATTTTTTTGAATTGGAAATCTTTTATGAAATCTAAGTGAATAATTCAACTTCTCAAAAGAAAAAAAATTTCATTTCATGATTAATAACAATTTTATTTTTATTTATTAAACTGAAGTGCCTTATAATTTTTATTATCATTTCATATCAATAAATGAAAGTATGCTCTAAAATATGTATTGCTTTTAAGACAATATGCAATAAATATTTTATTTATGCTTTGTTACGTATGTTTAAATCCTGTTTCATAAATATTATGTTAATGCACCTAATAGGTTTTTGTAAAACTATTTATCAAATTGATTTTTGACAAAAAAAAAATATTTACTCCAATTTTTAACGAGCTACGCCCATAACGAAGAAAATTATCCGGTCCCGCGGAGTTCATTATGCCCGAACTTCACTATACGTTGGTATTCATATCTTTACTCTTATGATATTTTGGTGTCACAATTTGTAAAATAATTTTGCATCAGTTGTGTCGTTTATTTTAAATATGCCATTAAATTATTTGTTAGTGAGTGGTTAAGCAATTTAAAAAATATCAATTTAAAATAAAGACAAAATGGCCAGTTAAAGGATATTAAAAAATAAGCAAATTGTAGATACATTATACAAGATTGATAATGGCCGATTTCACCACTATATTAAGATATCAATTTATGTTTAAAATTCGTTTTTCATGTTAAATAAAAATAAAATTGTATAAAAAACTATATTGAAATATGCATTGATATTTAAATAGAATTGGTGAAAGTGTCAAAAAATAAAATATCAATGCTAAAAAAATTTGAATTTAAAAAAGAACTAATTATTAACTGCTACCTGTGACAAAAAGTTTACAAGGTATAATAATAATGTAATAATCGTTTCAATGATTATATGTAAAATGAGTGATGTTTGTGATGGGCAGAAGAAAACTAAGCATTAATTTTTGAAATTAAATGATTAAAATATGCAAAAAAATTCGATTCAATATATCGAGCCCTAACCACGAAAATAACGTAAGCGACATAAATTTCAGTTTTCGTTTTATTTAATAAATGACTTTATTGGCAACACTTGCATCATCTCCTAAAATGTCATGGTCACATAAGGTACCGTTACGATTTTATAGCAAGAACAATTTTATTGTAAGCGACAAATTTTATACAAAATTTATATGAAATGAAATTAAAAAACTCTCTCCTGTAAAATTTGATTTTTGGCGCTTACACTATTTTCGCGGTTAGGGTTCGATATGGATGCATCAGAAGCTAAGAGGGCTAAGACCCGTTTTCGCAACTTACCGATAGCTTAAAGTAAGCTTTAACCCGCCTTTTAAAAAGTGTTCTATTATTAAAACTTTACTTTAACCTAAAGTGACCGATAAAGTAAATTAAGGTGCACCCTACCTGTTAGGTTAAAATAAAGTTGTAATAATGGAACACTTTTTATACGGCCGATAAAATCCTACCTTTAGCTATCGGTAACTTGTGAAAACGGGCCTTAGTCTACAAAATAAAAAGTTGGGTAAATTAGTAATGTTTGAAAAATGGATTTCTAAAATTTAAGATCATACAAAAAGGAAGTTGGGGAACAGCCATAGCGTAGTAATTCATATAACAGCAATATATTTTCGCCTTATTTTGATATGCATATTTTCCTCTTATCTTAAATGGCTTGGATGGTAGCGTGTGAAAAAACTTAAACAAGATTCAAACCCTATAGCGCTTTTTTAGAATTATGTTGAAAATAATCAAATCTAGAATTAAGTATACACCTAAAACGAAAAAATATAAGGTTGAAATTATTTTGAGAGATTGAAGAGATGATTTTTGATGCTAATAGTATCAAACATTGTTATTGATAGGATCAAAACTTTTATAATTATACTGAGAGTGTGGACGTCTAAGTGGAATATTATTTCTGGAAGGTCAAATAGGAGCTGAAAACTCCCCAAAAAATTTACAAAAACTAACATAAATTGGTGGAGGAATTCACCGATTGTCGTTAAATTTTAACAAGTTCGAATGATTTATCTATAAGACTCGAAATCACATCTCTATACGATCGAGTCTAAATTTATCATCATATACAAAAAAAAAAAAAAAAAATTCTCGAAAAACTCTTTAACCACACAACATAATAATATTGTTATACAATTTAGTCCACTACAACTTGCTAGGACAAGAATTCATGATGATTTAATATGCCATATATAAAGCCCATTTTCAAAAATAAACGAAATAAGCCTTAAACTGCATCAAATTTTAATATTGTGTTAAAATTTAGTTGAATAAAACAACAAGACTTGAGTCCCATATATATAGTTGTTAAAGTTTTACTTCAAAGTATTTCGGGAATCCCGCAATTTATTCCCGGGAAAGCGGCTAGTGAAAAACCCGGGAACAAACTCTATTTCCGACACATCCGTATATAGTTCAAGCTAGTATTTTTAAGAATAAGAGCATGCAAATTATTTTAAGTAAAAAACAATTAGATCTCGCCGTTATTACTTTATGTACATGCTCAGTGTTTTTAATTCTCTTAAAAAGACTTTGGTGCTTACACTGCACTTGCATATGAAAGTAATTTCCTGATACTTCCATACGCGGAATATAAAAAAAAAATTTCATATAAAATTATTTTATTAAAATTTACGTAAAAGTGAACTTTAATTTTCAAAATGTCGTCAAAGAAAATATTTCTAGCAAAAATTGCGTTTTCTTGGATTTATTTTATGTTTCATAGTTACCAAGACAATTAATCACGTCGATCTTCAGGGATTCATTAAAATTAATATTTATTTTCATTATATTTATACTTATTTGTTAGAATAATTGTGTTCTTAATATTTATGTAGTTGACAAGAATATATAAAAAATTTTTATAAAAACGCCAAAAACAAATGGCTTTTGTTAGTGCTATTTAAAATAATCCTGAAGTTTCGTGTAAATATTTTCAAAAGTTAACACAGTTTAGATCATTGTCCTTTGCTTTCTTCAAACTTTCATTGAAAGTCAGCTAAAAGTTGAATGAAATTAACAAAAATTTAAACGTGTAAGTGTAGAAGTGTGAGTGTATTGAGACTTTCAGGCATTTTGTTTCGTGTGTCAATGCTACGTTAAAAATATAAGTTTTTTCAAATAAAAACTTAAAAATATGTATAAATGTTCTACAATACTATCTGGACAAAAATAAAAAATACTTTTAAAGTAATACAAAATTATGGTAAAATGAAATAAAAATATTTTTGAGGTTGATGCCAAAATAGTGATTTTAGGTTTAGGGCTTATGTAGGAATTATGGCTCATTTATAATTTACGACGATGTTTGGGATTGCATTATAATTATTTATTTTATCTTGATACGGTTAAGGTAAGCTAAGTTTTGCTATTAACTTAGCACTATCAAATTTTGTTTAAGCATATTTATATTTTACTGCCTGCATTCATAAAACTGTTTTCGATGCTTATAATAGAATTTTCTATGAAAATGTGTCTTATACCCCTGACATAGGATTTGTATACTATACTAACATGATATGACATGTGTTTTAACCTAAACTACAATTAAACCATGAAACAAAGCGGTATATTCCTGGTTTATATACTACGAAAATGTACGTAGTATAAATGTGGTATCTTACGTACTACAAGTCTGCCAATATAAAATAGTATATAAAACCGTAGTGTACATACCATGGTATGTAAACTATATGTCTGTCAGGGATATTAGTAAACGTTTCTAAATACGGAAGTATATATCTAATCTGAATGTTAGCATACCAGGGGAGGTCAATAAGTCCGCAGCTTTTTAAATGAAACACAAGTTGGGTAATCAATCATGTAATTTTTCAACGTAGCCTTATTTAAGTTCCAATTTGTTATCCATTGCAAACAAAAAAATGTCAACATAATTATTTGCTTGTTAAAATCTTATATCGTTGGCGGCAAATCTCTTTCCGCCGAACCATATCTTCAGATTTGGAATCAAGAGAAAGCAATTCGCAACAAAATTCAAGGATTTTTGCTATTGAATGCTAAATGAGCATAGAAAATTAACTCGTGCTTAGTTTCCAATTTTTATTCGTGATAAAAACACTGATATTTATTGTTGATGGGATAAGATTTTCCTAAGCGCATTTCAATGGTTGCTTAGGTCAGATCATCAGGAAACTTCATCCATAAAGATTTTAGAAAAACTAAAGATATTAAACCAAATAAAACTGTTAACCGTATAAGAATTACAGCCACAGTTTTAGTTGTGAAAATATTATAGTTTAAACAAAATCGTCAACAATAAACAGTGAGTTTATATGTCCTTACATTCCCCACTACAATTGATTGGAATTCTTCGAACATTAATTGTAAGTAGGTTAAAAAAAAACAAAATAAAAACAAAAACAACTCGCAGTCAATTTTCTTTGGCCGTGCACTCGCCAGTAACTGATTAAAATTTACGTTAACTTTGCTGTTAAATATTTTTAACAATTTAAATTATGTTAAAATTGAATTGAGAATCGCATTACAGGTAAGAATAAAAATTAATAAAAAAAAATTCAATTCATTTCATGTTGTAAAATTCTTTCCTTCATTGAAAATAAATTAATGAAAATTTAATTTGATGAACATAAGCCTGATTTAAAACTTTGTATAATAAAATTTGGATTAGAGATTAATATGAACATAAAATTTTATTTCACGTTGGCTGCCAATGTTCTATACACACTTGTATAATGATTCGTATATAAATATATGTATGGGTAAGTAAGTATGCGTCGCATATTTGTTCGGAAGTGCGGCACAGTGTATATTTGGTGTGTGTGATTTGCCATGGCCTTTTTAGCTTTTATTGTATTAATATTAAGCTTATTTCCCCTATGATTTATGCAAAAGAATACCAAATATAATTTATATATATTTATATATAAATATATATGTAACAGATGTACAGTGTCGAAAAAAAAACATTACGAACGATATTTTCCTTCCAAATAACATGTCGTTAAAAATTTTGCTAGAAATCGACAAATAAACAGGTAGTGTAGCAAAAGGTTCAAAAAGCTTGGCAAACAAATAGCTTAGAATAGATTAGAAATGGCTTAAGTTATATATAAACCTATTAATGAAAACTATATAAATATATAAAAAAAGCTATTAAAAGTTTTATGATTCCATATTATTTTTTCTCACACTGTATAAGTATGTGTTATGTAACCCTGCAAACAAATGAATGGCAATAGTTATAAAATATAGCAAAATTGTCATCTAGAAGAAAATAATTTTTTTATAGTTTTTTTATGCATCATTTATGCGATATTTTTTCAGACATTTTTGTTTTATTCATTTTCTTTTGAACATCCTACCAAAAACAGTTTGCATTTCACAATGCCTTTCCAAATTTTTTTTGTTTCTTGTCTAATTGTCTAGTCTTCTTTATATACATATTGAATATAACTGGTCCGCCATCTAACGTTTTTTTTCAACTAATGCTTTTTTTGAATGGTTACACTTAGCTCATGTCTGATTTGACAGATAATAAGATTTATCGTTCTTCCAAATTCTTGCGTTTTGCATTTGCGATTTACATCACACCCCTGATAGCAATTTGTTATATGATCAATTGGATCCCTCGATTCAACTGGCTCACCGAATGACGAATACTCCTCCAAGCCCTTATTGTTAATTAAACAAATCACGTAGAATAAAATACGTTTAGGGGGCATGTTTAATTTACTAATCTGTCTAAGTACCGAATATAAAATATATAAGATTCCAAAAAGATTTTGGTCAACTTTTCTTCGGACACTTTTTAATAAGGAAGACAGACCACAAACAAACTAATAGTTATCAATTGAATATTAACATATTTTAATATTTAATGTAATTTAGAAATATTTAAAGTTATTAAAACAACAAAAGCAGGACAGTGGCTGATTTCATTAACTCGGTGTTGCAATGCAACAATGAATGGCATATAAGTTATAGACAGCGTTTCTAAAAGCAATGGGTTGAGTTCATTATTGAATGGTAACCGTCTTCGCTGCACTACGATTTCAAAATTTGTGCATTATTTTTTTTATTTGTGATACCTTGTCAACGCATTCATTTTCAGTGATGCTTTGTAGCATTGCATTTATGAAGTCATCCGGTATCTTGAAATAGACCGAAAATCATACTACCTAAAACCGCAATAACGATCCTAAATATAATAAAAAAATTGTTTATAACAATTTAACGCTTACTACGTTTGGAACAAAATATTATTTAAGATACATGTTAAAACAAATTTTTAAAAATTTAAAAAATTTTTTTATTGCCTGCTGGAGCTTTAAATTTTTTGAAAAAAAAAAAAAAAAAATTAAATTTTTTCAAGTTTAAAGTCCTGTGGCTCAGTAAATCTTTATCCGATCCACACATTTTAGATATGGGCTGACAGCGAAAAGACATATTTTTTCAAAAGTTTAAAATAATGCCATAATCGTATTCAGCAGCCCCAATTTAGCTTATAAAATACCTTATTTTTGAAGTTAATTTTTTTTGTAGCATAGTGTTATAGACCGATCTTCACGAAATTTGGTAGTATGATTTCTAGTCATAAAAATCGAGATTGTGCAAAATTAAGGGACAACCGGGGCAACCATTTAATGATAGTCTTTGTAACAGAAATATCGATTTTTTCGGAAGGTTGCTTCACATCTGGATCCATAACTCGTTTTAAACTGTAACGATTGTACTATCACAATATCCGTCCGGCTTGCAGTCCATTTTAGCTTTAAAACTTATTAACATTTCTCGAGATCTTCTTTTTTTCTAATAAATAATTATCTTGCGATATTTTGCTAGTTTATCATCTCGCAGAATCACTTTGGTATTTCTTGAGAGTACTGCTATAGAGACATGTTCCTACCCGAAGGAAGAATCTTTCTTAATACGAAATCGAATATTGCCGCGATAATAATATTCATCCAGATAATACGTTTGGCAATACACATGATGCATTTCTATGTTAACTGGGAAAAGTTTAAACAAATTCTATACATACATATATTTGAGGTTTTATAAAGTATGTATATGAAAAATTAAATTTTCTCATAGATAAAAAACTTAGATATCGCATGTGCGAAACAAAAGGTCTTGTATAGCACTATTAAGAATGTGATTTTTTTTCTTAATTTCTTTTGTTCACAAAGAAAATTTCAGTATTATTCGTATAATATACATAAGTATTTCGTATAAGTATTAAAAAATTTTAATTAATTTGTATATTTAGTCTATTGAAAAGCTTATCGAGCTTTTTGTAGTTGCAGTATCCAAATGTACAATTTTGTACTATGATCATTAAATTGTTGACATTTAGTTATTAAAACTAAACTAGACAGGAGTTAAGAAAAAAACCAAATAATACTTTAATAAACAAGCAAATAGAAGCTGAGCACAAAAAAATACACATTTTTTTTTATCAGATTTTATGTCCTGTCAACAAATGACTGTGACATTTTGTTATTATACTCGTAAATATAAAATTTTATATTTTATTTTTATATGCATAAATGTATTTTTTTTAACAAACAAATTATAATCCTAATGTATTTTTTACCCTCATCCTAATTGATGAAAATTTTGTAGTTTTTATGTTGTGGAATTTTTTAAATTTTGTTATTCAAAACTTTTAATAGATAAAATACTATCAAAAGTTTTGACTGCCACAAGTATATTTCTTCTTAGATAATTTTACTGAAAACTTCTAGAAAATATTTTATAATTGTATATTGCAAGTTGCAACATACGTATTTAATTATAGCAATATTTTTATGAAGTAGTTAAGTTAGTTGATCATAATCATTCATCATTTTAAATCATTTTTAATTAATTTTCTTTATTTCAAAAAAAAATTGTAAGTCAACCGAATTTGAACATCGCTCAAATGTGTTTTGCGTATTTAATATGTATAACACTTCCAACATCCCCTTTAAAGATTTACCTCCTTATTCATAAAATATATTTAAATTTTTTTAAGGTTAATTAAACAAATTATCATATAAAACTCGTCTTATAAACCTGTTATAAGCATGGAATATTGTTCATGAATAAGACTTTTAAACTATTGTTTAAGTGACTTCTAAGACCTTGTTCTTTATATGTACTTATTTCTTAACTTTGATTATCTCTAATTTTTTTTGTGCCTTATGATGTATTTACAATATGCCCTTCCTTCCGTTGTTATGTTTTTTATTAGAAAGCACTTTCTGAATTAATTTTTTATTTATAAATTACTCACAAAAACACGCATTGAATTTTTCTATAAAATTGTAATTCATAAATTTCCACAGAAATAAATGTAAGATGGTTTTCAGTACTTGATTACAAAATCTAATCTACGTATATCTATTGGGCTATTATCTAAGCGTGTATATCAAAAAGGCCGTTATCATTTGAAATTTAATTCTTTTTAACTTGAAGGTTCAAATGTGACACCTACATTACACTTTTTATTCAGTCATTTGGATATTTTCCCCACGAGCTTGGGCTCCGAAGTGATGAACAAGGTTAAAGATTTCACCAGGAAATGGAAGAAATCAAGAGACGTTACAAAGGCTGGTGGAATGAACAACTGACGGCGGACTATTGTTGGTTTCTCATTCGTGAAGATCCATCCGAAAAATAACGCAAAAGTTCAAGTCGCTAGTCATTTTAATTTAAATTTTTTGAATTTACGCCGAATATAGTGTGTGAGCAATGAATATGAAAATATTGTCGTTCCACAAAATCCTTAATAAAAACGATTTTTTTCAAATTACGCTTAAAATTAAATATACTATTTGGTTAAAAAATAAAACATTCCAGATATTTACTATAACGTAGAAAAAAAAACGAAATGAAAATGAAAAATTAAAAAAAAAACGTAAAAATAGGCAAATTTTGAAATTTGAGGTGCCATTACTCAGCCATTTCTTATCAGATAGAAATTTGTAGCAGATCGACGGAAAAGGCATTCAATTAACTTTCCAACGATGTGCCATTTATTTCGATCAGCTTTTTCGATTGGGCTCCACATGGGTTTGAGTGGGACCATACATCGAAAAACACAAAAGTACCGTTATCTAAAAAACGGTACTTGGGGGGAAAAATACAGCGTTTTTCGTGTTCAGGAGGTCCCAATTAACTTATCTAGGTATGTGGCGTTCTTGGTATTTTTCCAAATTAAAAATTTGTAAAGCAGTGTTATACATTAATTAAAAAATTATATATATTTTGTTTGCATTTCAGCTAATGATATTTTAATTAAGGGGCTTTTTATAAACGTGCTTTTAAATAACATATTTTACGTCAACCACAGTTTAATAGTTATATGAAGCCTAACTAAAAATATCAACAATTAAAAAAACAGTTCAACCTAAAGCACAATTGTTCTTAAAAATGGCACAAGCTCTTATGTTTACATTTGTATTTCGACATAATAAAAAAATGTATTCAGGTTTTCCATACAAAGTCTTGACAAAAAGAATACGTAAAATAAAAACAGAGCGAAGGAAGCAACATTTCATATAACATTGAAAATGATAATAACTGCAAATTTCGAACCACCAGTACCACTGGTTAAATATTGATGTTTGACTGTTGGCTGGCAGGCACCGCAGTGGTGCAGAGGTTAGAACTCAAAGAATACTGATGAAGGAATGTTGTGATTCTTGAAACAGCCCCAGCTCAGCTAAGAATATTATCAATAAATTTTAATAAAAATTCCAAGTTGTAAAATTCCTTCCTACAGTAAAAATAATTTAATGAAAATTTGATGAACTCAATATTTTACTGAGAGGTACTTATGAATTCACGTATATTTTTAGGATGGCTTAATACCTGATTCGTGTGTGTTTTAAATTTTTCGAAACGTTCTAAAACATGACCACTCATAAATGTGGGTGCAATTTGTGTAAAAAAATCATTAAGGTAGCCAACGGAAAAAACCCAAATAATTAAACAAGTGCACTTTCCTTTTTCTCCTTTTAATTGTCCACGCACATTTATGACCGTTTTTTAGTTTGTTACCGCTACCATAAAAATCAAATAACCTTTTATTTATTACTTTTTTTTTAATTCTGACAATCATAAAAAAAAGTCATCAATGTTTTTTCCAAGGAATTTTGAGCATATCTCGAGCAAATTTTTGAAATTCATACATACCTTCACTTAATTGGGAATAAAAGCGAAACGCGTCCATCGATTTTCATGATCTATGTGTCATTTTGTTTAAAGGTTATGTGTCTTTACTTGAAAGTAATAGGACTTTACACTTTTTTTTACCGTTTTGGATTTTTTATGACTTAAAAATAAAAAAATTCAATTTTTTAGGCAAAAAATTGTTTTTTTCTTCATACATTTATTTATAACTGCGAAACTGTTGCTTATGTAGCGAAACGTTGTATAAACAGATTAAAGGAATTGTAATTCCTAAATCTTAAATTTGTTTCAGCAAAATCGGACTGGTGGTTCTCGAGTTATGCCAAAAAAAGACCACCAAAGGTCACAATTTCCCCAATATGATAGTTACTAACTGTATATCGATATATCTCGATTCCTAGACGCGAAACACCGGGACACGTATAACTTATTTTTTACCGATATAACTTTCCCCGGTAGTTTGAAACCTTCCCGATCACTGACACCTACCATTTGTCGCATAGTGTAATTCTTAATCTATAATAGAACCAATATCCAATAAAAAAATTAAAGTTGTTAACTAAACTTAAAAAGGTCTCTAAGAATTTTCTCATTATTAAGAACATTTGGGTAAAGTTTGGTGAAATGAGAGTAAACATAAATTTCTCTCAGTAATAGAAAAACATTTTCAAAAGTTCCGGAAAAATAAAAACCATATTTCTATCCCAAAAGAAAACGTTACTATGAACAGATTCAAATAAATTCATAAATGGCACATTTGCATGTATAAAAGTAAAATTTAAGCATTAACTTAACCTTTTTAATGTTTATTTTATTAATGTTGTTTATTCTTTTGGCAATAATGTTTTTAGATTTTTATTGTTTATTTTTGACACAGCTGATTGTTTAACAATTTTCCCAATCATCCCATACACAGGAACAGTTTTCAGTAAGACTGGGATCCCACGGGCTCTCACCTTTTAAAAAATTGTAATTCTTATTCCAGAAATGAACAAACCGTTCTATATTTAATCAATCTGCGACATTTGATTGCCAAAATTGCATTTATTTTTCAATATATGTATAGCATATTTTGTTTTAGCTATTTTACTGTTATTAAGGACATTAGATACGTGGATTTACATTTCAGCTAACGATATTTATAAAAAAGCTTTTAATGGAAATAGTTGAGGACAACTAAAGTTAAATACAAGAAGTATTTCCAAAATTTTTTTAAAAACTTTTTAAATAAAAAAAAAAACAGATAAAACAAATCTTTCATTTATTTCATAATTCTTCATCTATAATAGAACCGATTTCCCTTAAAAAAATTAAGGTTGTTTACATCTTAACTACTAAACTTAAGACAGGCCTCTAAGGATTTTCTCATAGAAGTTATAATAAAACTAAAAGTAAACAAGAAAGCGATACATTATTTTACGAAATAGAAAGAAATAAAGAACAACATCAAATAATTATAATTTTATGGCTTCTCTGTTGTAAATTTTATTTATTTGGATGTAAAACCAAAAACACATACTTTGTATTTAACATAATTCTCAGCACTTAACCTTGATACATACAAATGCAAACACCTAAAGATGAAGAATAGAACATAAAAAAATTTGTAGTAACTAGAAGTTTATTCTTATAACATTTTCCCTGGTCAATAAAACTCACTTTTACAGTTTCGCACTAAATTTGGCAATAAAAAAGGTTGTTAAATTTGATATTTAAGAAAAAAAAAATAGTGAAAAGTTTCCGAATTCGATGGTTTGTTAGCAAACGTAATAAAAAGACGTCCTTGTGACAATTGTAAGAAACTTCCACCCAAATTCTTGAAGATAGATTTTTCTTAAATTATTCTTAAAGTAACTTTATTTTTTTATAAAAGTTATTTTTCATTAAATAAAATTTCTGTTCTTTTAAAGTCCTTTAAATGGTAGTTTGTTAAAAAGAACGTTTGAAGAACCCTTTTAATATCTTTAATATTGCAAAAGATATTTTTTTAAAAAAAATATTTTTTAAAATGTCTTTAGGAAACTTTTATTATATACGGGCATGTTCTAAAAATCGCTAAACGGTTTACATTTGCGATTTTGACTTGAAACCAAACAAGAATCTTGGAAATTTCAAACTACAAAAGTATGCTAAAGAACTAGAGCGTTTTACTTTTGATAATTTAATTTCTAAAAATGGTTCTTTTTTTGAATAAACCCCTTTTAACTTAAGTTTTCAAAAGAGCTTACTAAAGGTCTTGAAGTTCTGAAAGAGTATCCTTTCAAATATTTTTTTAAAAAGTCAATCTTGCGGCACTTTAAAACAATAGTCAAAAGGTTTAAGCTCTGTTTAAAATTCTAATGTAAATAACACTTTAGCTGGTTGTTATTAAAGTACATTTGAATCCATTTAAATATGGTGACATTTATCATCAAAAAAATGTGGATAGGAGCAGATGTTCTACAAAATTCTTCCGTATTCATAAAAAACTAAATCGGATTTGAAATCTATTTTAAGGAAAATTTGTATGGAAATTTAGTTTAAAATATGTTTGAAACCTCTCATATTATTATTACTACATAAAACTCTGTGAATATTTGAAAATTTTTTGTAAGAGTTTTCGAAGATAAGTCCTCTTAAAAATACGTCTCAAGAGTAGCTTCTGAGGTGCAATCATAAGCACGTATTTTAAAAAGGACATTTTAATGCAATAAAGTATTAAAGATTTTCATAACTCCTAAAGGTCCTTATAAAGCTGTCTTTTTTTTGAATTGGCATAATTTTTAGGGAATTTTTTTTCTCTACGGGAATCAGCACAAACAGATTTAAGGCTTGCGGATTCCATCAGCGTACTGCAGGCCGAAATCTCTGCCATTAGTCAGGTGGCAAATTAAATAAGGTTTTATAGTATTCGATGAATGTGCATATTTACTTACAGCAAACCTGTCATTGCTTCTTCAGCGGATGCCTTCACGATATTAAAGTTAACCGCGAGACGTCAGATTTCTCTGATCGAGATGGAGAGACATTCTTAAGTAATTATGGTGAAGATACCAGGGCATAGTGGGAATCTTTAAGACCACAAGCCACACGTGCTTGTCTCTTGCACAACATATTCGGCAACGGTCTTATTCTCATTTCAATAGCTTACGTCAGGACTCTTATTAAACATGAGTCGTGCAGGAAGACTTAATCGAGGTGGCAAGGTGAGAATTTTATATGCTAACTATGACGCGGGGAAGACCCACGTACTATTTGGGTTTGATAGTGACAGCGGTCATGACAAGTCATTGTCAAAGCTTGAGTTGATTACAATGACTACTGTAGAAGTTGTCAAAATAAGGAGAAAAAGAGACGGTGTTACACTTTCTCCGTCAATGACCTTTTCTCAGGTAGCAAGAAATCTTAACAGTTGAAGGCTGCTGTGATATCGTTGGCTAGCTTTACATTGATCACTTGCTCAGTCTATCACTAGGGGACCGCTATAAGGATCCAAGAGCTGTCATTGCAGCATTTCCTTTAAAGTAGATTAAGAAGTGCCATTTTTCTGAAAGTGCATGTTTGTCTAGTAAATACAAAGTACCTTAAAATACACCTTGATTTACAATACATCTGTAAGATTAAAAATATTCTTTATTTTGTTAAAAGAAGTCTTAGTGTCAAGGTAAATTAAATTAAATTTTGTGATATTTCTACTTAACATTTCTCCCTCTTGAATATAATAAAATACGCAGAATATAAAGTGCCAAATTATAGAAGTGATAATGACTGCATGAAAATAGACCTGGAAATAAATAAAATATAAACAAAACAACCTAAAGCAATATAAAGCAAATAAACAGAAACAAAAGTTTTAGTCCAAAAACTAATAAAAAATTCCACAGACAGAAACCAAACAGATGGACGGAAACTATGACTCTATAAAATAAAAAAAAGAAAAGGAGTTATAGGAAAATTGGCCACTAGGCATAATGTGTAATATTGCGATACCTAGACATATATCAAAAAGTTAAAGACAACAAACAACAAGATACTTAATGTTGTGTCATTTACAAGTGCCTCGTAAAAGCCATGTTTTAGGCTACTCATTGTTCGTTCACAACAACATTGTGTGTTTACCCCTAAAATACAGATGAATGCAAAAATTTCTCCACGCATATTCTGTGTTCCCTCTTCCAATGATGAGTTCACTTCAGTATGCGATTGAACATTCTTGTAGAATGAGTTTATGTTCAAGCATGATTTTATGTGTTTTTGGCCTTTTTCTTTAGTTTAGGGAACAATGAAACTGTATTGTAGTTTCATGTCGTCGTTGCTGCTGTTTGTGGTTTTGGTTCGGTACATGTACGAGACTATTGTTGTTAGTTTTCCCACCGAGACCAGGACTCATTTTCATTTATGTTGAAAAAATGTTTGCTATACGGATATTATGGTCATTGTCTGAGGAAATAACATAACAACGATTTAATAGGCCATAGACTATTGTATTGAGCAGTAATAAAAACACCAATATAGCAAGAGCTCGAATGCGGTTACTATCACCTTTTTCAACAAAATACTCGAGTACAATTTATGTGATTTTTACGTGCAGTGTTTTGCTCCTATCAAGTATTTTGTAAAAGTTTTCTCCGTAAATGTTTGTTTTGGACGTTTTACTGCTTTTCAGATTTTTTTTTTACTTTTTTAGGAAAACCTTTTGTATCCATATGAATATTAAGCATATTGTTATAAATGCGTTACTTTGTAAAGCTATGCACAGTGGTGCTTTTGGAATATCTTAAATAGATTTCTTTAAAAAGAAAAACAAACAAACATATTTGTAAAAACTGTTTGTTTTTATAAAATATTCTACACTTTCTACAACATTGTTTTTAAAATTTATAAAATTATTTTTTGAAAATTTATATTTTGAAAATTGGCTCTAACCACTCCTACTGTGCTTTTTATAATACTGGTGTATAGCATCCGGCAGCAATATTTTTAGAACACAGAGTCGATAATGAAAGCACCATCTCCAATAGTTTTTAAACTAATTTGTGTGTCTCTGCGTACGTTTCAGTTACATGTTCCGTAAATCGTTTTCAAATGTATGTTATGTGTTACCAGTGTTCAATTTAGCCATTTTGACTATTTGACTTTAACCATTAAAAGTAATTTATATATTTGGCATTCTTTTTAACTTAATTATAAAACGAAAAAAACAAGTTCTATCAATAATTTGAATTTTTTGATATACATATAAAAATTGATATCCTATTTCCGATGCGCGAAAGAATTATTTCTTTCGAACAATTAACATTAAAAAAAAAAAAAAAATTCGAAAATTTTTTTTAAGCCGTGTATATCATCATCACCATTTTTATTTGTATGGTAAAAAAAAGTTTTTATTACTTAGCTATTTTCGAGCCATAAATAGGCAATTTTTTTTAATATGGGTTTCATCCGAAACTAAACAATTGTCTAGATATAGTTAGAAGCATGCTGAGTGACGACAGTGCAGTACTAAAGAGGGGGGAAGAGTATTTTGAGGCTCTTCTTAACGTACCTTAGCAATCCATCGATTAACCGGCCATATAATTTTGAAAAGAGAATCGTCAATGATCGCCTAGTCATAGAACTTTTTAAAAATGCAGGCAATGTTTTCCGGTCCCAGTTCCACAAATTAATATGCACAATATGGGAAATATAAATAATCCTTAACGATTGGCAACGTGAGATTATAACTCCCATAAACAACAAATGGTAACAGACTTAAAGAAGTATAGGAGGATATCAGAAGTGAATATTAGTGCGGATTAAGGTCGAACTGATCTACTGTTGATCAAATTAACGCATGCTTGACACGCATGACTTCAAACAGGCTCTATAAACAGAAAAATACTAGATCCAATATTTAAAAGCATGGAAATATAAAAAAAATTAACGAGAATGGTAGTGTTAACACTCAAAAAACAACTTGCAAAATTACTTTGCCAAACAAACTCACGGAGGAGTTAACTATAACATCAGAGCGTTACCTTCCCTATCAACAACCTTTTTTATATCAGCCTTTAGATAAAGGAGGTCACACTTTTACACTGTCGAAAATAATGTGCGCATAAGCAGACGATATAGTACTTACAGCGCATAGTGTTTGAGAGCTGACAGAAAGCGTTTCTGTTATAGAAGCGAAAACACAAACACTTAGATTAATCATAAATGAAAGGAAGACGTAGTACATACACATGATGCGGGAAACGGTCGTAAATACTCTACAATCAATAACGCTCCAACGGTAAACGTTCGAATAAGTCAACAGCTTAAAATCTTGAAAAGTCAAACAAATATACATGTGTTATCGATAAATAATCTAACACTGTCAAAAAAAATATAAAATTTTTTAACTTAAAATTGACATTTCCAGATTAATTGTTAGCACTGTTGCCAATTTTTTTAGTTTTTGATCGAAAGAAACGGTTTTTAACTTTTTTTTGCGATTTTTAACTTTAATGACGGTTTTTTGTGGGGAAAAAACGTGGGCAGTATTGTTTGTTTTGTTTACATTTTATCAAATTGTATTTCTTGTTCTTTCTCGCATTTGTTGTTTCATTCAGTCAATCCTAAAAAAAACCAATACAAAAAAAAACAAGTATCATAACACCTTTAAAAGAAACAAGCGAGATTTCGAGAATATAATCGAAGGTAAAGATATATCGAAAGAAAAATAAAGGCCCTAATATGAAGCTGGGCAGGGTGCGTAGCCAGAATGCCACCCCATACAGAACCAGAGCAAGAGGCAAATCAATGTCAAGATGAAATCGAAAAAAAATTATAGGGAAACTAATTTATATTCCGAATTGGAAGAACGCTACACATGACCAATCTGAGGGGAAGAAGAAAGTGAACGAGGTTATGGCCCATACTGGGATGAAGCACCAAAATATGATGATGTATTTTGTTTAAACTTTAGACAATTTTATTCGTTAAGCTTTGGCAACACTTTTATTTAGCAAGTGTATTTTTTGACTGAGTAGAATCCATGTTTGTGTTAGTGTGGCTTTAGTCTCGTACAGACCTGTGGCTCCTCAGCACATTTACCGCTGTCTGTATTTGTTTTCGTCTGGTCGATAAATGTTATCGGAAGTGTGTATTGCATACACATCTACACGTCTATGTGCATTGCAATGGGTTGTATGTTGTAATAGTCATCTAGTAATTTGTAAATGAACGTTTAAATTTTGTAATAAGTATTACTGGGATGTGGTTAGTGTTATAGCAAAAGTAGCAGCAACAAAAACAAAGTCTAAAATGCCAAAAAATAAATATTCCAAAAAGTGATAATGCAAATTAGTACAGGGCTTTTTTGGTTATCATTTGAGCATAAATCTATAATTTCTGTGTTTGTTATGTTCATTTAAATTAAAGTTATAAAGAGTTAACGATTTAAAAAGTCACTAATATTTTTTTTTTTTAATTTAATAATACGCAAACAAATGTTTAGTTATGGATAATATAAAAATCACAAATAAAACGGCAAGCATATTTATGTTTAAATAATGGAATGAAAGAGTATATTTATTCCAAATATATAAAATATTTACAGCCGTAATAATAATGAAAATTTGGCATGAAGTAAGCAAAATGTTTATTTATAATACACTAGCCAAACTCTGGCTACCGATTTGATAAACTCTTGTTAACGAGCTGCCAAACGTTTGCCAACTTGCCGTTAAATTTCAAACAATTTTGTTGGTTTTTTTTAAGTAACTCTAATTTTTTTTTTAATAAACTGACTTTTACTTAATTTAAAAAACGTTTTAAAATTTTTATATGTGAGGGAAAACAAAAAAAGGATAAAATGACCACTTCAGCGATGATTAATGCAAAACGTGTTGCATTTTTGAGTAATACAATGTGGTATCATAAAAATTCATAGTTGATTTATTAAAAGTTGACAGATGGAGAAAAGTTCGTTATGAACTAACTCCGTGCCAACAAGCTGCTAAGCTTAATAAGCATTATATTTAGCAGCTCGTTGTACGTAGTGTACAAACTGTGGCTATCTTTTTGTTATGAATACAGCTGTTAGTTTTTAAGGGGTTTCCAAATTGTTCACTTCTAAATTCCCAGTAAAAATTGATAAAATTTGGATTTTAGTGCGAACTCTGGGAACATAAGTTGTCTCTCTGCAAATAGGAGCGCACTGAGCTTTTCAGGGGCAAAAATTTGGAAATTTGGTTCATTTCATACCTCCAGCTTAGGCATAACATGACTCAATAGAGAACTGTCAATACCTTTACATGCGCTAAGCTTCAAAAAATGTATTTGATACACTGATCGTTTTACTGTTAATTCAACGCAAAAAAAATAATTCATATTGTATCATTTTAAAGAAACAACGCCTTCAAAACTAAAAAACAAGAAAATCCATATTAAAAAAAAAAACTTTAAGCACATTCTGTATCTATGATATTTTTGCTTTCATAACAGTAATTTTTGCCATGTGTTAATTTAAATTGCAAAAAATTATTTTCGATATGGTATTTCCAGCGAAAGCAGAAAAATTAGCAATCGGCCAAAAGTTTCCCTAGACGTCCGCAAAATAATTATAAATCTTCCCGCGAAAAGAAAATCCTATCGTGAAATTGGTGTCATTGTATACCCTTTACAAGTGTCAAAAACATTGTGAAACATCTAAGCAGATGTAAAGGTAATGGACAGATCTCTTTTGAAAGGCATGTTGTGCCTGAACTTTATTGTTATTGTTAAGTTCAAATTCGACTTTTGATCGATTATCATGCCATTTCAAAATAAATGTTTCTAGAAAATTTTGCACTCCTACAATTAAATATATCGATAACAAAATTTTTAAAGATGTTCTATATTAACAGTACCCAGCTGGAAAAAGAAGGAGTACGGATAACTGCTAGAAGGCCTCTGTACTCCTTATTTAAGAGATACAAGGCGTGTTTGCTCTATTCCATACTCTAATCTTTTTACAGACGTTGTCATTGCGGAGTAGCGAGAGCGGAATCACTTCTTTAGCAGGTACATAAGAATGGTAACGGGGTAAAAAAATAATTATTTACCTTTGGCTTGTGCAAAAAACAATCCTAAAAACTGTACTCCTGTTTATCTTACCTTTTATACCAAAAGCCGAGGCCCTCTATGAGGCCTTCTTTAACTGTTAGATAAGAATAGTAATTGAATAAGTAAAATTTATATGCAGGCCTTTAAAAAGGCCTGAAGTAAAAAAGTCTTCAGAGTTTTCCCGTTTGGTAAGTTTGCCTTGGTTTTGTTTTTATGAGACGTCATCTATTATGGTTTTTATTTTTTAAAAAATTTTTTTTTTGGAAAAGAAGGTAATTTTTGCGTTTCTTGTAAAAATGTTTCAATATTTTTTTTTAATTATGTGGCGATATATTAAAACATGCACAATGTACATTAGAGCGAGTCTGCCTTCTACAAAAAAAAAAAGTTGTGCCCTCAACCCCTATAACGAAAGATAAAGTTTTTTATAAACAGCGCAGCCATTTTTAATCCGATCTCATCATATCGCGTATCGGTGTTCATGGCCTGTCAATGACTTTATTTTTAATTTTGGTGACTTTTTAATTCGACATCGTGCTAATACGCTTTTAATTTACTAGCTTTTCTTAAATATTAGTGTTAGAGCTATTCTGCTAATGACAGGAGGCAACTTGATTGGTTTATCGTTTGGTAAATATTGAATCAACAGGTTCCTTTTTCAACATCATTACTACCACAACTGCCATTTGAGTTTCTCAAGGGGGTTTAGAAATTACAGGGCTTTTAAGATTTTTAGTTGTTCGCCATAGTGAGTAGTCGGATTGTGGAGCTGCATCAAGTTCCTTAATATGATTTTCCACGTATGCTTTTCTGAGACCAAAGTTACTTCCTAAGCCTATTTTGTGCATCCTTTCAGTAGATTTTTAAACTGAGAGGACCTGTGAAGTCCCCCGACATCTGCAAAATATATTTTGTTAGGTCCGATTTGTTTGGGGGCTATGGAAGAATGTTCGACAACTTGTTTGAGCTTTCTATCAATACTGGCAACAGAAAGGTATTTCTTGAGAACAGATGAGTTTCAGATGCCATCAAAACATGGTAAGAAAATATTCTTATTAATTTATATGTTGGCGGGTGCGGTACGCATTGTAAACAAATATTTTAAGACTGATCAAGGGTTTTTAAATACAGCTAACAATAACATCGATTGCACTTTTTACATTTCCTGCATCATGTTTCATGTAGTGTGCGTAAAATTGTTGAATGTCTAAACTAGAGTTGCTTCTAACCCATTAAAAGTGAAAACAGGAGTTTGGTTCTTAGTTTCAGGATTAAAAATAGGATTTGAGGCATTACTTAGTAAAACCTTGCACTGGCATAAAACTTGCTTTTTGTGCATTGGCTCTGTTATTAATAGCCTTCGGCACTGAAATGAAGTTATTTTAAGTTGATTTTTTGCCTGCACTTGAGAGGGATTTAATTTCTATCTGGCCGATCTCTTGACGATAGAATATACAGGGCATCCTCTATAGATTGCAGTCTGATAGCAGCGGCAGTTGTTGCTTTTCTTTACGTTGCAATCATTTTTAGGCTTAGAACATTGGGCTATGTAGTTCTCAACAAACAGCGCACACTAGGGGTAATTTGCAGTATGCCTTAATGTTACAAAATTCTTTATAATTTGGCATTGAATGGAAGTATTTTTTTCAGTGTAAGATATATTTCCAATTATAAAAAAGATGCGTTCCCTATTTTATATATTATTTACGTTTTTTAATTTCCTTCTAAGAATTGATAAGTTATAAAAGTTATGAGTTTTAAAGACGTTGCAGCTAACGACCGTCAGTGTATATTTATATTTTTTTTTAAATAAAACTTTATATTTTTTTTGTACAGAGCTAAAAAAACACGTCTGTACCCGCAAAACTTTTGACTCTGAATACTCATGTTGCAAACCATATTGAAACATTTCTGCATTAATGGTGTTTTCTTTTCTAAAAAATATTAATAACAGGTTACACGCTCCCTTACAAAGTGATATATTTTGCTAAATTACAATCGAACAAAATATAAGCTACGTTTTACACTCATTTAGCGTGTTTAATATTGAATACAAAGTTGTTGAGCGATTTTTAACATTAAATTTTCTTTGAATTCCAATAAGCGTTAACAACACTGATTTTCCATAATTAAAGTCAGCTGTTGTTAAAAATTTTGCGCAAAAAAGAAAATAATTATTAAATAAAGGTAAAACAAACGAAAATCCAAAAGTATTTTTACCCATCACAATATAACACAATTGTACGCAAACACAAGAAGAAAGGTAATACAAAAATAATTTCTTGCATAAAAAAGTACTTAACGCAGATGCAAAAAATGGTATTGCTCACACTCAACTATAACTGGGGTTAAGAAATTAAACAAATTTGCCATTAATTTGTGTAACATATTTAGAAAGGAAAACGAAATTTTTGCATATTTTTTTTAGAATAGAACAAAACCCCGCGCGAATGGTAGCATTTATGGAACATTATTGTCAGAAAAGAAAACACCATAAGCCATCACAAGTTTCTCTGCAGCTTTTTATATTTCAAATATAATAGCTCTGTTTCTTTACTTTTTGGGCAAAGTTCGTGCAAATGAGAGCAAGCATAAATTTCTCTCATAAAAAGACAATATAACACAAAAGTACGGGAACAGAAAAAAACAAAATTTTTAGTACAAAATAAAAATTCTATGTTTTGACAGTCTTTACAACACCAAAAAAATTTGCGCCACCTTTGAAAAATTTTATATTGGCTCTAGAATTAAACTACTTTTACTAAAAATAAAACAAAACAAACACTTTTACAATAACTAACATTATGTTTCCCTAATACTTCAATACAAAACTTTTTATTTAAGTACATTGTTTTATTCCACAACACTTTTTCCAGAATTTGGATCATGAACTTTTTTCCTTTTTTTTTTTTTGGTTTTGTTTATGTTTTACAGCTGTTTGACAATTTACACAATTTGCACGAAGAAAAAGTCTGGGCTGTTTCGTGCAAGAAGAAGAAGAATTTTTTTATTCTCTCAAATCCGCTCTCATTTACACAAATTAAATGTACGGGAACGCTTTTCGTGCAAAGTAGAGTAAAGAAACAAAGCTAATATCTATGCATATAAAAATAAAAATGTTTGTCTGCTTGGTTGTTGGCTTATAGAATAGACTACATATATTTTTTAAGGGGCAGGGGAATTGGCACCCTTGCTAGGAAGCCAATATTCCGTATCGCATATTTTAAGACCTACTGTACCCATTTTCATTAAATTTTTGCAGTAGCATCTTCTAAGCCCCGAAATTAAAATAAAATAGCAGCAGGGAAAGTGGTAACGCCATTGGACGCCAATGATAATTATCCCGTATCTTTAGAATTGTTGTAGTGAGAATGTTCAAACTTGGTATGAGTCACTCTTACTGTAAACTGCACCTTTGAAAATGAAAATAAAGGGGGTATGCGAAAGTTGAGCAATACTCCGTAGGATGCATAAATTAAATATCGCGTTATAGCGAGTGTCTTCAAACGTGCTTAAGGCTAGTTTACACTACTATACTTTGTTTTAATACATGTCAAAAACTCAAGTAATATGTAAATGTGATGAAAATTAAAAGTATTATGAAAAAAAATTTGACATCCAATACGACTTCATCGTTTTTTGAAAAATGACTTAATAATAATACATTTCATTGGATCAGGGTTGCATTTATTTCACGTGTGAGTGTTTATTTTTTCTGTGATGGTGTGTACACAAACTGTTTTGTTAAATAAGATTTTTTAACAATCACGACAAAACTCATTAAATTTTTATTTCACAAAGTATTATGGAATATGTTAGACTTGTGAGATAGTGTAAACTAGCCTTTAAGGCCACTATTATAGTAAGCTTTAAACTAAAATAAAGATGGGCGATGTAGACGGAGGAGGAAAATTACCCCCTAGAACGAAAATATTAAATACCGAATTTCTAAAGACAGTGACTAAGTCGCCCAACGAACCTATACCCAGAAAATAAATTTTTTGAAATTTAAAAATGAAGAGGGTAAAATGGGTATAAATTACTTAACATGTGCTGTAAATGTTTGTAAAATTCCAATCGGTCGTTGCACCTTAGGAAAAAAAAAAAAAAAAACTGAATGAATAACTCCATATCTGGAGAACGGTTACAAAAAAGTTTTCAAATTTACAACAAATAACTTTGTTATCAATACACAACATCTGCCAAAAAGTGGACTAGATTGGAGAAGTGGGAGTGGATAGTGTAAATAACCAGTGATGAATTTGTTCAAATATTTAGCTCGGTTATTAATACACAACATTTATAAAAGAGTGGGCAAAAAGACAATGAACTTTCGTATCGAGTAAAAATTCGTCACGTATCAAAATCGAGATAGCGGCAATCGAAAGCTTTCGAATCGAAATTTGTTTAAAAAATGTAATAGATTTTGTGCTTGTATATAAATCAACAGTGTTAATAATGACTTCGGCTTATCGGTTTCGACGCTTGCCGAAAATTCGCAAAAACTTGCAAAAAAAACCAAAAATTCTCGAAAGTTTTTAATATTTCAAACAAGCCATTAAATTGATTTAAAGTCCCTAAAAGTACAAGGAATGGCAAAAATTCGATAAAAAATTTGAAATTAGCGGAAATTCGCAAAAATTTGCAAACAGCTGCATTAAAGCAAAGTCTAGTATTTATTAAAAATTGTTAACTTTCAGAAAAAGTCGTTGATATTGCGAACATGGCTTAAATTCGCGAATAACTGCAAACTTAGAAACAAACCCTTAAATTTATTTGAAATCGCTAAATCGGTTAAAAAACAAAATTTCAACAATTAACAAAAAAAAAAAAAATACAAAAATAGCGAAAATTCGCAAAAAAAATTTAATAATTCGAATAAGCCATAAAGTTGATTAAATGTCCATAAAAGTATACGGAATGGAAAAATTGTGAAAATTGCTAAATTAGGGGAAATTCGCAAAAAATTGCAAATAGCGGCATAATAGCAAAGTCTACTATAAATTAAAAATTGTTAAAGCTATAAGGAATCAAAAAACTTACAATACAAAAATTGCTTCTATCGCAAGCAATCATGACTAAAATTTGCTAAAAATTGCAAAACTAAATGTTATTATTTTTTTCTTATTGCTAAAAAAAATTTAATACTTATATTTTTGGCTATTTGTTGAAGAAATCTAATAATTATTCTCAAAAAGTGTGTAAATTGTTTGTAAAAAACAATTAAATGTTTTTACGAAAGCTCTTTACCTATCGAATGACGTTTCGAGTAAAAGCATTCGATCGACTACTCGTTGTCGTATGACATAATCTCAAATTTAAATAGAAGTTTTTTGATAACGAATGGGATGGTTTCAAAAAGTAAAATTTCGATCAAAGTCACTCGATCACGACTGCCACGATCTGGGCCCTGGATTTCTATTAGTATGAAAAAGTTTTTAAATTTGCAATAAATAGTTTGCTTTTCTTTAAAAAATATCTGTCAAATAATTGGCTGGATTGGAGAAATGGTGATGACACCTTCAATAAAAGCACGATATAGGTTTTTGTATATCAGTAGAACGGTTATAATAAAAGTACCTAAATTTGGTACTATTTGCTTCGATATCGATAAAACAGATCTTGTGTCTGTTTTTAAAAAGTTTATTTTTTTATTTTAATGGAGAAAGCAAAGCGCACCGGGTAAAGTTAGTTTAATATAAATTCAATTTACCACAGTTGAGTGTAGCACCTTTAAAAATGTTTTAAATAATATTCCATAATTATGGGATGGAATTGCTATTAACAACACTTAAATTATCACTTTTAACAACAACTTTTTTATTCATCCCCTATTTCGCTACAACGAAGTTGAATAAACTCAATTTTTCGTTCCATTAAAATTTATCAACAAATTATTAAAAGCCATACAAATTTCATCATTAAAAATTCAAAACCGAAAAAGGATCCCTTAATTAGTCTACTGAAAATTGTTTTATAATTTATTTACTTAAGAAATATGTTTCTATGTGTGTATGTAAAAAATAAATACAATACAAAAAGTTAAAACGACTGTGAGGACTTTTTAATTTTGAATTTAATGATAACAAATTAACATAACCGCTTTTACCACTCTAAAGAGCAGGCCATAGATTATTCATGGGCGACAGCAGGAATAAGAGCGATACATTATTAAGGAAAAAAAGTTAACAAATAAAAAACCCATCTAAAATGACAAGAAACTTTGTACATTAATCAAAAAAACAAAATAAATTTTATTTTTATTAAACTATGTAGTAGCTAAAAATGGAAAGGAAAAGTCTATACTGGGGGCTTTCCTCATAAATATATAACAATAAAACCTGCAGACTTTCAAATACAGACGAACAAATTTACTTTTTTGAGCTTTAGGGGCAAAAGTAACACAGCACACGTACCCCACACATACACAAATTGTCACTCGAAAAAAGTCGAAAACAATGAAAGTCAAGGTATAAAAGCACATGTCAACAGTAACAAGAAGTTGACATTTAACTTGAGTTTTTGTTACTATTGTTACTTTTTGTTTCTTGATTTTCCTTAAAAATAATTTGTAAATTTTTTGTTTTCTTAATTTTCATCTTGAGAATTTTGGTCTTTTGTTTTTTTTTTTTTTTTTTTTTTTTTTTGGTTTGAGGAAGTCATGGTTGTTGCGTCTTTAATAATTCAGTAAGCCATTTATTTTGTAATATTCAAACGTCTTGCCTCTGTAGAAAATAGAACAAAGTATGTAGAAAAACAGGGAAACAAATAAGAATAGGTTTACAAAATAATCAGCATTACATTTTTGACAAATAGGAAAGTTATTAACTGTTTTATACAGAAAATTATAAGAGAGATAAAGTTTTTTGATAATTATTTGTGCGTATATTTCTTTAATATTTCTATCGGTGATGATGAAAAAATTCTTTACAGAAAATTAACGTCAGCGTAACATTTTTGATATAAAATCATTATCATTGATATGTTTTTTATAAGAAAATAACCAAAGTAAAATATTACAGCAATTAGTTTTTCTTTTGGAAATTTCTATCATTAATAAGTTTTCGATTA
Source organism: Pollenia labialis (assembly GCA_949318255.1). NCBI lineage: Eukaryota > Metazoa > Arthropoda > Insecta > Diptera > Polleniidae > Pollenia > Pollenia labialis. Next base: position 117,626,202 of record OX439142.1, read on the forward strand.
AAATTATCATCAGTTTAAAAACAAATAAAAAAAAATATATTACAAACTTTGATTGTTAGACTTAGGGCCAATTTCACTTCATTTTTAAGATATATTTTCATATAATTTTTTATTTGACATGAAAAATAAAGATTGATATTTAAATACAATTGGTGAAATAGGCACTTAAAGACATTTGCTTGATTTTTTTTAGCATTTTCGTAATCGCTTTAACGAATCGCAAAAAAGTTCTTTTGTCAAGTTTTCTGTGCTTTGTTTAATATTTTGTAAAAAATATTGATGTGGGAAAATTTTAACTGTTAGGCCGTAAATATTTTATATTGTTAACCAGGGATGGAAGGTTAAACCTTGTAAAAAAACTAAATTTCTGGAAAACAAGCAAGATAGTATAGTCGGTCAAGTCTGACCATATGATACCGTACACCACATTATATAAAAAAAATTTCAAAAGTCTACTCAATTTTGAACCCATGGGCAATCATGGACCAACCAGAACAAAATTATGAAGTTAAGATTCATGCAAGAGTTATTTTTAACGTATAATATTTTGATATCTCTATCTATATGACTATTTATCTTTGAATAATTTTATGGCCCTAGCAACACAACATATTGTCGCGACATTGCAAGTATTTCAAAAGTTATTGTAGCCCTTCATTACCGAAATTCATTAGGAAGTTATGGCATTAAAAGCTATTTTCGAGAGTAGTATTTGTATGGGAGCCATGGTGAAATATGAACGGATTCCAACAACATTTGATAAGATTATTTAGTCTTAATACCAACATAATAAGATGTTAATGGGCTTAAAGACTCTATTTCGGAAAGAAGCTTGTATGAACCCAGTAAAAAATTAAAATTTTTTGAGGAGATTAATAAAAAACGCATAATAGTTCACTCCAAAAAAAAATAAAATATATATTATATTGCAGTGAATGCTTATGAACAAAATTATACAAAAGGCTGCTTTTTTATTGCTGATAACAAAGAAGGTTTTGAAGCGAACAATTAGTCTATACCCATATGAACGTATGGCAACGAAAGTAAATCACAAGATGGATATCAACGAGCCGTTCTCGGTAATTAGGCCTTCTTTGCAAGCACACAAATTGTTAAATAAATTAAAGTAAGCAAATCGCATGTTTTTCTAGGTTAATATAAAGCACTTGTCAGCAGAAAGTAACCCTTCAAACTGGAAAATCATGCACTTAATTCGGATTTTCATAGTAAAAACCTGTTTCTTTGGGATCGCATTCTGGTCTTAAATTATTATGGCCTGTCTCTTTCCATTTTCAAAAGCTTTCAATACCACTGGTCAACAAATTAGGAGAACAAAATTTACTGGAAAAACGAATCATGTTTTTAAACTAATCTGGGTGCGCTGCATTCGAATCTGTCACAAAAATTAGGATATCACGTCTTTTCCATTTTTATCGCATGCTGGCAATACAATCAATCAATACTGACACTACAGTTTCACAATTATTTATTAGACAGAAGCCCACATTCATTTTAAATCTTCATAAAAGTAGCGTTTGAGCATGTCAGGGAGATCGTGTGTTACTGACCATGCTATTTTTGCTCTATAAGGATCATTAAAATATGCATGTTTGCATTATTTTGGTTATGCAGTCAGAAACTTGGACAAACCGTGGATACCGACAATGTTTTGCATATTCTGCATTCGCATGTAGATTTTTTCCAAAAAAAAAAAAAAAAAAAAATAGTTGCAGTGAGCGCGATCAACGGGAGCGTGCTTACCAATATTTAATAAAAAATTGGAAGGATTTATTATGGATTTTGAGACAAAAGCATGCTGGGAGACTATTGCTGGACTCTAATACGTGAAACCGAACCAACAAAATACCAACGACGTTCAAATAACACCATTCACTTTTGAAAATTCATTGATTTTTTAATAAACTAGAGATTTTTTAGGTTATAAACTTATTAAAACATTTTTTTGTATTGACATGATAGAGAAAAATTCATAACAGTTTAGAATTTAGTCCTCCAAATTACCCTTAGAAAGATATTTGGTTGCTTGCTACAGTCCATAACCTTGTTGGCTATTGTACTTAGGATCAATATTTTAAGGTGCTTAATAGGGTGATCGATTATTCGACATTTTTCAATAACCGGTTTTCGAATATTCCGAATAGTTGCTATTTTAAAAAACCCGGTTTTCGGTTAAGCATTTTAAAAATAACCGGTTAACCGGTTTTAATTCGAATACATAAAAATAAAAAATTCAAATTAGTTTTTGTAATAAAGAGTTAATTAGAATAAAAACAAAAAATTTTTCGGAGGTAAGGAACCAACAAAATACATATGTAGATATGACTTAGGGTATGTTCAGACCTAACAAATATTTGACGATAACATTAAAAAAAGCGTGACCAATAAATTGATTAAACTTAAGGTTTATTTTTAACAATTTCTATTTATTTTATTATTATTTATTTATTTCTAAGATGATAATTGAATTTATGTATTATGTAGTTAAGAAACCTTTAAATAATGTTTGCTTTAGCCACACGTTTTGAAAAGCAAACAATTCTTTAATAAATCTAGTTGTTACGTGTAGGACGTCAAATATTTAATAGGTGTGAACATAACTTTAGAATTTTTGAGAAACGTTGGTTTTTTAAAATTATAGGAATTTAATAAATTTATTATTTGAGATATTCTCTCAAATTTATTTTAAATGAGTTTTAATTTGTTGCTGGTTTAGCATGTCTATATGAAGCAGTAAACTTCAGCCATATTTTTGAAAAGTGGCAAACAAATCCTCTTATCGAGGATTATATATTTAATTTTTTTTTGTTTCAGCATTATATAAACAATAGTAATATGAACATGCTTTTTATATGAAATATCTGTAAATTCGTCGATCACACAATTTAAACCCTTCCAGGACATTTTTGATTCCTTTAATTTTATTTTAAGTTTTTGGTGTTTTAATAAATTAAACTGATGAATTTTCCCATATCGATGATTCCACCGGTATGTTCCTGTTTTAAGCATGAAGATATGCTGGAACTACTTAAGAGTTTTTCATTCATTATTGGCAGCATATTTTAGTAAAGTATTATTTGCAGTCTCTTAAAAACTACTTGGATCAGGGTCAAGTTTTACTTGGCGTATATTTATGTCAAGCTTGTAGACTAAATAAAAGTGATTAATAAGTCGTGACGTTAAAGAACCTTTGCCACTTATCATTTTAGGCACACATTTTTTTTAAGTCAGTTCGAAATATCACCAGAGATGACATCTTTATAAAGATATACATATATATACATATATAATTTATAAAACTGTCAAATTGCTAATTACTTTTTAAGCTGAACTTTTTTTTTTGTACTTTAAATTGTTTTGTGTTTTGTTACAAGAACACACGCTTGTATAAGCGATTTGTATTTACATTGCTCATAATGTTTTTTTGACTTTTGTTTCATTTTGTTTTGACATTTTTTATAGAAAGTTTAAGTTTATATTTGATTAGAAAAATACTTCAATTACAGGTGCATTTATAACAGAAGTAAGGAAAACGTATATAAATTACACATTACTAAAGTAACCGGTTTATTTTACCAAAATAACCGGTTTATTCGATATTCGAAAAATGGACATTTTAAAATATTCGACTTTGGCAAAACTAAAATAACCGGTTAAAACCGGTCGAATACTATTCGATCGATCACCCTAGTGCTTAAACAATTAGTACAAACGCATAATACCCTCTCCACTATTGTGGTGTGGGTATTAAAATATAATCACAGACTTTGACTTTTATGTACTAAAATTCTAGGAGCCAAATTTCGGGAGATCGGTCTATTTAAAGTCTTAGTCCAGATAAAAATCGATGTTAAACACTTATTTTTCACACGTAAAGAGATTCAGAATTTTTCGTTAAGAACAATAAAATCCAATATATAAGATTTACGATATTTTTGAGAATTAATTTTAGTTTAAATCAATCAAATCTGCTAAGTTAGATAAAACTAAATGTTTATACATTTGAATCAATATATACCATTTTTATTTGTTAGAGACATTCGAGATCATATCTGTGGAAATTAGCCAAAGCATCTTAAGTCAAATTTTAAGAGATAAAAAAAATTTGTAAATCATACGAGTTTTGAATAAAAAAACATTTGTGTTTGCGTTTTTAAAATTTTGTATTATTTTTCTTTAATTTTGGTTTATTCTACTATTTAATAAAAATTGTTTTTTCCATGAATGAATTTTCTTATCTAGATTTAAGATATTTTGTCAAAATGCCACAGATATATTGTAGTATTCGGTAAAACAGTGATAAAACAAATGTAATTTTGGTACAATTAAGATCAAAAAGTAAAATTTTAGTAGCCAGCGGTGCAATTTAAAAATTTCGTTTTGCCATCTCTTGTATCGGCGCTGATTGGCGATTGTGATCGGCGCACAAGTGGCCGATATGAATCGGTACATATTAAACAAGGTTAATTTTTACTGTCCACAGTCAGCACAATTTCGGCACAGATTGTCGCATATTAAAAAATTTTGACCGTTCACACTATCGGCTCATGAAATGCGGCAAAAATTGGTACATTGCGCCGATAGTGGGATCTTAGCTTAACCCTGCAAATATTATTGGACCACCTGATCCAATTTCATGAAATGGACTGGTCCGATGTAATGCAAGCATGGACCATGTCATTGTTAAAAAGTGCTTGTAGTGAGACGACATGTCTTCGTTTTTAACGACATGTTTTCGTTTTTAAACGAAGTTAAAACTACCCAACAAACACGAAGTCATCCCTTTGATATTAAATGACTTTATCATTTGACATCAAACGCAATTCTCAAACGTTTTTCAATTGTTTGATTTAACATTTAAATTTAAATTGATAATGATTTGAAAATAAACATTTGATATCAAATGTTTTATCAATATGATGTCAAATGTTTGTCAAATGTTAAAATCAAATCAAAAATAAACTTGACAAAACTAAAGCGAAAAATAAATGCAAGCATTAAAAATGGCGATTAAAGTTAAATTTTTTTACTTTGTGGTTAAATGTGTTTTACCATTAAAAAAAAATTTTAATATAAAGTGAACAGTTTATTTCTTGTGAAAATTAAAAATTATTTGTGAGATATTACAAAATGATTAAAAATACGAAAAAAAGAAATATAACAAAACGGGAAAGTGAAGAAAGTTTGTTGAACGATCGCGGTGCTAAAATCCTCAAAATAAAAGGGAACCAAGTATTTTATCTTTCCAAGAATTAGAGGACGGAAAGAACACTATTTTATCTTTAAGTTATGGTACCGAATGTTTTTCTCAAAGTTTATTTAAATAAATAATAAATTTAAATCAAAAAAATGAAATAGTTTTATTTATATTCCACATTGTATTATAATCCACATTTGAGAATTACGTTTGAAAGCAAGTTGAAAATAAAGGCATTTTTCAATTTGAAAATAGTTTCCCCTTTTTGTTGAGAACGCTATGATTTTCAAAACATTATCAAACGTTTGTCGTTTGAGAAAACGTTTGATTTTAAATCATTTTCAATTTGAAATCAAACCTCCATGTTTGTTTCGTAATCCTCTTGTGTACACAATGGAGTAGTTTTATTGTGCACAACATAAAACATCAAATTAAACTTAATCTCACTTCTTGTAACTGCATATGTTAATTGAATCGCTGTCATAGTAACTGCTTGGCTACTGCACCAACTTTTCATTTATTTTCTAAAATTACTTCTAGAACTACTTTCATCACAGACTACATAGTACCTTTTCAACAATGCATGTTTTTTGTTGCTCTGTCACAGTTGTTTTTCAATACGCAAAAAACTTGTTGTTACAAAGTTACAATAATAAAAGGGCTTAAAAAAGGGGGAAATTGGAGCAAACGAAATTAGAATTTTATGAGTGCGTTGGTTTTGTTTGTGGTTGTTTGAGTTTTGAATCGTAATTTCTCTTTCCCTTAACTAATTTGTTGACAGCAATTTCTTTACTTTAATGGAAAATTTATTTTATATTGCATAACTTTAGAAAGCAATGGTTGTAATGTACAATGAACTTTTTATGAAATTTATGTCCACAAAACCGTGTATTAATAAATTAAAAATTGTCTGGTTTTAGTTGCATAAACTATTTTTTCAAGGTCGGTTTAGAGGATTTTAGGGCATCTCTTAAATTAAAGATTTTAGACATGGCACATGGCGTTTTAGCATAATTCGGATGCTCTGAATCCAAAGGTGCCCACCGTTTTTTTTTAGGTTATTTCGAAAATGGAGGAGATTGCACAAAATATTTTCGCGTAACTCAAAAACGTTTTAGTTTATTGAAATTACTAAAAAAATATACTAACAAACTTCCGCAATAAAATGTCCATTGACGACTGCTGGCAGTCAATAGTCAAACAATAATCTATAAATAAAATTGTATTTAACCTCAATCTCTGAAGAGATTCAGTGGTTACAATTGAAACATGTAAGAGTAAGATATACGTGAAAGCCTGGGTTCGAGCCCCGCGGCAGACAATAATGAAAAATTATCAATTAATTTTAATTAATTTCATGTTGTAAAATTCCTTTCTTCATAAAAATAGTTTAAAAAAAAAATTCAAATTTGATGACCTTTAGCATATTTAATTAAAATCAAAATTTGGGTTAAAATGTTTTTTTTTTGTAAGGACCAGCACTCAGGGGATGCCCCTACTAGTGCATTGCATTGTATTGGAACTATGAAAATAGGTTATGGGAAGGAGGTTTGAGTTTAGAATTGAACTTATTCATGTTATAAGGGAGAGCAAAGACTTCAGCAGGAAGGTTAATCCACATACGAACAGTCCGTTAAAAAAACGAATTCTCCCTGTAATGTACGATTAACCTGCCAATCGACCACAACAGGATGGGCTCTTGAGGAAAAACGTGTATTACGAACAAAAGTACGGATTTCGGGAACCAGATCCCTAATTTCATCAGAACACATCCCACTGTAGTAACGATAAAACAGGCAACTAAAACCCATATTGCGACGGAGCTCAAGGGAGTCAATATAATTGGATACCCTAATGTCACCAATGAGAACCTTCGCCCTCTCCTGCAAGCTGTCGATAAGCTCCAAAATAGACTTTAAAGAACCGGTCCTCACGTGATTTGTAGCCCTCCCATACGCGGTAGGATATAGGTGGTATAAATAGTAAGGAGATCAGATGGAGTGAAGTATATCTTATACCGTCTTAAAAAACCCAGCCACTTGAATGCCTCTTTCGGCACCTTCAATAAATGTTCTGCCGGACATCACATTGTATCTTCATGCCCAGAACATCAAGAGATTCTGATTCCTCAATAATTATACCACTATACAAATGAGGCACCTTGATTTGGCGCACGTTTATGCGTCAGCGCTTTTGGAATAGTTTTTTTTATAAACCGTTTTTAATTCTATTTTAGTGATATTTTTAAATTTAAAAAAAAATTATTTTTCGTTAATGATATGCTTTTCCTAGATGATTATCTTTAGGAGTAAAATCGTTGCTTTAAAAAAGATCACCACCCCATGGACAATTTTAATCAGTTGCTCCAGCAGAACTGGCCATGGAATTCTTGAAAATAGAGTTAGGACAAAACGAAAGGACTCATGTGCAGTAAAAGAAGAGCTAATCACTTAACTAGAACATTTCAATACAATTTATACGCGGTTTTTTTTCATATCGAAATTTAAAAAAAAAATATTTAAAAGCTATTTTTTTATTTATTTGAGAGGACTGTTTTTGTAACAGGTTCACGGTACATTTCTTTTGAAATATGTATGTATGTATGTAAAAAAACGATATAAAGTTCACAACAAAAAATTGCTGAAATAGATAACCAAGATAATCATTAAACTAATAAAAAACTTTCATATAAATTAAGAAATTTAGATTTTAGTTTATGTCATTTTAACAAATTAAAAATTTTCTTGGAAAAATTAAACTTATCATTAAAACAATAAAAAAAATTTAAATTTTTAAACGTTTGACTCTTAATTATTATAAAACTGAAGAGTTAACATATGTATAAGTTAATGAAATATTTAATTAATGTGATGATAAATAGTCAAAGTCTTATTAAAATTTCTTGCATAAGTAAAATGTAAAATTTGAATTTGCAATATTTTATGAAACATTCTTCATTTATCTAATGAAGCGTTAAATAGGTTGAATTTTAATACAACTTTACATTGTATTAATGACAAAATCCATTGGATATGCGAAGCAAATTGTTTCAGTGTATTTTCGCATTTTATAAATTTATTATTTCTCCCATTTTTTACTAATCAATATAATTCTTTATTGTCACGACCCTGTAACAACAAAACCATTTCCACCACAAACACATGTTCTGAATACTGTTAAAAAGAAAAAAAAAATATCAGCAACGTTGGAAATGTTATATACAAGTCAAACGCAATCTCTCACACACACTCAAACACTAAAAAATACGATTAATCAATAATATTCTAAAGGAAAATTGTTTTAAACAGGAATGTGAGAAAAATGCTGAACAAATACCAACAATTCAAATGTTTTACTACACTTACAACAGCAACGCCGACAACAACATCACCACAGACAACGACAACAGCACCGCTAGCAGAGGCAGCAGCAATAAATGTAATTTTTCTATATTTTGCCTTTGTTTTCCGAACAAATTTCTTCGCAGTTATTTTGCTCTCATACTGCGTATAATCTATCTTGTGAGTTTGTATATATGTGTGGCTATTGAAGAGCGAGAAAAATTTTTTGCGTTAGTATTTTCTATGTCGTTAAAAACTGACAGGACTACTATTAAGTTATTAAAATTATGAAAGAGCTTTAACTTTTTCGTTCATGTTTTTGCTTTGCCAAGCTCCTTTCTGGTGTGTTTAGTTAACGTTGTAATTTTTTGATGGTATCTGTCATACAGACATCTTTATAACAAGACTATAACTGAATTGAACTGCACGACAGACTACTTCATAGGTAACAGTGTGGGTGAAGGAAGGTAAGTATGAAAAAACCCCAAACAATGGCGCAAATTGATGGACGAATGAATGACTGGACGGATGGCTAGATGGATGACTGGGTGAATGGATGACTGTTAGACTGATTGTTTGTTTGTTTAAAAAAAGGTAATCTTTCATAGAGATTCTAAATTAATGTTGGCGATTAATTTGTGTGTGAATGGGAGTGTGTCTCTGTCACATTGGTGTTTTGGTTTATTTTGTACGTGTGCTTAAGGCATTTTCTTTATTAAATTCAATCTTCTATTATTTCGGTTTTTTCTTTGTGTTTCTAAATAAAGCTTTACGATATTGGCAATTATGTGAAAGCAGTGGTTATGAAAATGTAATTAATTAAACCAATGAATGTTTCTTTTGTTTTTAAAACCAGAAGTTCAATTAAGTTTATTTTAGGAACGAAAAAATGAATATATTTTCATGAAATATATTTTAAATTTAAGGAAATGGAGTTTAAACTGTAAAAAAATTTTTATCCAAATAAATGAAAATGGAATGTTAATTATAATTTATACAATATTAAAGAATTGTTTCTCTAGTTTGTCTAGGTTGGCTGTTTATAAATGTGAATTTTAACAAAAATTTTATATATTAGGTATTTCTGGATCTATTTAATTGATTTTTTGTAGCAAATTTATTGTAAGCATATTTATTAGATCTTTAAGACACAGAAGAGACATATCTAAGGAACTGCAGGGAATATCTGCCTGCTAACTGAAGCTGACACGGCGAGAAGTGCGAAGCTAAAGACAAACATTATGGCATTCAATTAATCGATGATTTGTATTAATCGATTAATCGCAGAAACAATTTTTCGAGCTTTTAATTTAATCGAATATGAATCGAACAATTTAATATTATTAGGTTAAATGAATAATTTTAAATTTATCTGGCTTAGAAGCTTAAAAATTAAACCAAAAATTATAACTTTAACATGATAATTTAAAAATAAAAAGTAACAACAATTTAACAAAAATTATCTTTCAAAAAGAGTAAACAGCGTAAATGTTTATGTTTCAGACGATTTCTTTCTTTTGTTTTGATGAAACATGATTTAGAAAAGATTCGTTCACTTATTGTTGACACTAGATACAGTGAAAGTAAAGCATTATAACCCAATTTGTTTGTTCTTTTTCTGGCCTTTTCTAAAAATTGGTAAGCTTCCATTATACCACTTGTATCTCTTTTGGATTTTTTTTTAACAATTTTATTAATTTGAATAGTCTTTTTAAGGTCTGGTTGAAAGTTGTTTTCATTCGTCGCAAAAAATCATCTTCTGCATCTTAAATATTGGGGGAAAAGTCTCGGGTTGTTTTTTTACATAAAAAAAATACTTATATGTACTGTAAAAAACAAATTTCCGATTAATCGATTAATAGACATAAATTATTCGAATTATTCGTTAATCGAATATAAGCAAAGTTAAAGTATTCGAACAGTAAATAGCCAAAAAATTATTTGATTAATCGAACAACGGTTAATCGTTTGAGTATCGTAGTAAACATCAAAAATACCGAATAAATGCCTCCAAACGTCGAGGATTGTGAGCGATTCTGTATACAAATCCAACTGAACAAAGATGTTGAATCATTCTTCTACTTCGAAAGTCTTAGGGACAAAACAGGTATGAAAGTCCATAGCAATAGCGCAGAAGACGAAATTGAAACTATTTAACTCAAATGTTAAGTCAATATTGCTAAACGGCTGTAAGCAGATGAGATTGCAAGACAGGCTATCGAGTGGAACTCACAGGGTATTATAAAAATGTCTGTAGCCTTATTTTGTTCCTCAAAAAATCTATTCTAACATTCACCACTACAAACGAAATACTATTTATAGCGCTTCGGCTTGCTTGTCACTAAATAAATTATTAAAGTAATTACAAATATAATAAAAAACTCATTAATTTTTTAATATTTACCTTAATTTGATCTGACTTTAAAAAATATTGTTTGACATACCTGAAAAGAATTAAAATATGAATTAAGTTAAAGTAATAAAAAATGTATCTTCAGATATAAATAATATATTAAAATATATATCTATGGGGCATTCCACTCCAAAATTTAAATTTTATTTTTTTGATTTCTCCCATTTTGGGATTTATTTTAGTTACACTTCATAAGGGCCTGCCTGGGAAATTTTGACATTTTTTCATTACTCCTTAAAATGGTTTTTTTTTTATCTTGAACTGGGTTCGTAAGTAGGCCTTCCATAACTTTTTTTTGATTGTTGAAAATTTAAAAAGCTAAAATTGGTATCTAAATTGAATTTTTTTTTTAAATTTTAAAAAATTGGGAAAATAAAAATTTAAATTTGTAATCATATACAACAAATTCGCAATATCAAATTATTTAATCTGCCACTTTAGAAAATACTATTTTTTTTTAAAAACAAATCGCAAAAAGTATGCTACAGTCGTTTTTATGGGCATATAAATGAAACAAACTTAAAATCTAAAATAAATAATATCATAATTACTTTTTAATGTTTGCAGTCGTTGCTTTATAAAAGGCAATTTACAGTAAGTGGGAAAATTAAAGCACATTAAAGGAAATAAAAATATTAAAAACTTTTTCTTTAGCAGTTTTTTTTCAACGCTTTAATTCTTAATTCTTGTTATTTTTTGAAATTGCAAAAGTTTTGTTTCTCTTAGCAGACATTGTAAAATGTCGATTCACTTTTATTGCATCAAATCAAATTGCATGTTGAGCTGAGTGGATGAAAAATATAAAATACTTTTGGTTTCCATGATATTAATAAAACTAGGAATGAAAGACTGAATAAGTATTATGAAAGAATCTAAAAAAAAACTTTATTTAACTTTCTATAGACTCTGTAAGAAATTGTATTTTTTGTATTTAGAGTTCACAAATTGGTTTGACTGTTATAGTATTTTGATATTTTGTTAATAAAATTTAACAACTCTCAGGCATTTTTATTTATGAAAGACAAAAAATGTTTTGCACTCATAATTTGTTTCAGTATACGGATTACAATTTATTGAATTTCAACTGCTGTGCCTTGTGTTTCGTGGTCATTAACTTTAATATGCGATTAAAAAATTTGTTTCGTTGAATCATATTGGAAAATTCGTGCTTAAAGGAATTTCACTGTGTTGGCAGAAGTAAATTCAGATGTCAAAAGTCAATGCTTGACAGTTAAATTTAGAAATCGATTTACATCAACATGCTCAAATCATAAAGTTTTTATGTTCAAATACAGATAGATTTGTTAGAAATGGCAGTGAGTACTCATCTGACAAACTTATACTATATGATCCATTGTGATATCATGGAGTTCTACTTAACAAAACTCCCACTGCAAAAAAAAATTCCAAATTTTATATGCGTTCCTGTTCAACGTTAGAGATATACTACAATCCGTCAAAGGTGGCGGATATAACTTCGGCCAGTTGCCTTCTCGCCCGTGCAGGGCAGTGACAGAGAAAGTTGTCTATGTCCTCCTCCTCATTTTTATAATCACAGCTACAAAAGAAATCATAGTGTACAGCTAACAGACGCTGTGCATGCTGATCTATTGACAGTGTCTCGTAGCAGCAGACACCAAAACTGAAATGTCCCTTTTGGATAGTAGAGACATTGTTCGTTCGTCATTCATGCGAAGCCACAATTGCCCGGCAATCCTGCATCGCCGATATCCGAAGTTCGAGTCTGCAGGAGAATAGGGTTAACCCAACGCCTTCCCCTAAGGTAGTGCGAAGTCTAGCAGGCTCATCCGCCCTTATGTTTTCCAGTATATCACATCAAAGCGCTAAGACGTGTCGTTTAGAGATAAACCTTAGTAATGGGTTGTTCTCAAGGACAGGGAATTTACGGCCAACAGCGGCACGGTTATAAGTGTAAAAAGCAACATAATTCGTCGACACAGCAGATACACAGAAAGAAAAACACTCGGGATAAATCAAGTTTTTAATGATTACTTTAAGTACACGAGTCGTACTCCAAAATTCAAGTACGTAAAACACTAAAACGTACTTAAAACAATCCGTTCTTTCGAAAATCAATCCCGGAATTTTTTGAAATAAGTATAAAATTCTTAAATCAAGTAAAAAACGATTAAACTTTTTGTTGTGTTTAACCCCCGGCTTACGCCCAGCGGTAAAACTCAGAAGACCTTCTTACTTCAGGCCTTTTAAAAGGCCTGCTTAAAAATTGCTTTGATTAAATTCCTATTCTTATCTAACTGCTAAAGAATGCCTCATAGAAGGCCTCGGCTCTTTGGTGTAAAAGATAAGATACACCTTCCACACTCGCTTCTATGAGAAGGGAGTAGAGAAGGAGTAACATTTTTTGTATTGTTTTTTTTTTTGCACAAGTAAAAGCAAAACAATTATTTTTTTGATCCCGTTGCCATTATTATGTACCTGCTAAAGAAGCGAGATCGGAAGGCCTTCTCCGCAATGACAACGTGTGTAAAAAAGATATGAGTATGGAATGGAGCGAGCAGGCCTTGTATATCCAAAAGAAGGAGTACAGAGGCCTTCTAGAAGGCATCCGTACCCCTTCTTTTTCCCGCTGGACGCATGTTTTGATTTTCTATACATATTGAAAAAAGGTCTGGCCAGACTCATGTGTACCACGAAGGTTTAAAAAGTAAGTTTGAACTCATGCTACTCATTTAGTTTATATTTTTGGTTAAATATGTAAACACGATTTCTAAAGTAAAAACCATATCGGGCATGACGTTGGAGTTTTACCATTCTGTAAGGTGCAATACGGATAAGTAAATCAATCATAATAATTTTTTCTTTCTATTTAGGGATAAAATCAACTTTAGAATACTTGAATCAAGCACATTTTGAGATTTATTCAATCTTAGTTTTACTCAAATCAATCTCATTTTTAGATTATTTCAAGTACGAAATCTGGATTGAATATGGAAAATTTAAGTATTTTGCGATTGAAAATCCGTACTTGAATCATTCTTTCGGTACTTCGGATTTATTTGAGTACGGATGAATATATTTTTTTTTGTGTAGTCTAAGCCAGACTACAGCTTCTTTGTGGTTTTTCTTAATACCAACTTTTCAAAAACTTTGTTTTCAACTTTCAAAAAACTCGAGTTCACTCAAAAACATATCTTTAGTTTTTGATGAAATTTTTGTATTTTAAAACATTGACTTTTCAGCCAAAATAAAGATTAAATTGCGGCATCCATGCAGATCGTAATTTTTATTTAAATTATATTGTAATTTCGATCGATATCAAATGCCGCCTCTGGTTATTTAGAAACGAAATACGATCTAAATTTACCCTCTTAAAGAAAATCAAAAGAGTTTTTTTTATAGATTTTTGGCGGTTTTATAAAGTTTTTTTTTTAAATAGTTTCTGTTTTTTATTTTTTTATTTATATAAATCATTCTGTACTTAAAATCACATTTCTTGTGAAAAAATATTCTATTTTGTTTGTTAAATTTTACAAATAATATTCTACCTTATTTAACCGAGTAAAAGTAACGCAAAACTTAAGCCCGGTGTAGTAAAATAATCTTGTACAAATAAGTAGTTTCTTGCGGGAATCGTATCCGCAACCCTTACACTGTTACAACTGCTTACTACCAACTTCCGGGGTGCACAATATATTTATTTTTAAAAGCTACTTCTAACGAAATTTTAAAAATCCCGATAGTTAAAATTTTTTGTAATGGAAACCCCTATAATTTTCCACATGGAATTTAAGATATACATACTTAAATAAAATAAAAACATTATTAAACACCAACAAGAAGTTCCTTAAAAAATGAAAATCACCTTAAATTACTTTTCAAAGTAGAAGAGGAAGTACATTAAAATCGATAAGAATCAACAGCCACCAAAAAGAAAAAAAAATTAGATGTTTCTTTTAACTTTAGATTTGCTATCCCTAAAACAGAATCTTTAAAGGAAATAATTTGTTAAATTAAATAAGAACACAAACAAAATGAGAAAAAAGGTGGAAAAAAAAGAAATGAAAAAGCAATTTTCCTTTTGCCATTTTTTTTTAGGTCGCAGTGTGTGGTGCCGTTTTATATCAAGCTATAAATTGTAGATTATATGAGAGTATTTGTAGAAAAAGAAAAGCAACAACTACAAGAAAACATGGATTAAGCGAATAAAATCTGCAAAAGAAGTAAAAAACAGAAAAATTATGGCATTTAAAATGAATTTAAATTTTTATAAGGCCATAAAGCACCCAAATGAGCTTTTACTTGTTTGGCTGGTGTCGTTTTTTTTTGTGTAGTTGTTGTTTTTTTATTTTATACTTATTTCTTTTAACCACGCTCATATAGTACAGGGGTGCCAAAGGGATAATTTTAAGTCATTTTGACGATTTTTCAGAGCGAATTCTGGAAAATATCCAATGACGATTTTTGACCAGTACCTTTTTTACTTTGATGATTTGTAGACATTACTAATTTCTTGTCAGCGTGTAGACAAATTTATGTTATTAGAATATGATTGTTACAAAATACACATCTAAATCAAATTGATTTTCATAACCATACAAATTTTTGAAAAAGAGCAGAAGTTTATCTTGGTGAACATGTTGAAGAAAAAAAATTACAATACACAATTAATAACGGAATTTGTAATCGAATTATTGAAAATTGTGTACCATTTTAGATGGAATTGTGTTACCAGCTTTAAAGCAATTTGATTTCAATAACAAAGTTACTAACACTTCTGTTGCATCCTTCAATATTTTATATTGAACATATGGTATGTAACATTGAAGACAAAAGAGATATTAAGTCTTAATACGCTTTACATCTCAGAGCTTTATTACCTTTTATACGATCATTACGAGCACGTCCACCGTGTTTTACGATATCTTTTACCGCAAATTACAGACATCTTACAACAACTTTTTATTGCATTGGAACCCGAACACATAGGATGGGAGTAAAGGATAGATTAAGGTTTTTTTTCTTATTAAATTTAACATTTGAATATAAATTTTCTTACTTAGACGCGTTAAGATTTTAAGCTTGTCCACAGGTATAGATACATAAGTCGTTCTTAAAAAACATTACCATTCTGAATTATGTAATTTTAAAAAAATTAAGTTGGCCAAATATGTTTATAATTGGCCTCATGTGGTTACGGATCTTATCAACAATTGGAATCCATAACCAGCAGAATTTTTTTAAATTTTTGGAGTTTTTACTGATAATAAGTCACAGAGTGGACCGGTAACAGAGGGGACAAATTAACTCAAAAATACCATATTTTAGCTTTTTATTAGAATTTTGTAGAATTTATTTGTCCACTTAATTAGTGTACACAAAATATTTATAAAAAAATTATAAAATAAATAAAAAATCACTTTACTCACCGTTTTTCAACAGTAACAGAGTAGACACTGAATAAGGGTACGCACCCGGCCTACAATTAAGTTACTTACTCAACCACGCACTAAACAAGACTGAACAGTTAAAAACACATTTTGTTGATTTTAGCTAAGTTTTGATGGAGAAGCATAAGAGAAATATACGCGTTATAACGTTTAACAAAAATTTTTCAATAAAATGTGTGGACGTAACAGAGGGGACCAAAACCTGGGGACAAGATTTTTCTTCAAAAAAATTATACAAAAAAATTATTTTTCATCATTCTTTTCTATATATGGTATCAATATATACAAACTGAATAACAAAAATTGTAAATATTATTTTTTTTCAATTTTATTTTAACTGAAAATAACTATTAAATTTTAATAAATTGGCTCGGGACACAGGTTTTTGCTAAACCTTTGACATTAAAAATATTTTTTAAGTTATTTTCAGATAACTAATTATTTTTGTTTTATAATATAGTTACGTAGAATCGCCAATAATTTATAAAAATGCAGATATTTTTCTATTTTCTTTTTGGAGAAACAAAATAAAAAATAGTAAAGTCTGGGGACACCAATTGGTCATGTTTTTTAAGAATGACCCACATACATAACTAAAAAAGGTTCATTAATAAAAACTAAAATTTAAGAAAATTGTTAATAATTTTAAAAATTTATTAATTGCAAACTTATTAAAAATTGTTCTTTAAGTTTATTTCCTTTATGTTTATTTTTAATATTTATGATATTAGAAGGTGTTTTATTTTATATAACTGGAAAAGACACTGAGAGGGTGTTTCTTCATGTTCATATCGAAATCCTTTGTATGCTTTATATTATCCTTGTAGTCTTCTGGTATTTTGAGCGCGATCAATATATTGTAGATTTCTGGAATCTCTATAAAATTCTCTTGATATTGTTGTGTAAATTAAGTGCGTGTAAATCTTTGGAGGATTATTGCTTATTTTTTTATTTATGTATTTATTAGGTTTAACTATTCATTTATATAATTACATTTTTTTTTTGTACAATATTCTAATGACATTGTGTGTTGATGTTATTATGTATAATACGTCTGTTATTCGTGCATATGTTGTTGTTTTCGAAATAGTTGTTGATTATGTTTAAGGATGTTTCCATAATACGAGTAGGATTTGTTTGCTGCGTTAATTAGTTTTGTTGCAGTTATGCTATAAATTTGACCATGTGTGTTATTGTTATTGTGTATAATACGTGTCTTACTTGGGAATGTGTTTCTGTTTTCGAAGTAATTGTTGTTAACGTTTAATTATTTTTTCATACCACAAGTACTTTTAATATTTATTTGCTGAGTTGTGTTTGTTGCAGTCATAGTTGGGGGTTGTGCACTAAATATTTTTTTAAATCAGCAATGCACTATCACTAAATAAAACTGCAAAAAAATAGTTAGCACTCTTTTTCACCAACTTTAGTGATGATTGTTATTTTTTTAACTACCAATTTAAAAAATTTTGCGATATTGCAAATATTCTCACTAAAAGCAGATTGAATGCTTGATTGAGTGAAAAAATAAGTTGCAATAAGGTGATGCTTTTGTGAGTGGAAAATTTTTTAACATCGCTATCACTCATATTTAGTGAGGCTTCAGATTTTAAATTCATCACTCAACATCAACAAAATGATTGCAATATTTTTGCACTATCATTAAGTGTAAGTTGAATCTGCAAAATGAGTGCACTACCTCTATCTATGGTTGGAGTGGTGCTATTATTTTGACCTTGTGTGTTGTTGCTGTTGTGTTTAATACGTGTGTTACTTGAGAATGTGTTGTTTTGTTTGAAGTTATTGTTGTTTGCGTTAATAGGTTTCCATAATACGAGTACTTTTTTATCCGCTGTTGGAGTTGAAAGAGTTTGTTTGCAGAATAAGTTATGTTTGTTGCAGTGATGCAATAATTTGGCTCAATATTAGAATTACCTGATTGGCTTGTTGGATAAAGTTGCTTCTTGTTGTAAATTTAAACTTTTTGTATAACATTTTCAATATTTGATCCTGTTATTTTTTGTAAGGTAGTGCTGCATTTGACATTTCCCCATGCTGTTATTTCATGTCGGATATATTTTTCCACCAAAAGAACCATATGCATGGTTGTATTTAGCAAAGTTACTTAGATGACAATATATATAATGACTTGCGTAATTTCTTTTGGGATTCTCAATATGTTTTTTTCCATTTAATGCTGCTAATTACATGTACTCCTAAATGTATATAAAATTTAACTGTTTACAAATATATTTTGCATTTTCAGATAAGATTAACTCTTTTAAGATTAATTTATGAACTCGACAATTTTAATGAACGAAAACAACAGTTTTAACGGTAGCTTTTTTATAAAAAGGAACAATAAGAACATTTCGGTACCTTTTTTCTTATTCATTCATAAAATAACAAAAACGAAGATATTGTAGCCATAGAGTTTAATTCACTAACTGACTTTTAAAAAATTTTAAAGAATAGACAAAAAAATTCTATTGTTTTCTATTTTTACCGCAAAAAGCAAACCAATATATATTTGGTTTATTTTCTAATATTGTCTCAATTAAATAAAGCAAATGTATATTCGATGCAGCGTCTCGTAATTTTTCGAACGGTATCAAACTGTCATATACTGTTAAAAATGGATTTAGCAGGTTTGCTCTAAGCCGACGGTATATGAACTAGAAATCTTCTTCAACATCTGCCTGTAACAACATGTCAGTTGGCAATTGCAGAATGTCTTTTTAATTTTGGAAATAGCCAATCTGGATACCACTATCCTCCTTGCAGCTGGATTCACTCATTTTCAAAATGAAGTTAAACAAACATTTTGTATTTGTATTTATTTTTCCGCTAAAACAGTGTTAACTTTTTAGATCTTTTTTAATAGTGGAAAAAATAGAAATAATTTTTTATAACAAATCGACCATTTTGAATGCAAGGTTTTTCCCGTTGATATAAAAAAAACTATAACAAATATGTATATTAAATATTCTAAATGAATTTATTCTATGAGCTAAATTTCAGTTATGTGTTTTATAAAGCTTTTTTGTAATAGTCATATTCCTTCAATTTTTCAGAAATGACTTTATACACTATCAGACTATTATATTGTATTTTCTTGTTACATTTTACCTTAGCTTTCCGTTGGAAAGCAATGAGGTATATTGTATGAACAGAAAAATTTACAATTATTAGACACCAGCAGAATGTAATGGAATATGACTATTACAAAAAAGCTTTATAAAATACATAACTGAAATTTAGCTCATAGAATAAATTCGAAAAATAAAAAAAAATAAAAAAAAAAAATGTTGAATATAATATAAAGTAACCTTCAGAAGGAAATAATTCCCAATTTCTATTTATTCTAAATGAATATGAAGATGAGCTTTACGAAGTTTTAAAAGTCACCTGTTTTTTACCACTATCACATTCTCAAGAAGAGCAAAAAACTCAATTATAGAAAAGACTTTATACCTGAGCCCTTTTCGATATTCATGATTCAATTATTAATAAAAAAAAATATTGCCTTAAAAAAAACAATTGATTTGTTTTGTGAGACGTTTTTTTTTTTGGCAATTTTTTTCTGAAATCTTGACGGTTTTGTAGGTATTATTTAAAATAAAAATTGCCTGGCAGCCCAGCTCATACTTATACCAGTGCTGTTGTTACTGTTGGTGATTGTGTCTGTGTGAGTATTAAACACATTCTCAAACACGCCCTGTTTTTTCACCGACTTTTATTTATACTTACTGATTAAAGAAACACATTAAAGTTAAACAAAGCTTAGATTTTAAAAATAATTATATATTTATATTTATATGTCAATTGTAAAATTCTTTGGAATGCAAAATTTTCAAGAATTTGGATCTAAACCAGTCATGTGCAATACACATAATGTGAAATCTATGCTTGGGTTTGTAATGCTGTAGAACGTTGGCTTCGTAGAAAGCAAAGCGAAGTCTTGTCGACCATGCAGTGTTACCAGCAAAATGTTGGCAAATATTTTCAGTTAAAAGCTTAAGATCCCTAAAAACCCCCATCGTAAAATTATAATTCGTTATAACGTTCACGTTTTTTAATTATACAAGCAAACACATTAGTTATGACTTTAAAATAAATTTATTATAAATTATCGTTATAACAGTTAGTGAATCGCACTACTGAGATGATCTAACGATGTCCGTCCGGCTGGCTGGCTGTTCATTTAACCTTGTACGCAAAGTACAGGTTGCAATTTTAGAGATAATTTATTAATTTAGCACATATGTTCATATTGGCACAAGGACCAAGCCTATTGAAAATGGGCTGAATCGAAGGTCCGCGTGGGGAGATAGGTGACAATATCTGCCTCTCAGAAACTATCAAACTGATTTTAAAACATAGATAGATCCCTATTCATATAGCCATACACTCTTGGAAACTTTTTTTTAAATACTGTGGTGTAGGGTATCATATGGTCGGACATGGCCAACTATACATTCTTACTTGTTTTATTTTATCTTATTTTTATAAAGGAAATCGATTTTGTGAAAACCATATTTTTGGTTATTTGGTAGAAGAGGAATTTGGTCACTTTTTCGTATCATGTTTATTAGATAAAGTTTCCAAAAAAAAATTATACATGTTTAACTTAAACATTTTATGAATGAAATGGTTTTGTTTTAAAATAATTGACTCCAGTTGAAAGGCACAGTTCTAACAATAATTAGTACTCGAGCATTATTGCAAAATGTTATTAATAACTTTTCCTAAAGTCTTAAGCAATTAACCGGAGAGAAAGAAAACTTAAGAAAATCATAATAAACATACATATATTAATTAAAAAATAAACTAAAAATAATTCTTCAAAATCAGCGCCGGATGAAAATTTTTAAAACACGGTTTTGTTTACATATGTAGGTAATTATCGCAATTCTATTTGCATAAGTCCTCATTACTTGGAATATTTCGAGTTGGACGATTTAGATGAAATTCAAGTGATCATAGGTTTGTTTTACTTATGGCACACAGAACAAATTATTTTTCCAATTCAAACAAAAAATTTGTAGAATCCAAAAATTTTTTGTTTGAAATCGGTCGTATAAACAAATTTGCATATTCAAACAATTTATTTGTATTTTGTTTATTGAAAAAAACACTGATTTTTTCAAACAAACAATTCAACTGAATCAAACAAAAAGTTTACTGAAATTCATTGAATTTCAAACAAATAATTTTGCTGAATCAAACAAAAAGTTTTTAGACACATTTTTTTGTTGGAATAATTTTAAAACGAAGTCTTGTTTAATCTCACAGAGTTTTTCTTCATCACTCACTGTTGCTGTATCCTTTCCTTGGCTAAAGAAGAAGAAATGTAACCAAAAACGGCAGTAGACCGACTCGGTATGTTTTTCGTCATCATTCTATTTTTGTATTTGATGTATTTAACTTAACAGTTTTAAAAAATTGAATACGGGATTTTGTTTTTCATTATTTTTTACCAACTTTGAAAGCAACCAAAAATTCATTTTCTTTCTTATAATGTTGTTGTTGTTTCTGTTGTTTTTTTACCTGGTTTAGTTTTTTTTTTTACTAGAAACCTCGTCCCGCTATTTTATCATCTTTCTTATTGTTGTACTTTTTTAAAGCCTCCAAAAATAGACTGTATGTGTTTTTTTTTTGTTGTATTTTTTATATTTTACATAAAGAAGTGTTGCTTACGATCAAATAAAAAAATGCCAAAAAAACGACAACATTAAAAATCGCTAAATATTTCATAAAAAATTATGAAAACTTGATACCAATAACGCGTATATTATATTTTTGAATAGTTGTCAACATTTTTGTTTGAACAAAAATATTAATTGAATAAGTAAAATTAAAAAAATTTTCAAACTCGCGATTGTTTGAAAATAATTCGTCAATAAGTTTTTTAGTGTACCGTAATCCGACTGCATACCGTGAGATATATTTGGGGTAGAAACTTTTTTCAAATGTTTAACAAACAAATTTTCTTTTTGAATATCATTTCTGGACCAACTTCTGAGTCTGAACACAATTTAAAGGTAATTTATTGCGGTGCCAATTTTCATACGATTTTGAAGCAAAAAATTGCAGTGTGGGACTTTGTTGTTCTCTCAATTTTTGATACTCCTTCTCTTTCTAATGTTGTAATAGTTTTCGAATAATTGGCGATGTTCACAATATAATTGTAAACAAAAAACATGATTAAAAATGTATGCACAAATAAATGAATAAATATTTAAACAAACAATAACAACTATTGGCGTCGCCGTCTTCCGTTGTATTAGTGTTTATTTTTCTCTCCCGCACCGCAAACATTGTGCTAAGACTCTCAATTCAAGTTTCTTAATATGAGTTAAGCGATTCCTGGTCTTTCAAGATTTTTCTTTGCACGCCATAATGAGTAGTCCGATTGTGGAGTGACATAAAGTTCCTTAACATTTTTCTATAGATGCCGTGTTTTGAGACTGCAGTAATTTTCTTAGCCTTTTTCGTGCACTTTTTAAACTCCTCCTTTTTTAAACTCCCAAGTTGTGTAATCTGTGCAATTGCCACCCTTTTCAAACTCAAATTTTTTTCAATCAAAAGAAGTTTTACTTTTGTTTAACATATTTTATTAATTTTGATTCATCTGGGGCATATACGGAAATGTTGAACAGCTAGCTTATTTTATATTAAGAAATTGTAAAATCCTCTTATATTACAAACATCCTAAAATCCTTCCCCAAAAACATTTTCTTCTCTGACAGCAATGTGCCTAAGCACGCAAGCCATGAAATCACTTGCGGGCTTATTTTTCGAAAAGATTTAATATTATTGCTTAACATAATCAAAAGGTGAAAATATAAAATATACCGATGTTAATGGAAAAAATATTTGACAGCTATTTTTTTAAATTGTTCATATAGACACAACCATGCTTCAGAAGAAATTCCTTTGATACTCTTTACTTTTGTCATTTATTAGGTTGCTTATTTTCATTCCTGCTATAAATTATACAGTGTTTTTGAAAATAATTACTCATACGCCTAATTGTCCAAATTAGGTTTTTGCACGAATATCACCAATTCGCTTAATTCCTATTCGTCCGCCATTATTATTACTTCTGTCACGATATAAAAAAAAACATTGCACACTGTCACCTTTGTCTGCTACTTTTGTAAAGTTTTATGAAAAGCAAAAATCAAGAGAAGAACATGAGGTAGATTTTTATACTCCTACTTGAGACTTTTACGTTGTTTCGCATTTTTTATGGCCATCTTAATAAAGTATTTGCGAAAGAATATAATTTTTTTTTAGCACTCTTCTTTACTTTTGCAACATTTTCTCATAATAATGCTTATAAACTAAAAAGGCACTCAAGCGTTAAGTATTTAGGTAACTTTTTTTCTTTTTTTAAGAAAAAATTTAATTTCTGTTAAAGTTTTTTTTTCATACGGACGTATCAAGTAATTTATACCCTTCACAACTAGTTGTGAAGAAGGTGTACTAAGTTTGTCAATCCATGTGGAACGTTCTGTATTATCCATCTAGGACCCTATAAACTATTTATATATTCTGGACCATGTCCTTTTGCCTATCTATCTTCACGTTCACTTTCAAAAAATCCAAAATAAAAGAAAAATATAGGTGTCAAATTGTTTCTATTTGCCCTAAGCAGTTTGAGTTCCGTCGCACTCAAACCAACTCAAAAAGCGAAAATTAGTACACAAATTTTCATTTTTTGTTCGACAGTTTTTGGTTTCGACTGCAGTTCTTGAAACCCTAAACAGAATATTGTTGGGGAGTAGATTTTAGTAGGGACCCATTATCCGTAATGGACCTACCAAAACAAAGTTTTATTAAAAGGTTAAAATTTACATAAGAACTGCTTGTGCAGAACTTTATATACTAGTTATCGATGTCAATATAAGATTTTTTTGGCTTTTAATTAATTTTTTGGAAGAACTCTATTTCTGACTTATGATCAACTCTGACACCTATCATCACAAAAATTTGCCTTAACATGTTGGCTAATGTAGATATTGTGTTTGCCGAGCTCAAATCGAATTTTAATATATACGGGGAATTTTTGACAGCAAAAGAAATTTTCTGGAGTGTTTTTTATGTAAGGGCTTATGATCTAATATGAACGGATCTCAAGAAAATTTTGACAACGTGATTAAGACTGTAGTGGAAAAGTGTTCTAGCCAGTATAATTTTCACCAAAACAAACGATTTCTTTTACATTTTTAAAATAATCAAAAGTGAACATTAATAGTTAAAATAAATCTTAATATGTGCGTTTGTACGTGAGATTTTTTCTTAAAATAAGGGCTATTCAAAATTAAGAAAAATTGCAAATGGCTTCTTATATTTCCTTTTACTTCTAACTTTTTTTTTGCTATACAATCACAAATATTATAATTTATCATCAATTATTTAAAGTAGATGACTACATTCAACAACTTCAGTGTAACAGAACAACACATTTTTGAGAACCAATAAAAAAAATAATACAGAGACCTTCGTACGTTTATACATGTGTTGTTACAACTACCCACCGAGAAAAATAAGAAATACGGATGCGTTCTAGAAGGCCTCTGCATTTCTTTTGGTTATGCAAGGCTTCCATTCCATACTCACATCTTATCTACAAACGTTGTCATTGCGGAGTAGGTCTTCCGCTTTATCTTCTTTAGCTGTAACATCAGAATGGTAACGGGATCAAAAAAAAAATAATTATTTTGCTTTTGCTTGTGAAAAAAAAACAAATAAAAAATGTTAATCCTTCTCTACTCCCTTCTCATAGAAGCAAATGTGGAATGTGTATCTTATATTTTATACGAAAGAGCCGAGGCCTTCTATGAAGCATTCTTTACCAGTTAGATAAGAATAGTTATTGAATCAAAAAAGTATTAACTCAGAATCACTTTCTGAGTGGATCTAACGATGTCCGTCCGGCTGGCTGGCTGGCTAATTGTCCCTGTAAATCTAGTTCGCAAAGTACATATCGAACATCTTTTGAAAACTTGATAATTTCCATATAGGTTTAAATTTAACCAAGCCTGTAACAAATGGGGCGAATCGGACGAAAATGTCACATAACCCCGATACAGGCTTCTTTCCCAGGAATATGGTCTTTGTGCCCATAACCCATATTGTTATGTTTGCATTAAGATTAAATTTGGGTCAAACTCATTGCATTGCAATCAAAATCATCTTACAAAATTTTATTGAAATCGGTCCATACTTGACAATCGCGAATTCAAATGTTATCCCCAAAAATTGCTTTTAATGTCATGACTTCCTAATCATCGTTAATATTTACATAAATATTTGCGACAGTGATTTTTACGATGACATGACAAAATGTTGTGCTGGTGGGTCCAAAATTAACCATAGGTCCCATATAAGCCCCCTTCCTTAAATCACTTGAAGGCAAACAAATTTCATTAAGATAGAGATATTTAAAAAATATTCGGCACAAAGAATTTGCGCTTGAATCTTAACCTCCGAACATAATTTTGTTCTGGCGGGTCCATGATTGCCCATGGGTCCCAAATACGGTACACTACCAAATATTTTATTATACACTGTGGTGTAGGGTATCATATGCTCGAGCTTGACCGACTTTACTTTCTTACTTGTTGAAATTGCGACCTCTCTCAATTGAGATGACTACGATTTCTCAAATCATTAGCAATATTTGGGTTAAGTCTTTATTTTTTTTTGTCTACCTCCCTCAACAAATCTCACAGGCTTGTATGTTGGAAAAATAACTTTTACTGTAACCTTTGAACTCTGCATAAATTATAGATTTTTCTTCATCTATAAATCTTTACTGTCTATATGAAATCAATTTTTTTTATTTTTTATCTCAACTTGATTGCCACAACGTGTCATATCATTTCAATCACATCTACGCTATTAATTCCTTTTGAAATTACAACACACATTCTTTATAGAAAATTGTCTTAAAATGAGATGTTGCTGTTCGAATCAGTCAACCGTAAACGACACATGTTACATTCATGCTCCCTCAGCCTTTTGATTCTTAATTCATCTCATTATTAACATTTTCTTGTTTTTTTTAATTTAATTTTTTTTTTAGTTTAATTGTATTTAATAAGGGTAATTATTATTGCCGTGTTGGTGCTAGTTGCCACATTAAATAAACAATTTAATTATTACGTGCATTAAGTATTTAAAGTGTTGCATAAGCAGCAACTGCACCAATATCACAACTTGTAAAACCTTTTGAACTAGTTCATGTCTCTATGTACTCTACTACTGGCGAAAGGAGGATTGTGGCATATTTAAATATGGATTTTGTATGCTTATAATTTTTTTAGCACTTAATACTTTCTATATGTACATTTGGCACTTACATAAATTGATTAATGTTTTAAAATTTTGAGAAAAAATTACCGGTGTTTTTTAAATTGTTTGGCTTCTACACTTTCCTTGCAATAAAAGGAAAAAAATGTAAGAAAATATAAAAATTCTGCCACTGGTTACCTTAAATTAGATACAGTTTCCAATTTACTAATTAGAACCGGCTTACAGATCTAATCAGGGCAAGTTTTTTAAGCATTTTCCTGAGCTCATAAAATCGCAGTTAAGGGGAATTTGTGCTCCGTGGGCTCTGAGGAAATAGCTCTCCTGTAATAACTTAATTTTTGAATAGCTAAAAATAAATTAAGTAAGAATGTATACCTGGCCCTGCCCGACCATACGATACCCTACATCACAGTATTTAAAAACAAATTTAAGAGAGTGTACTTTGCGCACAAGGTTTACATGGACAGGTAGCCAGTCGGAAGGACAGACATCATTAAAAAAGTGATTCTTAGTCCATTGTTATACTTCAAGGAGAATTTAGGATGAATATTTTAAGGTGTTACAAACATCAGCACAAACGTATAATATGCTCTCTACTATTGTGGTGTGGGTATGTAATAAAAATCAAAAACACTGTTTCTGTCCTTGATTTCCTTGAAGTAAGCGAAGCAAGTAAATGATAAGTTTCTTCTTTTAAAATTAATTTTAAGAATTCCTTTAGTAAAAAGCTTCTTTGGCTAGTAAAAAAATATTCGCCACTGCCAAATCAAAAATTCCTTTTTGTTTTTAACAAGCGTTCAAGTTTCATTTCAATTTAAAATTTAGGTCAATTTATAATTTATTGTTTTAGAACTTTTAACAAAGTTTTACTTTTTACTTAACCACTACTTTATACTATTTAGTTTGGTTTTTTATTTTTATTATTCTACTCCTGTTCAAATTTACCAGCCGCAACTGTGATTTTTATACGATTTTTTCGAACTTCCTTGATTTTTTTTTTGTGTTTATTTATGTTGTTTAGTGTTGGTTATTTTAATTTATTGTTATTGCTTCAAATTAGTCTACAATTTTGTTGTGTTGCATTCTTTTCTCATAATTTTTGTTTCCTTTTCCTCTTAGCAGAATTTTAAAACTTTTAAGTTTTTTTGTATTTTTTCTACCATTCAACAAACATCATGACCACTGTTGTTGTATAACTATATTAAGCAGCTTAACACTTTTGTAGAAAGTGGGTGAACCAAAGATGAAAAAAAAAATATTGTGGAACAAAGAATTGTTATTTGGTTTGTTACTCGGCATGATCCGTGTTTATTTCTTGGTCTGGTGTGTGCTGTTGTACCTGGCAGAAAAAGCTTCCAGTTTTGTACGTTACCATGAGTACATTTCTCTTAGACACCATTATTTTATTAAATTTTATTTGAAGTATATTTTTTAGAAATCCATATAATAAATCTTTGTGTTTTCTTTTGTATGTATAAAAAGAAAAACAAATATTGTTTTATGTAATATGTATACTATAAAATTAAAGAAGAAAAATACATTTTTTTTTAAATTAAGAAAAATTGTGGTTTCTTTATAAGGGCGGAATTTAATTTTGACTTGATTCTTAAACCAATAGGAATTCTTTGGAATTTTGAAGGTTAAAATTGTTGAAACTAAAATCAAACTCAAATAAGAGGTTTGCAAGTACAATTTTATGTTAAGTCAAGCAAACCACTATACTAGAAGGAAATGTATAAGATTCAAAAAAGGTTTCAAATTAAACGAAACTTTATTCAAAATAAACCAAACTTAATTCAAATAAAAGTAAACATTTTCAATATTAAATTTACCCATTTTAGGTAAACACACTGTTTACTGTTTGTACTTTATTTAAACTTTGATATTGTTGCAAAAAAGGCTTTTTTAATATGTTGGCAATTCTCATTCGCTATGAATTTGGTTTTTCTAAAATTTTTTGGGAGAATGTTTCCTGATGATCTTGCCTAAGCAACCAGTGAAATGCGCATAGAAACTTGCTTATCCCCCAACAATAAATTTTGGTGTTTTTATCAGGAATAAAAATTGGAAATTGGGCACGAAAACAAAGTCTTATAAATTTAATAAATTTTTTAATTAAAATCACAAATATTTTAAGTGATATAAATTTTTTATTTTTTTTCTGTGTCAGTCTTTTTAAAAACATTATTGCAAGCTCACTAAAGTAAGTAGGAAATATATTAAATAAAAAAGGTGCACAGGTGCATTTATCAGCAGAGTATGTGAATGTTCGAAAATTCATAATGGCACTGCATCTGATGCTCAACGCTTTCGTAAAATCATTACAGCAAATGTCAGATATTCGAAAATCGAAACGAAAAGCATATGCTGCGCAAACAAATCTAATGTTCACGCTTGAGTTTTAACACAGGTTTAAGCAAAATGTTGATTAATTAAATTATAGCCGTTCACATTACATTTAAGATGATTAATATGACAGTTGATTAAGAAAAAAGCACAACAAACAAATTTATAATTCTTTAAAGTATTAAAAATGTATAAAAATACTTTAATAAAGTTATCAGAAGATTATTTTAAACATGAAGCAACCAGTGAAATGCGCATAGGAATAGCTTATCCCATCAACAATAAATTTCAAGTGTTTTTATCAATAATAAAAACTGGGAATTTAGCACGAATAACAAAATCTTTTGAAATTTAAACATGAAATTGTGAAAATTTGTGAATAATTTAATGACAAAATTAGTTAAAACATTACAAAGAAATCGTGGCCGGTTGTAGACGTAATGGGTATGTTAAAGGCTCAGTTAGCCAGGAGTAACAGTAACAGTAACCTAACCGTACAAAAGTAAGACCAATCTATTTCTTACAGATTGAGACGTAACATCTTCCTGCTTACTATAATCGTTCTAATTGTTTAACATACAACAAAATGAAGCAGCTGATTTGCAACGTTACTGTTACTCCCGGCTAACTAAGCCTAAATGGTGGCTGATTCTATATTAAACTCAGGTTGAAGTATGTTTAGAGGATTCTATGTGATGATTTAGTTGTAATCATATCAATTTGAAGTGATTAACAAATCACTGTAATGTATGGGTAATCATCTTGATTTTGATGTTATTAGAGCTTAATTACGACCGAGGTGCTTAAACGCTATCAAAAACCCAAGTGTGAACATAGTATAAAACACGCAGCACAAAAATGACTGATGCATATTGTGTTATAAATGCAAGCGAACTGCGAAAAAAACACAAACTTTGCCATCAGCTTACTTGTATCATCATCTCAAACTTATAACGGATGCGCATCCGAAACAGAGGAGTGATCCATTTCCAAATAAGCCCTCTTTTCTTATTAAGAGCTACGAAAATGCCTTAAGCTAAATTGCTACTCTTCCTAAACTTACTTTCTATAACCATTTGAACTCCTTAAAAAATAATATTTTTAACTTAAATTAAAAATTCTAGCTTTTTTATGCAAGTTTTATTAAAATAAAAAAAAATCTACTTGATTTAGCTTTTAATTAAAATATCACAAGAAAATTCCCAAAAGTCACATGTTGGTTTCAAAGCAATTTTTTTTTAATTCTGTTTTTTTTTTCTTTACATTAACTTCCTTGCATGCCGCATCCGTTGTAACGTCAGCATAATTTTAAGTAGTAAAAAATGCAATTTGCCAGTAAAACAACGTTGTCAAAATTTTCTTTTACATTTTACATTCTAAAAACAGGGGGTTTTCTTCATATTTCTTTCAAGCTCGTATGCTGCAGTTCTAATAAAATACATTGTATTTTATTTTCTCTTATGACATATAAATTTCTGTAGAGTTTGAAATGAGTAACTGTTATATTCTTTTTTTTTAGTTACAAAAGAGATTAACTGCAAATAGTTTGAAAAAGATTTTATAGTTTATTTTTTGTAGAGTTGAGGAATGAACTTTTTGAGTTAACTTGTGATTAAAATGTTAAAAAATATATTTAAAGCCATTTTAACTTTTTTGTGCTCAGACTATAATCGAAATATTATATCTATTGCTTTACAATATAAAATCAATATTTATACCCTACACCACAAGTGGAATGTGGAGTGGAAGAGAATTTTCACCACAATTTGCAATGATATCAAGCTAAAATAAAATTGAGTTTACCATTTCATACATTTCTTGTGGAGAGGGTATTGTGTGTTTGGGCTGATGTTTGAAACAAATCGGATGTCAGCCCGTCTTAGTGGATGGCCGGCTGGTAGGTTGGTCCATGTAAACTTTGTGTGTAAAGTACAGGTCACAATTTTACGCAAATTTGGTACATGGGGTCTACTAATTGGTACAAGAACCAAGCCTATTGAAAGTGGTGAAGCTTTTTTTCCCGAATAGTGTCATTATGCCCATAAACCATATTATTATGCGGCTATTTAGATAAATTTAAATCAGCATTCAAAAGATTATTGAATTCTTTAAATTATCTTACCAAATGAAATCTGTACCTCAGTTCCGGAACTATTTTAATTAAAGTTTTTTTATCGTTACTAAACGAGAAATCTCGGTTACTTTAACGAATTTGTTATTCTCTATTTTAAACAAACAAATATTTTTGTTTAGAAATGTTAACAAAAAATATCAGTAAAAATATAAGAACGTCAAAGTTAAAATTTTTTAAAATTGATAAAAATTATTAATTCATAGGGAAAAACTTCGAGGTGCCAGAGCCATTCTAGCACAACATTCTGCTCTTTCTTTTTATACCTACACTACTGTATGTGAAGAGGATATTATGTGTTTGTGCTAATGTGTGTAACACATTAAAATATAGGTTCTGGACCCACCTTTTAGTATACCGATTGAATCCATCTAACGAGGTCCTTTTATCAGGCTGTCTGGGTGTCCATCCAAGATAAACTTGTGCGCAAATAACAAGTCGAATTTTGGAAATAAATTTATCAATTTTTACACATAAGCGTTTATTGTAACAAGATCGAATCCTTTTCAAAAGTGGTTATTTATTTTTCATAGACCACATGCAAACTTCTTTTCGGAAAAGGGTTTTGTGCCCAATACATATCTTGCTTTATAGACATTTGGTTTTAATTAGGTCCAAAAATATTTAGTTGCAACTTTCATAAATCAGCAGACCAAATTTAATTAGAATCGGTCAATATTTGCCCACAGCTCCCATATGAATACACTTATAACAGCTTCTATGTTATCTCATAGTAATCATAGTTATAGAAGTATATATCTAGACATACTCTTTTTGGCGGAAACATGATCGTCCAAATACCATAATGTAATGTAATCTTTACTTTATATTTTAAATCTGTTAACAATTCATTTATTATCGTTATTATTTAACAAGAACTTTTTTTGTGTCGTAAGCTTCCGACATTGTTTGCCGATAAAAATTGTTAAAATTTAAAATTTTAAAATGTTAAAAGTTCTTAACGATAATTGTCGTTAGCTAACGAATTTTGACTACTTAACGACAATTTTTTGTCGTTAAAAAGTTACACAATTTCGGCACTGAAGCAAATTAGCTTTTTCAAAAATTTTGAATAAATATTTTTTAAAAATTATTGCCAAAAATATTTAAGAAAATAGCAAAATGTGTTTTTATTGAGATTTTTAAATTAAGCTTGGAGCTGCTTCCAGCGCAGCAGGTAATAGAGGTAATAGAGAAACGCAAGAATTTCGCTTACGAAACACATTAATTTTGTATTACGAGTTGCCACTTCGAATCAAAACCTTTTCGACACATAGAGCGCTTTATTCAGCGTATATACAAATTGTTGCATGAAACGATCAGCTTTACATACAGAATTTCTTGTTCTTACCGTTTTTCTTATATATGCTCCCTTACAAGCCCGCTTGTAATATTTTTTTTTAAGTTTTTAAGAATTCGTTCACTTATTTCACTGGAACCTTGCATGTCTTTTAGCGAAGCGCACTAATGTTCGCTTACTTTTTAAAATATTTTTATTAGTGCTTCGCAAAACGAGAAAATTTTTTATTGCGTGAAAATAAAAAAAAGTTTTATTTATTTTGTTATCAATTTAATTTTATTAATTTCATTTACCTTAATTTTTAGAATACATACATTAAAAAAAATTTAGTTAAATGTGACTGAATTCTTTAGCGAACTTGTAAAGATAATATGCTTATTTTAAGGGTACTTCGGAGAAAAAAGCAATAAAACTTTCAAAGTACGAACTGGAAAAAGATCTTAATTGTAATATAGTTATGTTCTCTCACTCCGCTTTTAAACTTTTAAGTTTTAGCAATTTAAAAAATCGTTTCCTTTACCTACAACCCTTTTAAAACTTAGCTTATGCACTTTTATGTTTAAACGTTTTTAACCTCTTGCAAAAAACCCCTATTTACACCACTTGTAAAACTGTGAAAAATGCCGGAAATAGCTGTAGTGTTTAAAAAATACTCACACATGCTCAACTTTACTACATCAATTATAGACAGACAAAAATTTTTTCACACTTTATTTTCTTTACATTGTTCTCTTTGGTTTTGGTGCAACAGACAAATGTGTGATTGTAAAAAAGCAAACAACAAAATTTTTTGGTTTTTATACTTCAAAATATACTCGAATTTATGCTGAAAAAGTAAAAAAATATGCAATGCAACATAATATGATTTTTTGCGAGTTCTTGAGTACATGGTTTATGTCAAAGAAAATTGACTATAACAGAAAGAAGCTTTTTCGAACCAAAATTATACTTTATATGTTAAATTCCGTACGTGTAAAGTTACAAGAACTAAATAAACACATTTCTTTCTAAGACAATTACAGAGTTAGGTTTTTTTCTTTTTCTTTCTGTTCAATGTTTTAACTAGGCCATAGGAAAACGATTCTATCAAAGGAATACAAAAAATATTCTTTTATTTTCGTGCGTCTCAAGTTACAACAAGAAACTTTAAACTTTCTAACTCACACAATCACAGAGTTAGGTTTCTATAGACGCTAAAATAGGGGTTGACCTTTTCTTTCTGTTCTTGTTGTTTTATATGGTGCATTCAATCTTACATATCAGTATGAATTTTTCTTTGTGCTATATTTTATTAAAAATTATTTATTTAACGTAAGGGCTCTTCACTGCCATGTGGTATGTTTTTTCTTTAAAGACTGGCAAAAATAGATTTTTATTTCGTACATGGCTGTGTCTTGTTTATTAATCACTTTCGCTGATTATATTGAAATGTTTAGAAATTTTCTCTAGTTTACTGTAGCGTATAGTTTTAATAAGAATATACTTTTGTTACTCATACGCCTTAGTAGTTAAATAAAATCACCTGAAGTTACATACAGTGTTCGAAAATAAAGACTAAATATCGCTTCTTACCCTACGTTTCCACATGCAAGTAATTACTTGCAAGTAGTGTATACGTATTATCAACGAAATATCGAGGAAACAGACAATTGATTGAAAGAATAACAAAATCATTTATATTAAATTTTGTATTCCCACGAAAATTATTTTGAAAATTTTTAACATATTTTGTTTAATACAACCATAAATTTGTCACCATTAACAAAATTATGGTTGAATTAGTCCTTCAACAAGTAACCACAACCATATTATGGTTGCCTATAAACATGTTATGGCTAAATATGACAATAATTTGTTTATAAATTAACAATAGTATTTTCCTCTTTTCGAAAAGCAACATGCTATGGTTGAAAACCAACCATGCTTTTACAAGTGTTAGACATGTTTAAGATATTTTTAACCATACCATGTTCGGAGGCAACCATAATATGGTTGTAGCTTCTTAATATATGCCTAATTTAACCATTTTATGGTTGTCGGTAACAATAATATCGTTAAACTAAACATAATATGTTTAAAATTTCCTTTAAAAATTGTTTTGTTGGAGGTGACAATATTTAAACATATTTTTTCTCTGGGTGCCTATTAATAAGAAGAAGTACTTACCCTTGAGATACTTGATAACAGACTCCATTTGAAACTATTAAATAAAGTTTTTTAGCAAAAGTGTTGACTAAAAACTCCGATGCATTTTCCTATGGCATGCTGATTAAAACGTATTGTACATTGGCCAGCGGTAATAAGTCGTCACTCTTTGGTATGGTTATAAACGCAATTTCATGTGTGTTCTTATTTTCTATTTATAATTGCCTTCTACACACGCAAAGAAAAAACATGGTTGTGGGAAACATATTCTAAGAGCAACATATTATGATAAGATTCATGATTGTAGTCACCATATTACGATTGTTATTAAATCATATTATGACCAAATATGTTCGTAATATTACATCATAATATTTTTCCCTTAACCATATTGTTATCCTGTTAATCATAAAACGGTTAGAAGTTATAATATTACTGTCATGGTAATCATAATAAGATAAGAAGTAATCATATTGTTGTGATGGTAACCATAATAAGTTAAGAAGTAATCATATTACTGTCATGGCAATCATAATAAATTTAGAAGTAATCATATATTGTCATGGCAATCATAATTAGTTTAGAAGTAATCATATTATTGTCATGATAAACATAATAAGTTTAGAAGTAATCATGATATTGTCATGACAATCATAATAAGTTTAGAAGTAATCATATTATTGTCATGACAATCATAATAAGTTAAGAAGTAATCATATTATGATGCATAGTGATATGAACTGTTATACATAAATTTTTTACATCATAATATGATACAACTTTAAACATAATATTTTTATTGGGAAAAAATACTTATGATAAAATAAAAAACATAATATAGTTACTGTAATCTTTTTGTCGTAGGTCGCAATTATTTATAAATTATTTTATGGAGTTTTCATTATTTTTCTCTTAAAATAACACAAAACTTACCAGTAATGGTTAATATTTTGCACCAATATTTCACAAATTTTTCCACCACTTTAAGATTATTAAAATTTTTTAGCAAAGATATTTTAATTTGTGACACTACAACCCTTTTTTAATGTTTTTTCTTTATTTTTTTTTAATTTCTTGTTTATTTTAATGGTTATTTTGTTATTTCTTTTTTAATATTTTTCTTTATTTTTTTTTAATTTCTTGTTTATTTTAATGGTTATTTTTTTATTATTTAGCCACTCACTAACAAATAATTCGATATGTTTATGTAAAACACGACACAACTGATACAAAATTATTTTACAAATGGCGATACCAAAATATTATTAGAGTAACGATATTTTGATTGCATCTTAAACTTATTATGATAAATGTATATAAAGTTATCATGTTATGGCTGTGAGTAATATAATATGTTTTGAAAGTTATCATAATTTAGTTGTTAGAAAAATAATTATTTTTCGGTTAACAATACTCAAATTTATAATTGCGATAAACATTAATATGTTTACAGTAACTATAATATTGCTGATATTTAATAAAAATAACAATTATTTGTGTACAACAACAATATATTGTTACAATAAACACAGTGTGGTTGCCGTAACCATGCCCAACCATATTTTTTCTCTGCGTGCAATAATTGAATATTTCTTTTTAACTGTTTTATTTTCTAAATATGTCTTCTTCGTCCAGAGCCTTGCAATTTATTACACAACACGCTTTCATTGATGTTAAATTTCGAAAAACAAGAATTAAATCTTAACTTTAAAAATATATTCTTAATTTCAAGAAAACGATCTTAAAATTAGGATTACTTTCTTAATTTCTAGAATTCATTCTTAAAATTTAGAATTTATGCTTGAATTTGAGAATGTTAATCTTCATGGCAAAACTTCAGGATTGAAATCTAAAGATTTCTGCAATCTTAATTCAAGAATTTTGTTTTTAAATTTAGATGATCAATTTTCTCTTAGTGTAAGTTCAGCTTCAACTGACTTACGCCATGTTGCACGTGGGTGCCCTCTTTTTCTAAAGCCTTGTGGGTTCCATTGAAAGCTGATCTTAGCAATATCTGTATTTTCCTTTCAAAGCTTATGTCCAATCCACCTCCACTTTCTACGCCTGATCTCAACATCAATTGTATCCATCCCACAGATATTAAGCAAATCTTGGTTATTTATACGAATTTGCAAAAATATTTTCAGTATACGTCTTATGCGTATAACACTAGAGTTTAAAATTCTTATTTTATGCTTCTTAGATATTTGTGATGATCTCCATACTCTTCTAAGAGAAGCGGTTAACAACCGTCATCAGCATCTGCTTCGCCGTCTGTACTTATTATGTTTTCCAAGTAGCCTAAACTCAATCACGTCTTCAATGATGTTTCCATTAACAACTATGTGAGTATAATTATCGGTTAATATCGTCATTATTTTTTGTCTTAAGCGAGCTTTACAATGAGCATCATGATATAACATTCGGTAAATAGTGATGATTTTGTACGGAATGTTGTTAAGACAGGTCGAGATAGCATTCCGATCAATCGTATCAAAAGTCTACAAAAATTAGGAAAAGTGGGTTATTCCATTCAGTTGTCTGTTCTACAATTTTTTTTTGGCCTATACTTGACCGGTTACGCATAAAACCTGTTTATTGTTAACGTAAACAGGATTCTATGACAGAAGATATGCGATCTAAAATGATGAACGCTAAAATCTTTTTTTGATTGCATTTTGATGTGTTATTTTGCGCCAATTTCTGCATTCGCTAAGGTCACCCTTTTTAGAGATTGTCAAAATGACACCTTCCTTCTAATCCGCTGGGATATTGTTAAGGCTTGAGCAAATTTGAACAACTCTGGCGGAATGTTATCTAGTCCTGCGAATTTATTATTCTAGAGTTTTGCAATGGCGTTTGTACAATCTGAAAGGGATGGCGCTGTTGATTGTATGTCTTCTCTTGGGATTGTACGGAATGATGTTTCTATAGGTTGTACAGGATGGCCCAAAATTACCGAATTTGTAAAGAAGACTTGGGGAATTTAAAATGGGGCAGTACTCAATTGAACAACGTGCCCAAATTGTTGAGCTAAAAAGGAGAAGAAAATTATAATTTTATTCATAATTTAATTATGAGCGACGAAGTCCATTTCCAATTAAGTAGTTTCGTTCATAAGCAAAACTGCAGGATATGGGCTACGGAAAATCCAAGAGTAGTTCAACAGCGAGAAATACACCCACCTTAGTGTACGGTTTGGTGCGGTGTTTTATCGGAAAGGATAATTGGTCCTTGTATTTTTTGAAAATGAACACGTGGTCGGCGTTTCCGTAAATGGCGTCAGATATCGGACAATGTTGGAAAATTATTTAAGGCCAGCCGTCGAAAACCATCCGCCAATATGGTTCCAACAAGATGGAGCTACAGCGCACACTGCAAGGAACTTAATGGCTCTTTTACGGGACATCTTTCGTGAACGAATTATTTCGCGTACAAGTGATTTTAATTGGCCTCCGCGTTCACCGGATTAAACCGCCCCAGACCGTTTTCTTTGGGGTTATTTCACAGAAAAAGTCTACATTAATAAGCATAGAACCATCCAGCAATTAAAAAGAATTATACGCGACGAAATAAACAACATAACACCTGAAGTTTTGCGAAAGGTTATGGAAAATGTGTTGGAAAGAGCACGAATTTGCGAAGCACCACTTAGCTACCTGACTGCGCTGTACACTGCACTTGTATCCCGCCGTGAAGCAGCATTATCTGCTGCGGTCCCTATATTATATTAATACCGCCATTTATCATGGCGGACTGATTTTTTTACTATTTTTTCAGCGTAGCTCTGCTGAATCGTTTGAAGCTTGCAACTTTGTTTTAAACCTTTTCCTTTCGGCGATTGCGATCCACGAGGCATCACTAATCCAAGGCTTTACGTTGTGTTTTCTGATGCCAAGAATATCTTTTGCACTTTCATGACAAGAGATAACCATATTTGACCAGTTATTTGTCGGGTTCTGGTTAAGCTTGGAACATAGGTGATTGGAAAATGCTGGAGCTAACGAAGGCTGCAGGATGCCGGTGTACATTGAATTTGCTGTGAGATTTTTTATCGTGATAAAAAGCTTTGGGGTGAAGTTTGATTACACCAATTAGGAGTTGGTGGTCACTATAAATATCACCTTTTGTAAATGTCCTTACGTTCAAGAGATAGTCTAAACATTTAAAAAAGACATATTATGGTCCCTGCAATGGCAATAAACAAACTTTTGTTGTTTTAAACAAAACTTTTATCACGATTGATAATATTTGGTTTCTATTTAACAATAAAGTGTTTACCTCCCTTGAAACTTCAAATATGGTTGAATTTAACAATAAATTGTTTAAATAAAATAAGGCTACAACCATACACTTAAACATATTATGGTAACCTTAACCATATAATTATCACGGCAACCATATTATGGTTAAATTCATCCATCTAAAAGCTATAACCATATTATGGTTGCTTCCGAACATGTTATGGTTATATTTTAATAACAATAATATGTTTGAAATAACAACATTTTAAAACATTGTATGTTTAACTTTAAATTTTAAATAATATGTTTAAATAGCAACAACATTCTGGTCGTTTGCATTTTACTTGGTTTGATTAAAATTCTCATTCAATTTATTTTAATTGTTGATTAAAATACATAAATTTACGTAGAATCAAATAGTAAAAAGAAAAAAAGGTAATGATGGTCGTCACAGGCTGTAAAATGAATTAAAGGAGATTTTTTATAAAAGTGGAACACGACACTTATAAGGAATAAAAAATTAAACAAAATTATAATTTGACACTACAAACAAATAAAAAATATGGATGAAATAAATAACCATAATATGATTAACATTGACCATATGAAAAAAATTCAAGGAAATTTTGACCATATTATGTTAAATTTTAAACACAATATGGTTAGTTATGATCATTATTATGGTTAAAATTAACCAAAATATGGTTTATTATGACCATATTATGGTTGATTTCGGGGACATTTTTTTTGATTTTAACCATACCATGGTCATAGTTAAACATAATATGGTAAACTGCAAACATAAACATTGTTAAAATCCAACTATAGTATGTTGCTCTTAGAACATGGTTACCTCCAACCATATTTTTTTTCTACATGTGCTAATTAGGAAATGATCGATTTGGTTGCGCGTCGTTATATATATAACTAGCTGACCCGGTCCACGTTGCTGACCCTAAGCAAACAGTAGTGTTGTATTACCACACGATTTAAATTAAACATTTAACGAAATTTACGGCCTTTAAAATAAAAATCCATGGAATACCTTTCATTAAGTTTTTTTTACAAAATAACTTACATATGGTGTAGATATGGGCTCAATCAAAATGTTTTTTGTTTTTTTTTTATTTGGTGAAAGAGCCGTTTTCTGATTTTAGGTAAATCGGAAAAAGCGGGCGGGGCAAAATTTTCTTTCCGTAAAAACCTAAGTTAAACCATGGCGATCATTTTGAAGAAAAAATCGCCCAAATCGGTCAAGTCGTTCTCCAGTTATGCGCTTAATAGAAAAAGTGGGCGTAAAAGTAGGCGTGGTAAATTTTCTTTCGATGAAAACTTAAAGTTGATTAATACGAAGATTTGAAAGAAAAATTAGTCAACTCGATGGAGCCGTTTTCTGATTTTAGGTAAATCGAAAAAAGTAAGCGTAAAAATGGGGCAAAAGTATCCTATGTCCGTCTCCTGGCTCTAAGCTACCTCCCTACCAATTTTCAGCCAAATCTGTTCTGCCGTTCTTGAGTTATAAGTGGTGTAACTAACACGACTTTCTTTTATATATATAGATAATGGATGTCGCGGTGAGGAAATTTCGTGCCACCGATAAATAATTGGTGTGTAGCACATAGTTCCACCAGTCGTTGACCGTTGTTGTTGCGCGTAGTCCCTTAACCTTGATTACCCATTACGAAGCGCAAATTTGTGTTGTCTGTATCAACCTTGGCATTCATATCTTCTAAAATTATCTTGATGTCAATTTTCCTTGCTCGAGCAATTTCGATATTCAGTTGTTCATAAAAAGCATTTTTCGTGTCATCGTCATTCATTTCATTGGGGGCCTAGCACTGAAAAATAACAATGTTGCGCTATTTCGTTGTAAAACGGGCCATAATAAGTCTGTTAGGGATGGGCTTATATTCGATCAAAGAGCTTTTAATGCTGCCTATCAACAGGATTTAACCACCGTTTGTGTGGCTGTTGTCGTTGCCGGTGTACATGAAGTGATGCCCTGATGTAGTATGGGATTCTCCTTGTCCTTTCCATCTTACTTCGCTAAGGCCGAGTATGTCCATACGGTATGTTCCATTTCTTTACAGACTTGCTTCAGACGGGATGATTCTCTTATAGTTCGTACGTTCTAGATTCCGATTCTTGTCCTTGTTCGATAGCAAATTGGTTATGCCATTAATTCCGTTCCATTATTTAATATGATTTGTGTTGTTTCGTTAATAAGTAATTAGAATGGGCAACTGATTAGGCCTCTGCAGTCGATCCTAGTACTGTAGATGTCAATAACTTCTAGGCAGGTAAGCCGTTAAAACGATAATGAGTAGATCTTCAGTGACGGCATGACCATGGCTGTCACCTAATTACCTGAGACGCATCGTACTTTAAGTGTCACTCAGGCTACTCAATGCCGATCACCTTCTCCTAGAAGACATCACCAGGAAATACTTGGTATTACACCGGATGTCGTGAGCTGAACGGGGATCGCTTCTTGCTATTCTCAAGAAATTATCTTTCAGAAATACTTATGTTGCAACACATTGGCTTCATTTCATATTTAAAAATTGAAAAGAATTATGCAATTTGAAATGCTTCTGTTAAAAAATAGTGGGGAAGATGCTCTCTTCACTAATAATAATATGTAGCAGTATAGCAAAGTGTACATTTTGCGCATCAATGCTGTACAACACTAAACAAAAAATTAACAAGTTTGCAACAAGTGGTAATGGCACCTTACAAAATAATTGATTTTGTTGTATACTGTTAAAAACTCTATAATAGCAAAAACTCTATTGTTATCAATCACATTTTTGTTCACTCAATACAAATGCATACATATACGAATTTATTAAATAACCACCTGTTGGAATTGTTCATACTTTTAACACTTTGTAAAAATATTACGGCAAGAAAGTCCAAACATGAATATAGTAAATTTAGACATTTAATATTTTATAATTGTAATTTTAAGGTTTTTTATAGATTATTTTGTACTTAAAAATAAAAGTTTATTACGATTTTTTCTTCAAGGTTGTCTTTAACCCTCGGTCTTACACATGCTTGGAATTTCACATTCGTAAAGCATGAGGCTAGCCGGACCCAAGAAATTTTTCAATATACTTAATTGCAACGTAGTCATAACTCAAAAATTTGGAGCTACTTTAGCATACTTATCTAAATGTAAAAAAGACAGTGTTGTTTGCATTTAAACCTAAACTGAAGTTATGGCAAAATATATTTTTAAAAATGTGTATAAAAAGGTACATTTTGAACAATTTAATCGCATTTTGCCAAGTTTAATTTTTTTTTTGTGAGATATGAATATGTTGCAATAAAGGAGCGATAATGTACTAATAAAGTGCCCTCACAAGCGCAGCTGTTGCAGTGATTTTCTTCGTGGTGTGGCGTTTAGTGTCTTTTTTCGTTTATTTACATTTTTTAATAAGGCATTTTGACATTTGCCGTCTCAATTATAGCAACAAAATGCCTGCTGTTTTTTCTATTGTTGCATGTTGTAGCATTGAGGTCCTTTTACTCAGCAAAAACTTGGTAATGACTTGCGATTACTGAACAAATTACTTTTCAATGACTACTTCATACCATCTGCATTACATAGAAGTAGTTTTGTAATGGCTGACATATAATCTGATACATAAGTAATAAAATGCATCTAAGGCTTAATCTATTTCAAATCTAATACAAATTGATTTTAAATATTTGTTGTTACAATTTTTTTTTTTTTGTTATAAATAAAAACAATTTGTAATAAATTTGAATATGAAAAATTTACAGGGGTGTGCTGGAAATCGGAAACGTAAAACACAAGAATTTTAAAAGTCAGTTTTTAATAAGATTTCTGTAATATACGAATTTTATGACAAATATTAAAGAAATATTTCTCTATTAAATAGAATTTTATAATAAAAATTAAAAAAATTTTATTAAAAGTGTATTAAAACCAACATCCAAAATCTAGCATTTTGAGTTGTCGATTCCCAGAATACCCCTGCATATCGACTTTGAATTCATATCGTTCTCAAGGTTATTGGGCATGAATATGGCTGACTTCATAAACGCAGTATTGCAATGCAACACCAAAAGGAATATTTTACTCCCTTTTTGTAAGAGAATGTGGTAATGACTTATTTAACTCCCTATTTGTAAGCGAGGGTGGTAAGTACTTGCCTCCAATGACATCACCGTGTTAAAATAATGAGTTTAAATGCCAATGTACAAGTAGTGTAGAGCCGTTATATTAGCTTTTTAACTCATTACTTTGCAATGTAAGTTTTTGCTGGGATACTTATACATTTTGAAAGGAGCCATATGCATATTATTCATACATATATACATATACATATATATCAAAATATTTCTAAAAACAGAAAGGTGAACGGTTCTGATTCAAGGTCGTACTACCTGCATGCGCCATCGAGTCAGCAATATTCTTTCCATGTATGCTCCTGTGTCCAGGGAATCTAAGGGTACAACAATTTAAATTTCAAAGATTTCCAAAGCAGTGGGGTCTGTGGTTTTACTGGGCTTCGAAAGTTATTCTGTTATTTGCAATACATATACAAACATACATACATAAAAAATATGTATGTACATTGGATTTTACGTTATCTTAAGTTTTTTTTAAATATCTTCACATTGAATTACGAAAAAAATTTTCACTGATCAAACAATTTTCGTTTATATGTATGTTTAAAAGTCTTTTGGTCGTTATTTTATTTTATTATCCTCATTTAAAAATACATTTTTGCGAAAAAAAAATTACGCCAAAAACAAGAAAGAAGCAAAAACAAATATAAAGAAAATATTCCTCATAATTAGGTGCTACGTGCAACAATAGACTGTATTTTTCATATTTCCCTTTCGTATTTTTTGAGTTTTTTATATTGTCTGAACAACATTCAAAGTTAAAATGAGAGTAATAATCGCAATTGTGGTGTATATTCATCACGCCAGTATGCAATATTTTAAACATTTACGAGAGGAAAAAAAAACTGAGTGAGTTTTAAAAAAGAAACAAAAAAAAAAGTTAAATGTGAAATATTTAAGCTGCATTTACTTGTAGAATTTTGATGGGGGGTTCCGCCTAAATTTTTATTTATTCTCTGGGGAATTATGTAAAATGGTGTTAAGGCTTAAGTTTACTTATAACAATAACATTAGCTAGCAGTTTAAACAGAAAACATAATGTGTTTTGTTTTAAGTTTCTGCCGTCAAAGTTTCATTATTTCTTGTACAATATTTTAAGCAAACTTTTTCTTTTGTTTGTTTACCATTTGCTTATGAGCAAAAATAAATAAAATAGAAATTTTTTTGTAACTCGAATCTAATAAAGTTATATATTATTTGCTGTTAAAGCTAAAATTTTAAAAAATGTACCAGCGAACGAATACACAAAAATTAAACTTGTTAAAAGTGCAAAAAGGATTTTTTTTTAAACCACATAAAAGTTTTGTTTTATTATTCTTTTTCTTCTACTCTGAAAATTTAGCTTAAATACATTGTTAGAAAGAATGAAAGATTTCCATTAATCGTGTTATATTTTTGTTGTTTATTTTCATCAT
The DNA here is from genome assembly GCA_949318255.1 of Pollenia labialis. NCBI lineage: Eukaryota > Metazoa > Arthropoda > Insecta > Diptera > Polleniidae > Pollenia > Pollenia labialis. The sequence continues at coordinate 117,670,671 of OX439142.1, forward strand.
GTTTTTTCTTTTAGCACTAAAATTTTCTTATCTTTTACTTCGCACTCTATATATTTTTGTTCTTTTTTTTTTATTAAAGATTTATATTCGTTGACTATTTGCTGTAGAAGAAAGTACATGAAAAGTTATGGTTTGTGCTGTGCAAAAAGTTTCAACAGTTATTTTTTTCACTTTTGTTTCTATGTTTCTGAACAGTGACAAAAGTGTTTTTAAAAAAGTTTTAAAACAAAAATTGCAGGGACATTGTGTTCTTTTGAAATAATAATAAAATATACTTTTTAACAACTTTATTGAATACTTGACGTAAACTTCTAATTTGGATAAAACTAAAATTGATTAATTTCCTTCTTCTTTCCCCTTTGTGAGATGTTAAAAGTTTTACCTGAAATCTAAAAACCTGCTTGAAAAATCATTATCTTAAATATTCAAATAATTCCTATTTTTTTCTTGTTTTCTTTCATCTTTAACCCAGAAAGAAACAGGCTTATTAATTTTAAGTAAATTTTGTAGAGATTTTATTTTCTTTTTTTTTCATTTTGGTATAGAGTTGTAGTGTGTGCTTATAAACTACTATTTACTGAGGAATAAATTAAGGTAAAGCCCATGTTGCAACAGCTACTTAGAAAATGTATGTCAGACATATGCAGACTTTAAACATCCGACTACAAGCATGTTCATGCTATACATACACATGCATCTGTCTATAAACAAAATGACTAAAATTTTTCCACATACACCTGCATAAATTTAGTGTAAAGTATAGAAAAATGTTCTTGTTTCATCTATGTTGCTGTTTTCGTTCTTTCGTTCAACATAAAAAAGCAGAAATTTACAAACAAATATTTCTACGTGCATATTTAGAAATATAAATATGCATTTTCTGTATGTACTTTTTCTTGTGTTTATGGGTCTCGTACAAGCACATATCCTCAAATGCTCTAGAAAATAAGTGTCTGCCAGGTACCTAGAAGTTCGTGAGGTTACTGCTATTTAAACAATATTTATAGAAAATATTTATAGGAGATTTAAAAAAAATTAACTATTCATAGGAAATTTCTCAAAAAAACTTGCCATTTATAGGATATTTTTTAAGATGTTTACATTTAAAGAATATTGTCAAAAATTTGCTATTAAGAGGAAATTTTTTTAAAAAGTTTGCTATTTGAAGGAATTTTTCCAAGTAATTAAAACAATTTGCTTTATTTATAAAAAAAAATTAAAAAAAGCTAGATATTTATAGAAAATAAACTCGGAGACCAATGCGGTCCATTGTAAATCCCTTCAATAATAGAATGAGAAAAGTAATGAAAAGAAGTATGAGGTGGATAGAACTAAGAAGGTCTAAGAAAGTTAGAATCAACAGAAACAACCACACTATTTCCCTGACAAACCCCAGTAGATCAGCCGGATTACATCCAGCGATGCACCCCAATTCGTCGTAAATCTATCTCCTAACCACGTCTGTCTGAGACCCTGCATCCTAGGACAAGGGCACAATACATGCTCGATCGTCTCCATCTCTTCATAATCATCGCACAGCCTGCAGAAGTCCGGTATGGTGTTGTCCCATTTGCCCGTAAAAGCCCTAACAGGACAATGACCCGTCAGTAACCCTATTACTGTTCTTAGACCATCCCTGTCTATTCCCAGTAGAACCCTGGTTGCCCCCGCGACCAATCTGGGTCATAGTGCCCTAGACACCCTGCAATTTGTTCTATTCCTCCAGGATCGGTGAACGTCCTCACGGAATTTCTCCCATATCACCCCAGAGTAGTCCCTTACCACTAAGTCCATGAGGGAACTCATGGTCCCTAAGAGCATTCCTACACCGAGCGACCAGGCACGATCGCACCGTGTAATTTGTCAATGCCCTACATTTCATTGTAACTTGTTTATTATAAATACGTACATACATGCTTAAGCCTGGTACTCTGTTCAAAATTTCACGTGAAATGCTGTCAAAACGCATATAAAAAAAACTTGTGCGGAATATCTATGAAATAATGTTGTAAGCTGCACTTATTTCACGTGGAATTTTAAGCAAAAGTAAAAAAGTAACAACTGATTATTAAATAAGAAACAAAAAATTAAAATAACACAACCGGTAACAGTTTTTTATCCATATTTATATTCTTTTTTATTAAAAATTTAAAAAAAAAAATAATTTTTAGTTAAATACATGTGCGGTTTGTTTACATACGCAGAACAATGTCGCATACTTTGCAGGACTAAAAACGTCAAATTGTACAAACTCGCATGAAAGGTAACATTGATACATGTCAAAATTTTCGTGTGAAATAATTAATGTTGCTCAACATTTTTCACAAATTTGAACAGAGTACCAGGCTTTAGGTATGAAACTTTCAAATAGTGTCTATTTTAAACAAAAAATACAATGTAAGAAAATTCTGTATCTCGAAGTCTCCATAAATCGAAGTTTTTTTTGGGTTAATGGTGATTCGAGCTATGGAAGTTCGACCTAATATATTAATCTTTAAAAAGAATTTAATATTTATTTGAACATTTTCAAAAATTTGCTATTTATAGGAAACTTTTCAAAAAATTAGCTATTTATAGAAAATATTTTTCGGCTAATTGTATATGTAAATAGGAAAAATTAAAAAAAAATTAGCTTTTTGTAGGAAGTTTTTTCAACAATATGCTTTAAAAAAAAGAAATTTTTCAAAAAATCTGCTTTTTATAGGCAATTTTTCAAAAATGTTGCGATTTACAGGAAATTGTGCAAAAAATAAGCCATTTATAGGAATCTATTAAGATGTTTGCTATTTACAGGGTAATCCCACAAAAGTTTCCAAACACATATCCAATCACTCACTCACATACATACATGTACTTGATAAGTTTTGTATGCACATTTAATTTTAATGTAAAGTTTATTTATGTTTGTATGTGTTTTATGTTGCGATATACATCATTATAACACATAAGTTGTACATATGTATGAACATAAGTATGTGTGTTTGACTACATCAACAATATTCAACCTGATTTTTTGAAATTTTTCTGCTATAGTTTTTTTATACTTTGTAAAACAAATTTTCTTTTTTCTACATGACTGTGTTTTATACTCCTTGTACATTAAACAAAATGTAAATTAGTTGATTCCAAGTGTATGATTAAATACATGAAGAGAATTAAGAAAAAAAAAAATTAGGTATTTCTATTTCAGTTTTATATAAATGAAACTATTAAATCAAAACATTTCATGTTCTTTTGTTTATATACAAATTATATACTAAAACATTTTGCACACAACTTAATTTGCTTTTTTCGCTTTGTGTCTGGTTGCATAGACCGTAAATGTGTTAAATAAAAATTAAATTTGTTTGAATCGGTCGGCATTAGTAATGCGAAAAAATTGCTAAAATATTGTTTGCCTAATAATATTTGCTTACTTGCAGATTTTAGACTGTAATAAGCAAAAAGATTATTTAACTTTTTTTTTAAGAAATGTTTCATTAATTAAGCTACTTTGTTCACACCTATCAAATATTGGTCGTCCTTCGCGTAACCACTAGTTTTATTACAGTTGGCTTCTGCACAACGTTTTTTACATTATGTGATTATCTTCCTTCAAACAAAGTTCAGTAAGCCAATAGAAATTGTTAAAAAAAGAAGCTAAAGTTTGATTTATATACTGGGAGGTTACCGCGTATTTCGATTTGAAAGAAATCATATACGGATTCGAACAATTTGTATTGTTTCGATTTTCGTTATATTTGTTCCGAATAAACAGACGTTTTTTATACTTTATTAAAAACAAAAAATCCCTTTTCTTACAGTCACTCTCTATTACGAACAAAAAAATTTCATCAAATTTCCCATTTTTTTAAAATACAAGCTCTGTCATCGTTTCGAACGATTGCGAAAATTGTAATACACAGTACAAATTGTTCGAACTCGTAAATTATTTCTTTCGAATCGAAATACGCAGTAACCCTCCTGGTCACGCTTTTTTGTTTTTCTTTGTGAAATATTTGTTAGGTCTGAAAATACCTTTATGCCCGTAATTTCTACGAAAAGAAATCTAGCTGTGTATAAAAATCTATGGTGTAAAACCCGATGTTTTTTAAAAGATGGCTGAAGGTAAGAACACGCAGGCCAAATAAAAGTTCAATTTGGTAAAAATAACTGTTAACAACGAACACGACCAGATTTCTTTTTGTAAAAATTACGGGCATTAGTCAGATTAAATATAAGTTTTTCTGAAGCTTTTATTAGAAGATGACTTAAGTGTTATTTTTAAGAGTTAGACTTTTGGAGAGGGCTTATAAATTGGCTATTTTTGTTTCAGTTATTTTTTTTATAAACAATTACTCTAAACCAACATCGATACAGTAGGTCTGCGCAAGTCGCCAGATAATCATTTGGTTTAACTGTGTTAAAAGTTGCTTAAATTTTTTTATGTGTTTATTTAAGGTTATGTTTTTGGGTTTTGCCAATAATATTTACAGAACGCTGTTTTCCTCATGTTTTCCCTAAAGGCTAGTTAACACTATCTCACAAGTCTTACGTAATCCATAATACTTTGAGAGATAGAAATCTAATGAGTTTTACGTATTACTTGAGATTTTGACATATATTAATACAAAGTATAATAGTGTAAACTAGCCTTTAGTAGTAGTAAGATCTTGAAAATGGCGAGAAATTTCGCACAAACAACAAAAACAGTGTACCATACATCCCAAAATTAACGGAGACAAAAACACTAAAGAACTTGATCACAGAAAAAACAACAACAATTGCACATAAATCAAACAAGACACTAAGGCATTTGTTTACAAATAACAAAACCAAACTGGACATATGTAAAATAGATAATGTAGTTTATGAAATAAAATGTGACGGAAACGAAAGGGAAAGGTGTAATAAGGTTTACATTGGAACAACAAAAAGAAGGTTAGAGAAGAGAATTAATGAACACAAAACAGACGTCAAAAAAGGAAAAATAGCGACGGCACTATCTCTGCATGTAAAAGAGTGCAATCACAACATGGACTTCGACAATATAAAAATATTAGACAGAGAGCGGAGAGAGAACAAACGTTACACTCTCGAAAGCTTACGAATCCAGGAGAAAATCAAAAATACAATGAACACGAAAGAAGACAAGGACAATACAAAACTGCAATACTCCGCTGCAATAGTTAATGATTATAATTAGTTATCGTTCTGTGATATTTACATTAAGTTTGACTTTTATTCGGTGTTTGTGTTGTATTTTACTTATTAATTATTTATTTATTTCTGTGTCGTGTAGTCCAGTTTTTAATATTAAATAGTTAAAAAGTGCAATACAAATGTAAAACCCTAATTTGTAAGTTAAGCTGTGATATTTTTAAAGTTCATAAATTTATTATAATTATTATCTAATTGTCTAGATTTTCATGGAATAAAAATAACCCCTGATGAAGTTCGAAAAAAGCGAACGAAACGTTGGGAAAAGAAAATAAGTTAACCATAAATGTTTTTTAATTACATTTGGTAAAAAAACGATTGATCATATTAGCCCGTGAGGAAAACAAAAACCTCAATAAAAATGCCTGTTGATTTTTGTATTGCTCTATTGTTGTAGTTGTGAGCAGACCTATTAGATATACCTTGTTTTAAACTTGATTTTTTTATAAGAAATTTTGTCAAATTTTTATATCTGTTGGAAATTTCCCAGGAACCTGTGAATATGTTCTCCAAAATTTACTATTTGTTGGAATGTTCCTCAAAAATGTTCTTTTTATGGGAGTTTCTTCCATATTTTCTAATTAAATATATTTATAGGAATTATTGCTAAATGTTAACTATACACCAATACCTCACTTTGCGTCGGGGTTACGTTCAAAAAAAGCGCGAAGCAAATTGAATTATGATTATCTTTAGCAAACCATGTAAAGATAGGTTTCAGGGTTACGAAAATTCTACATTTTAAAAAGAAAATTGAGCAAAGTTAAAAAAACAAAAATAATATAAAATTATATTACATTTCTAGTTTTCAAAATTTGCTAGTTATACGAAAAACTTTGCTAGTTACAGTGTTGCCAATGTAGCCATTTAGTGGCTAGATTTATCAATTTTTCAACCTGTTTAGCCATTAAAAAATTAGTTTAGCTGTTTGCATGTTTTCTTTTAAATTTAAATAATTTTTTATTTTATTATAAAAATTCATAAAAGTAAAATAAACATGTTTAACAATTAAAACGCCTTTAATTTAAATCACGACTTTTACAAATGTTGATGATAAGACAGCTTTTAAAATAAAAGAGCTGCATTCCAATATTGAATTTATAAAATGGATCAACACAAACATCGGTGTTTCTTTCTGGTTGCAAGTATTTCAATTAAGAGATGCAGGCTATTTTTTTTTTAAAATTGCAAAATTGACTATAAAGTTGGTCTCATTTCCATGGTCTAATGCTTGATTAGAGAGGGTAGTTTGACAAGTAAACATTGTTAAAAATAATTTTAGAAATAGGTTACATTTAGCAACCGTTAATTCGATTTTATCAATTAGGTAAATATGTTTGCCATAACAATAAAATATTTATACCAACACCACAATAGTGGAGAGGCTACTATGCGTTTGCGTTGATGTTTGTAACACCTTAAAATATTAGTCCTAAGCCCACATTTACGTAAACCGATAGACTCAGCATTACTTTCTGAGTCGAATTAACGATGTTTGTCCGGCTGGCTGGCTGTCCATGTAAGTCTTGTGCGCAAAGTACATGTCGCTTTTTAGCAGATAATTTAATAAAATTTTGTACACAGGTTCTAATGTGGTGTACTTTCTTACATGTTTTTTATTGTAGATCTGAAGCCGTATTCTGTAATTCGCTTAGCTAAAGCTAAATCTCGATCGCTAAAATGCCTTAGAGAACACAAAATTGAACAATTTTAGCGATGAAATTAATAGCTTAAGTCGCGGCGAATTAAATTTGTATGGCAATGCCAAATTTAACAATGCACGTTACAGTAATGCATTCGAAGCCAAAAATCGCTAAATCAACTTTTTAGATTTTTAGCGATAGAGATTAAGCTTTAGCGAATTACAGAATACGCACACAGTGGATTTGGATTGAGCGGACCACATTTCTTTAAAAGCAACATTCAGTTCTTAATCTACAAAAAGCTTGTTCCCTTGTGTTATCTTTAACGTATCCCAGAAAATGATTATATGTTTTAAGGAAGTATTCTTTTTTATAGAAATTAAATAACAATTATCAAATATTTAAACGATCACAAAAGATTCGACCATTTTATCAGTTAGAGGGGAATTTTCATATATGAATGCTATGTAAATATGCTAACATTTCTAAACAATTTGTTTTTATAGCTTGAACTCACTTGAGGGATATTAAAAGATTTGACGTCATGAACGGAGGCTAGAACCTCAGTTAGTGTACGGGATCTGCTACACTTTAATTATTGTAAGTTTGTTTTGTATAATTATTTCCAATTCATATTCAATTAAACGCGCTTTTTCGTAACAATTATAATTTATTTTAATAAAATTATCTGAAAAAGTCATTTAAAATTTAAAAATACGTACATGATTGCAAAGTAACTTAATCATCTCACGCATCTTTTAAAAGTAAAAAAAAGTTAAAAATTTATAAATTTTATTATATACCTTTGAAAAGATTTTTGCTTTATAAGCTAAAGAAAAATATGTATAAGTGGAGAAATGACACAAAAGTTTTGCAAATTTAATATTTTATTTTCAATTTGTTATTTTATTACATTTAAAACAAAAACCCTTATTGTTTAATAATTCCTTATTTTCGCACAATATTCAAAAGTAAAAAAGTCAAAGTTAAGAAAAAACCCCACAACTCAATGACTTGCTTTAAAAACACCCTGAGAAAACTCAAAATGAATTTCTTTTAGAATTTAACAAGGTTGGCAACCGATACCGTTATTAATACTGTCAAGCTTTAACACCTTTTAAAATAATACGGATACCAAAAAAAAAAAATAGTTTAATACCGTTATTGATACCGATACAGAAATTCCTTTTGGTTTTTAACAAACACATTTTTCATTAGCACAATTGTTGAAAATTTTAATTTGTTTCTACTCTGAAAAGAAAACATATATAAATTTCGAATGTAAAACAGTTTTACAAAGTTGTAAAGTCATATTTCTTCAAATAATTCCAAGAAATTAGTGGTTTTCGGGAAAATATTTAATTATGGCAACTTTAATGCTGATTAAATTGTAAATAAGTTGTGTTATGAAATAGAACTAAGCCGTTAGGCAGAAAGGTATTAAGTCAAAAAAAACGCATTTTAAGTTTTTGATTAGCTTTAATTCAATTTGTTTCTATTTTGACTGGATTAAATCAGTTAAGTCTGGAACAACGGAAAGTGAAAGTGTCTATAGATTTTATAATTTTCCTTTGCCTATAAAGGCTTGCAACCGTAGAAACATGTTTTCATATTGAAATCTTCTTAATAAAACTTAGAAAGAGGCTTTCATACGATTCTGCAAATGCTTATTCTGAACTAAAATCCTATTTTAACAGAAATATTTTGTAATAATTTGTTTGAATATTTTAACTTTTTTGCTTTTATATAAATGCTGTAGCAATAAATGCGTAAGACTCTTTGTTAAGTTTTATAGGTGGCTTTTAAAAATGTACTCCGTATTTAATATAATCATCAGTTCTCTGCGGTTATAGTTTTTTAAGTTTTTATTCGTAAATATTCCTAATGTCACAGATCGGAAGTTTTTATTATTCCAAATGTTATTGTACATTGAAAAAAGATAATCAAAAAGTAATTTTGAAATTTTGCCCTTGTGTACTTTTGAACATGAAGATCTTAAGGTGCCATTAAGCACTTTTTCCTTTTTGGCAAAGAAATAAAAAAGTTGAACGCATTTATAAACTTATTTAATAGATCTCAGGAAATGTTATTTGTTCAAATAAATAAAATTAGATCGATTTGTACTGAGCGGGAATTCCCAGGATTCTAGGAAATTAAAAAATAAATCCAGCTTTCCCGTTAAATGAAAAGTCCGGGAACACTACAAGAAATATATATGACTGCTGTGCAGTGTTGCCAATTTAGCCATTTAGTGGCCATTAGTTAGCCATTTTTTTAGAAATTTTTCAACTTGTTTAGCCATTAAATTTTTTTGCCGGTTTTCTTTTAAAAGAATAATTTTTATTTTATTATAAAAAATAATAAAAGTAAAATGAAAATGTTTAACAATTAAAACGCCTTTAATTTAAGTCACGACTTTTACAAATGTTGAAATCGTTTATAGATGATGAAACATTTTTCAAAATAAAGGAACAGTATTCCAATATTAAATTTATAAAATGGATCAACACAAACATCGGTGTTTCTTTCTGGTTGCAAGTATTTCAATGAATAGATGCAGGTGGCAACACATTTTATTAGAAATTTCAGAATTGACTATAAACTTGCTCTCACTTTCATGGTATAATGCTGAAGTAGTAGCTGAGTAAATATCGTTTAAAGTAATTTGAGAAATAGGTTGCATTAAGCAATCGTTAATCCGATTTTATGAATTAGGTAAATATTTTTACCATAACAATGAAACAACTTTCAAAATAAAGGAACAGTATTCCAATATTAAATTTATAAAATGGATCAACACAAACATCGGTGTTTCTTTCTGGTTGCAAGTATTTCAATTAAGAGATGCAGGTGGCAACAAATTTTTTTAGAAATTTCAGAATTGACTATAAACTTGATCTCACTTTCATGGTCTAATGCTGAAGTAGTAGCCAAGTAAATATCGTTTAAAGTAATTTGAGAAATAGGTTGCATTAAGCAATCGTTAATTCGATTTTATGAATTAGGTAAATATTTTTACCATAACAATAAAGTATTTATACCAACACCACAAAAGAAGAGAGGGTACTTTGTGCTGATGTTTGTAACACCTTAAAATATTGGTAGCACATTGTAGCACAACGGGAACTAATAAGTGGACCCACATGAACTGTGCTCGATCACGGCTGCCAATGGAACCTAACCTAACCTTAAATATTGGACCGATGCACACATTTACGTATACCGACTGACTCAGAATCACTTTTTGAGTCGAATTAACGTAAATAACTTTAAATTAATTATTTCTGTTTTGTTATTGAATTTTAATGTGTTTTTATTTAAAAAAAGGTTTTAGCCATTTTTTACCCCATTTTTAGGAATTTTTTCCGTAAATTTAGCCATTTTTGGTCACCAAGTTTTGGCAACACTGCTGCTGTGGGTAACCGCTTATTATTTAGATTTTTACTGTATAGTTATCACGAACCAATGAAAACGATATGACTTAATAGCACACCTTGTGAGTCTCCCCAAATATTTAAAAGAAAATTCCTTTGAAAAGATGCCACCATGTAAAACGGAGTCATCTAAGTCGTTTAGACCTCTTCCATATTTTTGTTTCACATTCTTGTTTAGTTTAGTTAACTTTATTGTAAAACCGATGTACCTTTACCGTTAAAAACGTTTCTGTACCAATACCGAAATAATAAAAACACCGATACCGAAATCATAAATGTTTTAAAGTGAATGCAGAAATTCGTTTCGTTTGCCAACCTTGGAATTTAATCATTTTTCTTTTACTATTTTGACGTGCCTGTCAGTATTGTATTTTGACATAAAAGAAACAAAGGAAAACCGGATTAAGAGAAATGTAAAAGTGTCCTTAATGGCTTACAACAATTTTTTTGGCACTTTAAATTTTGTAGTTAGATTACACATAAAGGACTTACTTTTATTCAATAACAATAAAATGTTCTTAACAAATTGATGCCAAAAATGTCAACAACACTAGAAATATAAATCTTTTGGAATAATGTTAAAGTAAATTTTTTTAAAGATTATTAAAACATTTTAAGGGGTTTTTAGAGAACAATAGCAACGAAAATTAAAAAAAAATCCAAAGAAAACAAATAAATCTATAAACAAATGTATGTATGTAGAAGGAAAGAAGGAACCATATGAAGATCATAAATTCTTCATAACAAAAAAAATATTTCTTCGAGCTGTCCCCACCTGAATTCATGGCACAAACAGAAGTTATACACCCAGTCACACCATAGTCACTTCCAACAAAACTCATTTTGACGAACATTTTAAAATTTAAGATTAATTTAACCATATTATTGTCACCGGCAACAATATTAAGGTTAAATTAGTCCTCCATCGAGAAGCCACAGCCTTATTATGGCCGTATGAATAAGCTTTGAGAAACTACAGATTAAAAAAAATTTCATGCAAAAACACGATCGAAAATATCACACTTTTCCTTATAAACATTAAGGTTTCACTTGATTAAAACTGTCCCTACAAATTAACATACATTAGAATATGTCTTATTTATTTACGTACAGTGAAACTTTGATACAACGAATCTAAAGAGGATCGAAAAATACTTCGTTTTAGCCATAGATTCGTTGTACATATGTTCAGATCAAAATTTGAATGTGTACAAAAAAAAATTTGTTGTTCTACACTTGTGCCTGGCAAGCTTGTTTTTTTTTCAACAGGACTTAAAATGTTATTTTGCTCTATAGTGACTTCAATATATATTGGCTTTTGCAGAGGTACTTCGCTATATAGAGGCTTTATTTATTTGCTTAAAATTCAATTTTGTTTTTTTTCTCACTTCTTTGTATAAAGGCATTTGAATAAATACTTCGATATATAGAGGCTTAATAGCTTAAAATTTCTTTGTATTTGCTTTAAGAATAAAAAACTTTGTAATAAAAATGGGTTTTCTGAGGACTAAGCAAAAAATATCTATATCGAAGTTTCACTGTATGATACTTTTTTGTTTCTTCTTTATACTAATCAAAATAAATGCATTTATTTTAAATGCTAACATGTGTTTTTATTTAAAATATACATTTTGCTTGGTATTTTCAAAAGCTTCCAAATCGAAAATAAAGCATAAACGATTTTAACGCAATAACCTAAATTTCTATTGGTTGCAGTAATCGAGGTTGTACTGTATTTGTTATTTCGGTATCGGGTTTTTGTATATTGGTATGTGTATGCCGGTACGGAAATGTTTATACCGGTATAGCCAAACCAAGCAAGAATCTGATTTTCGTATGATGACTTTACATGGAACTTGTGGTAAATTATAAGCAAAGCTATTAATAATATTTCTGGTAAAATAAAACGAGTTTTTTCAGTGCATTTCCAAGCTAATTATAACTTCGTTTCTTGCATATTATTGCGTAAAAAAATTTAATAAATTTTATTAATTCAATATATCGTTATAGTTAATTTATACGTTAAAAAGAGAAACTTAGTGTTGGTTGGGCCTTTCCATTTTGACGTGTCGTGATATTTGTACCACAAAATGTAAAAAAAATTAAATGAAGAAGTCAAATTACAAAACTGAATAAAACTGCGAATTGAGCAAGATGTTTTGTATAAAACCTTTTTTAGTAAACTTTGGACTAATACAGATTTATTTTTCAAGCTATAAAAATTATAAGTCTTTGCTCGATTAAAGGTAAATATGGGCATTTTCAGCGAAAAGTCTACTTTTTTTAATGTAACGCCAGATTGCAAATAACGTTGTATTTTCGGACCATTTTGTTCAATCGTTATCCCTTTTGTTACTAAATGTAGAGCTAGTTGCGCTTTACATCAAAATATAAAAAAGTAAACTTTGTACCACAAGAACATATAAAATGTTTCGAGAAACAATTTAAAAAACTTCGAGCGTTACGTTACAAAAAGAACACTTTTCGCTGGAAATGCTCATATATAATTTTTTAGGAAAGTTTGTTCACAACCTGGTCCATAACTCTCCCATACCACTTAGAATAGCTAGAGACAATTGACGCTCGAAATAACGTACCTGAAACAAACAAAAAAGAAATCAAAATGATTTAATATTAAGGATAATTTTATTCTAATTTTATTAAATTTTCGATAAACTTAAATGCCAAATTTTGCCATAATCGGATTGTTGTAAATTTTCCAATAAAAGTATTTGATTAACAATTTAAGTAATATTTAGTCACCATAAAATTCATTTTAAGTTATTTTAAATTAATATTTTTATGCCATTAAATCTTTTTTTAATGTTTTCAATTACCTTAAAACTTTATAATTGTTGTACTTATTAAGTTTTTTGTGTTTGTTTTACTTAAATTACGTAAAATAATATAAATGTTTATTTAAGGTTTTAAACAAACACACATACAAACATACCAATTTAACCTTGTGTTTTTGCTAAATTTAATTTGTATTTTATATACCTGTTTATACGTCCTCCTATTTACTTACTGGCAAACGAAGAGTTTGTGTACTGAATGTAGGACACGTGCCATAAAACTGTATATTCGTATGTCTGTATGAAACTACAAAACACATACATTGATATAATTAATGGTCTGAAAAATACATTAAGTACTGAAAATTTACATTTATTACAAAGAAAATGTGCAATAAAAAAAAAAACAGCAAAAGAACTAACGACCCACTATTAAGTAGAATAAAAGTATGAATTATAAAATATTAGCTATCACAAATTATTACCTGCTGTTAAAAAAAATATATTTAAAATAAAAAAAATGCAAAGGTAAATTAGAAAGTTAATTTAGTAGCCAATTAATTTTTTTGCTTGTAGGTCAAGAACGAATTGAACATGCCATGAAAGCGTATTCAGAAAGGATAACCCGATTTTTTAATAGACTTTTTTATGCCTTTTTCTGTTTTTAATAGATTTTTTTTTAATAGCAGGTTTATGTCGAAGCAAATAAAAAAAATTACTCATATATTCATATTTATTCTAGAAACATTTAAAATTGCTTTTTAGGGTTGTTATAACTTATAAATTTGTTTAGCTTTTTATTTTACTATTTTAAACGCTTTTTACAATTTTAAAAGGTTTCCATTTTGTAAATGATTATTTCTCATAAAGCGTAGCTTTAGTTAATAATGTATGTTAATTATTAGTATCTTTTTACTAGAGTTTTTCTTTTGCCGGACTTTTTCATTTCCCGGGAAAGTGGGATTTATTTTTCAATTTCCCGGAATCCCGATCGATGCTTAATATTATGTAATTCAATTTGTTTAAACAAATAGCACATCCTAAGATCAATCAAATAAGTTTTTAAATGCATTCAACTTTTTTTTCTGTGGCAAAAAGGAAAAAGTTTACAACATATTTCTTTTAATAAAGGATTTTAGTTCATAACATGCATTTACAGAATCATTTGAATACCTATTTCTAATTTGTATCCAGAAGATTTCAGTGAGAAAACAGGTTTCCTTTCTACGGATGTTTGCCTTTATAGTAAAAGGAACATTATATAATCTCTAGACACTTTCAGTTATCCTAGCATTTCCTTTAAAACTTGTAATTTCTTTCAAAAAAAAAAAATTTTTTCTTCGAATCGAATAATCGTTTTTTTATTAACTTTTGTCATCATCTCTTACATATTTTTGTCCGAAAAATCTTTTATACAGCTGCTCTGCAAACAAAATCATTCAATTTGTTTAAGCAAGTGGGATCAACTTTTTTCGTTTTTATAAAATAAATCTGAGTCTTTAAACAAATTAAAATTTCTGTAAATTTTTACTCTTCTTCTTTTAAAATTTCAGAGCATTAAACATTGCCTTACTTATCGGATATCTTAAGTCAGAAACTGCAGTTTTTCGTTACGTTGAATTGAAGAACATTTATTTGGTGTTTTTCGTAGACCTTTTTTTCTAAGAGAAAATAGAAACGATTAGAAGCATTTGTTCTAAACTGATTTAAACCTAACAAAAGAGCATAAAAAATTTAATTAAAGCCCAAAATGCGTTTTTTTGACTTAAGACTCTTTTGCGTAACGGTTCAGATCTAATTAATGACACAACTTATTTACAATTATATCAGCACCAAAGTTGCCATAATTAAATTCAAAAAAATCCCAGGAATTTCCTCACAATTTCCGGGCATTTTTCCCCCGAAAAATTTACGGGATCCCGGGAAATCCCGTATGAAAAACACTACTTTTTACAAAAAGAATATAATTTAAAAAAAATACAAATAAAAATCTTAATGGTAAAATAATCTTTTTTAAAACGTTAACGGCATAACACAAATGAACAATTAACTTCTCTTTAACCAATATTTATTGCTGCACTCACAATATTCTGTACGTAAAATTAACTGAATTTGTAATATAAAATAAATGAAAATTCATTTAAAACCCGGTCTACTTATAATAATTATTTTTCATTTATTTTTAACGAAAAGTTCTTTTAATTTTAACTGTCAAAAATTCAACCCCATGTTCCGTAAAAACAAAGAAATATTCAGTTGTTTTATTAGATTCAGTAACTTTCGATTACTCCACAAAAAAAACCGAATTTCTAAAAAAACAACAGACCTGTCCCGCTTGTTTTTCTTATGAGAGAGAGAACATTATTGTTTACTTACCCTGTTACACACGCTTGTTTTACTTTTGTTGAACTAACCTCGTTCGTTTACAGAAGAACTCACAATCATAAGATACCAGCAGCATGACCGATATGGTTCGCAATTATTTTACTTTAAAAATTTGATGTATTTAACTAAATCATTTTAACAAATAGAAAATGGGAATTTGTTATCCAAAACAAGCACATCGTCTTTTAAAGATAAGTTAAAACTAATTTTTGGTAATATAAAGTTATATAAATACCGGTTTCTAGATATAAAAATATCTATTTTGTAAGACGCCCACTTCTCTAATCACGTCCACATTCTGTCGGATGTTGTGTATTGATAACAGCGTTGCCAATCCATGTTTAATTACACATATTGTGTGGAATTTTCACTTGCCCATGTGTATTTAGTTCCATGTGTGTGTAATTTTAATTTAATTTCTACTTTCCATTAATTTTCGACAGCCAAGATTTGCTTTTAGAAGTTTAAGTTTTGGTAATTTCTTTCAGTTTCCATCACAATTAAACTTAAAACCCTGACTCTTTTCACTTTCCAAAACATGTTCTCTTTCCCTCTCAACAATAAACATAAAATATGTGAAAGTAGTCTTTCATGGCGTGAACCCAGACTATTGCCATATGTCCATGTGGAGAGCGCAAAAAATACTGTGCATTATTTAAATGATTTAATACCAACAGCGAATGTGTACGACTCAGCAAGTTTAATGGTATGAAAGCAAGAGTGTGTATTTTATATTGTTCATAAACTGAAAATTTTTTACAATCACACAAAGCCGTTCTCTGATGTTCATCCAGCTCTTTCTTACTACAGCAATTGCATTTAATTGCAAATATGGCCCTCCATTTCTTATAGTTCGAAAACTATGCATAAGCTTTTTTATATTAAATCTTTTTTTATCAAGTTTAATGTCTCAAACTTTTATTTTAGAGACCTCTTTTCTAAATAAAAGAAACGATATGTTTGTATGAAATATCACTCAATTTGCTTTGCTAAAGAAGGGTTATTTTAAGAAATATACAAACAAATATGCAAAAACATTATTAAAACTTAAACAAAACACCAACAGTAAACAGTGAGTTTATCTCTCCTAACATTCCCCTACATTAGGTTGGATTTTTCCGACTCAAATTGTAGTTGTAAGTGGGTATTAAGAAAAAATTTAAAAACAAATTCCATAATTTTATTGTTTTCGTAAAAAAAAATTTACCATTTCACTTTTTTTTTTGCTAGTGAAAAATGTTAGCAAGTGTTCACCCTTCTGGTAAAGCTAATTCGGGTGCGCTGAATTTAGTGGTGATAGCCGTGTTTAAATGTTTACGCTCGTATTCGCGATATTCGCTATTAAAATTTTCAATACTAAAGTACCATAAAACGAATTTAATATACTTTTTGGATCATTGTATAGTTTTAATAAACCCAACTCCGATAGACTCATCATCGGGTAAGATCGAGTCAAAAACACTTTCTGAGTCGATCTAACGATGTCCGTCCAGCTGGCTAGCAGCTGACTGTCCATTTTAACTTGTGCGCAACATACAGGTCGCAGTTTTGAAGATAATTTTTTGAAATTTGGTACGAAGGTTCTAATTGGAATTTAATTGTTCATTAATTTCTCCCAATACAATTTCAACTGGCTTGCTGCAAGTTTAAATTTTATCCCCTTTACTGTACTCCATTTATACTTCGGACTTTTCTCCCCCTCTTACATGACGGTTGCATACTACGCAGATGATACAGCTTTAATTACATCAAGCTAACTCACAAAGGCAATGTTAAAGAAAATGGAAAAAAGGGTTTTGCTGCCTGCAGAATGTATTTTTATAAGTGCAAAATTAAAATTAGCCCTAATAAAACTCAATCCATCATATTTCCCTACAACAACTCTCCCAAGTGATTACCAAGTTGTCAGCTAAGTTTTGAAAACGAGAACCCAACTTTTCAAAATGATGTCAAATATCTAGAGGTATGCGACTAGAAAAGAAACTTAATTTTTCAAGGCGCATTCACGAAACTTGCAAAAAAACTTTAAAAACTATCCGAGCCCTGTGGCCTATAATAACAAAACGCTCTTCGCTTTGCATAGATAATTAAAAGTATATTAAGACCAACTTTGACATATGCCTACCCATTTGGTATAAAACGGCAAAAACTCATCTAAAGAACTTCCCATGAAAATTATTTTGATAATAAGTTCAGATTATTCAAACCAAATGTATAACGATGATACATAACAAACACTGGATACACTCTACGCAGCTTCCTCACAAACGAAACTGGATATGTGAGAATAGACTACTTCATAAAGAGACTGAATAACAAATATTACGAAAAAGTAGAAAATTCGTCTTATCAACTGATAACCTTGTAGGGGTATGAAAATACTTTGTTATATTATACAAAAATTTAATTTTAATTTTGATATACATACATAATAAGTTTTTTTAATCATTTAAGTTTTCTATACTTTTTTGTTTCTTTAAGATTTTGATTATTCATAAATAAATTTTCAACTATTAAATTTGATATTCATTTAAATAAATTGTTTACCATTGATTATTGCTAATTGAAATATCAAAAGATTTTTATTTTAATACTAAATATATGAATATTAATTCATCTATAAAGCTAATGTAGAGAGTCGGTCTAAGGGTAGCTTTAAAACAAAAATCACCAAACTGAAAATGACATGTATGTATTTTCCTAACTATATTTGAATACCTTTCTTTTTGTCACACAAAGGTTTTCCTATTTTGCATTTAAAAATATCAGTATATAAAGTAACTCAATATCTGTGATTAACAATATAATTCGCTGTGATATCTATAGATAAAATTTACAAAGATGTAAATATGTAATCAAATAATGAATTTTAAAAATGAAAAAAGCAACCTTAAAATAAGTATAAATAATATATCGTGGGCTTATAACCAATACCCGCCATACAACCAATGACATTTTAATGGCAACTTGTTCATTGATGCCAGCTTTATCTCTAACAAAAATTTCAGACAAAAAAAAATTATATAAGTCCTATCAACCGCGTGATACGTAACAACAATAAGCTTGCGACTGTTTTGCTATTGCTTTTACTTTTAGTTGTCCGTATGATTTTCTTTTACTTTCGTGTTAAAGAAAGCACAAGCTCATCGATCCACGTTTAGTTCTAAAAGAACCGATGGTAAGATACACTTAAAATAATATTTCCAGAAATTTGACAAAGTGGAAAGCCATTACTGTCGTAAAGAAACGAATAAAATCTATATAACCGCAACATTTACCCTAAAGGCAGACATTAACCGAGACTACCTTGCATACTGTTCCGAGAAGTAAGTATCATCTGTTTAAATTTTTACCTTTTCGAAATTTTTTGAAGAGCAGAATTACGGTCTTTTTATGCCCCGCTAGGATCAATGCGATATGTGTGTCTCTTTTCATGCCAGACAAATAACGCCTGAACAATATAACTATCATATTTAAAAAAAAACAAGGTGCTCAAGACGAGAAGAATCTTGACAAAGTCGCGGTTAAAGAAGGAAAATGCCACGTTTTTACTATGGATGCTATTTTAACTTTAATGAAGAATACAATAACTTACCCAACAGAATTAAAAAAAATTACACAGGATTTACTGAACGAAAGCCTTTGCAAAGCTTCCAAACCAGCCTAGTAAATGGAAACATCTTCAAGGTTTGAAACCGGTTATACCACTGGAATATCATTACTTTTATGATAATTTAGTTGATGGATGGAGATGGAGTTAAAGTAATAAAAAGCAATGTAACAATGTCCAATTTGAACTACCTTTTTTTTAATTATATTTATTTTTTTTTTTGTTATTGTTTTGTTGTTGAATTCTTTTTTGTGAGAAAAACGTTAAGAAAACGCTTAATTTAATAAAATTACATATTAGAGCAAACAAACATATTCGTATTACTGTGCAATAACCGCTATTCGCCGTAAAAATATTTGAAGATTTCAGTTGCAATACCCGACATTTTTTTTTTATAAGGGTGAATCAGTAGTCATATTTAAAAATATTATAAAAAAAAAGATTAATTCATGCCTTAAGAATTTTGGAAAGAAACAATTGTTTCTCTCTCCTGATAAATTATATTTTTGCGGATGGCAGGTATTGAATATATGTAAGCCGTCGATATACATATCTGTGGCATTTTCACAAAACATCTTAAGTCGAGCAAAAATTTCTTAAAAAAAACCCGATGAAAAATCATTTTTATCAAATAATAAAATAAACCAAAATTGAGAAAAATTTCGTTTACAAAATTTTAAAAACGTAAGCAAAAATGATTTTTGAATGAAAATTCGTTTTATTTTTAAATTTCCAAAAATCTTAAAATCCACGTAATTAGAATATTTTTTTATTTATTTAATGTTGCCAGTCCAAAAATAAAAATCAATCCGTGAGGAAGTTGGAAAATTCGAACGAATCATAGGAAATACATTGAATTGAAATGAGATAAATTGTCTTTTATTTAATTTTTAATAAAAACGAAACCATTAAAAGCCTGTCTATAGGTGACTAAACCCTCGTCCATATGCGAAACATTTGAGTTTGTTAATGAAAGGGGAAAGACAAATAAAAAAGTGTACTTTGTTACGCGTACAAGCAGTTTTTATGAGTTTGTTATTAAAAGAAAGAGAAAGTGTTATTTATAGAAAGAGAGAAGTCATACAAAATGCTTAAATGCAGCAAAACATAAGTTTTGTATGATGGACACGAATGCAGTTTCAAAAGAGAGTTAAAGAAAGTTTCTGCAGCAAATGTTTCATAATGTGGAAGGTGACTAAACGAAATATTGAAAATAGAATCAAAAAAGTTTGATAAAAAAAAATGTTATAAGAGGAAATCTTGAAAAATTAAGCTTAAATCTAAAGCCAAGTTTCTGTATGCATTTCAAATAAATTTTATTCTTACTCCTGATAAAAATTTAATTTTAATTTGTTCTTCTCAGCCACTATACTAGTTATATTCTTTATAGTGTTCCCTGTTTTCCGGAACATTGTAGCCTTTCTGTATATATTTTATTATTTGGATTATTTGCAACTTAAGATTCTACAAACAATAAATATGTTTTAACCGCAAAAAAAATAATTAGATTAAAATTGACAATTTAAAGAGTTGTATTTTTTTTTTTTGCAATAAACTAAAGTATTTTCCTTCCACTTTAATTAAATAATATATTTTAAGTAACGACCTTGAAAATAAATTAGAGACACCCTCTGCTCTATAGAGAACTATAAAAATTAAAAGGTTTTTTTTTCATTTGTTTCACAACTTTCATATTAAAAACAATAAAAAACTTTCGTTTTATTATTTTGATTTGTTGTTGTTGATAGTTTTTTGTTTAATATAACCTTTGCATGTTGACATTTTAACCTTCTATATTCTAATGGCTTCAAGGTCAGTTATGTTTGAAATTAATGTTTGTTATCATGGCAAATTGGAGAGTGCTTTTGTGTGAGTATTTCTATACGTATGTTGGTGTCTACAGGTTTCTGGGCTTGTGTGTTTCTATGAATTTTGTATTGTGTAGTTAGTTACTACAACATGGCTTTTTAAACGGATACTTCATTCATGTCATTGATGGTTTGAGTATTCAATGTTTGGTGGTTTGTCTCGTGGGTTGTTAATTTGTTGGTAAGGTTATTCAATAGGTGTGTCTTGCCATTAACAAATTAACTTAAAGTTAAATAACCTTGTTTTTTACATACCCAGCAAGCATTTTCTATCGTAATCGAATATTTTAGGAATAATCTTCACGATCAAAATAACCGTATATGAGCTAATTTTTCGATCATAAATGACACTCTCGTTGTGAGAAATTTGTACCCTACTGATGAATAACCTCAAAGAATCATTTGTGATACAATTTTCTGATTTATTTTTGAGTATATGAATTAATCACATGTGAGTTCTTATTCAATCGCTCTATTGATACATAAGTCTTAAATTCAAAACATTAAGAAACCCATCAATAGTGATCAGAGAAGATTCATGTAGGTAATTTTTTCCAAGAAATTACACCCAAATGCTAGCTGGTATATTAATATTTCAACATATGAATGAATCTTATATGAATCCTTTTTCAAACGCTCATGTGACAAATCAGTTCTTAATCATCAAAAGTAATTTGAGAAGCTTTTTAGTATTTTCTCCGATAAAAGCAGCATAATTATGGCTTTTAATTATTCGAAACAGCTTTCTTTTGAAACAAACAAAAGTTATCGGTTTCTAGCAAAAAAAAAAGAAGAAAACATTTGCACTTACATTGATTTTCATAAATTGTCAATAATTTTTTGGCTTCTTTTTTAGCCAATATCAAAATATTAAGTAATCATTATTTGAACATATAGAATGAATCATATGTGAATCCTTTTTCAATCGTTCAAGTAATAAATCAGTTTTTAAAAGTGATCTGAAACGAATCATTTATGCGATCAAATTATCACCCAAATGCTAGCTGGGTACTACAAGCAGAAACATCAAAAACAAATAATATTTAGTGTTGAGAAAGTCAAGAGGAATATTAAGGGGTTTGTAAGCTAAAGCAGTCGTTTTGTTGTGGAGTTTTTCTATAAGGGTTTATGAAATGGCAAGGTAAAGTAAGTATTTTTTGCTGGTAACAGTTTTCCACATTGTTTTTGCAAGCATTTTCTGTTTGTAAGTTTTTCATATATGAATGTTCATTGTACATACTAAAAAAATGCTTCAATCTCATTATTAATCGTAGAATTTATTTCTTTTATTCTATATGGCTTTATATCCGTTTTATACGCTTTTTTCAACTATTTATTTTTTGCATGTTTTTATACACTTAAGCTTTTTGCTGACACTTAAGTGTTTTCTTTTTCAGTAATCTGGCCTGTGTTGTTCACTTTTTTGTATTTATAATAAATATTCGAATATATGTATGTATGTAGTGGGTTTTTATTGTAGGGTTTAAGTAGATTTTTCTGCTCAATAAATGCCATTAACCATTGGCACTTTATCACTTCACTTGTTCTGCTGAATGGCAGACAATAAATGGAAAATAAACTCTCTTAAAACTAACCAAAAATAAAAAATAAACAATAATAAAAATAATAAACGAATAAGCCAATATAAATGCCAACAGTACATAAACCAATACAATTCCACCACAACCATCAACATCATCATCATCCTCTTATCCCAACACAGGCACTTGAACCACACTCTTTTTATACTCTTTTTATTCTCATTTTTCTGTTTCCGTTTTTTTCCTCATTAAAATAAGGATAAAATGTCATACTACAACTTTGCAACATCATCATGATTTTTTTTCTTTCATTCAACATAATCAACTTAAAAGTAATAAATTTTTGTTTTATTCATCTCTATATTTTGAATCTCGTATTATTTTGAAAAGTTTTAAAACTTTATAGGAAAAGTTGCTTGTTTTTTATTTATGATAATTAAATTCTTGACAAAGTTGTTACCTTAAAAGGCAGAAATAATTTTTAGTTAATGTTTTACTTTCTACAAAAAAAAAAATGCTTTATTAAGAAGTAAAAAATCAAAACTCTTCAATGTTTAAGGAAATTCACAATTTTCTATGACAAAAATGGCCAGTTTGTACGTTCAGCGACGTATATCGAAAGTCCCATTTAGAAATACGAAATGTTATTGAGTTCGGAAAGCTTTTTTGATAAAAATCTTGTTTTGGTAAAGATCAGTTTTTAAAATGCTTATCCCCGTATTAATAGACGATTATTAAATTTAACAAATGTGTATTAAGAATAATTTTCATAGAATTCGTAAATTTAAAATATTTTCGGAATACGCCAGTAACTGTAACGTAACATTTCTTAAAATGTTACTAATCTTAACATTTTAAGTTATGTAAACGTAACGTAATGTTAACATTATAACAAATGTAATTAAGACAAATATGTGATAGATAATAAAAAGTAAAGAATAACGGTAATTATTCTTTACTTTGTACTAAAAACATATTTATCTCTTTCGAAGTTAGATAAATTAGTCTTTAAGAAGATATTGTAAAATACTGAAGTTAGTTAATGAAGAGACACTGAATTATTAACATCACAGTAACTGCTTGTTAATCCATTGAATTATCCTGTTTTGGTGAAAACTCGGCTTATGGAAAACAGTTCTTTTTTAATGAAGTTTTTGTGAGTCCAGCACCTGTATTCCGTAATTTGCTTAGCTAAAGCTAAATCTCCATCGCTAAAATACCTAAGAGAATACAAAATTTAAACATTTTAGCGATGAATTAAATGCTAAAATTGCGGCGAATTAAGTTGTTCTGGCATTGCCAAATTTAGCAATGCACGTTACAGTATTGCATTCATAGCCAATAATCGCTAAATCAACTTTGTAGATTTTTAGCGACAGAGGTTTAGCTTTAGCGAATTGCAGAATACGGCCACAGGTAACAATAATTTGTGAAAATTTTAAATAAAAGTTCCTTATTATCTAAGAAGCAGGAATAAGGTCAAAAAGATTATTTTTTCAAATCCTGAAAGAACTATCTATCCTGGTCGCAAAGCTTTACGTTTACAAAAAATATCTTCATAAACAGTATTTTGATTTTTTTAACTACATTTTCATAAAATCATATCGTTGCCTTCGTCGGAAAAAGTGAAAAGTCCTTTATTTTAAATTAATCAGGAGAGACAAAAAACTGTGGCATTTTTTTTTTGAGACTTTTTTGAAATCTGTAAATGCAGTTTTTTTCTTTAGTTCATCCTCTAAAATTACCAGTTGTCGTAGAATTTAAAATAAATTATTTGCGGACCTATAGGATTTTTTGGACTTAACACATTTGCTATTTGAAATTTCATTATTTTAGTAGGGATTTAGCATATTTTCCTTAAGTATGTTTTCTTTTATTTCTGGAATATTATTTAAGGAATTGTTCCTTATAAAGCATAATTCGTTACAACGCTGTAAATGTATTTGGTGTTTACAAGAATCTAGTTATCTTATTGGTGTTAAAAAAATAATAATTGGTAAACAACAAATAAGAATAAAAAGGACAAAAACATGAAAAAACAAAAATTTACTTTGGACTTCAATGAGAATTATTGACAAAAAGGACGAAAAGCAGAGGTAAAGGAAAAACATGTAAAATCAATTAAAAATGGATAATTATTCGAAAAAGCAAATTTCGATCTACCAAAAAGGTAAAAATACAATTTGGTTTAAGGATTGATGTTTGACTATTGACGTCAGCAGACGTCGATGGCTGCGAGTGTAAGACGGCAAATCCCTCTGAAGAGATCGAGCCGCCTGGGTTCGAATCTCAGGTCAGTCAAGAATGAATTATTATCAATAACAATTTTAATTAATTTTCATGTTGTAAAATTTCTTTCTTCATAAAAATAATTTAATGAAAATTAAATTTGGTAAACTTAAGCCTGATTGGAAAATTTGAAAATTTGGATTAAAAACCATAAATAGTTCAACAAAATTACCACAATACTAATTAAGAATAAGAATTATTAGTTAAAAAAAAATAAATAAATAATAATAAAAAGGTATACTTTTGCGGTATAGGGAACATCCAATTGCTTAAAATTATCCAATTGTAGTTATTTTTCTCAGAAGAGTCCATGCTAAAATTTCAAACCAAATTTATAATTAACAATGATTTCCCAGATACAATAAATAGTTACCTTCGGCGTTAAAAAACTGTATGATTATGATATTTTGCAATATTTTTTTATTTTTAAAATTCACAAGCCCGTATATAATTCGACTGAAGACAGTTAGTACTTAAGATTGAATTTATATGTGTGATTATAACAAGGACGAAAAAAATATTGAAAATAACCAAAATTCTCAATGTATGCAAAATCATTTAAAATTGTAATCACTTATAGTATAACGAATTATATGAAATGCAAAGTAGATATTTTATATTGAAGCTATTGCCAAATTGCTGTAATTCTTTATAATCCAACTTGAGAAGAAAAAGAGTTTATTATAAACAAAAAATATATTTTTACTTTCTTAAATTTTTTTTGGACTTAGCATATTTGCCTTCCCCTGCATTCTAGCAAGAAAAACAATATAATGGTATTATTTTTGCTTGTTAATTGTGTATTTTGAATTAAACTAGCATGCTACATCAAAATTTCATTTCGATGAAAAGTGGACTTAGCAATCGTAGTTCGCCTCCTAGTGGTGCATCCTGGGTAACGCTAAATGAACTACTGCGAATCGGAAGTCAAAAATTATGTTTTTTTTCAACTTTATCAGATGAAACCTCCTGGCTTATAAATACAAAAAAGAAAAAGAAGAAGAAAAACAAATAAAAACAAAAATATACAACCGAAAACGGTATTAACACACATTCGAACTAAGAACACAAGACAAATAAAAAAAAACTTTCCACAGAAATGGTGTGGGCCACAAAACCCATAGTAGCACATGTCCGCATATCTAAGGCAGATTCTGACAAACCATTTACTTGAAAGATTAACTCGGAACTTAAGGTACTAAGAAGTAATACATTTCCGAATAACTCTTACTACTATCCTTTCTCGGAAAGGGAAGTTTCTGAAGGCCTATCCAAAATTAAAAATAGCACAACAGCAGGAGTAGATTGAATCTACCCCTAGTTTATGAAACACAGTGGACCTCGTACTCAGATATGGCTTTCTAGATTCTACTCAGATATATTAACTCCGGTAACCTTCCTGGCGTATTCAAGAACTCGATAATCATAGCCCTGCTAAAGCCTAGCAAGAACCCAGAAGATCCATCCAGCTATGGTCCAAACGCCCTCCTTTCAGTTTGCCTTGAACTCTTTGAACGTTTAATTTTAAGACGCATTGAAGAGCACATTGAAAGGTAGATTCCACCTGAGCAGGCAGGTTATAGAAAGGGCCGCAGTTGTACCGACCACATCCTAGCCCTAACGAATTTCATTAAAAATGGTTATGATTAGAGTTCAAAAACAGCAGTTACATTTGTGGAAAAACATCGTATGGAAAAAGAGCCTCATCCGCAAACTATTGAAAGTTATCCCATGCAGTAGAATTTGCAACATTAGCCTAAATATGCTCAGCGATCGGCTTTTTAACGTATTCCCAAACGATATCCATAGTACCACCCGAAAGCCCAACAATGTATTACCACAGGGCAGGCGCGGATTCAGGGGGGGGGGGGGAAATAAGGAAATTTCCCCCCCCTAAATTATAAAAATATTTTTGGTTTATCTCGATAATACAAGAATTCCCAATAATAATATTTTTTTATATGCACAAAATTTTAGGAAATCCCAGCAAGGTTTTTTTTGTTTTTTTTAATTGAGTCTAACGAAATTTACAATAAGTATCCAAAACTTAATTCTAATAGTATTCAAATACTTATTATTCTACATTCAATCCCAGCAGGTGGCATCTATTTATATCCAAAGAATAAATGTTGACTTGAAAATGCGGTTGAATTATTAATAAGCCTTTATTATATGAATCAAAATTCTATTCGATAATTTTTGACGAAAACACAGATTTTTCGAGGAAAACCCAGATTTCCTTATCTTAAAGATATTTCAACATACAAGAAAAAATATTAAAAAAATTATAAAACAAGTTTTATTAAATATAATAATCCCAAGCGAAACGCAGTTTTAGCAAAGTATTTGGGAGCCAAACTCTCTACATTATGCGAGACAAGATGGTTGGATCGTCACGACTCAATTTTACACTTTGCAACTAGTGTACATCATATAGTAGAAGCTTTGGAAAAAATATCTGAGTAAAAAGGTAGAGAAACTTCATCAAAAGCCTTATATTAAGGAACTCGCTTAGTACTTTTGAATTGATTTACGGAATTAACATATTAAATGTGATACTTATTGTATCACAGCCGCTTAGTATCATTTTACACAAGCACGATATAGATCTTCAAAAAGGATCAAGCCTTATCAAAGCTAGAATCCCTGAAGAGAAAAGAAATAAAGCCGAAGAACTATTTAAAGCGATTTTTGAAAAAGTTAAAGTTATCTGCGTTCAAATCAAGGTTCAAATCACATTCAAAATGTTGAAGATTACTACCCAGTTGTAGGTTACATTCCTCTTTTTGCATTTATTTCAGAAAATCTCAAAACACGTTTCCCAATAGATATCCTAAATGTATTAAACATACCTAAACTTCTACCTCAAAGTGTAATCAAGTCAAATACAGATACAAAACTTTTAAAATCACAACTAGCTGATGAGCTGATTATGTTTTTATAAAAGAGATAGATAAACACCTACTAACATCTAAACTTGAGTCTGACCTGTTGCATTTGCAACAAACATTTGAAATATCTGAAAATCTATCAGATAACGTTGTAGATGCTTTAATAAACTGTGATGAAGATATCTACCGAAATCTAAGAAAAATAATTCAAATTTTCGTTTCAATGCTCGTCAGCAGGGCAAGTTTAAAATGGCACGAAAAATGGTTAAAAATGGCTGGTAAAATGGCACGAAAAATGGCAAAAATAAACATGTTATTTAAGAAACATTTATTTTATTACAATAGTATGTTTCTTTAAATTGTCAAAAAAAAAATTCTTGTGGCAAGACGCAGGAATTTGGAAGTTGTTTTTAATACACTTTAATCTAATTTTTGTTATAAAATTCTGTTTAATAAAGAAATATTTTTATAATATCAGGGAAATCTGATTAAATAACGACGTTTAAAATTCTTGCGTTTTGAGTCTTCGATTTCTAGAATACCCCTGATTATTTCCTGTTATCACATAAAACAGTTCTATAAATGAAAAACACTCTTTCAACGTCGCGAGATGTAACTGGAGCATATTTGAACACTAAAAGTTCAGATGGAGAAAGGTTGTCAATAAATTCATCCGTCTCACTTTCATTAAATCAAAATTGTGAGAAAATCGATTAAAACACTTTATTTAAAATTGAAATGCCAAGCCATATACATAGATTTTTCAGGAGTATTGAATAATTTACCGACAACTTTTCAACAAAATCTTTTTTACTGACATCTTGTATTATTTTCCTTAGCACTGCCAATTAAGCCAAAGCTTTCATTCATAGAAATCGCTTTCGTTTGTAACTTCAAGAGGCTTGAGCAGATGCATTGAAAGTACTTTTTACGTCCGATTATTCAGTTAGCATTTCGAAAAGATTCTGTCTCATAATCGCTAAGCTTATTTAAAAATTTTTTTTCTATGTTGCAAAAAGGTATTCTTTGACAAGCTGGACCAAAAATTGCTTTTTAAAAAAATAATTGAAGAAATGGCAAAAATGGGATATGCAATAAAAAACTGGCCCTACTCTTCAGTAATGCTGCGAGAGAGAGGTCATTTCTTACCCGTCGTCTAATAAAAACATGGCTCAGATCAACAATGACAGAAGAAAGACTGTACTATCTAAATTCGCCTCACGAGGAATTCATAAATTGCTTATTTAAAAAAATCAATTTATAATGAACTGATCTTTTATTTCATTTAACCATATTGTTGAGTTTTTTTTTAAAACAAATTTTTTACTTTTTTGTATCAAAAAAAAATTTCCCCCCCCCTAAGGCTCGAGCTGGATCCGCGCCTGCCACAGGGTTCAGTTCAAGCCCCGGTTCTTGTTAACCTCTACATTAGCGATCTTCCGAATTTTATATCCCGAAAATTTAATTTTGACGACGATCTGGCTTTTGCTTATCAAGCTAGGGAGAGTACTAGAAACCGACCTATCATACTGCAGCAAATGGAGACTTAAGCGGATCCTACGAAGACCAAAGTATGCTGCTTTCATCTTACCCAACGAGATGCTGATAGGAAGCTATCAATACGTTTTAATGGTATCACCCTCTCACACAATTTTTATTCGAATTATCTTGGCATAACCCTAGACAGAACTTTAACGCATAGAAGTCACCTAAAAAAAAACCGCTCAGAAAATAAGGTCGAGAAATAACATCATACAAAAACTCACAGGAACACAGCATTAGTCTACTCGACTGCCGAGTTTGGCGCTCCAATATGGTTAAACAGCTACCACGTAAAAGGAATAAACACGCATTTAAACACCACGATGAAAATAATATCTTGCACATTAAAATCTACACCTGTAGAATGGCTGTTAATGTTAGCAAACCTCTGCCCCTTGACCTAAGACGAAGGCAAGCATTCCTTCAGGAGTACATTAAGATCAGCACAAACCCGCACATCCCACTCAAATCTGACCTTTCCACTCAATATGATGCAAGATTAATATCTAGAAACATCGCAGTGGAAAGATTCGGGTCGAAGCAGTCCCTTATTCAACCCAAACGATACGACAACAGATTTTGATCTTCCAAGCAAAACCTAATTTAAACCATTTACGCACATCAAAGTCATATCCTGCCTAAATTCGTTAAACTTGTAGAATAAATAAAAAACCAAAAAAAAGAAATAGATACATAAACACATATATATTTTCTCTGCAATTTAAATCCATACGCTTAAAGCGATTTTAGAATCCATTTCTGAATTATAGTGCTATAACGCAATTCTATTAGGCAATTTTGTCTTCATGTCTAAAGAAGAAAAGTTGTCGAACTTAAGATTCCTCTGGACAATATTCTTTTTTGTCTATACTATGTGGCTTTAGTCATGATTTGCTTAAAAACTCTATTTAAGTTTAAATACTATAATATTTTTATTAAGCAATTAACAAAAAAACTCTTACATCAGGAGGTCATACGGAAACATTAATTACACAATAGCAAGCGGAGTTCAGTGTTTTGGGTAAGTGGTTTTACGAATTAGCAAATGCAAAATATCGCAGCTCTTTTGTGAAATAGATTAACAAAATACACAGAGTGTCCATAAGATTTCACCAAACTTTGAACACCGCTAATGTCTATAAAGTTTTCCAACAAATTACAAATTAAACTTCAAAAAATTACTTAAAGCGCATTCCTAGTAAAAATATTACATTAAATTTTCTTCAAGCAAGAAAGTTAATTAAGACAAAAAATGAAATTTATATTGTGAATAGTCCTCCAAAGTTTGCATTAATCTCTAGAATACTAAATAAAATTCAAATTTTGTGCTTTAACATAATTTGTTGGTTTTTGTGTTTTTCACTACAGGTGGAAACGGTACATGCGTATAAATTTGTCATTCCGTTTGTAATTTCTGCAATCTTGATCTTAGACCCTATGAAGTATAAACATATATTCTGGGTACATATGAGAAGCAAAGATCATTCAACGATGTCCATCTGTCTGTCTGACAGTCTATACGTTTTATTGGGTTATCCGTAGACCCCAGATATGGTGGGGACTAGTTTGTTATACAGCTATGTCACATGTTGTATGATATGGTTTGCTAGTCGGCCTGATCGGAACACAAATGCCTGACATATGAGCAAAAAAATTGGCTACCTCTATTTTTACCTATAAATCCCTCGCCGTTTTTATTATTTTTTATGTACATCTGAAGAAGGCCATGGGCCAAAGTAAAGTGGGCGTGGCAAAAAATAGATTTATTTATATCTAACGAACGGTTAGAAAATAGTGTAAAAGTTTGGTTCACATAGCTGGGTATTCAAATCACAAAATCTCTATAAAAAAAATGGGTGGGAGTGTAAATGTGGGCGTGGCACCTCCTGTACAAAGAAATTATAGATTTCTGTATGTATGGAGAACGGCAAGAGCTAAAGTTCTTCGTTATCAATGTTTATATTCCCACAAAATGTGGGCGGCTTTGGAAAAAGTGGGCGAAGCACTAAATTGAATTAATTATATCTAAAGAATGGTTTTCATTTAACTCTCTGTTCTTATCGCACCATTGTGAAGGGAATAGTCGATAGTCGGCATAGTCGAAAATATCAGTTTTATTTGTTTTTTTTAACCTAAAAACTTTAAGGCTTTAAATTATTTCTTAAGAAACGTTTCTGTTTAAAACACTCAAAACTTATCCCCATTCCGCATGCGGCATAGAATACAGCCTATTTACCTTGTAATCTAATTTTATTTATTTTCCATTTGTGTTCTAGTTCCTTCTTTCCCCTCCTGCTATTCCTACAGTGCTGTTTACAAATACTATTATTATATCTTTTTACATCACATCATCATATTTATGGTCTATTAACTAATTTATGAAAACACTTTGCCTACGAGCCAGTAAGGTTGTCTATTTTATTACTTACAAATATAACTACCACTACTGACTCTTCACTTCAAATACTCGAGCGTCTGCCATTAAATACGCGGACATCCATTCTAGCTCCTCGTTAGACCACTGTGCTATTACCACATAAATTATACTATTAACTTGGTTATAAGATAGAATAATGGATGGATAAATGGAAAAAGACCATAATGTTGTTGTTCGAGTTTCTATTTTTTGGCATCTCTTTTTTAAAAGCATAAATTCTTTGTAAAGTAATTTGCATAATTTAATTAACTGCAAACAGCCTGTGATTGACCCAATTTGTATGATAACGATAATGTTACTTTACAATCTTTCTTTTCCTTTTCAATATTGTATACGCACTTCTACTTCAACTGATAATATTGTAGACATTGAATTGGAATTGTTGCTGTGTAATTGTAGAGTGGTGTCGTAGTGCGGTCATCAGAAGAAAAAACTTATTTAAAAGTTCATTGAAAATTGTTAAGTTTGGCTGGCAGACAAATAAACGCTGAGGCTAATAAGAAATCAATTTATACTTTTAAATATTTATTTTTGAGTGCCTTTTTGGAAAAGGGACGAAAGAAAATTGATATTTTATGTTTTTATTTATTTTTATTTTAACTGGGGACAGTATTAAGAGAAAAAAAGATATCATAATTTATAATTCAAATTAATAAATTAATAGATTTTTAAAGCAAAGGCTGTGGAAACCAACAAAAAGTTTATATGGAAATTGCCTTATTATTAACAAAAACTTTGCAATAACGATTGTGAAAATGCCCTTACGAAAGAGCAAAAAAATATGTTGTTAAATCAAATAACAAATTAGAGAGCTGTGGAAAAGATTTAGGGCCTAGTCCATGGTGGCTCTTAATCACTGGGTGACAAACAATGTGTTTGCCAACCACCTCCGAATGTAAGAACAACCAGCACAGTCAGATATCAATTTGAGTGCATAATCCGGCAAGATTATAATCTCGCCCTTTGTTTAGGAGCTAGATCTATTCAACCTCCACTGCTTTTGGAACAATGTTAGCTGCATCTATTGAGTGGCAACAGGACCTAGGCATGATTGTCTTTCAGACCAAACTCTCCTACAAGCGGTAAAAAGTCAGTTCTATAGTGTTGTTTTCGGAATATTCCTTACCGTGACTTTAGGTAGTAAATCACAACCACCACGTGAACCTCGTAAGTATATTATCAACGGAAAGGGAAAATTCAGCAAATTTATACTAATGGAGGCATCAATCAATAGTCAGTCCTATATCGTGCTACAGGGAGTTATTAAGTTCTTTGGTACCAGATAGGAACTTTGGGCAGCCGCAATCGCTAGATATCGTGAAGAACAACATTTTAACTGATGAAAATTATCATTATTAATATGTGTTAATATTAATATGATATTAATATGAATTAGCCGAGTGTGTTGAACTTATTTCTTCAATAACTCAAAAACTAATTCACATACAATGATGATTTTTATGTCATCTTAAAGAGAATACTAAATTTACGTACAGTGTTAA
Source organism: Pollenia labialis (assembly GCA_949318255.1). Taxonomy (NCBI): domain Eukaryota; kingdom Metazoa; phylum Arthropoda; class Insecta; order Diptera; family Polleniidae; genus Pollenia; species Pollenia labialis. The sequence goes on from OX439142.1 coordinate 117,703,807, forward strand.
TATACTTAGAAAAAATATAACTTAAATAAAGTAAATATATTCTTGGTCCTTAAGATAAGCGAAGTGGATTTAAAGATGTCAGTGTAACCTCATGTATATCGGTCCGTGTGTTAGATGAAATAGGTATTCAACCCATGTACATATTATATAAACTAGGCTGTTATATAAATCGTCCGCCAAATAACTTTTTTTTTTTTGAAAATGCTATTAAAAAAAACTACTGGATATTTTCTCAAATTTCTTTTTTTATTTAAAAGTACAATCCTTCCGGTTAATAATGGAAAACAATTTCATTCAAATGGGTGTCTCGGCTGGCCATGCAGTAGCCTACACGATCGGTCTAATTTTTAAGCACATTATCGACTGTGTGCAGCCGTATTTCACCAATGGCTTCAGGAATATTGTCCTTAAAAGCGTCAATTGTCTCCGGCTTGTCGGCGTAGCACTTATCTTTGACGACACCCCACAAATAATAATCCAACGGTGTCAAATCGTAGCTCCGAGGTGGCCAAACGACATCAGCTCTGCGGCTGATAGTGCGATCTTCAAAAACAGGGCGCAAAACATCGAGTGTAGCTTCGGCTGTGTGCCACGTAGCGCCGTCTTGTTGACACCAAATGTTGCCAATATCCCCTCTTCAATTTTTGTGAACAAAAGTTCGTTCAACATGGCCCGATAACGATCGCCATTGACTGTAACGGCCACTCCTTGACCATTTTCGAAGAAAAATTGCCCAATTATGCCTCTGGACCAAAATCCGCACCAAACAGTGACTCGTTTTGGATGCAACGGCTTTTCAATGTATGCGTGCGGGTTTTCTGTGCCCCAAATGCGACAATTTTGCTTTCAAAATGAGCTTCATCCAAAATCCGTACGCAATTTTCGCAAACATTCTGCAACATTACCATTATTTTCAAAGTAATGTCGCAATATTTCCCAACGTTGTTCAAGCGTATACCCAACAATATTCGTTCAGCGGAAGGATAAAACTAATTATCTGTCAAATCAGACAAGAGCTAAGTGTTACCATTCAAGAAATAAGCACAAGTTGAAAAAAACGTTAGATGGCGGACCCGTTATTTATGTATATCACACATGGTCTATATGGACATTTTTTGCAATTGAAATCCAACCTGCTCGATCCGAAAAAGGCTGAGCTATTAGAAAAAAACAACGACTGTCTCTAATTTTACTTAAAAATTCCTTATTGTTGTATAGTTGAAAAACTGCAAGAGCCAAAGGTTTCAAATAAGGTGCATACATCTTGTGGAAGTGGTAATTCGCATACAAAAAAACTAACGATTTTTGTATATCTGAAGAGTTGCAAGATCCATAGTTTCTAAATAAGGTACAAGCATATTGATTATCAATAGACAACGTCCGACAAAATGTGGCGGCAGAAGAGAAGCGGGCGTTGCACGAATAAGATTTATTTATATCTAAAGAATGGTTAAAGAAATATTGTCCAAATTTGGTACACATTGCTAAGTTAACAATAAACAGCATTTTCTGTTGCCACCAGTGTTTAGATCGCAACAAACGGTCCATTTTTCTGGATTTAATTGAGTCTGTAGCGTCTGGTAAGACTCCATATGCGGCAATTTTATTCGACTATAAAGTGCAATAATCGGTTACACAACCCTGCAAAGTAAAACAATGTCGGTAACAAGAACTTTATTGTGTGAGTTAATCGACTTATGCGTGCTGAATCCAACTCTGCATACAGATTGATTATATCACGTCTAGTTTTTGCATGAAAAGCAATTTTGCCACTAATTTCTGGATAACTCCTAAACAGTTGAAGATATAAAAATCTTATATGGGTGACGTAAAGGAAATTTTGTAAGTGTTTTGATCAAAATCAAACAATAATTTCTCAATAAAATGTGTTTGCATAAACGTTTTTTGCGGGCGCAATATTACGCCAACCCAAAAATAAAAATCTAGACGTGATCGAAAAAAATTTGATTTAAGTCGCTTACAATTTTTGTAGTCCATATTTTTTTTGTTTAAAATTATTTTTTTTTTTTGCCGACAGTTCTTTAGCAAACCCATACTTTCGGGCTTAAAAAACACCCTTTGGAAAGTTATTAAATATTTTGTTATATTAAATTAATTTAATACAACAAACAAAAAAACATTCCACTGAGGAATTTTCTTTAATTAAAAAAAATTATTACTGATGATATGACAAAAATTATAATCGATGTTAACTTTTTCATACAGAAATATACATATTAATAGGTCTCTTAATCAATTTTAGTGCTTAAAACTTTTTTTTAATTAAATTATTATTACAGGTAATATTTTAACCAATAAAAATTTTCTTTTATTCTATTTTTCTGTTAACAAAACATACTTTATATGAATATAAATAATTATAATCCAAAAATATTATTATTTAATTGTAGATTAAATAGTTTTATGACTGTACAAATTTAATATTTATATCATTTTCCAAACAATTTATGAAAATGTTGCTACCTAAAATATTTGCATAATGCATCATTTAAATTATCCAAATATCTAAACATTTAAACGGAAGTATTATGAACAGTGTCGCGTAGAGTGCTGTTAAATTTAACTTATATTCGTTTTCGAATAAAATAAAGTTTTAACACTTTTTTTGTTTTGTGCTGGGAATTCAAAACGCCACGTCAAAATGCATTTGTCTGGCACAAAAATATTCGATATAAATCCACATAAATATTATCGAACATATTGCTAGCAGATTGGGTAAACACACACAAACATACAATGAAATCTATATTCAAAAAATGCTGTATGTATGTTAATGTAGTCAGTGCACATGTACGTGTTTAATAATTCTAACAAATACAAACAACTAAATCTGAGAGAATACATGTGTATATGTCACATATGTACTTGTATTTGTTATTCTAATGTTTTTGTTCTTCCTCTTTCAGCTTTGTTATTTTTAGAAATTGCATAGATATCCTTTAGCTAAATAAAACGTAACATAACATGACAACCAACATAGATTTGTTTAGTAGCAGTGAAATTGCAACAGCAATGATGGCATTTGTGGTCAAATGTTAAATATTTGTTTATTTATCTGTAAAAAAGAAAAAGTATACACAAATATATTTTGGAATACATAGTTGTAAAACAGTAGAATCGTTTTAGAAAGGTTTAAACACTTGAATTTTCCCATTACTTAGTTAATTGCAATATCACAATTCAATCGTTATTTTACGGCTTAATATATAAATGTTGTTATATGTACATACTTAGGACATTTTCATTTCCTTAAATCGGACATTTCCGGCTTAAGGTGTGTGAGCTTCATATTAGATTTTACTGTTTCTGCTGGAAGAAAAAATACAATAAATATTTTGCAACGTATTGCTTACATGGATACAGTTTAATGTTTGAGGAAGTTTTGGTAATATTGAGTTGCTAGCGATATTGTATTTTTTGTTCTGCTAGGAAATACAACTTATTTTAAAAAAATGCTTTTGTTCTAGTAAAAATTTTGTTAGGGTTTTCGTTTTTTATGTCCTAATGCTTTTTCAAAAATAAGAATAATAGAAATAAGAATAATAAGTAAATTCTACTTTACGTAACATTAAATAAAAATCTAATTTAAAATAACGAAAAGTTCATTTAATTTTTACTGTCAAAAATTCAACCGCGAATTTTGTAAAAACAAATCAAATTAACTATCACAAAATTAACTGGATAGTCCGTAAAAAACAAAGGAATATTCAGTTATTTAATATAATTTAACTACCAAAAATTTGGTTTTACTTATATTTAAAAAACAATATGCTTGTTTTGTGTAACAAATTCTCATTTTCTATTTGTTAAAATGATTAAGTTAAATACATCGAATTTATAAAGTAAAAGCATTGCGAAACCATATCGGTCATGCTGCTGGTATCATATGATTGTGAGTTCTTATGTAAATATACGAGGGCAGTACAACAAAAGTAAAACAAGCTTGTGTAACATGGTAAGTAAACAACACAGTTCTGTTTCTCATTAGAAAAACAAGCGGACCGGTGTGAATTTTGTTTTTACGGAACATGGGGTTGAATTTTTGACAGTAAAAATTAAAAGAATTTTTCGATAAAAATAAATGAAGAATAAGTAGACCGGATTTAAATTGAATTTTCATTTATTTTATTTTATTTTATTTAATTGCACATGGTTATTGATCGTAAATCAAAGAAAATTATAAATTTTATGTTTTGATTTAATTTTTAATTAAAAAATTATGAATATTGTTTTGATCTGTTTTGATTGTTTTTATCTGCCCTAAAAGTTTAATCAGACTTTCCTCTCTTCATACACTTGTCAACTTTCAAAATACATTTGCGCATTCACTTCTGCTATTCGCTCAAAAAGCACTAAGATAGTAAAATACCGACAAAACAAATAGTGAGGATTTTTTTGGTAGAGTCATAAACAAACGCAGAATAATGCTGGCATCTAATAACGGTTTTTGATCTCATATTGGTGTTTAAGGATCCTGTGTAATTACAAATCTAAAAAAAATACTGACAAATTAAACAATAAATCAAATGTATCAATTAACCATTTTGAGTAGAACCAGATGACGAACTTATAACAAAATTGTTTAGACCCACTGTTCGCGGCTTATTGCGTACATATTGCCGATTGATTTTGTATGTGTGCTATCCTTATTATAATAATCGAAGTGCGAAGAGTAAATACGTAATTCACACTCAAATTGATTTGATAAACTATCGACTTCAAAGTTCGACAAATTAGAAAATAATTTGAGGACTTTTTACAATATTATCACTAGTGAAAGATTTTTTAGAAAATGTTATTATTTTCAAAATTTTTAGTATATTTTTAAAAGGATTTCCAACAAGTCTATTGTAACATTGTTGTGCTTGTTAGTTAAGCACCATATTGTTGTAAAAATATAACCCAATATTTTATATTAGCGAACTCTCTGCGCCTGGATGTAGTTTAAACAAACAAAAATGAAATGTTGTTAATAAAACACGTTCTATTTAAATATTTGCAAAACGAAACAGGATATAGTTAAAAACGTTCAGCAAACATTTTGCTATAAAACAAGTGCTAAATAGAGCAAAACGTCAATAAATGATGACATATGATGGCAGGCCCAAAAATAAACTCATGCAATACAAAATCAATTATTATAAAAACTACTCTTTAGGCTTACAGCTTAAAAAAGTTCATAAATATTGAAAAATATGTTAACGTTTTTTGCTTTTTTACATGCACACGTATATGAAAGTATTTATTCTGCATGCATTTAAAAAAAATATTAAAAATTCATAGTAAATAATGGTTTCGGATTAATGACCTTAAAGTTTTTTATTTTAACCGTAGGATACAAAAGGTATTTAAATAAAAAAATCTTATTTGTTTGTTATTTTGAATATTCTATTTACAAAATGAAAAGCAGATTTAATATCACAATCAATGGTCACATTATGTGTATTTTTCAGGTGGATTGTAATTTTTCACAGGTTAAATGTTTACATATCTTCTGGACCCCTTCAAACAATTACATGTGTTATTTATCTGTGTATAGTACACATAACATTTTTGATTTAGAACGAGTTATATTTTCAGTGACAAATCATCTGACATCAGCTGTTTTTTATTAACAAAATTGTTTTTTGCGACATAAATTAATTGAAATTTTAACACATATGTATATTATAATTGTAAATAAATAATAAAACAGATAAAAAATACACAAATTAATTACTAAATTTTTTTTTTTTTTTTTTTTGATAGGTGATGTCAAATGTACGTTACATACCAACATATAAATTAATTACCTTATGCAAAACTCAAATTTTTACATTCACATGAAATAACATGTGGATAAAAAAGTGACATTCCGCATGACAAATACACATAATGTTAACATAGCTTAAGTTTGCCATTCCGTGTGAAACTTTTTTTTTATGCATCTTAATCCTCATAAAGTATTAAAATATATTCTGGCTCATTGAGTAATTCTAAGTCGATTTAGCCATGTCCATCTGTCTGTGCGTCTGTTGAAAACACGCTCACTTTCGAAGAGCTAAACAGAAAAAAAACAAACTCAATCAGTTGTAGTTATCCTAAGCAGTTTGGGCTCAGAGCTTTGAATCAAAATGTGGAAATACCATTCTAAAAAATTGATGACTTTGTTAGACAAACTGACATAAATGATGGAATAATACACGAAATATACAACTAGAAAGCAAAGTGTAAAATTTCGTAAAGATCGGTCCATAATTTACCATATCCACTTTTAAAGCCTATCCTAATGAAATTTAGTACGTCACTGTTTGGTACACTCACAATATTCTGTACGTAAAATTACCTGAATTTGTAATATAAAATAAATGAAAATTCAGTTAAAACCGGTCTACTTATTTTTAATTGATTTTTAACGAAAAGTTCTAATAATTTTTACTATCAAAAATTCAACACCATGTTCCGTAAAAACAAATAAATTTTCAGTCATTTTATATAAATTACCTATCAAGAAATAAAATGAATATTTCGTAAAAACAAAGAAATATTCAGTTATTTTATTAAATTCAGTAATTTTCGTTTACTCCACAAAAGAGCCGAATTTCTAACAAACACCAGACAGACACCTACCTGTCCGCTTGTTTTTCTAATGAGAGAGAGAACATTATTGTTTACTTACCCTGTTACACAGGCTTGTTTTACTTATGTAGTACTGACCTCGTTTATTTACATAAGAACTCACAATCATAAGATACCAGCAGCATGACCGACATGGTTTCGCAATAATTTTACTTTAAAAATTTGATGTATTTAACTAAATCATTTTAACAAATAGAAAATGGGAATTTGTTAGACAAAATAGCACATCGTTTTTTAAAGATAAGTAAAAACTAATTTTTGGTAGTTAAATTAAATAAAATAACTGAATATTCCTTTGTTTTTACGGAATATATAGTTAATTTTTTGACAGTTAATTTATATAAAATAACTGAATATTTCTTTGTTTTTTACGGATTATTCAGTTAATTGTTTGATAGTTAATATACATAAAATAACTGAAAATTCATTTGTTTTTACGGAATTCGTTGTTTAATTTTTGACAGTAAAAATTAAATGAACTTTTCCTTATTTTAAATTACATTTTCATTTAATTTTACATAAAGAAGAATTTAACTTAATCAACGGACAATATTAACTGCTACTGAAAATCCGTATTTATAAGCACTCAGTTTTTCAAATAACTGTTAGAATCAGTTAAAAATAAATTTGCTTGAAATTTTAAATGTTTATTTATTTAAAAATTACTGAACGGAATACTTCTTGAATAACCTAAGTCCGTTACTGTAATAATATTGTGAGTGTAGGACTACAAATGACACTGTGAAACTTCGCGATGATCGGTCGATAATTTACTATAGGCTCAACAGTAATTTATGAACCCGAATTAATTAAATACGAATAAATCCGAATCAGACATAAATATTGCAGTAAAGATGGAATAAATATCTTAGCTTCACATGGCCAGAAAAATGTCATGCAATTTCTATAATTTACCTTAGAACTCATACTTAGCAGCCTTTTGAAATTCACAGTAAACGTTAAAACTAATTTCACAGCTTTATAGAAATTAATGTTTATTAATACCAAAAAAAAACTCTACAGACCATAGGTCAAATATAAATGACATTCCTGAAAATCTTGTTCAAATGTCTAAAAAAGAAAAGCATACACATTTTTGATTGTCGGTTAATAATTCGTCTATAGTTATGTCTAATCTCCAACCAATTTTAATGCTCTTGTCCCTATTTATGAAATCTATTTAAAAATAAAAAGATATCCTTTAGAGCCCACTCCTGAATTGTTCGGCTGAGGGTATCAAAGATTCCGCACAGCCGAATATAGTTCGTTTTGTTTTTAATTTTATTAATATGAAAAATTTTTAATACCTCATGCATACCTCACAGATCGTATCACGGGTAAAATATTACATACACTTAGATACTGTTGAAAAAAAACACATTCATCTGTAATATATATTTACAAGATTTGAATATGTTGAAAACTTTGCTTAACATTTGCTAAAGTTGAATTAAATTTGTTTTTTTTTGCCAACAAATAAAATATTAGCACGTGTGATAAAGTACACATCTCAAAATTTTCAACACATACGAGAATACGCGAAAGAACATTTCATAAAGAATTTATATATTCGAGTAAAAAAATTTTCATATTTAATATTTTATTAAAATTTTTGTGAATATGCACAGATACCAATGTGCAGTAAGGTGGATCAATATTTTTAGTTTAGCGAATAAAAATTTAGTTTAAATTGGTTTTTCAATATTTTTTTCCTTTTTGTTCGATGGTCGTGGCACAAGTAACAATTTGTCGAAAATAATGTCATGTTAAAATATTGTGCTGGAAGTAAGTCCCATATCCTAAAATCTCTTAAAGGCAAGATAATCGCATATATATGATAATACCGAAATAATATTCGGCACAAAGAACTTTTACATAAATCTTAACCTTGTAATATAACTTTGTTCGGGCAGCTCCATGCCTGACCATGGGTCTTAATAAGGCATACTCCTTAAACTAAGTTTTTAAATACTGTGGTGTCGGGCTTGACCGACTCAACTTTCTATCCTGTTTAATGTAGTTTGCATCTAACAAATCGCCACGTCGCAAAACACAAAAATTTATCGCCAAGTTTGGCAAGAAATCGATACATCTGACAACCCTGCTCGAAATCGTTATAAAGAAACCAATTTATAGAAGCAGCAAAATGAGCATGTTTGCCATAAACAACCACAATAATTGTATATTTTGCTGCATCTGTTCTCAGTGACGCCAAGTTGTTTGCAAAAAACAATTTTGAATAAAAAATTAGTTTCTAATTAAATAAAAAATATAAATTTAAATTAAATAAAGTTTTGTGACACAATTAGTTTTTATACATTATTTTGTTGAATTTCCGAGGAAAACAAATGTGTATGCGTTAACAAAAAGTACAAGTTTGAGTGATTGCTGTTTTATATTGTCAACAAAACTTTAAACTTCACGAAAAATCATTTTTACGATGCGTGCTTCAAAAATATTTTCATTAAATATTAAAAACAATTTTTTGGTTTTACACTATAAAACTTGTTTATAATCTGCCAAAAATACATTCTTTAAAAAACTATCAAGCTCAGGTAGAATATTCCCTGTCGGACTTTGAGTTAACTTAAAACTGTCTTATTGTCAACCAGAAATGAGTTTTTTACACGTAGTGTCATCAGAGCGAGTAAGTGCTCACTCTGCATAAGTTTCAGCTAACTATAAGTTAGCTTCTTGTGAGTTAGCTTGTAGTTCATAAATTTCAGCGCATTTCGTATCGATTTCAAAAATCAATTAGTCAATCGATAGTAAAATAAATTTGTATTCTTATAATTTACTTATTAAAGCTCCATAAAGACTTTTGATACTTTTTATCGATTGCTTTCCAGCGTTTTTTTATATTCTGAAATAACTAGACAAGTTTGTTTTTGTTAACTGATTAAAAATAATTACAAAAAATATTTCAAATTTTTTTTAATTTTTGCTTATTTCTGCATCAGATTTGAGTTATTTCTAAAGTTAGTTAAAAATTAGTTAGCTATAAGTCAGCCTTATTTTGAGTTAGCGCATTAAAGTCCGACAGGGTTAAATTTATTTTATATGCTATATGTGTTTGTAGCTTTGGTTTGTATATGGTAAATATTGAAAGGACCGTAAGTCGCAAGCCTTTTTGAAGGCCTCTATACTCCTTAAGAAAAGATTCGCTTCGCATGATATCCTGCCTTCAGAAGTATGCCATCTAGAAGGAATAAACTTCCGTTCTGAAACAGCTTCTAAAATATTTAGTACCCATTCACGAAAGGCAGTGTGAAGGGGCTTGCTTCCAATGGCAACCTGTGTAAAAAAGAAACAAGTATGTAATGCGGCGAGAAGGGCTTGTTACTGCTAAATAAGGCTATCTATTAGGCCTCTTTACTAATTCTAGCTACTCTAGGTATCCCGGGATTTTTCGGGATTAATGTGTTTCTTTTATATACAACTTTTTTAAATAAACAACATTTTATTTATTTATGTTTGAATTTTTAAAAAAGAAAACTTAACATCGGATCGAAGCAATTCATAAAGCCCTTATGACACTACATATTTAATGCATTGTTCAAGTTTTGGTGGTTTTGGAATATTAAGTAATAGGAAAATTTTCCAAGTGCGAAGGGTTCAGCTGTATTAAGATAAATGACAAACTGTCAACAATTTTACTAAAGTTATCGATAAAAAATGAAGTAATGTCAAAAACAAATGTAAAATTGTTCAACTTAAAATTGACAGTTCAAGCTTGAAATATTTAAAGTGTTGCTGAATCAGCAGTTTATGGGCAAATTCAGCGAACAGAACGGGGATGGCTAAGTTGTTTCAATTGTACTTTTTTTGTGGATACTTTTTAAACTAAGATTTATAATACCTTTTTGTGGTGTTTTTAAGAACATAAATTAAATTAATTTCAACTAAAAAAATCTTTTAGTACAATTATTGTAAAAAAGTACAATTTTTAAAGGTTATTGGTACAATTTTTAAAATTTCAACGCCATCCCTGAAACAAAACCATAACAAGAGAAAAAAAACTAAAAAACTTGCCTCTTTCTAGCATTTACTGTTTCTTTCTATCAATTCTATATCAATTAATGTATAAAAATGTAGTTTCATAAGGGCTTAAGCAACTTTTTTTAATTAACTAAATTTTATTTATTTTTATATAAAAAAAAAAACTTAACAAACCAATTTATTTTATATAAAAATTATTATTATGGTTTTATCTCTTAAATGAAAAATTTACCAGCAAACACACACAAGCTGTTAGGAAGCTACTTTGTCGGTCGCAATTTATTATTAAAGAAGGAAATTTCTTAAGTTCACCTCAGCCAATTGGCGCTGGAGTCCCACAAGGCAGCATTCTCTATTATACTTATTTGATACAGCTTTTCTAAGCGTCCACGAAAACCATTATGAAGCATCTCGTTACTTACAGGATCATATATTTCAACTAGAAAAATGGCTAAGACAATTGAGGATAATGGTAGATGCGCAAAAATGCGTACATATAACATTCAGCTTGCGCCGGGAATCTTGCCCCCCTATTACAATCAATAATCAAATAATTCCTCAATATTTGCATGTAAAATATCTCGGTATACATCTGGATCGGCGATTAACGTGAAAATGCCATATAGAGGCAAAATTAGCTCAAATGAAACTAAAAGCAATTCAAATTAACTGGCTTATGCAAATTCATTGGCTTATTGGAAGAAATTCTGTCCTTAGCCTCGATTGAAATCTTTTACTTTACAACTCTACCTTAAAGCCTATCTGCTGCTATGGTATTCAACTATGGGGCACCAAAATAAACTTCTTCGAATAATCACAGCTGCTCCCGGGTACGTTAAAAACTCAAACGTTCATAGGGATCTCGATGTGCCATTAGTAAAAACTGTGATTACAAAATATGCAGTAAAATATTTAAAAAGGCTTGAATAACACCCAAATCCACTAGCTCGAAATATTTTAAATCATAGCGGCCACCACTGTTGCCAACTTTTTTTTGAACACTTCCCGCCAAATCGGACTTAAGAACCGCTAGAAACCGCTAAATATTAATTTATCGGGATTTTTTTAAAGATACCGCTAAAACCTGAACATTTTTTAAACGATTGCATTGTAGATGACACAATAACAGAATTTGGGTTTTCTTTGCGCATATGAACACATAGTAATATTTCCCCGGAAGGCAAATATGGAGGATCCAATAGGTTGTTTTTTATCCTTCATTATATCCGGAATGTCAGGCTTATTTCTACGGAGCGTTCCCACCATTGTCAATTTGTTCGAATCCATTTTGATGTTGCGCCCACTACCATGGAAAGGAACTGTTAGATCTTTAACCACTCTTTCGCCTTGTCGTATTTCACGACCCATTGGTGATTTGCAGGTATATAGTTGCCCTTGGAGCGGATACGAGTTTTGTGCGTCTCAAAAACACCAAACTTTTATACCATATTTAGCTTGCTTCGAGGATATGTATTGTGTGAACTTCGTTCTGCCGCGGTATGGAAAGAGCTGTTCATCTATTGTAAGGTTCGGGCTGGGTTTATAATGGGCTGAAATATTTGCGTTCAGTATTGTCCATATATTACGGATTTGAGCAGCTTTATCCGTAAGTATTTTTTCAGATCTGGTGTTTGCATCGTCAAATCGTATGAAACGTAGTAGAGCCCAAAATCTGTTAATGCCCATTGTTGCTCGATATAGAGGAAAAGATGTGATGGCCCATAAGTCTTCCGTGTTATCATTGCATGAATGATTTGCACCTGTCATTATTAAAATGCCAATAAAGGCATACATTTCATTCACAGTTACATCTTTCCAATTGAGCGGTGGTTTTGTTGGGTAAGTTGCATTATAGGCTGCATAAGTGGCATGAGGTATTTTTGTTTGTGGGACGCACTATAATGTCCACTATTTCTACGCTCAAGGAGCATTTAAACAAAACAATAACAAATTTGATTGTTTTTATATACGTAAATTTACCAATGGCCTATTTTGCAACATTATTTAAATGTTATTGAGTTTAAAACCATAATTTATTATATAAAAGTGCGAAAATCTACAAAGGGGTACCGGGGTACCCGGTTATTGACTAACGTATTTTTTTTTGGTTATTGACCGTAGGGTTAAAGGTGTGAATTGTCACAAGAAATCGACAAAAAATTTCACGTACAATGCTTTGTTAACTAAAACTACGAAAGTAAGTACAACCGTGAACATAAAAAAGTAGTTTTTAACCAGAAAAACTAAAAATCTTAATAAGAAAAGGTATAAAATCTGTAAATTTAAATATTGAGAAATGTTTTTGTAGCGGAAATAAGCTGCTGAGAGATGTTTGAAAATCGCTAGATTTCCCGCTTATCGCTAGCGGGAAAATTTATAAATTGGCAACAATGGCGGCCACACTCGCTTAAGAAGAAGAGACACTACAGCACTTACCCAATTATATGAGCGATAAACTGTGAACAGAACCCGTAATGAACAAAATTTTTGTCTGGCACTGGCAGGACATAAATAAAGAATTGGGATAAGATTTAATTAATTATTGTTAGTTCATATTTAATATATGTATGAAGATTCAATAAATAAATAATGAGAAAAAAAAAATTATTATGGTTTTATATCGTAAATTAATTCTTAATTGTATAAACGCTTGAAATGTAACCCCGTATTCATGAATGATTATTAAATTTTACAACGTTTATTAAATTGTAAACCTTTATAAAGATTTAAAATTTTTTATGAATACAGTCATAAATCTTCAATATTATTTAATCACTACTTTACACCGAGTCTACAACTGACATGAAATGCTGTTAAAACATGATGTTAAGACTTCATGTTGAATTTTTAATATGTTAACGGTGGAGTATAGTACTCATGTTAATGTTAAGAAATTTCATTATTTTTTTATTGTCGTCGAAGCATTTTCCAAACAATAGTGTGTGTGAAACGAAAAAAAGCAACAAAATGACATCTGTCAAGCTTAAACGTCATTTTATGTTATAAGAGTTGTTAAAACACATGGCTTAACAGCCGTGTTAAAACATGAGAAAAACTCTAACATGATGAGTCTATACTTAACACTAACACCATGTTAGTGTTAATGTTAAGCATTTCATGTCTGTTGTAGACTACATGTTATCGACCAAAAAATAAAACACATGACTATGCAAAATAAAAAAACATGTCGTCAACATGTCATAATTAATTTGAACGCCAATTCATGTTTGATGAAGAAAAAGGAAGAATCATGTCAATAAGACATAAATTTATTAACCCGATAAAATGTCCGTTAACGATTTTGGGTTTCTCAATATACCGATAAAAAACTTTGTTTTCAGCTGGCAGCATCTCTCAAAATACATAAAAAAGTTTGGAGTCAGCTGATTGAAGTTATCTGTACGGCAAATACATAAAAGAAAAAATAGAAAACAAATGAGACATTAATAAAAAAAAATTCTTTAATGTGCAGTTTTTCGTTGGGGAAAAAGATAATCACGTAATGAGAAAACGGCCATAAGACAATGAATAATTTGAAAGTATAAAAATTCAATAAAAACGAACATTTTTATAGATATAAACATTGTTCGTACATAAAAGTTGTAAAAATTAAAAATCCCGGGATTCGTAAAAATAAATCCCGTATTCCGGGATTTGTCAGTCCCGAAAAATCCCGAGATTTCGGGAATCGGGATTTCCGGTTTGGCATCCCTAGTATGAACATACAGGAACATTGATGTAATGGTATAAAAATTACAAGGTACGTTCATTAGAGGGAGTTGTCTTTATTTACCCATGTAAGGTCTAATTAATTCATTTGATTTTTCAATTGTAAGTTCTGAAATGAACAAAGTAATTATCAGGGGTTTCATGGATATTGTTATTAAAAAATTCTGTTTAATAGAGCATTATTTGTATAATAATTGTCATAAAATTTTTTTATTACAGAAATCTTATTAAAAAACGACTCTTAAAATTCTTTCGTTTTACGTTTTCAATTTCAATGACACCCCTGAATATCCGAGAATTTATGAAATTTATGAAATTTATGAAAGCAGGATTATTGAATATCCCAAGGAGAAATTCTTTAATTGATGATCATTTTGAACAACTATTAATTCTAAAAACAGTTCTTAAAACAAACTCCTATATTGTTCTTCAAGACTAGAATGTTTTGGTTTAAAAATAGAAAAATTAAATTAAATTTTTAAGAATAAAAAATTTAAGATATTTTTTTTTGGAATATTATGTATTCAATAATTTATAATTAAAATATTGTTTTTTTTTTTTTTGTTGTTTTCTTACGAAGACAGTAGAATGAAGCAGTTGGTTTTTTAATTTTGTTTTTTCTTTTTACCCACTTACAACTACAATTCGAGTCGGAAAGAACACAGCCAATTGTAGGGGAATGTAATTGCTGGTGTTTTGTTTTGGCTTTGATATTGTTACAAGTAAGACTTTGAGTGCTTATAATTCTTATTCGCTTTAGGGTTTCATTTGTATAATATTTTTGGCCTTTCTAAAATCTTTGGAAAAGGTTTCCTGATGAGCTGGCCTAAGCAACCAGTGAAATGCGCATAGGAGCTAACTTTCCCTCAACAATAAATTTCAGTGTATTTATCAAATATGAAAAACTGGGAATTTAGCACGTCATACGGAAATCGTATTAATAATTAAATATTTTTATATTATATGTATTTTATTCGACCTTTATTATTATAATATAACTAAATTTTCAAGCTTGAGGTCTTTTAAATTTTTAAATTGTTTGTAGTTTGTTTGAGGAAAATCATTTAGTTTGTATTAGATTTCTTTGCATTTTAATAAAATTAATTCAAGAAAAAAATTATTCAAGTTTTTTATATTCAAATATATTAAATTTTATTATGTTTCAACGAATATTAATAAATTCTATATATAACGTAAAAGCTAATTTAATTTACAATTATTGTTTTTCATTTTAAATAAATTACTATGGAATTTAAATTGATTCAAGAAAAATAAATTATCAAAAATGTATATCAATAAAATTTGGACATAGATTGATTTTATTTTCGTCTAAAAATATTAACTAAAAATCCAATTTAAAAATTTAATTTTCTATTTAATGCACATCTTACAACTATGATACATATATAAGAAGATTTCTAAAATAAATTATATATCCTAAAGACGTTACATAAGGGAATAATAAAATTTTGAAAATAAAAAATAAAAAACAAATAAAAATAAATATTTTTTTTAACAACAGAACTTATGTGAATAATTTGATTTAATAAATTTAACCTTCTTCATAAGTCCTAGACAAACTTCCAGGGAAAATCTATAGAGGAATAACAATGTAGTTCCCGAGAATCCTGATGACTATAAATATGGTTCACCTTTTCTGCCTTTGCTACGAACATATTAAAACAAATTAATCTTAGAGGAAATTACTTATTTTAAGTTTTCCAAAATAAAAATTTTACATGTCCTATTTATACATAAACATAAAAGAATTTCATATGCATATCGTAAGCTCATTGTTGGTTTGACCTTTCGACCATTTTTAAAAAAATTGAATTAGGTAAGGGGAAAATATATTTAAATTACCTCCTTTCTGAACCCAAAACCGGTTTTACCAAATTTGTTTTGGCTTCTGAGAAAATAAGCATTAATTTTGCTCCATATCAACTATTTAAAAGTTAATTAAGTATTGTTTTGGTCTACACGCCACTATTTGGCGAATGCAGAAAATTTCTCATACAAAAATTTACAAAATAAATTAAACTCTTGCTTTGCTTCATTACCGTAAGAAAAAAAAGCAGTTAACGCGAAATCAAAACAAAATGACAACAAGCAAACAAATTTCACTTATGCTTCGCTTCATTGCCGTAAGTAAAAAGTAGTTAAAGCAAAAGCAACATAAAATGTCAACAAATCAATAAATAGCAGTAAGTATAGGTATGCAGCACAAAAAGCTACTTTTTAAAAATAAATTTAGAAAAGTGGCATATGCTGCACAAAACAATATTTTTCACTTTCAATTAAATGCTATTAACTTCTATGTTCGTTAATGAACGTTCAAAAAAATTTTAATTTTTCTTCAAAACATATGCCAGAAGCAGTAGTGAAAATTCAAAAAAATTCTATCGGGTATATTTTCAGAAAACTTCATGTAAACCTTCATTGTTGTTTTTCTCCACTACGACTTTTTGGCATATGCGCCAAACCAATAATGGACGGACGATATGTGTATTTGTAGCTCAACTTATAACTTGTGGAAGAAAGTAAAAAGTAATTTCCTTTTTACAAAAAAAAACTTTTCCAATTCTTTTTTCATTTAAAATACAATTTTAAAATTTTTGTTCATTATTCTACAATTTCAAACCATTTACAATTAAATTAAATATGAAAGTTGACAAGATATAATCAATATTTGTTTTTGTTTTATTTCGTCTTTCAAAAAGTCATTAAAATACGATATATCATAATGTAAATATTTGCTTAGTATTGTTTAACCTAGTTAATAGTAATGGAAGTCTCCATGAATGTCCCTGCAAGCAATTTGGTAGTCGTCTACAAAAATAACGCATTTATAATAAACTTTTTTAGCAACTAACTTTAAGCTAACTATAAATAAATACAGAAATTCCACGAAATCAATTTTCCTTTTTTAATATTTTCGTTTTTTTCTTGTCTTTGTTTTCTTTTGCTATTTCGTATTTTGATATTCATAACTGTTAATTGTTTTGTACAAGTATATGCACAATTTTAGTGTGTCGCAGTAACGCCTGCCAAATTGTCTCAAATGAGAGAGACACGGATATTAGAAATGCTTTTTAGTTTATAAAAAAACGAAAAGTTCATGCAGAATGCATACAAAATGGAAGTAAAAACACTTAAAATATTAGCATAACTGAATTCAAAATAAAAAGAAAAATATTAAATTCAAATTGTTTTTAATAATTAAAAAAAAAATCTTTTCCTTATTAAGCTTATGGTGTACTAACATAAAGTTAGCTAAAAGCTAACTACTACCTTACTAATTTTTAACTAACTACTACCCAAATCCCTTTATGCTAACTACCAAAGACCGTTTTACACTATCCCACAAAGTCTTTTGTAATTTACGAAAATGCAACCCTGTCATGATAAGTTGTTATTGTTTTTTGAAAATGTTCAAAGAATAATTAGATCAGGGAAGCATTTTTGAAAAATACGTAAGACTTTGTGGGATAATGTGTAACGGCCTTAAGTAGTTAACTTAAAGTTAGTTAAAAAGTCATGCAGATTCGGACAATTGACTAATTCCTATGGCATGCCAATTTTCAAATAGTCAGTTGGCTCCATTAAAAATAATCCAGGCATCAACCAAAACTCGCTTAATAAAAGTTAACTTAAAGTTAATTGAGTTGCTTGCAGGGATGTTAAAAAATATAAAAAACACAAACATACACATTTGCAAACACTTACCTACCTAACAGTGAATGTCAAAGTAAGGAACACTTAAAAAAGTCTGTACGAAAGAAAAGGGCTTGGCAAAATGTCAATATTTAAAAGTCATATATCTATTTGTTTTTACTTTATTAATCAATAACTATGATAACAGTAGGGTAGCTTCGAAAAGTAATGACATTTTTTAATTAAAAGTGCTTTTTGGTATTTTAAGTTTTTTTTTGTTGAAGGTCAGACTGATTTGGGCGTAACTACTTACATTTTGCGGTTAATTACAGGTACTGTTATCTAAAAGGTTTAGCTGGTTGTTGCTAATTAACTGGAAGTTTGTTATTGCAAATTACATCACTGCCAATTACATGTTATTAATGCTACAAATTGCATGTTTTCGGTAAAATGTATTAAAAATTGCAAATAGTTAACAAATGTTTTGAAGTTTTTAACAAATTTATTATTACAATATCAGTTACACAATATTCAAAACATAGGAAAAGTACTAATAAAGGTTACACAAAAATAAGCTTTTGCTGAAAGAGTCAGATAATGCAAACAAATTTTATTAGAATGGCGGTATCACCTACTGTTGAGTTTTTACGTTCATTAAGGTGAAGTTTCAGTTCAGTTGGTCAATGCACGAGAAAAGCAGCGCGGCAAGAAAAGTGTGTAAAATAAAAAACAGCAAAAATAAAGATATTTTCAGATGAAGGAATAAGTTTTGCTTAATATTTGTTTATACATTATTTTTAATCATAAAAGTTTTGATGAATAAAACATTTAGAGAGTTACTAAATAAAAGAAAACTAAGTTTTTTTAAACATTTTGTTGTTAACACGTTTATTTTGAAAGAATCTTATAGGTGTGTCCACATGGGCACACGGGTCCATAGTCAATAAAAATACATATTCAACACAACATATTTTTTCTGCTTTATTTTCTTATTTTTGAACGATTTAAAAGTAAATTGACGAGAGAAAAAATGGGTTTGCACTATATTGAAAATTTGGTAGTGTGGATGAATGTGGCGAAAACAATGAGCGTACCTTTCTTTGGTGCCTCCAGAAAATAAAGGTTTAGCATCACTGGCGTACCCGGAATAGGATTTTTGTCCCGAAAAATGTGCGGGGTACCTAGATTTTTGTTCCGAAAAATCCCGTACGAAAAAAAAAATAAGTGCATACATATTAGGGGATTCATTCAGTACCCGTTATTCAATTAATTACTACCCGATTAACTGATTGGTTAGTTTAAAATTAAAATTAACAATTTTTCCATTAACGATTAAACCGGTTAACTTCAGTCGATTAACCGATCCAATAAATTTTGAATTTTTTGTAGTATTAAACCATATTTTTTGTGTTTCTAATTAGGTATGTGTTCCAAAACGTCAGTCGCAAAGCAACTCACTTTTTTAAATGCAATCTACAATACAACCATGTAGAATTTTACAATGGTATCTGCACCAAAGTTTACCAAAGTATACCAAAAAAGTTGTGCTTGGAATTTTTTTTTTAATACAATATATTTTCTTCTAGAAATGCATTCTTAAAATTCAGTATAAAAACAGAAATTAAGGAATTTGGAAATAAACTTTTTAGCAGAATGTTCGGTGCTAAGCTTTGTCAGGATGAGTTAGATGATGACAACAGAAGAAACTCTCAATAGTAACACAACAACAGAATTAACCGAAACAATTAGAAGTGTTATAGTGCATTTACACCTACGCCATAATTGTTTATGATGATTTACTAGTTTGAGAAACTTGTTTATCCATACAAATAATAAACACGTTTGTAACTAGCTTTTGAGATAAACTAGTTACAAACAAGCAGTAATATTTGGCACTTCCTCAAAAAAAACAAATTAAGTGAAAAAAAAATTTACTTTTATCTGTAAAAAAAAGCCAAAACAATAATCAGAAAAATAAAAAAAACAAAGAAAATTTTCAAAAAATTCAAAAAAAATAAAATAAAGAAATAAAAATTTTGTTTATTTTTTTTTTAAAATATTGGGGCAAGGAATATTATGACTTGTCAAAGATAAACAACTTAAATGTTTTAAATGCTGATGTAAACGGTATAGTTTATAAAAGTATCTTATGATCATAACCTAGTTTCAAAATTACAAGTGTAAATGCATTAAGCATTAAGCATTTAAAAAAATTAAAACAGGACTCAAACGGAAATTTAAAATCATTAAAGGAAAATTACTGAGAAATAAGATTATCCGTATTATGGGTTGCTTTCGATTTCTCCAACATCTTCGATATGTGAAAGAATTTTTTCCAAGTCAAGTTTATTTAAACTAACGAAAAGAATCGCTTAATCCTAAACATTTAAACCAATTTATTTTTCTAAAACGTTATTTTATAAGATCTCCTTAAATTATTGAAATGATTAATAAAATGATCTCACAGTTATTAATATTTGTTTTGTTTGCTCGTTTTAGTTTTAGTTCTTGTTATTGTTTTTTTTTACTAATAAACTCCAAAAAATAAATAGTTTTATTTATTGAAATTACCTTATTTAGAAAAAAAAACTGTTGAGTTTTTACGTTCATTAAGGTGAAGTTTCAGTTCAGTTGGTCAATGCACGAGAAAAGCAGCGCGGCAAGAAAAGTGTGTAAAATAAAAAACAGCAAAAATAAAGATATTTTCAGATGAAGGAATAAGTTTTGCTTAATATTTGTTTATACATTATTTTTAATCATAAAAGTTTTGATGAATAAAACATTTAGAGAGTTACTAAATAAAAGAAAACTAAGTTTTTTTAAACATTTTGTTGTTAACACGTTTATTTTGAAAGAATCTTATAGGTGTGTCCACATGGGCACACGGGTCCATAGTCAATAAAAATACATATTCAACACAACATATTTTTTCTGCTTTATTTTCTTATTTTTGAACGATTTAAAAGTAAATTGACGAGAGAAAAAATGGGTTTGCACTATATTGAAAATTTGGTAGTGTGGATGAATGTGGCGAAAACAATGAGCGTACCTTTCTTTGGTGCCTCCAGAAAATAAAGGTTTAGCATCACTGGCGTACCCGGAATAGGATTTTTGTCCCGAAAAATGTGCGGGGTACCTAGATTTTTGTTCCGAAAAATCCCGTACGAAAAAAAAAATAAGTGCATACATATTAGGGGATTCATTCAGTACCCGTTATTCAATTAATTACTACCCGATTAACTGATTGGTTAGTTTAAAATTAAAATTAACAATTTTTCCATTAACGATTAAACCGGTTAACTTCAGTCGATTAACCGATCCAATAAATTTTGAATTTTTTGTAGTATTAAACCATATTTTTTGTGTTTCTAATTAGGTATGTGTTCCAAAACGTCAGTCGCAAAGCAACTCACTTTTTTAAATGCAATCTACAATACAACCATGTAGAATTTTACAATGGTATCTGCACCAAAGTTTACCAAAGTATACCAAAAAAGTTGTGCTTGGAATTTTTTTTTTAATACAATATATTTTCTTCTAGAAATGCATTCTTAAAATTCAGTATAAAAACAGAAATTAAGGAATTTGGAAATAAACTTTTTAGCAGAATGTTCGGTGCTAAGCTTTGTCAGGATGAGTTAGATGATGACAACAGAAGAAACTCTCAATAGTAACACAACAACAGAATTAACCGAAACAATTAGAAGTGTTATAGTGCATTTACACCTACGCCATAATTGTTTATGATGATTTACTAGTTTGAGAAACTTGTTTATCCATACAAATAATAAACACGTTTGTAACTAGCTTTTGAGATAAACTAGTTACAAACAAGCAGTAATATTTGGCACTTCCTCAAAAAAAACAAATTAAGTGAAAAAAAAATTTACTTTTATCTGTAAAAAAAAGCCAAAACAATAATCAGAAAAATAAAAAAAACAAAGAAAATTTTCAAAAAATTCAAAAAAAATAAAATAAAGAAATAAAAATTTTGTTTATTTTTTTTTTAAAATATTGGGGCAAGGAATATTATGACTTGTCAAAGATAAACAACTTAAATGTTTTAAATGCTGATGTAAACGGTATAGTTTATAAAAGTATCTTATGATCATAACCTAGTTTCAAAATTACAAGTGTAAATGCATTAAGCATTAAGCATTTAAAAAAATTAAAACAGGACTCAAACGGAAATTTAAAATCATTAAAGGAAAATTACTGAGAAATAAGATTATCCGTATTATGGGTTGCTTTCGATTTCTCCAACATCTTCGATATGTGAAAGAATTTTTTCCAAGTCAAGTTTATTTAAACTAACGAAAAGAATCGCTTAATCCTAAACATTTAAACCAATTTATTTTTCTAAAACGTTATTTTATAAGATCTCCTTAAATTATTGAAATGATTAATAAAATGATCTCACAGTTATTAATATTTGTTTTGTTTGCTCGTTTTAGTTTTAGTTCTTGTTATTGTTTTTTTTTACTAATAAACTCCAAAAAATAAATAGTTTTATTTATTGAAATTACCTTATTTAGAAAAAAAAACTTATTAACCGCTTAACCTATCAATAACAAAATTAACCGATTATTAACCGATTAAACCAAAACCTCGAATAATTAACCGATTAAAGCAAAAGCCCGATTAAATGTATACCCTAATACATATGTATGTGTTTATATAATTGAAATGATATCTCTTTGTTTTTTTTTGATATTAAATAAACTAAATAAAAAGACCTACCCTTAGGTGGACATCTCTCAATATGAATAATGAACAAGTTTCAGACGGCCGTAGCTGTCCACTATAGAGAGTTTTCACTGCATATAGACAAAAAAAGAGAATATTTACTAATTTTATATTTTTCAAAGTTTATAATGCTACAACTGACCATAATTCTATAAAGTATTAAATTAAATTTCAACTAATTATCATTCTTTTTTTATGTTTTTATAATTTATGCACATATTTATTATTAGTTATACATTTTAAATACAATTAATTTTATTAAACTTACAATCACTATGACTGAGGTCAATAATAATTAAATTTTATCTAATGCGCCGTAATAATTTAATACAATTTTTATTTTATTGATTTAACAATATTTTAACAACATCTCCTTTTGTCCATTTTAACCAAATTTTAAATCCTATTTAAATTTATTATTTATTAATTTTTAATAAAAGATAAAATAATAAATATATTTTAAGAAAATGTGATACATTTATTTTAATATTTCGTACACACATAGGCAAAAAATTACGCACATTCGCAAACGTTCTTAATATTCAAAGAAGATACAAAATACACACAATGCCAGGCTTAATTACAACAATTTACTTTTGTTTGTTATAAATGAATTTTTCTTGAGAATTAATTATTTTACTCATGCAATAAAGTAGTACTTTACATGAATTATAAATAAGATTGTTGCAAATAATTAACACTAAAAGTTGTGGCAACAATAATCATCCTTTTTTCATCTGCGCTCTTATGGGAAAGTAGCTTAAGTCGATATGAGAAAAATTAAGTCATTACAATTCAATGTTACCAAAAGTAAAATATAAAATTACACATAAAATGAAGAAAAATTAACAAATTTAAATGAATTTACAACTTACTACAAATAAGCGATTTATTTAGGGTTTAAAAAACTTCTGTCGAACAAAAAAAAAAAAATTATGTACAACTTTTCGCTTTTGAGTTAGTTAGACCGCGACTGTTTACAATTAATAAATTAGAAGTGAAAGTAACAGTTTTTTTTTTGCCAATGAAAATGAAGAAGTTTATGAAATGGCTGGTTTTATTATGCATAAAAGAAAATCACAAAAAGGTAATTTCAAGGAGAACAACATTGGTCATACTATTTATATATTTGTCCTAATTCCCTTGCTTAGAAAAAGGCAGTACAATTCTCTTACTGCTTTTTTTTAAATTTTGATGCCAATAAATTCGTTTAATAATTTTTTACACATCAATTATAAAATAAATAAATCAAATATGTAATTTTAAAGTTTAAAGTTTGTTCAATATTTTAAATATAAATTTAATAACAAACAAGACGAATTCATTACAGATTAAAAAGGCTACAGTCAATTTTTTTTTAGCTTTATAATTGTTGGCTTTCGAAATTTTATTAATCATCTTTGATTCTATTTTGCTGTGTTCCTGTTTTTGACATTGTACAATTTTTTTACAAAAACAAATTGCATGTAGTTAACGTACGAGTTGTACTTGTTGTAGAATTGTAATTAACTGTAATGAATTCGCCTAGATAACAAAATACCAATAAAATTAAAATTTCAGTGTTTTTTGATTTTAATTTTTTACATTAAACTAAGCATGGCTAGAGCTGCTCGATGTTAATCGATGCATCGTAAACATCGATGTTTTGATTGCGATACATCGTATAAATGTCGATGTATCGTATTATACGATGTTAATCGATACATCGATGTTTTTTATTCGATGTATCGAAAAGCTGAATTTTAAGTTAATCGTATTCGGCAGCTTTTGTAGAAGTGTATACCTGCCAAGACTGACTTTTAACACGTTTTTTTAAACCTAAAATTGTTTTAAACTCGCTTAATTTAACAACACTGTACCAAAAATACTTTTTGTAAACTGTCATAAAGCATCAGCGAAGCAACAGCATTATTACAGAGCAAAATCCAAAAATATATTTTTATTGTGAACAAGATTCAAATCGGCAAAGTAAGTTGTTTTTGCAGCGTTTATATATTTGGCTTAATTTTACTGCTACAGGTTGTAACATGGTATCGTAGGCGTCCAACTTGGTTTGGAAATACTTTAATAAAAATGACGATAAATCTGCAAAGTGTAAGCTCTGCGAAAAAATATAAGGACCGCTTGCAATATCTCTAACTTGAAGGGTCATATCAAACACATTCACAAGGCTACATTTTTGGAAATTACCACAGTAAAAAATCTTAAACGCAAGTAGTTCATGTAATGTTCGTTTTGATACAGAATCATGTATCCAGGTAAATAAAGACACTATTGAATTAGTACCTTTTAAGCGTCAGAAATGAATACAAAAAACTTGTGAAGATATTGCCTCGTATTCCGGTGGTGACAAGGCAAGAAAAATTAGCAACGCTATGGTTTATATGATTTGCAAAGACAATCACGCATTATCACTGGTAGAGAATGAACGTTTTAGACACCTAGTGAAAGTTTTATCACCGCATTTTAAAGTTCCAAGTAGATCGTTGGAACAGTACGTTCTATATGAGCGAAAGGTTTCTTCAACTTCGAAATGCTATGAGTGAAATCTTACTTCGACACAAAACTGCGCCGCCGATGTTGACTGATATAAGGCAGCCACAAAACAAATATCCGGTGATACGTACTGCAATAGTAGCAAAGTTATCCCTCTAGTTCCCTGTATGGTATCAAAACTAAATCCTGTTGCAATTGAAGAACCATTGTTAAAGGAGGACGTAAAATTGCTCTTATCTATATCGAGCCCTAATAGCAAAAAATTATGTAACCAATTTTTGTTCATTTGCATCATCTCTAAAAATTTCATATCTCTGAGAAGTACGGTTACGAAATGAGAGCAGAAGCAATTTGAAACAAAACCCTCGACTTGAAGCAAAAATATTTAAAAGAAACCTTCTCCTGTAAAATTTTATTTTTGCTGGTTACATAATTTTTTCTATTAGGGCTCGATATAAACGAATGGGTGCTATCGAAAAAGTTTCACTTTTAGATATTGCCATATTGTTCCATTTTGAAAATTCACTTGCATGTTCGAAAGCCGACTCCGATATTTCAGACAAGACGTTGGACAATTTTAGTCTTCGGAGTAATTACCACATATTAGTTGAAACAAATTGGAAAACAAATAAGACTGAAGGAAACTTTTCTGACGAACTCTACGTTTACTTGCTTAGAAGTGTGGGCCGACTACAAAATTCAATTGCCTAGACTGTACAATATGTCATACAAATATTTAACAATGGTTGTCAGTTTCGTGCCATATAAAAGGCTTTTCTCAAAGGCTTCATTAGTGTTGTCCCAGAAATGAAGCAGCTTGCAAGCAGAGAAGGTCAACAAAATATTGTTTTTGCAAAGCCTGAATAAAAAGTATTGCGATATATAATAAATAAAATTTAAATAAAAAATTAAATATTTAAATCGAGTATTATTTATTTAATATTTTTTTTTTTCAGTGCCAATTAGAATCAATACGATGCATTGCAAATATCGATGTTTTTTTTAATTGATACATCGAATAACATCGATGTGAATTAATAATTAATCGAATGGGGAAAACATCGATGTTTTTTTTACATGAACGGCTCTAAGCATGGCAGTATAGTTAAATTAAACAAATTACTAAAAATAGCATTAAAACTTAAAATAAAAATTAAATATATAAAATATTAAACTGTTAATTCTGAGTTTTATAGCCAGATTTCGTTGAATATATCTAGGGAACATAAAAATCTCCAAATGTTTAGTTGGACTGAGCATGTAGCCTGACCGGAGACCGACCGCAGAAGGTGGTGCTTAATTAAGACTTCTTATGGAAGATGGAAAAGGCGGTCAAGAATTTGATGGAAGGAATGCGGAGACCTTTAGCTTATGGGTTTTTGTAACAAACTAGAACTAGTGGCATAAGCTTAAGCCTATCTTAAGCTGTAACGCTATAAGAAAAAAATATCTAAAAATTGTTCAAAATATTCAATGCCGTTGCTTTGTATATCTACTTTAGTAAATAACATTTCTGTATTTCTGACGACAGTCTGTTTCATAAAGTAGTCTAACAAATGTTAAGAGTGCACTGAAGTATTTAAAAATTTATTCCTTATTAAAGAATTCAAAACACATATTTCTTCAGGTTTTCCAAAGCGTATATTTATCGAAATCCAAGAGTCCATGCTGGTGCCATATATTTTAAAGCTTATGCAACTCTTTATTAACCAATGAAACTCTTTTTCTAATAATATTCAGTCACTTTGATTAAAAAGGCTACACCCAATTCATGCTATTACCATCGAAATGGCAACACTGTTACAAGTAGAAACTTTGTACAATTTTTTTTTTAACAAACAAATTTTTAACACTTACTCTTAGCCTCTAGCGAAGTTGTTACTAATAAGATAACATACAGCCTTAAAGGCAAAAAACTCTTTAAATGAAACTTCAACAAAACTGAGGATATCTGCAAACTACAACAATCGACATAAGCTACTTTTTCACATTATCACAGACATATTAAAGTTAATGTTAAAATTTATATGCAAATACTATGTTCTGCACATAAATTATAGCATTTAAGTATGAAAGTATTATTTTTTAACACTGAAGATAAAATTAAATACAATAGCTTGATTAAAAACTTAATTTCTTAATTTAATAATCACTTTATAAAACCAATGAGCTTAAGTGAAAACTGCAAGTATTGCAAGCTAACTATTTGTAAATGATAGCTTTTAAGAATTAAAATTTTATTAAAACCCCCTCGTTTCTTTACCAGATGTTATAACATGGCTTTTAATTATTGAAATCCACAATATTTATATTTGAATAAGATTTTACTATTCCATTAATGCCCGTAATTTCTACAAAAAGCAATCTAGTATAGAAATGAATGTTGTAAAAGCTGTGATCTTTTAAAACTGTAGGTAAAATCAAGTAGGCCAAAGAAACGTTGATATATGTTAAAATATCTGTTAGGCACGAACACGACCAGCTTTCTTGTTACGGGCATAAGCCGCATCACACAGAACAAATCAAGTTAAAAACGTAGAAAACAAGGTTGATTTAAAATTTTTCGGTGTTGATTTTGCTTCATACGTTTTTCATGTTAATTCAACCTGATTTTACAATTACTTGCGAACAACATTTTTTTCTTTTAAAATAACTATGATTCATGTTAATCTAACATTGCAGTAAAGTTAGAGCAAAATATCATTTATATTGAAATGACAATCGAATCACGTTGAATGAAAGTTATTTCAAGTTGAAACAACGTGAATTTCATGTAGAATCAAATTGGTTTGAGTGTGTTATAACAGTGTAAAGAGGCTTCAGAGACAACATATGCATTTATTTAAGAATAATTCAATACACCTACCCC
This sequence comes from Pollenia labialis, assembly GCA_949318255.1. Classification (NCBI taxonomy): domain Eukaryota; kingdom Metazoa; phylum Arthropoda; class Insecta; order Diptera; family Polleniidae; genus Pollenia; species Pollenia labialis. The sequence goes on from OX439142.1 coordinate 117,731,939, forward strand.
TGTAACACATGCTTCACCTATTTTGTATTCTCCTTTGTCAACAGAAGCATCAGCAGGATCGCCCGATATGGGTTTCGTCATCATTCTACTTTGAAATCTTGATGTACTATTTAACTAAATAATTTTCTTTAAAAGAATACGGGAATTGTCGTCTTTTTATAACATATTTTAAGAATGAAAATAAAAAAATTAACATACTTTACTATGTATGCATGTTAATTTAACAAGATAAACTTTTGATTTTAATATAAAACAGGTTTTTTAATGGATTCAATATTGAATCCATATTTATTTAAATTTTAATGTATTTTTTTTTATTTTTACATTGAATAATATTAAAAAAGCGTGATTTAAGATTATTTTAACATTTTTCATTTAAAATTAATATGAAATAATGATAAATTTAAATAATGGGCATACTTTTGCAGAAATTTACTATGATTCCCAATCAACATTTGTCCATGTTAATTTTACATTCGTATTTTTTTCTGTGTGATTAACAATGGAAGCCAACATTCTGTTTTTATTGTGTCTCATTCTTTCTCACAATCGTTGTTTATGTCATATAAAATCTTAAAAATGTTAATACAAAAATGTAAAAGAAGTTTTGTGGCAAAGCTACCCAGTATAAATATCGCCAACTTTTTCAAAATAAATAGCTTTTTAAACTCATTATTTAGTAGCTTTCTTCTATAACCACTTCTATAACTACTTTTTCCTGGATGTATTTAGGTAAGCAAATAATGCCTTACATTTAAATGGTTATATTTTGGAACATCCCTTGTAAAATTCATTGGTTCTTTCAGTAGAATCAGAAGTAGTGCTTTTAAGTTTTTCTGATTACTCAACGCATTATTATGTAGGCGAAGTTTTTACTGGGTACTGAACTTTGGTTGCTTTCGATAATAGAGCCATATGTTTAATTTGACTTCCCGCCCGCTTCTTTAATATTCGAACTCAAATATCGCCACAGCCGAAAGTTGTTTTTCTTGCCGTTTCCTTATTTATTTTCTAAAAGTTCAAGTCGGCAAGTTTTTTATATATACTCTTATATCACAAAGAAGGAAGCAATTGTATTTATTTATTTATTTTATTTTTATTAATTCAATAGTTTATAAGCCCCTAGGGCCAAATTAAACCAGAAAATACAATATGGCATTATCATTTTATATAAGTGTTAGCTAATATTTAATAATTATAATTTTAGATCCCCCCTTAAATGCACAGTTATAAAGAACGACAGCAAATGCAGCAACCGTTTTCAATACACAAATAAAAAAGATTCATGAAACAGTTGACATCAACAAGCATAAATGGTAAAAATAATGGTATTCAAATATTCTCAAGAACAATTTTCTCCTCTCAGTGTACGGAACAACCGAATTCCATAGGGTAATACCACGAACAGAAAACGATATTTTCATAATCAGGGTTGTGTACCTTGGTGGAAGTATATTGTTTGTTCTTGATGAGCTTCCAAGGCATCTATCTATCTCTTAGATAAGGTGGTGTTCCACTCTTAATAATCTTGTAGAATAAAATAAGCAGCCTTATTTTTACAAAACTCCTGAAATCACAACCAATAAAAGATGTTACATACGATGTCACACGTGTCCTATACCCGAGACTATAAACATAATGTACAATACGGTTAAAGCAATGTTCTAACCTAAGCCTATTGTATTAAGTAGTTCCACTATAAACTTTAATACCGTATAAAATAATTAGCGAACACACTGCCAAAGCTAAACGCCTTTTTATAATCATTGGCAAATAACATCCCAATGTGTACAACCTTTTCAAAATAGAAGAGATCCTGGCGATTATGTGATTAATGTTTACATCAAACTGCAATTTGTTATCCAAATATTAGGCAAGTGAACGATGATACGATACAAATTCAATTTGCTCATCCCCAACTCTAATATTAATATTAACAACCGGATCATGAGCAAACATCATTGCCCTAGTTTTCACCGGGTTAATATGGAAGTTATGTTTTTTGGCAAAGTCCTAGAAAAATTGACCTAAAATTTTTATTTTATTTATTGTTTCACAGAAAAAATTTTTGCAAAAAATTATTCAATTAAATAATTAATTGGTGGGCATTAATTATTCAATTAATTTTTTGTTTGCTGCAATTAATTTGTTTAATCAAAACCCATAAAATTAAATATTTGTGTATATGTGGTGTATTTTTTGTTTGTGCAATTAATTTTTTAATTGACTTTATTTGTGTCCCATGACTCGAAAATACAAATCCGTTAATTGATATGATCAATTCCTTTGCAGGGGCAAAATTAGTTAAATATTTAATTGTCTGAACGAATTGTTTAATTAAAGTCGATTTTCTATTTTTTCTGTGTTTTCCAGAAAAAAATAAAAAAATGTGTAAAATTGAGTTTCCTTGCTTTAAAGGAACCAGTGCGATATGAATTTTAATAAACAAAACGTTTATTAATTAATGCTTCCTAGTACAAGCTTTATTTCATATGGTTATAGCGATTTATATCTTATTTTTTACAAACGCGATTTATCGCAAATTGAAATTAAGGGACAACATTTTAATTCCATCCGCGATTATACAACTTTTACGATTGAATGCAAACCCTTAATTTATTTTAATGCAAACAAATTTTTTTTTTTTTTTAACTCACCATTTAAATATGAAATGAAATCAGTAGTTTTTTCCTTCTTTATCCCACGTTTCACTATATTGTGTGGCATGGTGGAATGTCGCAGATAGTTTGCCGCTGCGGCTCCACCATATGATGATATGCCATCATATGGCGAGTTATATTTATGTTGCTGCAGTTGCTGTTGGCAATGCTGATATTGCTGATGCTCTTGTTCATGTTTACTACCAACAACATGTTGCTGTTGTTGTAGTATTATCAAGACAACTGCCACAAGTAGATTAAACAACCATATGCAGTTAATGTCACACATTGTCCATTTCACAACGCACAATGACACGTATCAAATTAAAAATTACAATTTATATTTTTTATTTTAGCTTTTTATTTTTATTTTGCTTATTTATTCTTTATGTTTTTTTTTATATTATTTTTATATTTATAAATCAGCGAGGTGAAATTGCTTTTGAAATGCAAAAAAGAAAAGTTGACATGAGGATGTTATTATGACACACTTTTTCACACAATTGACTTTAAATCCAACAACAAATCCACTAACTTGTAATAATTTTAACTTTAAGAGAAGGATTATCTGACTATATGGATCGGTCTGTGTGAATAAATAAATGAATGAATGATTGAATTTACCACAATAAGACGAACAAGCTGTACTGACAGCGACACGTTTTAATTTTAATTGAAATTTATTGTTCTACAACCCAGACACGAACACGTAAACTTTACAAATAATCTTATTTTTGTTACTCCATTGGCGTTTTGCAACGTATTTGAGGGAAATTTAATTAATAATGATTTATTTGTTATTTGGTGTCTGTATAAATTCTCGTTTGGGATTTCAGCACCTGGCAATTCTTTATTGCTAAAAAATGTCTGGTTCTTGTACTTTTTATTATATTCTTTTTATGTTTTTTTTTTTTTGTTTTTGCAAAAGTAATTTTATATTCAAGTATATTGTCGCAATTTACAAGTCTTGTATTTTTTGTTTCTCTTTGTGTAATTTTTATTTTTTACAATGAAATCTTGCTAAATTAACAATTTGAATTGTCATTTAAATATTTAAAAAATACATATAAATATCATCTTTGCACAGTGTTTCGAAAGAAAAGTGTTATTTTTTAAACATTTTATACATTTGAGATCTCTACGTCCAAAAAGTACACATGGGCAAAGTTTCAATAATTTTGTACGAATTTGTTAGGAAATTATAGCAAATGACTTTTTGCTTATCTTTTCAAAATGTGCAATGCGATTTGAAAAATTAAGTTCATTTCCGACAATAATATTAAGGAAAAATAAAAGTGATGATTTTATTACGGTAGCAGTAAATTTTCAAAAATCTCTTTTAGTTTTAAAATGCTCTCCCACAAAACTTAACTTAAAACTCCTTATTGCCATAGAATTATTAGAAGTAACTTAAATATAACGATACATTTTGTTGTGATAGGTTTAACCATATTTACTCTTTTGCAAATGACAGCAACTTTTGCCATTTATATTTATGAGGTCGAACATTAATGATACGCTTAGCCGAGACCTTAACATAATATCGGAATGGGGTCGTTCGAATAGGGTCGATAAAATGCGCGAAAGACCAAAAGTTGCATGCTGCCACATAAACACACGACGGAACAAGGAGCCTTTTCTGTATATACGGGTGGTGTAATTATTGAAGAATCGGAATCTCTAAATGTTCTTGGCAATGTGATGTCCCATGGACAAAACATTCAAACATTCAAGATGTCGAAAAAAGCATTCAAGTGCGTCGGATTTTCAAAACGATTTAAGGTATACTTCACTCCTTCCGAACTTCTTACTAAAGGGCATTTTGTTGAGTTGGCATCACTGCTTTATTTGAGCACCCATTTAACAGCTGATAGTTGGTTTTTGTTTAGTTTGCTTTGAAATTTCATTATAGGTCGACTTACATCAGAGCAACGCATGCAAATTGTTAAAATGTGTTATCAAAAAATTGTACCATTCGCCAAACTCATCGCACACTTCTTCCATTTTACGGCGTACATAATTGATCATCAGAGCGGCCAATTCGCAGAACAAAAGATCATTTTCAGTCCACATTTACTGTTACTGTTACTAAAAATGTGCATCAGTGCGCACTGAAGAAACTGCAGCCGCTGTACGGGAAATCATTGAAGATGCCCCTAATCAATCAATTCGTCGCCGTTCTCTGCAACTGGGGTTGTGTCCCTCCATTTAATGGAAGATTTTACGAAAGGTTCATGGCTTAAAAGCTTTCAAGATTCAAAATGTGCAGGATTTAAAGCCAAACGACAAGCGTTTGTCGTAACACGTTTACATCAACAGAAAATTACTGTTTGGTGCGCTTTATGAGCTGGCGGAGTAATTGGCCTATATGTCTTCAAAAACCATGATGGTCAGAATGTCAATGTTGAACGGTATAGGAACGCTATGCGAAATTTTTTCGCACCTCAATTACGTGGCATTAATCTTGCTAATATCGCTCCTTTATTGCAACATAGTCATATCTCAAAAAATCGAAAATTTTAAGCTACTTAAGCAATAGTGTTGCCTTATACCTTCTTTATATTAAAAAAAATCATAATTATATTTGAAACTGAACCGAAGTCATAGCTAAATATAATTTATTTTGAAATCTTTAATCGCATTTTACCAAGTTTGTTTTTTTTTTGAGATATGACTATGGTGCAATAAAGGAGCGATATGTCTTTCCAACAGGATGGAGCCACTTGACACACAGCGTGCGCTAAATTGGAATTGAGTTACTCAAAGAAACTTTGATTAAAAATATAATTTCACGTTATGGCCCAATTAATTGGCCACTTAAATCGTGTCATTTAATCCCATTTGATTAGTTTCTTTAGAATTATGTTAAGTCACTTGTCTACATCGATAAACCACAAACATTTGAACACATGTAAATCAACGTACGAAGAGTTATCGGCGAAATACGGCCGCAAATGCTGCAAAAAATTGGTGTTTAAGATGGTAGAAATCGAATTTAAACATTCATTTCATCAGATTTTCTTTCCAATAAAGCCCGTTTCACTGATATTAAAATATATTTCCTTGTTTTATTATCCGAATGCGAATGGAAAACAACTTACATGAGTCGGCCGACGATTTATAGTATATTTTTGAGCTTCTCGATCGCGTGCATTAGAGGGCGAAGATTCTCATTGGTGACAGTGAGCTACTACAATTGGATGTGTTCTGGTGAAATTAGGTTTTTCCTCAAGAGCCCATCCTATTGTAGTCGAGTGGCCGGTAAATCGTACAACGCATTATGGGGACGTTTCGGTTTTTGGGCCGGACTGTTCGGATGTAAAATAACTTTCATGCTGAAAGTGAGAGGGACGACTTGAATTCAAGTCAAACGTTCCTTCCCATTACCTATTTTCCTAGTTTGAACACAATACAATGCATAAGTAGGGGTCATCCCCTGAGTACAGATCCTAACAAAAAAATAATAAGTAGCTGTAGCTCCCGTATAGGTCCCATTTCCGAAAATTACTAAGACGTTTAAAAAACGGTACTCAAATAATAATTGGTATTATAACGCGAACACATTTAATTTATTTCCTTGCTTTTACACATCCAGAGAAAAAACATAATTGGTTATGATCACAGAAAACTAATTCTGTATGGCTAAAGAAAAGACAAAAATTGTTGGTTATTTTAATCACAATTTTGTTATGTTTACTTTGACACATGCTATTTTTATTCTTGAAATCGATTATAAAAACCAAACCATTTAAGCCAATTGTTTTCAGAATCTTTAAAAATGATTTCTATTACTTGATCATTATTTTTATTTTTATTTTGTATTAAAATGGTACTGTATTTTGAACAAAAAATTACGTCTTAAATTCTAAAATGAATTTTAAAATTGCTCTTTATTCATTACACTTTTAAAAAAGTATCGTTTTTAAATTGACAGATTTTTATTACACTTTGATTATGTTTTTATAATTAAAATAGCATTCTGCTGTTTTTACTATTGTTTAAGAACAAAATGTTAGAGTTTTACAAGCAATTTTGTATACAATTTTTTGAGGTAAAAATATATACAGCAGTCTTTAAAGTATAATGGACAAACACAATTTCATTGTGGCGGTAATAGAGATATAATCGTAATAGAGTTGCGGTAACAGTGATTTGGCTTACTAGCAATATCGACGTTAGTGCAAATTTCCTATGTGATGAAGAATCACGTTCAAAGTGCACAATATAAATAATAATTTACACAGTACAACATTTTTCAGTTAATTGATTGCCAACTCAATTCTGTGAACTGTATGTGAAATTAGACCCAAAAAGAAGAATTTCTGCATCATTCGTTTTGTCTTCTTACCTGCGATTTGAAGTTAGTATCGATTTGAAGTTAGTACTATCGTATAGGGGAATTTATCACGTTTTAGGCCCTGTTGTTTGACATAGCTCGACAACCACTAGCCCAATTTAGTTGAAATAAATTTAAAAAAATTAAGAATTACAATTCCCTTAATCTGTTCATATATTGTTTTCCTATACAAGTAACACTTTCGAAGTTAAAAATGAATGTATGAAGGGAAAAAATTATTTTTTGCCTAAAAATTTTAATTTTTTTTTTAAATACATAAAAAATCCAAAATGGAAAAAAGTTTCAAGTCTAGTTATTTTTTCGCAAAGTCACATAACCTATGAGCAAAATGAGACAAAGATCATAAAAATCGATGCACGCGTTTCGCTTTTATTCGCAATTGAGTAAAGGTATGAATTTCAAAAATCAGTTATAGCCACCACCCTTAAAATAAAAATAAAAATATAAATTAAAAAATGATCATGCAAAAAAAAACTTTATTTATAAAAACTTAATGAAAATAAAATAATATGCAATTAATACGCAATTATAATATGCATAAAAACAAAATTTAGAACATTTTTTCAATTATTGGCAATATCCATCCTTGTTGATTGATTGATTGATTGATTTGATTAAATTTCTGAAAATCAGCTTGGCGTTGTCGGTATGAAGTTGCGCTGACATTTTGCTGTGTGAGTTTTCTTCTCTTCAAAAATGATGTCAGCCATTCGGAGTCGTGTTGTGATAGTCCCAGCTTGGCCACAATGTAATCCATTTCGATTTGTGGTAGCGGTTGTGGTGCACTATTTTCAATATCGGGTATCCAATCAGCATCATCCAAATCGGTCGGATTGGTGAAAACGGTTTCGGCTAGCAGGGACACAGTATCCGCACTCGGAGGTTTAGGTGCATCGGTATCAGCAGGGCGTTGCACTGGAAGTGTGGGAGTAAATGCAGCAGTGTATACTTTTGTTTTCAATTGTTGTCAGTTTAATCCAGGACGAAAATTTATGCATGCATAGCACCTGGATGTATCATGTCCAGTTGTGTCTTCCACCCAAATTACTGGCTTCATAAAAGATAACTTTCTACTTTTTCCGTGAATCCATTTTAGAAGGGTAGTATAACAACTGTTGCACACTGTGTTCGGCGTAAAATTTGCACCACTTAAATCTGCTTCATCGAAATAATTACAATACGCGGTTTTGAATTGCTCAGTAAACAAATTTTTTCGATCTTTTTTCTGTATTTTTCGGACGATATGACCACAAACGTAACAATATTCATCCAAATATGGGCACTTGTTGTTTTCCATATTGATATATTTTATGTTTTGTTGTTATTCACTTTTAAAAAACTGGAGAAAAATCACTTTTACTGTTCGCGTTCGTCGGCACTGGCTGAATGCCAAAAATCGATCAATGCACACCTATAAATACTACGTATTTTTGAATATTTTACTGCCAGGTACTTATAAATGGGCGCATATTTTAAGGGCGGCTGGCTATATACCTGATTCAGCACTTGTACGTTTCAAACTGTGCAAAACTTTCCAAATAATGACCACCCTTAAATGTGGGTGCAATTTCTGTAAAAAAATCATATAGGTAGCCACCGGAAAAACCCAAATAATAAAAAGGTCTACTTTCCGTTTAATTGTCCACGTACATTTATTACCGCAATCATAAAAATCAAATAACCTTTTGTTTATTCCTTTTTTTTTAATTCTCAGAATCATGAAAAAGGTGTCAATGTTTTCTCCAAATAATGACGTGCATATCTCGAGCAAATTTTTGAAATTCATACATTTACTCAATTGCGAATTAAAGCGAAACGCGTGTATCGATTTTTATGATCTTTGTCTCATTTTGCTCATAGGTTATGTGACTTTGCGAAAAAATAACTAGACTTGAAACTTTTTTCCATTTTGGATTTTTTATGTATTTAAAAAAAAAAAATTTAAATTTTTAGGCAAAAAATAATTTTTTCCCTTCATACATTCATTTTTAACTTTGAAAGTGTTACTTGTATAGGAAAACAATATATAAACAGATTAAGGGAATTGTAATTCTTAATTTTTTTAAATTTATTTCAACTAAATTGGGCTAGTGGTTGTCGAGCTATGTCAAACAACAGGGCCTAAAACGTGATAAATTCCCCTATACGATAGTACTAACTTCAAATCGATACTAACTTCAAATCGCAGGTAAGAAGACAAAACGAATAATGCAGAAATTCTTCTTTTTGGGTCTAATTTCACATACAGTTCACAGAATTGAGTTGGCAAATCATGTGTTGTACTGTGTTAGTCTAACTATTAATAAAAATCTGCTATTTTAAGGGCTCTTTAGTTGAATTCTGTTGGTCTCATTTAGGGCGAAATTGTTATTTGAATAAACAAGATAACTTTCGCTCTTGTTGCGGTTGCGAGATGTAATATTATTACATAACGCTATATTGCATGAACTAGAGCCAGATTAACAACTCCGCATACGTTTACAAAATGAATAGCGGCTTTCACTCAATATTAAGTAGATCCTTCGCCTCTATTATGTAGTTCATTACGTAGTAGCAATTACATAACTACTTCTTATAAAGTATTATATGTACAAGCCGTTATCATAATTAATGCAATATTTTTAATGAAAATGGATTTTTGACAAGCTTGCGAATTTTTTTATTTTTTATACTCTAAAAATAATGCCATTCTCTTCGAGTACTATTTGGCTAAATGTAAATGCGTTAATTTTTGGAATTCCCTAATAAAATTCATTGGTTCTATCAGTAAAATTGTAGGTGTTCTTTTAGCTTTTTCTGATTACTCAAAACATTTAGTTGTAGGCGAAGTTTTTACTGGGGCTGATGAAAATAACATAGTGCAGATTCGCGTTCGGCGTTCAAAATAACTGAAGCAACAACTCTCATTTTTAGCAAACAAAGAATTGCATGATAACTTTTAAACATGTGTAATTTCGCGACAATATTCTATATTGATACCAAATTTCATTAATATGGGTTCAGCTCTTGGAATGTGTTAATTCATTTATTTCCCCATAAATGACATATACGGGTATGTTAATAAGAATCTCATAAACTAACCCACATAAAAAGACTATTAATACAGAGCAATATTTATAGTGGTATCACCTTTCTTCTAAAAAAAATCGATTTACAAAGAAAATCAAATACGAACACAACTCATTTTTTGAAATTCTTTAGAATAATTTTGTTATATTTAAACAAATGTTTATCTATCCACGTGTTTTTTATATTCTAATTAAGAAAATACAAAATTAATAACGTTTTATTAACACCGTTTCTTTGTTTTAGTTACATCCTTTTTTAATTTTGTATTAGACAATTTCTTTTAGCTTAGATTTCATGATTCGGGAACCACTGTGCAACGTGACATTTAATATTAAAATAATTTTTTATATTTTTTTCTCACAAATGTACAACTTTTAGTAGCTAAAGTAATATTTATGTAAAAAAACAAAAAAAAAAATTAAGGAACAAAAACTTAAAACGACCAGGGCCTTCATGGCGTATGAATAATAAAAAATTGCTTTATTTACATAAATGGACGTGATTTTTCACTTTCTTAGAGGTTTAGAAGATTTTACAACATCATTATGTTTCTTTTGTAATTTTTAAAATGCACACTAAAAATATTTCAAGTAATTTAGTTTATTTTTTAATAAATTTTTAATATTAATATTTTTACGAAACTGATTCTCTTACACTTATTTATTAGATAATTTATTTTGTAAACTTCAATTTTAGTTTTATATTGATTTTTAGTTTAATATTTCTTTTTTATTAATAGAGATTATAATTATTAGTACTTTTCTTAAATACTTTATTAAGTATATTTTTCTATAATTATTTTCTATTAACACTTTTAAAATATATTTATTTATTTATTTTTTTAAATTTATTTTCTGGCGTTTCAGTTTTTTTTTTTTGTTTTTCCTTTAGCTCATTCTATTACCGTGTTTAAATACCAACTAACTTTAAAACCTTCCATAACATTATTAATATATACAAATAAGTAAAGTGTGTGTTGTGCCGTGTGGACTGATGAACAGTGTACATGTATGAGTTGAATTCAATTGAGTTGAGCTGTGCCAAGTTGTGTAGAGTAATGCATTAAAGAATAGCCGCTGTTTTGTATATCCTTCCAATTTATTCTTGAACAATGATTTTTCATATCTTTATGGATGTATTTTCTCTTGTTTTTATTATTGTTTTACTCTATGGCTAACACTTGTATGAACGAACACCAACAGGACTTACACGCAGCCATACTCGCTCACTAACACAAAAACAACTTTATGTTATTTTGTAATGTCAACAGAGAAATATTTTTGTGAAAGTTATTTTACAAAAACAAAAACAATATATTTTTGTGCAATTTTCTTGAATGAATTTCCAACGCCTGCGCAGTGTAAGAGAATGTTTGGAATGTTGATTGTTTTCTCTTTGGTTCTCGTCGTAGGTGTCATTCAAACACCTACAACAGTTTTTGCTCCTTGTTTAGTGTTAGTTTTGCTGCCCTAGCATCCAAACTGTTGAAAAGCAACTGATGCGTTTGTCTTTATGTCCCTTAATTGCGTTGCTGGCTGTTATTGATATTTTACGTTGCTTTTTTCACTTAAACACCAGCAACAGAATTTCAAACTTAATGATTCAACAGTTTTCTTGTTGTTCTATGTAGCAATCAGTTTTTATGACATTTTTGTTGTTATTGTTTTTTCGTTCTTATTACATGCTTTTTCTATCTTGTTATACTTCTTTTTGTTTGTGGCAACATATTTGTAGTGGGTGTTGAAGCGGTATTTTTTCAATATTCCATTTTGTGTGGGATTTATGTTTCCTTCTACTTTTTTTTCAATTTTATTTTTAGTTTCATGTTGGCGGTATTTGCTAAGGGTTTATTCGTTAAGTTTTTTTTTTTTTTTTGTTATTACGACAGGACTTGAGTTATATAAGAGTCTTGATTCTATACTCGAAGTATTAATTCAATGGCTTTTCTCGTTTAGTACTTATGTACAATTAATAAATGACATTAATTTGAAGATATTAAGCCGTTTTGAAAAATTTCTTAAATATTTTTCTAAAAATAGCTAACAAAAAAATTGCGTTATTTGACAATTTGTTGCTGTTTTATTCATGTTGAGGATTTATAAATAAAAGCTGTTTCTTTATTTTTACAGGAATAACAATGATATTTTTATGCAAATATTTTGTGAATTATTGCTGTGTGTTTTGCCTTTTAGCAAACTTGAGAATAATCATAACAAAAGAATTTGAAAAAATTTAAATTTTTTTCTATAATATTTTAATGGTTAAATAAAATTTATTTTAATTTTTTTTATTGTTAGATTAAAGCTAAGCAAAGATTTGTTTCGTTTTTCTAGAACAAGGGTCACGTTAGGCCGGTGCATTGCAAAAAGTTGGTCTACTTTACTACAACGGGCTGAAGAAGTCTAAATTCTATATGTGATTCTGTTCATATATCAAGTACATATAACAAGTAAGGAAGTAAACTCAGTCATGCCCGACAATACTATTACATACATCAAGGTTTTTACAGACAAATTTTCGAGGGTGCACCTTATTTGGGAGAGTGTACCATACATTTTGGACCTATTATTTTGCAGAATTGTTGTTTAGATAAATACATCTATAAAAGCTTTCTTTTTTCTATTAGTGTTTTTAGGCATGTGGGTACAGCACAAAATTGGCATTACATAGTAGGAGTTGTAAAAGTTATTGTAGCCAAACTTTTTATTAATTTCAAGATTTAAAAAGAAAGTGATGGCATTAAGAGCTATTTTACAATGAAGATTGTTGTCAAATATAAGAAGCTATTTAACATATTTTAAAGTAGCAAAATTTACGGATAGCACACGAGTTGAAGCCAAGACACGTTTTTTTTATTTTCGAAATGCTGCCTGTCAACCCCATAATAAGAAGTTATTTTAGCATGAAATCATTAGAGGCGATACATATTGGATTAGTTACGAGAAAAAGAATCGCGAAAAATTGTATGTGTTACCCGGTGTGTTACCCGGTCAGCAAGGGTTAGAACGTTTTTCTTTAAGGAATAACGTAAATAGTATGAGATACCATTACCATTATTTTGAAATCCTTTCTTAATATTTGTATGGTCTATACGACAACGCGGCGGTAGGCTAGTTGGTAGTGAACTAGTCTATCAGTGCGAAAGTTGCGGGTTCGATTACCTCCAGAGACTCTGGTCTGTTTCACTACAACAGGCTGAAGGTCTACGTTACTATTGCTGGGTTAGTGAAGTTAGAATATAATTAGTAATTGCATTTGCACTTCATATTAAATAAATATGTATCTACACATATCCAACTTGATCAACAAGAGGATATTAACTCAAAATTTAAAAATTTTCAGTAGAAGCAGCATAATTTTTAATTTGACTTTAAAGGCATATGAAAAAATCTTTTTTCAATCAACATTTTAAGTACCAAAACATAAGACAAAATAGGATGATATTTATACAATGGGTAGGTAGATATGAATACCACATGTCCATTTCCTTCAAAAAGTAAATAAATAAACATTTTGAGTTAATACCGTATTGTTAATCAAGTGTAATATGCATATTTCTGTTATAACTTCATCCCTAAGATGTTGCAAATGAAATAAACTCCCAACTAGACTATCAATCCTTAAACAGCTTTTAATTTTAAATCATTTTTAGACGTTTAATAAAACTTTTTACAGCATTTAGTAATTATAATTTTTTTAATAGTTAAAACTTGCTAATAAAATTGTAAAAAGTAATATTTATTTTCAATAAAACACATGTTGCATAATAAATTTTTAAACAAACAAGTAAAATATTTATGTTTTCTGTCTGCAAGTTTCAATATTACTTATTTTTTATGAACTGCCCATTTTCTATCTACATTTTAAAATATATTGAAAACTTTTATATGAACTCTTTTTAGTTTGAAAAAAAAACTAATAAATAAAATTGCACACCAACATACTGTTTACGTAGTTTATACACTGAACATACAAGTGCTCAAGTGTCTTATAGGGTATTTTTATAATATGTGCTAAAATTGGGGATCCCGAATTGAAAAAATGGGCTTATATGCTCTTCCTTTTGGGTTTAATTAGCTTCCCCTTAATATATTTACGGCCCTTTTTACAATGTTACCGATAACTAAATGTAGGATTTTATCGGCCGTATAAAAAGGGTTCCATTATTACAACTTTGCTTAAACCTACCAGGTAGGATGAACCTTATTTTACTTATCGCTCACTTTAGGTTAAAGTAAATATTCAATAATGGAACACTTTTTATAAAACAGGTTACAGTTAACTTTTAGCTATATGTAAGTTGTGATAACGGGCCTTTAGCTATTTTCCAAATAGTTTCTAATTTACACGATAATTTAGTAAAAAGTTTTTACAATCAAAACATTTTAATATATTTTTTTAACTTTAAAGTCTATTTTTCTCAAAACATGCAAGGCTTATTGTTACCCTTCAAACAATTGCTCAATACGAAAACTTTGGCTGCAATGCAACTGGTTTTTATAACCTGCACCAATAGTGGTGAAACTTTTTTAATATTCATCTACATACAATATATTTTGTATTTTTTAGTTTTTGCAATTAATTTTTTAATTGATTAAATTTGTGTATCACGACTCGAATATATAAATCCGTTGATTGATATGATCAATTCTTTTGCAGGGGCAAATTAGTAAATAACTTAATTGTTTGAAGGAATTGTTTAATTTAAGGAGATTTTTTTATATTTTCTGTGTAGTAAAGACCCCATAAATTATATGTATATATATAAATGTATACTTTGGGTCCTAGAGTAGCTTTAAGGCGATTCAGCTATGTCCCTCTGGCCGTTTTTCTGGCTGTTGAAAACACGCTTACTTTCAAAAAAACACAAAAGAACAGGCCAATATTAGTGTCAAATTAGTTTTAGTTATCCTTAGCAAATCGTGATTGAGATCCAGCAACGATCGATCCATAATTTACCATAGCCCACTCTCGAAAAACACTTTAACACGTCTAAGACCGTAACGAAAAGTGCTATTGTCATAACATTTCTTCATTCACAAAACTGCACTGGAGGTTTTTAAATAAAATAACACTTCTTTTGAAAACCTCCTATAAATGTTGTGATAAAAAATTCACAAAAAAAAAGTTCATCCATAAGAGTTTTGTGCTTCATCGGCTTAATAACGTGCAATACAAATGGACTGTACAAAATTGAAAAGGAGTGGACTGGTCTAGCTTTTTCACATAAGTGCAACTGAGTTGTACTTGTGGATTCTTTTTTTTTTATTTTGCCACATGCACATTTTTTTTTGGCTAGAATATAATAAGTAAAATTGAAAAAGTTTCAATAGTAGTCACACAAACACACACGTACTTACCACAAACAAACAAGTACACAAACTAAAGAGGACCACATAAAATCCATTAAAACAGTCGACACGCTTCCTGAAAGGTCAATGCATTTTTTATTACAACAAATGTTACCACCACCACTGTTACATTCTAGTATTACTGCCATGAGTAACTACTACAACTTCTAAAACTCTTGCAATAAAAGCTCGTATACGAAATACAGTTTTGTAGATGGTGGTAGTAAGCAAACAAGTAGCAAATATATTTAAAGTAGTAGTTGCTGTTGCAGCTACTATTTTAGTAACATTATGCTATTCAAGCTTGGCTATTACCATATGAGCTTTAGTAGAATGTACATGGAGTGGAAAACAAGGACACTCACACTTACAAATTCACTATAACAATCATTTAGAAAATAATACAACTTTATGTGCCTACCACAACACAAAATGCATTTAGAGCTCAAAACCACATACACAGACTTGTTTCCGACGACTCGTTTTTGATGGGTGTGTGTATGTAAATGTTGAAATATGAAAATCAGCAGCTCCAACAAATTTTTACAAAATATTGCAAATAAGAGAAAACAGTAATAGAATACCAAAAAATAATAAGAATTATTGTCGGCAGTTTTATATTTTCTGTAAAACTGGCGCGTAATACAAACACACCCATTTTAAGCACTTAAAATACATGAAAAAAAAATCTGTTAAAGCACCCTCCTACAACCGTTATATGCACACCCAATCTCTCTTCTTACTTTTTAACAAATCCACACACACATAAGTTTTTATTTAAACAAGTTATGAACTCAAAATGACTTAAAAGCGCCGGAAATGAAACGGATGCCATGTTTGTGAACTTAAAATGAATGTATTGTTACGAATGTGAAAAAAAGTTGTCAGCAATTTATTCTTTTTGTTCAAATGGAGTTCTTTAAAAAAAGACTTAAATACATGAAATATAAATTGTGGTTTTGCTTTTATTTGGTTTTACGACGTCAGCAAATAACAGTTTAAAACTTTTCTGCTAAACAGCAGATAATTAGTATTTCTTTCTTCTTCCCTGTTTGTGGAGTGGGCTTAAAATTTTAAACATGTTTTATTTTTAAAGTTACCAATTTGATAATTTCTAAATAATGATGCATCTTTTTATTTTTATTATTAATTATAGCGGAGTTCAGTGGCAGTCTTTTGTTAGATCCAAGAACAAAGCACACAGAATTTCCGTTAGATTTCAGTAAAGTGTTACGATATTTTGCATTTGCTCTTTAGTAGGGATGCCAAATGGGACCAGGTTTTTTGAATCCCGGGATTCGGGATTTTTTATTCAAAAAAACGGGATCCCGGGACGGATCGCGATTTTTCGGGATTTCATATATAAAGACCAATTTTTTAAATTCATATACATTTTTATAATAAAATGTTTATTTATAAGTATTAAAACAAATAAATTCATAAAGAATATTAAACTCATTAAGTAATATGGAAAAATTATGTATTAAAACTTATATTTTAAAAAGCTTCTAAAACAAACTAATGCGGTCTGATAATCGATACCTTATTTTATTGAAAACATATGCTGTCGACGAAAGCAATGTTCGCAATAAACACTTCTAGGTGGTATCGTTAATAATTAGATACATGAGCATATGATACATGACAATATTTAATTTATTGTATATCAAATATGTATATACATATGCAAGTATTAATTTAATAAAATAAACTTAAGCAAATGTGTCAAAAGAGCTTTGGTGGAATATCTTAAAGTTTTTAACACCTTTTTGCACAACTTGCATTGTGCGTTCGCAGTTCTATTATCATACACCTAGAAAAACGACCACATCGAACTTTATCTTATGATTTTATTTTCTGTTGTACAAAATGCATTGCATGTAACATTTATTCACTTGTGACTTCTTTTTGTAACCAGTTAAAAATTAGAATCATTTCCAGATGATTTAATATTTTTAAAGTTATTTTTAACCCAAGGTGCCCCACGTTTATTTAAATATAGTTGTATGTATTTAAAAAAAAATACCTTATATTTACTAAATCCAAAATCTCGGGATTTTTACATAAAAAATCCCGGGATTCGAGACTTAAATTTTTAGAATAATCCCGGGATTTCGGTATTCGGGATTTCGGGACTGGCATCCCTAGTCTTTAGTAATCCTAATATTAACTCCGCTAATATGAATTTCTGTACAGAGAACAACAACAAAACTATAAAATATTTTTGATTTTGTTTTTGCTTTCGATGAAATTGTCTGCGTTGCGCTGCGTTTTACACAATAGGGCCCTTAGACTTGGTTTTTGAGATCTCAGTTAAACTAGGTTAAGTTAATCTTTAAGCAGATTTGTGCCGCCTACACGCAGAGAATATTTCATAATTGCCCAATATGTTTACCCCAATAACTTTATTATAGTCCTAGTATAACTTGAAAAAATATTTTTTGTCCTTAACTTTTTTTAATTCACTATAAAAATATTATATGGTGTTTACACCTAAAAGGTTACTCTGATCTAGCTAAACATATTAAATTATGGGAAATGTTTGCTACTATAATTTATATATTTTCAACTATTCAATTAAAATCATAATAAAAGTTGCACACAAAAGGCATGTTTAGTACCATAATTGTTGTTTGCTTTAAAACACATTCTCTAATTGGGCAAACATTTATTGTCAAAACAAACAATAGCGGTTTTCACCCTTGATAGTAATGTCCCTTGTAGTCCTTGTAAATTTTATTAATTTAGTAAAAGTACTAAGATTTACAACACTGCAACAACAAAATGTATTAGACTGAAATTTTCTACGCTGTTGTTGAAAAATCCAACAAAAAGCTTTAGTAAACACGTTTGTAAAATTACCCAGAATAAAACCGTTTAAGAAACAATATCTGTCTCTTTTCCTCACTCAGCAACTTTATTAATTTACAATAAAAACGAAAAAGAAACTCATGCTTTGTAGTATAAAATCGTATTAAGAAAAGCAGAGTTGTACACTTAATACAAAGGGTGAAACCCGTATTTTTAAAGAAAATAAAATTTTCTTCACGTCATTTACGGCTGCGAGCATCAGTTAATCGTCAAACTTAAATTATTACAAAATAATTAAAACTTTTTTCAGGCAGAAAAGCCATGCTGCCTTGCAAAACTTATACGTTTATTGAAGCAGGTAGGTTATTTATATATAATTATGAAAAGACATAAACGTTGTCTTTCTTGCAGCCAAAAACACCTACAACACTGAAAAAAGTTGGGAGTCAGCAGATTGAATTTATCTTTAAGGCAAATAAAAGGAATGTAAATAATTGGCAGATGAGTGCTGGTTAACTTTGCGATAGAATAAAAGCAAATAAGACATTGAAAAACCCAAATGAGAAAACGGCCATTAAGTGTATGTATGAATTTAATATAATTTTAAATATATTCTTTACTGTTTATATAAAACAAAGTATATGTATATACATGCATTTGTATTTTTAATAAAAAATTGATTTTTGAGAATACATTTGTTATTGTTTTTACTGGGAGAACCATATAACTTGTTGAAATAAACATTTTGCATGGTTTTAGGAATTATAGAAACATCGTTGGAAAGGTCGTTTGCGTTTTTCTTCTGAACATAATATAATGTTTGCGACAATCATAAGTAAAAAGCATTATGTCTGAACATATCGACCCCTTTGCGAGAAATGGTCGCATATGCCAATTTTTTTGAAATTTAGTTTTTGATGCAATCTTGTTCTACATTCAAAGAGACGTCACCTGGCAAAATATTGTAGGCGAATTCCACTTCGTATCTAAGCACTTGTATATTTTCATTTTTAAATTGCAAGTGAAAGCAGAGAAGAGTAGAAAAATGGCTGTCCTGTAAAATTTGGTATTTGTAACATACGACAATTTCGCGCAAAAGGGTCGATATATTGTTACTAAGAACGTGTTTGACACAATCATAACCACAAACATTAATGATAGTTTGCGATCCGTCTGTCTGTCTGTCCGTCTGACCGTGTGTTCATCGGAAATAGTTCACAATATGAACAGAATACAACGCTATAAGCTTTATATCATAGATATTCCGCACAATTTTTTTTCATATTCGTTTTGATAGCATTTCACGTGAAATGTTGGTTAGACTACTTGGCTTTTCTAGCAATTTATGAATTCCGCTCAAAAAATTCGCAAATTTTGTAACGGTTAAGAACGAATTAAGCTTTGTAACCCTGGTTGGAACAGGTTGTATTTCAGTGAGAGCTTTTTGTATCTTTTGATCCAACGAAACTGTAGTGGGATGAGGCAAGATATGGATTCCCAGTCTTCTTTACCATTATTTTGTAAATAGTTATTTTAATAGTTTTGCGTATTGTGGAAGAGCGTTGTCATTATTGTAGGAATCCATAGTATTTGGTGCATATAAGATGGCCTAGTTTGTAGAAAATTTGACTCTTTTTGGGCCCACCAAGTACAAACCATTAACACGGTGCACAGTGGTATTTCTTCATTAATTTATCTGCAAGAAATTAAAGGAGTGATCCTAATAAATTCAAAAAATGTTTAAAATCCATCGACTCCGTGGGGAACTTCGTGAACAATGAAAGATCTCGACTAATATTTGAATCCGTCGACTCCTAGGGGTACCTCCCTTGGACTGCTTATTTGTTCACTTATTTTTCTTTTGAATGTATAGGCCGTAATACTCAATATAATCTGATGAAATTTTGCATGCATCTATAAATTTATACAAGAGATAGTTCCGCTAATTTTAGATTAAAGCCGTCTACTATTAGGGGTATCTCCCTTGCATCCCCATTTTTTCGCTTATTTTTCTTCTTTACGTATGGGCCGTAATTCGCAACGGTATTTGATACAATTTAGCAGAGCACTACAAATTTTGGTTGATGTCCGTCGACTCCTACGGTACCTCCCTTGGACCCCCACGTTATTATTTGAATCTTTATTTACCTTAGTTATATCTGCAACAAGTGCAACAAGTTTAGAAGAAAACGCCTTGAGGTATTTCCTTCATTTGATGTCCTAGATCCTTGTTTTACAGCATCTATGCGTTCTCTAAATTCAGTCTGAATTCGTTGCTTGTTCTCTTGTTTTGTAATCTGTGCATCGCCCTTTTCGAAGGGCTTATTGTATGTTATATGAAGTATGCACTCCATTAACTTTATTTTAGCGTGTAATGAAGAAATTCCTAATTTACAAGCTTCATTATTGATGTTTTTCTTGAAACTTGTACCAAGTCATTAATTTCTGAGAGTTAAGCTGCTGAACTAGTATTTGTAACGGTCTGAGCCATTTTGCCATCAAGCATCGTAATCACCAAATTATGTTTTACGTTGAAATGTTTATCATTAACTGAAACATTAGTTTTTTTCTAAAGCATCTATATTTATTCTAATGTTTTCTACAACTGTCAGGGCTTTATCTTTTGTCTCCTTAGCAAATTCGAAAAAAAATGGGACGCAGTACCTTGTTGACGATTGGCTTTTATTACACCAAAATTCTGCGCCAGTGTCTGTTTTATGACTTAGAGGCACCATCGATGCTTAAAGTAGACTCCTGTCACTTATATCACTTGGCAAGCTTTGATTGTATTCTGAATATCCAGATAACTCATTACAACCTCACTTCGACGTAAGAGGAAATTCAAAATTTGTTGCATAAATTCGTTCCTGCGAAAAACTTTCAAAAAGGCATTTTGTCTTTTTGATAATAAACAGGCAGGTGCACGGCCTAAAAAACACTTAATTGACAACATCTTTTGTAAGTTGTTGTTGTTTTATTTTGTTTTTCTTAACCTACTTATAACTACAATTAATGTTGAGAGAATTTTAACTAATTGTAGTGGGGAATGAAAGATGAGATGAAGCCACTGTTTATTGTTGATGTTGATGTTGTTTTGTTTAAGCTTTGATATTATTACAAGTAGAACTGTTGCTATAATTCTTATACGTTTAACAGTTTTATTTGGTTTAATATCTTTAGTTTTTCTAAAATCTTTATGGATGAAGTTTCCTGATGATCTGGCCTAAGCAACCAGTGAAATGCGCATAGGAATAGCTTATCCCATCAACAATAAATTTCAAGTGTTTTTATCAATAATAAAAACTGGGAATTAAGCACGAATAACAAAATCTTTTGAAAATTTTATTTTTAATTAATTTATTTTTTAAAGATGTATTTACTTTCTAACCAAGTCGTATTTTTCCGAAAGAAATAAGATTTGAATTTGTGCGCTTCTCCCCAACGATTTAAAAAATCACCAAAAACCCGGTTTTGAACTGCCTTTTTTACTATTTCAATTTCATCAATAGTAAGCACCGAATTTTCCTGTTTTATAAAATTTGTTAACAAATCGACATTGCAACCACAATCAATAAGTTCCTGGCACAATTTACTATATGACACAGAAAATAAAATCATTTTTAGAATTATACTTTAAATTTTATTACAATATTTATTAACGTTAACTATTTACTCGTTGCAAATTTTGTTTTCAATTTAAGCGGTTTTCTTCTATACATTTTCTTTTATTAATACATATGATTTTGTTTTTTTTTTATTCTTATTCACATTTAAAAACAGCTGTCAACAATTTATTAACAAATTGTTGGTTTAATTAATAACTTCAATTTAAAACGTTACGCCTAAAGGTATGCAAACCTTTATTATTACAAATACTAGGGGCAATATTCGTGACTTTTTATTTACTAAATTTGGATTTTTTTTAAAGATTGGCAAAAGTTGGTGAATTTTTTTGACTAATTCGAAAGAATAGCCTTTTACCTTTCATTTCGCTATACTGAGAGCACAGAGGTAAACCGAGATAACTGACTTTTTTTCCAACGAAAACAGCCAATGCTGAATTTTTAAGGACAATTTTGCTGCACTCATATCTCCCAAACTACGTACGCAATAACTTTTTGTTTCCTTTAAATCAAAAACAAGGCTTTGGATTTAAATAACATCGACACTCAGATTTTTCCGCTCGAAACATCTTCGATATATGTATAAATCTCGGAATTTGAACAAATTTTCCATATGTTTCCCTATCACAACATTAACCAGATTTTAACCGATCTTTTCTAAGAATATATATATATGTAAAAGAAATGCAGGCAGATATTTATTTAACAGAATCTTCTCTATAAAATAGCAGCATTAGATTTTTTAAAAGTAATAGCCAAAAAATGCCTTTTTGCAGCAGAAATCCCATAGTGCGGCGTCACAAATATTCGGCGGTTTTTTGTAACTCAGCCTGCCGTAATGTTTCCGTCCTTTATCGGAAAATATAAAAATCACATCCTTTTTTGCGGTCGAAAAGCATTTCGGACATGAATT
Source organism: Pollenia labialis (assembly GCA_949318255.1). Classification (NCBI taxonomy): domain Eukaryota; kingdom Metazoa; phylum Arthropoda; class Insecta; order Diptera; family Polleniidae; genus Pollenia; species Pollenia labialis. Next base: position 117,754,723 of record OX439142.1, read on the forward strand.
ATAGTTTAACGACTCTCATCTTCAGCTCATATGATGATATTCAATTTTCGTGCTTTTAGATAAATTTTGCTGTTTATAAAAATTTTTAAATAACTTCTAAGTAGTTACCACACGCCTGCAACTACTTGTTGATTTTGGCAACAATCTTCCTAGAACAATAGAAAAAATCTTTAAAATGTGTAATATGACCTGGGTAATCTTTGTCTTCTGTGCCAAATGTTAACCACGCAAGTCATCACTTTAATATAAATGGAATATATTTAAAAAAAATCTTAACCGTGCTTTTCCTGTACTTTCTTTAAATTCAGGAAGTAAAGAAAAAAATCCCCGCGAATGTTGGTCGGTTGACTCAAAGTTTGACATTTTTAAAGCAAAAAAAAAATAACTTGTGAAAAATGTTGAGCACATTTATTTTTTTCACAAAAAAAACATTGCAGTGTTACAAATGTTATGTTCATAAATTTTATTCCATTAAAGTATGTGAAGATAATCCATATGATTTGTTATATTGTCTTTTTTAAACTTTCAATCTATACTTTTGGTGGGTATCTTCTCATGTATGAATAGCTTATTTTTTGCAAACAGACAACGTTGTAGATAGCACATCGAAAGCAACATACAAAATGTTTAAAGTTGACAGGAGTTGAAAACAGCCAGTTCTTAATATTAATACAAATTAAAGATGACAATACAAGATAGTCAAAATTATACCTGCTTTCCCACGGCTCAATAATAAAGTCTTTTGAAAACTCCTATAGATTTTACACAGCACAACAAAATGGAGCTTTTAAAATATAATTAATAAAAAAAAGTACTGATCCTTATGTATTCTAATTTGCTGGAGACGATGGCTTCATTAGTGTTTTCCTAACTTCTCTAGTTTTAAAAATATTTTTTAAATTTGCATAATTTACATCATTTTTGTAAAACTTATTCGGACAGTATTTCGCATTTAAAAAACTTTATTGATTATTAATCTGCACAATACAAATAATGGGTGTGTCTTTACGGCAATGATGAAGTGGGAAACGGACCACTCTTAAATTTGGGACAGCTATGATCTAATGGGAGCCCAGCAATAATCATGTCGATTGTTAATTTTTAATACCAAAACAATTAGAAACATGCCTGTTCATCGAAATTCAAAAATTTGTTTTTGTTTTAAATGGAATTTTCTATGCGAGCGTTAAAGTTTGAAATCGTTAAACAGGCAGTTAGTTTTTAAATATTTCCGAGCCCTTTTAATGGATTTAAAATGTTTTTTTACTAAAACTGGTTTGTTGGACACGCTGAAAAATGGGGGGAAGTTGGATTGTTCAAAGTTTTAAGGACTAACCTAAAAAACATAACTAATTGGAACATCCACTTTTCATTTGTGAGGTCTCATATGAAATAGTTTATCTACTTTGCTTTTACATACCCGATTGAAAATTTTCAATAAGTCAGTTTTTTTTCTTAGAATTTTATGTTAGAAAATTTTTACTTACATTTGTAATTTTTGGTGAATAAATTTTGTATATAAAATTTGATTTTTTTTTTTTTATAATTTAAACTTCGAAGTGCATTAATAGAGTTTTAATGTAAGGAAATCAAATTGTTCATTTTTATATTAAAATAATCCCTCGGAAGGAAATTATTTAAGTTTTGCGTTTGTAATTTGGGTCTTACATTTTTTTTATTTATCTTTGTTTTGGTTGACAAGAGTGGAAACGACGCGGGGAAAGAGAAAATAAAAACAAAGGTGAGGTGGAGAACACAGGACACCTATCTGAATGATTCTTGTTATCTTTGAAAAGAGGAATCATTGTATATATTGGAGTTTGTCTTGAAAGTGTAGTTTTGGGTGTTTGTACCCCGCTTGGTCATAAAGTCAATTGAGTTGATTCGGAGACTTAAGTGACAATTAAAGAGTTGACATACCCTACAACACGAATATTGCATGGTGATTTTATCAATTTAAATAACTTAATCGTTACTTATATAACAAACTAATACGAAATCGCAGCTTAAATCGTTAAATCTGAAAAAGCTAATTTTTGTTTTTTTTTAATTTGCCTAAAAACAACTTTAATCTATCAAATTTAATAATTAATTTTTTTTATCTACATAGTTTTTTCCCGTTTAAACCGAGCTTTTAAATAATTAACGTAAATTTAATCTTAAATAAATAATGTAGTCTTAAATATTTATCGTTAACTTAATTTGAACTAATTAATGTCAATATGTTTAAACTAATTAACGGAAAAAAATACAAAACTTAATTGTAAATTGAAATTTTAAAACACATACCCTATATCACACTGACACTCATACAACATAGCACATATGCATAAACATACACATTATTGACACACTACTTACAAATGATATGCAAATTCTTTTTCGTTTATTAATATAAAGTTAAAATACCCTACCTAAACTACTAAACTTCATCAAAAGCTTTGAGAGAACAGCGCTAATGTCATCGATAGATTTGTATTGGTGAGTCAATGAAAATTATTTTGTTTTTAATAAAAGGAAAACAAACAAACAAGATAATAATTTTGCATAAAAGGAAAAAAATTAACACTTAACCAAAAACAACATTCATATAAACCTAAAATTAATAATTTAAAGACAATGAAATTTTAAAAATTAAAGTTATTATAAAAATATATACATTAGTTTTATTTTTGTGTTATTATAAACAAAATCAAATTGTTGGTGTAAGAATTTTACATTTTTGATTGTTATTACTTTTTTTAAAAAAAAATTATGGATACTTTTTTTGTTGAATAAATATATTTGTTTATGGCTGATTTGAACCTTAGGTGATGAGTGCTTAAATTCTATTAAAAGTCCACGAAAGGTTTAGGTTAGATGCATTGGGCTATCATGGGAAATATAAATAGATATCATGGTAAGGGTGGGTAAAGAAAGGAAGGACACATAACATCTGTCCACTCGAAGAAATCCATTTTACAAGTTGATGAGTTTTTTATTATTTTTATTATGCTTTTAGTTAAATTCGACCCCAACCTAAATAGTTATATACTTCCATAATATTATTCATTTTGTAACTGGTTTGGTCTGCCTATAAAGAGAAAAGAACACCCCCATTTTCCCTGAGCACGGCTGGTAATAGAGGTAGTAGATCTCTGAAGTGGTAAGACTCTGGCGACTCATTTGACAACACCTCCAAATCGCACACATTTTCAGAAGTTACAGATCTTTTGACTTTTTTTATGTTAACTGTCAACAATAATCAACTAGTCTTGTCCAGAAAGTTGATAAAAATTCTTAATAGGTTAGGTCAAATACACACATATGTATACATATGGTCATGTTAAATGCAAACGGGCGAAACTACACTCATCTATTTTTTACAGGAAAATCTAAAAACTTTATAAAATCAATATCAATAATGTTTTTTTCGCAGAAGTTTTTTAATTTTACGTTTAGTTTGGTGACTTATTTATTAATCGGTGGATTTTAGGCTATTCATGAACATGTTCTATGAAACAAACGATTTCTATATATAAATCGGCTAATTCAAAACAGTTAAGAAGACTTTTCTCCTCTGTTTGCCCAGCGACTAGAATAAAACATACCCCATTTGAATGGTATTTACTGTCAGAAGTGCACAAAATATATTTTATTAAAATCTGTTCAATATTTTCAGAGTTATAAGCGTTCAAATTTAATACTAACACATATGCAAAACAAATAAATAAAAATTTTGTTTTTTCCAATTATCAAATAATAAAAAAAAATGTGGTCGACAATTCGACATTTTCAAGAAACCGGGTTTCGAATATTTCGACTAATTCGGCACAGGCAAACCAGTTAAAAACGATATCTTTCTTTGTTTGTCAACCGCTCACGTGGAATATAACATATGAACCGGAAGTTGTTCCATCTCCGGATCGATCCACTATATTTTTTTTATATTAAAAAAATTGTATGGCCGAATTTCGACCATTAGGCAAACGCTTGTTTAATTAAAAACACGTCTTCAAAGTTTTGTAAGGCTAAGGTGTCTCAATTCTTTCTTTCGGAAAAAATCAATGTAAAATCTTGAATATCTCAGGGAGCCACATTGGTCCAATTTTGTTCCTTCTTTTAATTAATGTTTTACCTGAAGCAATTCAATATTGTAATGTATTGATGTCTTCAGAGGACGTTAAATAATTTTTGTCTGTAAAATTTCCTTGTGATCAACAACATCTACAAAATGACCTGCATAGTTTTGACAAATGATGTAAACTTAACTTGATGGAACTAAATGTAAGTAAATGCAAACATATGCAATTTTCAAGAGTAAAAAAGAGTGCTTACTCCTACGTTCTTCATGGCTGTAAGTTTGACGAAAAACATAAATTTATTCAACATATAACGATTAATGTAAATAAATCACGCAGTGCTTCAACGGATTTCAACGATCCCTTAACCACAGAGGGTCTTTTTACTTTGCTCGTCAGATAAATTCTGGAATACGGCAGCATTATTTGGGAACCGATCTATAATATTCATAATGATGGTATCGAGTCAGTTCAAAAACAATGTCTTATTTTATGCTCAAGAAGTGATTATAGATGATGCCTGGTACTACCTTAATACTCAACAGGACTAGCGGAAATAAATTCAATGAAATGTGTAACATTATCGACTATTCTCTGAACATTAATATCATCAAAAGCAATGTCATATTATATTTAAATCAAAAATGATTATTCTAATCTTTCTTTCTTTGCATAAACAAAATAAATTATTATGTTACTACACGAAGATAGTCTGCAAGGAATTTGTCCATAGACCAAAATTAAATAAATAAAAAATAATACATATTCCTGACCTTTTTAACCTTCTTTATAACAAAGAATTCGCCAGTAGCTTCTGTTCTGAACTATGGGGATTTTCCATTGCTATGCCATATTTCATGGGAGTATCTGTCATAATATCGTCCTGTTTGCCTTCCTCCGCTTGTTATTGTATGAAACAAATTTTTGGAATTCCTGAGCCTTTAATCATCATTAAATGTCAATAGCATCTTAGTTTTATTTATTTATTCGTTTAAAGAGTGCCAAACCTTTTAGATTGCTTTTAGTGGTATAATTTTTTTAAATCTCTATTTCTGGTTTTTACCGGGATTCACAGCCGTAGGTAAGAGTAAGGTACACATTGAATTTAAACCGATAATTTAGTTGTGGTGTTCTTGTATTTAGATCCTTATCTGATTTACCGTCTTCGCTGATAAAAGCCTACAGGTAAAATATTGAACTTGTCTCAGGAGTGACGTTCCAATATAAGATTTATGAGGTTCGCACTCTTGCACTGTGTCAGTTTTCGTAATGTTTAATCTTGGTCCTCTATAAGACATTTTCGTAACAATAATATTTAGGAACTGGGAATTATTTCCTTTCATAGGTTGCTTTATTTTATTCAACATTTTTTATTTTTTCGAATTTATTCTATGAGCTAAATTACAGTTATGTATTTTATAAAGCTTTTTTTTTTGTAATAGTCCTATTCCTTTAATTTTTAAAAAAAGCTTTATAAAATACATAACTGAAATTTAGCTCATAGAATTAATTCGAAAAAATAATATTTAGGTTTTGTTGTAGATTTTCGGCTGAGTCTGCCGGAAGGAAAATGTTCTCTGCGTAGGCCAGCATTGACAGGTTTGTGGGTTCATTTTCCAGTAGCCTTAATTGAACACCTTAATTCTTATTTTTGATTTTAACTTCGAAGTATTTTATAGATTCTTTCTATATACAGACTTAAAATATTTTGCGAATCACATACAAAATTATGTTACAAAATTTAAAAATTTAAGATCTTAAAGAAATTATATTTTATTATATATTTTTTTTAAATCTACTTTTATTTTTATGTAGTATTATACTTTGGCTCAAATGCTTATGATTTCTTTTTTCATTACACAATTGGGTAAACTCGCTAAGCACAGTCTGTTATTAAATTCAAGGAAAATGTTCTAAAGAAAGCTTTAATATTTCTATTCAAACAAAAATCTGCTACGTAAAAACATACATAATAACACAACCCAACACAAAATTCATGTTAAGTGTAATCTGCAAAATAATAAAGGGATTATCTATGAATGTTTCAAAATCAATCAATCTGCCAAAATGAACTAAGTATGAACCAGAAAGTATTGCAACAACATATTTTGCCCACTCCACAAAAACAAAAAATGTTACATACATTTTAGCCCACGTACACAGAAGTATATCGACAATAGATTAATTTATTTCGTCGGCACTGAAGTAGCATTTGGTAAGGCAAGTCCTTAAAAAGTGAAAGTAATCATTCTATATAATTACATTGGTATCCATGGAAAGCAATTTTATTTTGCAATATTTTCGTAGTAGGAAACTGCATGTACACACATAGAAACAAATTGGATTTTAATTTTTTTTAGTTAGGGAAACCTACACTTTGAGCGTTTTATAGATATAAATATTAAAGTTTAATATAAAATAATAACAACATACTTATCTCTATTTCCAGTCAGCATATAAAGAAAGAAAGCCTTTTCTGAACTTTTTGCAAAACTAAAAAAGTTATAGTTAATTGCTTATTTCGGCTTACAGACAATAATTATGGACGCAATGCTTAATATACATATTTTTGTTTCAAGGTAACCCAGCTCAGAGCGTTTATTTAAATTGTTTGTCATCGAATTCACTTATGTTATACAAATATTTCTCTATTAAACGGAATTTTATAACAAAAATTAAAAAAATTTGATTAAAAGTGTATTAAAAACAACTTCCAAATTCTTGCGTTTTCGATATCCAGACTGAAAAGTACAAACTGAAAATTACATGTTTCTTTGTTTGTATGTTTGTAAAAATGTCGTCAACAAAATGAAGAATGGAACCTCCTAATAGAGATCCACTACAGTGCTTAGGTTAGGGTTCAGCTGCGCTAAACCTCCTATTCTAAATTCACTTATGTACCAAAACTAACTGCCTGTTTTTTAGACTAAAATAAAAATTTGCGTTTAGAAATTTATATTGAAAACAAAAACAAATTTGAGTTTTTTTATTGTTGTTTTCCTATAAATTTCTAAACTAAAATTTGTATCTTAGTTTGAAAAACAGGCAGTAAAAGAGACAGAAAAAATGCAACACTTATCTATTTTCTTTAAAAAAATTAACGGACAGGTGTCTGGTGCTTTTTGAAATTCGGCACTTTTAGGGAGGAAACGGGTAAAACCTGAATTTTGGTAGTTTTTTGTCACCCCGACTATCTTTTAAACCAATAAACGTAAAACTAAACATTAAATCACATTCGAAACTTATCTTAAAAATACACATCAAAATTTGGTACTTTTTAGATATTCGAACGTTTACTTTTGGTACTTTTTTACAAAGTGTTTTTCGCCTTTCTTTAGCATATACGTATTAAATTGGCTCCCACCTTCATTATTAAAATTTTTGATCTTCAATGAGCAGAAAAAGTGCCAAAAATAGGAAATATGGAAACGTACTGAAATCAAGCCGAAGCGTTATTAATAGTACGGTAAGTACGGATTTTCATGAATCAAATACAGAAAGATTGATTCAAGTACGGATTTTCTATCGCAAAATACTTTAACTATCCATATTCAATCTCGATTTCGTACCTGAAATAATCCGAAAATGAGATTGTTTTAAGTAAAACAAGTAAACAAATATTACAAAGTAGATTTTATCCAGAATTCGCGTTTGAAAAAACTAAAAAAGAAATTAGAAAGAAAAAATGATTATGATTGATTAACTTACCCGTTTTTCACCTTACAGAATGATAAAACACCAACATCATGCCCGATATGGGTTTTATTTTAAAAATCTTATGTACATATTTACCCAAAAATATAAACTAAATGAGAAGCAAGAGTTCAAATTTACTTTTTAACCCTTCGTGGTACACATGAGTCTGGCAAGCCCTTTTTTCAAAGTGCATAGAAAATAAAAACATGCGTAAGCCGGAGGGTTAAACACAACGAAAAGTTTAATCTGGTTTTTACTTGATTTAAGAATTTTATATTCATTTCAAGAAATTCTGGGATTGATTTTCGAAAGTAATCCCATTTAGGATTGTTTTAAGTACGTTTTAGTGTTATTCGTACTTGAATTTTTGAGTACGACTCGTACTTAAAAAAATAATGACGATCTGGCCTAAGCAAGCAGTGAAATCCACATAGGAATAGCTTATCCCTTCATAAATAAACTACAGTTTCTCAATAGTATGAAATGGGAATTTAGCACATTTTTGGCCTTTCAGATACAGAAAACTCCCATTTCGTTCATCAAAACACTAATGGCTTCATTCCGAATTTTTTGTGTAATTTTCGGAAGCACCAAAATACGGAATGAATTCCGTTTCCGAACGGAATTGTACTCTGTGACATGGCTAAATAATATGAATAAATTTGTATTTTATTTTTAATTATTTTCAAAAGAAAACAAAATACATTTACGAGGACATTGTGTCTAAGTGAAGCGTATTTCAAAAAATTTACGGCGTTACGTCCTACGTTAATATGACGAACGACTAAATTGTGTTCCTAGCATTAAGTATTTCGCACTTGAATCAATCTATCTGTAATTGATTCAAGTATGGAACTTACTGTTATTTTGATACAGCTTCGGATTGATCAAATCATCCGTATTTGATTTTTCTTTTCAGAGTAGTTTTATTAAAAAAATTGTTTCTTTTGCAAATCAATTGGATAGATCAAACATTATTATGCAGTTTATAAATCAGATCAATAAAAATTGTTAAATGTGAAAATAAGGTTTGATCAATTTACTGATTTGTTTGCCAAATATTTCCGATATGTCTGAATATGAACGGTTAACCTTAAATATTTTTTCATATATCCTTTTCCTTTTAGCAATAAATTCTTAAAATGCTGTGCAAAATCAGTTACTAAGGAATTCAGAAATAAATTTTTTGCAGAATTTTCTGTGCTGAGCTTTGCCAGGACGAGTCAAATAATGACCTAACAATGGCAGAAACTCCCGCTAGAAACACAAACAATCTTTTAACATAATTTTCAGAAACAACTAGAAGTGTTAACAATTTAAAAAAAAAATTTTCAAAAGATTTTGTTATTCGTGCTCAATTCCCAGTTTTTATTATTGATAAAAACACTTGAAATTTATTGTTGATGGGATAAGCTATTCCTATGCGCATTTCACTGGTTGCTTAGGCCAGATCATCAGGAAACTTCATCCATAAAGATTTTAGAAAAACTAAAGTGGTTTTATCAATAATAACAACTGGGAATTGAGCACGAATAACAAAATCTTTTGAAAATTTAAAAAATATTAATATTAAAAAAAACGATTGTTATGCGTTATATACGCGAAGCATGTTGGAGTATTTTTTAAGCGGTTTTAAGTCATGAGTAGGACTCAAAAGATACTTAGTTCAGTGATTATAAAAAAATATATTATCCAAATGGCAGCTGGATTAAAATTTGAAAAAAATATACATATCGCACTCGATCATAAAGAAGGCATTAACGTAAAATTTTTAAGATTTAGTTTCAATGTGCTAAATTTCCAATTCTTACTATTGATAAACAGAAATTTATTGTTGGTTCTATAAGCTATTACTATGCGCAATTCAATGGTTGCTTAGACCAGATCATCAGGAAATTTCATCCAAAGATTTAATTTAAGAAATTATTGAATTAAAACTGTTAAGCGGAAAACAATTATAAACTTTTCACTTTTTGGAAAAAATCGGCACACACTATTCATATCCACCCGCTTTAAAATATCAAGCTGTTTTGTCTACTTTTTGTTAATGAAACTGTTGGTTAAAAATATAAATAATAATGGATTAAATAATAAATTAAAAATAGTTTTTCTACAACATACTTAAAATTTTTAAATTTTAAGTAAATAACCTCTTAACGATCAAGTGTGATATGTACATACTAGGGTGATCGATTCTTCGACTTTTTTCAATAACCGGCTTTCGAATATTCCGAATAGTTGCTATTTTAAAAAACCCGGTTTTCGGTTAAGCATTTTAAAAATAACCGGTTAACCTTTTTTAATTCGAAAACATAAAAATACAAAAATCGAATAAGTATTTCTAATAAAAAGTTAATTAAAATATAAACAAAACAATTCACGAAGGTAAGGAACCAACAAAATCGATCATATAAGGAGCATAGGGCCTCAATACATAGATATGACTTAAGGTATGTCCAGACCACAAATATTTGACGATAAAATAAAAAAAAGCGTGACCAGTAAATTGATTAAACTTAAGCGTTATTTTTGTGGCCCTTTTTTCGTTATAGGAACCGCAGGACATAATAATAATTATAATAATAATAATTATTTTAAACAATTTCTATTTATTTGCTAAACTTTGTGTCTAAGATGATAATTGCATTAATGTATAATGTAGTTAAGAAAGCGTTAAATAATGTTTGCCCTACCCAAACGTTTTGCAAAAGTAAACAATTCTTTAACAAAACTAGCGGTTACGTTAGGAGTCAAATATTTAATAGGTGTGAACATGGCTGAAGAATTTTTGAAAAACTTTGGTTTTAAAAATAAAGGAATTTAGTTAATTTATTATTTGAGATATTCTCCCAAATTTATTGTAAATGAGTTTTTGTTGCTGGTGAAGCATGTCTATATGAAGCAGTAAACTTCAGCAATATTTTTAAAAAGTGGAAAATAAAACCTCATATCCAGGATTATATATTTAAATTTTTTTTGTTTCAGCATTATAGAAACAATAGTTATATGAACATGGTTTGTGTATGAAATATCTGTCAATTCGTCGCCACAATTTAAATCTTTCATGAGATTGTTTGATTCCTTAAATTTTTTTAAAAGTTCTTAGTTATAGATAAATAAAACTGAAGAATTTTCCATAACGTTGATTTCGCCGGTATGGTGTAGTTTCAAGCATGAAGATATGCTGGAACTACTTAAGAGTTTTTCATTCATCATATTTTTGTAAAGTATTATTTGCAGTCTCTTAAAAACTACTTGGAACAGGGTCAAGTTTTACTGGGCACATATTTATGTCAAGCTTGTAAACTAATTAAAAGTGATAAATAAGTCGTGACGTTGAAGAACCTTTGCAACTTATCATTTTAGGGCCTTTCAGCACCATTGTCTTTTAAATCAGTTCGATATTATCACCAGAGATGACATCTTTGTAAAGATATATATATTATTTAAAATATTGTAAAATTGCTAATTACTTTTTAAGCTAAACTTTTTTTGTAGTACGTTAAATTGTTTTTGGTTTTTGTAACAAGAACACAAGCTTATATAAGCGATTTGTATTTATATTACTCATAATGTTTTTTGACTTTTGTTTCATTTTGTTTTGACGTTTTTTATAAAAATATGGCAAATATTCAATTAGAAAAATACCTAAATTACGGGTACATTTATAACAAAAGTAAGGAAAACGTAATTACACATTACTAAAATAACCGGGCTCGAAAAACTTTTTATTTTAAATAAAAAAAGGTCGAAAAAATAATAAGATTTAATTTAATAACCGGGCTATTTTACTAAAAATAACCGATTTATTCGATATTCGAAAAATGGACATTTTAAAATATTCCACTTGGGCAAAACTAAAATAACAGGTTAAAACCGGTCGAATACTCTGCGATCGATCACCCTAGTACATACAATTTATTTTCTATTTAATTTAGACGTATAAGTAATATTTGTATATAGAAAAGTTGTTGCATAATAAATAAAAATTAATCATACGTTGTGTTATAATACAATTGTTCAGAAATGTTTAAAAAAAAGTTTTAAAACTTTTTTGAAATCAAAGAACAAATCATTTGTAATTTTTGACTTACAATTTCCTTGAAAAATTTCTTTTGTATTGCTAAACTTGTTCATTATATACGTACATAGTACATGTGTATGTAAGTGTTTTTCAATGTTTGGACAATGAAGCCTTGAACAATGAAACTCACTGTTTTACAAATTAAAACAATGCAACTACAAAGTTGTAAAACCTATAAGGGTATTAAGGGTTATGTAAAAATATTGTAAAATATTAAATTTAATTTAGGAGTTTTGATTTATTTATAAATATGCAGTTGTACCTTTCAAGGACCCAAAGTTTTCGTTGGATAGTTGTTAGTAATAAGCGCTTGTAATAATAATGTTAAACAAAATACGTGTAAATAAGTTTTTTTTTTTTAAATCAATGACTTTGAGAATGATGTAATATTTTTTTTTGAAATTTCTAAATTGGATTTTACCATGGTGAAATAATTAGAAGGTGGCAGCACTACGGAATCTATTATTTTTTGCTCAATTCATGGTGAACTTTCATTATGTCAAAATCATTTGTTTGTTTTTTGATGTAATGCCACTTAAATACACAAAAGATTATAAAAATTATTCTTCTAGATAAAAACACAAAATTGAAAGTGTAGTGTAAGTGAATTTGAGAATTTTGTGTATGTGAACTGGTTTGGTTGGGTTTGTTGATTTGTGAACCACCCAACAACAGCTAAAGTGGAATATGAATAACATCGTTGTACCGCTACATAACTTTTCCACCAAAAACTACAACTTTAAATCACCCGCCCATGCTAAAAGATTGTTTTTAAGAAATGGTTTCTTTTAAAGTTTTAATCCTATTATTACCGGTGCGCCAGAGGAGCATGTAAAGGGTAGACGTAGACGCATCTATATGTCACCTAAAAATGCCATGCAAAGTGTTACCAACAATGTGAACACATGACAAATTGATATCGACAGTCGTGAATGTTGAGAGAATCCCTTAATGGGATGCTAATCATCGTAAGTCAAATTTGAGATAGTGTAAAGGCAAATTTATTTAAGTCCTCCGTTTCATTGGAAATCCCTTGTCTAATATGCTAGTCAGCTTTGCTTTCCATGATAAAGCCATTACTTTCTTAAATAATTATTTCAAAGTATTCTTTGTTCTTGATATTTGTGTCATGTAAAATTGTCTTCTTTAACATTGCCTTTTTGGCTACTACCTTACTGTTGCTTTTGGTCTTTATTGCCTAAAACCAAACTAAAAGCTTTTGTTCCCGGGAAAACTTCGCCTATAGTTCATTTAAACTGCGGGGAGCTTCCACTTCATTCCTTTGTAAAATTTCTCGATGTTAATATTCAGGTTTATGACGATTCATTAAATAAAAACAATAATATTTTGGTGTGGTGAAAATCCATATTTTTGACATAATGGACTATTTTACACAAACAAATTTGCCTGTTTTTGTTGTATTGTTGTACAACAACTCCTAGTGCTGCCACCTTCTAGTAATTTCACCATGGATTTTACCACAAAAAAAATATTAAATTTTTCCGTACAAAAAACCGTAAAAAGATTAAAAAAAATTGGGTTTATGCAAAGGAATATTTTTACTTATTTGGAAGAACTTTTGCTGTGCTGAATAAACGCAAATTCCAGTTCTTGATCAACGATTAACATTTATAAAAAAAATTATTTAAATTACATACATATTTTTACAATTAATTAAAAATATCAATTTATTTAAGAATTTGCAAAATTCCAATTCAAGCGCAAACCCATTTAAATGCCCTCCACCACTTAAGCGTGGTCCAACCATAATTTAAGATGTCGATTGTCAATCGTCAAGTTTTTTGCCCAATTTGACATTTCTTTGTTTTCGTGTTTGACAAATTCAACCATGCAAAGGTACACAATTGAGCAGCGCGTTACGACTCTTGAAGCCGTTTACGAATGTGGGCGTTCAAATCCAAATGCATTTTGTGCTCTTTGTGATAATCGAGCAAACATGTCCTCAATCGGGAGAATTATGCGTAAATTTCAGCAAACCGTGTCCGTTGGAAATGAAATCTACAAAAAGTGACTGTATGGTAGGGTTTATGGGTTGACGCCATTATCGGGCCGTACTTCTTCGAAAATAAAGGCGGCCAACCTGTTGCCATAAGTGGTGTTCGCTATCGCGAGATGATAATGGACATTTTGTGGCCACAAATTTAGGATATGGACCTGGACGATATGTGGTTCCAACAAGATGATTCCGCAGCCAGCGAAATAAGGGATATTTTGCGCTAGAAAGATACAAAAAGTGTACGTCAATAAGCCAAAACAATTCAAAAGCCACATGATGAGATAATTCAGCACAATAACGACATTGAACCCTAATTATGTCTTAAAGTCATTGAAAATATGGAATATGGAGAGGTATGCCATCGAAGCCGTGGCGAGCATTTGGCCGATATCTTGTTTCAAACATAATTGTCATATATCCTTTTATCATAATAAAAAAATATAAAGATAATTCTCTGAAAATTAAGACCCCTTAAGTGTATTTATTCTGGATCCTTGAGTAATTTTTATTCTATTCTGCAACGTCCATCTGTCTGCCCGTCACGCTCACTTAAAAGAAATAAAATGCCAATTTAGCTTTTAAAGTGTTTCTTGTTCTTCTAAGCAGTTTCCTACTACAATCCGTGTAGTTGGAAAAATTGTATGAACCCCAATATGGACCGAGGGTATTTACACAAAATTTTTATTTTTTCACTATGAAAAAAATCGGCAAGTAATAAATGCTTTAAAAATTACGTGCTATTTTGCCTATTTTTTGTTAATGAAATGGTTGGTTTATAAATGCTTTCTATATGCCTTTAATGTAAAATTACAAATTGTTTAAATTCTACTGATTTTTTTTTTAATTTCGAGGAAATACCATCTTTTTGATCAAGTGCCATCAGCTTTTGACAATACCAAATATAAAAAATAAACAAGTTTGCTTATTTATAACATTTCATTTTATAATATGATTTATTAAATTTATATTTTAAAAACATATTTGGGGGATTCACAAAGTGTCATAAGATCATAAGTCTTAAAATAATAACGTGAAAAAATACGCCTGTTGTAAACAACCACTCATAATTACGTGTGCTATTTTGAATTTAAATTAGCTGATTTAAAACAAAAATATAAAAAATAGATATTTACCTAACATCAAAATATTTTTTAATTCTAATCCATGAATTAATAAATTTAATAAAATCTTACCTGACTATTTTTCATTATTTAGACGCAAATCACAAATAAATTTTATTTTGTTTTTTTTACCAAACATCAGAGTCCTAAACCGATATAATTTGACGCCGCAAGTGTTTTGTTGCAAAAATTGCTAGTCTCAGGTTAAATTCGGATATATGCCGGATAAAACTATACCATCAACGGCGACGGCTACAAAAACGAATGCGTATCAGCCCAGCCACTCAGCGCAGGTCTCTTCTGATTAATTACGACAGTACAATAAATTAGAAAATTTTTTAAAGAATATTTATATTTTTTTAAACACTTATTTTTATCTGAATAACACAATAATTTATTTTTTGTTATTATTTATTATTTAAAATCTCTTGAAAATTGCAAAAGAAAATTTTGTAAACCAAATTTTTGTAAAAATTTTAAAGCGGCTCATACACTTGCAATAAAATTGTTTATTTTACGTATTGTTCAATTATATCGTCAATGTGTATGTGATATACGATGATGGCACAATATATTGGCAACAATCAAAATACTTTTGATTTTTATTGCTCAACGAAAAGAGAGTGAAATGTGTTGGCAACATTGTACAATGCTATTTATGTTATTTCTATAGGTTATGTTAACCTTTTTATTGAATAAATGAAAACATAGTGCGACTTATTGCGTAATGTAGGACAAAACGGAAATAATATGGCGGATATCATATACAATAATATTACAAGTGTATGGGCCACTTAAGGAAATCTTAAATGAAAAAAACTTCTGTTAGTTAAAAAGTATTAAAAAATCGCTCGTTATATATGCATGTTAATGAAAGTTTTTGGCAATTAATATTCAAAAAATAACTTTGATAAAAAATTTGCAGGTGCCAGTGCAAAAATTTTATTTATACAAATGAATTGATATTGAATATATCGCTTAATTAAATTCAAGTTTATTTAGAACATAGCGTGTAAGTGGGTAAATAATATTATTGACAAATAGTCCAAAAACAAATTTTTCGTACTTGTTTGCAAAATTGTTCAATTAGGTATAAAAAATTATTTGAGTTTCTTTAAATTAAATGCCCTCAACTGTGATAAACTATATATGCCTTATTGCCCACTGTGAATTTTGGGCTTAATGAATGAAATAAGCATACAGTACATTCCAACTGATTGTCGTTTTTTTATTGACTCTTGAGTTTCCATATTTTGGTTATGTTTTTGGCGTTGGTGTTTTTTGAGATGTTCAGTAAAATTTTAAAATTTTTGTGGAATATTTCGTTTCCGCCCCTGCCAATCCTAAAGGCGTTTTTCACGATTTGTAAGAAAAGATTAATTTGTTCCACAAAATTGTTTATTTATTTATTTATTTATTTATTTATTTATTTATTTCCAATTCTATACACAAGACTTAAAGCCTCTTATTGCAGTATAGAACATTGTTTTAGCAGAAACATTTATAATTATAATTTGTAAATGATAAAATTTAAAACAAAAGAAAAAATTTAAAAGAGAGAAAAAAAAAATTATTAAATTAATAAATTAAATTGAAAATTAACAAAATAATAATATTTAAAATTCATAAAAAAATGAAAAAAATTAACGTGCAAAAAAATTTAAAATGCTTTTTTTAAAGCTCAGTGATTTACTAGTTATTTGTATATTATGCGAGAGTAGATTCCAAAGACGGATTGCATTAAGGAAAAATTGCCAATCGGAAGTTAAACTTTGGTGTCTAAACAATAAAATTCTTTTACCTCTATTAGACCTAGATATGGTTAAGCGGTTATACAGATGTTGTGGTTGTTGAGTAAACACGATTTTGTGCATAAATATCAGTACTCTTGTTTTGAGAAGGTCATCAAACTGAATGAAGGAGAAACAGAATTAAACCTTTTCACGCCATATACGTATCGTACAATGCTTTTAAAGACTGAGTTTAATTTTCTTGTACTTGCCGCATCACATTTGGCAAATAATTCGCATCCATACATCAGAATTGGCAATAAATAGGTTTTGGCAAGAAGTATTCTTATTTTGACAGGTGTACAATACTGCGTTTGCCAGAGAGTTCTAAGCATGTAGAGTTCTAAGCCGTATCGTTTTCTACAATGTTGTTGAACATACCTCATAAATCACCTACAATAAAATTCCGATTTATCGTTCAAAACGCCGACACACGTATATTTTTTTTATCTCCTCTACCACAACCATTTGTCAGAATCCCGTTAATCTTTTCTGTGTTGTACAGTGTTATAAAGTTTAATAATAAGAAATTTGTTTTGCAATCCTTAATTAAATTTTATGAATGCTGACTTTAATACTATTCAAAAACACATTTACTACACACATCTAATAAGAGGATCCAAAAAAATACTCAATGGTCACATAATCCATATCCATAGATCTTAAATATATTCACCCTTATCGTGAATAATTTTTCCCTCGTAATTATTCCCTTTTTCACAAATTTTCGATCATAAAAAACTCTCATGAACAAATGTAATATAAATGAGAATAATAACGTGAAAAAATGTTCACGGGAAAAAATTCCCCTTATCGTTAAAAGTTTTTTCATCGTAATTTGTTCACATTTCCCTTAGATTTTCTCACTTTATTTTTGCTAGGGAACAGAACATGTATGTAAGTAGTTCCTCCTATAAATCGAATATTTTCGTTAATAAGGCACAAACAGATATATTGGTCAACAATATGCATAGCAACTGGTCGATTGCCTGCGGATTTGTGAAACTTTCGAAAGACGTAGTGACAGAATTTTGGAAAATATTTTACTACATAAAATTTAAAAAGTGCATAAAACTAACATTGTAATCAAACTATCCCTCCAATACTAAATATTTTGCTCTATTATTTTCGCTTTTCTTCAAAATATATACGTGTATATTTTTGAACAAAAATTTCATTGATTTTTATTTTTTTTTAATCTTTCCTCTTTTTTACATTCACTGGAACTGATAGGATGAAAAATTTTTCACATGAGATTCACGATTGCTTTTTTCCCTTCGAGAGGAATGAAAATTTCATGGGAACAAAAATTCCACTTGTTATTCACGATAGGGGTGATTGCCTCTTGCTTAAAGTCCAATATTACCTTCCTTAAAATATTCACCAATAGTTATTAATAACAAATTATAGCATATTTTGCATTAAAAGAAGGAACATTTCTTGAATTCTCTTTCACATTTGTAAATAACTTTCACCCTAAGTTATTTCTTATACATTGTACAATAGTTTCTAACAACATATAAATATTTAACTTTATTCGTATTTTTTTTTTCAATATATTACCAAGGTAATAAACATATAATAAAGTACTCGTAACAGACAAGCCATAACAATAACAAAAAGTTTGCTATTTTGAGTGTGTATTAGTACATACAATATGTTGGCATAAATAATTGCTAAACTTAGGAAAGTTTGTTTTTGCAGAAAACATTTTGTGGATGTAAAAATAAATATTATGTAATTGCATATATATCCATATATACTTTACATATGTATGTATGTATACACGTATGTCTTTTTGTATTAACTTTCGATGTTAACGATTTACTAGATTATTGAATTTTTATGTTGGGATGTAGAAGAGTAGTTATTATTGGCTCAATAGAGGTCAATAATATGGTTTTTTGCTATGTTGGCTCTACAATTTAAAGTAAAAGTAAGTACAATACATGAGTAGTTCGTTTGGTAACCTTGGTAACAGGGATTTACGGACTAGTATATACAGCTACGACTACGACTACTTTTTTTAGTTATTTATTTATTAAAGAATAAGGTAATACCTAAATGTATATGCTAAATATAATTATATTAGCTATAGTAACAAGGCCTTAAGCTAAGAATATTTAATTAAAAAATGGATAATCATTCAAAGAAGCAAATTTCGATCTACCAAAGGTTAAAAATACAATTTGGTTTAAGGATTGATATTTGACTATTGACGTCAGCAGTCGTCGATGGCTGCGAGTGTAAGACGGCAAAACCATCTGAGGAGATCGAGTGGTTGCGATCGAAATATGTCATGGTAACCAGCCGCCTGGGTTCGAATCTCAGGTCAGTCAAGAATGAATTATTATCAATAACAATTTTAATTAATTTTCATGTTGTAAAATTCCTTTCTTCATAAAAAAAAAAAAATAATTTAATGAAAATTAAATTTGACGAACTTAAGCCTGATTAAAAATATTAAAAATTTGGATTAAAAACCATAAACAGTTCAACAAAATAACCACAATTCTAATTAAGAATATTTACTTTAAAAAGTAAAGGTAAAAAATTACAATTATTTCCGTTTTTAAAAAAGATGATGTCACTTTAATAAAAGTATCTTCGATTGTACTCAATAGATTTTTTATTTATTTTTTTTTAAAGATAATAAAATTACAGGGGATCAAAGTTCAAATTTCACAAAAAGTTTAATGATTTTATGCAATTGTTCTCTTTTCAACGTATTTTTTTAAACAAAAAAAAACATTTGCAAGTCATATAACTAACGACGTTAGCTTATTTTAATACCTAATAGTACTAGATCGGTGAAAACATGATAAAGTTACATAAGATTTAATTTATTATTCCACTTTTTGATTATCGTCAAATAAAAAAACACAATATATATGCAAAGCTAAATGTTAGTAGCAATAAATATTAAAAATGGCTTAAAACTATTGAATTGCTTTGCATATTGTGATAATTTTCTGCCTCTCGTACAAGGAACCAATAATAGTCGCCCAAAATCGCTTCATCATACGCCCCGTCGCATCTGATACGTTGGGAAAAACACAAAAAAAAAATTAACCAACATTTTTTAGCAATTAAAGCATTAATCAAAAATAATAATGATTAATTGAATTTAATGTTTAATTGTTATTATTAATTTGTTTTCTGGTGCAAATTCAATTAATTTTATAATTAAAATCACAAATTTTTTAATTTAAATCATAATTTCTTGACCAATTGTTACAAGCCACTCATTTTTATTTTAGTATTATTATTATTTTTTATTAACAGAAATAAATACATAATCTGTCCAATTATTTTGAAGATATTTGCATTAAATTGGCATCATCTTTAAAAAAAAACACAAATAACGGATATTTAAAAAAAGATTTGGTGTCACATACATTTGATCAAAAAACTGTCACGTAGTGTTATTTAATAAGAACTATTGTTAATGACCTCTGCTTTCCTTTTTAGTTTCGCTTACAAAATGCAAATAAAAAAATATATTCCTAAACCAATTGCAGTTTCAGTAACTTCTGTAGATATTTCATTGCAAACTATTCTCAATATGACCGCAGAAAAAATTAGCTACATTTTGAATATAATAAATTTTTCATCCGATTTTATAAATTTTGTTTTAATTTTATTTCATAGATGTATTTTGTACAGTTTTGTAATTTATCCTATAGTTTCTGTGTATTGCGAGTTTATGTGTATATATGAATTCATATTCCATATTATTATGTTAATATTATAATATTATTTTCAAAATATTACTTATAAATATTTCAATTAATGCTAAATATATTTTATATAATAGTGTAAATCTGTTCATAAATAATTGTAATATTATAAATTTGCTATTAAGTTATTTGTATATCTGTTATTATATTGTTAGTTATTTACTGTGAAACAAAAGATGATTCTGAACTTATATTTGTACTTATAAGAGTACATCTATTAATGTCAATTTCTATATTTCTTCAAAATTGCTTATTATCTTAGGATAGACTATAATTTAAAGGAATGAAAAAGAAAAAAAAAAGTTAATTTCAATTGTCGGTTAAGTTTTTTCATTTTGTTTTAAGTTAATTTCAATTGTCGGTTAAGTTTTTTCATTTTAATCAAAGTTTTTCTTGGGATTCAAAAATTAATTAACAAGCTTTCTTTCAAATGTGCTAAATTCCCATTTAATAATATTGAGAAACTGAAATTTATTGTTGAAGGGATAAACTATTCCTATGCGCACTTCACTAGTTGCTTAGGACATATCGTCAGGAAATTTCATCCAAAGATTTTAGAAAAGCTAGAAATATTATACAAATAAAACTGTTAAGCGAATAAGAATTATAAACCCCTGTTTTACTTTTAACAATATCAAAGCTTAAACAAAAACAACAACAATAAACAGTGAGTTTATCTTTTCTTACAGTCCTGACCACAATTGGTTGATTTTTTGTCAACTCTAAATGTAGTTGTAAGTGGGTTAAGAAAAAACGAAAATAAAAACAAACAACATTTTAAATTTGTTTGTTTTTAAGGATTGTTAAGTGCTAAGTATAAGAATTGATTTAAGATTTTTTTTTATTTCTTAAATTTTTAGAATAAGGACAGCTTTTTAGCTAGGCGTATCCTTCCTTTGGTTTTGATAAAACTTGGCAACACATAAAGTGTGTTTAATTCAATAAATTAGCAAAACTGTTTTCTTTATTATATGACATTTTTAATTTCAGAATGTATGGAAAAAACGCGAATCCTTGCACCTAAATTGTTGAACTTTAATATTTCGTTATATTGTATCCATTTAAATATGTTTGCAAACTATTAACTTTTTTCAAAAAATCCTTGTTTTTATGGCCGCTCGTTATATGAAAGCACGACACTGTGCGTTTCATTTGCACATTAACGCACAAATCTGATATAGAGTGACGATCGCCATTCGACAGATTGCTCAGTTCGTACCTCTGAGCTATGGACATTGGGTTTAAAGCCTGCTTGTTCATTTCTCAGTGTTGGTGTAAGTTCCTCCGAATTTCGTTTGTTTATAATGTGGGCTTTTATTTTATTTACCATCCTGAGAGGTGTTTTGCCCCGCCCATTTCATTGATCCTTGAGTTAAATTTTTTGGGGAGATTTTTTCAATGTTCACCCATTAATTGAATTTATGAAATTGTAATGATCAAGGTAAGTTTTTAATGCATAAATGTATTTTGAAAGTTTTTAAACTATTCATTAGTTTTAGCCTTGGTTTTAGGTACACGCAGAGAAAAAACATGATTAATGAATGGTCACTACCACCATTTTTATTTATATTAGCCAAATATGTTTACCCTAATAAATTTATTATAGTCCTAATATAACTTGAACAAATATTTTTTGTCATTAACATTTTTAAATTCACTATAATAATATTATATGGTGTTTTACACTTAAAAAGTTACTCTGATCTAGCTAAACATATTAAAATATGTGAAATGTTTGCTACTAAAATATTTTTATTTTCAACTTACAATTAAAATCATAATATAAGTTGCACACAAAAGTTATGTTTAATACCATAATTTATGTTTGCTTTAAAATACATTTTCTAAATTAACAAACATTTATGGTCAGTGTGTATTATTTATACGCGAGCGTCAGTTAATCAGGAAAGATGAATGAATACAAAATAAATAAAACTTTTTCGGGGAGAAAAAGGCCACGCTGCCTTTCAAAACTAACGAAATAAATTATTATATTTTTATCGAAACAGGTAAGATTTGTATATATACATAATTATAAAAATACATTACATTTATAAATATGCAATTACTTTGTCTTTCTTGCAGCCAACAAAAGCAACAACATTAAAACCGGCATAGAAATTTAGACGCAAAATTTTGTCATTAGCCCCGAATATTTTACAATAAAAAAATAAAAGGTTAGTTTGTGTTATTTTTACAAGTCTTGAATGTATGTATTTAATTGAATTTTTTTACATATGCTAAGTATATGTACATAAATATGTATTTTTAATAAAAAATATATTTTTAAAATAAAATTGTTTATTGGTTTTATTGTGAGAACCATATCACATGGTGAAAAAGACAGTTTGCATGGTGTTGGGATATAAAGAAATATGGTTTAAGATATTGTTTGCGTTTTTCTTCTGAACATAATAATATGTTTGGGGCAATAATTAGCTATATACATTATGTCTAAACATATATTGTTACTTAAGACGTGTTTAACACAATCATAATCACAAACATTAATGATAGTTTGCGATTGTGATTGTATCAAACATGTTTTTTCTTTGCGTGTATTGGTGCAAATAAAAATAATATGTACTGTCTTGATTCTGACAAAATGATAATAACTACTAATATTTTACTAACTTGTCCAAAATTTATAAAAATTTTGTTGACAATTTACAAAAAAAAAACAATTAAACCAACAACTTTTTTACAAAAAATCTTTGGCGTCGATATTATGCCTTTCTTTACATATTTTTGAGCATTCATTTATTTGTTTTTTTTAACTTTTTCAGGTTGCATATTTTAAAATTGTTTGTACGTATGTCCCAATTCACATTATACGATTTTTATCGTTGCGATTATTGTCGTTTCCTCTTTGAAGTCGGTCTGATGTTTACATTGTACGATTTTTGTCGTTACGACTTTTTCTTTTGCAACCGAACTTCAATACATTTTTCGTCAAATGAGAGAACAATGAGAGAACGAATAAGCGAAAAAATTAATCGCAGAGTACACTCGCTTGTGTACCCCTTTTAATTCATCTCTCCCCTCTCGTTCATAAGGCACGAATCGCAACGACAAAAATCGTATAATATGAATGGGCACTATCAAAACTTTCCCTGGTAACATAAAATTGATTTAAACTTATTTTAACTAGCACATATGCTGTATTATGTTAATTAATGTTGGTTTTTGTTGTAAAATAAGCCTTTGTTATTCATTTTTTTTAAACTTATTTATTTGCAATTATTGCAAAAATGTTTAAGCAATTGTTGTTTTGAAAATATGTACATGTGTATGGGTGAATAAAATATTGATGGTTGTGCCAGTATTTTCGTGTGTGTTGTAATGATTAATCAGTTATAATATTATAATTGCTAGAACCGTTTTTGAGGTTTTATTGCGCTGTTGTCTTCCGAATATGACGTACATACAAACATATAATATTGTAATTGTATTGGTTACAAAATCAGCAGCTTTGTTGGTTGTGATTATATTTATTAGAAAATAAAATATTTAAATTTAAAACCTTTTAAATAATGTACAGGTATTTTCTCTTTTATTTTATTTTGTATGTGTATTGATAGGTATTTATAATTGAGTAACGTTTTACACACGTTACAACTAATTAAATAACTGTGGTATTTTGCAATTATTTTGAAATTAAAATAAATTATATACAACAGTTTAAAGAAAATTTTTAATTATTTGACTATAATGAATTGTGCAAAAAAAACAGAATTTAAAATTTGTTTGCATTTTATGCAAAACGAAATAAATTAAAATGCATAAAAAATAATTAACAACATACATTTATTTGTATTGGATAAATTTTTATCTTTGTTGGTGGTTTTTGCTTTATTTTGGGCGGCACAATTTTTATTTAGAGTTTAAAGTTTTAAAGGAATATTAATGTTATTTATTTTTTTTATTTTTCTATTTAATTCGCAAAGCTAATCCCGCAAAGCTTAACGTTTGTCTGCAGGAAAGAAAGTAGAATCTTTGGCGGGAATCGAACCCCGGCACTGGTAGACTAGCTCACTACCAGCTAGCCTACCGGGGCACACTAATGTATAGTAAACATGAAATTTACCTATAAATGGTCGAAATTTTTCTTTATTTAATTTTTAGTGCAATGTTTTTTAGTATTGGGAATTAGATTCCGTTAATAACATTTGCTGACCCCAAGGCAACTGCGGATTCACTTTTACAACTCTATATATATAGGTGTTTGCTGTTTGTGGCTACAATAAACTTGTTTATTGTAACGTTGTCATATCAAAAAAAAAAAAAAATTGGCGAAATGCGATTAACATTTAAAAATTTACGTTTATATACTAACTAGCAGATGTCCGGCATAGGCTACTACGTTTCCGACTTCTAGTAGTCCCATTTTTGAAAATATTCATATCTTATGTGGCTATCTAAGTAGGGATCAATCTATCTAAGTAGGGATCTATCTATCTAAATTTCATTCGAATCTATTAGATAGTTTTGGAGAGGAAAATACTCCCCCTACCACTCCTAGTTGTTCAATAATGTAAGTAAATTTCATCAAAATCTGTAAGATAGTTTCGATGAGGCAGAATTTGCTTCCAACCTCCCCTCGTGGTTCTAGTTTTGGAAAAATTTACGGCTAAAGCCATCTTCACAAAATTTCCTTTCTATTGAAACGGGCTTTGAGTACATCGGTTGGATGGTTTCTTTCGTATATTACAAACAATTTTTTTTTTGTGAAATCGTATCTAAAGGTTCAATATTTCAAAGACAAAAATGTACGTGAAAAAAGTGGTCCAATATTTTTGACAGATATTGTGCTTGAAATTCTTTATAGACAAAGGGAATTGACAAACGGGTAAGTAGGTTTAGAATAGGCAGGACCTAGTCCTTTATTATTAAAAAAAACTCGATTTAAGGCTCTAACTTTTATTTTAGGTTAAGTTTTGTTTGGTTTAAGTAAGGTTAAGAATTCTGTTGCTAAGTGATAAGAGCTCTATAAATAAATTTATTTTTAGACTTTAACCTGCCTTCGGTTTGCTGATAGCCGAAGAGGTTTGGAAGAATTCCGTAAGTACAAGCAAAAGTAAACAAATTCATTTTCATTTCATAACTACGGATAACTATAACTAATATAAATCTGTAATCCAAAGCTTTTCAAACTGTATTAACATTTACAATGCAGTTAAATTCAAATAATAATTCGTTTTACTTTACATTTTAATTATTTTCCTCTTTCAAATTCAATAATTTTAATTTAAATTCATAAGGTTTAATTCAATATAATTTACAGGGTTAATATCTAATGCAATTCAAATTTACATATTTCAATTTTAACTCAATCCACATTCTTTAAATACAAAAAAAAAATTAATTTGCAAACGAATGCATATTAATACAAATATATAGATACAAATACCAAAAAAAAAAAAATATTAATATTGTCTAAACGTCAGTTTAGAGAACCCCTGTTCGTCGATTTCGAACGAAGACTTCGTTCGATTAACTTACATTAAAAACCAAAACAAATTATTAAACATTGTTTTTATTTTACATGTAAGTTAAGCGAACGAAATCTTCGTTCGAAATCGAGGAACATCCCACTAATATGTTTTTAATTTCTAAGTAAGATTAAGCTTGCCAACATTGCCACTCATGGCGGTAGCGCCGTTTCTTGCCAATCCGAAACAATTTTTTAAAGGAATATTGTTTGTTTATGAAAAGAAAAATTGAAACGGTATCTGACTTGGTACGCTCGAATAAGGTGACAAAAATGTCCTTTAAGGCCTTATGACACTACATTTTTTATCTTTAATTGATATAGAATTGATAGACAGAAACAGTAAATTCTAGAAAGAGCAAACTATAGAAAATGTAAAAAAGTTTTTTAGTTTTTTTTTCTCTTGTTATGTTTTTGTTTCAGGGATGGCGTAGAGTATTTTCAAAATTTTACCAACAACCTTTAAAAATTTTACTTTTTTACCCTAATTGTTTTAGTTGAAATTAACTTTATTTATGTTCTTAAAAAACACCACAAAAAGGTATTATAAATCTTAGTTTAAAAAGTATCAACATAAACGAACAATTGAAACAACTTAGACATCCCTGATCTCTTTATTTTATTAAACGTTGCCAACTTTTTGTTTATGAGAAACATAAAAACACAGAGCGGTAAATCGCTGAATTTGGCCATAAACCGCTGATTCAGCAACAATTTTAATATTTCAAGCTTGAAATGTCAATTTTAAGTTGAACAATTTTACATTTTTTTGACATAACTTCATTTTTTATCGATAACTTTAGTAACATTTTTGACAGTTTGCCATTTATCTTAATACAGCTGAACCCTTCGCACTTGGTAAATTTGTCTACTACTTTATATTTGCACCGTTCACCAAAACTTAACAATGCATTAAAAATGTAGTGTCATAAGGGCTTTATTAAACTAAAACCCTCAAAGTAGCTTGCTCCTAACGTAATACAATTCATTGCACTGCCTCATCTAAAGTTTCAACAACAATTAAAAAAATGTTGTTTGGTTAAAAAGCTTATAAATTTGTACTTGTCTGCTGTGCGACCAGTGTTCTAAATTTGTTAAAATAAATATATGTTGTACATTTTCTTAAACCGACCAAAATAAGAATTGGCCTACCGTTCGACCAAACCAAGTTCGGCAACCCTAATGTTTACCTACCTGGATTAATTAAATATTTATGTGCAAAAGAAAAAATGGGGCGAACTTTTGGGGCGTGGCATAAAAGTGAGCAAATTAAAACCATACAGCGTATTAGAAGGGCTTTCTTGCCACGTGCAAAAAATTGGGCATTAGGGGAGAATGATCCGAGCATAATCTGTTTAAATTTTCTTTAAAAATAGTTTTGTTTGTGGCGACAATATTTAAGCATATTTTATCTCTGGGTGTATTGAGGAATACTTTTAAGGTTTATTACTTCTAAAGGGTGGTCAAACGATAACGCTCGATGTTAATTGAAAGTCACACCTTAACGTCAAGTTTTTTTCCCAACTTAATTTGACATTTTTTTGTTGCAGTGTTTGACAAATTCAACCATGGAGTACAATTGAGCAGCAAATGTTGTCATGAACTGATCCATAGTATTGCGTATCAGCTACTCAGGTTATGCATAACGTAAACTTGACGAAGTCGTCTCTAAGTTTGGCGAACACAGCACGAATTGTTAAAGTAAATTTCCACGATTTGTAAACGTTGTTCAGATCTTTGCATGGCATCTTGCTTGATGTCTATAGTCCATCCCGCCAACACAACACTTTTCAGTATAGTTATATTTTTATTGCAAACAGGTGTCAAAAAAAAGAAAACTACAAAAATGACTGATAAAAAAAATATACATTATTTTGTTGAATTTTTTTTCTCATTCTTTTTTTTGCAAATAGGCTGTTTGCTTGTTGCCATTGCAGGGACCATAATATGTTTTTTAAAACATACTCCAACCATGTTTTTTCTCTGCGTGCACAACTTGCAAGTAATTACTTGCATGTGGAAACGTAGGGTGAGAAGTGTTTCTTATTGGTGCGCTTTATATCAAATCAATAGTAAAATATGGACTGATAATCCAAAAATTACTTAGTGTTATTTCTACCCATAATAAACTAAATTAATTAATTTTGAATTAAAGAAAAAATTGTACCTCTTCCCACCCTTGGGATAGGACATGCGTATTTAAATACCCAACAGGCTTTGGTGGGATATATTTTAGAGTTTGCTAAAAACCGTAAAATTGAGCAAGTTCGGTTTTCGGTTTTACAAATATCAATGTTAAACAACATACATATACATGTATATTTTATTGTTTTTATAATTTCTTTATTTAGAAATTTTTTATTTCTTACCAAACGAACTGCACAAAATCATACCAAAAATGAATGCTTGACGGGCCATCGAGCATAATAATTGCATAACATCGAACACACGTACATGAGTTTGACATCAAGCATTTTGACTGTGTTGACTGTATAGACCCTTTAAATAAAATTTTTTTAATAATTTTTTTGACCCGCCCTTTTATAACATTAGAAACTTTTTAAATATATTTTACTTAAAACTTTCTTAATTTCTGCAACCGTCATCAAACTACAACATCTGCACACAAACCTTTACATTCTACCACTGTAAAAGCAACAAACCAGACCGTAACCGAAACCGTCAGTCACTCATCCAATAATACGGTTTCGGTATGTACATTTCCTAACTTAACTTCGGGAATTATATTTAACTATCCTTTTTAGTGTAGCTTCATGCATGTGTCATTAATTAATTTTAATTAAGTCACAACTGCGTTGACATACCAAATGCCATACTCTGAAATAAAATTAGGGAAGCGGCGAATATACAGATACGCATTTGTGTACAATTCTCTTACTTTAGCTAAAGGCATTTGCAAAAATTTATACGAATATCTAAATATGTCAATAACATCTGAAAACTTTTTAAGAAAATAAATTGTAACAATCTTCACAAATATGAAAATACATGAAAACAAGCATCAAAAAGCTAATTTAAGCTAATTTAACTAACTAGTCTTAAGGCACTACTCTTAAGAGTGATAAATCATCAAAACGAACGTATAAAGAATATAAGTTAAACTTTAACTATTAGACCCCTTTTGCACAAAATCATTTTTCTCTTATAACATATGCATGAAAACGAATTTCTATGGCAATTTCTACTACAAAAACTTTTTTTTAACTATTTTAGTCAAATTCTAAATCAATTGAATTGAATTATATCTTGTTAAAGAGGCTATTAAATTGCGCGTCGAATACTGGTGATTAGCCAATCATTCGCCACACCCCTAAAGACCATAGCAACAAAATAAAGGAAACTTTTTGTTTCCCTTGATTTAATGTTCTAACAACAAAGTGTCATTATTAACAAAAGTGGAACAAAACCAACAAAAAAGAGAAGTTGAAAGTATGTTGTTAATTGCAGATCCCAAGAAATGAAAGATATGAAAAGAGAAACTGAAAGTTTGGTTGCAGACAAAATTCAAAGACTAGGGAAACGTTTTTGTTCACAAAAAAAAATAACTGACAGCATTTAGTAAAGGAAACAAAAGAAATGTAATGGCAGAAACTCTGAAAAATATTTTGACTTTTGTTTCTATAATTAAATGGCAAAATTAAAGTCTGTTTGTGACATAAAGTAAATTTTATTCTTCATTTTAACAAGATTTAAATTTTTAAAGCAATTAAAAGCGTAAAGTTGCGAAAATTATATATCATTGCCATTTTCATATAGCGGACTATTAAAACATTTTAAATAATTTATTCAATGACTGAAGCATATATACACACCTGATAATGCAAAAGTATTTCCACTTCTGTCTCACAATATTTTTTTACAGTATACTCGGTCGAATTCGGTGATGTGGTACCAAGGCGAATTTACTACACGTGGCGGTAAAAAGTCTGCTGAATTTGATATTTCGAACGAATTGGTTTTGCTTTAACAATGTTTTGTTAGAATCGTTTGATATTTCGAACTGCATGCACAAACGATGCAATGCGAAATACCTCTGATGATTCTGTTGTTTCCGAATTCTTGTGGTATTGTATCTTCACACAAACCTCACAATACTTAAAGAAGAATTTGAAAAAACAAGACTACGGATAGTCAAGTTGAAGACTGAGACGATGGTCGAAGAAGGCAGAGTAGGAAAAGATTTAAAACAACACAAAACCGCTAGATAAAACACACTAAAGCAAGTTCGTGAATTCAAATATTTAGTAGTTGTTATAAATGACGATGTCAAACCTGACAAGAATCTCAACAATCGATTTCGGCTTCAGAAATACTATTTCATCATCTAATCCTCAAGCAACGAGAGGTTACTGCAAAAACAAAACATGCAGTATATAAATCAACGTACATCCTTACTTTTACATATGGATGCGAGACCTGGGCGCTAACTGACATTACGCAGTGGAGAATACAAACATTCGAAGCTAGAAGGGACAGGAACCGAAACGAACAGCACAGGACTTATATCCACACCCAGAAAAAACATCTCCAAGAAAACTACTTCTATTTAAAGAAAATTTAAAACATATAATGCTTAGTTTAACCATATTATTGTTACTGGCAACCATCATATGATTAAATTAGTCCTCCATCAAAAAGCCACAACCATATTTTGGTTGTCTCCCTCACATAATGAACTTTTTATCCAAGGACAATATGGCCGAAAATTTGTATAGTTATACTAATCGTACATTAAATTAGTTTGTTATTTAAGTATTTCAGTTCATTATTTTCACAAAACTTCTTCCAAAAAAGACGTTTTGAAACTATATTGGAAAAAGCCGATAAATTAATTAAAATATACAGAATCACATTTTGTTAATCCCTAAATGTTCTAAAAGATAAAAATCATATGGTCGAACAATTATGCTTTCTTAGAAATATTTTTTAATTGGGTTAAAAAGTATTTAATTGCGAAATAAATCGTGTTAATTTTTTTTTTTTTTTGAATTGGTCTAATTTATCGATACAAATGCCACTCCTGAAAATTGCTTTAAGTGCCATGAATTCATTATAAAAGTTGGTATTGATATAAAAAAGAACTCTTATATAAATATTAATCTCAGCACTTAATTTTGCTCTGGCAGATCCATGATTGCCTGTCTGGTTCAAAATAGGGTTCATTCTCGAAAATGTGTCTCTAAAAACTTCGGTGTAGTGTATCATATGATCGAGCTTCACCGATTATACTTTCTTTCTTTCTTCTTTTGCCTTTCTGTTGTGCAGTATTTCAAATGCGAACGTTAACAATTTTCAACGACTTTTCTTACGCATCAGTCATTGTTGCTAATTGAATTGAAAGTGCAAAGCAATTGCATCTAACAGTCATAGTTAATAGGCAAACACTACACACTATTGCACACACATTTATACAAGCACACATCTTCCCAGCGTGAAAATGAAATACTACGGATGCCTTGTAGAAGGCCTGCTTGCTCCATTGCTCATATCTTTTTTCCATTCGTTGTCATTGCGGGGTAGGCAAAAAAACAAACCAAACAAAAAAAGTTACTTCTTCTCTTCTCCCTTTTCATAAAATGTGGAATTTGTGTCTTATCTTTTATACGAGAGAGCCGAGGCCTTCTATAAGACATTCCTTAGCACTTAGATAAGAATGATAACTGAATCAAAAAAAAATTTAAGTAGGCCTTTAATAAGGCCTGAAGTAAGAAGTTCTTCTGAGTTTTCCGACTGGGTATACAGATATACATATCTACAAATATATGTGTGACCAGCAAACTAAATTAAAACGTTTAAAAAATAACATATTTCCCTTTGGTATCAAATATTGTTCTACAAAATCTCTTTAAAATTTTATTGAGAAATTAGAAAAAATTTCCCTTGTTCTCAAATTTTCTCAAATTAATACCAAGCTATTTTCTAAGTAAATTTGAGAAAAGAATTGAAAATATTATATTTATTATAAAAGAATTGTGTTTGCTGGGTGTACATCAAGTCACTCATACTAATACATACAATGGCCAAGAACTTGGATTAAAATAGAAGAAAATAACGGCATCACTCATGGCATCTGTATAGATGGAAGTTAAAAAAAGACGTGGCCGCGTGACGCCAGTTTTTCGTGGCACAACTGAATAACTTGTGATTGTGATTCCTTTAAATAATTTACGCTCAGAATGTTATCGTAATTGCAATATAAAATCGTTAAATACATGCAAATTTAAAAAAAAATTGTCTAATTTTAATGAAAAAAAAAAATATTAGTATTATTTTATGCTACATGTTTCAATAGAAAATTACTTTCTTTAATAAGACATTTAGTGAGTGTGGGTGATTGTAGGACATAAGAAATAATTCATAATGAGAATACGTGATTTAACCACAACTTCATTAGTGAGCATAACAATTAACAATACATGCTTTGGTACACTTGTATGTGTGCGTGATCATTAGTCTTAAGCTGCCCACGCTCACAGCTCTGGTTCTTATGTAAATGTACTCATAGATATCCACCTACAAGTCACTTAATTCATCCGACCAGAAATTAAAAGTACATGCATCAATGAATTGCCTTCTGTAAACAGAGATGATGATAGTTTTGTGATGTTGTTGACTGGATCTTCCCCTAATAAAGGCTTGGTTACGGATATTGAAAGAGCGAAAAATTAAAAAAAAATAAATCAATAAATAAAACGTTAAATAGCTTTGTTTAGTTGAATACGTACAATTCTATTGAGTTAGTGAATGCTTAATTAATTTAACAGCTGAGTCATAAAGATATACAAATGCAACAAGGATTTTAGATTCTTAAAATAAATAATTGCTACGGTTGGTGATAACGATTTGTAAATATTTTGTTTGGAATAGCTAGAAGTGTAAATGAAGTCACCAACATTAAAGCTAATCCGAAAATTTGCAAGTAAAATTGCTAAGATAAAAGCTTAAAAATCAGTTAAACTAGGGTAAGGTTATCTAACTATAAACGGAACTGTGACACCATTACGAAATTTGCAAATAAAATGTTGACGGAACATCTAAGTTTAGCCTAAAATGTTGTAAAATAATAAAAAAAAAATCACATTTCGCCGAAAAAATCTGAGTTTCAGACTACGTTAATCTTAATTAAGTTTAATCCACATCTCAAAAACAAAATATTTTTTAAAATCTCTATTTTATAATCTTTAATAGAATGTCCCAGCTATGTTTTTATAATTTTAGCGTTTTAAAATGTTCTCTGCAATTTCGCATAAATAAAAAATTTTTATTTTTGTATATTACGTACGATGGATGAAAACATGAAATTTTTGCTTTTGATTAACACATCTCTCCGCTCTATATTGACATTATCGTTGAAAATGTGGATTTGCCAACGTTGACTCTTGGTGTATTTTCAGTTTAGTTTTTACATTATTTTTCAATACATTTTTCAAGTAGGTACACAGGGTGCAGCAAACAGTGCAGATTTTTGGAAATTTGGTTTTATATGTTTAATGGTTGTTTATGTTTTGGTGTTAAATCGAGTAAGTCAAGTCAAAAACTGCAAGCCGCATCATCCAGTAGGATTATATAAGTGAATTAAAATTTTAACAAATGTAGGTACTTGAAACCTACATGCATAAGAATATTTAAATTTAAGTTTTCAATCCAAATTTTTTAATATTTTAATCAGGCTTAAGTTCATCAAATTTAAATTAAATGTAAGACGGCAAATCCATCTGAGGAGATCGAGTGGTTGCGATCGAAACATGTCATGGTAACCAGCCGCCTGGGTTCGAATCTCAGGTCAGTCAATAATGCATGATTATCAATAACAATTTTAATTAATTTTCATGTTGTAAAATTCCTTTCTTCATAAAAATAATTTAATGGAAATTAATTTTGATGAACTTAAGCCTGATTAAAATATTAAAAAAAATTGGATTAAAAACCATAAATAGTTCAACAAAATAACCACAATTCTAATTTAAAGTTTTCTTCTAAAATTTTGTTAACTTAATATGCAAAAACTATATTTGTTTCTGACGGCATTTGATAATTAATAATTAGTATTCTGGTTGTTTTTGTTGGACTGTTTATGGTTTTTAATTTAAATTTTGATATGTGTAATTAGGCTAAAGTTCATCAAATTTAATTTTCATTAAATTATTATTATGCAGAAAGGAATTTTACAACATAAAATTAATAAAAATTTATTGATAATTTTTCATTCTTAACTGCCGCAGGGCTCGAACAGGTTACCCTTACATGTTTCAATTGTAACCACTCAATCTCTTCAGATGGTTTTGCCGTTTAACACAGCCACTGACGACTGCTGGCAGTCAATAGTTAAACATCAATCTTTAAACCAAATTGAATTTAGCCCTGGGTTCGAGTCCCGTAGCAGTCAAGAATGAAAAAAAATTAATAAATTTTTGATTAATTTCATGTTGTAAAATTCCTTTCTTCATAAAAATAATTACATAACAAATTAAATTTGATGAACTTAAGCCTAATAAAAAATATCAAAATTTGCATTTGATAATCTTTTTAAATGATATAGATTTTTTGGAAAAGTTTAGATGTTCATTTAATTTTTTTTTATATTTTGGTGTTTGTTTAAGTTTGTGAAAAGCGACATTTCCTTGTCATCGTACGTGACATTTGTACATCTACAGAGAGATAGAAATTTTGCAAAAATAGTAGTAATTGGAAAATTGTTTTATCATTGTTTCATTTAGAGGGCACTTTTTATGAAAAACAAATCATCAAATTCCGAACCTTGATTTTCAAAATATCGAGTAATATAAGTACATATCGTACGTGACATAAAACGGAAGTGATTTTAGGGTGAATGTTAATAAATACCAAAATCTAAGACTGGAGAGAGATTTTTCTTCTTTTTTTTTCATAAAACCACATGTTTTTGCTTTATAATCCGTAATTGAAAGAAAACAATTTTTTTGGATGGTTTTATAATGACCAAAATGTAAAATCGTTCGTGGCATACCGTACGTGGCAGATATATTTTTTGTAAATATTATATAAAAAATTAGAGCAATCAAGTAAGAAATTATAGTCGGTCAAGCCCGACACAAATTATAATTAAAAAAGAATTGTTTTGAGAGTGTAACGTATGTATATGCAAACCAAGGTCGCCAGAATATTTAGTTATCTTCATCTATATGAGATATGTTTGCCTCTAATCACTTGAAGGAAGACGGTTTATATGGCACCTATGTTTAATTTTCGAACCACCAGAACAACATTTTGTAATGGCATAGTAACTATCGTAAAAGTCATTGCCGCCAATTTTTATGTAAAATTATTCTAGTAGAAAGTCAGTTTAAACTTTAATTTTTTGCTTTTTAAAAATTGTTGTAAGCAGTAAGTACCTTTGCATAGTAAAGTTTGAGTGATTCATTCGTTCTACCATTTTGACATTTTCCTGAATATGCACGTATGGCCTGGTTGCCAGATTTAATTCTCTGTAAATCTGTACCCAAGCTAACTGATAAGCTTAATATAATGCAAAGTTAGCAAAAATACAGGACATCTTCAAATACTTGGTTTTCAATGTAAAGAACTGTGGTGTTTGAGGTGCTGTTCATTTGCATAATATTCGCATTGGCAATTTTAAGACTTTCTTCTATGGCTTGCTTCTGTACTGAATTAAATGTTTTGACTCTCATAGTGCCTATGCAAAAGGAGGCAGATATCGTTCTTTATATTATTATTGTGATTTATGTTTAATAAAATTTTTAAATTATTTCTCGTTATATTGTATAACAAATACTCAGTCCTATACTGTAATATAAGACTGTAAGTCTTGTGTATGGGACAACAAATAAATAAATAAAATAATTAAATAAATAAATAATCCAAGCCTTCTAGTCGGCTATTGAGTCTCTAAGAAATTCATTT
Source organism: Pollenia labialis (assembly GCA_949318255.1). NCBI lineage: Eukaryota > Metazoa > Arthropoda > Insecta > Diptera > Polleniidae > Pollenia > Pollenia labialis. Next base: position 117,790,644 of record OX439142.1, read on the forward strand.
TCCCTTTGCTGAAAGACCTACTACCGTAACATTTGGAAACTAGATGTTTACAATGCGATTATTTATTTATAAATGTTTTAATATTCTATAATGTTTCTTTTTGACATAGATAAAGTAATAAGCAAACGAAAAATTTTAGCATCGACAACAGCCCGAATAGCTTGAGAGTGTATTGTGCACATGTTTTGTTTGTGCAGAATTTCTTCGCTGAGATTTTTTTCGTATATGTATTTTGTTTTTTCATAAAATTTTTCGTTGATAATACGTATACACACTTGAATGTGGAAATGTAGGGTAGGGAACGATTTTTTATGTTTAATTTCGAACACTGTTTATATGTTATAGAAGATTTATTCGAGTAACAAACGTACTATGGGACCTTTGGTCACTAATGAACCTACCGTCACAAATTTTCTTAATTTATGTAAAAATCAAGAGTGGTTACTGTTTAATTTTAAAAAATATTGTTGCATTGGCTCTAAAGCCCTGAAACTAAATTATTGAAGAATTTCAAAACAATTAGAGCATTGACGAGTTTTAAAGCTCAAGTCCAAGAAATAAAGATTTGCATTTGGAGCAGGTACAATTTGTCAATAGGATCGTCCTTGTGGCAATTAATATACTAAAACTTCAGGAGTGTCGAAGAAACGAAATTTGTACGAAAATGGAAATGAAAACGCTTTTTTCCTTCCGTTTCAAAAAGCAAGGTGTAATTAAAACCGGTTTGAATATAAATTTTCACTTCTGTAACACACCAGAATATTTACCCTTTATTTTGAGTTTTATGTTAAAATTAACCCAGTAAAAAATAATCGTTTCAACAAAAAAAAAGGCTTTCGCTTACCACTTTTTGTAATAAATCAAAATAAATGTCAAGCAACTGTAATTGTCGCACCCTGTCCCTATTAAGATGTACATATATAATTCCTGATGTGAATATTTGTTGGAATTTATTCTGTAATCTCTGATGGTCGGCCTATAAAAATGTACAGAAGTATTTTTGGTTTTTACTGAACCTTTCAGTATTGCATTTTTGCTTTCAATTTAATCGTTAATTTTTTTAATGACATTTTTCCATTTGCAGCTCTGATTGCCATACGCTGAGCAGAACGTGTCGTCTGATTTTTGTTAAAGATTTCGAGAACAGTAAAAGAAATTGAATTAAGTACCCATTTAAACACAATTGCTTATGATGAGCACTGTCTTCAAATAAACTGCAAATTAAGATTGCGTTAACTTTAAATCTCTTACACCACATTCTTATGGATGTTACATTTCTACTATTTAATTACAATGAACTTCATTTTTTTGATAAGCTCAAACTTTTTTCTATTCACTGTTAATATTTTTTGCACATCGAAAATAGTTTACTTTTCGAATTCCGTTCAACAAATGTGTACGTATGACCGACCAATTTTGATAGAAAATCGAATTTTGTTGTCAGAATTACAAAGCAAAATAAAACAAAAAAGTGAAAATTCAATAATAGAATATCAATAAGGGTAGTTATTGCAAACTAAAATAGTACCAATATTAACAATGAAAATTTTGCATTTCAGACAAATTTTAGTTTCAAGAGAATTGAATGATATAAATATGATTTAAATTGAGAAATTAAGGCAATCGCTTTAAACTAAACAAATTTGCAACAATATCATTGGAAAATCAGTAAGTTTTTAATTACTTATGCACAAATATGTTTCAAACAATGAGTTCAAAATAAATAAATTTTCTCTAACAGTAAATTTTCATATTTGCTTTGAACATTTAATTTAGTTTCTGGTCCAACGCCTTTACATGATGTTTATTATTAATTCACAACATCTTAGACTTTTCATTAGAATATTATGAAGCTTTTATATTATAATGTTATTGCATGTGTCTCTCCTAATGTTTATAATAACGATGTTAAGTAAGAATTCTACACCATTTCCCTTGTAATTCAATAACTGCCGTTTTCACGACCTACAGATAGCTAAAGGAAAGATTTTTATCTGCCGTATACAATTTATTTATTATTACAACTTTACTTTAACCTACCAGGTAGGCCAACCTTTCTTAAACTTATCGCTCACTTTAGGTTAATGTAAAGTTATAATAATAGTACACTTTTTAAATGGTCGATAAAATCCTAGCTATAGCCTAGTCGTGAAAACGGGCCTTAGTATAATAAGTTACAAACATGTTTATATAAACTTTCAAAAATTAAACTATATACAAACCGTTAGAAATTTAAGTATACGATTATCACGATCATGCGCTTACTTTTTACATACAGGCCGGATCTATCTTACATCCACTGCAAAGCAGCTTCTGTTGTATTGTAGCACTACACAGAGAGATGCACCATCAGGTAAAACTCCGCTCTTTCTTATGGGCACAAGTCAGACTTTTATCGGCTCCACGAAAAGCCCCCCAATGAAATAACGCCCAAAAAATAGGAAATAACAGCCAAAAACAGTGAATGAAATAACATCGAAAAATAAATGAAATAAACCCCAAAGCGAAAACGAAACAACCCCCAATATTTGGGAGTTATTTCATATGAAATAATACCCAATGATGAAAATAAAATAAATCCCAATGAAAAAAACCCCATCAGCAAAAAAAATTAAATTATGCCCAAAATTCATAAAAGAGTCAGTTTCAGCAAGGATAACCCCCAAAAACCAACAGCTTTAAAAATGAAATAACCCCCGAATAAAAAATGAAATAACACCCAAATTATAACACGCTATGAAACAAGCCCCGAATTTTAAAAATTTGTTGGGTGTTATTTCATTGGAGATTATTTCATAATTTGAAAACCCCAAATGAGGAATGAAATAATTCCCAAAAAAAAATGTAAAAGGGCCCCAAAATGTATGAAAAAAATTTGGGGAATACTTCATTTCTCGTTTGGGTGTTATTTCATTGGGGGGCTTTTCGTGGAGCCCTTTTATCTGGCAAATTTGAATATCTTCCCTCGGTAATTTTGGCTTAAACCACAGCACCATCATGCATAACGTTCTTGCAGCGATGTGATGGCTTAAGTCTAGGCTGTGGTTCGTGTCTTAATCCTGAGCATTGCCAGAATCTGGTAATGGCAAATGTTAAGGCAGTGAACTTAAAAGCCTTGACACTAAAGGTTATCTATCCCCTAAACCGAGGTGTTATGCGACCCGTGCCTATCGGTCTGGTTTGCATTCAGAGGTTACCGACTGTATTATCACGGAGCTTTGCTGATACTTGGGCACCTAAGCAAATAGACAACCACGTTACCGGGGGCTATGACGTGGCGGACCTCAAGTTCCCCAAAACTCGTGGGACCAAAATCAAAATGGCATTCAAAAACAAAAATCAAAACAAAACGAAGAACGGCACGAAGAACGGCACGGAACAGGACATGAACAGGACTACAGATATGGACAACGAGACGATGACGATAACGGAGGCTGGAACAGTCTCGACACGCACAGGAGGACAGCCTGCCAAACCCGGGCTGGACGAATGCGCGAAGGTTACCCAATATAAGAAGGCGGTGGCCTTAAAACCTGCGGCGATGTACCTCTGTCATTCGCACCAAGTACATCCAAAGCCGCAAAAGCCCTTTCCGCTAACGCGGATAAACACCATGCTTCGAGTGCTGCAAAGCTGGAAACGACAAAGTCGTCCTGCAAAGCAGTTTCCCATATGTCAATTGTACAAAGAGGGTCACAGACGAGTACATTCTGTCCCACTTCTGTACCTCCCCCGCCAACTCCGGCATCATCAAAAAGACTCCTCGGCACAAGGCGTGCTGCCTAGCGTATTATTGAGCTATTTTGCTCCAAAAAGGCCAATGAGCTTTCTGCCGAACAGGAAGCTTCATTGGCGTGGGCTAAGGCCCTTACTGCTCGGCTTCAGAGTGATTAAATTATCCATATTCAATTCCGATTTCGTACTTGAAATTATCCGAAAATGAGATTGATTTAAGTAAAACTAAGATTAAATTAATCTCAAAATGCGCTTGATTCAAGTATTATAAAGTTGAGTTTATTATCTGCGCTTGAAAATAACCTAAAAAGAAATTAGAAAGAAAATACTATGATTGATTTACTTACCCGTTTTACACCTTACAGAATGATAAAACACGAGCATCATGCCTGATATAGTTTTTACTTTAAAAATTTTATGCTTCAAAATTGTTGCAGCAATCCATCATTTTGATTTAGTTTTTGACTACTTTTTTGCATATTTCGGATATTAAGGATATTAAAAATAGTTTAAAATTTTTAAGTTTCCCCAAACCATGACTTAAGTTCGTACGGCTCCGAAGCTCCATATTCGAATACTTCTGTTTCTTTCAACACGATTTATAGAAACCATTTACACAGTTTGCAGTTTTCGAATTTTTCGAATTGAGGCTAGCCTAAACTTGAATTAAAAATGATTCCGTTATAAATAAATCGAATGGCAACGGTGAAGTACTTGTATTAGTTTACATGTAATACAAGTAATCAAGCATTTATTTGCACATGCATGAATATAATTGAAACAAGTGCCCTACAGGGCTAGTGACAGATTTTCAACGTGTAAATATTGCTAGCTTTAGGAGTGACTTTTAAATTATCTGATTTATTCTTCTTAGGATTTTAACGTCTCAGTTAAGCATGATTATCCAAGTGCTTAGTTAAGCGGTTAATTTGCTTAATACAAGGTTATCATTTATATCGGATCCATTAGTTTATAGTTTTATTTAAGACGCACAGTTAATTTGGCTGCAACGGCCGATCTTGGTTTTCGGGATACATACATCGCCAACAGGCTTGCAACGTCCTTGCCGCAACTTAGCCGTGCAAGTACCAAGGAGCCTCATTCGAGTGAAAAGGGACGCCAAGCTTGTGAAGGACAGTGGGTTGACTTTTGGAAAGGATTGGCTGTGTGAAAAAGTACGCGAATTGTTGACGCTTCACTTTTCCATTAATCCGCCATAAAAACCGGAGTTCGCCAAGGCTACTGTTAGCAAAAATTTAAAAAAAAAATTGATTATGTGGAGTCCTTCTGCTTTCTAGATAGTATACTCGATATCTCCGGTGGCTCATCAGCAGATGTTGCCGGTCGCATTAATAAGTCACCCTTTTTGGACATCGCCTAACAAGCGAGACGCACCAAAATTATAACTGTCAATTCTAACGGAAAATTCATATTACTGTAGTTGCCAAATTACTGCCGAAATATCCAAACTACACTGAAAGGATTATGCCTTATTAATCTAATGAATTAATTTCATTAAGTTTTTTTCTTTAATCCAATGAAAAATTTCATTTCGAGAATATCATTTTACAAATATATTGAAGCAATTTCATTAACACTACGAAATTTAGTTTCGTCATTTTGTTAAAATGCTTCATTAAATTAATGACAACTTAATATCTCTTTCAAAAGAATTATTTAACTAATTTAACATTATTTATTTTAGGTTTTTTAAAATAAAAATTAACAATTAATTCAAAAAACGAATCTTTTGTTACTTCATATGTACCATGAAAAATTTCACTACATCAATGAAAATAGATAAAGTTCTCTCAAAAAAATTAAACCTGGAAGATATTTTGTCACTATAACTGTTGTAAAGACGTATTTTTAATTCCACTTTTAACGATAGACGTGAAAATATATGAAAACAATTTTAAATTTTAATTTTTCATAACATCAGAAAAAAAAACAAGAGCACAAACTGCTCACATTCTTTTTTTTTAAATTTGAATTAAAATACACAAAATTAACGCAGTAGTGCATGCCAGTAAAATGGAAAGAGGGCAGATGAAGTGATGTCGCGGGTTGGAAAATGTATGAAGTTAAATTAACTTAAAAGTAAGCTTTCGAAACTAGAACATATCATGCTGTGACAGAAATATAAAAACGAAACAAATTGAAAATTCCATTCGAATATAAAAACATTTATATTAAAATAAAGAAAAATTTTTTTTAAACGTTTTACTCTTTAAATGTTTCATTAATGTGATGACAAATAGTCAGTCTTAATAAATTTTTTGACATGCAAATAATGCAAAATTTGCATCGATTTATGAAACATTTCATTAACGGGGGGCTAATATATCATTCTTCTTTAATCCAATGAAGCGTTACGTAGGTTGACATTTAATGTAATTGTCCATTGGATCTGTGAAGAAAACCTCGCGCTGATGATCGAGCTCATCGGAATTAACGTGTTGCGGCCGTATGCTCCTCAGAGGAGCTAATGGAAGATATGTTAGGTTATTTTTTATAGACAAACTAAATTAGAAGCAGACAAGTGAAAATTCTTTAAAAAATATATTTTATTACCTTTTACCTATAGGGTTTAGAACAGCAAGCTTTACAAATGTATGCATGTGTTTATATTTGTATTTTATTGTTAATTTACATAAATATATTTGTACATCTTATAACATCTTAAAGAACTTACTTGCAACATTGTGCTTGAAAACATAAAGAGTTGTGTTCGGTCAATCGTATATGAATTAATTTATACTCTATTTGATCCATGCAAGCAATTTCGATCGAAAAAAAATCCAAATAGTTTCCCCATTTAGCCTATCGCTTCTGCTATTCAATTCTTATTGATGTAGTGACATCGTTCGGAAGAAGTGTCCCACTATGGTAATATTTACACTAAGAATCTACTTAGTGCCGATATTTTATGATGAATTAGATCCTTTGGCAGTTGAATATCAACTAAATTTAGAACTATCGCTTTTTGCTCTAAAAACTACTCTTTTAAAGTTTAATTTGTTCTAACTGTTCATTATTATAAGAAGTCGTCCATTTAACTGTTTATCTTTGTTTGTTTTTGTAAGGCGGGTCTGAGTAAAATAATAAATAACAGAGCGGAAATTTTTAGAAATTATCAAATTTTACAGTACATTCAGTCGAAACAATTGTTATGGCCAATTTCACCAATTCTTTTTAAACATAAATTCATATTTAAACCTATTTTTTCATATAATTTTGTTTAATTTGACATGAAAAATCAAATTTCAACATAAATCGATATATAAATAAATTGGTGAAATTGGCCATGAATGTTTCAAAATTAACAACCTAAAGTGGACAAATTTTTTTAAAGGAATTATAGAGAGTCAAAAATTTGTTCAAACACTAACCTTATACAAGTTTCATCATTTTTTTTTTAATTATAATTATTTTATAAATTTTTTCCACTTATAACATTGATTTTCACTAGAAAAATAAAAACACTACTTTTCAACAAAAATTAATAGTCAGTGAATAAACAAAAAATCACCAATATCCTTTAAAAATAACAGTTATCAGTTTTTTAGTTCACTTTTATTGGCTTAAAAAAAATTAATGTATGATAAATTATTAAAAATATACCCAATCTACCCGAAAAATGAGTTTGACCTATTTTGTGCACTCGTTTAATACTTTTGTGTACTAGATCGCTCGGTAAGTTTTGAATCCAGCAGGGTCATAAATTTCAGTACAATATTACTATTTAATTTTTTAATATTTAAAATTTTACTTTATTTTACACTCACGCACCACCGATTTAAGTAAAAATTGTCATAACTTGGAAAATTTCTTTTGTACTTGGAATTCACTTTTTAACAGCAATTCGTTGCGAAGAAGTCAATAATATATGGGCAATGTTCATTTGTCCTATTGTTGTAATTGTATAACTGTTACAATTATCTGAACAACTGTTTCAAGTGCCGAAAAATTATACAGGGGTGAGCTGGAAATCGGAAACGTAAAACGCAAGAATTTTTAAAGTTGTTTTTTAATAACATTTCTGTAATAAAATATTTCTCTATTAAGCAGAATTATATAACCAAAATTTTAAAAATTAGATAAAAAGTGGTTTAAAAACAACTTCCAAATTCTGGCGTTTTACGTTAACGATTTCCAGCACACCCCTGATAGTTTTAGAGCTCATTATTCGATTCTAACGTATTTTTTTGTTGATATATTCCGCAAAATCTACTGTTTAACTACCAAATGTGACGAAGTAGTTCGAATTTCGTAGATAATCGAAAATTACTCTGTAAATTGCTTGGAGGGATGATACAAATAAACATTTTATTGGATGAATATGTGTGTACATTGATTGTGTCTGTGCATGTGTCTACTTGCAACTAAAATTCTAAATGCAAAATTAGTTGAATAATATTAAAAGTGTATTTGATTACTCAAGTGTAAATAAATTGTATTACATGCCATTATTACATTCCACGAGTACTCTTGGAGAAAAGTAACACCTATTTATACACTCACAATATTATTAAAGAAACGGACGGTAGTTAATTTAAGAAATATTCAAACAGTCATTCAAAAAACTAAGTGCATATTAATACGGATTTTCAGTTGCAGTTCGTCCGTTGATTAAGTGAAATTCTTCTTTATGTAAAAATAAATGAAAATTTAATTTAATATAACGAAAAGTTTATTAAATTTTTTCTGTCAAAAATTCAACAAATGAATATTCTGTTATTTTATATAATTTAACTACAAAAAATAAATTTTTAGTTATCTATAAAAAAAAGAATTGCTTGTTTGTTGTAAGTAATTCCCATTTTTTATTTGTTAAAATTATTTAGTTAAATACATCAAATGTTTAAGGTAAAATAATTACGAAGCCATATCGGTCATGCTGCTGGTGTCTTATAATTGGGAGCTCTTCTGTGAACAATGGGGTCAGTACATCAAAAGTTTAACAAATGTTACACACGTTTACTTACACGGGGAAAGTAAATAATAATGTTCTCTCTCTCTCTCTCATTAGAAAAACAAGCGGACAGGTGTCTGTCTGGTATTTTTTAGAAATTCGGCTCTTTTGTGGAGTAAACGAAAATTACTAAATCTAATAAAACAACTGAATATTCCTTTGTTTTGACGGAATATTCAGTTAATTTTTTGATAGATAATTTATATACAAAAAATAACTGAAAATTGAATTTGTTTTTACGGAACATGGGGTTGAATTATTGGTAGTTAAAATTAAATGAACTTTTTGTAAAAATAACTAAATTATCATTTATTTTATATTACTATTTTAGTTAATTTTACGTACAGAATATTGTGAAAAGTAAAATTAGATAATTACACTCGTAAATGAGAAACAATATTACAATATTTGCAAGAAGTTTTTAAAGTTTTAAGAATTTGATAAAGATTAAAAAAAAACAAGTAAGAGTTTAATCGGCTGTGTAGAATCATAAATATCCTCCACCTAGAATTTGAATATTTCAATATTTTTAAAAGCTGACACCACAGTATTATATTATTAGGTACCTTATATAAATTAAATATCATGTCTAGTTTCAGAAATATTATTAAGCGTATTAAAATGATTTTCAGGAGAATATTTTATATTGAAGCTTTCGAAAGTGGGCTTTATGTGGCCCATATGGTAAATTATGGACTGATTTTCACAAATTTACTACATAAAAATTAATTAAATTTGCACCAGTAAACAAATTAATAGTATCAATTAAATATTTTTTGATATTAATATGATTTTCTGCAGTAAAGTTGTTGATAAAAGTAAACGCTTCATTCAATAGATTAAATTTTAAATTAAACCAGATTAAAGTTTTGATTAACGGTTTAATTAAAAAAAAAAAATGCCGAGATTTCTGTATTGTGGTGGTAGAGGATAAAAAAATGCTCCATACCTACAAAAAGAAATAAATATTAAATTTGAAAAAATTCAAAAACTGACCAAAAGATGCTTGGTAAAAGCGAGAAATTTCGCGTTAAGCTAAAGATATTTAAAGTCATATTCTGATTCGCCGTGACACACACTGGGGAATTGCGACTAAAAACTCATATCTTCTAAGCTTATTGGCGGATCCACAAAAAATTCATGGGTGAATTATAAGGTTTGATATACGCTATAAGCTTGTTAAAAATTAGTCAGATGTTTTTAACACAGTGGCTACTATATTTTGTTAGATAAGGCGACAACTGTATCAGTTTTATTTATTAAATTATCTTTTAATTGCTATTGCAAAAAATATGTGAGATCTTAGGAAAGTACCCTACATAAAGTTATCTTCCAATATAATTTATAAATGCAACACAAATTAGCATTACCTGTTTAATCACTTTCGGATTCATGATCTTCTTGGATATTAGATGTAAACAAAAACTCTTGTGTGGATTGAGGAAGGCGATCAATGTGTTAAACAATATCGATGATATATCGGGATCTGAAGTTAAGTGTAAAGTAATATATGTATAAAGTAATTGATTCTTTCACTCATTATTTATTAGTTTTCTTCTATAACTGTTCATTTTTTAGTCATCAGAAATAATGACTTATATTTTAATACGTTCAATTTGATTAGTATTTTTACTTTTTCTGATTACTCAACCAATTATTTTGTAGGCGAAGTTTTTACCGGGAAATAAAGCACATTTGTGGGAAAAACGGCCAAAGTTCGTAGTTTGGTACTGCTTGTATACACGTTTTATGAAATACAAATATTTCAATATAAAATAAGTATAGATGTAGCAATCTTAATAAAATTTCTGTAAATTGTTTGTTGGATAAATCCATTTCTATTAAAGTTGCTCTAATTTTCACGTGAACGAAGCCACGGGTAAAAAGTAGTTATTATTCAAACTTAATAAAGTATTTAAGCAAAAAAATTAACAAGCAATTAAATTTTTGAATCAACAGAATGTTAAAACTTTCGGAAAAAAATTTTAACACAAGCGAAAATTTTTGAAATTGTTTACATATGGTATGTATTTAAAACAATCATATGTAAGTGTTTTCTTATTTCATCTTTATTGTGAAAATTCCTGGAAGCTAAGGAAATAATCAAAATAATCGTAGGACAGCCTTAAATATTTAAAATGGTTATTTTGCAACAATTAGAGTAATTCCATCCCCATTACAAATATTTCCCCTTACAAATCACTTGTACTCTTAATACACTAACACAAAACGTAAAAACAAAACATGCTTGAATCTATTTACAGATGAATGTATCCGCTTTCTTCTGTGTGACTTTTAAATAATAATAATAAGTTTTAAATTAACGACGCCTACATCAGAATCAGTAAACAAAATATATTAGGATCACAATTTCGTTTAAAAGATAGATGAGGTGACAAAAAAGTTCTAAAATACAGTTTTTACACGTTTGCTCCCAAAAAATGCCTAGTTTCAAAAAAAGTACCAGACACCTATCCGCTTATTTTTTTATGCTACATCAAATTAAAAAAGTACTAGTTAAAATAAAAAAAGTACAAGCTTATAGATTATTCGCCACTCAGGACATTGCATGTTTAATTTTATGTTTATATGTCCACCATTAACGATACATAAAAAAGTACCACTTGAAGAAAGAAAAAGTAACAAAAAGCTCCATCTTATAGATTTTTCACTCATTAGGACCTAGCATATTTGGTTTTATGTTTAGGCACACAATAGCTGGTGCAAAAAAAAGCCTAATTATGTATGTCAATTTACGTCTAATTTTGTTTCATATGCTAATTTTGTTTGGAGAAAAAACAATAATTTAAACATTTTTAAAGTTTCCTACATTATTTTCAAAAAAAAAAAAAAAAAACACAAAACTGAACGAGGGAATTGGGGCATATGAAGTGCTTCTAAAAAAAATTCAAGGCGTTGTATCCTGTGTTCTTACGACATACAATCCAATTGTGTTCCTAGCACAAGTTGTTTTTTTTTATTTTTTACTAATCCAAAAAGTCTGTGATTTTTTTATTTAAGGTTAACAACTACTTAAGTAAAAGAAGAACAGAAGAACATACAGAATCGTTTTAGTAACTTTAAAATTGTATTTATGTCGGTATGTTTGTGAATTTGAGAATGAGAATATTTTATTTGTACGATTGTGTTTAAGTGTTGGCTTATTAAAATTCAGCACGTACAATTCATTAACACAAAATGACGCTCATACTTTTTTCTTTATCATTTCTTAAAGAAAGAGTTTCCCACAAATTGTTATTGCAAAAATTATAATGGGGGAATAGAGTACGGTTCACACGTATGGGTGAGTCTATTGAAATTAAACTGTTATAATTTTTTAACATTTCGAAAATATAATGAATGCAACGATACAAAAGTACATATTAGAGGCATTCACAGTTTCATTTTAATACCCATTGAAATCTTTGAAAATTTTTTAAACTCTATACTGACGACAAGTGTAGAAGAAGTATTAAACTTTAGTGTGTATAATCTAAAAACAAATGTTTTATTAAATAAAAGTGTGGGTATAAAAAATACTCTCAAAACTTAACAACAGAATAAAAATTACACCAATTAGCGTGCGTACCACAAATACACACACATTCTTTTTTGTTTTAAAGTTTGGGATTTGTATGAAAGAAATACTCTGTATGCCTATTTTGGCATTACACAGAACAACATTTTTCAGGTGATTGATTCGGGACTCAATTCTGATAATTGTTTATGAAAGAAGACCCAAAAAAAACGTTTCGCTACATAAGCAACAGTTTCGCAGTTATAAATAAATGTATGAAGAAAAAAAATATTTTTTGCCCAAAAAATTAAAATTTTTTATTTTTAATTCATAAAAAATCCAAAACGGTAAAAAAAAACGTCTAGTCTATACGATACTTACTAACCTCAAATTAATTTTTAAATTATTATTTGAGCTATCTTGACCAAACTAATGATGCAGAAGTTCTTCTTTTTTGGTCGACTTTCATAAACAATTATCAGAATTGTGTTTCGAAATCATGTGTTGTACTGTGTTATGTATTTGATTTTTATTCAAATTCATGCATGCCTTTGGTAGATTAATAAGTATGTACATGTAGATGCATATATTTTCTTATAAATGTTTTCCAATTTATTCTATTTAAATAATTAGTATTGTAGTTATTTTATTAAACTGTTAATGGGTTTTAATTCAAATTTTCATATTTTTTAGTCAGGCTAAAGTTCATTAAATTAAATTTTTTTTATTTTATGTTGTAATGAAGTTAATTAAAATTTATTGATAATTTTTTTATTGTTGACTGATCGAACCCACTTTCACGGACAGGTTGATTTGATATGTTTCGATAGAAATCTTTGCCGTTTGACACTCACCACCTTTATATATTATTTTTATTTTAGTTAAAATAACAAACCTACACCACTTGTTTGTTTCTGGTCACAGACATTTTTTTTAGAATTGTGGAATTTCTGATATTTAAAAATAAAAATAATCGTATATGTCATTTCATTTAATATTAAAATATAGTTACTTAAGAACATACTTTGCATATTTAATGAACTGTTAGGTCCCATATACTTACATACTTTAAAATAATCTTAATACCTAGCTGGATTTTTATTTTCTTACAACCAAATAATTTCAAGCTCTTCCTTCTTTAAAAGAAAAATTTAATTTGTAAGAGAAAAATGGAAAAAATATAAATCTGGCATAAAGCAAAATGTTAAGTACGACGTGTAAGTATCTTTTTGGCGTTGCCGTTATTTGTCTCACAAATTTGCAAGAATATCCGTTTTGAGCATTTGACTTATTTTACTTACCCAATCCTGCCTGCCACTCTAACGCTAGGAAAACAAATATTATTCAAAAAAAAAGTTAAATAAAATTGCAGAAAAAATTTATCGCTGCATATCATCGGTACTAAAACGTCATCTGCATTAAGTCCTTAAAGCAAAATTCAAAATGAATAAAAAAAATTTAAAAGTACCACTAACCAAAAATACGACAGAAAAAACCAAAAAAGTATTTCCAAACATTTTGAAGCTAAAAAAAAAAAAGAAAAATTTAAAAAATCTTTTACTAGTAGCTGTACATTAAACCTTGCAGCAGTATGATGTGAAAAAATGTAAAGAAGATAATCGAAAATGCAAAAAACGTTAAAGTGATGTCGATTTTTCGGATGGTAAAATGTCATAAGTTTTTAACATTACAACATGCATACCAAACAACCGCCACAAAATAATGTGGTATCTGACTTATCAACTGACTGACGACTGGATGACAGGCAATGTGGCATAAAGTGTTACCAAACAGGACAAGATTTAGTTGGATGGGTTAGACTTAATAGTTTTGGTTTTTATTTTTTTTTTTTTCTGCAAAAATCATCATCAATGTCATCTCCTTATTTTTTCATAACAATCAACACGGCTATAATCATCAGCAGATTTTTTTTTGGTAAAGTGCCGGAATGTTTTTGGTGTGGTCATTGAAAAATTTATTAAAAAATTGGTTTTTTGCGGTCAGATTTGAAGTTTGGCAACTAAATCTGACCATGGTTTATCTTAGCGCTTAGTTATTGCACTGCAGCTAAATTCGTAACTAGTAAGGTTTTGGAACAGTTTTCTATTACTAGTTTGTTCGAGTATACCAATATTTTAGGAGTAACAACAACAACACTACAAAAGTAGATAAAGAGCGGTTATCATAATTTTTTTTGTGCTTAGAAAATAAAATAATTTCGAAAAATAATGAAAAATTCCCGTTTTCGATTTTTAAAAATTATTTAGGTAAATACATCAAAGTTGAAAGACGACAAAAATATACCAACTGGTATGTTTCTAGCGAAATACTAGTTACTTTGTCTGTAGACTGATTACACTTTTCATAACAAAAATTGTAATTTAATTTTTTTTATTACAAAATTATTTGTTGCGTTTTATAAGTAACAATCACTTGTAATTTCCAAACAATTACATTTTTTTTACCCATTATTGATAACAGTTTGCGAAAAATCATAATTTAGTTCTGATCAAATTTACAAAAATTAAATTTTTTTATAAGACAACATAAAATATTTATTTTCAGTAGCATGCCACACCCACAATTTCCAACATTTTGATGCAGTTTTTTTTAACCTTAATTCTTATTTGTTTGCTATCGAATGGCGTTAAAATTTTTGGAATCACCGATAGCAAAAAAATGGACTTTGGGCTGATGAAATTAAATTTCCAGCCACAGTGAGGCGTTACTATTGTAGATATCGATGCCGATGTTGGCGGTTATCAAAATCAACAAAACTAAGATCTTTCCATTCTGATGTGTTATCTACAATTTTATTTGGAAGCGAAACATGTCTCGTATCCGCTCGGGGCACAAATAAAAACCAAAGCCTATATAATCCGCTGTTTAAGAAACATTCTAGGTATATGATGGCCGCATAATCGGATCTCTAACTCCGAACCACATAGAAGGTACAAGTAAATACCAATAATTAAGGAGATGGTATGCAGAAAGTGAATATTTTTTGGACCCATGCTGCGAAAACTATCAAATAATATTGCAAGACAAGTTCTAGACTGGAACTCACAAGGATCTTTGTGTAGAGGAAGAACCAGAGGATCATGGCGTATAAGTGAAATAAAGTCTATGAGCGAGGATCACAGCTGGACAAAGAATAAGGTAAATTCAAAATATTTTGTACGGCACTGCAACAATAACTATACATTTCTGGTAAAAACAAATCTAAGACTATCCATTAACGCCCTCTGTACTATAAATAGTACACCACTTCAAAATGATGTAAAAATCTCCTCATGCGATTTTTCACTCTGGCAACGTTTTTTATCTGTCATGAAGAGTGTATGCAATATGAATGAAGCGAAAATTATCAAAGCTATGAAATAGTAGTGCGGGTAATACCCGTTTTGTAAAAGCGTTATTTTTTTGTGTTGGTGTGTCAGTGCTTATTTAGTTTATTTTATAAAATTTGCATCTGCAAAGTGCCAAAAAGTAATTTTTTTAACTTATAACACAATAAGTTATTAAAAATATAAAAAGTGTTGCCGTACTAACTTTAGTACACTGGTCGCTTGAGGTAAGAAATTAGATACTTTTTATTTAAATTCTTTAAAATAAAAACTTTGATAGAAAATAGATAGAAAATGGCAAATCGACGTGTTTTTACGCGCAATAAAAACTATGTTGTCTTAGAAGAAGCAATACATGACATTATCAACCAATTTAGTGATCATGATCAACATTTGTTGAAGAACGACGTGCTAATGTTTCGAATATCCTAAAATACATGACCCCTGTGAAAACATTTGAGCTTCTTGTTGACGATGAAGTGCTTGAGCTTATTGCATCAGAAAGCACAATATATGTCGGACAAAACAATAGGCACGACAGTATTTTTACCAAAGAGGAACTCCGTAATTTCTTGGGCATACTTATATTTACCGGATATCATAAACTACCCAGTGAAATATCATATTGGAGCGTAGATGAAGATCTAGTTGTGGCATTGGTTTCTGATTGCATGTTACGAAACAGATTCTTTGAAATTAAAAGAAACCTGCATTTTGCAGATAACTCATTGGCAACGAGCTCTACTGATTAGATGTTTAAAATACGTCCATTTTGTTATATTTTACAAAACAAGTTTTGTCAATTCGGAATGTTACAAGTACTTTGGTCACCATTCTGCCAAACAATTTATAATGGCTAAACCTGTGCGATACGGATATCGTAATTGGGCATTGACCAGCTTTGATGGTTGTTGTTATACATTTGATATTTATTGCGGAAAAACATCTGAGGCTACCACCGATCCTCTGGGATCTGTTGTTGTGAAGGGCTTACTATCAAGAGCTCCAATAAATCCAAAAGGACACGTCGTTTATTTTGATAACTATTTTACCAACTACAACCTGCTTGTAGGCCTCAAGAGCCTTGGATACAGAGCTACTGGAACCTTACGCGAAAACAGAACGAAACGATGTCCATTGATTTCATCAAAGGATATGCGTAAAAAGTCTACAGCTGAATACGACCATAGGTTTGATAAGACAAATGAAATTCTAATGGTTAGGTGGAAAGATAATAATGTTTGCACGATTGGAACTATGGTGTTCCTCGAGAAAACAAAAAGTTGATGTAGATATGCCTTATGTTTTCCAAAGTTATAATAAAGGGATGGGAGGAGTAGATCAAATGGATCAGTCTATAAGTCTGTACCGAATTGCAATAAAAGAGATTATACTGCATTTAAAATCCTGATGAACGTATGGATTAACTATCATTTCGTAGGGATATAGCGCGCTCGTATTTGAGTGAGAAAAAAAACAATAAAACTAGGCCATCGTCATCTAGAATTGAAGGAGAAGAAAGAAAAAACAATGGTAATAATCCCCAAAAATACCAAGCCAACTTAGATGTATTATATACTCCAATCGAGTTAAAACATCATGTGAAAAGTGATATGTATGGAAAGAAGATGTTTTGCTAAATACCACTCCTAAGCGCCCACTGTACTAAACTTAGTACATCTCTAAAAACACAACTTTGAATTCTTTTTTGTTTGTTTTTCTTTTATAGTATGTTAATAATAGTGTTTTAACATAGAAATACAAAGTTGAATCAGTAAAAGTGTTCACGCTTTTCATTTGGGCGTTAATGGGTTAAGAGGGAATGATTTATTAGATTCATTTTAAAATTTTGTGATATTGTGGTTTACAAAAACATCAAAAACTAATACCCTCTCCACTACAGGTGTGGTGTGGGTATAATTGCAACTCATCGCTAGTAGTTATTTAAATTTCAACTAAACTGAGTTGAGTTATAAACCGTAATAGGAGTATTATTATTCCACATTTTTTATTTTAAATTATTCTTTTTGCCGACCAATGTTATCAAAGTAATTGGTAGCGTTGTTCCATCGTTAAGCTATTCATTAGGATTTGCCAGAGATTATTGATCATAAATGTCGAAAAGTGAGCATAGTTTGAGAGTTCGTTTGATAGCTTACCCTTTTGTAAAGTTTATTGGGCTTAAAAAAACATCTTTTACATTTAAATAAATCAAATGTTTATGAAAGTAAATACTTGTTTTGCTCTGGGGCTGATACATAACAAAATATTGCATAAATATGTGCATCCCTTATTTTTATAGCCAAATTTTTCATATGAAAATATTCCAGTCTTACCACTCAAAAAGTTGTGGCATGATGCAGAAATTCTTCTTCAAAAAGTTCACTCCCCTGTAACCGCGCCTTTCCGAGCCCGCTTACGATGAAATTTTATTCAATATAAATCATACGGCAACCCCACCCAAACAACTTGCTCGACCGGGTTGTTTATGAGAAATAAGAAATTGGTTATCCTATTATATTTGCAGCATTGACAAAGCATCAGCATGGGCTATATTAGGATTGGGTTTAAGCTTGACAATACTGTCATGACAGTAAGAAAATACATACCGTCAGCTCAGAATTTGTTTGGTAATTTAACCATGATATGCGCTAAACCAATTCTGAGCTCACGGTATGAGTTGTCAAAAACACTGCTAGCTATACTCCTGACGTATGCGTCCAGTTATTATTAAGTCAGTTTAAATTTTTAACTTGAAGGCAGCAGTGCACGATAATGCTATACGTATTTTATATGAACTATAAAAATTATAAAAAAAGACCGACAAAGAAGAAAAATAGTATTAAGAGATGGGTACACCCCACGTACTTTTTTATCTATTTTATTATCACTTTTTTATTTTGTTTTCTTTTTTGGGCAAATGTCTTATCAATGTCCAACTTTAATCTCTTCGAAACTAGCAAGAATATTTGAAAAGAATGCTTGCTTTCACGACTTTGAATTATTTTAATATTTTTTGCCGATAGCGCCAACTATCATATATTTTTAAAACTTTTGATATGCAAAAAGTATTGTTTTATTCAGGTATCACTAAGCTCCTACATGCACGAGTAATTAGTTTAACTCCTTTAATATTATAAAAAAAAAAACTGTCAGTACCTCTCCATAAGACAGTTATTTTGTTCCTAGTGTTTTACAATCAATACCTCCAATCAAGTAAATCCTATTCTGATTTCTTAATGATAATGCCATGTTGCTTTAAAACGCTCTTGCTCAACATAATTTTATTTTTGTAATAGTTAGTTGCAAGCAGTACCACAAACCCCAAACAAAAGCAATTAAACCGCACATTCTGCATGATAGTTTGAAATACCAAAGCAGATAATTTCTGAAGAAAATAAATTTATGGAATACAATATAGAAAAGGTTTGTGTGAATATTAAAAATTTTTAATATACAGACAATCATCTTGTTGCCGTCAAACTGCTTGTGTCGTTTATTTGGTTTTAAGTTATTCAGAAAAATTGAGAATTTTACTTGTGTAAGATATATTTTTGTTTTTAACTAAAACAAGAAAAATTGATTCAGATAAATTGAGAATTTTACTTGTGTAAGACATATTTTTGTTTTTAACTAAAACAAGAAATTGAAGATTGTGAATGATACTGCTAAAGGAATGGTGAAGTAAGTGGGAGAATATCACAGACTGGTAACAAAGGACGGCAGCCAGATGGCATATGTAATTCAATGTGTTCATGAACATCGTAAACTTTACTGAAATTTAAATAATTTAAAATTATTACTTTTTGGTTGCAAAGAATAATTTTTCATATTATGGGTATGAGTACGATCACCATTCGTCCTTTTTTTAAGATGACAGTCTTTTTTTGATACGATATCCTTTAAGTAGATTTGTTTTTTTAGTGAATTTCCCATTTGTAAGATAATGACTTCTTCTTTAAAATAAATAACTATAAGTTTTATTTTCCCAAAACCCCAAAATTACAACATTAATACATCAAAACACGCTGGTTAACATTAATGCCAGCGTTAGATTAACTTCTTAAATTGTGCGTTTCTTTAAAAATAATATTTTTTCTCTCAAAGGAGCCCGATGATATTGCAAAAATTATAAAATTTTTTTGTTTTAAAGACTTTTATATATTTTTTTAATGAATTTCTAGGCATATTTTATTAATTTTTTCATAGACAATAAAATAAGTATATGTATCAATAGTAGTTCTACTTGCTAATATCATATTCTTTGAATTATCTTATTACCTATTCAATTTTTACAACATTTCGAAATGTCCTTTTTTCATTTGAAAAATATGGTCACCGTACGTATGAGTGTTATTGAAAAAACTTACAACCGTAAGTCGACACGGGAAAACGTGGTCCCAGGGGCGTTAAGTTTTTGAAGAGTATTAATTATAGTTAAGCAATAGCTCTACATAAGTTTTAACTAAAAAAAAACGGTTTTCGTATTTTAAATAAACAACACCTTTTTTTATATTTTAAATACACGAAAAGAAAATATTTTGTATTTTAAATACACAAGTTAAATGTATTTTTTTTTCAAATACACCAATGTATTTCTCAATACTTTGTTGTAAAAAACGTTTACTTTAAATATACTTATAAATTAATCCGCTCTGATTTTGGATTTCAATTTTTCTTTTTAATTCAATATTTTTTTTTTTGCCGCTATAGCCTTTTCCCTCTATGCATAGAACCGTAAAACTTTCAAACACCAAAGTACCGTCTGTTAATTTAGAAACTATGTATATATTTCCTATTTCGTTTCCACTAATTATCACTTTCCAATTTCCCCACGTACCCAACAAGTTCTTAAAATAATCAAAAATCCTGTTATTACTAACGATATCCGTTGGCTATAATAATGCATATTTTAAAGGTTTACGCTTTTTTTCTCTCATTCATTTTGTTATTGTGAAGTTTTTTTTCTGTTTCCATTGGAAATATCCAAACAATATACAAATAAAGAAGAAGAAAATCAAGAAAAACCTAAACAATTTTGTTAAGGAAAATAAAAACTAAATATTCTTAAGCATTTCTTTTGGCGTTTTTGTATTTAGATATTTTGGTTTATGTGCTGCCCAAAATTAATGAAAAAGGGAAAACTTTTTCCAGCTTCCTTTTTCAATTTTCCATTATTTGTTTCGGAAGAGTTTTATCAATTGAATTTTTACGCTTTGCTAAAGTGATAAAAATTTTAAACTTAAAAAGGGATTTTTTATCAATAACTTTTACAAAAGAAAAAAAATATAATAAAGTTAAATAGAAAGAAAAGATAAATACAAATTTCTAAAAAAAATTAGGGAAAGAAAGTTTATATTCAATTGAAATGTAAGCAAAAAAATTGCAAAAATTCTTACACAATTTGTAAAGTTTTTTTTAAACAACATAAAGTAGAAATGGCAAGCTACCGAAAATTCTATACACAATAATCTTTCTCAAGCAAACTATTTAGAAGCGAAAAAATTATTATAGGGAATAACGAGTTTTGGAAAGCTTTTGTTGTAGTTGCTTTTGTGTCTAAGACATTTAGAATTTCCTACAGAAACTTTCAATTGACCTGAGTAAATATTCAACAACCAATACTTCGATATTCGTTTGTCAAATAAAAAAAATTTGCTCATGATGTTAGTTTTGTTGTTTTTTACTAGATAATACTTAAAATCATGACACCCATCGTTGTCAAAGTCTATGCTTTTAATATCGCCATCAAAATAATGCTTTTTGTCCCGGTTGTTTTGTGTTACAATACACTGAAATTGCCTTACCCATACAAATACTGAAGAAGATTGTAAGTTTTTTTTAAGTTTAGGGTTTTCTTATACACACCGTGGGGTCCAATAGAGAGATAATTTTGCCAAGTATAAAAAATTTGTCAGCAAAGTAATCTTAAATAATTCTAAAAATTATCTCATCATTGCAATTTGTAAAAGGTTTAAATAGGAATCAGCCTTCATATTTTTTCAGATATATGACTTCATATTCGAATCTTATGAAAGAAAACAATTAAATAATTATTTCTATAGGGTTTTTTAATATTTTGAAAATGATAAAAGTAAAAAAAATTTAGTCTCAGGACAAGTCTTTGACGTTAAGCAAAAAGATATTAAGTCCAGAAAAATGCATTTTGAGTTTTTAATTTAGCTGTACTTAATTTTTTTTATTCCGTTTGGTATCAGTTAGTGTTTGAAAATAAACAGGACATTATTTTAGCGTTCGTTTAACCTTCGCTTTACCAAAGGTTTTTATGTACATGGTTTACCAATACCCACTCGGGTGGTACTGTACTCCTGTACGTATATTTATATGCGACGAACAAGTGTTTGTGTTTTGCCGCTTGGAAGTTATCCATCGTTTGTTTTAACCGTCCCGAGGCCTCAAAGTTGCATCTAGTGTGATTGGTTTTTCCGAAGATGTAACATTAGTGTGCTATGTTCCTTCCAAAAATAAATCAGTTGTGCTATTGTCAGCAATGCATAAACGTAAAATTATATCTGGCCCACAAAATAAACAAGAGATAATTTTCTATTAAAACGAAACTAAGGATGGGGTGGATACGATGGATAAGATGTTGTCACAGTATTCTACAAAACGAGTAACATTTCGGCGGCCATTAGCACTGCTCTTTAACATTTTGGATACAGCCGCTCTTGCCTCATTTATAATATAATGAGAACATTGGGGGAAAATCTGTGAGGCAATCGCAGCAGAAGGACCTTATTGAGATGCTTGGCAAAGACCTATGTCGTCCGTTAATACTGACCAGGTCAAAAAACCTCAAATTAGTGTTAGATTTTTCATTAGGTTAGCTATGGAGTACTTCTTAGGTACAAATTGTAAAAAACTAAGAGACAGTATGCAAAAAATATACTTTTGAGGTGAACCACTTCCCGCTGCGGATCCGGCTGCTGAATTCGAGGCCGATGAAACTCCACAAAGAGATGCAACTGGGCGTACAAAAAAAAAGGTAAATGTCATATATATTTCTCCCATAATTAAAAGAGAAACACACGACAAGTTTGCGTAAAGTGCAAGAAGCCCATTTGTGTATAACACAGCGTATGTCAAACTAAATGTGAACACGGTCATGAGGGCAATGAAAGGGCTGATTTCTTGGCAAACAGGGGCGCTCCTCGTCCATTTATAGGCCTTGAGCCTTTCTTCGGCGTCCCTGTGGGTCAAATCAGGGGGACGTTACAAAAAATGGTCCGAGCGTGAATTCCTTCACGCATATATTTATATATTTTACAAAAGCTCAGTTCTGTACTGCAATATGAGACTCTAAGTCTTGTGTATGGAGCATCAAATAAATTAATAAATAAATACTAAATACTAACTAACTAACTGTTTAAATGTCAATTATCTGAATGCAAATTCTTATTTTGATGTGATGCCGGATGGAAAATTTATCCATTTGGGTACCACTGTATGTATGTACATATATAAACATTTTATTTTTTTTAATGAATAATGAAAAAATTAAAAATTGTTGTGTATTTGTGAATTTTATTTCCACAATTTTGAATTAATTTTACTTTTGTTGTCGTATAAATGTGCCAGTGTGGCAATGATTTAAATCTTATTTGCAAATAGTGTCGTTAATCAGAAATTGTTTTCGTGAGTTAGCTTATGCGGCAATTTTCTCTACTTGCAATTATTTGCGAAAATTGGTGCGTATAAACGTAGTAAATATCGAACTGACTTAAAAGACAATGGTGCTGAAACGGCCCTAAAATGATAAGTTGCAAAGGTTCTTCAACGCCACGAATTATTAATCACTTTTATTTATTTTACGCCAAGTAAAACTTGACCCTGTTTCAAGTAGTTTTTAAGAGACTGCAAATAATACTTTACTAAAATATCATGAATGAAAAACTCTTAAGTAGTTGTAGCATATCTTCATGCTTAAAACTACACCATACCGGCGAAATCAACGATATGGAAAAACTCTTCAGTTTTATTTATTTAATTACCAAGAACTTAAAACAAAATTAAAGGAATCAAACAATCTCATGGAAGGGTTTAAATTGTGATCGACGAATTGACAGATATTTCATACAAAAAGCATGTTCACATTATTATTGTTTCTATAATTCCGAAACAAAACAATTTTAAATATATAATCCTGGATAAGAGGTTTTGTTTGCAAGTTTTCAAAAATATGGCTGAAGTTTACTGATTCATATAGACATGCTTAGCCACCTGATTTATAATAAATTTTGCAGTATTTCTCAAAAATTAAAATTATTAAATTCCTGTAATTTTTTAAGTTTTCCAAAATTTCTACAGCTATGTTCACATCTATTAAATATATGACGTCCTACACGTAACTACTAGTTTTCTTAAAGAAACGTTTGTCTAGAGCAAACAGTATTTAACGGTTGAACATATTTTTCTGAAAAACTCGGAAAAATCGTTATGACCAAAATTATTATTATCGAAACTATAGATCTTCCCGAGTCCAAGTTTTATACCCAAGTAAATGGTAAATTTCTTCTTTAACACGTCGGTATATTAAACTATCAAAACGGTTAAAACTGGACAAGTTTTAGGGTGGCGCAGAATGAGCTATATGGTTTAAATGGTTTATTTTTAAAAATACGGTATATTATTTTTGCAATTAGCTTTGAAAAATGATATTTTGTAAGTGATGTCAATTTTCTGCTTCGAACATACGTGCTCTTTTTAGCATATTATCCAGAACTTTTCGCAAAATTTTGGGGGTCATTTTATTTTTTGTCGATTGTATAGTTATTCATTTATAATTCCCCAAGCCTTCATCACAAATTGCAGGAAAAAACAAAGAAAGAATAATAATTAAAAAATGTATAAAGAATTTAAACCATAAAGCTAATTCTACGCCACCCTGTATGAGCAAAATACTCCAAAAATGGGCTAAAACATAAAAATTTTTATAAAAACTTAAATTTTAGAGATGTCACACCACACTGTGCGAGTCCCCAAAGTAAATGGTAAATTTCTTTTTAAAGACGTCGGTGTATAAATCTGTCAAATCAGCTATAAAAGGCTGAGAACAAAATACTGAAATCCAAAAATTGATCTTTTTTATAAATAAGTTTGAGTTTTAATATATTTAATAGTACGCAAACATGTGCAAATAATTCAATGAAATTAAGGGATAAATACTAACCCCCATATTCATAAAAAATATTTTTGATTTATTGCAGGTTTATTAAACATATTTCCACAGGAAATTCGATTAATTAACCTGAAATATTTTTTATTTAGACATAAGTATACATAAGCTTCTGTTTTTTCCTAACCATAGTGAAGGGTATATAGCACTCTTACTTGTTTGTTAATAAAATCGTTAATATTCGAAAGATTCAAAAATTTTTTGAGGACATTTGTGTTGATGCAATACAGCAGAATCATTGAAAAATTCGTTTTTAAATTGTTGGTTAGTTACAGCCTTTTGCGTTTCAGTTTACGATATGTAGCTCATACTGTGTCTCGACATGAAATATCTTTTAAGCGAAATTGAAATTTTTTGCTTGAAATTATTTAAAATAATGTTGAGACGAAATTACTCAAAAATTTTTTAATCCAAAAATAGTCCATGAAAAAAATTTTTACCACATTTTTGGATAATTATAAAGAATTCGTCAACGATGCAGGTGTCTCATCTAAAAGCACAAAATATATTTTAAAAGTTAGTAGAACATAAGAAAAGGATTTTCCATATCTGTTAAGAACACATGTTTTATTAAGATAGCGAGATTGTCTTAAAGCACAATCTCGCTATTAAGTCCCTTTTCTGATAACACAAGTTTAAATATTTTATATATAAATATATTAATTTAACATACATATGTATTAATGGAGAACACTGTGATCAGTATGGATGTATAGTTGCAGCAGCAGTTGATTAATCTATACGATATATTGTGAGAGACCCAACCATTCTGATGACCTCTTTAAAACACTCGATACAAAATTGCTATGTTTGTACTAAATATTATAGCTCGTGTATAATTTAAAGATATCAAAAATTTTGCTAGCTATTGTCTGCAATGGTCCACACTCAATTAAAAAGTGAAACGATACTTTCACAACGTCTGGGCTTAACTAAGAAATCTTAGTATGTGTTATATATATGTATGTAACTATCTGTTTTGTCTAAAAGAGTGTTAAAGAGTACCTATTCCCTACCCTTCCCCCTCCTTTTTACGTTGAACTGTTTAAAACAAAACGTGCCTGGCATAAGAAAATTCTGTATTAGATCATAAAAAAAGCAGAAAAAAAGGAAATATACAACAAACAATAGATGTTTAGTAGAATAACCTTTTTCGTCTTATTATTGTTGGAGCTTTTGAAAATGGTACAAATAAAACGAGAAAATAAAAAGACTTTTTATTTTCTCTCCTAACCGTACAATTTGTACGTAAGTTCTGAAACCAGAAACAGAAAAGCGTATAACGCTTTGGGCAAATTAACACTTCAAACCAATTTGTTGTTATACAATATATATTTGTAAGCTTTGTTAAAAAAAAAGAAAGAAAACGGAGACCTTAGATGCGTATAAATGTATTTAGATATATTCATTCATTCACTCATCCATTGTTCCCCAGGATAAGTAGTAAAATTTTTCTTTTTTTTTAACTTTATTGTTGTTTGTCTGCGGTGGAAAAAATACTTTTTCATGTGATAATTGATGTAAGGGAATTTTCATAAATATGCGAGTACTATTTTAGAGATTTAAAGGTGAACATTTAAATGAACATTTGTAATTTGGAGTTGAAAATATTATATTGCAAATATTTTGGAAGTTGCATTTCAAAATATAGTAAATTTCTTATCAAAGTAGTTTCTGGGGATACAAAATTTTAATTTAAAAAGATTTTGTTAATCGTGCCAGGGTTGTCAGATTTTTTTCACCTTCATCGCCAAATAGCATATAGAAAATCGAGAAAAATCGCCAAAAATTTATTTTCCTTAATTTTTGGGAAAAATAATCCGCCAAAAATCGCCAAATAAATGTTTTATATAAAAAAGAGTATACAAGTGTATTTTACCTTTATTTAAATTTTCCATATTTAGCCTTACTCTAGAAGAGACAATTGCAAAATGCTTAACTTGTAATTGCAAGCAGTTTGGCGACGTAAAATTGCAATAGTATTCTGAAGAGAACTAGAATTTTTGTAAAAAACTATGGCCGATCGCAAGCAAAACGCACGTATTTCGGAACAACTGAAGAGATCTTATGAATTGTCATAAGAAGGCTGATTATAATTATCTTAAAAATAAAGTATGCCAAATGTGTAGAGTTTGGTGCAAAAAATCCTTTTTTTTGGAGTGATTTTGTATGTGAATATAAGTCAGAATATGGTAAAATTTATCTGAAGCAAAGGAGAAATGTCTCAAAATATGTATTTCAATTGGATATTTGGAATTGAACTGGACAGTCTTCTAAACGAATAATTTTTAAAAATTACCTTCTAACCCAGATTCGTTTTCGATTCTATATAAAATCAGGGTTTTCAAAAACTTCAAGTGAATATTTAATTTTTTAATACATATTCTTACTAAGGCTTAAAATAAAATTTTGATTTTATATCGTAAAAAAAGTCAAAATGTTTAAAAAAAAACTGCGCATTTTTTCGCGCTGCACTCCACAATGAAAAATACGCTTGATACTGTTATTAAATAATTTACATCAATGCAACGGTTTTTTTTAAATTTTTTGATTTTCTTTGGCTATTAATTCAACTTTTTTTCTATGCGTACATTTATTTATTTATTTTAAAAATCAGTTCTTAAATTTTATTTTCCGAAATAAGTTTTTTGGTAAAGATCCGATGATTGATAACTTTTGATAAGGAAAATGTGCGAAACCCCAAATTTCTTTGGAAACAATATTTGTAATGTTTTCAATCCAAAGTATCTGCCAATATTATCACCTGAAAACCCCGCGTTCGTTTTGCGATTTTAAAATTTGTAAAAAGTTCCAAGAAAAATCTTAGCCAGTACTCATACATTTTTTCATATAAATATAAAAAGAAGATAGAATGTGTTTTAGAAATCACCAAAATAATCGACAATTTTTTTTAATTTTGCAAAAAAGCGCCATGGCGCCAAACACAAAATTGCGTAGCCAATAAGGTTAATAAATCGCCACATTTGGCGAAAAATCGTCACATCTGACTGCCCTCGAGCATCGAGCTTAATCCACAATTTTTATTCTTGTAAAAACACTGAAATTTATTGTTGAAGGGATAAGCTATTACTATGCGCATTTTACCAGATCGTCAGGAAACTTCATCCAAATATTTTAGAAAAACTTCAGATATTTAACAAATAAAACTGTTAAGGGAATAAGAATCATAAGCAACAGATTACTTGTAACAATATCGAAGTTTAAACAAAAATATCAACAATAAACGGTGAGTTTATCTCTTCTTACATTCCCCACTACAATTGGTTGGACTTTTTCCAGCTTTAATTGTAAAACAAAATTATTTTCAGTGTTTTTATCAAGAATAAAAATTGGAGTTAGGCACGACTAACAAAATCTTTTTAAATTATAGTAAATTTCTTTCGAAAACGCAGACACTACCCTAGAGGGAAGCGAACTGACACTGAAGTAGTCCCGGGATAGGTCTTTGGTGGTAGGGACCGGTTCCAGTTCTAACACTTTATATGAATAAGACCTATCACTTTTACATGGGGTTGTCATGGGAGGGGGTCAATTGACACTATTTAACCAATCACAGACCTATTCTTAATGAACCTGCTTAGTGTCAGTTACTAAAATGTAGTATTATTTAAATACAATGTAGTATTATTTCAATAAAACTTGTCCAAGAATTAAATTTAAGAGCAACATTTTAGAAATTACCATAAAAATGTGTCACATCACCGCTGAAGACTGTTCTGTAATTCATTACTTTTTCTACCTTTTTGTTCTTTATAAACCAGTTAAGGGATTGGTTCTTCTTTCACTGGTCATGAGTCCTTTCTTTTTGCACTTGTTCTATTTTCACAAATCCCAGGACCAGTCGCTTGGACCAATTGACACAAATTTCCCGCAGGGTATTGAAAGAAACAACAGAACGAAAAATGTTGATGCCAAATTGTTTCAAGTTCTCCTAAGCAGATTTTGATTAGAACTAAACACAATTGTTTTAGTAGGAAAAAAGTTTAGTACCCAACTGTGAAACCACTACCCTAGAAAGTTAATATTTCTGTAACACAAACGAATATAAATTGATGGCGGAGTGCATACTGTACAAAAGGCCTCATACAGAGTCCACTTTGGAAAAACACTTTAGAACATCTAAAACCATAAATAACAACACTATTGTAATAAAAGTTGATATTTCATTGTTTAAAAAGACTAGCAATAACACTACAAATTTCCTGACGATCGGTTCATAATTTACTAGAGGCCAAATATAAAGCCCACTCCCGGAAAAAATTTTATTACACCTTAAAACGTAACGAATATGTTTCATAAGACTTGAAATTATATTCCAAAATTTCAAGAAAATTGGTCCTTAATTCAGAACATTTCCTATAAAATGTCCACTCTCTGAAAACACTTTAGAGCGCCTTAAGCCGTAACCAATAACGCATTTGTGGTAAAATTTTGTTTGAATAGATCTCTAAGATTGGAAAACACATGACTTGTAGCAATTTAGAAAGTTAAGTATCTGAACATATGGTATCCTACTCCACAGTATTTTGTGGAAATTTTCAAGTCTGTATCCAATTTGGCACTCATAAGCAATCATGGAACTGCAAGAACAAAATTATTTTATGAGATTTTGATTCACGTAAGAGCTCACTGTGCCGAATACTATCTAGATATCAATATATACGTAAGACGATTTTAGAAAAAGGCTTATATGGGACCTATCGCCAATGTTGGACATATCGTTAAAAAAAGTTGTCATAAAATTGTAGCTACTAGCTACTATAAAGCTATCGTCTTTTATATTTTATATGAATTCCAACATTGTTGTTCCCCACCACAATAGTGCAGAAGGTAGTATGCATTTTAAATTAAATTTAGTCCAAACTAATTGTATTGCAATCAAAATCATTTTATCAAATTTTATTTGAATCGGTATATATACAAATACTACTCCCGAAAATAGCTTTTAATGCCATAACTTCCTTATAAATATTAGTATCTACATAAAAATTGACGACAAAAACTTTTACGATAGCTTCTAAAATATGAAAGTATTGTGCAAGTAGGTCAAAAAGAAACCATGTGTCCCCCTACCTAAAATCAAAGAGATTTCATAAAGATGAAGATATGTTAATCAATTCCATAATTTTGTTGTAGCTGATCCATGTGGCCAATGGGTCACAAGTCGGGTGTGGTATAAGGTATCATATTGTCGGGCTTGACCGAATATCCTTTCTTATTTGTTAAGAGTAGCATTTGTATGAGAGCTTTTATCACATTTTTTTTTTTATAATATTTTGTAGGATCCCTGCAAAGAATATTGGAATGTAATGCATGCACCATGTCATTGTTTTTTTTTTTTTTTTAATTTCCGAAGCTTATCCAATATGTCTTCGTTTTTGAACGATATGTTTTCGTTTTGAAACGACTTCAAAACTAATCTTCTTAAGTATACCATGGAGTAGTTTTAAGACTTCTCCTTTGTTATCCAAAGCTGGGTTATATCGTCCTGCCCTAGGACATCGTAATGTTAAATAGACCAGGTTATTTTCATACGTTTGGGTTGCTTTTGGACTAGTCCTAGTCCCTTGTGGGCAACATATTACACGCGTGTTTGGACTAGTCCTATTATTTGCAGGGATGATTTGCATTGCAATAAAATAAGTTTGAACCAAATTTTATCTAAGTACCAAAATAAAAAGATGTTTTATTAATACAAAGACCAAGAAGTAGCTTATATAGCGTATATGTGAAATTATGGACCGATTCTAAGAATTTTCAATAGGGTTGGTCCTTATGACTGTAGTCGACGCACAAAGTTGATATGAAATGCCAGCCGGAGGGACGAAAGAACGCTCATCCTTGGATCGATTTAACAAGTGATTCTGCGTCGATTGTTACACGAAAATATCTAGGACTAATATTTTAAGGTTTTAGAAAATAAACAAAATACTTTAAATTATTTTTTTTAAGTTTGGCAAATATCTTTGAGAAAACGCGATTTTAAATATCGCAATCTGTAGTTTGCCCACCACTGCTGAAGAACACTCGCAAAATACTTATTGATTTTTTTTTTCAATTTATGAGATATTATTACAAAATACTTTTTAATTGTTTATTAATTGATAATCCGATATTATTGCAAAATGATTAGCTGATAAAATTTCAGGGGTGTTCTATCTTTAATTTCTTGCTGGGCGTCTTTGTATAAAATACCCTTGGCTTTGTTTTTTTTTTTGTAAATCTTAATGTGTTCATTATGTGCAAAATTTATGTTGTTTAGTTGGTAGTATTTTTGTTTCGCATTTGCGTTGTTACTTATAATAGTAACGGCTTTTAGTTGAGTTTAACTTAGTACTCATATTATGACTGCTTCTTTTAACCGCTATTTACAAAATTTACCAAATAATAATTTTTATATTTCTGCTTGTAATGGCAAGAAAAAAAAATACAAAACAACAAATAAAAAACGGATAGAAAATGTTGCTACATTAAATTGGGCAGCATTAAATGTACTCGACTTACACATACAAAAAAAAAGAACACTTACCCAGACAAAAAAATAAGAGGGCATCATTATCATTATTTGCACAATATATGTATGTATGTATGCGAATTAAATCATATACACTCCCTACAGTTCTGATGTTGCTGAGTTACTAGTTTCTCTAAGAAATTGCTACCAACAGTAGATACTAGGGTATTCATTCGGTTAGCCATCAATCGGTTAACCGATTAATTACCACCCGATTAACTGATCGGTTAATTTAAATTTGGTTTTTTTCGATTAACGATTAAACCGGTTAGTTTCAGTCGATTAACCGATGTAATGAAATTTTTAATTTCTTGTAGTATTATAACATATTTTTTTGTTTTTTAATTTATTGTTTCGTCTCATATACAAAAGGTATGTGTTTAGAAACTATTTTTCAGTGATCTTTATTTTAACCCATTTTCCGCCGACCGGTGATTAAAATTAAAAGCACTCTCACTCTTTTTCAATGTTTTTTTTATCTTCATCATCGATCAACAGGAATGTGGCCAAAAATGGCTTAAATGTTTGATTGCCAACACCCTTTTTTTGTTTGACGTACTTTTTATATGTATGTGTTTAGTTATATGTTTCTTCTCATATCAGCCTTTTAACAGAATTAACCGAAACAATTAGAAGTTTTAAAAATGTTAAAAAATTAAAGCAGTACTCTAATGGCATAATAGAGTATTTTATATTTTTTTTAGATAAATCCTGGAAAAGCTCTGAGACATTAGATATTCATCTACGATAAGTGAAAGAATTTTTCCCAAGTCAAGTTTTGTCAAAACTGAAGATAAGAATCGCTTTAATACTAAAAATTTAAATCAAATTACTTTTCTAAAAGATTGTTTTATAAGATCTCCTTTAACTATTGAAATAGCTAATTAATAGCTAATTATCTTATCTTTGTATATTTGGGGCATCACAAGGTAGTCATAAAGTTTTAAAGGCTAATGCCTTAAAATAATCACAAGAAATATGTATTGTTGGCTTAATAGTTATGCAAACTAATTTTTAAGTAAATTGAGATTTTAATGCCGTGTGGTAGATAAAGATACGCCTCGTCGACCAGCATGAAGTTCTTCTTCTATTTAAATCTTAAAGTATGTAAAACTTACTGTATTTTAAATTTTCTATTAAGCTGCAAATAGGAAAAATTAAAAGTTTTTTGTCTGTCCTGTAAAATGTGCTCAAAAGGGAGTTAGCAGGTTTGCATATTAAGCCGACGATATGACTTGTGGGCTACCGCTTATTATTTAGATTTCTACGGTACAGCTATGACCAGGTCTGCCAGATAAATTTGTGAGGAAATCGTCAGTTTCCTGAGAAAAAATAAAAAAATCGTCTTTATCGTTTCGAAAAATCGTCAAAAAAATCGGACAACTCAAAATTTAGTTTTTTGAAAACAATTATTGTTCGATTTTTATAAAAAAAAAACATATGGGCAAATCCCAGAAACAGTTTTTTTTTGTGAAATATAAGACTAGAATAATAAATCTATAATATATTAAAAAACATGTATTTCGACGATCAATTATACAATAATTCTTGCCAAATCCTACCCAACTCCTGATCTATTAATATTATACATGAAAATTCACAACATTTTTTGGCTGCGAACAAGTGATTTAAGTATTCTCTAACATTCAGCTTTCTTTTAGGAATTAGATGTTGTATACCTGATGATACAAAATTTGCTAAAAATTATTTATATATCATTCGTAAAATTATGATATATGTCATTCATAAGTACAAATTAATCTCACTAAGCACTATATATAAGTTGAAGCTATCTCTTTTGAAAGACACATTGTGTATATATCAATCAGAAGACGCGTGCGAATGTAGCGTTCGTCACGCAGGATTTCCCCATATTTACTTTATACCCAGCTAGTATTTTCAATCGTGATAGAGCTAATAGGAGTCATATGAAGAGCGTTGTTAATCATCGACGACCTCATTTTTTAATCGTAGAAGATTCCTCACACGGGAAAACTGTAACACGAGTGAGATTCTTGCATAGCGCAGCGAAAGGCGCTTCTTTAATCGTTTAAGACGTGGGTAAAGATAATCAAACGAGACTGTCATGTCAAGTATTGTATGAAACTCGTGTAGATATTATCTTACAACTCGTGAAATGCTCGCCGTATAATTTTTAAAAATATAATTTGTACAGCGAGTCGTAAAAGGTTCATTCGATGATGGTTTGACGATAGATAAAGAGTATCTTTGTTGTTGTTTTACTCTGAAAATAATCAAAGATTTTCATAAGACTTGCACATTACAGCCGTACCTTAACAAAAGCGGCACGCGTTTTCTAGTTTTTGAATATGGCGGCGTTAGCGCTTTGCAATTGGAAAATCCGATTCTGACAGCTCGTTTTATAGTGAAGTTTGCCGCCATTGTTAACTAATAATGGCAATTTAACTATTTTTTGGTTAATCTAGCGTTTTTTTCTCCATTTTTATTCATAACTTTAACAAGAAAGCTGTAACTACTGCTCGTGACACAGCGTTGAACTTTTTGCTTTGGTATGGCTTATCGGCCTAAAAGCTAAGCGAAAAAAAACGCTCCGCCTTCCGCTCTAGCTAAGGTACGGCTGTTAAACAAGATCTAAAAAGGAAATTGTCAGAAAATTCAATCGTCACTTTTCAGAAAAAAATCGTCAAATCGTCATTTTGCCAATTTCGGAACAAAAATCGTCAAAATGACGATACATCATACTGTGTGGCATTTACCAGCAATTTAAACTCTATTTTTTTTTTTTTATAATTTCCTAGCTTATCCCGCGAAGCTTTATGCTTGTCTGCAGGAAAGAAACCAGAGTCTGCAATTAGCTCCTTTTTGAATCGATTTGTTCCAAATAAACATAAGTAGCATTTTTTCATTTCATTTTCTGATTAGTTGTGTGCAAAACAGTTTTGTGTAAAGGATTTCTCTTTTTAATAATTTTTTTTTGTTTGGTATTTAAAAAATTTGCTTTTGTATACAACTGTTAAGCGTAGATTTTAAAATGTTGACTATTTAAAAGACATATTAATATGTAGGGAGGGCGTTAGGGCTATTACTTCTATATATATATATATATATATATATATACACACGAAATCAATTCAAAATCAAAAGAATCTTTATCCAGATAATTCTGGTTCGGATTCTATATCTTCCATTTGAGAATTATGTTCAATGAATTATATTTTGGAAAATGCCTTATATATTATATAATATTGTGCTGCCTGTTCATCTATTAAGTTTAAGAGCATAGTAAAATGCTACTTGTACTGTCATTGCTTCACCTAAAATGTATACACTGAAAAACAACAATCGGGATAAATCAAGTTTTTTACGATTAATTTAAGTACGAGTCGTACTCAAAAATTTAAGTACGACTAACACTCCTAAAACGTACTCAAAACAATCCTAAATGAGATTACTTTCGAAAATCAATCTCGAAATTTCTTCAAATAAGTAAATAAATTCTTAAATCAAGCAAAAGAAAATATTAAGGATATATTATTTCCTCCATGTTTTGATTTTCTATACACATTGAAAAAAGGTCTTGCCAGACTCATGGGTACAACGAAGGGTTAAAAAGTATATTTGAACTCTTGCTTCTGATTAAGTTTATATTTTTGGTTAAATATGTACACAAGATTTCTAAAGTAAAAACCATATCGGGCATGATGTTGGAGTTTTACCATTCTGTAAATTGTAATACGGATAAGTAAATCCATCATAATAATTTTTTCTAAATCTCATTTTCGGATTATTTCAAGCAGGGCTGCCAGGTACTCTTGTTCCTTGTCCCCAAAAATTAAAAAAAATCCCCAAACTAAAATTTTGAATCTTGTTAAATACAAATTTAAAATTTTTTGAAAAATAGTAAGAAAATAAAACAGTAGGAAAGCCCCAAAAATCCCCAAATAAAAATTTGAAGTAAAAAAATTATTTTGTTTTGTTTGTAGCGACTGGTTTCGGCATGTTTTTTAAATCCTTTTACTGCGATTCCAGTAAGGAATTACTAGCAGAGCAATATGCTGTTTTTGAAGACATATGAGCCAATTTTTAAGAATTTAGAGCTTGTGCAGTCGGTTTGGGCCATCCTTAAAATCAACAATACATTGAAAATTGACAATGTTGCATATTATGCAAACTGTCAGTTAGGCCTTTTAGCGCTTACCATAGTATCTTTTGTAGATATGTTTTTTGATAAAAAAAATCGCAACTTTTAGTCGAAAGATTCCAAAATTTGTTTGTGGATATTTGTGTTGATTCAATACATCAGAATCAATTATAACGTTGATTTTTAATTTTTCGTTATGCGTTTTAGGTAGCCTTTTGCGTTTTAGGTAGCGATTTACTTATTTTTTGGGAAGACATATTTGCTTAAAAATTGTCTTTAAAAAATCAAAAATGTTTTGTGTTGTCAACGGTTTTCGATTCCTTTTTTTAATTCTTCCCTTTTAAAACACTCACTCAAGAATAATAACATAAGTTTATTAAGTACCTTTTACACACAACAAAAATGGCAATCTTAATTAAGACCATTTACACTGTATTAATTGTTGATAAGAGTAAGGTAAAAGTCTTGCTACTTTTTTCATATTTTATGTACTAAACAAAGAAAAATAAGCGTAAATAATAAAAGAAGGGAAAATTATATTTAAAATGTATAAAATCCCCAAAAATCCCCGAATTTTTTTTTAATTCCCAAGTCTGGCAGCCCTGATTTCAAGTGCGAAATCGAGATTGAATATGGATAATTGAAGTTTTTTGCGATTGAAAATCCGTGCTTGAATCAATCTTTCTGTACTTGATTCAAGAAAATCCGTGCTCACCGTACTATTAATACCGCTTCGGATTGATTTGAGAACGAATGCATATATTTTTCTTTTGAGTGTAAAAAAAGTCGAAATAGAAATAAAGAGAAATTATTTTGAATGTCGCCAAATAGATTCACATCATCAGACTTATTAAGAGTGTGGTTGTCGTTTGAAATTTTATTCAATATCATTTAAGTAAATTTTACGACAACGGCCATGTAAAACACTGAGGGAGTATGTTGGATATATAAATATATTATTTTCGACAATCATAATACCAATGTGTTGATGATACTTAAACTCTCTTGACTTATGTTTCGAATGTAAAATCAATAATATGTTTTTGATGAAAACTTGCTGATATATATGTATGTATATTTGTGTAAATTTAAAATATTTGGTGCACGCAAAGAAAATATATGGTTAGGCATGGTTACGGCAATTACACTATGTTTATTGTAACAATATATTGTTGCCGTACACAAAAAAATGTTATTTTTTTTAATATCAGCAATTTTTTGGTTACTGCAAACATTTAAATGTTTATCGAAATAATAAATTTGAGTATTGTTGACTGAAAAATGATAATTTTTCTAACAACTAAATAATGATAACTTTGAAAATATATTATTTGCGGAATTTCGGTTTTTTAGCAATTTCAATAAGCTAAGCCGTTTTTGAGTTACGCAAATATATGTTGGGCAGCCCCCTCCATTTTTGAAATAACGGTATATCTTGAAAACAACCGCTAACCTAAAAAAAAACAATAAGCACCACTGTATTCAGCGTGTCCGAATTAGGTTAAAGCGCTAAGTGTCCGGCTTGTCTGTTTTTTGCAGCTAGCACAGTGTACTTTTTGTTCAAAATTAAAATCTTAAAATTTTTTGTTAAAAAAGAACCCTGAAGAAGGCACTCAAAGAAGTGCCGAAATATTGGTTAAAAATAAACGTTAAAGTTTTTTATATAAAATAAAAAAAAAAAAAGACATCAAGCTTGAAAATTTAGTTGTATTACATATAATAATAAAGGTCGAATAAAATACATATAATATAAATCTTAAAATTGTTTTTTAAGATTTTTTTTAAAGGTTGCGAAAGAAAAAAATCACATCATAAAAGACAAAAACAGACCTCCTTCAAAAGTTTCAGGATTATTAAAGAACAGTTCGTGGTATAATATAAAAAAAATCAGCCAAATAAAAAAATAAGTTTTTGACTTAGTCCGTTTTTAGAATTTAATATTTTGCAGATATTACATTTTTCAATAAATTTTTTTTTCTTTACATGTTTTGTAGCCCCAAGTATTTTATTTAAAATGACATTAAAATCATCTTCGTATGTAAAATAGTTTTCGAGATATTGAAGAAATAAGCTCAACACATTTGCCTAATTTGGAGAAATTATGACATTTTGAATATGACATAACTTTTGAAAAAAAAATTAAAAATTTTTTTTGTTCTATACGTTCCTAATAGTATAAAAGGAACCTTCTCACCAAATTTCATTAAAATCGAAAGGAGTCGTGCCTCACTCTTGGTCGATTTATCATGGAAATACCCAAATGTGAAATTTCTGTTATTCTCTGAAAATTATTTGTATTATAAACGATT
This sequence comes from Pollenia labialis, assembly GCA_949318255.1. Classification (NCBI taxonomy): domain Eukaryota; kingdom Metazoa; phylum Arthropoda; class Insecta; order Diptera; family Polleniidae; genus Pollenia; species Pollenia labialis. The sequence continues at coordinate 117,828,381 of OX439142.1, forward strand.
ATTTTTATAAAGAGTTGGCCAAAAGTCACTATCAGGCTTAAAAATTTAATAACTTTTTCGTTAATATATTTTTTTCAGATTATATGTTAGTTAAAATAAAATAAATAATGGAGAGATTCACAACTGAAAAAATAACCAGAATTATATAATTTTATTATTTAAATCAGAATTCAATTATCTTAACGTCAGATTTTCGCCCTCATAAGAAATATTTCGGAGATTTGCCTCGAACCAGTATTGAACGTATTGCATAAATTCGAGCGCTACAGCCACCAATTTTGAAATATATTATGAGAAAATATGATATAAAACTAGCCTATAATCTGAAAAAAGGTAAAAATATATAAACGAAAAAATTCTTAAATTTGTTACACCCCGTGGTGGTGTATGGCCGATTTGGTAATGCAGATTTTTTGTGTTTTGTGTATTGGTTGTGATGTAAAAGTGCTCAAAAACAGATTCCAGCAAATTTTTCCAATAAAAATATTATGGAACGAAAAACAAAAATTTAATTCGTTTAGTGTTCTCGTAAATTTCCTTAGAACGAAACGTTTTTTTTAGTTTTATGTTACAGTAAACGACGAATATAAATCAATAAATACTATCGGTACACTCAAAATATTGTGCAAGAAAATTAATTTTTAAAATGTGAAAAGTGGAGTGGGACATTAACGTCAGGTATGTGATGAAAATCGATTTTGATAGCGAAAATAATTAAGTTCCGACAATTTATTTTAAAGAGTCTTTAAAAATTAATATGCGAATATGAACAAACAAATTAAGGCCGCTCGAAATTCATTACGCTTTTTAAAAGCATTCATAAATTTACTTGTATTAAATATCTTGAAAAATAATAAAATTCTAATTTGTTTTAACATTTTAAATTCTAGCACAGACAAAATGTCGTACTCTTTTGCTACATTCCAGAAAAAAAACAAACAGAGTTTGAGTTAAATTACATAAAAAATCTACTGTTCATATTATGCATTTGCTCTATCGTTAGACGAATTGCCCCAATTACTGAACTCCGTTTTTTTTTTGTAGTTTGTTTTAAGAACAACGTATTTATGTTAAAAAATTTTTATTAATTTTGATCTTTACCAAAAACTTTGTTTAAAACTACAATCAGTTACTGTAAAGATTTTATGAGTCTATCATTTACTTATAACCAGGGCAAGTTAATCATGCTATTTGCATGAATAATATGCATTTTGCATTTTTGTCCATTTTCTTCCTAAAAATCTTTTCATGGTCTTTCTTTGCATAAAACTTCATATTACGCCGGTTGGCATAATACGAAATGTTCGTCACGTCACGTTGATCAAGCTTAACATATGCAGCCATGTTCTGGAAAATAAAATCGAGTAAAATTGAAACCGATGGATGAATCGATGATTTTGAAAACTACCATAGTTTTTCCTGATTTTAAGAGTAATTCTGAAAGAGATAAGCTGGACTCATAGAATGAAGTATATAAAGCGGAACATTTTAATGAAAATACTTTAAGCACTGGATCGTTTTGAATTTTTTCGATTTTACTTTCAATCAAATTTAATTTCCAGAGCATGGCTGATAAGTATTTTTAACAAAAGCGAAACCGATGAACATATTGATACACTATCTCTATTGGGGGATTCACAAGGTGTCATAAGGTCATATGTCTTAAAATAATAACATGAAAAAATACGACTGATGTGAACAACCCCTTATAATTCAGTGTCCTATTTTGAATTTAAATCAGCTGATTTGAAACAAATATTAAAAATTAATATTTATCTAAAATAAAAATATTTTTTAATTCTTATCCATGAATTAATAAATTAAATTAGATCTTACGTATTTTCCATTTTTCAGACACAAATCAAAAATAAATTTTATTTTGATTGCTTGTTTACTAAACAGCAGAGTCCATCTTATTTTACGCCGCAATTAATTTGTTGCAAAAATTGCTAGCCGCAGGTTAAATTCGGATGTTAGCCGGATAAAATTATACCATCAACGGTGACGGCTTACAAAAACTAATGCGGTTAGGCTCTGTCACTTAGCGCATGTCTCTTCTAATTAATTACGACAGCGCAATAAACATAGCAAGCAAAGTTCTATTAATTAAAGACACTTTTTGTTTACAAAGCAACAACAATATTTTTAAACCATTGTAAAATGTTAGAACTTTATGGCAATATAACATGATAGCACACCTTGTGAATACCCCATATGTGTGTTTTGTAATTAACATTTGTTTAAATAAAATTAATTGAAAATTATCAGTTTGTGTTTTATCGTGTGCCTTTTTATAAGTTTTTATTGTTGGGAATATTTGCATCCCTATTTTAAATACTTTTGTGCATATTTAAACTTGTCCTATTTATTACTTATACATACATACGTCACATGTACATACACATGTGTATTTTATGCTGTGAAAGAATGTTAATGCTTCTTTTTGCAAGTTTTTAATATTATTTTTCTACCATTTTGCATGCAGTTAAACGGAAACCGTGTAATTTCAATGTGTCTGTATGTCCCGAGGTGTGAAAAGAGGAACCATAAAAAATTCACATATAAATTGTTCTTACAACACATTTTTTAAACAGAATGATTTAAGGTTCAAAATACGTAAATTGTTTCCGCACACGAAATATGTAGCTGATATGCATGTGTAAAGTTAGTATTGGATTGGGTTTTATAATCCAAATATTTTTTCTTTTTTTCGGAAAACAGCGCAAATTTTTTTTATGGAAATAAATAGATAAAGTATTAATTTAAGAACTGATGCAATGTATTGCTTTATAAGAACATAGTGCTTCTAAGCTGTAATTTATTAAAGTAAATTTAGTTTTTTTATCCTGACTAATCATTTAAATACTCTTCTGCTGACATAAAAAAAACATATAAAATCCTTTTATTTCTAATGACCTTTTCTAACAACATTGAACTGAATCAGTATTTCCGTTTCATCATTAGAAACTTTATACAGAAAGTAACAAAACAACCGGTCGACAAAAAAAAATCTCCCTGGGTTTTTGTTTTAATGCTAAACATAAAAAATTCAAAATTATTCATTTTTAGTTTTTTAAAGTATGCTTTTGTCTGTTTCACGTCGTCGATAAGTAAGTTTTGAAGATTTTAGCCGATTAAGAATCGGCAGTTGGTGTTACTGACACCAAGACAGTGTTAAAATGGCATCAGATAAATGAAATTATACCATACATACAGAAAACAACTGGCCGTTAACAGGAGACTTCAAGATGGTCTGTTTTCTGATAGGAATGCCAGATGGGTATATTAAATACCCTATAGGGTATTCAAAGAGTAAACCGTGTTTGATTAAATGATTAATTTTGAGCGATTAACTGTTCGAATAATTTAAAATTGCTTTTTTTTGATTTACGATTAATCGAAGAATTGTTTTTTCACAGTATAAATTTTTTTTGTTTTGTGTAAAAAAACCATCCGGCAAGTTTTGAACATCATTTTATTGTCTCTTAAACATACTTAATTGAAAAAAACTGAGTTTTTATATAAAATTTTTTTGGGTCAACCCGAAAACCGTTACCGCCAGCAAACTTTAAGACCTTATGAAGGTTAACTCTGGAACATTAACTTCGAATAAACATTTTTTTTGAATAATAATTCCTTTTAAAGCAACGACCGAAAATAACAGTTATATTGCAATTTTAAAACAAAAAAAGCTTGAACAAAAACTTATTCAAATATACCATATTGAGCCTTATGAACTTGTCTATGAAATATTGATTTTTAATTTTTCAATAAAAATTAGCAGTTATTTTTTGATTTTTATTTGTTTGAACAAAAATAACAGTTTTTTATGAGTTTTATTTTCTGAATAAAAGATTAGTAACTTGTTGTTTTGAGAAGCAGTGCCCTGTTTTATTAAAAGTAAAACTTTATCTTCAGATCCCACTTTGATTTTGGATCAATTGAATTTGTCGGGCTTTCTTTCTTCCACATTGTTAAATTTCAAATTCTTTCTTTTTTGTTGAAAACATTTTTCAAATAAAGAAAAGTGTATATTCTGTTTTGACATATTTCACTAAAGAGTCGTTCCCGTCCAATAATTTGGTTGGTTTTTTTTAATAATTGTTTGTTGTAATAAATCCGTACATATATACCAATTTACATATATACATATAACCTTCATATTAATTTTACTCAAACGCATTTACACAGAATTTGTTTTATAAAAGAGAGTATGTATGTATATGAAAAATGAAATATGCCATTAAATCGTTTGCTAGTTTGAAGCCTTTTATCTGCCTGCGTTCATTAAATATCTTGTGGTTCATTGGCCATTTATATTTAAACGCCATTGTTTCGAATGTTGATTGTTTTTATTAAACAATATGTTTTTTCCACACACATTTTTTTAATTCATATATACAAACATATGTATATCCATACGTAAGTATTTATGCAATTACGAATATAAATAATTTTTTTAAATAAAGTTTTAATTACTTTTTTGAACCGCAAGCAATCTGAAACTTCCAACAGACAGACAACCAACCGGCTTTTAAAGCATTTCTCCAGTGTACTTAAGTTTTTTTTAACTTGAAGGTATTTTTGTTGAATGAAAAATAAACCTATTTATTTTCAATTAAAAATAAGTAAATTATTGGTCGTTTTAATTTAAATTTATATGAAAAAATTAATATATTGCTAAAACAAATTGGATATTTATTTAGATTATAACTAGTTTTAATAAATGAAATCTGCAAACAAAGCTTTTGGAAGGATGTATAGAATAACGAGATCAAATCTATTATCAAAAACATAAAAAATCCGTTTTTACAAGACGCTCATCTTACCAATCTTTATGTATGCTGCTGAAACTTGGTCAGTCAAAAAATCAGATGAATGAAAAATCAATGCTTTTAAAAGAAAAGTATTAAGACGTATACTGGGACCCATAAAGAAAAAAATGGTTCATGGAGAATAACATACAATGACCAGTGCATACGTGAATTAAATGATCTCACTCTTAGTAAAAAAATTAAAATACAACAGCTAAAATGGGCAGGACACATTAGAAAAATGAACCCAGATAATCTAACCCAGAAAATATTCGCAATCAACCCATACAATCCAAATAAAATCGGAAGACCCAGACATACCCAGTAAAAACTTCGCTTACTTTTTCAAAATGAATAGCGTCTCTAACTCATAATTAAGTAGATTTCTTCTATAAGTGCTTCTATAACAACTTCTTATTTCTGGATGTATGTAGGTAAAAAAATAATGACTTACTTTTTAATGCATTCAGTATGGGATATCCCTTGTAAAATTCATTGGTTCTTTTAGTAGAATTGTAAGTAGCGCTGTTATGTTTTTCTGATTACTCAACACATTACTTTACAGGCGAGGTTTTTACTGGGTATGTAGAATAAAGTGCGTTTGAGCTGCGCTGCATAAATTGGAGACCCACAAACTTGTTCGGCAGGCTAAGATTCAATATGAATCGCAGCTCCATCAATGATGATAATAGTTTTAATCATATATTGACTCAGTATTTACAAATTTTGAAATTATTCTCAAATGTTTGGAGTAAAATTTAATTAAACAAGTATTGTCAATAAATCTGGCTATTGATAGGAAAAGTGTTCACAAAGGGAAAACATATTAGCTTGGGTTAAAGGCATGGTTAATGGCCCGTCCTGATTTGTACCACTTTAAATTACATGGTGGATCAGAATATTATAATAAGTCAGTTGAATCGGCAGCCGATACCGTTCTAAGTTTTCTAAAAGTTGTCTCTACAACTGGCTTACTTCTTATACAATTTATTTTGATAATTTTTTATGCTACAGGTAGTATTTTGTTTTTAAGATACACTCATTTATGTACATATCAATTTACTTTACTTTTTTTTTTAATCACACAGAAGAAATGTTTTCCAAAATTTATTCAATTAAAAAATTAATCGATGTACTTTAATTTTTTTAATGAATTTATTGATTGCTGCAATTAATTTTTTAAATAAAAGCACATAAATTTAAATGTTTGTGCATATGTTGTATTTTTTTAATTTATGCAATTAATTTTTTAATTGACTAAATTTATGTGGCATGACTCGAAAATATAAATCCGTTAATAGATATGATCAATCCTTTTCCAGGGGCAAAATTAGTAAAATATTTAATTGTCTGAACGAATTGATTAATTTAAGTCAATTTTCTATTTTTTCTGTGCAGGTGTTGACAATATGCTGGAAGGCTATAGAAATTGTAAACGTTCTTACAAATCATGTTACAATGAACCGAAAATTAAACGCCATGTGTTGATAATGTTGTAAAAATCCCCCATAAAGTTAAAGTTCCTGCGGCAATAGCAGATTACAATACGCATATGCACAGAAAACTTTTTCACCAAAATTCAATTAAATCAAGTAATGCTGTTTCAATAAATTATTTTAATTGTTCCAATTAAACTGCCTTAATTGAAAATAAAAGTGAAAATATTTGTGTGTATATTTGCAAATATGAAAACATACACATATACTTCAAACTATTTTTAAGTTTCAAATAATTTTTAATTGTTTCAATTAACTGTGATGATTAAAAAAAATATTTTGGTTTGTGCTTACGTTTTATATAGCCTTTTTTTGCTGGTGGTCATATTTTAATTAAACCTATTGATTGAAACTCAACAACAAGAAAAGCTCAAACTTACAAATTTGTCAACTGATATGATCAACTTGTTAGCAGGCGGAAAATCAGTACGGAATTCAATTAAAAGTACAAATTTTTAGCTAACATGTTTATTGAAGTTGGGTTTTAAAATTTTCTGTGTGGGTAGAGTTGATCTACACGGTAATGCTTTGGCCGACTATCGGATCTCTGTTTGGTAAAAAAAATTCATTATAACTTTTTGATAGCAAATGCATGTCCTGGTATCAACAAAAAAAAATTAAACAATTATCGAAGCTATAATGTTGTGCAATTGTAACAAATTAACTACTCGTTAAAGCAACAAATGAACAAGTTTTATCGACAAATCCATCACCAATAGAGCAATTGATAAGATTGCCCAACTCAAAAAATACACACTCCTTTTGATTGTTTAAGGCTAGATTACATTATTATACGTTGTATTAATACATGTCAAAAACTCAAGTTATACAGGGTCCGCCAAATAACTTTGTTTTATGAAAATGCTATAAAAAAAAAACTACTGAATATTTTCTCAAATTTCTATTTGTATTTGAAAGTTCAATCCTTTGGGTTAATAATGGAAAATAATTTCATTCAAATGGCTGCCTCGGCATTATCGACATTATCGAATGTCCTTTAAAGCTTCAATTGTCTCTGGCTTGTCGGCGTAGCATTATCTTTGACGGCACCCCACAAATAATAGTCCAACGGTGTCAAATCGTAGCTCCGAGGTGGCCAAACATGACATCAGCTCTGCGGCTGATAATGCGATCTTCAAAAACAGGGCGCAAAACATCGAGTGTAGCTTCGGCTGTGTGGCACGTAGCGCCGTCCTGTTGAAACCAAATGTTGCCAATATCCTCCTCTTCAATTTTTGTGAACAAAAATTCGTTCAACATGGCCCGATAACGATCGCCATTGACTGTAACGGCCACTTCTTGCTTATTTTCGAAGAAAAATGGCCCAATTATGCCTCTGGAACAAAATCCGCACCAAACAGTGGCTCGTTTTGGGTGCAACGGCTTTTCAATGTATGTGTGAGGGTTTTTTGTGCCCCAACTGCGAAAATTTTGCTTGTTTACATATCCGCCAAGATCAAAATGAGCTTCATCTGAAAAGATTATTTTTTTGGCAAAATCGGCATCTTCTGTAAATCGTTGGCAGGCCCACTTAGCAAAGCGAAAACTCATCTTTCCCAGCGTTGTTCAAGCGTATGCACAACCATATTCGTTCAGTGGAAGGATAAAACTAATTATCTGTCAAATCAGACATTCACGAAATAAGCACTAGTTGAGAAAAAAAAACGTTAGATGGCGGACCCGTTATGTAAAAGTCTGATAGTGTTAATGCATGTGTGATGAAAATGACAAGTATTATGAACAAAAGTTTGACATCCCATACGACTTCATCGTTTTTTAAAAAATTTCTAAACAATAATACTTTTCATTGGATCAGGGATTGTATTTTATTTCAAACTGTCATGTTAAATTATATTTTTTGACATTCGCAACAAAACTCATTATATTTCTATTACATTATGGAATACATAAGACTTGTGAGATAGTGGAAACTATCCTTTAGTATTCAATGTAAAGAAAAGTTGTTAGAATGGAATACTTTTATTAAAGCCAATAAAATCCTTCCTTAAGATTCGGGCCATACATCACTATGTGTACGCCACCATGAACAAATAGATATTTTAACTGCTAGACTTAACTCGAAGTTTTAACTGTATTTCATGTCTATAAAAATAAATGAAATTATTAATTACTTTATATTTATGTATACTTCGTTTTAAAAGGACATTCTTGGCTCGTGAAAAAATTAGACATTAGAGAGGATGGATCATAAATGCTATCTAGAATTTTAAATAAGATTAAAAAAGCATTAAATTGAAAAATAAATCCATATTCTAGCTATTAACAATGATATACGATACGATGAAGTAAGACTTTAAATGGCGATGCTCTATATAAAAACTAAAAAGCGCTGTATTTTATGGCGTGGCAGTAACAAGTTTTTTAAAGTTTTTCAAACTTTAAATTTTCAAAAGATTTTGTTATTCGTGCTCAATTCCCACTTTTTATTATTGATAAAAACACTTGAAATTTATTGTTGATGGGATAAGCTATTCCTGTGCGCATTTCACTGGTTGCTTAGGCCAGATCATCAAGAAACTTCATCCATAAAGATTTTAGAAAAACTAAAGATATTAAACCAAATAAAACTGTTAAACGTATAAGAATTATAGCAACAGTTCTACTTGTAATAACATCAAAGCTTAAACAAAACAACATCAACAATAAACAGTGGCTTCATCTCATCTTACATTCCCCACTACAATTAGTTGAAATTCTCTCAACATTAATTGTAGTTGTAAGTAGGTTAAGAAAAACAAAATAAAAACAACAACAACTTACAAAAGATGTTGTCAATTAAGTGTTTTTTAGGCCGTGCACCTGCCTGTTTATTATCAAAAAGTAATTTCAATTTTTGGGAATACAAAATTTAAATTTTCAAAAGATTTTGTTATTCGTGCTTAATTCCCAGTTTTTATTATTGATAAAAACACTTGAAATTTATTGTTGACGGGATAAGCAATTCCTATGCGCATTTTACTGGTTGCTTAGGCCAGATCGTCAGGAAACTTCATTCAAAAAGATTTTAGTACAACTAAAGATATTAAAGAAACTGTCAGGAATAAAAATTGGGAATTAAGCACGAATAACAAAATCATTTAAATTAAATTTTGTATTCCCATGAAAATTATTTTTATAATTTTTGATACTTTTATACCAGGTGGTAGGGTACCCAGCTTTAAAAAAAACAGTTTCAAATTCGTGTTCAATGTAATTTGTTTTTTAGTTCTTTAGTTCTGGGATTTTTGAATTTTTAAAAAAAATAGTACACAAGTTAAATTAATTTTAAAAAAGAAATGCATAATGAATGCAAAATTTTTACTGTAAAAAAACTTTTCCAGTTTAAAAAACTTTTCCAAATTTTTCCTAAAACAATATTAACCCGAATTGTATCAACACTTTTTTGGTAAAGAAATTTGTTTCCGTTGACATCAACTGTGTAATTAGGTTCAGATTGTTGTAAAAAAAAACTTTTTCAGAACAGCTAGATATACAAAGTGGAAAATACTGGTATGTCCTATGGCTACACGGGCACAAACATGGATGGTTTTTTTTATAAATTTGAATACATTGTAAGTTATTTTTTTGCGATTTATAAGAAATAAATCGTGTTGTAGGTTATGTACGCTATCAAATAAAACATTAAACGCACGTTCGACCATATGATTTGCAGAATTCCCAAGCACAACGTCTTGTATTTTCAATAAGTGCAACAAGGTGATCGTTCATGTGTCTGTTCACCTTTAACCTGGACGTTGTGAATTTTCTCTAAATTTAGCTAATATAATTGATTTCTCTTTTTCAAACCAATTTGTGACATATTGGGTGTTTTTTTCGGGACATCTTCTAAGCGTTTTTAATGGTATTATCCATTAGCTGCGTAAACATTTATTGCTACCATTTTATTCCTCTGTATGATGTTCTATAAACGGATACATTTTGATCTATTCAATTAACAGCGCGCATAAATTTTTTATATTTAATTATTGAGGAAGAATCGTGGAAATAGCTTTACAGATATGCAGCTCATTTATTCTTAGGATTTCACAATTAGCTTCTAGTTGTTTTTGGCATACATCATCTGGAATACCTTGTAGTTGATTCATTTTAGCTTAATGTTTTTCTTCTTTATTTACTGGAGGCACAAAAGAATGGTATGCACATTTTTATACCACCTTCACCACACTACCAAACTTTTTTACATAATGCAAACCCATCTTTGCTATCGGCAATTAAAGCAGCAAAAATATATTTTGTTGAATATTTATTTTTATTGACTAACTATGTACAGGGATGCCAAATGGGACCAGGCTTTTTGAAACCCGGATTTGGGATTTTTAATTTAAAAAAAAGCGGAATCCCGGGACTGATCGGGATTTTCCGGGAATTCATATGTAAAAGCCAATTTTTTAAATTCATATAAATTTAATTAAATGTATTAAAACAAATAAATTCATGCATAAAATTAAACTCATTACAAAATAAAACTGTTTAATGTATTCTTTTAAAGTAATATGGAAGAATTATGTATTAAAAAATATTTTAAAAAGCTGCCGACGAAAGCAATGTTCGCATTCAACACTTCTGGAGGTGGTATTGTAAATAAATAGCTACATATGAATATGCTATATGACAATATTAAATTTATTTTATCTCAAGTATACATATGTAACGCAAGTATTACCGCTGCAAATATTATTGGACAACCTGATCCAATTTCATGAAATGGACTACTCCATGGACTGGTCCGATGTAATACAAGCATGGACCATGTCATTGTTAAAAAGTGTTTGTAGTGAGACGACATGACTTCGTTTATTAACGACATGTTTTCGTTTTTAAACGAAGTTAAAACTAATCCTCTTGTGTACACAATGGAGTAGTTTTAAAACTACTCCTTTGTAGTCCAAAGAGTCCTGCCCTAGGACATCGTAATGTTAAATAGACCATGTTTTTTCTATTCGTTTGGGTTACTTTTGGACTAGTCCTAGTCCCTTGTGGGCTACTCTTTACACGCGTGTTTGGACTGGTCCTATTATATGCAGAGACTGCCTGTTTATAAAACGTAAACTAGTGAGTGAGTGAGAAATTATATTGATAACAACAATAAAAAACGAAAATTTGTTTTTGTTTTCAATATAGTTTCTCAATTACTCATTTGCTTACGTTTTCTAAAAACAGGCAGTTAATCTAATAATAACCTAAAACTAATCTAATAATAAACACTTTTGTTCCCGTGCTGCTTTTCTCAAACATTGACCAACGGTACCGAAACTTCGCACTGCTTTTCTCAAACATTGGCCAACGGTACTGAAACTTCGCCATAATGAACGTTGATGCTTAACAACCCAATAGGTGGTACCGTAATTCTATACAAATTTGATTGCAGTTTCTGACTCTTTTAGCAAAAGCTTATTTTTGTGTCCATATGAACACACGGAAAATATTGTTACAATTTGTATTAAAAATGTATAAAAATGTTGTTTTATTATTTTGGCTTGAGGTCTTATATAAATAATAAATGATATTCAAAAACTTATAATTTTATTTTTATTTATTTATTTTTATATTTTTCCAATATTTATAAAAGTTATTATGTACTAAGGCCATTTTCAATTTACACAAATTGTTTCTTAAGAAGAATCAGACTCAAGTTAAAAAAAAACTTGAGTTACAATTTTGTTTCAAAGAATTAAAGGCTCAGTGTCTTTACTTTCTGTAAAAAACCTGTGAAATTGATCAGTTTTTCTGTTCTGTTGAGGTCCAATTTGTTAAAATCAAAAACTTGTTAAGTAATTGTAAGTGACAGCAAAATAAATAATAAAAAATACATATTTAATTTGAAATAAACTATTTTTGATTTCAAGAATTCATAACATTTAATTTCTTCAAATGTATGTAGTATGTGCATTAAACTTATTGAAATTAAACAATGAAAGGTGCAAAACTAATAAATTTGTCATAAATGGCTGATAAGTTGCTACAGAAAAAGTGACTACAGTTGAACACCGATTAACCGTACCTCTATTACGGCCATTTTCACCAAGTTCGGTTAAAACTAACTTCCAATTAAAGTTCCGGTTACCAATATGTTTTGACAGCTATAACCGATAGTTAATTATAACCGAAATTGGTGAAAATGGCCGTTAATCGGTTACATCTATTAACCGGCATGCGGTACATTTTCATTTTTCTCTCTAATATCCGTGTTTAAGATTTATACCTCTATTAACCGTGCTTTACATCTATTATCCGTGCAGCATTCATATGCTTTTTATTATGTACATATATCTTAATCCGGTGTTTCCCCCTTTTAAGTTCATGTTTTAAGTTCAGACATGTTGTTTGATCAACCAAAGCATAATCAGTAAAAATCCCAATTTTAATGTTTTTGATGATACATAAATTATTGATTTTGCATTCTCTATGACGATTTGTATGTTTTGTATAAAAATATGTGGTATATTTGAATCTGTAGTTACATAAACCGAATGTTTAAATAAAAAAAAATATATTTCTGTATATTGTAATGTAACCTCTATTAACCGTGTATTTCGATTATCCGTGCTGGTGCCGGTCAATCGAGAGCCGGATTATCCAGGTTTAACTGTATTACAATTTCGAAACAGAAAGGCACGGAACAGAAACAGAAAGTAAAGACTTATTCTGCCTTAAGTCAAAATCGTTGACATAATTTGGGATTAAAACCAAAGTGTTGATATCATTGTAAACGCGGCTTAACTCTTTACAACTACAATATACTCAGTTGAGAAGTAAAAAAGGAAATGGAAAACCATAACTGCTGCTGCTGTTGATGTATTTATATTGTTGCATATTAAATGGTAAGACTTGCGGTTTTTACTCTAACTATTTGTTCTACCACCACACCGCTACGAAGAACAAGAATTCGTACCAAAACTGCCATTAGAAATGTTCTTGAGTATGCTGAAAAGGTAAGAGTGTTGGCAGCATGATATTAAATTCAAATAAAAATTTAAAACCAACAAAAAATTCCAAAGAAAATTGAGAATAAATCCAGACAGGGCAAAAGACAAAAACAAAACAACCACAGAAATTTTCAACATGAATACAGAAAATTTGTATTAACACATACATACACTGATGTAAACATTATTATATGTGTTCTTTACAGATTTACATGTGTAACCCACGAACAGTGTTGGGAAGTAAAATCAATAAAGAATTAAACCGGAAAGTCTCAGAATAAAAGAACAAATTTAGTTTATCGAGGATTTTGATTAATACATAAAATTTTAAAAAATAGATATTTCCCACGAAATTCGATTTTTTTTTTAAATTTTCCAAATCCTAATGCGCAATGCCCAATCATTTTTCTTCAGTTTACTTTACCTTAATCAAAATTTATTTAATCGACATTTGTCCTGCAATCACAATTTAAAGTCTTTATTTATTTAGCTGTTTAAATCATTGGCTAAGATTTCTTAAAAATTTATGACTGGAATAATGAAACTAACTATAAAAAATATGGAATTACACGGAAACAAGTCTTTTTTCTAAATTAATTACTTTCGTTTCTTAAAACAAGTAAATCCAAAATCTAAAAATAACTTTGTGATTTTGACTCATTTTGTTTGTAATTAATCAAATTTTCTTAAAAAAAGCCAAGCCAAGCAAAATTTTCTTGGTCCAAGCCATGTTTAGTTAATAATTCTTTTCCTGTATTTAAGGATACATTAAGAGTTTTCATTAAACCGATTAAAATACACATTTGTGCAAATAGGAAAACTTGCGAGACTTGTTAAACAGCCAAGTTTACAACAAAAATTGCTAAGCAAATTTATTAATTTGTGTAACCCCGGGTCTCCACGTAGCAATATTTATTACGGCAAACGTCAAATTTGATTGCTCCATTAAATTTGCGACGTTATAAAGTAACAGGCAATTCACATGGAGGCTTTTACGACGTCGCTTTGTCGACGTCTCTTTTGGTTTGATGGCAAGCGGTGTAGAGAAGAAAGAGGGGTGAACAAAACGATTCGTTTTGTGTTTTTCATGTCGTTTTTTATATTTCTCTTTTAACTTTTTCTTTTTACGCTTTATTCTTTTTCTAAATTTGAAGTGTGTGGTTGAAAATACAGTGATTCCTCGATTATCGATAACAGACGGGACCGGCAGCATTCTTGATTATTAATTTTTTTTTTGGTGTGTTTCATATTTTATATAAATATGTAATGTATTATTACGTAAACATAGGGAAAAAAGTAATTGGCAGAATATGCTTCCAGTACGTTGGGAAATTCTCTTTCTTCGTTTATTTAAATTTGGTTTGATTGTTCTAATTTAAAGGAAAAATATAATTTGTTTATAATTTCGGATAACAGAGGGGATTTAAATAAATGCAAAAAAAAAATTATATTTTCCAGTTAATTGATGCTGCCGGTTAATCAAATGACGGATAATCAAGGCCATACTGTAAATAAAAAAAGACATGCAACCAAAAATCATCGAATGAACGCAAAGAGATTTTGGAAGTTGCTTGAAAAGGGAATCAAGAAAAATCGACGTCGTAAAAGCCCTCATGTGAATTGAGTGTAACACTATCCAGTGTGACACAAATAATGCTGACGAAGGACGTAGCGGGCCAGAAAATGCATTACATTCTGCTGGTGTCTAATAATTGTAAATTTTTCTGGACATACAATATACCTCATTGCTTTCCAACGGAAAGCTAAGGTAAAATGTAACAAGAAAATACAATATAATAATCTGATAATGTATAAAGTCATTTCTGAAAAATTGAAGGAATATGACTATTACAAAAAAGCTTCATAAAATACATAACTGAAATTTTGCTCATAGAATAAATTCGAAAAATAAAAAATTTTGAATATAAAGTAACCTTCGGAAGGAAATAATTCCCAGTTTCTATATATTATTTAATATTATATTTTTAAATAAACGTCAATATCAACAAAAGCAAACGGCGAATTTTTTATTTTTTCAATAGAACCATGGCCCAATTAGTAGGTCTGCTCGAAACGCCTGCTGATTTTTTGCAGAGTTGTGTTTTTAATAATAGCTCTGTTCCACATGCATAACGAAACAGTCTGAACTTGCACAAAGTTACCCAAAAGCGTTCCACATAACAATTTTTGTGCAATAAAGAGAGTAATTGAGAGAGTAATTTTTTTCATTTCCTGTACAAATTTGCACGAACTTTTTCTTTGGGTAAGATCGGACAAGAAAAAACAATCAGCTGTTTTTGTTTACATATGAAACTGATAAATAATTCAGGAAATTTACAAGTAAAAGGAAAAGTTTAGTTTTAATTAAAAAACATATTAAAAAGTTCAATGTAAGGTTTTTGTGAAAAATGAAAGTGGTTTAAACGTTATTGCATACATATTTCCCTTAATCTTTAATATAAAAAAAAAACAAAATATAAAAAATTACAATGATGCAAATGTTTTAGTTTTATAATGTTATGACTTTTAAGCGTCTTAAATCACTTAAATAGATCTTAATTTGAAAAGTAAGCAGCATTAGTATTTGAAGATGTTCAAAAATGGTTTTTTGCGTTCCAGCAATTTTGGGTAGTTTCGGCAAATTTAGAGAGTAATTTTCATTTTACTCTCATTAGTCCGAACTTGCCCGAGATCTTGTGGAACCCACCTAATAATACACAGGCATAAATGGCCAAAATGTCAAAAGTTGTTTACATTTTTTTAACGCCATTGTGTTTATTTGAAAATTTTTTACTTTTTTAATATGATTTTTATTTCAAAAAATTATTTTTCTTATTGTGAAAATAGAAATTAAATTTAATAATTGTGATGACAAAAATTGTGAACAAAAATTTTAAATAATTTGAATAATAAAAAAATATACATATTTAAGTAATAAATAAAAAACTAAAAGTGATGATGCCGAAAGTTACATGTCCAAAGCATGTTACAGAATCTATTTGGTATGAACGATTCAATAAACAACAATTAACCTGGGGAAAATCATTTGAACAGCACAATTTAAAACTGCTTATTTTCCTCCGCCGCCTGCATATGGCGTGAAGAAAACCACATCAGTATCAACATTTTTTATTTCAATAACAGAAGAGTAATTTCTACAGACGAACATGTTGACCAAGGGGACACTTCGTCTATATGGGGCAAAGCATTTCCGTTGGTTTCTTCACACCCATATGATGGCGGAGGAGGTAAGTAAGCAGTCTTTAATGTGCTGTTCAAGTGATTATATCCAAACTAAATTTTGTTTGTAACATGATCTGGACATGAAACTTTCGGCCTAAAATGATAAATACATTTGCGCTGATGTATCATCACTTGGGAGATACTTTTATAAAATTTTAAAACACAAACAGCAAATACTGGTAGTATTTTGCAAAATGTAAAAATGTATTTAACATACATACATACATATTTACATTGTTTCTATACATATAGAAAAAATCTTCTCATTTTTTGTATCGCCCGACTAATTGGGATCTTTTTTTAGACCAATCTTATTTTACCAAAAGTTCGATTGAAAATTTTTCATTTTACAAAATAAATATGTACATGATTAATACAAAAAACATATTTCTTGACGGCTGACAACTTTCTGACATTTTTACCATTTGAATACACAAACAATACGCGTGTTGTTGTTTCTATTGTTGTAGTTGTGCGCAGACCTACTAATTGGGCCATGAATAGAACAATACAATTTTAGATTTTTTTTTTAAATGCAAATAAACAAAAAAGTAATACAAAACACAGCTACGGCTGTTACAATTAATTATTTTATTTATTTAATTTATTAACTTAAAAAAGAAAATTTAACAATCACTTCAAAACACAACATAAAACATTTGTTATAAATACAGTCACAAAACTTTATACAACTATTCGCGGTGAAAATTGCAAATTTGTGGCAAAGCAATTTCAAGTGTTCTCCAGCAATATAATTGGCAATTATTGCTCCATTGTTCTGCCAACGTTTTTGCTTGTACTTTGCAATAAAAATTGCTACGTGGAGACCCAGCGTAAATGAACTCTTATGCAATTTTCACGTGCTGATATTTGCAACACTTTTAAATATTGGTCTACCTTTAAGTAAACCGATTCGCGCAGAATAGATTTCTGAGTCGATCTAACAATGTCTGTCCGTCCGGCACTGGACGTGACTTTGGAGATAATTTGATGAACTTTGATACAAACGTTATAATTGCTGCAACAACCAAGCCTATTAAACACGGTGAGAATCGGTCAATAACTTCACCCAGCCGCCATAGAAGCAACTTTTCGGAATATAGTCTATATGTTGGTATTTCAATATAATTTGTTCGAAACTTATTTTACTGCAATCATCACACTAAATTTAATTGGAATCAAATCATAGCACATACATACAAAAACTATTACGGAAACCAGCTTTTAATGCCATAACTTTTTTCAAAAAAGTTTTCCAATTTGGTATATACACTTTCTAAAATACCAAAAAGAAGTATTGCTACATCAACTTTGTCCTTTCCATTCACAATAAGACACAGAAAATAAGCTCATTTTAATACATATGATTGAAAATTTTACTAGAATTTTAATTTTTTACATTTTTTATCAATTCAAATGATTTTATTTATTACTAAGACCAAATGGTTTTGATATTCTTAATTCTTTATGTACATAGTTGCTTACAATAACTGTCTATTAATTTTTAAAACTGATACTTGCAATAAAATTTTAAAAAATAAGCCTTAATGTATGCAGCAGATTTTAATAGAAACCTAAACTGCAATATGTGTGACTTTTTTCAGTTATGTAAGTTGGCTATTTTGGTGCTAGATTTAGCACTTTTCAATTAATTTTGATTCGCTAGCCCCTTTTTCAAATTATTTTTATGGCTCAAAATTCATTTCAATATGGTTAGAAGAAGAAGAAAATTTAACACTTTTTGAAAATGACTGTTGATATTTTTAATTTTATTAATTCAAATGTTACAAACTAAGGGAAATCACGATGGGTAGCAGTGTTGCCATTAGGATACGAAAGATACAAACTTGCCGATAGAAAGCATAAAGAGTGTTTTAAAATACGATCCACCTAAATTGATTATTACTAGTAGTGCCAAGTTGTTCTGAAGAAATATAAACATCGTTTTTATTTTCAGGAAATTTATATGAATTTTTTGATATAATCGCCTTAGTATAAAAAACGCCTTAACTCATATGTTAGTTTTTACAAAGATGAATTTGTTTTGATAACACCCAGGGATAGTTACATACATATAATTAATTTTAAAGATTGCTTACTGTATTTAAAAAAAAATTACATACCTTATATCTATGATTTAAATAATTTTAAATATGAAGTTGTATGACATATGTCCGAGAATACAAATCCACTCGAAAGTGGATTACTTCAGCATTTTTGGTGATCTGCGTTTTACACCCACATGTTTTTATTCGTTTTAAATCAGAGAAGTAGGGGTTGGTAAAAGTTAAATGAATCGACTTTTTTTCTAATATCTTAAACAAGAAAAAAATTTTGTTTTTAGTTTACAATTTCCAATTTGTAATTTATTAAAAAAATATATATGTAGTTACATAAATCGCAAAAGGCCTAACTAACCCAACATTTTAAAAAGGCTTTTTGTATTGATTTTGATGTAATTATTTCTTATTTTTTTACGCTTCTTATGTTATTTTCCGACAATTTGCTTTAGAGTTTGTTTCAAATTTTGCAATTTTTAGCCATTCTCGCGATAAAAGCGATTTGTTCCTGTAAGTTTTCTGGTTCTTTACAGCTTTAACGATTTATAATAAAAAATAAGACTTTGTTATCATGCCGCTGTTAGCAAATTTTTGAGAATTTCCGCTATTTTAGCAATTTTTACCGAATTTTTGCCATTCCTTATTGTTTTAGGGATTTTTATTAATCATATTTTATGGCTTGTTTGAAATATTAAAAATGTTCGATATTTTTGGATTTTTTTTAGCCCATTTAGCGATTTCAAATAAATTAAGTTCAGTTTGCAATTGCGAAAGAAGCGATTTTTCCCTTTTATTCTTTGCAGCTTTCACAATTTCTAATAAATATTTGACTTTGCTATCATGCTGCGGTTTGCAAATAAGCGATCTTTAGTTCAACTAAAGTTTTTTCGAACAGAAAATTCGAATACGCAAAAACATGTGGATTTAAGAACACCAATTTATGAACTATGCGGATTAAAAAAATTTTTCGTTATCAATTCGAGTCGAAACCTTGAATATACCTCATTTTCATTTACAATATTTTCTTTGCAATATTCATTAAATATGAAATTGAAATGCTATGTTAAACGTTAAAAAGCATTTTAATTTTTTTTTTTTCAAAATGTATCTTTTTGGGAAAAGGTGTATCTTTTTGCAAACTAAAATGTATCTTTCTCGAAATTTCCATGGCAACACTGATGGGTAGTGCAAAGTGTGCAAACGATGCAAAAGCGTGCAAAAATACATACATTTGCACAACACAAAAACAAAATTTAAGTATTTGAAATTTGCTACATTTTATTTCGTTTGCACTAAAAAAACATAAGCAGAATTAATATTGCATTTTTGATCAGTTGCAAACAAATGTAAAGAATAACATTTGACATATTAAGCGCCATATTGTTTTTTAAGAAACCTAATAAATTGGAAAATTTTCATTGGTTTCAATATAGAATAGAGAATTCAATTCAAAAGAAATATTTATTTTAATTTGCTTGCGTATATTTGTAAACAAATGTAGATTTCTTCAAGTGCTGCCAAAAGTTGTTTGTGTTGCCACAATCAATTTTTAGAAAAATAGGACATTTGCACAAAAAATAAAAGTGGTATGCTCACGATCAATCATGATGGTCATTGTGCAAATTTGCAATTTGTAAATATTTCTGTACAATTTTTATTATCATTTAACTCATTTAGAGTTTGAAGAACAAAAATGAATAATAAATGGATTTAAAACAGAACAATCTTTGATTTTTAAATTTAGCACTTTTTAGCTCTTTTTGACTGCTCGGTCGGCACGTTTTTCCATTGAATAGTTGGCATCTCTGCTTTTTTCAGAAGCGATTAACTCACTGTTTATTTTCCTTGTTTTTGTTTTGATATTGATACAAGTAAAGATGTTGCTTATAATTCTTATTTGCTTAACAGTTTTGTTTGTTTAATATCTTTAGTTTTTCTAAAATCTTTGATTTAAGATTTAAGCAGTGAAACTATCTTTTACGCATAACTGACTGCGTTGCTTGAAAACTTTCATCAGTTTTTGTGGTTAAATATTTGATTAACTTCACGTAAAATGTAGCCATTTACGAAAACCAATAACGAATATATCTCAGTTAAACAATTCTCTTTAGAACTGCATTATTAGATTTTTGAAAAGTAATAGAAATAGAAAAAATGTTTTTTGCCCCCAAAACCCTATGTGCGCCGTTAGATTGACTCAAAAATGGATTTGATAAACTAAAAGGTGGGTTAAGGACCAATAGTTTAAGGTATTAAATATAAACATTATCACCACTGTTGTAGTGGGACTATAAAAACGGCCAGCTGGGCTGTTTAGAGCACCCTTTTTTGAGTCAAAACTATTTTTAAAAAATTAGCTTTTACATTATTAGATTTTTTTCAATTTATTTTTCAAAATCAATTAAAAGTTAAAGGGTTTTCAAAGTTTTTTAATAACCAGTTAAAAAAAATTTAAAATATTTTGTCTTCGAATAATTTATATTTTTCCGGCATATGGCTATTTCCAAAAAAAACGTCAACCACAAAAAATGGAAAAAAAAAATTTTCTTTTCAAGATTAATTTAGAGAATTGCTTATATTTTTTTAATATATGCGTATAAATTAATTGATTCGAAAAAAAAGATAAATGGTAAACGAAGTACTACAACTTTTAGCACATACTTGTGTATATTAGAAAATATGCATTTGGGACAACAATACTCTATTCTAAGGCATATTTATGATCTGAAAAACATTTTTTATTAAGTTTCTTATAAAAAAAAATTTTAAATCATGGTGGAAAAATTGTCCCGTTTACAATGTCCCGTTCACAATTTCTTTAACAATTTATTTAAAAAAATGTAATTCATATTTTATTTTGAAATCGAAACCATTTTTAGGGCACATTTGTACGCAACATTTTAAAATTAATCCCAATAAAATATTGTGTCAGGTTTCGCAGAAATCACTGTTTAAACGGTTACCCCTTAAAACCCACTTCCGTTTTTTGTCCCGTTTACAATCACTGGTTTTTTGCAATTATCTCGGAAACCACGACAGTAAGCGAAAAATTTCATTTGCGGAAATTAAAGAGCTGATTGAGAGTTAAAAGAATCATTAATTTAAAAAATGAAATTCAGGTTGTTTTTTACAGTTTTGTCAATATAAACGTGTGCGAATGTCCCGTTTACAATCTTGGAAGTGCCCATATGTTGTTTGCACTACACACCACATATTGATGGTATACAAAATTCGATAAAAATTATATCCATTTTTCATACTGGGTATATCCTCCACCACAATTAGTTGTGAAAGGGTATACTAAGTTTGTCATTCCGTGAAAAACTTTTTTACTATTCATCTCAGACCCAATAAAGTATTGAGTAATTCTAAGTCGATTTAGCCATGTCCGTCTGTCTGTCCGTCTGTTGAAAACACGCTCACTTTCGAAAAACTCTAAAGAAATAAACAAACTTAGTTTCAAATTACTAGAGGTTATTCTAAGCAGTTTGGGATTGAAATCTAGCAAAATCGGTTCAGTAGGATCAGAGCTATGAATCAAATTGTGGAACCACCACCTTAAAAAATTTATCATTTTGTTACAAAACTAACATAAATGGTGGAACAATGCACGGAATGATATAAGATTTTGCAAAAATTAGTTTTATTCGACTGGAAATCAAACTGTAAGATTTCGTGATGGACGGATCCATAATTTACCCTTGGCCGCATATTAAGCCCACTCTGGTAAACCGTAGCAGATATAGATATTACGGTAAAATTTCTTCTAACTAATGTAATTTAATTTAGTAATATACGGTCGATTATTTACCTTAGATCCCATATTTAGCAGCCTTCTAAAATTCACTGTAAACGCTAAACTGTAAACTAATTTCACCACTCTACGGAATTTTGGGATGATTGGTTCATAACTTACCATGGCTCCAATATAAATAACTTTCCTGAAAACCATTTAAGTTCAGCTTAAACTGTTACGAATCATAAAAGCTTACTTAAGATTGTCGGTCAATAACAGGAGGTCCCAATTAACTTATCTAGGCATGTGGCGTTCTTGGTATTTTTCCAAATTTAAAATTTGTAAAGCAGTGTAATTTAATACAGGTCTAAACATCATATACATACAGAGATATTACTCCTGAAATATTCGAACTGTCGGTGGAGGGTATCAAAGATTCGGCAAAGCCGAATATAGCACTCGAACTTGTTTAACTATAAAATTAAATAAATTAATTTTTATGCTGGAATTCCCGACATCTCGGAAAATGAAAAAGTCTCGAAATGAAAAAAATATCGCAAAAAAATTATAATTTAAAATTTCTTTTATTTACCGCCGCATTTTCTTGTGACTGTAGCACGATGCAGTTAGATTTAAACACGTGTAATTTATGTTAGTCTGTCTTACTTTGAAATTGTTTGAACATCTTTTAATAAATAATTTAAACTCTGTACAAAATATAAGACAACAATCGTAAGCCAACAAACAAACAACAGCAGTAGTAAGTTTATTTATTTTAAAAAACTTTTTGTTTAAAGTTTTATTATAACCAAAAAAAAAAAAATGACTAATTTTGTTGCAAGATTTACAAAGTAATGTAAGTTAACATTTAGCTTAAATAATATTACATAATTAAATTGGACATTTTATTTAAGTTTCGTTGAAATAAACTACTTTAAAACAAGTTGTAAAATTATTATAACTGAATTACTTATGTCTACTCAAAATAAGGTAAGAATTTTGCAGGAAAATAAAATATTTCAAACTAAACTAAGTGGGAAAGGAAAATATAAAAAAAACAGTTTTAATTTTTTATTAATAGAGAGAGAGGATTTAAATGCAAATATATTTGATCCATTATTCATAAAAAATAATTCAGTTTTTTAAAAGTTTTTTACTTGTGTATCTCAATGCGTTAAGTTAACAGTGAAACACATCTGATAATAAATAAAAAACAAACAAACAAATTCATACTTCTTTAAAACATTAAAAGTTGGAAAGAAATACATACCTTCTTTAATAAAATTATCAGCAGATTATTTTAAACTTATTTCTGATGGAACTGTGAACATTGATGTATTAATTAAGGTAGAAATAAAAACATATAGAGGAATTAGTCGTCGGTGTTATTGCTTATAAAATATAAATATTGCAAAATTAAAAACCATAAATAAATTAAGTAGATAATCAGGCTCGAGGTCCTTATTATAATATTTCTGTGGCCCCAAGCGATAATCGCATAAGTCGACTTAAGAAGCAGTTGAGTTTATATTTGTTTTTATTAAATATTTTTGAAATAAATACAATTTTCGTTACAATTTTTTTTATCTTAGCATTGTGGAGGTCCAAATCTTTGATTCTGTATTACTTGTTTTCTAATGAAATTAATTTTTGCAAAAACGCAGGCATAAATATAAACTGCCTTTTCTCAAAAACTATTTCGACTTAGACGGTTATTGCTTGTGAACACAGATTTTATTTATTTATTTGTTTATATTTCGCCTACCATCGGTAGCATCATCAGGAAAATAAAAAAATTTAGTAACAATAATCAAAAATTAGTACTTTAAAGTTAAACATTTTAAGTCATACCGTTTTTGTGTTCCCAAGTGTGCTTTCGGCAAATGAAGATCACACCAAAACACACAAAAATGGGACACTAAAATATAAAACGTGTGATTTTAGTAGACACAT
Source organism: Pollenia labialis (assembly GCA_949318255.1). Classification (NCBI taxonomy): domain Eukaryota; kingdom Metazoa; phylum Arthropoda; class Insecta; order Diptera; family Polleniidae; genus Pollenia; species Pollenia labialis. The sequence goes on from OX439142.1 coordinate 117,852,630, forward strand.
GTAAGTTGAAATCACGTGATTTAAGTTAAACTGATTTTAATACCAAACCTACATATATTTCTAAAATATACGGTATTTTTAAAAAAAATCGTGATTAAAAATCACGTGTTTTTAAAATCACAAATGTGATTTTGTGGTGCTCTGCAAGTCATATAGTTTTTGTGTTCCCAAGTGTGCTTTCGGTAAATGAAGATCACACCAAAACACACAAAAATGGGACACTAAAATGTGATTTTAGTAGGCACATGTGGTTTGAAATCCCTTGATTTGAGTAAAAGTAATTTGCATAACTGACCTGATTATTTATGTACCGCCTAAAGATATGCTTTATTTTTGCTTTGTAGTTAATTTTTTTAAGCAGGACGAATCCTTTATCATTTACTGGCTTACGTGTAACGTAATTAAAAAAAAAACATATTTTCTTCTATTATTTATAAAATATTGGTTTATTTAATCAAAAAACTTAATAGGTAATAATTTTTTGTTTTCGTGTGGATGGAATGAACAATTTTTTTTTTATTTATTTATATTTTGATAACATCTTTTGTTGCTTTTTATAAAATTATAACTAACACTTTAATAAAGTGTAAAAAGGTCTTATTTACATAAGAGTAACTTACAATTACAAAAAAAAAAAAAAAAAAAAAATACTAAAATAACAATCTGATATAAATTGTAAATTTATACAAAATTAATTCATGAGATATGTATGCATAAAAAATGTAATAATAATTAGTTAATAATTTTATTAGTTTGCTGATTGTGATGAAAAACAAGTAACTTACAAATAATAATTAAGTGATAAAAATAGTTTTTACCATAAAAAATAATTTGACAAAGACATTCAACGATGAAAACAGATAAGAGACAAACGTTTTTTTTTTCTTTTTGCTTAAACAGCTACAAAATTCGTTTAGAATATTTTTAAGAGTTTCTATACGATTTTTTACATTGAAAGTGCTTAGTAGCTTTTAGTCAAACGTAATAATTAAAAGAATATTTATATTAATATGATTTTATAAATTTTCCTTTTTATAACATTAATCAGTCTATAATAAAAATTATTTAGATTTATTTTTACATGAGATGTTGTCGCTGGATTGGAATAATAGCTTTGTGTATCTGTGTTTTTGTTTTTAGGCTAAACAAAATAATTTCTTCCAAAATGGTATGGGAGTAGGTGGCAAGGTAGTTGGAGCTAAGCCCTCCCAAATGGCGGCATCAAAAACATCTTTAACTTTATCCTGCAAAGAAGATAGATAAAAAACAGTGATTAAAATTTTTAAAGAAAAAACAAAATGTAAATATTTAAGATTAAGAAGAAAAGTTTTAGATTTTACAAGGGCTTTTTATTCACCTAAATTATTTTACCATTTATTTTAAATATAGATAAATTTACCCTTTTTTTGCTTTTCAAATTTTTTTTTTAAAGAATTTTTACCACCCACCGTCTGACAGTAAATCCTGCGTGTACTGAAATTTAATGGTTCAAAACAACATGTTTCCTCTCTAAATCTTAATCAAACATCCCAGATGAAATAAACTCAAACTTACAGAACATTCCAGTAAAAACGCTTAACTTTACAAATCCTACAAATTGTTGTTGCTTTTTACTTTGTATTGTTGTGGAAAAAGGAGACGTGTAAAATACATAAATATACACATTTAACGAGATTCAAACATACTTTTAAATGTTAAAAGAAAACAAAATTTAGAAAAAAGGACGACAATTGTTGGTTGCTTGTTATTGTTTTTTGAGTAAAAAACTTTTTATTTTGTTTTCTTTTTACACAACTTTCATAACCATCATCATGATTTTGTTTAGAAAAAGTTTTGCATTTTTACCACCTTTTAACGCAAATACTTACACACACATATTATTGTAGACGACATGTAATTTGTGGTTTCTTGTATTAAATTTTCATACACACACATACTACCTTTTACACTCCCATCTTTACATTCAGTAACTCAGGGTTGGGCAAAATACATGCATTGATGTATTTGAAATACAAAAATATTAAAGTCATGTATTTAAAAATCAGTGTTTGAAAGAAACGATATCTATTATTTTTCTGTTTGTGTTAATTAATACACAACCCTTAATAGATTTCAAATTTTTTTTCAAGAAAGTAACGATCACTTATATAGTGTTATTCCTTATAAAACAGAATATTGGTAGTGTTTATGTAGACACTGATCATATTTTTATGTTCCATAGTGTTTTTTTTTTAAATTGATGAAGAAATGAGCAAACAAAAAATTTTAGCAACGACAACAGCACGAATAGTGTATTGTGTACATGTTTTTTTTGTGTAAAGTTCTTCTGCTGGCGTTTTTTTTCGTTTATGTATATATTTTGTTTTTGTTAAATATTTTTTGGTTTCTTTACCAGCCAAAAGGGCCGCTAAGCACAACTGAAAGAAACGATCATTAATGTGCAGAACCGAACACAAGGAAGTTTGTGTTTTTTTTTTTTTTAAACAGGGACGTGTTTCTCAAAACAACAAGCTACAAATCTACAAGTAAACTATATTTTAAACACCCACAAAAATTGTTGGTTTTTTAACGTATTTTACTTGTAGATTTGTAACTCGTAGTTTTGAGAAACAGGGCTAAGAACGCAATAAAATTGTTGTGTATACTTCACAAGTTCTTTATATAATAATAATTTTTACTCAAACAGATTTATAACTTAAATTGTAGGCAGTAAAATATTTAAAGAATGTTAATACAGTTATGCATTAATAACAATAAGTATTGCTGAGCAAGGTTAGCGGATGGATGTAGTGTCCTGCAGGCGGAGATCTCGTCTTTGAATGAGATTGCGAAGCATTCAATGGTAACGCTAATATGATACCGGGGCACTCAGGTAGCAGATGGGCTTGCCAAACAAGGCGGTCGTATGGATGACGTATTTATTTATCAATTCATTGGCCTTGCAATAGCTCACTGTAAATCACTTACCAAGCGCAAGTCTTATAGATTTGCACAGACGAGGTAGACCTGTGAATCCACCTGCTTGATATACAGGACACTATGGCCTGGATATGATGAACGAAGAACTATCTCTCTACTTAGATTCAATAGGGACCAGATTAGGACAGTGATATCGGTAGTAACTGGGCACTGGCCGGTGGGGGCTCATGCTGGAAGAATGGGTCTGCAATTCAGCGACTACTGTAGACGTTGTCCAAACGAGGAGGAAGAGGAGACTGTGCTTCACTTTCTCTGAAAATACCCTAGATTGAGGGGCATCAGGGGAAACCGGTGTTTGCCTGCTTAGAGGATCTACCACTTCTTCTCTTCATTAGGAAGATGAATTGGCTGAATTTTGCTGTGACGCCATCTGAATAACTGCTTTAAAGAATGGGCATTGGCGCTGGGTATCACAAAGGGACCAATAGAGGAATCAAGTTTGAGTGCCCCGGTAGGCAAGGTGGTAGTAAGCTAATCTATTAGCGCCAGGGTTCGGGTTCGATTCCCGCTAGAGACTCTGGTTTTTATCCTGCAGACAAACGTAGAGCTTCGTGGAAGTAGTTTAGGGAATTAAAAAAAAAGTGAGCTGTCTCTAGATGGCTGCCCATAGAACCTTACCTAAACTTTGCACTTAAAATGTTAACAATGACACTAATCTTTAAGAATTTTACTAAAGTACATATGGTATGGGTGTTTACATCTCTCATCTTTTTGTTAAGTTAAATAAGTACAGAATAATTTTTGTGTTCCAGGATAAAAAACAGAGAAACATTGTTTTTTAATCGTTTATTACAAAACAGTCACCCGACTTTAATCTATAATCGGAATCCAATCAACATTTCACATCCACATGTTTTTATTAGTTTTCAATTAGAGTAGTAGGGGGTTGGTGAAAGTAGAAAGAATCGACTTTCATACTAATATTTGATAACATTTAAAAAAAAAATTTTGTTTTATTTTAAAATATTCTTTATCCAATTTAATCAAAAATATATCGTTACCTCAAATGCAAAAGGCCCTAACCAACCGAAAATTTAAAAGCCTTTCATTGATTTTGTTGTAATTATGGCTTATTTTCAACGCGTTTTGTGTTATTTTTCGACATTTTTTTTTTAAATCGTTTTAGCGATCTCAAATAAATTTTTGGGTTTAACATTTGCATTTTTCGCGAATTTGTTCAATGTTCGCGATAAAACGATTTGTTCCGGTCAGTTTCCTGAATCTATACAACTTAAACGATTTATTATAATAAATAGTAGACTTTGCCCTCATGCCACTGCTTGCTAATTTTTGCGAATTTCAGCGATGATGGTAAACCAGATAAAGATCGAAATCTAAATAAATCCACAACAAGTTAACTCTATCACGCTCTTAACAAGAATTCAATAGAAAAATGAGAAGAACCATGGAAACTAAATTACCGGCGAACAATTCAATGTATACATCTACACCAACGACTTTAAATACTGGACCCAAACTTATGCACGGAAAAGCCTAGTACAGGTACAGAAATTAATTACCTACTTAAGAAATCATACCATTAGAAACAATCTAAGGGCTGTTACACTTGCAAATTGAAAAGAAAAACGAAAACTGTGATGGTATGGGCATGTAAAGAGAATGTAATATTCTAGAATCCCGAAGCTTGTGTTCCGGACAAAGCAAAGCGGAGTGTTGCAAAGACGAGCAGGATGGTGGTATACGATAGATACTCTAAGACAACTCAAAAAAAACTCCTGCCAATTTGTTTTTCAATTAAACCAGATAAATAAATAAAATAAAACCAGTTTTCATTTTTTAGTGAATTAAACGTTTACTTAAATCAACATCATTACTGCAATTAAAAAGTTGTTTAAATTTAGTTCTTCCTATTTCACACTTGTTTTATATTTACTATTCTGTTCGATTTTGACAATGTTAAGGCCCAAGCATGAGGCGCAGTAGCTGGCTTATGAACCTGTGGGAATACAAGTTAATCATAAGTGGCATACCATAATTTAACTTAAGAAAACTTTTTGTTCAGTTCGCACATTTCGTACGGGATAAGATTTTATATGATTTTAGTGTTTTTTTTCAATTGTATTTGAGAGGCTTTTCGTTAATTTCTGACAAAAGCTTAAGGTTGCTCATGTATATTACAGATAGTCCTTTACCCAGCAAACAATAACAACAAACACCACAGTAAATATTTGTGGATTCTAGCGATTTAAGTTGAAGTTTGAGTCAATTTATTTTTATTTATTTATAGTAAATCCATAAATTTTGTAAAAAAATATTTAAAATACAAAGTGCATTTTGAGAATGTTTTTGAATTACAAATTAAGCTGCGTGGCCATACAGCCAACTGACTCATCAAGCTAACAGTATTGTGATTGTGTCAAGCCCTTATGACACTTCATTGAGTTGATATAGAATTGATAGAAAGAAACAGTAAATGTGTGAAAGAGCAAACTATAAAATATGTAAAAAAAAATTTTTTTTAGTTTTTCTTTTGTTATGATTTTGTTTATTTTATTAAATGTTGTCAACTTTTTGTTTAAGAGAAACATAAAAACAAAACAAACACTTTTAATATTTCAAGTTTGAAATGTAAATTTTAAGTTGCACAATTTTACATTTTTTTGACATAACTTAATTTTTTATCATCAAAGTTATTTTCGGTAATACAAAATTTATTATTAATACGAAAATCGTATTCATTTTTTATCGATAACTTTTTAAAAATTGTTAACAGTTTGCTATTTATCTTAATACAGTTAAATTCTTTGCACTTGGTATATTTTTGTATTACATTATTGGGGGATTCACAAGGTGTGCTATATCGTCATAATGTCCTAAATAATATTTTACAATTGTTTAAAAAAAATACTGTTGTTTTAAACAAAATAAAAATATTTATGTTGTGTTTAATGATTCGTCATAGCTGTACAGTAAATATATAAATTATAAGCGGTTGCCCACAGCAGTCATATATATTTCTTGTAATTATTTTAAAACATATGACTTTACAACTTTACGACTACCTTGTGAATCGCCCATATATTTGCACTGTTCACCAAAACTTGAACAATGAATCAAAAATGTAATAAAAAACTTTAGCGTATGGTTTGATGTCAGTTTGGCGATAATCAAAAAAGTTTTGATTTGTACAACAATTTGAAGCCAGTTTGATGTGTGTGCACGTAATTTTATCAAATTGTATTTTTGTATGTGGTATGTTTAGTTTAAAAATGTTTTAGAAGCAATTTAATTTTAAAATTTTTTAATGAAATTTTATTATTTGACAAATCCTAACTAGAAGAGGAAGTTGATGGTTGGAATTTAGTGGTATTAATAACACATACTCCAATTTGATGTGAAGCCATGGCGCTTTACTAATTCCAAAAACAAATATTTCAAATACTTCCCAACCCTGTATACTCAACACCAATGCTGTCAAAGGTATCAGAAGGATTTTAATGTTTATTTAAAAACACCATTTGTGTGCACCTAAATTCGTTATTTTTATTTTTTTATTTAAGCAACGGGTTTTGGTCGCGATGGAGTCTTTCTGTTGTGTTCAGATCCCTAAGGAAATTTAACTTTGTGTTTGAATTTTATTTTGAAAAGTACATTTGGTTTAGAAAGTAAGTTTGTAGTGTGTATGTGTTAATATTTATGTGCATATGTGTTTTTTCATAGCGGTATGTGTATGTATTTATTCTAAACTAAAATCTGATGACTGCTGTAAGTTAACAAATATATAAAAAATACCATGGAAAAAAATTTTTGCACTTAAATATTATTATTATGCGTTAAATTACAGGAAGTGGAATATAAAAAGGATACTTTTTTCTAAAAGAAAAGAAATCAAGTTTCGAATAAAATGTTTTTCTAAGGTACAATAAATTATGTTTAGGATTTTTCAGTGCAAAATAACATGAACGTGATTTGTAACGTAATATTACATTCGTATCTATGTAAAAAATTAGCTTTTTAACAAAAGAAATGAGATGACAATTTATTTTTACACTCATAAGTTGTAATAGAAATAAAAAAAAGCTTAGGTCTAGGGGCTTATCCTGTATTGCAATGCGCAAATGAAATGAGATGCGAAAGAAAGTTGGTATTCCATAAGACTTCCGTATTTGCATTCCAATTTTATTTCAAATCAGGGAAACACTGGCCAAAAAATAACCTTTAAATAAATAAATACAAACAAGAACAAGTTGCATCTTATAATGTGCAAACATAAGGATAATCCCGCTTTCTGTTCACATAATTTGCATAGAATATCGACTCTTAATGATTAATAGGGCATCCCAAAAAATGAAAAATTTTAATTAATTTTAATTAATCTGACGAAATGGTTCTAAATTTTTAGGATAAACTATTAGAACCATTGCCCAGAAAAAATTCAAGTTGATTTCAAATAAAATAATTTGTAATATTAATTACAAAATTAATTAAATGTCCATCTGAAAACAAATTAATAGTATCAATTAAATATTTTTTGACGTTAACAACATTTTGTGCAGTAATTTTCTTGATATAAGTAAACGTTTAATTAATTAAATTATTAATTAAGACTGATTTTATTTTTGATTAAATAAATAAAATATCAAAAGATTACTTACACCTAGAATTATTTATTAAGGATATATTGTCAAAATTAAAAATTTTATGACGGCTTTTTGCTACCCCGCCTAGAGGCGGACTTAAGCATTAGAGGGTTAACTTTTCACTTTGATTTTTTAACTTAATTTCTGCTGGGTAATATGTATGTAAGTAGTTCTTCTTATCATTTGAATATTAAGGGCAAGATCCGTTCATATGGCACAGACTGATATTTTTTGCTCAACAAAATACCAAACAACGGGTCTATTGCCTGCGGAATTGTGAACCTTTCGAAAGACGTGTTGGCAGAATTTTGGAAAATATTTTACTACATAAAATTTAAAAATTGCAAAAAACTAACACTGTAATCAAACTATCCCTCCAATACTTCATATTTTGCTCTATTATTTTAACTTTTCTTTAAAATATAAACGCGTATATTTTTGAACAAAAATTTCATCGATTTTTAATTTTTTAATCTTTCTTCTTTTTTACATTCACTGGAACTGATAGCGTTAAATATTTTACACGGGAGATTCACGATTTCTTTTTTCCCTTTGAGGGGAATAAAAATTTCATGGAAACAAAAATTCCGATTGTTATTCACGATAGGGGTGAATAAGTGTCAACATTTTACAAAAAAGGATAAAATTAAAATCTGGTTCATCAAGTGCAAATTCGTTTATAAAAAACCAAAAAAAAAATGTTTTTTATTAACAAGTACTTGTTTTATGAAAATATTTGCTTGAACATAAAAAAAGAGAATTTATTAGTTCAAAATTTGTATTTTTCACTTTTTGGAAAAACTCGACACGTAAAAATCTAAGGTGACCATACGTACTCTTTTTAAGAGGACAATCATCTATAAAATTTTCATCCTCTTTTATCATCTTTTTTCATAATCTGTCCTCTTTATTTTTAAAAGCATTACCAATATATTTTATTTCACGGCGATCACCGGATTTATCTATCAAATCGAATGGAAAATGTCGTGCTATGCTTGTTCTGTTCATTCGCCTACAGAACCTCATACACTTGCAGTATAACAATTTGAAAAAGTATATTCCACCACAACAAGAACAATACGATATCGAATTTAGGAGGAAAGTCGGAACTTGAAGTGTTCGAAACTTCCGAAGTGGTCGGTTATATCGTCGATTAAACTCGCCTTAATGCTTCACAGTGTAATGCGCATAATTTTTCATTCACAGAAAACGATTTAAAGATGTATTTGGGAATTCTGTTGTTAAGTAGTTATCACTCTCAGCCACCATTTGTTTCTAACAATATGTCGCGAAACAGATTCAAAGAAATCAAAGTTGTTAAACAAACCGAACATGAGGAGCTTTTTTAATTTTTTACTTTTTAGATCAAGAAGGAGAGTCAAATTATAATTTAAAATCATTTTAGAGAATTGATAGTGTATTTTTGCTACACTGTAGAATTGTCTGGAAACATGTTTTCTGTTTGTAAAGCATTTTGAATTGGAAAATTTGGGTTTACCAAAAAACTATTATACAATGTATATGCAAAAAAAGAATGTAACTGGGGTGTAGCTAAAAGGTGAGAAAGGGATGGCATTTCGTAAAACGAATTTCTGAAGCCAAGTTTTTTGAAGCAAAAAAACATTATTTATAATTTCAAGGAATATAATCCCATTACTGTGCCCAACAAATTCGACTTGCGAAATAGGAAAACTGTTTATCTAAAAAATGCAAAATAAAATTAAAAGATATATTTAGAAATATTGTCACTCCGTTTTCATTAACCTTATTACTTTTTTAACTTTTAAAATGTCAACTTTCTATATAACACGTGGTTTTATCTGCAAAAAATTATTCCTTACCGTCACACAAAGTTCTATTTGGTACTTAAAACAATGTTACCTCTCATCCCTGTGCCTCATCGTTGAATATCCGATTTTTATCGGGGTTTTCACTCAATTTGTGCAAAGACTAAAAATATTCCAGAACTAAATTGAAATTATTCAAAAACTGATTTTAGTTAAGTTAATTATTGTCTCTTCAAAAGTGTTGTTGGTGCAAGTAGAACATTCTTGTTCTAAGGTCGCGAATTACAAGCAGAGCTACTTTTATTAATGATACGTTGTAATGTTTCATAAATCGGTTATCGAATTTTTATAAATTTTTTGTTTGCGGAGGTTAAATATTTTAAAGATTCTGCAAATCATGTCTCTCATTAAAAAATTAAAATAAATAAAAAACGAGTTTTAAACAAAATTTAATTTCCTAAAATGTTTTTTTTATGGTTGTTTATGTAATCCTTAAATGTTTGCTTAAATCTCATTAAAAGTCTAACAAATACAATTTCTATAACAAACACAAACACACATATACGTTAGCACGTCAACAGAATTACTTACCTGTGTTGCTGATGAAGTTTCAATGTATTTTGCGCCAATTGTTGTTGCAAAATCCCAAGCATCCGCATATGAAATTGGTTGTTCGCCATTAGACTAGTCAAGCGTATAAAAATCCGACAACAAAAATTTTAAAACGTATAAACACATCATCAAGCCAACACCCATCAAGTCAAGCGAAAACATATCCACGAACGAGAATAAAAACGGATAGAAAACGGAAGTAAAAAAAAATACAAATAAGTAAATATTTTTCAATTTAACAATATAAAAAAAGACGAACAGAAAATTTCGTTCCCTTCAGTAAACAAAAACAAAAAAAAAAGGAGAAAAATTCTTCATGACAATTAATATTTCATCATACCCATCATCATCATTGTATGTGGGTTAAAAAACATTGTCATCAAGGTCTTCCAAAACCATCAACAACAACATGTTGTCGATTGGTGTGCTGTGCTTACCTGCAATTTATTCAGTACATTCGGATTTTGACGCAAATCAGCTTGTGTACCAACCAAAATCAATGATGCTCTTGTCTTGGAAAATTTTGGCGCCCACTTTGCTTTGATGGCATGGAATGTTTCTGGTTTTGCCACTGAAAAACACAACAGGAACACATCACTGTCTGGATAGCAAAGCTCACGTAATGTATCCAATGTATCCTGGCCGGCTGTATCACAGAGTGTTAAATGCACTGGACTATCGTTGACCATAACATCAGCTGACGGAAATAAAAGGACAATATTTTTTCTGTATTAATTTAAATTCATATTTGATTCAAGGATGTTTTTGTGTGGGCGACCGATTTTCATATTATTTGATGATATTTTTTTTTGCATGATACAAACAATCCTTAATCAAAGGATATTTACAAATATGTATAAAAACATTAAAATAAAGCATTCAGGAATACATAGAATTTTATAGATATGCATAAATAAAAAGTTAAAAAAATAAGATTATAATTCTATAAAAAGCCATATTGAAATTATCTTTACAGGAACTTACAGTGGAATCTTAAAGGAACACTTTTGAGAAAAATTGCAAACATATTACATACATCAATTTTATTTTCACAATGTGAGAAAATTCGAAACAAAATTATCGCTTGTGTGGGATGTTATTCTAAATCTCTATGTATTTTATCTTAACATTTTTTCTATTTTTTATATGTATATGTATTAGTTGTTGGCTTCTTACATTAATAAATACCACCTAAAAAAAGTCTTCATAAATCTAAAAATTATCCATAAACACTAATAAAAGTTATTTTCGACGAAGTAATTTTTATTCCATCCATCAATAATATATTTAACAAATTCAAATTTGAGTGGGTGTAAATCTGGATGAATTGATGCATTTTAATGCGTAGATGTTTTTATAACAGAAAATAACAATCAATATTTTGTATTTATGTATGTATGTGTAAATTTATTGGGTAAGAGCAAAATACAATTTTAATTTTTTCACAGTATTTTTAAAGAAACTTACTAAAATTTGTTGTTTATCAGATTAAGCTTTTGCCGTTAACAGTGTAATTTGTAAAAATTGCCGTTTTTAGGATATTGCTATTTGATTGATATTTGCTATTTTAAAGATTTTACAAAAATTCTGTATTTACTTTTTATAGGAAATATTTGAAAAATGTGTTTGATACCGAAAATTGGCTATCTCTATGGAAATGGTTGTCAGAAATTAGAAAATAAATGCTTCTAAAAATTTATGAACATATTTATAGGAAATTTGGGTTTTTATAGCAAATTTGGCCAAAATTGGTCGTTAATAGTAAATTTGCTCAAATTTGGTCTTTAATAGGAAATTTCATCAAATTTGGCTTATTTGGAAATTTTGCCAAAATTAGATTTTTTTTTTAGGAATTTTTGCCAAAATTAGATTTTTATAGGAATTTTTGCCAAAAATGGAATTTTAAAGGAAATTTTGCCAAAATTGGATTTTTATAGAAAATTTTGCAAAATTGGATTTTTATAGAAAATTTTGCAAAATTGGATTTTTATAGAAAATTTTGCAAAATTGGATTTTTATAGAAAATTTTGCAAAATTGAATTTTTATAGAAACTTTTGCAAAATTGGATTTTTATAGAAAATTTTGCAAAATTGGATATTTATAGAAAATTTTGCAAAATTGGCTATTTATAGGAAATTTTGCAAAATTGGCTATTTATAGGAAATTTTGCAAAATTGGCTATTTATAGGAAATTTGGCTAAAATAGGCATTTTATAGAAAATTTTACCAAAATGGGCCTTTTATAGGAAATTTTCCCATATCTTGCCTTTAATATTGCTTTTGCTTAAAAAGAAAATTTTGCCAAAATTGGGTTTTTATAGCAAATTTGGCCAAAATTGGTCTTTAATAGTAAATTTGCTCAAATTTGGTCTTTAATAGGAAATTTCATCAAATTTGGCTTATTTGGAAATTTTGCCAAAATTAGATTTTTTTTTTAGGAATTTTTGCCAAAATTAGATTTTTATAGGAATTTTTGCCAAAAATGGAATTTTATAGGAAATTTTGCCAAAATTGGATTTTTATAGAAAATTTTGCAAAATTGGATTTTTATAGAAAATTTTGCAAAATTGAATTTTTATAGAAACTTTTGCAAAATTGGATTTTTATAGAAAATTTTGCAAAATTGGATATTTATAGAAAATTTTGCAAAATTGGCTATTTATAGGAAATTTTGCAAAATTGGCTATTTATAGGAAATTTTGCAAAATTGGCTATTTATAGGAAATTTGGCTAAAATAGGCATTTTATAGAAAATTTTACCAAAATGGGCCTTTTATAGGAAATTTTCCCATATCTTGCCTTTAATATTGCTTTTGCTTAAAAAGAAAATTTTGCCAAAATTGGGTTTTTATAGCAAATTTGGCCAAAATTGGTCTTTAATAGTAAATTTGCTCAAATTTGGTCTTTAATAGGAAATTTCATCAAATTTGGCTTATTTGGAAATTTTGCCAAAATTAGATTTTTTTTTAGGAATTTTTGCCAAAATTAGATTTTTATAGGAATTTTTGCCAAAAATGGAATTTTATAGGAAATTTTGCCAAAATTGGATTTTTATAGAAAATTTTGCAAAATTGGATTTTTATAGAAAATTTTGCAAAATTGGATTTTTATAGAAAATTTTGCAAAATTGGATTTTTATAGAAAATTTTGCAAAATTGGATTTTTATAGAAAATTTTGCAAAATTGGATTTTTATAGAAAATTTTGCAAAATTGGATTTTTATAGAAAATTTTGCAAAATTGGATTTTTATAGAAAATTTTGCAAAATTGGCTATTTATAGGAAATTTGGCTAAAATAGGCATTTTATAGAAAATTTTACCAAAATGGGCCTTTTATAGGAAATTTTCCCATATCTTGCCTTTAATAGGACATTTTCCAAAATCTGGCTTTTTATAGGAAACTTTTCCAAAATTGTCTTTTATAGAAAAATTACCCAAATTTGGATTTTTTAACATATTTGTCATTTTATTGGAAATTTTCTCATATTTGGCTTTTTATTGCAAATTTTGTCAAAATCGGCTTTTTATGGGAAAGTTTTCGTAATTTTTCTTTAGAGAATTTTGCTAAACTTTTTTTTATTGCAAAGTTTGGTAAAATTAACTTTTAATAGCAAAGTTGCCATTTTGATTAAATTTAATATGTAGTTATAATTATTTATTAGAATTTTTGTATTTAAAATTTGAGTTTTACAAAAAAATTCGGAAAAATTGACAAAACTTTCTGGAACATTTGGCCCAAAATTGTTATAATTATTTATTAGAATTTTTGCATTTAAAATTCGAGTTTTACAAAAAAATTCGGAAAAATTGACAAAACTTTCTGGAACATTTGGCCCAAAATTGCTTTTATTTTAAAACATATCGGCAAAAGTTGTAGGAAATTTTCTAAAATTTGTATTTGGTTTACAAAATGGTTATTTAAGGTAAATTTTGCGAAAAATTGGTAACGAAATAACTGTCAATTTGTAACCAATATATACATTAGCACACAATAAGTTCATAAAATAAAATATAAAAAAAATCTATTCTATAAATTTGGTGATTGATGATTATGTTATTAAAATAATATTTTTTAAAAGCCCGAAGAATATCGTTTCTTGGAAGCAACTTTACAGACATACATATATTTAAGACAAAAATATTATGTCAATCATTGGCAAGAAAGTATAGCTAGACAAGCCCGACCATATCATACCCTATACCACAGTATTTTGAAATCAAATTATAGGGGTCGACCCTATTTGGGAACTATGGGCCATAATGGATGCGCCAGTACAAATTAATGTTAAGAGGTTTTGATTCATGTATATGTTCTTTGTGCCGAATATTTTGTAGATATTTTCATCTAAATGAGATCTATTTGTTTTAAATGAATTTGAAAATATGTTCAATTCTGGACCCACCCGCACAACATTTTGTCATAACTTCGGAGCTTTCGTAAAAACTATTATCGCCAAATTTTATGTCAGAACTATCATTTTTAAGAACCGTATGGTATTAATAGCTATTTTCGGGAGTAGTATTATTTGTATGGGATCTATAATCAAATATGGACCGTTTCCAATTAAATTTGGTAAAATGATTTATATTGTAACGCAATAGATTTGGACCAAATTTAATCAAAATAACAGGATGGTAAATAGGCACATAGACTCCATTTCGAAAAAGAAGCTTGTTTTGGTCATGTGAAAAGTTATGAACCGACTGTCACCATTTTCTAAAGGCTAAATCACTGTGGCAATTAAAATCAATTTACCAAATAATACGCTCTCCTCTATTGTAATATGGGTAAAAAATTACGTTGTGCGTTTAAAAACGAACGCATTTTTAAAAAAACTCAAACACAGAAAATATTTTCTGTAGTTTTTTTTTATCAATTAAAGTAGTTGTAATCAATTATTTTGTTAGTATAAAAAAATTATTTTGACTTAATTAACATTTAAGTTATTTTAAAATAAATTTTTAATTAAAATATTAATTAAATAAAAAAAATATTTAATTCATTTTTTCGCTTAAGATAAAATAATTTAAACTTGGAGAATTGTTGTTGGGAATTTTTTGAAAGTTTTTTTGATCATTTTTTTAATTAAAATTTAAAATATCGTTTATTGAAAAAAAATTCACAATTTTAAGTTATTGAAATAATCATTTTGGTAATTGGTGCAAAATCAACAAATTGTGTGCTTGATTCCATGAATTTGCTGATTTTTAATTTTTTCTGTGAATAAATACTTATTGATTATATTTTTAGTAAACTGTTTTAGGGGTTTTCACCCTGTGCGATTAATGAACAAATCTGTTATTAATTACGATTTTATAACACAAAGTGCAAGTGTCTTTTTCGTATGTATTGTAAACTAATGAACTCAACGGGAAAATTCAGAAGACATTCTTACTGCAGGCTATTTTAAATAACTTCTTAAAATATGTTTTAATTCAATTACTATTCTTTGCTAACTGTTAAAGGAGGCCTCATAGAAGGCCTCGGCTCTCTCTCGTATTAAGGATCAGATACACATTCACATTTGCTTCTATGAAACGGGAGTAGAGAAGGAGTATTATTCTTTGTACTGTTTTTTGCATAAGAAAAGCAAAAAAAATTTTTTATCCCGTTACCATTCTTATGGACCTGCTAAAGAAGCGAGAGCGGAAGGCCCACACCGCAATGACAAAAAAGGGGTACTAGGTCTTCTAGAAGGTTCCCGCTAGGAACCAGTTGAGAGAGAGAAAGAGAGAGATCTGGTATATTTAACACACGTGTTTACAACAACTTTTTCTATGATTTTATAACCACATCGTAGAAAATAAAATGATTATACATTCTTTTGATTTCAGCATAGCTGTATTCATATTTATCTGTTATATTAATAACATTAATATTATTATCCTGAAAACTAAAGTGCAGTTACTGCTATAAAACGACTACATTTACTTTATAAATATAGAAATTTTAGTAAGTGTTTTTAAATCTTTTTGCTGATTGTTCAAGCTATAAATTTCTACCGTGAGAAGCCAAACATTTCGAACGATTTCAGTTCATAAAGAACAAGTTTTTGTCCAACAATATTTGACCCAATAAATTAACAAAATTTTGTATATATTTTTCATTTAAAAACTACGGAAACAATTATAACTATACTCATAATAATATTGTTATGCACTGTTTGTTAATACGTAAACAATAGATGTAGGAACATACATATGTTAAACTGCACATAATAAGTTTGAACATAATGTCTTTTTATATTAAACATTTTTGTTAACTGTTACTGAATTTTTTCTTTTATTAAATTTGTAAGTTTTCTTGAGAAAAAACAAAAACGTTATTTATAGCGTCAGAAATATTCTTGTGATGTGTGTATTTAAATAAAATGGTTATTTTATACATTTAGGTGTTACTTTGTTTATGTGTAGGTATAACTTTATTTTCCAAATGTATCAAATATTGTTTATTTTATTTTGTTTGTGTCCATCTCGTTGCTTCTTGTAAGTACGTTATTAACAATTATATCAAAAGAAGTATTGTTGCGTTAATAATTTTATTATAATGATGTAAATTTAGCATATAATGATGCTGAAGGTCCACTGCTCATATGCTATTACAACACATACACACACATTAAAGGTAGCAAATCTTACATATGAGTATGTATATTTTTATGTGGGGCTGAATGTGTAAATTTGCTGAAATAATTAATTGTGCCTTGTTCAATCTTAAATTGAGACAATTTGTTTGTCACTTTTCAGAGGTAATCAATAACAAAGGTTGGTTAAAGAGCTATTTTAATTGCCCTAACCTAACCTGGTTATAACACACACAAATTTTTTTACAGAAATACTAAGGAGAGCGTAAAAAAATAACAACAATTTGTAACTTCCGCATGGAGGACTAACTAAGCCATAACATGGTTGCCGGTGTTACCAGATACCATAATATTGAGCCCTACCGACATTATTATCAATTTTTGTTTTTTGTTTTTTTTTAATAAATGACATTACTGGCAACACTTGCATCATCTACAAAAATATCATGACCACATAAGGTACCGTTACGATTTTATAGCAAAAACAGTTTTATCAAAATTTTTATGAAATAAAATAAAAAAACCCTTTTCCTTTAAAATTTTGTTTTTATCGCTTAAGCTTTTTTTGCGGTAATGGCACGATATATTTGAAAATTTGTACGTTAAAAATAGTTTTGTTAAAGGTGACCAAATAGAATCATGTGTTTTCTGTGCGTGAAAGCAATACTTGTGGAAAGTTTGTTTAACTTCGTAAAGTTGAATAGTGCACAAGCATATCAATTTCTCACCAAAGCTAATTCAGAATATCGATTTCAAAGTGCGAGAGATGGTTTCTTTGGAAAATCTAAAACACTAAAATATTTTGTTTTTAATTCGTTTCGAAAGACCAAGGTCTAATTTAAGACATTAGGAATTGAAAAATGAGCAAAATTTCATCTTCGTACAAGCCCTGTGACCCACTTGAATGCTGGACTCTGTCATAATGACTTGTAAAGATTCAAACAACAAAAATAAAATGAAAACTTAGATGAAAAGAAGTAAATTTATTGCACGCGAGTAGTTTGTTGTTTACATTTTTTTTTTGTTTTAAATCATCGATCAACTTATAAGTTGAACAAAAATAGACATTTTGATAGAAATTACACATACATGATACTTTTTAAATGACCGAAATAAATTACAGACATTTGTAAATGAACTAACAAACTCTTAAATTCATTCCAAAAATCATTTAATTTTGTATATTAAAAGTCCAATAATTTGTTCGAACTTTCGTCATCGAGTTTAATTAAAAAGACATCATCAGCATTGATAATTAACCACAATAAAAGTCATTGGAACATTGAATCAACAACTACAACTAAAATGTTGAAGAAGAAAAAAAAAATCAAAACTGACAACTTAAATTTTTTAAACAACTTTTACAATAGTGTATAGAGCAGAAAGAGAGGGAATGAAAGGATAAAAAATAAGTTTCAATTAGTTTTATTATTAAAGTGGCAGACATTCAAGTGCATTTGAGTGTTAAAATGTTTTAAGTGGTAAGCAGCTTAAAAAAAGCTACGAATGTATGTGTGTTTACACTCATACACTAACAAAAAAACAATTAAGCAAAGGTAAACATACTCATACGTTCTGTGTATTTTAAAGCACACTTTCACCAAAACATCATCTATACATTCGGGCGAGCGTTGCCCAACCCCCTTTTAGAACTTCACATTCAACAATAAACTGATTAACTCTATTTTTTCATGAGTGGCTGAATTTTAAATTTAACTGTGAATTTTGCACTAATTAGAATCAAATAATACAAGAACGTTGTGTGCATTAAAAAAAGAGCGAAAAATTTAAATATAATACATGAAATTAAATTTAGAAGGGAGGCAAATTAAATGCACATGTCAATAGATGACACATTAGAGCTAAGAAATAACTAACAATTAAATTCAAGGAAAAAGATGCGACTCAAAAGAAAATTACGAAGTAACGGGAAATTTTAAACCTTTATACTTTTTGTATCATTTAAATCCTTTGATTCATAAAATTTTTCCAACTACTTATAGTGTAACTAGCGCACCCGGTGAACTTCGCCTCGCCTCAATTTTAAATGCCAAAATGACACCTGTCACCAATTTTATATACATATTAGATTTTGCCACGCCCCTCCGCCCACAGAACGAAAATCAAAAATCAGACTTCAAAGTGTCACCCGCCTGAATATTCTGAAGATTCCCTGAAAATTTAATCAAAATCGGCCCAGCCGTTTTGGAGACCTTACGTTACATACATACATACACACACCATGTTTTATATATGTATATAGATAAAGATAAATAGATAATAGTTTTGAGTTTTGCTGAGCTTTCACTTACTTTTGAGGTCATAGATTTTTTTCACTACTTCTGCCTGTATAGAACTTATGCTACATATGTGTACATGGTACATATGTACATAAAATGACCTAATAACCTCTACTGACTTGTGTCCGTTACGGCTTAAGACTCCTTCGATAGTGTACTGTTACGTTAAAGTATGCTGCAGTTAATATGTTAAAACAAATCGTAATTCAGCCACTTGCACAAGTGAGAAATTTAAAAGTTATTGCATAATAAACTCTGCCAGTGGCGTATACTTTATATTCAATATGTGCTTTTACAGTTACTTACAAAAGTAAGCCCATTGTTAAATTTAACAAAAATGTGGATAATTTTTTAATAAATTATGGTTAAAATTAACCATAACATGGTCACCAGCGAACAAAGCATTGATATAATCCAACTATAGTTACCTCCAACCATATACTTTTTCTGTGTGCAAAAACTGATGCTTGCTCGAAAGCAGTAATGAAAGCAATAGTTTCCGTGCTCAAAAGAAAAACAAAGCTTTTTTAATGTGAGTACGGTGTTCAACCACCTTCAGGGGGGGTTATTGCATAATATTGCAATTCGAAAGAAATAGTTAACGAGGTCGAACAATTGTGCTGTGTATTAACATTTTCGCAATCATTTGAAACGATGACAGATCTTGTATTTTTTAAAAAGTGGGAAATTTGATGCAAACTTTTTGTTCGTAATAGAAAGTGGCTGTTTAGAAAGGGATTTTTTATAAATTTTATTTTATTTAACCTTTATTTATTAAATTCCAATATTATTTATTAAGCTCGAGGTTTTTCTTTTTTATATAAAAAATTAGATAACATTTATTTTATAAAAGTTCCTCAAGCTTAATAAATAATATTGGAATTTAAGGGATTTTTTGTTTCCAATAAAGTATATTTGAAACAAATATTACGAAAATCGCAATACACAGTACAAATTGTTCGAATCCGTAAATGATTTCTTTCGAATCGAAAAACGCGGTAACCACCCAGTTTTTATATCCGCTCGACCATCACCTGACCGAATGTAAAAGTGATTATTGTGTTTGCTACGCTTTAACTATTTATCTGAATCAATTTTAATGAAATTGGAAATAAAGGCATTTAATTTGTTTAAAAAAGGCGACATTGGGAGAATTACTTCCTCTCCGAAAATATCTAACCATTTTTGATGAAATTTAAAAATTGATAGACCAACTAAAATAAGACATACAGGGTTTATATTTTTTCAAACTAGAGTAAGAAGGAACAGATGGGCCATTTCTGCCTATCCTAAACTATGATTGAGTTCCAAAACATCAAAACACATTGCAGTGATGTGGCTGTGATACTGCTTCAATAGAAAGTAACGTGCTGTTTTGTTTGCTTTGTAAAGCCTCTGTTAAAATTTGTGAAAAATTTTGAGCATCATTGATTATTCCACACGATAATTTTGACATGTATCAATGCGGATTTGCACAATTTGACGTTTTAATTCCTTCAAAGTACGCGACATTGTTTTGCGTATGTAAACAAACCCCACATGTATTTTACTTAAATAAATTTTTTTAATAAACAATTTAATAAAATAGAAAGTAAATATGGATCAAGAACTGTTACAGGTTGTATTATTTTAATTTCTTATTTAATATTAAGTTCCTCCTTTTTTGCTTTTGCTTAAAAATTCCACGTGAAATAGTGCAGCTTAGATTAGTTCGCAGTTGTAAAAAAAATGTTGCCAGAAACATTTCGGAACCTTTTCACAAAATGAACAGAGTACAACACTATAAATATTATTTCATAGATATTCCGCACAGCATTTCACGTGAATTGTTGAACAGAGTACCAGGCTTAAGAAACAAATGTCAGCAAAGCATCAACAATTTTATTGATGCACAGTTTCCATTTTCTGTGCGCTTCGACAACTGTTATTATACAATTAGGGACGCATGACAAAAACACAATGTTTAAGCGGAATGGATGACTTCCAGGCCTGTCACAGAAATCCATTCTTCACATATCTTGCTTCATATAAAACGAAATCACTTCCACTTGCGATCGGAATCGATTTATATGCCTGTTTATTCGGTTGCATTGAAAATGACGTTTCTTACCAATTCTGATGAAATTTAAAACATACGTAGATCGATCTACATGGAATGAAACACAGGTTTTATATTCTTTCCAAATCTTGGACCAATATAAGACAGAAAAGCAATCCCTGCCTCACCAAATCTATCTATCTACGCTGCGGGCTGGGCTAGTTTTATATAAAATAATATTTAGTTGTTGTAAAATTTTCTTTAATTTTTATTTTTTTTGCAAAAGAATTAACGATTTCACTATTTCAATAAAGCAGTTGAAAATTAAACTAAAAAAACAGCGTTTCTCTTCTATTATATTACAGCGGTGCATTGAGGCAGCAATTTTTAGAGGCAAAAAAAGCGTTTCGGACGCAGTATACGTATTTACTGCTTTCAAATCTTTAAAATTTCTGCTGGGTAGATCTCACATATCAACTCAAATTATCGTTTAGAGACAACACTGTTTAAAAAGTCAACAACTAATGGCCCGAAGAGAATTTTACTTTCTGTTCATATCATGTTCAACCTGAACTTTACTTTCGTATTTGCTTGAAATGTTTCCAGCTCAAATAATACTGACAATATTTGCTTCTTATAAAAGTAGTATCTTAACCAAAGTTCAGAACATGTTAAATGATAAAAATTCTAGATCTGGTTCAAAAAATTTATTAATTATTTACTTTTTGCGCATACGGAGAGCTCAGGCGGAATGCCGGGTAGACTAGAAAAAAGTCTAAAGGCTTTTAAAAAACAAATACTAAAAGCTGTATTTATAAAAAAAATTTAAAATAATTTCATAGAGATTTCAAACTTTTTAAAAGTTTTAAAAGTTTATCAAAAAAAAAAAAAAAGAATCCTTTCTTTCCTTGTTATTCATTTATTTACGTTTCCCATTTATAGGAGAACAAAAAAAGATATACGATTTTTCAATTTTTCATTTCAAACAAAAAACAAAATTTTTAATTTGTTTTTGCAAAAAGATTTGAAATTGTTAACAAGGACCTATGCCATGTATAATATCAATGTGTGGAAAATATACAGATATGAATAGAAAAACTTCGACAGAAAGATGCAAAAAAATTAAATAAGCAAGGGAGAGCGAGAGAGAGATAGAATGGGGTTTTTTTTAATAAACTCCAAGCATTATACATATACAACATGTAAAATGTACAAACATACATCCATTAAAGCCCAGTTTAACGACGTTTAAATGTGTGTGTAGATGAAAACAAAATATTAAACTAAAACACTGACAGAAAATTTAAAAAAAAAAAAAATTTAAAAAACTCATACATACATAAGACACTGTGGATGTTAAAATAAATTTCCTTTTACAAACATAAGGGGAGCTAACAGTAAAACAACAAAAAAAGGAGGATGTCAGCTTAAAGTGGATTTGTGTTTTATTTTGTAGGCCTTTTTTCGTACTCTGTTAACAATGAGCAAAATATTGCACATAAATATAAAACAAAAAAGCTTGGCAAAAAACTTTAACAAATTGGTTTCTTATTTTACGGGATGGTAAAATATTTATGAAATTCATAGGGCAAATACAAGACCGAGGAAAATAACAATTATAATTCTGTATAGGCGAAATCTTTTTTTTGTTGGCTAAGAATTGTTTTGCATCATTTGAAAAATAATATGTAATAAATCTTATAAATAAATAATAATTTAATTTAAATTTTAAAAGCAATTTAGGTACTGGTGTTTTATTATTAAATACACTTAAACACTTACCATTATAAATATCTGATGCTGTAGGCACATGTTCAGTATTAAAACGATTCTCAAGATATGAGAGTATTAGATTTGTTTTCCCAACAGCACAATCGCCTACTACCACACATTTGACACACGCTTTGTCCTGAGATTTCAATGATTTAGATTCTAGAAAAAACCCAAGATAAAAATAGAATTAAATTACGTTTTTTTTTGTTGTTTTTCTTCTTTCAGTTTCCGTTTTTTTTTTTTACCAGGGAAACCGTAAATATGCAATTTTTTGTTTTTTCTTATGCGACCAATGGGGGCAGAAACAATAGCGGTGTTCAATGTTTGTTGCAAATAGTCTTGGGAGTGCAAGTGCAAAATATTGTAGCTTTTCTTTACAATCCAACAACAAAATACATCGAATTGCAGTTGTCACATAATTGCTTTTGGGCAGTACTAAAAATAATTACAGGGGTGTTCTGGAAATCGACAACGCAAAACGCAAGAATTTGGAAGTTGCTTTTAAAACACTTTAATTAAATTTTCATAATTTTTGTTATAAAAAATTATGTTTAATAGAGAAATATTTGTCATAAAATTCTTTTATTACAGAAATCTTTCTAAAAAACGACGTTCGAAATTCTTGCGTTTTCGATTTCCAAAACACCCCTGACAGTTTTTTCTACAACGTGCATTGTGTTGCATCCCTGATATTCGAACAGCTGACAATTGTGAACAATAAATAAGAATCGTCGAAGAAACCTACTAAGGCTTCGATAATATTTTCTATTTATTACACTTATTCGTTTTACTTAAAAACAATTTTAATCAAACATCTTTTTGGAAATTTTTACGACCAATAACTCTGTGTGTCAGCTGTTAAAAAATTTGCATCAAGCATTGCAAAGTTACTTAAAATATCGCTCACTGTCAATGACAAATTTATCGCAACCAAAAACGCACTAAACACTGAATACCGTTTATATATTTATTTAAATTTTCACATTAATTCGAATGTGTTTTCTAAGTCAAATTACAAATTTTTAAAAGCTTTTATACTTAAAAAGTCTTATTCCTTCAATATTTTCCAGGAATATTTTCTAAATGTTACTCACCAGGAGAAATAAATTCCCAGATTATATTTGTTACTATATTTATTAATTTTTAAGAAATTATTAATAATTTCTGCAACGATTTGTTAGTGAATATTTAACCCTTTGTCCATCCTTTATCCACCCTCCACCCCTACAGTAGAATAAATAGTTGACGCTATACACGCCCTTAAAAACCACAAGGCTCCAGGACCTGACAACATCAATCCTGAGCTGTTAAAAGTAGACCCCCAAACAAGTGCCTTCCTGCTCCAGAATGTGGTAAAAAGATTGTGGGACAACAATGAGCTTTCCGACGAATTGAAAGAGGACCTGATCATCAACATACCGAAGAAAGGTGATCTTACAGAGTGTAGAAACTGGAGAGGAATAACACTTCTAAGCATGATAAACAAGATAATCGCTAATATTATCAATAGAAGACTTTCTGACTCCCTTGACAAAGAGTTTCGTTGTGAACAGGCGGGTTTTAGATCACAAAAGTCTTGCTTAGATCATATAAACAGCCTCCGTATTATAATTGAGCAGTCAGTCGAATGGAGATCGCCCCTTTACCTAGTCTTTATAGATTTCGAAAAAGCTTTTGACACACTTTCACACGATGCCATTTGGAAAGCACTGACCTGTAAAGGCGTTCCTAGAAAAATAATTGAAATCATTCAGGAGTTGTACAGAAACGCAAATTGTCGTATACTACACCAAAACTCAATAAGCGACAAAGTTTCTGTAAAAGCGGGTGTGCGCCAAGGCTGCATATTGTCACCGTTACTTTTTAACGTGGGGACTTGGCGAGCGTTTGGCCGATCTTGAATATGCCGACGACATATGCCTTCTAACACATAGTCACTCCGACATGTTAGAAAGCCTAAAAATGGTAGAGTCAGAAGCTGCAAAGGCAGGCCTCAAAATAAATATTCCTAAGACAAAAGCCATGAGAATAAATTCCACATGTAACAGGCCATTTTCCATCCAAAACATTCAAATCCAGGATGTTAACACGTTTTGCTACTTGGGTAGCATCATAACAACGACCGGAGGATCTTCTGATGATATACTGAATCGCACTATGAAAGCCCGACAAGCGTTCGGCCAACTCAGCACAGTGTGGAAATCACCAGTCATCTCCACCCACACAAAAATCAACATCTTTAATTCATGTGTGAAATCTGTTCTTCTCTATGGGTGCGAAACGTGGAACATGGCTAACAAAGATGTGAACACCCTGCAAGTCTTCGTCAACAAATGCCTGAGAAGAATACTAAAAATTTTTTGGCCCAACAGGATATCCAATGTACAACTCTGGGAACGCACTCATCAGAATCAAATACAAATCGAAGTGTTAAGAAGGAAATGGCGCTGGATTGGCCATGCACTGCGAAGATCTCCAGATGACGTAACCCGTAATGCTATAGACTGGAACCCACAGGATAGTAGAAGAAGAGGACGACCAGCACACACTTGGCGCAGACAGCTAGACTTAGAAGCTTTGAGAGCAGGCAAAACCTGGAACGAAATAAAGAACCTTGCACCAAGTAGAAATGAATGGCGAAACTTTGTTGAGGCCCTATGCTCCTTATAGGAACTAAAGGAACCAATATTTATATATATATTTAACCCTTTGTAGCATTTTATTGGATATTTTAGTGAAAAGAAAATTGTTTGCAGGATTATTTGGTAGTTGTTGTTTTTTTATACCCTTGACCGAAGTTGAAAAGATATGAGTTTGTCATACCGTTTGTAACTTCCACAATATAGATCGATGATCCTTTAAAGTGTATAAATTCTGGACCCTTAAAAAAGAGAAGTTCAAATTCGGATGACTATCGGTCTGTCTATCCGTCCGTCTATTGAAATGGGTTTTCCGAACGCCCGAGATACGATGGGGACTTGGTTGGTATATATTTATGTCAGATATGCTTATTTAAAATTTGCTATTGAAATGCATTTGTTTGTTTTTTTTCTGTACATTTGTGCCAAATAAGGTACAAGCACCTTGGTTATCAATACACAACTCTCAAAACAATGGGTGGGATCAGAAAAGTGGTTGTGGTACTTCCCATAAAACACGTTAAAAATTTCTTTACATCTGGAGAATGCCAAGAATAAACCTCTTTTACTTGTTTTAAGTGCTTACGTGTGCTTTCACAGCGAAACCGTTTTAAATTTGGGTTAGCAGATGGCTTTTCTACTGATACACACAACACCATAGCTGAGAGAGTATTATGCGTTTGTGCTAATAGAAATATTGCCTTTAGAGGTGTAGAACCACTTTTAAAGCTACGCATCGACTCTGAATCGATCTAACGATGTCCGCCGGGGTGTTAGGATAATTGCCTCTCCATGTAAACCTTGCGTCAAAAGGACGAAACATTAAAAATGGAGAGTATCGGTTTATAATTTCATACAGTCTTTCAAGAATAGAGTATTTGTGGCTATTAACCTTTTAATTATATTGGTATGTATTTAACATCTCTTTAAGACGAGAAAAAATCTTATATGCACAGATGTTGATTTCTAGATAATATTGGGCACAAATAACTATTATGTAAATCATAAAGTTATGATACAATTTTGTTCCGTTGGGACCTTTTTTGCTTATGGGTCTCGAATAGGAAACACTAGAAAATTTTTCTGAACATACTGTAGGGTATTAAATGCAAACATTATAAAATTGTTGAATGTTTTGCATTCAAATAAGCCACTTTAGTTTTTAATGGCACATTTTTTTAAGACAGTATTTTCAAGTTTTCACTGCAAATTTAATGCTTATAAAACACTTCCTTTAACGCATATTTTCGGTTTCTCTGCTTATTACTAACGTTGCTCTATTCTCAAGTAGATTTTAAAAAACTGCTTGAATTGTAATTAATTATAAAACCATTAAACAGATTCTAAAGAAGCAACAAAAGTAGTTGAAGGAATTGCGAAGGAATGAAAATGAATGCCGTATAACCTCAATTTTCTTTAATTAGTTTTTAATTTATTACAAAATCTTACAACATGATTGTTATTTGTTTGCATTTGAATTTGTTTTTTTTTTTTAATTGTGTGCTAAGTTTTGTTTTCGCAGATTTTAAACAGTTTTACGTGTAAAAATTTCCCCTTCACCGACATGACATGATTTTAGCATTTTTATTTCAAGTCCGGTAAAGTATTATTCGTTTGTTTAGGATGAGAGTAAAGAGACCAGCTAGGAAATTAAATAGGAAGATTTTAAAGGTTTTCTGTTTTTTACTTTTCATTGGGTCTCATCAGAGACACAAAACTATTGTCAATTGTAAATTAGATTGATGATTAAGATTATAAATAAAGCCAATACATTATTTTTCACCTGGGGCCAAATTACGGCATTCGACATGGAAATTTCAATCGATATCGAACGCCGTATTTGCACCCAGATTCGCTCTTTATGCATTTTCTCGTTTTAAGCTAATTCTAAACCACAAAAATATAAAAGACTTTTTACACATACAAACAAATTACAAACGTCAACAAAACTACGTTTCAAGTTCAAACATTTTGGTGATATTCGTATGTTGAACTTGATTTCGGATCTTCCTGTCCTTTCTTTCAAAGTAAATTTCGTGCAGTTCTTTATAAATAATATATGGGTAAACTTATTTGTGATTCAATTTGAAAACATCAAAAGAATCATCAGAGACCCTTAAAAGAAAATTTAGGGCCTTTGTGAAATTTAAAAAGCGATGTAACTTCGTATGTTAAAAACACAATTGAACTCGCGTTAAAGAACTTTTAAAGGAAATTTTTAAAACAATTTTTTTTTTTGGTACAGAAAGATAAACAACTTTTAAAGATGGCCAAAACTGTCCATTATTTCACTTAGCCAAATATAAATGTTTTCGTTAAATAATGATTTAAGAAAGGTAGCGGTCATACAGTTTGAGCTAGAACAAAAAATTTGGCTTTTATATTTCCTTTATACAAAAAGTCTTTGGTAAGAAAAATGAGTCAACTCTATTAAAGTTAGCACCCGCATTGGGGATTTTGCGCACCCCAGTGGTCTGTAAATTATTTCTCATAAACCTATCAAAATAATTTTCGTGGGAATACAAAATTTAATTTAAATGATTTTGTTATTCGTGCTTAATTCCCAATTTTTATTATTTGATAAAAACACTGAAATTTATTGTTGATGGGATAAGCTATTCCTATGCGCATTTCCAGCTATTCCTATGCTTAGGCCAGATCATCATTTGATAATAAACTGACAGGTGCACGGCCTTAAAAAACTGACTGGCAACCCGCTTTTTAAATAAAGCGAGTTGTTTTTGTTTTTATTTTGTTTTTTCTTAACCTACTGTAGTTGTAGTTGTACAATTAATGTTGGAAGAATTCCAATCAATTGTAGTGGGAATTGTAAGGAGAGATAAACTCACTGTTTATTGTTGATGATTTTGTTTAAACTTTGATATTATTACAAGTAGAACTGTTTCTGTAATTCTTATACGCTTAACAGTTTTATTTGGTTTAATATCTTTAGTTTTTCTAAAATTTTTATGGATGAAGTTTCCTGATGATCTGGCCTAAGCAACCAGTGGAATGCGCAAATGGAATAGCTTTTCCCATCAACAATAAATTTCAGTGTTTTTATCAAATAATAAAGATTGGGAATTAAGCACGAATAACAAAATCATTTAAATTTCTCATAAACATATGAAAAACTTTATGACTCTTCAAAAATGAATTTATTCATTGTAAAAAGTTGCAGACTTTAGCCAGGTTTACGGGTCAGTAAAGCTTATTTGTTCGAATTTCTTTTAATTTAACGATATTCGTAACCCTGGCATTAAAACAAATACTCAATATTTCACAATCTCAAGCTTTTTCTAAAATGTTAAATGAAAAATATGATAAACTATGTACAGTAGAGCATACCACCTTGCAAGGAAAAGTAAAAAATGCGTTTAATTAGAATGCAAAATTTTAATTAATTTTAATTAAAGGGTGGCGATAAACGGGCAGTATGTTTTGAGAAAATGTTAATGATAATAAACTAATTAATACATTTTATCCCCCAAGCTGCGACCCTTTTGGACTTTATCTTCAATATATTTCTAAACTGTATTGTTTTTGTATGTAAAATGCAAAAAAACAATAATGGTTTTTCAAAACCTTCTTGCAAAAATAATTTATATTACAGGGTGTGCGTGCCAACTTTTTTTGAGGAACGGCCTAATGTACAGTCATGAGTTTTTTAAAAGAATAGTTTGTCTGTGAATCAGTAAATGGGCCACACAGTTCGTTCGAGTTTTTAAAAATTTATAATAAGTTGCTTTACATTCGGGGTAATGTTTTCAATACAGACCTATCGATTCTGTTTTGATGGAGTCAACAGATTAAAAAAATATTAACATCATAATATTTTTCCATTAATCATATTCTTATGCTGTTAATCATAATAAGTTAAGAAGTTATCATATTATTGTCATGTTAATAATAATATGTTAAGTTGTTATCATATTATTATCATGTCAATCATAATAAGTTAAGAAGTAATCATATTATTGTCATGTTAATCATAATAAATTTAGAAGTAAACATATTATGATACAGTGGTGCTGTCACAACAATAAAAAAATAAATTAAAATTTTTTGCATCGATTTTTTATTTTGTGGCACTTAACAATTTTTTTAATGTACATAAATACAATTTCTTTAATTTTCTTAATTTAACTTGTGCGCTAACATAATGTTTTTAGTTAAACATATTTTGTTTGCTTTTTAAACTTACTATGACTACACGTATTGAAAGTAATCATGTCATGGTTGTAAGAAATTTAATATGTTTTCAAAGTTATCATTATTTAATTGTTAGAAAAATAATCATTTTTCAGTCAACAATACTCAAATTTATAACTGCGATAAACATAAAAATGTTTACAGTAACTATAATATTGCTGATATTTAATAAAAATAATAATTATTTGTATACGACAACAATATATTGTTACAATAAACACAGTGTTGCAACCGTAACCATGCCCAGCCATAACTTTTCTCTGCGTGCGGGATATAATTGGCCAAAATAAATATCTCCTACGTATATATATTGGTTAGTGTTATTCTTTAAAAAGCAGTGTTGAGTGCTATCGAGCGCACCCACAGGTTGCGGACAGTGTAAAGTTCCGTATATATATGTGGCAGCTACCTTTTCTGTCGCGAGCAATTTAGCGGACCGGAGCGGAGGGTTTCAGTTTCATTTTCGGGCTGCGCTAGTTTCCATATAAATATAAAAAAAAGCTCTGGTTGTCAGGGCAAGTGTTAGGTGACATCAAATAACCCATTCGCATTTGTCTCAGGTAATTAGGTGACGACTGGTGTGATATAGTCACTGAAGCAGGGTTCCTTGGAATTCCCACCAATCGGGTTCGTGCTTGAACACTTATTCAGCGACCCACCTTTTTTAATTTAAGAATTTTCTGCCGAATATATACACAAAATTTACAGAAATAAGACAGAAAACACGTTGGCGATTTTTGGTTTTTGGACTAAGATTGGGTTCCGAAATGTGATAAAGTTCAGGGACATCGACAACACAATGGGATATATGAACTCCAAGTTTTTCCAAGTTAAATTTGAAATACTACAATATGGAATATCGATATTTCCAGTTAAAAACTCGTTAGGCAAATAAATTTCATTATGTTCCTACACGGAAAGAATTATTTAATTAATTTGGCTTAAACCAAGAAAATTTTGCATGATTCTCGTCCAAGCTAAAAATCACTTATTCTATATTTATTAGGGTGACAATGAAAAATCAACTTTGGATTTTTGATGATAAATGTGAAGATTATTTTGCCACTTGGTCTTAAACTTACTTGCTGAAAATTTGAGCCAATTCGGATAACTCTATCCCGTGCACGTTTGAGGTCAAAGTTCAAATGATAAAAAAAAATTTCCATACAAGCAAACAATTTTTTTTTCGATTTTTTTTTATTTTTATTTTTTAATATTAGTAAGCTTTATTAGCTTATTAACAAAAAAAAATTTCATTTAGATCGGACAATATTTTTAGTTTCAAAAGTGGCTCTGAAAAAAATTTTCAGGCTTGTTAGGGGCTTAAATTTTCAAATTTTTTTTTTTTTAGTTTTGACAAGCATACATTAAATATATTTTGTCGCTCCTAATAATAGGTTTTTTTAAACATTTTTTGTGACGTCGTAATTTTGTTTTTTAATAGGGCCAAAAACAAAATTTTTGCAGCTTTTGGCCCCAATTTAGAACAAAGCGATGTCGAAAAAAAATTTTTAAAAAAAATTTAAAAAACCTGGTATTAAGAGCAACAAAAAATCTTTAATGTGTGCTTATCAAAACTAAAAAAAAATTTTTTTTGAAAATTTTTTAGAATAAGCCCCTAACAAGCCTCAAATTTTTTTTCAGAGTCACTTTTGAAACTGAAAATCTTGTCCGATCGAAATGAAATTTTTTGTTGTTAAAAAGCTAATAAAGCTAACTAATATTAAAAAATAAAAAAAAATCGAAAAAAAAATTTTTTGCTTGTATGGAAATTTTTTTTTTATCATTTGAACTTTGACCACAAAGGTGCACGGGATAGAGTTATCCGATTTGGCTCAAATTTTCAGCAAGTAAGTTTTAGACCAAGTGGCAAAAGAATTGTTTAAAATTCTGGAAAAAAAAATTTTCCCATATGTTTCATTGTCACCCTAATATTTATATAAGAAAAAATTTCTAAATACGAACAAATTAAGTTAAAATCTAGAAATTATTTTTAGATTTTGGAAAATAATCGTCTTTCCGTATATAAACTAATGCAAATTAAAAAAAAAGCAAAACTCATAAGTTTCGTTAAAAAACCAAAAGAGTTATCATGAGTTTTATTATTTTAACGTTTTGTTTAATTTTTCGTGCGATTGTTTTTAGTGTGTTTTTGAGCTGCAATTTTCATTGTGTAACTCAGTCGAACTTTTCTATGTGTATTGGTGTAAATTCTAATTTCTGTTATTACAATTTTGGCATTTCCCACCCATTCCTCAAGCTATTTTTAAAAATATGCCCTCCTAAACGCATGTTGCTTCCCAAATGCAACCGTAAATATTTTGACAAAGTACGGCAACCTGCTGTTCCGCAGCAGATACGCAAAAAAACGCAACAAGCTCATTGTTTAAATTTGTTAATTTTGAAAAGTTTAAAATGACAATGCATTGGATTTGCTGTGTTGTAAAATTTAATTGCTGGACTTAAACACTGATTCGACGTTGCATCCATACGTTTTGGAACGAAGCCATACTGAAAAGACGCAAAAAGTATGACGAGTCTATAATTTTGAAATAATCGCAATTTTACAAAAATATCTTTTAGAAAAGTTCAAGTAGCAACAAAGTGGAATTAGTATAAGAGAATCCCTATATATTTTTTCATTCTATTTTGTATTATTGTTTTTTTTTTAATTTCTGTTTTTAAATTTTCAAAACTCCTGAAATCTGGCCACATTATTCTCCATACTTTACATCAACATTTTCGTCCAGGCCACTTTATTTCCCACCAACATTTTCTCCAAATATTCCCTTCAATTAAAATTTTTTGTAACCTACCTTTTGTTGAAGATTTTTTTGTTAAACGTTTCCTTAATAAAAACTTTGCAGCACCTTTACGACTACTGCGACTTGTGCCATCGTTGCTGGTATTCGTGGTTGTTGTGCTATCATCGCGTAAAGTTGAGCTTGTATCGCTAGTAGATTGTTGCTGCAAATGAAAAAAAAAGTAATAAAAATGGTTAGAAAAATTAAAAAAATATGTGTATATATGTATGTATGTATTTGTATAACAAAGCTCCAAGCCGTTTTTTTGTATAAAAAGTTAAAATAAAAATCACCCATTGTGCAGAAAAAGTATGTCTGTATTTCTTCCTGCTTTTTTTGCAAGATTTTTTCTGTCGCTTCAGTTTTTCAGTGCTCATTAAATGGAAAAGCATTAAAGAACCGAAAGATGTCAAATGAAATTTTAATGCAATACATAAAGTCAAAGTTTAAATGGTGTAAAATAAATGGTTTTTGTTTTGTATCGTTTCGATTTCTTCTTTTCATCTCTTAACGATTTTATTACATAAAATCTTAGACAAAGAGTTTGGTTTTATGTTGTTTCCCTGCACAATTTTACAATAAATGGAAAATCTTTTTAAACGATTTTTTTTTCTCGTATTGTAGTTGCTGTAAGTGGAAAGTGATAAAAGTTTTAACAATTGAAAAAGACAGTTTTTGTTTGAAAAGATTAAACAAAATTAAATCTTGCTCAGCATTTAATTGATGAGAAATGGTGATAAAAAAATTAGTAAAAGGAAAAAGCTTATACAGTGATAAAAACTTTTAAGTTGGTTATTTATTTTAGGACAACTGTTAAAAAAACCCTTTCATCAAATCAAACTCTTTTATTACGTACATTAATTATAAATCTACAAAATAAGATGAGAGGGCGAGAACTTAAAAAAAAATTGTAGTGGGGAATGTAAGCTCATTGTTTAATGTTGTTGTTTTTTTTTTTTTTTTGTTTAAGCTTTCTATTGTTACAAGTAATGCTTTTGCTTATAAGTTTTATTCGCTTAACAGTCTTGTTTGTTTAATATCTTTAGTTTTCCTTAAATGTTTGGATTAAGTTTCCTGATGATCTGGCCTAAGCAACCAGTGAAATGAGCATAGGAATAGTTTATCCCTTCAACAATAAATGCCAGTGTTTTTATCAAGAATACAAATTGGGAATTAAACACGACTAACAAAATCTTTTATATTAAATTTTGTATTGACACGAAAATAAGTTTCATAAAAAAAAACTTTAAAAAAAATTATAAAGTTGGTAAAAAGCTACATCCTAGTTATAGTTAAGGTGTCTTTTTTGTAATCCTTTATCCATTCCATTCTTCTTCTTAAGAGATTTATATTTAATTTTATCATAGCATAAATATATAATTTCCTCAAATGATATGTTGCGTATGCGTAGTTTATTCACTAACGTTCTTTTCCAGGTATTACTTGGGGGTCCGCGACGTCGGACTGCATTTCCTTCTGCCATTTGAACTTCTCCACAACTCTTTTTATTAATGAATACTTGCAGTCTCTAAGCTATATTGTTTGACATCAGCCAGGTATTGCTTCCGTAATGTGCATTCATATGAATTTTCTTTCAAACTATCACTAAAACTACTTATATTTAAAGCAGGAACATTCCAATGACTGCAACTGTCATATGCCAAAAACAAGTTGCATTAATTTGCAAAATTATTTTAATGTTACTATTTTTCGTTTGAAATCAATCTGCATTTGAAGTGCTTGGAAAATTAAAAAAACTATATACATACATATAAGTACTTGTAAAGGGTAGTGCAACCATAATGCACAATGTAAATATTGAGTCACACTTTTACGTCAAGTTTTTTGCCAAACTAATTTGAAATTTCTCTGTTTTAGTGTTTGACAAATTCAGCCATGGAGATGTACACAATTAAGCAGAGCGTTAAGATTGCTGGAACCTTTTACGAAAATGTTAAAATTTCAGAAAAACGGGTCAGTATTAAACGTGAAAACACCCAGTTCGTTCTGGCTGGCGGTGTCATAGGGCCGTACTTCTTCTTCAAAATTGAGATCGGCCAAGCACGGCTATCACGAGATGATAACTAACTTCTTGTGGCCAGGAATTGAGGATATGGACCTGGACCATATGTAGTTCCAACAGGATGGTGCCACTTGCCACACAGCCAACAAAACAATTGCTTTTTTGTGCGAAAAATTCAATGGCCATGTTATATCACGTCGCGTCGTGGCGATGTAAATCGGCCACCACTATCATATCATTGACACCGTTTTACTTCTTTCTTTGGGAATATTTAAAGGAAAAGTAAACATTTATAAGTCAAGAGCAATTTAAGAGCTAAAGAATGAGATAATTCGGCACATTAATAACATTGAACCTCAATTGAAAATATGGACCATCGGATCAAGGTATGCCACCGAAGCCGTGGCGAGCATTTGGCCGATATTATGCTGCACACATACCTTTTGTTTTACTTATAATTGACATCGTGCGTTTTAGTTGGACCACCCTTTTAAAGAAATCCTTAAATATTGCAAATGTCAAATGCATACGCGTCTTTGATGTTGATACAGTTTCAGTACACCGCTACTGATAGCTGCACATGTAGTGTAGTTTGAAGAAAGCTTGCAATACGTTCTTTAAAAATATAATAAAAAAAAAATTATTTATATACATATATGTATATAAATATGTATATATAATCGTACACAAAATGCATATGTATATAAAAACTGTTTGTGCATGCTGTTGCATAAAATTTCTTTATTTACAAACACATGATGACAACAGGCTACCGAATGTTAAAAAAAAACAGCTTATGGCTTTACAAAAAAAAAAAAAATTGCACGTACGCGTAGAATTTAAAAAGATTAAAATATATAGTTAAATAAAATAAGAGAATATGATAACAAAAAATCTCTCAAACATTTTTGCATATCAAAGACTCGTACACTTTTATAAGAAAAATATATTATAAACAGCAAAGAAACATTATTAAAACTTGTTAAATTTGTAAAAAAAAAAAAAAATAAATCCCAAAGAAACTTTTTTTAAAACTTTATTTTTAAAGAATGTGATTTTGTTTTCTATACAACATCAAAAAATAATACAAATGGAAACGGAAGTTATTCAAAGTTACTTCTAGTCTTAACTACGCAACAAAAGTTTTACTTTTTATGGCAGTACATTCATGCCTTGTTCAAGTATGAATACAACTGTACACACTTTCGTGCAAACTTACTCAAACTAACCCAGCAAAAAAAATTGCAAGCGCTTACCTTTATTTATTCTCCTCTACCTCCTTTGAAATGGTATATTTAAAACAGCTTTTGTTAAATATTTTACAAATTCAAATTTTACATAAAAAATGAAAATTTCT
Source organism: Pollenia labialis (assembly GCA_949318255.1). Taxonomy (NCBI): domain Eukaryota; kingdom Metazoa; phylum Arthropoda; class Insecta; order Diptera; family Polleniidae; genus Pollenia; species Pollenia labialis. The sequence goes on from OX439142.1 coordinate 117,888,340, forward strand.
CAATTACAAATGAAATTGGTTAACCTACTTTGCACGTACTTTCCATGAACCGACCCTAGGGATTTGTACTGATGGTACGAGGAAAGGTGAAATAGTGGGCGGAGTTTTCTTCATTTAGGAACTGAATGTGAAAGTATCCTTTCATCTGCCGGATGGATGCAGTGGCCTGCAGGCGGAGATCCCGGCTATAAGGCGGGCGGCAAATTGGCTAAGGTATAATCGCATAGCGGGGGATATACGTATATTTACTGATAGCAAAGCTGCCTTTGCTTCCCTAGCGGGTGACTTCCCGACATCTAGGTTAACTGTGATATATCCTCTGTAATTGAATGAGATTGCGAAGCATTCAAGGGTAACGTTAACGTTAAAATGGATACCGGGGCACACAAGCAAGAACCATTTTACTAAAATAAGGCTTAGTTCTAACTTATTTTTAGAAATGAAGTTGACATTCGGTTCGAAGTCCTTATGTCAACAAAAAAAAAGAAGCTCTTAGAAGACTTCTTTACTACTTCAATTTTGCGCTGGGAACTTTCTTACAAATAAATTCGCTATTTTGGTGTTTGTTTGCATGTATTCTACTCATACATTCAAAAATAGACGACGTATATGAATGAGTAAATACTCTGCACAATTTAATATGCGCATATAAACTAACAACAAAACACACAGTCACTGTCACAATCAAGTGCTTAAGTAGCTTTTACTTGTTCGGTAGCAGCAGTAATTTGCGCGCGTGGGTGTTTTTAAATACTGCATATGTGGAACTGATAGAGTGTTTCTGTCTGGGGAATTGGCAAAAAATTCCATTGTTTTTAATTCTCAGGGCTTTCTCGGGAGACCCGCATTAAATATAAAAAATTTAAAATTTTTTGTTTAAGAAGATATGGGAAAAATACTTTACCCCACTCGGTTTTTTTTTAAATAACAGGTTCATTCTGGGTGGGGAAACAACCTTTGGCAGATTCAGTAGCCATGTATGCGATTGGGGAACGAGGAAAAATCGTTGAGGGTTATTTTTCTAGTCAAAATTCAGTAATTCAAACTCAAAGAAAATTTCAAAATTTTTTTAACACCAGAAAGGAACCATCTCGTAATCAAGTAAGCAATCTAGTCGCTCGTTTTCCGTCATCGGTTTTTGTTGGTGACTCGTCTCGGAGTGAAAGACCTTTTGAAGCACGAATCCAAGATAATATCGAACTCGTTCAAGAGATCGTAATGCACGGCATTTTGATGACATCGACTTGTTTGTAGTTGGCACAGTAATTAAAAATTAATTACGCACAAATGATATAATTCGCTCTCTAAATTTTTTATGACGAATTATGTAATTTGGATCATGTATATTACGAATGACAGCGCGAATTACAAAAAAAACCACATATAAGGAATTTGAAATATAGACTCGTAAATCTGCCACTCAGCTTCAAATGTTCAGAACCAGAACTTCACTGCTAAAAATATTAAAAAAATTATTGCCGTTTCCGTGCTAGATACGAATGATACATGCAATTTTGCTTAGGATTTTGGGAAAAATTTACGGAATTATTAATGGATCGTGAGTTACTTGTGGATTACCTAGTATTTGTTATGGAATAATCACCCTTATTGTGTTTGGGGTATTTTAAAGGGTGAATAACTTAATTTATTTTTATAACAAAAAAAAAAAAGGAAACAAAAAACTTTAAAAGTGGAATTGTTGAGTTTTGTTATATGGACTTCCTTATTTTTTAAATAATTTTCTAAGTTTCATTGAAAACGTTATTTTTAAACATTATCAAATTTATTTTATAAAAATTTTTAATTTAATTAAATGCCAAATTTGTTATGGTTTGGAATAAAATTTGTATATATTGCTCCTGTAAAAATTTACCGATATTAAAAATCGCTATTACCCTGTGTACCAACTATCGATTTTATATGGAACTCTAGATTGATAAAATTTTTACAACTGGACAATTTAACAGGTAAGAGTGCTATATTCGGCTGTGCCGAATCTTATATACCCTTCACCATTGTGCGAGCAGAATACACAGCAATTAGACAAAAACTAAATAAAATTGGTAAATTTTTTTTTTTAAATAAGAGACAACCGATTTTGAACTTCGCTTTTCATAAGGGCCCAGAATATATATACTTTATAGGGTGTAGGTCAATATTGTAGAAATTACAGTTATATATACCTTTTTTACCTTCCGTGAAGGGTATAAAAAGAGTAATTTTCGGGAAATCAGGGGTCTAATCACCGCATTCGATACTTTCGTATCGAATAAACTACTGAATTTTTTTGCATACGATAGACACTGGCTTATCGAATGAAAACTCGATAAATGTAATGTCGAGTTACTCGATGTCGAATGCTATTATTTCAAATTCAATACATTTCATTCGATATCGAGTTTCAAGATACCAAAATAAATAATTTCGATGAATTTTACTCGATATCGTATGCAGTGAATAGACCGCAGTATTTCGGTTATAACTCATACAAATTTCCGACATTTTGGTATATAAGTCATATACATAGGACATATCACAGCCCTAAAATTTAGGTTTTTATAAAAATTTTGATGTTTTTTAGCCCATTTTTGGAGTATTTTGCTCATAAATTACCCATTGTCCAACCGATTTGATATTTTTATATACCGACGTGTTAAGGAAGAATTTTACCATTTACTTAAGTTATATTTATATATAAACATTTATATATACTTGTAAATATATATTTTAACAAAGTTAATTATAAAAAAGAGTAATTTTTGGGGATTCAGTATTTCGGTTATTACTCAGCCATTTTTTAACCGATTTGGCAGATTTATATACCGACGTGTTGAAGAAGAAATTTACCATTTACTTTAGTTATAAAACTTGGACTCGGGGAGATCTATGGTTCCCGAAAGTGGGTATTTAAAAAAAAAAAATTTAATTTTGGTCATAACTTTTTTGTATCTGAACCGATTTTCCCGAGTTTTTTATAAAATATGTTCTACTTAAAATTTCCGATATTTTGATATATAAGTCATATCCATAGGAGATATGGCAGCCCAAAAATTTAGGTTTTTATACAATTTTTAATTTTTTTTGTATGGGAGGTACCACGCCCACTTCTCCAATCCCGCCCACATTTTGTAGAATGGTGTGTATTAGCAACCTTAATGTGTGTACCTAATTTGGAAGCTTTGGCTTTTGCCGTTTCCCAGATATACAGCAAAAAGTAATAAAAATACAACAACCACAAGGGATTTTTCGAAAAAATTTGAGGTAGTCGTGGTTTTTTGCTCATAACCCAGCCACTTTTTAACCGATTTGACAAATTTATATACCGACGCGTTAAAGAAAAAATTTACCATTTACCTTAGCTATAAAGCTTGGACTCGGGGAGATCTAAAGTTCCCGAAAGTGGGTATTTAAAAAAAAAAAATTTAATTTTGGTCATAACTTTTTTGTATCTGAACCGATTTTCCCGAGTTTTTTATAAAATATGTTCTACTTAAAATTTCCGATATTTTGATATATAAGTCATATCCATAGGAGATATGGCAGCCCAAAAATTTAGGTTTTTATACAATTTTTAATTTTTTTGTATGGGAGGTACCACGCCCACTTCTCCAATCCCGCCCACATTTTGTAGAATGGTGTGTATTAGCAACCTTAATGTGTGCACCTAATTTGGAAACTTTGGCTTTTGCCGTTCCCCAGATATACAGCAAAAAGTAATAAAAATACAACAAACACAAGGGATTTTTGGAAAAAATTAGAGGTAGTCGTGGTTTTTTGGTCATATCTCAGCCATTTCTGGACCGATCTGGCTGAATTTCAATAGCAAAATTATAATAGGAATACCTGACATAAAGATAGCCCAACGAAGTCCCCATCATATCTGGGGGCTTCGGAAAACCCATTTCAACAGACAGACGGACAGACGGACAGACGGACAGACGGACAACCGGATTTGAACTTCGCTTTTCATAAGGACCCAGAATATATATACTTTATAGGGTGTAGGATCCATATTGTAGAAATTACAAACGGAATGACAAAGTTATATATACCCTTTCTACCTTCGGTGAAGGGTATAATAAAAATGAAGGGAGAGTTTTTAAATTCCCAAATGCCTTTTTAAAATTTTTCAAAAATAATAATATTTTGTTATGATTGTTTAAAGCAAAAATTCTCAGCCTCCTTCTTTCCCGGGAAATGAAAAAGTTTGAAAAGCCACCCAGTTACTATAAATACATTTATGTTCAAGTGTTAGTGTTTTTTATATTCCGAGAGATACATACATATGAATAAATTTAATATGAAATAAATGAATGAAAATAAAGTTAAACTTTGAGAAAAAAATCTTTTTTATAAAAGAAAAATGAAATAAAACAATGAATTTTGATTGAAGAAAATCCCAAAAATTCTGCTAGGGATAAACCACTATAACACCACTCAGTTAAACAATGAACAACCTTTGTTTCTTTTACCGCAATCAACAGCTGGGAAGATATGTTTTCTTTTTGTCTAAACATTTGGACATCAGTTTTAAACAGCATATCTCTGGTAAAATTTTAATCAAAATAATAACTTCCTTTTGAAATTGTGTCTCTTAAAATGTCAGATTATATGCAGAGCCTGCTATCGTTAAAATTTTAGGAGATTCCGTCAAACTTAGACTTTGTAGACGTAGACTTTGTGTAACATAAGACATGCCGGCGAAAGTTGCTTGCTAACCTCCCTTTGTTAAAAGACATAAAACAGGTTTATAAAAGGTTTATTTCTTAGAAAATCCGTTTAATAAACCAGTTTTATTTTTTTTTAGAACTTAGGCCGTAAGTTTACAACGTCTTAAACCCAGACACGCACATAGTAAGAATTTGCTTTTGCCACAAGGACTTTTTTCCAATGTGTTAATTGTTGTGTTGAAAATATTTTCTTTTATAAACCCCGTAACACCCACACAACCCACCAAATTACACAGACAATATGCGAACTTCATATCTGTGTATTGTTGTTTCTACTTTTATTGTTATTATTTGTATGATTTATAGCCAGACATTTTTGTATGTGTAGCGGAATGTATATATCTATGTAGTTGTGCTTAAACGCTTTATATGTTCAGCCATATTGCATGTTTGAATGCCTTTCATTTATTTAATTTTGGTAGTCACGCATAAGTCATAAATTAATACATACTCAACTCTTTATAACACCCATACACTCACAGAACATAATACACAGATACATTTATATTTTATTATGCAAAAATACTTATATATTTTATTCCAACACGTACGTTGCTGAGTTTAAAGTATACAATTTAATAGACTTGAATATAACTTGACAATACAAAAAAGAAAAACATTTAAATGCTACATTTGTATGCTAAAGGACCATTTAACAAGGAAATGAAATAATTTTTAAAGTAAATAAAATAATAAATCAATTAAAAAAGTGCCAAAAAGGTTTGTTAGCAAAACAGGGTAAAGAATTCATTTGAATGCAGTTGTCAGAAGTTTTCATTTTTATTAACGTGTTTTTGCATTCTAATAATATTCGTCATATAAATAGCGGTGTGCTGGAAATCGGAATCGTAAAACGCAAGCATTTTAAAAGCCGTTTTTCAATAAGATTTCTGTAATACAAGATAAATATTATACAAATATTTCTCTATTGAACAGAATTTTATAAGAAAAATTAGATTAAAAGTGTATTAAAAACTACTTCCAAATTCTGGCGTGTGACGTTTACGATTTCCAACACACCCCTGAAAGACTTCTATACGACAAAACGGAGCGCAAAACTCAACGCCAATGTCGAATATTATTGGCGTCAACGGAGCAATACGCTCTTTACTTTATTAGGAGCTTCTGAATTGGTGGCAAAAGATCAGAAGGAAACTTTATGGAAATATTTCATAATGACAATGATCGGCTTCATGTATACCCAGAGAAAAAGGATGTTTAAATCAAACAAACCTATATTTAGATAACATCTTAAACATATTCGGCCTTATTGTGGTTGTCGTTGTCGTATACGACTGTGTAATAGATTAAAGTAATACACAACATGTGTTCTTTAATCTACTACAAAAAACGACACGTTTGTTTACGAAAACGACAACCACAATAAGGCTGAATATGTTTCATTTAACCATATTATTGTCACCGACAACCATATAATGGCTGAATTAGTCCTCCATCAAGAATCCACAACCATTTTATGGTTGCCTACAAACATTTTATGGTTAAAAAAAATAAAACATGTTCAACACTTATAATAGCATGGTTGGTTTTCAACCAAAGCATGCTGCTCTTGGAAAAGAGGAAAATACTATTGTTAATTTTAAAACAAATTATTGTCATATTTAACCATAACATGTTTGTATGGTTGTGACTTCTTGATGGAGGAATAATTTAACCATTATATGATTGTAGGTGACTCTAATATGATTACATTAAACATAATATGTTTAAAATTTTCTTTAAAAATAGTTTTGTTGGAGGTGACCATATTTAAACATGTTTTTTCTCTGCGTGTAGGAAGACCAGTTAAAAACAAGTACTAAAGTATAGTGGGTCAAGCCTGACGATATGATAACCTAACCCCACAGTATTCAAAAGTCAAATTTCGAGTGTACCATTTGGGACCCATTGACAATCATGGACCCGCACATACAACATTATGTTATAACATTAAAGACTCATGTTAAAGTTCTTTGTGTCGAAGATTATTTAGACATATTCATCTATATGAGATTTTTCTCATTAAAGTGATTTTAGCAAGGGTTTTTTATGGAATATTTGGTTAATGTTGGACCTACCAGCGCAATCGTAAAGGTTATTGTTGCCAAGTTTTGTTATATTAGAAATGATGGCATTTAAAGCTATTTTCGGGATTAGTATTTGTATGGCATCTATGGTCTTATATGGACCGATTCCAACAAAACTTGGTTAGCTGATTTATATTGTGATAAAATAAGTTTGCACTAAATTTAATCTAACTAGCAACATAATAAGATGGTTTGTGGACACAAAGGCTCTATTGCCGAAAGAACCTTGAATGAGGGCTTGTGAAATATTAGACAGATTCTAACCATTTTTAATAGGCATGTTCTTTGTAACAATTAGAAACTATGCACCGCATTTCATTAAGTTATCTCAAAACTTTGCTTACAAGGTTTCCATGGGCAGCCGTATGGACGGACATCGTTAGATTGATGGTGGTTGTTCTCGAAACATGTAAGTTCAACCCGAGATCAACCCCTCGTTCAAGCAAGAATAATTATCATCAATACATTTTAAATGTTGTTAAACTTCTTCATTCATTAAAATATTTAAATGTTGCTTATTATTCTTATTCGCTTAACAGTTTTATTTGTATAACATTTTTGTTTTTCTAAAATCTTTCAATGAAGTTTCCTGATGATCTGGCCTAAGCAACCAGTTAAAAGCGCATATGAATAGCGCTTGTTTTTGTTATTATCAAGAATAAAAATTAGGAAGTATGCACTACAAACAGAATCTTTTTAATTATGAAAATTTAATCTGATTAAAAAAAAATTTATTTTTCACTTACATTTTTAAAAATCTTGCGAATTCTGTTTTGCTGTCGCATAAATTTTGCGATTTTTACATTTGCTTTCGTATTACAGAATACCGACTTGATACTTTTTCGCATTTTTAATGCGAATAAAAACGAACTTTGCAAAAATCGCAACACAAATCATCAATTGTTCGCTTTTATATTTTTTCGGTTCGCATCGCAATACAGAATAAGACAATGTTAAAGACAAAATAGTGGAAGTATGATTTACATAAATATTAATATTTTTACTAAAAAATTTGATTAGCTGTTATCATAGAAACATCATACTACCATATCGATAAATTTAATTATAATTTAGTTGAGATGAAAATGAAAGTTGTGGTTTAACTATTTATGATTTTAACGCAAATTGTAACCCTATTCATACCTCTGACAGTGTCTTTTATAAATATTAATTAAGATTTTTGCATTTTATATAAAAACGATACAAAAAAAAATACCAAAAGCCTGAGAACTCAACAACAAATTTTGAAATAAAACATCTGAATACATACATGCAATCCAATAATTTACAAATTGAAAAGTAAATGTCTGTAATTAAATTGCATTTTTTATTTATTCGCATTAAATTCAATAAGTTTAAATTTAATTCTGTCTCTGGCGTATGTGAATTTTTAATTGCATTTTATTAAATCTTAAAATAATCTAGTACGAGTACAAATAAAGTTTATTAAAAATGATTTATGCTCGTTTAATTTATTTTGCATACTCATGCAAAATGTAAATGAGCTTTCAAAGTTTTAAGGATTAAGTGTTAAAAACTAGTTAATTAATATTGTGTTTAACAACAGCGACAGGATAATAAATCCTTATTTTTAGTCTTTTAGTTGTAGGAAAAGGCAATTTGTTTGTCATTGTGTGAAATTAAAAGATAATTTATAATTTACACACATTAATGTGTCTAGTATGTGTGTAGTAAAAAGGAGGGAAAGTATTATTTAATTGAAAACTAATTTGCTAAAACTATTTATATAAATTATTGTAATAAAATTATTTGTTGATAAATTAAGGTCAACAGAGTGTTTCAAGCAACAAAAAAAAAACCGCTTTAAAACTCAGCCATTTTCTCCTATGTAGTATAGCCACTGTTCGCTTTACAATAGAGAAGAAAATTCTTGCGCCCGGCCGAAGGCCGTCTATATAGAAACGCTTAAGTTAGCGAAGCCAGTGTTTGTTATGACATTGAGGATAAAATCCTTGCACCCGGCCGAAGGCCCAACCATGCTATCGATCATGCTATTTTTAAAACCAGAACTGTATAAATATTTGGAATATTAAAATTCCTGGTTATAAAATTTGCAGGGACCGTAACATTAATTGCTTTGTTCACAAAAGTCAGATGATAACAGGGGCCCAATTCTGGCAGTCGTGATCGAGTGATTTCTCGATTCGAAAGCAATTTTATTTCAGTCGATACTGAACGAATCGAAATTATTTTTCTTGTATTCTGAAACTCAAATTAATTCTTTATAACACTGAAAAAATAATTCCGATTCGTTCAGTATTGACTGAAATACTTAGATATTAAATTGCTTTCGAAACGAGAAAATAGTCGATCACGACTGCCAGAATCAGGCCCCAGTTTTTTTATAATTTTTAATTTTTTCGAGCAAACATAAAAGTTATGCTCTAAAGAAATGTACATGTTATTATAATTGAGTTGGCATTAAATAATTATTTTAATGTGCAGAAGAAATCCCAATGGTGATTACACATTTAAATAAATATTAAAAGTCAACCAAATAATTATAACCAGCGCTTAAAAAACTGTAGTCAAAGTAGAAAAACTACAATTTCTTTCACTTCTTCATTTGTTATTAGCCTAAAAAAACTGTTGCTTTTACTTCTGATTCATAATATGTAAACAGTCGCTGCCAAACCAATTCAAAAAGCGAAAGGTTGTACACAAATGTTCGTTTTTTGTTGGACAGTTTTTGGTTTATACTGCATTTTTTTAGTCCCTGATTTTAATAGTAAATTTCATTAGAGAATAACTTTTATTTTTGCTGGAAAAGATAAAAATCAAAAAATAACTATTTTTTTTGATCGAAAAAATAAAAATCAAAAAATTTTATCATAGAAAAGTTTATAAGGATCAATATGGTATATTTGAATCAGTTTTTCAACATTTACTTAAATGTGCTTTTTGGTATAATATTTCAAAAAAAACTGTTATTTCCGGTCCCTGGAAATTTGGGATTTTAAGTTTCGGGCATATGAACACAACCCAAATTTTTTATGTAACTTTCTTTGTATTTTTTTTTTTAATTTTAACATTTCTGGGGTAAAAATCCATTAATAATGTAGAGTTAATTTTTCAAAATGAAGGATTACTTTGAATTTAGGGTAATATTTGATTTTATTTTAGGGAAACTTGAATTTTTTTTTTCGGCAGTTGTTCTTTCAAAAAAAAGGGGCCATAATGCATTATGAAAAACATCCACAAATTTGGGGCCATATTTCACAGCTTATAATTGGATTTCTGCCGCCGATTTGAAAGAGATCACTGTACACATTTTTAAAAACATAAGGCGGTTATGCATCTCAGGTTGAGAGGTTGTTCACAACCCTTAATTGTGAAACTTTCAAATGAATGATTATGAATCGCTTTAAATCTTGTAACAATGAAAGTCTTAAAATGTGAAACCACAAAAATGTCTCATCATTCATCCAATTTCGTAATTACATTAATATAAATCAGGTTTAAAAATGTGGACACCATCAAATTGCTTTTATGAACATTAATAATGCATAATTTCCAAAGTTGAAAATGGTTTTTACATTCTTGATTTTAACTTCGAATTCGGGCTATCAGTAATACCGAGAACGTGCTTTGTTGTTTTTGATCATAATTTTGTCTCAAGTTCGCAGACTTGTTTTAACGTATAAAATGTCTTTTTTAAAAAAAAAAAACAAATCAAAAAAAATTGTAGATTGCCACATTTATAACGAATGCATTTCCATTTAAAATATCTCAATATGCTTAACAAGAAACAGAAAAATATGTTGTTTGTGTTATTTAGGATTTGTTTAGACATTAACAGAATTAATATTTTGTTCCAAAATGTTTGTTATTGTCTTTAAATCTGAGTGTCAAATTCAAATTTATGAAAATATCGTAAAAGCCTTTAAGAGAATGAATATGAAAGATAGTTGAAATAATCGGCGTTGAGCGGATAAATACATGAGTTTCAAGTCACATGCGATATGTTAATCGTCAATTTTGTTTAAGCATATGCTAAAGTTAATTGTTTTGTTTTCTTTGCAAAGTACTGGTCGAATAATTAAAACATATGTTTTAAGCGGCTCATACACTTACAATAAAATTGTTCAGTTTTACGTATTGTACAATTATATCGCCAATGTGTATGTGATATACGATGATGGCACAATATATTGGCAACAATCAAAATACTTTTGATTTTTATTTCACAACGAAAATAAAGTGAAATGTGTTGGAACATTGTACAATGCTGTTTATGTTATTTCTATAGGTTATGTTCACCTTTTTATTGAATGAATAAAAACATAGTGCGACTTATTGCATAATATAGGACAAAATGGAAATAATACGGCGAATATAAGATACAATAATATTGCAAAAAAAAATTATTTGCAAGGAAAATATCGGACTACGAACTCCAGCTTCAATAAAATTTTTTAGTTGTTTACAAAATATGATATTCATTCATTATTTTGGCCTTATTTGAGTCAAATTCTCATATACATATTCACTTCTAAATGTCCAGCATACATTTTTTCCCCAGTTAAATCACAAGCAAATCACCAATTTGAAAAAAAAATGTTAAACCATCAATTTGTATTAAGCCATTTTTGTTTTTAAATTTTTTATTTTCTACTAAAATTTATTAAAAATATTATGAGTTTAAGATTTTTCTTTGACGTGCTAAAGTCCCAATTTTTATTTTTAATAAATACACTGAAATGTATTGTTGAGGGAAAGTTCGTTTGCTCGTGTTATTTTTTAGTGTAGAAAATTAACTTTGAAGTGCATTGAAAACACAACTGGCAAATTTTTGATTTTCTTGCGAAAACAACAAAGCAAATTGTTTTTCAATTTGTTTTCTTCTTAACCCACTTACAACTAAAATTAGGGTTGAGAGAATTCCAACCAATTATAGTGGGGAATGTAAGAGAAGATAAACTCACTGTTTATTGTTAGTATTTTGTTTGAGCTTTGATATCGTTGAAAATAAAACTTTAGTGTTTGGAATTCTAATTCACTCTACAGTTTTATTTTGGCGAATATCTTGCTAAAGCATCTCTGTTTAGCTTCTTTTAAGAAATTACTCGAAATTACTTAAAACCTAATCTAATTGTCAAAAATTCGACATATAATTTTAATAGAATCTGGCAATTTATTTCTAATGGTGTGTAACACTTATTATTTAAAATTTTCATATTAATCGAATGTGTATTCTACCTTAAATATTTTCCAGGAATCTAATAGTTGTATAAATTTTCTTTATAATTTACTTCAGTGCTAGCCAAAGGATAGCTTAACTTAGCCTCGTAACAGAAATATACAAAAAAAAAATTATTTTAGTGCATAGGAAATATTCCTGGAAAATATTGAAGGAATTTCATGTTAAATCGACCAAGAGTGGAACCCCACCCCTTTCGATTTTAATGAAATTTGGTGAAAAGGTTCCTCTTATCCTATAAGGAACATATACAAACAAAAAAAATATTATAGCATTTTTTTCTTTTTAGGATATGATTTTTTATCTTTCGCAACCTTTAAAAAAATAATCTTAAAATGGAATTTGAATATTGTAGTTTTGAGCAATAAGTACACTGTGCTAGTTTAAAAAAACAAACAAGCAAACAAGCACTTGGCATTTTAACCTAATTGGGACACGCTGAATCCAGTGGTGCTTAGCTCTTCTTTTCGAGATATACCGTTATTTCGAAAATGTAGGTTTATTGAAATTATTTAAAAACCGAAATTTCGCAATAAAAAATAAAAAAGTTACCTGAAAATATTATTTTGGTAATTTCATACAATTGACCCATCTAGGAGCCTCCTATGCATGCAGGGGACAAATTAAAAAATTTATTAAACCGCCATATTTGTATGGTACAGCGCGTAGGATGCTCCTAGATGGGGCAAATGTATGACCACAAATTATCAAAATATTATTTTCAGTGAACTTTTCCTAAAAAAACGCTAATTTGGGACCTTAAAGTTCTTTTCACATTCGTGAAATTAATTGATGCAATTTAGGCTAATATGAATAAGCCCAAAGAAAATGAGAGGACATTTGAATAAATAACGCATAAAGAGGTTTGAACAATTTTGTAAAAAATTTTACAAAAAGCCCATTTAATTCTATTCGTTAAGAGTTGTTTTTAGATTTTGTTGATAACTCTTCAATCGAACTAGTTTATAAAAAGTCTGACCACGGATTTTAATACTGTTAATTGAAATATTTGCCTCTAACCACTAAAAGATACAAGCAACAATATTTGTTTTTTAACCGTATTGATTGAAAACTTTGCCTAAAAGCAGCAAGGGAAAATTGTATACTTAAAATTTTAAAAAACATATTTCCAAATAGTAAATAGTCTAAGAAAATTAAAGGGACTTTATTTAAACTACGGCAATTTTAGTACAGATCATGTGGGAAAGAAAATTTATATTAAACCATTATTTTAATTTTAAACTTTAATTGTTGTAGAAAACTTTAAAATGTAAAAGAAATTTTTAAATTAATTATATTAATACACTAAGGCCCGTTTTCAAAACGTACCGATAGCTAAAAGTAGGCTTTAACCGGCCTTATAAAAAGTGTTCTGTTATTAAAACTTTACTTTAACCTAAAGTTAACGATAAAGTAAATTAAGGTTTATCCTATCTGGTAGGTGAAAGCAAAGTGGTAATAATGAAAGACTTTTTATACGGTCGACAAAATCCTACCTTTAACCATCGGTAAGTTGTGAAAACAGGCCTAAATCTTACAACCATTAAAAAAAGCCTTAACAATTTCCAATTTTCCATAAAATCTCAAACAATTAACCGCATGAAATTAATTATCAAAGCCACTTGGCGACGTAATGGCTTAAACTTTTTTTTTTTTTTTTTTGTTTATTTCATTCAACATAGTTTGTGCATGTTTCATTTCCAGCTATAAAATGGTCACAAAACAATGATTTAGAAACGACTGCAATCAGCTAATAGAAATAAAATTTTTTTTAACCCCAATTGAAACTAAAATTGTGGTTTTTATTAAATTGCATGAACGCCCAACAACCAGCAACCAACATTCAGCATGTATACACGTTATATACATACAAATGCAACAACAACTACACTGACAACTGGAAAACGCTAATTGCTTAAAAATGGTTGAATATAACAACAAAGTTAAATACACAAACAGAAACATCAATATTATAGAAAATAGTCATACAAACACACGGATAGTTAATCATTGATTATAATTAGCAAAATATAAACAAAACTAACACAACAAAATTGAAATAAAAACCACAAAATGCAACAACAAATCTCCATACATATAAAAATAAAAGTAGTAATAACAAAAATAATAAAAAATAAAACAACAAAACAATAATTTCCTTTAACAAATGAAAAACCACTAATGCTTCTACTAATTACAATTTTCAATGAACACACCGTCACCTACACTTTTAAATAGAAATTATATACACACATGCACATACGTACCTTTGTATATGTATGTATATGTGTACATATATGAGTATTATTCACAATTTGAATGTTGCACACTTTTATAAGTTGATATTTAGTTTTGGTTTATGCTTCACTTTAAAATGCATATGTGTGCCTCATGCATCAGTGTTTGTGTCTTTATGGGGAAAATTTAGTTTGAAATTAAAACAAAACAATCACTACAGTCGATACTAATATATTTTCCAGAATAACTCTACACAGAAACATAATAGTATTATTTAAAAAAAACCACAAAAGCCATAAAAAAAACTGTTTAAGTGCAACAGAATATTATAATAGGGGAAAATTATTGGTGAAGGGAAACAGTTATTGCCGTATATACAAAGAGGCTAATTTTTATACATGTTCATGTGTCAGAAATTTCGGCGCAGACCATAATTAAAAAAAGGCATTCCATTTAGAAATTATTTTCTCTGTGTTAAGAAAATATGATTCTTTGTAAATTATTCTGAATAAATAAATCATGAAAATACGAATGACTAAAGTCGTAAACAACAAAAAAAGTACAAATGAAGTATTAAATGCCAACTCTTGGGATACTAAGCGCGTAAAGTCATATAAAAAATTGTTTTAAGCCTCGTAAAGCGGTGTAATTAAACAAAGGTGGTATGGGTTCAATTGTTCCTTTATACACTTACTTAAGTTTCTTTTAATAAAAAAGTATTTATTTTTACGCTAAATTTAAGTGTTTAGTGAAGAAGAGAATTTTGTATTTAAAACATAAATCTGTTTTAATATCAATCCTGAAAATTTGCCAAAACACTCTATCAAACATTTTCATTGTTAAACAAAATATCCAGTTCTTGGTCATTCTCGTTTTTATTCGTTAAATCAAATTCTCAGCCATGTATTGAAAATCTAAATTGTGTGAAATTGAAATCAAACTAACTTCGAAAACTATTCTGTGTTTAAAGTTTATGAAAATATATCGCATACCTTGTGGACCACTTACTTTTACTAGAAATATGTACTTTTGAATTTAAGAAAACATACGTTAGTTTTTAATAAAGTTGAATTAAAAGTATCCAACGATTTCAATTTCACGTGATTTTGATTGCCAGAACATGGACGTCTGTGTTACATGTTTTTCTTTTTAGAACTAGTGAGCAAGATATTGATCAAGCTACGCTATCTATCTTCTTTGATACTATATTAAATATAATACCGTGTTCAGATATACCTTTTTTGTTAACTCAATATTGGGTTTATTGACATAATTATCTTTCTGCTCACATATGCACAATTAAGCTCACTCAATTTAAATAACTACTGCATACAACATTCAACGTAAACAAAAATGTATATGTATAAGCAAAATGTAAACAACTTTGACAACTTTAAGGAATAAACCCTGGCTTTTGCACAGACCTAATGGATGGGTATTTGTTTTGTTGTCGTTGCCAAATGTCAAAACACTTTGTTTAGTAAGTTGTGTTTTGCTCACTAAACACACTTGTGACAGGGTTGCATTTTATTTTTACTCAATATTTATAACAATTTCGTATTAATTGAGCAATAACTTAATTGCAATTTTATATGGACAATTGAGCTCAATAATGTCATTTATTGCGTAAAACGCAATTAAGGTACATATCTGAACACGGTATTAGGCTGTTGCATGTATTTGGCATTTTATTTATTAAATATATTCATTACACAACTAGTCCTCTCAACCGCATCGGTTGTTTACGAATATATAAATAGATTGAAAATAGCGTCTTTATAATTATAAACCTCGATCTAAAACTTATCCATTCTTTCAATCATCTGTACGTTTTTAAACATTTTAAGACATTTTTGACAATCGGTTTCGCTAGAAAAACCAAAAATGTCTCATTCCGAACGGAATGTAAAACGGACAGAAAATGCTAAATGAAAATAAAAAAAATGGGTCGAATTTATGCGTGCCTTAGTTAAGGGCTAAAATAATTTTCGCTTTGAATATTTCCTTAAGCTATAAAGGACTAAAATTGGCATCACTGAACAAATTAACTTTTATTCTCACACCAATTTCTTAGAAATAATTCCACGGAATTTGCCCGAGACAACTTTTTAAACATTTTGAGTTATATATATGGAGCAATCCAAGTCAAATCGGACAGCACATTTTATATCGAAATTTTTTTTTTTTAATCTAAAAAAATCAGAAACAAGTAGTTATTTGAATCCCACAACCAAATGGTTCTTTAAATTTGTGGAAGCAAAACATAGTTTAATAAAAAAGAGTTCAAGAAAATCGAAGAGTGTAAACACTGAAAAAATATATCTAAAATATTAACTCAAGCCCAGTGTGCAAATTTTTTTTCTACTTTTTATTGGACAGTAGAGAAAATAACAAAAAAAAATATTCTATTTTAAAAAGTAATGCCTATTTATTTGAAGATTGTTTTCTTATAACGCGATTTTTTTAATATTCGATATCTCTAAAAATAATCTAAAAATTTGCTGAAATGTACTTTTGAAAAGGAAAATCTACACTGTAAAAAATTTTTCTCTAAACTGTGCGATTTGACTTGGATGCCCTGTATATATATTTTTCTAATTGAAGAATTTCGGTTTTGTCAGGTCATTTCTCTAATTTTATTCCTTTTAGACAATTAATTTTTTGTTTGTATATATCAAACATAAAAACTTTAAAAGTAAATTCCATTTTATAATTATGATATAATTTACTTGAAAACTTATTAAAATATCTGACAAAGCTAAATCCTTACACATGTATGTTGATGAAAAACATTTAAAAAGTAAAAAATATATTTTTTTGCATAACTCACAGCACGATGGGTCAGCACAACGTATGAGCAATTTTTAATTATAGTCTCTTAAATAAACCTCATACGTACATACATATATTTTAATATACGAGTCCATACGAGTATTTCACATTATTAAAGTGCTTGTATTTAAAAACATTTTTTTTCTTCTTATTTATTATAAATGTTAAAAAACGTAAATTTATATAATTTCATAAAATAACCATATGTACATGCAAAAAATAATCACAACCAAAAAAATTAATATAATTTTCTCATGCCACAAAACATTTCTATGGTTATGGCATGCCAAAAACACACACACTCCCATTCACAAATTAATACACATATAGAGACACATGACAGTTGTCTTTTTCATGTTTCTGTTTAATGCGGTTGGAAACTTTACTGTTTGAGTACGATGGGATTGTGTGTATCTGTGTTTGAGAAGGCAGCTAAAGAAGAAAAATAAAAAATGCTCATATTAGTACACACACAACAAGTATGACAAATGCATAAAAACAAAATCTTATATTTTGCTTATCCTGTGATAAGCCAAATGAGACAAATTGTTTAGTAAAATATGTTTGACGGAGGGCAGATATGAATCAAACTAGAAAAGATATATAAATCTTTTTTAGGTGTTTTTTAGAATAAAATGTCAATAAGACTGAAGATTATCTGTCCAGAAGTTTTATTTTCAATTCGTGACATGATAAGTTAGATCAGTCCTTAACATATTCAACTATGTATGTACTTAAAATGCTAAATTTATTTATGATTAGGGATATAATACGTAGTAATAGAGTTTTCCGGGATTTCCGTTGCGGGATTTCCCAGTAAATTAAATTTTTGTAATTCCTTTTAAAAATATTTAATTTTTTCTTATAAAAGCAAATTTATTGGCCAATTGTAAACAAACATTTGATTTCATATACAGTATGTGCCTAATGTAATTTGTTACTTAAAAATTTATCGAGTTCGGAAATATTATAAAAGCAAAGATTACGAGGTATTCAATTTCCATACATTAATTAAGGAACCTGAAGTTAAATCAAACAAATTTTCAATTTTCAATTTGGGATCATATTTCCGAATATTCTTCAAACATCATTTAGAATTGGTCGAAATTTGTTGAAGATATAGTAAATGAGGTAAATGATTTGTGGGTACTTTTTGATAAGATGTAAAGCTGAAAATGCTATCGATTGTGATTAAGAATTATGGTATTTTTATGAGAAAAGGGGGATGTTTTTAAGTCCACTGTTTTAAGAACTTTTTATTCTACATAACTGTCAGATTTCATTATGATATCTTTCATCAAACTCGAACTTAAAAATAATTTGCTTTACTCATATTGAAAGCTCTTTCATTCATTTACACCATAGAAATAACAACTTTAATGTTTGACATTCTATGAATCTGACATGGATAGAGACATTACAATGAAATTCTGCAGTTATGTAGACCGAAAAGATCTTAAACATTCCAATTTTTGATTAAGAAGTACTCCAATTCGATGCCCGTACTGTTGAAATTGAATAAAAATATAGTTATTTTACGAATAATTTTATTTTTTAACATTTATGTTTGTTATTCAAAAAACAAACTACCAAAAAATAATGGTTTTCCGTATTTATTTTGTTATGTAGTTTGATTTTTGTCGGTTAAAATATATTTTTTTAAAAACTACTCAATTTTAAGGAATATGCTGTTCAATAAATAAAAAAAAAATAGAAATAAATGTAAAAATCGTTTGTTTTAAATGAAAGGTAAATGATCTGTTTTTTAAATGAATTTTAAGTTGTTTAAAATGAATTTTCGTTTGAATTAAACTACATAATATTTTGAGTGTATAATTTTTTACTTAAATTAATTTTTTTGTCTTTGTTGCAAGTAATTCTACTTAAATAAAAAAAGAAAGGCGCGCCTAGGCGGGTCCAAACAGGTAAAAAAGTGTATATGGGCTTAAAAAGGTTACTTTCACCTTCCTAAAGCAAGTAAAATCTCTTTATCTACTTACGACCTTCAAAAATTCTATTGTTCTGAATTTCAATTTGACTAAAATATAGACCCTGGAAAAACATTTATTAACACAGCAGGCATAGTCGGTACATGTTTACAGCATACCATTGTTTAAGGCCTGCTTTCCAACCAATACAAAAAACGTTAAACCCGCTATTGATAACAGTTTGATAAACAAACATAATCCACCCGAATAAGAACTCGAAATATCTTTAAAAAAGCAACCCTAAAAAGCCGTTTTATCCGAATATCTCTAAAGGCAAAGGAGAAAACCTGTAGGTCAGCTTAAGTTAATTATTTTGCTTATTTTGCAATCCATAAATATATTTTTGGTGAATATTTTAAAAGTTTGAATATCTCAGGTTACCAATTTTAGAGGTCAACATGTTACTCTCCCGAATTTCCATGGACTCGTGTTCTTTCAAATCAACTCAAAAGCATCCCACCTATGACAGTTTCAAATTTCATTTAATTATGTTCAGCCGATCAAAAGTTGGATAATTATTTTTTCAAAACAACACTTTCCTAAACCATTCTGTTACGTTTAAGTCATATAAACAGGTTAAAAAAGAGCAAAAAAAATATTGCGAGTTATTTAATTCGAATGAAAAAAGTGTTGTACAAGCAGTTGCAAAAGCATGTATGGGGTCAAAGAGGATACATTTAACTAGTGTTTTGCTGGTAGTAAAATTTCTTCAGCCCCTTTTGACTCTAACAACTTATATTCCTCTGAAATTCTGATTTAACTAAAATATAGAACCTGGAAAACATTGAATAACACCTCAGGTCTTAAAGACAGCGAGAAATCATAATTTAATTCTGGTAAAATTTAAAACAAATTAAATTTTTTCCAAAATAACATAAAAACAGCATGCCACACCCACAACTTCCATTTTTTTAATTTAGTTTTTTTGGATCTCTTTGTTCTTATATGTTTTCTAGCGAATGGCATTAAAAAATTTGGGAGCGACGGTAACAAAAAATAGGACTCTTGGCCGATGAAAATAAATGTTCAGCCACTGTTAGGTGGAGTAAATTATGCTCAAAAAAAAACATTCTGTTCTTGTCCAGCCATGGTGGATTCGGCATAGTCGAATACAGAAATAAAGAAGAAACAAACACGTTATAAGTCCAAACAGGTCATAATAAATTTGATCAAACTTTCCCTGTGTACGATTTAATTGAACACTTTTGTATTACCAAAAATATTTAAAAAAATTTATTTGTTAATATACCAAACAGCAAGAATTTCAAATTCTTATTCGCTTTCCTGGGAATTAAAAAAATTTCAGGAAAGAACCCTAATAAGCAAAACCATAGTATAGTATTTCTTCTCTTCTCATACACATTTGTACTTTGAGATTCGAAGCCACAAACACATACTGTTACAATATGGTCTTATTCATATTTGTATATCTCATAGATTGACGTTTATTTGTGGTTAGATTTAAGTATAACTTTTATATTTTTTGTCTTTCTTTCCACATATTTTATACTACATTTATTTATTTATTTATTTTTTTGCCACAAAAAAAACACAGCTGTTGCTTTTACATGCTTAAGGAGTGGGTAAATTTAAAATGTTCCAACATGATAAAATAATATGTTTTATAAATTGCATGGAATCAAACACATGAGAACATTTTGTTCTTCTAGTCTTTTGAAAGGACATATTTCTGTATTGACGTATTGAAAGTTAAAAGTATGACAAATTTATAAATAAATAAGCAGCAGCAACGAGAAAAATTTGTATGTGTTTTACAAAACTGGTGCAAAAAAACCTTTATAAATAGCAATTTTATTGTTAAATCCATTTTGTCATGTTTTTTGGGTCAAATAAATATCAGTTTTTCTCTATTTTGATTTATCTTTTGAAATGGATGTAATGGATTGATTTAGAATAAACACAAATTTATATTCAATATGACAACTGCAATTATGTTTTATGAACAGATATTTTGTTATAAATCTGTATGAATTATTAGACAATAATGAAGACAATAAGAGCTTTTGAAAAGTTGAATAGCAGATAACCAATTTTATATTCAAATAAATAGTAATAAATTTTTCTTAAGTTGTATTTTTATTCGACCTTTAAAATTCAATATTAAGTTAAAAGGCTTTATTTGTTTCCGATATTTCGATATTCTTTGAATATCATCATCAGGCAATGTCTTATTAAAATTTACATTAACCACAATAAAGGAGTAATAGCTCCTCACGTTTCAGCATCTAAAGCTTTACTGTATAGTATACTGCATACTGTAAACTGTATAGAATACTATAGATAATAATTAATATTTTATAGAAGTGGCAACAAATGATAGAGATCTAAAGGCTACGATGTTACTGAAAGAGATCGTGACTTAAAGCAGACAGTACGGAGCAGGGCTGTCAGATATGGCGATTTCTCGCCAAACGTGGCGATATTGAAATGTGTTTGGCGGCGGGATTTTCCATTTGGCGACTGGCGACTTTTATGGCGATTTTTGATATAACTGGCGATTTACTTGGCTATTTTTACCATTTATATCCACCCTTATTGTGTTTGGAGTATTTTAAATACGCCTACGACTGTTTGGTAAAAGATTAAAGAGAACGTGAACTTATTTCCTTCAATCTATTACCAAACAGTCATACAGTTAAATAAGCCAAACACAATAAGGGTGATTATTTCAGAAATTTTTTAACAGTTTGTCATTTTGTGTTATCATTAATAATATAAAAAAACCTTGCAACTTTTTGTCACATGATTTTTGTTTTGTTATCATTTGAAGTGAATTTTATATTCAGTCACTATTTAATTTTAATATTTCAAAAATCGGTGAGGCTGAAGTAAACGATCTTATAGACCTGTGTTCTTAATTTTTGTTTTTTAACCGAATATATGATCTTCATTTAATGTTATTCAAAAAAAAGAGAAACAAAACTAAATTTACTTTTTGTATTTTTTTTTTTTAGTTTTTGACGATTTTTGGCTGCAAAATTATACTTGCTTTTTTTGTATGCAAAATTTAATTTAAAAAAAAAGAAAAATAAATTTGGTAAAAAAAATTGTTACAAAAACTGAACAAAATTGAGGTTTGGATATTTTTGGCGATTTCTGACATCAGCTTTGGCGTTGGAGCTCAAAAAAATCTGACAACCCTGGTACGGAGGCGTTTAACGTTCACCGGTTACAACAAGCTCTTAAATAATAAATTTCATAAGTAGCTATTTATACAGATATAGCGAACTACGTTTTGAAGCAACGAAACAAGAAACACAGAGCTTAGTTTTTAGTATTTAATATCAAACAAACCAAAACATGGTAATGGCTACTGAACAACACCCTTGTACTGACAACTTTTTACCGTCATTATTTTTACTAAAGGCTAGTTAACACGGTAGTACAATGCATTATGACTTTGCAAAAAATGATGTAGAATGAGAAAAATCTTATTATGTTAATGCAAAATGTATTGAGTAAGATAGAGACTACAAATACAAAATGTGACAAGCGGTCGGTAAATGTTTTTTTTTTCTAAGATATTTTAAAAACGTATGTATTCTCATTACACCAGAGGTGTATTTTAACAGCATATATTGAAGGTAGTAACATTTTTATACAATTAAAAAAACAACTTAAATCAACTCAGGCAATTGTCAGGTTGTTTTTGTAAAAATTGTAAAACTATATTCAACTGCTTTATTGTTATTATTTTGATTTTACTTATACCATCCGTGTAAACATGAAATATACTTACAACTGACTTTTAATATTTTTTTTTAACACGCGGAGAATTTGATATTATTTTGATTCTACAAAGTCGTAATACATTGTATTACCATGTAAACTAGCCTTTAGTAGGTGGGTCATAGGTAACGTAATGATTATATTACTGAATAAATTTTGTATAGCTTCGTTTTAATTTTTGAATTAACTTAAAAAACTAAAAAAAATATAATGTAAAGACATTTATTGTACTTTCATCAGTCATATGCTTTAAGGAGAGCGCCTTGCATTCATAATTCCAAATTGCTTTTATTTCGTATGAATGGTCAAATAAATGTGCATGTGCGTTTAAATTTGTTTTGCTTAGTATGGAAACAATGTTGACAAGTTGAAAAAGAGCAGAATCGAAAGGGTTAAGATTTAAATGAGATTTGTTTGTCTTTAAGTGATTTTAGGAAGGGGGTTTATATGCGACGCATAGTCAATACAGGACCTACCAGTACATAGTTGCTACTATAAAAGTTTTCAAGCCCAAATTCCAAATAGATATAAAAGAAAGATTTTTTCCCCTAATTTTTTGTTGCAAATTTTTGAAAACCAAAAAGTTAAAAACAGATTGCTGCATATGACCATCTTGGCAACTTTAAAAAAGAATTGAAAAAAATTAGGCAGCAAGAGATGAAGCGTTTAAACCAGACTTCTGCAGAACAATTGCTACCAACAGATCCA
This sequence comes from Pollenia labialis, assembly GCA_949318255.1. NCBI lineage: Eukaryota > Metazoa > Arthropoda > Insecta > Diptera > Polleniidae > Pollenia > Pollenia labialis. The sequence goes on from OX439142.1 coordinate 117,911,894, forward strand.
GCAAACACGAAGTCAAACACTATATAAACTATGACTTTATCATTTAAAATCAAACACAAGATAAGTTTTTTGACAATATGATCCAGGTACTTAAAAAACTCTATTTTTGTGTTAGGCGCTCAAGGTTTAGGCCCTAATTTTGTAAAACACAACGCACGCCAAAGTATTATATTGAAAGCAAAAACAAATTCATAAATATTTTGTAATTTTGTTGTTGCTGTGTACAGAATTTTATTTACCGTTTTTAAATTTTCAAAGCCACAAGCAATGAGGCGTTTGAAATCTTAAAAACCAATGTGAATTTCTGTTAAGGCAACAACAAAATTACAAAATATTTATGAATTTGTTTTTGCTTTCAATGTATTTTTTGTCGTTGCGATGTGTTTTACAAAATTAGGGAATTAATTTTTAATGAACTCCTGAGGTTACCCTAGAGAACAATCAGATTCAAAAGCCTTATTTCGAACAATTTTAATAGTCAATTTTTTTTTTTACCGCTTCAAGAAGTAATCAGATCTGTCACAGAAATCAAATCCGAACGAAAGTGATTTCGAAATCACTTCAACTTCCGATCGGAAATAATTTCTGTGATAGGCCTGAATATTCCAAAAAAAAATTCTATTTGTCGTTTTTTTAGCGCCTGGCATCGCTTGTTTTCGCCTGCTTTTACCGAAAATTTTATCTTAAAACAATAAAGGAGAGATTAATGATACTGTCGGTCTTATCAAAAATTAGATATTGTTAAAAACTACCCAGTAAAAACTTCACCTACATAATAATTTGTTTATAAAAAACTGCTTATAATTCTACTGAAAGAACCAATGAATTTTACAACGGATGTCCCATACCCAGTAAAAACTTCGCCTACAAAATAATGTGTTAAGTAATCAGAAAAACATAAGAGCACCATTTACAATTCTACTGAAAGAACCAATGAATTTTATATGGGATGTCCCAAAAATCACGCATTCAAAAGTAAGTCATTATTTGTTTACATTAATACATCCAGAAGAAAGTTATTATAGAAGTTGTTATAGATGTAGTTATAGAAGAAAGCTACTAAATAATGAGTTAAAGAAGCTATTCATTTTGAAAAAGTAAGCGAAGTTTTTACTGGGTAATGAACGCATTTAATTTCTTACCAACATACATCCAGAAAAAAGTAGTTATAGAAGTTGTTGTAGTAGTAGTTATAGAAGAAAGCTACTAAATAATGAGTGAATGAAGCTATTCATTTTTAAAAAGTAAGCGAAGTTTTTACTGGGTATTTTATGTAGCAGCAATGCTAAAAAATATGCTTAAAAAAATCATAAAAACAGAGCGTTTCCTTATTTAAATATTTAACGAACTTTTTTAAATTTCTTAATTAAAATATAACTATTATTTTCTTAAAAAAAAAAACACTTATAATTTCTTTATCATGGCAAATAAAGGTTAATTAATCGTTTCTTGTAGTTCATATTCCGGTGCACAAAAGCATTAAAAATATATAGATTTAAGCTAAACTGATTTAATAATTATTCTTTAGAATTCAAATTAATGTATATGTACACAACTTTTTTAAGTTCTAATTAATTTTGTAAATATGTCTTATTTTTCTTCTTTGTACCCTTTGTCTTATTTTTATTTTTAATAAGAGTTTTAACCCAATTAAATTAGAACAAAAAGGAAAATATACGTTGGCGTATAATAATAATTAAATAAACGAAGAAGTATAATGAATAACAGAGAAAATCTTGAAAATAATGTGACACAAGAATAAACTGCATTATTAAAGCGTATGTGTTCTACAAGATACCGCAAGAGTTTAAAATGGGACAGAAGGCACTTTATAAGTGTATAAGATTTGAATTCAAATTTTAAATGATTTTTGATTATAAAGAGTTTTCATCCATAAAGTTTAAATTTAGCAAACAAAAAAAAATATAATCGAAAAATGATTGAAGTTGAAAAATAAGTATTTACTAACAGTCAAAGTCAATAAAATATTGCTAAATGTAAAAATAATAAAAAATTGTAAGATCGTCTTAAAAAGGAGAAAACAATGTTGAGAAAAAGCTCCTAAAAATTTTAATTTTTTGACGCCGTAATGAAACAGTCGGACCAAAAATCGTTTAATCATAAGACTAAATCAAAGAAAAAATAACAAAAATAAACAAAAAAATTTGAAAATGTATTAAATATTTGGCAAGAGTAGCCAGAATCTGTCGAAGAACATAATTCCAAAAAAAGTAAAAGTGCTATCCAAATATGCCGATTCATTGATACCCTTCAGGAATGGTCTTTATAAAGCATTTGTGATAAATTATAAACCAATATTTTTAAAGCCTGAGCTCTCAGTATTATTATGCCACGGCTTTTCCACTTAGCTTGTTTTGTATAGAACATCCTAAACTCGGGAGTACCCTATTTGATACCTATTGGCAATCATAAACTCGCCTAAGCAAAGTTATGTTCTGAAATTAAGATTAATATAAAAGGAGCATTTATACGGTATTTATGGTTAATTTTGTAACTTAGTACGAGCACAATATTTTGTTATGGCATAATAGCTATCGTTAAAGTTATTGTTGAAAAATGCCAACAAACAAACAAAAAAATTCCATTGTTTCTCGTATAGTGAGAAAAAAACTGCGTCTGTAACTCATGTCGAAAACCATCAAAAGAGAACACGTCGCACAGTGCTTTGTCCCCATATAACGAAGGGACATAAATAGAAGGAGTTGTCAGAAATGTTTAAAATTTGGTACACTAGCATAAAATAGCTTAATTAAGAAAAATATGAATTTTTGGAGAAATCGGTCCAAGGACACGCCTACCTCCCATGTGTCCTGAAATGGAAAAATGTAATTTTAGCTTCAATAATGCCCAAAAAACTACAAAAAATGGTCATGCAGATACACACACAACTAGCAACGTGTGTATATATTTTGATTTAAATCTGAACAAGGACTCAAGGCCCTGCCATATATCCTTTTTCTCAAAAATGCTATAACACTTACAAAAATAATCCAACTGTAATAAAATTTGGTATGAAAATTGATATTTCATAGATATATACATATGTATGCCAAATTTTGGTAGAATCCGATTATTAATGTAAAAAATACAAAAACATCATTTAATTAAAAATGAGTTGAAAACGCATAAAATGCTCTTGCAAAAATAACAAGTAAAAAAGTATAATCGGTCAAGCCCGACCATATGATACCCTAAAGCATAGTATTTAAAAACAAAGTTCCTAGAGTGTAATCTATTTGGGACCCATGGGCAATCATGGAACCGCCAGAACAAAATTAATTTTCTTTTAAATTGAAAACCCTGTATGCAATATTTTCGAACACTCCACAATAGAATTGCTCTTACTACAAACAAAGGCTATTGCAAAAAATAAATTCTGTCACGTACCCATCTTCAATTTAAATAAAAAATAACGGCACTAAGTCACATTTTGAAAACATTCTTTAAACGATGAAAAACCAACGTCATCTGTGAATTTAGCGTCATCTTGTAGCGACAAAAAGAAACAGACACAACTGTTATACTAATTTTTTTAATTTATCTTGTCAATTTATCTAATTCAATAGTATATATATTTGGATTTATTTCTTATTATGTTCCTAGTATATTTTTTTTAAACTAATTTAATCTATGAAAACTTTAGCAAAAATCACGAGAATAGCATTTTTTTAAATAATTTTTTTTTTCAAGTTGTGGTAAAAATGTTTTAATTGTTTTTCTTGTAGTTATTAGAAAACAGTCTAAATATTCGAAATCAGAAAAAAACCCATAGACGATATTTTTCTTTTTTTTTAATAGTCCATCAAAGTTAAGAAATTTTTAGAGCTTAAGTAAATAATAATCATTTTTCAAACCACTAAAAAATATGTATAGGAACATAATTCACCTAAAATTGTTGTAGATGGTTAAGAATATAGTTAGTTGTTACAGAAAAAAATTTTAATCTCGTAATCCAGAAAATGAATATTTTACAATTATTTTCTTGAAACCATAAAAAACCCAGGGCATTTGTGATTTCAGCGCCCTCTTATGCCGTAAAATGCACACAAACACAAACAATTTTTTATACATATTTTGATTTTTGTTGTTTTTTATTGAACGGTATAAGTTTGAATTAATATTTCATATTTTTTGTAGTTAATTGTCTTTTAAAATCCTGAAAACTATGACAATTTGAGCAAAAATCATGAAAATAGCCATTTAAAAAAAATTTTTTTTTTTCAAGTTGTGGTAAAATTTTTTCAATTGTTTTTCTTGTAGTTATTAGAAAACAGTCTAAATAATCGAAATCAGAAAAAAACCCATATACGATATTTTTCTTTTTTTTAATAGTCTATCAAAGTTAAGAAATTTTAGAGCTTAAGTAAATAATAAGCATTTTTCAAATCAATTAAAAAAACACTTATGAAAAATAATTCAATAAAATTTTTTTACAGTTAGCTCTAAATATAGTAAACTACTACAGAAAAAATTTCAATCTCGTGCTTTAAAAAACAACAGTTTAACAGCAGTTTTCCTGAAGCATGTAAAACTCAAGTAGTTGTTTAGCCATTTTTACTAAAAATTCTCAAACTTTGAAAAGTTTCTCGAATTGAGAGTTACAGAACATGGCAAATATCGGCCTAATGCATCTGTAGTTTCATCAATACTTATCCATATAAACTTCTTGACAGTCAGTTCTTCTTTAAAAATATTTTTATCTTACTTAGTTGAGTTTTATACACTTTTTCTATGTATGTTTTTCAAATCAATTTTTTCAAATGAAAGTCATCCGACAGAAAGGCCTCTCATAATTCAAAGTTGAAGTTATTTCATTGGGAAGACCTCCTGATTAACAATTGTGAATTTTTTTTAGCAGAACTGGATTCCAATACTTTGTGATTTTGTACATTTATATGTTGCTAAACAAGTGATTTTCTTTTAAAATTGAGCGCTTTTTTATAAATTTTGCAAAAAAGTACTTGTCCATCTTTTTCACTTTGTACTCTGACTGATATTTGTCTAAATCTGATATTTGTCTAAATCGGAATTTTTCTCGTCGGCAAATTTTTATTAAATAATTTGTTAATTTCTTTACATATTCAATTAATATACTAACTACCACATCCATATACTTTAGAATATAAATCTTCACATGCCTTTGTTCGCTTTTTAAAAAAAAGTTTAACGTTTAAGGTGCAGAATTCAAAAACGGGGCTGCTTATCACTAAAAAGCTGTTGCAAAACTATTTAAAGCAGGTTATAAAAAGACATTTTTATGAAATGAGCTAAAATGCAATAAATTTGAACTTCTGAGCAAAATGTAACAAGATATGCACTTTTAGAAAAAATGCAAAAATATTCACTTACATATCGATGCCATTTTGCAGCATAAAATGTGATTCGGATAAATTTCTTATTCACTGAGTTTTTAAAAATACGAAGAAAAGCATAAATTTGCATGAAATTCCATAGGACTGAACAAATCATTAATGTTTTCTTCTTGATTAAATTATGCATTAAATGAAAAAAAAAACATTTTAAGTTAATTTTTTCCTTTAACACACATTTTTCCATTTAAGCGCCAAATCATGTATGTATGTATTTTTTATGTGTAAAAAAGTAACAACAAAGACAGGGGACTTTATGATAAAAATTAGAGGCAGTCGTGGTTTACTCCTTATATCTCAGTAGCTTATGGACCGATCTGGCTGAATTTCAATGGCAAACTTTAACTTAGTATATACGATATAAACATATACCAACCCAGTCTCCATCACCTCTGGGATCTTATTTTTTTTTTATTTACTTAATTCGCCAATGAAACATAAAACGAAAAATTAAGAATTCAATTTATCTTAAGACATTTTAGAGGTTATTTTTGTGGCCAATAGGATCAGTGAAATCAATATACATACATATAAAAATTGTTAAGTTCTGAGCTCATTCTGCGGAAAGGATCAAAACTTTGGTAATCAAACCGAAATCATTAAAGACTCAAGGGAATTTAAATTAAATTTTAAATATTACGATTCATCTTGATTGCAATACATCATGAAATAAAAAGGTAATTTTTTGAATTTTTTTTTTAGTTGTCACCTCAATTCTCTAGGGAAACTTGTAAGATTGTTTTTTTGTTTCATAATAACTAGCGCATAACATATACATACATACCCTACATTTGTTTGCATGCATGTGAGCTCAATAATAAAAGGAACAATATGACAAAATATGCAGACACATGCAAAAAGGTACAAACAGACACACACACACACGCGCCCACTTTTAGTCACATAACTATTCATTCATATTAACTTACACATTAAATATGTTTTATAGGAAAGAACTGGAGAAAAAACGCAAGATTAATTAACTCTACCAGGTTACTGTGTAACACTAAAACACAAACACTCTCATGTTTGCATTACGGATGCAAAACCACACACATACACAAGCAAACTCATACATAGAAATCCTTTCTTTTTTTCTGTTTAACCAAAAAATTGTGTTAAAATCTAGGGGAAAATGTTCATATGCAAGGTTTTAGAGTAGTGGTTTAATTTCTTTCTAAAAAAAAAACTAAATATGTATGTATGCAAGTTTATGTGTGCGTTTGTTTGAGTGCCAGCACACAATGTTTTGGTAACAAAAATATAAGAAGCGAAAAAATTATTTGAATAGCTGATCTAGTTTCGTTTTGCTTCTATTTTTTTTTTGCTATGGAAAATAAAATACTCGTGTATTTAAAACGGAACGGTATTGTATGTATAGAAATAATAAAAGAAAAATAGGATAAAGTAGTTAGTTGAGTATGAGTATTAGTATTTGATGCATACAAGTAAAGTATAAAAAGGTATAAACCAAACAACATTAAAGTTTTAGATTAACTTGCAGTTTTTAGTTTCTAGTTGGCAAACATATTAACAAGCTACTAAAACTAAGAATATCAAGTGTTTAAATATATAGTTAGCGGTAACATATGTATGTTTACTATATAGAAGTACCCCGCAGGAAATCGGTCACTAGCAAATCGATATTGTTTCACTATTGACAAAATCACCAACAAGTGACTTTTTATACCCCACAAAATGTTATTTACTATAGCCATTAAACATGTCGTGAGCTCATTATTAGGTTTAACGTACCGAGTAAGGCATGGGGAATATACATATGTATATTTTGAATTCCACCTTTCTGAATTCAAAACCTGTTTTCTTTTCTACAAAAAAAATGTGCCTTTTAAAAAAAAAAAAAATTCAATTTGGTGCCTTTTTCTTAAAAATTTTGCTCTAAAAAATTTTGATTCTAAAAAACTCATGCTTTTCGGGAGCAAAATTTTTAAGAAACAGACACCAAATTGCATTTTTTAAAAAACAAAGGCACATTTTTTTGTAGAAAAGAAAACACCATAAGATATTAAGCATTAATTTTGCACAATTTCAACTATTTTAAAGTTTAATAAGTATTCACCCCTATCGTGAATAATTTTTCCCTCGTAATTTTTCCCCTTTTCACATATTTGCGATCATGAAGAACTCCCATGAAAAAAGGTCATTCAAAAGAGAATAATAACGTGAAAAAATGTTCACGTGAAAAAATTCCCCTTATCGTGAAAAGTTGTTTCCCTCGAAATTTGTTCACATTTCCCTTAGATTTTCTCACTTTATTTTTGCTAGGGAACAGGACATGTATGTAAGTAGTTTCTCCTATAAATCGAATATTAAGGGCTAGATCCGTTAATAAGGCACAAACCGATATATTGTTCAACAAAATGCCTGCGGATTTCTGAAGCTTTCGAAAGACGTGGTGGCAGAATTTTGGAAAATATTTTACTACCTAAAATTTTAAAAGTGAAAAAAACAACGTTTCAATCAAACTATCCCTCCAATACTAAATATTTTGCTTTATTATTTTAACTGTGTAAGACGGCAAATCCATCTGAGGAGATCGAGTGGTTGCGATCGAATCATGTCATGGTAACCAGCCGCCTGGGTTCAAATCTCAGTTCAGTCAAGAATGAATGATTATCAATAACAATTTTAATTAATTTTCATGTTGTAGAAAAAAAAAAAATTCCTTTCTTCATAAAAATAATTTAATGAAAAATTAAATTTGATGAACTTATTAAGGTTTATTTCCGTTAATAAGGCACCAACCGATATATGGGTCAACAAAATGCAAAACAAGAGGTTGATTGTCGGCGGATTTGTAAGGCTTTCGAAAGATGTGGTGGCAAAATTTTGGGAAATATTTTACTACATAAAATTTTAAAAATGCAAAAAACAAACGTTGCAATCAACCTATTCCTCCCATACTAATCATTTAGCTTTATTATTTTCACTTTTCTTTAAAATATATACGTAAATATTTTTGAACATAAATTTCATTGATTTTTAATATTTCCTAATCTTTCTTCTTTTTTGTTACATTCACTGGAACTGATAGCGTGAAAAATTTTTCACATGAGATTCATGATTGCTTTTTTCCCTTCGAGGGGAATGAAAATTTCATGGGAACAAAAATTCCACTTGTTATTCACGATAGGAGTGATTGTTTCGCCCTATACGCCGCTTTTTGGCGATTACAGCAAATTTCTCATACAAAAACGTACAAAATAAATACCACTCTTGATTTGCTTCATTGCCATAAGAATAACAAGATGTGAAAGCGAAAGCAAAATAAAATGACAAGAAGAAAATAAATTTTATTCTTGCTACGCTTCATTGCCGAAAGAAAAATGTAGTTAAAGCAAAATAAAATGTGAACAGATTAACACACAGCAGTAGCTATATGTGTGTATGTTTGCAGCACAAAAAGCTACTTTTAGAAATTAATTTCATAAAAGTAGCATATGCAGTACAATACATTAATTTTCACTTTAATAAGATACTAACGGGTCCGCCATCAAACGTTTTTTTTTCAACTAGTGCTTATTTCGTGAATGGTAACACTTAGCTCATGTCTGATTTGACAGATAATTAGTTTTATCCTTCCACTGAACGAATATGGTTGTGTATACGCTTGAACAATGCTGGGAAATATGCGTTTTCGCTTCGCTAAGTGGGCCTGCGATCGACTTACAGAAAATGCCGGTTTTGCTAAAAAAGAACATCTTTTGAGATGAAGCTTATTTTGATCTTGGCGGATATATAAACAAGCAAAATTGTCGCATTTGGGGTACAGAAAACCCGCACGCATACATTGAAAAGCCGTTGCACCCAAAACGAGTCACTGTTTGGTGCGGATTTTGGTCCAGAGGCATAATTGGGCCATTTTGCTTCGAAAATGGACAAGGAGTGGCCGTTAGTTAATAGCGATCGTAATCGGGCCATGTTGAACGAATGGAAGAGGAGGATATTGGCAACATTTGGTTTCAACAGGACGACGCTAATTGCCACACAGCCGAAGCTACACTCGATGTTTTGCGCCCTGTTTTTAAAGATTGCATTATCAGCCGCAGAGCTGATGTCGTTTGGCCAGCTCGGAGGTGCGATTTGACACCGTTGGACTATTATTTGTGGGGTGCCGTCAAAGATAAGTGTAACGCTGGCATGCCAGAGACAATTGACGCTGTAAAGGACAATATTCGTGATGTCATTGGTGAAATGCAGCTGCACACAATCGATAATGTGCTTAAAAATTGGACCGAGCGTGTAGGCTACTGCCGAGGCAGCCATTTGAATGAAATTATTTTCCATTATTAACCGGAAGGATTGTACTTTCAAATAAAAAAAGAAATTTGAGAAAATATTCAAAAGTTTTTTTTTATAGCACTTTAAAAAAAAAAAGTTATTTGGCGGACCCTGTATGAGCTTCTAAAGTCGTTCATGAACGTTCACTAAAATTTAAATTTTTCTTCAAAAGCCAGAAGCAGTGGTGAAAAATAACAGAGGCGGACATTTATCTGATAATGTATTCCATACATAATTGCCGACTTTAAAAAAAACATTTATGAATATACAGGCATGTTCTGAAAATCACAAAATTTCAAATCACTTCTGATTTTAAAATCCCAATTATTATTTAAGCGTGTTTTGAAAACCACAAAAGTTTTAACTTGGTTTAAAATGGTGCAAAAAATAAGCATGTTATTTTAAATCGGTGGTCAGCTGAACAGTTTTAAATCACAATTATGGAAAAAGTTTTTTGGCCAGAACACCTTTCTTGTGATTTCAAATCACTTTCACAAAAAATTATTTTCAGAACATGCCTGATAAGATCCATTTTCTTTCATGTCATCAAACCTTATAAGCAAACAAAGAAGTATACCTTCCCGGCGTTCACCCTGTACAAATAAATTCTATCGGGTAAATTTATAGAAAACTTTATGTAAACCTTTGTTTTCATTTTTCTCCATGAAAATTCGTTTACAAACCTTTTATGAAACTGAAATATTTTTTATGAATAAGGGGTTAACATTTAATTATCTCTAAATAAATCGGCTAAGGCAAAACAGTTAAGAACACTTTTCTCCTCCATTTGCCCAGCGACTAGAATAAAAAGTACACCATTTGAAAGGTATTTACTGGCAGAAGTTCACAATTTTTTATTAAAATCTGTTCAATATTTTTCGAGTTATACGCGTTCAAATTTGATACTAACACATATGCAAAACACATAAATACAAATTTTGTTTTTTCCATTTATCAAATAATTAAAAAAATAGGGAGGTCGATTATTCGACATTTTCAGGAAACCGGTTTTCAAATATTTTGACTATATAAATCGGCACAGGCAAACCAGTTAATAATGATATCTTTCTTTGTTTGTCAACTACTCACTTGGAACATAACATATGAGCCGGTAATTGGTCCATCGCCAAATCGATCCACTAAGACGGAAAAAAATGAATGCTCGAAGCATGTAAATTCATATAAATATTCTTATACATATTTACTTTATTTTCTTCATGTTAAAAAAAATTATGGCCAACAATAAAAAATGCATTCATTACAGTCACTTTATATTATTGCTTCAACTTTTACTGGAATTTTACTGAATAATATTAATATTTTATAAAATTTTTCTTCATTTTAAAAGCAAACAATGCTGCCAAAAGGTCACCAAATTAGCCGACAAAACTGTTAACTTGGAAACTCTTGCACCCGGGTTTCCTTCAGGGAACATTTGCACTCACACACACACACCCTAAGCGCACAGTACCATTTACGACCAAACAGTTCTAACAACAAAAGTATTAAGCATCAAATTGGGGTTAAATAGAAATTGTGTTACAAACAAAACTTTTTTCTTACTACCAAAAATAAACATATGAAATGAAATAATATTGCAACAAAATTTAAAAAAAAAAACATTAAATATTTGTGTTAAACTGTTTGGTTATTTTCACATATTAAATTCCATATTTGACATATTTTTGTGGCTTATTTTATGAATGCATATTTATTTTTAGGTGCCACAGAATTGTTCAAAATTGTATATGCTTATTCAAATGTTCATATAAATACTTTGTATTTGTTCAATTTAATTATGAAAATTTTATTACTAATATTTTATTAAAATTTAAATAAATAAACATGTTTGTGTTGCAATTTTTTTTTAAGCAAGGATAAGGGTTTGCAATACTCGTATTTTTCCCAAAAAAAAAATAAATGAGGTAAGACCGTTTCGTGTGGTAAATTTAACAGATATTTCGATCTGCGCAATCCTCAGGCCTCTTTCTCTTATGGAACTCCCCTCCTGGATTGTTTTCACGAAGTTAATGTTTTAAGTTCTACTCTCCTCGTAGAAGTTTTATATTGTAAAGATTCAATTTACCAGAAAAACTTCAACACGACGACTTCTAATAAGTAAGAAAACCACTTATTTGGAGTTAGAGCTATCTAACCTTTACTTCGAAATTGAGATCCAATAATGTGCTATTCTATATGACCTCATTATTTACAGGTTTAGATACTCTAAAGTACTGCCTTTTGGTTCTCGTGAGATCTGATTTATTATTTCAATGGATTTGATTTATTTTAAATCTTCCTCAGAATTGAGGTAAATGGTTTTAAAAATGTATAAGCACATACTAAAGAATTCGGCTGATATCTGATGTTCTCATACCTCTTTAGGATTTCTGCTTGATGAAAAATATTTCTATGACAAATTGTACAATGATAATGACACAACAAAGCCGCTATAAAAGTCACAATTTAAGAGTTGTCGAAAATAGTCGGAAACGTTAATTCAAATAATTGTTTAACATATAAAATTACACAGGGCAACAGACCCAAACTTTCCTGACTATTGTCCTATGTTTTAGGTTTTTTTCTAGCTGCTTTAGTTTTAACGATATAGCGACATTTATAATTTGCGTAATTTACACCATTTAATGTATTGCCGGCTTAATATTTTACGAACGACCCTACAAAGAATAAAATAGTTTTTGGATTACACAAGGGAACAAAATTTAAGCTTTTTTGTGCTGCATGGAACTCTGTTGCAAATTTTTATTAATTTGAGTTCGCTGATTTCAAATCTAATCTCCGTTTTTCTCCATCAGCTCGCATTTTTGAGTTACAGGTACTATATGATCGTATTTTTAATTTTTCCCCAAAAATTAAAAGTTTACAAAGTCTTATCTTTCCAAATTTATTTTTTTCAAAAAAAAATCAGCTAAAAAATTTACAAAACAAAATACAAATCCAAAACAGAAAAAATTAAGGTTTCTGTTCACGTAAAGTCACATAACCTATGAACAAAATAAGACGTAGTGCAAAAAAATCGATAAACGCGTTTCGCTTTTATTCACAATTAAGTGAAGGTAACTCATTTTTAAGCGAAGAAAATGATGTCCATAAATTTTTTATTTTTGTATGGAAATCGCGATTTTTATCAATTCAGTTGTTTCAGTAAATTGGGAATGAACTCCAAAGTTGTGCACCGATTACAATAAAATATAGCTCATTTTATTCGATATATGTTAGTTAAATTTCTTTAAACCCAAACTGTGCTTTTTATCGCATTTTTTTATGAATTTCCAAGGAACAAAAAAATTTTTTTTTAAATTGTTCTTTTTTTTCAAAATTTCAAATACATCTCTGAAACTACTAGGCACATTTGAAACCAATGTAAGCACAGCTTAAAGATAATATTGTTATCAATTTAACTGAATATGGTGAACCGTTTTTAAGTTATTTCAATAAATGTAATCAAAGTGCCTTAATTTAGACATAACGATATATCTTTAAACAGTATTTATAACCCACTGTATGGCTTGATTGGAATTATTAATTTCAAAATATTTGAAATATGCAGCTTTTACGCAGTCAAAAGTTTACGATACTGTGCAAGAATATAATGATCATAAATAACCTAAAAACTGTCTGGATTAATTGTACAATATATTCTTGGCGAATCCATATTTAAAATAACAACAAAATATAATTTAGTGTCAGACAAAAAACGAAAATCTAAAGCTACGGTCACACTTGTTAAATATTTGACCAAATAAGCGTAACCCTTTGGTTAATAGAAAGTGAGATTTAACATGGTCTTAATGTTACAAAATAAATTTTTAATACTACTAGACATATCAAAAAACTTTTTTTTGAAAGGTGTGGTATTATAATCAAAATAAACATTGGAATTAAAGGAAATAATTATTTAGTTTGCTCGTTGGCCCCGTTTTTTCGTCAAATAGTTGACAAGTGTGACCGTAGCTTAAGTAAACATAGCAAATGAGGGTGTGGTCAAAAAAAAAGCACTTAGCTGCCATATTTGAAAAATAAGTTTCAAACTAAGATAGAAACAAAAGAAAAATCTAAGGTCGCAAACATTTTCTTCTTTTGTTGACCAGTGTTGTAACTATTAAATTTTAACTAAGCGAATGATAATTATGTTAAAAAAATACCGAAAAAAATTGGAAAAAATATGATCACCTTTTTAATCCTCAGACAAAATAGTTTCTGCTTAGTTCTTGTTTCCATCTGAAAATTAAAAACAAGTCATAAATTAAAATCGGTCAGGTCCGATGATATTATACCCTACACCAAAGTATTTTTAAAATAATTTTCAAAAGTGTACCCTACTTTGCACCTACAGTCAATCAAGGACCTGCCAGAACAAACTTATTTTATGAAGTTAAGTTCTTTGTACCGAATATTATTTTGATATATTCATTTAAATGAGATAAATGCGCCTTATCGCTAATTTTGGTCCCACCAGCACAACATTCTTTCATGACATTGTAGCTATCGTTAATACTAACATTTATAAGAAAGTTGTGGCAATAAAAGCTATTTTCGGGAGTAGTATTTGTATGGAAGCTTTGGTCAAATATGGACCGATGAATTTCGTTAGATGATTTAGATTGCAATAAGATAAGTTTGGAGCAAATTTAACCTGAATTCCAGCATAATAAAATAATTTGTGGGCACAAAGACTCTATTCGGGAATGAAGCTTGTATGGGGGCTAAATTATTTATAAAGGAAATTATAAACCAATTTTCGCCATTATCAGTAGGCTTGGTCCTTGTAACAATTGGAACTATGTATGTAAATTTCATCACCACCTGCACTTTGCGCACACACTTATGTTGACAAAGCCAGACGGACGGACGGACATCGTTAGATCGACCCAGAAAGTGATCCTGAGTCGATCGGAAGACTTCAAGGTAGATCTAGATTCACTATTTTAAGGTGTTACAAACATCAGCACCAACGGATAATACCCTCCCCACTATTATTGTATGGGTATAAAAATGTTACCACCCTAATATGAGTTTTTGCAAATATTTATGTATAATTTTTTTCTCGGAAGCGTACTAGCATATAAACATGAACTTTAGTGGGGCAAGTGACATAGTTTCGGAATTAAACTCTAATAAGCCCCACAGTATGCAACACAAAAAAAAACACACATGTGAGACAGACGCAAAACTTTATGCAGCACATAAGTAAATGAGAAATACAAGAGTAATTTGAAAATAGAATTGAATTTGAATGAAAATATATTTTTATGAAAATTTAGTTGATTACTTTTGGTTTTGAAATTTTGTATTTAAAACAAAAATAAAATATATTTAAAAATCTCTCGAAATTCATTAAACCTTTTGAAAACGATCGCTTTGAATTCGATCAATTTTCATCACATATCTGATAAGCTATTTATTGAAATAATTTATAAATATTTCATTACCCCAGAATTCATACAATGTTCTTCCAAAATTACAAACATCTTTTTTATCGATAACCCTCAACTTAATTCCGTTCTTGCAATTCAAGTCAGTAGAAAATTCCCACAAGAATTTTGTAAACCACCAAAATATTTTTTTTCTGTCAAATACAATATTTTTTCTGTCAATATTATATTTCTCTACTTGCACAATATTTAAAATGTTTCAAATTGTTACGGGTTAAATGCATATTAAAATAACACTCAACACTTAACTACAAATATACACTACAGTTGGCAATCGAATGTTGCTGATTCTGTGTTGCCGTTTGCTGCCAGCAAGTGTTGGGTGTCAAATTTTATATGTTTTATTTCGCAAAAATATATTTTAAATGTTTGCATATGTATATAAAACAATACAATATAAATTACATGACACGTTAACGATGTATGTAATTTTTGATATGCATCTAAAGGGTGTTTTTTTATACTCCGTAAGAACTTGAAATGTTAAAAAATTACACAAATAACTTAATTAAAAAAACCAATTTTTTCGAAAGATCAAAACATAAATAGTTATTTGAAAATGAATTCGGATTCAATACATAAATATTTGAAAATAAATTCGGATTCAATACATAAACATTTCAAAATGAATTCGGTACTACGGCTGTCCCTAACAAAGTGCATTCTGAACGTCCAATTTTAAGCCACTTTTTTGAGCCGTATGTCACGAATAACGTTAGGCTGCAAGTAGAGTTTTTCTTTTCCCAGACTTTTTTATTTCCCGGTAAAGCGGGATTTATATTTTCAATTTCCCGGGAAATCTGGAATTCCCGCTCAATACAAATCGAGGTAAAATATTATTTAATTAAATTTATTTGAACAGATAACATTTCCTGAGATCACTTAAATACGTTTTTAAATGCATTCATTTTTTTTTTATTTCTGTGGCAAAAAGAAAAAAGTGCTTAATGGCACTTTAATTATTTTGTAGGATTTTTGAGGAAGCAAAATTACTCTTCGGCTCCCTTTTTAAATGTGCGATAACATTTGGAATAAAAAAAACTTCCGATCTGTGACATTAGGAGTGTTAAGGAATAAAAACTTAAAAAACTATAACCGCAGAGAACTGACGATTGTATTAAATTCGGAGTAAATTTCCAAAAGCCACCGTTAAAATTTTAAATTGTTCTCCCATAAAACATAACAAATATACCTTTTCACTTATTGTCACAGAATTAATTCAAAGACAACACCATTAATATAAGACCAAATATGTTACATTATTTAAACAAGTTATTACAAAATATTTCTTTTAAAATAGGATTTTAGTTCAGAATAAAAGCATTTACAGAATCTTTTGAAAGCCTATTTTAAATTTTTATCAAGAGAAAACACGTTTCCTTTTTACAGATTTTTGCCTTTATAGTCGAAAGAACATTATACAATCTCTAGTCACTCTCAGTTTTCTTAGCACTTCCTTTAAAATTAATCATCATCTCTTACGGAATCTAATCAGGAAAATCTTTTATGCAGCTGCATATAAAATCATAAATTTTTTTTTAAACAAGTGGGAACATCCTTTTTCGATTTTATAAAATAGGTCTGGGTCTTTAAACAAATTAAAAATTCGGTATATTTTAACTCTTCTTCCTTCCAAATTCCAGAGCATTAAACATTGCCTTGCTTATCGGATATGAATTGACATTTCTTTGGCGTTTGACAAAAATGTCTTGAGTCAGAAACTGTAGTTTTTTGTTAAATTGAAAAACTTTTGTCTGGTGTATTTCATAGTTTTTTTTCCTAAAGGCAGATGATAACGATAAAGCAGTTGTGCTAACCTTAAATGATTTAAACCAAGCATGAGAGAGAAAAAAATTGAAATTAAGTCAAAAAAATAAATTCAAATGCGTCTTTTTTTAATTTTTCTATTTCATGACAACTTATTTACAATTATATCATCAGTAAAGTTACCATAACAAAATAAAATATCCCGGGAATTTCCGCACAAATTTCTCGGGATTTTTTTCCCGAATAATCCCGACTGAAAAACACTACCTACATGGCGTCAATTGTTGCTGATTTATTAGCATAGTCCAGTAAAATAATCGAGAGTTGTCAATCAATTAAACTAGGAGGCCAACTGACAGGGCCATGGCTTAAAACTTTACTACTATTTACTATAAGTATCCGTAGAGCCATTCTTTTGAAATCGTGTTTCGCCCAGTTCAATGTCATCCATATTTTCAAACAGTGTGTCACAATTTTCAACAAAGTCGTGACCAAATAAATCTGACGCCTAGTCTTTATGTAAAATTATCGTGGAATCCGAATGTGAAGGCAGAATGGTCAAGAGCAGAACAGTTTTCGAAAAAAGATGATGTCATTTAAATAAAAGAATCTTCGACATTTTACATAAAGATTTAGTGTCAGATACATTTGGTCAAAAAACTGTCACTTAGTTTAATTGACTAAAACGCAGGCTCTAGTTTTATTGTTTAGGTTTTTAAAGTCGTGTGAACCACACCAAGCGGAGCATTTTTTTTTTTTTTTTTTTTATTATGAAATCTGTGTTTGTTTTGAATTGGTCTCACTGTATATGCGGCCAATTTTGTTAATTAACAAACTCGTAAGCCTGATTTCGTAAGTTCCATCGACAGTAAAAAAACACCCTTTACTATTATTTCAAACAAACCCATTGCTGTTACTATATTTCTATTTACAACCACACTTTACATATTATTTGAGAGTCATTTTTCAATTTTTGTATTAAACACAACGAACTGAAAATAAACTTAAAAAAGTGTTCAGCTTTATAACATATAAAATATGTTGGCACCCCTCAGGTGTTAGATTCGGTATGTTGATATTGAATATTTTTGGTAACACAGAAAAAAAGAAAAAAAAAATAATGAAAATATATAGTTCATGTTTGTATTTATCCAAGTGTCAATATTTAATGTTGTATTTGTTTTATTATATTTATTTATTAAAAATGTTTGTGTTAAAGTGTGACTGTGTTACAATTAAATTGCTCACTTTTCAATCGAGTTTTGTATTTCCCAGCAACATAAACAATTAAAGTTTTTTTTTTTTTTTGAAAGTAGGTTAGTTGGTTGGTTGGTTTATATAAGGCTGAGACGAAATGTTCAAATAATTTGGAAATTTTCTATTAATCACATATGAACATACTACAACTTTTGCAAAAGCGAAAATTCTTAATTGTGTTAATGACTACTTCATCGTCTTTTTAGATTTTATTATAAAACAAAACTTTTATTTTCTTTAAAACTCAAGAACAAACAAAGATTTACGGCCTTAATTTTAAAAAAATCTTTAGAATTAATGTGAATTTAAATTACTTAATTTTGTTAAGCTCAGGTGAATTCTCATTAAATTTACAAGATCTTTGACTTACTAATAATCTTTATATGTATTTTTCCTTTGGCTTGTCCGCTCGAAAAAAAATTTCGATCACAATTCCTTTAGAAGTCAAAAAGCAGCGGTTGTGATTATAAACAAAATCGTCTTTACTCTGTTGACAACCCAATCGATGACTAAAAATTACATTTATTTGTTTTAAATTAACCAGGTTGGTGTAAAAATCTAATACAAAATTTTGGTTAGTTAACTTATTCACCAAATAAAACAAACTTTTGGTTTAGTTTATTTTGTTTATAAAACGACCATTGATTTAACACATCGATTTGGTGATGTGTTTTGTTTTTGTTCTTTCTGTTAAAGTTAAATAGAAATAAATTCTCAATGTTACAATTCGTATTTGTACCAACACAATTTAATTCAATTTAAATAATTTGAAAATTTTATTTACCGCACTTAGTAAAACAACTAATTACTATCTAATGATCAAATTGTGGATTAATTTTTTGTTAAATAATGCTTAGAATATAAAATTAACGTATTCAAAAAAATGGTAGGCAGGAAAAAAGTTGAAAGGAAACAGTTTAGGGTTTAAAGGAAATAATTTGTAACAGAAACTTTTACTAGGATAATGTCATTTATTTTACTAAAAACAAAAAAATTTATAATAATTATTTTATAGATCATAACTATTTCCCTGAGGATGACCAACAAAGTTGGTCGATAAATTAGATTTAATAAATAATAAAAATTAAAACAAAACAAGAGCTTTTATTTTTATTTTATTTTATGAAAACAGACCTCAAGCCGAAAATTATAAACTTAACACATTTAACAATTAAAAAGGTCTACATACACACAAAACTAAAAACATAAAAACAAAATGTTTAGAGCAAATAGCAGTATAAGAATATTTTCTAACCGTACATAAAAAAACCTTTGCAGTAAAGTGTTTTAGGGTAAAGTGGTAAGACGTTTAATTTAATACGTTATAAAACATCCACAAGTTATAGCCGTATTTGTTTTAACAATAACCATATATTTTATACGCTGTTAAATTCTACATTTGAAGATACATCTCAAAATAATATAAGGTGTACATAGTTCAAGGCGGCACCAAATGAGCCACTTTATAATTATTATGTTTTCCTTAATTTAGGCCCAGGCCCACGATGTCGACAAGAGCATTTCTTTCGTATATTTGTTTTGAAAACAACAACAAATTTTAGTTTTTTATTATTGTTTTCAATATAAATATGCGATAGAAATGTTCTTGTAGACATCGTGGGCCTGGCAGTTAGTTAATAATTATTTATTACTTGTCTTGGGAGACTACACAGAAAACATTAAAGAAATTGTTTAATTGTTTTTCGTTTAAAATAAAATAATTTAAACTTGTAGAATTGTTGTTTGGAATTGTCGCAACCTGAGCTATATTTAATAAAATTAATTAACACATTGTTTGAATCCGCAAAATAGTTTGATCATTTGTATACCCTTCCCCACAGATGGAAAACGGTATATAAAAGTTTGCCATTCCGTTTGTAATTTCTACAATATTGATCTAACAACCTATAAAGTATATATTCTGGGTCCTCATAAAAACGAAGTTAATTTAACGATGTACATCCGCCTGTCCGTCCGTCTGTCTGTCTGTCTTACGTTTCATATGTTTTTTCCTAAGACCCCAGACATGATAGGGGCTATGTTGTTTTACAGTTAAGTCACATATAGTCCACCATTTCGTACTATTGAAATTCAGCAAGATCGGTCCACAAATGGCTGAGATATGGCCAAAAACCACGACTACCTCTAATTTTTCTCAAAATTCCCTTGTTGTTGTTGTGTTTTTTTTATTTATTCTTCTGTATATCTGGAGAACGGCAAGAGCCAAAGTTTTCAAATGAGGTACAAACATTTAGGTTATCAATACACAGCATCCTACAAAATGAAGAAGTGGGCGTGGTACCTCCCGTCCAAAAAAAAATGAACAATTTTATAAATACTTGAATTTTTGGGCTGTCATATGACTTATGGAAACGCCTTACATAACAATCTTTAGTAGAACATATTTTCTGGAAAACCCGATTCAGATACAAAAAAGTTATGACCAAAACATAAATTTTGTTTTTTGAAAAAGGGCCCCCTTACAAACTTATTTCCGGAAAAGAGTGTTGTGCTCCCATACAAATACTGCTCCCAAAAAAAACTTTTTAATGCCATAACATCCTTATAAAGATCGGTATTGACATAAAAATTGGACACACTAAGATTTACGATAGCTATGTGATGGAAATATTGTGTTGGTAGGTCCAAAATTAATCATAGCATCCACATAAAAGCGCATTCTTCAAAGATTTAAAGGCAAAAATATTATATTACATAATTTTGTCCTGGCGGGTCCATGTGCCCCATATAGAGTACAATAAATACTGTGGTTAAGGTTTATAATATGGTCGGGCTTAAACGACTATACTTTCTTACTTGCTTTTTTTATTTGTTAAAACTATAATAACTATAAAAAAAATAACTGTTTCCAGAAATTTTTAAAGCATGTGTTCAAACAAAACTGCGTCGACACCACATTTGCCATACAACTTAACATATGTATTTGCTTTAAAAAGCATTCGTTAAAAAGAATCAATTTTTTTTTTTAGATAAACAGAATCTATTATTATAACTCATTAAAAACGTCTAGGTCATTTTCGTCCCTCTCGTCCACGTGCGTGCATGTTTTCATAATTAAATAATTTAAGCTTTCAGAAGACGGAATAAAAATTTGGCATTCATTGCTTGAAGAATATCTTAATACCCAACCATGATGTGCTTAAGTTGGCTTAACCAAATGTGCGAAAACATGTTAATTATATGAGAAAAAACATTTTTAACTTAAGGAAACTTTTTGCTTAGTTTAATGAAACTGTAATTTTTTTAAGCCAGTTGCGAATCTAATCGCACATTCCATACGGAATCAAATGTTTATTATTCAATCTCCTTAATACATTTGAGAGACTTTTTGTTAATTTTTGAGATTAGGTTAAGCAAGGCTATGCATATTATGGTTAGGCCTTAACTCATGAAATATTACATTGGACTGTTAAAGTTGCCAGTTGGTTTCTTATTTAATTTTTTATAATAATAAACATTGAGAATGCTCGCTCGACAGTTGCGTTCGAAAATGGTAGTGCCACAACATTTACTTGTAATGAAACTTGTATTATCACCTTTAAATTCATTTGGTTTTTTCCATACTTTTTTGTAATTTTGAAAATATGTAATAATATCAACCCTAAAATATCCCCAAATGCTATTTATACACACTAAATTTCCCCCTAACTACTTTTAAGTCCCTAAAACTGACCCTAAGCACAAAGAAAAACCCCAAATTTGGGATGAAAATCCCTAACTTGGCAACACTGAAACAGACACTCATACTTTCAACGATGCTACCATAATTTCACAAACTTTTTAACAGAAAATTAAGAACAGAAAATAATACAAAATTACAACAATAAAATGAGAGAGAATTAAAGTTACTGCCGACAATTTAATTATTAGTTCTGTTTGAATACTAATGTTTTTTTGCATAATATTCTCATTAAAAAATGTTGCCAGATTTAACAGATTGTTTAACCGCTAAAATCAGCAGCATTGAGTTGCCAGAGATTAAAATTAAAACTAGTTAACTGATTGCACAGATTACCAAAGTTTCCATTAAATTTAAAAAATATATTAAATCTACTAACACAAGAAATATAAATTTGTTAAGCACAAATTCTTGTTTTTTTTTCTTCAATTTTTAAGCCAACTGCGATTATAGTGTCAAATTGGCTTGTAATCAAATCATTAAAATTCCTAAATAAATTTATTACTTTCCTATATTGTTGCAACATAAATTATCTAGAAAAATTGCAATTTAAAATAATTTAAAATTGCATAACAATTTCTACATACATATAGACAATTTTACACAAATACATACAAGTGCATACATACATATTTATTTTTTTTTATCCCAAGGACGTCATTCAAGCTTTTTTTACTACAATTTTTTGCATTTTATACAATTCAATTTAGTTTACAAGATTTTCCCCAAAATTATGTAAAAAATATAAAATTATAAAAAAAGAATTGGAAAATATAAAACACAAACACACATCGAAACATTTTTAGTAGACATGTAGTTACTTTATAAGTCAAAGTTATCTCATGGTCATAACAGCAAACAACATTAGCAACTGCAACTGCAACAGCAACAAAAAAATTAAACTCAGGCAACAAAAAAACAACAAAATTTTTGTAGTAAAAAAAAATATTGCAAACTTTTTTGTTGCTATTTGCTGCTGCACCAGACAAACTGGCTAACAACCAAACTATTCGCAACTTCCAACACAGTGTATGATATCTTAGCTCTCCGCTTATTTCTAGATACACATACAAACACATTAAAAACTGCTTCAAGCCGACCAAGTTGGCTGTAGCAACATCGTTACCGTTTAGCTGTTTAACAACAACAGCAACTAGTTTATTGTTGATGTTTAACAACATTGTTACTTTATAGTTTTTTTCGAAATGCAGCTGCAACAATTTTTTTCCCTCAATTACATATAAAATTTAACATAATGTTTTAGACATTAAGTTTCGCGAAAGCACAAAAACAAATGCATGGACCATAATTACAGTGAATTATAGGTGAATTTTAAAATACGCTACTTGATCAATTTAAAATTTTTCAATTGTGAAATGATTAATAAGCGAATTATAAGATGGTTAAAAAATGTAAGCCAAATTTAAAATTTATCCAATTAAGGCCAATATTTGGGGAAAGCCGACAATGATGAGAGTAGTAGTATTTCGTAAAACGAGTTGTGACTAGAATACGATTAAAATGACAAATGAAATGAAATCTCTTTAATTTAAAAAAATATAATTAAGAGATCCAATAAAGCTAATTTCAAAATGAGAACTCAAACTCAACAAATCTATAATTACACTGGTCTGCGAAAAACAAAACATTTTAGGGCCATTTAATAAAAAAATGTGTAAAATATATAATTTCAAAAATTTCAATGACCCAAATTTCGAAAATCCATTTTATGTGCATTGCACGAACTTTTTGTCTTAAAAGACCCCTGCTTAAATTTGATGCAAATTTGATTCGTGGAACATTTTAAACCTCTAAAATCACGTTTTGGTATACTTTTGTGTGAAAGTTAAAAAAGAACAAAAATAACCCCTTAAAATGAGTGTTAGAGGATTAATATATTTTTAACAAAGAATCGAAATACAATTTTACTGAAGACATCTGAAATAATCTTTTAGCTCAGAAGAACAATTAGTATATTTTTTTTTTGACTTATACCAAACGCCTTTTCAAAAAATTCAAAAACTTTAATGGCCGGTATTTCGAAAATCCGTTCTACATAAATTGCACGATTTGCTGGTCTTAGAAGACCCCTATTAAATTTGATGCAGAAAATATTCGTGGAACCATCTAAAGTGTCGTTTTAGTATACTTTTGTGATGGAGTTCAAAAAGAAAAAATTACCCATTAAAATGAGTGCTAGATGGTTTAACTATTCTAAAGCGGCCCAAACGCTTGCACTATTATTGCATATGATATTCGCCATATTATTTCTATTTTGTCTTATATTATGCAATAAGTCGCACAATAGTTTGATTCATTAAATAAAAATGGGAACATAACCTCTAGGAATAACAAAACAGCATTGTACAATGTTGCCAACACATTTCACTTTCTTTTCGTTGTGCAATAAAAATAAAAAGTCTTTTGATTGTTGCCAATATCCCGGCGGTAAAACTCAGAAGACCTTCTTACTTCAGGCCTTTTAAAAGGCCTGCTTAAAAATTGCTTTGATTAAATTCCTATTCTTATCTAACTGCTAAAGAATGCCTCATAGAAGGCCTCGGCTCTTTGGTGTAAAAGATAAGATACACCTTCCACACTCGCTTCTATGAGAAGGGAGTAGAGAAGGAGTAACATTTTTTGTATTGTTTTTTTTTTTGAACAAGCAAAAGCAAAACAATTATTTTTTTGATCCCGTTGCCATTCTTATGTACCTGCTAAAGAAGCGAGAGCGGAAGGCCTTCTCCGCAATGACAACGTGTGTAAAAAAGACATGAGTATGGAATGGAGCGAGCAGGACTTGTATATCCAAAAGAAGGAGTACAGAGGCTTTCTAGAAGGCATCCGTACTCCTTCTTTTTCCAGCTGGGATATTGTGTCACCATCGAATATCACATACACATTGTCAATATAATTGTACAATACGTAAAAGTAAACAATTTTATTGCAAGTGTGTGAGCCGCTCTAATAAAAAAACAATTAAAAATATGCTAAGAACCTCTTAAAATTATTCTTTTCATTTTGCATTTAAAATTTTTTGTAAGCGAATATTTTTTCTCGCCCAATTTTTTTGTGAGTTTTTTGACAGTTCCAAGCGGGAACTTTTCTCACAAAAATGTTACAGACACTTTTTCTGTAAATTGGCGAGTGATTTCCTTACGTGTAAAAACAACAACAAGACTTCGAAAAGAAAAACATACATTATTTTCATGTTCGAAAGGTATATTCTTTTTTTTTAATATCGATATATAAATCGGCAAAGGCAAAACAGTTAAGAACACTTTCCTCCTTTCTTTGCCAAGCGATTTGAATAAAAACTACACAACTTTGTTGCTGGTATATTTTTGAAATTCGGCCTTTTTACGACTTTTTTGTGACCTCACCTATCAAATCAATAAAAATATAGTTTATACTAATTTAGTAACAAATATACATTTGGTACTTCTTCGAAATTCAAACGTTAAGGGTGAAAAACGTACCTATTTGTAGTACTTTTTTCAAAACATTTTTCCCCATTGTAGTGACATATACGAATTAAATAATGAACTCCAACTATAACATTGAAATTTTTCATACTTCAATGCGGGAGAAAAACGTATCAAAAAGGGGAAAGAGGGATATTAAATTTCTTTCTTTTACTTCTGTGGTACCACAGAAAAATTTTTTGCAAAAAACTATTCAATTAAATAATTAATTGGTGTACATTAATTATTCAATTAATTTTTTGTTTGATGCAATTAATTTTTTTAATCAAAACCCATAAAATTAAATGTTTGTGTATATGTGGTGTATTTTTTGTTTATACAATTAATTTTTTAATTGACTAAATTTGTGTCCCCTGACTCGAAAATACAAATCCGTTAATTGATATGATCAATTCCTTTGCAGGGGCAAAATTAGTTAAATATTTAATTGTCTGAACGAATTGTTTAATTGAAGTCGATTTTCTATTTTTTCTGTGACTGCATGTGTAAGTTTTAGAATTTTCTATAATATTGAACTTAGAAACATAAAATTATAGGTGCAGGGTCCTGTGTGGATATGAGAACCTATAAGATGAAAACTGTAGGTTCTTTTTTGTTCTTCAGCTGGAACTTTTTGAATTTTCGTTAGTTTCGTGACTAGAAGCATAAAATTAAACATGCACGGTTCTGAGTGTATAGGAATCTATAACAGGGAGCTTTTTGTATTTTTTCGTTCTTTAACTGGTACTTTTGGAATTTTTATCACCACTGAACCTAGAAACAAAAAATTCAACATGCAGAGTTCATAAAGATTGATTTTCAATTGGTACTTTCTGATTCTTTTTTTTTTTAATTGAACACACAAAACTCAATTAAAC
Organism: Pollenia labialis; assembly: GCA_949318255.1. NCBI lineage: Eukaryota > Metazoa > Arthropoda > Insecta > Diptera > Polleniidae > Pollenia > Pollenia labialis. The sequence continues at coordinate 117,938,108 of OX439142.1, forward strand.
ATTGCCGGACTTGAGTGGAAGATATTCCATGGACAGACAAATCGATCCACTAAGACGGAAAAAACAAATGTCCGAAACATGTAAGTTCATACATACATTTATGAATGTTTTCTTCATACATATTTTCATAAATAATTATGTTCGAATTGTGACCAAATGCTGCTGGCGTTTTATAATTGAGGGTACTTCTCCTAACAAAGGGCAGAATATAACAAAATTTAAACAACCCTGCAAATAATATTGGACTACCTGATCCATTTTGAACAAATGGACTACTCCCTAAATTGTCCAATGTAATGCAAGCATGGGCCATGTCATGGACATGTATTCGTTTTTTAACGACATGTTTTCGTTTTTAAACTTTTTCAAAGCTAATCCTCTGGAGTAAACCATGGAGAAATTTTAAGACTACTCCTTTGTAATGCAAAGCTGGGTTATATGGTCCAGCCCCAGGACATCGTCATGTTAAATATACCATGTTTTTTCATACATTGGGGTTACCTTTGGACTAGTCCTAGTCCCTAAGGACTACATTTTACATGCGTGTATAGACTAGTCCTATTATTTGCAGGGAAACATGTGTTGCGGGTAAGTAAACAATAATATATTCCATCTCTGGTTCTCTGGGGTAAGTGTTAAGGTTATAATCAATCTGATCTCACTTTGGGATTATTTCAAGTATAAATTTAGGATTTAGCCATCTTATGAATTTATGAATCAAACACAGTTTGCTATTTACTTTTATCTCACTTTTTACTTAAGCCAATCCTGTTTTCGGATTTTTTTTATACGGGGCACTTGACAAATCCGTATTTAAATCAAGCAGTTTTTTATTGACACCGCTTTTGTTTAATTTAAGTACGAAAGCATTAATGTTTCTTTTCAGTGTTGAATTTGGATATTGAACTCAGTATAATAGAATACACGAAAAGTCATCTGAATCCTTCATATTTCTTAAAATATACCTATAAATTCTTTATTTGGTTAAGATTTAGTTGTTATATCCTAAAATATTTTGCAGACCAAAATTTCCATTTCTTTAGCAAAGTGATTTTCTTTAATTTTGTTTTACAAGTTTCTGTAAGTATTTTACAAAATTTAGTTGTCGCTCAGAAAAATATGTTCTACATATTATTTAGATGAGGCTGATTCAATCTGATTACGGTTGGCATATAATTATACTATAATAAATAAATAAATAATAAAAATAAATATTTGATGAAGCTTTGCAAAAAATGATTTTGCAATGTGTGTTACAAACTGAAATCTAAGCCATCACTTTTAGTTTTTTTTCTATAGTTCTTACAAAATAGAAAATATTCAAGTTAATGCCTGAAGATTTTTTTTTTGCAATCCTGCAACATTATGTTTCGTATATTTGCAAGTGTATTTGTTTGCAGTCAAGTAGCTTTTATATGGCCAGATAATCCATCTTTAACTATAATTTATATGCTGCAATATTATGTTGCAGTGTTGACGCTTTTAGGTTTAAAGTGTTTAAAAGGACCAACTATTTTAACAGCAAATTACTATGTTTAAGAAAATGTTTAGTTATTTAGATAAATTATGGAGAAGTTTAAAGAATTAAAATCTATAATTTGAGGAAATAAAAGAAACTACTTTGTGCCGCAATATACCGCTAAAATATTACTTTATGGTCATCATTTATTAATATAGTTTTTTTGTATCAACTTTATAAGGAACTAAAAAAAACAAGTTAAAGTGGTATATTTGGCTGCGCTGGATCTTATATATGTATGTGCCTTTCATCAATTTTAAAAGTCGTTGTTAATAAGATGTCTGTAATAAAAGAATTTTATGACAAATATTATAATAACATTTCTCTGTTAAACAGAATTTTATAACAAAAATTATTAAAATTTGATGAAAAGTGTATAAAAACAGCCTCCAAATTCTTGCGATTAACGTTTTTGATTTCCAGCACACCCCTGATAGTATTGAAAATTGTTCCCTACCTCATATGGTATAGGCGCTAACATGTAAAAATCCTTATTCCGCGAGTTTTTTGTATGGGTGCCAAATAAAATATTAGGTAAATTTCGGTGATTTTGTACATCTCCCTAAATTCGGGAGGACACTTCTATGGTTGTAAGGTAAAAAATGGGCCGATTTGGCCCATATTCAATAATCAATACTCTTAATTACTTGAGATATTTGTAGAATTTTCTTCTTAAATTAACTCATATATCAACTGTTAGAAATTTAGGGAGTTATTTTGTAAAAATTTTTAAAAATTCATAAACACATAGTAAAGTGATTTATAAAATATCCCGCTTAATCAGTGGACATTAGTGTGGCCGCAAGTTATATGGAGAATTTTTTTTCGTATTTTCACTTGGCAAACCCCTTAGATTGGTTCCAAATTAGAAAAAAAAAATAAATAAAAAATTTTAGATAGTTTGCATAGTTATTGGGCGTGCCTTGAGCCCACAAAGTTTGCTAAAAATGCTATTTTTCTCACTATGTGTCGATTTAATTGTTGATAACTTCAGTAATATTTATTTTAGAGAAAAGCCTTATTCACAAATATTCTAGGGCTATATCTTATGAACAATGTTGCTCTGTATTAGTTTTCTTTAACATTAATATTTAATCCCGAAAAAGCCAAATTAAAAAATAACACCGAAATTTTCACATATCTACGCATTCTTTGCCTGGTGATTAAACTACGTGACAAATTTTCAACAAAGTCGTGATCAAATGAATCTAACAGCTAATCTTTATGTAAAATTTTCCCCTGAAACAACAATTATGCTAAGGTAATACTTTTTTCTCATACATTTGAGAAGGCCTACTGTAAGCCCTTAAGGTAGATTCGAAATAGCAAGACCTTGGTCTCCAATGAAACGCCCTGTATATTGGAAATTAAGTTAATACTTTTTTGCTAATTTAAACTGGAAAGCAATTATTTCATTTTTTAAATGTTTTCGAGAAAAGTTGCAAAAATTGATATACACTTATGCCCGTAATTTCAACAAAAAGAAAGCAGTTCGTGTTTGTACCTATAAGTTATTTTTACCTATTTCAACGTTTATTTAGCATACGTGTTTTTACCTTCAGTTTTCTTTTGAAATATGGCTGCTTTTACACCATACATTTTCTATACAAAGTTAGATTTCTTTTTGTAGAAATAACGGGCATTAGGAATGAAAAGCCAAATATTTTTGAATAGTACCACATGCGCGATCTATTGCTTATAAGCCACAAACTTCACAGAAAAGATTCTCGCCAATTTGTTTTCAAATCATACATTAAAATATTTAAATAAATAAGTTTTAATTCAAAAATGTAATCAAGTGAATTAAGCGTTTACTAACATCGACATCAAAACTACAGAAAATGTTGTTAATATAAAAAATATCAATGTTTGACAACTGAATTACGACTAAAAAACCAATTTACAAGCCAAACAATGTGCAGACAAATAAATTTTCTGCAATTATAATATTAAAATATTAAATTAATTTTAATATATATTAAATCAAAGGTCTTTACTATTATGAATTTGCGTTCGGTCCGACATTAATTTTACTTACTCTTTGGAGATGGCAGCTCTTAATTTTGTGAATTACAGCGTAAAACACAAATTACTTTCGTGAGCCCATAATATACATAAATTGGAAATAACAATATACTGTCTGTGCGACATGTACACTATTAAATTCACCGTGTGCATTGCTTGTTTGCACTTAAATAGCACATATCGTCAGCACATTATTGGTTTGACCTACCGATCATATCAAAAAAAAATTGTGTTAGGTTTGGGGTATATACATTTTGGAAGCCCCCTTAAGGAATCCAAAACCTGTTCATTAAATTTTTATCGTTTCTGAATATATTTTGCATCACTTTTCTCCATATCAGCTATTTTAAAGTTTATTAAGTATTGTTTTGCTCTACACGACTCTGTTTTGCGAATGCTGCAAATTCCTCTTACCAAAACATACAAAAAAAAAATTCACTCTTGCTTTTCTTCATTGCCGTAAGAAAATCAAGTAGTTAAAGCAAAACCAAAATTAATGACATTTGTTGGGGTGTAAGTGGGGTTACCTGGTTCTGACGAAAAAAGGCGCAAGGGCTATGGCACAAAAGAAATGTTGTCCGGGAACCCCCAGTTGTGATCCTCAATAGGCTAGTTGGCGGAGTATTACGCACTTGTTGTTTAAGAAAACAACCCTTGTTCCCAGTGGCTCAATACGTGGTTGATTGTGGCAGGTCGTGTCTCGCACACTTGTGGCTCAAATAAAATCAACCCTTATTTTTGACGGCTCAAGTGGCACTTTTATGGCTCTTTTTTGATTTAAATAACAAAACACTTTCTTTTAATTCTCCAATAATTTAATATTAATTTCTTTATTTTATTTCACTTTGGCCCAGTTCACAATTTATTTAATAATTTCTATTTATTATTGGCCGGCGTCTGGCTGGTTGAAGTTTTTGAAAAACAGTGATTATCACTTTTAAGGTGACGTTAACAGTCAGCTGGGCTACATACAACATGGGGTATTGCCAGATGCCAACACCACATGTAGTTCTGTTGCACACGATTTAAATACTGGGAAACATTAACGCCCGATTTACACCAGCAACCACAAAAATATGTTTACACCAGCCAGACGCCAACAACATTAATGAAAAAAAGTAGTAAAAGCAAAAGCAAAATAAAATGTTAGCAACTCTATACACAGCAGTAAGTATTCGTATACAGCACAAGCAGCTACTTTTGAGAAAAAAATTTTGAAAATTGGCGTATTCGGATCAAAATAATAATTTTTACTTTCAGTAAAATACTATTAACTTCTAATGATGTTTTCTTTTCTAACAATAACGTTCCATGAATGCTTCAGCTGATTTAAAGAAAATTTAGTATTGAAAATTGCTACAACCGTGGTGAATTTCGCTTGTTATTACAAACTTTGCATTCAATATTAATACGCTAAGTACACATAAGTGTTGAGTGTAAAACGTAGCTATTATTTTGTTCCATTGAAACTTAGAAAAATGTATCACTGTGTAAGGGTATGTGTAACCTGATAAATATTTGACACAATTATAATGCATTATTTTTTTTTTTAGAAAAGAAAGCACCATAAGTGCCTTAATGAACGTTTACAAAAATTTACATTTATCTTCAATCGGCTTTATTTTCAAAAAACTTCAAGTCGTTTTTCTCCACTACGACTTTTTGGCATATGCGCCAAACCAATATTGAACTGACGATATGTATTAACGCAAATATGGTAGTAGCTGTGATGCTCACAACTAATCTAAAGAGTAACACATGACGGGTACCCATTTTAATTAATTGACACAGCTCAGAGTACCAAATTTTGGGGGTTCTCTATTCTTTACATCAAATTTACAACATCACAGTCTAAATGTTGGTCACGTTATATTAATTAGGGCATACTTTAATTCAAGTATGCGTTGTGAATTTGTATTAACGCAACGTTAAAGATATATATGGCCAGAATTAAAATAAAAGGCATAAACATTTTGCTCTTGTGTTTATATATTTTTCTGAGAAATTGTAAAAGATAATTTTACATTGCAAATACTAAAATAATATTTAGTAGCAGAAATAAAAACATACAGCAACTAGAAAATAAACATTAATATAAACGATAATATTTAATATTCAAAGGCAGATAAAATAAAGCGAGTAAAATAAAAATGTTAAGAGGAGTACGAGAGTTGTACAAATTTTATAAAGAAAGCTAAATATCATGTACAAAAGTAAATTTTGTGATTTATTAAAAAATGATGAATGTGAAATATTAGAAAAACAGTTTTAAATGGGTCAAATAAATAAATAATTTTAAATGCCTTGCAAAATGTGTCTTGATTTTATGGAGTACTGAGATAATTTTTCTGTGACGCCTGATATAAAACAATATTTTTTTCTCTGTTTTAATTTATAGCTTTTACAAATACTTTCCGATAAATATATGTGAAATGTAATCAATTCTTTTTAATACAATGTGCAAACAAATTTTACATTGTTATTTTTAATGAGCGTCGTGAGCTAGTTTTAGGCTTGCGGTTTCGATTCCCGCTAGAGACTTAGTTCTGTTATACTGCAACCGAGTTTAGGTCCAAGTTTTTATTGCTCGGTAAACTAAGTTAAGTGGCATTGTGTATTTGTTACATTAAATAAACAAATATTGGTGTTTTAATTAATGAAAAAAGTCTCTTGAAACTTTTTTCTGCATTCGAGTAAGAGTTGATATGGAACAGTAAACCAAATTGCTGCTGCTGCCTTAAGTAATATTAGTAAAAAAATAACATAAACTTATTTTTACTTAACATTTTTTTTGTTTTTTTTCTTTCTTTTCTTTTTATTAAACAGGGCAGCAGTATTTTATTCAAATACACTAGAATTCTATCTGCTTTGTGCAAAGCAGCATCTTGCAGTACAATTTATTTAGTATCTACATACAACATTAACATTAATTCCTGCAGCTTATTTCGATAGACAAGCAACCCTGTTGCCAACTAGTTACAACATGTAATAAAGAAAAAGTCAGAAAAAAATACAATTATTGTCTCCTGCCTGCTGTTCACAGGCTTATAATAAGCCATGTATAAAAAAGAAGTTAAAATGAAGGACAAACAATTGAAAAGTTTAAGTTGATTAAGGGCAACAACGAAATGCTCTACATTCAAAAACATTCCTCTTCTTTTTGTCTTAAGTTGTAAAAGATTACTTAAGGGCCTTTTACACTGTTCTACTAGTGTTACTATCAACCTTCATATTAAATGAAAAATTATTAAAATCTGTATATAAACAGCTGTTCAACATTAAAAAAAAAAAGGTTTTTGCTATGTTCTTTAAACATGGAAAAGTTGTTGCTATCGTACTTTTTTAATATTGTGTTCCGTTAATTATAAATATTGATTAATTTTTGCAACAAATATGTGATATTAATTTAATTTTAAGTTTATTTCAAAGGAATAATAATATTTATATTACGTAAGCAAAAAAAAAAATGTTTATCTCTCTACCACACTGACACAATGAAAAGTCCTTTTGTTTAGAAAAATGTTTAAAACTAATTTGCACCATACCTTTGTCAATTTTGTATACCTTTTTTTTTGACATTTGATACCATATTGTTTATACAGAAATCCTACAACAACAAAAAATAAATTCTAAGATTAAAAACGTCAAAGCTTAGAAGACTAAGTGGAAACAAAACCAGGCTTTAGAATAGAGCAACTCTTAAAATTAACAATATTCTTGTAAGCATTGTTATATAGGTGGCATGTCATAACGTCCAGTGACACAGTGTCCATGGACACTTCGACACTTTTGAAAATGCCATAATGTCCGTGGGCTTTAAGACAATTTGCAAATCGACATTATTCATTTTTAAATATGTCATAAGGTCCATAATTCCTAAAGAAATGAAATACAAAAAAAGATCTACAAAACCAACAAAGCTATTTTTAAAGAAGCTAATTTATCCATAATATGGCTGTCGGTGGCAATACTTTGGTTTAATTTAACATAATATGGTTAAAAATGTTCTATTTTTTTTCTCTGGGTGTATATATTTAATATATAGCGAAAACAGTTTTGGATTTGCTCCTCTACGGTATAACAAATACTGGCTGCGCTAACTAAAGCATCTCGGCATAGCCGGCCTTTGGCAGGGCGCTAGAATTTTCTCTTCTATGGTATAACAAGTACCGGCTTCGCTAAGTAAGTCTCCTAAAATCTGCCTTGTTTCCAAACGAAGAGCGACTACGCAGAGACGCCTTTGTTAGCGAAGCCGGTATTTGTTATAGCTTAAAGAATAAAACGAAAATGGGAGCTCAAATCAAATGGACTTCGTGATTTTTTTGGTCAGCATAATCGAGCTCAGTGGATTCGTTAACAAGCAGAATTGCCGCATTTGGGCAAATTAGAATTCACGAGTGATTGATACAAAGCCGATGCATACACAAAGAGTGACTATTTGGTGCAGTAAATGGGTTGTTGGCGTCATCGGGCAGTACTTCTTTGAAAATGAGGCCGACCAAACAGTTACTAGGAATGGTGTTCGCTATCGCAAGATTGTAGCGGACTTCTTGGGGCCAGAAATTGAGGATATGGACCTGGACCATTTGTGGTTCCAACAGGATAGTGCCAGTTGCCACATACCCAAGGAAACAATGTCTCTTTTGCATCAGAAATTCAATGGCTGTGTTATCTCACGTCGTGGCGTCACGATCATTTGATTTGACCGTCACGAGTATTTGATTTGACACCGTTGGACTTTTTTCTTTGTACGTCAATAAGCTTCAAGAGCTTAAGGATGAGATAATTCAGCACACTAACGACATTGATCCTCAATTATGTCTCAGAGTCATTGAAAATATAAACTATCGGATAGAGGAATGCCTCCGAAGACGTGGCGAGCATTTGGCGGATATTTTGCTTCACACATACTTGTCATAGTTCCTTCTATAAAAATAAAAAAATATTAAGATAATTCTCTAAAAACTTTTTGTTCTATTTACAATTAACATTGTGCGTTTTGGTTAGACCAACGTTAACAATTTTGTTAACATTTTAATAATTTAATATGAAACAAAGTGAAGGGATTTACAAAATTTCCCCCTTGGAATTGGAAGCAGAACTGAAGTCTAATAAATAATTTTTACATATTTTGAAAATAATGTCAAAAGCTGAAACAAAATTCTTAAGCTATGGTCACACTTTACAAATATTTAACGCTTCGCATGTCACCACAATTTAACAGTTGATTAATTACATTCTTTTACTACTCTTTTTTTAAATAAAGATTAGTTAATCCAAAAAAATAGTTTAAAAGGAAGTAAATGGTTGATCAATTTAGTGGTCACGTTGTTTGTTATAATTTTTCGTCAAATATTTGTTAAGTGTGAACACATATTTAACATATTTCTTAAAATTGAAAGAATGTCGAAAGTCTCTTAAATGGCCACAAGATAGGTGGCCTAGATATGTTGGAATATAGACCAATGTGCTACTTAAGTTTAGAAGGGACTAAATGAGGACAATGACATCGGGCATTACGATGACTGGTTGAGGCGATACTTCTCTTACTCTACCAATGCCCAGGTCTTAGAAATTTTACGGTAAGGCATTTTGGGAGACCAGAATTGCTCCGTCTGGATATTGTCTAGATGACGGACTAAGGCTAGCAGGAAATCAAAATGGTTGGAGGCTGCATTCATGCCTTTGAGACAATCCAGCTCTTAAATCGGTCCCCTTAGGGTATTAAGAAGGGACCGCTGTAAGGAGCAAGTGAGCCGCCCTCGAGTCATCTTGACCATTATAAAGTGGTGAAGTTGGAAAAGAATATATACTTACCCTCTTATTCACAAAAAATAAAACAGATTTATAATAAGTTTATTTAACAAGCTTTCATAGGTAATTCGTTTCATAAACCTTTTACAAAATTATGTTATTTCTTATGATTAAGGCCGTAAGAATTTTAGAAATTAGTTGAAAAGCATTACTAGATCTTAAGTAGGGCACTCAACTTCATTACAGCCCAGAGCATTTAAACAAATTTCGATAGAAAGAAAAAAAGAAAAAATTAAGCAACCTTAAAAGCCGACTGTACAAATAAAAGAATACTTATAAAGAAAACTAAATAAAATGAAATTAATTTTAGTAATTTTTATGTCTGTAGAAATATGTGAATAAAATGAAAATAAATTAAAAAAAAAACTAAATAATAATAAGAAGCATCTGCTGTTTGTGCTGTAGCGTGTGGCAATATTATGTTGCATGCAATTCTCCACAAAGTGTACAAAAATATTCATTTATATTGCAACAGTGCTTTGTACAGAAAATACATTTTATAACACATCAGTGGTTTTCTAAAAGCAAAATGTAGAAAACGGCAAAAAAAAATAAAGAGAATATCAAATCATACAAGTTTTATAAAACTTTTTTCGACTACGTACCATGAGAAGGTGTTGAACTAGAATTAATTAAATGAGGTTATTAGCATGATTTTTATTCTTTTGTGTAGTTTAAACGTATGTTTCTTCTTACCAAACGTTTGTTAATTTTATCCGCAAGGAAACCATTAAATTAAAAAAAAAAGGAAAACACTTGAACAAAAAACTAAAATTAATTTTAGCCATAAAATAGTGTTAGTTTACAAATTACACTAATGAAGTGTTTGAAACAACTGCTACGTTATTTCAGTCCTTTTATGCTGTGGGTGTTTGCCACCACCACCAACATCACTATCACCAGCATCATCTTCATCTTCATCATCACCATCATTTTCCACTTAATTTCCTTTTTATTACGAGAGAATTTTAACTTAATATTTTGCTCTTTGCCAAGGTGTAGAGTTGTAATTCTAGTGCCAGAATAGTGTGACTTTTCATTTGGCTGGCTGCTGATTTAGCAAATTATTCAATTACATTTGACTGATTTTAATTGGCGTAAGTTGTCGTAATAGATTTTATTTTCAAAATATTTTTGTTTGAAATTTTTAGCGGTAGAAAGTTATGAATAATTTTTGATTTTTATTTGAATTTATAAAATTTCAAAGATTTTATCTCTTTTTTATTTCAGGAAATTTATTTAATTTAATGAACTTTTTTTTTGTACATGTGCTTAATGGTTTTAGGTGGGTTGTAGAAAGCGGCTTATAGATTTAAGTCGGAAGTTTCTATTTTCGTTTTCATAAATTACAGAGACATTTTTAAGTAAATTTATTAAAATTATTAACAACATAAAAAATAAGCTTGTGTGCTATTTAAGGAATGTTTTTAGAAAGTTTTCAGAAAAACTAAATTATGAAGTTCTAAAAAATACAAAAGAATATACATGTGGAAAATTCTTTAGCAATATTTATTTCTATTTAGATGAATTGCTTTAGAAACATGTGCTAATACTGTTGTCAAGCGTAACAAGTTGACATTTGAAGTATCGAACTAAGCTTTCACGACTCTATAGCATATCTAAAGGTCGACATTAAACTTAAATAGAAGTCCCCTTTTATAAAGTATCTCATTTTTGTTGTTTGACAAACTGCAAAATACGTGTTGCCCCTTCAAAAAATTTACTAAAGAAACAATAGTTTGTTCTATTATCAGTTGAAAAATTATTTTTTAGCAAATTGGGATTTTCGGAAACTTGAGTTTTTAGTTAAAGATGAAAGAAGCAATTGCAATGTTAAAGATACCCAGCAAAAACTTACGTTGCAAAGTAATGAGTTAAAAAACTAATATAACGACTTTTCACTACTTATTCATTGGCATTTTAATTCATTATTTTAACACGGTGATGTCATTGGAGACAAGTACTTACCACCCTAGCTTACAAATAGGGAGTTAAATAAGTCATTACCACATTCGCTTACAAATAGGGAGTTAAGTAAGTTCATTGGATGAATACCTTCAATAAAGAAAAAAAAATTTTTTTTTTCTATATTTTCTTATTTTACTTTATTTTATTTCTTTTCTATTTTTTCTTATTTTATTTTACTTATTTTCTTTTACTTATTTTATTTTTTATTTTTTTTTTTTCTGTCTCTGGTGGGATTCGATCGCGCAACCTCGGTGCTGATAGACTAGCTCACTACCAGCTTGTCTACTGGAGCAGTGTAGTTTTTGGATAAAAAAAACTATGTTTTTTACTCAATTAAGAGCGTAAACATGAGATTAAATTAATTAATCAACTCATACACAAGTACTTAGGTATCAGATTATATGTCAGCCATTACTAAACTACTTCTATGTAATGCAGATGGTATGAAGTAGTCATTGAAAAGTAAGTTGTTCAGTAATGGCAAGTCATTACCAAGTTTTTGCTGGGTAACTTTCAAAGAGTTTTTCAACGGAGAAAAAAATTAATTTTTCTATATGGTCAGCTGTAACAAAAATATTTTAAGCGAAAAATGTTAAACATATTATGGTTACTTAAAACACATTATTGTAACCGGCAACAATATTATGGTTAAATTGGCTCTCCATCACGAAGCCACACCCAAATTATCATTGCCTCCAAGAAATGGTTTAGTTAAATATGATGACAATTTTTTTGTTTAAATTAACAAATGCTTTTTCCTATTATCTAAGAGCAACATGCTACTGTTAAAAGACAACCACGGGTTTTCCAATAGGTATTTGACAACTTGGAATTTAATTTGTGAACGCATTAACTGCCAGGCCCACGATGTCGACAACAACATTTCTTTCGCATATTTATATTGAAAACAATAATAAAAACTAAAATTTGTTTTCAATACAAATATACGAAAGAAATTTTCTTGTCGACATCGTGGGCCTGGGCCTAATTCACTGATCATCTAACTGTTACATTCCTTTTTTTCAGTAAACTCAACGTTTTCATCACGGTAAAGTACACGAACGAGCAACTTATGCAAATTATAAAAATGTCTTACCGAGCGTTAAATCCAATTTTCGGCAGTTTTTCTAGAAGACAAGTTTAGTGCAAAAATTCGAGTCCACATATTCATTGTGTGATGCTGCCCTGCCAGTGGGTTGGTCGAAGTGACAAAAATATCGCAAAATCATCAGCAGTGACGAATCTCATTTGTCAATAAGCAAAAAATTCGTTATTAGTTTTGTGAAAATCCACATGTGCTTCATTAATCACCACTTCGTCCACAAAAAATAACTGTTTGGTCCGGTTTGCATGCCGGCGACGTCATTGGGCCATATTTTTTCGTCGACAATAACGATCGTCAAGTTACCGTGAATGGCGATTGTAATCGCGCTATGGTTACCGATTATTTTTGGCCCGATTTGGAAAACATGGACTTGGACGACTTGTGGTTTTAACTGTACGGTGCCACAAGTCACACAGAGAAAGCGACAAAGCCTTTCTCGCTTGAAAGCTCAGAAAATTGTATCAACTGTTAGTTTATTTGAACTAAAAGAAAGCGATTTCGCCCTTCTCGCTTGAAAATATACATCTTTTTAGAGAATTTTGTTAACACTCGTGTTGTGTAGTTTTAAATAGCCAGTAAACTTTGTAGTCAGGGTATTTTGAATAAGGAGACTGCTACAACACGTTTTATATATTTAGAACATTGCACTCAAAGAAGAGATAACAAGTAATTACGCACTCAAAGTTATGTTTGGGAATACAAAATTAATTATTAATGAAATTTCTGTATGACGTGCTTAATTCCCAATTTTTCATATTTGATAAATAAATACACTAAAATTTATTGTTGAGGGAAAGCTAGCTTAGATTACATTTTTTTAATATGCGATATTTTACTTTTAGTTCAGTTGGGAATTTAGTTGCCTCAGTACACAAGCTGAGGAATTGACGTCTGTAAATTCAAAGTAGTCAGATTGGTGATTGTTATCTTTTTCCTATATGCAACTTTAGGCAAACATTTTAAATTTAGCGATTAACTTTGTAAACTTAGCAATATTAATGGTAACCACTTTGGCAGACTTGGGCTTTGCTAACTACAATTTTTGTAATTAGTCACAGGTCTAAAAACCAATTAGGTGTAATTGGTAATTGGCAATCGCAAATTTTAAATTTAATTTTTAATTTAAAATTACAGGTAATTTATACTTACTAGTTTAGAATTTTCTTAAACCATATTGAGTATCTTTGACCGTATAAAACAATATTTTTTCTCTGGGTGCAAAAATCCATTTATCAATACCGCTTGACTTTTTTTTATTTTCTATTGTACATTACAAAAGCTTTTTCATTGATATTAAAAAAATTAATAATTCAAATTAAATTATTTCCCCCCCTTATAAAAAAATACCAATAAGCAAAAGTTTGCAATAACTTTTATGTTGTTCTTATTTAATTTTCACCTAAAGCGTTTAACCAAAATTCTTAATGTTGTTAAACCACAAATTCAGTAAATGTTAAGTAGATTTTTTAGTTTTTTATGTTGTTCAGTTGCTTTGTTAATTTTTTATTTAATTATTATTTTTTGCTTCTACTATAATATTGAGGTTTTAAGCTTAAACTAACAACCACAAAAAGTTTGGAGTGTTAAATATTTGTAAAACATGTATACATATTTAAACAATACATTCATTCGTTTGTTAGTTGATTTTGTTTAGCTAGTTGGTAAAATGTTGTAAAATTTAAACAGGCAAAAGGGCGGACAGACAGAAAGACAGACGCACATTTGTATTGTACGAAACTGTAGTAAAAGTAGGAAATGCGTTTCGGGCTACCCGTGAAGTTTACTGTTTTTGCTTTACTGTTTTTTCGGGAAATTGTTTTGGGAATCCTGGTAATGTAAATTTAATTAAAAAAGAAAATAGAAACAGAAATAGAAATGCTTAATTTTTATAGACAGAAAATGTTTAATGCAAAAAAATAAATTAAATTAATTTACTGAAAATATAAAGGTGAACTTATTATCTTTAATCTATTACCAAACTGTCGTAGGCGTATTTTAAATACGCCAACCACGATAAGGGTGATTATTTAAAGCCAGTAAAGAAAATCCTAATCTTGCTTTAATAGATTTTCTAAAGAATTCTTTATTTTTTCATCCCTATCGTGAATAACATGTGGAATTTTTGTTCCCATGAAATTTTCATTCCCGTCGAAGGGGAAAAAGCAATCGTGAATCTTATGTGAAAAATTTTTCACGCTATCAGTTCCAGTGAATGTAAAAAAGAAGAAAGATTAAAAACGTGATAAAATTACGTGGGATAAAACTTTTCACGCAAAGGAGAATTTTTTCCCGTGAACATTTCTTCACGTTTTTATTCTCATTTGAATTACCTTTTTTCATTGGAGTTTTTCATTATGTGAAAAAGGGAATAATTACGAGGGAAAAATTTTTCACGATAGGGGTGATTAATTAATTAATTTATTAGGAGTTGTAAATAAAATTACAAATTATTTTCTAATTTAACTAAGCAAGCAATAATAGTTAAGACCTTCAGTCTGTTGTTGCGAAATAAGTCAGCGACTCTGGCGAGAACCGAACCGGCATCCCTCGCACAGATAGACTAGGTAAATTCCCAGATTTTATTTTATTAAAAAGTAATAATTTTTGTCAAATTTGAATTTCCCATTTTTTAACCTATTCATTCATCCTGCTTAATATTTTTAGAAATATTTTTATACTCTTCAACACAGATGGAAATGGTATATAAACGTTTATCACTCCATTTATTATTTCTACAATATTTGACTTAGACCCTATCAAGTATATATTTTCTGGGTACAAGCAGAAAAAAACATGTTTAAACATGGTCAACTGGCACAAAACCATTTTTAAACCTATTATGTTGAATTTAACCATATTATTTTCAGGGATAACCATATTTTGGTTTAATTAGTCCTCCATTTGGTTTTAAATTAACAATACGTCATTGCTCCGACAAAATCAGTTATGTGTTTTTTCCTGGTTTTTCAGGAGAGCAAAAAAACCGTTTTATTTAGTTAACTAAGCATATATTTTTAAAGTGAAACGTTTAATTGAACAAATGTTGACATTGCTTTACGTATTTCATGAAATAAAACTCGACTTATTGGCCATTGTTCAGCTATAACAAATCTTTTCGAAAAACTACACATAAATCATTTTGTTCACGCAAAGAAAAAACATGGTTGTGGTAAACATATTCTAAGAGCAACATATTATGATAAGATTCATGATTGTAGTCACCATATTACGATTGTTATTAAATCATATTATGACCAAATATGTTCGTAATATAACATCATAATATTTTTCCCTTAATCATATTGTTGTCATGGTAACCACAATAAGTTAAGAAGTAATCATATTATTGTCATGGCAATCATAATAAGTTTAGAAGTAATCATATTATTGTCATGACAATCATAATAAGTTTAGAAGTAATCATATTATTGTCATGGCAATCATAATAAGTTTAGAAGTAATCATATTATGATGCAAAGTGATATGAACTGTTATACATAAATTTTTTACATCATAATATGATACAACTTTAAACATAATATTTTTATTGGAAAAAAATACTTATGATAAAATAAAAAACATAATATAGTTACTCTAATCTTTTTGTCGTAGGTCGCAATTATTTATAAATTATTTTATGGAGTTTTCATTTTTTCTCTTAAAATAACACAAAACTTACCAGTAATGGTTAATATTTTGCACCAATATTTCACAAATTTTTCCACCACTTTAAGATTATTAAAATTTTTAAGCAAAGATATTTTAATTTGTGACACTACAACCCTTTTTTAATGTTTTTTCTTTATTTTTTTTTTTAATTTCTTGTTTATTTTAATGGTTATTTTGTTATTTCTTTTTTAATATTTTTCTTTATTTTTTTTTAATTTCTTGTTTATTTTAATGGTTATTTTTTTATTATTTAGCCACTCACTAACAAATAATTCGATATGTTTATGTAAAACACGACACAACTGATACAAAATTATTTTACAAATGGCGATACCAAAATATTATTAGAGTAACGATATTTTGATTGCATCTTAAACTTATTATGATTAATGTATATAAAGTTATCATGTTATGGCTATTAAATATCATGTTATGGCGCTGAGTAATATAATATGTTTTGAAAGTTATCATAATTTAGTTGTTAGAAAAATAATTATTTTTCGGTCAACAATACTCAAAGTTATAATTGCGATAAACATTAATATGTTTACAGTTACTATAATATTGCTGATATTTAATAAAAATAACAATTATTTGTGTACAACAACAATATATTGTTACAATAAACACAGTGTGGTTGCCGTAACCATGCCCAACCAAATTTTTTCTCTGCGTGTAAGGAATAATATAAAAGTTTAAGGACATTAAAGAATTGCAACTTTAGAAAAATGTTGAAATACCAGCGGATATCATTCTACCTGGATTAGACAAATATGTTGAATCCGATAAATCGGACAAATAAATGAATGAATGGGGACTTAGGGAGAATGCCTCGCCCAATTATGACGAAAATTATGACCAGTCCAATTTCAGGTCTTGGCAAAATAACTTTTGTTTGTTATGTGGTGTTGTAAGTGAAGAATATCGAAAAATAGTTTTTCATTTTTTTTTTGGGTTTTATAGACATGCGATACTTAAGAAGCGTACACAAAAGGGTTGGTCCGTTTTCTCAACTTACTGATAGCTAAATGTAGACTATAACCGGCCTTATTAAAAGTGTTACATTATTAAAATTTTACTTTTACCTTAAGTGAGCGATAAAGTAAATTAATTTATAATAATACTAATGGAATACTTTTTATACGGCAAATAATATCCTACCTTAACCTATCGGTAAGTTGTGAAAACAGGCCTAAGAGTTACTTTTACAATTGCAAATAATTTTCAAACTTAATTAACCGAGCAATAGTAACGAAGACCTTCAGCACGTTGTTGTTAAACAGACCAGATAATCTGGCGAGCACCAAACCCGCAGCCATCACACTCATAGAACTACCAACAAGCCTACCGGGCATCCTTTTTTAACATAAAATAACTGAAATACTAGTTAAAAATCTACATGTTGTGAAAAACATTTAAATAAATTTTTACACAAAGCTGTTTTTGTACGTACATTCTGTATATGGGGGGTTTTTTTTTTTTGTTAACTTCTGAATCAGTAAAGATATCATTTAACGATTTGGTGGGTTAAAGTATCATTAACAAAGGTTTCGAACGGTGTAATAAAAAAATTTTTAAAATTTTGCACAAAGGTGATTTTGTTGGAACAACGACGAATAGTATTTTCCTCTTTTCCAAAAGCAACAAGCTGAAAAACAACCATGCTATTACACTGTACGACACGATTTTCTCAAACAGACCAGATTCTGAAAATACAGCTTAAACAAATATAAGTATCTCTCAGTTTTTCTAGATCAATTCATTTCGCGGTTTAACGCACAATTAAATTTTTAATGGAAGTTTAGATTACACCCGTTGATCGTTCTCAGATAAAAAGTGTAAAAATGAGCAACATCGGTCCAGAGGTTCAAATATTTTGATCACATTTATTAAATTTTAAACAATTTCACACATTGTTGCTCTAAAACAATATAGTCCGTACTTACCGTACTATTAACACCGTTACGGCTTGATTTACGTACGGATGGATTGATTTGTTTTTTCAGTGTACTTTTTCGATAAATAAATTCCCATATAAAAATCTTATACAGTTCACTGCAATTCAACATAACAAGTAGAATAAAAGACCGATTTGGAACATTTTTCATACACAATTGTTCACCAATTGCTTTAATTTAAAAATAAAATCAGCTTAAATTAAAATTTTAATCAAGTGAGTTAAACGTTTAATCAATATTTTTTTTTTTAATTAATATTTTTTCCCCGCTTTTCCGGGATTTTGTTATCCCCGTAAGTTTAACTAACAATACGCCTTGTACAATCGTATGTACAAAATTTATTATGAATTTGTTGTTAAAGAGTATTTATTTTCATAAATTTTGGTATTTTTTGTTTAAATTTATTAGAAAATAAATATTTATAATCCAAAATACTTGAGCCTGAGTAAGTGAAGTGATAAATAGAATTTACTACTACTTAACGTAGTATATACTTAGTAATTTAGTTAAGATAAGTTTCGTATTTGCTACATTTCATAAGTTGCTATTTATGTTTTCATAAATTGTTTAAACAATTTACATTGTTGTCAGCATATTGCAATCTACATTTGTTGTAAATACGCCATTTGTATGTTTCAGTGTTTGTGTGATTAACTTATTATCTTGAGTTATGAATTTTCTATTTAAATATTAGATTTTGTTGCATAAAGCAATTACTATTGTTATTATAGCAGTGTTCTAGAGTTTTCATTTGCTGTTCTTTTTACTGGCTGGTTATTAATTCTGATGCAAACAATACGAATGAATGCATTTGTACACAACGAGTGTAGCAACAACAGAAGTAAAAAACAGCAACAACGAACAAGCTGTTTTCTGTTGCAGCAATATTATTTATTCAAAGCAATAACAACAACTAACCAACATATTGCAACATAAGAGGATTATAAATTGTATAAATTTATATTTGCATTCGCTTTTGCATAAGTCTAACTGTCTGTCTCTGTTTAATGGTGTTTAAGGTGTAGAATAACCAAAATGAAATGTTTGCAGAATAAAATTATAAAATTTGTGTGTTAATGTTAATTAAGCAACAACTGTTTGTATCCAGTAGTTAACAAATACAATAACATTTTGGTTAAAAACTAGTAGGAGATGTAGAATTTCCTTAGATGTAAAATATTATAAAATTAAATAGTATGAAGATAGACGATACTGAGTAAAAATACGCTAAGAAGAAAACTTGAATTTTGTATTAAAACAGCTGAAAAAATATGTTTGAAATCGAAGCGTATTTCAAAATGTTAAAATCAATTTTAGTTTTATGCAGTTTATAATAAGAGCTCCATTCATCACTAAATGATAACCTTTTAAACTTTAATTTTTCATACATAAACAATAAAATTGTTTGTCTGTATCTTGAAATTATTTAGTTGCAACTAGTGAACTTAAGAATTTAATAGTGCAACTTGATCTTAAGATTTGATTTCTTTTAAGTTCAGGGTTTTAAAAAAGGCAATTCAGACAAAAGTAAGCAGATACCCAATTAAACAATTTGAGTTTATATAAAAAATGGGAAATTTTTTGACATCCGAGTAAAAAATACAAAGCAGCGATATCTTTTCAATATGGTCAAAACAAGAGGAATACACTGAGCGAAAAACACGTTAAAAAATTGTTAACTAATAGTATTCAAACAATAACGAAGTGTGGCTAGATTTCGACAACGTTTGCTATCAAATTGAAACCAAAAATAAAAAAAATACCATTGTTGCCAATTTGATAACTACATTTGCCAAACAGCTAACAGCTAACTTATGTTGTCAAAGTAACAACTTTTGCATTCGTAGCTTAACAAATAAAAAAGTGGAAAGTTTTATACTGGGTCGATTACGGATAGCAACACAACTTAAGTTTAGTCAAAATATACATTTTTTTTCGTTATATATTTTAACAAGAGTGGTGTTGCCTTATTTCGCTTCAGTTTAGTCGTCATCCGTAATCGATCCATAAGTGAATTTTAAATTACCCAATATAATTTTTTTCTTGTTTTGCGAATTTTATTCAGAGAGTAAGCGCACATCATCATTCCTAATTTCAAAATGGGTTCAAGATGGTTTTTAAAAGAGAACAATTCGATTTAAATTTTATTCCCATATTTAATACTTAATCGAAGATAAATAAGGTTAAAAAAGTACTAAAATTAACTGTTTAGCCATTTTACCCGTTAAAAGTAATATTATAAAACAAGAATTAAATACGCGTCAGAGTATTTTTTGAAGGCATTAATACGCTTTTTAATTTTGACTCCAACTGACTTAATTTTGTAGATAGAAGGTAATAGACTTCATAATCCCTTCATACACAGCAAAAATAAAAATTTATTTCAATTAAAATAATGTTTGTTATTAATTAAAAAATTAATTAAACTTGTATCAGTAATCAAATGAAAAGCATCAATTAAACGTTTAATTAACTTGATTAAACGTTTAATTCAATTAATTAAATTTTTAATTAAAACTGTCTTTTTTTTAGATTAATTTGGGGTAATTTGTTCTACGTATTGGATCTGCTTATAAAAGGGGAACCCGTGTACCGAAGTCTCTCGCTTTAGCCGAGCTGGACGCTGGGTTGTGCGTTGACCCGTCAGCGAGTGCTTGAGGAAATGAATAATGAGTAAGGCCTAGTATTGTTATAGGTATATATAAATATATACATATAAAAAATAATTAAATACACATCAACTGTTTTTTATTGTGTTGGATTTAAATTGTATTCTTAAGTTATCTTTACTAAACTGAAAAGAATGTATTTTTGATATGCAAGCAAAATGTTGTCAATATACCAACGATGTGTTGTGAAAAATTAAAACAAAATGTTGTAAGAATAACAACATTATGGCTATAATATCTTTATTGGCAGTTTTTTAGAATGGGACAAAATGGCGACAAAATAACAAATAACAATATAACAAAAGTCGTTAAACACCATCCGTTATTAAATTGAACACAAACATGGTTGGCTTACTTTTGAAAACGACTGCGGTCAATTTTGATATTTTTATACGGATTTTTTTCTCTGTGTATATGGGCTACTACAAATTTTTTGAGCACCTGCTGAAACCGACATACTATGGCTCTTATTTCGTTAAGTTTTATGAATTGAAAAAAAACGTTGTACAGGGTTTGGATGACTATACTTGAAGGATATGACGTGCAAAGTTTTACGTTGAAAAGTCCTCACCTTAAGAATTCGAAAAATTAAAAAAACGACTTGAAACTTGCAAGAGTTTTTTCATTCATTCCGTTTGCTTTGTAATAGTTTTAAGCTTTCAGATCCAAACCCATACAAAATATAGTCACTAGACTTGGAGGATATATCCACAAAAAAAAAATTTTTGATATCGGTGCTGGGTGAAAAGTTGCATGGTGTTTTAAAGTGAAACCAAAATTTTCCGAATTTTGAAATTTTTGAAGATTTTACATAGAGTTTTTGCGCCGTTTAATAAAACTGAGTTTTAAGCGCAGAATTAAAAAAACTGCGTAATTTTATAAAGTTTGAGGTGTATCAAGTTGGTGTCAGCGCACCAATAACGTATCACGGACATCACAAACTTAAAAGAAATTAGCGTAAATTTTTTAAAAATGTATCTTTTTTGCGTCTGACAATCTGAATTGCCTTTTAAGTTGGCTAGTGTATTGCGTGATGTGAGTAACTTCGTAAAGGGCACCTCCGAGGCGAAAACGCACTTTAAAATTTTTAAACGCAAAAATTTTATGAACTTTTGAAAATTTTTGCAAAAAAACAATTTATTTTTAAGCTTTTTTTTATATCAAAATATGTCATGGGAACATGTTTAGGTATCTTAATAGATTCTTCGCGACGGACTAAACTGATAAAGTGCAAACAAAAATAATTTTTTTCAACCCTGGCGCGTGCAGCGGCAGTTTTTTCCAAACACATTTCGCTTTGTGACCACTGAAGCGCTGTATCAATTCCGCTCAAACGTACATCGAATAGACGACTTAACTGAGCTTGATACTAAAATTGAAAACGCACCAAAAAATTTTAAGGATTTCAAATTTTATGGAGGAAGCAAAATGTTTCTAACCTCAAAAAGCATCCTTGTATGAAATATTTGATTTGGTTTCAGATTATACATTTTAAAAGTTTTTTTCCCAAAATATTGCATATTATGTCTTATTCTAGTAAAATGTTTAACAATTTTAAATAAATTTTTATATGCATACACGATCAAAAAAAAATTTTTTATATTTTTTTTCCAGTGTATTTTAAAAAGTATTCAAGCTTTTACAAATATTTTAGTGTGCTTAGAAAGCCCTTAAGGGGTATTATCCACACGCGTTATCCTTTTTAAATTTTAACAAAAACTGTAATTTTTATATTTTTTTTTTAATTTTTAACTTTAAACCGCAGTAAAATTTGCGCCGTGTAATAAAAATGATTAACGCGAACGGATTTCGCATGCTCAAATATCGGTTTATACACACGCAAATCAACATTGATGTCAGACAAAAAAAAAATTTAAAAAAAAATGTCTAGGTGTCGTAAATTTTTGAAGTTGCTTATATACATTAGTGTGTCCCAAAAAAAATGATTTATGCCCCAGCATATTTTGAAAGCTTATAGGGTAAATTATTTTTGTTTTGAGACTTTTTGGTAGAGGTTTAGAGGTCGCTAAAATCGAATTTAATCCATAAACCGGATTTTCTCGACTTTTTTTAATTTTGATCATTACTCGGCCCATAAGCACGATTTCCTTGATACTAAGTCAATTTTTTTAAAGAAAACTTCTTAAACTTTACTTCTCTGTGCAGATATTATAAGTTTCGGTAATTATTTTTGATCATTTGGGTCTCCTTAATGAATTTTTTTTGTAAATTTAGCATACATTTGAAAAATAATGCTTTGTAACTTTTAAAATTTTTATCAAAGTTCAAAAGCTAGTGATTCAGTTTAAAAGGTGGATAAATTCTGAGTTGAAGCAAATCAAGAAAAAAAAGACATTTTGAGGCTGAGTACATAAAATGCCATTAATTTGTTCGAATATGAGTGCTATTGACTTGGGTTTTTTCGTTAGCTTTAGGAACGAAAAACTTTTTGACTTAATCGATTACAGAACTGTATAGAGTTAAGTTTTGCAAGGAATTTCTCACTAGTTTTGATAGAACATATTTACATTTAATGACTTGTTTCAATTCAGCTGTGAGCCTCTTCATCACTTTAACTATTGCACAATTTTTATCTCCCAATACTTTCAAATAGCGAAAACAATATTATAGTAAAATTTCTTCAACTTACCATTCTTTTGGACGAATATTTATCATCATCCTTTGTAATGCCCGAATCCTCAGAGATATCACCAAATGAGCGGCCACCATGAGGCATACGCGTAAAGTCTGTTTGTTGCTCTGGTGGTATGCCAAATATGAAAGGACCACTCTGTAATTGATGCTGCTGTATATGATGTTGCTCACTGACACCATCAAGATTATAAGTATTCTTGGAAAAGTCTATATTGCGACGACTACAAAAATCATCTTCAAAACGAGATGATTTACCCAACATTGCATCCGTTGAAGATTTAACTGTGTAATAGTCAGCTTCATTAACATCATAACATGGTCGTGAGTTAGAAGAAATGATGGAGGGGGAGGAGTTGGCATTGGCACTAGTTGTTGAGCCATAATTGTTTATATTTCCATAACGCGGTGTAGAGGTTAAGGCAGTTGAAATGCTAGCAAATGGTTGCTGATGTTGCTGTTGTTGTTTATTCTTGTGGCCGTATGTCGTTGCCAAGGTATCAAATACAAAATCCGTTGTTGTATTGTTGGCAACATTTTGCAAGGCTGTTGATGCAGACGATGATGCTGTTGTTGTTGTTGTTGTTACTGCTGCTGCTGCTGCTGTAGTGTGTGTTGATGTTCGAGTAGGCGATGGAGGACTGCCATAGGGATAGCCAATGTGGGGAGATTGTAAGTGTTGATTGTACTGTTGGGATAGGATATCGAAGTCATTGAAGCCGTGTAAACCTTTAGCACTATCACGTTTTTGTTGCTGTACATAGGGTGATATATAAGATTTTTCGTGTTGTTGTTGGAGATGCTGGTGTTGCATTTGTTGTTGTTGTTGTTGCTTTAGCATTTGCTGTTGCTGATAGGAAGTCTGAGAATTCTGTTGATTTGTGGTTGCGTTTTTCTTGTTATTATTGCTGCCATTATTATTGTTATTTTGTGTCAACAGCAATTGCGGTTTCCTATCGGCCAACAAAGGACGCTGGGAATTGTTGAATGGATGATCGCGTGATGTCATAATCGAGGCTGTTGTTGAGTACAAAGACATTTTATCATCGTCATCATCATCCATGTAGGGGTTATAAGATTTTTGTAATTTTTGCTGCAACTGTGGATGATTATAATAATTGTAGACCGGTAACGGGTTTGGCGGCGGCAAAGGTGGTGGCACTTGTGTTGATGAATTGTTGCTCGTTGAGCTTCCAAACAGTTTGGCCAGTTTTACTGTCATGTTGGAATTTCTTAATGTCTTTTTTGCTATCGGAGAGTAGTGTTTTTGGGGATTTTTTTGTGTTGTTTATATAATTGAGTTTGTCTGCTCAAAAAATGAAGCACGTTTTCAATTAAAATCTGATAATATAAATTTTATACATTTATAAAATTTTTTATGTTTCTTTCGTAATACACACACAATTTTCTTTTTAAACGTTTGTACTGGGTTACAATTGTAGTACTTTTTGTTGTTTTTCTTATAGATGATGTTGTGTGGTAAATGATGACAACCTGAAAATGGAAAAATGAAAAACATGAAAAAAATAGAACCTTGTTTGCTAAGTTGAACAGTAATAATTGTATGAAACTTAAAAGAAGAATAAAACCAAGCAGTTTCTTATGCGGTTGATATCAGTATCGAAAATACCCTACTCAAATTTACCAGCAGTATTTATACACCTAAATTTTTGCTTTGGAATTGAAATATATTATGATGTATTAGCCTGAATTTATGTTACGAAAGCCATCTTTAACTTAAGTGTTTGGTTTTAAGGTGAAAACAGTCTGCCAGAAACATAAAGCGGATATTATTTCATGCTGATGTTGAAGAAAACTAAATCTACGACCGAAGTAAAGTTGACTTGTTAGATGCAGCAGTTTGAAGTTGTATAAAATTTATATGGCTGCACTTTTTTTAAAGTTTAATTTAGTTGATATAAAAACTTCTATAAACAGACAGACATATTTTTTTTTATAAAAAGAGAGCAGACAACAAAAACACACATTACATAATTTAATATTATGCATGCGGTAGGAAGTTTCACTCAGTTTTAAGTTAAAAGAAAAAATCACAAAAGATTTTTTTTGTTGTTTGTAAGAAGAACTTTTACATCAATTTTTCCAACTGCAGCATTGTACTTTAAGTGTAACAAGAAAAACAACAACAAAATAAGCCAAAAAGCAGACTGAAAGACAGTCTTAAGTCTAGAGCGAACGTAATACTTGCATCTTAAACATAAACACACATACTTACACTAAATCATAAAATATTTAAAACTCAAACCGAATAAAAACAAAAACAACAACAACAACAAGTTAAAAGTTATGACAGGAAGTTAAGTTACGGATATACACAAGTTGACTTCAAACTGTAAGTACTTTATCAACACAGTAACAGTTAGTTTGGAAAAAAAGGAACAGAAACAATTATTTACTTCATGTAGTAGTACTTTTTTTTTTGCATACAAACACACACATTTTGATTGGCAAGGAACTGAGATTGTATTTTGCTGGGAAATGTTGTTTTAATTGTGGGAAAATTAATGTGAATTGTTCTTGTTGTGTTTGCAATTATGGAAAAACGAAACAAAAAAAATTTACTTTTCCTTGATACCTCTAACAAGGAAGTTTAAATTTTACCTAAATCTATGTAAACTTATAAAAGTCTGTGAAGTGTTTGAGAATTTTTATGTTTCCTGACTAATTAAAGTTTGTTGTAACTCTTATGTGGCATTAAGTGCGGAAAATGAAAGCATTATGAGTTAGGAGTATCATTCGAATTTCGCCCTACACGACGAATTTTGAGGAAATTCGTCATACGAAACACAATAAAGGTCAATATCTAACACCTTTACTAATTGAGAAAGTTGTTTGCTGCTTGTGCAAAGAGAGAGAAATAGTGTGACCATATAAAAAAATGTACTTAAAAAACACAAACATTAACAAAACCCCAATTAAAAACTATTCTTATAGTTATCTACTTTGTATATTTATTTTAAATGCGATAAAATAATAAAAAAACAATTATTATATTAAAAAAGTAACTTTATATACTAAAATACTTGAAAACTAAAATCAAACATGGTCACCTGGTACTACTTTGTTCGTCCTTCGCCGGCGTATGAAATAGAAAGAAATCTATTGCAAAGTCGCCGCGTATGGCGAATTTCGGCCGACGCCGTGATTGTGTGTAATTTCATATACACAAATATGTTTTATTTTTGGCGACGAATATTCGCGGCCAAAAATTCGTCGTTCGTCCCAGTTGTGTTGCTAGCAATAGGCTTATGTAATCATGAATCGTTAGACGGTAGAACGAACGACGCTTCCAAATTGTGGAAATCTACATTGAAAAACAAAAACAAATCTGTTCGCGAAGTTTTTAAAACACAATTTTACGAAAATTTCTGGTTAAATTGCTACTTCAATAAACAAAATTTCCGAGTTTGGAGCGAATACCTTTAACCATTCACCGTTGCATCCACTAACATTGACTGTTTGATGCTGTTTACACGCTGAATAGTGATCAACTAAACATCAACGCAATTTGTTTCCAAAAAAGATAGCGCAACTTGTAACAGAGCGAGCCTAGCAATCGATTGATTGTTCACTGGCCCCCTTGTTTGTGCGATTTAAGGCCTCTGGATTACTTTTTATGAATCTATGTTATTGGTTTATGCCGACAAACCATCAATTCTGAAAGCATTGGAAGCCAATATTCAAGACACCATTGA
Source organism: Pollenia labialis (assembly GCA_949318255.1). NCBI lineage: Eukaryota > Metazoa > Arthropoda > Insecta > Diptera > Polleniidae > Pollenia > Pollenia labialis. Next base: position 117,965,203 of record OX439142.1, read on the forward strand.
CGCCATATAGACAGATTTATTGGAAATATGCCGGAAATAATATTTAAAAAATGAATTTCCTGAAATGATCTACTAGATTATAATAAGAAAAATTGAATTTCAGCAATATATCGGCCTTGTTTATAGTTTTAAGTTATCATTTAAAATAAAAACCGCTTTCAAATGTAAAAAGTTTAAGTAACTAGTGCTTTTCAAAAGGGCAAGTTTTTTACATTTACTTGCAGCGTCGAAAGCAAATTTGTTTACGTTGACGAAACAAAAGTGCTACCAACTCATAATACCAAATTAACATTCGAAAGTCGATGTTCGATAGCCAGCGAAAATCGTTTATCGAATGTGACTCATAATTGGGGCCTTAAACTTAGTTTAACGTGGTCTGAATCTCGGATTTTTCGGGCAAAATAAGATTTTTTTTATTATCATCATTCTTTATTCATCATTTATATATTAATAGACAAGATAATTTCTTTTGCTCGCTTTTATATTTGTATGGGAGCCATGGTCAAATATGGATCGATTCCTATAAGATTTGGTAAAATTATTAAGGTTGCAATAAAATATTTTTGGGTCAAATTTAGTGTAAATGCCAATACAATTTGATGGTTAATGGGCACAAACTTATGTAACTTTGGAGCAATTCTTACAATTAAAAAAAAGCAACATGTTTGTTCAGCACAAACGCTTAATATACTTTCTCGCTTTGTTGGTGTGGGTAGAAAAACAAATGTTCCAAAAAGAAAATTAAAAATGATTACCTACACTCTTTCTGTTTTAATACCCACACTGCCATAGATAGAGAGGATATAGACAGATAAAAATATTGGTTCTGAACGCCCCCTTTAGTGTACCAATCGATTAAGCCGCTTGGCTGGCAGCCATACACAAAACAAAGTCTTTATTTCAAGTTTGCAGTCGATTGTGTTGACTGCTGGCCCATTCTAGTAATTTTATTAAAGACCAACATTTTAAGCAAAACGAAGCTGGTCCGTAAACGTTTTGTATACATGGTAATGGCGGAACAAATCTGATTTCAGATTAACTAAGCCAAATTTAACTGAGATCTCAAAAACTCAACCTAAATAATTCTCAAAAATAGTTCAAAGGTAAAAAACATATCAATTTAAAACGTAACTAAAATTTATTTCACATTAAGATTTATATTTTATTAATTTTTGAATGGTTAGAGATAAAAGAAAAATTTACTTTTAAATTTTTTTTAATCCATTTTTACTTTTAGATTTGACTATAAAATGTTTTATGATATTTCTAAAACCGATATGGAACAGTTTTTAAATAAAAAACTCATATGTTTAGTTCGCGTCGCGAGCCAATAACCAAAAACTCCTCAACATTATTGTGTAAAAAAATTATGTTATACATCTTGAACGACGTTTAATGTGGAAATGCTATATAGAGGCAAAATTAACTCGAATCATACTTAAAGAAATTCAAATTAATTGATTTATTAGAGAAAAAAAATTGTCAGTCGTATGGGTTGTAAAACTCAATTTTACAGCTGTTTTTTAAAACTGATCTGGCCTCCAATAAGGAAAAAATCAAAAGTCGCCAAAATAAACTTTTTTGAATAATAAAAGCCGCCTCTTGGTATTTTCAAAACTCGATTATTCACAAGGATCTCAATGTAAAAATAATGACCATTAAGTATTCAGGTAAAATAATATTATTAAAAAATGTCAAATAAAAATAAAATTTAAGTTCGGTAAAATATTTAAAACGGCTTAAATTGCTCCCAAATCCACTAGCTCGAAACATTTTAAACGATCGTTGCAACAACCACCTTAAAAGAAGAGGGACCGCAGGTTTTATCCGAATAGAAGAGCCCTAAGCACCTCCATACGTGAACAGATACCGTGTAGGGATAAAATTTCGTCCGGTACTAGCAGGATATAACATAAACGATTAGAATAAAATTTGATTAATTACTGTTAGTTTATATTTACAGTTGAAGATTGAAAGAAATTGTAAAGTATATAAAAAACTTTTTTAGGCTTCTAATCAGATCAAAACTAAATGTTTCTATAGAAAATCTAATGAATTGTTAAACTTTATCTAAAAGTAATTTTGAATATGACAGTTTATTTAGAACATTTTTGGGTATAAGAGTTTCTAAAGTAATTTCTTTTAAGTATAAGAATTTCTAAAGAAAATCTTATCGAGGATACGAGATTTAGGCCACTATTACGGTTCACAACTCAGCTGAGTTGAAATGTTTTAATTTTTGTATTGTGGTTTTCAACTTTGCTATATTGCAGCGCACAAAAACATCATACAATTACAACTCAGCCCAACCAGTTTTTTCATTTACAATTCAAGTGAGTTGAGTTGTGAACCGTAACAGGGGCCTTAAAAGAAATGATTACCTTCCGTAATGGGTACAAATATTAAAAAGTACAAAAGTTTCTAAAGCAATTGTTACTAAAAATAAGGGGCTTTTATACAAAACCTTATCGAGGAAAAGAATTTTTATACAAAGAAAGAGTTAAATGGGTGTTTCCAAAGTAACGGTCGTTACCGATTTTCGGAGATTTTTTAAATAAAATCCCAACCTACCCAAATATGCCACGAGGATTGCTCCATTTTGGACTTACGAAAGTTCAAGCAACGGCAGCAACCAAAAGAATTCTTAAAAAATGTAATTTCAAAAATTTTTTTGATTATAAAAAAAGTAACAGTCGTTACTTTATAAATGTGCTATTTTCAAATGTCTGAGGCAAACATCATGTATTGTAAAATTTTGCGCAGGATATGTCAAGTAAAATATCTGATTAAAATCTTTGAAATGTTTTGTTTAAGGAATAGCTTTATTTTCAAACCAAAAAAATAAGTTACCAAAAAAAATTATTATTTTAAAAGTAACGGTCGTTACATTTCAAAAAGTTAACAGCTTTTTGTGTTTGAATTCACTTATTATGGGTAACTCAAAGTAGCATATTTTTGTTAGTATAAAGAAAATTAAAGTTAATCTTTCGGAAAATTACATTTACATTTATTTTGTATAATATTAGCAGAAAAAAAAATAAAACATAATTTCATTTTTAAGCTATAAGGGGTCATTTTCTGTGGAAACACCCAAATAGAAAATATTATCGAGGACAAAGTCTTATCTAGAATAAATGTTTTATGAAAAATATTATTGAGGTAAGGATTATATATGTACACAAAATCGTTCTTACATAAACTAATATCGAGTACAATAGTTTATATAGAAAATCATACCGAGCAAAATGTTTTTATATACGTCATTTCAGATATAAGAGTTTAAATAAATAGTAATGCCAGGTTTAAGCATTTCTATATAAAATCATAATAATTTCTGTAGAAAATAACTGCGCATATAAAAGGTTTTTTAGAAAATCATATCGCGTAAAAATTTTATCAAGTATAAGAGTTTCTATAAAAAGTCATGTCGGGTATACGAGTTTATATATCTCTAAAAAAAAATTATAAATTATATCTATTATGTGAGTTTTATTAAACAAGAAAGATAACACTACTCTGTTCGTGACTCAACGTTGACGCTTTTATTTGCGTATGGTATATCAGCGTAAGAGCTTAGCGGATGAAAACGGTCCGTCTCCCGATCTTATTAAGGTGTGGCTGAAAGCAATTTTTAGCAAGTATACGAGTTTGTAAGAAAATCAAATTAATAAAAGAGGTTTTAAAAAACAAAAAATCAATTAAACTAGTTTCTATGGAAAATCATATTGAGTATAAGAGTTTCTATATAAAATATGTTAAAGTGTATGTCATAAAAAATTCAATTTATTAAATGATCTTAACAAAATCTAAAGCAAATTAGAATCTTAATGATTTTTTTATTATTTGTTATTTATATATTAAGTTTCTTGAAAAACATATTAACTCAAGTAATTAAACAAAATTATGAATTGATTTGTTCTAAAACATCAAATATGACTTAAGATATTTTTCGAACAATATGGCAAACAAACTGCCATGAAAAAAGGTTGTTCAAAGGTGAATTATGACGGGAAAAAATTCCCCTTATCGTGAAAAGTTTTATCCCTCGAAATTTGTTCACGTTTTCCTTAGATTTTCTCACTTTATTTTTGCCAGGAAACTAAATATGTTAATACGAATATGTAGGTGAATATACACGAATCTACATGTCTGTCCACAACTTTGGGACAATAATTATTATTGTTTTGTTGATGTTTTTATTTCTTAGGCTGGGGAGCCAATTGTTGAAATGTTGTTGTAAGCAAATGTGACGACTTCAGATATTTTTCGAACAATATGGCAAACACCTTTTCGACAGGATTTTGTGAAAATTTTATAATTTTTAAAAGTTATCATGGTCAATCTGTCAATGTTTTATTATACTCTTAAACTTTTTTATGGATTTGATCCATCAAATTAAATTCTTTTGACCATAATTGTTACATTTTACTCTATATTTTATATGTATGTATTTAGGCACAAGTTTAAATTAAAAACGTCTTTCGGTATTAAATTACGAAAATAAAAACATGTTGTGTTTTGTCATACATTATTGTATTAACAAAAGTGACATTGATGTAACAAGCGTTGCCACAATCAAAAAAAATTTGTAACCAAAATGTAAAAAAGTAACCAAAATCGAAAAATGTTGCTAACATTATGCAGTATTCGAAAACTTTATGAGCTAGAGCTAGAGCTTTTACAAGCAGAACTCTTTAAGTCTTGCTGTGATACTATTAAAACAAGGCGCATAATTGAGCTAAATTATACGGTAGATCTTTTATATATTTGTTTTAAGCCCATTGGAAATGGTAAGAATCATATTAATCGGGATGTGATTGGAAAAGGAAATTTATTTTAAGTAGATAAAATAAATATTGGTGCTGTATCTACCAATACCATACACAATTTTTAAGGTGTAAAAAAGCGGAGCGGGTAATGCTTGTACTACTTGAACAAAAAATTTTCAGTTTTGTGTTGGAAAAAGTAACCAAAATGGAATAAAATACACAAACAAAATTGTTTTTGTTTAAAAGTAACCGAAACGGCAACGCTGAATGTAACACTTAAAATGGAACACGCACTTTTAGTCGGGCCTCTTTCTCACATACTCACTATCATACTGGCTGAGTGACTGACTACTTATTTGTTACAATGACAAATGTGACGTTTATGGACAACAACAATAAAATGTTTTTATTTATATTTAAAAAAAAATATGATTTACAAAGTGTGATTATATTTATTTATCATTAACACTATTTTTAGCAAACAAGAAAATTCGAAAGTTTTTTAAATGTTTTACTATATCTTATTTGTACAATTGTAGTACCTAATTATATTTTTTTTTTAATCAAAACTAAATACATTTCTTAACGTTTACTGCCATATTTATTTTTTAAGATAGTTAAACAAATATTTCAATTTTGTTAAGGCAAAAAATTTTTTTAAAAGAATATGAAAAAGTCATAAATTATCCACATATTATCTTGAAGAGTACATAAATTTTTGCTACTTTTATGAAAGAAATATGGAATGTGAAATGAAAAAAAAATATTTGCATTTTTATCATTTTGTTTAAAGTTAACCCTGCATAAATATTTTTGCTGAATACCCTACACAAAGGCAAACGATAATGTTGAAGTTGAAAAAAATAATGGAGCAAGAAAAGCAAAATTAGAAAATGTAATAAGTAAAAGTTGGCAGGAGTCAAAATTGTTGTCATATTTCTAAGAATGTTTATAGAGATCATAATCTTTTTGAAACCACTTCTAGATTTGACGTTCAAGACAATGAAAATAGACCATTAGCCCCACTGTAGTAACACTAGCCAGAGCCTTTGGCGGGAATCGAAGCCGCAATCCTCACACTGATATGCTAACGCACTACAAACCGTGTTTAGTGGGATTGTAAAGACGATCTGTAATATTATGAGCTGCTAAAATCTGACAAAAAGAAATTTCATTTTAAAAGAGGTCAATCAACAAAAGGTTACAGAATATGACCTAAACGTGAATCTGTAAATGTTACTAGGTTAGCTTCCTTGGGCAACCATCAAGAAGACATCTTACTTGAGTGCTTCTTTGATCCCTTTGCGATTTCCAGCGCTAAAGGCCAACCTAGACTACTCTGTACTCAATAGTCGCCACTGCAGAATTCGACCAATACGTCATCCTAATGAAGATATCTAATGGTGTGTTCTTTTCTGACAATAATGTTCCATGCGTGCTACCATTCGTTTTCCTTTCCAAATATGTTGCAATTAATGGCAAATTTGTTTCATTTCTTAGCCCCAGTTATAATTGAGTGTGAGATAATGCCCTTTTTTGAATCTGCGTTAAGTACTTTTTTATGCAAGCAAGTGGTTTTTATTCACTTTTTTCTTGTGTTTGCGTAGAATTTGTGTTATATTGTGATGGATATAAAAACTTCCGGACGCATTCTCTTCGCATGAGTTCCTACAGGACTGTGCGCAGTTATAAACGAGATCACTTTTCTATTATGTTGTCTATTGAACACAAGAGAGCATATCCTTAGTTACTCATGAATCCATGAGTTCACCCCAATTGTACAAGTCTATAAGACACGCGCCTAATGAGTGACTAACAGTGGGCCATTGGAAAGCCAACGAATTGATCAACAAATCTGTCATCCAGATGACCACCTTGTTAGATCGGCAGTTCGCACGCCCTGGTGTCCACATTAGCGTTACACTCGAATGCCTTGCCATCTCGTTTAAGTTTTTCCGACAATCTGCAGTTAACCTAGAAGTCGTATGACACCTGCTAGGGATGCAACGGCAGCCTTGCTATCAGCAAGTATACATATATGTATATATATATCCATCGATATAAGATTCCTTGACAAGTTAACGGCATTTCTTATAGCTAAGATTTCCACCTACAGGCACTACAGGCATCTAGCAGATGAAAGGGAACCGTTTTACCCAGTCGCTTCATCCATCGTTTGTCCCTGCCAACTCTACCCCCGAAATGCATCTCAATATTAATTTGTAATAAACTGAAATTAAAAATTATGTCTCTCTACTAATTCCGCAGGCTCCAAATTTTGTACCAAAATTGTCAATAACGTTTTTTAATAAACTTTTGTCAATGGTTTATATCAGCTTGATAATGTTTCTATTAAGCTCTTGAACTGTTGCGAGATTATTGCTGCATACTTTTGATTACACAAACCCCCACAAAAAAATAGTCTTAAGGTGTCAAATAGCAAGATCTTCGTGGCCAATTCCTCTACAAGAATTAATGCCATTTTCGAACATTTCTATCAAGAGATCTACTGTGTCTCTATCTGTGGGGCAAGTGGTACCATCCTGTTGAAACCTCATATTCTCTACGTCTAAATTATCAATTTTCCGCCACAAATAGGGAGATCGAACGGTTAGTATTAGACCGGTTTTTACCGGTTATTTTTGTTTTGGCTCAGCCGGATATCTTAATATGTCCATTTTTCGAATATCGCATAAACCGGTTTTTGGTAAAATAAACCGGTTATTTTAGTAATGTGTAATTTATATACGTAATTTTTCCCCTGTGCACATATTTGCGATCATGAAAAAAGATAGTTCAAAGGAGAATAATAACGTCAAGAAATGTTCACGGGAAAAATTCCCCTTTCCGTGAAAAGTTTTATCCCCCGTAATTTTGTCACGTTTCCCTTAGATTTTCGCACATTATTTTTAATACGAAACAGAACATGTATGTAAGTAGTTCCTCCTATAAATCGAATATTACAGGCTTGATCCGTTAATAAGGCACAAACCGATATGTTGTTCAACAAAATGCAAAACAACAGGTCGTTTGCCTGCGGATTTCTGAAGCTTTCGAAAGACGTGGTGGCAGAATTTTGGAAAATATTTTACTACATAAAATTTTAAAAGTGAAAAAAAACTAACGTCTCAATCAAACTATCCCTCCAATACAAAATATTTTGCTTTATTATTTAAATTTTTCTTTGAAATATATACGTGTATATTTTTGAACAAAAATTTCATTGATTTTAAATTTCGGTTAATCTTTCTTCTTTTATACATTCACTGGAACTGATAGCGTGAAAAATTTTTCACATGAGATTCACGATTGCTTTTTTCGCTTCGAGGGGAATGAAAATTTCACGGGAACAAAAATTTCACATGTTATTCACAATAGGCAGAGGCGGAATTAGGCCTGCTTCCTCCCGAGGCACTATTGAATATGCCGACCTTTTTGATTATTTAGGAGTGATTATCAAAAAAAATTTAAATACTTAAATTATTGTGTATTAATTTTTATTAATTTATATACATACATACATATTAGGGTGCTTCAAAATAGTCCGAAGAAATCCGATTTATACTCTTCAAGGCTGGATCATTTCGTATGAACCACACCAATAATTGTTCCAAATTTAAGCGAAATCAAATAACGTTTTAAGATCTCTAAAAATTTCAATTTTTCGAATATATTTTTATAGCCAGTGTCCACAAGAAAATACATTCAATATTTTATTTTGATCATCATGATTAAAGCTTGAAATAAAAATGAATGGCATACCAGTTGCAAGAAGGATAACGATATCCTTGGGATTCTTCATATAATATGAGTTATTTTACCTTCTTCTTAACAAATTTTTAGATAATGGACTGATTTTTTTTTAATATAAAAACGTTTTCGGAAATAAACTTTATATAGATAACGTTTTTTGGGAGAGTGGAAATTCAACGGAGTAAACGTTTTTTAAACAAGACGCCAAGCTGCTAAACTTTACAAAAAACCCAATTCGCATTATCACAAAATTCGCTATTTTATTTAAAAATTTTACTTCATAATTGTAATTATCGCCAAAATATTTTGCAGATTTTGTGTATCGTGTTCTATGTAGGGATGCCAAATGGGACCAGGTTTTTTGAAACCCGGGATTCGGGATTTCTTATTCAAAAAACAGGATCCCCGGACGGATCGGGTTTTCATATATAAAGGCCAATTTTGAAAATTCATATAAATATTTATTATAAAATGTTTATGTATAAGTATTAAAACAAATAAATTTATGAAGAATATTAAACTCATTACGAAATAAAACAGCTTAATGTATTCTTTTAAAGTAATATGGAAAAATTATGTATTAAAACTTTTATTTTATATTTTAAAAAAAATCGATACCTTATTTTATTGAAAACATATGCTGCCGATGAAAACAATGTTCGCATTAAACACTTCTGGGTGGTATATGGCAATATTTAATTTATTTCTTATCAAATATATACATATGCAAGTATTAATCTAATAATAGTTTTTAACACCTTTTTGCACAACTTGCATTGTGCGTGTCCAGTTCTATTATCATTCACTTAGAAAAAAGATCACACCGAACTTTATCTTCTGATTTTATTTTCTGTGGTACAAAATGCATTGCATGTCACTTGCGACTTCTTTTTGTAACAAGTTAAAAAATGGATTCATTGCCAGTATGATTTAATATTAAATTATTTTTTATTTAAATATAGTTGTATTTAATTTTATTAAATTTAATACCTCATATTTACATAAAAAATGCAGGGGAAAAAATTATTTTAGCTATGAATGTGTGTATGTATTACCAAAATAAAAAGATACACAGGTTTTTTTCTGCAACTATACTGAATCAAATAAATAGTTGTCTGTGAGCATATCGAACCAAATTTTTTCTCTGAGTGTATGACATGATATACTTTTGAAAGCAGACATAATTTTATATAATTTGTAAATCATTTACAGAAAATATTCATCCTCATTTTAAATTATTTTAGCAATTCTTTTTACAGACCTCGAGCTTAAGCATTTTAACTTAATATTCTTTTTTCATTTTAAATTTATTCGCATTTTATTGGTGAAAGTTTTGAAATTTATTTTCTAAAATATGTTCCTATTAAGCAAAATGACTTATAAAAGAATTAGTAATTTTGAAGCGATAAACAAATGTCATTGATAACTAATAGCATATGTTCGATTTGCTATGCAGCTTGCATAAAATTCGTTATAGTCCTTAGTGAAAATATATTCTGCAAAAGTATTCTTTACGTAGGTCGGTCTTGTTAAAGATGACCACACTTGTGCCATCCAAACAACTGTTGTTTTAACTACTGGTTACTACATTTATGCAACTAACCAACGAACCAACCCAAACATCTACGCATTGTATCTTGAATGACATCTTTTATGTCATTAACTTTTTTTGTTGGAAAATTTTTGGTTTTTTTTTTCTTTTAATTCTTAATTTTTTATTTTTTTGCGTTGTGTTTTTTTTATTGTGTCGTATCGTGCATATTCTTTACATTCACCCATTCTTTGGTTACATTTAACTCTTAAAAATTCTGTACATAAAATATGTCAGTTGCATATGCTGACATTAAACAAAAGAGTGGCAGGCCAGTTATGCTACGTTGGATGGCCGTTGCTTATGCAGAAAGCCAAACAGACAGAAAGCCCAACTATTGAGTCGCTTAGTCAGTCACATGAACGAATGGTCATTTGTAGCTTTGGGCTAAAAAAAAAAAGTTTTTTTTTAAAGACCACAAAAAGTAGTTGGACCAAAAAACGAACACCGTCCATGATGACCAACTTAGTTAAAGGCTAAAGTACCAGAGAGAAGAGAAGAATGGTCAACGAAACGACGAAGGAGAATGTTAAGAATCATTAATGTTTTGAGCATAAAACTGCAATTTTGTTTGCTTAGTTGTAAATAAAACTTATTTATGGCATTTATACATACATAAATTATTTGATCATTCGTTTTTTAAACTTTAACAAATTATTTTTTAAGTGGCCGCTTGAATAATTTTTTTTTTTTATTTATTTGAGGGCGAACAAAACCAATGAAAACACCTTGAATTAAGATTCTTTTGTTTTCAAAGGCTTAAAAGAAACCCATCATCTTTTTTTTTTTTTTTTTTAATAAATTTATAAAAATAAAAAATTTCCCTCACATGTTTGTTGCACAAATAAAAAAAATCTTTTTACATTTTCTTACAACAGACTTTTCATCTTTAAACAATAGTTATCAAAAAGTCAGCAGACACCACCCGTTTTGTTAAACCTTTTCACAAAACCAAAAAATTAACAAAAAAAAAAAAAGGTAAAACAATGCAACACTAACAACAACATCAGTTAAAAAGAAAACAAATTATAGGTGAACCCAACTCATGTTCATTCATACATTTTCTACAATTTGGGGATTGTACGGTTGAAAAGTAAAAGAAGAAAAAAAAAATTTTTTTACAAAATTGTATTTTCTTTTTATTGGCAACAAAAGAGAAAGAAAGACTAAATGAGATTTAGAAATTAAATAAAAATCTTAATTTTAAATTTTTTATAAGTAAATTCGACATAAAAGATAAAAAAAATTGTTTAAGAAAAGGAAAAAGAATTTTCTTTAATTTAAAATAAAAATATATTGGATAGAGTTTGGGTCAGTTTTTGACTTCGTATTTAAATATTATTTACCTTTAAGTTCTATTTTAACAAGAAATTGAGTTCTCCAGTACTATTTTCAATGATACTTAAACAGCCTACGTTACATTCTTAAAGTCTGGTCTAATTTCCATTATGTATTAATATACTTGTCAAGGTGGTCTTAATATCACAACAATACAAAAAGTACAGGCAAAGAAAAAGATATCAGCTGTTTCTTTGAGACAACCTTGTAAATAAATACAAATTACAATAATCTTTATTTAAGTTAAACAGCTGTTTTGTAACACATTGTGAAAAGTGAAACTTTTTAAATTTTACTAAATACGTATTTAAAAACCAAAACTTAACTTAATTTAATTTAATTAACTGGCTATTAGATTTTTTGATTATTTTAATAATAAATTTTAAAAGACAAATTGCTTAAGAGATAATGAATTTGTTGAAAAACAAAAAAAAAATCCTTTAACAAATACAGGGTTATCCATTTTGTATTTTCAAATCCACCGGTCTGGCAAGGCTGTCAACTGTAAAATACGGGTGAGTTCCAAAACGTCAGTTGCAAAGCAACTCGCTTTTTTAAACGCATTCTAAAATTTTAGAATGTTATCTGTCCCAAAGTGCATCAAAACGGTTACCGATGCGTTCACAATGACCAAACTGTGCATCGTTAAACTTGATGGTACATTTTTGACTTTGACTGCAAAGTATTATGATGTTTTGGAACTCAGCCTACCTGTCATCTGAAGAGTCATTGATTTAGGCTATCGTTTGGCTATCGTTTGATATCCGAAGAACGCGTTATTAAAACTTACTACAAACTTTCTTTTGGAGCATTTCAGGATGATTATGGTCGTCATAATCGACCTACTCTGCAAAGAATTGGCAAGATTATACAGCAATTTGAAGAGACTGGAAGGAAGTGTTACAGATGCGGTCAGGCCTGTGAATCATCGCAATATGCGCACTGCCGAAAATACTGCTTCTATTAGTGAAATTGTGGAGAACCGTTACCGCCATTTAAAAGCGCTATGGCCGTATGATAACCGACTTTTATTATATTTTTTATTGCATGGAATGTTTCCAGTTTCATCGAAATCGTAGTTTAATACGTGTTTTATTTAACTGTAATTTTGAAACCTCCAAATGTATAACCCGTTGAAAGATTTTATATTAAAAAAGATACTGTCTTATTTACATTAAGGGGCAAAACAATAGGGTACCAAAAAAAAATTTCTATTTCCTATTATATATACCCACTTTTGTCTGTATCCATTGCCATTCGAAATTTTCACTGAAGATATTTTTGAAAGTAACCGTAGGAAGACAATTGCACCGTATGAACGTGTAGCGTACGACATACACAGAAAAAATGTTTGCCAAAAATTGTGTGCATGTGTACATTAATTTTTCCAAATAATTTTTTGCTTGTTACAAATAATTTTTAAAATCAAAACAAATTAATTTAAATTGTTGTACAATGTACATATGTTGTGTATTTTTTAGTTCATGCAATTAATTTTTTAATTGACTAAATTTGTGTATCACGCCTAAAATATACAAACTCTGTTAATTGATATGATCAATTCTTTTACAGGGGACAAATTAGTAAATAATTTTATTGTCTGAACGAATTCTTTAATTAAAGTCGATTTTATATTTTTTCTGGGTAAATACGTTGTCAAACTTAAACGTACAAAATTGTATACAAAAGGCACACAATAGCAGGCTTAAACGTAAAAGCGTATCTACGTCGTAAGTCGACATAGATCGAATTCTATATCATATATTGCCATTGAAAACGAAAAATTGAAAATATAAAACAAAATTGTTTTTGTGTTTTCAAATTGAATATTTGATATCAAAATAAAAGGAGAAAAAAACAAGTAAGAAAGTATAGTTAGCCAAGCCCGACCATAAAGTAACCTACGCTACAGTTTTTAAAAACAACTTTTCGAGAGTGTATGGCTATATGAATAGGGATCTATTATGTTTTCAATTTCCTTAAAATCGGTTTGATAGTTTCTGAGAGGAAGAAATTGCCAATAAGAACATATGTGCCAAATTTTATTAAATTATCTCCAAAATTGCGACCTGTGCTTTGAACACAAGGTTACATGGAATGCCAGCCAGCCGGACGGACATCGCAAGATCAACTCAGAAAGTGATTCTGAGTCGATCAGCATACTTTAAGGTGGGTCTTGGACCAATATTTTAAGGTGTTACACACACCAGCACAAATGCATAATACCCTCTCCACTATTGTGGTGTGGGTATAATAAGAAATAATTTGAATAAATTTGGAATTTTTTAATATTATTTTCAAAAGAAAAAAAAATTCGTTTACGACGGTATTGTGGGTAAAAGAAGCGTGTTTCTAAAAATTTACTCTACTCAATTGTGTATCTAGCATTAGAAGTAGAATGAAGTAAATCAAAAACTAAAAGCACCTTTATTTCGAAAAGTATTTTTTGAGTTATGATGACGTCGCAGCAAATGAGCGATGTGTGAAAACCCCGAGAAAAAAAATTTTAAAAATGGTCGCCTTAAACAATACTATTTTTAATAAAAATTTTAAAGATATTATGTTTGATTTTACTATATTACTGTCAGCGTCAACAATATTGTGGTTAAATTAGTCATCAATCAATAAGTCACAACCATATAATGGTTATCTCCAAACATGTTATGTTTGAAAATTACTAAAATATGTTTAACACTTAGGATAGTATGGTTGGTTTTCAACCATAGCATGTTGCTCTTGAAAATAACTTTGATAATATACATACTTGCATGGGCCCGTGCAAAAAAAACTGAATTGGCAAATTGGTTTTTTTTCTGTTGTTTTCTTACGAAGACAGTAGAATGAAGCAGTTTGTTTTTTTAATTTTGTTTTTCTTTTTACCCACTTACAACTACAATTCGAGTCGGAAAGAACCCAACCAATTGTAGGGGAATGTAAGAAAAGATAAACTCACTGTTTATTGTTGGTGTTTTGTTTTGGCTTTGATATTGTTACAAGTAAGACTTTGAGTGTTTATAATTCTTATTCGCTTTAGGGTTTTATTTGTATAATATTTTTGGCTTTTCTAAAATCTTTGGAAAAGGTTTCCTGATGAGGTGGCCTAAGCAACCAGTGAAATGCGCATAGAAGCTAGCTTTCCCTCGACAACAAATTTCAGAGTATTTATCAAATATGAAAAACTGGGATTTTAGCACGTCATACGGAAATCGTATTAGTAGTAAATTTTGTATTCCCGAAAATAACTTTGATAATATAGAAAATACTTTTGTTAATTTCAAAACAAATTATTGTCATATTTAACTATAACATATTTAGAGGCAACCATAATATGGTTGTTGTTTCTTGACGGAGGCAACTATAATATGGTTGTCGTTGACAATAATATGGTTAATGCCATGTTCGCACGGTGCTTTGGATTACTTCGCTCTCTGTTTTAGTTACTTATTTGAATAACAATGTTCGCACGGCATTTTCCTAATCGGTTTTGACAGTTCATCTTCTTCTTCTTTTTTTTTATTAATTTTGTTTATTGCACAATTTAATTTTTTGTTTGTGGTTACTTGTATTAAGAATTGAAAGAAACAGAAAGTAAAAAATATTATTTCAAAGAAAAACATACATATAAAATATTTATTTTCTTTTTTGAATTCCATTAAATTTAATAATAAACAATACTTCCTTTACTTTTGTTTACTTTTCTTTGTGTATGTTATATTTTGTTTGCTTTTTTAGTGCTTTGACAGCTGGTGATGGAAAAAAACCGATAAAAATTAGAGATCGCATTGATTTTAAAGTAATCCACAGGGCAATAAAAATTTAATTACGTACAAATGAGATAATCCGCTCTCAAAAGTTTGTATGACGAATTATGAAATTTGGATCATAATTAGGCTATGGATTGCAAATGATAGAATGAACTACGAAAAAACGCTGTCGTGCGAACATGGTATAAATTAAACATAGTATGTTTAAAATTTTCATTAAAAATAGTTTTGTTGGAGGTGGCCATAATTAAACATATTTTTTCTGTTCACATTTACTGCTTTCAAATAATATTACAGACTTTCTTAAGATATATGTATATTAAATGATTTTAACAAAACGATTGTAATATTTCCATCGTAATACAGTAGGGCCTCAATTGTCTGTCCTTTGATTAAGCGGCAACATCAAGTATCAGGGAAAAAAAATTATTTTTTTTGTATCGATTTCAATTTTCTTTTTGCAAAGACCTCTGTTATCCGGTTTCTTTTAAGAAATTACCTATCACACAATATAATGCAATGTGGTTTGTCTCTTCTTTTTTAATTTCATGTTTTCGTTACCAAGCTTTCCATGAATGTGTTGAAATTATATTTTATTTTTTACATTAATGCCGAAACAGTCAGAGCTCTCCTAACAGTTCAGCAATGTAGTAGATGCATGTATTCTTTAATGTTTTCTGCCAACACAGATAAAATGAAAACCCAACTTCAATTAAATTATTAGTTTAAAATTTTAACTTTTTATTAAATTCCGTACTGATTTTCCGCCTGCAAACAAATTGATCATATCAATTAACGTATTTCTAAGTTTGAGCTTTTCTTGCTGTTGAGTTCCAATCAATAGTTAATTGAAACAATTAAATAACTATTTGAAAATCTACAATATTTTGAACTTTGTGTAATGGACCATTATAATTTTTATTTTCAATTTATTGGAACAATTGAAATAGTTGTTTGAAACAGCATAACTTGAAAATTTTTTTATGTGAAATATTAACAAATGTATATAACATCCTTGAAAAATTGGTTATTCTATAGATACATATGTATGTATGTTTATAAATTAATAAAAAAAAACACAAAGAAAACAATTCAAAGTTGTTTCTCAATTAACCGGAAAATTTGATTATCTATAATGCTCCCGGTCCCGTGCATAACGAAAACTGAGGTTTCACCGTACTTGTTATACCCTGTGAATAAAACCAGCAATAAATAGAGGTTTGAATTGATAAAAAACTTTAATTATATGCATGTCGATTCTTATCTTAGGTATATCAAACAGAAAAAAATAATTTTTCACATTCAAAACTTTAAGATTTATTTTATAAAGTTTTGTATTTGTAAAGTATTTTCAAAATTTGTTTTAATAAAATAAGTTATATGCATTTGTTTAAATTTAACAGGTCTATCACAATATTAATTTTCGATCGAAAGCGGAAGTAATTGCGTAATTTAATCCTCGACTGCTAGTACGGAAGTTAAAACCATTTCGATTTGAATGTGTGACCGGCCTGATATACATTTTGTTACCTAAAACGCAAAATTTGTTGTTAATAAAATGGAAAATTTTGGTTCAAAAATTCCATTTGTTTCAATATAAAACACCAGCATCAATTTTTAAGTTTTGGCCAGTTAGGGCTTCTTACATTCTAGGTAAAAATATATTATATTATTTTTTATAATTGTATCCACTTTGCATTTAATAATATTTTCTTGATAGCACTTCTTTAAGACTTTTCTTTATTTTCTGTTTGTAAGTATTTTTATAAAATTAATAACGCAGCCAATCGTTGATATCAAATTAATATTAAGTTATTATTTGAAATAAAAGTTACCGTAAAAATACAAATTAAAATACTCTCCGTTACAAATGCCGAACGCGCACTTACTAATTCTAAATAAACTAAAATTAAATTTCCAATTTCCGCCGAAATCGAAGTAACAATTTCTCTTTTTACACACTAAATAAAATCTCTCAATTCTCGGACTTCTTCAGAGGACAGACACAATATTAAACTTATTAAAAAGGACTATACCTCAATAAAAAAATTTTTTCTTCAAGGCTGTAAACATTTAAATCTGATTTACAATTCTTATAAATTTCATCTTTATGTTGCACTAAAATGAATAGAAAAGTGTAGAGAGACAGGGAGAGCTGACAAGAGTGTGCATAACAATGTGCATAACAGGTAGTTATGAAAACTATTTAGTCAGGTAGCAAAGAGATTAGACTTACTGGCAGATGGAATATTTTTTTGTGTAGTAACTAGATGTATCGTGTAACCAATTTTATCTTGTGAAATTTTTGAATTTTTTTTTTACAAAATTTTAAGTAAAAACCAGAAATTTTAGGTTTTAAATATTGTGAAATTCAATGTGACAAAGTCTGAGGTAAATTTGGGGGAAAACACTTTTAACTATTTTTAAATGTGGAAAAAAATTTTATATCAGCAAACGCCTAACTCAATGTCGGTCACTACATCTTAACTAACTAAAGGAAAAAAAAATTAAAGTTCACATTAGTTGACCAATACATTAGCCCATACACTTTTGCTGGGCGTAGGCACAACTTACGGATAGCTAAATATAGAATTCAATCGGCCGTATAAAATGTGTTCCATGACTACAACTTTACTTTAACCTTGAGTGAGCAAAAAGCTTAAGGAAGATTAATCCTTTCAGTAGGTTAAAATATAGTAACAATAATGGAACACGTTTTATACGGCCGATTGAATTCTATATTTAGCTATCCGTAAGTTGTGCCTACGCCCAGCAAAAGTGTATGGGCTAAATCTTTACCCATTCGCAAGTTGTGGAAACGGGCCTTAATGTATTGGTTTGGTAATGTGAACTTGAATTCCGCATAACGGGGCGTTTAGTTTAAGCAAACATTTTGGCTTGAAAATTCCATCCAGTAGACAGTGATGTAAAATATTCACGTGGTTACCTGTCATATAAGCCTAACCACGAATGTAAAACAATGCGTTCACCAATCGCCTCTATGTGTGAGTGCAACCAACAATCAGGTGGCAGTTTGAGTGTATTATCCGGCAGAATTATACACTCGCCCCTTACTTAGGAGGTGGACCTTTATTACCTCCGAAAATCCGCCAGTAGGTCTTGAAGCCAACTTTTTTAAATCTCTTCTTCAGCGAATTTGGGTTTAAGCCACAGCCACAGAAATAAACGTATATAACGAGGAAGTATAATAATAATATTCTCTCTGGTTCGGTAGGGTAAATGTTTAGGTTAGAATCAATCAAAACTCACTTTCGGATTATTTCAAGTACGAATCGAGATCATACCATCTTAGTAATTCTTGAATCAAGCACAGTTTAAGATTAATTTTATCTCACTTTTAATTAGGTCAATCCTAATTTCGGATTTTTTCAAATATGGATAAGTTAAGTATTTCGCACTTGAATAGCCCGTACTTGAATCAAGCGTTCTGTACTTGATTTAAGGAAATCCGTACTTACCGTACTATTGACTCCGCTTTTGCTTGATTTAAGTACAGATGGATTGATTTGTTTTTCAGTGTATTGGTTGTGGCAAGTTATAACTCAGTGAATGCGACGCCAAGAGGTATGCGGGCTCTCAAGGCTCTTAGTATATCCCTGGATACGCAAACTAAACAATTGAAAAATTATAATTTGAATAGGTCGGCGGTGCTTAGGAAAACATTTTTAACAGATTAAAATGACCACACCTATGACCAGAAACGGATGACATAAATTGACATATCTTTCATTAAAGTGTAGCAGATTTTAACCATGTTTTCCTAAATCAAGTCAGACAGAACAAAGTGTGGGCTACTAAGCGGATAGGTTAAAACTTTCCGTATGCTCTTTTCGATATTTATTTTACTTTGATTAATTTGTTTTTTAATAGATTAATTGTTGTTTTTAAAACTCCTTTAAATGTGATGGTTTGACTAGTTTTAGTCACTTCTATTAAAATTTAGAGCTATGATGATTGCTAGACCTGATTTAAATATTCCGATTTTAACTTTTAATTATAACATAATGGGCGGCCTGATTCTGGCAGTCGTTATCGAGTTCTTTCTCGATTCGAAAGCAATTTAATATCTATGTAATTATTTCAGTCAATACTGGACGAATCGGAATTGTTTTTTCACCGCCCTAAAGTATTAATTTGAGTTTCACAATACCGAAAAAATAAGTTCAATTCGTTCAGTATCGACTGAAAGAATAAGAAATAAAATGGCGTTCGAATCGAGAAAGTACTCGATCGCGACTGCCAGAATTAGGACCAATATTATAATATTCGCTATCCCTAGTCGCTTCAGATATGAGTTACCATTAACTTTAAATAGGTATACATAGTTTCTACCCATATTTATTTTCATTTATTCAATGTAGTGCGCTTTGGCCATAAAATAAACAAATTTTTTTGAAAGTGGAATAAGTCCAATCCTAATAATTATATATAAATTAAATATTCGAGCTAAAGGTCTTATTTGTTTATATAAAAAACTTTTCTTATAAATTTATTAAAAACAATATTTCGGCACTTCTTTGAGTGCCTTCTTCAAGGTATTTGTTTGTTCTTGTTATTTTGTTTAACTAGTATGGAAGAAAATGCTCCATTAAAAGCAATTTATTTATTTGGAAAAATAGAAGAAAAAAACAGCAAAATTACTGTGATTTCACTGTATAAAGCTTCAAGACCGACAACAAAAGATATGTGGGGTATACGCAAGGTGTGCTATCATGTTGTATTGTCAGGGAAACCAGAAATATGCTCTAAAAACACGTTTTATGCTCATTAATGCAGTCAAAACTGGAAAATATGCCCTCAAAAATGTTGAAAAAAAAATCAAAAGTTGCTTATTTGAAGACAAAATATTAAACAATTTAATAACAAAATTTGAAAGAAAAACCTAAAAATAGTCGATCGATATACTAAAAGATTGGTTTACATTTCTATGTATTATACACATAGCATAACATTGATCCTTAATGGCAGCCAGCTCTGTCTTAAAATTTGAGAGTAAAAATGAAATGTAGATGGCGAATTTGGAGAAACAGAATTTCGAAAAAAAAAATTTAATTTTCTGCGAAAGCTCCTAAAGGCATCTAGAAAAATTTAACATGTATCAAAATATGCGCTATAAACTTAAAATGTGCTGCAAAAATTCTCGTTTAACTGAACTATGCACAAAAAAGCTACAAACGGTAAAATATGTAAAAAAAAATACACTAATAAATCGATGCCAAAATTCATAAAAGGCTCTAAAACAAATAAATATATTTTTTGTGCCTCCATTGGTCGCACAGGGAAAAACATGCAATTGCATATTTATGGTTTGCCTTGTCATAATGTTCTAAAATTTTAAAATGGTTTAAAACTATTGTTGTTGCTTTGTAAACAAAAAAGTTTTAAATTAATAAAACTTTGCTTGCTATGTGCTGTCGTAATTAATCAGAGAAGACCTGCGCTGAGCGGCTGTGTTTTTGTAGCCGTCGCCGTTGATGGTATAGTTTTATACGGCAAACATCCTGAAATTTTTGCAACAAAACACTTGCGGCCTCAAATTAGATCTGCTTAGGACTCTGATGTTTGGCAAACAAACAAAAAAAAATTATTTGCGGTTTGCGTCTGAAAAATGGAAAATAGTCAGGAAAGATCTAATTTAATTTATTAATTCATGGATTAGAATTAAAAATATTTTGATTATAGGAAAATATTTATATTTCTTTTAAATCAGCTGATTTAAATTCAGAATAGCACACTAATCTGTGAGGGGTTGTTCACAACTGTCTTAATTTCTCATGGTATTATGTTAAGACATATGACTTTATGACACCTTGTGAATCCCCAAATTATATTATTAATGATATTATGAGTTTACTACCTTACATTCCACCCATTTATCATGAATACTTCACAACGCTAAGTGTTACGGAGAAATAAGTAAAGGATTCAATTATTTTAATTTTATTTTGCTTTATGTTGCCATAACAGTTTTTAATATAGGGTGTCCCAGAATTAACGCAATATTTTAACTTGTCGCCATTTGTGCAGAAAAAAAATTTGCCGCTGAAAAAAGTAATTCAAAGAAGAATAAGACCGTGAATAAATGGTCACGGGAAAAAATTTCCCATATTGTGATAAGTTTTGTGCCTCGTAATTTGTTCAAGTTTCACTAACATTTTCTCACTTTATTTTTGCTAGGGAACAGAACATGTATGTAAGTAGTTCCTCCTATAAATCGAATATTACGGACTAGATCCATTATTTATAAGGCACAAACCGATATATTGGTCAACAAAATGCAAAACATGAGGTCGTTTACCTGCGGATCTGTGAAGCTTTGGAAAGACGTGTTGGCATAATTTTGGGAAACATTTTAGTACATAAAATTTAAAATGTGCAAAAAGCTCACGTTGTAATCAAACTGTCCCTCCAATACTAAATATTTTGCATTTTATTTTAACTTTTCTTAAAAATATATACGTGTATATTTTTGAACAAAAATTTCATTGATTTTGAATTTTTTTTTTAATTTTTCTTCTTTTTTACACTCAAATGGAAAAAAAGCCTTAATTAACATTTTATGTGACATTTTGATACAGATTTTAGCTGACACAAATTATTTATTTATCTTTTTATTTAATGACACTTTCTTTTTTTGTAGCTGTTTTTAGTTTTGGTTTTTTTAAGGAAACCATTAACGATTATACATATTTGTAGAAAATTAAATGTGACAGGCAACAGCAGCGAAAATGCAAAATTTATGAACCATAAAAAAAAACAAAATTATTCAGAATTGATTTTGTATTTTTACAACTCTATTTACAAAAAAAGGCAATTTAATGGTGGTAGAATTCCAAAAATTAGGTCATTTTAAGAAAAAAAAAATTATAAACAATAGAACAAAGCCTTTAAAAAAATGTTATAACATAAAAAAATAATATGATTTCATTAAGAATATCGTTAATTTCCTAGACAACTAAAGATACACTTACTTAGATGGGGAATAACTCTGAGAAACGAATCCCAATAATCATGCTGAGTTCTATAACCACGAGAGAAAGTTATAAATATAAAACTTTTATTTTCCACACAAAAAAAGTTAAACAATTTGTTTTTATTTTTTCATATCTCACTTTTTAACACCATAAAATGTTTGTTAACTCCTCTCGAAATGATTTTTTTTTTAAACCACAACCAAAAATTTAAGTGGTATAATGAGTTTGTCATTCCGTTTATAACACGAAGAAATATTCATCGAAGACTCCTAAAAGTATGTGTGTATATTCTCGATCCTTCTGAAATTCTAAAATTATTCAGCCCATGTCTGTCCGTCTGCTAAAGGCACGTTAGAGGCCGCACTAACAAACTTGGAGATGAAATTGGGTAAAATTTGACTTTTGAACCACAAATTAATTTGATATTGAAAGTGTGTTTATTATAAACATAGACCCCATACAGAAGTCCCAACTGTAAAAGTCTTTTGGCGATACAGGATTGGCCAAATTAACAAAATTTAGCACAAATACTTATTTTATATATGAAAGGCTCAGAAGCAAAAACAGGCAAATTCAATTAACGTTTTCATCTACACAGATGAAAATGTTCATCAATTAAAGCATTAATCAAAAATTAAATCAGTTTTTACTAAAAAAAAACTTTCAGTCAAGTTAATTAAACGTTTAATCAAGTGAATTAAAAGTTAAATCAAGTTTAAATGATGCTACTAAGTTGTTTACTGGTGCATATTTAATTAATATGATAAATTTTTTAATTGAAATAAATTTTTATTTTTTTCTGTGTTTTAAATTTAAATAATATGTCCTTAATGTTTTAAAATTTTACGCAGTTTAATTTGGATTAATAGTGGTGGGTATCAAATAGATTCAGCACGACCGAATATATAGCCTTTTCACTTATTTAATACAATTTTATTAAAACAAATTTATTACATTTTAACTGTTGTTTTTTGTAAATATTTATTTTGTATCTTTAAGGTTAGAGAAAGAAAAAAATTCCTAATCAATGAATGAATGCATTTGAATAAATTTTTGATGTGAAAATTTTTTAATTTGCTTTTATAATTAACTTTTATCCCAACTAATTAACAGCATGCCTGTTTTTTTTTATTGTTTATTTTTGTGTTGTTACGAAAAATAGTTTACAAACTTTTTAAATGGGAACGAGTATGTTGTCGCGTAGTTTCTGTGTTTGTGTGTTCGTTTTTTTCCAAAAATGTTAATTAGTTTTTAGTGCAATTTGTTGTTAACCCCTATTTAACTCTAGTCATCAGCTACATTTGAATATTAAAAAAAGGCAACAATGAAATGTTTACATAAATTAATAATAGAAGTAACCAAAAAAATAAAAACATTATGGCAGTTGTTATGTTTCATGCCATGTTTTTTGTGGTCAATTTACATTTAGAAGAGAGGGAATGTTGATTTGACGGTGATGCAGAAGTGAAGAAAAAACATGTAAGAAGATGTAGGAGGTTATGTCCGATTATATGATACCCTACACAACAATATTTAAAAATAAGGTTTCGAGAGAGGGTATTGCGTTACAATTTGAAATTTAAAAATTTCCTACGTTTCTAATGAAAAAACATTTGCCTTCGTTAAAAATTTACTGTTTTTAGCAACAGGCAAACAAATACATATTTTGTTAACATTTTGTAAATATTATAATTAAATCATTGACTAACATTAATAATTAAATTATTTATTTGCAGCAAGAAAAAAACCAAAATAAATATGTTAGAAGGTCTGATTATTTTTTTCTCGGTACAAAATTAATTTCTATCTAGAAATTTCATTCATTAGATATTCGCTTTTAATACTCGCATACATTTTAGCGAATGCGAGTGCGGAAGCAAACAGCAAAAACAAGCGAATAGTTCGCAGATGCTGATTAGTACATGGTTTTGGCACTTGTGGAAGATTGCCAGGCTCATAGTGCACGGTTTCTGTTAAAAAAAATACTACATATGTAG
Organism: Pollenia labialis; assembly: GCA_949318255.1. Classification (NCBI taxonomy): domain Eukaryota; kingdom Metazoa; phylum Arthropoda; class Insecta; order Diptera; family Polleniidae; genus Pollenia; species Pollenia labialis. The sequence goes on from OX439142.1 coordinate 117,989,410, forward strand.
TAAGGATGTAATGCCTTTTTGCCGATACGATACCGATACTCAAAAATAAATATCGGCTTGTCGCGAGATTTAAGTACGTGTGATTATTTAGTTTGAAAATTTTAATAGTTAAAATCAAGTTTGTTTTCCTGCACAAGTAAATTTTGCGACAAGCTTTTATATCAAATAAATTGTGTAATGACGTTATAAGTTGATGGTAAAAGTTTTATAGCAAAAAATTATGTTTTTTCTTTTTAGCGCATTCACATAAAAGCTTGTTTTTTAAAAACGTTTTTTACTTATAATTAATTTTTTACTTTTAAGCGCATTTAAAAAGAATTTTTTGATTTTAATTTTTTTAAAACTCACATTCGTGTTCTCAGCGAGCATTAAAAACTTAGTCCGTCATATTGTATATAAAGTGACGTCACTTTATTTTTCGAACTAATCTTAGCCAGCACGTTCCATACTTTTAGTTTATACGCATATTGTAGAAGTGCATTAAAAAGAACTAGTCCCCCATCTTGTTTGTGCCGCCATATTGCATTTAGACTGACTACTTTATTTATCGAGTTATTCTTAGCAAGACCTTTCATTTGATACCCATATTGTAAAAGTGCATTAAAAGTAACTAGTCCGCCATGTTGTGTGTGTCCCATATATTTTATTTAGAGTGACGTCTTTATTTTTCGAGCTATTCTAAGCAAACCCTTTCATTTGATAACCATATTGTAAAAGTGCATTAAAAATAACTAGTCCGCCATCTTGTTTGTGTCCCCTTATTGGATTTACAGTGACCACTTTATTTTTCGCGTTATTCTTAGAAAGCCCTTTCATTTGGTACCCATATTGCAGAAGTGCATTAAAAATACTTAGTCCGCCACGTTGTGTGTGCCCGCCATATGGGATTTAGAGTGGCCACTTTAATTTTCGAGTTGTACTTAGCGAGCCCTTTCATTTGATACCCATATCGTAGAAGTGCATTAAAAGTAACTAGTCCGCCATGCTGTGCATGGCCACTATATTGGATATGGAATGACGTCACACAGTTTGCCATGCATTGTCATCCAAACTCAACGTGTGCACAAAATTTCATCTCAATCGGTTGAAGATAACTGAGTTGCAAGATTCCACCCGAACAAACATACAAACATACATACATTGTAAGTTAAATAAAATGGTTTTTTCCGCAACCTCGTAACTCAAAAACAACTACTTTTCAGGAGAGACAAAATACTTTTTTTTTACCAAATAATTGAAACTTTTTTCTATATATTCTTTTATAAGCCAAGAATTAGGAAAAATTCCGATAATCCACCAAAAAAAAAAATTGCAAAATTGTAGAGCGGTATTTACCGATTACTTCCGGTTTTTTGGGACTCAGAACTATTCTGCGTCAGGCATTGTAGCAGTGGCTACATTTGTGGTGTGTTCGAAGTTACCCAAAATTTGTAGTGAAGATTTGTTTATTCTCACAAATATCATTAAAAATAAGCAGAGAATTCCTCAAACGTACAAATACGAAAAATATTCATCAATAAGAGAACATTTTACTACTATTATGCAAAGCAAAACGGGTAAAGCTGCAGGTCCACACCATGCGTTAAATGTTCTTATGCATTGTCCCAAAAAAACCCAGGAAAAACTTTTCGATTTTTAGTAATATGTGGTAGTTAATTCATAAGTTACTTGGTAAGTAGTTGTCATTACAATTGTCATAAAACGCGTGATATTGACTGACCTCCAGTGTAAAATTAAGAGAAACATTTTATTATTCTGTTTGATGTTACGCTCTGCTATTGAAAGTGTTATTGCTCTTAGTAGTAATGCAAGCAATAAGCATCGAAAATTAAATTGTTTTTTTTTCTAAACTTTCATATCGCCTGTAGATATCGCCGATATCGGCAAACAAGAAGTATTGCCGATATATCGGTATCTGTATTCGTAATTAATTTGTACTTTAATGCCATTTAAATTTTTAAATGAAAGTAATACGAAAATGTACGTAGTTTTTCACAATATATTGAAAATTAGATATTATTTTGATAATAATATTTTCAGTTAGGCTTAAGTTCGTTAAATTTATTTTTTATTTGTACTGAAGGAAGGAATTTTTACAACATGAAATGTTATTAAAATTTATTGATAATGTTCTTGGCTGAGCTGAGGCTCGAACCCGGGTTTTATTTACATGTTTCAAGAATCAACACATTCTTTCATTAGAATTCTTTGACGTTCTAACCTCTGCATCAATGCGGTGCATGCCAGCCAACAGTCAAACATCAATATTAATCCAGTGGTACATGTGGTTCGAAATTTGCTGTAATTATAATTTTTCAATTTATTTACATATTGCCTCCATTTCTTCTGTTTTTTGTATTCTTTCTCTCACGACTTTGTCTTGAAAACCTGAATACATTTCGTCGACATTTTATTTGTACAACTTGAAGTACAAATTTAAACATTAGAGCTTGTGCTATTTTTTTGTTAACATTAAAAAAAATCTGCTCTTTTTTCCCTATGCATGAAATTTCCCTACTATTGGCATCACTGTGTGTCGTATACCAGATGATGAAAAATTGTTAGTTCTGTATTTTAATGCTATGTTCGCACGGCTACGTTTTTTCGTAATTCGCTCTCCCATTCGTAAGCCACAGCCCAATTATGATCCAAATTACATAATCCGTCATACAAAATTTTGAGAGCGATTTATCTCATTTGTACGTAATTCAATTTAAGTCACCATGTTAACTACAAACTAATCATTGTAATCACTAATTTTTATCGAAGGCTGTAAAAAACGAAACAATAACTATAAAATAAACAAAAAATCATGTAGAATGAATTTGCCTTACATAAAATTGTAAAAATTTAGTTTTTTGTGAAATTTAAAACAACGAATAAAGAAACAAAATAGGAATTGTTAAAAAACGAGACATAGAAGCTAGCTTTCCCTCAACAATAAATTTCAGTGTATTTATCAAATATGAAAAACTAGGAATTTAGCACGTCATACGGAAATCGTATTAATAATAAATTTTGTACTCCCGAAAATAACTTTGATAAGAGACATTTTAAATTGTTGCTTGCATTTGTATTATTTTTTAAGCAAAAAAAAATTTCATAGACGTAAGAAGAAGAGTTATTGAATGAAGAAGTTGCCGTGTGAACAGCGTAATTCGTATTCGTAATTCAAAAAGAGAACAACGTAATTCAAGATGCCGTGCGAACAAATCATAAGATTAAAGTGCCTATAAAATTCGTTAGTATCAGCTAATGAACTAATATGTGTCATTTATATTTTGTAACTTTTTTTTTTTTTAAATTTTTATTAAAAACTAAATCTTGTTTAGGCTGAACAAAAGTTTTTGGTAGAAATATTTTCAGTTCATTTTGTAAATATTTTCTCTCGCTTCAAGTGGTTTAACGTAAAATAAAAAAACCGGCTTTAACACTTTTTTTATAACTCTTTTTACTTAATAATGACACACATCTCTATATTAGGAATCGAACAAAACAGTACGAGAATTACGTTGAATGAGTTTTGTGCGACTAGTGGCAGTATTATATTTTCATCATTAAATTGTTAAAATTTTTTTATTTAGTTGTTGTTGTGTGGTCAACCTACTGCGTCATATGATTTTGTTGGATAAAGTAACTCTCAACATGCAATCTTTTTTGTTTTTTTTTTATATTTTATTTTATTGGATTTTTTTTTTTTTTTGGAGTTAAGTTTCCGGTCAGTATTAAATACAAAGCATTAGTGTGTTTATTAGTTTTTTGTATATTTTTGGTTATAAACGAAAAAAAAGTGTTGAATAAACAATTTATTATTTCGTTTTGCCTACGATACGAGTGCAAAAGAGAGATTAGTTTACTGTTGTAGGGTATTAAATTTAGTTGATAATAAACAATGACATAAATGTAAAATATTAATATTTTTAAGGTATTGTTATTTAAATATTTAATTAAAGACAGTAATTTCATTAATTAATAATAAATTTTGATTATTTTATTATTTTTTCTCTTTCAAAAGATTAATTTAAATTACAAATGAATTCGTGGTCTTAACTTAAGACTTGTTTAAGACTTTTAAGAAAACCCTGTTTGGTAATAATCAAATTTTGTAATTTTCTTTTCTAGCCGATGTCTTGTTATTGTATTATTTTTAAATTGGGATCAGGGTTGATAAAGTTGGGACAATTCAAAACTAGAAGGTACGCTGGTACCCCCGTGACTCGTTTGGTACTATTTGCAAATTTTTCAAACTTGATATAAAATGGCAACTCGAATTTACTGTCCAATGAATAAAAGCGGAGTTTAGTGATTGGTGCAAATAACCTTGCGAAAATGCAAAATGTCGTAGTTTTTATATGAAATCAAAGGGAAACTCTACTTTTTGTTGCTGGATTTAACAAACCAGCTATGATATATTGCATTTGCTTTTTTGCAAGACCATTTGCACGAAACACTGAAATCCGCTATTGTGAATAGATTTTTGCACTTGTTCATTGAACGATTGCTTATGACACATTGTCAATTTAGTATCAGCCGTAGCATATAAGCGTGCATTTTCTGATGATATTGACAAGATCTTGGAATATATGTATAGGAAACCACTTCACCAAAAGTTCTACATAGTAGAAGAGACGAATTCCCCTCAATTCAAGATTATTTTAGAACGAACTCGTAATATTTTCAAATAGTCGTCAACAAGATGGTTGTAACGTCAAGAAGTAATCAACAGAATTTTGCAAAAGTAAGAGACCACTCCATTATTATTTAACTCCGAATAATTTTGAAGGAGATTTTACAAGCGCTTAATTCAATTTTATTATATTCGGACTTTCTACTCCTTTCCTGTTTCTGCAGTACATATTGAAAATTGTAAGCACAATAAATTTGGAAATGCAATACGAAGATGTTCGTATGCACATATTTTAAGAACGCTCAAAAATTTTACTTTCGTTAAAAATTCGAGATTGCATTTTGAGAAGTATTCGTCAATTTTCCACAAAAAAAAAATTCTAAAAAGTGTATGAAAACGCTCTCTGGCGGCAATCAAAAATAAAAATTAATGAATTTCTCGACCCTAAAAACCGTATGATGCAGGTCTGGCTATCTGGCTAGATCAAATACAATCCGTTGCCTCTATTCTTGAAAATATGGAAAACTAACTACACATTTTAAATAATCCGGCGTTCGATATTAATTTTTAAACTATGGTTTCTTTGGCAAAGTTTCTTGGAATAGAACAAAAATCGATGTGCTTTTGACGCGAAAAAAATTTTAGCTCCCTTTTATTATGTATAATTCTATCCTTTGTTTTTGTTGTAATGAAATTTTTGTTTTTAAAATAAAATAAAAAAATTTATAAAAAAAATGACTTAGTACTATTGGGGCCGAAAAAGTACGATTTTAAAAGTTCGTTGGTACGATATTGGTTTTCTCATTTATCATCCCTGATAGGGATTGAACTATGTCAGAGCTGGAAACTATTATAATTTTTGATTAGAATTCTTTGCAATTTGATAATGAAACAACTGGGTTTTGAATGCATTCGCTCCGTTTGAAAATATCAATCTACTAACGCAATATTCTGCTTTATTTTTAAAATTGTCAAACCATTCCAGCCACTTAAGACGTGTATTTAGATAACAATGTTTAGCAGTTGTCGTGATGCGGCACTAACTACTTGTCCTTCGATTTCGAACGAAAAGTTCGTTCGCCGTGAGACAAAAAAAATATTTACATTTTATTGTTTCCAATAATTAATACTGTGGTTATTTTGTTGAACTGTTTATGGTTGTTATCCAAATTCTCATATTTTAATCAGGCTAAAGTTCTTTGAATTTAATTCTCATTAAATTATTTTTATGAAGAATTTCTATTTTCCTAAATTTAATGAACTTTAGCTTGATTAAAATATGAAAATTTAGGTTCGAATTATAAACACTTCAATAAAATAACCACAATACAAAGCTAATGCACAAGCTCTATGTTTACATTTGTCCTTCAAGTTGTGCTGAAAAAGGTCAACGAGAAAAACAAAGACAAAAACAGAAAACTTAGAACTTCAAAAAGAATTCTTGACAAAAATTATAACAAACAGAAGTATGGAGGAACATGTAAGTCAATTAAAATAGATAATCATTCAAAGAAAATTTCGATCAACCAAAGTAGAAAAATACTATTTGGTTTAAAGACTGCTGTTTAGCTATTGACTGCCAGCCATTAAAAGTGTTAAAAGGCAAAGATTTCCGAAGAGATAGTGTGGTTACTATGAAAACGTGTCAAATCAACCTGTCCATGAACGTGTGTTCAATTCCCCGGTCAAGAAAGAAAAATGATAAATTTTTATTCATTTCATGTTGTTTAATTCCTTTCTTCATTAAACTATGAAAATTTGGATTAAAAATTTTATTGTTTAAATTTTTTTTTCTGCATTTTTCGTTTACAAAATGTATGAAATTTAATAAAAGAATTGTTTTCTATTTCACAGCCTTCCACGGACCTTTGGTCAGGGGTGTTCTGGAAATCGAAAACGCAAGAATTTTAAAAGTCGTTTTTAATAAGATTTCTGTTATAAAAAAATTGTAGGACAAATATTTCTCTATTAAACAGAATTTTAAAGCCAACATGATAAAAATTGGATTTAAATGGTATTTAAAACAACTTCCAAATTCTTGCGTTTTGCGATTTCGATTTCCAGAACATCCCTGCATATGGTGAATTGAATGGAAAATGTGCTGTCGAGGCAGTTTTTTTTTAACACTTATGCGGACAAAATGTTCGTTCGAAATCGGGGGATAGGCAGTTAATGCTTAAAAAAAATTTAGAAAATTGATATTCCAAAACAAGTTAGTGCCTATTTACATTATACGATTTTTGTTTACATTATTGCTTTTGTGTTTACATTGTGCAATTTTTATCGCAACAACTTTTTCTGTGCAACCAAATAAATGAGAGACCCAAAGAGTACACTCGCTTGTGTATTATTTCCTCTCTTTCCTCTCGAACATTAAGTAAGAAACGCAGCGATAAAAATCGCACAATTTAAGCGGTCACTTTCATTCTAGTCAGTCGTGGCTGCGGCCAATGCCCGATTAAACAAGAAATTTTTTCGTTAACTTTAATAATCATTTTTTTGAGATCGTACATAAAAAGTTCAAATCTTACAGCGTACGCGATTTGAAAACATCATTATTTCGCCTTGATCGTAATCTAAACAAAAATATTGTTTTTTTTTTCTTAATTTTTAATCGTGCATTTTCATGATTAATTTGCTTTACGTTGTTCATCTTCTGAAACGAAAAAAGCCTTCAAACAATTTTCATTAATTTTTAGATAAACCGAAAGAAACCTAAAGGTGATCATACACTCGCTTAAACAAAGCAATTTTTCTCTAGTGCTACACATGCAACAAGTCATGAAATAGCAATGTGGCAAGTAAAGCTTCTATTTTACAACGCCACGATCGCCTGCATAACAAAACACGATTTTTCATTTTCGGTTTTTTTCAAAAGCCATTTTAATTTTAAAAAAAGAATTTATATCACATGTACTCATGATTGAAAGATCGTTAAAAAAAAGAATAAAAATTTTAAGAAAAATTGTTAATTGCTCTAGATATTGTTATTAAGGTGCAAGTTTGAAAAGATGCTTCAGTAGGTCTTCTTCTAATGGCAAGTCATTATTTTTTTAAGGTTTTGGTCGATTTTTTTTTTCTGTGTGGCATGAATAAAGCCAACTTTAAAAGAACTGCTAGTTAAAGTTGAAGACATGGGAGAATAGATAAGGCACGCAACCAAATTGTTTTTATTTATTTTTTTCATTTTATTTCTTTACTGGGCCCTCCTTCCTAGTCTTTAGTTTAAGCTCTAGTTTGTTAAATCACAAATCATTTGGAAAGTCGTTAACTGTTTTACTTTAGGCTGTTTTTTTTTTAAATTTGACTAGTGATGATGAGTTATTTTTTCTTTTAATGAGTAAAAGAATGTAATAAATGTTGAATAGACTTTTTTACTTTTTAAGGATGAATAATAGTGTAAAAACTCTACATTTTGATCTTCTTAAGATGTTTTTACACCAAAATTTAAAAACGTTTGGATGATAATTTATGAAACGGAGTAGATAACAAAAAAAAATTTTTAAGTACTTACTGTTTTAAGAATTTAGATTTGAGTCAGTTTTTTGTACGAACCTGAAAAATAACAAAAGAAAAAATTTTTATTTTAAAGGCAATTTAATATAATTCTTCTTAAAAAAAATAATTTTTAAAATTATTTAAAAACCATATTTACGCTCAGAATGTATAGAGGTTTAAAATAACGTTGAAAAATAAATAAGTCTATCAGGCATGTTTTAGAAATCGAAATAAGGGATGTTCTAGAAATCGAAATGAAGTGTATTTAAAGCCGAGCATAAGTTCATAAAAATATTCCTTTTTTATCCACACTCAAAAGGAAAATCAATTCATCCGTACCCAAATAAATCCGAAGCGGTAATAATAGCACGGTGAGTACGGATTTTCTTGAATCAAGTAGTAAAAAATTGATTCAAGTACGAATTGTCAATCGCAAAAGACTTAAGCCTATAGTACACGGAATGTAAAAAGCTACATGCGCATGAGGTTCTGACGTAATTTTGTCGTCATCACACAACACGAAATTGCTGTTGTGGCTTTGTAGTGTCGTCAAAAGTACGTCAGAACCCCATGCGCTTGTGGCTTTTTACATTCCGTGCACTATAGGCTTTACTGCCTGATTTTAGAACGCGAGAGCAAAACTGTTCGTTTCACCAACATTTAAAACAAAATTTCAAAATTTGTTTTGTATTTTAAATGTTAGTTGAGCGAGTCAGTTTTGCGCTCGCTTTCTAAAAACAGGCAATTAAATTATCCATATTCAATCCCGATTTCTTACTTGAAAAAATCCGAAAATCAGACTGATTTAAGACTGTAAATTACACTGTCAAATTTCGTGGAGATCGGTCCATAATTTACCATAAAAAGCCTCCTCTCGGAAAGCAGTTTAGTACGACTAAGGCCGCAACAAATAATTTAGCTTCATAGGGCCAGAAATAATACCACGCAATTGTGTAATCATCGGTCTATACTTTACCATAGATCTCATAAACCCACTTTAAAACTATAAAACGCTATAACGAAGTTCACTCCTCTCGAAAGTAATTCAAGTTCGGCTAAAACTGATACGAATCATGATATTTTACTCAACTTTGTTCATATAAATTCCTTAATGTAAATATATTTTCAAATTTATTTCCTAAACTTTGAACCACTAAATATCGCTTCTTAGTGTTCGGTTCGGTTGATTTGTGAAATACACAAACGCTAATAGTGCTTCTGTAGAAAATCATTAAAAAAAAAATAACGTTTCCCTGTTAGTCATCTTTCGAAAACAAAAATAATAATGTTTTTATCAAACTCAACAAAAGATGAAAACATTTAATTTCATTCGGTTTTTTTTTTCTTAATTCCACAAACTTCATTGTGTTCGGTTCGGCTCATTAATGTTCGTCCCTTTTGGCTGTCGAAAAAACCAAATATTTTTTACAAAAACAAAATACACATACGAAAAAAACAACAAAAAGCCAGCAAAATAATTTTACATAAACAAAACATATACACAATACACACACAAGCTGTTCGTGGTGCGATCGTTGCTAAAAATGTTGGTTTGTTAATTTCTTTATCAATGTAAAAAAAAGAAACATTATAGAACATTAAAATATAATGTTTGTCTACATTATCACTACAATTGTTCTGTTTTTTTAACGAAGAACAGAACAATATATAATGTTCGGCTCTTTCTTGAAAATAGTTACGAACGGTATGAAGGGTTGTGTTCGTCTACAAAATCACAATCGAATACTGCTTTAAGCTACGTTAAACCTCTGTTAACAAAACCACGGCAATAATTCCTTTACACTGTAAATTAGAGTTTTTCATTCGGGATTTTTCCGGAGAAAAATTCTGGGATCTCGCACATGTTAAGTGAAAAAATCCCTGGAAATTTGTGCTGGATATCCTGTTTGTTTTTTAAATAACATAAGAAACAGTGTTCGAATATAAACAGAATATTATTTAGCGTTCGGCTCACACACCCAGGAACGATATCTATTTTTTTAAGTGCTTGTGTAGACGAATACAACCCTTTTTACCGTTCCTAGCTACATATTTTCAAGAAAGAGCCGAACATTATATAGTGTTCTCGTTAAAAACAGAACAATTGTAGTGATACTGTATCCAAATCTTATATTTTAATGGTTCTTTTATTACATTGATAGAGAAATGAACAAACAAAAAATTTTAGCAACGACCGCAGCACGAACAGCTTGTGTATGTATTATGTATGTGTTATGTTTGTGTAAAATTATTTTGCTGGCTTTTTGTTTTTTTCGTATCTGTATATTGTTTTTGTAAAAAATGTTTGGTTTTTTTACCAGCCAAAAGGGATTCACATTAATGAGCTCAACCGAACGCAATGAAGTTTGTGGTTTAAAAAAATACCGAACTGAATTAAATGTTCTCATCCTTTTATTGAGTTGGATAAGAACAATATTATTTTTGTGTTCGAAAGATGACAAACAGGGAAACGTTATTTTTTTTAATGATTTACTGCACAAACACTATAAGCGTTTTGTTTTCCACAAATCTACCGAACCGAGCACTAAGGAACGATATTTAGTTTTTATTTTCGAACTTTGGAAATAGGCTGTCAAACGATTCTGTAAATGCTTATTCTCTTCTAAACTCCTATTTTCAAAGAAATGTTTTGTAATATTTTGTTTACATAATTTAACTTCTTTGGTTTTATGTCGTTGCGGTTCGCTTTGCATATAAAGAACTAAATTTTTTTATTTTTTTAGCAACATCCATTTAATGCATTGATAAAATTATTAAATAAATTTCAGGAATTATCTTTGTTCAAATAATTTAAATTTTGCACCGTTTTATATACTATGCTGGAATTCTGGGGAAAATGAAAATTTAATCCCGCTTTCCCGGGAAATGAAAAAGTCCGAAATAAGAAAAGCTCTACTGTAAATGCTTCAACTTTTTGGAAAAACGAAGAAAGGAAAAAAATTAACTAAAAATCTCTGCAGTTGAAAATTTGCTTGATTGCACCTTCACATTTCATGCATTTGTTGTTTCTGCTTAATGTATCTTTTTGTTTAGTGCCGTTATTGTTTTTTTTTTCCTTTTGCATTTGTTAACAACAGCTAGACTTGAGATGCCGCCGATGAACGTTATTGTCTGTTACAAAAACGACAGAAACAAGTTATTTTGATTATGTACGAATAAGAACGAACTAAAAGTTAAATTGTTGCCTTCTTTACCTGAAAATGTTGGTTGGCTGGTTGATTCGTTTAGTTTTGTTTGAAGACTAATGTTGCGTTCAAAAGAAGCTTACAAGGCAGGTTGTAGTAAATACAAATGTACTATTTAGGTATGTGTAAGTAAAGTAAAATATCTTTGTATTTTGCTTTGTTGTCTAGTAGATGCAGGTTTTCTTTAATATTGTTTTTAGTTTTTGTTGTTTTGCTCAACTTTAGTATTGCACTGCAATTAGTTTTTTTTTATGTGTTTTGGCTTTTTTCTTTCGTCTTGATTTTGATGTTATCTATAAAATTTTTTTTACCCATTTTGCTTTGTAATCATTATTTATTTTTTTGATGTTTAGCTTTAAAAATACTTTGATTTAAACGAATGTCAGAGAAGTGCAACTTGAACTTGAGAGGTGGGTGGGTGGATTGAGTGATTGGTGGTTTTGATAGTTAAAAGTTAAATAAAATCTTTGTTACCTAAATAAAAGTAAACCCTGATTTAAATATTTTCTTTTTGGAAAATGTTTCAGAAAACACTAAGAACGTTTTTAGTAGACAAAATGGTTATTTATTTGTCTCTTATGCCAGCCATCCACTACACAAGTTCATTGTTAAGTCTGGCACTGTACAGTGCGTTTGTATAGTGTATGGCGGTGGTACTTCCTCGAAAAGAAGTAGGTATTTATTTTAATATTTTAAGAAAAAAAATGTTTTTCTGAAATTTTGGTTTTTAAAATTAATTTCTTTTATATAAGCATTTCAGCCCAATGTGCATTTTGTACAGCTACAATATTCACCATCACAGCTCTGCACGAAGCTCATTATTCTGTTAGTTGAGAGAGCATAAATTTTGCTTTGATAATAGGTTTCCTAAGAAATTTCTGTTCCTAATGCTAAGAGCAGATGCTCAGATGTCTCATCTGCAATTTCGGAGAACCAAGGGTAGCCCAATCCTCTCCAAAATGTTTTATGAGTAGTTTCCTCACACCATTTAGTTTTGCTGATTTAACGGGAATGCCAATAATTATAAAATTGGGTTAAATGTGTTCATATGATTTGCCTTATTTAGCCTGCAGCCTAGTCTCAGTCGCGTGCCAAAATTTTGGAAAATATCAAAATAGTTTTCTGGTTCTACAATCACATCTATAGACCGTGTTGCCCTTTCGATATTTCCAAAAATTCGGCGGGAGGCAAAAATTTATGATTGTAATATTTTTTATATTATTGGGAGCAGAAGTTACTACGTAGCAATGTAGATAGTTTTTCAGGAGTATTGAATATTTAACCAGAACTTACGCATAACTTAAAAGAGATTGATAAGGTCCTAAAGAGGCATTATAAAAAACAAATAAAATGGCGGCTCTTACAGAACTTTTTTTTTTTTTTTTTACTTAGCGGTGTTTTTAATTCGACTACTCAATTGATTTTCCACAGGATAAAGTGGCATTTTTTGTAGTGTGTCGAGTGCCAGCAATAATTGTCTATTAACGAAAAAATTCTCTATGGGACCATTATTCTACCAATTTCTTATGTAACCAACAGGGATACTGAAAGGGGCTAAGAACCAATAATTTGGCGGCAAAGGTCTCTATTTACCAGGAAATCTGCCCTTTCTTCGCTTGCATGGCCGGATAACAAGCAAATCTGTGTTGCCCCAGATCATTCATAGATGAAGTACAATACATTACCACCCTAGATTCAACATCAGAAGAGAATAGCTCTCTAAGAGTATCCTCATACCTCTCGACTTACTTCTCAAACATTCTCTAGCAGTTAGAGTATGGCGTCAAATGCCGCTTTGAATTGCTTTCAAATTAAGAGAATCCTTTTAAATGAAAAAAAAATTCTTCCTTAATCTATACATTTTTTTAATTTAACAACATCACTTTAAAATTAACTTTAGGATATTGGCTTCAAAGTTTGTACACTTTTGAATTTTAAAGTCATGCTCATAATTATTTTTCACAAAGCATAAAATAGTTTATTTTATAGCAATAATAAACGATCTTTTATTTACCAACATATACAATGTTGTAAGATATTTTTATTTTTTATTTTCTTAACAAAAGATTTGTTTTTCCAAGAAGTTAATCAAAAGGGTACATCTTTGGTAACTACAACTTTTACAAAAAACCATACAAAATTCACATACATACTCTCGGATGGGTACATGTAAATGTATGTAACATGGAATCATGTAATGAACTTAGGGTGTACATCTGATGTAAAATGAAAAAGCAGCTAGTTAATGATGAGCTGTTGTAGTTGTTTAATCGGATTTTCTATTTTGTAGGTGCGAGCGAGGAGTAAATAGCGTTATAAATCTTAGATAAGCGTGAGAGATAATTGCTGTTGAAATCTTTTTTCAGAGGAAACTTTTTACGATCAGTTTTATTGTTTGTTGCCGTTAAAGGTGTAAAATTTTTCTTTACATTATATTATGAGGTCAAAATGCTGGTAAATAACAAATGAGAAAACGAGCCCGTTATCTCATTAAAAATTGAGGAGATAATTAACTCTAAAATTTAAAATATACAAATATTTGTACGAAATATTTTATTTGCTGTTGGTTTGGGGTTTGATCACGTAGTCTTTTTTCTAGATCTAACAGGTTTAGTCTCAAAGTTTTGGAATTAGATGGCAGTAAAATAAATAAAGCTGTTTTTAAACACAGTGTAATTTATGATGAAGTCTTTGTTCAGGAAATGCATTTCATGCACCCTAAGTGGGTTAAGGCAAGAACAAAGAGAATTAATAAAGTAGTTCTTGAAATTCACAAAAAATATTTGAACACGTAATCGAAAATTAGAATTTCAGCAGTCAAACTCGACTAAAGCAAATAAAGAAATCAATTAGAATAGTATTAAATTCGTTAAGAGCAGATGCGGGTAGTGTTAATAAATCCTTTGCTGCTCTTTGTAGGGGAACTACACACAGGTGGCAATTTTAGTACATGACATGATCTTACTGCTTGCTTATTAGATCGAACTTTGTCCTAGATTATGGGTTTCTAATAACCTTTTCACACTTGCATACATTTATGAGGAACGAATGAAAGATGTTGAAAATGTGAAACATGCATTCACACTTGCAACATTAAACATCTACTAAATAGCTTATATAGTTTCCTATTTGCAACATTCACTATCTTATTTTTCTTTCTACAAAAGTGACAAAGTTTTTTAATAAAACACCGAAATGTATCTGGAATTCATTTTGTTTAAAAATATAAAAAAAAAATTCCATATAAATAAACTTTCAAAAAAGGGAAGACTTGACAAATGGTAACGCTTCTTTCAAAACAAATGTCATATTGTCAGTTATGCCACAATAATAATAGAATTCCCATTTTCCTAGTGATGACAATAAAATATTCGAAAGATGTAGAATGGAATACAATGAGATAGTAACATCTTGTAAAGATGTTGATATTTATTCCTATGTATTTCTTATGGGAAGATGTAAACATCTTCGCAAATTCATGGTGGATGTTAGATGTTGACAAGTTTTTAATTTTAATTCTCTATCCCCGCATTTTGTGTTAAAACCAGAGACACCAATTGATCCCTGAAGGTCGTTTCCTGGTTATTGGTGCAGCATTTATCCTGAGCGCTTCTGGCTCCAGTCGGCTTAGATAGTACTCTGGTAAGATAAGGGTAGGTTTACATAGGCACCTGCCTTTCGACAATGCGTGAGCGCCAACAACACACAACTCGGTAGAATTATACACTCACTCCTTCTCCAGCCCTTGATACTAATTTATGAAGATCTCTCTTCCCGCGATTTCTCCTGAAAGTAAAATATCCTTTACATTTTTCTCCACATAACCCTGTGAGGGGGGTGTGTGATTTTAATTTACATGAGCACCTGCACTATGGCCTAATCTCATGTTGGATCTCAGCCACTTTACCAAATGCCTCCGTGTGTGTGAGAATCATGTTCTATACACAGGTTGCAATTTGAGAGTTTAACCGACAAAATCACACTCTTACCCTTGTTAAGGAGCTGGAGCTATCTAACCTCCACTGCTTATCTGATTCAAAGCAGTTTCCGTACTGAGAGCAACAGAATCATACGATGATTTAAACATCACAGCAGGTGCCTACACCACATTGGCTCCCCTTCGAATAATGACACCTTGTAACTATTTACCGTGCTTTCAAAAGTATTCCTTCAAAGAAGGACAAGACCATATTTCGAGTCCTCGGGATTCAGGAAGACTTTCTTAGAAAAGCATACTAACGAAGACCTCACCAAAAGTCAGGCCGGTTTGATAAGCCGGTTGCTTCTGACTCCCAAGGCACCATAGATTAAGTACTGAAATACGACTTCGGACTCCTTAAAATTTTGAGACCCCAAAGAGCCCCCCGGTGGGAGGGGGCAGTTCAGTCGTAATCTTGGGAGATCTACTTAAGCTTCAGGTATGGGCTGCAACTTTATCCAACGGCAAAACAACGCCGAGAGGTAGGTAGTCCTTCAGACGTCTATTGACATCAACCAGAGGAAAGTACTAAAGTAGATAAGAGTTTGTCGATATCTGCTTGAACAAAGCCGACCTTTGCTTAGAGTCGAGCTAAACTAAAGTATAATCAAACAGATGACCAAAAAAAACATACTATGAATAAACTTCTCCTGGAGCTTTTCCCTCTTCCCACTTTTACCATTGAATTTAAAAAGAAAAAATTAGGAGAAGAAAAAAAAACTCCCCGGTATTTTTTTCATAATTGAATTGATTATGTTGACCTCGACTGCAACAAAGTAGAGTCGATAGTGGAACTCGAATTGAGTACAATCGAAGAACTGTACCCATGTTCTGTAACTATAGTGAGAACTTCCCGCATCGAAAAGATGTGAAACAAAATATTCCATCGTTTCTCGAAAAGTGAGAAAAAAGAGTGTCTGTAACTCATGTCGAAAACTATCAAAAGAGATTACGTCGTAACGTTATAAATGTCATAACATTGCACTCGAAGCCGATGTGACATTGCAGACGGTGAGAACGCCAGTAACACGTATCGTTAACGGCGACTAAAATTTACTAAAGTTAAAAGTTTTTCAACGACGGCGGTGAAAATACAACCGTCGGCTATACCAAGTAATGTATAGTGCGACTTTAATGTTTGTTGATTGCAAAAGAGCTTTGAAAATATTCGTATATTTTATAAAAATGTTAAAAGTAAAAGAATTAAACAATAAAAAAATGTGCCAAGAACAAAATATTATTATTATTATTCTTTGTGTTTTGCATTTTTAATTGTTTTTAGTGTTAAATTTTTTTCTCGCCCCATTTTTATTCGTGAGTTTGTTTGACAGTTCAAAGCGGGAACTTTTCTCACTAAAATGTTACAGACACACTTTTTCTGTAAATTGGCGAGTAATTTCCTTTCGTGACAAATAGAACTCGCCAATAAAATTACAGACACAGTTTAGTGAGAAAAACAACTGTTTGTTTCAACATATGGCATTTTTGTTTCATTTCACACATTTCAATCGAAAAGTTTCTCGACGCGAGAGTTACAGAACACGGGCACTGGAAAAGAATCTAAATTAATTAAATAGAATAAAATCAAATCGATTCAATAGGAATAGAAGAATCGAATTGTAAAAACTAGATAAGACTGAAAATCGATAAGATTAGATTAGAGTAGAAACGATATCGATAAAAATAGAGATGAATCGAATGCTCCTAAAGAAACTACGAATTTAAAGCTTCTTTTAACTTTGATTAAAAACAATCCAATTAGTAAAGTTATATAAATAATAAATAAGCAGATTAATGGAAGTTTTATAAAATTTTAAGCCATAAAAAGTATATTTATTAAAAGCAAGAAAAAATGTTTACTGGCTTAATTAAGCTAAAGATTAATGCAAAAATAATAAATTTAAATCAGTTATAAAGTCAACTAAAGGAGAGAAAGAAAAACACAAAATATTTTCATCCTAATTTCTGCCAACAAAATAAATCAAAACATTCACACTCTTGTCGTCCCTCGATCTGACAGGAATTAATTTAGTTTAATCCACAACCAAATACACCAGACCGTCCATCATTTCTGAATCATTAACTTTACTTGTGTTGTTGGCCTTTTTGTACTCTAGTTGCCAGCATTAAAAAAGAAGAAAAAAGGTGGTAAAAAGAAACGCTAAATGGTAATTAAAAATAATTTTTTAATGAGTTTCTATTTCGTTTTTTTTTTTGGATTTTGTTTTTTTTTTGTATTTTAGCGTAAAAGCTAGAGAAGATTCTTTACTATTTTTTTTTTACCTTCACTGTTGTTGTGGTAAACCATAAATTATAATGATTTTTTCTAAAATGTTTACCTTCTTCTATTAGACCAGGGCTGCCAGATACATTTTTGAGGAAATCGTCAATTTCCTGAGAACAAATAAAAAATCGTCTTTCTCGTTTCGAAAAATCCTCAAAAAATCGGCCAACCTAAAATTTAGTTTTTTAATTAAATTTTTGTTCGATTTTTATAAAAAAAAAACACAAACAAAAACATAATTATCAAAGTTTTTCTTGACGATCTGGCCTAAGCAACCAGTGAAATGCGAATAGGAATACCTTATCCCATCAGCAATAGATTTCAGTTTATCAATAGTATGAAATGGAAATTTACACATTTAAAGGAAACCGTGTTAAAAGCATAATTAATTTATACCCAAATATAATTTTCAATCGTGTAAGAGCTACTGGGAGTCTCATGAAGAAAGACAGCGAAAGACGTTTATTCAAACGTTGTAGGGATCGTTTAAGACATGGGTAAAGATTATCTAACGAGTTTTTCATGTCAATAATCGTATGAGACTCATGCAGATATTCTCCTACAACTCGTGAAATGCTCGCCGTATAATTGTTCAAATCATTATTTATACAGAGATTTATACAGTCGTTAGAGATTCGGTGATGGTTTTACGAACCATAAACAAAGTGGAAGATTGTTGTTCTTGTAGTCTGAAAATAATCATTTTTATTTGCATATTACAAACGTACCTAAACAAAGTATTCAAAATGTGTCATTCAAATAAAATTTGTATGAAGCATACCTAAATAGAGCGGCGTCAACGCTTTGCAATTGGAGAAAACAATTTTGACAGCTCGTTTAATAGTGAAATTGGCCGCTATTGTTAATTAATAATGGCAATTAAGCTATTTTTTCTTCAACCTTGTTTATCTCTATTTTTATTTATAATTTGAGAGTTTTATTAAACAAGAAAGCTATCACGGCTGCTCGGGACACAACGTTGACGCTCTTGCTTTGGTATGGCATATCAGCGCAAAAGCTAAGCGAAAGAAAACGTTACGCCACTCTTGTTAAGGTACGGCTGTTTCACATTCCAAGATTAAAAAACGATCGTGTCAGAAAATGTAATGTTTTATTCAGACTTTGGAGAATGAAAAAAATCGTAATTTTTTAGAAAGAATTCAGCAAATCGGCACTTTGCCAATTTCGAAACAAAAAATCGTCAAAATGACGGTAAATCGTCAAATCCGACAGCCCTGTATTAGACAATGAGCTAAACTCTTGTTTTTTTATTTCACTATATTTAAAATCATTTTTTTTTCGTTTAGCTTTTACCATTATTTCAAAGGCTTTAACACAAATAACTTGCGCTATAGTATTTTCCTTTAAACGAAAAGTGAAGAAAAAAACGAGTATGAATGTTTGGAAAAAAAATTCTATTTTTGTTTTAATAAAACTATTTTTTGTTGGATATTTTCCTATTGAAAACGAAAGAAATGGGGAGAAAATAAAAGAAAAATATGAAAAAAAAGTTGATTAAGTAAGTAAATGCTGTGTATTTCCTAACAAGAATAAGAATGGAAGAAAATAAATAGAAATGAAAAATCATAAACGAATAATGCTTTTCGAAATCATGCTCTAACTAACCTTAAGTATGTATTTATTTTGCAATGGTTTTGCAGTCGTTTTCTTTTTTTTAATACAAGTTTATCTTAGCTGGATAGTTTTGTAGTAAAATTTTTAAAAAAGATGTTAAATGCAATTATAAAGCATCTAATAAACACCACAAGTGGTGAGTTTTGTTAGGGAGATTCACAGCTGGAAAGAAGTGAATAAAAAGGGCGATGAAAGGTTGTTCTATGGAAAAACGACAAGAAAAACATTTTATTGCATAAACCCTGCAATCATAACACTTTTTGTTCAATACAAATTTTATGCAATTTAAACTTCAAATTTAAGTACTCGTCCTGTGTTGTTGCTTTAAAAAGAAAAAACTCAACTTTGCTTTGTTTGAAAAAATTTTTTGTTTTTATTTTTATATTCAAATTTTGTAAAATACACCTAGTCTCAAACTACAGTCACACTTCGCAAATATTTGACGAAAAAAAACGTGACCAACAGGCAAACTACAATAAATTTTCCTTAATTCCAGTATTTATTTTTATCTTACAAAAAACAATTTTTTGCAATGTTTATTTTGTGATATAAAGACTTTGTTAAATCTCACTAAATATTAATAAAAGTAGTGGTTATGCTTATTTCGCCGAATGTTTAATAAGTGTGACCGTAGCTTAAGAATAATAAGTAATATTATTTTTTTATATTTGTATATTGTAAAGAAAAAATTCTCGCCGTCAAAAAATTAAAAAAAAACAACAAAATAAGGACAATGCAAATGCAAACTACAACTTAGCTTTAATTTAGTCAATTTTTAACTGTGATACCAAAAGAAAATTCATCTGTGATAAATTTTATTTTATTATTTATTTTATTTATTTTGTGTTTTATGTGGTACTTGTTGTATTGTTTAAAAACAAATTTATTTAAAATTATAATGTAAAGATTATATGTAAGTAGAATTTTTCTTTTATGTTGTGTTAGTTTAAAAAATTATTAAATTAAAAAACATTGTTCTTTATTTTCCATAACGTTGCCAGATTCAATAAAATTTAAATCCCTGAGGAAGTTGAAAAAATCTCAACGAAACGTCGGAGGAGTAAAATTATGAATAAATAGTCTTTTATTTTTCATTTACTGTGACCTTGAAAGCCTGACTTAGATAATTCTAAGAAAAAACAACAAAACAACAGTTTTTTTAACCCCATATCATGGCATACGTTAAAGGTAATCATACGTAAATCTTACGCATTTGTTTTACCTGCTTTATTCTTTTATTTTTTGATTAATTTAGAAAAAACTAATGTGGATTATGGGTAATTCCATGTCAAATCGACCAAGAGGTGAACCCGACCCCTTTCAATTTTAATAAAATTTAGTGAAAAGGTTCTTTTTATTTTATAAGGAGCATAAATGAACGAAAAAAATTTTAAACATTTTTTTCAAAAGTTATGTCACATTCAAAATGTCATTATTTCGCCGAATTAGCCGAATGTGTTGAGATTATTTCTTCAATATCTCGAAAACTGCTTTACACACGAAGATGATTTTAATGTAATTTCAAAGAGAATACTTGGGGCTACAAGCCACATATTTTAATTTTTTAAATGTAATATCTGCAAAATATTTAATTTTAAAAACGGACTAAGTCAAAAACCTATTTTTTTTTTGCTGATTTTTGTTATATAATGCCACTAACTATTCTTTAAAAATCCTGAAACTTTTAAGAAGGCGTTTTGTTTCTTTTTTAAGATATAATTTTTTTTCTATCGCAACCTTTAAAAAAATTATCTTAAATAGAATTTTAATATTGTAATTTTGAGCAAAAAGTACACTGTGCTAGTTGTAAAAAACAGAAAAGCCGGGCACCTGGCATTTTAACCTAATTGGGGCACGCTTTCAAGATATACCATTATTTCGAAAATGTAGGAGGTTGCACTACATACAGTGAACTCTCGGTAATGTGAACTTCCAATTTAGTAAATTATCTAGTTATGTGAACACCTGTTTCTTTATATTAGCGCTCTAAACAGTGAACAAAGTTAAATCGCTCTAAATAGTGAACAATAATTTTGGCGATTTTTGCTTATTTTCTAATTTTGGAAATCTCCCGATTGAATAAAAAATGAAAAAGAAACATGCATACATACTTTGAGATTTGTTAATGAAGGTCATTTGTCTTTTGTTAAGCATAGAAATCGCTTGAACTTTATATTTTTTTCGTACACACTGATTGATCCTGAAAGAAAAAGCGAAACAGCTTCATTCCAATTTAAATGAAAATGGACACGACTTCAATGCCAGCGATGGGTGGCTTCAAAAATTAAAACAGGGATACGGATTCCGACTTTTAGAGAAAAGCTTTCAGCGCAACCTCATCTGGTAGATCCTTTTAAATTGAAGATAAGAGCAAAAATATATTAAACTCAGTTTATCAAATAATCAGCTTTACAATGCAGATGAGTCAGGCTTATTTTGCAAAATTCTTCCTCAAAAGACGTATGTATGTAACATCATTAAAAAAACGCACCAGGTGCGAAGATGGAGAGGAGTTACATTCCTTTGCTGTGCATATGCATCTGGATCCCATAAGACCAAACTTCTTGACAAGAGTTGAAATATTTAATTTACAAATCGTTAAGTTAGCAAATAAATTATATGTTAACTTGCAAATACCAAGAGTTTCGATACTCTCTAGACATTTTTAAGAAAAAAAAAACACTGTATGGCGCTTCAAAATGTGAACAAATTCGATAATGTGAACTACCTTGGTTTTTATTAGTTCACATTATCGCTAGCTCACTGTATATTCGCGTAACTAAAAACGGTTTAGTTTATTGAAATTACTTTAAAACCGAAATTCCGCCATAAATAATAAAGTGGTGGTGGTCATACATTTGACCCAGAGGCAACAAAAGTATGGTTGTGGCCTTTTGATGGAGGGCTAATTTAATCATAATTTGGTTGTCGGTGGCAATAATATGGTTAAATTAAACATGCGTTTAAAATTCTCTTAAAAATAGTTTTGTTGGAGGTGACTATATTTAAACATGTTTTTCTCTGCGTGTATTAACACAATGATCTTTAAACACGAAAGTGTTATAGGGATTATTAAGACCCAAAATATATTTTTTAATCTTTACATTTCCATATCAACAACTAAAATCATCACATTTACAATCGTTTTACATTCTCTTAACAACTTAAGATGCACTCTAATCTAAAGAGAAAAAAGGCCTTCAAAGATAAGCAAAGATAAATGTTAAAAGGGCATAATCAATGGATAAAAAATTATGCTGCAGCACAAGCCAATAATAATAACAAAGAAAAGATAAACGTTAACATTTAAAAAAAG
This sequence comes from Pollenia labialis, assembly GCA_949318255.1. NCBI lineage: Eukaryota > Metazoa > Arthropoda > Insecta > Diptera > Polleniidae > Pollenia > Pollenia labialis. The sequence goes on from OX439142.1 coordinate 118,011,955, forward strand.
AATTTACGAAGATTTTATCAGATCATTTTTTTTTTTTAAGTAAATGATTAAGCAATCAGATATTTACGAATTTAGCAATAAATAAATGTAAAGAAAGTAAAAAAATTGCAGTTTATTTAAGAATTAAATAAACAACCTTTAAAAAAAACTTAATGACAGGCCTAAATTCACTAAAGCCAGTTATTTGGGAATTCATTTTGGAATAAAAAAAAACTTTATATGACTGGTTAAAACAGCAAAGAGTTTATAACAATCTTTAACCTCTTAACACCAATAAACTCGTACTTGTTATTAAGACTAAAGGATTGAAAAAACTGGATTTTAAATACAGGGTGTTTTTTAGACGCATAGAAATTCCAATTGGGAAAACTATTAAACTAGCTGCCATACTAATGAAATATTTTTGACATTTTTCAGTATATTTTGGTAAATCTACATGCAAAGACCAGAAAAACGTTTGCAAATCGTGGAAAATTATTTCCAAAATTCGTAATCTATACCCATCCATGTTCTGTAACTTAAATGAGAACTTTTTACTAATATGATACCATTGCACTCGAAGCCGGTGTGACTTTGCAGACGTTGAGAACGCCAGAAACACATGAAATTGAAACATTTTTAACGACGGCGGCCAAAATACAACCGTCGGCTTTACCAAATAATGTAAAGTGCGACTTTAATGCCTGTTGCTTGCAAACGAGCTTTGAAAACATTCGTATTATTTTATAAATTCTTAAAAGCGAAATAATTAAACAATAAAAAAATGTGCCAAAAAGAAAATTTTATTATTATTCTTTGCATTTTCTACCCAAAAAGTAACAGACACAGTTTATTGAGAAAAAAGGTTGTTTGTTTCAATATATGGCATTTTTGTTTCATTCGAATTTCAATCGAAAAGTTTCTCGACGCCAGAGTTACAGAATATGGGCACTGTGTGCCACACTTACAGACCACTTCGTCGAGTTTACGTTGCGTTTATTTCTGGATTAACGGGTATGTAAACAAGCAAAATTGTCGTTTTTAGAGATAACAATCCTCATTAGACTTTATTACATCCCGAAAAAATCAATGTTTGGTGCAGTTTGCATGCCAAAGGCGTTTTTCTTTAAATTTTAAACAATTTCCTATCATTATCATGAATAGCGTACGCTACAGGCAAATGATTCATGAGTTTTAAATTCTCGTGTCATTGCAAATCACTTGGAGCAGAAATTCCAATACGATGGCGCAACATATTAAACAGCACGTGAAATTATTACTTTTTGTGGGAGTATGTCAAATCTCTGGTCTATGCTGATAAACTACCAACGATTGATCATAACATTCGACGCACTATTTACGAAATAAGACCGGGTATGCTGGAAAAAGTGTTGCAAAATAGGACCGACAGGATGGCGTTCATAATTTTGAAATATTAAATTTGTGTTTTTTAAGTTTTTGATATTTGAATTAATTAATTTAGTTCATTAAATTTAATTTGTATTAAATTATGTTTAGTGAAAGAAGGAATTAACAACATGATCTTAATTAAAACTTTTTTGATAATTTCATTCTTGACTGAACACGAGATTGAACATGTTTAGAGAATAACCACATTCCCATCATTAGAATTCTTTGCCGTTCTACTGTTCAATGAAAAATCACAATTTTTTTGTTTTATTTAAAAAAAAGTTACTAAAAAAACACCTTTATAATTTTGATATTCCCAAAATGATTAATATTGTTGTAATTTTACTAAAGCAACAACACCGATACTCAAAGAAAGAAAAAAGTTAATTTGTACTTGAAATGAATTCGTAAAGAAATAAATGAAAAAATTAATTCTTTTTTTTCCCTTATCAAAGCCATGTAAAATTGGTAATTGATAAAAATAAAAAAGGTATGTATGTACGGTATATGAATGTGTGTTAACAGGAATACAGACAAGTATTTATTAAACAATTTCTTTTTTAACATTTATTTATGTAATAAATCAACTTAACGTAGATTTAACGTAAAATGCAGAAATGAAAGTGCAGTAAAACGTACATACATAAATGCAACAATCAAAAACGTTCAGTCTGCAACATACTACATACAGATAACAACAATATACCATAGCAACAACAATATTGAAAAAGAAGAGCAACAACAACATTTAAGAAAGAAACGAAAACATTTTAAAACGTAATCAAGGCTTTTAACGAGGCTGTTGCACATGATAACAGCCATTGTGGCAAACAACATCCAACAACATTGATGTTGATGTTGATCGTCATCATCTTCACTCTTAAATACTTAATGGTCTTCATGTGTTTTTCCATTAATACTTAAATCCTTCAGATAAACGTATTAAATGAATGGAAAAAGTACGAATATAAAGAAAATATAAATTAAAGACGAAAATAATGGAAATTGTTTTTTTTTTCTTTTTAATTTTAGTTCATCTCATCAGCTTCAGTCTCACGCCGTCAATTTTTTTATAAAAAAAAATGTTTCTCTTACATCTGAAGTGTATGATACATAAAAGGGCTTGACATTGCTTTTCAATGAAATCTTAAATAAGTAAATAATAATAATTTTAATTTAAGAAAGAAGAATAAATTAATTCAGCATTTTATAAGTTAACGAGGGTTTTTAAAAAGCAATAGAAATTTTGTTTTAGTCCGAGATTTTTAAAACATGTAGAAATTTAATGAAGAGATGAGTCTAACCAAAACGCCCAATTATAATTGTGCATAAAACAAAATGGTTTCAGAGAATTATCTTATTATTTTTAATTTTGATAAAAAGATCAATTACAATTATGTGTGCAACAAAATATCGGCCAAATACTCGCCACGGCTACAGTGGCATACCTCTATCCGATGATCCATATTTTCAAAGACTCTGAGATATAATTGAGGTTCAATGTAGTTAATGTGACGAACTATCTCATCCTTTAGCTCTTGAATTGTTTTTGGCTTATTTACGAACACTTTTTTTAAATATCCTCAAAGAAATAAGTCTTACGATGTCAAATCATATGATCGTGATGGCCAATTAACAGCGCCACGACATGAGATAACACGGACATTGAATTTCTCGCGCAAAAGAGCCATTATTTCGTCGGCTGTGTGGCAAGTGGCACCATCCTGTTCGAACCACATATCATCTCGGCACGACGACGAGTCGAGGTTGATGGCTCTATTACCACACTATCGCGAACAACAGCAATATTTTCAGTTGAACGAACTGGGCGAGCATAAACATGAGTTTTTAAATTTCCTACAGACACGGTTTGCTGAAATTTACGCACGATTTTCCCGACTCTTGCGGAACAAAGCTTTTTTAATCTTTTGGGAAACTTTTAACGTCTTACAGGAAATACTTGACTCTTTGTATGATTTAAGTTCAACACATTTGTTAGTGCTCTATTCTAAGAATTATTTTATATTTTTTTAAATTGCAATTCTTACCACCCTCGTATGTTAGCCTGTCTAAAATAATGTCTTTCACTTTCTCTGATTGTCAGCAGATAAACAACACATTGGGGGACGAGTATATACATAATTTTGAGACCCTGACCACACAAGGGCCAAAGGGCAGCACGCGTGTAATATAAAAGCTATTGGTTTTGCTTTAGATTACACGTTTTTACTTTTGTTGAGATTTATTTTGTATAAAGGTGTGCTTAATACTTTTTTCCTCTTTGCTCAAGGACATACAGGTTGAATTTAAAACAAGAGAAAATAATTTTTATTTCAATATGTTTAAGGTTGATGTCAGAGTGACCGACACAAGCTGAGCAATGCAAACAGCTTTGATATTTTTGCTTTTAAATATTTCAGAATGGAAGCTATAAAGTTAATGTAAGAACCCCGTTTTGAGCGAAAGTACACATCCACACACAATAATGTTATAAAGCATAGCCGATTAACTAGAATAGAAGTTGGCTCAAACAAAGTTCCGTATGAAGTTACAACGACAACGATTTTTGTATCACAATATTAAAGATGCACTGTTTGGCGGGATGCGTTGAGGGTGGATAGCAAGGAAGGCGCTCAACAAGGCTCAAGGGAGTACATCTTTTGGCATCACAGGAGCAAAGATAAGCACGCCAAAGGCAGCGTATCCAACGCTGTCCCCCATTGAACAGTATGTGAAGGGTGTGGCTGCTAGGAATTTATTAAGAACCTACGAGTCTTCGTTGGTTAGACCAAGGCGGATGATCACACAAGAATCTTGTACGAAGTGGGTCTGTTTGATCAGGATAGTTTTCACGAGGGAATTCCAGAACATAGGATTATGACCTTAGACTTCGGTGGAACTCCACCAGTAGAGTTCCCGAGTAAGGAATTTTGGCGAGGGGTGGGGAGAATTTACGCAAGAGTCTAAGTTTGACGCTAGCACTGGTGCCGGTGTTTATATTGCTGACAATGACGTGAATATGTCATTTACATACCTAGCGATCTGGAAGGCGACATAGGTGGTAATGGGGCACATCGTAGGAGAGTCTGTGGATGAACTCGCGAGAGAGAGTTCGAATCCTTACTTAGATGTAAGTTAAGGGGGAGGGGTAAACCCCCGCTTATATAACTACTGTGGCATTTACCAGCAATTTAAACTCTATTTTTTTTTTTTTATAATTTCCTAGCTTATCCCGCGAAGCTTTATGCTTGTCTGCAGGAAAGAAACCAGAGTCTGCAATTAGCTCCTTTTTGAATGACACAATTAAAGGGTTGTGAACAACCTTTTCACCTGAGAGATTAAGACCGCCGTGAGATAATACGGAAAAGATTCCGTGATACTGTTAACCGGTCCTAGAGGGATATAAGAGTGTCTAGGCATTATGGCCCGGCTTGAGCACAGAGGCAACTAGCGTTCTATAAGGATTAGATAGGAGTCGTCTCAAGGCTCATATAGGGTTCTTGATGCGTCATTGTTCTGTAAGAGCCTTTAGGAGTAAATGGAACAGCACCATACCGGACTTCTGCAGATTTTGCGAGTATGCTGAGGATCTAGAGACGATTGAGTATGTGCCTCTGTTCTACGATGCAGGTTCTCAGGCAAAAATGACGATGACAAACTCGAGTGTATCGCTGAATGTAATTCAATCGATCTACTGGGGTTTGTCAAGGAAACAGGACGATGGTTTCTGATGCGGAGCCTGTAAGGGGAGTTTGGTCCAATGTAGTATCTTCTAGCTATCTAAAATCTATCTGTCAATTCTTTTCTTCTTTACTTCTTTGATTCTTCTTCTATTCAGTGAAGGCATTCCTAATGGACCGCTTTGGTCTCCGAGTGGAGGTGTGCCACTGGTGCCTAACCTAACCTATCCAAAATTAACCTTACATAACCTTACCTAACCTAACCTAACCAAACCAAACCAAACCAGACCAAACCTAACCAAACCTAACCTAACCTAACCTAACCTAACCTACACAATCATGGAGGTAAGATTTTTGTACAGCTAGGTTAAAAAATGTACTCCGTAATGACAAATGAAAGCAATGTTACGTTATTTTCTTTAACCTAAAAAACGGGCATTGAGTGCCGTTTATTGTTCCAAAAGTTAAAATTGAGATAAAAATCTTTGGAAGAAAATTTTCGAAATTTCCCGTCCAAGAAATCCCGGGATTTCCTAAAGAGTTTTTTGTTACGAGCAATTGTCAAAAAAGCAAAAGTCCCGGTTATACATTAAATTGCATGGGAACTACTAATTTAATTTAAATTAGCCCATAAGTTTTAAAAAACACAGATGGATTTTATTTTTATTGCCAATAGTACTACAATTTAAAGTTGAACCCCCTTTTGCAAAAAGTTAAAGTTCACATTAGTTAACCAACACATAGAAACCAATTCACTTTCGCTGGGCTTAATATGTTGGGTAACTTATGTGAACTTTAATTTTTGTTGCACAAGTGCAAAAAATGCTCCCTGTCTTATTTTAACTATTTCTTTAAGCATTTTTTACAAACATAATAAGTTGTAATTCTTTTCATTATTGACTGGCTGTAAATAGTTAATACACATAAATATTTTGCAATTTAATAAATAAAGGTTTTGTAAGTTTGTAGTATTTTAATAAAATATGTCAACTTTTCATAACATTTTCAATACTTTCACAAAGAAAAAACAATAAAAAAAATCTTAAATTTAAAAAACTACACAACACAAACAAAGTACATGGATTTTAAATTTATGCTTAATTTATGTTAACAAACGAACATTGTGACAATATTTTGCATAAATTATTTAACACACGTACACATACACTCTTTAATTCCAACACACACACACAAAATAAACTGCAACTACTAGAAACAAAATCAATACTAGTTTAATAATAAAAAAAAATAAACAAACAAAAAAAATTAAAAAAAAAACTAACAACAATTTAACAACACACAGCTGTGACCACAATTACAAACAACATACTCTCTCTCTCTCTCTGACTGCACTCCAACAAAATGTGGCACAAAGCCTCACTCCTTTTTTTAGCAGACTGTAAGACGACAAAAAGCATTTTTATGCAAAAATCGACCAAAAATTTAAATTGTACATTAACTTTAACAATAACAAAAATATACATTTTCATAGTTGTACACGTATTTATGATTTCAACATCAAGTGAAGTAAGTGCCACCAACGGACAGACACTCAGACAAATACCAAACACCAAATATTCAGCAGTCTGTGGAACAATCATCGATATAACCAGAATTTATGTTTGTCATCCAAGTTGGCATTTTATTGAACGTTCATTTTTAGCAACAACAACAGCAGCCAAATCATTTGGGATAACACACCAACCTTATTTTTTATTTTTGTTTTTAATTCGATAAAGTGTTTTTTCTTTTTCTATTTTCAATTAACAACAAATTTTCATTAACATTAATGTTTATGTCTTTTTTTATTGACAACATCATCTAACCGTTTTATTTAAATAAGAAAAATGTGTTTGTCAATGCAGATGGCTGGGACCAGGTCACTTTTAATGAATTGTATTGTAGCCACGTAGCCAATAGCAATAAATTTAATGTGACCAACTTTTTTTCAATTCCGGACTTATTTAAAGCCTTAATATCATAGGAATACAAAAACAACAGGCAAAGCCTCAAATCCAATCACGTATTTCTTTGGTGCCAACTTATAAATACATACACTTTTGAAGTTTCCTTATTTTGGTCAAGTTAAATCTGATCGAAGTTATTTCTTTAGTGTTGTTAAACTTTTATTTGAGTTTTCACAACACTGAAAAAATAATTTCGATTCGTTCTGCATCGACAGAAACAATTAGAAATAAAGTTGCTTTCGTATCGAAAAAGTATCAGATCACGATTGCCAGAATTAGCCCCCAGATGTTTCTTTTTAAATTGGGTAGTGCTGCCATACTTTTATCTTAATTAAATAAGATTAGTCAAGTAAAACATAAAAACTTAGACTGTATTTAAATACAACTTAAATTAAAATGAAAACTTATTTGAGGTATTCACAAGTTATATTGTCATAATGTTCTAACATTTTACAATGGTTTAAAACCATTGTTGTTGCTTTGTAATCAAAAAGTGTCTGAAATTAATAGAACTTTGCTTGGTATGTTTATTGTGCTGTCGTAATTAATCAGAAGAGACCTGCGCTGAGCGGCTGAGCCGAACCGCACTAGTTTTTGTATCCGTCGCCGTTGATGGTATAGTTTTATCCGGCTAACATCCGAATTGAACCTGCGGCTAGCAATTTTTGCAACAAAACACTTGCGGCGTCAAATTAGATTGGCTTAGGACTCTAATGTTTAGTAAACAAACAAAATAAAATTTATTTGTGGTTTACGTCTGAAAAATGGAAAATAGTCAGGAAAGATCTAATTTAATTTATTAATTCATGAATTAGAATTAAAAATAATTTTTATTTTTGGTAAATATTTATTTTTTATATTTGTTTTAAATCAGCTGACTTAAATTCAAAATAGCACACTAAATTATGAGGGGTTGTTCATAACAGTCGTATATTTTCATGTTATTATTATAAGACACGAAGTATAAATAGGCGTTTAAATTAAAATAATCTTCTTTAATATGACTGTCGTTGTTGTGGTCGTAAACTAGTTGTTTTTAAAAATTATGATTATGACTTCGAGCACGGCAGCGACTTTTGTAACAAATATTTGACGCCCTTCATGTGAGCACTTAGTTGATTTTACTATATTTATTTTGCTAAAAAAAATGGTATTGGTTGATCAATTTAAGAGCCATGCTTTTTTGGAATTTTTCGTTAAATATTTGTTTAAGATAACATACTTTTGAACAAAAATTTGTCTTTTTATTTGAGGCAATACTTTATGTTATCAGTGTACAAAAATGTGCTCAAGAATTTTTGTGCTACAGCTGGCTCAGAACTACCTTATTCTGAAGTTTTATTATGGCAATACACAATACACCTTAAAATTGTTATAAAATTGCTTCGCGTAAGCGAGTGATGGTCACGCAATATCCCACTAAAGGCCTGATTTTCCACCATTTGCGGAAGAGTTACTCCTGAGGAAAGATTTCTAACAGATTGGCGAGTGTATAATCTTGCCGGATTATGCACTCAAATTGCTACCTAGGTGTGCTGGTTGCTCTCACACACGATGGAGATACCTACCTATAAATGCATTGTTTTGTTAAGATCAATCGTGAAGTATGCCCTAGAGCAGGTCTTACTCTTTTCCACAGCTATCGTTGCACAGTGAAAGATAGTAAAAAACATGTTGAAAGTTTTGCAAAGAGTGATCGGATTTTCATTAACTTTCAAAAATCTAGGCTTTGAATTTAAAATCGTATTTACAGACAAACCTTAATCAGAGCGACAAGCGTTTTCTATCTGTCAGAAATTTAACAAAGTGCATGAAGGCAACTCAAATTTGATTTTGCAAGCGCATCAAGTAGTGAAGTTAGCTGGTGCTATTTAAGAGTAATGTAAGATGCCATTTTTATTTTTAAGGTCAATGTTAAAATTACCCATGGCACAACGTTGACGCTTGTCTGCAGGAACCAGAGTCCCTTGCACGAACCGAACCCGCAACCCCGGTGCTGATAGACTAGCACACTACCAGCTATCCTACCCGGGAACTTAAGAATACTATTTCAGTATTGAAGCTGGGCGCTAGAAAACGTTAAGGTCGACACCTTAATTCAGATACGAAGGTTTTAAGTGGACCAACTCAGATATCCCACTTTATTACTTTTGATTCGATTTTATATATCTATTGTGCTATAAGTTGAATATGTGAGATCTGCATAGAAACTCTCTCATTGCAAAAAAATCAATGTCACGTGGAATCTCTCATGATGGGACATTGAAGAGCCTATTGCAATGCTGTACTCGTACTTCATACCAAGTTGTACTTAATCGACTGAAGAAAAAGATAGTTAAAAATAAAAAAAATTTCATTCGCTATTTTAAAACTATTTTTTTTTTACTGGAGCGACAGCAAATATCACACGTGTGATTTTAAGGCAGTGTTTGAAAATAAACAGTACATTATTTAGAGTTCGGCTCACACACCCAAGAACGATATCTATTTTTTAATGATTGTGTTGACGAACACAACCCTTAATACCGTTCGTAACTATTTTCAAGAAAGAACCGAACATTATATAATGTTCTGTTCTTCGTTAAAAAACAGAACAAATGTAGTGATACTGTATACAAACATTATATTTTAATGTTCGAAAATGTTCTAAAATTATTTTCCTGGCGTTTTGTTATTTTTCGTATGTGTATTTTGTTTTTGTTAAAAAATTTTTTTTTTTTACCAGCCAAAAGGGACGAACATTAATGAGCCGAACCGAACACAATGAAGTTTGTGGATTAAAAAAAAACCGAACGGATTTAAATGTTCTCATCTTTTGTTGAGTTTGATAAAAACAGTATTATTTTTGAGTTCGAAAGATGACTAACAGGGAAACGTAATTTTTTAATCATTTTCTACACAAACACTATAAGCGTTTGTGTTTTCCACAAATCTACCGAGCCGTTCACTAAGGAACGATATTTAGTGTTTATTTTCGAAAACTGTTTTAAAAGGCACATGTGATTTTAAATTAAGTGATTTGAGTTAAAATTATTTTTAGAACAGGACTGTATTATTCCGATTTGCTGTTTGAATTATTGTAACATTTCCAAAATGTATCTTCCCAGTAAAAAAAATTTGGGTTTTTTGAAGCACTTTGGAGAAAAAGCGCATAATGATAATGAATAAAATATAGAAAAAAGCTGCTATTTTAGTACTGACAACGATGAGGTTTTAAAGCGAAAAAAAATACAAAGATATAATGGTTTACGAAAATTATTGAAACAATGCATTTAAGCAATTAAAAGCAAAAAATCAATGAATATGGAAATATAGTTATCACTTAACAACGCGCTTAAGGAGTGCTTTGTTTGCATGTTAAAAAAAGCGCTTATTGTCAGCAGTAAATAGTCCTCCAAACCGGGAACACTCCATAAAAAAATCAGGCATCTTATCAACAGGTTTGAAGCGATTTGAGGCATGCATTCATACATAAAACCTGCTCCTTCTGGAGCACATTTTTAACTGGGTTTTGTCTAAATAAAATAAACTTTTTGCACCGTTTTCGATATAAAAAAGTTGGCTTTAATTTTCGAATTTCTGTTAACGTGGTCTTTAATGGCTTTAAGTTTATACCAATATAATAAAATAACTTTTAAGGCTAGTCTTGTTTGTTCTGAAGGATCTTACTCGGTTTGTCAATGATTTTTCTTCTACTTTCTGAATAATTTTCAACTCAAAAAATCGCAATTAATTTTGTAGTGTGGAAATTTCTTTAAGTTATTCAAGTTGCAAATAGTTCATATTATGGGGTTTTTTGTAATAAAGCAACCTCTTCCTTAATTTTACTTGATTTTGAAACAAAATTTTTGATTTTCTTCCCATTAAAAACCCTTTAGATAAAAAAAATTAATAATAAGCCGTAAGTATTATTTACACCATAACGCGTAAACAATTTAACAAAGGCAATTCTCTGTTAAAAACCCGGAAAAAGTTTATTTGTACTGCTAATAAATCCTAACACCTTATTTTGTAAAACTTTTAAACATTCAAAAAATTGTATATAAAAAGATTTTCAGCGCAATTTAAAAAGGGATTAACAAAATAACCCCTTAAAATAACAAATATTTTAAAAATGTTCAAAAACAACCCATTAAAACTTTAAAAAAAAATACCTGATTTCTAAGAATAACTTATTAAAAATAGTCAATTTACGTATAAGCGAACACTTTACATTAATTGCATAAATAATATTCATAGTTTTATAACATATGACCCACTTTAAGTCGGCTGCTTTTAAGCCATATTAATCAATGAGTTGAAAGAAATTTAAGTAATAAAATTTTTTTATTTTTTATTTTATACATACAACATAATAATAAATAACAATTTTAATGAATGTGAAAAAAATATGGAAATTTGTATTTTATTTACATTATTTATGATGTTTTTGATATTGTGCCGTGTTGTCTGCGATTATCGTTTTAAAAAGTATGATGATACAAAATGGCTTTATTGAGTGAACTAAATACGACGATTTTAGTAGTTTGCTACTAGTGCCGTTTAAACTTCAATAAAGTGGGCCTATTAGTTTTTCATAAAGGCATTTACAACTTAAAATATTAAAAACATAAATAAAACAAAAGCTAGATAGATCAAAAGTTTCATGTTGTAACCCTTACACAGGTGCTTGTGTACTTAACACAGTGTGTTCCCTGCAAGCATTAATACGATTTTTGGATGATGAAACATAACAGGAGTATCTTCTTTAAAGCTTTTGAAGGATTCTGGGAAGATACTACATCTTAATATAATATATTTGGGAGATTCACAAGGTTAAGACATAATTCTTAAAATAATAACATGAAAGCATACGACTGTTGTGAACAACCCCTCATAATTTAGTGTACTATTTTGAATTTAAAACAGCTGGTTTAAAACAAATAAAAAAAATATATATTTACCAAAAATAAAATTATTTTTTAATTCTAATTCATGAATAAATAAATTAAATTAGATCTTTCCTGACTATTTTCCATTTTTCAGACGCAAACCATAAATACAATTTGTTTTGTTTGTTTACCAAACATCATAGACCTAAGCCGATCTAATTTGACTCCGCAAGTGTTTTGTTGCAAAAATTGCTAGCCGCAGGTTCAATTCGGATATTAGCCGGATAAAACTAAACCATCAACGGCGACGGCTACAAAAACTAATGCGGTTCGGCACAGCCGCTCAGGCAGGTCTCTTCTGATTAATTACGACAGCACAATAAACATACCAAGCAAAGTTCTATTAATTTGTCTTTGTTTACAAAGCAAATGTTAGAATATTATGACAATATAACATGATAGCACACCTTGTGAATACCCCAATTATCTATCTATAGTCCATAAAAATTAATTGGGGCATTCACAAGATGTGCTATTAAGTCATATTATCCAAATATAGTACTATTTACAATAGTTTTAAAGGATTTATTAATAAAATTTTGTTTGTCGCGCTTAATTTCCAATTTTTATTATTGATAACAACACTGAAATTTATTGTTGTAGTTGTAAGTGGGTTTAGAAAAAAAAATAATATTAAAAAGAAAAAGAAAAACAAATTGTTTTATTGTTTCCCCACGAAAATCAAAATACAACAACTTACCATATTTAGTTTTAATGTGCTAAATTCCCAATTCTTACTATTGATAAACTGAAATTTATTGTTGAAGGGAGAAGTTATTCCAATGCTCATTTCACTGATTGCTTAGGCCAGATTATCAGGAATCTTTATCCAAAGATTTTAGAAAAGCTAAGGATATTATTTAAATAAAACTGTTAAGCGAATAGGAATTATGAACACTCAAAAGCTTAAAAAAAACACCAACAAGAAACAGTGAGTTATTCTTTTCTTACAATCCAGATTTTTTATCTATTCTAATTGTAGTTGTAAGAGGAAAACGAAAAGAAAAGACAAAAATTAAAATAAAAATAAAACCAAATTACTTTATTTCATTGTTGCCAGTTCACTTTTTGTACTGCAACTTGCATATTTGTTATCAACGGTTTTCTTGGGAGTCAAAAATTTCATGATTAAGATTTAGTTTCAACACAAAATTTCAGTGTATTTATCAAGAATTAAAAATTGAGAATAAAGCACGACAAACAAAATCTTACTTATTAAAAAAATTTGTATGCCCAAAAATTACTGTGATAGTTTCATAGAATTATTTATGTATGTGAAAAAAAAGTCCTAACTTAATAAGACTTGTTATGCTATGTTTTTTATTTTTTCATAACTGCACAGTAGAAATCTGAATTATGAGGGGATGCTCACAGAAGTCATATTTTTTCTTGATATTATTTTAAGACATACGACCTTATGACAACTATGTGAATCCTCCAAATGGTTGCTTATATGTTTATTTGTTTGTTTGCTTGTACCTTGTAGCCGCCTAAGCTGCTTAACCGATCTGTACTGTATATTACTGACGGTTTTCAATAAGCAATAAGCTATATATTTTTGTTTTAATTTTCAGTAGGCGTGGCACCTCCTATTTAGAGACAAATATAGATTTCTGTACATCTGGATAAATGCAAGATCAAGGGTTTCAATATTTAGTAAACATATCTTGGTTATTAGCACATAGAACTTGACAAAATGTGGGCGGAATTGAAAAAGTGGGCGTGGCATAAAATATATTTGTTAATATATAAAGAACGGTAAGATAAAAGTGGTCCAAATTTGGTACAAGAAGCTGGGTTATCAATACACAACCTCTTTAAAAATGGTCGGCATTGGAGAAGTGGGCGTGGCACATCTGTATATCTGGCGAACGGCAAGAGCCAAAGTTTCTAAACAAGGTACAAGTATCTTGGTTATCGAAATGTTAGCGAGATTAAAGAAGTGGGCTTGGCACGAAATATATTTATATCTAAATAACGGAAATAGAAAAACGGAAGAGAAGAAGTGGGCATGCCCTTTTTTTAAAAGACAATTTTTTTGTCATTTCACAGAGCGACTTAAAAGAGCGTTGTGGAATTATCTTCTTAAAGTCATCTGAAGAGTTTTATTCGTATTCTAAAGTTGACATTTTCACGTTCAACATACCTTCCTGATCGAGGAATTAAATAAGTATAGTTTGATAGTTTGAATAATAGCGACACTTTTTCGAACTTTTGCTTTCTATCGCAAAAATGTATATGTTTCACATTTATGTAGTTTTTTACGTTTTGTATATGAAAATGTGCGTGTGTCTGTTTTCCAATTAAATAAAATGTGTAAATGATACATAAACAATAATTTGTACCATTTTTCTGATTCTTTGCTATACATATATTAATTTTGTTTTATATTTTATTTGTATGTATATTTTTATATTTATTTGAAAATTGTAAATAACAGCAAAATACAAGACCAAAATTTATTTGGAAGCAGAATATAAATTTTTTTTCAGGAATGAAATTTGTCACAACATAAAAAATTTGTTATAAATTATGTCTCTCCTTGTTTTATTCCCCATCATGACAGACAATCGTTATTCATAAGAAAATGTTAATATTTTCCCGGTTATTTATAACACATACCTATTTTTGTTTTTTTTTTTCTTTTTTCCATTTCTCTGTCGTGTTTTTAAACCATGAAATCGTTTAAGCGTAAATGCTTTTTACCACAGCAGAGAAAGCTTGTTGAGTTGACAGTTTTTTTTTTATTTTGTACTTTCGGTCGCACAGGCAACAAAAGAAATGTCACTTTACTTTCTGTGACTTACACACTTTGGTTTTTTTTAAGGTAAAATAAAATTATTTAATAAATAAAATTGTATATTGCTGTTCGTATACATAAAACGTTTTTTATTTTGCGGCAGAAACATGAAAACTGACAATTTTGTAGGCTTTAAAGATGTTTGCCAAATCAGTGTCTAAAAAAGGTCTGCTAACTGTATTTACAGGTGTGTTTGAAGAAAAATAAAATGTATAAACTAAACTTTTGGGTACCATCGCAATTACAAATACTTTTTGGTTATGTTCATCGCACAATTTAAATAGTGTTGTGAGGGTACAAAATTTCCATGAAATACACTCCAAGCAGTTCTTGGTTTTTTCAAATCATTTAAATGGACAGGCGACCAGCCGGACGAACGAACAGATCGATGTAGCCAATGATCCTTAGTCAATCTTATACTAAAAGGTGTTGCTAAAACTACATTTTTTTATGTGGAACACACATATGTATAAAAGCACTCCAAGCAAAAATCTAGAAATCTAGCGAATTATGCCAAAACATATTTTTCAAGCAAATAGCTTAAAAATCTGCCCGGATTATAACAAATAACAATTAAAATCATTAAGGTTTTTTACTTTTTTAACCAGTAAATTTGTTATTTTTTTTGCACGTTCCCTCAGCGACGTAAAATCTTAAATATATTTTTAAAAGTTTTTCATCTTAAATCGTTACAAATAAGTGTCTAGCTAATAACAATTTGTAGTTTTTTTTGTAAATAATGTTCGAAAGGTTTCCTTTTATTAATGCTTTATTAGGCAAACACAAACCAAGAAAAAAACTTACGACCAAAAAAAGAAATATATATACATATATATATATATATATATATATAATATGTATATATATACAAAAGAAAATCCAGAAATGAGCAAAAATATTAAAGACAACTTAGGAGAAATGTTTGTTTTAGAGATTTAACCAAAATACATTCATTCGTTCATAATAGAAACCATTTTATTGTGGTTACCAAAGTTTTTCGTTTAGATTTGTTTGTTCATTTCTACGAACGTGTTTGTTTGCTTTTCTTCAATCCGTAATCTTCATTAGATTTTGTTGGAGTGTAAAATTCAAGGTTAGATTCGTTTTTTCTTTTTTTCGTTAACATGTTTGTTGCTTATAATAGTAGTAGAAGTAATGAAGGTTATACAAGTAAAAGTAAAAAAAACTTAAAAAATAAAAGACAAAATTTCAGTATGAATAGAAAATGGAGTGAGAGAGAGAGTGAGAGAGAGAAAGTAAACAAACAGTAATAGATATAAAAAATGACATACAATTTCAATTTTTTTATAACATGCCATAAATAATAAAAATATACACAAGCACACAATTTGTAAAAAAAAAACAAATTGTAAAATAATGCCAAATTACTTAATCTATGTACAAAATCAATTATTGTCAAAACATTTAGATTTTTGGGTTGGTTTTCTGAAATTTTCAGACATATTTCAAATTAACATGAATTGTATTGTGTGGTACACAATAACAAACTTTGTGTATTAATTAAATTGGCAATAGCAAACAAATTAATAGTATTAGTTAAACGTTTAATTTACTTGATTAAACGTTTAATACACTTGATAAAATTTTTAATCAAAACTAATTTTATTATTAAATAATGTTTTAGTTGGTGAAATTGCCACTAGCCATAAACCTGGTTTTGTAAATTTTGAAAATTTTTGAAATTTGTCTGCACATGTCATCTTATTTTCTGCATGTTTAAATAGTACCTAAAATAACAAGCTTCAGGATGATAATGGGGTTCCCGCCAGATCATTGGTGTTTTAAACTTAATAGTGGATCATTTCATAAGTCCAACAGTTTTTATTATCTATTGTTTATCCTGATTGGAAATATTCATTTTAAAATATTTGAAATATGCAACTTTCCCGAAGTCTAAAGGTTAACGATACTGTGCAAGACTAAATTGACACAAAACTGTCTGGATTATTTTCACAAAGTCTTTTCTTCGTTGCGATTTTGTTACCATGGTTTAAAAAACTGCAGTCAAAACCAAAAACTGTTAATTTTATATGTAAAATTTATGTGCAATGTCCAATATCTATTCGAATTTTTAAAGTGAATCTTTTGGAATCGTGCTCTAATTTTTAAGTCGATGCCACCTGTGCAAACGTAACTTCTCAATAATTCCAAAATTAGCTGCGAATTTTTGCCTTAACGATTTTAATTCGCTTTACAATTAAAAATGCTCTAAAGTGTTTGAAATAGCGAACAACAACAAAATCAGAAAATTTTTGATGTTATAGTATTAACCCATATCGTCCCAGCGATTTTTTTTTTCGAGTAATTTTAAAAAACTTTGTGGTTGATAGATAATTTGAGACTAGAAAACACGAATCTGAAGTCAAAATTTTTTTTGGATTTTTTGTTTCTGAGAAAAATGGTGTTCGATAAATCGAACGTTGGGCGCTATTTAGCATTTTTGTTTTATTGCTCCTATAGATTGTAAATATGGAAAACCTATGTTTTTTATGAACTTAAACTAATTCATTTTATTTAAATATGGTAAAATGGAAGAAGGCATTTATTTAAATAAAAAATATACAGTTGATCCTCGATTATCCGGCCAGCACAGGACCGGGCTGGGAGTGAATAATAAGGGTGATTCATCGGTAGGTTTGAATTATAATGTAAAATAAAGCACATAAATTTAAAAGTGAACCTAAAATTTTTATTATCGGTTAAAAGAACAATTTATGGCATTTACTGTTTGGAAATGATATCAGGCAAATGTTGGGCATGTTATTCCTGAAGACCCAATACATTGCATATCGCCAGAGAAAATAGTCCAAAGGTGTGATATCGAATGATCTAGGGGCCAATTTACCATAGCAAAACGAGATATTAAGTGCTCACCAAAATGATTCCTGAATAAGGTCATTGTTTCACGCGCTGTATGGCTCGTAGCGCCGTGTTATTGAAACCAGAGCTCACAGAGACCATGCGCTTGATTTTCAGGTCGCTCTACTGGAGACCTACTGACCCTGTTATCAAAAAAATGGTGCCGGTCCATTTACCATTTTGGCGAAAGTAAGGTTTGTAATTTCTTTAGATATTTCCAACGCGTTTGACAGAGTCTGGCATTGTGCACGTTTTGACAAGAAACTTATTGCATTTGGTGTCGGTGATAATTTGTCTCGTTTTATATCGAGTTTTCACAGAGATCGCACTACACGATTTGTTATAGTAGGTTTTCGTCAAACGAGTTCAAAATTCATTCAGGGGTGCCGCAAGGCTCCGTTCTTTCTCTTACTGTATTTATTATTTTTCTAAATGACCTCCTACATATGTCAAACTTTCAACCCTATCTACTCTTTTACAAGCCTATGCCATTAGTATTCACTTGATTATGGGCGAAGCGTATCCGATGTTGGTGCTATTAGGCAGAACATGAATGATACGCTTGGCCGACACCGATACCCGTACGCTTGTTCGTAATTCACGTTTTTCCTCAAGAGGCCATCCTTTTGTGGTCGATTGACCGGTAAATCGTACAACGCATTACAAGAAATTCGTTTTGTTGGCCGGACTGTTCGTATGTGGAATAACCCTTTTACTTTCAATAAGTTCAAGTCGAATATTCACAAGCACTACTCTCTCTTTCCACCTTTCCGTAACATAGTTCCATCACAATGCAATGCAATGTAAAACAACAAGGTGCGAGGTTACCATTGACGGTATTGTTCTGGTTTTCCTTAATTTTGAAGAAAAATGGGCCAGTGACTGCACTTTTAGCTACAGCTGCTATATTCACTTTACTACGTGCTGGATGTTGTCTAAAGGGTCGAGTATCATGCATACTGGACTCAAATTTGCGAATGATGTTGGCAATTGTGGTTTCAGTACGTCGATTAAGCGTACCCTAACTTCCTCGAATCGGACGAAAAACATTTCTCACATAACGCTGATTGTGCATAAACATTTTATTAATCAGCAAAAACAAAATAAATTTATATCCGTTAATTCAAATGCGTGAAAAATATATATTATGGTAACATCCGATGATTCAGTTAGCCTCTCAAAGAAAAAACCCAAAGTGATTTATAGTGCCCAGTGTTCGACAAATCGAACACTGCTTTTTAAAGTCAAATAACAAAAACACAATTGAAAAACACGGAAATTTTTTTGCTGTTGTTGAAAGCTTAATCGTTTTTCAATAGAACTACATTTTCACTTTTTTTATTTTTTTATAATTTTTACAAAATTTTCAGTTTTTAAAATCATGCTAAAATTAATATTTTTTCTTTCCCCTTGTTATAAAAGGAAGTAGCAAAGTGGGTAAGAACAATTATTTTTATATTTGTAGCGAACCACTTACAATATTTAATTGTTTAAAAAAATTTGTTCTTTGTCTTTCCTAAAAAGTGTAAAAAAAATTCAAAAACACGAAAAATTTACTGTTCGAAAAATCGAACATTGGGACGATATGGGTTAATTTGTGATAAAATTTGGGTTTAGATCAAAGAAGCGTATATTAATTTCCTCTTCGAAATTTGTATGTGCCTTTACGAAAACATGGTCGGAAGCCAATCGCACAAGGATGGCTGGAATTGGCTGGACGGAGCTTTTGTCCAGTCGAGGATCTTTCTAAAGAATTTTTAAACACAGAAAAAATGACGGGAATACGGCTAGAAGATTTTTCTAGCAACCAGCTTCAACAGTAACTGGTGTTAATAAATATTTAATAAATAGGTTTGGATTAAACTATGGAATGTGGCTATGCTATTAACGTGAATGCTTTTCGAACTTATTCAGTGGACA
The DNA here is from genome assembly GCA_949318255.1 of Pollenia labialis. Classification (NCBI taxonomy): domain Eukaryota; kingdom Metazoa; phylum Arthropoda; class Insecta; order Diptera; family Polleniidae; genus Pollenia; species Pollenia labialis. The sequence continues at coordinate 118,031,522 of OX439142.1, forward strand.
CAGCAAAACTATACATACAATTGTATTCATTCTACTACATGCTATCGAGTGTTCACAAAATCCTAATACATTGTGCAGATATTATTCAATATGAAGCACTTCCTAATAGTGCTGGGATACTATCGATATTTTCTACTACCGATATTTACCGATAGTTCAGATCTTACTATCGATATATCGATTTTACTATCGACAGAATATTTGTACTTGAGCATGGAAAACTCTAACTAGTTTTCTATCCACCTCATACTTCTTCTTTACCTAACGTAACCTTTCTATCAGGCTACAGTTCGTTGTTTTTTTTCATTTTATTGAATTAAAGAAATAAAATTGATTTTATTTCACGACCGCATTCTCTGGCATAATTTTATGTCAAACTGTATGAAAAACATCGTTCAGCCCATTATTCCATTATTCAGAGAGTGAACCGGATTTAGACTAAAGTAAATATTGGGGATTTACACGAGTGTGCTATCGTGATATTGTCATATCTTCTAAAATTTTCTACTAACTTTCAGGAATTGATTTTGTTAATAACACGTAGAAAAAAAATATGGTTGGAGGTAACCATATTATAAGAGCAACATACTTTGGTTGGATTTTAACAAGATTTATGTTTACATGTTGTCGTATTATGTTTAAATATGACCATAGTATGATTAAAATCAACAAAAATGTTCCCTAAGTCAACCACAATATGGTCAAAATTAACCATATTTTAATCAATACTAACCATATTACTGTTCAAAACTAACCATATTATGTGCAAAATTAACCATAATATGGTCAAAACTTCCCAGAATTTTTACAAAAGTAACCAAAAATTAATGGTCAAAATAAACAATAAAATGGTTAATGTTAATCATATTACGGTGTCATACTATAATTTTATTTAATTTTTAACTCCTGATAGCTGTTAAGTTCCACTTCTATATCAAATCTCCTTTGATTTATATTCCAGCCTGTGACGACCTTCAATACCATTTTTTTCTATTCTACTTGTTTATTTTACGTAAATTTATGTATTTTAATCAATAATTAAAATAAAATGAATAAGAATTTTAAACAAGCCAAGTAAAATTCAAACGACCAGAATGTTGTTGTATTCTAATCATATTAATTTAAATTTTAAATTAAACATACAATTTTTTTAAATATTATAATTTTGAACATATTATTAAATATTAACCATAACATGTTTGGAGGCAACCATAATATGGTTATAGCCTTTGGATGGATGCATTTAACCATAATATAGTTGCCGTTCTAATAATATGGTTCAGGTAACCATAATATATTTAAGTGTATGGTTGCAGCTTTATTTTATTAAAACAGTATATTGTTTAATTCAACCATATTTGAAGTTTCAAGGGAGGAAAACACTTTATTGTTAAATTGAAACAAAATATTTATTATCAAGCGTGCAAAAAGTTTTGTTTAAAACAACAAAAGAATGATTGTTGCCATTGCAGGGACCATAAAATGCGTGAAGACAATATGACGAAATTTTGTTTTAAAGGAATTTTGACAATGTGACGTTAACACAACCGCGTGAATACCGCAATTTTTTTTTCTTTTTACATTAATGGTCATTAGTGTGACCTAAACCTCTGAAACAAAGCCAGAATTTATTGCAGGGCATAGAGCCTCTCGTTTAGGCTCTAATAAATAATTTAAAGCTCAAAAAATAATTTTTTGATTTTTTTTTTGGTAAGAGAAGTAAAAACAAAAGGCCCTATCTACAAAAGATTATATGGAAAACGCTGAAAGGTCTAACTGACAGTTTATTTAATATGCACCATTGTCAGTTGACAAAATAACTGGTAGGTTTTGCAAGAAAAATGGAGGAAAAATATATCATAAACAGTTTAAGGCGATTTTTCAATTTACCATTTAAATAGTTGTTGCATTTCCTGTAAAATTTTCTAAATGTAAGATAGGGCCCATTGCGTTTTAGGTGACGGAATGTGTGTCTATATTTATTCCTTTTAATCCTGTAGGAAGCAATTAAGCCATTAATGCTTTATGATGGTACTCAAATTAAAAAATTAAGTAAATAAATGAACTAATAAATAGTTTTAAAATTATTTGTATTATACTATTTGTTTAGTTCTCTGTTAAATAAATTTCAATTTTCTGCATCATGTAACAAAAAAAGATCTCAACAACAACATTTCCAGCAAAATTAAAAAGTCAGCAATCGAATAATAAACAGACATTTTATTTAAAAAGTTTTTGTGTGCAAATGGCTTTTTTTTTTTTTAATACAAAATTGTTATTAGCAAAATTTTGGTGTTGCTGACTGTCTGTCGCTGCTGCTGTGTTTGCATTTATTTAATTTTAAATTTTCTGGCAAAATGCCAATCAAATTTTTAATGTTTACCTCATGGAGTTGTAAAACTCCTACCGGTGAATATGAAATTCTATGTTATTTTCTTCCCGGCTGTTTTTAGAATTTTTTTCTTTTAATTTTTTTTTTCTTTGTTACAAGAGAAAGAAACAAGGAAAATTGAATTTTTATGTAATAAATTATTAAAATAAGAAAAAACACAATATTGATATGTTTGGTTGGTTCCATTTAAATAATTTAGAAAAATTGGCTAAAACAAAATTTAAGGATTGAAATTTGCATTTGAAACAACAACCTAAATGCGTGTCTTTTAAACAACGTAATTGAAATTTTAAAAAATAGTTTTAATTTTTAGTTTTGCTTAAAGCTTTATAATAATTAAAAAGGCTCAACCCAATTATAATTATTGTTGCTAAGAAGAAACCCCTAAAATTATAAGATATAAATGAAAGTGGTAAATTGTTTTTTTTTACGATTAACAACAGCTGTTTACACAGAAAAGATTTTAATTAAAAGAACAAGATTGTAGTGACATGTAAATTAAATTATTATAAGAGGCAAATTAGGGGATTAAAAAGGGCCCTATAAAACTTAATTAACTACATTTTACATAAAATAAACAATGTGAGCCATGGTTCCTTTAAGATACCACAGTACATGATATGTATGATATATAACACTGTGTGACAGAGAGTGCACAAAAAGAAAAACACTCGGGATAAATTAAGTTTTTATTATTACTTGAAGTGCCAGTCGTACTCAAAAACTCAAGTACGAATAACACCAAAACGTACTTAAAACAATGCCAAATCGAAAATCAATACCGGAATTCTCTTAACAACAGTACAAAATTCTTAAACCATGTAAAAACAAAGTTTAAACTTTTTGTTGGAAGTGTCACTCTGAGAGTAAAATTACAAAGTAAGCGATATCAAAGTTTGTTGCAGACACTACAACAATACCACACAAGTAGTTAAAAAACGGGTTGCTTTTTGTATGTAGAAACAACAAAAACAGCAGAACAAGACGAAAACACATTATTTTCATGTTTAAAAAGTAAAATTGAGAACTCTTGCTTCTCATTTAGTTTATATTTTTGGTTAAATATGTACATAAGATTTCTAAAGTAAAAACCACATTGGGCATGATGTTGGTGATTTATCATTCTCTACGATGTAATGCAGATAAGTAAATTAATCATAATAATTTGTTTCTTTCTAATTCTTTTCAAGCACGAATTCGGGATGTACGAAATCGCGATTGAATATTATTGAATATGGATAATTTAAGTATTTTGCGATTGGACTTGATTCAAGAAAATCCATTCTCACCGTACTATTAATGCCGTTCGGATTGATTTGAGTACGAATGGATTGATTTTTTTTGAGTGTGGACACTTTTAAAATGGCTTGACGTAGTCTAAAACATTTTTTTCATGGACCAAAATAATTTACTTTCCGTTCTGATTTGTGTCTTATTCACGTAGATCTGAAACTGAAGAACACCTCACAAGAAGAAGTCGAATCTACTCGATGGACAGTTCTCATCACCTCCACATGAGATGGTCATGTTCTAAAAACCAGGGTTTAAAAAACTGCAGGCGAAACCAAAAACTGTCGAGCAAAAAACGAAAATGTATGTACAACTTTTCGCTTTTCGTTTACATTTAATGAATCAGAAGTAAAAGCAACAGTTTTTTTTTTTGGCCAATGACAAATGAAGAAGTGAAAGACATGGCAGTTTTTCTACTTTGACTGCAGTTTTTTAAACGCTGCTAAAAACGCTAGATTAGAATATCTAATGTGACATAACCTGTTAGGCATACAGCGCCGTCCTGGTAAAACTGCATGTTTTCGGTAGCCATATTATGTAGTTCAGGCCAAAAGAAATTGGTAATCGCCGAACTATTGCGCTCGCCATTAACGGGAATAGCCTGGCAAACGGCATTCTTATCTCTTATCCTGTATTCATGGGTCAAAAATGCCCAAACAGTTTGGTTGCTTGTTATTTTTAAAATTATGGCTTGTGTCTGCTAAATAAGGCCTCTAATTTTTATCGTTACCACTGGGAATTATTTTAAGCAATTTTTTTTTGCAAAAACACGTTTGTATTTTGACAAATATTTTTTTGATTTTTGATAATTTTTCTAAGTAAGTGTCTTCCTTTATTTCAGATATTTGCTAGCAGATTATGACTACGTTTTTAAGATCTCAGTTAAAGTAGGTTTAGTTAATCTGAAAACAGATTTGTGGCGCCATTACCAAATGTGTGCACAAAACGTTGACGGAACAGCTTAGTTTTGATAAAGATTTTGGTCTTTAATGACATAATAAAAACATCAAAGTTATTTTTGGGAATCAAAAATTTATTATTAATTTGATTAAAATCTCATTTTGCCGGAAAAATCTGAGCTTTAGACTTCGTTAAACTAAGTTTAAACTTAATCCACTTCTTAAAAATCCAGTCTTAAAGAAGTTAACCATTTTTTCTTTAGTTTTCAAGCTGTTTTTTTTTAATTTAGCGTTTTCATTTTTTTGTTTTAGTTTGAATTGCTTTCGTTTTCTTAACATTTGTATTGCGACTTGTTCAAACAAATAATTAATTTGATTTATTTTAAAGTTTGTTTTCTCTATTCAATTGATCTTTGCAATATTAGCGATTTTCTGCCGGTAAATTTAATAGATTTATTTTTTAAGTAATGATTTTTCTCTATTCAGACATTTTTTCTTTAAGTTTGTAACTATTTTTTTAATTAAAGCAACCATAAGCATCTCTAACCAACAATACCTTGAAAAACCGCCAGCAAAAAAAAAGGTATCGTTGCTTTCATGTATAAAGGCCCTAACTCTATTTTTTTTAAATTGAGTTTTTTAGTGAGTGCAATACTTTGAACACAAATACACCTCACAAAAGTTTGTTGCAATTGAATCAAAAATAACGGTTTCACAAGCAATTGTATAAGCAGTTTTGAGGGCACCAAGCAAAAGAAACAGAAAGTTGTGTTCTAAAGTATGTGGGATGGTGATGCCGCAGCTTATTAAAACAATTCTTCTATAAAAAGACGAATTGTCTTTACTTCCTATTTTCAAAATAATATCAATACCACCAGTATGCTTGTATGTTATGTGTTTGTGCCAGTATGCTGTAGTAGTCTATACTCTGCTTTACATTCTGATACAGAGATATTCTGCTAAGTAATGTTGCAATTATGTGCGTTAGGGCCTTTCTAGATGGGACCAACGATATATTGTTAAGGAAAAACAATAAAATTAAAGCCAAGAAAGTGTAATCAAAACCACAAAGTCCAAAGGTCTGTTTGATGTGTTTCTTTCTGTTTTGGAAATGAAGCCGTAACAAAAACAAAAGCACAAATACATTCACACACTTGTTACACAAACACATTCAAAGATTTAAACCAAGAAATAAATTAGATCTTTTTCTTATATTGTTCTTTTAAAGTTTTATTTGTTGTTATTATACTTCAATTTCATCATTAGTTATGGTTTTTAAAATTGTTCTAAGAGATTTTATTTCTTGGAATTTTTGCCAAGTAGGTTTGTTAAGAAAACACACACTTAGAAATCATATTTCTATACTTCTCTTATTTTAGTGTGTCTGGCAGCCAGAATTCTATTTTTAAATTTTGTTAAAGGATTCTCTCTGTATTGCAGACAAAACATAAAACCTGGCGAAATAATCACAGTTTTATATAACCAACAAAAAAAAAAAAACAAATCAAATGTTGAATACTCAGACAGAAAAATATTTTTTTTAATATAATATAATATTTTATGGACAACTTTGTGCAAAATTTAATAATATTATTTAATCGGTTTTTATTGGCTTTAACCACCAATTTACATTAGTTTTTGTAGCAGATATATAAATTTTGTATAGAAGTTGTTCCACATTTGCATCGATATTTCATTTCCTATGGACTAGAAACAATATTCTTTCCAGTCCTTCAAATTTCTACAGACAGGCATGGTTAAAATAATTGTATTGTATTCAGGTTAAAGTCGGTTCCACTTTTAATTTCTTCAATTGACTGTTTCCCCTCAACAAGTAAAGATTCACTAAATATTCCTGCTATGAGTGTAACAAGAATAAAAGCATTAAAAGGCATCTGCTTTTTTTAACACTGACTGGCGCGCTAACTGACTACATAACTGACTGACTCATTCAAAAAATACACTAAACTCAACCAGGGTTACCACTCGTCGACCGAAGTCGCAGTTTGACCCCCCGTTTTGTTGGTCTGCGACTTTTTGTGAGACTTTTAAAACTCATTTAATTTTTAACAAAAAATTGTCAAAATAAGGAATAGCGATCTAGTCTGGCATCGTCTTCATAAGATTAAGAGCAACCTAGAAATTATTCTTCGTTTGACAATATTTTACTATATATATATTTTGACACATCGCCCTAGATAAATATTTGACATCATTTTAAAGAATTTCTACAAAAATAAAAACCTTCAAGCTTCAAAAAATTTAAGTATCCAACCCTGTCTTTACACATACAAGTAATAACTTGCAAGTAGAGTACTTATACGTATAAACATCGACAATGTCGCCAAAATAGTCGAATGTCATGCAAGTTGCATGAGTATTTACAAAGTCGAGTGAAAGTTCCTCATAAATCAGACTTTCCAAATGCGAAACAGAACTTCATTTCTAAATAAACAGTTGGCATTAATATTTATTATTACTTTTTCTAATGAGATTTATGTCTTAAAATTTAAATCAATGTCTTCTTTTTTTATTTGCAAAAAAAAAAACTTAAAACTATAATAATTGTTTCCGCAATCAAGTCAATTTGGTAACACTGTTTATGTTTTTGACAATAAATTACTGTCTTCAGAGTTGTCTGCAATTACGAAAAATGTGGTGAGTGTATTGAGTTTTTCGAACTTGCACTTGCATGTGGAATCGGGGGTAAATGCCAGGTAATCCTTAATTTGAGTCGGAAAATGTCAACAAAACCACTTGTTTTTTTTTATTCGTTTTATGTTTGTTATGTGATGGTTTTAATAAATCATTATCAAGTTATTTTAGGGAATTCAAAATTTTTAATTAATAAGATTTTGTTTATCGTGCTTAATTAACAATTTGCATTCTTGATAAATACACTTAAATTAATTGGTGGAGGATAAGCTAGTTCCTATGGGCATTTCATTGATTGCTGAGGCTAGACTTTAGAAAAACTTTAGAAAAGTTTGAAATATTAGATATGCAAATAAAACTGTGGAGTGAATGAGAATTACAAACACTCAAATTTTAATTGCCACGATATCTTAGCTGAAACAAAATACCAACAATAAGCTTCGTTCACAATAGGCAGCAACATTTTCACAGGTGTTCATAATAGAGAAACAATTTTTTCGCGACCACACACATTTTAAATAAAGAAACCAGTTGCAGCCAGAACAATATTGCGTATTTATTATTATTTGTTGGAACATTTTGTTAAAATTTTCATTTAAAACTAAATAAAATAACTATACACGTTATAAACAATTTCATACAAATTGTTGCTGAAGTAGAATTAGAAAACTTTAGTTAAATTTTTGTTTGAAAAATAAAACGAAAATATATAAAATATAGAAGAAAAAGTGAAATTGTTGCTCTGATTGTGACCAAAGCTTAAACAGTAAGTTTATCTTTTCGTACATTTCCCACTACAATTGATTGGAATTCTCCCAACATAAATTGCAGTGGGAAAAGGTTTGGGAATTAATTTTTTTAAACGACCTTTTGTGCGACTTTACCCTATAAAACGATCTTTTGGGCCACTTTTTCCAAATTTCGAGCGGTAACCCTGAACTCAACTTTAGCCATTCAATGCCAGGCAATATTTTGGTTTTGGTTTTTTTGTTCTCTATGGCACAGCATTTCATCCTTGTTTAATGTTCTTTCACTAAGTTTTTGCTACCTGTGTCTGCATCCCAGCCATAATCATGTATTGAACCGAGATTTTTTACTGCTATCGTTGTTGTTGTTTCAGACACATTCGACTTGTTTCTCAGAAGTAGAAACAAAAGAAAACCATTTTGAAAAAAGCGATTTAAAGGTTTTTTTTGCCATTTCATACAAACGAAATCTTTTGTTTTTGCTATCTTCTTTTTTGCTCTAATAAAAAGAGAATTGCTTTATTTCATTCTGTTTGGATGTGATTATATTTTTTTTTCTTATGTTGAGGTTGTTTTGTTTCCATTACTTCGTTCGACTAGTGATTTTCAAAGGATGTTTATTTGATGTCTTGCAGAAAGGATCTCATAAATTCGATGATTTTACACCTGCCAGTTAGGATTTTCGTATTGAAACATTGTCTTTTTTTCGTATTATTTTAGCTGAAGTCATTAAAGAGGCTGATAAATAGTCAGCTGCTTTTATAATTTGTATTTTTTTAAATTGTGGCATTGTAAAATACAGCGATTAATATAAATTTGTAAGCGGACATGTTCGTGTTAAGTTTTTATGAGACAAACAATTTGTAACAATCATAAATGACAACCTGTAGTATACGTTTTTTTTAAAAAGACGACATCGAAATATTATAACTATTATAACTTTGTGTGGTTTACTTATAATGAAATAATTGAATCCTAATCAAGTAAAGTTTTCTATATAGAACACTCTATTAACTGATCGTAAGTCCGGTTTTAGGCCACAACATAGCTATATTACTGTCTTATCAGATGTGATAAAGGAAATCCAGGGAAACTTGGATAAAGGAAAATATCGTTTCTGGCCCTACTGGACAATTCAAAGGCATTTGATACAGTGCATCATTGAATTTGATGTCTAAATCTACGATGAGGTGTTCCACAGGGTTCAATACTCGGACCCTTACTTTATTCGTTATATTCAAATGATCTTCCCCAACAAATCCCTTTCTGTAATGTTCAGATGTATGTTGACGACGTTCGGCTGTATCTGAGGGCGGTTCGCAAAATAACCGAAGGAAATATGGCCCCAAAAGGAAAGCGAAGAACGGCCCCAAAAATTTACATGAGACACAACAACACGCAATTTTAGTGCAATTTTTTTTTTTGTTATTTTTAATTTTTTCGTTAGGGTGTTTTTGCATTTTTAATGTGCAATGAAAAATGACCCCCATATCAAGGAATGAAAAATAAAATCACAATTTTTTGGGGCTATTTTTCGTTTACTAAAAAAAAAAAGGCAAATTTTTAGAAATGGAAAATCACCCCAAACATTTTTACACAAATTATATAAAATTGTATGTAAAAGCTTCTAGGGATAGTGTAAGAACCCCAAATTCTTATACCAAAGTGGCGAAAATCCTTGCCGGTTATGCAGAGATGCTTTAGTTAGCGAATCCGGTGTTTGTTATACCATAGAGGAAAAAATCCTTGCGCCCGGCCCAAGACCGGCTATTTAGAGAAGCTTTAGTAAGCGAAGCCAGTGTTCGTTACACCATAGAGAATAAAATTATTGCGCATATTATTAAGAGCATATTGGTGATAGAGGATGAAGTAAATATTTTCTTGGTAGGGTCAAAAATTGACATTGTATCTATTTGATCGCTTACGATCAAAAGGTTACCAAGAGGTAAATTGTTGATTCAATTTAGATATCGTAGCCACACTTCTGAATATCAGTTCTTTATTCTAAGCATCCGTCCCTGGTATGAACTCCCTGATAATTTGCAGACTACTAGCAACGCAATGAGGTTCAGAAAATAACTTAAGGAACCTCTTTCGTAAATTTTATTAATGATGTGGCAATATTCTATAAAAAAAATAGTAAAAACTTTATTTTTTAATTTTGTTTTTTTCTATTTTTTCTTTAATTTTATTTATTTTTCATTATATTCAAAGAAAAATTTGTCTTGATTTTGGAATCTGACGAGTATTGCTGATACGAAAATTTCAGTAAAACTCGCAAAATTTTAGGCGCTTATAGTGAACCATTGGTACATATTATAGCAATACAAAGTATAATCCGTCGTCAGCTAAGAGCTGTTCCCTTTTTCCTGGTAACACAGGGACTTCGTTCCACCCTGTTCACAGGTGAATTATATTTCAGCGACATCTTACTGCCAGTCGAAAGGGGCATATACTGTATAAGACGGGCGAGGAAGTACTTTGAAATACATATATTTTACTTATTTATAAGAAATTTGTGTGCATGTCAGATACATTTTTTACCTTTTCTCTTTATTTCCTCTTTTTTTATTTGCAAACTCTGGGGCCTGATTCTGGCAGTCGTGATCGAGTACTTTCTCGATTCGAAAGCAATTTAATATCTTATTATTCCAGTCAATACTAAACGAGTCGGTATTATTTTTTCAGTGTCAGCATTCATTTGCATTTCACAATACTGAGAAAATAATTTCGATTCGTTCAGTATCGACTGAAAGAATTAGAAATAATATTACTTTCGAATCAAAAAAGTACTCGGTCACAACTGCCAGAATTAGGCACCTGGCCGCCTTAACTAATCGTGTTTAGCGTAGTTTCGGCTGGTTGGTCGGGTCTTAAATACGATTTTTTGCGCTTTTTTAATTGCCGGATTTTATTCTATTAAAAATGTCTTCTCTTAATGGCGTTCAAGCAGCATTTTAGACATACAAAATCTTCTTTCAAAATTGACAACTTTTTAAACTCTTGTGGTATCTAATTTCATTGCTTTTGTATAAATCCTGCTCCTTGTCATCGTTTTAAATTACTATTTGAGTGGCTCCCATTGATTTTACAAGGTCTTCTTGAGACTAACAACAATCCTAAAGCTACGGTCGCACTAATCAAATATTTGACGAAAAAACGGGACCAACAAACAAACTTAATAATCATTTCCTTCAATTCCAATATTTATTTAGATTATAATTCCACATCTGCAGTTGTAAGTAGGTTAAGAAAAAACAAAATAGGAACAAAAACAACTTGCAAAATCATGTTGCCAGTTAAGTTTTTTTAGGTCGTGCACTTGCCAGTTTATTATCAAATTAATTTTTGGGAATACAAAATTTAATTTAAATGATTTTGTTATTCGTGCTTAATTCCCAATTTTTATTCTTGAAAAAACACTGAAATTTATTGTTGACTTCATACAAAAAAACTATTTTTTGCTATGTCTAGTTGTATAATTAGTTTTTTTGTGATATTAAGACGCTTATTTGGTAAAATATTTAATAAGTGTGACCGTAGCTTAATGGAGTTATCCCTTCATTTAACACCTTCCAAGTTTATTTTTGCTGACAAAGACCGCATACTTTGTATTCTGTATCAAAATGACAACTTCTGAAGGGTTAAAACTATTTCTCGCACTTTAAAATTGTTGGAATATATTTAGCATTAACTTCGGTAAGCAATCGATGTGATTCTGCTGCAGTTTTTTACAAATAGCAAAACTTCAAACCAATTATTGGCACAAAATGCGACATTTCGAGGACTTTGTTGTTTGCACAATTTCGTCCAAATGTATTCGCTTCCAAATGCCATATGCAAGTTATTGTTGTGCTTTGTGCATTTTTTTCTATATTTTATTTCCAACGATCATCGTTTTGATTGTGTTTCAAATTTTTTATCTTACGACTTAAAATGGTGAATTTTCCATTCAAATAAATTTTAAAATATGTAACATTTTCAAGAATTCGTTGTTTGTGTTAATAAATATTTTCATGCAACCACTTGAAACAAAACTTCGAAGAAGAAAAAGTTTTGTGTTAATATTTTTACAACCACCTCCCCCTGCTTTGAAATATTTTTTCATATCTATGTGAGTTTTTTGTCTGGCCTTTTTTCATGTTCCCTACATGTAAAGATTTATGTTATTTAATTTAGTTTTTTTTATACGATTTCTTTTCTTTTTTTTTTTAGCTTAAATTTAGTTCCTTGTGTATGCTTTAAGCTTGATTTTGTTAAAGTTTTTTTACCCATCTTGTTTTTTTTCTTTTTTGTCTTCTTCATCATTTTTGCAATATACAACAAACAAACAACTTAAAATAAATATAAACAGATTTGCTGCCATTTTTTGCTTTTGCTATAAATTAAATTGGAAAGTTTTTTTAGTTGTTCTTGCTCCTCTCGTTCAATAAAAAGAGTTCTTTCTGCTCTTCTCTTTGTTCCCTTCAACACTAGTGGTAAATGATGGTACTCTAAGTTAATCATTCCGAGTGAAACTTTTCTCTAATATTCATCTAAGACCCCATAAAGTATATATGTATATTCTGGGTCCCTCAGTATTTCCAATTTAATTTAGTCATCTCTGGAGTTTCTGAGCTCCTTATAGGAACGTCAAGAAAATCCGGTTATCTGTCCGTATGTTAAAAACACGCTAACTTTTGAATGATTCCAAGCAAAAAAACAAGTTTGCTGTCAAATTATTTGTTCTTCTCCTTAACAGTTTCAGATTGCAATCCAATCACATCTCAAGACAATTTTTTTCAACACAGTTTGTTAAAAATACAATTTTAGGTCAACAAATTATTTATTTGATTCAATGAAAAAATTTATCAAAATTACACTGCAAAATAGCACTCAATAAGACATATTTTATAATTAAATATTTCTTTATATTCAATAAAAAAAATATTGGAATCAAAGTAAAACAGTATTTTAACAACTTTTGCCCATTTTTTTAGCTTATAATTCTCATTCGCTTTACTGAATAACATTGAATAACAACTTTAGTTTTTCCAAAGTCTTTCCTGATGATAGGGCCTAAGCAACCAGCGAAGTGCCTACCACAATAAATTTAAGTGTATTTATCAAAGAATAAAACTTAGGAAACAAACAAATAAACAAAAATTCAAAAAAAATTTTGTTTGATTTATTCAACATTTCCAACAATTTATTTAACCAAATCAGGTTAACATTTTGTTGAAAAAAATTATTTTTGGCAACAACTTTTTTAATTGACTCAATAAACTTGGTTGTTGAATAAAAATTCAACAATTATATCTGCAAACTTATCCATCAATACCACAAAAATCGTCATCGCAGAAAATTCAAAAAATTTTTAATCAAATATGCCATTTTCGTATTCAAATATATATGCAAATTATTTTTTTCTGTGAATACAACCGGTTGAGTATGAAAATATATATATTTTTGTTTATTTAGGTTAGAAAAACTAACACCAATGGTTGCGAGATGCACCGATTGCTATTAAAATGTATATGACTGCTTAATTTCACGAACATCAGTCTTAAATTTACCATCTTAAGCCCACTGCTGAAATATTTTTATTTTCGATGGAGGGTATTACAAATTCGGCTTAACCGAATGTATCATTTTTACTTGTTATGAGTTTATTTTTGTGTGCATACCCAACAAACACGAAGTCAAACCTTTGTTGTTAAATCAATTTATCATTTGACGTCAAACACAATTTTTAAACTTTTTCAGTTGTTTGGTTTTAACATTTGAATTCAAATTGATAATGATTTAAATATAAGCATTTTACATACAATGTTTTATCAATTTGATGTCAAATTGTTATCAAATGTTAAACTTGACAGCACTGAAGCGAAAATTATGTTAACAATAAAAAATGGCGATTAAAGTTAAATGTGTTACACAATTAAAGAAAAGTTACATATTACGAAGAGTTAATTTGCATTTAAAAATCCTCGATTTCTTGTAAAAAAAATATAAACTATTTGTGAGTAACAAATTAATTACAAAGTGTAAGAATGCGAATAAAAATAAACAAGGAAAGTGAAGAAAATATAAGTTTTTTGTACGATCGCAGTGCTTCGAATTGACAATCCTCAAAACAACAAATGGCCAATTACTTAATCATTCCAAGAACTTGAGAACGAAAAGAACACCCATTTAAAAGAAGACACACAAAACATTGATGCCAGTTACTGTTGCAATAAAGAAAAACATTTAAACTGTGATATAATTTTTAAGTTTGTGTTTAATTTAATTTTTCATGTTTAATGTTTTTCATGTTTGCCTCCAACAAATTATTATTCAATGTAATAAAAAATTAATTTCTCTTACGAATCCCTTGATAAAGTGAACATAACATTCACGAAACTATTTCATATTTTAGCTATGATGCTGAATGTTTAGCTGACAGTTTATTTAAATCAATAATGAGTATAAGTTGGAAAAAAAAAATATTTTTCATTTATGTTCCACATTGTATTAATATCCACATTTGATAATAACGTTTGAAAGCAAGTTGAAAATAAATACAGTACTTTTTAGCCTTGCAGATTTTTTCTAATTTCATACAAATTTTTAGTTCTAAGGTCCATTTCGCTTGCAGTCCATTTTCGTTTAAAAGCCAAATTTTCTTAGGATGTGTATATAATTCTTTATGCTAAAATGTTCGCTACAGTCCACTCTGTTTTCTGTATGTTTTTTAATCAACTGGCAACATGTTTTTATTTACCTTTCTGGAAATTATTATAAAATCCAAATTTCGCAATTTATATTTTATAAAGGACCAATGAAATTTATATTTCATCCAAAAAATTATTTGAAATTTGTTGTTGTTTTTGTTTAAGATTTGATATTGTTGCAGGTAAAACTGAGGTTTATAATTCTTATTCGCTTAACAGTTTTATTTGCATAATATCTTTAGCTTTTCTAAAATCTTTGGATGAAGATTCCTAACGATCTGGCCTAAGCAACCAGTGAAATGCGCATAGGAATAGCTTATCCCATCAACAATGAATTTCAGTTTATCAAAAGTATGAAATGGGAATTTAGTACATTTTGTTAAATAATTTTTGAATCCCAAGATAAACTTTAATAATCTACTTTTTTGTTTTTATTGTAAACTTTTAAAGCATTTGAATTAATTAATAAAAAAGATAATTGTTTTAACATTTTATATAAATTAAATCAATATTTGGTTATGTTTTAAATTAACTTTTCTTTTGTTCAAATAGAGTGGTTTTATTGCAGAAAATAATTCTTATGTAGTCCAAAATGTAGATTATACAAGGATTCACTTATAATCCATAAAATGGCTTATAGAAAAATCGGTTATAGTCCAAATTCACTTATAGTTCACAAAAGTTGTGCAACTATAGGAGTGGACTTTTAGCGAAAAGAACTGTAAATTTCTCAATTTGTAAATAATTTCCCCTTTTTTTGAAAATGCTATAATTTTCAAATAGTTAATTATCAAACGTTTGAAAAAAGGTTTGAATTAAAATCATTTTTAATTTAAAATCAATTATCAGTGTTTGTTGGGTAGTTTTTAGTTGGTATGGTACATATGTGTGTTTCCAAGTTTATGTGTGTTTTCATGGAAAAGTCAAATCAAAAAAACACGAAAATTTCGTTTATTTATAAAAAAAAAAATAATAATTTTTTTGCAGTTCATATTTTCAAACAATATTGATTTTTTTATTATTTTTTTTTTTGTGGTCTATTTAAGTGAACTTTTTTCAGTTGTTTTTTTTTTTTTTTTTTTTTTTTGTTAATTTTGCTTTTACTAACGAAACAACTTTATTTTAAATTTGATAATGCAACATAATAATTCCATTTAAATGTTCGTTATCAAAGGAACTCGTTGATGCATGATTTTGTTTTTTAATCGTAGGTAGCGTTTATAGTTAAAATGTAACAATATTTATTTAGTTTTTTCATTATTTTTGCCTTTAAAACTTTTGATTGACTAATAAAAATTTGCCTTTTTTTAATGGAAAAGTTATTGAACGTTTAAGGGCAATTGAAATGTGTTTGATACTGTGTAAATAGTTGGAATTTAAAATTTTAACGTTTCAAGGATTCAAAGAAGACCTTTGTTTTGGGATATCGTTCTAAATATACTCGTATCTCAGAATTTCATATTCTTATGAAATGTAAAATGCTGATACTCGGAAATGCTTTGTTAAAGCATTTGTAGAAATTAAAAAAGAATATTGGGGAAGAAAATAGCTCGCAAATAAGAGACTGGTTTCCCTTTTTTTTACAAAAGAGCCTTAAAATATAAGGGAGCATTAACCGTTTTTGGTTTCATTAGCTTTAAAATCAATCCCATTAAAAAAAAAAATACTTTTTAAAACTAGAATTTCCTCTCTTGTCCGGGAGTTAAAACAAAAATCTCATTAATTCTTCTAACGATCATAAATTATCCCCAAGGCTGTGGAGTTGAAGAGTCGGAGTAAAGTTTTTTGTACGGGAGTCGGAGTCAAAGTCGAAGTACCCCAAGTTTTAAAAATGTTGAAGACATAAAATAAGGACTAGTCCACTTTACATTTGTAAATAACTATATTAAAGCTCAATGCGGCACTTGTTAGAATTAAAACATCGATTTGAAATTTTTACGGAATTAAATTTAACAAACGTTTATTATGGAAAATTTTCATAGAAAATTTGTTTTGTAAGCCTTTATTTAATTTAAAACTTTTTTATGAATACGGAAGTAAATATATACTTTCATTATCATCATCTATTGGCAAGTGCAAAATGAAAATGCAAAAAGAGCGAAAGATGTGTATACATATACAAAAACCAAAGAGCATAAAACCAACAAATGCAAACGTAAACACACCAATACAATGCCATACATGCAAAGCTTTCAATGTAGTGGTGCCCACTACGAATAGTCAAGAAATAATAAGAATGAAAATGAAACACCCCAAACAAATTTTTGATTTTATTTTCCTACCTTTGAAAAAAGGTGTTTTGGGTAGTTTTATTTATTATTCTTATTATTTTATTGGGGGACTCCACGCCAAATTGGATGTATAATAAAAAAATGTTTTAAACGCTTAGGTTGGGTTTTTAAGATCTTAGTTAAACTAGGCTTAGTTAATCTGAAAACAGATTTGTGCAGCCACTACCAAGTTTGTATACAAAATTTCGATAGAACAACTAAGTTTTGCTTTAATGAAATAATAACAAAAAGATCAAATTTCGAATGAAAAATCCGGGTTTCAGGCTAATTCACATCTCAAAACCTCGGCCTTAAAAAGAGCCTTTCGAGTAAATTTTGACATTTTTTTTTTTGTTTGCTGCTTCAAAGGACTCTTTTTTAGTTTTTTTGTTTATAATGGTAGAAATTGTAATTTTTTTTTGTTAAATATTCTTTTTCAGATTAAGTATTATTTTTTTTTTTTTTTCAGAACAAAATAGAAAAAAATATTCAAAGTTTTTTTTTTTGGATTTTTGGATTTGAAATTTTAACTCGTGTTTTTGAAAAAAAAATTTTTAACCATCTGTGTTGGCGTGGAATGCCCCATAAGTAACTCTTATTTATATAGAAATAAAATAAAAATTGCTTTTAAAAAACTACACAAATTTATCTGTAGACCAAAATAAATTTTATAAAAGCGCCAAACGCTTTTCTGGATTATTAAAAAATAAACAAAACTGTGTTCAAGCAATAAAATAAACATTTCATATTCATCAATACTTTATTACGTTTTATCGGTAACAGTTATAAAATATTGTTTAACCTTTACAAGGTCTTCAAATTTGCTGACGTTAACGGCCTTCGAGTCAAATTTGACCCATATAGAAAATTTTATATAAAAACTCACTTTTTTCAATCAAGTATATTTTATAAGTTGATATTTTATTTCGAGATTTATCCTGTATATTGAAACTTTTGCGAAAGCAAAAGTACATTCAACATAAAGTGGTTGTATCTGTTTTGTGACATAATTGGCAACGACTTAATTTTGACTGGTAAACATATTTTTCCTAGCTTTTGGTTGAAGATGATGGGTGCTGTTCCTGCTAAGCTACTGCATGCATTTGTTTGCAATTTTTCTTGAAAATTAGTCTTTAGATAATTTTTTTGGCTACTTGATATAGGGCATTGCAAGTTAAAAACCTAAATTTTCTAAGAAAAATCGACGTTTGGCAAAACAGTTTTCGTTCTAGCCATGTTGAGCTAATGTTAATGATAGTCTTTCATTACCAAAAGCTCTCATGGCAACATTTCAAACCAACTGTCAAATCAAGAACTAAATGCAAACATTTGTTTTTTTTTCAGGCAAAGTTCCTATTATTTGCATTTCAGGCATAACTAATCAACCTATAGATTTCATAGCTCACGTATCGGCGCAAACTGCGAGTATCCTTGTTGTCAAATCTTAACACTCTCGAAAGATGTTTGAATTTGTTCAACGGCAAGATTGCTCACAAACTGTCTGTAATTTTATTATTTGATCTATACAATTCAGCTCACTAGAGAACCAATAAATGCGAAATTTTGGTGTCGCCACTGCAGTCCAATCAATACCCACCACACATTTACCTGCATTATTCGTAAACTTCAAAATAACGCATGTCAAAGGAGGTAAAAAAAATAAATAACAACTGGAAATTTCTGACGAAATTTCAAGAACTATGCTACAGGTCAAATATGACCCAAAGACCCTAAGCGCAAAAAATTTTATAAATATTTTTTTCTGAAAACCTTACGTAGTTGCCCACAACTACATAAATAGTCATAAAATATAAAAAATATAAGTCACCCCCTCTTAGAAAAAATTTAACTTTTATTTTAAAATGGGTCAGATATGCCCCGAAGACCTAATGCATGTTTAACAAAACACTTACCTTGTTTCCGTTAAATATAAGTAATTGTTGCTGTGAAACACAAAAATAATCCAATCAAAAGTGCATTTTTATCTAAAAAAAAAAAAAACAATGAAGGAAATATTTTAGCGTTATAATGGAATTAAATTTTATAATATTTACAAAGTACATTAAATGAATGCACACATATAGATTCTTAAACAAGTAATAGAGCTATATTCGGCATTGGCGAACCTTATAAATCCCTAACCACTGCAGCATTTCTTAAAACGCATTGTAAAATTTTTGGCCAAAATGTTCTGTAAGTCATTGTAAAAGCCCAATAATTAGATTTTGACATTTGATTGACATTTTGATTTTTAAGTTCTTTCGGTCGAATTTTTTGAAATACTTTTGTTATTTTATAACTCAGGGGGCAACCATCTTCAGCAATGCTCATTCAATTTAGATACGAAAGCTACAAAAATCCCAATTTGGCATGGCATGCCTGCCGCAAACTTATTTGAAAAGTCGACAGAATGCCAAAAATGCGTTTTTATTTCAAAGTTCTTGCAAAACTCAAACATCAATCTTTAAACCAAATGGTTTTAAAACCTGTGTAGATCCAAATTTGCTTTGAATAATTATCTACGTTATTTGAGTTACATGGTCTTCCCTACTTCTGCTTTTTTCGTACTTTTTGTCAAGAATTCTTCTTGAAGTCTAAAGTACATTTTTCTGTTTTTGTCTTTTTTTTCTTGTTGCCCTTTTTTGCAAGATATAATTTTAAGTTGAAAAAGGTCCTTCATTTAAAGGTATCTTGTAAAAAGGTTTAAATTTGCATTAACCTTTTAGTTATACTCATAAACCTAATCAACCATAAGACCCCTGAAAGTCATAAATTTCGAACTCGAAATAAATAAAAAAAACTAGCACAAATATTGCTCTCGAATGCGATTTGCTTTAAAAAAAATACATGCCATGACCACAAAATTTAAAGGTTAAAAACTTATCAATACTAGTACGATTATACACTTTTAACTTTTTCCCCACCAAAAAAAAAATTTGAATGCAATTCTTTTTTATTTTATTTTTTGTAATTTTTTACCACTCAAATCGAATTTTTTAAACTTTTTGTTGTTGGAACTTAGATTAGTTTGTACATTCAATGACCCTTGACATCAGTAGTTTTCGGTCTCCCCTCTTAGTATTTTAGAACGTTCGTTTTTTTCTGCTGCAACAAAAGAAAACTAATCAACCTAATAACCTTCTTTTTAGTTTGTTCTTTATTTTCTCCTCTCATATGCTGAACTTTTTTTTTTGTAGATTTTATTTCGAGGATGTGTGTAAAATTGAACATCATCTATAAAATTGGAAAATGATACGTTTCTTTCTATTATGTCTTACGGTAACCTTACAAAAAACAAGGTATAGAAATGATAAAAAAAAAATTATCAAAAGCAACACAAGAATAACTAAAAGTATCTATTCCAGTATTGTTAACCTTTGTAGCGAATGCAGCAGCAACACAAACAATAACAAAAGTAACTCCAGTAAGACTATTTGGCAACAACGTTCATGAAAATGCAGCAACTATAGACAGTGAAGTGGAGAAAATAAAAAAATGTTTACAAAAAATAATAAAATATTGGGGAGAAAAAAACCCTAAAAATAATAATACAAGATATAGTCCAAAATGGACCATGTTCTAATAAAAAAATATGCAATTCATTTAAAAATGTTCAAGCTCTTTACTGAAGAGTGGCTATCGGAATGAATGTAAATGTGCAGAATAAAACAAATGCTTAACTATAGTGAAATTGCGGTTGTAAATAATGCTCTCAAAAATTAACAATAAAATAAAAAAATGAATCAAAAAAACAAGTATATTTGTGTACTCTCTCTTAAATTTTTTTAAAAAACACTAATTTACATTCTATGATGACGTAGATGCGTAGTAGATGTGTATGGGATACGCAAAATTGTCAAAATGCAGATTTGAAGATTTTTAGCTTAAAATTGCAGATTTGTACTATCTTCACTTCTTGCATTGATAAACGAAATATATATCAACCATTAATGGAAGAACCGTTTGGAACTAGTTAGTAGGAATTTTATTCACAAAAGATTACTTAAAAATTAAAAGTTCGCATTGTCTTTGCACATTAATATCGCCGGGCTAATGTTGTCTGATTTTTTTGATGTATAAATATCTTTACTAATTGCAATATTTGATCTCTTGTAAATTTTTAATAATAGTTTAACATAAGTTAGATAGTTAAGATAGTTTAAAGAACATGTCAAGCGATTTACTTTTAATTTGTTGTTTAAGATACCAAAGGTGTGATTTATCCCTAATATTCAAAAGTTATCAGCCATATTCTGAAAATCGCATTCGAGTGAAATTAAAAAAAAGAAACATTTTTGAAACTTTTCAGTGATTAAAGTTAAAAAAAAAATATTTCCTTTTTATGCCTCATACTTCGAGGACCATTTATTGATACTTACCATTGATTTTAAATTCCAGAACATCACCGTATATTTTGAAATGAATTGTTATATCGTTTTCTAAATAAACTGCATAAAAAAGTAATAAACGAGTTTTCAAGATTTATTGAAGATTTTTAAAATCTTGACGGAGATTTTGCAGATTTTTTGATGAAAAATTATGGGTTTTTTTTTTGCTGATTTTACCTCTAAAAGTTCTGGCAACACTTATGGGATATGATATTTTTTATGTTAGTTTCTTTGAAAATATTGCATCAGCAATTCTTTGTAGGCTTACGCCTCATACTACACACAAGTAAACATCGCAAATAGAGCATATATTTGTATCGAAAGGTTTTGAAAGAAACAAGTACTGCCTGGAGTATATTTCTTTGAATTCCTATACTCTCACAATTTAACAGTAACGGAAAGCATTTGTCATAGTGATTGTACACAAACGTATTTTCAAACACATTTATGCAGGCCTTTAGTATACATACATACATGTGTGTATCATAATATCCATTAGGAATTTTAATTTCATAACAAATAAGGAGGTATAAAAGGCCAATCGAACACCAATAACACGGTGCTACAGTGTAAAAAAACTTGGAAAACGACCTAGCGTGGGTTATTGGTCTTGTTGAGTACATAAAAAATTGTGTCAAAAAATTTCAGAAACAGCGCTGCAATCACTTACGAGCCTCTCAATGTCCTTATCCATTGCAGGCCACCACACATAAGAACGTGCGAGTGCCTTGGTTTTTACTATCCCAAAATGTGATCTATGCAGCTCATAAAGAACGAAACTTCTTAATTTATGCGGTATTACCGTTCTGTAACCCCATAAAATACAATCGTAGTCCACGGATAATTCACTTGCCTTCTCGCGAAATGAAGAAAATTCCGGTGCCTTTAAACTTAGAACTGTACCCCTGTTAATGTTGTCAGCAAGCTTAGATAATATTGGGTCTCGTCTAGTCTCCCTCGCAATGTCTTTAAAGTTTAAATGCAGACTATTGTCTTTTTGAACAAAATTTACGTAACTATAATCTTTTGTATTACCTGCCGGTTGGCCCTGTGGTATCCTAGATAACTGATCAGCATTATTAAAAACACCCTTGATGAATTCCACTCTGTAATCGAAGCCTGAGAGTGTGAGTGCCCACCTTTGAATTCTCGCCGATGCCATAGCAGGTAATGCTTTGTTTTCCCCGAAAATTGTCAACAATGGCTTATGATCGGTGCGTAATACAAATTTGTTCCCTAATAAATATTGCCTAAGTTTAGTTACAGAAAAAACTATAGCCAAGGCTTCTTTTTCAAGCGTGCTGTAATTCCTCTCACTTTTTGATAAGGACCTCGAGATGAAAGAAATTGGTTTAATAGAACCATCAGAAAATTTGTGTGAAAGTACGCCGGCCACTGCATTATTGCATGCATCTGTTGTTAATATTATCGGCAAATTGGGGTTAAAGTGAACAAGAATTTGATCAGAAGTGATATCTTTCTTTAGCCTTCGATATGCATCGTCACACGCTTTATTCCACAGGAATTTAGAGTTCTTTCGCAACAGTTCATAAAATGGTGTCATTATACTAGCAAAGTTATTTATGAATTTGGAATAATAATTTATCATTCCAATAAATGCCCTTAACTCCGATACATTTTCAGGTTTAGGTGCATTTATGATTGACGAAATCCGGTCATTGTTCTTTTTTAACCCATTTTTATTAATGGTAAAACCCAAGTAAGAGATCTCCTCTTGGAAAAATTTGCATTTACTTGCATTTAGTTTAAGACCCGCTGAACTCAATTTATTTAAAACGGTTTTTAAATTTTCTACATGACTTCGAAATGTTTTGCCAGTAACGGTAATGTCATCCTGATACACCACTGCACCTGGAACATCTCTTAATAAATTTTCCATTGTCTTCTGAAAAATTGGTGCAGCAGTCTTAATGCCAAATGGCAAACGTTTTAATTTAAGGGTACCGATATGTGTACTCCATGCACATAATAATTGGGATTTTTCATCGAGTTGTAACTGGTTATACGCATTGGACAAATCAAGCTTCGTGAATAATTCACCCCCTTGAAGTGCCGCGAAAATTTCCTCAATTCGAGGTAGCGGATATTTAAAATCCTCCAAATATTTATTAAGTGTGAGCTTATAGTCCCCACATAGCCTTATGTCGCCATTTTGTTTCAGTATGGGAACTAATGGAGTGCCCCATTCCGAATTGTCTATCGGTTCCAAAAATCCCTGCTTAATAAAGTCCCTCAGCTGGCCCTCAATTTTGTTCCTCCAAGCCAATGGCAAGGGCCGCGGTTTGAAAAAAATAGGCCTTGCGTTGTCTTTAATCATCAACGAAATTTTCGCACCACTATAAGTGCCTAATGACTGACTAAAAATGTCACTGTATTGGTCCCTAATTTGCCCCTCAATCATTTCAAATTTATCAATTTCATTAATCGAATTTACTTGTACCAACTCAAAGTTAAAATGTCTCAAAAATGTACGACCGAGCAACGTATTCGGGAGACCCATTATAAACTGGTCAAGCACGCATGCTTCTAAATGGTTAGCAAATTTACAATCCAGAGCCAATTTTTTTACCCTAGCATACCAACTGGAAATAGACTCATCTTCGCCTTTGTGTGAACTGTAAAACAGTTTGCGTTGCTTAAAAATAATTTTGGGCGGTGTATAGTGTGTCTCTAAAATTTCACATAAGTGCTTGTACGTTTTTTGCATTGGAGACTCTGGGCTGCACAAGCTATGTAAAATACTGTAAGCTTCGGCACCGATCAGCTTTAACAATATTGCCTTCCTCATGTTGTCATCAACACATTGAATTTCACACAAGTGAATGTCCAATCGTTCTTTCCATAAAATCCAGTTGTCGGACCTTGGCGAGAACTCACCCAGACTATGGGATTGCATGAACGTGAACATGCTGGCGTTGCTGGTACTTGGTGCTTCATTTGCCATCTAGAGGTTTGTGCAATGAGTTCTTTATTTAAAACTTTGTCAAACGTATTACGTTTGTTTTACACTTTGAGGGATTATACCCCTACTTGGTGTTTGTGATAAAAAATACTTAAATTAAGTCTCACTTTTGAAAAGAATGTGGTTATAATATAACCTTACTTTTTTTTCTCGTCGCCAATTTGTTATGTATTGGGGAGAAAAACGCGTGTTTCTTGTTTGCTTTTGGAACACAGATTAATCATTTTTATTCATTCATTTGACATATGTAACTTAACCACGTAACAAGAAGGCGTTGCCAGATTATTGTACATCCCTAAATACCCAACAGCCTCAAATTCAGAAGTTATTTTAAAAAAACCGTTTTCAGTGATGTTCGTCAACTTATCGACCTGTAACTCAGTCAGTTCTTGTCCGATTTTAATTTTTTTAACGGATTAGGAAAGAAAACTGATTACGCTTTAAAATAACGTGCAGTTTTTTATACATTTGTAAATTATAAGTATTGTTTTTGTTAAGAATATCTACAAAAATAACGAAAATTGTAAACTTTTTTGATTTTAGTAGCTTTTCATTGTTTATTTTAATATGAAAGCTTATAAAAATTTATCTTAGCGTATGAAGAAAATTTAGTTCTTAACAAAACGTGGTTTTAATTTTTCAAATCGGATAAAAATTGTATAAGTTATTCAACTTTTCATTAACACCTTTTTTTAGTATTTTCTCCCTCCGCGCAAAAAATATGAATAAAAACAAGTTAGAGTGCTATATTCAGCTGTGCCGAATTTTTAATACCCTCCACCGACTGTTCGAATATTTCAGGAGGGATATCTATATGATGTCTATTTATTATTAATTTATCTTTATAAAAACAGACATCAGCATTAAAATTAGTTGGTTTGAGGTTTAGATCTATATTAAATTATTTAGCAATTTAAACTAGCTTTAGTAACAGTTTCAATTCAAATTTTGTTATGATAGCATTATTTTTATCGGTTTTAGGCGTACTAAACTATTTTCCGGGAGTAGTGTTTATATGGGGCCTAGGGTAAATTATGGACGGATCTTCACGAAATTTTACAGCGTGATTTCCAGTCGAATAAAACAAATTTTTGCAAAATCTTATCTCATTCCGTGCCTTGTTCCACCATTTATGTTATTTTTTATAACAAAGTTATAACTTTTTTTTAGGTGATGGTTCCACATTTTGATTCATAGCTCTGGTCCTACTGCACCGATTTTGCTGAATTTAAATCGCAAACTGCTTAGGATAACTGCAAGCAATTTGGCACCAAGTTTGTTCATTTCTTTTGAGTTGTTCGAAAGTGAGCGTGTTTTCAACAGACGAACAGACGGACAGACAGACATATGTTTGCGGTTTATTCGCTGACAAAAAACATCGCTTTGATCTGAAGAAAAATAAAGCCTTGGTAAATGCCTTCAATACAGTTTTTAACTGCTCATACTGTTCTAGCAAATGTTATGAACCCGAAAGTATTTGTACAAGCTGTTCCAGTATGCTTAAGAAAACTAAGTCCGAAAAGTTTATAAGCCAGCCATTACCATTATCTCTCCCAATGATTTAGCATCATAAAATATTCCATAAACCACAAGACTGTTATTTTTGCCAAACAAACATCACTGGTTATCAATATAAAAATCGTGATAGCATTAAGTATGCTAATGTGTTAACTGTTACTAAGCCAGTATTAAGTGCAATTAAATGTAATGAAACCTAACATAAACAAAGTGATGATGAATCTGGAATATTTACCAAAATCGGCTGAGCCACATTTTGAGACAAATGCATATTTTTGCGATCTTGTGCGTGATTTAAAACTTTAGTAACTTTTGTAAATATAAGCCGATTTTAACAAATGATATCTCGTTTTTTTCTACACAAAATTATCTTTAAAATACAGTGCAAACAAAGATAGGTTTTCACAAAAAAAAAATTTAAATAACTCTTGTTGAATTAGAAAAATTATGAAAAAAAATAAAAAAAATTAGAAACTTTTGATAAACACTCACCTAATTTCCTGGAATATATTTTTTATGAATACATTTCATAAAAGCTTACTTCTTTGCCTTTTCAAAACTGTTTAAAATTTTGAAATCGATCAAAAAATGTATGAGTTACAGGTACTAAAGTGCTACGACCTACCCTAAAACAGTTTTTTGAAAATAACTCAAAATTTTGAGGGTGTTTCAAAATTTTTGAAAACGGTTTTTTGTATGTCCTCACCTAGGCCTACAACCCCCACTAGGTCGGGTTTACAGTTCTGACAAAAAGTGTTTTTTTGTAGCAGTGTGTAATTATTCAACATTTTGGAAATATTTGCAATTTATTTATTTTATTTTCAATTTAAGGCCTCTAATTTCGTGGCACCAAATGAAGAAATGACGAGCATGAATATAAATGAGGTGTTTCTTATAATAATGTTAGTTACAAGCCAGTGCTATAATTTTTTGTTAATTTTGACCCACTGTGTAAACGCACTTACACGTATGCATGCATCTTAGTCATTTCATATAAACGTATCTCGTATCAAATGTAATTGTTATTGAGAGACATAGTTTTTTTGAATCTTAAAATTTTGCAGAGTTACCATATTCTTAAAAAAGGCTTTTGAATGCGCATAGAAACTGGCTGCTTACTTTATTACTTATCGTTCTCAAAAATTTAAGTACGGATAACACTTAGGCCTGTTTTCACAACTTACCGATAGCTAAAGGTAGGATTTTATTGGCCATATAAAAAGTGTTTCATTTTTACAACTTTACTTTAATCTACCAGGTTGGATGAACCTTATTAATTTGTATCGCTCACTTTAGGTTAAAGTAAAATTTTAATAATGGAACACTTTTTATAAGGCCAGCTAAAGTCTACTTTTAGCAATCGCTAAGTTGTGAAAACGGGCCTTAAAGTTTTTCAAACAATCCAAAATGGGATAACTTTCGAAAACCGATGGATTGATTTGTTTTTTCAGTGTATTTCTCAAAATTAAAAATTGTGAATTTAGCACGTTATAGAGAAATCGTGTTATTAATGTTAAAAAAAATGTTTTTCTTTTTTTCCTGATATTCTTTAATTAGGCTTGAGTTCATCAAATTTAATTTTCATTAAATTATTTCCACTGAGGAAGGAATTTTTTACAACTTGGAATTTTTATTAAAATTTATTGATAATTTTTCTTGGCTGAGCTGAAATTTTAACCCGGGTTGATTTTTACATGTTTCAAGAATCACCGCATTCTATCCTCAGAAAATCTTTGAGTTCTAACCACTGCACCACTGCGGCCAACAGTCTAATATTAATCTTTAAACCAGTAGTACTGGTGGTTCGAAATTTGCTGTTATTATCATTTAAATTTCAAATTACATGTCACCTCCTTTCCTCTGTTTTTTCGTATTATTTCTGCCAAGACTTTGTCTTGAAAACCTGAATACATTCGTTTATTATGTTTATTTTTGTCCACTTTCGTCGACATTTTTTATTTGTACAAATTCAAGTACACTTATAAAATTATTAAAGTAACTGATTGTGGGTTATTAAATTCGTTTTCCGTACTGTTAAAATTGAATAAAAATATAGTTATTTTACGAATAATTTTATTTTTCAACATTTGTGTTTGTTATTCAAAAAACAAACTACCAAAAAATAATGTTTTTCCGTATTTATTTTGTTAAGTAGTTTGATTTTTTTCGGTAAAAATATATTTTTTCAAAGTAAAAACCATTCAATTTTACGGAATATGCTGTTTAATAAATAAAAAAATTAAAAATTAATGTAAAAATCATTTGTTTTAAATGAAATGTAAATGATCCGTTTTTTAAATGAATTTTAAGTTGTTTCAAATGAATTTTCGTTTGAATTTAACTACATAATTTTTTGAGTGTACAAATGTAAACAATGAAAATTAAATTTGATGAACTTAATTAAGCCTAATTAAAAAATTTCAGGAAATTAAAAATTAACAGTTCAACTAAAATCAAAATTGTTTTTAAAATTTTTATCTTTAAAACTCATCTTTAAAATATTAATTTGTACGGTAATAAAAATCAGGGTAAACAATTTTTTTGATTATTTTTTTTCCTTTTCCATCAAGTAAGTCTGGCATCCCTCCTATTTGGCTTAAATAAAAGTTACGTTCACTTTTTGTTCTGGCTGCAGTTGCTTTTGTTTGTTATATGTGACACAATTCTTCTTTTATAGTTTATTGTTGCTGCAGTTGCAGTTGTTGTGTTTCGGTTTTTTCAACATTTTCAGTCAATACTCAGAGAAAAAGTTTTGAAGCCATAAGAGAAGGGGATAAAAAGTCGTTTGATACAAAGATATTTCTTCTTATCTGTTGACAGTTAATTTTACTAAAGAAACTGCATTCTTGATATGTTTCTGTTTCTGCTGTTTTCCCCCTCTCAACATATCATCCATTTTCTTCTGTCAAACACATTAATCGTTCATTCATTTCTTGCATTTGAAGCGATTGATCAGCTGATACTGCATTTAAACGAACAAGAAATGTATTTAAAGTAATTATTTTTGTCCCATTGTAGATATTTTGTTTTCCATCTTCGTCTTCTTGTCTTGTCATCTGTTGTAATCTTGTGAAATTGAAAAGTATTTGCTTTTTATTTCTGTTTTACTTCTGTAATTTTTAATACTTCCTGTTTAGCTTCTTAGCAATTGCAGATAGTAAGTTACAGTTTTTTTTTTTGCACGAGTATCAATAGAAATACATTATTTCATTAATTCCATTACATGTGAACGTACAAACATACATAAATGTAACAAATATTCATACTATAATGAAACGTAATAATTTATGTGCTGCAACATGTTCAACAAATCACAGATCTGTTGCTGTCTTTATCTTAATGCACGCTTGTTTGTAGAATGTTGTGCTGTTTTTCTGTATTTTTTTATATTTTATGCAAAATAAAATTTTCCCATAGTTTCGCAATGGAAAAATAATACTTTAAATCTGGAAATATAAAACTTAAAATCTGCTAAAAAAAATAAGTTTGCATGTGATTGCTTTTGAGAGTCAAAGTCTGGTAAATAAAGTCGGACATGTTGCAAGAAACTTTGTTTTCAAGTACGTATGTGATTCAGATAAGAATTTAAGTTACGCAAAGTAAAAAAGTTTAGACACTAACAGCCGTATTCATAAAGAAAATTTGGTATGAAGTTAGCACAATGTTAATTCATAATAAACTACCAAAGTTTGGCTAACGATTTGCTAGTCTCTTGTTAACGAGCTGCCAAACGGTTGCCAACTTTTGAAAAACCGCCGTTTAATGTCAAACTATTTTGTTGGATTTTCTTTAGTTCACTGTCTGTAATTTGCTTTCTTTTTTAATTAATTTGATTTTAAAACTACTTAATATGTTTATATTTGGCGGATAAAACAAAAAAAAAGTAAAATGTTAAATTCAGCGATGATAAATGCAAAACGTGTTGAATATTTGAGAAAAATAATGTGGCATCATTAAAATTCAGAGTTGATTTATTTCAAATTAGCAGACGGACAAAAGTTTATTACAAATAAACTCTGTACTAACAAGCTGGTAAGCTTAATCGACATGTCAGTTAGCAGCTCGTTGTACGTGTGTTCAAACTATGGCTAACTTTTGGTTATGAATACGACTGTAAGTATTTATTAATTAAAAGTTTATGAACAATAAAGCAATAATTCGGAATAATATTGCCATTTTATTTTTATACGGGTACCCCGGTATAGCAACTAGTAGTGAGGGAGTCTATTAGTGAGAGGATTACGGTTTAGATTCCCGCAAGAAACTGCCCTGTCATGTGTTGACCTGTGCGATAATTGATATTTAAGTTTAGACCCTTGATCAAGAGAAAACAGTCTATATTTTCAGTTTGAGACTATTTTTTAGCTTTTTCTTCTATTTTAAATTTGTTTGTGCATATGAAATTTGCCCTGACCGTCATGTTTAAAAAACATGATTAAGATGTTATTATTTGTAAATGAAATCGAGCTATTTATTTTGGTAAACATGTTCGTTTTCGCACTTCATATTTAGAAAAGCATCAGCTGGGCGGATGTGTATACTCGGTTAATGTACCCTCATGTGATGCAGGCATCAGTGTTCAAAATTTTACATATATACACTAAATGCGAAACGAAAATTCTTTCGAAAGAACATTCGAAGTCTCCTTAACTTTTTCCCATTCCCCATTTTTCAAATTAAAACCTGATTTTGAAAAAAAATCTCTAATGTGACAACACTAGGGAACGTGCCATTAAGGCGCATCTGCAAAGACGTCATATCGTCATCTCCGAAAAATCATTTGTCCATTCACTTAATAAAAAAGTTTTATCAATAAACTTAAAAATTAATGTACACACAGAAAACAAATTGGTTGGGAAACGGTTGCAGTAATAAAATATTGATCAAGTAACACAATTTATTATTGCAACTATTAAAAATGTATAGTTCTAACTGATTTTTAATTCTCTTGATTATTAAAACGTTATTATAACTGAAATATGATTCCTTCAATTCTTTTATTAGTTATGATAACTTATTTAATTTAGTTCTAAAAATTAGTACAAATGGTTAGAATCACAACCGAATTTAATACGGGGCAATACTGAATATTGGTCTTTGCAATTAATAATTTGCTTTCGTCAATAAATTTTGTAATATAAATGTTAATTCATTTATTGCAGCTAAATATCGATTGCTAGTATAGTTTCAATTCGAGTACACCAAATGAAAATATAATTATTTGGTATTCACAACCAAAAAAAAGTTATATGTCCCAATTGTTTACTAAATTTTCTGTCAAAACATTAAAAATAATAAAATAATTTAAATTTAATATTAAAATAAATAAGTTTGCGTTCAAAAACGGAAAATGTGCAAAAACTTAATAAATAGGGGTAAGTAATTTATGTATTTTTATAGTTATGGTATACACGTACATATGTATGTATGTATGTATTATATTTCTTATAAATACATACATATGTATATGTATCCAGCTAGCAATTTCAATCAAAAGAATCTACTGTGAATCTCATGAAGAGCATTAATCGTCCACGAGCGCAATTTTTAATCGTAAAAGATTCCTCTCACGGGAGAAACTGTTACGCAAGCTGATTCCTCTGCGAGATACTTCTACAACACATTCAAATACGCTTATATCACAGTGCAAAAAAATTCGGGTCATTGCCGCCAGCCTCAACACTTGCAACGCGAAATAAAACTAGAATACCGGTAGAGCAAATCTGCCAAAGGGTTTAGAAAAGTCAGCTTGGGTTCGTGGAATATTCGTGGAGCTTTTTAACCTTCTAAAGTGCCGTTTTAGTATACTTTTGTTGGGAAGTTAAAAAAAGGACAACAATTACACCTCAAATTAGTGTTAGAAGGTTAATATATCCTAAGAAAAGAATCGCTATACGATTTTACTGAAGACATTAACCCTCTAAAGTGCCGTTTAAGTATACATTTGTTGGGAAGTTAAAAAAAGG
Source organism: Pollenia labialis (assembly GCA_949318255.1). Taxonomy (NCBI): domain Eukaryota; kingdom Metazoa; phylum Arthropoda; class Insecta; order Diptera; family Polleniidae; genus Pollenia; species Pollenia labialis. Next base: position 118,063,324 of record OX439142.1, read on the forward strand.
ACAAAAATTACCCCTTTAAATTAGTGTTAGAAAGTTAATATATTCTAATCGATTCTCTGATTACAATTTTACTGAAGACATCTGAAATAGCATTTTTGCTCAGAAGTACATTTAGTGTATTTTTTTCCAAAAACTTTAGGGGCCCACATTTCGGCAACCCAAGCTGACTTTTCAAAACCCTATGGCAGATTTGCTCTACCAATATTCTAGTTTCATTTCGCGTTGCAAGTATTGAGGGTGTTTTTTTTTGTTGCACAGTGTATTGATCGTAGACGAATTCGTTTGAGATTTCTGTATAAATTTTCTAATGAGGCTTTCAGAAAGCACATCAAGAATCTTATGAGACTCTTGTAGGAATTCACTTACAACTTGTGGAATGCTTACACATATAACTGAGCCACCGAAACAAGAGCATCAATCTTCGTTTTCATACAATTTATACGAAACAAACCTTTAGATCGGGAATTCAACAACAATCCTGTTGGAAAATCTTATTTGACAGATCCTTACGTCGGCTGGTTTAAATAAAATTGTATGAACTAGTGAATTTTCATGTTTTAAAAACGCTCTTATTTAGGTAGCTCAGTAATTTTTGTGTGACTCATAAGGAGAGCCGCAAAAGGTTCATTCCAAGATTAAAAGGCAAGCGTGTCAGAAAATGTATACAAAACTAATAAATAAAAAATTTAGATGTGTTATTATTGCTACTCATCAGAAGATTCTTTGAGGAGTTAGACAATCGACTAACAAACATCCGATGCTATCTGGGTAATATCTTAGACATACATACATATGTACAATACATATACATGTACATATTGTTTATATTTTCCTCCGCGTGTACATTGGTCAAACAAATATGTTATAAAGCATTAAATGAAAATCGCTCAGTTTTTTAGTGATTTTCATATTAATTTACAGCTCAATTACTGTTCGATTTGTAAAATCCACATGTTAATTATTCTGTTTTACTTCAGATTCTAGATTGCGTTGAATTTAGGGGATAAGCTGTACACCTTTGGAAATCCGTTGGATGATGTGGAAAGCTGCATGTATGTGTTTGTATAAAATTAAATAAGTTGTAAACTGTACATAAAAATATTAATAAATAAATATACTAACAAAAAATTAAGTTTATTGTAATTATTTTGATTTCCTTTCTAATAAATCGTGAAAATGGTTTATGTAACCGGTTAAAAAAAATATTGATAAAGACAATCAAATCTTTTGTTATGAACACCAAATTTGTGTTTATTCAGTTGCATCTATCATATATTCGGCTGTAAGCATATTTTTGATTTCTAATAATCATACTTACAACTAGCAATATCGGTTGTTATAACTGATAGTGTACTAAAATTCAAATGTTGCTATCAAAAATATTATGCTTAGCAACGAAATTTTCAGTAATTGTAACCGAATTGTGTGATAGTACATGCAACCGACAAAATTCGATTGGCGCCAAATTCGGTTGTGATCACGAATCTGTTTTCTCTGTGTATGTATGTTTATTTGTTTGTTTGTACCTTACAGCCGCCTAAACCGCTGAACCGATCTTGTGATGAGTGGCACCTCCCACACAAAGTCAATACAAATTTCTCTATATCTGGAGAGCGGGAGCGGGAATGGATAAGTTAGCGTGGCACAAAATAGGTTTATTTATATCTAAAGAACGGTAAGAGAAAAACAGAGAAAATTTGGTACACATAGCTGGGTTATCAATGCGAAACATCTTTCAAAAATAAGGCAAAAGAGATTTCAGAATATCTAGAGGACTGTAACAGCTAAAGTTTTCAAAGTTGGTACAAATAGCTTGGTAATCAATAGGCAACATCAGTCAAAAAGTGGCCGCGATTAGATAAGTGGGCTTGGCACAAAATATAATCCCGTCTACCCAAATACAGACAGCATCTGCACGTAGAGAAAAAATATTTTTGAATATGGTCACCTCCAACAAAACTATTTTTAAAGAAAAATTTAAACATATTTTAATTAATTTAACAATGTTATTGTCACCGACAACCATATTATGATTAAATTAGTCCTCCATCAAGAAGCCACAACCATATTATGATTGTCATTAAACAACTTAAATAATAATTTATTAAATGTTAAAATAATAAATTTATTATCAATAATGAAGAAAAAAAATTTCAAATTTATTTAAGAAAAATTAAGAAAATAATTTAAATAATTGTTTTTTAAACTGTAGAGCATTGCTTATTAGGGTGTCCCAAAAAATGTTTTCTTTATGATTTTCATTGGTGCTCAATCAAAATTTAAAAGCTAATAGGGTAAAATATTTTTGGTTTTTTTTTAAGAATTTTCGAAATAGGTTTAGAGGTCGCGCAAATTGAGTTTTCATAAAAAACCGGAGTTTTCGGCCTTTTTTTAACTTTACTGATAACTTGGTTAATACCACGAGTTTCTGCACTCCTGAGGAAACAGTTTTAAAGAAAAGTATCTAAGCTTTATTCCTGTGTGAAAAACTTATAAGTTTTGGTGATGAGGTTACTCATTTAGATACCCTTAATTGCCATTTTTCGTAATTTTTCAAAAATTTTGTAATAACGCTTTACAACTTTTTAAGTTTAAATGAAAACGAAAAAAAACTAATGATGCAGTTTGAAAGACAAATTAATTCTTATTAATATGAATAAACAATTTTAAAATTTATTCTTACCGTCCCTGAGTTATACCCGTTTTTATCTTTATACCCAGTATATGTTATTAAAAAATATTTGCAGAATTTGCATTTTTGTCGGCAGTTTGGAGGGATCAAGGGCATCTATAATTTTCCCCACATGCCACACATTTCTTGTTTTCACAAAATTCATATATATTTTGAATAATATTATACATTTCGGACTAACAAAAAAATAATATAAAAAAATTCTTACTGGTACGTCGACGAAAACATTTATTCATATATGTGACGCGCAAATATAAAGGCACCTAAGGGTAAAAACCGGTTTTGTTCAGGCGAGCCATTTTGGTGTACCATCACTTCATAAAACGCGTCTATCTCTGGGAGGGAACACTTTTGGGGCATGGGGTCGGTCTCATTCGATGTTGTCCCCATAAAAAAAAGTAAAAATTTATATTTTTTACCCTTAGGTCCCTTTTCGCTATGCGCTGCCACATATGCAAAAAACTTTTCTATTTGATTCGTCGGTCAGCTAACTCAAATTAATTGTGTTATGCAAAATCGTATAACGACAATATGATAGCGGAGAATACACATAAAATAAAAAGTGAAAATGACAGCGTGTAACGATGTAGATCAATAAATGTCAGAAGTTAATGACCAACTATAAAAATGTATTGAAATATACAATAATTATAACGAAAAAAGTATCACCATTTTTAAGGTACAAACAATAAAAAATAGTGTAACTCGCAAACTGTAGGACAAAATTTCATTTTTGTTTTTCTTGTTTCTTTAGAACTTATCGGTATTTAAAATCGCGTCACTAGTTTTTGTACCTTTCATATAAATTTGGAAAGTTATAAACCGTTTTTTACAGAATTTGTTAAAAAATTACAAAAATACTTAATATGTGGATTCGTAGTGGACAAAAATATGGCCGGAACTTAAAGTTTTTGCATATGGAAATAAAGTTTGGGAAATTTTCTTTAGAAATATTCGGTCAAAAAATTAAATGAACGTGGTTATTGACAAAGTTATGAGTCAAGTTTGAAAAAGCCCCAAAAAACCAGATTTTTAACAAAGACTTGAATTGCGCTACCTCTAAACCTCTTCCTAAAAATCTAAAAAAAAATTCAAAAATACTGGACCCTTTAAGCTTTCAAATTATGCTTGAGCCTCTGACAAAAAAAATTTTTGGGACACCCTATTGCTTATATCTTTAATACTTCTGGGTAGTATGTTCCAAAGACGTCTGACATTAATAAAAAATTGCCACTCCGAAACTAAAGTGCGATGCTTGAACTGAACAAGATTCTTTGTTCGATTAAGCCGCCCAAAACTCGGTCTATTGTATAAGTATTCGTGTTCACGGGCGTTAATAATTTTATGTAAGAAAATGAATGATCTTATTTTCAATAAATCATCAAACTGAATGCAATTTAATATCTTAGTATACGCGGAAATCTGATCAAACCTTCGAAGTCCATACACATATCTTGTAATGTTGTTGAAAAGAACATTGAGTCTTCGTTTACTTTCTGTGTCTCAGGAGGAGAAAATTTCACATCCATATAATAACGTTGGGATAATAAATGTTTTTTCAAAGGGTTCCAAGCATTGAATATGTTCTTCCACACGCTGCAGTAACATGATGGCTGCATGTCAAAGTGCTATTGAATATAACTCCCAGGCTGTTTGCTCTTTCAACAATCTCAATAGGCTGATTATTTATATAAATGTTTGGTTTCAGATTAATCGATGTTTCTGTTTTAATATTGTATGGTCAACCGTATCGAACGCCTTGGAGTAGGCCAATAAGACTAGCATTGTCAAACGTCCATCATCAACTTCCCTTCTTAAATCTTCAGCTACATTAGTCAATGCAGTAATGCAACTATACTTTGCACGAAAACCAGATTGCCGATTACTAAGTATCGAATATATAAACAGTGTAATTTGATTATGCAAAATTCTTTCCATAGCCTTTGATAGACTCGCTATTGGTCGAAAATCGTTGTTGGATTCTGTTATGGGCAAGACTTTCATCTGCTTCCATCGAGAGGGAAAGTTGCTTGTTGTGATAAGTTTATAAAAAATATGAGTTTTCTGTGGAACAATCGATGGAAGTAACATCTCAACAAATAAAGAATGTAGACCATCAACACCTGGCTTAAATGCCTAAAATTAGAAACCATAAACTGTTTTTTTGTAAAAATCAAGTTTTCTGTTTGCAAGAATCATTTTTGTAATTTACTAACAAGCGAGCTTCCAAATCAAATCAAACCAATCTAATCTAAAGCTCACATTCTAACCTAATATTAAACTCCAACGTTGGGCTGCAAAATTTAGACAAAAACTTATTTTTCTGTTTCTTTTCGTCTCAAAATCATGCTGATTCCTTTATATTTTCAATCAAAGGCTGAAAATTTGATTGAGTAGCAAAGTTGGTTCAGCAAACACCCTATTAAAGGATTATAATCTAAATATAATTATATTTAGATGCTTTGGGAAGTGCCTACAGTTCACGACACTACTTAGCGCCTATTTAGCCCAGCTAAGCCCAACAACTTTGTTCAATAGTCAAATTTCAAAAAAGTTTTATGCAAACAAATGGATTTGGATTGTATGAGAGGTGGGCTTGACTGATCTTGATGCGACTTGGCATGCATATTTTATTTATTTTAGAAAGTGTATTTAACAAATTTGAAAACTTTTACCTGAAAAAATTTACTTGAATCGTATGGGAATTTTGATGTAATTCTATTTTTATCTTAATTTTTTTCAATATAATGCTCGCTGTCACCTTTCAATGATCTTGGACAGAAATATTTGATGTAAATGAAGTCATGGGACTACGGGTGTAGAGACGCTTGCTGTAGAGGCAATGTAGCAGAAAATATAAAATCAAGCAACAATTGGATGTTCCTCTTTAAATGATTAATATCAATTTTGAATTTAATTACTAAACGTCAAGTTGTAGCTTGTGGCTTTCAACAAATAACGTAACGTCTGAAGATGCAGATTTTGGTATAGATCGTCTCATCCAACCCAAAGTTATGCACAAAAAAGTAACTTTAAGAGCTTTTTTTGCAAGACTCACTTTTTCGACTTAGCATGTTTTGGAATCGAGCTGTCGATAGTTTTTACTATTTTTATACCCTTCACCGAAGGTAGAAAGGGTATATATAACTTTGTCATTCCGTTTGTAATTTCTACAATATGGATCCTACACCCTATAAAGTATATATATTCTGGGTCCTTATGAAAAGCGAAGTTCAAATCCGGTTGTCCGTCTGTCCGTCTGTCCGTCTGTCTGTTGAAATGGGTTTTCCGAAGCCCCCAGATATGATGGGGACTTCGTTGGGGTATCTTTATGTCAGGTATTCTTATTATAATTTTGCTATTGAAATTCAGCCAGATCGGTCCACAAATGGCTGAGATATGACCAAAAAACCACGACTACCTCTAATTTTTTCCAAAAATCCCTTGTGTTTGTTGTATTTTTATTACTTTTTGCTGTATATCTGGGGAACGGCAAAAGCCAAAGTTTCCAAATTAGGTACACACATTAAGATTGCCAATACACACCATTCTACAAAATGTGGGCGGGATTGGAGAAGTGGGCGTGGTACCTCCCATACAAAAAAAAAATAAAAATTGTATAAAAACCTAAATTTTTGGGCTGCCATATGTCCTATGGATATGACTTATATATCAAAATATCGGAAATTTTAAGTAGAACATATTTTATAAAAAACTCGGGAAAATCGGTTCAGAAACAAAAAAGTTATGACCAAAATTAAATTTTTTTTTTTTAAATACCCACTTTCGGGAACTATAGATCTCCCCGAGTCCAAGCTTTATAGCTAAAGTAAATGGTAAATTTTTTCTTTAACACGTCGGTATATAAATTTGTCAAATCGGTTAAAAAGTGGCTGAGTTATGAGCAAAAAACCACGACTACCTCAAATTTTTTCGAAAAATCCCTTGTGGTTGTTGTATTTTTATTACTTTTTGCTGTATATCTGGGAAACGGCAAAAGCCAAAGCTTCCAAATTAGGTACAGGCATTTAGGTTGCTAATACACACCATTCTACAAAATGTGGGCGGGATTGGAGAAGTGGGCGTGGTACCTCCCATACAAAAAAAATTAAAAATTGTATAAAAACCTAATTTTAAGTAGAACATATTTTATAAAAAACTCGGGAAAATCGGTTCAGATACAAAAAAGTTATGACCAAAATTAAATTTTTTTTTTTTAAATACCCACTTTCGGGAACCATAGATCTCCCCGAGTCCAAGTTTTATAACCAAAGTAAATGGTAAATTTCATCTTCAACACGTCGGTATATAAATCTGCCAAATCGGTTAAAAAAAGGCTGAGTAATAACCGAAATACTGAATTCCCAAAAATTACTCTTTTTATACCCTTCACCGAAGGTAGAAAGGGTATATATAACTTTGTCATTCCGTTTGTAATTTCTACAATATGGATCCTACACCCTATAAAGTATATATATTCTGGGTCCTTATGAAAAGCGAAGTTCAAATCCGGTTGTCCGTCTGTCCGTCTGTCCGTCTGTCTGTTGAAATGGGTTTTCCGAAGCCCCCAGATATGATGGGGACTTCGTTGGGGTATCTTTATGTCAGGTATTCTTATTATAATTTTGCTATTGAAATTCAGCCAGATCGGTCCACAAATGGCTGAGATATGACCAAAAAACCACGACTACCTCTAATTTTTTCCAAAAATCCCTTGTGTTTGTTGTATTTTTATTACTTTTTGCTGTATATCTGGGGAACGGCAAAAGCCAAAGTTTCCAAATTAGGTACACACATTAAGATTGCCAATACACACCATTCTACAAAATGTGGGCGGGATTGGAGAAGTGGGCGTGGTACCTCCCATACAAAAAAAAATAAAAATTGTATAAAAACCTAAATTTTTGGGCTGCCATATGTCCTATGGATATGACTTATATATCAAAATATCGGAAATTTTAAGTAGAACATATTTTATAAAAAACTCGGGAAAATCGGTTCAGAAACAAAAAAGTTATGACCAAAATTAAATTTTTTTTTTTTAAATACCCACTTTCGGGAACTATAGATCTCCCCGAGTCCAAGCTTTATAGCTAAAGTAAATGGTAAATTTTTTCTTTAACACGTCGGTATATAAATTTGTCAAATCGGTTAAAAAGTGGCTGAGTTATGAGCAAAAAACCACGACTACCTCAAATTTTTTCGAAAAATCCCTTGTGGTTGTTGTATTTTTATTACTTTTTGCTGTATATCTGGGAAACGGCAAAAGCCAAAGCTTCCAAATTAGGTACAGACATTTAGGTTGCTAATACACACCATTCTACAAAATGTGGGCGGGATTGGAGAAGTGGGCGTGGTACCTCCCATACAAAAAAAATTAAAAATTGTATAAAAACCTAAATTTTTGGGCTGCCATATGTCCTATGGATATGACTTATATATCAAAATATCGGAAATTTTAAGTAGAACATATTTTATAAAAAACTCGGGAAAATCGGTTCAGATACAAAAAAGTTATGACCAAAATTAAATTTTTTTTTTTTAAATACCCACTTTCGGGAACTATAGATCTCCCCGAGTCCAAGCTTTATAGCTAAAGTAAATGGTAAATTTTTTCTTTAACACGTCGGTATATAAATTTGTCAAATCGGTTAAAAAGTGGCTGAGTTATGAGCAAAAAACCACGACTACCTCAAATTTTTTCGAAAAATCCCTTGTGGTTGTTGTATTTTTATTACTTTTTGCTGTATATCTGGGAAACGGCAAAAGCCAAAGCTTCCAAATTAGGTACACACATTTAGGTTGCTAATACACACCATTCTACAAAATGTGGGCGGGATTGGAGAAGTGGGCGTGGTACCTCCCATACAAAACAAATTAAAAATTGTATAAAAACCTAAACTTTTAGGCTGCCATATGTCCTATGGATATGACTTATATATCAAAATATCGGAAATTTTAAGTAGAACATATTTTATAAAAAACTCGGGAAAATCGGTTCAGATACAAAAAAGTTATGACCAAAATTAAATTTTTTTTTTGTTTAAATACCCTTATAATTAACTTTGTTAAAATATATATTTACAAGTATATATTAATTTTTATATATTAATATAACTTAAGTAAATGGTAAAATTCTTCCTTAACACGTCGGTATATAAAAATATCAAATCGGTTGGACAATGGGTAATTTATGAGCAAAATACTCCAAAAATGGGCTAAAAAACATCAAAATTTTTATAAAAACCTAAATTTTAGGGCTGTGATATGTCCTATGTATATGACTTATATACCAAAATGTCGGAAATTTGTATGAGTTATAACCGAAATACTGGGGTCTATTCACTGCATACGATATCGAGTAAAATTCATCGAAATTATTTATTTTGGTATCTTGAAACTCGATATCGAATGAAATGTATTGAATTTGAAATAAAAGCATTCGACATCGAGTACCTCGACATTACATTTATCGAGTTTTCATTCGATAAGCCAGTGTCTATCGTATGCAAAAAAATTCAGTAGTTTATTCGATACGAATGTATCGAATGCGGTGATTAGACCCCTGATTTCCCGAAAATTACTCTTTTTATACCCTTCACGGAAGGTAAAAAAGGTATATATAACTGTAATTTCTACAATATTGATCCTACACCCTATAAAGTATATATATTCTGGGCCTTTATGAAAAGCGAAGTTCAAAATCGGTTGTCTCTTATTTAAAAAAAAAAATTTACCAATTTTATTTAGTTTTTGTCTAATTGCTGTGTATTCTGCTCGCACAAAGGTGAAGGGTATATAAGATTCGGCACAGCCGAATATAGCACTCTTACTTGTTTTTATTCACTTCATAAAAAAAACTTTTTTAAAAACAAAATTTCTATAATAATAAATCTTATGTTTTTTTTACAAGAACACCATTCAAACACATCAATGACTTGTCAATTAGAGCTCAATTAACTTTTTGACATTTTACGTTTTCCAATAATATTTCAAATAGCAAATAAAAAAATATCTTGAAACAAAAAGCAAAAAAAATATCTTAAAAAATGTTTGAAGCAAAAGAAACAAAAAGAAAAATAAAACAAACAAGCAATTAAAAATTTAAAAAAAAAATGAAAACAGCAACAACACAAAGCAAAAGTGCAAAAATTAAATTGAAAAAATATTGAATTCAATTTGTAAAAATAGTATTTATTGTTGATTTTATAAACATTTTGCTTGTACGATTTCGTGATTCAAGAAAAAAGTAAATAAAATTAAAGCAAATGAAAATTTAAAACAATGAAAGAAGTTAAAGAAATCATAAAACCATTAATTATCAGTATAACGGCCATTTTCACCAAGTTCGGTTAAAACTAACTTTCAATTAAAGTTCCGGTTACCAATATGTTTTGACAGCTATAACCGATAGTTAATTATAACCGAACTTGGTGAAAATGGCCGTAAATCAAGTAAAATACAAAAAAATAAATAGATTTATGTAGTTGTTATTTCTGTTGTTTTTGTTATTATCTTCAAAATACAGTGATTCATGCTAAAAATCAATTAAAACTATAAATATAAAATAGAAAAACAGATAAAACACAAAAAGAATCAAGAAGAGATAAAAAAATTACTTAAAGCGAAAAATATAAAATAAGAAAACCATGTTTTTTTTTTATTTGTCATTTGTAGCTACAATTGTAAGGTGAATGCTCTCAACAGCTGCATAGAAAAACCACTACACAAACAGTAATACCAATACATGACGTACAAACAAACAGCTACATACGTAACTTTATGATACATTACGTAGCTGTAATAAAAACATTAATTCAAGTTCTTTGAAGTGAGTAAAAATAAAAATCACACAGATTCAGACCGTTAGACTGACTGTAATCTAGAAGTCATGACATCAGCAAAACAATTTACTTGTTTACGGTGATTTTAATTCAATTCTTTTTTTTAACACTTAATTTGATTAATTCTGTTTATCTTTTTGATTAGCAATTTTTTCTTCTCTATATTTATTTTTTTTTTGAGTTTTATTGTGCATTTCAATTATTCTTGAAGATCGTTTTGTTTTTATTTTTTTTTTAATATTTTTCTAGTTAATTTTACTATTTAGTATTACAGTACTGTGTCGTATTATGGCACCTTGTAATGAAATAAGCTTTCACAGTTTCACAAAGAAATGCTCCACTTTGATAACTTCTTGAAGTGCTAAGAATGGAAAAATTCGGTAACCTCATATTTCCAAAATTAATACAAAATTAATTTAATATTTATCGTTGTTCATTTAAAAAATAAGCGGACAGGTGCCCGGTACTTGTTTTGAATATCTGGGCTTTTGGAGATTAAACGGGTATAGCCTGCATTTAAGAACTTCGTTGCATTGTTAGTTTAATCAATAAACATAGAAATAGGGATTATAAAGGGTCCGCCAAATAACTTTTTTTTTTTTGAAAATGCTATGAAAAAAACTACTGAATATTATCTCAAATTTCTTTTTTTATTTGAAAGTACAATCCTTCCGGTTAATAATGGAAAATAATTTCATTCAAATGGCTGCCTCGGCTGGCCGTGCAGTAGCCTACACGATCGGTCCAATTTTTAAGCACATTATCGATTGTGTGCAGCTGTATTTCACCAATGGCTTCACGAATATTATTCTTTAAAGCGTCAATTGTCTCTGGCTTGTCGGCGTAACACTTATCTTTGGCGGCACCCCACAAATAATAGTTCAACGGCGTCAAATCGCAGCTCCGAGGTGGCCAAACGACATCAGCTCTGCGGCTGATAATGCGATCTTCAAAAACAGGGCGCAAAACATCGAATGTCGCTTCGGCTTTGTGGCACGTAGCGCCGTCCTGTTGAAACCAAATGTTGCCAATATCATCCTCTTCAATTTTTGTGAACGATCGCCATTGACTGTAACGGCCACTCCTTGCTCATTTTCGAAGAAAAATGGCCCAATAAGCCTCTACCCTAGGTTGGTCTCCCGCCAAATCGAGCCACTAAGACGGCAAAAACAAATGGTCGAAACATGTCCATTTATATATTTCGGCCAGGGCGCAAGCACTAGGTTAATGATCTGTACTCTGTGGTGTAATTTTATTTTTCTAAAATTGTAAAAAACAAAAATTTTAAATTTGTTTTTTTTTTTTTTTTTTTTTTTTTGTTAGAAAATTCTACAAATCTCTGAAACTACAAGGCACATTTAAAAATTATATTAAAGCCGTGCTTACAAAGATTATTTTGTTAGCGAATTTTTTTTAACTGAATAAAGCAACCCGTTCACAAGTTTTGTTAATATATACATATATGCCCGTCAATTGCAAAAAAGAATTGAAGTACAAGTTCGAAAAACTCAATACACTCACACTTTTTTACTAACAACATCAAATTTTTCGCACTTGCAGCCAACGTGCAGCTTAACTTGCAAGAAATTTCTGAAGACTGTGATATTTTGCAGCAAGTTAATGTCAAAAACATAAAAAGTGTTACCGAATTGACTTGATAGCGAAAATAATAATTATAGATTTTTTAAAGTATATTTAACCATATTTCTTGATTTTTTTTTGCATATATACATGAAGAAGACAATTAATTTAATTTTTAAACATCAATCTAATTTCAAATAGTAATAATAATTATTAATGCTAAATGTTTATTTAAAAATGAAGGTCTGTTTCGCAATTGGTAACTCTGATTTATAAGGAACTTTCACTTGACTGTGTAAACATTCATGCAACTTGTATGACATTCGATTATTTCTTCGCCATTTTCGATGTTAATACGTAAAGCCTACTTGCAAGTAATTACTTACATGTGTAAAGGCAGAACACAGACTAAAAGCTTTGTAGTATATATTTTTTTATTCAATCAACACTTTGCTAAGTCATATGGCCTTATATATCTGTGGCATTTTGACAAAACATTATTTATTATGAAAATTTGTGTAATGAAGTGAAATGCCTCCATTAGGGAGGGGGCGGTGGTATTTATTAACTTTCGTACTTAAAAAGCTTGTTTTTTTACTTAAGCCTTTAAATACATTTGGTGGATTCACAAGGTGTGCTAGAAAGTCACGTAATAATATTTTACAATTGTTTAAAAAAATACTGTTGTGTTTCAAACAAAATAAAAATTTTAATGCTGTGTTCATTGATTTGTCATAACTGTACAGTACAAATCTAAATTTTAAGCGGTTGTCCCCAGCAGTCTTATATGCGTATTTCTTGTTATTACAACTTTACGACTACCTTGTAAATCCTCCAATTATTTCCAAAAATGAAGTAGAAAAACTTATATAAAAATTATACCCGCTATAAGCAAAATAAGACTTAGCACTTTTTGTGATTGATTTCTGTATGGGTTCTTTGGTCAAACAAGGACCATCGCCATTCTTTTTTTTTTAATTCTTAAAAAAATGTTTCAGGAAGTTTTAGAAACGTTATTTAAGTTTGCACTTCCCTGCAATTTGCAGAGGTAAGTATGAATATATTTCATACACAAAATATGACTGCATATGTATGCAGATATACGCAAATATCTGAGTATTTAAACAAATTATTTGCAGTGTCAACACGCGACTTAGTCACATGTTATTTTCTGACACACTGTGTTGCATGCAAAATTGAACAGTCCACAACTAAAACACACGCAGCGGGAAAACTCAGAAGACATTCTTACTTCAGGCCTTTTTAAAGGCCTGCTTAAAAATGTTTTCATTAATAAATAAATTTTTTTTCGGTCCCGTTACCATTCTTATGTACCTGCTAGAGAAACGAGAGCGGAAGGGCTACTCCTACATTGACAACGTGTGTAAAAAAGATATGAGTATGGAATGGAGCAAGAAGGCCTTGTTCATCCTAAAGGAGGGGTACAGAGGCCTTCTAGAAGGCCTCCGTACTCCTTTTTCCCGCTAGGCACACTCATACTCACACATAAGTGTGCAATAACTAGACACAACCAAATGAATATTTTGAATAGACTTCTTGCAAAATTAAACAGGCAGTGCATGTAAGTAGGTATCTGTTTTTATAAGGAAAAAAGTTTTTTTTTTAAAGAAATGCAGCTGTAATGCAACTAGAAAGAAATCGGCAATGGCAGAATAGTTGGTGGTGACATATAGAAAAATAAACTAAGTGTTGAAGTAAAAAATAGAAACTAGCACCCAAGTACGCCTGAGTTTATTTGATACGAAAAGTCAGCTGTTTAAAGATTAAAAGTAAAGTATGTTTATCTAAAACAAAAAAAAAAAGAAAATACAAAAATTAAAGAAGAGACAAAGAAAATTCCCTAAAGTAACGACCTCCTAGTGTTTTGAATGAATCATCATGGGATGATGACAACGATCAACATCACCATCGTCATCGTCGAAGGGGAAACTAGTTAGTTCCTACGTGTGTATAAAAAGACAATTTTTGTTTCTTAAAACAACAACTAAAATAGTTTGTCTTGTCTTGTGTTAAAGTCTTTTTACAATTTCGGCATTGTAAAGCTTGAAGGCATTTTTCGAATAATAATTCAAGTTTTGTTTTTCTTGTTGCTGCTATTTACTTCGCTTTCTTGCAACGTATTGTGTCATGCTTCAATAGTGGCTGAAGATGTGGTTTCTAAGAGCAAAAGCAACAACAACAACAAAAATGAATACAAAAAATAAAAAAAATGGAAAAACAGCAAAAACTTGCAACTCACGGCAAATTTATTTAAGTAGTTCAAAACAGAAAGAAAGAAAAGAAAATCTTTACACAACATTATTTTACAATTTTCAAGTAAATTTGCACTTGAAAATAAGTTTATACGGACATGTTTTTAAAATAGAAATCGAGTAAAATTGAATATCAGATTTTTTTTTTAAATGAGTGTAGTTTTTTCTGATTTTAAGAGTAGTTCTGTTGAAGATAAGTGATCAGTAGCCCGTTTCTGTATTTTTCGCATCGTAAAATTTTCCGCATGAAACCAGTGAATCGGGACAGAAACAGTGCAAAATGAAACAAAAAATGGTTTTTCTCGCACAAGAGTTTCTGTATCTTTCCGTTGCGAGAATTATCTGTCATTTTAATAATTTTCCAGCAATTATTGGAAGGATGCGAGAAAAAGTGTTTCTATAACAATATTTTGCGAAAAGTTTCTTTCAAGAACTGTCAAAATAAGTCACATTTGAAATTGGTGGCGAGAAAAACAAAATGTAGATATTTTGAATTTAAAATATGTTTATATACTATTTTTTTTAAATAAATAAAAAAAAATAGAAGGAATATAAATGATAAATGCATAATTTATATGATGAAAATAAACAAAAAAAAATTGTTATATATTGTTAGTTTAAATTTTTGTTAGCCTTTTCTTGTTTTGGTTTTAATCAGTGCTGCCAGATAAATTTGTGTCAAAATCGTCAGTTTCCTGAGAAAAAAATAAAAAAGATCGTCTTTTTTGTTTTAAAAATCGTGCAATTTAAAATCAATTTTAAACAAATTTGTTTCGACTTTTATTAAAAAATAGTCAAACAAAAACATAGTTAAAGTTCATGGGTATTTAATAATTATTATTTAATAATTGAGATATAAATCTTTAATTTACCTATTCCTATAATCTTTTTCTTTTTTACCTGAAATAGACTTAGTAGAATACCTTGTAGTTAAAATTAAAAAAATCGGTTCATAAATAAACGGGTTAAAGACCCAGTAAAATCTTCGCCTACAAAATAATATGTTAAGTAATCAGAAACACGTAAAAGCACTACATACAATTCTACTAAAAAAATAATGAATTTTACAAGGGTTGTGCCAAAAAGAACATATTCAAAAGTAAGTCATTTTTTTATCTTAATACATCCAGAAAAAAGTAGTTATCGAAGTTCTTATGGCAGAAAGCTACTTAATAACGAGTGAAAGAAGTTATCCATTTTGAAAAAGTTTTTACTGGGAGACAAACAAATTTCTTTCTTGCCGGAATAATGGTTTTGGCACAAAAGTGTACATATAAGATAAGAATATCAAATATCAATCATATTTTGTATATGTATATAAGAAGTATTAAATGTTCAAAATAAGCCAAGTCGGTCCATTACTTTCCCTCGAAATTTTGCTTTTGCCGATACATTTTTTAGGGAAGAAACAAACAATTTCGAGGACAATTTTCACAATAGGGATAAATATAAAAATTAAAGCAGCCTTGTTTCTAAAGATATCTTTTTTTCTAATAAACAAACATATAAAAATATTTACAATTATCTTATTTCGAAGACTAAGGGGCTTATAGTGTAAAAGGCAACGCCAACAATTTCATTAAAAGCAAAAATAAAATCAAATATATTTTATAAATTTGTTGTTGCTTTCTACAGACATTCATATTATTTTTTTTTCAATTTTCAACGCCACAAAATAGAAGTGTTTGAAATTTAAAAATTCAAGATGAATTTCTATAGAAAGTAACAACAAAATTATAAAATATTTTTGATTTTATTTTGGCTTTCGTCACTTTTTTAGAAAAAATCATCAAAACGTCACTTTGTTAATATCGGAACAAAAAATCGTCATGATGACGATAACTCGTCAAATCTGGCAGCCCTGTTTTTATTATATTTATTTCTTTTGTTGACGTTTCGCTTTTATTTGACACTTAATTACTGGAAATATTCCAGTATAAACAGAATTTGTTGTGTCTGTTTTCGCATTCAAATACAGAAACACTTTTATCTCATAAATCGAGAAACGATGGAATTTTTTGTTTCACACTTCATGTAAGAAATTTTACGATGCGAGAAATACAGAAACGAGCTACAGGGGTGATAAATGAGAAAACCAACTAACGAAATTTTGAAATCGTACTTTTTCGACCCCAATAGAACTAAATTATTTTTCATCATATATTTTTTATAAAGGAAAGTCTTTTGTTTCGGTTAGACTTGAAAAAGTTGGCACATATCTATATGTAGTCTATTTCGGTCCTTTGTTTTTATAACACTTTGCCATGAACATTTTCTATCCACATTTGCCGAAGAGTCTGGAATTGAAAATATTAATTTGGTTATTCTACTAAGCGCTGGAAACATTACCTGATCTAATTCATTATTAATTGTGGTCACTTTGGACCAAAAAACAGAAATATTTTCGGTTTCTATGATTTGTAAAGCATCTATATCCGACAAAGCTAAAAACTCGTTATAAATAGCATCGTAATTTGCACTTTCATTTAGAAATATTTTTAATAAAAGCTGAACTGAAATCAAATTTTCTGGAGTAAATTTTGCTAGCCAGTTTAAATTTTATTTTTCTAATGTTATTTTTTTTATATAAAAATATCTACGATATATAAATTGGCATATTTTTTTCTTAAAATTTTAGCTTTGATAATTCAAATTTGTCTAAAAACTTTTAAGCGTTCTAAATATGTGTGCAGACGAGCATCTTGGGATGGCATTTCCAAATTTTTATTTTTTACAATTTTCAATATGCACTGCAGAAAGAGGATATACGTTTAAAAAGCTGGAGTAGAAAGTTCGGATATAATAAAATTTAATTTAGCACTTGTAGAATCTCCTTCAATATCATTCAGAGTAAAATAATATTGATGTGACAACCATTTTGTCGACGAATAAAAATATTATGAGTTTCCGTTCCAAAATAATCTTGAAATGACAGGAAGTTTTCTCTTCAACAAGAACTTTTGCAGGAATGGTTCCCTATATGTATCTTTAAAAAACTTGTCAACATCATCAGAAAATGCAAGCTTATGTGCTGCTGCTGATACTTGATTTAGCATGTGGCATATACAAGCGTCCAATGAACAAATGCAACAAATCTATTTACAATATCGGAGCTCAGTGTTTGGTGCAAATGCTCTTGCAAAAAAGCAAATGCAAAATATGATAGATGTTTTGTTAAATTCAAAACAAAATATACCGTTACTTTCGTTAAATTTCATAAAAAAAAGCTACGAAATTTAGCATTTTCTATTTCGCAGACCATTTGCACTGAACTCCGTTAATATTCATTGGACAGATAATACGAGTTGCTGTTTAATATCATATAAAAATAGGTTTGAAAAATTTGGCAATAGTATCAAGTGATTCACGGGGGTACCAACATACTTTATAGCTTTAAATTTTACCAAAAAAAGTACAATTGTACCAACTTTATCAACCGTGTAAGTGATACATAAGGTATGAAGTATATAAAAGGGGCAAGTCGATTTGAAGATATTAATGATAGAGGGACCTACGAAATGTATTTTGTTTTTCAAACTAAAAATTTGTTATATAGTGGGCGTATAACTCAAAAATCCAGGATTCACAATAGACGTCGTTGGTTTTTGTCTGCAATAGCTTAAATGGTACTTTAAGAAGTAAACATCTGTCATTTTTATACCCACACCAACAATAGTGGAAAGAGTATTTTTACTGATTTGCCACACTAAAAAATATTATTCTTAGACCCACCTTTTATTATACCGAAACACTTTTTTAGTCGATCTTACGATGTCCGTGCATCCGTCCGTCTGGCGGGTTTTCTATCCATGTTACTTGACAATTTGCGGAAATTTGGTACATATATCTTAATTGTCATAAAATGGTGAGAAATCGGTTAATAATTTCACATGGCCCCCATACAAACTTCTTTCTGGTATAGTCTTTGTTCCCATAAACCAACCATTGTTGGTATTTAAATACAATTTGGCGAAAAAATATTTAATTGCAACATAAATCGTCTTACCAAATTCGTTTTAAATCGGTCTATATTTGACCATAGCTCTAAATAAAAATATTCTCCCTCCCTCGCTTATAAGAAAAACAAGCGGACAGGTGTCTGTCTGGTATTTTTTAGAAATTCGGCTCTTTTGTGGAGTAAACGAAAATTTAATAAAATAACTGAATATTTAATTGTTTTTACTGAATATGGGGTCAATTTGACAGTAAAAAATTGACAGTAAAATTTTAATAAATAACTGAATATTTAATCGTTTTTACTGAATATGGTGTTGAATTTTTGACAGTAAAATTTTACAAAATAACTGAATATTTATTTGATTTTACGGAATATGGTGTTGAATTTTTGACAGTAAAAATTAAATGAACTTTTTGTTAAAAATAAATGAAAAATAGGTAGGCCGGTTTTTAATTGTTCTTTCATTTATTTTATATTACAATTTCAGTTAATTTTACGTACAGAATATTGTGAGTGTAGATATATGCAACCAAATGTGAAAGTTAAAGTCATTATTTTAGGAGTTTTATTTTATGTTTTATTTTTTGGTTTTAATTATTTAATGTTATTTTAGTTAATTTGTTTGACTAATATTGATCTTTTTTCAATGAGTTGTTTGTGTTTTTGGTTCTTTGTAAATGTCTTTTTAATAAATAAAATCCCAATTTTATATCAGGTGTAATTTCATTTAAATTGGTCAATTTTTCTTTATCTCAAGTGTAATTTTGAATTTTGTTGGTGGTAACACTCTTATTAAACGAAGCAGTGTAAACAACAAAGTTTTTTTTGCTTCAAAAATGTCGACCATTGTACCAACAGATCATCATTTGAGAGTGGTTTATTTTTAATTAGTATTGTGGTAATTTTGTTGAAATATTTATAGTTTTTAATCCAAATTTTCAATATTTTTGATCAGGCTTAAGTTCATCAAATTTAATTTTCATTAAATTATTTTTATGAAGAAAGGAATTTTGGGTTCGAATCTCAGGTCTGTTAAAAATTAATGATTATCAATAACAATTTTAATTAATTTTCAAGTGGTTTATTTTTTAAAAAGTGCAGGTTGCTTACTCAAAGTTTTTGTGTTTATGTCCAATCGATTTCTACCCTGGTAATAAATCCTCGGAATGATTTCATGAAAATTATTTTCAATCTCAAGAAGAACATGCAAAATCAATGGGCGCCTCTGAAAGCTGAATAACGATCAAGCCCAACCGGAACAGCATTTTTATGAGCTGCTCAAATCTAGCTTAACGACCTGTATCAAATTTTAGTTTTTTTTTTCATTATATATTAAATATGAAAAACATGCAAGTTATCCATCTCTGAACTCGTTACTTATACAACTTTACTTTCAAGCCAGTGCACGACATAAACTCACACACACAGTACAACGTCAATAGAACAAAAACTAAATTAAACAAATAGCAATTTTTTAAACAAAACAACAACAAAAGTCGTAGTTGTTGTAGTTCTTAAAAACTTCCAACACAGGTCGAAGACAAATAAGGGATAAAAAGATGATGTTTGATAATGATGGAGATGATGACGTTCATCGGAAATAGGAATAATAATAAAATACATGGGACGTAAATACATACATAAAAAATAAAAATTGGTTCTATTTTAAAACTGGCAGACGAGCATAGTTTTTTGTTTATTTTTTGCTATTGTACTTAGTTTGTTATTGTTTGTCTATTGTTCTAAATTTTTGTTGCTTTCGTTGCTGTTTTTAGTTAGTGTGAATAATTTGTTTTTAAGATCTACGATGAGATGAAGATGCTTAAAGATGTCTTCTTTTCCCCCAGTCATCGACTGATTATTTATTATTTCATGTTACATCATCATACTCTAACTCTATTCTTTCACACAGGTATATTGTAGTTGTTCAATTAAATGTATTTGTCGTAATTGCTGTCATCATTAAAGAGCCAGTTGTTTATGAATAAGTGAGTCGCTTAAAGCTAACAGTTAAAGTTTACTATTAACTGCCTGGCCCACAATGGCGACAAAAACATTTCTTTCGGTTATTTATATTGAAGACAATAATAAAAAAACTCAACTTTGATTTTGTCTTCAATGTAAACATACGATATTGTGGACCAGACATTAAACGTTTACAAATTTATTAGACAATATGAATAACCGCTGCATATGGGCATTTCCATTTTGATGTGACGTGATATTTGTACGACAAAATGTAAAAAAAAAATAAATGAAGAAGTCAAAGTAATGAAGTAGCACTATATTCAGAAAAAAAATACAACAATCAACGCTATGGATTTGCAGATATAAGCAAAAACAGTCCAGGCGAGACGTTAAAAAACAGAAGTGGATTTTCACTTGCATTACAAAACTACTGAATAAGACTGCGGAATAAGCTAGACGTTTTGTTTTAGGAAGCTTTGACTTATATAGATTTATTTTTCAAGATTGATATGGACATTTTCAGCGAAAAGTCTACTTTTTTAAATGCAACGCCAGAATGCAAATAAGATTGTATTTAGGACCATTTTGCTCAATCGTTATTCCTTTTGTTACTTAATGTAGAGCTAGTTGCGCTTTATGCCAAAATATAAAAAAGTAAGCTAAACATATCACATTTTTAAGTAACAATTTAATTACTTCTGGCGTTACGTTACAAAAAGCAGGCTTTTCGCTGGAACTGCCCATATTTAACTTTAATTTCTTAAAAGAACTGTCACCTTCACTATTATTTAAAGCAACGCCACCATAATGAAGGTGGTAATAGGCGTCGGTCTTTAACAGCTATTCCCACCCACCTTTGGGAATACCAATACACTCAAAGATTTACTTTAACCATTGCGTCCTCTTGAAGATAATTAAAAATATGCTTTTATTGTCATAAGGACGAAACCTAATAAAAATAGTAAGATTCGGTTCATACAAACTTCTTTCCGAAATATAGTCTTTGTGTGGATATGACATTTCATAATGTTGGTATTTAGATAAAATATGGACAAAAACATTTTATTGCAACCATTAACAGTTTTCTACATTAAATCGGTATAAGTCCATATCGCACACCTAGTTAAAAGTTACTCAACTCAAAAAACTTAATTTTTCAGAAATCGAAAACACTGTTTTGACCCAACAAAAAAATTGTTAAAAAACAAACCTTTGGACAACTTAGTAGAAAATGTATACAGATTATGATCTAAAATGTTTTTTTATGTAGATATTTATACACTAGGTAATGAACAATTTTTAGATTTGCACAAGTTACCGAATTATTTTGAGTTATGTCACTTTAGCTGAATTCTTTTAAACTGGCACAAGACTAAATAATATAAAATCCAACAGTGATTATTTTATCAAAAGTATTACAACTCGAATTAAGACTATTTAAACACTTTTAGAATTGCAACTTAATACCAATTGAAACATAAAGACATAACCGTTTTTTAATAACAAAATACATTGATACTTTTTTATAGATAAACAAGTATATAGTTTAAGCATATAAACCCGAAATTCTGAGTTGATTCACTTTTGAACCCGAAAATAACACTTAACGCTTTAACTTCCTTATGAACGTAGGTATTGATATGCAATTTTGTGACGGTAACATTCATTAAACCTTTTATATCTCGGCTCGTAGGTCCAAAATCGACTAAAAGAGGAAAAAATCTCATAAAGATGTAGATATCTAGATAATCACCTTCATCGTGGTTGGCGATAAAATCCTGCTTTCAACTCGTTGAGAATAAATCACAAATAAACCTCTGAAAAAGCCATATAAGTTATTAAAGACACAAACCATGTGCAAGAGATACGCCACCTGTTGTGATTCCCATTATACACTCAATATGTATGTACATAAGTAAGTTCGAATATTAAGGGCAAGATCCGTTAATAAGGCACAAGCTGGTAAATTTCTCAACAAAATGCAAAACAAGAGGTCGATTGCCTGTGGATTTGTGAAGCTTTCAAAAGATGTGGTGGCAGAATTTCGGACAATATTTTACTTCATAAAATTTAAAAAGCGCAAAAAACTAGGGTTGTAATCATGCTATCCTTACAACACAAAATATTTTTCTTTATTTTTTTAACTTTTCTTTAAAATATATGCGTGTTTATATTTTAAACAAAAATTTCATTGATTTAACATTGTTTTAATCTCTTCTTTTTCGAGTGGAATAAAAATTTCATGGCAACAAAAATTCCACTTTTTATTCACGATAGGGGTGATTATTTCTGTACTAAGGAAGGCATAACTTACTTCAAAATTCGAAAATATTATTGTATCAATCCGTCCTTACCTGCAATTTTCAAAAAGAAAATATATTAGTTATGTAAAAAAGCGCTTATATTTTAATAAAATTTATTAACTAAATTTTAAAGGATTTATTTACAAAATAGAATTCAAGAAAAGAATTTAAAAAGA
Source organism: Pollenia labialis (assembly GCA_949318255.1). Classification (NCBI taxonomy): domain Eukaryota; kingdom Metazoa; phylum Arthropoda; class Insecta; order Diptera; family Polleniidae; genus Pollenia; species Pollenia labialis. Next base: position 118,086,119 of record OX439142.1, read on the forward strand.
ATTTTCTTTTAGATTAGAATTTATTTTTTCCACTAGTATCATAAATGTGAAAGTGTGTTTGTTGTGATGTTTGTTAGTTTGCGGCGCCATCACGCGAAACCCGCTTAATAGATTTGGATGAAATTTAGTCTGCACCAGATTCATATACAGGGTACTTTTTAAGAGGGACGTAGGGAAAAAATTGTTACCAAAGTTTTTCTATTTTTAATAAATTTGCTATGCAAATTTCATATGGTAAGAATGAAAATATATATTGTGTAAATTTTTAAGGATAAAATTGGTACATTTTAAGGGGTAGCAACGGGGTAATATACATAAGTGTTTTTCTCTTACGATAAATTTGATATACATAAAGATTATAGCTTACATTAACATACATTGCAGTTATTGGGGCCTATTTTTAGGAAAACCTGGTGATGTTGGTACTCTTTTAACTTTGGTACTTTTTCTCTTTTCGAAAATATGGTTTCCAGATAGCATATGGCCCAGACTAAAATGGGGTACATTTTATGATGTAAAAATAAAAAAAGGGGGCTTATGGTCACTGTTCGAAATAAACACTTTATATCGCTGCTTAGTGTTCGGTTCTGTAGATTTGTGGAAAACAAAATGTCATCTTTCGAACACAAAAATAATACTGTTTTTATCTAACTCAACAATTAATTCCGTTCAGTTTTTTTTTTACCACAAACTTCATTGTTTTCCGTTCGGTTCATTAATGTCCATCCCTTTTGGCTGGTAAAAAACAAAAAAAACACACTAAAAAAAAAACAAAAAGCCAACAAAATAATTTTACACAATACACACACAAGCTGTTCGTGCTGCGGTCGTTGCTGAAATTTTCTGTTTGTTCATTTCTTTATCAATGTAAAACAAGAAAAATTATAGAATATATTAAAATATAATGTTTGTCTACAGTATCAGTTTTTTTAACAATATAATGTTCGTCTACACAATCACTAAAAAAATTGATATCGTTCTTGGGTGTGTGAGCCGAACGCTAAATAATGCACTGTTTATTTTCGAAAACTGCTTTTGGTACTTTTTCTCTTTTTCATAAATTTGCTATACAGTTTGCATATGATGGTTCTGTGGGCCGAAAAAGCATATTTAGAGTCCCCTTGCTTCTGATATGGACAGTTGAATATCGCTCCAGAGTAGCGAGTGCTAAGAACTTATGTGTTGGCGAAAAATAATAATTCCTATAATGTGGTTTATAAAAATATTTAAACCAAAAATATATATTCAACATAAAATCTTCTGTAATATTTTTTATAAAATTAACCCTTTTTTAAATCTTGCTATAAAGCAAGTTTTTTTATGCAAACCTGCTAACTCCCTCTGAACACATTTTTAAGGAGAGAAAATAAATTTTTTATTTTTCCTATTTGCTACTTGAAAGGAAAACCAAAAATATGGTTGATTTGACACACATCAAGACTCAAATTGAAGAAGAACCTCATGCTGGTCGACAAGGCGTATCTTTCTCTACCACACGGCATCAAAATCTCAATTTACTTAAAAACTGGATTTAGCAGGTTTGCATATTAAGCCGACGATACATCGAATTTCATTTAAATTAATTTTAATTTACGGTTCTTCGCCTTTAATTTTTAAAAGTTAATTTCATTTAAAATGGTTTTGAAAATACATAAATAAATTTTAATTACAAAAATTCTTTTTAATGAATGACCCACCCAAAAAAGGAAATAAATGTGTATATAAATAAACATTAACTTTTAATATTTTGTAAAAAAAAAAAAAATTTAAATAAGCATTTAGCATTTTTTGCTTTCTGAGTAAAAAGTTCAAAACCCACATTATGACAGACATGTGTCAGTTTTTATGAAATATAACAAATATTGTTTTATTGCCCACAGGACATTAAGAAAGAAATAAATATTCGTATACAAATAGCAATTTGTTTAACTCTTTTTTTTGATAGTATCATTAATTTTTTTTTTTATTTAATTTTTTTTTTTTTTTTACTTATTTTATTATCCCAAAATTGTGGTAAATATAACAGAACAGCTGCTAGTCCAGGAAAAAATTTTGTATGAATAAGTGAATGTTTTATTATCATAACAAACAAAATAAATAATATGTTTTAACATATTTTACAATAATTCTCTTGGCATAACAGCTCTTTTGACAGCTGTCAAATGTCGAAATATAGTTTTAAAATTAAATAATTTCCTAATGAAAAAATTACATAAAACTTAAGGCGTTAACACCAAATTTTCCAGAAAATGAATATAATAAAAATTGTTAAAAGAAAACTTGAAGACGTTACCTAAGAACAATAAAAAAAAGTATTACTCTTTAATATAGGGTTATTAATTTTGCGGTTTCAAAAGTAAAGTTGAATAAAACAAACATACAACTATGATTTCGATGAAACTTTTATTTCATAATAATGCCTGCACGTTGCCATAACGTAAGAAATACAGTGTCATTTAAATTACAGCCTCTAAATTGGTTGCAGCACTCGATTCTTTTGAGGTAATTTTCAACCACTTTTTCGCACTTTTCGGGCGGTATCTCGGCGATAACTTGACTTTTATTGGTTTTCAAATGATCCAACCTTGGGGCATTAGTAGACACGCCCAATAAAATTTTTTTTATCATTTTGCTAAGCACTAATGGTACATTTCAAGAAATAAGCGCACAATTATGCGCTACGCAATAAGACATACAAAAATGCAGTAAAGTAAGTGAAAGCACTCTCAAAAACTTTTATAAAAAAAAGATAACATTTCAAGTGCTACGGCATTCCCTTACTGCGAAGCAGGTTTGTAAGGAAGAATACTAAAAAAAACCTGTTTCAAAACGTTCAGTGTGTAAGGGCGATCGTTACATACAACAATTTTTATATGCGCTGAATAATGCGCTTTATGTGTCAAAAATGTATTGCTTCAAAGTGGGAACTCGCCATATAATATTCATGTCTTCCGTCTGCGCAATGGTAAGCGAAACGTTTATGTTTCTCCCTTACAAACCTGCTTCGTTGGAAGCTCCATTATTTATTGGGCGGTCTTTGATAAAGCACCACCAAAAAGTATACCGGCGTTAAATCGCATGATCTTGAAGGCTAAAGTCGCCAAAACGTGGAACTACGTACTCTAGAAACTTCCCATGCAATAAAGCCAAACAAGGTCACTCTGTATGCACCGTGGCACCGGCCTGTTAAAGCCACGTATCTTCATATTTCGTATCGCTCTGAATATACAGCAAGGTTTGTTCCGACATTTTCGGCTACGTTTTTGGTAGGGCGCACATTGTGATAATGCACAGACCTGGCCAAATCTGTAACGCTTCCAAACTCTTCAAATTTTTTCTAGTTTTGCTAATTCCCTGCATATTGGGTCGATTATGACGACCATAATCACCTCGGCCACGTTTGAACCACTACTTTTGTATTTACTAATTTTACGCGTACTTCGGTTGTTAAACGATCCATATTCGATAATGCAATACTGCTCACTAAACAGCTAACACTTCAGATGTTTTGAAACCACTAAATAGATAATCATGTATTTGCAGATAAATAATATCGAAATACATTGGTCTTGTCACACATAGACAACTGTTTTAATATCTTGAGCTCACAGTTTCCCATCCCATTGTTGAAACATATCTCTGGCAATAAGAAAATAGCGCTTGAATCTATTTTTTTTAAGTTTTGTAGGAGAGCAATGTTAAGCTTTATGAGTGATTTTTGAAAATTTACTACTATTCCAATACAATTATCACTTCTCTGCGACTATGGTTTATTTAGTTTTTATTTCTTAATATTCCTATAGTCATAGATCGGAAGCAAACTTAAGTTTTTATTCCAAACGTTATTGCACATTAAAAAGCGATAAGAAAAAAATAGTTGAAAATTTTCCTATGCGTACTTCTGAAGGTGAAGATATTAAAGGTTTTACTCAAATGTAGCTACAGATTTATTCATAAAAAATATTAAAAGCGGGTTCAAATTTTCGCTTTCTCTATATTGCGGCCGCAAATTTTCGTCAGTTAAACCAACATTATTTTGTGGTGAAATTTTTATCTGTAACTCAAGTTCGATAGTTTGTACCCCGCTTTATGTTTGATAAAAGTTTGTATTTTTTTCTGCAACATGAATTAGCTTTTCCTTGATAAATGCAAACAAAATACAGGGTGGCCCAAAATTACCAAAGGGGTTTGAATTACTTGTAAGTTTTTTATTATAATTTTTTTTTTCTTTTCTTTTCAGTGTTTTGTAAAGAGACTTTGGGAATTTAAAATGGAGCAGTACTCAATTGAACAACGTGCCCAAATTTTTGAGCCTTTCTTTTAAATCAACGATCCATTGTTTTGACTCAGCGTGCATATCGGCGTTATTTTAATGTGCAGGTTGGAGTCTCAGTCAGCCTCCGCGTACACCGGATTTTACCGCCCCAGACTGTTTTCTTTGGGGTTGTTTGAAAGGAAAAGTCTACAATAATAAGCCTGGAACCATCCAGCAATTAAAAAGCAATATACGCGACGAAATAAACAACATAACACCTGAAGTTTTGCGAAAGGTTATGGAAAATGTGTTGGAAAGAGCACGAATTTGCTAAAAATATTCCCCATTTATAGTCTGTATTAAAAAAAAAAAACAATAATTATTTCTTAAATAAAAAGTTATAACGAATTCAAACCCCTTCGTTAATTTTTGGCCACCCTGTATAAATTTAAAAATAACTTTATGCCCCCTAAGAACTTGTGCACCCTTAATTTGCTTTTAAACGAAATAAGACCCCCTAAATCTGGGGGGAAATCCTTAAACTTGCCACACTGCTGCAAATTATTTTGATGTTTTCCAGCTAATACTATGTTCACACTTGGGTTCTTAAACGCGTTTAAGCAACTCGAACATGATTTAGCTCTAATCACATCAAAATCGAAATGATTTACCATACATTAAAGTTATTTGTTAATCACTTAAAATTTACATGATTACAACTAAATTACTTTATAAATCATATACAGCCGTATTCATAACAAAAAGTTAGCCACAGTTTGTACACTACGTTCAACGAGCTGCTAACTAGAATGCCGATTAAGCCTAGCAGCTTTAAAGCATAGAGTTTATTCATAACAAAATTTTGTCCATCTGCTAATTTTTAAAGAATCAATTCTGAATTTGAATGATGTCACACTATATTATTCAAAAATGCAACACGTTTGCATTAATCATCGCTGCTTTTGTCATTTTTTTTCCTCCACATATAGCAATTTTAAAAAGTTTTTAAATTAAAATAAAATAAAAAAAGAAAGAAAAATAAAATAATAAATTAATTTAAATAAAATCAACCAAATTGTTTTACATTAAACAGCTGTTTTTCACAAGTTGGCAAACGTTTGGCAGCTCGTTAACAAGAGTTTAGCAAATCGTTAGCCAGAGTTTGGTAAGTGTATTATAAATAAACTTTGTGCTAACTTCACGCCAAATTTTCGATATGAATACGACTGATAGAATCCACTGAACATGCCTCAAAAATAGTATAATGAAGAATCTGCTAGCATGAACGTGTACAACCGGCTACGATTTCTGCTTAATGTTTTTATATTTTCCCTTAAATAATTCATAAATTTTCACAATTTCATCATTAAATGATAACTTATGATAACTTTATAAAAGTACGAGAACGAAATTGGCAAATAACTTTTTTTTGAAAATACTTAAAAAAAAACTACTGAATATTTTCTCAAATTTCTTTATTTATTTTGGGTGCATCGGGTTTTCTGTACCCCAAATGCGACAATTTTGCTTATTTACATATTCGCCAAGATCAAAATGAGCATCATCTGAAAAGATGTTTTTTTTTTTTTTTGCAAAATCGGTATCTTCTGTAAGTCGATAGCAGGCCCACTTAGCGAAGAGAAAACGCATATTTCCCAGCGTTGTTCAAGCGTATACACAACCATATTCGTTCAGCGGAAGGATAAATTATCTGTCAAATCAGACATGAGCTAAGTGTTACCATTCACGAAATAAGCACTAGTTGAGAAAAAAAACGTTAGATGGCGGACCCGTTACATAAATATTTATTTTCTTTAATTTTAAATAATGGTTGATTTTTTAGACAAACAAAATAAAATTTTTTTTTAATTTTATTTTTGTTTAATTTAGTACTATTAAATATTTGTTTATCAGGGGAAGCTTTAAGTGGCATTGAGACTGTAATGAGCAGAAAAAAACTTAACTGAAATAATAATTTAAAAATTAAACATAAAATATTTGTACATACAAAAACTTTTTTAAGAATCCATTAAGTATTTAAATTGTTTAATTTACAAGTTTATTAAAATTTTCTGTGTAAATATCATATAGAGAAATGTAATTAATTTTTTTTTTTTTTTTGGATAAAATAAAATTTATTTAATTTGACTTTACATTATCAAGCGATTAAAATTAAATAATTGACAGATTTTATAATGATATTGTTGATGAATAGTAGCAGAGAGAATTTTTAATTTGAATGATTAATTAAATATATGAATCAGAATTGTACAAATCGTGATTTTTTAGCAGATAGTTTTATAAGCAATTTCACGTGAAAATTTAAAAGTTGCAGCTAGTGGAAGAGTGAGTTCGAAGTTACACAGAAACAAATAAAAATTGATTTCAAATAAAAAATTTGTGCTCTTAATTAAAAATTAAATTAATTTTTTACCAGAAAACAAACTAATAGTACCAATTGAATATTTTGTTAGCAACATATTCTGCAGTAACATTATTGATATAAGAAAACGGATAATTCACTTGATTAAATATTTAATTAAAACTGATTTTATTTCTGATTAAAAATAGGTTAGTGAACAAAAATTTGCTAAAATTTTATCTGTGTGTTTTATTATTTAGCTCTTGATTATTTCAAGTTAAATTCTATATATTGCAATAAATATCATATACGAGGACTTCCATTTCAAAACGTAAGGTTTCCATAAACAAATTTTTTTAACCAATCAATATATTTAATTAGTTCAAGAAGATATTTATTCTTTTAAATCTCTGGTTTTGATAACATTGTTGTTAAGGAAGTTTAAAAATCAGAAAAAATCTGAACGTCAGCTTAAAGATTGTTGAAACAATAAATTTCTTAAATGACATTTTATTTGAATGTTAAATTAATTACGAACAAAGAATTTAATTGACAATCAGGGCTTGCAAATTTCTTGAGCAAAAGTTTTAAAATCGTCTTTCTTGTTTAAAAAATTGTCTAATATGCCATATTTTGAAGACTTAATAAATTTGTCACTTTTAAAAAATCAGCAAATTTTAAAAATTTACACCAAACACCAAAACATTAAAGAGAAATATCAAATTGTTGCTTGATTTAACATTTTGTCGTTCGTAAATTATTGTGTTCTATATGGGTTTATTTTACATAACACAAAAATTCACGAACGACGATTAGCTCACGCCGCGTGCCTACAACCTTTGTCATCAATGTTTTGTTTCATGAAATATTTCTGTGCGACAAAGTCTGAATCAGGTATTACTCAACTATAAGAGATACGTTTCAATTTACAACTGAACGCCCTGAATGTCAAGACAACTCTCTAATAATCAAACAATAAAAATGATTAGATTTCTCTGTTTGTGTAGCAATGAACTAAAAAAACCAATTACAGTTAGTTGTCAAAAGATAATTAATTTATGTTTGATATTATCAGCTCTATAGTTCAATGCTAAAGTTCTTGGTTACTTACAAAATACGAGAATGTAAGTTATGCCATTTTGAATGTCAACAATAAAAAAAGACATAAATCTTCTTTCTGCAATAATTGGTTCTTTTAAAACATCTACCACTAATTTTTAAAATATTTTTTAACTTAAATACACCTTAAAAACTTTGAAATTACACACCCTTTTTTCAAACACACACTCTCATACCACAAAACTTTAATTAAGCACAAAAATTAAGGTAAAAACAATAGGGAGGTAACGAAGAAATATTGGCAATACCAATATCGATACGCATGTTAAATTTGAATTCATTTAACAAAACTTAAGTGCAAAATAAAATATTAAGTAAGATATTCAGGGGCCTAATTCTGGCAGTCGTGATCGAGTACTTTTTCGATTCAAAACCAATTTTTTTTCAGTCGACACTGAACGAATCGAAATTATTTTTTCAGTATTGTGAAACATAAATTAATGCTTTACAACACCGAAAAAAAAATTCTGATTCGTTCAGTATTGACTGAAATAATTAGATATTAAATTGCTTTCGAATCGAGAAATTGCTCGATCACGACTGCCAGAATTAGACCCCAGGTATGTGATGGAAACGATTTTGAAAACAAAATGATTTGCAAATCGAGAACAAATTTTATCATTTAAAAATGCAAAATACATAGAAAACCCGTAATAATATTTTTTTCTTGGCACATTTATTTATTGATAAATTATTTTGATTTTAAAATTTTCATAAAATATACGAATATTTTAAAAGCTTGTTTGCAAATAACAAACAATAAAGTCACACTTTACATTATTTAGTATAGAGGATGGTTGTATTTTTGCCGCCGTCGTAAAAAAATTTACAATTTTAGTAAATTTTGTCGCCGTCAACGATATGTGTTACTGGCGTTCTCAACGTCTGCAATGTCACATCGGCTTCGAGTGCAATGTTATGACATTTATAACGTAACGACGTAATCTGTTTTGCTAGTTTTCGACACGAGTTACAGACACACGTTTTTCTCACCTTTCGATAAACGATGGAATATTTTGTTTTACATCTTTTCAATGCGAAAAGTTCTCACTATAGTTACAGAACATGGATGCAGGTTAACACTCTAAGCCGACGATATATTAATATTCCGGCACTGCTACAGGCAAAGTAAGCTGTACATTGTGATCGAAATTTAATTACATCTAATGAAGTGTTATCTCTAATATTGCATCAATACTTTTTTTTAATCTAACAGGGGTGTTCTGGAAATCGAAAGCGTAAAACCCAAGAATTTGAAAGTTGTTTTTAATACACTTTTAATAAAATTTTTATAACTTTAGTTATTTAATTCTATTTATTAGAGAAATATTTGTATAATATTTGCCATAAAATTCTTTTATTACAGCAAATCTTATTAAAAACTTTTAAAATTCTTGCGTTTTACGTTTTCGATTTCCAGCACACCCCTGTAAAAACCAAAAACAAAAAAATGTGATTTTGGCCGAAATACCATAGAGGTCTTTTGGTGCCAAGCAAAACCACTACAGGTTTTCGTCACATTTAACAAACATTTGACGCCCAACACGTAACCACAATTTTAATAAAAAATTTTTTTGATTTTGCATAAGTTTAATTTATTGATAGAGTAACTTCGAGTATTGTGGAATAGATGGGCAATGTGAAACACCCCCTTTATTTCCCAAACAAAATGTTTTTTAGAAATGCTCCCTGTATGTTAACATAGCTTACATAAAAATATTACGGCTTTGGCTATGCAAATGGTCGCACTGTGATATTTTTTTTGTCGGCCTGTAAGTGAAAATAGGTGTTGTCGACTTTTTTTGTGTGAATATTTAAACGGTTATTTTGCTGCAAATACCGATATTTTATTTGTGTTTTTAAGCATGGAAATTTAATAAATTTTGTAAAAGATTTGGCAATCGGCTAATGTGGAATAACTTAAGGCGGGTAAGTATTGTGAAACCTATTCCACCAAAGAGAAACAATTTTAAATGGAATATTTTTTTTCATTTTCTAATGTATTAAAATAAAACAATTAATAAGCTAAATTGAATTTGTTTTGTTATTACTATTCTGGTTTCTGGTTATATGTAATAGTATTCCATATTACCCATCAGGGAGGGGGGTTCCACATTGCCCTTCAATTTTGCAAATCACTGTTTTTGGGGTACCTCAGATTTTTAATTTATAACTTTTTTTAGTATTAAGAAAATATAATTGTTGTGAAGAACATAGTAAGGCAATCGATTTAAAAACATATTCCAACTAGTGCGATGAAGAGTTTGCTTATACTTTTTAAAATTGGTAAAACAAAAATAACCGAAGTTACTCTACACAAAAATTATTGAAACTAACTTTCGTCGTCACAAATTTTTTGGAATTTTTCGTTAAATGTGAACATAAATTAAGAATTAAATGAAATATTTTATTATTCTCTTTTGATTGTATGCTCTGTTCTTTAATATTTTTTCTATTAGTGGTTCTGCAAAAACATCATTGCAAAATCATTACTTTAAAAAAACTCTAAAAACAATTGAAAAGTATCAATGTATCGACAGTTAAATACCGCCGATATCGATATATCGGTATCGGTATTCGTTACATCCCTAGTAAGAATACATACATAAATTGTACACAGGAAAGCCATTTAAGATTGCTCAAATACTCAAACCTGAGGCAAAAAAATAAAAATAATACGTCAAAAATAAAAACGTTTCTATAAAGTTCTATGAAATAAAAATGCTTTAATAGAAAATTTTTTTAAAAATGTTAGAGTTTAACTACGAATTCGTTTGTTGCTTTGTAGATATGGTCATAAAGATCTTACGCACAATTTAGTTTTAGTCAATTTATTTTACACTGGTGCTGGCGCTGATTCCTGCATCTATGTACATACATATGTATATATTGCTTATTCTCTGCATACAGTGAAAATCTTTAAAAGTTTATCTATGAAATTACAAAGCTTGCCTCTTTTTGGTATTTTTGTTATTGTTCTCTTTTGTTGACATGGCACCTAGTGCAACGTCAAACAAACATGCACATAAATGCCAGCTTCGAGAACGAGAGATAAATGAAATAAACAACAAACCAAACAGTCACACAACCCAACAAGTTAAAGTAAATAAATAAACATGAGTTGAGTTAGTCAGACAACAGTGAAGCAAGAAAGAGCCCCTCCAGCAATTCATCGCATGTCAGGTCTTTGGTGTACTTTACGTAAAGAAGTTGGGTAAAAATAAGAGAAAAAAAAAGTACGAGCTTAAAAAACAGTACAAAGAAAATGACTTTAAATTCCATCTGTACGAGTTCGTACTGCAGTTTGTGAACAGGGCTGCCAGACTTGGGGATTTCGTGCGAACAAAAAGGATAAAGAAAGTCATTTGGGGATTGGGGATTTAAAAAAAATTCGGGGATTTTTTGGGGATTTTATACATTTTTAATATAGTTTTCCGTTCTTTTACTACACTTATTTTTCTTTGTGTCGTACCAAGGTACATTTGTAGTTGTACCATGTGTCGTACATAAAATAGGAGAAAAAAGTAGCAAAACTTTTACCTTACTCTTATTACAGTGTTAAGTGCATAAAAGGTACTTAATAAACCTTTGTTATAATTCTCGAGTGTGTTTTAAAAAGGAAGAATTAAAAACGGAATCTAAAACCGGTGACACCACATACAATTTTTTATTTTTTTAAAGACAATTTTCAAGCAAATATTTCTTTCCCAAAACTAAGTAAATCGTTACCTGAAACGCAAAAGGCCCTAACTATCAAAAAATTAAAAATCAACTTTTTCATTGCTTCTGATGTATTACAAATGTCCACAAAAAAATTTTGGAATCTTTTGACTAAAATTTGCGATTTTATTATCAAAAAACAAAAGGCCCTTTCTACAAAAGATACTATTGTAAACGCTAAAAGGCCTAACTGACAGATTGCATAATAAGCAAGATTGTCAATTGTCAAAACAACTGGAAGGCTTTACAAGAAAATTTAATTATAAACAGTTTAAGGCGATTGATCATTTTGAATAGTTTTTGCTTCTACTGTGAAGTTTTCAAATTGTTAGATAGGGCCTTTTGCGTTTTATGTGGCGAAATATGAAAGACAATATAATAAAGTTTGGGAAAAAGAAAGCTGGGCTATTATTAAGTACTTATTATGCATCGAAGTATTAAATAAATGACGGATAAGCATATGTATTTTTGTTGTTGATTTTAAGGACGGCTAAAACTGATTAAACAAGCTCGAAATTCTTTTAAATTGGCTCATTCGTCTTCAAAAACAGCATATTGTTCTGCTTGTAATTCCTCACTGGAATGACATAAAAAGGATTTAAAAAAACATCACGAAACCAGTCGTTACAAACAAAATAAAATATTTTTTTTTTTTTACTAAAAATATTTATTTGTGAATTTTTCGCGATTTCTTATTAAAATTTTTCTTACTTTTTTAAAAAAATTTAAAGTTTGTAATTAACAAGACAAGAAATTTCGTAAAAAAAAAACCAAAAAAAAATTAACTTTTTAAGGTTTTGATTTTTAGTTTGGGGATTTTTGGGATTTTTTTTAATTTTTTGGGGACAAGGAAAAAAGTACCTGGCAGCCCTGTTTGTGAATGACACTATCGGGTCCTATTTAAAATTGTTAAAATAAATATTGAACTTTTTATTAAAATTTTAATTACACTGAAATTTATATATCAATTCTGCTTTGTTTGGTATTCATGGAGTCCAAAAATTACGAAACAATTGTAATTTTTTATTTATTTTCCTTTATAGTTTACAAAACGCAATTTTTTTTGTTAAATCTTTGGTTTCTTTATGCTCCAATTTTTTCATTTAACTGTTAACTCTTTTGCTCTGATTTTAAAGAAAAAGTTACATATGCTTTCTGAAGTATATAAAGCAGTGGTGCCCAAAAACACACACTCATAAGTATGTACATGAGGTAGAAGCAGCAAAACACGAAGTTAATATTTTAAGTACACAATTAAAAAAAGTTGCGAAGCGTGATCCTCATTCAACTTAAAAACTATAAGTTTTATTTTCCCAAAACCCCATAGTTTCAACATTAATGCATTAATTTATTTTTTTTAAACAATAGAAACTGGGAATTATTTCCTTCTGAAGGTTACTTTATATTATATTCAACATTTTTTATTTTTCGAATTTATTCTATGAGTTCAATTTCAGTTATGTATTTTATAAAGCTTTTTTGTAATAGTCATATTCCTTCAATTTCTGAAAAATTGAATTGGGAATCGTTTAAGACGTCAGTAAAGATAATCTAACGAGACTTTCATGTCAAAAATCGTATGCGACTCATGTAGATATTCTCATACAACTCGTGAAATGCTTGCCGTATAATTGTTGAACATTTGATTTATACAGAGAGCCGTTGTAGAGCCGGTTTGACGAAAGATAAACAAAGTGTAACATTGTTGTTTTTGTACTCTGAAAATAATCAAAGATTTTCTTAAGTCTTGCATGCATGCGTTTTCTAGTTTTTTAATAGAGCGGCCTGAACGCTTTGCAATTGGAAACCCCGATTTTGACAGCTTGTTTAGCAGTGAAGTTTGCCGCTAATAATTAATAATGGCAATTTAGCTATTTTTTTGGTCAATCTAGCGTTTTTATCTCTATTTTTATTTATAATTTCTGGGTATAATTAAACAAGAAAGCTACACTTAAAATATTATGTAGTTAAATTCAAACGAAAATTCATTTTAAACAAATTAAAATTCATTTAAAAAACGGATAATTTGCATTTCATTTAAAACAAATGATTTTAACATTAATTTTTAATTTATTAAACAGCATATTCATTAAAATGTAATAGTTTTAACTTTCAAAAAATATATTTTAACCGACAAAAAAAAGCTAAATAACAAAATAAATACGGAAAAATATTATTCGGAAAATAAATATATTTTTATTCAATTTAATAACCCACAATCAGTTACTGTAATAATTTTATAAGTTTATCGCTACTGTTTGTGACACAACGTTGACGCTTTTGCTTTGGTATGGCATATCAGCGTAACAGCTAAGCGAAAGAAAATGTTCCGCCTTCCGCGCTTGTTAAGGTACGGCTGTTAAACTTTCCAAGATTAAGAAACAAAATTGTCAGGAAATGTAATGTTTTATTTACACTTTGGAGACTAAAAAAATCGTCACTTTTTAGAAAAAATCAGCAAATCGGCACTTTGCAAATTTCGCAACAAGAATCGTAAAATCTGGCAGCCCTGCTTGTAGCAGTTTGTTTGTATTTGCCATCCTTCATTGTGCCAAAAAAAATTACTTTCAATTGCTAATAATTTTTTGATTATCAAAAAATCCCAAGCAAAAATGGCTACTTAAAAATCACTTTTAATAACAGAGTGCAAATTTCAAATAGACTGTGCAGAATTTAAATTAGTTTTATGTAAAAACTGTCATATTTAAAAATTTACTTCTAAAGAATTATAGCAATTATTTTTAATTATTTAATATTTTTGTTTTAAAGACTTTTATAGGAATTTCTAAGCATATTTTATTGATTTTTCATACAGGGCTGTTCCGGAAATCGAAAACGCAAGAGTTTTAAACGTCGTTGTTAATAAGATGTCTTAGATAAATGAATTTTATGACAAACATTTTTCTATTAAACAGAATTGCATAACAAAAGTTATAAACATTTGATTAAAAAAGAGTATTAATAACAACTTCCAAATTCTTGCGTTTTGCGTTTTTGATTTCCAGAACACCCCTGATAGACTATAAAATAAGTATGTATATGTATTAAAATTATCAATGCTAATATCATATTCTACTTGATACTATTTATAATTTTTACAACATATCGAAATGTCCTTTTTTCGTTCGAAAAATATGGTCACCCTACGAATAACACAAACAACGCTAGTCTCCAAGGCGTCAACTGATGTAGCCCGAGAGAAAATAATCAAGAGGTGTTAGATCGAATGACATTTAATACCAATTGACGGGTCAATTTCTCAAAATCAAGTCTAATTATAAATTTAATAAGTCGACGAAACGTAGCCGTACCCGTATGGCAAGTTGCGCTATCCTGTTCAAACCAAATATCATTGATCATAGTGCTGTAACGAACTCCGGCATCATTTTTAAAGAAAATGTTACCGATGACTCCACAACCCAAACAGTTAATCTAGATGAAATGGAGTCTAAAGGGTCAGTTGTATATTAATCTCACTTTATAGGCAGAAATTTTGTTTATTAAAAATCCCGTTCATATGGACAATTTTGTGCGCCATAAAAGTCAAGAAGTCATATATAATTTGCGCGAGTCGATAGACTCTTCATCTCCGAATTCACAGCCATGTTTGAAAGCTCTACACATATTGAAAAGCATTCAAACTCATCTCTGTAAACATATTGGCTGCTCTATTGATTTCCTAAGTTTTTTCCCCATCTGATTAAAAGTTCCAAATTTCTACCTTTGAAACTGTGCTTGTCTACATTGAGGACTTTTTGCTTAAGTAAGCAGGCATGACTTTTTATATTTTGTAAACGAAGGGTTTTTAATAGCTTATGTTAAAACTTAAAAGTCACAACTATCGCAAAAAGTCGTACTTCCAGAAAAATAGCTCTAGAGTTCTTTATTTACTACAACACTAACCCACTGTGCTCCCCAATAACGTGAACTTACAAGCCAACATTCAAGTACCGATAAGTCAAATATTACGTAAAAAAAGACAAAAACAAATAATAAAAAAAATTGAAAAACAAGTAGACACAAAAAAGAGAAAAACGCACATAAATATAAAAAGCATGTTTATTTTACAATTCATAGTGAACTTTTGAAATAAACAAACGTAGCACAACTGATAAGTTACTTGATATAACAGAAGTCTTTGTTGAGCACCATTTTTTTCATTGAACAAATAAAACGTAAAGATCAAGTTAGCTAACTGAACATTTTAGGGTGTGTACAAAATATTTTAACTTGGTATTATCAGATTGAAATTTCAAAAAAGTGGCGCTTTTCAGGATTTTTTTAAAAAATTTATATGAAAACAATTTGATTTATTTGACAAGAAAGCTGTTTTAAGTATTGTCAAAAGTTTGTTAGCACATGCCAGGTGTTGTGAGAAAAAGTAATAAATTTCATTGGTCCCCCCAAAATATAACGCACAAAAAACATCTTTTTAAAATTCAATATTTTTTTTAACAAAGATATTGGAAAGTTCTTTTAAAACTTTAAAATGCTAGTTAAGCTTAAATAATATTTAGAGCTCGTTAAAACATTATTATGTTCCCAAATTATTTATATGAGTTCTGGACCAAGAAGCTAATATGAAACTTAATTTCTCCCCTAAACTTTAACTTGTAAAATGTCTGCATTACTGGAATATCGGTTCAAAAAGGGAGGTTCCCAGAAAGAATGCAAAGGTACTTTTAATTTAATCTAAACTTTTCGGTTTAATGTTTAAAAATAAATTCAGGCATACGAACGATGATGCTGGCTGGAATGTAATGAATTTCAGAGGTTCTATCTGGCGCGGTGAATTCGATATATAGTTTAGAATTAATGGTTTGTTTGTTCGCATAACAAATTATCCAAACATTTAAAATCGAGCTATTTTCGGTTTTAATTGGCTGAATTCTTTCAAGAAAAAATGCATTCGCAAATTATTCCTATTAATAAATTAAACCAAACATTTTACGTAGGACTCAAATTATTTTTACTTTTCTTACTGAAGTGCCGAGTTGGTCAAAAACAATCATCTTTAGAACCTATCCCCGAAGGAACGGTTCGGCTTTAGCTCTTGTAACAGATGAAATACTTTCTACAATTAAAATACAAGGAACGTGCTTCAGAAAATCATGGGATAAGTAATAAAAAAATAAACGTTTGCTTTACAATGAAATCACATAAAAAAAATCGCAAAATTTACAAAAAAAAAAAAACCAAAATTCATAAATTCAAGAATATTCAAATCAAGAAAATATATTTTTTAACGCAGTAAATATGGATAATTGCGTTTAAATATATCGCCACTCAATAAACAAATACATGAATAATAATGGAAATTACAAGACAGCCGATGAAGAAAACTTGAAACACTAACAACGGACAGCACTGTGTGTTAGTATAATGAAGAAAAATGTTTTGTTTAAAATTTTTTTGATTTTGGTCGAAATATTGGAATAATTAACTGATAAAAATAAAAACAAATACATAGTATGTATTTAAAAAAATAAAATTAAATTTTACTTAGAAAAAGAAAAAAGATTTTAGTTCACCAAAATGTTTAATAAGAATAAGAAATGTTTAAAAAATGAATTGTTAATTTAATAATGAAAATAAAATCGCTTAAACTTAAACAACATTTTACAAAAAAATAAACGAAAAAACACAGAAGTGAGGAAGAAACATGTAAATAAATTTAAAATACATATAAATCTATTACATCAAATTTCAATCCACCATTGGTTAAAAGATTGATGATTGAGTACTGTCTAACAGGCGTCGCAGTGTGGTTGTTCTAGGAACGTGTAAATTCGACCCGAGTTCGAGCCCTGGTTCAGTCAAGAATGGAAATTGTCAATAAATTTTAATTGATTTCATGTAATAAACATTTTGATTTAAAATGATTTACAAAAAATAAATTACAAAAAAAAAACGCTAATGTAAATACATAAGTAGATTATTTTAGGAAAATAAAAAAAATGTTGAAAAAATATTAAACGGTAAACGACATTCGACAACAAATAAAACACCAACATTTTCTTTAAAATTGCTGACGCCCAATCAAAATCAGACAGGCGTTTTGAATTTATTCAAATAAAAACTTTCACCCAAAGACACAACAAAAAATATTTATTATTTTACAATTGTTAGTTATTTTCTTAAAATCACTTAAGACGGTACTTTACATCTTGAAAAAAAATATAAATCTGATAAAAACAAAAACCGACCCAAAAATTAAAATAAACACGATTTTAATTACAAAAAAAAGACATAAACAGGCAAACAATGTTGACATTATCTTCAAAACTCCAAAAGAAGCAAACATTGCATATAACAAAACATAAAAAAAATAAGTGTAAAAAGACTAACAAGACAGGCAGACAGACGACGACAAGAAGAAAATAACCTTAATTGGAAATAAAATTGAAAAAACCCCTACAATCAATTAACATCATCTCTTATGACGTTTGAATAAATATTATTGAGCATGATTGTGTTTCATTGCTTCTATGTGCTTTTATGTGTAGACCTTTTAAGCCTGAGTAACCCACCCAGTTAACAAATTTTCAATGACATTTATCATTTACGCATGAACTGATAACCTATCTACCATATGATAACCGCACAAAAACAATAACAAAAGCAACAAAAACAACCAAAGCACATATATGCTAATATAAACATATGTACGTGCATATACGTATACATAGATACACACATGTATATAAAATATACAAAGAATTCAACATTGGTGCAGTTTTAATAAAAACAGAAAACAAATTCTATAACACTTCAATTAAAAAAAAAAAAAAACAGCAACAACAACAAGGAAAAATGATTAAATATACAACAAATAAAGCAAATGATATCACCAACAAACAAGGTGGTTTAATTTAAAATTCAAAACAATTTGAAATCAAACTTTTTCTCAAACGACAAAAGTTTCAAAATGATTTGAAAAACATTGATTCTCAACAAAAGCGAGAAATTATTTTCAATTTAAGAAATGCATTTATTTTCAACTTTCTTTCAAACGTTATTCTCAAAGGATATTTAAATGTGGATTTTAACACAAAGTGGAACATTAATTAAAACTATTTTTATTTTAATTCAATTTAGCACCATAGATAGTGTTCTTTCCGTCCTCGAGTTCTTGGAAAGACAAAATTTTTTTGTTTTGAGGATTGTGATGGCGTAGCACCGTGATTGTACAACAAATTTAAATTATTATTACTTTCCCGTTTCATTTTTATTGGCATTCTTACACTTAGTTTATTTTTTACTCACAAATCATTTATATTTTTAACCAAAAAGGTTTTCGAAAGGCGAATTCACTTCACGTAATATGTAATTATTTCTTCAATTGTAAAACACATTTAACTTTAATCGCCATTTTTTAATATTTTCATTTATTTTTCGCTGCGTTGAGAAAAGCATTTGATAACAATTTGATATCAAATTGCTTAAACATTGTATGTCACATATTTATTTTAAAATGAAATGCTAAAATCAAACAATTAAAAAAAGGTTTGAGAATTGTGTTTGATGTCAAATGAAAAAATCATTTCATTTCAAAGGATTGACTTCGTGCTTGTTGGGTCGTCATATAGTAAACAAACACACAGAAAGAGATACATACACTCATACATGCATCACATGCAATCTTAAATACACAGCAAACTTTAAACTCTTTTTATAAAACTGCACTTGAAAAGCTCGGAGTTAAATACATAAACGTACCTTTGAATACCGTAATACCTATAAACTTTTATATACATAAATACCTATGCAAGCACAGAGTATCTATGTACAATGTACATATGTATATATCTATGTATATAAATAAAAGTATAAATTGTTTTTATATAAATGTTTGGGTCTCTTATTTCCACTTTATTTATGGTTGTATAAGCAAACCACTTAACCGTTTATCTGTGTTAGTTAGAGTTTGTATATGCGTGTATATTTTTTATTCAAATAATACTTTGATATCAGGTTTAGTCATAAAGTCATTCCTAGTACGAGTAGTCGCTTTCATAGAATTTCAAAATCACAGTCACTTAAACAAAACTAACTCTGTGTGTGTGTATGTACTTTTTCAAGTGTTGCATACTGTTTGAAAGCGAGTAGTTAAAAGTGGAGTCAGACTTTAGTACCATATCAATATACGTATTTATTTTTCTTTCCAATACGAGGGATAATTCAGAAGTAATGTTAAGAATAATTCAAATCGTTTAGCTATCATCAGGGTGCCTTGGTGAGCTAGTTGGTAGTGATCAAGTCTATCTTTGGGATGGCTTCCGGTTCGTCTCTTGCCAGAAGCTTTGGTCTATTTCACTACTACAAGGTGGCGCACGAATTGTGCTACCTTAAAAAAAAACGTAACAACTTTTTTTCTTTGTAAGTAATATGCTTTTATTTTTATTCGGAGGTCGCATTTAAAAATTAATAATGAGATACAGAAACGAGAATTTGGATAGTGGATTCTTTGCAGTCCTTAATTTTCGTCCAACTACTGTTGTCGATACCTATCTGATGAGACTTATTTATATAAAAACGGCAATCTAAGAAAGCATACTTGCCGTATATGGAGTGAATCTAATCCACAAATACTCCACGATCCGGAACGATCCCTACTGTCACCTTAAAAAACAATTGGTTATATAAAAAAAAATGTAATGTTCTGTACAATAAAAAAAAGAAAAACACTTATTAAACAAATTATTTGATTTTCTTTTTTAAGCACAATTGGTGTGCCACCCTGTACTTTATTAATGATGAAAAAAAACATCCGAAGCAATGTATCTATCAATTTTAAGACTTAAATAACGATTTTTAAACGAGAGCGTTATATTTTATTCCAAGGTCGGGATAATGGTCTGCAAAAACTATGAAAAAATAGGGGTTTGCATATCGGAATGTCGTTATAAATCTTTTAGGGAACTTAAAATTCTCAGATCTTAAGTAAATACTTATACAAGGTGAGGTAAAATTTATCACCCTATGTGAAAAATCTATTTTTTTTTTTTGCAAGTGGCTCCAAATGTCTATTGGGTTTAAACATTTGTAAAGTTAACAAACGCAAAGTACAAATCGAAATAGTCGCTTGATCTCTCGTTTTGGTGATTCGCACTGGCCGACCAGATCAATCTCTTTAACCGTTCCGGACTACTCTTAATAGGTATTTTTTAAATCGCGGGTGTACGTCAACAAGCCTCAGACTTTTGAAGCTCTTAATAAGAATATTTTCCAGCAATGCGAGAACTTGTCGCCGAAAGTTCTGGCAAGAGTGATCGAAAATGCCATAAAGCGAGCCCGTCTTCAATTCTGGCGGCGGCCACTTGGCCGATATCATTTTTTCAACTTGATAGAATAAATTCTAATGGATTAAATGAACAAGTTATACAAGCAGAAAAAAAGTTTTTCATTAAAAAATTACAGCAAAACAACATTGGTTGATTACTTATGCCCCACCATATAGATATGAGTCTTTGAAATTGTTTTCTTTTCATTTCTGTCACGATCTATCAAAATTTGACGATAATGACAAAAACTATAGAGCCAAAGTAAAGTTAAACGACATCTCTTTGGGATCTAATATTTCAAACAGATCTGAGATTTGTTTAAATTTTTTTATTAATACATTTTATTTCATAAAACGGCCATTTACTATAATCGTTATTATCACAAATCTTGCCTAGTTTTTACATTATTTTTTCCGGAAATGATGAAAAATTTTACACTTTCCCATAAATAAAAAAAGTTTGGAGAATAATAAATCCTAAGGCAAAGTTTTTTTTAATCAAACTGTATGATGTTTTTTTTAGTAAATAAGTAATCTATGCACACATTTTTACCCGTTTATCTTGATTCGAAATACATTTTAATTTTAAAATATTTGAAATATGCAACTTTCCCGAAGTCTAAAGGTTAATGATACTGTGCAAGAACTGTCTGGATTGTACGCACAAAGTCTTTTCTTCGTAGCCATTTTGTTATTGATGACAAATTTGACATAAAGAACAAATGATTTTGAATGGGGCTTAGGGGGAAAGTTAAATTTTTTTTAAATTAATGCACAATTTTGATATTTATAGTTAGGCTTGAGTTCATTAAATTTAATTTTTATTAAATTATTTTTACTGAAGGAAGGAAGTTTACAACTTGGAATTTTATTAAAATTTATTGATAATTTTCTTGGCTGAGTTCGAGTTCTAACCTCTGCACCACTGCGGTGCCTGCCAGCCAACAGTCAAACGTCAATATTTAACCAGTGGTACTGTTGGTTCGAAATTTGCTGTTATTGTCATTTTCAATTTTATATTAAACTAGCTGACCCGGTCCACGTTGCTGACCCTAAGCAAACAGTAGTGTTGTATTACCACACGATTTAAATTAAACATTTAACGAAATTTACGGCCTTTAAAATAAAAATCCATGGAATACCTATCATTAAGTTTTTTTTACAAAATAACTTACATATGGTGTAGATATGGGCTCAATCAAAAAAGAAACGCATGTATTTAAGGCAAATTGGAAATTATAATTATTTATTACTTCATCTTAAGGCCAGCGCATAGACAATGTTTTTTGTTTTTTTTTTATTTGGTGAAAGAGCCGTTTTCTGATTTTAGGTAAATCGGAAAAAGCGGGCGGGGCAAAATTTTCTTTCCGTAAAAACCTAAGTTAAACCATGGCGATCATTTTGAAGAAAAAATCGTCCAAATCGGTCAAGTCGTTCTCCAGTTATGCGCTTAATAGAAAAAGTGGGCGTAAAAGTAGGCGTGGTAAATTTTTCTTTCGATGAAAACTTAAAGTTGATTAATACGAAGATTTGAAAGAAAAATTAGTCAACTCGATGGTGCCGTTTTCTGATTTTAGGTAATTTGAAAAAAGTGGGCGTAAAAGTGGGCGGGGCAAAAGTATCCTATGTCCGTCTCCTGGCTCTAAGCTACCTCCCTACCAATTTTCAGCCAAATCTGTTCTGCCGTTCTTGAGTTATAAGTGGTGTAACTAACACGACTTTCTTTTATATATATAGATGTTGCATCCTTTCCTCTGTTTTTTCGTATTCTGTCTGTCAAGACTTTGTCTTTGTGTAGGCAAAAACAAATTTTATATTCGTAATCAGCGGTCAAAAATATATAAGGATCTGTTATTTTTATTGCAGAAAATTTACATAAAAAAAATTTAAGAACTAAACCAAAAACACAAAAATTTTAAAATCCTTGCAATAACTGTGAGATATCCTGATAAATTGAACAATGTGAACCTACTCAAAAGAAAGCAATTTTTGTGTAGATTAATAACCCGGAAAATAATTTTATGAAAAAATGGTGCTATTATATATATGCACTATATCTTTTAAACTAAAACTTCATCAGCAGATGCAAATACATAAGGATCAGCAATTTCAGGAAACTTTTAAAAAGTTCCATTTTGTAGAGAAGTGTTATTGATTTGAATACATGAAATTTAAGAAGCAGTTTATACCAGAAACAGGGAAAGAATGTTGATGAAGGTCGTCGTGGACTGAAGAAGGATTAAAATCATCAAAAAATTTCCCAAATTCAACCATAATATGGTCAAAATAACTTATATTTTGAACAATATTAACCATAATAATGGTCAAAACTAACCATATTATGTTCAAAATTAACCATAATATGGTCAAAATTTCCCAGAATTTTTTACAAAAGTAACCATATTATGGTCAGTTAATTCTGATCAAATGGTCAATATTATTCATATTACGGTTATTTATTTTATAAATTTTTTCAATTTGTTTGTGAAGTGTCAAATTATAATTTTATTTAATTCTTTATTCCTGTTTCACTTTTATTTCATTACCATTTTTTCTGTTCTACTAGTTATTTCTACGTAAATTTATGTATTTTAGTCAATTATTAAAATAAAATAAATGTGAATTTCAAGCAAACCAACTACATAATATGCAAACGACCAGAATGTTGTTGTATTCTAATCATATTATTTTAAATTTTAAATTTAACATGCAATGTTTTAAAATATTATAATTTCGAATATATTATTGTTATTAAATATTAACCATAACAGGTTTGAAGGCAAAAATAATATGGTTATAACTTTTGGATGGACGAATTTAACCATAACATGGTTGCCGTGATAATACTATGGTTGAGGTTACCATAATATGTTTAAGTGTATGATTGTAGCTTTATTTTATTAAAACATTATAGTGTTAAATTCGACCATATTTGAAGTTTCAAGCGAGGTAAACACTTTATTGTTAACGTATGACGGCAAAAGTGGCTTGAATATTGTCTTCCAATACTGCTGGTTTTTCGGCATAAAGCAATGCCTTAATATAGCCCCATAAAATGTAATCCAGTAGGGCGCTGTATGGCAAAATACGCCGTGTTGTTGGAACCAAATGTCGTTGATGTTTAGCTGATTAATTTTTGGAAATAAAAATTCAGTCAACATGGCTCGGTGCCTCGCCATTCACCGTAACTGCAGCTTCTTGCACATTTTAAAAGAGCTTGTTAACCGCACTAAACAGTAAGTTTTAATGGATTTTATGATTATTCGTTAACGGGTTGAAAATAGTCTGCGCTCTAAATATCGATTTTTTTCAAAGTAAATTTCCAAAATTCATAATCGTGGTTCTATCATTAAACGTTTCATGATGACATGCAAAACCTAACTAAATGTAAATGTCAACACAGTTTGACATTCTCAGCTCTCAAACCATAGTTATCGATACCGAAACATCTGATGCACATACACGTAGAAAAAAAATATGGTTGGAGGTAACCATATTCTAAGAGCAACATACTATGGTTGGTTTTTAACAATGTTTATGCTTGCAGGTTACCATATTATGTTTTTATATGACCATAGTTTGTTTAAAATCAACAAAATTTTCCCTAAACCAACCATAATATGGTCAAAATGAACCATATTTTAGTCAATATTAACCATAATAATGGTCAAAAATAAACATGCTATGTTCAAAATTAACTATAATATGGTCAAAATTTCCCAGAATTTTGAGATAAGTAACCATATTATGGTTGGGATTAACAATAATATGGTGAATGCTAATCATATTGTGGTTAATCAATTTTTTCAATTTGCTTGTTAAGTGTCAAATTATAATTTTATATTATTGATAGGTGTTACGTTAGGTTTCACTTTTATAAAAAATCCCCTTTGGTTCATATTCCAGCCTGTGATGACCTTCATATTACCATTTTTTCTGTTCTACTTGTTTTTTCTACGTAAATTTATGTTTTACACAATAATTAAAATAAAATGAATGAGAATTTTAAACAAACCAAGTAAAATGCAAATGACCAGAATGTTGTTGCATTTTAAACATATAATTTTAAATTAAAAATTAATCGTACAATGTTTTAAAAAATTATAATTTCGAACATATTATTGTTATTAAATATTAACCATAACATGTTTGGAGGCAACCATAATATGGTTATACTTTTTGAATTGATGAAATTTAACCATAATATGGCTACTGTGATAATAATGTGGTTAAGATAACCATAATATGTTTAAGTGTATGGTTGTAGTTTTATTTTATTTAAACATTATATTGTTCAAATCAACTATATTTGAAGTTTCAAGGGAGGTAAACACTTTATTGTTAAATAGAAACAAAATATTATCAATCGTGAAAAAAGTTTTTTTAAAAACAACAAAAGTTTGTTTGTTGCCATTGCAGGGACCATAATATGTTTTTTTTAACCATTCTGCAACCATGTTTTTTCTCTACGTGTAGAAAAAATACACAATTCATGCATTACTTTTTTATTAAAGTTTGTTTCTATACTAAAAGATTTTTTAAGATTTAGCGGCCGAAATTGAATTTTGGTTGGGGTTTCGAATGGCAACTCAATCGTATTCATTCAGCGTTTTGGGAAGCTTGGTTGACTGAAATTATAAAAATAATTATAATTTTTTCAATATTCACCATCTTTCTCCTGTGTTTTAATGCTTAAAGTAATCACAAGTGACAAGCGGATGTAGGGTTATAGGGCATACCAAGAGTTTGTTCCCGGGAATCCAAAAAGTGCAAGAAATTTTTCAAAAAACCCTTTGTTTTAACTTAGTTCTTTAATTTAATTTTTTTAATAAAGTTAATTAAAAGTTTCATTTAATTACTGTATTTTCCACACCTCTATTTACTTATTGGTTTTCATTAAATCGCATTGAACATGAAAATTGCAATAATATTAAAAATAACAGGAAATTATAAAACTAATTTAATTTCCAATATACAGCATTTCATTTCAAATATTAATTATAATAAATAATCCAATTAAAACATCATATTTGTGTGGGAATAAAAGAAATAGTATTAATAATTATTTTACATGGTTACACATGAGACACACCAGTTTTTCTGTAAAAATCATATAATACAAGCTTATTGATGATTATTTAATTAATAAATAATATTTATTTCTCAATACTCATTTAACTGTTCTTTTCAGAACCCACTACTAAATAAATTCTATGAGCTTTTATTCCTACTCAAGCGTTTAATTAATTTTTTGTCATTTTAATTCAAGTCAAAAAGAATCTTTTTTTCCATCAATTAACCTCTAATCAATTAAGTACACATTCTAGTACAAGTAGCATTTTCTTGGTTTAGTTTTTGTAAAAGCTAAAAGTATCTGTATCTAGTAGACAAAATTACAAACTAATAGATTAAATTGTTTATATATGCATAGCAGTGGTTCCTTTTAATATTTTTTGCTTTTTCGGTTTGCTAATTTATTCTTTATTGAAACAAGTTAAATTGAACACATGCCTAATTGAACTTTAATGGCCTTATATTGTATAGAGATGTTTGTGTTTGCAGAAATTTAATTGAATGGAAACAATAGGGAATAAGATGAAGTTAATATTGATTTAATTTAAAGGTAAACGCTTATTTATAGAATTCTAAAGAATTATTTTTTTTGCTGAAAACCCAGCTGGGACTTGGGAAATTGGTTTGAGACTAGGTAAATAAATAGATTATAAATACCCTGAAGGCATAACTTTTTATATTAAAATAAAAAAAGTTTATATACGTTTTCTCAATGTATCGACAAACAGCCTCAACAGAAATTTATTAGCCTGATAAGCTCTTCCTTTACTCAACACTTAAAATATATGTAAAAGTTGGGAGTCAGCTGATTAAATTCAACTTTAAGACAAATAAATAATTGGCTAAGGGCGGGTTCTCTTTGCGTCAGAAGACATTGAGAAACCCAAATTTCTTTAATTTTGTTTTTTTTCGTTGGAGAAAAATATTATCGCCTAAGGAGAAAACCGAGATAAGTTTTTGAAAATTTTAAGTACATTTTTTTACATTGAGTTTGACGTCTTACTTTTGAGAGAGAGAAATTCTTTTGTTCGGCAAGTTTATTTTGTTTAGCACAAAATAACCTGAGTTGCCACTCTTTTTTAATTTATACATCAAAGTTGAAACTATTGTTTTTTTTTTGCTGAATAATTAAATAAAAAAAGTAATATAATTAAAAATAATAAAATCACTTTCCTTTTTCCGCCCATTTTTTCTAACACCCTTTTATAAAGCAATTTAAAATAAACGGTTTGCTAGTTGTACTGCCATTTTGTATAATTGTTTACATCGTTAAACTATATGGTAGCTTTGTTTTTCCGGACAAATTTTTCGAAATCGGTGAACCGTTCTGCACTCTCAGTAAAAAAATTAGCAAAAAATGGTTTTTGAAAACTTTTTAACACCCACAATTTTCACCCGATTTAAGAACGGGGGTTTTTGTGTTTGATATGTTTATTATCGTTTGTGATAATTCTTTTCGCAAAATTTTAGAGTAGTTGTTGATTTTTTCCTCGGTTTTTAGGATCCAGTTATGTTCTTTCATAAGATTCTAGTTAGCAGGGGCGATTGCACTTGACTTAGATTTTACCAAGATCTGTCAGATGGCGAATACTAACCAAAACAGTGGACGCATAATAACTTTCTTCAAGAAAAATATTTTTTTAGAACCCGCACGTACAAAAAAAAATATGGTTGGAGGTAACCATATTCTAAGAGCAGCAATGTTTATGTTTGCAGGTTACCATATTATGTTTGAATATGACCATAGTGTGGTTAAAATCAACAAAAAAAATTTCCCGAAATCAACCATAATATGGTAAAAATTAACCATATTTTGGTCTAAACTAACCATATTATGTTCAAAATCAACCATAATATGCCGCGATCATAATATATTTAAGGTAAACATAATATGTTTAAGTGTATATTTGTTTTTAGCTTTATTTTATTAAAACATTATACAGTGCACTCGGGAAAACGTCAACACTCGTTTACGTCAACATCCCAAAACGTCAACCCTTTTTTTTTTACATTGCCTACTCTAAAACGTCAACCCAACCATAAAGCTTTAAAACGTCAACTCTGAATAAAATAAAATTTCGAATTTAGCAGCAGTTAAAATACACACATTTGTACAGACACACATTTATTTTATGAAATCAATTTAGAAATTGGGGATCCACCTTGTAAGTAGAGCAAAAAAAATTACAACTGTATGTCTGTATTGTCTTTTTATTTATGTTCAGTTGCTTTTTTGTGCAGACAATAAAACCAAGCGAAGCCGTCGAAATATTTAACAGGGCTTTGGATTGGGCTCAATGCGAGAATGTTGAGCAAAATGACTTAAATGTATTAAGACGTTTAAGAGAGAAGGCTCTCTTCCAAGTGTTGGATAGAAAAAAACAGCAGAAAAAAATAACAGATTTTTTTTAAATGCATATGTGTGCATGTAAAATTAAAAATATGATCTCATTTAAAATGTATTCTTTTAGTTCCAGTTGTCTTCTATGGTTTTAGTCAAGTTGAATGCCTTTTTTATTTCCTTTTTGAGTTTGTTTATGTTTGGATTTAGTTTATAATTAATAAAAGCGTTTAAAAGCACATTATCGATATGTTTTTTATATAAAAATTTTACATTCGTAAACGTCAACAATTTGTTAAACGTCAACACCCGCGGTTTTAATTAGTTGACGTTTTCCAGAGTGCACTGTATTGTTAAATTCAACCATATTTTAAGTACAAGGGAGGTAAACACTTTATTGTTAAATAGAAACAAATTATTATCAATCTTGAAAAAAGTTCTGTTAAAAACAACAAAAGTTTGTTTGTTGCAATTGCAGGGACCATAATATGTTTTTTTAACCATACTTCAACCATTTTTTTCTTGCGTGGATATAAAAAAAGCTTCGTTTTCGAAGTTTCGCACAACTATTCTCAACTCGAGGTTAAGTTAGTCTTATAACAGTATTAATCTTACTTTCATCCTCTATCACGTTTTTGAAAGAAAGTCAATATAGCAGTTTAAAACAAATGTCAAAAATTTACATCAAATTATTGTTCGTAACGTGAAAAAGAAGAAGAAAAGGCGAGAATTTTGTATTTTGTTAAAAATATTATATTTTAATACACAAATAAAACCGAAAAAGAATCAAAAAATATTACATTTTAATAAATAAATAAAATCGAAAAATCTTACGAGGTGAAATATTTAATAAAACTTGTTGATGAAAGCAAGAACATTAAATAAATAAAAAAATTATTTTTATTTGCCGCCACTTTAGGCGTTTGAGCTGAGGAACAATATTAAATAACCGACTACCCAAAAACGAATTTCAAAAATTACTTCTGATTTGTTCGCTGATCTTTAAGTCAAAAACTTGCTTTAAATGGGCCAAATTCAACTATTTTGCCACAATAATTTTTAAAGAAAAATTATATTTTTTTAAAGCAGTGGCGGACAACATATATTACAAAACATAATTACGATTGTTTGCGCATAGCAACAGAATATATTTTCGGTGAGAAAATTAAAAACAAAGCCAGAACAAGACGAAGATAATTTTTAATTTTTTGCAATTTTATTTTAAAGCAATGTGAGAAAGAGCAAGCAGAGTGCAATTTTATAATACATTATTTGTAAATTCAACAAATTAAAGGTCATATTCATAAAAAATAAAACAAGTTAATAACAGGTTTATTAAACGAAATTCCTATGGAAATGGAAATCCATTTAATAAACCTCTTATAAATCAATAATATTTTTTATGAATATGGGGGTAAATCTGTAAAGTCATACTAAAAATTATTTATTTTCCTTTTTGTATTTAAGAGTTCGATGACTTTTTGACATTTTTGCTTGCGTGAACAATCATGCCTGTTACATTTTATAGAACAAAGGTGTAGAAATGTTTATCGCCAATTAACACGATAATAGTATTTAAAAAAATGATCCAATTATCTCATGCGTGGATAAAGTCCAACAAACCCAGGGACAATGCCCCAAAAAAAGGGATTAACAGTGCGAAAACGCACCAACATCATTTCACAAACATTTTTGCGTAAATCAAAGTCACTTGCTTTCAGTTCTTGAACGATTTGAATTTTAAAAGGATGGAACTTTAAATACTTTTTTAAAATTGAGGCTGGTCTTTTCCGTATTGAAAGTCGCGGATTTTCACGTAATCTGCTTTCAACCAGTTCAATGTTTTCGGGAGTCTTGAAAATCGACTGGGCCCTAGCCGTGGGACATTCATAGCCGAAGCAGTTGCGCGGAATCTCTGCACCCACGAACGAATTAAATTTACACTCGGTCCATCACGTATTCGCCGAATACCGAATTTCGAACAAAATTGTCGACGAGCAATTACGTAAGAATCATTACTCTTAAAAATGTTTCCACAGCAAACGAGCGATGATCACTCGACCACTGCGACATCGTGACTGACAAATCCGTGCAATCGATAATCCCAACGGCATATTTAAAAATATTAATTTACCACCAGACACCCTGTATTTATATGCACAAAAAATCAGAAACTTAAAAAATATGCATAAACTTTTCTTCAAACCAAAAGCTTTAACAACTTACCCTGGCAATCAAATAGTAATCGGATGAAAACTAAAAATAATGTTATTCGATTGTATTATATCTCAAAATTTATCTTAATTAATAAAAACCTTAATAAATTAAAAACGATTTCATTCCTTTAAGTTCATACTTGAACTAAGTATTCTTTCTAAAAATTTACTAAAACACTGTTTTATTATTTGTTTGAATATTCTCAGATTTTTGTTTATATACTGGTTTTTATTTTTACGTGCCTTTTTCGTTATTCAAAAGTTTATTCAACTTTAACAAAAGTTTATATTTAATTTTGAGACATTAAGGCACCCCATTATGCATCGTGTATTGGCTAAAATAAGTTTTGTTGCTTTATTAACATTTAAACATGTATCATTATTGCAACAAAACCACAGCAACGGCAAAACAATAACAACAAGCATTATGGTGGTTTGCTCCTCAAGTCTAGATAACGTCAAAATATAAACTTTACATTATAAATATCAGCAAAGCAACAAGTACATGTAAATGTGTATATCCATAGATAAATTTGGCAACACAGGGTTTTTAAAAAGGATGTGTTAAAAAATAAGGCAATGAATACATACATATAAATCGTAAGCATCGCTTTGAAGTCTAAAACATGCCAAAATTTTGATAAAAATATGGCTACGCACCCTAATTTGTATATTTAAATATTTAAGTCATACATTTTTAACATTAAGTTTGTCATTTTATGTCTATAGCACCAAAATATATTAAGCTAAGATACCATGCAGTAATTCCGGCTATTAAAGTAATTCTAAGTCGATTTAGCCATGTTCCTCTGTATATCTATCTCTCCCGGGGATTTCTAGGGATCATCTTAATGATATTTTACTTTTTGGTGTAACATCCTCAAGGGAAATCAGGTACAGCCAATACCTGGGATTAAATGCTGTTATGATAGATAGAACAATAATTAAACCGTGTTCCTTTTTTAGAAAAAGCTTAAGTACCTAAAACAGTGACGAATAATAATAATGTTGGGTGACCCGGTATGCCAGTTCTTAGTATCCGCTAGAGATTCTTAACTTTATCGGTCTGAAGGTCTAAGTGGCTTTTGCTCGGTTAGATCAGTTATAATATTATCTGTAAATGGAGCTCATAATTAGAAAAAAATAATAATACTGTCATGACATTTGGCAAACATTTGTTTTTTATGATAAGAAAATGTGTTGCAAGTTTTTATGAAGACCGCAAAAAAAATTTTTTGGTGGAGGGCATCCAAGTATCGGCCCAGCCGAATAACGTTTTTTACTTGTTTGCATTGAAAATAAATAAACAGTTAAGTTGTTCATTCAAGCACGTGATTCAATCTTTTGGCTTTGGTTAGTTTAAGTACGTGGGACTGTTATTGACTTCATTTTTTATATATTAACAAAAATGCTGGGGAGGCAATTTTGGAAAATCTTGTCTTTGGTTTAGTTGAAAAAAAATTTGCATTAATTTTTTTTTTCTTGTAAATTTTTCATTAAAAAATCAATAAACAAGTTATAAATCTAAAAAAAAAACAGTTTTAGATTTTAATTAAAAAAAAGGAGGAAATAATTATATTCGACCACCTAGAAGTGCGATTAAGTAACATAATTGTTATTCTGGAGGTTTTCTAATAAAAATTAATTACAATTTTCTGCATTAATAAATTAAACGATGGCAGATGAAGAATGATTTTGTAGAAATTCAAATAAACTAATTTTAGTATTGTTTTTTCTTCTTGCAACAGTGTAGCAATCGAAATATTTTCTATTTGATGGACGAAGTGCAGTAGGGCAGACATTGGCTTTCAAAAAATAAAGTGGGCATTTTGGGAAACCGGTCCAAAATTGAATACAAAGTGTAAGAACCCTTTCACACTCGGCAAGTAACTTGCCGACAACAACAAAGTCTGTACAAAATTTTTTTTTCCTTACCCCGACCTTACCGCTGACATCTACAAAGCAAGAGTTGCGCAAGAGACTCTGAAGCAAGATTAGCCTTAACAAAAGTTTTAGTATGGGCTTAGACTTGACACCGGCACTATTTGTTAACGAATTTATTTTTACATATTTTTTAACCATATTATTGTCACCGGCTAACACGTTATAGTTAAATTAGTCCTCCATCAAGAAGCCGCAACCATATTATGGTTGCCTCCAAACATGTTATGGTTAATAATAACAAATATATGTTTAACACTTATCATAGCAAGATTGTTTCAAACCATAGCAAGTTGCTCTAGAAAGGAGGAAAATACTTTTGTTAATTCAAAAACAAATTATTGTTCTATTTAACGATAGCATGTTAAGAGGCGACCATAATAAGGCTGTGGTTTCGTAATGGAGGACTTATTTAACCATAATGTGGTTGGCGCTGACAATAATATGGTTAAATTAAACATTACATGTTTGAAAATTGCTGTTAAAAAAAGATTTGTTAGAAGGGGCCATATTGTAAAATATTAAAGTTTTAACTCTGCGTGTAAAATTTTTCTTATACATACATGCTATTACATATATGATAAGGAGTGGTTTTCACGCGAACTGTCGTACTGCGATAACTTTTGACATTTATGATCACGATACTCTGGCAAATCATCATGAAGAGCTTTAGGCTTCGTGATTTTTGTGGCGCATCACAGTGTGACTTTTTGCATAATAAATATCTGCGGTTCTGGTGCAGATATCGAAATTTAATTAGGTATGTATAATGTTTGTGTAGGAAAAATGGGCTTGGTACGCCTACTTATATTAGCAGCCCCCATACATACATATGTATTTCGATGCGCTTAAACCGAATCTGAGCTCCGTTTGCCTCGCACGACCACAAAAAAATAATTACATAAAAACTTCTTTCTTCTCAAAGAGAATGCCATTTCTTTTCCCCTCTTTCCTAAAAACTCAAGACTTGACGAGACAAACTTGACCTGTGTGAACCGGCACATACTACAAAATTTTTCCCCAACAGCAGGTTTCGTATTTCAAAAAATGTTTATATTTTGACAAGAACATAGAAAAATAGGAATTTTTAATGCAAATATAAAAAAATATAAATTACCTTTTTATATTATATATTTTAATATCCTTACCTGAAAGAAGAAAATAAAAAATAATAACTATTAATTTAGGGTTTACAAACAAAATGCATGTATGTAATGTGATATTGATAATTAAAATTTTCATTATCACCCAGTAAAAACTTCGCCTACAAAATAATGTGTTAGCTAATCAGAAAAACATAATAGCACTACTTACAATTCTACTGAAAGAACCAATGAATTTTACTTGGGATGTCCCAAAATTAACGTATTCTAAAGTAAGTCATTATTTGTTTACCTTAATACATCCAAAAATAAGTAGTTAAAAAAGTTGTTATAGAAGCAGTTATAGAAGACAGCAACTAAATAAGCAATGTGAGAAAGAGCAAGCAGAGTGCAATTTTATAATACATTATTTGTAAATTCAACAAATTAAAGGTCATATTCATAAAAAATAAAACAAGTTAATAACAGGTTTATTAAACGAAATTCCTATGGAAATGGAAATCCATTTAATAAACCTCTTATAAATCAATAATATTTTTTATGAATATGGGGGTAAATCTGTAAAGTCATACTAAAAATTATTTATTTTCCTTTTTGTATTTAAGAGTTCGATGACTTTTTGACATTTTTGCTTGCGTGAACAATCATGCCTGTTACATTTTATAGAACAAAGGTGTAGAAATGTTTATCGCCAATTAACACGATAATAGTATTTAAAAAAATGATCCAATTATCTCATGCGTGGATAAAGTCCAACAAACCCAGGGACAATGCCCCAAAAAAAGGGATTAACAGTGCGAAAACGCACCAACATCATTTCACAAACATTTTTGCGTAAATCAAAGTCACTTGCTTTCAGTTCTTGAACGATTTGAATTTTAAAAGGATGGAACTTTAAATACTTTTTTAAAATTGAGGCTGGTCTTTTCCGTATTGAAAGTCGCGGATTTTCACGTAATCTGCTTTCAACCAGTTCAATGTTTTCGGGAGTCTTGAAAATCGACTGGGCCCTAGCCGTGGGACATTCATAGCCGAAGCAGTTGCGCGGAATCTCTGCACCCACGAACGAATTAAATTTACACTCGGTCCATCACGTATTCGCCGAATACCGAATTTCGAACAAAATTGTCGACGAGCAATTACGTAAGAATCATTACTCTTAAAAATGTTTCCACAGCAAACGAGCGATGATCACTCGACCACTGCGACATCGTGACTGACAAATCCGTGCAATCGATAATCCCAACGGCATATTTAAAAATATTAATTTACCACCAGACACCCTGTATTTATATGCACAAAAAATCAGAAACTTAAAAAATATGCATAAACTTTTCTTCAAACCAAAAGCTTTAACAACTTACCCTGGCAATCAAATAGTAATCGGATGAAAACTAAAAATAATGTTATTCGATTGTATTATATCTCAAAATTTATCTTAATTAATAAAAACATTAATAAATTAAAAACGATTTCATTCCTTTAAGTTCATACTTGAACTAAGTATTCTTTCTAAAAATTTACTAAAACACTGTTTTATTATTTGTTTGAATATTCTCAGATTTTTGTTTATATACTGGTTTTTATTTTTACGTGCCTTTTTCGTTATTCAAAAGTTTATTCAACTTTAACAAAAGTTTATATTTAATTTTGAGACATTAAGGCACCCCATTATGCATCGTGTATTGGCTAAAATAAGTTTTGTTGCTTTATTAACATTTAAACATGTATCATTATTGCAACAAAACCACAGCAACGGCAAAACAATAACAACAAGCATTATGGTGGTTTGCTCCTCAAGTCTAGATAACGTCAAAATATAAACTTTACATTATAAATATCAGCAAAGCAACAAGTACATGTAAATGTGTATATCCATAGATAAATTTGGCAACACAGGGTTTTTAAAAAGGATGTGTTAAAAAATAAGGCAATGAATACATACATATAAATCGTAAGCATCGCTTTGAAGTCTAAAACATGCCAAAATTTTGATAAAAATATGGCTACGCACCCTAATTTGTATATTTAAATATTTAAGTCATACATTTTTAACATTAAGTTTGTCATTTTATGTCTATAGCACCAAAATATATTAAGCTAAGATACCATGCAGTAATTCCGGCTATTAAAGTAATTCTAAGTCGATTTAGCCATGTTCCTCTGTATATCTATCTCTCCCGGGGATTTCTAGGGATCATCTTAATGATATTTTACTTTTTGGTGTAACATCCTCAAGGGAAATCAGGTACAGCCAATACCTGGGATTAAATGCTGTTATGATAGATAGAACAATAATTAAACCGTGTTCCTTTTTTAGAAAAAGCTTAAGTACCTAAAACAGTGACGAATAATAATAATGTTGGGTGACCCGGTATGCCAGTTCTTAGTATCCGCTAGAGATTCTTAACTTTATCGGTCTGAAGGTCTAAGTGGCTTTTGCTCGGTTAGATCAGTTATAATATTATCTGTAAATGGAGCTCATAATTAGAAAAAAATAATAATACTGTCATGACATTTGGCAAACATTTGTTTTTTATGATAAGAAAATGTGTTGCAAGTTTTTATGAAGACCGCAAAAAAAATTTTTTGGTGGAGGGCATCCAAGTATCGGCCCAGCCGAATAACGTTTTTTACTTGTTTGCATTGAAAATAAATAAACAGTTAAGTTGTTCATTCAAGCACGTGATTCAATCTTTTGGCTTTGGTTAGTTTAAGTACGTGGGACTGTTATTGACTTCATTTTTTATATATTAACAAAAATGCTGGGGAGGCAATTTTGGAAAATCTTGTCTTTGGTTTAGTTGAAAAAAAATTTGCATTAATTTTTTTTTTTCTTGTAAATTTTTCATTAAAAAATCAATAAACAAGTTATAAATCTAAAAAAAAAACAGTTTTAGATTTTAATTAAAAAAAAGGAGGAAATAATTATATTCGACCACCTAGAAGTGCGATTAAGTAACATAATTGTTATTCTGGAGGTTTTCTAATAAAAATTAATTACAATTTTCTGCATTAATAAATTAAACGATGGCAGATGAAGAATGATTTTGTAGAAATTCAAATAAACTAATTTTAGTATTGTTTTTTCTTCTTGCAACAGTGTAGCAATCGAAATATTTTCTATTTGATGGACGAAGTGCAGTAGGGCAGACATTGGCTTTCAAAAAATAAAGTGGGCATTTTGGGAAACCGGTCCAAAATTGAATACAAAGTGTAAGAACCCTTTCACACTCGGCAAGTAACTTGCCGACAACAACAAAGTCTGTACAAAATTTTTTTTTCCTTACCCCGACCTTACCGCTGACATCTACAAAGCAAGAGTTGCGCAAGAGACTCTGAAGCAAGATTAGCCTTAACAAAAGTTTTAGTATGGGCTTAGACTTGACACCGGCACTATTTGTTAACGAATTTGTTTTTACATATTTTTTAACCATATTATTGTCACCGGCCAACACGTTATAGTTAAATTAGTCCTCCATCAAGAAGCCGCAACAATATTATGGTTGCCTCCAAACATGTTATGGTTAATAATAACAAATATATGTTTAACACTTATCATAGCAAGATTGTTTCAAACCATAGCAAGTTGCTCTAGAAAGGAGGAAAATACTTTTGTTAATTCAAAAACAAATTATTGTTCTATTTAACGATAGCATGTTAAGAGGCGACCATAATAAGGCTGTGGTTTCGTAATGGAGGACTTATTTAACCATAATGTGGTTGGCGCTGACAATAATATGGTTAAATTAAACATTACATGTTTGAAAATTGCTGTTAAAAAAAGATTTGTTAGAAGGGGCCATATTGTAAAATATTAAAGTTTTAACTCTGCGTGTAAAATTTTTCTTATACATACATGCTATTACATATATGATAAGGAGTGGTTTTCACGCGAACTGTCGTACTGCGATAACTTTTGACATTTATGATCACGATACTCTGGCAAATCATCATGAAGAGCTTTAGGCTTCGTGATTTTTGTGGCGCATCACAGTGTGACTTTTTGCATAATAAATATCTGCGGTTCTGGTGCAGATATCGAAATTTAATTAGGTATGTATAATGTTTGTGTAGGAAAAATGGGCTTGGTACGCCTACTTATATTAGCAGCCCCCATACATACATATGTATTTCGATGCGCTTAAACCGAATCTGAGCTCCGTTTGCCTCGCACGACCACAAAAAAATAATTACATAAAAACTTCTTTCTTCTCAAAGAGAATGCCATTTCTTTTCCCCTCTTTCCTAAAAACTCAAGACTTGACGAGACAAACTTGACCTGTGTGAACCGGCACATACTACAAAATTTTTCCCCAACAGCAGGTTTCGTATTTCAAAAAATGTTTATATTTTGACAAGAACATAGAAAAATAGGAATTTTTAATGCAAATATAAAAAAATATAAATTACCTTTTTATATTATATATTTTAATATCCTTACCTGAAAGAAGAAAATAAAAAATAATAACTATTAATTTAGGGTTTACAAACAAAATGCATGTATGTAATGTGATATTGATAATTAAAATTTTCATTATCACCCAGTAAAAACTTCGCCTACAAAATAATGTGTTAGCTAATCAGAAAAACATAATAGCACTACTTACAATTCTACTGAAAGAACCAATGAATTTTACTTGGGATGTCCCAAAATTAACGTATTCTAAAGTAAGTCATTATTTGTTTACCTTAATACATCCAAAAATAAGTAGTTAAAAAAGTTGTTATAGAAGCAGTTATAGAAGACAGCAACTAAATAATGAGTGAAAGAAGCTATTGATTTTGAAAAAGTAAGCGAATTTTTTACTGGGAAGTTATATTTTTGAGTGAAAAATCGAAAAAAAGTAATTCTAAAAATATTACTATTGAGCAGTAGTTGAGTTCACAGGTCCAAAGTATGTTTTAAATTCGTATTATATGAGAGCTTGTTATCGCAAGTTCCTTTCGAAGATTTTTTTTTGTTCAATTTAAAAACTAAATCAGTCTAAAATAAACTATCACATTCCAAAGTTCGATATTACTGCCTTTTCAACAAATTGTAAACGTTTGTATAGAATTTTATATGGAAAATTATTTTAAAACTGAGTGTTGTTCGTAGCAATTTTGGTGGGAAATTGGGTGGGGAAGGCAGTGAACAGATTCGGAAGTTAAATCGTAGTTAATTCGTAGCAATTTTGGTGGGAAATTGGGTGGGGAAGGTAGTAAACAGATTCGGAAGTTAATTCGTGCTGCGTAAGTCGTTCGAAACGATGACAGATATCGTTAGCTAAAATGCAAAAAGGTGTAACTACCAAAAAATTTAAAATCTAGTTTTGATTGATTATGTATTATGAATGCCTTGACAACATTTTCCAGTAAAAAATTTCAAATTTTTGAAGCACTTAAGAGAAAAAGCGCATAACCGGGAGCTTCAATAAGACAGCTCTTATAAAGCAGGGAATGATAAAGAATGAAATATACAAAAAGCTACTATTTTAGTGCTGACAACGAAGCAGGTTTTAAAGCGAAAAAAATTAAAATAAATTATAGTTTACGAAAATGATTGAAAAAAGGCATTTTAAGCAGTATAAGAAACACATTAATGAATATGTTGATATAGTTAGCCATTAAAAAAACACTTTAGGAGTGCTTTGTTTGCATGTTAAAAGAAGTCTTTACCCTTTCATTAACAAACTTATTAACAAAATAATATGGACGAGGACTAAGGACCATTCGCCCAGAGAAAAAGTATTTTTAGATATGGTCACCTCCAACAAAACTATTTTTAAGCATATTTTGTTTCATTTAACCATATAATTGTCACCGGCAACCATATTATGGTTGAATTAGTCCTCCATCAGGAAGCCACAACCATATTATAGTTGCCTCCGAACATGTTTTGGTTAAAAATTGTATTGTTAATTTTAAAACTAATTATTGACATATTTAACAATTACATGTTTAGAGGCAACCATAATATGGTTGTGGCTTCTTGATGGAGGACTAATTCAACCATAATATGGTTGTAGGTGACAATAATATGGTTACAATAAACATAATATGTTTACAATTTTCTTTAAAAATAGTTTTGTTGAAGGTGACCATATTTAAACATGTTTTTTCTCTGCGTGTCGGGCCTCAACAAATTTGTATTGAGTTATAAAATCATAATACACAACACAAATTGTTCGAACTTATGCTTAAATTGGTGGAGAATTTTTTCTGTGTGGTCCATGTAACTCGCAGCCGCGGACATATGCCGGAAATCATATTAAAAAACAAATGCCATGAAATTATATACCAGATTATAATTTCAACCATATTTCTCTCCTGTATTACCATTTATGTAAGTTCTCATTTAGCTAAAATACAACACATACATACACAATTTATATACATATATAACTAGTGATTAAAATTACGGCATTTGAACCATGTTTATTTGGGTTGTTTGATCGAAACACACTTTATATTTTCGGTAAATTGATAATATCTTTTACGGTGTATTTCTTATTTATTTATATGACTATCTATTTAAACAAATGTTTTGGATTCTTCCTTACAAAAATATGACAATTTAAAATGAAGTAACCTTTTAAATGTTAGTTAGCACCCCATAAAAACTTTAAATTTAAGTTTTAAAAAAATTACTTTTATTATCCAAAACTGTCATTCAAATTGCGATAGAAACTTTAAAAGTGTAACTCTGGTAGAAAAAATTTACAAACAAACTTTGTTTCATAATTTGTTGTTTATCAAAGAGAGACACACATATCAATTTATTTGAAACATGTAGCAAAAAAACTACAAGTATTCAAAAGGAAGATCATACTTATAAATAAAAATTAAATAATAGATTACTTGTCAAAAAATAAACGAAAGAAGAAAAACTCCAAAGTAGAAATAAAAAACAACATATAAAAATATAATAATTTATAAAAGTCACATACACTCTCCTACAAAGATATTTTA
The DNA here is from genome assembly GCA_949318255.1 of Pollenia labialis. Lineage (NCBI taxonomy): Eukaryota > Metazoa > Arthropoda > Insecta > Diptera > Polleniidae > Pollenia > Pollenia labialis. Next base: position 118,126,486 of record OX439142.1, read on the forward strand.
TAAGGAATGTATCTGTTTAAAAGAAATTGTTTCAAACGATACTTTAACTTTTATTTAATACATGTCAATAACGAATAAAAAACGAGAAAAGAAATTGAAGTGGGAATAACAGGTACTGCTTCACAATGTCTGCAGAGGAATTGTAACAATTTAAATGGATTTTTAATGGTTTTACTGGAAATGAAACATTTAGAGGAGAAAAGAAAGTGGAAAAAGTTTTAAGTATAAAATTAAAATGTCATTAGGTTTTTTTCTGTTTCTGTTTTTTTCTTTTTCTTTATAACACAATCCTTTAGTTGGCTGTTATAATTTATTTCAAAATTGTGTGTCACAAAAACTTCCTTTGCAAGAAGAAGAAAGACAGAGTAAAAAAAACATGTGGTACAATTCTGAATATATTTTCCTGCCATTTCCCTTAAAAACCATTTAAAATTCATAAATAATTTAAAACCTTCACAAATTAAAAATGAATTTACTAGAAATTTGCTTAAACTTGTCTTGTTAAATGCTTGTCTTGTTAGCTGCTTTATGTTTTTTGTCATGAATATTGTAGTGGAATTAAAAGTGCATTCCCCAATTATATTAAAAAAAAAAAAAAAATATATTCAATATTTCAATAATTTTTTTCGACTTAAATTAGCACATACAAAGCGTCCAACTGCAGCACGTGCTTAACCCACACAATAACAATTTTGAAATACATTTTTATTTTTATACTCTCTCTCTCTATTTATCCCAGATCAAAACACACACAGGCAGTTATTAATAAATTTCCGACAAACTATCAAAAACAACTGCAACTACAACTTATCGACGTAATAATCGTTCAATAAATTCCATGATAATGACGTCGCACTACAACTAATGATGCACGTCTGTATGTCTGTCTGTCTTTTCATATTTTTCATATTTCTTTTGAAAACTATTTTTATTAAATAAATGTATAAAAATGCTTTTTTTTTAGTTTGCCGTAAATTTAAAATAATACTGTGCAACGGAATAACTTGCCAATAATTATTTTTTCGATCAAATCGATACGTGTGTGAAGGTAAATGTGAAAAATTAAATTCATTTTTTAAAAATATCGCATGCTATTAAAAATATATTATCGCATGCGATAAGAAAATATTATAAATAAAATACGGCTAGTTACACGAAATTTTAAAGTTTTTATAAAAAATCATTCATTTTAATGAAAACAATGAAACACAATGAAGATATTGACATTAGCGCTAGTTATAGAAGAAGCTTTACTGTTTTTTGTAAAATGTTTTGTGCAATTTAATTTTATTTAAAATCTGATGCTTTTAATGTAAAATAATATATAATTTTTGTAAGTTGTGTTTGCTTGTTGTGAAAAATATTTTGTATTAATATTGTCCTTTTATTATTTTAATTCGACGACCCTTTAAAAAGTCAACAAAAAAGTGACGAAACGTCGGGTGAAATGTAATAAATTTGTTTTTATTTACATTTACTTCATTAGGTCTTATTAGCTTAAAAAAAAAATAACTGATTATTCATTTTTATTTAACATTTAAAACTAATTTGATATTTTAGAAGTCTTTTTATATTATAATTTATGATTTTTTAAAAAATAACATTTTGAGTGAAATTCTAACGAAAGTGCTCTGTGAGGGATATGGCCACTGTGTCCAAATCCTTCGATCTCAGGGAATCAAACTTATTGAAAATAATCTATTTTCGCTAATCGTATTGTAACTGATTTTCTTTCCAACAGGTTTGGCAATTTTTCTTTGGTGTTCGACTGTTTTATTTAAAAATGTTGCAATGAAATTATTGCGGCATTTTGTTGAACATAACAAATATGATTGTAAATACTGTAGGTTTGATCATTATAGATTATGGTTGCCTTGTCCATAGTCTTTATTTTGTATTATGTTTGATTCCCTGAGATGGAAGGATTTGGACACAGTGGCCATATCCCTCAAGGAACTCATTCATAAGAATTTCAGTATGTCATATTATTTCAAAAAATCATAACTTTTAATATAAAAAGACTAATAAAATATCAAATTAGTTTTTAATATACATAAAAAAAAATTATTGATTTTTCATAAAAACTGTAAAATTTCGTGTAAATATTCGTATGTTCTATCTAATACACTCACAATATTCTGTACGTAAATTTAACTGAAATTGTAATATAAAATAAATGAAAGTTCAATTAAAAACCGGTCTACCTATTATTCATTTATTTTTAGCAAAAAGTTCATTTAATTTCTACTGTCAAAAATTCAACACCACATTCCGTTAAATCAAATAAATATTCAGTTATTTTGTAAAATTTTACTGTCAAAAATTCAACACCATATTCAGTAAAAACGATTAAATATTCAGTTATTTATTAAAATTTTACTGTCAATTTTTTACTGTCAAATTGACCCCATATTCAGTAAAAACAATTAAATATTCAGTTATTTTATTAAATTTTCGTTTACTCCACAAAAGAGCCGAATTTCTAAAAAATTCCAGACAGACACCTGTCCGCTTGTTTTTCTTATAAGCGAGAGAGGGAGAATATTTTTATTTACTTACCCAGTTACACACGTTTGTTTTACTTTTGTTGTACTGACCACGTTGTTTACAGAAGAACTCTCAATTATAAGACACCAGCAGCATGACCGATATGGCTTGGCAATTATTTTACTTTTAAAATTTGATGTAGGTATTTAACTAAATTATTTTAACAAATAGAAAATGGGTATTGCTTACACAAAACAAGCAATTCATTTTTTATAGATAAGTAAAAATTAATTTTTGGTAGTAAAATTATATAAAATAACTGAATATTTAATTGTTTTTACTGAATATGGTGTTGAATTTTTGACAGTAAAATTTTATAAAATAACTGCATATTTATTTGTTTTTACGGAATATGTAGTTAATTTTTTGACAATTAATTTATAACAGATAACTGAATATTGATTTGTTTTTACGGAATTCGCGGTTGAATTTTTGACAGTAAAAATTAAATGAACTTTTCGTTGCTTTAAATTACATTTTCATTTAATTTTACATAAAGAAGAATTTAACTTAATCAACGGACAAAATTAACTGCAACTGAAAATCCGTATTAATATGCACTTAGTTTTTTGAATAACTGTTAGAATCAGTTAAAAATAAATTTGCTTGGAATTTTAAATGTTTATTTATTTAAAAATGACTGAACGGAATATTTCTTAAATAAACTACAGTTCGTTACTGTAATAATATTGTGAGTGTATGCATGCGATATTTTTTAATATATTGTTTATCGCATGCGATATGTTTTAAAAATTAATTTAAGTTTTCATATTTTTCTTCACACATGTCAACTCGATTAGGCCTTTTTTGTAAAAAAAAAATTAAAAAATCATAAATTTTTCACCTACATTTTTATAATTTCCTTATTTTTGTGCAACTCTTTTTTCTATTTAGAGCTTTTTGAATCCCAATGATGGGCTAGACAACTAAATAGGCATGCAAATTGTAAAACAACTAGGCCAAATCCTATCGTAGCCGGATTTTTAATTATTGGCCTGTGGGCGGAGAATTAAGAGGAAAAACAAAATTGCTAAATGAGGATCCCTGCATATTTGCTTTCTTCAATTTTGTATTACCTCGTTAATTTTAAAATTATAAAAAAAATGCATCAAATTATGGCCGTCTTATTAACACTTTAATATAAATTTAAAGAATACAACAACAACAACATCAAAAAGAAATCATTTCAATTTATATTGTTACGAAATTTCTTTCGTTAAGGGCCAAAGTTGAATAACATTTGAATCGATTATATTTTAATTTAACTCAATACTTTAAAGAAAAATATTCCTGTCACGTTTTTTAAGTCATATTAATGTTTTTAAGGTCAAAATATTATAAATAAAATTTACAGGTGCCCACCTATGAAGATATGTTTATATTTTTAAACAATTCAGAGATAAGATAAAAAATAATTTTTTGAACTACGTATAACAAAATTCTGAGATTTTAGATAATACATAATTAATTAGTTAAACAAAACTTAATTGACATCACATTTTATCTTCGGAATCAAAAATTCATTAACAAGGTTTTGTTTAAATGTGCTAAATTCCCAATTCATACTATTGATAAACAGAAATTTATTCTTGATGGGATAAAAACCTAATATTCGCATTAATTTGTCTTTTTTTAGGACCAATAGATTTTCTTATAAGTTTATGTACGATTTTTATTTTTTAGTTCCGTTTGAGTTATGAAGGATGCTTTGTAAAAAATAAAATTGAGGCATTGTGAAAGATCTTTCCTGATTTAAGTTCGATTTGATTTGCCATTGCTTTAAGAATATATTCAATAAAAATATACCAGTTACTAATATTCCGAGTACTCCGAATTGTAAGCGAAAGAGTAACACAGAGTTTTCTTTCGCTTACTCCATATTGTACAATGTACATTATACAGTACTACAAACAGAGATGAATAAGTGGTATAGAATTGAGTGTAACACACTTTCTCATTGTGCAAAGTACATTACGCAGGAGTGATGTTGCTTACCCTATAATGTATAAAGTGTGGTGGTGTGCTATTAAGTGAAAAAAAAGAAGAAAGACTTCATACAATTTATTCCAATTTTATATATTGCATTCAAATGTTTAGGTGTTATTATTACTAAATTTATATCACATATTATATAAATTAATTAATACCAAAAGAAGCAAGTAAGAAAGTATAGTCGGTCAAGCCCGACCATATGATGCCCAACACCACAGTATTTAAAAAATATTTTGTTTTGATTGCAAACGTTTATACAAAGTACATAGAATTGTATGAAAGACGGAAACTCACTCGTACTCTTTGTGTGTTGGTGGTAAGCAATGAAAAAGCGGCCATGCCTAAATAAAAGTAAACCTAAAACGCATTCAGAGTTCCGAGTACTCCATGCTCACAAAGTAAGTTACACACGTTCGTACTTCCTTTTGAAAGGAAAAGGCAAGGCAAAAAACAATCAGCTGTTTCTTCGAGCCACCATGTAAATCATCATACAAGTTTCTTTATTTTGGTTAAACATCTGATTTATGATATGTTTTTATATTAGGTAGAGCTACCATACTTTTATCTTAACTAATGGTGTTTTTTTTCTACAAAAAAATGTGACTTTTTTTAAAAAAAATTTAATTTGGTGTCTTTTTCTTAAAAATTTTGCTCCCGAAAAGGGTGGCTTGTTTTATTCTAAAAAACTCATGCTTTTCGGGAGCATTAATCTAGTGGCACTTAAAAACTTTAACTGTTTTTAAATGCAGCTTAAATTTAAATAAAAATTTACCAAATTAATATTTTAATATGAGATCAAAACTGTCATTTAAATTACATATAAAGACTTCCCAAGTCATCTGTATATTATTTGGAGTGCCAAAACGGTGGTTTGAAAAACATTGTTTTTGATTTTCACAAAGTTTGTGTTATTTTTTTAAGCACTTTATAAGGCAAGTTTTGTCATATTTTGATTACTCCTTTAGTTTTATGTTCATACATTTTTTAATAAAAATGGTCCAAATCTGATCAATATTATTTTAAGCCCAGTCTGATAGTGGAGTTCCAAAACTGTTTTATCGATTTTTTAAAATTTAAGATATCAAAAATTGAATCTGAGTTAAAAAAAATGTTTTTTTTTAAATTTGGAAAAATTAAAAAAATAGTAAATATGGAAGGGCCAGTACCAGAAGCTTAAAAGTTGTGGATGGATAAAAAGTTTAAAATTACACATTTTCAAAAACATCGAAGGATACAATCATTTTCAAAAAAAAAAAAAGATTTAAAATTTCAAACCTACAAATCGTAATTAGAAAAGCTGGGAATATTTGTTTTCTATTTCTCCGCAAACCACCCAAAAACGAATATCCCAACTTGCACCATTATTAGGAAAGCAAAAAATAAAAAGTAGAATCCTTCGAAGATGTTATCAAAAAAATGTCAAAATTCACAAGGCCCTTTTAAAGTGCACTAAAACATATAGAAAAATTGTGTAAATAAAAAAAAAATTTTTTTAAAACATCCGATTTGGCGTGAGATGCCCCATATGTTTTCCAGTGATTGTGATTTTGTCGAAAAAGCTTTAAATACATAAAAAGAACGCAATTGAGGAAATCTTTCAAATAATTCAATAAGAAAAAAATATTGTTAACGAAAAAGCTTTTGGTAAAAAAAAGGGAATTTCATAAAAATAATTTAATGTACTTTTTACGTTGGATTAAGTCTTTTTATAAAGAAGTTTAAGTAAAAAAAATTTTTGATTTTTAATTAAAAAAAGTTTAAGACATAAAAACAGATTGCTGAGAAAGTTTTTGCTAAAAAAAATAGACCAAAGGTGTTTTTTCCGTAAACTTTTTTAAAAAACCAAAGGTGGTTTTTAGAAATAACGGTTTTCATTGAAAAGCATTTTCCAAATGCTTTTTCATCGCAATACAATAATTTTTTTTTAAATAGTTTTACTTTGAATTAAAATCCATTTTTATTTTCTTATAAAAACCTGCAGGCAAGCTTTAAAGCTTTGCGGATCCTACTGTTATATGAATTGTTGAATAAAATTAAAAAAATAAATATATTACTGTGCATTGCACTTGCAAAATAACTTACACATAAAATTTAATATTTATTGTTATTTTTATAATCAGACAAACAGTTTTATAAAACAAAACAATTAAAACAACAACAGCAAAAAGAATCAACTGTTTAGTTATTTTTATACGTATTTAAATTTTTCTTTTTTATACATATTTTGTAAGAAAAAAAATTAAATAACTCATGAATATTAATAAATCCTTTTGACAACAGCCTCAAAACGAAAAAAAAAAATCAACTTTCGAATGCATTTTAATCACTGTTTGAAAATTGTATTGATTTTTTTACGGTATTTTATGTGTAAAACGTGTGTTTTAACAGGTACAATAACAAATTCATGTTTTAGTCTCTAGTTAGAGTTTTAATGTCTGTTGAGCCTGGCTGTCTGTTCGTCATGCTGCTCATTCTTCTTTTTGTATCTGTTATTTTGTAAAGTTATTGCGATATAAGAAGTAGGATTTTTATAACGTAAACAAGAATTGTTTTTTAAAAACCTTTGCAGGGGTTTAAAGAATGAAATTCTACTTAAAGCCCATAACTTAATAACTACTTAAAAAAAAGACGCAAAGTTCTTCAGAAAAATAAAAATCGCTTGTCTGTAAAAGTTTTTATTAGAGCATTAAAAGTTTATAATACAATTCCATTCTTAAAAATATCTTCAATTATTAATTCTATTAAATCTCTGTTTTCTTAAGTTTCGCTCTTATGAATGGTTTGTTTGAAAACTGGTTTCGCTACATAATCTTCTATACATTAACTGTAGGATTTCGCTTTTATTGCAGACCTTAAACAACACTATTGAGCTTCATAGGATATTTGCTTTTAATAGCGCTTGTTTTTTTTCTTATTTTTTATTTGCAAGAAAAATATTTTTCTACATATTTTTTTTATTATGTCGACTCTAAGGGATTTTGTAAAACATAAACATACAGGTAAATTTCAAACGATTTCTGCTTCCAATCTTCTACTTGAGTCATAAAGCAGCTGCCTTTGCGGCCCGGTTGTTGTAGCGTGTTAAGATTTGTTTTTGTAATTCTTCCTGTTTAAGAAATAAAAACACATAAAATTGTTTTTGTTTCGACATCTTCTATGTTCAACCATTTACTCTCACAGGATATTAAATTGCTTGTCGAGAGTTAATAAAAGAAAACAAACACATGCTCAATACAGAGATGGCAAAAGGTGTTTCGAAATTGTACAAACTTGCTTGTAAAATTGTACTATCTGAATATGTATTGGACCAAAATAATTTTTTTTAATAAGATTTAGTAAATAGAATCTGGGAATTTATTTCTCATGGTGATTAAAATTTATTATATAAATTTTTATATTATTCGAATGTGTATTCTAAGTCAAATTACAATCCTCAAAAACTTTTATACATACTTTAATAGTCTTTTAAGATTTCGTTTTAACCCTCCGATGAGTGAGAAGGTCCCTAGGGACCTTTTTGCTTTTTCAAACTGAAACTACTCCTACTTCGGCCACTACAACCCCCCCCCCCCCTCCCCAAAGTTACTCTGTATTCCAACAGTATTTTGTTGCGGATGTTTTGGAAAAAAAATCAAGCCGATCGGATCATTACTTAAGGAGTTATTGAGGTTTTAGTGAGAATAGTACGCGGACGTGTGAATAGGTCGGTATGGACCGTGTACTGAATTTCACTAATAAATGCATGTTTTTGGGCATCATTATAATTTTTTTATTGTTTCAACACATAACACTGCTTTACAAATTTTAAATTTGGAAAAATACCAAGAACGCCACATGCCTAGATAAGTTAATTGGGACCTCCTGAACACGAAAAACGCTGTAATTTTTTTTTTCTAAGTACCGTTTTTTAGATAACGGTACTTTTGTGTTTTTCGGTATATGGTCCCACTCAAACCCTTGTGGAGCCCAGCCGAGAAGTCCGATCGAGATAAATGGTACATCGTTGCAAAGGTAATTGAATACCTTTTTTGTCGATATGTCGGAAATTTCTATCTGATAAGAACTGGCTGAGTTATGGTACCTCAAAATTCAAAATTTGCCTATTTTTTACGTTTTTTTGAAAATTTTTCATTTTTATTTCGTTTTTTTTCTACGTTATAGTAAAGATCTGGAATGTTTTATTTTTTTACCTAATAGTTTATTTAATTACCAACATTTTAAGTGTAATTTGAAAAAAATCGGATAAAAAATAAAGTTTTTATTAAGGATTTTGTGGAACGACAATATTTTCATCTTCATTGCTCACACACTATATTCGGCGGAATTCAAAAAATTTAATTTAAAATGACGAGAGACTTGAACTATTGCATTTTTTTCGGATGGATCTTCGCGAATGAGGAACCAACAATAGTCCGCTATCATTTGTTCGTCCCACCAGCCTTTGTAACGTCTCTCGATTTCTTCCAATTCTTGGTGAAATCTTTCACCTTGTTCATCACTTTCGGAGCCCAAGTTCGTGGGGAAAATATCCAAATGACTGAATAAGAATTGTAATTTAGGTGTCATATTTGAACCTTAAGGTTTAAAAGAATAAATTTTAAAATGATAAAGGCCTTTTTGATATACATGTTTTCACTCAACACTTACCAATGGCATTAAATTTTTGCAGTAATGTATCGATCTTCTCTGCGTAATCAGGACTTCTGTAGTTTCCCAAAAAGTTGTGAACGATGTCCTGGAATGCTTCCCATGCCTGCAAATGAGCTGGACCTAAACACTCATTAAATGATTGGTCACCGTACAGAGCCCGAATTTGAGGTCCATCAAATATACCAGCTTCAATTTTGCTCGCTGTAGCTCTCGGAAATTTTTGTTTAAGGTAATTCATGGCAAGACTGTCTTTTGGCAACTTTTTTACAATATTTGTAAATAACCCAAGCTTTATATGTAATGGAGGAAGTATTATCTTCTCCAGAGGAATGAGTGGGTCATTTTTGATATTGTACTCTCCGTGCGTACGTCCACTTCGCTCGGGCCAAACTTTTCGGGTGTAGTGATTCTGACGGTCACGGCTGTCCCATAGACATAGAAAACAGGGAAACTTCGTATTGCCCCCTTGCAATCCAGATGGTATGGCAACTAATTTAAAATATGAGCAAACTTTCCATTGATGTTGGTCATAATGTATGAGATCGAGAAGTTCTTTCATTGCTTCATATGTTTCCTTTATGTATTTTCCATATCTGATTGGAATTGATGGTTTTGTATTCCCTTTATGAAGCAAGACTGCCTTCAAACTATCCTTGCCTCCATCCATAAAAAGACGCCATTCCTCTGGGTCATAATTTTGTTGGAGAGCATTGAAAAGACCACATATGTTGGCACAAAAACAAAAGTTTGCCGTTTTTGCGAAGAAAAGTGCAAGTTGTTTGCTGCGATCACGGTAATATGTAACACGTGTCTCAGGAGCACAATATCCCCACTCTTGTAATCGTGATGCAAGTAGTTCAGATTTCGATTTCGGCAAATACAAATCTCGGCACAAATTATTGAGCTCGGCCTGAGTAAGTAAATGGGGTTTCTTATTTGATTGCATTTCTGCTTCACTGCACTCATCTGATGAATCATTTTTTTTTTGTTCATTTTCGTATTTCTGTGGGGCACGCTACAATCAGCTGCGGTTTGGGGCACGATACTGAGTGCGGCACTGGTAGCGTCACCGAGCTAACAACTGGATAAACTGCTTCAATTCTACGTCCGATAGCCTTTTCCGTTAAACAGAAATAACAATCAGTTGTATGGTTGATCTGGGTTCTCCATTGCATTGGCTTTCCAAATGTGAAGAAACACTCTTGACCCATACCAATTTTATTTAAAATTTTTCGGCAGTTGTTACATGCACTATTCGGTGTCCACGGTTTGTCGAGAGACGCAGGTCGAAAACCGAAATACTTCTTATACGCTTCAGATAAATTTTTCGTATTCATTTTTCGCATCAAATGTTGTGATTTCTTTTTCACAAGAACACCACAAACATAACAAAATTCGTTGGGATCGATTGAACACATCTTATTTTTTGCACGAACAAAGCCAAACTGACATGTTTTTACAAAATGTGTTTTTTTATACACCTGTAAGAATTCTTTAAAAAATTTATTTGCATGGAAAATTGTTAAAAAAAAACTCATCTTTATGATGGTGTTTCGCGCGTTTTGTTACCTGTAAGACAGTAAAGGACCATAAAATTTTGGAAAAACCTTAATTGCTTAAAAATCCGATGCACAATAATAGATCTGCCTGTTTTTTAAAATTAAAATGTAAATCCGGGAACTTGCATTGACAACAAAAACAAATTTTATTTTTTTATTGTCGTTTCAATGTAAATTCCGCCGAATATAGTGTGTGAGCAATGAAGATGAAAATATTGTCGTTCCACAAAATCCTTAATAAAAACTTTATTTTTAATCCGATTTTTTTCAAATTACACTTGAAATGTTGGTAATTAAATAAACTACTAGGTAAAAAAATAAAACATTCCAGATCTTTACTATAACGTAGAAAAAAAACGAAATAAAAATGAAAAATTTTCAAAAAAACGTAAAAAATAGGCAAATTTTGAATTTTGAGGTACCATAACTCAGCCAGTTCTTATCAGATAGAAATTTCCGACATATTGACAAAAAAGGTATTCAATTACCTTTGCAACGATGTACCATTTATCTCGATCGGACTTCTCGGCTGGGCTCCACAAGGGTTTGAGTGGGACCATACACCGAAAAACACAAAAGTACCGTTATCTAAAAAACGGTACTTAGAAAAAAAAAATTACAGCGTTTTTCGTGTTCAGGAAGTCCCAATTAACTTATCTAGGCATGTGGCGTTCTTGGTATTTTTTGGCTGTAAACCAGTGTAATTTACTTGTTCCGAACACAAAGACCTAAACTCAAAGACATTAGGGATGATGATAAAAACAAAAAATTCTAAGAAAAAATTCTAAGAACAAAAAATACTAAGAACAAAATACTAAGAACAAAAAATTCTAAGAACTGGTTTATTGCTAGTAGTATAAAATTAGAATATTGTGCCTTGAAAAAATTGAAAAAATTGTTTTTGTATGTAGAATTTAGTTATAAACAATAAAAACAAAAAAAATCAAAAAAAAATTTTTTATATGAAAAAAACATGATTTACAAAAAAGGTCCGTACGGACCTTTTCACACGACCGTGAAGTTCAGAACTGTCACTCATCGGAGGGTTAATGTGTTAAATTTCCAGTTCTTACTAAATATTGATTAACTGAAATTTATTGTTGGTGGGATAAGCTATTGCTCTGAGCATTTCACTGGTTGCTTAGGCCAGATCATCAGGAAACTTCATCCACAGATTTTAGAAATGCTAAAGATATTATTTAAATAAAACTGCTACGCGAATGGGAATTATAAATCTTCAAAAGTATTACCCGTAATATCAAAGCTTAGCCCTATCTTAAATAAAATGTCACTGAAATTTGCTTCCGTTTTCCTACACAAAAAAATATGTGGGAAAATGTCCGCTTTTTATTCACGACAGACTGGAGTTTGTAAAAACGACCATTTTGCTCAGCATATTTGAAACGTCCTTACCCTTCAGTCACTTTGGTAGGAAAAAAAAAATGCTGTTCGATGCGATTTGTAGCCTAGTACAAATATTGTTTATTTAATTTTTGACTAGCGAAAAAGCGCCATTTGCTATCAATTTCCTGCTTTTTTAAGCTTTCGGATTATTTCCTTTTGCGTTACGTAAAATAATTGGTACAAGCAAGCAAGAAAGCAACGTTGAAACCCTTCCAGTCTAGGTTTACACACTTCAACTTTTGCTTTTCAATTGCTTTCTTTTTTTCCTTTTGAAGTTGAACATACATATGACCACAAAATTATCTGTTTCAACTTTTTTTTTTTTATAAATGCTTCAAAACAACAACAATTTCATTTACAGCTAATCAAAAATTATAAGAAAAGAAAAAAATTTACATTGAGTCGTATATAAAACACAAGCGTGCTAAGTAGTACAGGCATCTCTGTATTGTTGTTTCAATATGAATTTCCTGTCGAAAATTTTTATTGTATTTAAAAAAAAACAGGCAGTTAGTCATGCGTGTAACACTGTACCAAATAGTACCATAAAAAAAGTATGCATAATTGTGCCGACTTTGCCAAATCTGGTTCTATTTACTCGCTTAAGAGCACAGACAACACAAGTAGACAGACAGACAGACAGAAAGCCACTCTGAATTTTATCCCAAGAAATCATTATAATTTTTATATTTATTTTTTACATCAATTGTTTTGAGATTTTTCAGTTTCAAAGTATTTTCTTTGCTCAAGAAGTCATACAAGTGTGAACATGTTTTATTAGCACTTTGATTTAGGGGTTGAAAACATCATGTAGATACATCTTGTCATTTTCTCTAGGGAATATTTTTTTTTATAATTTCTACATTTTCAAATTTAAATTGTAGGGTCCTAATTGTAAGAGTATACACCTTTTTTATTAGTTTTTTTTTTGTGATTTTTTAATGTTAAAAAATTGTTTAAATAACGCCTTTAAATTGTAAAACACATGTCTTTGTATAGGAAATCTGTATAAAAGGCGTTTATAATTATTCTAGGATTATGAAGAATTATATAGCTGGTCGTGAAACTTTATAATGATTTAAAATATGTTATTAGTAGCTTATTATACTTTAAAATTTGTTCAGTGAGTTTAGTCAAAAACTTTATATAAACAGTTAATTCATAATTACCAGGGAAACCGGAAATGGGCAATTGCATGTTTTCCTTGTGCAAGCAATGTGGGTAGAAAAAAATGATTTGGAAGTTTAAAAGCTTTTTATGATTTTTGGCTTCGATTTTTTAGTACATATTTTTGCATATTTTTCGCTTCGCAGCACTTTTTAATTATATTTTTAAAACTTGTTGCATACTTTTTAATGCTAAACTCATAAGCGTCCAATGTCCCCATTTCACATAATAACTAAATAAATAATAATTGCAAAAACGAAATTGCTAACAATCTTTAAAATAAAAATTTGGCGCTTATGGGTTAAGGCCTAGTCAAATAAACTCCTTTTAACTTTGCACATCGCTTTTTTCACTGGCACTAAAGTAACAACGGAAGAGTGGTACACAATGAACACTTTAATGGCGGATATGTAATCTAGACCAACACAATTTTGTTTATATAATTTTTATTTTTTAAAAATGTAATTAAAACAATTTTAAAAACACACTGATATTTTTAATAACTCAACGTACGTTAAAAGTTGCCAAATGTAGTTGTCCAACTTTAGCGTTAACGGAAACGTACGATAAGGGACAATCAACATAGTTGTGAGTTGAAAAAAGGGACGTATGCAGTACAAATTATGTGACTCGGCCTTTACTGATGTTTTCGCAGAGTGAAATCAAATTTTACAGATTAGTTTTTCAATTTTAAATATCTATCTGCATTATTTAAGGCGACCAGATTTTGAGAATAAAAATTTATTTTTCTTCAAGATTTTTTACATATTTATTTAAATTTAAATTCACATATGTATTTATATACTTTAAGCTTCAAAATAAAGTGTACAGCTTGTTTTCCAATATAAAAAGTGTTGATAGTTATAAAAATTTATATTTCTACTTTGCCAAATTTGATTAGACTTCAAGCTTGCTGTCATCTGTGAAAAATACGTTGCTCCAAAAATTGACGTAAGCAAGTTGGACAAAAAAAAACATGATAAAAGGTAGAAATAAGAAATGCAACGGAAAAATACAGTTTTTATAGTGAAGCGTGATAGGGTTACCTTTTGTAAAACGTACTAAAACAGATGGATCAGTCCAATAGTCGCTCGATATCGACTCAACAAGACATCTGGAAACATTTGGACGAACAAATTACAAAAAAAAAATAAGCAGCAAAGTTTTGTAAATAATAATAAACTTCTAAGGCCCGTTTTCACAACTTACCAATATCTAATGGTGTTTTCTTTTCTACAAAAAATGTGCCTTTTTTAAAAAAAATGCAATTTGGTGTCTGTTTCTTAAAAATTTTGCTCCCGAACAGCATGAGTTTTTTAGAATAAAAGAAGCCACCCTTTTCGGGAGCAAAATTTTTAAGAAAAAGACACGAAATTGAATTTTTTAAAAAAAAGGCACATTTTTTTGTAGAAAAGAAAACACCATAAAGGTATGATTTTATCGGCCGTATAAAAAGTTTTCCATTAGTACAACTTTACTTTAAACTACCAGGTAGGATGAACCGTAATATACTTTATCGTTCACTTTAGGTTAGAGTAAAGTTCTAATAATGGAACACTTTTTAAAAGGCCGGTTAAAGTCTACTTTTAGCTTTCGGTAAGTTGTGAAAACGGGCTTAAGAATGTTAATTCTTTTTTACTAAAATAACAATTTTTATATTGGAAAATCAGCAAAGTAAATTCAAAACAAGAGAATATAGAACATTACTTATGAATAAGTAAAATTAGTTTAAAAAAAATAACGAATCTTGAAAATGTATTGCACTAACTTATACAAAAGTACATACGGCAAGTGAACAAGCAGAACAAAAACCGGTGCCCGCCGTGAAATAAAATTTATTTAAATTTATAAAAATAAAAACAAATATTATCATGCTTTTAAAAATAAAGTTCACAAAGAAGACGGATTATGAAAACAGATGACAAAAAGAGGACACAAATTTTATAGATGACAGCCAGTTAAAAGAGATGATTGTCCTCTTAAAAAGATTATATTATTTCACGGTTTTTGTCTTATGTGCTGGCGCAGAGTCCTGTTAAAGGACAGTGCTGTTAGATTTTTTGAGCTCTTTCGCCAAACCGGATGTCAAAAATCGTTAAAAAATTAAATTTTGCTAACACAAAATAAATCTAAAATCGCCAAAAACTGAGAAAAAACATAAAAAATCGTCAAAATCATAAAAATCTTTAAAATATCTTTAACAACAATAAATTTTACTTGGGATAATAAATTACCACATTTTATAATGGAAAAAGTTCATAAACTTTTAATACCTATTCCCATGTTTAAGGGAATCCTTAAATTTTATGCTTAAAAATGCCAGAACAAAAATAAATAATTTTTTCGTATTAAGATCAACGATTCTCGAAACAAACTTATGATTCATCAAAATAGGCTACAAATTCGCCAACTATTTTTTAAAAAGCTAAAAACTCGCCATATCGCAAAATGGAAAATCTCACCGCCAAACATGTTTCAAAATCGCCACATTTGGCGAAAGGTCCAGTATTGGTTTTCAAACAAGGAATCGCTAAACGGCTTTACAATTTTCTCCAAAACGACAGAATGGTAAACCGCTGCAGATGTTATCACTCCTTTTGCGCAAAAATTGTGATATTTTGAAAATATTATTCTTAATACATTTCTAAGTATGTTACAAGTTAAAAAAAAAGTCCAAGTAATTTAGAATACAATTTTAAAGAATACGAGTTTGTACATGGAATAAAGTCGACAACTTAGGGGAACACTTTAAATAACGTAGTCCAATCCAATAACGTTAAGCAATCACTACTTTAAGTTTGTCACACGATTGTTCCCATTAACGACAAAATATATTCCTATGGCCTCAACAATTTAGCAACGATTTATGCTCTGTTTAATAAACACTTTCGGCAAACTGCAAAAGACGCCCAATGTTAATCTATAGAATACACACATTATTTAACTTGAATTAATAAGTACAACCTTAACTTATCACAATACATGTAAGACATGAATACCCATTGTGCACTTCTCACGCATTGTCTTCTGGTTATGGGTTAGAAATTGTCGTCTTTATGTTTTCGTATGTCATTGAATTTATTGTACATAAGATATTTGTCTCTTTTTAAAAACAATGAACTTACAAGTCATTGTAATAATTAAATATTATGTACTTACTTATGTATGTAATAATTTCTATGAAATCCATCGAAACAAAATGTTCTACTTATGACTATGACCCATGTGACATGTAATTTAATTCGATTAAATGTAACAATAAAAACAATAACAAGATAATTATCACATGCAGAAGACAAAAAACTGAAATTCTAATGAAAGAAAAAAATTATTTAAGGAAAAAACTTTAATTAATTACAGTAGAGATAAAAGAAAATATAAAAACTATTGGCCGAATATCTATAATATGGGTAAGAATTCTAATAGCATAGGTCGACATTGAAAAAACAAATTGTTTATAAAGCCGTATAAGAGCTCAGATTTGTCCCATTACGTCACATTTATCATACAACCTTCAGCCGCCATCCAGAGTCAAATGCTGCTTCGTCAAATTCGCATCAAATTTTAAAGTACATTACCCTTTGAATAGTGGCTTATTGTCTTTGATCAAATAAAAAATGCCTGTCTTATAAGGGAACAAGGCTTAGATTTGATGAACATTTTAACGTTTTTGTTTCAAAATTTATAAAATAATTCTATTTGATTACAAAATCTTTATAATCCAAACGAAATCGGTAAAAACGAAAAATCCTATAAAAAAAAATGAATATATCAGTTTTCAAATTCTTCATATTTTATCATTTTCGTAATTTAATAGAAACGTATACACGGCAAAGTGTTTATTTTTTAAGATTTCATCGAAAAATTTGTATCATTAAATCTTTACAAATTATACAAAATGAGTCGAATTTGTATTAAGTCCTTATCGTGTACCAAATATCATGGTTGGTTGGTTGGTTGGCAAGTAGAGTCGGCAGTGAAGGTAATTCAAAAATAATACATGTCGTATTAAATTAAACGCTGGGCTATCACATAGAAGATTAAATATTGTCTCCTCAGTTACAGGTTCTCTGCAGCTGCGGGAGCACTCATTAAAAAGGTCTCATAGCGTGCTTACCGATCGTCCAGTGATCAGTAAGAATATAAGTCTCGACACGTCTCTCTCCATTCTTGGCCAGACCATCCGCTTGTTCATTACCGTTATGGTCCCTATGCGCAGGGACCTAAATTAAGGTAATGTCAGATAGGACTGGTAGACGGAAATGGACGTTGTTTTATGTGACCTTAGTGAGATCAGAGCAGTTAAATATTAAAGTTAAATAAAAAATTACATTAACATGAAATTTTTTAAAAACCACAAAAACTATAAATTCTTTTTTGCTTGTTACTTTTAGCTGAAGCAAAACGGTACACAACGATTGTGAGATGACGAACACAAATTCTAAGATAACAAACAAACCGAGAGAGGAAAATTAAGCCTAAATAAAAAAGTGGGCATGACACCTCCAATGGTTGCAGTAACAGTGTTTAAACTTAAAGCAAATAGTATCAATAAAAAGTGATCGTGGAACCTTCTAAATATGGGATATTAAAGCGCACCGGATGAAGCAAGTTCTTTATAGAATTATTATAATATTTGACAAAAATAAGATACAGAAGCTGCAATCAGTGTTTGGTGCGTTTTAGGTTACAGCTGGTTGTTATTGCAATAATTTTGCCATTGACAGTGAACGGTATTCTAAGCAACTTTGCAATGCTAGATTCATATTAGGAAACAGCTGATATACAGAACATTGCTTATGAAAATTTAACAAATTTTGAACATTTTGTATCAAAATGCCGATTCTTAATTATTTTTTAGTCCTCGTCAGGACTGTCAGACTTAGGGATTTATCCCCAAAGTTGGGGCTTTCGTGTGAGCAAAAAGGCCAAAGAAAGTCATTTGGGAATTTTTTGAGGATTTACAAAAAATTCGGGGATTTTTTTTTTGGGCGATTTAACACTTTTTTAATATATTTTCCATTCTTTTATTATTTACGTATATTTTTCATTGTTTCGTACACAAAATATCAAAAAAAAAAAAAGTAACAAAACTTTTATCTCATTCTTATACATTGTAAAGGGTCCTAATTAATATAACCATTTGTGTTAAGTGCGTAAAATTATGTTATTTTTCTTGAGTTTTATAAAACAAAAGAATTTAAAAATAGAATCTCAACCGTTGCCAACAGATAAAATTTTTGATTTTTTACGACAATTTTCAAGCAAACATGTTTGTCTTCCCCAAAATAAGTGAATATGAAAGACGTTATAATAAAGTTTGGGGAAAGGAATGCTGGGCTATTGGTAAGAACTTATGATGCATCGAAGTATTAAATAAATGACGGATATATGTATGTATCTTTAGTGTTGATTATAAGGACGGCTTAATCCGATTGAACAAGCTCCAAATTCTTATAAATTGGCTCATTCGTCTTCAATAACAACTTGTAATTCCCCACTGGAATCCCATAAAAATAATTTTAAAAACATGCCGAAACCAGTCGCTACAAATATAATAAAAAAAATTTTTTTTGCTAAACATTTTTATTTGGGGATTTCTTATTAAAATTGTTCTTACTATTTTTTTAAAAAAAAAAAAAAATTTGGTCAGAAAAAAAACAAACAAAATATCGACCCCTTTGCGCGAAATTATCGTATATGCCAATTTTTTGAAATTGAGTTTTTGATGCAATCTTGTTCTACATTCAAAGAGACGTCACCTGACAAAATATTGTATGCGAATTCCACTTCCTTGCTCCAAAAATTTAATGTATATTTTCATTTTGATATGCAAGCAAACGCAGAGAAAAGTAGAAAAATGGCTGTCCTGTAAAATTTGGTTTTTGTAACACGCGATAATTTCGCGCAAAGGGGTCGATATATTAACTTTTTAAGGTTTTGTTTTTTTAATTTGGGGATATTTTTTAATATTTTTGGGACAAGAAAAAAGTACCTGGCAGCCCTGGTCCTCGTCCATATTATGAAACATTTACTGCAAACTTTCATTGATTCTCTTTTGCAACTGCATTCGTTTTTGTTCAGCAGCATTTAGTTAGATATTTTGTATGCCTTCACTCTTACTGCTGCTTCCCTTTATTAATAAACTTACAAAAACGGCTTGTACACGAAACAAAGAATACTTTTCCATAAGTCATTACCTTTTCACAATCACACTCAAATGTTTCGCAGCAAATGTTTCATAATATCGACAAACGCAATACATGTAGCAAAACAAAAGCTATACAGTATTGCGCAAAAGCAATGATGTGACAATTGCAATTCAACAATACAATATTTTGCATTTGCACTTCCGCAAGACCATTTCCATCAAACACTAAACTTCGCTAATATTTTTAATATTTCTTGCAATATTAATATTAAATTGCAATTAAAAAAGAAAAAGTTTTATGAAACCTTTTTTGGCTATTTAAAAAAATTCTCTAAAATTTATATTTATTTTGTATTTTCGTTTTGTAAAAAAAAAATTGGAATTTTTGCTAATTATCTAATCCCAAAAATTTGTACAAAAATACAGGATTTAAACTTCATAAATTTTACGCAGCAATTGTTTTCAGCGATAAATCATTGGCTATTAAATAATGAAAAAAATTATGCACAAATAAAGTTTTAAATATTCTTTTCACTGAATATTGTGTAATTTTAATATTTAGATTAATTTATATTTTTTTTTTGTTTCGGTGTCAGCATTATTTACACTTGGCTTATTTGGTGTTTATAAATGGGTAATTCCATGTCAAATCGACCAAGAGTGGGACCCGACCCCTTTCGATTTGAATGAAATTTGGTGAGAAGGTTCCTTTTATCCTATAAGGAACATATATGAACGAAAAAAATTTTTAAAATTTTTTTTTCAAAAGTTACGTCATATTCAAAATGGCATAATTTCGCCGAATTAGCCGAATATGTTGAGTTTATTTTTTCTATATCTCAAAAACTACTGCACATACGAAGATGATTTGTATGTCATTTTAAAGAGAATACTTGGGGCTATAAGCAATATATTGAAGAAAAAATTTTTTTTGGAAAAAATGTAATATCTGCAAAATATTAAATTTTTAAAATGGACTAAGTCAAAAACCTAATTTTTTTTTTGCCTAATTTTTTTTTATATAATACCTCAAACTGTTCTTTAAAAATCCTAAAACTTTGAAGGAGGTGTTTTTTTTTTTTTTTTAGATATGAATTTTTTTCTTTCGCAACCTTTGAAAAAATAATCTTAAAATAGAATTTTAATATTGTAATTTTGAGCAATAAGTACACTGTGCTAATTGCAAAAAACAGACCAGCCGCACAATTTGCATTTTGCCCTAATTGGGGCACGCTGAATCCAATGGGACTTACCGTTTTTTTACATTGGCTCTTGTTTTCAAGAATTACCGTTATTTCGAAAATGTAAGAGGCTGCACAGCATATATTTGCGTAAATCAAAAACGGTTTAGTTTATTGAAATAACTAAAAAAACCGAAATTCGGCAATAAATAATAAAGTGGGGTTGGTCATACATTTGGCCCATCTAGGAGCATCCTACGCGCGCTGCAGGGGCCAAATTAAAGAATTTTATTAAACCGCAATATTTGCATGGTGGCACGTAGGATGCTTCTAGATGGGTCAAATGTATGACCAACCCCACTTTATTATTTATTGCCGAATTTCGGTTTTTTTAGTTATTTCAATAAACTAAACCGTTTTTGATTTACGCAAATATATGCTGTGCAGCCTCTTACATTTTCGAAATAACGGTAATTCTTGAAAACAAGAGCCAATGTAAAAAAACGGTAAGTCCCACTGGATTCAGCGTGCCCCAATTAGGGCAAAATGCAAATTGTGCGGCTGGTCTGTTTTTTGCAATTAGCACAGTGTACTTATTGCTCAAAATTACAATATTAAAATTCTATTTTAAGATTATTTTTTCAAAGGTTGCGAAAGAAAAAAATTCATATCTAAAAAAAAAAAAAAAACACCTCCTTCAAAGTTTTAGGATTTTTAAAGAACAGTTTGAGGTATTATATAAAAAAAAATTAGGCAAAAAAAAAATTAGGTTTTTGACTTAGTCCATTTTAAAAATTTAATATTTTGCAGATATTACATTTTTTCCAAAAAAAATTTTTTCTTCAATATATTGCTTATAGCCCCAAGTATTCTCTTTAAAATGACATACAAATCATCTTCGTATGTGCAGTAGTTTTTGAGATATAGAAAAAATAAACTCAACATATTCGGCTAATTCGGCGAAATTATGCCATTTTGAATATGACGTAACTTTTGAAAAAAAAATTTTAAAAATTTTTTTCGTTCATATATGTTCCTTATAGGATAAAAGGAACCTTCTCACCAAATTTCATTCAAATCGAAAGGGGTCGGGTCCCACTCTTGGTCGATTTGACATGGAATTACCCAAATAAAACTGAAACATTTTTTCAGTTTTTAATAATTATCACCATAATCTGAATTATTTTCTATATAGAATTGTTTTTGTTTCAAGTTTAATTGTTGTAATAGTTGTGTATACGAAATACAGAAATGAAAATAAAAATAATAAAAATGTAAATAAAAAAAGGCATACATGAAAGTGAGATTAGGTAAGAGGATTTATTTGTTTGTTTTTTAATATAAATATTTAAATTTTGATAATGCAAAGTAAAAGTTGCAGCAATTTTTTTTTTAAATTGGGGCAAAATAAATGTTTAAGGTTGAATCTAGGGCGACAATACAAAAGATTATTATTAGTAAAGTAGCTGCGCAGAATGAATAAGTCGAAATTTTTAAAATTAAACCAGGTTTAGGATATCATCGAGCTAAGAAAATCTTCCTAGGATGAGTAAAATTATATGCATGGACATGGTTATTTGTTTAACCGATAGGAAATAAGAAATAATTTACTTCTACTACGTATAGCTTTCGATGATGTATACTTTTATTTCAATTTGTATATGCAAAGATTCGACTTATCGTAGCTCCAAAGCTATTTATGTATTGTAAAAGCGACTATTTTACAGATCCATTATTTGGAATTGACTTTTGATTTATTGATTCTCGTATTAAAGCCATTAAACCACATACAACTTGATAAACTCTAAATTCTTTGGATGGATGTACTTGAATTTAGTAGAATTAAGCACAAATAGTTTGATAATTTTTTGTCCTGGACGTTTTTCTTTCTATAGTCGTTACTAATTTCTGCTGCAGTAATAGCAGGCATTCGAAATCTTTTAAAAAGGGCTACTCTTTTTGTTTGATATTGAAAATAAGACAAATCTAATTGTCCTCTCCAAATACGAGAGTGTGACGAATTTTAAAAGAAGAGCTTGAATTTTTACACGTGGTTTGTTAACTATCTCTTTATAAAGCTTACATTAGGAATTGCATTTGGTCTTATAAGTCGAATTTTTCACTAAGCTCCAACGCAAATGTCCATTCTAAATATTGTTTTTTTTTTTCAATAAAATAGTCATAAGGGCATCTTGTTACCGCGTTACCAGATTAGGAGTAACAGTCGGCCACAGGTTTCATTAATCTGCCAAATTTTTATTTCAAAGCGCATAACACATAACTTCTTGTGTTTTAAACTGAATAAATTATTTATTTTGCGTACTAAATCCAGCAAATTAAATTTGAAAATTAGAGTTTACTTTTAAATGAACGCAAAGCCCTCAACATCCGTTAACCCATTTTTCGCCGCACCAAGTATACTTACAATATAATAACGAAATAACATTCTAAGTAACTGACAAAACAAAAACTTTGCAACAAAAGAAATGGGTAAGAGTGCTAGTGATTATAATCACCAGTCGGCGAAAAATGTATCATTTGTACCTGATATTGAAATACGTAACTAAGCATAACTGATAAAATTGTATTTGGCTTGACCAGTATTGCCAACTAAGCCACTTAGGCCTGGTTTTTATGATGTTGATTAAAATGTGATTTTTTTTTATTTTTTCATCAAAGCTGCTCCATTAAAATTTTTTATACACACTTGTTAATGGCGGAACGAATCTGTTTTTAAATTAACTAAACCTAGTTTAACTGAGATCTGAAAAACCCAGCCTAAGTGGTTAAATTTTGCCATATTAAAATTGTCCATCTATGATAAAATTAATTAAGACATTATATATATATTAGGGTGGCAGCGAAATGTATGGAGCAATTTTTTTGTATTAATATTGATGTCTCCCGGGTGGAATATTGTGCCACATGGTCTAAAATTGGTGTCGAAAAAATTTCGGCCAAATCGGATCGTGCCCCTTTGAGGTCAAAGTTCAAATGATAAAAAAAAAATTTTCCATACAAGCAAAAAATTTTTTTTTCGATTTTTTATTTTTTTATTTTTTAATATTCAGCCTTATTTCGGTTCTCGATGTCGGTAACACCGTAAGTCGAATTTTGTAGTAGATTAAAGAACTTTCGATGTCGTTTTCGACATCGAGAACCGAAATAAGGCTGATTAGTTAGCTTTATTAGCTTATTAACAACAAAAAATTTTATTTCGATAGGACAAGGTTTTCAGTTTCAAAAGTGACTCTGAAAAAAAATGTTCAGGCTTGTTAGGGGCTTACTCTAAAAAATTTTCAAAATTTTTTTTTTTTAGTTTTGACAAGCATACATTAAAGATATTTTGTCGCTCTTAATAATAGGTTGTTTTAAACATTTTTTGTGACGTCGTAATTTTGTTTTTTAATAGGGCCAAAAACTAAATTTTTGCAGCTTTTGGCCCCAATTTAGAACAAAGCGATGTCGAAGAAAAATTTTTAAAAAAAATTTAAAAAACCTGGTATTAAGAGCAACAAAAAATCTATAACGTATGCTTGTCAAATAAAAAAAAGACTTTTAGATGGCCATAATGTACTTAATATCTATTTGACCATTGTTGCATATTTGTGCAATATTTTGTTTTTTTGCAAGTACTTCAATCTAAAAAGTACCAAAAAGTCCAACCGTGTATTTGTTTATTTTATGCTATTTACTGCCCGTCTATACCAGAGATAATTATTGCGACATATATTGCAGTAAATGTCAAAATTATGTTATCTTTAATGTAGACAGCAATATTTTGAACATATTTATTGCCGGCAATTTATGTTGCAATAATTGTTAATCCATTTTTGTTGACAATTATTGCTATCATAAAACGTCAAATTTGGTTGCAAACTGAAAAAAGAAGCAAACACGAAAAAAAAATAGAAGCAAACTGTTTGCGAAAGAAATTAAATTTGTAAAATGGTAGCAAATTATAATTGTAGTAACAAATTTACTTAAAGAATTTAATAAACACTAAAAAAATACTACAAAAATTATTTTTATCAGTATAATTTGATCTTTGTTATTTACATTTATATTAATTTGTTTGAATTTATGTTCTTTTTTTATATAAAAATATTAATTTTACTTTATAAAAAAAATTAATAAAATTAATATTTTTATAAAAAAAAGACCTTAAGCTTAAACAAATTAATATACATTTAAATAATAAAGTCGAATAAGAAAGAATTTATATTAATAAAAATAATTTTTGCAAGATGGTGTCAGTTTTTACACTGCACCTTTTTCTTTGATTTCTTTCAAATTATAAATACGTTTTCCCATGCCTTTAACATAAGCTGAGCAATAAGAAATAATGCTCGGTTATTCTGCCGACGTTATTGCCAACTGGCTGACATATTTATCTTTAGTGTAGACCTAGGGTTAATTTGTAAAGAATTTAAAAATAGATAATTTATGAGTGTCTTGAAAAAATTGGAAAATAAATTAAAATATGTAAAAGTCCATTTTAATTTATTTTATTTTTTATTGTTATACATACACAGCTGTTTTCGTACGGAATGTGCGGTCAGTTTGGCACTTTCCTTAAGCAAATGACATTTGACGAAACTTGACGAAAAGCATCAATAAGTACATTGTAGCTTGCCATATATATTTTATATGTATTCGCACAGCTACTTAAGTTGACTAAAAATGGCTATAATAAATAAGTTTTCGATACACTGTTACCGAGTGTGAAAATTCAAAACACTAAAAAACGTAATAAACATGTGCTATTTTGGAAATAATTTTATTTAATTAAAAACAAGTTAGAATTCTTTGATAGCCCCTACCTACAGTATGAATATTTCCGGAGTAGGTTTCATGTGATACCTATGGCAAATTATAGGCCGATCTTCACGAAAGTTTACAGTGTAATTTTTACTCGTCGTCAAATAAAACTGTAACAGGCCGAAATGAATTACAATAGCTTTAATTGTTACGGTTTAAGGCGTACTAAAGTGTTTTACGAGAGTGGGTTTTTTATGGGGCCATGGTAAGTTATGGACCGATCTGCACAAAAGTTGACAGTTCGATTTCTATTCGTATAAAACAGTAACAGACCGAAATTTATTACAATAGCATTATTTGTCATGGTTTTAGGCGTACGAAAGTGTTTTTCGAGAATGAACTTTATATGGGGCCTAAGGT
This sequence comes from Pollenia labialis, assembly GCA_949318255.1. Classification (NCBI taxonomy): domain Eukaryota; kingdom Metazoa; phylum Arthropoda; class Insecta; order Diptera; family Polleniidae; genus Pollenia; species Pollenia labialis. The sequence continues at coordinate 118,152,318 of OX439142.1, forward strand.
AAATAATGAACCGATCTTTTTAGTCATAAAGAACGAATTCCTGCAAAATCGTATATCAATATGTGCATTTCGCCAAAATTTCTGCTAGTTTTTGTAACAAAACTTTAAATTTTATTGGAGTGGTTGCTTTACATTTTGATGCATAACTCTTTTCCTACCGAATCAATTTTGCTGGATTTCAATTTCAAACTGCTTAGGAGAACTACAAACAATTTGACACCAATATTGTTCTTTTCTTTTAAATCGAACGAAAGTGAGCATGATTTCAACAGACGGAAATGGCTAATTTGACTTATAATTACATAAGGACCCAGAATAAAGGGTGGTCGATGTTGAATGTGAACCACACCTAAACGCCAAGTTTTTTTCTGCATTACATTTGACATTTCTCAATTTCAGACTTATTTAATTTAAACCATGGAAAGATACACAATCGAGCAACGCGTTAAAGTTATTCAGGCTTATTATGAAAATGGGCGTTTAAATCAAAATGCATATCGTGCACTTCGAGATTTGTTCGGTCAATTTAATCGTTGAAATGAGCGTATAATTGGAAAAATCGTGCAAAAATTGAGTAAACCGGGTCTGTGGGAGATTTGAAAACACAAGTGCATGCTCGTACAGGTCGTACTGCAGAAAATATTGCGGCTATTCTCAACTCGTCGTCGTGCCCAACAAGTGCACCTCTCACGCTCGTCATTGATGAACATTATGCATAAAGACTTAAGTTTACACGCTTACAAGGTGCAACTGACTCATGAACTAAAGTTTTTTGACCATTCCAAATGTCGTCAATGGTCAGAATGACAGCAAGAAATGGCAACAGTGGATGATCAATTTTCGAAGAAAATCATCTTCAGTGATGAGGCACATTTTCACCTCAGTGGATTCGTCAATAAGCAGAATTGCAGCATTTGGGCGAATGCTTATGCAAGAGTGATTGTCGAAAAACCAATGCACCCACAAATAATGACTGTTTGGTGCGGATCATCGGGCCGTATTTTTTTCCAAAATGATGCCGGCCAGGCAGTTACTGTGAATGGTGTTCGCTATCGTGAGATGATAACGAACTTTTTATGGACCGAATGGAAGATATGGATGTGGACGATATGTAGTTCCAACAGGCTGGTGCCACTTGCCACACAGCCAATGAAATAATGGCTCTTTTGCGCGACAAATTCAATGGCCGAGTTATCTCACGTGGTGGCGATGTCAATTGGCCGCCAATATCATGTGATTTGGCACCGTTGGACTCCTTTCTTTGGGGTTATTTTCAAAGAAAGGCGTACGTCGATAAGCCAGCAACAATTCTGGAGATAAGGATGAGATAATTCGGCACATTAATGGCATATAACTTCAATTATGCCTCAGCGTCATCGAAAATTTGGATCATCGGAAGGAGGTGTGCCGCCGAAGTCGCGTCGGCCATTTGAACCATACCAATATTATCATAATAAAAAGAAATGGCAATAATTTCCCCAATAATTTATGTTTTATTCAAAAGCAACATCGACCCTTAAATATATATTTTATGGGGTTTACGATGAAGTATAACGAAGCTAAGTATAACCTCATCACAACTACAAAGTTGTTGTGGATGATATAAAAAGAGTTAGTCGAGTTTCTTAATGCTACGGCTTTCGTCAGTCACCCTATATTACTGTCTTAAATTGACAACTTAATTTTATTCTTGTAAGTGCCACATATACCACCCTCTGCGATTTAATGTTGTTTCAATTTTAAGTGAATGAAGTCTGTCGCCATCATTGTAATTTCTTTATCCCAGAGCATGAAAGAAAAAGGAATAACAATTTTTTTTATTAATTAAACCATAAAATTTTATGTATTTGTTTTATTTTTTTTTTTATACATATATGTATATATTTTTTCAAAAAAAATTTCATGTTAAAGTTTTCTTGTTGGGCATAACACACTAAGACCACATATACGAATACAATACGTGGAGAAAACAATAGGCTTATTGAGTGTACGATGTTTGTATATGTTTAAGACAAAAAAGCATGTGTCGTTTTTGTTTGTGGACCTGAGTGTATGTATGTATAGCTCTACATTAAACCCAAAACGACACAAAAGCTTAAATCCATAGGTATTTAATTGTGCAAAATCGTATGGATTTATTCAAATGTAAACGTGTACATATGTGTGTGAATATCAGCATAATGTTTGTTTATTGTGGAGGAAGTAGTATGGGAATTTCTATAGTTTAACAGGTAAGTTACACATTCATGCATAATTGTATTCAGTTTATTTTCTTTTCTTTCCTTTTTTCTTCTTTCTTTTTGTTTTCTATGTGTTTGTCTGACAAATATAAAACCCCCACAGGATATTGGTTAAAACAATGAAGGAATTTTTGCGGTTTAAAAGAGAATTTCTTTTCTAGAATTCGAGAATTATGCAAATTTTGTTTGGATTTCTTTTGTTTTTTATGTAGCAACCCGAATTTATATGTGTTTTTGTGTGAGTGTGTGCATATTTAAATATAAAATAAGCAATACATAATTATCTAAGGAGATGAAAACTAACTTGCAAGAACTCTTTGTTCGGCTTTGCCGAAAAAAGCTTTATAAAATACATAACTGAAATTTAGCTCAGAGAATATTACCACAATATCTATATATATTTTTACGGGTTAAGTGGTAAATTATAATCCGATCTTTACGAAATTCATCGGAGTGATTTCTTATCGTGTGAGAGAACTATGAGAGACCAAATTTTGTTACGTCTTAATGCGTACTTAAGCATTTGGCGAAAGTGGCATTTATAAGGGGCCTATTATACAGGGGTGTTCTGGAAATCGAAAACGCAAAAGGCAAGAATTTGGAAGTTGTTTTTTATAGACTTTTAATCAAATTTTTATAATTGTTATATAATTCTGTTTAATAGAGTAATACTTATATAATATTCGTCATAAAATACTTTTATTACAGAAATCTTATATAAAAACGACGTTTAAAATTCTTGCGTTTTGCGTTTTCGATTTCCAGAACACCCTTGATAAATTATGAACCGATCTTCGCCAAATTTAATAGCATGATTTCCAGTTAAAACGTATTCCAATCAAAGCGAATTTGTGCTAAATTTTATGAGAATCGGTGCATTGTTAATACGATTTCCGTATGACGTGCTAAATTCCCAGTTTTTCATATTTGATAAATACACAGAAATTTATTGTTCACTGGTTGCTTAGGCCAGCTCATCAGGAAACCTTTTCCTAAAGCGAATAAGAATTATAAACACTCAAAGTCTTACTTGTAACAATATCAAAGCTCAAACAAAACACCAACAATAAACAGTGAGTTTATCCTTTCTTACATTCCCCTACAACTGTTATCTCTTTATATGTACTTTTAAACTACAAAGGGGATACAATTGACATGCCCACTGTGCATCGATATCGTGGAAGAAGTAAAAATTTAAAATTTTTGATTTTTATGAGAGGAACCTGTGCGATATGGCACTTCCACCTGTGGTGTAGAGTATAAACATTTAAATAAATTTTTACCCTTGTATTCATAAAGGATTATTAAATTTAGCAAACTTTTATTAAGAATAATTCTCACAGTAAATTTGTTCTTTAAGCTTTACAAGTTTTTATGAATACAGTCATTAGACTTTGAACGCCCAAGTTCAGTTAAAATTAACTATCACTATAACAATAATTAGAATTGTGGTAATTTTGTTGAACCATTTATGGTTTTTAATCCAAATTTTCAATATTATTAACTGGCAGTTATAGTATTAGTTAATTTTAACTGAACTTGGTGAAATTGGCTGTAAAAATGACAAAACTTTCCTTTTCTTTTGTTTCATACTACATGAGAAACAAAGCTTTAATTATAAAATTTATTTGTTTAACATTGGTTTTACAAATAAATATTAAAAAGAAGTTGAAATGTTTTCGTAGGATGTTAAGGGTTTATCTTGAAATAATGCATGTAGCTTTAAAAAAATTGTGTATATAACTTAAAGATAAAAATGGGAGCATACAGTTATTTTAAAATCAACAATAAAAAATAGAAAATAAAAAAAATATTAGTCAAATATTAAATTCCTGTAGTGTTGCAAACGTAGAAAAATAAATCGACATTTAGGTCTTTTCTTCACTTAAATAGTTGCGTATGAATAATTTTATAAATTCTTTAAGTTGTTGGTAATATTTTAACAAACATTTTTATACTAAAAAAATTCTATAAATCAAGGCGAATGCATGCTGGTGACCGCATAATGAGACAGAGTTATTATGTAAAAACTTAGAGTAAATAGCTGCGTTCGAGAACACAAAAGTTTTTGCTATTTTTTACTAAACTTTACTGCCTTTTACTAAATTGCGTTCGCGTACACAAAATATATTAAATGAGAACACAAATTGAGAGCGAAAATTTACAGTTCTTGTCTGAGTATTTACAAATTTTTACTGCCTAAATTTTTGCAGTAAAATTTAGTTAAACAAAAAAACATATGTTTCAAAAGGTAAACAAGCAAAATGCTTACAAATTGTTATAAAATTGTTAAATAAAAGAAAAGTTGAAATAAAAATTAAACAAAAACGAAATGTGAATAAATGTTAATAAATTTAACTTGTTTGTGAAACATTTATTTGGCTAAATACCAACATTTGAAACTCTTTTTTGTTATGTTAATTTTTTAGAGTTGTAAAAGTGTGAAGTACTTGGGTACTCAAGTAATCAATAGCAAAAAAATTATTCATGTTCTTATGAATAAATTAACCCGTCACAAATTAGTAACATCAAATAAAACCAAAAACAAAATATATATGAAAGATTAAATGAAATGATTTGTTTGTATTTTCCAAAAATGTTCGTGTTATAAAAAGTATTTAATCGAGTACCGATAAGAAAACGAGTTAAGTAGTCAAAAGTGAAAACATTTTTCAACACTTCAATTATTTTCCATCAACTGTTACCTTTATTTTACGAATTTTTACAAATTTTGCGTTCGCGTACTTTTTTGGACAACAGCTTTTTGTGAGAGCAAATTTTATAATTTTCTCATTTGCAGCATTTTACTGTAAAAGAACTCAAACGCACCTAATGTCAAAATTATTTGTTCAAAATATAAAAAATGGAATTCTTTTGTTTACAAAATATACACAATTCCTTTGACAGGTAAATCTTTTTTCTGTATTTAATATTTATTGTGGCTCCACTTATTTCTTACGGCTTTTTAAATTATTGTGTTTTTATTTTATTTGTTCACTTTTTTGTTTTATGAAATTGAAATAATTTTTATTTTAAATATTTAGATTTTTATTGAATTATAAATTTTAACATATTTTAACTTATAACACGAAAAATAATTAAAAAACAAATGACTCGAAAATGTCACCTGTATGAATTCGGCTTGCTATAAACAAACATGATTGTTATTATATTGTGAATAAAAATTGAACAGTTATTTCCTCGAAATTTTGCAACTAAAGGCCTAAATACACAGAACAAAATACTCATCAAGCATTGTGGTAGCATTAGTGAAAATGTATTTGTATGTGTCACACCGACGATGCTGGATGGAAAACCAAAAATTTAGATATGACGGCGAACTCACGTATACGAGTAAATTAGCCTGGTACCAGCAAGAAAATGGCAAGAAAATTTCAAAATTTTTAAGACGTTGAGCACTGCCTTAAATTTCACTTAGGAAATTTTTGCACTTTACGACTATTTACTACGGAAAAATAAATCGATGCAAACAAAATATTAGTTAATTAAATTTATTTGAGCAAATAACATATCCTGAGATCAATTAAATACGTTTATAAATGCATTCAACATTTTTATTTCTGTAGCAAAAAGGAAAATGTGCTTAATGGAACCTTAAGATCTTCATGTTTAAAAGTACACATGGGCAAAATTTGAATTATTTTGTAGGATTTTTAAGAAAGTTAAAGCAAAATTACTTTTTGGTTATTATTTTTAACGTGCAACCACATTTGGAATAATAAAAACTTCCGATATGTTACATTAGGAGGGTTTAGGAATAAAAACATAAACAACTATAAACAACAGAGAACTGATGATAATATTAAACTCGGAGTAAAGTTCCAAAAACCACCTTTAGATTTTTAAATTGTTCGCTTATAAAACTAAGCAAATAGACTTAAGCAATTATTGCCACAGAACAGCCAACAGCATTTATATAAAACCAAAAAGTTTAATTAGTTAAACAAATTATTACGTCATATATCTGTTAAAATAAGATTCTTGTACAGAATCGTTTTAAAGCCTTTTTTAATTTTTTATCAAGAATATTTCAATGAGAATTATAACCAAAGGAACTTTATATAATCTCTAGACACTTTCAGTTTTCTTAGTACTTCCTTCAAAACTTTTAATTCCTTTAAAAAAAAATATGTTTTTCGAATCGAATAAGCGTTTTTTTATTAATAACTTTTGTCATTATCTTTTGCAAAAAAAATCTGTACATTTTTATTTTTCTTCTTTCGAACATTAATAAATATTGCTTTACTTATCGGATATGAATTGACATCTCTTTGGCAAAACTGTCTTAAGTCAGAAACTGTAGTTTTTCGTTATATTAAATTGAAAAATATTTATTTGGTGTATTTCATAGACTTTTTTCTAAGGGCCATTATACTAGAATAAACCAAACAAAAGAGAAAAAAATTTAATTAAAATTCAAAATGCGTTTTTTTACCGTTTTGCCTAACGGCTAAGATCTATTTCATGACACAAGTTATTAACAATTATATCAGCAGTAAATTTGCCATAATTAAATTTAAAAAAATCCCAGGAATTCCCGCACAAACTTCCCGGGGTTTTTTTTCCCGAAAAATGTGCAGGATCCCGGGAAATCCCGTATGAAAAACAGTACTTTAATGTAAAATCAAAAATTGTCTTGCTTCTAATGAAAATTTTTAAATTTTGAGTTAATAGCCTCTTGTTGATTAAGTGCAGTACATAAATTTTATTCAAAGTTGTTCCCAGCTAGCATTTGGGTGATAATTTTTAGTAAAAATTGCCGAAATGAGTCTTCTCAGATCACTTTTGGTGATAAAAGCTGATTTATCACTAGAGCGAATTAAAAAAAAATTAATATATGATTCATTGCCGAAAAAATAAAAAGATTGGCTATAAAAGAAGTCTACAAATTAACATCAATGATAGAAAAAAAACTTGCGCTATGTGTATTGGCATGTGGCAGTAATATATAAAAGATAGCTGATTTTGACAAAAGGGGAAAATCTTCAGCAAATTATCAATTTATTGCTGTGAGAGCTAAATTCAAAGCAAATCCATCTTTTAAAAAGAGTTTCACAAATGTACACTTAAATCAAAGTTGAAATGGCGGCAAGCGATCACTGAAAGAAATTTAACAATTTGAAATGTTGCCGTATAAACAATTTTATAACTATGTTGTCACATATCGAAAAAGATTACCAAATATTACAGGTTTGCAAAATTTTTGAAAAGTCCCTACATTTGAATAATTTGAAAAAGTCTGTCCTTTTTTCCAACAGCAATTTTTCCAAAGAAAATCCTTACGTATTTGGAGTTTTTACCACGTCTCGTCTAGATAAACAAAACTTAAAGCTAAATAAATTATCTTTAAATCAATTTTTATTTGTTCGTAATACTTAATTTTTTTTAAAAATGTTAATGCTGGGTGTCAATATTATTTCGTGCCTCTATTATTTTTCACATCACTGTATCTACTTTTATCGGTCGTTTATTTGGTATTCGTTGTTGTGCGGGGTGACCGTAACAAAGAACATACTGTTAGGAAAACATAATTTAAATATTAATTATTTCTGAAGAATTTTATTTTAGTTTTGAGATCGAGTCTTATATGAACTACCCTTTTTTATTAATTTTTTTCGTTTTTTTAACCATAAATCTAAAACCTATCTATTCAAACGCAAACAGTGATAATAATATCCTTTTTAAACACACACCTGGTGAGGGTCACTTGTTGAAAATACGAGAGCAATCAATTATGATACAATTAACCCCCATAATTAAAAGTAAACTAGTAAATAACTTACCTATAAATAATAGTTCGCAGTAAAAAGCAGCATTATACCATTTAAATAATTAATCCGTTATTTGCGAGTTTTTAATGAGGGCTTTTGATTAAGAAAAGAAGAAACCTTTCAAAAGTCATTTCCAGCATTAAATCACTTTGACAATTATTAGTAATGATGGTTAAAAATATCGCTGAAGTCCATTGAAATGTTTTCTTATTTTAAAACACGTTTGCACTTTATTTGAATTTATTTTAAAATCACAAAACACAAAGTGTAAGTAATTATTTATTACTTTTTTTGTTTTAATGAGCAAATCTTGAGGTTAGTGATATTTATTGAAGATAAATCAATTTTGAATTTCGTTTGGGTTATACAAAACTTTGTTAAATTTGAATTTTCAAGAATTTACTTTTATTATTTTGGGTTTTCAACTTTTTTTTTTTTGTTAAGTTTTATGTTTTTATTTACACAGCACTTAATATTAAAATTTTGTTAATTGACCAAAACTTTCATTTAATTTCAAAAAATACAAAAAAAGAATTGGTTCCGGTTTTATGATTTCAATTTGAAACCTACAACATTTATTATTTAAAATTAACTTTTTTTTTGTCTCTAAACCAACCAAATAAAGAGTTGAGTTACCAAAAATGTTTGGAAACGTTTCACACAAATGCCAGCACTAGAACTACCATTTAAGGGTACGAAACGGTGTGCGATCAAACAAACGAACAAAAACCACAAAACAGAGTCGAAAAGTAATACTCGTATTATTCGTAAAAATAAAAAATATTCAAAATTAACGTTTTTTTATTTTTGCGTGTTTTTAATTTCTAATAATAATTGAACACGCACGCTTAAACACTTCTTTCTACACGTTTGAAAGTTAAATTTCAACAGAAGAATTTAATTTCGATAAATTTATTAAAGTAATTAAATTTTAAAGCGCACTACGGTACATATTTGTTTAATACTCGCACAAGAATTTTTTTTTGATTATTAATATTTTGCTTAGTTTTTTTAGTTATATTTTTCTAAGTTTTTTATTAATACTTTGCTTAAATTTTTGTTTAATAATATTTGGTTAAACATTTTTTTATTTAGTATATTTCAAATCGTTTCACGCATGCACATTTTTCTAAATGTATCTCATTACTCAACCGATAACAAACTCAAACTAAATTTGAAAACAAAACAAATTCATTGGACATGTTTAAACTGGTTACAAAAATCCAAACAAATTACACATACACCGAAATGCACAATACACACAGAGTGCAGAATTGTATTTTATTTCGGAGATAACTGAGTAAACTAGAGAATGAATTGTTTATAAATCTCTTTTCGACTTCTGTTAAATTTAGAGAGTATCTGAAACTCATTTTTTTAAGTTCTCCTGATCTTGTTTTCTTTTTGTGTACCTGTAAATATGCAATTAGCGCCATACTTAAAGGTTTGTTGTGTTTTCTTTTATAAAAAAATCTTCGAATGTGTTTTTTTATGTAAACAGGGATGGTAAATCGAAATTAATAAGTGGTACTATCCAAAGTACATGAAAGCGATCAGCTGTTCATTATACCCTTCACAAAGGTAAAAGGGTATATCTAAGCTTTTATTGATATTGCCCCTATAAGGGCAATGTCCGTCTGTCTGTTGAAATTAGTTATGCTAAGACCCCAGATATGATGGGGACAAGATAATTATACATAAACATATTTGTCCTGTAATGTTTGCTATTGAAATTCAGCGAGACCGGTCAATAAAAGGTTGGGATAAGAGCCCCAATATTGCCCATAACTCCCTTGTTGTTTTTTCCTTCTGTATATCTGGAGAATGGCAAGAGCCATAGTTTCGAAATAAGGAACAAGCATCTTGGTTATCAATACGCAAGCAGCTCGTACAGATAAATGCTCTACACCTTTTGTGCAGAGCCAAAGCTAATGCCGAGTTAAAGTTGTATAAAGTTCAGAAAGTTTCTGATCGCAATGCAGTAAAGAAATTAGAACAAAAGAACAAGCTAAAACATTGAGGCCAAATTTTATATAAAAACAAGTAAGAGTGCTATATTCGGCTGTTCCGAATCTTTAATACCCTCCACCGACAGTAAGAATATTTCAGCAGTGGGCTCCATATGAGATCTATTAATAATTAATTAATCTTTATAAAAACGGATGACAGTTTTAAAATTGGTTTGCGGTTAAGACCTTTTTTAAATTATTGACTGACAATCAGAAAGTGTTATGCTTTTATTTCTATGCTTTGAACAAATTTTAGTACAATATCATGATTCGTAACTGAACTTTAATTATTTTCGAGAGGGGAATATATTTTGGACCCATGTTATATTATGGACAGACCTTCACTAGGTTTTCACCTGTGATTAAGAGCCTTAAAAACTACGAAATACCAAATTCTGCTACAAAAAAATTATTCGTTACGGTTTTGGGCGTACTAAACTCTTTTTCGAGAATAGGCCTATGGTAATTATGGACCGATCGTCACGAAAATTGGATGTGTGGTATTTTGTCTTATTAAACTGTGACGTAAAAAATTTTACAACAATAAAATCATTTTATACGGTTTTAACCGTACTAAACTGTTTTCTAGTCATATAGAACAAATTTGTGCGAAATCGTATATAAATCCGTGCGTTTTACCATTATGTTTGTTAGTTTTTGTAACACAATTAACAATTTTTTAGGGTGGTGGTTCCACATTTGGATTCATAACTCTTATCCTACTGAATGCTTAGGGTAACTGCAAGCAATTTGACACCAACATTGTTCTTTTATTTTGAGTTCTTCGAAAGTGAGCGTGTTGTCAACAGACGGGCATGGCAAAATCGACTTACTAATAACTCATGGAGTCTGAGATGAATAATAAAAGTTTCACACGGAATGACAAACTTAGTATACCCTAATTAACCATTATGGTGATGGATGGTATAAAAATACACCTGCTGTGTGATGGATGCTAAAACTTTTGTACTGGCGACTTTTTACAATATCTGGTACAAGATTTTTAAGTCGCTGATAGGCGAGGTAGTGTCTAAGAACAATACAGGACCAAAAAAAAACAAACAAACATAATTTCCCAAGAAGTTGTTTTGTGTGGCAAAAGAAAACAAACATAATTCCTCAAGAAGTTTCTTGTGTAAATCATTTGTAAAAACATCAGGCGCGATAAACACAGAAATATATATTACTAAAAGTCTACAAATACGGGTGTTACCTTTCCTAAAACATCACAGATTGCTTTCTTATTTCTGGCCCGATTTGGCATTGCAACTTAGGAAAAAAGCCCTTGAGTGGTATTCAAACAATAATGTAAATTTTGTACCACGGAGGCGCATCCACCCAACTGTCCAAAAGTTAGGTCTGCTCAAAGGATTTGGGTTCTTGTAACACAGCATTTACGCATGCAAGTGCAAGTTCGAAAAACTCAATACACTCACAATTTTTCACTAACACCATCACATTTTTCGTACTTGCAGCCCAACTTGCAAGAGAATTTGCTTGCAAAAAAATTTTTGACACTTGCAGCAAGTAAAATGACAAATGAAGAAACAGTGTTACGTGTTGGATGACTTTTGTTTCAATTTACTAGTACTTAGTAATATAAAAGTTATGTTTATAGCGGATTTTATGTGTATTAATAAAAAATAACAAATAAATCAAGTTAGAGTGCTATATTCGGCTGTGCCGAATCTTTGACACCCTCCACCGACAGCTCAGTGGTCTTATATGGGGCCGATAGTAAATTATGAACCGAGCATCACGAAATTTATTAGTGTGAGTAGTGAAGTATTATTACGGCTTTAGGCGTACTAAACTGCTTTCCGGGAGTAGTGTTTATATGGGGCCTAGGGTAAATTATGGACGGAACTTCACGAAATTTTGCAGCGTTATTTCCAGTCGAATAAAACAAATTTTTGCAAAATCTTATCTCATTCCGTGCCTTGTTCCACCAGTTATGTTATTTTTTGTTACGAAATTATAATTTTTTTAAGGTGGTTGTTCCACATTTTGATTCATAGCTCTGGTCCTACTGCACCGATTTTGCTGAATTTCAATCCCAAACTGCTTAGGATAACTACAGGCAATTTGGCACCAAGTTTGTTCATTTCTTTTGAGTTGTTCGAAAGTGAGCGTGTTTTCAACAGACGGACAGACGGGCATGGCTAAATCGACTAAGAACCACTCAAGGAACCAGAATATATATACTATGGGGTCTGAGATGAATAATAAAAAAGTTTCACACGGAATGACAAACTTAATATACCCTCATCACAACCAATTTTGGTGGAGGGTATAAAAAGCACAACTATACAACAACTCATCTTAATGGTAATTTTAATCATAAATTTTAAGAATTTGAAAAAAAATTGTTTATCAAAATATTTTCTCAGTAATATTATGATGACATCTTCTATCTTCTATCTTCTGTATATATAAAAATGAAAAATGTTTGTATGTTTGTGTGTTTGTTTGTTGGCTTATAGACTCCGAAACTACTGAACCGATTTTCCTGAAATTTTTACAGTAACATCACGTGAGCCCTAAAAATAAAATAGGCTACTTATTTTTTCGATAGGGGCAGGGGAATTGGTACCCCCATAGGATGCCAATATTAATTATCGCATATCTTAAGAGCCACTGGACGCATTTTACTGAACTTTTTGTAGTAGGATCTTCTGAGCCCCAAAATTGAAATAAAGGAGCATCGTTGGAAGTGGTTTCCCCCATAGGACGCCAATGTTTAATATCGCATATCTTAAGAACTGTTAAAGTAAGAATGTTCAAACTTTGTAGAAGTCACTCTTATGGTATACTACACTATTGAAAATAAAAATAAAGCGGGTAGGCGCTGGGGGGAAATACCTCTAATAGGATGCATATATTAAATATCGCTCAACTGAAGAACTATTAAAGGGAGAGTCATCAAACGTGGTTAAAGCTACTATTATGGCAAACTTTAAATTTCAATATAGTAATGGGCGGGGCAGACAGAGGAGGAGCAGTTCCCCCCATAGATAGAAATATTAAAAGGAGCCGCTGCACGTAAGAACTGTTATAGTGAGAATGTTCAAAATTTGCAGAAGTCACTCTTCACTATTGAAAATAGAAATAAAGCGGGTAGTAGGAGGGGAAATACCTCCCATAGGATCCATATATTAAATTCCGCTCAACTGAAGAACAATTAAAGGGATAGTCTTCAAACGTGGTTAAAGCTACTATTATGGTAAACTATAAATTTCAATATAGAAATGGGCGGGGTTGCCAGAGGCGGAGCAGCACCCCTCATAGATAGAAATATTAATAAGAGCCGCTGCAAGCAATTTGTTGAACTTTTGGTAGTAGGATCTTCTGAGCCCCAAAATTTAAATAAAATAGCAGCGGGGGAAGTGTTACCCCCCATAGGACGCCAATGTTTAATATCGGATATCTTAAAACTGTTATAGTGAGAAAGTAAAAAAAGAGAAAAATAAAGCGGGTAGGCGCAGGGGGGAACTACCTTCCATAGGATGCATATATTAAATATCTCTCAACCGATAAAGTGGTTAAAGCAGTGTAGCGAAGCGCACCGGGTTAAGCTAGTATTTTATAAAATAAACATAATTGTTTCATCAAGATGGACCGAAAATTAAATAAAGAAGAAATTATTAAATGGTTATGTTTTTAACATGGTAATGTTTTAAACAACTGACTTTGTAAACACTCAAGCTACTTGCAAGACTTTCGGCTTTTTCTTCGACATTTTCGTTGATAATACGTAGGCACTACTTGCAAGTAACTACTTGCATGTGTAAAGGCAGGGTAAATGAGGAATTGAAGAGCACAGGAAAGGTATCCCAGGACAGGTCCGATTTTAAGCGTCGAAAAAGATAACGGAAGCAACTATAAAATCTTTAATGGGAGGTTTTCCGAAAATAGTGGACAAATTGATAAATACCGAGTACTATACCAATATTTGAATGTTTAATGAATTTGTTCAATATTCGAATTAATTTACGTATTTTTGAAAATTTTTATTTTAAAGAGTTTAAGTTTTAAATAACTTCCCAGTAAAAACTTCGCCTACAAAATAATTAAAGCAAAATTAAAAGCACTTCTTACAATTCTACTGAAAGAACCGATGAATTTTACAAGGAATGTCCCAAAATAAACTCATTCAAATGTAAGTCATTATTTTTTAACTACTCAAATCCAGAAATAAGTAGTTATTGAAGTTGTTATAGAAGCATTTATACAAGAAAGCTACTTAATAATGAGTGAAAGAAGCTATTCAATTTGAAAAAGTAATCGAAGTTTTTAGTGGGTTAGTACAAGTATAACCCAGCAAAAACTTTGCTTACAATCCTACTTTTAATGACATCTTGAATTCATTTCTTTGTAGCTTTATTCGCCAGTTTTTGGGTTATTAGTTATATATTAAATAATAACTTTATTATTATATATTAAATAAGTCATAATTATACATTACAAAAATTACAACTTGCAGTATATTCCGTTAATACTTGTTAGACATTCGGTAATACTGTAGAATTTTAACAATTATTTTGATGTGAAATCCATGGAAAACGCAAAAATCAATCAAATATATGTAACTATATACATAAATGTTCCAAAATTATTACCACAGTATATTTTTGTTATTAGAACACTATTAGTTATATCGATCTAATGTAAACGATGTTTTTGCACAACATAACATTAACATTACACACATTTGTATTACAGTGTTAGAGCTATAAATGATTTTGTGCAGCCAAAACACTATTAAATGTTTTCTTACACTTCGAAACATTTATTATTGTGTACACTTTCATGTTTACAAGATCAATTTTATTTAGCATGTTTTAACCTTTTAGAATTATTTGCCGTAATTTATTTTTGGCCTCTGTTTGAAACTATATACAGGGTGGCCCAAAATTAACGCAGGGGTCTAAATTCGTTATAACTTTTTATTTAAGAAAAAATTATTATTTTTTTCTTTTTAATACAGACTATAAATGGAGAATATTTTTAGTTTAGCTATGAAAAAAAAATCTCGCAAATGGTGGCCATTTTCTTCTTCGCAAATTCGTGCTCTTTCCAACACATTTTCCCTAACCTTTTGCAAAACTTAAGGTGTTATGTTGTTTATTTCGTCGCGTGTATTGCTTTTTAATTGCTGGATGATGCTAGGCTTATTTATGTAGACTTTTCCTTGCAAAAAACCCCAAAGAAAACATTCTGGGGCGGTGAAATCCGGTGAACGCAGTGGCCAATTAAAATCACTTGTACGCGAAAGAGCCATTGTGTCCCTTGAAGTGTGCGCTGTGGCTCCATCTTGTTGGAACCACTCTTGCGGATGGTTTTCTACGGCTGGCCTTAAAAAAATTTTCAACATTGTCCGATATCTGACACTATTGACGGAAACGGCAACCCTGTGTTCATTTTCAAAAAAATAAGGACCAATTATGCTTTCCGATGAAACACCGCGCCAAACCATACACTTTGGTGAGTGTAATTCTCGCTGTTAAACTACTTTCGGATTTTCCGTAGCCCATATCCTGCAGTTTTGCTTATTAACGAAGCCACTTAATTTTAAATGGGCTTCGTCGTTCATAATTAAATTATGAATAAAATTATGGTTTTCTTCTGCTTTTTGCCGGAAAAAAACTGCATAATCAAGGGCACGTTGTTCAATTGAGTACTGCTCCATTTTAAATTCCCCAAGTCTTCTTTACAAAATAGTGAAAGGAAGAAAAAAAATTATAATAAAAAAGTTATAAGCAATTTAAACCCCTTCGGTAATTTTGCGACACCTTGTATTTTTATAAAACTTTTAATTATAAAAAAAATATTATTTTTTAGGTTATAATTGGCCAAATTATAAAGGACTATTTTGGGACATCGCTAACAAAAATAAGTACATTTTCTAGTAGAAAAGTCTTCTCGTCAAGTTCTCATTATTTTTTTGCTTATTTTGTAGCAAAGTTTTTGCTGGGAAGTTTTTCTGGCTCACTATTTATGTGACATTGACAACAGACCATGCGGTTTTTTTTATGATGGTTCGTTAACAGCTTGAGGATTGTCTTCGCTCCAATTAAGTTTTGTATGTACTAAAAAAGTACAATAGTACTGAATTTTCCATCCCCGAGAGTTAAAAGATTTATATACCTATATGTACATACATATGTACACACATATTTTTTCTTGCATATTGATGGAGAAATAATTATTTATTTATTCAATAATATTTTGTCTAATCGATTACTTGTTGAGGGAAATTAAAAAAATGTCAACAAAAAAAATATGTACATAAATACTTCAGAGAGAAATTTCCATTTAATTGTGCAATAACAAGACCGCTACAACCAAACTGGATTGAACATGCAAACAATGACAAATTTTTTAATGAAATTAAAAGTTAGCCAACAAAAAATTACAAGTCGCACTCAATCAACAAGAGGGTATTAAATCAAAATTTAAAAATTTTTAGTAGAAGCAAAACAATTTTTAATTTTATTTTAAAGGCATATGAAAAATAATTTTTAAAGCAACTGTTTTATTACCAAAAAGTAAAAAAAACGCTATTTTTACAGCGGGTACATAGTACGTAAATGTACATGTAAATATTACGCGTCGACTTTTTTCAAAAAGTGAAAAATAAAAATTTTGGGCTTATGTACAACACATGTAGTATTTTTAGAAATGGGAAATGATATGCTAATTTTTAAAATAATAAAAGTTTAAGGAACGTTTTCACAACTTACACAAAGCTAAAGGTAGGATTTTATCGGCCGTATAAAAAGTTACAACTTTACTTCAACCTTAAGTGAGCGATACGTTAAAATAAGTCTCAAGGTTCAGTTAGCCGGGAGTAACAGTAACTTAACCTTACCGTAAAAAAGTAAGTCCAATCTATTTCTTACAGATTTAGACGTAACATCTTACTGCTAACGATAATCCTTCTTATTGCTTTACATACAACAAAATGAAACAGCTGATTTGCATTGTTACTGTTGCTCCTGGCTAACTGAGCCTTCATCCTACTGGGTTGAAGGAAAGTTGCAAATTTTACCTTAAGCTATCGGTTAGTTGTGAAAGAGACTTAAGGCTTCTATATCTTAGGGATAAAGGAACTAAAAGTTAATTTAAGTTATTTACACACTTATGTGTGTATAAGGCATGGTTGCAAATATTGTACAAGTATTGAATATAACTTTTTTAGGTGATTTGAGTTCAAAAATTTTCCGCACCAAACGCGATTTCTAAATGTTGTTGTTTTGAAACACAAATGTTTTAAGTTGTTGTATCAAATAAGTTTTAATTTAAAGTATGTGATGATTTACACAATATGAAAATGTCCTGCACAATTTTAGTTGCACCTCCTTCGCAGAAATTCCTGAATACTTTATGCTTCTTTGTCCCAATTCTCAAACATTTATTTTCTATTGTTAGGCTAAAGTTCATCTAAATTAATTTTCATTAAATTATTTTAATGAAGAATGGAATTTTACAACATCAAATAAATTAAAAATTATTTTATAATTTTTTCATTCTTGACTGCCGCTGGGCTCGAACCGGGGCTTTTACGGACAGGGTGCCCTTACGATCTCTTTAGAGGGTTTTGCCGTTTAACACTCACAGGCATCGACGACTGCTGGCAGTCAAACATCAATCTTTAAGCCAAACTGTTTTTTTATTTTTTAATTTTTTATTATCTATTTAATTGATTCACCTTCTGAAGAGATTGAGTGGTTCCGAATGTTATATACCCTTCACTATGGGACGACAAGAACAGAAAGTTATTCAAAAATTGTTCTTGAGTTATAAAAAAAATCTACTTTGTACCACGCCCACCTTTCCACTTTCGCTCACATTATGTCAGATGGATAACCAAGATGCTTGTACCTAATTTGAAAATTTTGACTTTTGCCGTTCTTCAAATAAACAAAAATCTATGATGTCTTTGTTTGGGAAGTACCACGCCAACTTCTCCAATATCTTCCACATTTTGTCAAATGTTGTGTATTGATAACGAAAATGCCTGTACCTTAATTTAAACCTTTGGCTCTTACCATTCCTCAGGTATAAATAAAAAAATTAGAAAAACAACAACAAGGGATTTATGGGTAAAATTAGAGGCAGTCGTGGTAATTTTGCTCATACCTCAGCTATTTGAGGAACAATTTGGATGAATTTCAATTGCAAGCAATTCCGAACTATATATGACACATACGTATGTATAACTACCTTCTCCGCATCTTATATAGGGTCTTTAGAAAACCAATTTCAGCGGACAGGCGGATATTGTTATAACAACTTCCGTGCTCATAATAGTCTTATTCCTTCCATTAAAAGTTTTTTAAGAAAATGGCGAGAAAACTGAAAGTATCCAGTAATTATACAATGCTCTTTTGTTCCTTTTAACTCCTACAAGGAGCATAGTGCCGTTTGACTGTAATGGCAAATATTTGTAGAAATGGAACGTATTTTCTCATTGACAGAACTCTTTTTTAAAAAAATTAGAAATACAGGTAACCCTCCCACAACACGGTAGATGGGTTCCTAGAAAACGCCGTTTTGTAGGAAAACGTGTAATATGAGGCTAGGAGACAGTGTAAAATATAATTTTTTTTTTAATTTAATATTTTCTTTAAATTCATTGTTTTTATTAGAAATTTGTACTTACATACAAAAAAAATGCATAGACAAAAATAAACAAGAGTTACATTTTTATTCTTACTGCCCGTCTATACCAGAGATAATTATTGCGCCATATATTGCAGTAAATGTCAAAATTATGTTATCTTTAATGTAGACAGCAATTTTTTGTACATATTTATTGCCGGCAATTTATGTTGCAATAATTGTTAGTCCATTTTTGTTGACAATTATTGTTAACATAAAACGTCAAATTTGGTTGTCAATTGAAAAAGAGAAACAAAAAACAGAAGCAAATTGTGTGGAAAGAAATTAAAGTTTGTGAAATTGTAGCAAATTATAATTGTATTAAAATAATTAAATTAAAGAATTTAATAAACCCTTTAATAAAATTACAAAAATTATTTTTATTGATATAATTTTTTTCTTATTCGATCTTTATAATTTAAATTTATATTAATTTGTTTAAGCTTGAGTTCTTTTTTATACAAAAATATAAATTTTATTTTAACAAAAAAAATTAATTAAAAAAAAATTAATATTTTTATAAAAAAACAAGTAAGAGTGCTATATTCGGCTGTGCCGAATCTTATATACCCTTCACCATTGTGCGAGCAGAATACATAGCAATTAGACAGGAACTAAATAAAACTGGTAAATATTTTTTTTTTAAATAAGAGACAACCGGTTTTGAACTTCGCTTTTCGTAAGGGCCCAGAATATATATACTTTATAGGGTGTAGGATCAATATTGTAGAAATTACAGTTATACATATATACCTTTTTTACCTTCGGTGAAGGGTATAAAAAGAGTAATTTTCGTGAAGTTAGGGGTCTAATCACCCCTGCATACGATAGACACTGGCGTATCGAATGAAAACTCGATAAATGTAATGTCGAGTTACTCGATGTCGAATGGTATTATTTCAAATTCAATACATTTCATTCGATATCGAGTTTCAAGATACCAAATAAATAATTTCGATGAATTTTGCTCGATATCGTATGCGGTGATTAGACCCCAGTATTTCGGTTATAACTCATACAAAATTCCGACATTTTGGTATATAAGTCATATACATAGGGCATATGGCAGCCCTAAAATTTAGGTTTTTATAAAAATTTTGATGTTTTTAGCCCATTTTTGGAGTATTTTGCTCATAAATTACCCATTGTCTAACCGATTTGATATTTTTAAATAGGAAGAATTTTACCATTTACTTAAGTTATATTTATATATAAACATTTATATATACTTGTATACATATATTTTAACAAAGTTAATTATAAAAAAGAGTAATTTTTGGGGATTCAGTATTTCGGTTGTAACTCAGCCATTTTATAACCGATTTGGCAGATTTATATACCGACGTATTGAAGAAGAAATTTACCATTTACTTTAGTTATAAAACTTGGACTCGGGGAGATCTATGGTTCCCGAAAGTGGGTATTTAAAAAAAAAAAATTTTATTTTGGTCATAACTTTTTTGTATCTGAACCGATTTTCCCGAGTTTTTTATAAAATATGTTCTACTTAAAATTTCCGATATTTTGATATATAAGTCATATCCATAGGACATATGGCAGCCCTAAATTTTAGGTTTTTATACAATTTTTAATTTTTTTTGTACGGGAGGTACCACGCCCACTTCCCCAATCCCGCCCACATTTTGTAGGATGGTGTGTATTAGCAACCTAAATGTGTGTACCTAATTTGGAAGCTTTGGCTTTTGCCGTTCCCCAGATATACAGCAAAAAGTTATAAAAATACAACAAACACAAGGGATTTTTCGAAAAAATTTGAGGTAGTCGTGGTTTTTTGCTCATAACTCAGCCACTTTTTAACCGATTTGACAAATTTATATACCGACGTGTTAAAGAAAAAATTTACCATTTACTTAAGCTATAAAGCTTGGACTCGGGGAGATCTATCGTTCCCGAAAGTGGGTATTTAAAAAAAAACATTTAATTTTGGTCATAACTTTTTTGTTTCTGAACCGATTTTCCCGAGTTTTTTATAAAATATGTTCTACTTAAACCCATTTCAACAGACAGACGGACAGACGGACAGACGGACAACCGGATTTGAACTTCGCTTTTCATAAGGACCCAGAATATATATACTTAATAGGGTGTAGGATCCATATTGTAGAAATTACAAACGGAATGACAAAGTTATATATACCCTTTCTACCTTCGGTGAAGGGTATAATAAGGTCTCAAGCTTAAACGAATTAATATCCATTTAAAAACTAAGTCGAATAAGAAAGAATTTATGTATCTTAATAAAAATAATTTTTGCAAGATGGCGGGAGTTTTTACACTGCACCTTCTTCCTTGATTTTTTTTCAAACTATGAGTTAACATAAATACGTTTTCCCATGCCTTTAACATAAGCTGATCAGTAAGAAATATTGCTCTGTTATTCTGCCGACGTTATTGCCAATTTGCTGAGATATTTATCTTTAGTGTACAAAAATTAATACTTTTGTACTATTTTGGTACAATTTTAAAAACTCAATCATGATAAAGTTGCAATTCCATTTTATCGTGTTATAATGAAACTGTGTTGTAGAAGAGGAAATTTCCGCAAATTTCTTTTCGTGTAAGATCGAAATCGTTTTGCAGGAAGACGTCTTGTAGGAGGGTTACCTGTAGGTTGTCGAACGATTCTCTTATTTCTTATTCTATACTAAAATCATTACTTTCAAAGATATTTTTTTAACATTTTGTTTAAATAATTTATTTTTTTGGTTTTATGTCAATGCTGTTGGTAAATATCTGCAAAGTATGGACTTAACACTGCAGTTACACGCTCAAGTTTTTCTTGATAGTCTTTTGCATATACTGTATGTCAAAATTTCAAAAAACTGAACGTTGTGACGCAGGCTGCATTCAATTTTGAACAATTTACTTTCAAGATGTCATCAAGAAAACAATTTATTAAGACAAACGAAAAATGTTCTCACTAACCTTGAAATCAGCGGTTTTCTTGAACGTAAATTGAAACACTCACTGGAAGGAGAATTTTAAAGGCAAATTCGTTTTTAATTTTTAAATGTTTGAGTGTTTGGTAAAAAAGTGTGAGTGTATTAAAATTTGATAGGCAACCCAGCCAGCAAAATACTACGACATTGTCTGAATCAGACATTTCGTACAAAATTTCTAACTTCATTCTTAAGCCTATAGTACACGGAATGTAAAAAGCCACATGCGCATGTGGTTCTGACGTAATTTTGACACTACAAAGCCTCAATAGCAAGTTTGTGTTGTGTGATGACGACAAAATTACGTCAGAACCACATGCGCATGTGACTTTTTACATTCCGTGTACTATAGGCTTTAGAGACTTCGTTCAGATTTCCGTCAGACATTGAATATACTTACAGTCTGGCCGATTTCTGATCGATTTCGCATGGATATATCGGGGGGAATTTATGTACAGATATGTCCTACAGAATTCCGGCGGAATTCATTCAGATTTGTCTAACGAGACTTATTATTTTTTTAAAATAATGACAATTGTCATTCTGTTGGAAATAATTTTAATTTTATTTTATTTGTTCAAGATAAAAAGCATAAAAAAAGGTACGTACGTGTAAAATTTATAATTATGTACATATTTTGCAATACAATTATTTCTTTCAGCTATCAGTTCGAAAGCAAAACAAATCTCGGCTAACACATCAGAACTTCCCATGCCTTTTTCATTAGATTTCTGTTAGATATCTATCAGAAATGCCGACAAAAAACCAAAATTTCCCACGACATGTCTGTCAGAATTCGTGTCAACCACTTCATACGTTTTTGGATCAGAAATCTGACAGAATTCGTATACGATTCCGACTTTTTTGCCGACGTTTCTCTAAGATATCTGAACGACGTCGGATTATTTTGCTGGCTGGGAAAACTTGATCGTGTAACCCTCAATTTATTTAAAGTTATCATTCTGCTTTATTATGGTTGTCGTAGTCGTCGACGACTGTGTAATTTTTTGCAATAGATTAAAGTAACTCACAACCAGTGCTGCCACAACCAAGTCAATTTTTACAACCAAAATTTTTGAAAAAGTTACCAAATGAAAAAAAATATAACTAAATTTAAAATGCCTTTTATTAATTGCGAAAATCATTAAAATTTATTTTAAGTTGCATTGCAATTCAAAGGTTATTTGTAAAATAATAATTATAAATCAAAAAACCAAACATGAAATGTAATTCATTTACATATTAAAAAAATAACGAGAAACTTAGTTAAAAGGTTTTATCTATTTGAGACTTTTTTCGTGAAATAAAACCGTAAAATTTCCATGCAAAATTCAGTATATTGAAAGTTAATAATGGAATAATTTTTAATATGCCAGTTATAAATAACAAAAATGCAAAATTGTTTTCCGCTTTTTAGCTGTTATTGGCAGGACTGTCAAATGTGGCGATTTGTTAATTTCGATGGAAATTTTAGTTTGGCGATATGGTGAAATTGAAATGGATTGGCGATATGCGAAATGCATTTTATGTAAATATTTTCCAATTACCATATAGTATGTATGTATCTAAAATATTATAAAAACTTAATTCTCTTGTTTGTAAATTTTATTTAAAATTTATAATTCTTATTATAAATAACTGTTTCAAAATGGTTCTTTTTGATGTATTTTGTGAATCATTGAAAAATATTGTGGCGAACATAAACAAACTCGCCTTTCGTAACGTACATTCAATGGGGAAAAAGTATATGACTGTCAGTCCAAAGTTTTTTTTTTACCAAACAGAGATTTTAAAATATATTTAAAAATATACATACCGACAAGTTATAAACAGTAAAATTTCAATTTAAAGAAAATTCCATAAATTTTAAAATTATATTGATATGTGTATTTCAAAATTTTTATAAAAATATACTTCTGAAAATAACCTAAACTCAGAACATTCAACTTATTTTCAAGTTTTTAGAAACACTAAAACGAATTTTCTGAAATCAATTCCTCATGATTTTATGCACTTCCTACCTTAAGAATTTACTACTCTTAAAATCAAGAAAAACTATGCTCATTTAAAAAAAATAATTAAAAATTTCCATTGATTAAAACTTCATTTGTTTTCGATTTCAAAACATAGCGTTTTTGATATAAAAATCACATATGGCAATATTTGCTTATAGGGACCATACACAATACCATCATGATTGTGCAATGAAGTGATTGTGCAATTAAGCTTGAAGAACACAACACACCAGCATGCTGGTACAAAATTCATTTTTTCCCAAAAATTGTGTGGAAAAGGTTGTAATGAATAACGATAAAATTTATGCTGCTGTTATTATTGCTATTATCCAAAAACGAATAAAGAGTAAAAAAACGTGTTTGGATGAAGAAATGGCTAAAAAAAACAAAGGAGAACTAGGTCATACTAAACTTCAAAAAGAATAGACAATCAGCGCAGAATATGATTTAAATAATTATTTAAGAACGAATAAATGTAATTTTTATGAACTACTAAACAAAGTTACGCCCTTAATAATTTAGCAAAAAACAATGATCCCTCATCATTTCTCCATATGATCGGTTGGCAGTAGGGTTTTTTCCCGAGATTTCCCGTCCCGGGAATTTCAATTATTTTATCTCCCGTTTTCTCGGGATTTTTGTTGCGGGATCCCGGGAAATAAAAGTTCCTCATAGTATCAGAAAAAAGCTATTTATACTTTGAAATTTAGTTTTATATTCTTTAAGAATTAGCATCTGTTGATGGGTTGTCGATTAGATCAATGACAAGAAGTGAGTACGTTCGTAAATCAATGTCTACTGACGCACTAAATCTACAAAAAGCAGAATGTGCCGTGCAACAGTTGAAAATTAATAAATTTAGTTAAGTGAAGAGTCAATTAAGAACATAAATTCAAAATAAGATATAGTCAGTAAATTTTAATTGTCCATGGACAAGTCTTAAAAATATGAGATATTCAAAAAATATCGCTCCATTATTGCAGCAAAGTCATATCTACTAAAAATAATCCAGCTTGGCAAAATGCGATTAAAGTTTTCAAAATGTACCGATTTAAAGATATATTTTGCTATAACTTCGGTACAGTTTAAGATAAATTACCAATTTTTTGTTACGAGAAAGCAGTGATGCCAACTTTTTGACAGCAAAAAGCACTTTAAAATTTAAAAAAAGCACTAAAAAGCACTATTTCGAGCAAAAAAAAGCGTAAAAAGCATTAAGCCATTATTAAATTTAATTAAACACAAAACCAGTTGCATTCGGCTATGGCCAGCGATGCCAGAAGTGCAGATTTATCTGCATTTTGCAGATTTTATCCCCAAAATTGTCAAAATGCAGATTTGAAGATTTTTGACTTAAAATTGCAGATTTTTTAGCTCGGTAGAAACTTATTTATATTGTCACTTATGTTTGTACTATTTTCACTTCTTGCATTGATAAACGAAATATATCAACCATTCATGGATGAACCGTTTGGAAATGGTTAAAAGGAATTTTATTCACCAAAACTTACTTGAAAATTAAAAATTCGCATTGTCTTGGCACATTAATATCGCCGGACTAATGTTGTCCGATTTATACGTACATATTAATGTATAAAAATCTTTATTAGTTGCAATATTTGATATCTTGTAAATTTTTATTTATAGTTTAAGATAAGTTAAGAGTTTAAAGAACATATCAAGAAATTAACTTTTAATTTCTTGTTTAAGATACCAAAGGTGTGATTAATCCCTATATCCAAAAATTATCAGCCATGTTCTGAAAATCGCATTTGGGTGAAATTAAAAAGTAAAACAATTTGAAAGTTTTCTGTGTTGAAAGTTCAAAAAAAATATTTCCTTTTTTATACTTCGAGAACCATCGATTTCAAATTCCAAAACATCGCTGTATATTTTGAAATGAATTGTTATATCGTTTTCTAATTAAACTACATACAAAATGTAAAATGAGTTTTCAAGATTTATTGAAGATTTTAAAATCTTGACGCAGATTTTGCAGATTTTTTTATGAAAAATTATGGGTTTTTGCTGATTTTACCTCTAAAAGTTCTGGCAACACTGGCTATGGCAAATATTATATATGTACCTTCAAAAATTAAAAAAAGGCGATGGCGTTTATGGGGACCATTTTTTTTAAGATTAAATAATAAATATATTTACATTTGTACAAAAACATTTTTAATTGTATTATTATTATCTTCAATCCAAATCATGATGATCCATTTGCTATGTTTGAATTGGCCATAAAACCGTTTTAAAGTAATACAGAGCGAGCTCGATTTTTATAACTCGAAAAATCTTGCCTGTTGCAATTACCGACAATTTGCAATCACCGACCATTGTTTATAAAACTTAACTTAAAATTAAAATCGTGCAAAGTTTAATTAAACAATTGGCGTATGATATTATCCAATTATTTTACCAATGTACGCTTCTGAATAAAAACACACATAAGGTGTAAAATAGAAAAAACATGTATGTTTGCATTCTGATACTTGTCAAACCTTTTTGCAATATCACTAGAGGTAGAAGTGCACAACACGCGGTTATTTGGAGACGAGTGTTGTGCGTTTGAAAACTAAGGCGCATGAAAAATGGCAGGTTACACAACGCTCGTTAGTAAAGCATTTTCTGGCAGCTGTTTTTAAATTATTTTATACTTTGCTTATACTAATTTACGACTCTTTTTTTGTTTTTAAAGTCTTTGCGCTCTTTTGTACGGTTTCCTACTGCATGTTTGTTAACTTTTCTACATGACTCAAAATCGTTGTTTATTTTTCCATTCACAATTCCTAATATTTTCCAAGCCGTATTCTATTTATGACACAGTGGTACATCTTTAAAACGATTACTAAATACGTTGTGATCGCTAAAAAAGTGAAACGTTTTGTAAAATTTCCAAATTTCTAGGAAGCCTAACTCTAACATCGTAAATAAAGTTTTTGGCAAAACGAATGAAACTTTCTTTTATCACTTTTTTTATCATTTGAAATCTTAAAATCTTTTCTGGCTTTCTCAAAATTATAATACAAATAGCAAAGCTCATATAAATTATACTCTTTATAATCGAAGTTTCAAAAAATGGTAGAAGAAAAATAAAAATTGTAAAAAGCACTAAAGGCACTAACGAAAAATTAAAAAAGCACCAAGTTAGTGCTTTTTCTAGGTTTGGCACTAAGGATAAAATTTTAGCGTTTTGAGACATCAAAAAGCACCATAAATAGTGCCAAAAGCACTATGTTGGCATCGCTGCGAGAAAGTATGAAGGAACACTTTGCTTAATTAACTTAAAATTAAAAAAAAATGTTGAGATATGAAGATATGTTTATATGGTGATAAATATAAATTTGTTTCATTTTGTGACGCCTTATATAACCGGGAAGTGCTGGGAAACAGAAATAAAAAAAGCTATGGAAACTCGTGTAAGATTCTGCAATATACAATTTTAAAAACACATTGTCCTAAAGATTACAGGTGGATCTTGTAAGAGAAGTCCGTTGGATGCTATTTTTTGCGTCAACCTTGACATACATTTGACTGATATAGACGTTGTTTATAAAAAAGAAAAATTACTTCGGACTGTGAATTAGAAATATGCAACAACTTTAAACTTTTGCACTTTAAACTATTTGTCCAATGTAGGTAAAAAAGTGAACGAAATTTTTTGAAAACATGGTAATGTAAATAAAATAAGAAATATACTCTTTGCCGACTTTCTAAACGCATTGAGTGTGTCTTAATGTTATTTCCTAAGCTGTTACAAAATGTTAATATATTTATTTTTAAAATATATATACTTAAAAAACATATTTATTTAAAATATTTTATCTATTTTATGAATTTACTTTTTGATCTCATAACTTGAGTACCATAAAATTTGTATGTTTTTATTATTGTTTTATAAATTAAATTCTTATGTTTATGTTATCTTTTTATCTTGTATCTAGAGCATAATGATACGAAATTTAGATATAAAATTGTAAGGTAATAATAATTCAAGTTCCCCTTCCAACCTTTAATTTATTTTTGTAGTATTTAGGCATTTCTTTTACTTACTTTGTAAACAAGTTCCCTTGCGCTTTTTTAAAAAAAAAGTTTTTTTTCATTAATTTAAAACAAATTTACTTTGTATTATTTATATGGAGCGGGATCCCGGGATCCCGGGAAATTTAAAAAAGTTTCCCGTTTTCCCGGGAATCGAAAAACTCCGGGAAAAAAAACTCTAGTTGGCAGTCACTCTGAGGTTTTAAGCCAGTGGAAATAGCTTTTATTGTTATTGAAACTTTTTTTCACCACTTTGTCTCTATTTGCTTCTTGGTCCATCTCTTTTAATTTGTCTACCATTTTATTGTAGCATTGGTTTTTTAAATCACGATTACAGTATTCCTTACTTTTAACTTTCCACACGCAAGGCATTGTTTTATAAAGTTCAAGAAATTCTCCCCAAAATATTTTTTCTTTGGCATTCATGTTTTAAATTTTGTATTTTTTGATGTTTATGCTTTGACGATTTAACATTTATGAGCTAACTTTACAGCACACGATACAATCATGCTGGTACAATCAAAAAAATATCAAACTACAAACCACAACCTCATACATGGCCAATCAGCTGGCACAATCACTTGATTGCACAATCATGATGGTGTTGTGTATAAGGGCCCATATAGCAAAAATCTTAAAAAAATATTTGGTTGCTGTTTTGAAAGGGATTTTTTGTTTTCGATAAATTATAAAAAACGTTCGTTCCTTGGTAAAAATCATGAAAAAATCGTAGTACACAGTACATATTATTCAAGCTCGTAAATAATTGTATCAAGAAAAACATATTCGTACGCATTATTATTTTAGAAAAAAGTAACCAAAATGAAAAAAATATTCACATCTCCACATTGAAAAAAAAGTCGTACTGTTTTTTTATATTTATTATAGAAACAAGCTTTACATGTTGGTAAAAAAAGCATATTTAAAATTATTTCAGCAAGCTCTTGAAAAGGCATCGAACCGCCAACGTCAAAAAAAAAACTTCGGACCAAAAAAAATTTTAATTTGTACCAACGTCTTGATCAAACCGGTCTTGCCATTAAACAAATGGCGTATAGAAATAATCACCCTTAATCACGATAAGGGTGATTATCCCCAATTATCCCCAAAAAACACAGCAAAAAAATTGTTTTTTCCCCAAAAAATAAAAATCCCCTGTGGATTTTCACGAAATGTTTTCCCCATTTACAAACAAAATCGAAAATTGGGGATAAATCCCCAAACCTGAAAACGCTGCCACTAAACAAGCTTTTAAACATTAACATATTTGTTATCCATTAGAGTTAACGAAAAAAAGTTTTTTCGCTCTCCTGTAAAATTGTAATATTGCGGATAGTACTTTCTGAATATAAGCCCTTGATATTTTAAACAAGAATCTATGTTAATACTTACTTACATATACATATATATGTAAATCGGCAAAGGCAAAACATTTAAGAACACTTTCCTCCTCTGTATGTCAACCGATTTAAACAAAATAAACACCATTTGAAAGATATTTACTTTCAATAGTTTTAGAGTTATAAGCGTTCACATATGCAATACAAAATTTGTTGTTTTTTTCAATTATCAAATAATTAAAAAATAGGTTGGTAGAATAATCACATTTTTAGAAACCGGTTTTCGAATATTTCGACTATATAAATATGGGAAATTAAATTTCTTTATTATACTTTTACGTGCTGCATGTGATAATTTTTAAATTTTCTATAATATTTAACTAAGAAACATGCAGGGTCCTGAGTGAATAAAAACTTAAGATAAAATATGTTGGCACTTTTTGTTTTTCATCTGGTGCTTTTTGAATTTTTGTTAATTTGCGACCTATAAAGAATAAGAATATGTAAAGGGGAGCTTTTGGTACTTTTTCGTTCAACGTTCTATTACTTTGATTAATTTCGTTAATATTACACAGATAGAAAAACATGCGGGATAAATCAAGTTTTTCATAATTACTCTAAGTACGAAACGTGCTCAAAAATGCACATTCTCAAAACAATCCTAAATGGGATTCCTTTCGAAAATCAATCCCGGAATTTCTTAAAATAAGTACAAAATTCTTAAACCAAGTAAAAAAAAGATTAAACCCTTCGTTGTGTTTAACCCTCCGGCTTACGCATGTCTTGATTTTCTAAACACATTGAAAAAAGGTCAAGGCTACTGTGTACCACGAAGAGTTAAAAAGTAAATTTGAACTCTTGCTTCTCATTTTGTTTATTTTTTTGGTAAAATATGTACATGAGATTTCTAAAAAGAAAACCACATCGGGCAAGATGTTGGTGCTTTATCATTATGTAAGGTGTAATACGGGTAAGTAAATCAATCGTAATTAAATTCTCCTTCTAATTCTACTTTTGATTTATTTCAAGATCGAATCCGGGATAAAATCACCTTTTTAATACCAAGTTAGGTCTTTGGGTACAATAGACCTAACCTGGTCGCGGTACCTGTCACTGTGGGGGAAACCTCCCCGCTCTATCGTGAAAAAAATACTTGATTCAAGCGCATTTTGAGATTGATTCAATCTTGGTTTTACTTTTCGGATTATTTCAAGTCCGAATTCGGGATTAAATATGGATAGTTTTAATTATCACCGTACTATTAATACCGCTTCGGATTGATTTTTCTTTTGACTGTAGACATAGAAAAATAAAAAAATAATTATGACAATCTATAAAAGAGATTTTTTTATACCTTTTTTCAATTGATGTTTTTTATATTGAACTTACAAAGTTAAATTAACTCACGTAGAAGATAACGTATGGACCGCAGGTTGGTCCATCGCCAACTCGATCCAATATGAAGGAAAAAATAAATGCTCGAAACATGTAAATTCATATGTCGTCACCTTAAAGACGAAAAAACCTATCTGCAGTTTTCAAATGTTTACTGGAGAGGGAAAAAACGTTATAAAAGTGAAACTATTTGTAATAAATTACATATGTAAGTAGTTTGAAACCGCAAATGTTTATCGGTGGAGAAGATTTTGTTTTTCTAAACACAGCTTATTTAATGTCACTTATGTTATTTTAAAATGTAAAAATCTGAAATCAAATAACCTATCTGCAGTAGTTTGAAACCGCAAATGTTTATCGGTGGAGAAGATTTTGTTTTTCTAAACACAGCTTATTTAATGTCACTTATGTTATTTTAAAATGTAAAAATCTGAAATCAAATAACCTATCTGCAGTACTACCTAGTAAAAAAAATTTTTTTGAAGCACTTAAGAGAAAAAGCGCATAATCGAGCACTACAATAAGAGAGCTCTTATACAGCAGATAATGATAAAGAATAAAATATAGAAAAAAGCTGCCATTTTAATGCTGACAACGATGAGGTTTAAGCGAAAAAAAAATAAAAATATATAATGGTTTACGAAAACTATTGCAACAATGGATTTAAGCCATTAAAAGCAAAACACCAATGAATATGTTAATATATGTATGTAGTTAGCCCTTTAGCTTTAGGAGTGCTTTATTTGCATGCTAAAAAAAAGCGCTTATTGTCAGCAGTAAATAGTCCTCCAAGCCGGGAACACTCCGTACTAAAATCAGGCATCCCATCAGCAGGTTTGAAGCGATTTGAGGTATGAATTCATACATAAAACCTAAACATGTATATAAAAAACTCAATTTTGAAATGTTTGCAGATATGTTATTAGGTTTACATAAAAACTTGTGGTCGAATTTTGACCATTAGGCGAACACTAGTTTATTTAATTAACCGTACGATGCACACCCAACTTTTTATACGATAACACACCCGGGATACGTTTGTACATACTAGCTTATTTTGGCTTTTTCTTATGTTTAAATGGTCCAATTTCATTATTATTTTTTTTTTAAGCGTAAATAAATATGTATTTTAAAAATGTTTTAGTTTTGTTTCATGCATCCATCGACACCTGCCGCAGCCCGCACGCCAAAAACCTATCAGCGGATCCTGCTAATTATGTTATGCTCATGAAACAAAACGACGTAGAAAAATCAGAAAGGTGTGTGGCAAACAGTGTTGCCGTTAGGATACGAAAGATACATTTTTCGTATCTTTTGATGACTTCATGTACCATGATAATCCTGACATTTTTCGTATCTTTTGAATCTGTACGTAAAATGTACAGAAATAAAATATTAACTTTTAATATACATAACTAAATTTTCAAGCTTGAGATCTTTTTTAATTTGATATAAAAAAACTTTAAACGTTTATTTTAACCAATATTTCGGCACGTCTTTGAGTGCCTTCTTCAGGGTTTTTTTTCTTTTCTTATTTAACAATATAAACAATATATAAAATGACAAATTAAAATTTTTTTTTCAATTGAATACAAAAATATTTTTCAAATCAAACTTGATTGTAATACAATATCATAATTTTGTGCTACATTCTCAGTGTCAGACCTCAAGCTTCTTAGTCGAAATTTAGTCGAATTTAGGTCGAATAAAATAAATATAATATTAAATTTGAAATTAAAAAATGTTATTAATGAGCTGATGTTTAAAAATTTGAAAAAAAGTAGTTGGTTTAACATTTGTACTTCCATTTTCGAATGCATGTGTAGCGAGAATTTTTAGCCAACTAAAACTTATTAAGACTGATCATCGTAACCGACTCAATACTAATACAAAAGAAGCTTTAATTATGGTGAAAGAGAACATTAAGGATGTTTCAACATACGATCCACCTAAATCGATGATTACTAATAGTGCGAAGTTGTTCTGAGGAAATATGAACATTGTTTTTATTTTCAGGAAATTTATACGTATGAATTTTTTGATATAATCGCCCTAGTATAAACGCCTTAACTCGGATATTAAATATATAGTTTGTAAATGATTTTGTTTCGATAACATCCAAAGTTAGTTACATATAATCATTTTTAAAGTTTGCTTACTGTATTTTTAAAAACTACATACCTAATATTTATGACTATTTATTTAATTAATTGATAAAAATGAATTTATTTAATATAGTTTTCTTTACAATATTCATTAAATATGAAATAAAAATGTTATGTTAATAAATGTTAACGTTAAAAATTGATTTTTTTCAAAATGTATCTTTTTGGGAAAAAATGTATATTTTTTGAAACAAAAATGTATCTTTCTCGAAATTTCGCTGGCAACACTGGTGGCAAATGTAAGAAGCCAATGTATCTTGAACATTCGATCACCAATAGCGAGTGCACAATATGTAACAATAATTCATAATTTTCATTTTTCAAATAAAAAAATATAATTTAAACTCACTATAAATAAAATGGTTTGTTGCCTTTTATTTTGATATAAACTGGTGTGTTACAAACGTATCCCGGGTGTGTTTACGTAGGTGTCGACTTTGGAAGCTCGTAGCTTCTGGACCACTGATCCAAATCAAATAATCTTTAAACAATTATAAATCATTTATGTTTTCTAGATCCGAAATCTCTATTCCTTAAGTTAAGCCGTTCCTGAGTTACAGCACTGCAAAGTTGCAAGTGGATACATTTGTCCCCGGGTGTGTGTTCTAGGGTTAAACCAATAAAACTACTACAAAAAGAAGAGATTTTTCCATTAATAATTTAATACGAAATTGGTACATACATACAAACATATTATAATCGGAATCAAGATTGTATTTATGATGATTTGAAGAAAATATAATTTCAGCTTTGTCATTGTTTCAAATACAAACGGTTTGGAATAATCAGTTTGTAATTATTGAGAACAAAAATGGATAATCTCCAAATGTGTTTTAAAGCTATTGTGTGTGAGTAATGAAAATATGATTTGATTAGTAATGATATGAAAAAAGTATCTAAAATATCTTAGTTGGGAGAACATGTAAATATCACTTCGAATCAGAATCAATAGAGATTCTTGTACGTGTTAAAGCTCTAAATTAAATAGTATCCTATAATTAACTTTTTTTTTATTCCTCCCAAAACCAATTATTTGACATGCCATTTAAACATCACTAAGCCATTATTTTTAAATGTATTTTTGCCATTGCCTTTTCTAAGATACATTTCTCATGCAATTGCATGTGAATTGTAGACACACATATTGTAGCACTGAGGTTATAAACTGTTGGATAATGTTTAGTAAACAGCAATATCAAAAAACAAAAACAAAATAATCACAACAAATAATAATGTTAAAGTATACAAAGAAAGAAGAATATGTTAAAAAAAATAGACCACAAACTCGATCAAAACAAAAATCAGAAAAATGTAGATAATATAAGTTTATAATACACTCATGCTCATATTTAAAACCACAAAATTAAAGATAGAATTTCTTTAAAGGTACATATGTACATATAAATTTTCAAATAGGGATTCTTTGGAAATTGTAATTACGTTCAAAATTATTTTATTAGAAAAATACCTTTATTTTTTCTGGTTATGTTAGGGTTTAAGTAAGGTCATATAAATATATTATAAAAAACGTGGCACAAACGCAGCTCCAAACAAGACAAATTACGTAGAATGATAGGAAATTGAATAATAACACGAAAATATTATATGAAAAAAGTCTCAGAAACACATATTTTTCGAGTTATAGACCTCTGAAGTTTTAATATATCCGTATATGTATGTATGCGAACTTCCACTACATATCTGAACGCATATGGACAATATTGGTATCATATGAAAGCTTTTATTTTGCATAACTATAGTTCTAGTAGATATAAACAAATGTGCGAAATATTTTTTTTAATGATGTTTATTTGTCGAGTTACGGGGTTGTGACCGATAAACTTTTTATATAAATAAATTAATGCACAGAATTTTTAATCGTTATTCTGTGCACATAAGAAAAGGTTCGAAAACTTATGACAAAATAAGAAAAAATATTTTTTCAAGGTATATTTACACAAGGTAGACTCATTTGGGAGTGTAGACATGCTGCTCTATAAAAATAACCGAGTGGAACGGAATTGTCAAAATTGTCTTCATATAAATTTAACGCACACATGTACAAATTTTGGATCATATACACGGAATTTGACATTGGTGTTCCAACTTAGGTAAACAGCTGACAAACATATGGGCCAACGAGTTTACCTTGTGTAAATATACCTTGTATTTTTTCAACTACATACAAATTTTGAAACAAATTTCTCAAACTAATTCGATAAAGTATTTGCATTGAAACTAAAGTAGAACTGAACAAAGTACTTCCAACAATCATATCTACTAGAAATATAATTATGCCAAATATAAAGGAATTCCAACAAAATTTTTTTATTGGGTTGTCCGCTTCACAAATAATGCCCCATATGTTATAAAAATTATGAAGAATAAACCAATAAAGTATAAATTTTTAAAGATACTGAAAATAATATTTATTTTTGGTTTTAAACCGTTCCATTTCCGAAATCGATTCAATCAGAACATAGAAGTTTGTATATGTAATTAGTTTTAAAATGCAAGAGTAACAACTAAAACTATAAGCAGATACAGAAGCACAGATCAAAAAAAAAACATAAATACAGGAAGGAGTAAAATGTAATGAAAATTCTCTTACCTGTTATATCAGCAAATAATTTTGAAAAATAATGTGATGAATATGATTTTGAGATGATTCGAAATGAAATTTACTGCGAAACCACATAGTTTGATATAATACTTTAGTAAGTTTGTATTTATAAAATTAAGTGGTGAAAGACGGGTTTAAATATCAAAATTTTGATGTGTAGGTGAGTATAACTGCTGATACGGCGATATTTGTAAAAAAAAAATATTGCTAAGTGATCCTCTTAAGTTAATATCAATTCATAAGTTAATTATCTTTAGCATCCAACTCTTTCTGGAATGGATCTTTTTCAATATATTTATCCAACATTTTATCGGCATCTTCCTCCACAGCCGATAGTTTACCAAAACCTTCTTCATCCACAAAACATATTTCATGACCGTCTGGGTCAGCAAGAATAATAACACGTACTGTCTCTTTGCCTGGTGTATCTAATTCAATAAGGGGTGTTAATATTTTTGCCTCAGCCTGAGTTATAATATCATTTATATACGGCTGTTGATCTTTTGGTACAGCAAAGGCTATACGACCATAAGCCTTAGCACGATTTAAGGCTTCTGAACTTTGTTGGAGGCTTAAAGCTGCTTGATTATCGTCATATTCAAGTAAAATTGATTTATCATCTTCGAGTACAAGATTCATGCGTAGCAAATCATGCCAGTAATTTTTAGATTTTTCGAGATTGGAAACATGAAGTCCAACATTAACAACAGGATCTTGGTTTTTAGGTTCAGATTCGGGTATAATGAAGAATTTGTAGCCGTCGGGAGAAATTAATAGTTTTTTATCTTCAACGTCAGTCATGGGATAATTGTTGGCCAAAGCACGTTCAATAGATTCTTGAGATTTTAAGACAACGCCAGCAAAATCATTGCCTGAAAGAATTTAAGTTGGAAGCAAATTTTTGTTTTTAATAAGAAAAATATATATTAGGGATAAAATAAAAATAATAATGAAAATCGTAACAATAGATATTTAACATCTAAGCATGAAGAAGTTGTTAGAATTAATCGAAAGCTTAAAACAAGTGCAATTTTAGTACTTAATAGACAGAATTGCAAAGCATTTTCCGTTTTATAGCTACAGCACAGAGAAACATCTGTTGAAAAAAAATCTTTCACTAAATTTCATATTTGGGTCACCATAGCATACATTAGGAACACACTCGATTTTTTGACCAATAATACGACTGAATTCAATAGAAAATCACCGGCAGGCTAAAATTTACCCTAGATCAACCCCTAAATTAGCATTTTCAAGATCTCCCTCCCCATAAATTTAATAAAAGTCATAGCTACTACTTAATATCCTTAAAATGGAAGCAGGTTACTGCATGTTTATCAAATAAAAATAAAATGTTTACGTTTGTGAATTCACATTAAAACTACAATAAAAAGACTAAAATTTGTTTTTATTTTTTTAATATAAATTTCTAAAAGAAACTTTTTATTTTAAATGATTTTGTTATTCGTGCTTAATTAACAATTTTTTTTTTATATGATAAAAACACTGAAATTTATTGTTGATGGGATAAGCTATTCCTATGCGCATTTCACTGGTTGCTTAGGCCAGATCATCAGGAAACTTCATCCATACAGATTTAAGATTAAGTGTATAAGAATTACAGAAACAGTTCTATTTGTAACAATATCAAAGTTAAAACAAAATCATCAGCCATTAAGCCGATGTTTTGTTCCATACATAATTGAACCATACCAATATTATGATAATAAAAAGAAATTACAATAATTTCCTAAATAATTTGTGTGTAATTCATAATCAACATCGGCCCTATGCATAAGCTTGCTTAAGCTACTTTCAAAACTTAGCAAAAAGCATTTAAAAAAAAACAAAAATAAAATCAAAAATATTTGATTCCTTACGGAAAGTGCGATCTGTTTTACAGTTTCATAAATTTAACCAAAAAGTTTTCTTAAGTTTAATGTGGTTCGACACATTTGAATCACATGTATTCGCACAATTGGTTAAGCCAACTTAAGCATATTATAGTTGGGCCTTTAATCTTTTCAGTAAAAACTATCTGGATGATCATCGAACTGAAAGTGTCCCTCATCCTTTTTTTAGAAACTAGATCATGCACTACCTGACTTATACCTTTTCTTTTGTCGTTTTACAGCAATCTGTCTGAAATACGTTTAATTTTTCTCACAAAATGTTATGTTAGAAACATAGGCTGATTTCATAAATGCAGTTTTGCAATGCAACACTAAAAGTAATAGCTTCATAAACTCCATAACCATTATCTTGACAATGCCTTGAGATCATTATTGCACGCTTAGCACTGCACAACGGTTGCGAAATTTGTGCATCGTTTTTATTTGTGATGATTTGTCAACGCATTTGTTTTAAGTGAGTGATACTTTGCAATACTGCGTTTATGAAGTCAGCCAAATACTAAAAACATTTTTCCGTTGAATTACAAAGTTTGTTATTTATTAGAAATCAAGAAAGAAGTAGCATTCATTCATACTAGGAAATGGATCCCAAAATCGATGTTCAATTTTTCGATCGCCTTTTTTTATTTTGATTTTTGAAATCGATTAATCGCACCTCAAAATCGATTTCAAAATCGTTTAAGATAAATTTGCAAACTTAAACCTTATATCTCAGGGGGATACAGCAGAATTTTTTTTTTGCAAAATACTAGTGGTACACTGTCCATTGATGACTTTAATTTCTTGGAAGTATACCGAGTGTACTATTTATTAGGGAAATACGTAAAACTACAACTGCTTTTTTTTACTTTAAACTTGAATGTACGCAAGGCCAACTTTTATTGTGCATGCCACAATTTATCGATAAAAATAAAAAATTGATTTTAAAAGCCCCATAATAATAAAATCGCATACGTAAGTTCGATAACAAAAAATCAATTTTTTTACCACAAAATCGATTTTCGATTGCAATCGAAATCGATTTAACATTCCCTAATTCATACTCACCCATTTCATAACTTGTCACACCATAATTGTAGGTCAATTCGAAAACAAAATGTGAGGATTCAGGGCCATAACCAACCATAGTCTTACTCCAGCGATTGTCATAAGGTCTGCAAAAAATTAACGTTAAAATAATACATAATTTAAAAAAAAAATACAAATTTTTAAATTGTTTTTACAATTAAAACTTTCGATCCATATTCGCGTAAAAATATTTTTTGTGAAGAAACTTTTAGTTTGCAAGCTAATAAGCTTTTAAGTATAAAAATTAAATTATTAATATATTAATTAATAATAACTTGAAATAACAATTTGCTTTATTTTCAATATAGTACATATAAAGCTTCTTTTATATAAGGTACTTGAAGTTTGGCAAAAAGGGACGAAGTACCTAAAGAGCAAATGATTATGATAAGAAGCAGTTGTGCAATATTAAGTTATTGATACCAAACGATAGAGTAAACCAAAATTTGGTTAAACCAAATTAAAAACCTAATGCACTTTTTGACTTAACACCACTTTGCAACCGTTTTTTGAACATTTGCCGCCAAATCGGACTACAAAACAGCTAAATATTTAATTTTGAGCGATTTTTTTTAAATACCGCTAAAACCTTAACATTTTTAAAAGTTTTGTATAAATCTAGATAAAGGGTGTATTTTAAAAGGCACTTGACTCTCAAATTACGCTACATACTAAGGTTTCCAACTTCCCTAGTAATTTTATTAAAAAAATAGGAATAGCTTATCCCATCAACAATAAATTTCAAGTGTTTTTATCAATAATAAAAACTGGGAATTTAGCACGAATAACAAAATCTTTTGAAATTTAAATTTTGTATTCCCAAAAATTGAAATTACTTTTTGATAATAAACAGGCAGGTGCACGGCCTAAAAACACTTAATTGACAACATCTTTTATAAGTTGTTGTTGTTTTTTATTTTGTTTTTCTTAACCTACTTACAACTACAATTAATGTTGAGAGAATTTCAACTAATTGTAGCGGGGAATGTAAGATGAGATGAACGCACTGTTTATTGTTGATGTTGTTTTGTTTAAACTTTGATATTATTACAAGTAGAACTGTTGCTATAAGTCTTATACGTTTAACATTTTTATTTGGTTTAATATCTTTAGTTTTTCTAAAATCTTAATGGATGAAGTTTCCTGATGATCTGGCCTAAGCAACCAGTGAAATGCGCATAGGAATAGCTTATCCCATCAACAATAAATTTCAAGTGTTTTTATCAATAATAAAAACTGGGAATTTAGCACGAATAACAAAATCTTTTGAAATTTAAATTTTGTATTCCCAAAAATTGAAATTACTTTTTGATAATAAACAGGCAGGTGCACGGCCTAAAAACACTTAATTGACAACATCTTTTATAAGTTGTTGTTGTTTTTTATTTTGTTTTTCTTAACCTACTTACAACTACAATTAATGTTGAAAAAATTTCAACTAATTGTAGCGGGGAATGTAAGATGAGATGAACGCACTGTTTATTGTTGATGTTGTTTTGTTTAAACTTTGATATTATTACAAGTAGAACTGTTGCTATAAGTCTTATTCGTTTAACATTTTTATTTGGTTTAATATCTTTAGTTTTTCTAAAATCTTAATGGATGAAGTTTCCTGATGATCTGGCCTAAGCAACCAGTGAAATGCGCATAGGAATAGCTTATCCCATCAACAATAAATTTCAAGTGTTTTTATCAATAATAAAAACTGGGAATTTAGCACGAATAACAAAATCTTTTGAAATTTAAATTTTGTATTCGCAAAAATTTAAATTACTTTTTGATAAAAAAAAAAAAAAATAAATAAATAAGAAAGTTATGTTTTCAGCTGTGCCGAATCTTTGATGCTCTTCACCTACAGTTAGAATATTTCCAGAGTGGTCTTTATATGCGACGATTGGAAATTATGGGTCGATCTTCACGAAATTGTAACAAGTAATTAATAGCCTTATACAGGGATCGAAAATAACAGTTGTTTTCAAAATTTCAGTTCAAAAAGTCAGACTGAAAGAATTTGTCTATACGTTATTTGTGTAAAGCTTTGTGATGGTTATCCCAAGGAATAAAATCTTTAAAATAATTTTTTTTCTTTTTTTTCAAAAAAGTAAAAAAATAACGGTTTTATACATTTGAATTCATAACTCTTTTCCTACCTAACCGATTGTGGTGGACTTCAATCCCAAACGGCTTAGGTGAATTATAAACAATTTGATGCCAATATTTATCTTTTCTTTTGAGTCGTTTGAATGTGAGCCTGATTTCAACAGGCGGATAGACAGGCGGACATGGCTTAATCGACTTAGAATTACTCAAGGACCTAGAAAATATATATTTTTTTGGGGACTTAGATGAAAATGAAAACAGTTTCACACAAAATATCAAACCTAGTTTATCCTCATCCAAACAAGTTGTGGTGGAGGGTATACAAATTCCTTTATAAAAACGCAAAAAAGTTTATAACATTTTATAACTTTTGGCAACTATTTGTTGTTTTAAGCAATTAGATAACATTAGTTAGATTAAAGAATGTAAGTGAATTATATTGCTTGGGATCTATCGAGACAATTTAGATCAATACCTTACCTTTTGTTTCAAAATTTTTTAGCAGGCTTACATACATAAACAAGTAGTTGTTAACCAGAAAAACAAAAAATCTTAATAAGAAAAAGTGCTTAACAGCTTTTTGCCAAACGTCAAAGATACAAAAAATATCCGGGCCAAATGTGGTTCTCCTAGCACATATTTTTTGGGAAGAAAGAAGTAGGTATTTGTGAACTTTTTGTTAATTTTATGTGAATAAAAAATTTTTTTATGTACCTATAAGATAGGTAAGACAATAAAATCTCAATATAAAGCCCCAAACGATATGATTCAATCTAAAACATACAACATGTTATTTGTTAGTAGGAGCAGGAGTTTCCAAAAATCTTTTTTATTAATTTTGACATCAAACGCACAGATCCTACAATAATTACCGTCGCAGTCAAAAACAACATCTTCCAGCCCTTAGCTTCAAATTTTTTATACCTAATTCAACTATATAAATGGTACATACGAAAATTGTTAAGATTGATGAGTTACACAGTTACATATACATATGTACATACTTAGTTTATTTCCAATTAAATACTCCCGCCAACACTTACCCATTACACTGAGCTTCACACCCCTCCTTAAACTCCTCATGACGCAACACCTGAAACAAAACAAAAACGAAAAAAAATTTTAGGAGACATTCTCTTTTTTATTGGTAGGTACCAATTTTATCTTGAAACAACTTGTTGTTTAATGATAAAACAACAAAAAAAACAGACTAATTTAAAATTTCTACTTTCTTCTTATCTTTTAAAAGTAAAATTTACAATTTGTTACCTTCATGCCCAAAATATTCCGGAAGAAAAATGAATTTTTCGAACGATTTCCAATTTTGAAAACATAATGCAAAGCACGACCAGTTATTTGAGACATTTTGTGGGACGTTTGTATTTCACAATTAACTTTTCACAAATAACTATTCAACAATTTATAATTTGCTTGATAAGTTAATTATTTTAGAATAATTAAATACCGATACAAGTACATACAAACGACTTTTTAACAAATTTTACTCAGAACTCACTTCGTCATGCAATAAATGAATAACAAAAACAATCTTAAAAGAAAAATTTCGTTGCAAATTAAAAAACCGGTTGTTGTTATCGAACAGCTGTGAAAACAAAGTGAAAATAAGAATAAAACAAAACAACTTTCAGAGAAATCAACTTATGTATAAGTCAATTGAAATCACTATGTAGTTTATTCAACAACCGACAACTCGCAGAAATTAGGACTGGCAGCTCTTTTTATTAATTTATATTTAAACAAAGTTAAGTTTTTTTTGGAAAATAAGTGTCGTTTTTATATTAAGATGGAATAAAAGAAGTATCTTTATTAAATGGGATTTGGAAATATTCATTCCTTTTATAAAGTAAAGTCATATTAAAATTTATACAAGTTTTGTTTTGTTTATTAAATCAGAGAACTAACAGGGCAAATTGCTTCTTGGTTAGAATTCGCGAATTTCCGCTTATATAGTAATTTTTATGGAATTTTGGCTATTCTTTATGGTTTTAGGGACTTTTAATCAATTTTATGGCTTTTTTGAAATTTTGAAAATTTTCGCTATTTTTGCAATTTTCTCGTAGCTTTGTTGATCTTTTTCCATTTTTTTTAATTCAACATTATTATTATTGAAAAATTAAAAAGGAATAAAACTGTTTCGACACCAATAAGAGTGACGACAAAATCAGAGTCAATTTATATCGATGCCGACGTAAACGTTGCGTACGGCATACCAAAAATACATACATTGACGCTTATCGATAACACTTGATATTGACAATGAGCATACCGATTTACAAGAATCGACACAAAACGATATCGTTTCGTATTGATGACGCTAAATGAAATAAGGGTGATTGTTTTTTTATTAAGTTGTAATTAATGGAGTAAAGTAAAGTCGTATTGAAGTCATAATAGTATTTAAAATGTTTGGCAAGTAAGAAATTGAGTTTATAAGTGATAGACGTCTTTTTCTTGATTTAATAGTTTTTTTAAAACCTAAAACTATTTTAATACCACCTGGTTTTTGGTACTAAACTCAATGATTAATTACGCTACAAGAAATGAATGAGCGAGTAGTCACATTTTTCATTTTGGTGTTAAGAAAATGATAGAAAGTAATGCCCGAAATCAAGTGTTCGGTCACAATCGGTAATTTTTTATCATTTTCCTAACACCAAATTGAAAAATGGGACTACACGCTCATTCATTTCTTGTAGGGTTAAGTTGTGCACAAATTAACGAACCTTTTATATTTTTTTTTAAATAGTTTTTTTTTTTTTTGGTATTACTGATTCTTAAAAATTGTTTACTTAAAATTTACACATACTGTAGTTGTAGCAGTTCAGCCAGGAAAGAAAACCTTAAAAATTGCTGCAATTTCAACATTTTACTAGTACATTTTTTAAAACAATCACTCATACATATTTAGTCTATGATGACGTAGATGCGCAGTATAATTTTTTTTGTACGGTTTTTTTGATTAATGGATGTTGATTGCAGTTGAGGTGTAAGTTAAGATTTACATCTGTGATGTGACTGTTGATTTGTTCACTGAGGTGAACAGTAATAATGGCCCTAAGTTGTTTTAATGCGAAAAATATAGATTAAACTTAATCGTTTTGTGAGGACCACATTTTTAAAAATTATGTTCGCGAAAATCCTTTTATTTATTTGCTATAAGCTTATTATGCTTTCCACTTTCAATTGCAGAAGTCAAGAGAAATTTCAGTGTGATGAATTAAAAAGAAATAAAATGTCACAGTCAATTCTTATAATTCACATCATATAAACCCTTAGATCAAATAATTCTTGTTGTGAAAATTATGATATTCCATTAGATGTGTGTGATAAAAAAAATTTAAATGATGCATACACTGAGCGGCAAAAGAAACTGTACACCTTAAATTTAATTTTTAAGGCCGATGTTGAATGTAAACCAAACCTAAATGACAAGTTTTTTCTGCATTTCATTTGACATTTCTCAATTTCAGACCAACTCAATTTGAAACATGGAAAGATACACAATCGAGCGACGCGTTAAAGGTTTTCAGGCTTATTATGAAAATGGGCGTTCAAATTAAAATGCATATCGTGCACTGCGTGATTTTTTCGGCGAATTTAATCGTCCAAATGTGCGTACAGTCGGAAAAATCATGCAAAAAATTGAGCAAACCGGGTCTGTACACCAGTGCATGCTCGTACTGCTGCTGTTCGCGATAGTGTGGCGAACAACTGCACCTCTGATGCTAGTCGTTGATGAACATAATGTATAAAGACTTGCATTTACACGCTTACAAGGTACAATTGACTCAAGAACTAAAGCCTCTAGACCATTCCAAACGTCGTCATTGGTCAGAATGGTGGCAAGAAATGGCAACAGCTGATGATAAGTTTTCGAAGAAAATCATCTTCAGTGATGAGGCACATTTTTACCTCAGGCAATAAGCAGAATTACCGCATTTTGGCGAATGATAATCCAAGAGTTATTGTCGAAAACCAATGCACCCACAAAGAGTCACTGTTTGGAGCGGTTTATTGGCTGGCGGCTTCATCGGGCCTTATTTTTTCCAAAATTAGGCCGGTCAGGCAGTTACTGTGAATGGTGTTCACTATCATGAGATGATAACG
Organism: Pollenia labialis; assembly: GCA_949318255.1. Classification (NCBI taxonomy): domain Eukaryota; kingdom Metazoa; phylum Arthropoda; class Insecta; order Diptera; family Polleniidae; genus Pollenia; species Pollenia labialis. The sequence continues at coordinate 118,196,774 of OX439142.1, forward strand.
AACTTTTTATGGCCCGAATTGGAAGATATGGATGTGGCTCTTTGCGCGACAAATTCAATGGCCGTGGTGGCGATGTCAATTGTCCGCCAAAATCATGTGATTTGACACCGTTGGTCTTCTTTCTTTGGGGTTATTTGAAAGAAACGGTGCACGTCGAGAGGCCAGCAACAATTCAAGAGCTAAAGGATGAGATAATTCGGCACAATAATGGCATAAACCTCAATTATGCCTCAGCGTCATGGAAAATGTGGACCACAGGATGGAGGTGTGCCGCCGAGGTCGCGGCGGCCATATGGCAGATATTTTGTTCCATACATAATTGAACAATACCAATATTATCATAATAAAAAGAAATTACAATAATTTCCTTAATAATTTGTGTTTTATTCAAAATCAACATGGGCCCTTAAAAAATTTATTTAAAACCTTATTTTGTAATTTAAAGGGGTGAGTGAAATGGAAGCAACGTTTCATGGTGAATTAATACTGTTAAGAATTTCTACGCTTATGTCAACAATTATACTAGGCCTAAGCAGGGTTACCGTTCGTCCGACTTAAGTCGCAATTTGGACCTTTTTTTAGCTGCCTGCGACATCTTGTGAGATTTTTTTTATCACCGACTTTTGGGTCTTTTTTTAATGTAAAGTTTCTCACAAAAAACATTTAATTTGCAGTAAATTTTAAATTTTCTTACTATTTTTATCAAAAAGAAAAAATCGTCACAACAACGTCGTCAAAATTTAAAAGCAAATCCCAGGTTATTGTTCCTTTGTATACAATGTATGTATTTAAGAAAATTTTCGCAAAGTTTCAAAGAATAGTTTTAACAAAAAAGCTTTTTTAATTAAAAAATTTTTCATTTTCCAAAATTATTTTTAGCTGCCGAGTCAATGAATGCAGGTAATGTAGTATTTGTTGATACCATTCGAAAGACTGGGAACTGAAGAATAAATGGCTTAAGCAAAACATGGAGACAATGCAGTCTTTTGCTGTGTTTTTAAATAGATTTTAGTGAACTAACCAACCATCTTCAGCGACATGGAAAAACCATAATACAGTCGGGCCTCGATTATCCGTAATGGGCGGGACCAGAAGCATTACGGATAATCAATTTTCACGGTTAATCGAATAACAATTTTGATTATTTTTATTATTTAACAAGTGAACATTTGTGTACTTAGGGAACAAATTACACTATAAACTCCCATGCATCTCCACACTTTTGTCGAACCAACAGCATGATTTACTGTGAACGTTACATTTTGCTGGTCAAATTCAGAATTTTTCCTTCTCGAACGCAGATGTCGACAGTTTGCTAAAATTTGCCATTCTTATTATTAAGCGCGTTTTAAGGAAAAATTTGACAACGCTGACTACAGCTATTTGAATTTGTTCACAAATTTCTATGAGAAGATAAATTTTTAGTTGAAATTGAGGGTGTCCCGGTAGGCTAGTTAGTAGTAAGCTCAGTGCGACGGTTTCGGGTTCCATATCTACAACGGGCTAAAGGGTTATTGCTCGGTTAATTAAGTTAGAAGATAATTTTAAATTGTATTTGTTGCTCTTAAATAAATAAAGAATGTAGTAGAAATTGTTAGTACATAGTATATATACACGTGAAGGCCATGTGCACCCCGACCAAAAGGATCTTTTCTGCAGCCTATATGTCTCACCAAGTCAAGTTTAGGCCGCGTATAAAGCCCATTACCTTGCCCGGTGGAAGATCATAGATGTCAGTCGGGCCCATTGTATGCCCCCCGAATAATTTCTGCCTAGAAGTCCCTAAGGCGGGACAGCAGCAGAGCAGATGTTCCGACGTTTCGTCATCCAACCCACAGAATCTGCACGTTTTGGTAGATGAATTAACCAACTTAAACTGGTGGTACCTGAGACCACAGTGCCCCGTGAATAGGCCAACAAGCAGTCGAAGTTCCGCTTTTTCAAGCAGCAGAAACCTTCCTGCCCCGTGCCGGGACAGCGTCACAAATCTTTTGGACTGTCTCTATCCAGAAGTGGACGTCCATGCGTGAAGGAATTCACGCTCGGACCATTTTCGTAGCGTCCCCCTAATGTGACCCACAGGGACGCCGAAGAAAGGCTCAGGACCTATAAATGGACGACGAGCGCCTCTGTTTGCCAAGAAATCAGCCCTTTCATTGCCCGCGTGGCCCTCATGGCCGGGAACCCAACACAAATTCAAGTCATTGTGTTTCCCTAACTCATTCAGAGACGCAAAACAGTCCAAGACCAGCCTTGACCTTATCTCCAAAGAAGAAAGTGCCCTAAGAGCGGCTTGGCTATCTGACATTATATAAATATATAAATTGTTAGTAATTACCAGGGCAACCGTAAATATGCAATAGAGTTTCTTCAAGGAAGACACAAAAAATATCGATTTGTTACTGCATATTTTACACTTAATAGTATTTAAGTCAAAATAGCATTTCTGCATCGTATTTCTTTAAGTTTTTAGTGCGTACTAACTTTTCGATTATTAAAAAATTCTTAAAAATGCGGAACAAAAAAGGAATACAATTTTGGTTACCATTAAAAAAAAAAATTTTAATCACATTTTTGATCACTTAAAATTTTCGACAAAAATCGTTTTTATTTTTAATATTTTAGTAAAACGGCTGAACTATATTAATGATCTTAATTTTCGCAATAAAATTGATTTTTTTTTATTTATGTTTAGAGTTTTCAAAAATTTAAATATGTATGAACTTAAAATAGTTAATCTAATCTTTGTACATATATGTATGTCTGTCTACAAATATCGGTTTATAGGAAAAGTTCTGCAGTATATTTTCTTATTAAGCGGGTGTGTCTGCCATCATTAAAAATGTTTCGTGCCTGTGAATTTGAGTGCAGTTCGTGCTTGTTTGAATATTTTGTTAAATATTTTATATTTTATGCGAAACCGAATATTTGCCTTGTCCTTAATTTGTATTATTAGCACATTTAGATTTTTGTAAATACAAATTGGAGTTTTTTAGAATTTTTTTGGCGCCTTTGGACTTTCTCAATATTTAGAAATTTAAAATTTAAATTAACGGAACGACAATCTTTTTTTATATATAACCCATTATTTTTCATATTTCATTTTTCGTTTAAAAGTTTAACCCGTTAACAGTTTGTTTTCGAATATCTTATTTGTCTCACAACCCAAAACCTAAATAGGTTTTGTTATTAAATTCACCCACTATTAATAATGTAGAAATTATCACATATAGGTGGCGCACTTAACTGCTCGTTCTCTTCACCTGGCAATACCTTTTTCCTAGCTATATCCGTTATTTCATTTCCTTTTAAGTACTTCACTATTCAAGTCAGGGGCGATATATGACATTTAAATGACATTGTACTAAAACCCAAAAAAATTATTTACTAGTTCTAATATTAGAATAACAACAAGTGTATTAAAATTAAAATTCAAATTTGGCAATTAACAAAAAGGAAAATGAAGTAAATAATTGGGAATTTAGCCGAAGAGCAGTGTTAAAAAACCGACAACAGAAAAGCAAAAGTTTGAATTGGGGGCGGGGGGGGGGGTGCTTTTAAACCATGGGAGATAAGGCCATGATGGCTTTATTGCTCAATTGAATGGTTGATAAAGCCATAATGGCCTTATTGCCCAATCATTGAGGTAATATTTAAAATTTTGCGAAATGAGAGATACAGTGAACTCGCGAAAACATGAACACTCAAAAGGGTGAACGTCTCAGAAACGTGAACAAATTTATTTTAACACAGACTATTCTAAAACGTGAACAAAATCTGGAAGTTCTAAAACGTGAACACATTTTTGTTTACTTTTTAAAATGTTTTGTTTAATTGGGGAATCCCCGAATTGAGTTCACTTATTGGCTTATGTTACAGCGTTCTTTTTTCTTAATTGTATCCATGTATGTATACGCTGACGTGTTAGTTAGCTATGTACGTTATTCGTGAAAGTGAAAAATGTCATTTAAAAACCGAAAGATGGAATTTATCTATTAGACTCAGCATGGAGTCAAATTTCACAAGAAATTTTACACGAATGCTGGAACATTTTAAATATATTTTTTGACCAAAATAAGACATAAGACATCTAGAAGAAACTTCTTCAGGCGCTTAATCCTCAGGTTTTTTTTATTATAGTAGGTTTTAGTATTTTTAGAGCCACTTTTTGGGTTTGAGATTAAAGTTAATTTTATTCTATAATTAGAAAATCTGCGAATTAAGTTAATCTAGCATAAATTGAATTTGATATTTTTGGGTTGTGGCTTAAACCATGTAGTGCTACCATACTGAGCACAAATAAATGGCAATATTTTTTTTGCAAATGTAAACTTTTTATCAAAGCAAGATGGATGTTTTCAAAGAAGAAGAAGAAAATATGCGAATTTAATATTGTTTACAAGGTAGAAATTTTTACGTTTAAAGAAAAAATATATTAATAAAAAAATATAGAAAGGAAAAATTATATAAAAGTATATATTTTATTTTTTAAATAATTTTTTGTTTATATTTTTGCATTAATTGTTTATGTTAAACATATGTATGTTGACAGTTTAAGTTAAGGTTTAAACCACCATCAATGGCCGCTTAAACTAGCAAAAAAAGTTTAAAAAAATACAACTCAAAAAGTAAATACGGAGATTAAAGTTAATTTAATCGCTAATCTCTAACCCAAAAAGTGGCTCTTAGAGAGTTTTATTTAACTTATTAATTTGATCATAGATTGAAGTGACCCTTTCTACGGTGAAAGACTAGAACAACAATCCTGAAAAAAATCAGGATGACACTGAATTATTATTAATATCAACTGAATTATTGCATAGACATATATTTTTTGTTACTATAAATTAATAAAATATTTGTTTTAAAATACTTGTTTATCTATTTGGTGTTAATTTTTTAAAATTTTGGCATTCGATAACGTGAACAATCTCGAAAACGTGAAACGCCATGGTAAAAATTAGTTCACGTTATCGCGAGTTCACTGTATAGCCATATTTTTTTTCGGAAATGAGAGATAAAGCTATATTTTTGCGAAGCCAGATTCCAATACTTTACAGCCTTATTCAAAAAAAAATGTTAATTTTGGTTTAAAGAACATACAGTGCACTCTGGAAAACGTCAACTAATTAAAACCGCGGGTATTGACGTTTAACAAATTGTTGACGTTTACGAATGTAAAATTTTTAAATAAAAAACATATCGATAATGTGCTTTTAATCGTTTTTATCAATTATAAACTAAATCCAAACATAAACAAATTCAAAAAGGAAATAAAAAAGGCATTCAACCTGACTAAAACCATAGAAGACAACTGGAACTAAAAGAATACATTTTAAATGAGATCATATTTTTAATTTTACATGCACACATATGCATTTAAAAAAAATCTGTTATTTTTTTCTGCTTTTTTTTTATATCCAACACTTGGAAGAGAGCCTTCTCTCTTAAACGTCTTAATACATTTATGTAAGTCATTTTGCTCAACATTCTCGCATTGAGCCCAATCCAAAGCCCTGTTAAATATTTCGACGGCTTCGCTTGGTTTTATTGTCTGCACATTTGTATCTAAATCGTTCTCCTCATCATCGATCACTTCCAACTCCTCAATTTCACACGAATTAGAAACATTATCCAGGTGGATCCCCAATTTCTGAATTGATTTCATAAAATAAATGTGTGTGTACAAATGTGTGTATTTTAACTGCTGCTAAATTCGAAAATTTATTTTATTCAGAGTTGACGTTTTAGAGCTTTATGGTTGGGTTGACGTTTTAGAGTAGGCAATGTAAAAAAAAGGGTTGACGTTTTGGGATGTTGACGTAAACGAGTGTTGACGTTTTCCCGAGTGCACTGTATTAGTTAATAAGCACTTTACGCTTAATAACCTTATTGTAAAAATTTGTATACAAAAAACGTATATTAGTTAATAATGACTTTTAGAATTTTTTTAGTTTAAGACTGGTAACACCGGTTCATGCACTTATGTGTGTGAAGTTAAATTTTAAAATTTATAACCCTAGACACATTCTGTTATGTTTACAGAGCAATGTTAACCACTTAACAGAACTTATGTTAACGCTGTTATGATGCATGATTCCAGATTTCTGGAAAAGGAGTCAACGTGGGCGATAAAAAATGATTAGGATTTGTGGACAATACTATTCTCCATCGTTCCCCATCCCCAGAATTTGTAACAGAGCGAGTTGGAGTGACTTATGGCCAATTTACTCTTTTGAAGTCTCTAGGGGATGAGTCCAGATTTCTGGAAAAGGAGTCAACGTGGGCGATAAAAAATGATTAGGATTTGTGGACAATACTATTCTCCATCGTTCTCCATCCCCAGAATTTGTAACAGAGCGAGTTGGAGTGACTTATGGCCAATTTACTCTTTTGAAGTCTCTAGGGGATGAGTCCAGATTTCTGGAAAAGGAGTCAACGTGGGCGATAAAAAATGATTAGGATTTGTGGACAATACTATTCTCCATCGTTCTCCATCCCCAGAATTTGTAACAGAGCGAGTTGGAGTGACTTATGGCCAATTTACTCTTTTGAAGTCTCTAGGGGATGAGTCCAGATTTCTGGAAAAGGAGTCAACGTGGGCGATAAAAAATGATTAGGATTTGTGGACAATACTATTCTCCATCGTTCTCCATCCCCAGAATTTTAAACATTCGTTCTATAAAACTTAGTGTTTCCATTTTAAATACCAATATAATATTGTAAAATTTATATTTTTATTATTTTGTTAGTTTTCTCAAAGTTTGTTGTGTTTGTAATATTATTAATTTTGGTTTAAAGTAGGGTTGAAGGTACTTTAAAATTCTTTCTTTTAATATTGAGTTACTAAACGTATTTTAGACTAATAATTGTTTTTGAATAATACTTTAACGATTTTTACTTAATAAGTCTTGGTAAACCTTTAGTAACTTTTTTTGAATAAGGCTGTTAGTGTTTATTGTTTCCGGGAAAAGACATTTTTTATTCTTGTGACGCACGCAGGAAAACTTTATTCAGCGAAGCCACCTGCCGCGTCCTACTGGAGGAGAAAACCTGTAAGAACGCAGAACAGAACGCGAAGCCAGATTTCAATACTTGACTTTAAAAGGGCAAATCATTACCTCTTAATTAAAAAATAAGAAAACTATTAATCAATGTAAAATGCAAAAGTTCTTCAAAACTGAAATGAGAGATAAAGCCATTTTCTAATATTACTAATGTGAGCTAAGGCCATGATGGCCTTATCTCCCATTCAAATGGAAAAAAAAATAAAAGAGTTTATCTCCCTTTATGCTGTTGCTTTGAAGTTGCATTTTTATGTTAAAAAAAGTAAACTTTTGCCTTCGCTTCTGCTGTGAAGATAAATATCAACTTTTAAAAAAGTACAGTTTTGGTTTGATGCAGTAATATCAAATCCCCTAATATGCAAAAAATTACAAATTGCTAGATTGATTTTTTCATGGCTTAATCTATCCATTAAATGACTAAATTGGCAGCACTGGTTTGATGTGACTTTGAACCAGTGTTCGAAAATAAATACTAAATATTAAATAAATAAATAAATTAGGGATCGGTTTGGTAGATTTGTGGAAAACACAAACGTAATAGTGTTTGTGTAGAAAATCAAAAAAAAAATTACGTGTCTCTGTTAGTTATCTTTCGAACAAAAAAATAATACTGTTTAATAATACCGTTTGAATAACTTCGGTGTTTCTAGCTGGTGGAGTGTGGGCGTAGAGTGGACTGTATGATAAAGCTAGGGAAAACAGCAATATATTACCATATAATTTCTCGTTAGTCTGAGAAGTTATACGAGGATAACGTGCAATAATTAAGAAATTAAGTGTTAGATTTGAGAAGTAATACGGTATATGGGCACATGTGAGCACACCTTATAAATTTTTAGGGTTGACTTGAGGGATGATTAAGCAAATTCGGTTTTAATTTAAATTTCACAAATTTATTAGTTTATTTAATAAGGTAAACTTATGGTGTACAAGGTAATTCAATTGTATTTATAATATTTTGTAAGACAAATTTAAGGATTTAATTTTAAGGTAATTTTCCTTTTTTTTAATGATTTAAAAACCTTACAATCTGATGGTTTTCTAATAAGTGATTCGTGCGTTAAAAAAAACTTCATTTTAGGTTTAGTTTACTTTACATGAGATATTTAGCATAACTTCGAATGTTCTTTTCGACTCATTCACAATAGCGATGTTCGTTATTACATATTTTAATAAACATTTTCTCTTATCTGTTTAATTATAATTTCAGTTGCTGCAAATAATTTTGGACCACCTGATCCATTTTGATTAAATGGACTACTCCATGGACTAGTCCGATGTACTGCAAGCATGGACTATGTCATTGTTTAAAAGTATTTGGGTGAGATGACATGTCCCTGCATATATTAGGACTAGTCCAAACACGCGTGTAAAATGTAGCCTACAAGGGACTAGGACAACTCCAAAAGTAACCTAAACGTATGGAAAAATATGGTCTATTTCACATTACGATTTCCTGGGGGAGGACCATATAACCCAGCTTTGGATTACAAAGGAGTAGTCTTTAAACTACTCCATTGTATTCACAAGAGGATTAGTTTCTACTTCGTTTAAAAACGAAAACATGCCGTTAAAAAACGAAGACATTTCGTCTCACTACAAACAATTTTTAACAATGACATGGTCCATGCTTGCATTACATCGGACCATTTCATGGAGTAGTCCATTAAATCAAATTGGATCAGGTGGTCCAATATTATTTAGAGGGTGTCTTCTTTTTTTATTTTTTTCTGTGAGCGATCTGTCAAATGAGATTTTCCAGACAAGCGGTGTTGAATTCTCGTATGAAACCTGTAGGAAAATAAGAAGTTTTGACAAAAAAAAAACCGCTGGCCGCTCTTATTTAGGTATTTCAACTAAAAACTTTCAAACTAAACATATTTTTGCAAATTTTAAATAACATGAAAATAACTACTAACAAATTACCTCACATTTCTAGAGCTCCTGACTGAACGAAAATATGATTAAGTATTTTCGTTAAACTTTTTGGTACGTAAAAATTCCTGTCATGTTAAGTTGAAAAACGTAAAACTAAGATTTTAAACTAAATTTCTTATAAAAATGTAGACTTTAAAACATTTTGTCACTGTTTTATTAACATTGTATGCTTAATCTTTACGCAGATAAAAAAAATTCGCTTTTTATCTCTTTTTTAGTGGCAAAGAATTTTGTTGAAAAAGTTTGATTGAATATAAAAAACGTAACATAATAAAAAAAACCCAGTAAGGAAAAGCAACTGATAACTGCGCCTAAAACGTGATTGCAATCCGTAAACTACCAATCCGCAGTATGTACCCAATTCCTTAATAGTTTCTATTCCATCTCCATACAGGCATATACACTCTAACATGAAAGTATTCTTGTTTTTTTTTGTCCAAGACCAACAAAAAAAAAAAAAACCTACATACATGTTTCCATTAGTAAGTGTTGAGGAGCAGCAGTTGCAAGAATAAAAAAAAAACAATATCTAAAAAGTTTAACGTTAAAGTTTTGCGATAGAGTGAATATTGAAAACCTTGAGTGTTCCCAACATGTTTTTGGTGTGTGCTTGTGTTGTTTTGTCAAACGTACAAACCACGTAGAATGATGTTCGTAGTTATTTCGGTGGCCTTTTGTTTGTACTTGGGCTTAAAAAATGGAACAAACGTCGCCAAAATAAACAATAGAGTTAAAAGTACTTAACTACTTGACTCCCTGCCTGCATGATGGATCCTTGCTGGCCTTAATACCGCTTGGTTTGTAATGGCCTCAAAAATCAATGAAGATGGTAGCAGAGTATAAAGACATGTGAGTGTATGTGACCGTCCTAATATGCAAAAGAATACGAACACAACCATATAAGACATGGTTCACAAATTTTGACACCATTTCGTTTTTTTTTTTTTTTTAATTTCATATCGATGTTTGTGTATGTTTTGGCTTGCCACTCTTTGTTGTTGGTTGCTTGTTTGTGTTGTCGTTATTTTTGCTTTCATATTAAAAGGTTTTATAAACGATGGGAGGCAAGATTTAATATGTCATCGTAGTTGAACTTGCATTGAATGTCAAAAGAGTTGTGTTCCGTTTTTTTCCGTTCTTTCACTCTTGCTTTACAATTTCTCCAGTGCACAAAAAACATGTTGTTTTTTCTGTTGTTGTGTTGTTGCCCCTCAAAAGAATGACAGCGAAAAAAAATGATTGCAATCATTTTATTACGTATTCAACTCAATAAATGTTGTACTTGTTACCAATTTATAATGAGTTTAATACACAAATGGCCAAAATGCAATTTTCTCTTTTTGGCTTCGTTTCTTATATTTTTATTTGTGGTATTTTAATTTTTTTACTTTTAACAAAAAATATATATATTTTTCTTTATTAAATTCATTTTTTTTCTGGTACTTTTTTTTTCTTTGAATGTTCAACATTTAAGGATACTTTGTTGTAGTGGTTTTATTTTGACTTGTAGAATTTTAGGTCAGCGGTGCTAAAGAATCTTTTCGTTGAGTTTTAAGAGCCAGATACTTAAAAATAAAAGGAAGTGGTACAAATTCTGTAATAATTTAAAAAAAAGAATTAGTTCAACGATTATATGTTATAATTATTATTATTGTAATAATCAGAAGAATACAATATAAGAGTCACTTACAAATTTTTAGATTTTAATAAGGTTATGGAAATTTGAGAGAAGGGAATGATATACATATAAGAATTTATGTTTGTATATTTGTTTCTTTCTTTTCTGGCAATTCATAGATATTTAATTTTGCTTAATCAGTACTGTATTTCGAATTTATCGCAAAAACATGTTTCAATTTTATATTTTATCCTTATGGTTTCATTTAGCTTCTATACAAATTCTGGTAGCATTATTTATTAGGGTTTTAGGCGTACTAAACTGTTTTCTGGGAGTAGGGTTTATATGGGCCTTAGGGTACATTATGGACCGATCTTCACGAAATTTTACAGTGTGATTTACATTCGAATAAAAATCTTGCAAAATCTTATATGAAATTATCAATTTTATTTCCATATTTTGATTTATAGCTCTGATCCTTTTGAACTGATTTTGCTGGATTTCAATCCCAAACTTCTTAGGATAACTAAAAGCAATTTGACACCAAGTTTGTTCATTTCTTTTGAGTTTTTAGAAAATAAGAATATTTTCAACAGACGGACAGACAGACGGTCAAACCAACTTAGAATTACTCAATGAGCCAGAATATACATATGTATATTAGGGCGGGTCGATTATATTTTGACTTAGCTGTACAATCTTCATTGCAAGATTTTTTGTGCAGATAAAGCAAGGATGCAGCTATCTTAAATGAATTTAGCTGCCTGAATGTGCATGTACGCAATTGTGGTTACCTGCATAAAAGTGCAGCTAAATTAAAGTGTTTGAAAGATGAGTAACAAATTTTTTTTATTAATAAATTGATAATAACAATGACCTTCAAACAACCTGTAGTCATTTGTTATGCATTTTTATAATGAACGAGGTAGCCAATTTGGTAACAATAAAGTGGGTGTACTGTACGGGACGGGAAAGATTACCAGCTGGTTGCTGATCAACAACAACCAGTGAGTGTGGCCAGATTGCCGGCGGCGCTGGTATGCTGGCGCAAACTTGACTTGTTCGCGTTTTTTGTTTTTATAAACAGTTTAATTGGAATAATATGGAAAAAGTGGAGACCAAATTTTTTATGTTATATTATATTAACTTTGATGTTTTATATGAAAATATTTTCAAGCTGCACAAAAATACTTGAATTTTTTGTATGAACATAATTTTAAAATGCCTAAAATTTTGTGCATTTATCTTATATGAACAGGTATATAAAGTGCACCTAAAAAAGGAATTTGTACAGTTTAATTGGAATAATATGGAAAAAGTGGAGACCAAATTTTTTATGTTATATTATATTAACTTTGATGTTTTATATGAAAATATTTTCAAGCTGCACAAAAATACTTGAATTTTTTGTATGAACATAATTTTAAAATTCCTAAAATTTTGTGCATTTATCTTAAATGAGCAGGTATATAAAGTGCACCTAAAAAAGGAATTTGTATTGGATTTTAAAGAATAATGACAAAAATTATTCATTTTGTGCAGTTTAGTCAAACGTGCACTTAAACAAAAGGCAGTTCAGTCAAAACTACTGTAATCAAAAAGTTTCACACGGAATGACAAACTTAGTATACCCTCTTCACAACTAATTGAAGTGGAGGGTATAAAAATAAAAAAATTCGTAAAAATAACGTAATAGCCTTTGTTCACTTGCATACATCTGGAGGAACGCATGGAAGATGTTGAAAATGTGATACTTGCATTCACATCTACTATCAATCAAAACTGTCACCATTTCTGAAAAAACCTCTTTTAAGTACATTTTTTATACAAAAGTGCCAAAATTTTAAAAGAAAATACCAGGGCTGTGGAGTCGTCAAGAAAAAGTGATAACTCCGACTCCGTCTCCTTTCGATGAAACTTTTATTTCGATTTTAAGTTATTTACATATGAGTGGTTGAGATGGAAAATACAAAAAACATATATCGCCCGACTAAATGGACAAAATTAGTTGAACTATTTTGATTTTGAAGAGTTATGCCATTCTTGATTAACAACTTAACAGTTGAAATATAGAAAAAAATAGATTTAATTTAAAACTAAAGAGTTTTGCTGCGAAGTTTTGAAAGAAAGAAACGAGTTTTGCTACAATTCATATAGGATCGAACTACTTTTGCAATTGCAATACACTATAGACCACTAGGAAAATTATGCATTGAGCTTAAATATATTTTAAAAGTTATATTAATATTAAAATTATGCAAACTGTGCTAAAAATGTAACAATAGTTCTATAGGGGAGGGATAAACTGAAATAATTCACATTTTTTCAAAATACGTTTTGTTATACTGTTGGAATCAGAATTTTTCCTCTATGGATGTGTTAATTCCCATAAGTCTTATCTAATTTGGTTTTTGATATAGAAAAGTTGAAAACGACACAAACTCCAACTTGCTTAGACGTAAATTGCATCAAATTTATTAAGTGTGGTTTACCACTGAATATGTAGACAATTTTTATTTAAAAATGCAGATGTGCCTTTAGTTTTTACTTAAATAATTTGTATAACACATCTCGAAGAGAAAATTAAGGTAAAATGTATTTTTGTAAGCCTTGTATTATTTTTGGGAATTCGCAAACATTTTGTTGTCGGACTTGGTCGTGTTTGTCTCAATGGATTTAACAGTACTTATACCATCATGACATGTACCTGCAGGTAAAGAACACCAAGTCCAATTTAATAAGTAAAGGTATGTTAGCTTATATGACGTAATTTTATTGTGGATATCATCGACATAAAAACATATTAGAGTCATATAAAATATTCGAACAAAGGCAAATTTTTAATACAGAAATTCAACATGTTTTTGCGGTCTGCTCTAAAGTTTTCAAAGTGTGGCTTGGTGTAGTTTATTAAAAATATATCGCCACAGAAGCTACAGCAGATTTCCAGTCAGTCATACATGAATATGAACATCGCCACAAAAACATTCAATATAAGATTTTTAAAAAACAAAGCGAACTTGTTTACAAATTTGCATTTTTAAATTCCCTTATTCGACTCTATTTCATCAACAATACCTTGGCGCACTTCAAACAGAACGGTTACAACAGTGAACCAGCGAGTTTTGTTACAGAAAATGAAAAGAGATAGTTTTGAAAATGTCAGGAGAGTGGATCGAACCAATTTTGTTACCAACTGCACTCATAAAAACATAGAAAATGATATGCTTTGATACAATCCATATATTTATTCTTATAAAGTGATTTGTCAAAATCAATTGTTTTCTCAATTTTTGAAACTCACCTACTCATAACTTCAAAATTTTTTAAGCAGCATGCATCTCTTAAAGTTTTTTATTTTGAAAAATATTAGAAAAGTTTTTATGCCGAAAAATTTTGGAATCGGAGTCGCGGGATTTTGTGGATGCTATAGCATCCCAAAAAAGTTTAACTGAAGATATCGATCTTTTGCCTTTTTTAAAATCATGGGAAATGTGCGATGAAACGTGCCACGTTCTTTTTACTTATGGAATAACGTCAACAACTTAAAAAAAATCGAAATTGAAGACATTGAAAATTTATATAATAAATTGGACCAAAAATATACTGGAGAAATAATAAAGTTCAAAGCAGGCTTAAGGGAATGGAGGAAGAATATTGTACGTACAAAATAATTTTTATGAAAAAATATATTTTCACTTAAGTATGTTTTCAGAATTTTCCATTTATATGCGAAAGGGATACGTTATCGGCAAATAGTCGGATTTTGGAGTGGTTGGAAAAAATTTCTGACAGACTTAGAACTTCCGGGTTTACGGAATCCACACTCAGTACACAGATGGCAGCAGAAAATTCTATATGCGGCACTAGCCTTATAAACCTTCTTAAAAGTAGTGTGAAAGGACAGTTAGTACTTACATTTAATGAAAGAAATAATTATATTGATTCAAAAAACTAAAAGACATTAGTTCATTGCATTGTTGAAAAATATGTTGAAAATAGAGCCAAATTAACATATGCAGAAATGCAGCAATGGTCTCATGCTATCTGCGAAGTATTCACCAAAGAAAAAGCGGTAAGTTTTAGTTTTAATCAAATTTGATTTAATGTCTGTATTTCATTTTCAAATAATTCCGATTCTTCTAGGAAACATACTTCTTAAAACGAAAAGAAGGGAAGAAAAATCCGACAGGAAAATTATTTTCTCCATAATTTACAAGAATGGCCACGATACAATGATTTTTAGGTTATGAACTTTTTTTATTTTAAAAATGTCGAAATAGATTTTGATTTTTTATACCCGGACAAAGCAAATTAATTATTCTTAAAATTGGAAACTTTTTATAAAAAGTTGTTTAAAATTTTTGACCAAGAAATAAAGGACCGTGCATCAAGGGAATATTACATACAATATTTACGTAATGAAAATATTTCAAAAGGTAAATGTTCTTTAAAATATTGACATACATAAATATACTACATACATATATAATATCTTACATTTACTTTTTTTTTATTTCACTTCAGATTACTTCAGAATACTTCTTCATGCTTTACTACAACCACAACGTGTTAATAAAGAAGCCTTCAATAGCCGATGCCCAAACAGATTTCGTGACTTTAGTACCAACTATTAATGACATGTAGCCAAAAATCCTTGAAATTGTTAAAATGTATGCAGAATGAAGACAAACGCTTCAGCCAAGAATAATGGTTATTGGACCAGATTTTTCCAAAATTTCCGAGTTCTTCGTATTTTGTGACGGCCTGAAGTGGAAGTGCGCTACGTATATGAAGTGTGTTGATATTATTATTAAATGTATTTCTAAGTAATAATAAAAATAAAAAATTAATATAATTATCAAATAAAATCAAGAAGAATATTTTTTTTAGAAAATCAATTAGATAGCCTAATAAAATCAAGATGAAAATCTTGTTAAAGAAATCAATTAGACCGCCTAATGAAATCAAGACGAAACCCACCTTGAAAAATTCAATAAGGCAGCCTAATAAAATCAAGAAGAAAACCTTGTTGAAAAAATCAATAAGACAGCTTAATGAAATCAAGAAGAAACCCGTTTTGAAAAAAATCTAAAAGAATGTCTAATAAAAACCCTAAGTTTCCTTCTTGATTTTTTCAAAAAGGTTTTCCTTATAAAAATAATACGACTTCCTTCTTGAAAAAAAACCATAGAGATATCTTATTAATTTTGTACTATTTTATTAGGTATTTATTAGGCTCTGTTTTTTCTGTGTACGACTCCGACTCCGACTCCGGTACAAAAACCTCAACTCCGACTCCACAGCCCTGGAAAATACCAAGGTAAGATACCGAATCGAACTTCGGTATCGGTATGAAATTTTTTTTTTCGGTATCGATATCGGTATTTTAATTATATCGGTATACCGGTATACCAACTTTTATAACGGTATATATCGGTATCAGAATTTAATGAACCAAACCAAAAAAATGGTAATAAAAGAAACATATATTTATATACATATATAAGTATATAGATATATTTGGCACTATGCGCCCACGATTTGGCGTTAAAGCAACAAATAATTATAATATATATTTATATAAAAATATAAATATGTGTATGTATTTTACAAACTAAAATCAGTAATGCGCCAAATACACTTGTCAAATGCTTGTCAACTGGCAAATTCACTCGTGTTCGTGTGCTAGATGCAGGGTTGTTAGACATTTTTCTTCAAAAATCGTCAAAAGTTTTAACAAAATTCGTCAAAATCGTCACGAACATTTAACAAAATCGTTAAAAAATCGTCAAATATTTAAATTTTACATATTAGAGACAATTTTTTGCATTGATTGGTTCAATAATAAACATTTTTAGCAAGAAATCCTATTTATGATGAAGAAAGTTATATGGTTAAGTTGTATTCTATTTATTTGAGCAAGTAGGCTGAAATATATTTATCATTTAAAAAAAAATACATAAGAAAAAATACATTTTCATAAATGCATAACAAACATTTACATATTTATTTCAGTTATCCATATTCACAAAGAGATTATGGTTTATTTAGTAGCTAAGGAAATAAAAAAAAAATAAAAATAAAATCTCATTTGCTATTAACTCGAGCTTTAAATGATTAATTTTTAGCGCTATCACTTTTGCAAATTGTTCTTACTGTTGAAGGTGCTAAACCAAGGGTTCTGTCTATATCAACAGTCTTTTTACCCGACTTTAAACGTTTTATTACGTCTAATTTTAGTTTCAAACTAAGTAAGTGCTGGTTCACACTCTTCAAGTTCTAGCCGTCCAGTCTTGAGTTTTAAGGAGAGAGAGGAAAAGAAATGGCATTCGATTTTCCCTTCTCTCCTAAAAGCTCAAGACTTGACGCCCAAGAGTTAGAACCAGCACTAATGCATTGACTTCTACACATCTTCTTACTTCATAACTCGCAACTATACTTAGAATAACTAACCTAACAGAATTAAATGGGAATTCGCCTTTTTACACGAAAATAGAAAAATTCTTTACATGTGATTATGACTCCATCGAAAAATGCAATCGTATGTAGAAATCGAAATCATAAAAACGCAAAGCGGATTTAACCAATTTTTAAAAAGCGGACCAAATAGAACCGCCGAAAATCAGGGCTCTAGTGTATATTTTTTGCAGTATCGATGGCATTTATATAATTGTAGAATTTGAATTACAAATGCTTCCAAAAAATTTTGTATTTCGAAAAATGGATTTTTACGTGTTGGACTGGTCCCAATATAATTGTAAATATTTATTGTAAGTCTTTTATTGATGGTGTTTGAAGCTTTTATAGCCTTCATTCACGAGCGCAGTAAAATGTGTGAGTGTTTGAATGTGTCTATGAAAGTGGAGCCGTACCTGTTGGTTTGTCCCATTATAATGATTTTGTAAGTTCTCCTCAGCCAATTGAAGCTGGAGTCCCTCAGGGAAGCATCCTGGGCCCACTTTTTTACTTAATATATACCTCGGACATGCCAACAAACAATTACACCCTAACCTCAACTTTTGCTGATGATACAGCTTTTCTAAGCGTACACGAGAACAGTCGTGAAGCATCTCGATACCTGCAGGATCATATATTTCAGCTCGAACTATGGTTAAAGCAATGGAGGATAAAGGTCAATGAGCAAAAATGCGTACACATAACATTCACTTTGCGTCGGGAAACATGCTCCCCTATTAAAATCAATAATCAACTAGTGCCTCAACAATTGCATGTAAAATATCTCGGTATTCATCTAGATCGGCGTTTAACATGGAAATGCCATATAGAAGCAAAATTAACCCAAATGAAACTAAAAGCAATTCAAATTAACTGGCTTATTGGAAGAAATTCAGTTCTTAGTCTCGATTGCAAACTACTACTTTACAACGCTATTTTAAAGCCAATATGGTGCTACGGTATTCAACTATGGGGCACTGCCTCGGCCTCAAATATCGAAAAAATTCAAAGGCGCCAAAATAAACTTCTTCGAATAATTACAGCTGCCCCTTGGTATGTTAAAAACTCAAATATCCACAAGGATCTCAATGTGCCACTGGTAAGGACAATTATTACGAAGTATGCGGTAAAATATTTAAAAAGGCTAGAGTTGCACCCTAATCCACTAGCTCGAAATATTTTAAATGATAGTGGCCACACTCGCTTAAGAAGAAGAGACACTGCAGCACTTACCCATTAAGATGAGCGATAAACACCTACATATGTGAACAGAACCCGTGATGAAGAAAATTTTTGTCTGGCACTGGCAGGACATAAAATAAATTTTTAGGATAAGATTTGATTAATTATTGTTAGTTCATATTTAATATATGAAGATTCAATAAATAAATAATGAAAAGAAAAAAAAAAAAAAAAAGAAAATCGTCATAACACAATTACTTTTTGCCAAAAAATCGTCAATCGTCATTTTCCTGTATTTTCTCAAAAAAATCGTCAAAATGACGAAAAATCGCTACATCTAACAACCCTGGCTAGATGTAATATTAACCATCATATCTAAAGCTTTTGATTTCCCATCCAGTATCGTCGGTGTCGCAAACAGCAACATTTTCACTAGTCCTACCACAATGCTTGATGAGCATTTTGATAAGTGTGTTTGGCCTTTCAGCAAGCTGACCGAATGTTTTTATACTTGAACTTTTGTATTTCAAACTCTTAAGCACCACAATTTAAAATACAACAGTGTTGTGACCATAGATCGTCAAGTTAACAAGCATATTTTTCATAAGCACACGTGTTGGAACTTTTAATATTTTTCTATTTTAAAAATTATATAATTTTTTAATTCTGAAACTATTGTACCTGTATAACACCGGTATAAAGGGAAGAGGTACATATATACCGGTATTTTATGCAAAAAACTAATTTCTGTATCGGTATCAATACCGGTATTCAATTTAAACGGTATATTTCAACCCGCTAACCTCGCCTTCATACACAGCTTGACTGGCTCTTATTAAACTCGCTACTTTAAAAAGTCGTAGAACTAGGCAACATGTGTAATTTCTTTTTAACATAAGCGTTATCCGTGACATTCTTCAGAGCGAATTATGCTGATGCTGACCCTCTTACGCTGGTTTTTTGAGATCTCAGTAAAACTAGGTTAAGTTAAACTTAAGACCGATTTGTGTCGCCGTTATCAAGTTTGCATACAACACTTTGGCGGAACAGCTTAGTTTTCCTTAAAATATTGGTCTTTAATGATATAATAAAAAAAATCAAAGTTATTTTTGGGAATAAAAATGTATAATTAATTAGATTAAAATCTGTTTTCGCCGGAAAAATCCGAGTTTCACACTACGTTAAACTAAGTTTAGACTTAATCCACATCCCTAAAACAGGGTCTGAGAAGTATGGGTTACATTTTTTAATAGATTTATTGATTTTCATTTAATCTAACGTTAATAAGTATATTAATAATTGCTTTTCTTCATTGATAGTAAATTTAGTGGTATTAAATTAAATTTTAGTTTATAGTCTTGTTTTTTTTTATGTAAATTTAAATTGGAAAAAATTCCAATAAATAAAAAATTGATTTCAATAAAATTGTACTCCCCATTTTAAGGGATTTGTATGATGTAGTCCATACAAAACAAGCTACGTTGATCAGATTTCACTCAAATATTTTTTATATATTAAATTTGTTTGATTTTAAAAATAAGGTGAAGGGTATTTAAGATTCCGCATAGCCAAGTATATCACTCTTACTTATTTTTCTTACAATTAGTTCTAAAATCCAGAACACTTTCACCACTCACTCGATGCAATACATTCATTTACCATATGATTTTTAGAGAAAAATAATTTCGTATATTTTTATTTATTGTGATTTCATGCCATTTTTAGAAATTTTGTTTTTTTTCTGCCCTGAACTTATTATGCTACAGTGTCCAATTTTCCAATTTTCCAAATAACAAATACAAACACAAATACATTTTACGTTCATTCAAAGTCGTACTGGTTCAACATAGAAAAACAACTTTGAGTATTTTTTTTTGTTTGGTTCCTTCTGTTCATGTATTTTTAACATTCCCATACATACAAACATATTTCGATCAATTATTATTGTAGTATTTTGGCTTGGCCAATAAATTTATAGAAATTTATTTCATTTTTTTAAATAAACATCAGTAATATTGTTGATTGACCCAAATTGTGTATTGCCATCATGTAGCAACACAAAAGAGTGATTTAAAAAAAATGTTTTAAGTCGTGAATAAAGTATAATTTAAGAACAGAACAGAGTTTCAGTGGAATTTATTCTGCTTTATTTTTTAAAAAGGGTGGTCAACTTCTAAGGGCCGATGTTGATTTTGAATTTATCACAAATTATTTAGGAAATTATTGTCATTTCATTTTATTATGATAATATTGGTATGGTTCAAGTATGCATGGAACAAAATATCGGCGAAATGGCCGCCGCGACTTCGGCGGCACACCTCCATCCGATGGTCCAAATTTTCGATGACGCTGAGGCATAATTGAGGTTCTTTGCCGTTAATATGCCGAATTATATCATCCTTTAGCTCTACAATTGTTGCTGGCTTATCGAATAATCCCAAAGAAAGAAGTCCAACGGTGTCAAATTACAAGATGTGACATCGCCGCCACGTGAGATAACACGGCCATTGAATTTGTCGTGCAAAAGAGCCATTGTTTCGTTAGCTGTGAGGCAAGTGGCACCGTCCTGTTGAAACCACATCCATATGATGCCGCCCGATGATGCCGCCAGCCTATAAACCGTACCAAACAGTAACTCTTCTTGGGTCCATTGGCTTTTCAACAATCACTCTTGGATTATCATTCGCCCAAATGCGGCAATTCTGCTAATCCACTAAAGTGAAAATGTGCCTCACCACTGAAGACTGAAGATTTCGGCAAACTTTATTACAAGATAATGCATAAAATTAAATTGAAGTTCTTTTTTAATTCATTAATTGTATTTATCAAGTGGTGATCTATAAAAGTAAGTGAATATGAATTTTGTAAATAAGGGTTCATTTGAGGAAAAAAAAAACAATTTGCCGAAAATCCTTTTTATCTGTCATGAGTATACATCTAGTTGGCATTGGTTGCCGATTTTGAAAAAAATGTTTTTTTAAATAATTCTTTTAAGCTAGAAACAAATGAAACAAAACATTAGCTATGGGATAGTGATATATGAAGATTCTTAGTAACAGGATTTGGATGCGCTAGAACCCTCTTGCTGCACTGGAACCGCCGCACAGCGCTGTGTCCCTTAGACATTAATCAAACAACACAAGTCTTATATTGTACATAAAAATGTACAGAACGATAGAATACAAAATAATTCAAATGAATTTTAAAGAATTTTTTATACTTAACTATTTTTTGCGTCGCTAGAGTGCGCCAGATTTAAAGTAAAAATGGCTAAACAACTAAAGTGTTTTTTTTTTGGAGAGATACAATTTTGAATTGGCAACACTGCTTTATTTGACCACCCATTTAACAGCTGACAGTTGATTTTTGTTTAATTTGCTTTGACAATTCTTTATGGATCGACTTACACCAGAGCAACGTGTTCAAATTGTAGAATTTTTTAATAAACATAATTCGGCGAATGGGCTGAAGCACAAATTGTTATTAATTTTGAATTTCCATTCATGGCAGAATTAATGTCATACAATTTTCTATCAAAAAAATACCGTTTTATTGATATCGAAAATATATATGTAACTATATTTTATTATACAAATTTTCATATTATTCGAATGTGTATTCTAAGTCAAATAACAATCCTCAAAAGCTTTTATACTTTAATAGTCTTATTCGTGCAATATTTTCCAGGACTTGGAATACACATTCGAATAATATGAAAATTTGTATAATAAATAAGTAGGTGAGTTACAAAACTCGTTCGTTAGAAAATTAAAAATACGAGATGACATTTGATTCTAACAGTTCTTTAGACGCTTTATGAGAAGAAGGACATTAAAAGGACATGCCCTGATGCAATCAGAATATTTCTTCTCATAAAGCGCCAAAAGAACCGTGAGAATCATTTGTAATCTCATATTTTTAATTTTGTGACGAACGAGTTTTGCAACTCAATTACTCAAATGTTACTTAACATGAGAAATAAATTCCCAGACTAGATTTTACTATGATTTAAACTTGTATCACGAGATTGATTTAGAAGAAAGTGTAAACAATTATTACACTGCTTTTAATTTGGAAAAATACCAAGAACGCCACATGCCTAGATAAGTTAATTGTGACCTCCTGAACATTGTAATTCTGTAGACTTCTGTAGTACAAATATTGTGAAAAAGTTGCCAAAAGACAGTCATGCCATAAATTACCTTAAACAAAAATTTCCGAGAGCCACAGCGAGCAAAATTGAAGCAGGTATATTTGATGGACCTCAAATTCGGGCTCTGTACGGTGACCAAGATTTTAATGAGTGTTTAGGTCCAGCTCATTTAGAGGCATGGGAAGCATTCCAGGACATCGGTCACAACTTTTTGGGAAACTACAGAAGTCCTGATTACGCTGAGAAGATCGATACACTACTGCAAAAATTCAATGCCATTCGTAAGCGTTGAGTGAACGAACTTGGGCTCCGAAAGTGATGAATAAGGTGAAAGATTTCACCAGGAAATGGAAGAAATCGAGAGACGTTACAAAAGCTGGTGGGATGAACAAATGATGGCGGACTGTTGTTGGTTTCTCATTCGCGAAGATCCACCCGAAATTAAACGCAAAAGTTCAAGTCGCTCGTCATTTTAATTTAAATTTTTTGAATTTACGCCGAATATAGTGTGTGAGCCGTGAATATGAAAATATTGTCTTTCCACAAAATCCTTAATAAAAACTTTATTTTTCATCCGTTTTTTTTTCAAATTACTCTTAAAATGTTGGTAATGAAATAAACTATTTGGTTAAAAAATAAAACATTCCAGATATTTACTATAACCTAAAAAAACCGAAATAAAAATGAAAAATTTTGAAAAAAACGTAAAAAATAGGCAAATTTTGAATTTTGAGGTGCCATAACTCAGCCATTTCTTACCAGATAGAAATTTGTAGCATATCGACGGAAAAGGCATTGAATTACCTTTCTAACGATGTGCCATTTATTCGATCGGGCTTTTCGGTTGGTCTCCACAAGGGTTTGAGTGGGACCTTACACCGAAAAACACAAAAGTACCGTTATATAAAAAACGGTACTTAAGGTGTTATGATACTTGCTATTTTTTGTATTGGATTTTTTTAGGATTGCCTGAATGAAACAACAAATGCGAGAAAGAACAAGAAATACAATTTGATAAAATGTAAACAAAACAAACAATACTGCCCACGTTTTTTTCCCACAAAAAACCGTCATTAGAGTTAAAAATCGCAAAAAAAAGTTAAAACCCGTTTCTTTCGATCAAAAACTAAAAAAATTGGCAACAGTGCTAACAATTAATCTGGAAATGTCAATTTTATATATTTTTTGACAGTCTTAGGTTATTTATCGATAACACATGTATATTTGTTTGACATTTCAAGATTTTTTATGATATAATCATATTCTTTACACTTAGTCAGTTTTCCTATGCAAATATATTTGCACTGTTCTCCAATATAGAAAAAATATAAAAAATAGCAAGTATCATAACAGCTTTCGAAAAAAAAATTACAGCGTTTTTCGTGTTCTTGGCGTTCTAACTACATAACTACAAGAAAAACATTAAAACAAATTTTACCACAGCAACAAAAAAAAAAATTGGCTATTTTCGTAATTTTTGCTCAAATTTCCAAAGTTTTCACGAGTTTAAAAGACAATAAACTACAAATACTGTGAAATATAAATTCAAATTAAAACTGTTCAATAAAAAAGAACAAATTTCAAAATATGTATAAAATTGTTTTGTGTTTGTCTGTATTTTACGGTACAAGACTCGGTTTCAAGAAAATAATTGTAAAAAATTGATTTTTTGGATTAGGAGATAAAAATTTTTTTCTGTGATAGCTAACGATACTGTAATGTACGTATACTTACGTACCACACTGTAGGTAATTTAAGATATTTTCTTTGTAAAATTATTTTATTTTTATTTTATTAATGGATATTTATTCTTATTTGACCTTTATTTTATAACTACTTTTAATTATTTATTTTATTCAATATTTCGCTAACCTTTGGTTAGCATCGTCAGGAAAAGCCTGGTACTGTGTTCAACATTTCACGTGAAATGCTGTCAAAACGCATATGAAAAAAACTTGTGCGGAATATCTATGAAATAATGTTGATAGAGTTGTACTCTGTTCATTTTGTGAAAAAGTTAGGAAATGTTTCTGGCAACATTTTTTTACAACTGCGAAATAATGTAAGCTGCACTTATTTCACGTGGAATTTTAAGCAAAAGCAAAAAAGTAACAACTGATTATTAAATAAGAAATAAAAAATTAAAATAACACAACCGGTAACAGTTTTTTATCCATATTTATATTCTTTTTTATTAAATTTTTTAATAAAAAAATAATTTTTAGTTAAATACATGTGCGGTTTGTTTACATACGCAAAACAATGTCGCATACTTTGCAGGACTAAAAACGTCAAATTGTACAAACTCGCATGAAAGGTAACATTGATACATGTCAAAATTTTCGTGTGAAATAATTAATGTTGCTCAACATTTTTCACAAATTTGAACAGAGTACCAGGCTAAATTCACAAATTTTAATAATAACAAAAACGATAACAAAATTATGAAAAAAATTTTCTCAGAAATTAAATTCAAAAACCTATTTGTCATAAAAAATTTTTCAAAAACCATTATAACAAAAAAAAAAAAATTTAACTAAAGTATAACAATTCATATAAACTGAAAAAATTTCCTATCTATAAACCTAATATTAAACCCAAAATAATGATAAAATATGTTGATGATATATTCTGCATTATTAATGAATGTGGGGTAGATAACTTGTTAGACACATTTAATGGGTTTAATAGAAATATTAAATTCACTTTGGAAATGGAAAGCAACTCAAAATTACCTTTTTTGGATACTTTAGTAATAAGAAAGGGAAATAAATTGTTAATAGATTGGTATAAATCAACAGCATCAGGCAGAATTATAAATTATTATTCAGGACACAGTAAAAGAATTATTATAAATACAAGGAATTACCAGTACAATAGAACCAATGATATATAAATCATTATCATACATATCCAATATTTCGGAACGAATAAAAGAATCGGGAATCTTTGACACTGACAAATATAAGGTAGCATACAAAGCTTATAATACGTTGAACAGTTTATTTAGCAAGACAAAAGATAGAACTAGTAAATGGGATATATCAAAACATTAAGTCATCATTGTTATCAATCTAATCACTATCCAAATTCTGAAGAAGTATCGGTTTTAAACACTGAAACTAACTACAAACGCAGATATATATTGGAAATGTTACACATAATTAATACACCAACGGCACAGAGAATAAATTTTAAAGCAGACACAGAACATATAGCGAATAATTATAAGAATTTAGTTATTAAGGGATAGAAGATTACATATATAATAATATAAATATAGGTACCTATCGCAGCCTTGGAACAAGCGGGTTCAATTTGTTACATGAAAACTAGGACCTTCTTGTCCTTAGGTCACGATATACACATTAGTTTTGTAATAATGAAAATATGTTTAATTATGTATGTAAGATAAGATACAAATAAGTTTGTAAAATTTTATTGATATGATTTAAAAGAATATGGTGCAATTTTTATAACATATTTTATATCGGGATAAATAACTTTTTAAATTTTTTTTTTTTCATTGATGTAGACACTTCTGGGAATCAAAAGACAATTCGTCAGTTCATTATATGCGCCAAACCTATAATGAGCTGACGAATTTACTACACTCACGGAAATAGAAATACATTCGTTAAATTAGAAACTCTTGATCTAGTTTAATTAGAAGTATTTTTCATTACGACTTAATTGTTTGGGTAAATGGTAGAGATGCCAATTGGAACTGATTTTAAAAAATCCCGAGTATCAGAAATTGGAATTTTGCATTTTTGTTTATTTCCTACGAGAATCGCTGCAAAATATTTTAATTTATACAACTTTATAGGGAATATTTCTTTAAAACTTGTTCTAATATCTGTAAACCAAAACATTCGTTTAGAACAGCACTTTTGTTGACTACAAAATTCCTATTAAAATATTAATTACGTTTTGGCTTCATACAAATAGAAAAAAGTGTATAAAAAAATTTATTTTGTTGTTGTGTCGCTAGTTGGTTTTGTTGTTCTGCAGGTACAACATCAAGTGACGATTATCAAATGTCAACAACAATTTAACAATGTAACACCGTTTACAATGCCGTAAAATGCATAAAAAAATATATTTTAATAGCACAAAAAGAAATTTAATTTGAACAGAACTGAAATAAATGGAGCGTGTTGGGGAGTATTTTAGTGAGCGGGTAAACAAATTGTTGTAAAGTTATGAAAAAAAATCATGAATTTCACATAACTACCTGGTTGGACACTAAAAATCAACAGCCAACCAACACAAACATTCATCTATACATGGGACACAATTTCAAATATTAATTTTTTTTTTATAAAGAAAAAATATCTAGTAAAATGGTTGTTGAAAATAGTTTTATAAATGAAAGTTGCTTTAATAAAAGTAAAAAAAGCATTTTATATAGAATACATACTTTTTTAAATTTTTCATATAAAAAACTCTTCATTGTAAATATTCAAAAATTAAAAAACAAAAAGTTAAATTTACTTTTTAACAAATTTTGTTTCATTTGGCTTATTGTGGTTCGGTGGTTGGGACTGTTTGTTTTTTTTTTTTTTGGTTGTTTAACATGGATCTACTCATAGTTTTCCTATGCATTTAGTTGTATAGATATTTAAAACTACAGATTTGTTTTAATATAAACTTTGGAGGAAGAGACGATTGGCCTGGCAGACAGATACAAGACAATAGCGCGACAAACAGACACTGTAATGACAAAGTTTTTAATTACTTTTATAAGCCTCGACAAGCAATCCATGCACACAGATAGTTTTAGTGGCGGTGTTGTTACCAAAAAATAAAACAAATCTCATCTAAATGTTCATATATGAAAAATATCGGTATTACTCTTACACTAAAAAAATTTCAAAGCATTACAAAGGGTTTCTCATTAAGGAATGGACAACTTATTTTTTAAATAAAACGCATGTGGCAGTGTAAATAAAACTGAACTGGCAAAATAAAATAAAGTAAATTGTTTTAATTTTTGTTTTTTCTTGTAAGTGGAACTACATCAACTAGTTGTAGTCGGGACTGTAAAAAAAGATAAACTCACTGTCAATGGCTGTAAGTGTTAAACGGCAAAACCCTCAGAAGGGGAAAAACATGTTTAAATATGACCACCACCAACAAAACTATTTTTAAAGAAAATTTTAAACATGTTATGTTAAATTTAACCATATTATTGTCACCGACAACGTTAAAGTAGGTCTCCAGCAAGATGTCACAACCATATTATGGTTGCCTCAGAACATGTTATGGTTGTTAATTACTAAAATATGTTTAAAACTTATAATAGCATGGTTGGTTTTCAACGATAACATGTTGCTCCTACTATTGTAAATTTAAAACAAATTTTTGTCATATTTAACCATAACATTTTTTTTGGTTTTTTCCCAACGATAAAGCGGGAAGAATCCCCCCACAGTGACGAGTACCGCGACCAGGTTAGGTCTATTGTACTAACTCCCCTTGGTTGGCCAAAAGACCATCTGCTTCCCAAAGGAACCCAACCAAGGCCTTTGCCGATATAGTACCGATTCGGGACGAACCCATTTTACCGTGCCCCAAGTGCCTCCTTCTGGCCCATGCCAGCGCCGGGCAGACACACAGTATATGCTTCGTCGACTCGTCCCCGTCTAGACATAGTCTGCATTCCTTATCCTCTGCCAGGCCCTTCTGATAAAGATGGTATTTGATCGTGTGGTGACCAGTCAGATAAGCCACCAACATTCACAGAGCCCGTCTGCCGAGACCATACGTCATCATTACTTTCCCGGGCGAGATGAATTTCTTTGCCTGACGCATTCCTGGAAGCGATACTCAGTATCCCCTATGTTCCCCCAGAGCCCAGTCCTCCATGAGGGACTGGACCCCTGCCCAACTTAACCCACAGAATGGTTCGGGACCCATCATCCGGGCGTTAGAAATAGCCATGGTCAGCTCATCAGCCCCATTATTTCCCGGGATCCCTGAGTTCCCCGGCACAAAGAAGAGCGTCACTCTGTTCCTTGTGCCTACCTCCAGTAGCCTTCCACGGCACTCCGCCATCAACTTCGAGGACATTCTCCAGGAAGAGAGCGATTTAATGGCCACTTGGCTATAAGTGAAAGTCACAATACTGCCGCCATAACATGTGTAGAGGCAACTATAATATGGTTGTGGATTCCTGATGGAGGACTACTTTAACCATAATATGGTTGTCGATAACAATAATATGGTTAGATTAAAAATGGTTTTGCTGGAGGTGACCATATTTAAACATTTTTTTCTCTGGGTGTGTTTACAATTGAGACATGTAAGCGTAATCTGTCCGTGAAATACTGGCTCCGAGCCCCGCGTCAGTCAAGAATGAAAAATTATCAATAAATTTTAATTAATTTCATTTTGTAAAATTCCTTTCTTCATAAAAATAATTAAATGTGATGAACTTAAGCCTAATTAAATATATCAAAATTTGGAATAAAAACCATAAACAGTTCAACAAAAATAACCACAATACTAGGGCAGGAGCTCTATGTTTGCACTTGCCCTTCGAGTTGTGCTGAAAAAGGTCAACAGGAAAATGCAAAACAAAAAATGTACTTTGGACTTCGAGAAGAATTCTTGACAAAAATTACGAAAAAACAGAAGTAAGGAAGAACATGTAAATCAATTGAAATAGATAATCATTCAAAGCACATTTCGATTTTCCAAAGGTTAAATACAATTTGGTTTAATGATCGATGTTTGACCATTGACTGCCAGCAGTCGTCAATGGCTGTGAGTGTTAAAACGGCAAATCCCTCTGAAGAGATTGAGTGGTTGCAATTGCAGCATGTAAGGGTAACCCTTAATGAAAACTAAATTTGAGGAGCTTCAGCCTAATTAAGAATTTAAAAATTTGGAATAAAAACCACAAACAGTGTAACAACAATAACCACGATACTAATTGATGTTCTTTTTGTTTAAGCTTTGATATTATTACAAGTAAAGCTGTTGCTTATAATTCTTATTCGCTTAACAGTTTTAGTTGTTTAACATCTTTAGTTTTTCTTAAATCTTTGGATGAAGTTTCCAGACGATCTGGCCTAAGCAACCAGTGAAATGCGCATAGGAATCGCTTATCCCATCAACAATAAATTTCAGTTTATCAATAGTATTAAATGGGAGCTTAGCACCCAGTTTAGAGAATGAGTGTCTATATGTGAGATCACAAGAAAACAAACGCTCCCCAAATAAAATAGATTTTTTTTCACGAATACTTTCTACGGCAAATTGTATGAAAAATGCTTCGAGATCTGTTTGTACACTTAAATTAAATCAATTAAATTTTTTTTTATATGAAAATTTTCTCAACGCAAGGTGAAGTGAACAACAAAATACCCCCTAAATACATTAATTTTTTTTTAATTTGATCGTATTTAATAGCTATTTAACAAGTTTGCGTGAGTGCGTGATCATCACACACGAACATTTTGTATTGCAATCTAAATTTTTATAAAATTTTTTAACTGAAGCTCTCTCCTTAAATATACATAGACTGTGAAGATTTAATAAAACAATCTGTTGGCTTGACTAATTTTCAATAAAGATATTCTAAAATATTTTTGTGACTTTTAATTACTTAAACGTAGTTTACACGAACACACAAGTCGTGCGTAAAATGAGGAAAATACATCCCTGTCATGATAAGTTGTTGTTTGTTTTGTTTTGTTTTTTTTTTTGTAATTTTCAAGCAATAATTAGATTAGGGAAGCATTTTCGTCAACATTTAATATCTTAAAGTACCTATAAATTAATTATCCAAATTAAAAAAAATACAAAATTAAGCGAAGCATTACAAAGGATTCAGATTTGCAAGTGTATTGAAATTCTTATGTTTTTCTAAATACAAACACACTACCAAAAAATAATATAAATTTAGTACTTGCACAACTTAAGTAACAGCGTTGTCATGGTGTAGAAGCAAAAAGTGAAAACATTTTAATATTTTTAAAATGTAGAAATTAATTGTTGAACCAAACAAAGCACCACTACAATACAAGCACAAAAATCATAAAATTTTCAACAAAAATCATTGAAAATGTTTCCCCCATTTTGCAAAAATACAAAAAAGTGTATACAATTTATTTTAACGGAGCGACGCACAGTGGCGCCCGTAGAGCAAACGAAGTTGCAAAAATCAAAATTTTCATGAGCGCCTACGAAGTTTTGAATAAACCCATGTTATAGGAAACTTTTCAACGATTTCAAATATGCCACTCTTAATAATAGCACATTTTTAGTTTAGAAGATATAACCGTTCAAAGTTGACCGACTTTCGGTTTTCAAAAAAACACAACATTTTTAGTCAATTTGTTGCGATTTCAGGTGTAATATCACGAAAAATAGAAAACGAATCGCCTTATTTTTTGTTTGTATTGATTGATGTATTTATTAAATGTATAATGATAAAAAAAAAATTAACTGTTTGCTTTGTGTTTCTCCTGGCAAATCACTATTTAAAAACTATCCGTTTTTTCACTATTTTTCAACTTTGACGGAAAATAAAAAAAATATATATTTTTTTATATTTGCCATATTTGCAAAACCTGTTCTTTGATTATTTCTTTACATAATTCAAAAGGTTTTATCTGCCCGTACGTGCCCGTTTGGCTTCTAGAGGTAAAAAAGGTTAAAAAGACATGGTTGCAGAAATTGTATGGCGTCCATCCCTTATATGTTTTGACTGACAGTAGTTTGTTCTAATAGTTTGAAAAAAAATACTCATTGAAATTAACAGGTACGTACCTCACTTAAACAATACTTTGGCGAACAAATGGTCAAGAACAATATTGACTTATGGTCCCTACGGGTAGGCACAAATCTTATTTGGACACGTGCATAATATCAAAATTGCATTATTCAGCCTAAATCCATATGTATGCAGGGAACAGGTAAATTTTTAGGCATGGTAGCATAAGCCTATATATTGCAAATGGTCAATGTCATGCCCGATTTGCAAAACGAGTCAGAAGAACTTTGGTAATTTAAACGATTCTACAAATGAGGAGAATTACGAATATGAATGTCACCATTGCACGCAAGGATAAGGTGTATGGAATTCTTGCTAAAACTGGCGTATACCCTACCACAAGAGGAGGAAAACTTCGATGAAAATACATCAATAAAGGATAAGGAAAAGATCAGAAAGAAGCAAATACAGGATGCTTTTTTTAAACAAGTTGGACTAAAAGTAGACTGTCCCAAGCACGGATACGGTAACTTAAACGATGGAAACACTTCTAGGAGATTTTTTGAAAAGGATGAGGCAGTAACTAGAATCACTGGAATTGAAAAGATTGGGAACGATCTTGGATGTTTTAAACTGCAAAGAAAATGTCAATTCTACAAAATATGGAGAATATGCGTCGAAAACTGCATCTCTTTTAGAAGAAATGTATCCACAGAAGAAGTTGACCCCGACCGTCCATAAAATATTGGCGCATGGCAAAGATATAATTGAGTACCAGTCTTTGCCAATTGGAGAGCTTTCTGAAGAAGCACAGGAGTCTCTTATAAAATTTTATAAAAAAATATAGATTGCAGAACACATTCAAAGCATCAAGGGTAAGGCAAAATGAGGACCTCTTCAACATGTTGGCAGCATCTTCCGATCCACTTGTTTCTTCCCTGCGGCATGTGAAGTCACGAATAGAGTTTGAAAATAATTATAGTTTAGAAATGGTTAGTCTTTTAGATATACCTTCTCTTACGAATTGTGATGAATATTTTACAGAAAATTGAAAAAATAAATTTAAAAAAACAATAATTTTTTTTTTAATTTGTTGGGTAATAATTTAAAACATAAAACCCTAAAGAAAAAAAATAAAAACAATCTAAAAATGTAAAAATAATTTTTTTTAGTTACCGTAAAATTGATTTTTCTACTAATTTTAACTTTGATAACCCATAAGTAGGCACCCTTTCCAAACACTCATTTCATAGGCTGAACAGTTATCTATCATATGCTGTTTAAACTGTTCAATTATCTTATTCGGTTCAAAAGATATGATTTTTGCAAGGAAAAAACTCAAATGGCGCCACTGTGCGACGGCGACGCGACATTTTCTATACGAAGAAAAGCAAATAATTGTTTTAATAAAAATTTTTCAACAATTTAAGTTAATCCTCTAAAATTTAACTAAAAACTAAATACAATTGCAAAATCACGTTCTTGCTTTTATGAGCATGTGTGTGTGTGTGTGTGTGTGTATGTGTATGTGTGGATGTGTATAAAAAATGTTTCGTAGTAAGTAGACACGACTTTTGTTTTGTTTAAACTTTACTGAAAACTAAACTGAAAAATGGAAACAAATCCAAAAGTATATAAAAAAAAAATAAAAACAAATCCATAATCACCCACAATGCACTTTTGCCATATAGAAATATTATGAAGCTGCGGTCAATGTACTAAAAGTAAAATCTGCTTCCTCAAGCTAAATTTTGTTACCGGGAGACACAAAAAAGAAATCAAGAACGGAAAAAACTCTTGACTTTTAATGGTCGTCCTTTGTTGAATTTTGTACTTAAAATAAGTGCTAATCTTTGGAAAGAATTTCAGCGTTGATTTTGTTTTATAAAGATGTTAAGTGTTTATGGTCACATGGGTGTGTGTGTCTGTGGCTGTGTGTAAAGTTTTAGCTAAGTTGGACAAATATATTAAACGTGATGGTATTAGTTTGTGTAAAAATATTTAAAATTTAATAAAACTTAAAATAATTTAAAAGAAAAAAAGGTAATCTAAGGACGAAGTTGAGGCAGGTCCCGGTGGCGTTTTGTGAGCGACCTTGTTAAATTAATATTTTCATCCATGATTCCTCCTGACAAACTGGGTCTTAAGGCGCAATTTCTACGAAAATATCGAAATGTCGATGAAAGTACGCGACAACGACTCTGCTCAATACATTTTTGGAGACATTTTTATGAAAGATTCACTGTATAAAAGAAAGTTGAAAGCAATCGACATTGTCTGTTATCACTCGATATAAAACTGAACTCTGCTGAAATTTGTCTGCTATTCTTCAATGGTTGAATAACGGTTTATTAAATATATGTATGTATGTATGTATGTATGTTATTTTCTTGTTTATCACCGCATTGAAGTACATTGAAACTTGACAACATTGTCTGAATATCGATGATATTGTCTGTTAGGACTCAGTAATACACGGAAGCCTAACGAACAAAATCAGTTCTGGTCATCTACGATATTATGGACAATTGCTTAAAAAAAATCTTGTATGACGCCAAAGAAAATTCAGCAAATGTCATTGATGATTTAACATTGTCAGTATGTTTCATGATGAATCATCATGACGTTCGCCTCCGGGTAGTACCTTAATTTTACAATTATTATACCCATATTACAGTAGTGCCAAGGATATTATGCGTTTTTGCGGATGTCTGTAACACTTTAAAATATTGGTTCCAGACTTCTGCCCGTAATTTCTACAAAAAGAAATCTAGCTTTGCATAGAAATCTATGGTGTAAAGGCTGCCATATTTTAAAGGAAAGCTAAAGGTAAAAACACGTAGGCAAAATAAACGTTTAAATAGGTTTAGATAACTATTAGGTACGAACACGAACGGCTTTCTTTTTGTAGAAATTACGGACATTAGACTTTAAGCATACTGAACGAATCATCGATCTAACCATGTCCCTCCGTCCACTAGGCTGGCTTTTAATTGCCAAAGCCTTTTTGAAATGGGGAGATATCGAGGCCTAACCGCGAAAATAACGTAAGAGCAAAAAATCAAATTTAACAGGAGAGATATTATTTTATTTTATTTCATATAAATTTTGTATAAAATTGTTTTTTCTATAAAATCGTAACGGTACCATATGTGACTATGACATTTTAGGAGAGGATGCAAGTGTTGCCAATAAAGTAACTAATTAAAAAAAAAACGAAAACTGAAAATTATATCGGTTACGTTATTTACGCGGTTAGGGCTCAATATGGTCCATAATTTTACAATAACTTTGGCGAGCATATTCTTGTAGAAAATTAAATTAATTATAGATACAACTTTATTTTACTACCGGTTGGTAATACAATCGAATCAATACTGTCCCAACAAGCACGGAAGTTTGATTTCAAATTGAAAATGATTTGATATCGAACGTTTTCTCATACGACAAACGTTTCCTAGTGATTTGAAAGTCATAGCAAAAAAGAGACAATTATTTTCAAATTGAAAAATGCCATTATTTTTAAATTGTCAAATGTTTTTCAAATTTGATTATAATTCACTATGAAACATAAAAGTATTTTATTTTCTTTTATATGATATAAACATTCGTCACCACAGCTAAAAGATGAAATAATGTTCTTTTAGTCCTCTAATTTTGGAGAGATGAAATAATTTGCTTCCTTTTATTTTGAGGATTGTAGCACCGCGATCATACAACAAACTTATAATTTCTTCACTTTTCCGATTAATTTTTTTAATTCGTTTTCTTAATCATTGTAATTACGGTCAAATCCCGATAATTCGTAATAAAATGTCGGTCCCTTGAAAAATCTCGTTAATTCGTAAAATTTCCATACATTTTGGCCCCCTCGCTAATTCTTAATCAAATAAAATCTTCTTTACCTCTTATAAATCGTAATAAAAACAACAGAAACATCGAAAGAATAATTTTTTGTTCACCGCTATTTTTTGGCGTGGGTTTTTTCTTTTGTTTGTGTTTGTGTTTATTTTCTTAAGATCAGTTTGTAACATGAATAATAAAGACACATGTCAAAGCGCACGCATTAAACACTGTCGGTTTTACAAAACAACAAATTTTTGCAGCCATTGACAATAGAGAAAAAGAAAGACGTTGCTAAGCGATTTGAAATTGCTCCATCAACTCTTTCTTCAATCCTTCTTCAATTTTACGCTAAGTAAATGCATTTGCTATTTTATTTTATGTATGTATTTATTTTGTATTTTATTTTTGACAATTGTTTTTTTTTTTTTTATCGTTTTAGTAAATAAATTGAAAAACCCCGTCAATTCGTGTTTATTTTATTTTAACCCCGTTAAATCGAAAGATCGCTAAATCGAAAACCCCTATAATTCGTAAGAAATGGCCGGTCTCTTGCGATTACGAATTATCGGGATTCCACTGGCCAATGACAAATGAAGAAGTTGAAGAAATTGCAATTTTTCTACTTTTACTGCAATTTTTAAACGCTGCTTTTATTAATAAAACTATGAACAACTAATAAGATCGCTTATAGCTTCAACTACAAATAACTCTTTACTAAATTTATTGTCAAAGCAATATTATGCATATCTAGTATACTGGTTTTAAGTAAAATTTTTCTTTTTAATTAAAAAATTAAAGTTTATTCAATTATTTGTTAAATTTGTACTATTTATTAAATTTATGTTTTTTTTTTTGCGCAAATATAAATCATTAAACTCCATGCAAAATAGTTGAGTTCAACAACTGTAACACAAATAAAAGTATTTTCATAGATTAAGAAAATTCCAAAAAAAGTTGTCGCTTACGGATGGCTTAAAATCCGGGTTTTCTTTTTTCAACATACATTCACTCAAGTTGAAAGTGGAGTAAGATGTAAATATGTATTTTCATTCATTTAGCCATTCATTTTTATTATTTTTTTTCATTTTGGTTTTCGTCATTATTGACGTCTTTGGAGAACTTTTATTAAAGAATTCAGTTTGAAGGATTTTAAATGTATGAATTGAAAAGAGGATTTTTATAAACAGCATTTTACAACTGCAAAAAATACACACACAATGAAACTTACTAGTAAATTGAGTAGTAAAATCCCAAAATGTATGCACTTGTTTTTTTATTACTTTTTTTTTAGCAGCCACACAAACCTACAGACGACTCCAGTAACAATTTCATATTCTTTAGATATTGCATGAAAATGTTGCATGCTGCCTTTTGTATTTTATAAGATTCAGTCCAGACTCACATATTCACAATATATATTGATTCTTGGGTATTAAAGTTTCTTCCAACAAAGAATTGAAGTTGTATAAAATGTAAATGAAAAATTTTTATTAAATAAATAAATAAAAGAAAAAAAAAAAAATGTTACACAATACCAGCGAACATCCCAAAATATTATCTTTTTCTAAAGTTTCGTTTTTCTTTTTGTCATGTTACCATGTTTTTAATAAATATATGAGCTCTGTGTTTTAAAAGCTTTTAAACTGCATTTTTTCTTTTATTGTGTAAAAAAATTAAAATAAAATTCTCTTTTTTTTTTTTGTCGTCGTTGTTATAATTGATAAAACATTTACTTGCTTAAAAAAGAATTTAAAAAAGGAAATGTTTTTTTGGAATTCACTTTGTGATGTGTTTTCTCATGTGAAATTGAATATTTAAAATGTTCCATTTTCAATATTTTTATTTTTTTAAATAAAAATTATAAAGGAAGTAATTATTGCAATTTATAACCTCCTTTAGAACAGGGGAAGAACAATTTGTATATAGAAAGTATGCAATTCTGTAATTGATAGGAAATTTGTATTTATTTTAAAAAGCGGATGTCCCGGTGGGCTTGTAGATGGTGAATTCGTCTATCAGTTCCAGGTTCGATTCCCGCCTGTGACTCTGATCAATTTTGCTACACCAGGCTTAAGGTCGACGTTGCTAGCCAGCTTAAGACATGAGCCATCCAAACCAGATTTGAAATGTAACGATGTAGTCAAAGAAATGAAAGATTGAGAATAAATCAAGTTTTTTGATTTTGTTGAAACTCGGCATGCTTTTTTTTTATTCCAAAAGTGTACAAACTCGAAGACTTTGCTTGGATAAAAAATTTTATGCGAAAAAATCGATTTGGATTTCATGGACGTTAGGCAGTGGGCATGGCCGTTTTTAATGAAACTTGGCTTGGATAGGAACAATTTTATGCAAAAATGTCGATTTGGTTGGTGTGGACTATTTTGATTATTTTGAAGAAATTCAAATACGCCAACATAAACTTTTTTGAATAATCACAGCCAACCACTGGCATGTTAAAAACTTGAATAGCCACAACTGTCTCAATGCGTCATTAGTTAAAACTATGATCAGGAAATAGTTGGAAAAAATATTTAGAAAGGCTTAATTACACCCAAATTTCCTAGCTTGTAATATTCGTAGTTGTGTGTGCCACACCCACCTAAGGAAAAAAGATACCGCAGGAGTTATCAAAGAGAATTGCGCTAAATACTAGGGTGATCGATCGAATAGTATTCGACCGGTTTTAACCGGTTATTTTAGTTTTGCCCAAGTCGAATATTTTAAAATGTCCATTTTTCGAATATCGAATAAACCGGTTATTTTCGTAAAATAAACCGGTTACTTTATTAATGTGTAATTTATATACGTTTTTCTTACTTTTCTTATAAATGGTCCCGTAATTTAAGTATTTTTCTAATAGAATATTTGGCAATCTTTAACTTTTTATAAAAAAACAAAATGAAACAAAATTAAAAAAAACATTATGAGCTTATATAAGCGTGTGTTCTTGTAACAAAAACCAAAAACAATTTAAAGTACTATAAAAAAGTTCAGCTTTAAAAGTAATTAGCAATTTGACAGTATTATAAATGCTATATATGTATATCTCTATAAAGATGTCATCTTTGATGATATTTCGAACTGACTTAAAAGAAAATTGTGGTTTAACGGCCCTAAAATGATAAGTTGCAACAGTTCGTTAACGTCACGACTTATTAATCACTTTTAATTAGACTACAAGCTTGACATAAATATACGCCAAGTAAAACTTGACCCTGTTCTAAGTAGTTTTTAAGAGACTGCAAATAATACTTTACAAAAATATGCTGCCAATAATGAATGAAAAACTCTTAAGTAGTTCTAGCATATCTTCATGCTTAAAACAAGAACATACCGGCGGAATCAACGATATGGGAAAATTCATCAGTTTTATTTATTAAAACAACAAGAACTTAAAACAAAATTGGGGGAATCAAAAATGTCCTGGAAGGGTTTAAATTGTGCGACCGATGAATTGACAGATATTTCATACAAAATGCATGTTCATATTACTATTGTTTCTATAATGCTGAAACAAAAAAAAATTAAATACATAATCCTGGATAAGAGGTTTTGTTTGCCACTTTCCAAAAATATGGCCGAAGTTTACTGCTTCATATAGACATGCTTAACCAGCAACAAATTAAAACTCACTTACAATAAATTTGGGAGAATTTCTCATAAAATAAATTTTTTAAATTCCTATATTTTTAAAACCAAAGTTTTTCAAAAATTCTAAAGCTATGTTCACGCCTATTAATTATTTGACTCCTAACGTAACCACCAGTTTTATTAAAGAATTGTTTGCTTTTGCAAAACGTTTGGCTAGAGCAAACATTATTTAACGGTTTCTTAACTACATTATACATAAATGCAATTATCATCTTAGACATAAAGTTTATATAACTAGAAATTGTTTAAAATAATGCTTAAGTTTAATCAATTAACTGGTCACGTTTTTTTTTGATTTTATCGTAAAATATTTGTGGTCTGAACATACCTTAAGTCATATCTATGTATTGAGGCTCTATGCTCCTTATGGGATCGTCGGGAACATATATGTATTTTGTTGGTTCCTTACCTTGAATTGTTTTGTTTTTATTCTAAATAACTTTTTATTACAAAAAATAATTTGATTTTTGTATTTTTATGTATTCGAATTAAAACCGGTTAACCGGTTATTTTTAAAATGCTTAACCGAAAACCGGTTTTTTAAAATAGCAACTATTCGGAATATTCGAAAACCGGTTATTGAAAAATGTCGAATAATCGATCACCCTACTAAATGCCCACATATGGCACATGTGCTGCAACGTTGTCATAACTAAAAAAAAAAATACTTTTCGAAATAAATGTGTTTTAAGTTTTTGATTTTTATTTTTATAAATGGACACTATGACACTCCAAAAAGTGTCATAACGTCCACGGACACTATGACACTTTGCAAATGGACATTATGACACTTTCCAAAGTGTCACAAGGTCCGTAAATTCTAAAGAGGTTAAATACAAAAAAAGATCTACATACACGCTGAGAAAAACATGTTTTATTATGGTCACACCCAACAAAACGATAATATGGTTGTCGGTTACAATGATTTTGTTAAATTAAACATATTATGGTTAAATTTTTTTTAAAAATGGTTTGTTGCTTTTTTTCTGGGTGTATATATTAAATATATAACGAAAACACTTTTGGGCTAAAGGTTTTTTTCTCTATGGCATAACGAATACCGGCTTCGCTAACTAAAGCTTTACTGCGCAGCCGGCCTTTGGCCGGGCGCAAGGATTTTCTCCTCTATGGTGTATGGTATAATCCTTGCGTCCGGCCGAAGGCTATACTGAGAAGCTTTAGCTAGCGAACCCGGTGTTTGTTATACCATAGAGAAGAAAATCCTTGCGCCAGGCCGAAGTCCTGCTGTGCAGATTAGCTTTAGTTAGCGAAACCGGAATTTGTTATACCATAGAGGAAAAAATACTTTAGCCCGGCCGAAGGACGGCTATGATCCAAAATTTTTTCAGATTCTCGCTTGCAAGAATTTTTGGCATTATTCGTTGTGGACATTATGTCACTTTTCTGATGGACATTCTGACACTTTTAAAAGAGTCATAAAGTCCATGGATACTGTGATGTTATGACATGCCACTCTTTCACAATATTAGCGAAAAAAAAAGATATGAAATCTAATGAAAGGCAGCAATAATTTTTCTCTAAGTTGAAGGACACGTAACGATTTCATTATATTAAAATTTTGTTTCAGTTGGTCACTTACAATTTTCCAGATTTTTTATATTTTTTCAAGATTGAGATTGGTTTTTTTTGATCTCAATTAATTTAATTTAATTTTTATATCCTACGCCATGCATGCGTTTGTGTTTGTTGTAATGAATTTTTATCATTAATTCATTCATTCATTACGGCGATTAATTTTTCGATTCGTTCTCTACAAAAGTTTTTTTATACATTTTCCTTGTTGGTGTATTAAAGGTGTTAACAAAAATTGTCCATGCATTTACCTCCTATACTCCCACCCATACAAATGTTTATTCTCCGTATGTCCCCTTTTGGTCGCTTTCGCACTTGGTCAGAGGACGGTCGGGCGGAGATATAGGCTGAAGGCAGAATGGAGGGTGAACTGGGTACTCATGTTAAAATGGTTTTCTTTTTCTGATGAGCACGGAAACTATTGCTTTAATAGATCTCGTCTAAAAAAATAATTAATATATTATGAATAAGGGGTTAAGCGGCCCCAATCCCTATCCTAATTTAGTACCAGTTAGAGAAATACAAAGTACCAAGAAATCCCTCTTACAGATTATCATTCACTCAGGAGCTTACAAGTTTAACTGGATATTTATAGGTCCAATATTAATTGAAATTCAAAAAGTACCAGGTCAAGAACAACAAAGTACACAAAAAGCCCTTTTAAAGATACTCATTTACTCGGGACATTGCATGTTTAATTTCTTAAATACTTATGAAAATAAAACAGTACCAGCTAAAGAAAAACTACTAAATATATCCCTTTAAAGATTCTCATTCACTCAGGTCCTTGCGTGTTTAATTTTCTGTTTTAAGTCCAATACTAACGGAAATTCAAAAAGTACCAGTAATAGACCAGGGCAGTACCAAAAAGTTCCCCCATAGAGTCATATCACTCCGGATATTGCATGTTAAATTTTATGTTTCTAGGTCCAATATTAACCGTAATTAAAAAAAGTACCAGTTGTTAAATTAAAAAGCTAAAGAAAGAAATTTTATTTTCAATATTGTAGTGGAAGCCCGTTTAATACGTAAATGTCAAAGAATGGAGAAAAATACTCTCTAAAAAAGTAACAATATTAGTTTCGAATTTTACCCTTTAAACATTCGAATTTCTTAAAAGTACCATATTTGCATTTGTATTTTTTAGATAGTTTCGAACATCATATAATGCTTATTTTAACGCTTATTGGTTTAAAAAAAAGATGGGGTGACAAAAAAGTACCACAATTCAGGTCTTACCCGTTTACTCCCAAAAAGGCAGAATTTCAAAAAAGTGGCGAACACCTGTCCGCTTGTTTTTCTAAAGAAAACGATATGGATAAAATTTTTCTGTCTTTTTTAGTTTTGGAGACATGCGTGAGGTTAGAATAGGAGTCTAAGCGCCCCTGGACCTTATACTAAGCACGTTAGTAAATCCTTATTAAGCCTATGTCCGTTAGAAGATTTCATTCTTCACTTTGTTAAAGACATTTTTTAAATCGGAAAAGCCGACAACAAACTTTTTAGCTGTATAATATTAGTTTATAGAATCTGGTAGATAATTTTATAGCATTTATTGTTAAATATAATTTCCGCATGTGTCCTCCGCGGCTACGATTTACATGGTTTTCGATATTTCAATATTTATTTTCCAACTCCATGGCTGGAGAGTGAAAAAATATAAAGCTGTGCGTTGATGAAATTAATCCTCGACATTTTGCTTATTAAAAGAAAGGAAAACAAATTATAATTAGAATTGTGGTTATTTTGTTGAATTATTTATGGTTTTTAATATTTTTAATCAGGCTTAAGTTCATCAAATTTAATTTTCATTAAATTATTTTTATGAAGAAAGGAATTTTACAGCATGAAAATCAATTAAAATTGTTATTGATAATCATTCATTCTTGACTGACCTGACATTCGAACCCAGGCGTCTGGTTACCATGACATGTTTCGATCGCAACCACTCGATCTCCTCAGATCAATTTGCCGTCTTACACTCGCAGCCATCGACGACTGCTGACTTTAATATGTGGATACTGCTCAACAACCTGTAAAAAAAACTGAGTCTTTCATCTGCGCCATTTAAAATAATTGTCAACATTATAATTGCATTACACAACAAACACCCACAATGACACAATCAATGAAAAACAAAATTTCTAAGACAAAGTCAGGTGTCTCTTTTGGTTGCAAGAAACGTACAGAGCAGTCAATTGTGAATCCTTTAACTAATAAATTTGATGCGCTAGAAAAACAACTCAAAAATCTTACAAGTTTTATTAAAGAAGAAGTTTTATCCCAGTTAAATGTAATTAAGACTGATCTGGCTAAATCATTATCCCGTAACAATAAA
This sequence comes from Pollenia labialis, assembly GCA_949318255.1. Lineage (NCBI taxonomy): Eukaryota > Metazoa > Arthropoda > Insecta > Diptera > Polleniidae > Pollenia > Pollenia labialis. Next base: position 118,239,344 of record OX439142.1, read on the forward strand.
TTTGAAGAAGACACTGCTTCTAAGCTTACCCATCTTGAGAGGGAAAACAATAATTTGCAAAAGCAATTAAATCGTGCAGATATTATGGTAACAGGATTGAATAACAATTTAAAAACTGATGAATTGTATGCAGCAGCGATCGCTATAGGCAAAGTGTGTAACGTACCTCGTGCTGAGTTCGATGTTTATTTTTGCACGTACATCAAACAAAAGACCGCAGTCTTAATGAAACTGAATAGTGTTCTTAAAAGAGATATCATAATAAAGAATTATATAGAAACTTACAATTTGAAACTCGATCAAGTTATTGCAACAGATATAGAAAGTCGTGTATTTCTTAACGATCATTATATTCCAATCGTGGCCAAGCCGCAATATTTATGTCGCAAAAAGAAACGTACAGGAGAGCTAATCACTTTCAAAGTTAGAAATTTTGAACCATTTTTGGTTAGAATGACTTATAAAAAGCATAAAGAAGTTGAAATGAGCTGCACGGAATTTCTTAAATCGGTTTCCAGTCAACAGATTTCCTATGGTGATAAAGATTTTCAGAATAGCACCTTAGATTTGCAGCAGACATCAAATTATACTCAAGAGCCGGTGGCCTGTGGTAAAAGCAGATACAAATAAAAACCTCTGCATCACTACCCCGTAAAGGTAATGAATGGATGCAATCGGAGATTAAAAAAACTGCAAGGACTAGCAGAGACTTGGCTTGTAGGGCTTATTGTGAGGATAGATCTGAGAGCAACCGTGCAATATATAGGAAGTATCGTAATAAGGTGAAATCTGTTATAAGGCGCGTGAGATGAAGCGTTTGCATTAACAATTTTGAAGGATGTTCTCAATCACAAATATGGAATAAGCTTAGGTTTAATGGTGTTATTGGGACTGAAGGTGGTTCAAATGATATTGATATTGAGGAATTTAACAAGGTTTCAATTCTTTCTCCCTTGGATTATTCGGATAGCATGTCTGTTTGGAATCACTCTAATGGCAGTGGCTTCACATTTCGAAATGTGGATGAATACGAATTTATTATGCAATGATAAAAATCAAAAGTGATGCGGCTGGTCCAGATGGTATACCACTTAAGTACCTAAAGCTTATATTTTGGAGCATATCAAGACTATTGCTTTGTATAATGAATAACATAATCATGTCCTCATATTTCCCAAGTTGCTCGAAAATAGGAAGGATTTTACCAGTGCCGAAAATAAGGAAACCCCATACGATATCAGATTATAGGTCAATTAGTGTTTTAAATACGTGTTCTAAAATTCTAGAGGTTTTATTAAATGATCAGTTACAAGACAACATTGACTCAAGAAATTATATAAATAGGTATCAATCTGGATTTAGGAAACATTATTATACCACAGGGCTGGTGCTTGATTTGGTTGAAAAAATAAGAAGTAATTTAGATAAAAGGAAAAGTTCCGTCTTATGCCCAATTTTCAGGATAGTATTTAAATCTATATCAAGTTAATTTTCATAACAAACTTAAATCGTATTTAAAACAGATTGGTTTTTCGAGTTTTATTTGAAAAGTCTTATTTAATTAAGATAAAAGTATGGTAGCACTACTAAATGCAAAAAACAAAAAAAAATATAAAAAAGTGTAACTATCTACAAGGTGGTCTGAAAAAACAGCTGACTGTTAATGCTTTGCCTGTTGTTGTTGTATTGTTGTGATATTGAGGCCACCTTGCTAAAATATTACAATGGAAACTTAAGTTAAAATTAAGTGTACCACATCGGTGACTTAAGTTTCACTTAAGTTTTTAGTGAAGAAGAGAATTTTGATTGAAAACGATTTTAAAAATAAATGTGTTTTAATATCAATCCTGAAAATTGGCCATTAGTGTTCTTAGATTTTAGCAAGGCTTTTGACTCCATTAATCATATTATGCTGTGCAACAAACTATTTAATCAATTTAATTTCGGCACATCGGCTTGTTTATTAATGTTTTCTTTTCTTAATGGCAGATGCCAATATGTTGAGCATAAGGGCAACGTGTCGTCCATTTTAGGAAGTCACAGGGGGTTCCTCAGGGGTAAATTTCGAGCCCTATTCTATTTATCAGCAGATTCAATTCTGTAAATTATACACTTGCGCTGATGACATACAAATGCTAGCTGATGACAGGGGTATCGGAACTTCGTACTTACAGGACAATGCAATGGATTTAGATTAAAAACCATAAATAGTTCAACAAAATTACAACAAAACTAATTATTGTTATGTATGATCTTTATTTAAGCTAAGTCAATTGTATCTTCCGGATTGATTAGGCCCAGTGGGCTTGTGATGGAAAATGAATAAATAAATGAAATGAAATCTGGCTGTATGGCGTCAATGGTGTCGTAAATATTGGCTTCCAATTCTTCAGGAGTTGCTCGAAGTAAATTTCCTTAATTCGGAAGCGTTAAGCGAATCATGATGACTTACCAAAACTTACTGAACAGAAATATCAACACAGTTTAACATTCTCAGCTCTCAAACCATATCAATCGATATCGAACGTTTTCATGCAGGTGAAAAGAAAGCCGATATAAGCGAATTGCTCCAAATATCACCATATTTTTTAACAAGAAAACTTTTGTGCTAAAGCCGACATTGACAATTTTTCAATCAAAAAACATATTAAAATTATTGCAAGTTACTCAATTGTTTTTCAAATTAAACAAAAAACTGCACGTTTATAATTGCGTGGCCGCCAAAAACAACTACTTGGGAAATAACTTAAAATTGTTTTCTTAAAAAAATTTTTAACTCCACATGGTTTGACTTGACAGCAACATAAATTGTCTACTCATATTGTTATCATAATGGTTTTTATAAATAACAGTAAAGGGGTTCATAGATGGTAGATAGTGCGATAATTTTTTGTATGCTGTTGAAAAAAACAACATTTTAAAGAATTTTGTATGTCAAGATATTTAAAAATCCCCAAAAAACGAATAAGAGCTGATCCAAGGCGAATTGACTTTCAGGTGGCGTTGAAAACACAGCTGTGCTACTTTTTTTTTTTTTAATTAGAGAGAGGAACGTCAAAAGTTACTTGTGTTTTTGACATATCGGCCAACGAAAGCAACAAAACAATACATTGTTGTGTTTTTGGTGTTGTTACTTGTTGTAGTATCGACACCACCGTACATGAATTCGCCTTGAGCTGATCTATAATCTGCTCTTCGGCAGCTGCCCCTCTGCAGTATATCATGTAAAATTTTTTAGGTTCAGACAAGCAAATTAGTTTCTTCAATTAGTCTGTTATTAAGAATATGCGGAAAATCGAAAATAAATCTTTTGATTATTAATTAAAAATGCTAGTTTAAAGTTTACTCTTAATTCAATAAATGTAAGTTTGATAAATAAAAACAAATATTTAATAAATTTTAAATTTATTTTTTTTAATTTTTAAATTACAGTTGCATGTTCTCTATTTGAACTTTTACCGGAAAAGCTAATTGTTTAAAATTTAATGCTGCAAATTTAATTGATAACAACGCAATGCCGCATCTCTATAGTAGGTCAACACTTTTATCATAAATGGGATTAAGGTTACACCAATTGATTGAATATATATTTTATCCGCTAAATGAACTTCAATGCATTTTATTTGTACACATAAATAAATATGTAACTAGTTCAACGTATTTTTAGTTTGCATTAATTCAATCGATATTTGTAAAAAAAAACTTTTACTCTTGTTATATATTTTTTTACTTTTTACGAAAAAAAAAACAATCGCCTGACCTGGAAGTTTGAAAAGCTTCAGATCCTTTTGCTAAATTAATTCTATTTTTTACAAGCATATGAACATTTGTATACCTGTAAAATGCAATGACTCGCATCTTTTTTATTTAAATTGGAACTGTGAAAGTAAACTTTAATAAATATTTTTATGTTATACAAACAATTAAAAGTTTTTTTTTTAATTTTTGACCATAAAACTATTTGTATGTAACAATAAATTTTCTAATCTCAAATACAGGTTCAATTAAGAAAAAATTTAATGCAACTTTTCACACGAGTATCGTTCAAAATCAGACTGTATACAAAAATAAAATAATATTTACAAATCCAAAGCAGTCAGCACAGAAAAAATTCTTGCCAATTTTTTTTTCAATTAAACCATTTATCAAAATAAAAATCAGTTTTAATTAAAAATTGAATCAAGTGAATTAAACGTTAACTTATATCAAAAAATGTTGTTTATATCAAAACATATTTAATTGATACTATTAATTTGTTTATTGGTGCAAATTTATCTCATTTTGTAATTAGTATCACAAATTTTTTAATTGAAATCCATTCATTATTTTTTTCTGTGAAGTTATTGTCTTGAATTAATTTAATATATGTGTAATGAAAGCAGGCCTAGGTGGATCTAATAGGGGACCTCAGGTGTAGGCAAAGTTAAAAAATATTCTACTTCCTTGCTTTTATTCTCTTTTAACCCTTAACTACCCACAAGTGTCTCGCGGACACATTTTTGAATTCCATTGCTCACACAAGCAAAAGTATTTATTTTTGAGAAACCCCGTTTTACCTATTCTACGCCGATGGTCTTGAGAATAGAAATGTGCAATAAAAATATTTGTAGCATAAATAGTTTATTATTTATTATCAATTAACTAAAAAAGTAGCGCCTCAACCCACAAGTGTCCGAAAGACACATTAATATATTGTTTATTAAAATATATTGAGCTTTAAAACTAAAGAAGTGTTGTCACATTTTCCCCTCAAAAATATTTAGAACATCCAAACAGTGCTGCGAGAAAAGCAAACGGAATGTCTGTTTCGAACACTCTGTGGAAAACAAATATTGTAATCAAAAATTTTAATTACATTGAAGAAATTAAGGCTCTATTAGCTTGACAAAAATATCACTCAATTTTTGTAATGTTTGTTTAAAAAATAAATAATTAAAGTTAAATAAACAAAATACCTAAATAAGTATATAATATAAATAAAACTTTTTTCTAATGTATACTGTATTTGTTTTTCTTTAAGTATCATTAATTTCTTTAATGAGTCCGTTGGCCACTACTGGTTAGTTACGTTACAAAAGCAAGCTGGGTAGTTAAGGGTTAAGGTTGTGCTAGTTGAAACAAATTTTTGAATAATAATTAAAAATTATTTACTTAAAAAAAATTTATATTTCTAAAACAACTGCGCAGATTAAAAAAAAAGTTTGACTTTGCTTAAGGCAATTTTAATACGGAATTTTTTTAGCTTCAATAAACTTAACCCGTTTTGAATAACACGAATATATGTTGTGCAACCTCCTCAATTTTAGAAATAATGGTATGTCTTGTAAACAAGAGCTAACCTAAAAAAAACGGTTAGCACCACTGCACTCAACATACTCCAATACGGGCCCAGTGTAATTAGTCAAATAACACACGCAAAGTTTCACGTTCATTGGAGAGAAGGGAAAAATATGGGAATAAATGCAGACTTTGATGTTCATACTTTCAAAGTTGCTTTGTTCGTCGTTTATACATAGTTGTATTTAGTTGCATATGTACATATTAAGTTTGAAAAGCAACATCAAAGAAACACAAAATTAGTCAAGCCAAGCTTTGCGTGTGCAAAAATTAAAGTAAAACCCACATAAAAGAAACAAAAAATGGAGATGAAACAACTAAATGGACAAAAAATAGCTTAATTACCATATTTTTTAACAATAGCGGCCAACTTCACAGTTAAACGCGCTCCAAAAATTGGATTTTCCAATTGCATACAAATTGTACGGGCACGACAAATAGAAAACCCGTGCCGCTTTTTTTCTAAAAAAAAAAATGTAAAAAACTAAGATCTGGTTACTGGGCTGCAGTTTTCCAAGACATTTGGTTGTGGCGGCAAATATACATCAAAAGCTATTTATTTACACATATTTGGCGTATTCACAAGGTGTGCTATCATGTTATATTGTCATAATATTTTAACATTTTACAGTGGTTAAAAAAATTGTTGTTGCTTTGTAAACAAAAAGTGTCTTAAATTAATAGAACTTTGCTTGGTATGTTTATTGTGCTGTCGTAATTAATCAGAAGAGACCTGCGCTGAACCAAACCTCATTAGTTTTTGTAACCGTCGCCCCTACCTGCGGCTAGCAATTATTGCAACAAAACACTTGCGGCGTCAAATTAGATCGGCTTAGGACTCTGATGTTTGGTAAACAAACAAAACAAATTGTATTAATGGTTTGCATCTGAAAAATGGAAAATAGTCAGGAAAGATCTAATTTAATTTATTAATTCATGAATTAGAATTAACAAATATTTTTATTTTTGGTAAATATTTATTTTTTATATTGGTTTTAAGTCAGCCGATTAAAATTCAAAATAGCACACTGAATAATGAGAGGTTGTTTACAACAGTCGTATATTTTCATGTTATTATTTTAAGACTTATGACTTTATGACACCTTGTGAATCCCCCAACTATTTAAAGAAACAACATTTTTAATTAACTGAAATTAAATTACAAGTAAATGGAAATAAATTTGCTGTTGTGAACGATTTTAAGTAATTTCAGCTAAAACCAAAAACGAACGTGTGAAAATAAAAATTATAATCCTTGTGCATTTGGCAATTTTAGCAGACATGTGCAATTATTATCTGACGAAGCCACTGCAAAAAACATGTTGTGTAAAAGTACCTTAAGCTGTAGGGTCATTGTCGTTGTATGTATTTGTGCATCTGTAAATGCTTGTGTATTGTAAAATGCTAGTGCAGAGTTTTAGGAAAAAATAGGAAAATTTTTAAAGTAAATGCTTTGCACTTATTGTATCAAACAAAATAAAAATTTGAGAAATGTAGAAGCAGTTTCTGGTTAACAGTCAATAGTTGTTGTGTGGTCATTAAAATTTTGCTGTTGTTTTTATGTTAAACTATTGAAGAGTTTAATGGAAATTTGTTGTTAAAAATAAACTCTTTTTTTCCCCAACAGTTTTTTGATTTTGTTATTTGCTGCATTTTTTGTTTATATTATCGTAGTCGTATTGCATATATTTGTTGTGCTTTCAACTTGTGTGGTTGTTATTTGTTTTTGAAGGTAAATGGAATAAAAGTAAATCAACAACAAACAGCTTCGACGGCAACAACTACAATAACACCAATAGCATCTGTATAAAAACTAAAAAAAAAACTATTACTACTGCCTTTATTTATTAAGGTCAATTAGTAAAACTAATTTGACCGAATTGCTGTAATAAATAATTTTAGCACAGTGTAAGCAAAGCTGTTGGCATATTCAATGGAATGTTAAATAGCAAATTTATTATAAAAGTCAAAAAAAATAAAATTGAAATTGAAAATGGAATTTTTTTTTTTAATTTTTTAAACGTCCTGGTAAAATGAATGAATACCGTTGGTTATGGGAGTTGTTACCTCTTTTGTAAAAAGAACTGAGTTTCTGTAAAAAAAATTTCAAAATAAGTTTGATTTATCGAGATTTATTATGAAGCTGCTATATCGCTGTGAAAGTGGAAACTTCCTCCCGTTTTTCCTCGCAATTAGTTGAAGCTTTTCCGCGATTAATTGCTTAATCCTTATAAAAGGAACGCCAATGTCGCAGTGGACCTTACGCAGAGAATAAACATGGTTGTGGTAAACATATTCTCAGAGCAACATATTATGATTAGATTCATGATTGTAATCAACATATTGTTACGTTACTGAATTTCAATAACGTTCTGGCTTATTTCCTTTATAATAAACCGTTTCGAGTTCGTTGATTGCAATGAAGTTTCCTGACGATCTGGCTTAAGCAACCAGTGAAATGCGCATAGGAATAGCTTATCCCATCAACAATAAATTTGTATAAAAAATAAAAATTGAAATAGAGAATATAAATAAAATATATTTGCAAGTGACATTCATGAAATTTTTTAAGCAATACTGGGCCCAGATCGTCGCAGTCGTGATCGAGTGACTTTGGTCGAAATTCTACTTTTTGGAATCGTCCCATTCGTTATCGAAAAACTTCTATCGAAATTTGAGATTATGTAATTCGAGAACGGGTAGTCGATCGAATGCTTTTACCTAGAAATGTCATTCGATAGGTTAAGAGCTTTCGTAAAAACATTGAATTGTTTTTTACATACAATTTATGTACATATTTTTTGAGAATAATGATTCGATTTCTTCAACAAAGAGCTAAAAATGTAAGTATTAAATTTTTTTCAGCAATAAGAAAAAAAATAATAACATTTAGTTTTGCAATTTTTTGCAAATTTTAGTCATGTTTGCGATAGAAGCGATTTTTGTATTGTAAATTTTTTGATTCCTTACAGCTTTAACGATTTTTAATGTATAGTAGACTTTGCTATTATGCCGCTATTAGCAAATTTTTGCGAATTTCACCTAATTTAGCAATTTTTACAGAATTTTTTCCATTCCGTATACTTTTATGGGCTTTTAATCAATTTTATGGCTTATTCGAATTATTGAAAATTTTCGCGAATTTTCGCTATTTTTGTAAATTTTGTTTTGTTAATTGTTGAAATTTTGTTTTTTTAACCGATTTAGCGATTTCAAATGAATTTTAATGTTTGTTACTAAGTTTGTAATTGTTCGCGAATTTTAGCCATGTTCGCAATATCAGCGACTTTTTCTGTAAGTTATCAGATTCATTACAGCTTTAACAATTTTTAATAAATACTAGACTTTGCTTTCATGCAGCTGTTTGCAAATTTTTGCGAATTTCCGCAAATTTCAAATTTCTTATCAAATTTTTGCAATTCCTTGTACTTTTAGGGATTTTTAATCAATTTAATGGCATGTTTGATATATTAAAAATTTCGAGAATTTTCGATATTTTTGCAGATTTTCTGAATTTGTAAAATTTTTGCGAATTTCTATAGTTTTCGAATTTTTTAAAATTTTGCGTTGCTTTTTATGACAAGCGCCGAAAACCGATAAGCCGAAGTCACTATTAACACTGTTGATTTATATACAAGCATAAAATCTATTACATTTTTTAAACAAATTTCGATTCGAAAGCTTTCGAATGCCGCAATCCCGTTTTTGATACGTGACGAAGTTTTATTCGATACGTAAGTTCATTCGATCACGTGTGCGACGATTTGGGCCCTGATTGTTTGTTATAAAATCATGTTTCTTCGAAGTATAATAAATTGAGTTTTCACATATTCGGAACAAATACCAACGTGACACAATAGGACACTTTGTGAATTGGGGATCTTGGAGCGACCAATCGAGACTAGGGGAACCGGTGCTTAGAAAAAAGACTTCACACCAGCCTTTCTACATACCTACCTTCCTTGTGAATTGGCTTAATATTATTAAAAAAATAATAAAAATTCAATTCGAATATGTATGTGAAAAAAATTCATTTCATTTCGAACCGACATAATTTAATAACAAACAATTAGGGACCCTAACACTTATAAGAGAAACGACAAAAAAACATACATAATCATTAATATTGATAAACTACACTGGTTCACAAAATCTTAACTTTTTGCCAAACCTCAAAAATTAGATGTTTTCTAAGCCATGTTCACATTATACGATTTTTGTCGTTGCGATTATTGTCGTTTCCTCTTTGAAGTCGGTCTGATGTTTACATTGTACGATTTTTGTCGTTACGATTTTTTCTTTTGCAACCGAATTTCAATACATTTTTCGTCAAATGAGAGAACAATCACGCAGAGAAAAAACATGGTTGAAGTATGGTTAAAAAAACATATAATGGTTCCTGCAATGGCAACAAATAAACTTTTGTTGTTTTTAACAAATCTTTTTTCACGATTGATAATTTTTTGTTTCTATTTCACAATAAAGTGTTTTCCTCCCTTCAACTTCAAATATGGTTGAATTTAACAATATAATGTTTTAATAATATAAAGCTACAACTATACATTTAAACATATTATGGTTAATATTTAATAAAAATAATATGTTCGAAATTATAATATTTTAAAATATTGTATGTTTAAGTTTAAGTTTACATTTTAAATAACATGTTTAAAAAGCAACAACATTCTGGTTGTTTGCATTTTACTTGGTTTGCTTAAAAATTCTCAGTTTACGTAGAATAAACTAGTAGAACAGAACAAATGGTAATGAAGGTCGTCACAGGCTGGAATACAAAGGGGATTTTTTTTATAAAATTATAATTTGACACTTAACAAATAAATTGAAAAAATTGATGACATAAATAACCATAATATGATTAATATTAAGCATATGTTTGTTAATTCTGACCATAATATGGTTACTTTTGTCAAAATTTAGGGAAGTTTTGACCATATTACTGTTAATTTTTAACATAAAATGTTTAGTTTTGAACATTATTATGTTTAATATTGACCAAAATACGGTTAATTTTGACCATATGATGGTTGATTTCGGGAAAATTTTTGTTGATTTTAACTTTACTATGGTTATATTTAAACATAATATGGTAACCTGTAAACATAAATATTGTTAAAATCCAACCATAGTATGTTGATCTTAGAAATGGTTACCTCCAACCATGTTTTTTTTCTACGTGATGAGAGAACGAATGAGCGAACAAAATGAATCGAAGAGTACACTCGCTTGTGTACCCCTTTTAATTCCTCTCTCTTTAATTCGGCCATAAGGTAAGAATCGCAACGACAAAAATCGTATAATGTGAATGGGCACTAAGATGAATCGGGGCTGCTGGACACGAATAAGGCGTTCATTTATTTTTATCAAGAAGTGTTTTCGAGATAAATGCGAACAACCAGTTTTTGTGCTGTTCATAAGGCTATTTCCAAAAAGATTTATTTTTCCTCTTTCAGCCGATATCTATACTTTGTTTATCGGACAAAAATTCACTGACTTAAGGCAAGATTGGAAAAAATTAATTTTTTCTACGTTTTTTTAAGATTCAACTTTTTTTAAATTAATTTTTAAGCCCATATATTTAACATATTTGTAACAAAATGGTTATCATCGAACAAAAAATAAAAAAGTTTCAATATATGTAATTAGCAAATACATCCAAATATAAATTTTCACTAAAAATATTTTTGTTTCATGGTTGTGTGGATTGGATTAGGATTAATTGTTAAGAGACAATTTAACTTGTTTATATAATTCTATTTGTGGTTAAACATTTTATATTTGAACTCTTTGATTTATCCTTTTATGTTGCGATTACGTTTCATAAATTTTCATCCGGCAGAATTTACCCATCATGATAATGCTTTTCTATTGGTGCAAGACCTTCGTGGAATGTGGCGCGATTGCGATTGCGATAATACAAAACCCGAGTTCTCTTTTGGCAAGTCACGATGCAAAGCATAAAGTGCGCTTCGACTCAAAGTTTAATATTTGTATCACCTGTAGAATTAAAACTCAGATTTATATCTTCTTTTTCATTATCTGACGTAACTTTGAATGCTGAAGGTTTTCGCTTTAGGAATGGAGATAAATTGGTGAACATATATCTGGATAAATAACATATCATTTTTTCCGCTGTGCACTTTGGTCATGTATATAGAGCAATCAGTCATATGATCACCCAGTAAAAAATGTGCTCCAAAAGGAGCAGGTTTTTTGTATGAATTCATACCTCAGAGTTTTGTTATTAATAATAATACATAGGCTGAAGTGGGCAAAACGTTTAAAGTTGCTTACATATTTTTACCGCCATCGTGTTTATTTAAAAATTATTTACTTTTTTAATTTGATTACAAAAAATTATTTTTCTTATTGTAAAAATAGAAATAAAATTAAATAATTGTGACAAAAACTGTGAACGAAAATTCTAAATAATTATAATAATAAAAAATATAAGTAATAAATAAAAACTAAAAGGCGGATACAATGGACAACGAGCCTTCCCTCCATAATTAAAAAGAAAAACACATAACAGAGTTGTGCTAACCTCACTTGCCGTTGTTTCGGGCAGGAATATTTATCTGCAGATTCAAAATAATGCTGTAGTGCATACGATTTGATATTATGAAACCCGCATAATAATATGAAACCCGCATAATACAAGCTGCTACTTTTTTAAATGTGTGGACAATGGTAACTGAGAATTTACGTCAGAGTTATAAGCCTTATTTGGCCTGCGGTGTATAAAACTCTTACCCTTTGCATGGAAAGATGTACACTGACAAACCACTAAAAGGCGAGCGTCTAAAAATATATGCGAAAGAACAGTTTTGGACCTGGCTTTTCCATACAAAAACTCAGGAAGAAATGTAACAACTGACACTTTGGAAAGATTTTAAAATTTAAACGTCAAACATTTCCGGTTTGCAAAAAAAAGAAAATAAAAACTGCCGTACTCCCGTAGTAGGGAATTATCACGACGTGTGAAGCAAAGAAAGATACGTAAAGCTTGCACCAGATGCAAACCGCTTTGCACAAATTGTTCGCGAATCTATCAATGAAAATTTATTTGCAGATTAGTTTTCATATTATTGTCTTTTTTTTTGGTTTTAATCTAAAATATTTATAACGACTTTCTTAAATTTTATTTGAGTAGCATTTATTTATTTATTATGTAGGTACCCGGGTACCTTGTCATACCGTTAAGCCAAAAGCTGGTAATAATTTAAAATTTATTAATATTTAGGAGTTCTCAAGAAGTTTAAACTATAAGGACCATCTGTTACTATAAAAAAATTTAACTGAAAACGCGAAAGGTACCCGGGTACCTTGCCATTCACATAAGGGTTAAAATATTTAACATTTTTTCTTATTGTAGCTAACATTAAACATTAACTTAAATTATCCTAACTTTCAAACTTTTTACAACATTTTTGTATAATTTTGTTTGAGAATTATGCAAAAAAAAAAAAATTAACTCTGTAAATTAAAATTTAATAAATACTCAACTCCAAGACACCAGCATCATTTGGTGTGTAAATAAAAATAGTTCACGTTTTGAAAACGTGTTACAACAACAATAAATCTTCATTTCATGAATGCGAAATACAACGAATCTAAAACAATTTTAAAGAATTTAAAATTTTGTGTTGAATTATTATTCAGAACTGTTAATCTCTCGTACTTTGTAAACTTTATGCATGTCAATAATAATCGCGGACCTAAATAATCGTCATCACGATGATGGTTCAAATGTTGGTGCTAGTGTTTGTGTGTCCTTAATATAAAATGTTTCAATAGTAAATCTCTTTCGTTACAAATATGTGTATATAAGTTACAGTGTATTTATGTTTGTATGTTAATGTTTTTTTTTTTGTTTAAGTAGAAAATATATTATAAAATAAATGTGAAAAACGTGAAAATCTTTGCCAACACTTGTAAACAAGTTCACATCTCTTTCTCTTAACACTATACAGATTTGTTATGAATTCCAGAAACTACCTTCACTTTTTGTTTTCTACTCCATTTTCTCATAACATGTACTTTGGTGAAGCTCTCATACAAATAAACAAGTAAAAATGCTTTATTTGGCAGTGATGAATTTTTGATACCCTCGACAAAGAGTTAGATTTTAAATTATGAATCCATCTTCACAAAATCTGGCATCATGATTCCTCTCATATACTCGTAGCACTAAATTGTGCTAAATTTCAATCCAGTATAAACATGGTTTTAGGTGCATTAAAGTATTTTTCAGTATCGGATTTTATGTATGAACTATAATAAACAATAGATTTATCATCATGCTGGGAAAGTAAGGTTACAATGATAGAAAACCCGTCATAACGCTGATGTATTTTGTCATCAGTACCATGACAAGTGTCTTCGTTTTTGACCCAATAACACTTTTCATCATTGTGATGTCAACCTTAACATCACTTAACCAAATTGACATCAGGCTCAAAATCTTTAATTATGGCATCAATGGGATGACACATTTGCAACACAGAAATGACGAATTGGAGTAAGTTTCATAAAAAAATGTCATCAGTGCGATGACTCAGTAGCATCGGCAAAGGAATTATTGTGCTTAATTTAATGACAAAGTGTCATCAATGTAATGATACATTGACACTAAAAATACGACTACTTGGCATCAATTTTGTAAGAAAAAGCGAAGAATTAATTAAAACACTAAAATCAGGGCAATGACTACTTGGAATCTATTTATTTATTTCATAAATTCAATGACAAAATAACATACGTTTATTAACAAAATGTCATCAATGCAATAACCAATATAATCATCAATACATTAATTTTATGACAAAATGTCATTAAATAAGTAAAAACCTGTCATTAAAACTATGTATGATAAAATAAAAACAATATTATTTTTTTAAAGATATAAAAAACACTAAAAAGTTGTATGACAACACAAATGTTCCGCCGCCGATTTCATTTGAATTTGCAGCGTTATAAAATAAATTCCGATATTTGTGATCAAGCGCTATCGTTTGAATATGAGCTTGGCTTTAACACACAGCCAGACAGACAGCTAGACAGACAGATAGACTGAAATGGCTTAATTGAACTAATATAACTCAAGGCTGTATAAATGTATATAATTTAAGGTGATTTAGATGAATATTTTTTGGTGTTACGAATAAACTGACAAACTTTACATATCTACGATAGCGAAGGGTATAAATATATAAGGATCTTTATGTATCCTTGTGTTTGAAAAAAAAACGCTAAAGTTAATGTTTGCTTTCCTTTTTTAAAATTTTTTTTGTTGCTGTTGTATTTAATATTTTGTGTCATGTCTGCACATTTAAAGCATCTTCATAACGCATTAAACTTACCCAGTTAGTTGCTGTTAGATAGATAAAAATTGAACTTATTTTGTATTTCATTTTTGCACTGCTGTTGTTTGGTTTTTTATTTAGTTAAAAAAATAAACGGAAATATTTGTAACGGTCATGTATTTTTGCAATATGGCGTTATAAAAGAGTGTTGAATAATTCCACATTTTAACACTACATTTACGGCACTATGGGTTTAACAAGTAGGAAGTTTGTTAAGGATAATAATTTTCAATGCTATTGAAAAAATTATTTATTATTTTCAATTATATGATAATTGAATTTAAATAGCTATTAATTTTCCGGCAAGTTTAGTGCGGATTCATTTATAAAATGGGTACCCGGGTACCCATATACTAAAATGTATTAATAATCACTATTTTTATGAAAAAAAAAAATTAAATTTTTACCGCCATATTCATAAAAAAGATTTTAGGTTTATTAAAGGTTTATGAAACGAATTTTCTATAAAAATTTGTTCAATAAACCTTTTGTAAATCAACAATTTTTGTTATGAACATGGCGGTTAATCTTTTTAAAAGTAAATACGCTTATATTTATGTAAAAATACGATTTTTAACTTTGTTTGGCATAACGGCTAACATTTTAAATTTTTTATACAGGACAGTATTTTTTAGTATAACAGTTGAACATTTTTATAATAACGCTTTGGAAACTAATCTTAAGTAATTGTATGATACAGAATTTATTTTATTGAATTCTTTGAGCAGTTAAAACGTGTTTGTGTTATCCCATAAAGTGTATTGTATTGTATTGTATTGTGTACCGGGGTACCCGGGTGCGCATGTTGCAATGGTTAAAGTTTAAGCAAATTTTTTGGAGTATTAAAGGCGCAAAAAATTAATCTAGAATCTGAATTCGCTTTCTTTTATGTTAAATAACGTTGATCCAGAAGCTTGTTTAAAAATTTTAATTCTTAATACAAATTTTTCAAGTAAATTTACCTAGGTGGGTACCATGGTACCCGGGTATTAACACAAGGGTTAAACCCAAGCCACAATAGTGGAGAGGGTATTATGCGTTTGTATGATGATTGCAACACCTTAACATATTGTTCCTAGGCCTACCTAATAGTATACCGATCGATTCAGAACGACTTTTTGATTCGATCTAACGATGTCCGTCCGTTAGGCATCATCTTAGGAATCATCTTATTTAGTTTTATTGGAATCGGTTCATATTTTACCATAGCTACCTTACAAGTACCACTCCCGGTAATACATTGAATAAAAAAATCAGTCCATCCATACTTAAATCAAGCCGAAGCGGTGTCAATAGTACGGTAAGTACGGATTTCGTCAAATCAAGTACATACAGAGCTCTTGATAAAGTTACAAATTATTTTAGTGCAACGAGTTCAAAATAATCCGAAAATGAAACAGGATTCACTTAAGTGAAAGTAAGACTAATGTGTTGTTTCCCGGTGATAAGCAATTGATTGTGTTAAGTAAGCATAAAAGTTAGTGTCATGTGTTGTTTCTAAGTGACAAACAATTGAGTGATCACTCAGTTTTTGAGTGCTTTTCATATAAATTTTTCCACACAATAAATTGTTTGCCACCTGTTGGCTTAATCCCGACTTCGTACTGGAAATAATCCGAAAGTGGGTTTGATTCAGCGAGAGAGAGAGAGAGAACATTATTATAATATAAAATTACCCAGTTACATCAAATAACTGAAAACTCATTTGGTTTTACGGATTACGGGGTTGAATTTTTGACAGTAAAAATTAAATGAACTTTTCATTAAAAATAAAAGGAAAATAAGTAGACCGGTTTTAACTGAATTTTCATTAACTTTTTATTACAATTTCTGCTTTTACCTACAGAATATTGTGAGTGTGAGAATCAAATGAAATTCCATCGAATATGGCGAAAGAACTAAATGTTAATTGAACAACTATCATTTCACATATATTTAAAATTTAAATTTTAAATGTACCTTATTTTATAAATAACTAAATTATGTCTACTTTTGGAAAATCATTTTTGTACTTGGGAAGGAAATAATCACCTAGCCCATTGTGCACACCAAGCAGTAGTAGCATTACTACAAATTTGAGCAGTACATATATGTGTAATGGGAAAAAATAAAACAAGTTGAAAAACAAAATACATTGACACATACATACCAATAAAGATGACACAAACTCTATACTTTCCTCCCTTTCTTTATTATTTTTGTGTTATATTTTTTTTTATTTGTTGAACACAATTTTATCAAGAGGAAAAAATGACGAATGTGCATTTTTGATGACACCGCAAACACAACACAAAAAATGTTAACTGACTGTATAATAATAATCATAAAAAAGACAAAAACCCAAATCGCTATAGACTACAGAAAATAAACTCGTATCATCACCATCATAATCGACGACACAAGTATTATAATCATCTGTTTAAGACTCATACCAATTGACAATTGCAAAACATGAACAAGTAAGAAGGCTACATTTGTTTGTACCGAATATTTGAAACACTCTACAAGGAATTATTATTTTAAAATATTTTTAAGGAATACACTTTATTTAATCTTTATTAAATTTGACGTCAAAATTCATAGTTTTAACTAAAGGGTTTCAAATTTGATGTTATCAGTATTATTTATTATTCATTATGAAATTAGAAATTTGTCGTAAAATAATTACTACATTTTGGTATATTTCTTTTTGGCATTTTTGCCCCTAAATACATGATATCAATTTTTTTTATGAAGCTCCCAACTTAAACAAGAGGGTGGCGCATAAGTGACGGTATGTTTTATTAAGTAAACAAATTTATTGGCAGCACAGAACAAAGAACCAAATTTGTTCAAATTTATTTTGAAAATCAGCATTCGATTACCCAGACACAAAGATCATATCGAACAATGAGCGATGGAAAATTACAAAATAAATGCATCCATAGTGCAAGAATAGTTGTCGAATATCAAATGCACCTACTTAGATCCAAAGTATGTTTGGCGTGGAATAACTTCAGAAAAGTTCATTGTGTCATATGTTTTTAAAAACGACAAACAAGTTGCGGTTAATGCGAATGACATTCAATACCGGGCAAGGATTTAAAATGTGTAAAGTTTCGAGGGAGAAAACCACCCAGAATTTCGGTTCCCAACGCGATTGAAAGGCTCCCGAGCTTTTTCTTAAGGGTTTTCTAAAGGATAAGTTGCATTCCAATAAGCCAAGAACCATCCAACAGCTTAAGACAAATATTCGAGAAGAAGTGAGGGCGCTGAAACCAGAAATTCCAAAAAAAAAATTATGGTAAATGCTCTGGAAGGAACACGTAAGATCGAAGTAAACAATGGGCACCATTTGAATGGTATTATCTTACAAAGTTTTTTTTATTTATTAATTTAGTCTATGGACTGCTTTCGGACAAAAATTATTAAATTTTACAAACAAATTTAACATCATCTCCTTAAATATAAAATTAAATTCTGGAGCAAAATTACGGCATTCGACATCGATCGAAATTCTCATTTAAATTATATTGTAATTTCGATGGATATCGAATGCCGTAATTTGGCCCCTGTTTAATAGTATTTATAAACAAAGTTATATCAATAATACTGTACTATCATTAAAATTTACACATATTCGACGAAAACTGTTGGCATTACTATAATTTTGTAAAAAGTATTTAATAGATAACGGCTGGTAATAACGTGTAGGGCGCTGGGGAACATTAAAAAAAAACTGTTTAACGAATATCATATTCAGCATTGTTTGGCGGCTTTTTAAAGTTGGTAAATTAATCTCCAATAACCCAGTTCTATAGGGAGGAAGATGTATAGAAGGATTTGGGTAAGTGCTCCGTAATATGAATAGAATAAATTGTTTTTGGACAGAATCACGCAGAGAAAAAACATGTTTAAATATGATCACCTCAAACAAAACTCTTTTTAAAGAAAATTTTAAACATGTTATGTTTAATTAAACCATACTATTGTGACCGACAACCATATTATGGTTAAATGAGTCCTCCATCAAGAAGCCACACCCATATTATGGTTGCCTCAAACATGTTATGGTTAAATATGACAATAATATGTTTTCACATTCACAATAGTGAATCTTTTCTAAGAGCAACATGCTCTCTTAATTGAAAAACAACCATTCTATTAAAAGTCTTAAAGATGTTTAAGTTAAACAATATTATGTTTTGAGGTAACTATAAAATGGTTGTGGCTTCTTGATGGATAACTCATTTAACCATAATATGGTTGTCAGTGACCAGAATATGGTTATATACAACATAACATGTTTAAAATGTTCTTTAAAAATAGTTTTGTTGGAGGTGACCATATTTCAACTTGTTTTTCTCTGTGTGTATGAACGTTGTAATATGGGTCCCAAATTATTGAGCCATATTCAATTATAGGTCTAACAAGTGCTATGTACAACTGTTTTGTTATAGATGAGTGAGAGAATTTCTTTGACCATCGTTTAATAAAACCAAATACACCACATATTTATATGTTTTATAAAAGATAACTTTGTGTCAAATAATACACCGAGATCCAAGATAACATTCACTGCTTCCAATTTGTAGTCACCAATAAAATAGAAGCCATAAAAAAAAAAATTTAACAGCGCCACCTATCGAGAATTTTTTTTATACACCTTCAGTGAAAGTAGACCTTTCCAACGCATGCACTCGTTTGAAAATCGGTTGAATGGTTCTCGAGTTATAAAATGACGAACATTGGACTACTTATTTTTGTAAATATAGATAGATACGAATGTTTTCAAAGCTCGTTTGCAAACAACAAACATTAAAGTCGCACTTTACATTATTTTATATATTTTCGCCGCCGTCGTTGAAAAATTTTCCATTTTAGTAAATTTTGGTCGCCGTCGACGATATGTGTTACTGGCGTTCTCAACGTCTGCAATCTCACGTCGGCTTCGAGTGCAATATTATGACATTTATAACGTAACGACGTAATCTCTTTTGATAGTTTTTGACATGAGTTACAGACAGACTTTTTTCTCACTTTTCGAAAAACGATGGAATAGATTGTTTCATATTTTTACGATGCGAGGAGCTCTCACTTAAGTTACAGAACATTGGAACTGATAATCTAAATTTAAAAAAAAATGCCTACAATCAATAAAACTAGAAAGAAAAAAGTTTTTCAGTAAACAAATCATAACGTTACTTATACGCCTCCCTGTAATAATAATATACAGGCACGACACATTACTCTCTTGTTCTGGCCAGACCAAATTTGTTTTTTCAAATTTGTCTCTTTCAAATAGGACAAACTATTAAAGAAACGGAAACAGAAAGTTCTTAATCAAATGAATTAAGATTGAATCGAATCAAACCGATATCATTGGCTTAACTGACATAGAATTACTGAAGATCCCAAAATGTATTTACCTTTTGAGGTCTTAGATAATTATTTTTTGGTATTGCAGGTGGATTAACAAACTTTATATACCCCGAAGCAGAGCTGTAAATGAATCATTCATTTTTGATTTTAATTCCTTACAAATTAGCTTAATTTTGAATTAATTAATTTTTTGATTTTGAATTAAATATGAATCAATTCAAACGAATTAGGCAGAAATGAATTTCAATTCGTTTCCAATTCAAATGAATCTGAAAAATGAATTGCAAATTATTTTGACAAATTCAAATGAATCTGTTAAATGAATTGCAATTCGTTTCCAATTCAAATACAGATCCATTTGAATTGAATTGATTTTGAATTCATTCAAATGAATGAGAAAAAAAAATTAGAAATTCAAATAAATTTTTTTTTTTTTTTTCATTATTTATTTATTGAATCTTCATATAGTAAATATGAACTCACAATAATTAATCAAATCTTAACCTAATACTTTATTTTATGTCCTGCCAGTGCCAGACAAAAAATTTTTTCATCACGGGTTCTGTTCACTTATATACATAGGTGTTTATCGCTCATCTAATTGGACAAGTGCTGCAGTGTCTCTTCTTCTTAAGCGAGTGTAGCCGCTATCATTTAAAATATTTCTAGCTAGTGGATTTGGGTGTTGTTCAAGCCTTTTTAAGTATTTTACTGCATATTTCGTAATCACAGTTTTAACTAATGGAACATTGAGATCCTTGTGAATATTTGAATTTTTAACATACCAAGGGGCAGCTGTGATTATTCGAAGAAGTTTATTTTGGCGCCTTTGAATTTTATCGATATTAGAAGCCGAGGCAGTGCCCCATAACTGAATACCGTAGCACCAGATAGGCTTTAAGATAGAGTTGTAAAGTAGGAGTTTGCAGTCGAGACTAAGGACAGAGTTTCTTCCAATAAGCCAATGAATTTGTATGGCTTTTAGTTTCATTTGAGTTAATTTTGCCTCTATATGGCTTTTCCACGTCAAACGGCGATCTAAATGTATACCGAGATATTTTACATGCGAATTTTGAGGTATTATTTGATTATTGATTTTAATAGGGGGGCATGATTCCCGCCGCAAGGTGAATGTTATATGTACGCATTTTTGCTCATTGACTTTAATCCTCCATTGTTTTAACCATATTTCTAGTTGAAATATATGATCCTTTAAGTAACTCTGTATCGTCTGCAAATGTTGAAGTTTGTGTGTAGTTGCTCGTTGGCATGTCCGAAGTATAAATTAAGTATAATAAAGGCCCCAGAATGCTGCCCTGTGGGACTCCAGCGCCTATTGGCTGAGGTGAACTAAAGAATTTTCCTTCTTTTATAATAAATTGACGACCGACTAAGTAGCTTTCTAGCAGCTTGTGTGTGTTTGCTGGATAATTTTGCTTCAATTTATGTAATAAGCCTTCATGCCAGACTTTATCAAAAGCTTGAGAAACATCGATGAAGAGAGCGGAACAATATTTTCTTTCTTCAAAGGCTTTTCTTATGGCGTTTACTATACGATGGGTTTGTTCAATTGTGCTGTGTTGTCTTCTAAAGCCGAATTGGTGGTTAGGAATACATCTATTTTCACTTAAAATTGGAGTTAATTTTGACACTAACAGCCTCTCAAACAGCTTTGATATATTAGAAAGTAAGCTTATAGGCCTATATGACTCAACTTTTGTGTGATCCTTTGCTGGTTTAGGTATCATGGTGACTAAGGAAACCTTCCATTTTTGAGGATAGTATTGAAGACGTAAGATAGCATTGAAAATTAAAAGAATAATTTTCTTTGCTGTGCTGGGTAACTCCAAAAGCATTTTGTTGCTGATCTTATCAAAACCAGGGGCTTTTTTGGGGTTTAATTCACAAACAGCCTTTTCGATTTCTCTTATCTCAAATCTTAGGGGAACAGCCGCTCTAGCAGGAACAGGTGGTAACACGACCGCAGTATCGTGAGATATATTTGGGGTAAATACGTTTTTTAAGTGATTAACAAACAGATTTCCCTTTTCGTTATCATTTCTTGCCCAACTTCCGTTCAAGTTTCTTAATGGAGGCTTAGAGGCGACTGGCCTTTTTAGATTTTTAACTGCACGCCATACTGAGTAGTCTGATTGCGGAGTTGCATCAAGTTCCTTAAGAAATTTTTGCAGAGAAGCCGTTTTCTGAGTCTGTAGTAACTTTCTTAGCCTTTTTGTACACTCTTTTAATAAAATCTTTAGTTGAGGGGATCTGTGCAATTGCCATTCTCTTCGAGCTCTTCTTTTTTCAGACAGGAGACGCTCAACATCTGTGGAATAAATTTTAATATTTTTAGTTTTTTTTTTGGGTCATACTGGAATGTTGCACAGCTAGCTTCAGAAAACTGTCAAAATTAAGAATAGCGCGATCTACGTATTCCGGTGAACTAAGCGGAATATTTTCTGTGCAATGGGTGCTGAGATATTTTTTATATTTTAGCCAATTGATTTGTGTAGCTGGCGTCGCTAAGTAACCAGTTGGAGATACAATTCTATTGGGGTTCATTAAAGTAACAATTTTTGGTGTGTGGTCGGAAGATAATTCTAAGGAAGCTTCAACATAAATCGTTTCTAAGGGGATGTTTTTAACCACACCAAAATCGATGACATCTGGTATTTTTTGCTGATCAGTAGGCCAATATGTTGGTTGTCCGCTCGCTATCACATTCAAATCCATTTTAGAAATAGTATTAAATAGAACACGACCCTTTGGTGTTATAAGTCGGGAGCCCCAAAAGGTATGTTTAGCGTTTTAATCGCCAGCGGCCAGGAAACAAGGTCCTAATGATTTAAAATAATTATAATATTGGCTTTCTGATATTGAATATCTAGGTGGGGAGTATAACGATGAGATTACCCAGCTACCTATACAGTAAGCTAACATTTACAGCATCTGCAAGAAATAATAGCATTATCACCTTTACATATAGAAACAGCGCATCTTTTAACCAATTTTTTGTTTACACAATATATCTCTGGAACCATCTTCCTACAAATATTCAACTCACCAGCAACGCTATGAAATTCAAAAAATTGTTAATGACGTACTATGCATAAAGTTTTTAAATTATAAATGTATAATCTTCTTGTTATTTTATTATTTTTAACTACATTGTTCTTCAAGTTTAAAATGTTATTAATGTTAATTTATGTTAAAATTCACTAGATTAGTATTTTTAGTTTCAACAAATATTATTTTACGAATATTATATCTGATAACTCATCGGATTCTAGAGCTGTTATTTATAAGATTTTATATCTTGTTGCTTTAGAAAGGCAAATATTAATAATAAATACACAAAAAAAAATTACTACGTTTCTATTTAATTCTTCAACGCAAATGTTTGTTGCTTGAAGATAATCTTCACGATGATCACCTATGAGGTAGTGTTTGACTCTGGTTTTTATTAAAATGGCAGAACCTCCACAAGCTCTATCTCGAGGGTCCTTGGTATCATATAGTATATAACCATTAATTTTAAACGTATTTCTTGAGGTCAAATGTGTTTCAGAAACCATCATGACATCAATTTGTTTACTTTTAAGAAAATATTGTAATTCATTTTTATGTTGGCGGATGCCGTTTGCGTTCCAAAAACAAATTTTTAAACAGTTTATGGCTTGTTAAGAACAGCTTGCAATAACATTGATTGCATTCTTAAGCTGTGTTCACATTATGTGTATTTGTCATGTGGATTGTCACTTTTTCACATGTTAAATATGTACATATAGTCTGAACCCCTTCAAACACTATCATGTGTTATTTCTCTGTGTACAGTACACATGACAATTTTGATTTAGAACGTGTTCTATTTTCAAGTGACAAAGCATCTGACATCAGCTGTTTTTTATTAACAAAATTGTTTGTGGCGACAAAAATTAATTGAAATTGTAATACATATGTATTAAAATAGTAAATTAATAATAAAACAGATAAAAAATACACAAATTAATTATTAAAAATGTTTTTTTTATTTTTGATAGGTTATGTCAAATGTACGTTACATACCATTATGTGAACATGTAAATTACAAACCTTATGTAAAACTCAAATTTTGACATACACATGAAAACACATGTGGGTAGAAAAGTGACATTCCATATGACAAATACACATAATGTGAACATAGCTTTAGAATTTCCTGCATCATATTACCCATTGTGTTCGTAAAATTATTTACTGTTTGCACTAATGTTTCCATGGTTTTTTCTAAACGACTTAAATTAGAAACTGGAGTTTCGTCATTACTTGGCGAGGCCCCTTGCATTGGCACATGGTTTGATTTTTGGACGTTAGCATAAGAGGTCCTGTTATTACCAGGCTGGGGGGCTTGAATTGCATTTGTGTTTACTTGGTTTGCAACCTGCATTTGAGGGGTATTTGTTTTCGGTCCAACCGTTTGCTTAACTATATTATATACAGGGCATCCTCTATAATTGGCAGTGTGATTGCCGCCACAGTTGCTACATTTTTTTACGTTGGGGTCGGTCTTAGACTTATCGCAAGAAACTGTACCGTGTAGTTCTCCACATACTACGCAAACAGGGGGTAAGTAGCAGTATGCCTTGGTATGGCCAAATTCTTGGCAGTTTAAGCACTGAACAGGTCCATTTTTTTTGTGCGGCTCCTCAATTGTGATTTTTCTGTATAAAATATATTTTAAACTATAAATGGGATGCGTTTCGTTTTTTTTTAACTTAATGTCGCCGGGGTCTAATTCTACACGAAAAAGTGGTTGAGGATTTTTTTCCCTATTTCTAATATTTACCACATGTTTTATCTTGAAACCTTTTTCTTCCAAGAATGTTTTAATTTCCTCTGGGTCTACGCATGAATCAATTCCCTTAATCACCACCTGCATACCTTTACTGCTCTTGAGTTGGTATGTATAACAACTTTTTTTAAGTGCCTCAAATGTGTTAACTATTTTGCGAAAATCATTTTCATGATTTACTTGAATTTTCGTTTCATTAATACTACCTCGCTTTATTGCGGCTACATAAAAAGAATTTTCACCAATCAACGAAATTAAACTCTTTATTAGATCATTTGAGTTATGCTCCCTAAGATATATCGGGGGAGGCTTGGACGATTTTATTACGTTTGGTGCTTCAGAGGATTCATCCTCCAGAATTGCAAAGCGATTTTGGGCGAAGCGAAGCAACAGCTGAAGATGTAGGGCTGCGACCCCGTTTAAGGACTGTTATATACCTGTCCATACCAACTTGGACTTGAGGCTTTTGACAACTTTTTACAGGGGGGTTTTCCATTGCATTTGCGTTTAAGTTCATGGTATCATTTCCCACTAAATTTGTTTTTGACGTCGCGGCAATACTTTCTGGCCTGGCAACACTTGTCACCAGGTCTAGTTTTAGTTTTTTTATTGAGTCACTATCCACCGTTTGTGTAAATACCGAGGGTGAGAGGGAACGTGTACGAATAATTGGCTTAGCCGTTAGGTAGTTAATATTGTTTTGTTTTGTTTTATTTATTTCATTATTTTCATTTGCATGAACTGTTACATAGCAATTTCTCTCGTTGAGTTTTATTGTTGTCTCATTGTTTTTGTTCATACAAAATATTGTTTTTGTTTTTCACCGTAATTTTGTGCTTTTAATATTTTTGTTATTTTTTTTTTTATTTTGTTCTTTACAAAATTAAAATGTTTTTGCAAGATTTTGTATACCTACATACATACATAAGTATGTACATATGTACATATATTTACTTATATTTTTTATTTATCTTTATTAATTTTTCGTTTTTAATAATTAATCACTTTTATGCTAAATAATTTATTTAAAAATCATTTATTTTGCGTTCTTTCGCGGAATGTTTATTTTAAATAAAAAAAAAATCAAATATAATTAATTCAAATAGTATGCGGGTTTAATAATACACGTCTGTATCGCAACAAAGCACAAACTGAACTGAACTGAAGTTCAAATAAATGAAATCTAAAATGAGTTGCAATCAATCAAATTCATGAGCAGATCTAGGGGGAGTTACTTAAATGTACTATTTTTGTTGCAGTTAGAAATTTTCAATACAAAAAGTAATTCAAATTGTAGTAAAAGTAGCAAGAATGTTGAGTAAACGAACCACTATTATGGATAACAATCTTGAAGCGATGTGGTGGCTTAAGTCTTGGCTGTGGTTCGTGTCTTGGCGCGCGTATTTTGCCAGCATCTGGTGATTCCCGAGGTGAAGGCAATGAACTTAAAGGCCTTGGCAACAAATGGTTATCCATCCCCTAAACCGAGCTGTTATGCGACCCGTGCCTATCGGTTGGTTTGCAGTCAGGGGTCTCCGACGAATCAGCCGAGGGCCAACTTAGCAAGTCCAGACTGACTGAAAGTGGTAAGCCAACCCGACAAGAAGGCGGTTACTCTAAGAATTGGGGTGAGGTACCTCGGAATTTCGAACCAAGTACCTCCAAACCCTAGAAAGGGGACAATGCCCAAACGGCAACGTTTTGAGGAAAACCATCAGCCGCTAAACAGCAACCAGGGACTAAGCGTCCTAAAATAGCACCAAAGCCAATGAACAAGTCCTTCAGCGAAGTGGCCAACGGTCACCTAGTGAGGACTCTCATTGACAGAGGTGCTGAAAACGGTGCCATTTCTAATACCAAGTGGGATTTGGTAAAACAAAAAATGATGGGCGTGTTCTGGATGATCCTCAAGGAGAATCCAGGACCTCTCCCTCAGTGTGACGATGCCGGCTGGCACCAGGGCCATGTGATGCTGATGGCTTGTGTGGATGAGCGCTCAGCGTCGTTACTGAAGCTTGCCATCCAATCATTAGGAGAGGTTTGAGAAGGTGCTTGGCTCGATGTGGTGTTGGTGAACAAGATACCGCTTAGGCCTAGGTCAATTGCAACCATTCCCGCTGAACCATCGAAACCTGAGGAGATCTTAAAGATCATTCAGTGCTGCAATCACTTGGGTGAAATTGTTGATGAGGAAGTTCTCCTGGAATCTGACCATGAGGACGTCAACGTCACCATAATCGCCAATATGGAGCATGGTGAGGGTGACACAAATCAATCTCCACCACTCTAAAGAAGCATCCGCTGCACTGCTCTCCGACTGGCGGAAAGAGGGGAGGAGCTCGTGATGGTCTAAGAACCCTGGATTCACAAGGATCGGGTTTGTGGACTAAATTATTTGCGAAAGGTACAGGTAACATAAGATCTTGTGTCCTTGCTAAAAATTCGTTGAATATCTTCATTCTTTCTGATTACAGTGATGAAGATACGACATCTGTTGCTCTAGAGACACTAGACGGAATAGTCTTGATGATCTCGGGCTATATGGCGCACGATCACGGACAGGACCCACCCAATAGGCTCATTAGTGATGCAGTAACAAAGGCCGCGGGCACTGGAACGCCAGTTATAATCTGTACCGATGCTAATGCGCACCACACTATCTGGGGTAGTGGGGATACGAATGTAAGAGGTGAGTCACTATTCTTCTTTATTATTAATTATGATTTAGGAGTAGTAAATAGGGGCTGTAAGCCTACGTTTGTTATTGCAAATAGGTGTGAGGTACTTGATGTCACTCTAGTTAGTATAAACCACATTGATATGGCCAAGAACTGGATGGTATCTAATGACTGTTCGCTCTCTGATCACAGATACGTGGAATTTTATCTGGATCTTAGGTCTTCAGGACCGAGGACTATAATAAATAGGAGACATACGAACTGGAAGACTCAACACTCCTCTCTAGTTCGGACTCTATGTGATCCTCCTACGGTCGATGATATCAGGGAGATCGATGCGGCAGTGGACCTGCTTTCGAACTCACTGCAGCTGGCGACTTACTTGGCGTGTAAGCCAAGGAACGTGAGGTAGGGACCGACCACCATGGTGGGATCCTCACACTGCGCAGGAAAGACGTGACTGTCGTAGGTTGTTCAATGAGGCTAAGCGCCATGGCAATAGGGTGGACTATAAGTCATCATTGAATAGGCTTAGGAACTTGGTTATATCGGCGAAAAGAAATGCTTGGTGGAACTTCTGTAGTGGCGTGGAGGGATCCTCTGAGACAAACCGTTTACGTACAATAATGGCTTCGAGCCCGGTTGTCCCAACCTATGTCCGGAAATCGAATGGTTGTTGGACTACGAATAGTCTTTACTTTGAATGCTTAAAATTTGCAAAAAAAAAACATTAAAGGTATTTACATAATTTTTTTTACCCTTGCAACTGTGCAAAAAAGCATAGTTGCACTTATTTGACTTGAGCAACCCATTTTCCTTGCACCTTCAATTTTTAGCATTTTATAAACAACCCACATATTCCAAGATGCATGCACTTGCGATAATTTTAAAATATTTTTTTAATAAAATTCAATTGTATTTTTCTTGAAAATTACACAAAATTAAATAATTTTATTAATTTCCAAGTCGAATTAATAACCTAAACAAAATTTTCAGATAAGTATTCCAGTATTTTTGTTATTTCTGCTTCTTGATGACGCTTTTACTTTTTTAATTGTTTAATTTTTTACAAACACTACAATTTATAATATTTTTTAAATCAAAGAAAAAAATGAACGTCAAAATGATATTTCTGCAAAGCTATTTATCGGTCAGACAAAATCCGACTATTTGCTAGTTGTAATAATGGCCCTTAAAGTAACTTCCAAAATCTCTTTTTGTTCATACGATGATTTTTAGTTGCATGTCTATTTCCATACATTTTGGTCCCCTCGCTAATTCGTAATTTTTTTTTCAAATAAAATCTACTTTGCTCTTATAAATCGTAATTGTTTGCTAACTACCACTTATAATGCGTAATAAAATCAACAGAAACGTGGAAAGAATGATTTTTTGTGTACCGCTATTTTTTTGCGTGGTTTTTTTTTTAAGATCAGTTTGTTACATGAACAATTTTTATATATTTTTTCTTTTTAACCATTTTTTTATGTTTTTTTTTATCGTTTTAGTTAATAAATTGAAAAACCCCGTTAAAACGAAACCCCGCTAAATCGAAAACCCCTATAATTCGTAAGAAATGGCCGGTCCCTTGCCATTACGAATTATCGGGATTCTACTGTAGTATGGCCTTGATTATCAGTCATTAATCGAACCAGCAGCATCAATTAACTGGAAAATAAAAAATTGTTTTGCATTGATTTAAATTACTTCTATTATCCGGCATTACCTCTGTTATCCGAAATTATAAGCAAAATATATTTTTTCCGTATACTTTTGAACAATTAAAACAAATTTAAATAAACGAAGAAAAAGAATTTCCAGCATGTTCTGCCAAAATTTCTTTTTTTCTCATGTTTACATAGTAATACATTATATATTTACATAAAATAAGAAACACACAAAAAAAAAAATAAATAATCAAGAATGCTGCCGGACCCGTCTGTTATCGATAATCGAGGTCTCACTGTATTTTCAGACACACACTTCAAAGTAAAAAAAAGAATAAAAAGTAAAAAGAAAAAGTTAAAAGAGAAATATAAAAACGACATGAAAAACAGAAAACGAGTCGTTTTGTTTGCCCCTCTTTTTTTTATACACCGCTCGCCACCAAACCAAAAGAGACTTCAACAAAGCGACGTCATTATAGCCACCATGTGAATTGGCTGAATAGAAAAACTGAAAAAATTTTTGTTTAAATATTTTATAGTTTTGCTCTTTCAAACATTTACTGTTCCTTTCTTTCAATTCTATATCAATTCAATGAATAAAAAATCTAGTGTCATAAAGGCTTAAATTAAGTATAAAAAACTTAATTTATCCCGAGTGTTTTTCTTTCTGTGAAACCATTATCATCCCAAATGTATCGATTTATGTGCCATATATGTATATGATCTTTGCATTGAGAAATATTTTGTCAAGGTCCTTTAAGCAGCTTTAATTTATCTAGATAAAATCACACGCAAGCGGTTGTGGTTTAAAAAATTTTAATTTGTTTTTAAACTAATTCCCAATTAGTCTAATTATAAAAAAGTATATACATATGTATAAGCAAGTACGAGTGCTATATGCGGCTATGCGGAATCTTTAATACCCTTCAGTTCACGTTAGGCAGCGTCTAAGACCACTCGCCCACTAACACACATTATCAAACAGAACAAAAAAATATGTTCAGTTTGCTATGTATAAAAATAGAAAAAAAGTCTACGCATTAAAATAAAAATGTATGGACCCATCTGGCTGAATTTAAACAAAAAACTTAAACGGAGTATATTTGACATAAATATATAAAAATCTAGTAGTAGTAATTTCTGCGGTCTTCGAAAATCCCATTTCAACCTATACACGGAAAGACGCAGAGGCAGATATACGGACATCGTGTAATGAACTTCGCTACTCATAAGATGCCGGAATATATATATCGATAACTAAATTAAAAAAGGCGTGCTAGGCACGTTATTTTACGGACCAGAAATAACTGAGTTTATTTAAACTTAATACCTCCACTTTATTAACACAATATGGCTGGCTCCTGTTGCTGCTTATACCAATTGACGGCTAACTAATCTTTTTTACAAAAAGGGTTTCAAAATAACATTTTTCGTTAATTCTGGTAGACAAGTGCCAATGCATGCTTCTTTAAAATTTCTGGGGGCTATCGTATACAATTTATTGCATCTTATAGTGTAAGCTCCCGAAAGGCGGATATCATTCTTCTACGCAATTCTGTCTACTAAAGTAAGATGTCTGTCTATGGTTTATATGTGTCAAGAGAGAACTTAGAAAACCAGGTCCGGGTATGGGAGCTGTCCCTTTAAAAGAGGTGTACATAGCTAGAATTTTTCATGTATACCCATTTCATTTGTGGTACAGGGTACAACAACGTAGATAGAATAACTTACACTTTTTAACCAATTTTTCACCGCACCAAGTAAACAGAGAATAAAATAACGAAATAAGATTCTGGTAAATGACAGAAAAAAAACATTGAAAAAAAAATATTTAAAGTGCTGGTGGTAACATCACCAGTCATCCAAAAATGGGTTCCAAAAAAACTTTGAAGAAAAATACTAGCAAAATTTATTTAAAAGTAAATCAAAACTGGCAGAAAATCATGAAAAGTGCGCCATCATAAGCAGTCACATACTCATCCAATAATAAAAATAAGAGTTTAATCCATAAACATTTAATAAAACAAAAACATTTTTAGCTGAAATTGACGAGTGTGCGTTTTGGCCATTTTTAATTCTTGAAATAAAATTTAAGATGTGGCCACCCTGACGCTATTTCTGACAGTGAATATAAAGTGGATTTTTGATGGCTGTGTCGCCATCGTTGGGTTTGTTGGTTTTTAAATTTTATGATATTTATACAACCTTTAAAACATTATAAATTAAACTGAGCCTACTTAAGCATAAAATTGCAATTAAATTTATGCTTTATAGTCTCCCTTGAAATTTTTTTATGTTTGGTTGTAATGTTGGCTGCCACAATGTTACTTCACACATACCAAATGAAAAAAATATTTAACAGGAAGAAATGAATAAAAAATGAGGAAGCTGAAATCTATAGAAACCATAATAAGTATAAAAAAAGTGTAATATATGTGAATGACGCATATGCACATTGTAATGGACTATAAGCATATTTCTTAAATTCCAGATGTTATCGATTGTGGCGTGGTAAAAACATCCCCACAGAAATGATTCATGTTGAAGCTTCCTTAGAATTATCTTCCGAACAAACACCTACAATTTTATATGAAAATAGTTGTATTCCAAACAATCAATTCGGGTTTAGAAGAAAATACAGCTCAATTAAACAAATTCATCGAATAGTTAATGTTATAAGAAAAGTCTTTGAAGACACAAAATATTGCTCTGCACTCTTTATTCATGTTTCGCAAGCTTTTGAGAAAGTCTGGCATGAAGGCTTGTTGCACAAATTGAAGCTTAACTAACCAAATATTATACAGGCTGTTAGAATGCCACTTATTGAAGAAGGCAACTTCTTAAGTTCCCCTCAGCCAATTGGCGATAGGGTCATATAAGGCAGCATCTTGGGCCCTCTATTATATTCTATTTAAATTTGGGACATGCCGAAAAACAACTACACTCAAACTTCAACATTTGCGGCCGATAAATTTTTTCTAAGCGTGAACGAAAACCGTCAATAAGCATCTCGTAATGGTTAAAATAATGGTGAATGAGCAAAAATGTCGCCGGATATCATGCCCCCTATTAAAATCTATATTCAAATAATACCTCAAAATTTACATGTTAAATATCCCGGTTAACATCTTGATCGGCGATGGACGTGAAAATGCCATATTAAGACAAAATCAACTGAAATGAAACTAAAATACACTCAAATTCGGTGGATTATTGGACGAAAGTCTGTCCATATTCTTGATTGCAAACTTCTACTTTACAATTTTCTCTTAAAGCCTATCTGGTGCTACGATAATCAATTATGGAGCTCTGTATCGGCCTCTAAAAATTTAAAGGTGCCAAATTAATTTCTTAGAATAATCACAGCCGCTGCCTGGTATGTTAAAAACTTAAATATCCACAAGGATCTTAATGTGCCATTAGTAAATACTATGATAACGGAATATGCAGTAAAATATTTAAAAAGGCGTGAACTGTACACAAATCCACTGGCTCGAAATATTTTAAATCATGTAATGCAAACCATGTGAACAGAAATCATGATGACGAAATTTTTTTCTGGCACTGGCATCATATAAAACAAAGTATTATGATAAAATTTGTTAATTATTGTTATTTCATATTTATTATATGACGATTCAATGAAAAATATTTAAAATAAAAAAAAATCCTTTATTTAATTTAATTTAACTTCATGTTTACGAACATTTTTTGATCCCTACGATTAAAAATGGGAACTTTAATAAAGAAATTCAAACTCCAAGAACACCTTGCTGTTATGGATCCTGTAAAGATTTTTGCTTCTCCTGTAAAAAAATAAAAATGTAGTTACGTCCGTTTGTATTTATGGTGACAATATGGATTAAAATCAAACGATTATTACACATGTTTACAAATTTGGATAAAGTTTTTAGTTTGCTAGAAATGGAAGTTGTGCCTTTCTTTATTTGGAACGCTGAACGCGAATTTGCACTCCGTTATTTTTCATTATCTCTAGTTTTTGCGATAAAGCGGTACGTAATTAGCAAAAGTTGGCTATTGTATATTATTATACATTTTTAAAACAAAAATGTTAAAACATTTTATCAACAATTATTTTTATTAGTAAAACTTGTACAAAATCTCTAAAACTACTGAGCATCTTAAAGACAATTTTGTTGTAGAATTTTGAATTTTTTATTTTACTGAATAGAGCAAAACCATTTCCAGTTATGCTAAAATATGTCCTGCAAGTGTTTTTAAATAATATTAAAAATCTCTATACTATTTATGTCAACGACGGCTAACATTTTTCCGAAACGGAATATACTGTTAGCCCCGTGTTATCGTGTTTAGAGTGATTTAGAAAAAAACGTATAACAGCTGTACGAGTCTTTGCACAAATTAAAAAAAAATCCGTTTTATAAATTGTAATATTTAAGTAATTTGAACTAATGTTGAGCGCATTTGTACCATAGGTTTAAGACAGCGTTTAAAAAACTGCAATTTTTTTTTATTTACTTATTTGATTTCTAATACAACAAGATTTAAAATCTTATAATTACAGTAATGGATTTTTAAATTGTATATGGACATGACGTAAAATATCTAGTATTCATGTAAGTTTATTACATAAAAATTATATATTATTTTTTAAAATTAATAAAAACACACAATAGTAATATTTAATTTGATTCTTATCTCTTAAACACACTTTTAGTTACGTCCCTTTGTTTTTTGTTAATAAAAGCGCAAATTTTGATCGCAGAAGTGTGAAATTTTGTGAGGACATGTAGTTCAATGGCAATAATAATAATCAATCAAAAACACGATTTTGAATTTGTTGTTTGTTACGCCTTTTTGCGTTTTAGCTAACGATATATACAACCACCAAAAAAATGATCAGTCTATAATAGATTATTGCTATAATTACTATTTATCAGTGTTGTCAACTATTTACCACTATACTTGGCAACATTTTTGGTACAAAATCGCCAAATAGTGGCTACAAAAGGCTTAGCGATATTTTGTAACAAAAATCCATCATTATTATTCATAAAAAACATTTAAAACTAAAGGGTCCGCCATCTAACGTTTTTTGTTTCAACTAGTGCTTATTTCGTGAATGGTAACACTTAGCTCATGTCTGATTTGACAGATAATTATTTTTATCCTTCCGCTAAACGAATATGGTTGTGTATACGCTTGAACAACGCTGGGAAATATACGTTTTCGCTTCGCTAAGTGGGCCTGCGATCGACTTACAGAAGATGCCGATTTTGCCAAAAAAAATCATCTTTTCAGATGAAGCTAATTTTGGTCTTGGCGGGTATGTAAACAAGCAAAATTGTCGCATTTGTGGCACAAAAAACCCGCACGTATACATTGAAAAGCCGTTGCACCCAAAACGAGTCACTGTTTGGTGCGGATTTTGGTCCAGAGGCATACTTGGGCCATTTTTCTTCGAAAATGATCAAGGAGTGGCCGTTATAGTCAAAGGCGATTGTTATCGGACCATTTTGAACGAATTTTTGTTCACAGAAATTGAAGAGGAGGATATTGGCAACATTTGGTTTCAACAGGACGGCGCAACGTGCCACACAGTCGTAGCTACACTCGATGTTTTGCGCCCTGTTTTTGAAGGTCACATTATCAGCCGCTGAGCTGATGTCATTTGGCCACCTCGGAGCTGCGATTTGACTATTATTTGTGGGGTGCCGTCAAAGATAAGTGTTACGCCGACAAGCCAGAGACAATTGACGCCTTAAAGGACAATATTCGTGAAGCCATTGGTAAAATACAGCTGCACACAATCGATAATGTGCTTAAAAATTGGACCGATCGTGTAGGCTACAAATTTGAGAAAATATTCAGTAGTTTTTTTTTCTTATAGCATATTTTCAAAAAAAAAGGACCCGTTATTTTTTTTTTTGAAACAGAAATTTTACAGAGATTATTTTATTTGTATCAATACATTTTTTGTAACAGCAAAACATAACGAATACTGAATAACGAAAACTGAAATTTGTGATTAAAAATGATTTTTTTATAGTATCCCACTCAAAAATAAATTTCAAGTTCTTAAAATTTTACTGGAAATAAACTTGAGTTCAAACGTATTTTTAAAAGCTATTCAAGTTTCAAAATATTTTACTAATATTCACTTGATTTCAAGTTCGTATGAAATAAAGTGTAACAGAAGTATATCTCAACTCTTCAAACTTGAAATTCGAACATGAACACCAATTTTTTGCAATTGATTTCCAGCAAAATTGTTTATTGGGAAACGTCATTTGCATAAACTAATTAAGTTAAGTTCAACGTTACAAAACAACTAAACCAGCCTTTATTACATGTTTTAGTTTAAATTTTTAAAAACTTGAAGGAAATTTTTCTTAATAGAAATGCCTGAAAATGCTGAAGGCTTAATTCATTTTTTTAAGGCCAAAGAAAATAAAAATAATGGCTAAATACAGCCAAATAATGGCCACATTGGCAAACGGAGAGTGAGACTACATTTTAAACATGTTTAGACATAAAGTTTTGCCTTAAGCTGTGTATTATAAAAATCGCAAGACCGTTGGGGCGAATACGATTACAATTACCATTAAAAGGTTAAATTATTATGGACTTGCAAACCCTAGTTTAAACGAGACTCTACTCCTTCGTTGTCAATATTGCGTTGAGTTTAGCATTGCTATTTTCAGTGAATGTAAATGCTTGCCTGTTGTTGTTGGTGTCGACGTTAAAAATGTCACATCAATTCATTAGGGAAACATAAATGGCGTAAAACGTGATACAAACACAAACAGTGTTGAACATAAAATATTATCACATTTTGCAGTATTAAAATAATCGACCACAATACTTGAAATGACATTTAAGTATGCCAACAGCTTTATAAAAATTCAAATGACACATAAAAAAAAACATGGGCTGCAGAAGGGCAGTCAGTCAAACAAACAACTAAGAAAGATAATTGTACCTTTCAATAAAATGTATATCTGGTGAAGAGTTTTGACAAACAATTTGTCATCTTTTTTGTCTAAGCAAGATGTTAGCATAAAGGATTATACAAGGTGGCTCAAAAGTCATAACCCTATCGGAAGTTGCTTTAATTTTTGCGAAAGGATGTTCTGCCTTGACAGTTTTAAACAGATACAATAATTTCTTATATATAAGGAGTGGAGCTCTATATTCCTCAAGAAAGCGGAATTATTGTTTGGACAACAAGGAAGACAACTTTTTATCGAAAACAATGCAAATAATTATAATGAGGCATATATCCAACACTGTGGATATGTGAATAGGCAGAATTTATTTATTTATTCATTAATAATAAAAAATTTGTATAACACACGAAGAGCCATTTCACTGCACACTGGTCAATTCCGGTCAAAAATGATTTTTTTTTTAATTTTAATAAAATTTTGATGACAGATTATAGCGAGCACTTCAAAACATGTACTCATTTCTTATTTTGGCTCCTGGATAACTATTTTACTGTTAATGGTGGAGCAAAGTACATAATTTTTGTCTCACAAAATTAAGGTTTTCAAAGTTGATTTTTGTATTTTGAAATAAAAGTAAGCTATGATTTTTACTTTAAAGTTATCTTTGTAACTAATCACGTTATGTTTAAATCGTATAAGTATTTAATCATTCCATGTGGTAATTGTGATTTTGTCCGCGTTAATTTTTCGATAAGTGAAGTAATTGCGAGTTACTTTAAAATTAAATAAAACCTACCAAATTTCAGCCATTTAAGTAAAGAAATAAAGAAGTTATGCATTCTGGCTGGGGGCAGTTCTGGTTTTCATTGGCTACCGTTTTTAATATTTCTTAGCCACTTCTAAATTTTTCCTGGTCCTTGCCTGTTCAGTGAAGAAAGAGAAATTAAAGAAATTATTTTTATTATTATAAAAAAAAATTAAAAAAAGAATTCAAGTGCTATTTTATTATGATCAAACGGCTGTGTTTTTTACTGACAATTTCTATCTAATGCCTTAAACTTTAGGTGTCTGGGTAAATGTCGAAACTTAATGCTTGTCTAAGCACTCGTAATACTTGGATACAAAAATATCAAACACCAGACTTCCTTCTATAATCCTTTAACCCCATTCATTAAATATTGTGTTGACAATTTTAAATATTCACAAGATTTCTTAAATGTTTTTAAGGTTGATGATTTAACAAGTACGAAGTACGACGATGATTATAACATTTTAAATGTTAATTTATTTTTTGAATCATTGACAAAAAGAAAACAAAAAAAAGTTCTTTTGAATTAAAAGTGTTTAAAGAAGTTATTATTTTCTTTTAATGTTGTTGGATCGTTGTCCTTTTCCTTAAGCCTTGTCTGATGTTTGTTTATTTTTATTCTGGAAATACGTTGAGCTGCAAGGAAACGTGTTGACTTGTTAATTTGCTGATTTGATGAACATTTGTTGAGTTTTGATTTAAAATGAGATGGAAGGTTATGAACCTTTTGTTTCTGGACAGGCGTGTGGTTGTAAAAGGGCCAGCAGTTTTTTTGAAGAACATTTTGTTTGCTTTTCATTTAAGATTTTTAAGCAAACAGCTATTAAAACAAGTGTCAATGATTTAAGTATTCTTTTAGTATTTAAAGGTTGAGTGATGTTCCTTTCTGTAGCTGCATTTAAAAAAAAACTTTATAACAAGGTTGGTAGCTAATATCGTCAAAACTAAAAAGAAATTTATCAATTTAATTTTTCATTTCAATGTAAAAAATCGTTTTTATACTAAAGGTATGTTCAGACCTAACAAATCTTTGACGTAAAAACAAACAAAAATTACCAGTAAATTGATCACTATTGATTAACGAAACTTTTTTAATAAGAAGATAATTGCACGCAAAGAAAAAGCATGGTTGTGTAAACATATTCTAAAGCTAAGATCCCACTATCGGCGCAATGTACCAATTTTTGTCGAATTTCATGTGCCGATAGTGTAAACGGTCAAACATTTTTAATATGCGACAATCTGTGCCGAAATTGTGCTGACAGTGCACAATAAAAATTAGCCTTTATGTGCCGATAATGTGAACACTCTTTTGCACAATGTGGAACAATGAAATGGTTTAATATGTACCGATTTTTATCGGCCACTTGTGCGCCGATCACAGTCGCCAATCAACGCCGATACAAGGGCTACAACTGGCTACAAAATTTTTACTTTTTGAGCTTTATTGTACCAATATTACATTTGTTCTATCTATTATTTATGGATTAAAACGTTAAAAAATACATTTGTACTGTTAAATGAAAGAAAACAATTCGCTTTAACCAACTTTAACCAAAACATTGCAGTTGTATCGATGTTGCCATCCCTGGTTTGTAAACATCTTTTTAAAAAACAACAATTACAAAAACAAAAGAACAAGTGCAGTAAGTTTGAATAAAATTGAATACATTTTGTATTAAACATTAATTTTTTATTTAAAATTGTTAGGAAACATAATAGAATATTCAGACGGAGAATTTTGCGAATTTCCAAAGTAAAATTTTGTCTGCCAAAAAGCAAATAAACATAAAACATATAATTTAATTTGCCCAAATAGCACGATAGTGTGACCGCATTGTACCGATTATTGTCGCAGTTGACTTTTGGCCGATATAAACCGAAAAAAATTGTCACAATGTGCGACGATAATGGGACCACCTAAGAATAAATTGTGCAATGTTTTTAAATGTGCGCCGATATAGCACGATTAAAATCATCACAGATTGCGCTATTTGAGCCGATAGTGGGATCTAAGCTTAAGGGTAACATATTATGTTAAGATTCATGATTGTAGTCACAATTTTACGATTATTATTGAAACAGATTATGACCAAATATATTCTTAATATTAAGAAGTAATCATATTATCCCAATAAATTTAGTAGTAATTATATTATGATATTAAAAAAAAAAATATATTTGCATCGATTTTTTATTTTGTGGCACTTTACAATTTTTTTTAATGTAAATACAATTTTTATTTTTCATTTTCTTTAAACTTTTTTTTTTTAATTGTGTTTCAACAACTCATTAACGAATAATTCGATAGGCATATTTAAAACACACGATACAACTGATTCAAAGTTATTTTACAAATGGCGCTAACATAATATTATTACAGTAAAGACATTTTGTTTGCTTCTTAAGCATACTATGACTACATGTATAGAAAGCTATCATGTTATGGCTATTAAATATCATGAAATGGTTGTGAGTAAAATAATAGGTTTTCAAAGTTATCATTATTGAGTTGTTAAAAAAATAATTATTTTTCAGTCAACAATACTCAAATTTATAATTGCAATAAACATTGATATGTTTACAGTAACTATAATATTATTGATATTTAATAAAAATAACAATTTTTTGTGAACGACAACAATATATTGTTACAGTAAACATAGTGTAGTTGCCGTAACCATGCCCGACTATATTTTTTCTCTGCGTGTGTTTAATGTAATTTAGAATCGGTTTAATGATGTTTGTTCTAGCCGAACGTTTTGCAACAGCAAATATTTTTTTAATTAAACAAGTGGTTACGTATAGGACGTCAAATTTTTAATAGGTGTGAACATAGAGCTTAGCACGTTTGATTCCTATGTTAAGGGCTATAATTTGTACAAACACATATCTGGTAGTGTTCGTTCCTACCAGTTATCTTTTCCTATCCGGTAACACAATTGTGGTAATTTAAACGTTGATTTTGCCTACGTGAATTAATTATCGAAAATCGAATGTGTAAAATACACTCCACTTTAACCTGTAGAAAAAAATACGTTTTAAAATTATGAAAACCATAGATATTTATACACTGCTAGATATCTACTTGTAGAAATTACGGGAATTACTCAGAAATTTTGTTGTTTTAAATAAAATTCATTTAAATATTTTATTAAGTCAATACAAATTTAAATAATATGCTTTGTTATTTTTATAACAGTTTAGCATTTTTATTTACTTATTGAATTTATTTGAGTCAAAAATTTAATTAATAAGATTTAATTTTAATGTGCTAAACTACTAATTCTTACTATTGATAGACTTAAATTAATTGTTGGTGGGATAAGCTTTCCTATGCGCATTTCAGGAAACTTCATCCAAAGATTTAAGAAAAGCTAAAGATATTATTTTAAAAACTGTTAAGCGAATAGGAATTATAAATACTCAAAAGTCTTACCCGTAATAATAATAAAGGGTGGTTAAATTTAAAGCGCCGATGTTGATTTTGAATAAAAGACAAATTATTTGGGAAATTATTGTCATTTCTTTTTATTATTATGTTCATATTGGTATGGTTCAATTATGTATGGAACAAAATATCAGCCAAATGGCTTCCTCGACCTCGGTGGCACACCACCATCCGATGGTCCAAATTTTTGATGTCGCTTAGGCATAATTGATGTGCCGAATTATCTCATCCTTTAGGTCTTGAATTGTTGCTGGCGAATCGAGGTACTGCTTTTCTTTCAAATAACCCCAAATAAAGAAGTCGAACGGTGTCAAATCACATGATCATTGCCGCCACGTGAGACAACATGGCTATTGAATTTGTCCCGCAAAAGAGTCATTATTTTGTTAGCTGTGTGGCAATTGGGACCGTCCTGTTTTAATCACATATCGCCCATATACATATCTTCCAATTCGGGCCATAAAAGTTTGTTATCATCTCACGAAAGTGAACACCATTTACAGTTGCTGCCTGACAGGCCTCATTTTTGAAAAAAATACGCCCCGATTATGCCACCAGGCCATACACCGCACCAAACGGTCACTCTTTGTGGGTACATTGGTTTTTCGACAATCACTCTTGGATTATCATTCGCCCAAATGTGGCAATTCTGCTTATTAACGAATCCACTGAGGTGAAAATGTGCATCATCACTTAATCGCGAAGTGCACGATATGCATTTAGATTTGAACGCCCATTTTCATAAAAAGCCTAAATAATTTTAACGCGTTGTTCGATTGTGTATCTGTCCATAGTTTAAATTGTTTTAGTCTAGAATTGAGGAATGTCAAATGAAATGCAGAAAAAACTTCACATAAAGGTGTGGTTCACATTCAACATCGGCCCTTAAATCCTTATATAATTAAATAGTTTTATAAAAAATGAAAAAAAAAACACTTGAAGGGCTTATTGTAATAACATAATACATGTGCCACAAAAAATTGACTTTGAGATAATCGACTTTAAAGTTAATTTTTGACAACTTTTTACAATGAATCTGGCCTTATGGATGCTTTAATATTGGCTTCAAATGTTTCAAGAGTTGCTGGTTTGTTGGCATAAGCCAATTACTTAACAGAGTCCAATAAAAATTAATCCAGAGGTTTAAAGTCGCAAGTGAACAGAAAATAAAGTTGTCTCCAAATTGATTTTGCAATAAGTCGATGGTTAAACTGTACTGTATATTTAGCTGCTAAATGACTTAAAAGAAGAAAACAGATTTAAATAAATAATTATTGAATGTGAAAAGAAATATGTGTTATTTAAAAAACGTTTCTATAAATACTTGTAATAATTAATAAATCTTTGAAAATTATAACTTTTCTGGATAAAAATAGTTAATTTTGAGTTAATTGTTGTACAAACTTTTTAAGGGCTTAGATTAAAGTAAAAATCGGATTTTTAAATACTTATCTGGCAATACTGCTCCCTTCATTGGACAAATTGATTCAGTTTCATTTATATAATAACATTCCTGCAACTTTACATTAAGTGCATATTAACAATTTTTAATCCATATAACTTTAATATGGTATAAATAACACTGATCTGCAAAAGTTAAATTTGTTTTGGGCGAGGCAAAACTATCCACTATTTTTTAAATAGCTTTAATTTGTCTGGCAACATAGGAGAGAGCGTCTTAATAGAATACACCAGCTATAAGTCTGACAACATACCCAATTAAAAAAATTCAGCTTCAAACGAAGCAGGTTTGTAAGGGAGAAATATACGAGTTTCGCCTATCACCTCGCTTACGGAAGGCATACATTTTATATGGTGAGTTCCCACTTTGAAGCAATATATTTTTGACACAAGAAGCGCTTTAATCAACGCATTCAAATACTGGTGAACGTTTCCATCAGCTTTGCACACTGAATATTTTTTATTTTATTTTAACAAATAGAAACTGGGAATTATTTCCTTTCGAAAGTTACTTTACTTTAACCGGCCTTATAAAAAGTGTTCCATTATTTAAACTTTACTTCAACCTAAAGTGAGCGATAAAAGTAAAGTTGTAATAATGGAACACTTTTTATACGGCCGAAAAAAATCCTATCTTTAGCTATCGGTAAGTTGTGAAAACGGGCCTAATGGTCTTGTTTTGCAGCATGGAACTGAGAATGTGTAACATTGTACAGTTATTTTTTGGTACTATCCTCTTTTTCTTTTTAAGAATTTCTTCACTTACTTTACTGAATCTCTCTGTATGTCTTAAGGTAGAAGTACATAACACGCGTTCATTCGTCGACGTTTGTCGTGCGTTTAAAAACTTTAGCGCATGAAAAATTGCAAGTTACACAACACGCGTTACAAAAGCCGTTCCTGTCAGCTGTTTTTTATTTGTTAACTTATTTGTGCATTAAAAACGGATTCGGAAGTATATCAAGATTTATTTATTTTATTGAATTTATTCTTTTTACATAAATATTGTATGTTTTGGAAGCTTTTCAATAAATTTTTCTTTTACGATTCGCAAATTTGTTAAATTTTTTTTATTGTCAGCTGATTACACAAAAATGACATCGAAAAACATACACATTCAACAGCCTTGGCACAACATATATTTGAAAACAACCAATCAGCTGACTTACAGCTGACGACAATATACGAATTTTAGACAAGGACAAAACAGAAATGAAAAGATATACACTAGAGAGTCTACGAATTCAACAGAAGAGAGAAAAAACAATGAACATGAAATAAGATACAGACAAAATAAGTGCAAGTTCCAGGGTGGCAATAGGATATTATTACTGATCAAGTTTATATTACAAAAACTAAAAAAATAATATCATTTATGAATTTAATAATTAAAATTTACAAAATTTATTTATTTTACTTATATTTTATTTTATTTATTTATTCACATATAATCGTAAGCCAATATAGGCCAAAAAGATTAATTAATTCATTATATTTATTTAATGTAATATCTACACATTAAAAGTAAGTAAAAATACAATTATATAAAAAATGTTTATAACAATGTTATTAATAAAAATGTTTAAAAAGATGTTCCCCTGAAGAAGTCAACAACAAATTGACGAAACGGTGGGGAAAAATCTAATTAAATGTGTTTTTAATTTACAATGGAAAGATTTAGGCCCTATTAGCTTAAAAATCCAAAACTTTAAATTTAACACCTTGGCCAAAAAATAAATAAATAAAATATAGACTACGGCTAACTGACCGGACTTTCTATACCATTTCTAGCACATCGTGTCGGTTTAGTGAACTCATTTTCATTTTATCATTTGATGCAAAAATCATTTTATTGTCTGGCGTATAATTAAAATTTTGTTACTTTTGTTTTTACAACTTTTTTTTTATTTTTTTTTCAAAATGTTTCCCTTGAAAGTTTTTCAAGTCCGTTGCATAAACTCCAGCTAAGTCGTAAGAACACTTAGCTTGAATTAAATTTCTAGTTAATGAAAATAAATAAAACAAAAAACTTTAAATAAAACATGTGCATATTTTCACATTTAATTTTACATTTTCACCTTAATCTTTATGTGACACAAAAACACAACGTCAACAACAAACAAGCGAAGCAACAAACAAAAACCTTTTGGCCCACATTTACAATTATTTGGGATTTTTGACAACAAGAGAGAACTAAATGAAATCACAGCGGTTGGTTTTGGTTTGTAATGCATTTGTTTTGGTAAACACAATAACAACAACACAAACAACAAGAACATAAACGACATCAACAACACTACAACTGCATCAACAAGGAAAATAATTTCACTGCAACTGTCATGTTCTACAAACCCACTAAACTAATGAAAAAATTGAAAAGCACAAAAAAAAAAACAAAGACGAAAATTATATTCAAAAAAAATTATATAAATATACGAGCACATAGACATGCATATCTGTGGTATA
This sequence comes from Pollenia labialis, assembly GCA_949318255.1. Lineage (NCBI taxonomy): Eukaryota > Metazoa > Arthropoda > Insecta > Diptera > Polleniidae > Pollenia > Pollenia labialis. Next base: position 118,283,722 of record OX439142.1, read on the forward strand.
AGAAGAAGAAAAAAGTCAAGAGAAAATTATATACACATACACTACTACTATTACAATTACATACAGACAGACTTTACACAATAAAATGACAAAGTAATAAAAAAAAAACAAAAATTGCAAATGAAAAAATGGAACTCTCTAATACAACAATGACGTTTGCACTTTTTTGCACATTTGAACAAACAAACGAAAAAAGCAGCAACATCATAAAGGAAGACCCCGCAATGTATGCAGTACAAAAGAATGAAAAAGAAATGAAAAAAATCTCTATATACCTGGATGAAACAAAATAATTTTTTTCTAGGACTTGTAAAAATAACAAACCAGAGCCAGAGTATGAGGGGAAATAAATGATGATGATAAACAGCCTACTAAACTGACCTCAACGCCTCGACCTAAAGGCAGTGAGTGAAGTCGTCGTACTACGTTAGACAGTAAATGTAGTCAAGCAAAAAATGTTGCTTTCTTTTGTATGATATGTAATGACAATGCACAGTGGAATAAAAGGAAACATTTCTTTATTAAGAAATTTTTTTTTTGCAGATTTCCACAACTTGTGAAAGTTTAAGTCTATGTCATTTACGAATTCAAAGTAATAGGATAATGGAATTTCGTATATGAAATCAAAAAAATGAGAAATGAACTTAAAATATATCTACACAGAAAAAATTAAAAATTTTCTCTATTCACCAATTTTATACCAAATTCATAGAATCAAGCAACCCATTTGTTGATTTTGCAATTATTAACAAAATGATTATGTTGATTACTAAAAATTGTAAAAATTTAATATTTTGAATATTTTTTTTTTAATAAATTATATTTTTAATTTTAAATAAAAAAATAATCAAAAATCTTTGCCGTTTTGCCAACAACAATTTCACTAATTTAAATTATTTAATTTTAAACGAAAAATTTTTTTGTTATTAAATTTTTATATTAATTCTAAATTTATTTCAAAACAACTAAAATGTTAATTAAATTACAATAATATTTTTAATTTTCGTTCAACAAAAAAAAAAAAAAAAAAATAATTGATACAATTATTGCATTACTTAAGCTTAAATAATTTTTTTAATTGATAAAAAGCTACTAATAATTTTGTCTGTGTATTCGATTTAACTTAAGAATTTTAAAGTTTAAACATTTGTTTTGTAGTGAATTTGCTATTTTGAAGAAAATTCTTTAATTTGACGGAATTTAAGTTACATTCCCTTTTTTGTTATATTAAAGAAAAACTTGAAAAAAAATTTGTTTTTTATTTTTGAATCGATTAGCTTTGTAATTATAATAAAATGTATAACATTTACTTTTATATTTACCATTTTTGATTATCCATATATAAAAAGGCAAAGGCAATACAGTTAAGAACGCTTTCTTCCTTGGTTTGTCAAAGGAAACCTTATTGGAAGAAAAAAGGGGAAATACGGAAATTAAATAAATTATTTTACTTTTCCGTGCTGCATGTGATAATTTTGAAATTTTCTATAATATTGAAACATAACATTATAGATGCAGGGTATTAAGTAAATGAGAACCTATAAGATGAAAAATTTTGGTACCATTTGTTTTTCATCTGGCACTTTTTAAATTTTTGTTAATATTCGACTTATAAAGATAAAAACAAACATGCATGGTCCTGAGTGAATAAGAATATATAAGAGGGAGCTTTTTGGTACTTTTTCGTTCATCATCTGGTACTTTGATTAATTTTTGTTAGTCTTAGACATAGAAACATACAATTTATATGTCCTCAGTGGATGTGAATCTATAAAGGAGACTTTTTAATACTTTTCTGTTTTCAAATGGATATTTTCTGATTTTTTTTATATTGAACTTACAAAATTAAATTAACTCACTTAGAAGATAAGATATGAACCGGACGTTGGTACCTCGCCAAATCGATGCACTTAAAAGGAATTTTAATAAATTCTTTAATTTGTATAAATAGAAAGAGGACAATTATCTGATATACTTTTGATTTGGATTTTGTAATATTGAAGAAATTTCTTCCTTTCATCAATATAAAGAATAATTTTAAGTTAGATTTCGTAAATTTTTATAAAACAAATGTAAATGTGGTATGGTCGGTTGCTCCCAATGTTCAAGACACTGCACCATGCCACTCACTCAGTAACGCACATTACACAAGGCTACAAAATTTTATGTGTTGACTTGAACTTTTGCTGATTACAAATCTAATTTTCATTTTTCTGCATCAGTTCGCTTTTTCAGTAACTGGTACTAATCGTATTTTTGACATTTTTCCAAAAATTAATGGTTAAACAAATTGTAACTCTACTCTCATTAAGTGATTTCCAAAAACTTTTTTAAAGTTGTAATAAATACATTTTTAAAAATCACAAAAAAAAAAAATGGGTGGGTAATCGAAAAAAAAGAAAAAAAAAAAACAAATTAATTTGTATTTCCTTCACGCTCAAAATTGATCGGCTGGGAGCCAATTGTGCTTCTTTTTAGCTCTCTGAAAGATCGTATTATAGAAGCTTTCTAAAACATGTATGTGCATAAAAATCGACTGAGAATTTAATAAGTCTTCCTTAGTTCTGTGATCGCATATTTTTCGCCTTTTTTTGATTCCATCTATAAAAAACAATTAAGATTTTGTAATTTTAAAAATCATGAAAAATTAAAAATGGGGAAAAGTGTAAAGTGTTAATGCTTTCACGTTAAGTCACATAACCTACGAACAAATTAGTCATAGATCATTAAACGCGTGTTGCTTTTATTCACATTTAAGTCAAGGTACCTCATTTCGAACGAAATAGAACAGCATCAAACACACACATATAAAAAAATTTTATTTTTGTATGGAAATTGCGTTTTTTATAAATTCTGTTTTCTCAGTAAATTATGAACAAAATCAAAAGTTGTTCACCGATAACAAAGAAATTAAGTTAATTTTATGCGAAATATGTTAAACTAAATGTTTTTAGAACAAAACTTTTGTCGCATTTATATTTTTTATGAATTTTTTAAGAACATTTTTTTTTTTAAATAATTCTTCTTTAAAAAACTTCAAAGATATCTCTGAAATTACTGGGCAAATTTAAAACAAATGTAAGCACGGTTTAAAGGTTATAATGTTGCAAATGTTTTTTTTTTAACTGAATATGGTAAACCGTTTGCAAGTTATTCCTATTAAATATATCGCACAAAGTCGAGCTGATAGAAAAAAAACCAAGTGCAGATTTGAATTCAGTGTCCCAAATTATCTTAAAAATAACAATCAAATCTTAAATAACAAAAATCTTGTTCCCGTTTGTTATCAAACAGTATTAAAAATAAAATTTGATTGGCACATTTTTTTGGTTTAACCAGATTTCTCTATTTGAGCGGCGGATCATGTATGAATTTGTTGTGTAGAAAAAAAACAAAAAAAAGTTAAGAAGAAAACCAAGGGATTTGGCAAACATTCTTAATGCAACTATTCTGTCGATTATTGTAAGATATGGAAAATAAATTGTTGATATATTATTTATTCAAGCTTTGTGATTATTTTTTTTAAGAAATGTTTAAAAGTCCAATCAAATGGTTTTCAAAACCACTGTGTAATCTTTGTAATGCCAACAACTACCGACGACAAATAACGACAAAAGAAATCTGAAACATTTCATTATATATGACATCAAAAAACTGAACTCAACAATGTAATATAACATGATTGCAATATAAATGAAAAAATGAAACGAAATCAGTAGTGGCAACATTTTGCAATAACAAACACTAGGCCAAACTTAAAACAAACGAACAAACTAAATAACAGTAAAAACTAAACAAGAAACAAACAAAAAAACCGACAATATGACGAATAAAACTCTATACAAATGACAAAAATACCTGCTAAAAGCAATGTAATGAATGCTACTTTGGCATACTACTCACAAACATAAAGAATAACTAAAAAAACAAACGAACATACAAGCATGTGTTGTTCTTTAAAAGAAAAGGTTCTCCACAGATGTACAACTTGCAATACATTCAAAATTATCTATCGATGTAAGTAAATATGTGTGTGTGTAAAATAAAACTCTCAAATGCTAAATACTTCCTATGAAAATATAAAGACTTCAAAAATACAAATACTTCTGATGAAAACCTAAATCGTACTGTAAAAAATTTATGAATTGCAAACTAAACGTAGTATGGAACGTATACTTGTTATATTAGATACATAATGATTATACACCACCACATTAAGGGCATGTTATGTGATCAACTAAAGCACTGAACTAAACCTCAAGATAATGCAAATAAAAATTTAATTTACATGCTCAACGCAAAAAAAAAATAATTATTGAATTACATATTTATTTTAAAATTAGTTTTTGAGGTTAATTTAAATTGAATTAAGCAAACAATTGACTAAAATTTTCTCATTTAAAATTAAAAAAATTACTCAAACAAATCGTATTAAAATAAGTTATTTAATTTAAACAATATTTTGTAATTGCACAAATTATTGCTAATCAAACAAAAAATTTCTTAATACAAAAAATGCAATTAATTAAACAAAATCGTGCATATTTTACAAACATTTGACAAAATTTTGTACATTTGACAAATTTTTGTAATTAGGACAAAATTTTGTTTATATAACAAAGTTTTGTTAGCATGTAAAAGTTTAGTAAAATTGACAGTATTTTATTAGTATGTCAAATTTTGTCAATTTGACAAAACCAGAATAATTATCCTTAGAAATAATTAATATGATTTGTTCAAATTTAATTAATTTTATTAAATTCAAATTTAACGTTTACTTCATGAATTAGTTTCAATATTACAAAATCACTTAGAGTAATTTAATTATTAAATAAATACATACTTATTTATTTAAATTTAGATACGATTTTTTTCTAGAGTAAAAGTTACAGCTAAAGAAATATTTTGAATATGAAAACTTTTATATGAATTGTCTTAAGAAATGATATAGTAACAAAAGTTCTTAAATTTTAAACCCCAACTCATTTAAAGTTTATTTATCATTTCAAATAAAATTTAGAACTTTTTTTAATATTTACAAATATTTGTCAAGTTGACTAAACCGCTTTAATTAAAGTGTTTAAAAAAACTAATGAAAATAGTTAGTAAAAATTGCACCTAGCATTTTGTCAAATAAAAAAATGGCATTAGTAAAATTGAACAAAATTTCTTCAGTATAACAATTTTACTAATTACGCTGATATTTAAAAGCCAAACATAATAGAACCCATCAAGAGTTTTTTTTATCTGTCAACAACTATCATGCGCTTATAAAATATAGAAAGGCATCGTTACTCTAACAATACTTATGTATAAAGAGGTACTCTTTCGTAAACGTGACATTGCTTTGCTAATCTGATAGAATCAAAATTGTTCTACGTTTTTCGTATCAACAATTAAAAATGTTATGTTTTATTATGTTTATTGATAAAGCGAAAATTCCATCGACGTTTACGACATTTTTTATATTTTTATACAAAACGTACAAATAAGCACAACTTTTATTTATTAATTATTAGTTTTGACAAATTTTATGTTTTCTTTTAAACAAGTCTCAAGAAGTTAACATTTGTACCAGAGAACTGCAACGAATACTAAAATTTGGAGTATATTCAATCATTTACTCTGAATTGTTATAATTCAAACTGTTTTTGTTCAACAACAAAAATGATTTCGGAGTAACGAGCTCATTTCAAACAATCACTTTGAATTCTTGTACTCGCATCGAACATGAACGTTTGAAATTTTTTTTTTTGGTATGACTGCAGATCACTGCAAGGAAACGAAGCGGTGTTCGCATCATTCTTGCAATATTCGTTTTCAAATGCGATATTATGTTCATTTAGCTGCAACATGTATGATGGAGTCGTTTCAATCATTAACGCGAAAATTTAGGTACAAACCATTCATGTATTCTACAGTTTCGTTCTCGTTTGAGCATTATACATAGGTATGTATCAGTCGCAACATTATTGGTTCAAAAAATACAAATGTTTGAATGAATGTACATATGTAAGCCCATATTGTTTTTTCATATTGTGTGCATACATTTTTAGGAAATATGAATATGTATAGTGAACAAAATGATAAAAAATCGTAACTTAAGCTAAATTTATTTAAAAATTAAATTTGCGAAAAAGTTGTCTGTATGTATTTACATACGTGTATTATTATTTTTTAGGCATATAATCAAATTCAAAGAAATTTTTGGAGATATTAAAAAAAGTTAATAATAAAAAAAAATTTTTTTAAACATATTTTTATATCAAAATGTAAAAAGGAATATGGGTTATCAATACAAGTAGTATTATATAACAAAATATAATTTATAACTATAAAAGGAACAGTACTACTAAGCACAACACGCAACGCTCACAATAACATGAGCTTTATATTGCTTATATAAATAAATCACAATATGTATTTAAACAAGTGGCTCGAGCTTATAACATGAATTTTACTTCTATCATACCAAAGAAATATATACATTCATGTTCGTTGCGAGTACAAGAATTCAAACTGACTGTTTGAAACGAGCTTTTTGCATTTAAGTAATTTCTTGTTGTTGAACAAAAACGATTGAATCATAAAGTTCGAGTGGTGGTTGCAACTGATTACAATAAAATCATATTCGAATCACCGAGCCGAAACCCTAGTACAAGTAAGCTGTTGTTCATAAACAGAGGCATCGCTTTTAAATAAACAAATACAAGCATAATTTTGCTATCGATTCATACATCTTACTGAATTTTTTGGTTCGTGTTGACGTTTGAACAAGAACAAAACTGTAGAATACTTTTTTGATTTATACTGAATTTTTAGCTGAAGTGATTGAGTCGGCTCGATCATACTCCTTACTTTTATACTCCATACTCGTGTACCTATTTTAAGTAAGTACTAAGGTATCCAAACGATTTATTGTTGTTCGATTAGTCGATTAATTTTGGGGGATTAGCTTTTCGATTAATTTAAAATTGCTTATTTTCAATGAACGAATAATTCGAATAAATTGTCGATTAATCGAAAATTAGTTTTTTCGCAGTATTAGCACCCATTTATTGTTTCTTAGCTGAGGAAAATTTCATTCGAGTAAAAATTTTTTTAAAATATAGTATAGTACAAATAATAAAACCAAAGAGTTTAAGAATAATTTATTTTTAAGAATTTTTAGAACAGACTTTTACCACAATGATTCAGATGAAGAAGATAATTTTTTCGCGACGAATTAAAACCTAGAAGGTTGTTTAAAACGGCAAATTTTTTGCTCACTTTTTTTTAATTAAAATTAAAAATATCATTTGTTGAAAACAAAAATATTCACAATTTCAAGTTTTAGTTATCTATATATTATCATTTTGGTAATAGGTGCAAACTCAACAAATGGGTTGCTTGATTCTATGAATTTGGTATGGTTTTGTTGATTGAGATCATTTTTTAATGTTTTCTGTGAAGTTATTAGTATTGTGGTTATTTTATTGAACTATTTATGGTTTTTAATCCAAATTTTTTTAATATTTTTAATTAGGCTTAAGTTCATTAAATTTAATTTTCATTAAATTATTTTTATGAAGAAAGGAATTTTACAACATGAAAATTAATTAAAATTTTTATTGATAATTTTTCATTCTTGACTCAATCTGGGCTCGAACCCAGGTGTTTACGGACAGGTTACCCTGACATGTTTCGATTGCAACCACTCAATCTCTTCAGAGGGCTTGCCGTTTAACACTCGCAGCCATCGACGACTGCTGACGTCATTAGTCAAACATCAATCCTTAAACCAAATTGTATTCAACCTTTTGGTAGATCGAAATTTGCTTTTGAATGATTATCTATTTTAATTTATTTTAACATGTTATTCCTTTACTTCTCTTTTTTCCTTTTTACACAATAAATTTTCTCTTAATTTAAAATTTAAGCAAAATGAATATTTTGAAAAAATTGGAATCAGTGCAATCGTGCAGTCTATTCGTTCATTTGTATTAATTTGGGTTTAGAAGGAAAAATATACACTCGACGAAGGACGAATAGAAGAATTCCTGTTACTACTCTTGCAATATATGGGAACATATCCATAAAGCATGTATTTTAATATGAGCTCGACAACACGTTATTGATATTTTGCAAAGAGTACAGATTTTTCTTTGCCCTTCTTCTCCTTTTTTAACCATGGACACAGTTTTAATCACTCTTCCTGAAATGGAACTACATAAGGCCTCACTTGCTTACTTGTCCTACAAAAGTAATATTTAAAAAAAATTTATCTTACACTGCTTACACGTTCTTCATTATTGATAAGTTTTCAAATAATTTGTCTGTAGTTTAGAGAAAATGTGCTTTATACTTTCGAGAAGTCATTAACTTAAGACTTTTTCAACACGTAAAATCATAACTGACGTGAATTTACTGACAGGTGTTAACGAATCAGGCAATTTAACAAAATTACAGCTCATGGACATTATATAGAAGTCAAATTCAAGTGAAATTAAAATCTTACACATTTTAAAAACCATAATTTAAAAAATTTCAAAAATATTTTGTAAACTGGAAATCTCCATCGATTTAAATTTAAATGGAAATAAATTTTCCAGAAAATGGCTGTATAATTCCCATCTCTGTCTTAAATTCGTAAGCATAGAAATATATTTATGTTGCGTGTGTTTTTAAAAACATTATAATAACAACATAAAACATTGCTCAGATAGGTAAAAGTCAACAAACAGCACAACAAGATCTACAACAACGAAAATAAAAGAAAAACAAATTTGAACCTTTGGCATTATAAATGAATGAACAAAGAATGAACGAGTGAATGAAAAAAATACCTGACTGACTGTCTGAACGACTGAATAGATAGATAGATGAATAGTTGTATGAATGTTGTACACACATACTTGCAACTAATGCTCTTGAAGATCTAGCATTTTGTTTTCCATTGTTTTACTCAGTTATGAATTTTGAACAGGGCTGTTGTTTCGAAGAGGGAGGAGTTTAACAGCGTTTGTCTTGTGTTTATTGCTTCAAACATTAATCAAAGAATTACACCTTTTGAATACTTAATGTTGTTTATCAAAAAAGCAAAAGACACCCGTAAGAATTTCTGTTTTATACATCTATCGAGTGTCTTTTGCGAAACACATTTTTATATCTAATACTATTTATGAGATGGATGGAAACTACTATAAGTCATTTTAAGTTTAAGGCTTTGTCACAGTATTTTTTTGGTATAATTTAAGATTTATTTGTAAAACAGAATATTTGAATATGTCGCTTTGTTATCTCTTAACAAATTTGCTTATTGAAAATATGCTTAACTTATTCCATTATTTTTTACATTTGTCAGATAACAGATTCTGGAACAACTATAAGCTTTAAAAATATTAACAATTAATTTTAAAAATTAGCTTTTAGTAAAAAAATCTGCAGGTAAGAAGTGTACAATTCAGATTAAAGTTAAGAGAACAATTTAAGTCACATAATTAATTTTAAGGGTAAATTTTCACAAACAAAATAAATTGATTTATTAAAAAAAAATTTATATACATTTTAAATAAATATAATATAATAAATATAAATAATAAATATAATGAAATCGCTAAAAAGTCTTTCAATCCGTGCGAACTGTGGATTTTAACGTCTACGCAAACGAACCGGAAAATATTGCTCTTTAACTTGCGCTTTTAAATTGTGCATTTATTAAAACAGATGTTTTTAACGTCGTTTGAAACAGTTTCGCCTGTTCGCTTTCTGAAGATATTTATCAAAACAAAGTTCAACATTTAGAAACAAATCTCAACTTTTGGTTTTTATCTTTTTATATCTAGTTTTGTGTTGGCATTTCTTAGAAACTGACATTAATTGTTTAAAATTACACAAAAGTTTGCCCAATATTAAGAGATTTCAGAAATACTCTTAATACCGGGTGTTTTTTAGAGTTACACTAGTTGAAATCGTAATTAGGAAATAGATTTTTAATATCAACACAAACTTTTCGCAGCATTTGCGGCCCTATTTCACCAATAACTCTTCGAAATAATCCAATGGAGTTAAATCCTTTAATCTAAGTTGCCAATTAATTGGACCATTACACCCCTAGAGAAACAACATGTTTGAATACGGTCACCTCCAACAAAACTATATATTTTGAAAATGAAAGCGTTTGTGTTTCTCACAAATCTACCGAACCAAACACTAAGGAGTGATATTTAGTGTTTATTTTCGAATACTGGTTTTAATACAACATACAATTGATACAACGAGGTTTTCCGGTAAAGGTAAATATTTTCATTGAGTCTTTCTAAATTTTTTTTATTGATAATATTTTTTTTTTTATCAAATTTTATAAAATTGTGAATCCGTTTTTTTGTTTATGGGCACAGCTACACGTTCAATAAATATCGTGATATTTGGATCGCGATCCATTTTAAAATATTGATGGATCACGAGCGTATGCTACATGTTCAATATTTATCGCGTCAGTATTTATGTTATTTTTGTACTGTGCCGGTCGTTTATCAATGTCGCGAGAAAACCAAAAGAAAGCCTGTTTAGCTATTTTGCTTGCTTTTACATTGAAGAAAAAAGTGGAAAGAAAACTTTTGAGCAAAAAGTGGTTGCAGTGGGCTTGATTTTTTTAAAAACCTTTAATAATTTTTCTAGTGAAGTTGCTCTTTTTATTTTGCTTTTAAAATAATTTTTTCACTGGTAAATTCCGATTCCACCGGCAGAACCCACTCACTCGCTTTATTACAATTATTTCTCTTTATTACAATAAACTTTACACAAATTTTGTCAATTGTTTTACTCAAGGCCCATCTATCAGGTCTGCTTACTTGTACAAAAACAAAAAACAATTCTTTTTAGTTGTCAAAAATTTACTACAACATATACAAAGCAAAAAGAAAAAACGTGTATGTGTCGCATACCATAAACGTATACATGCACATGTAAACAACTTTTGACAACTAAAAAGAACATAAACAATGATCATCAGGCTTCTTGCGCAGACCTTTTCAATGGGCCTTGGTTTTACTTATTATTTGATTCATTTTTTTCACTACGTATTTTATTTCTTTTATTTGTCACTTTTTACTGACGTATCATAGGGGTTTTTATGAAAACGTCTTTTTGTTAATAAGAATATGTTTTTAAGTGTGGCTAAGTTTTTCAGTAAATATGGGAGAAATTTTTGATTGGAATATAAAATTTATTGATTTAACGATTTTTTCATCGACAGTCATCTCTGCAAAAAACTTACCAAATTGGATAAATGTATGTCTTCAATTTGATTAGAAAATGGATAATTTTACATTTTCTAATGAAAATTTTTATTTTAATTTGGTGTCTGGATTTTCTCCTTTTTCTTCCTCATATTAACAAAAAGTGTTTTTAACTTTTTTTTTTTGATTTGGAAATTTATTTTTATTAAAAATCGGTAAAAAAAATTAAAAAATGTAGTGTTAATTTAGTAAAAAAAAATTGCTTATATGATGAAAGTTTGTAAATTTGTTTGTTAACCGGTTTATTTTATTTTGAGCGGACCTCTACCCCTAATTCAAATTTTTTGGTACTCGCCTGGACTTTGCTAATTCCCAAAAATATTTTCTTAAATATTTACTCAATTTTACATTTCATCTTTTCCGTTTCAATATTTATTTAATGTTGCACTTATACTCATATGTATAAATTTATTTTATGATGATGTATGCCTTTATAATATTCTAGCAGCGTAAAGGAAACACTAACACAAACAAATTTATAAAGTAAAAGTGTGTTAATAATAAGAACATACACATGCACTTACTTTTCTCTGTAGTTTGAGCATTTTCTAATTTTAATTCATTCATATTATTGCGGTTGAAAGTGTACAATGTTGTTTTGCTAATTTTTGTTTTATTTGTATTTGTTCTACAAATTAAAAAGGAAACAAATGTAAAATTTGTGTATTACACTCTCATCAGGCATTTGTCTTAAAAATTGTTTTGTAAATACCATAAACAAAGAGGGTAAAATACCTCAAACCAAGATAAATATTTATCATTTTTTTCATTATCCTTTAAATTCTTGTTATAAAAGTTTGCTAAAGTTTTTTTCTTTTTGTTGTAAAACTTTTTTTCTGTAAAATTTTCAATTGCAAAATGTTGCTGCCACTTGTTAGTAGTTCGTTCGGCTTATACATATTTTTACAAACACATGCAACATTATGATAAAAGCAAATGTTGCCATGTAAGTTGGGGAACAAATTAAAAAAAAAAAAAACAACAACTTCAAGTTTAAAAGTGAAAAACAACAAGAGGAAAAACTGTAACGACGACAATAATCAAAAGTTGTGTTGTGTTCCATTTTATTATGTGTTGTTGATTGAACATCTGGTCCTCTCTCTTTCTCTCTGTTTTTGTCTTCAGTTCGGTTCATAACTGCAATTCAGTGTATTCAAATTGAACTTCTTGGTAAAATGATTTTTAGGGTAAAAATATGCAATAGATGCATTTTATGCACTGTGAACATGACGACACCCTACAGTGAGTAAATTTTTGTTAATTAAAAAAAATTTAATTGCATAATTTTTCCAAGTCATGTTAAATGATTTAATTTTTTTAAAAATTTAATGAGAATTTGGGAATAACTTTTTTCGATTCAATTAAAATTCCTTTACTTATGTTTAAAACTGAGTATATGAAATTTTTGAAATAAAAAAGAATAATTTCTAAGCACTGAAAATTAGGTACATTTATATGACGATAGTCTTAAAAAATCGAAAATAACGATAGGAAAAATATCGATATTATTATTTTTTTATATTTTTTAAAATACAGCTATGAAGACATGATTTTACAATAACTTGCGAACAACATTGTAACTATAATTCATGTTAATTTAACATTGCAGTAAAGTTATGTTGGGTACAGACAGTGCAATCTAAATGCCATCTGTTTCAATGCAACCTCAAAATCTCAAGGCGTTTTGATGTTGATGCAATCTGGAATGAATTAAAAATTCATGAAAATGAATTAATTTGCTAGATTGCGTAAATGCATTGCTTTGTGTGTACCCAGCATTAGAGCAAAATGTCATTTATATTGAAATAACAATCCGAATCACGTTGAATGAAAGTTATTTAAAGTTGAAACAAAGTGAATTTCATGTAGAATCAAATTGGTTTGAGTGTGAAGAAGATTCAAAAACAACATATGCATTTATTTAGGAATAATTCAAAACACTTACCCCTGTAACACATTTTTCTCTTACTTTGCATTCTCCTTTGTTAACAGAAGCATCCGTAGAATGGACCGATATTGTTTTCGTTATCATTCTACTTTGAAAACTTGATGTACTTTTTAACTACATACTTTTAATTAAAAGAATACGGGAATTGCCTTCTTTTTGTAACATATTTTAGATATTAAAATAAAAAGATTTACATATTGAAGTATGTATGCAAGTTAATTTAACAAGATAAACTTTTGATTTTTATATAAAACAGGTTATTATGGATTCAATATTGAACAATGTTTTTTTAACAGTGAATAATATTAAATAAACGTGATTTAAAGTTTTTCTTATAGTTTTCGTTTGCAAAGTTCACATGGAAGGTGATGTCAAAACCAAGGTTTTTATGTATCATCGGTCTTCAAATGTGTATTGGTTCATGAGTTATAGCCATGAGTGAACACTGCTTTCATTTCGAAACATGTAATTTTTTTGTGCATGAAAATTTTGCAAAATTAGGTTAATATTTTGAGACACAGAAATTCAATTCGATTTTAAATTCATTACAATTCCATGTTAGTCACACCACCGCATGCATCACTCACGAAGATGTTCACGATAAGCCACAAATGAGGATATTTTTAACAGACTTTTATACACTTCCCATCCATATGTGACAAGCTTTGGAAAACCATATGCCAAACTTGCAAAAGACCTAGATGAAGATCCTCTTAATCGTATGAAGGAAAGTGAAAATATCATGATTATTCAAATTCATTTAATTTCTTCATATAAAAATAAATTATAAAAAAATATTTTTAAGTTCCTTATTGAAATATTTTTAATTAGCTTTTTTTTTGTAACGCTTTTCTATGTCACATACACAAAGAATACGTAAATTTTACTCATTTTTATATAAAATCTATTCAAAAAGATACTGTAATAAGTTTGTAAGTATTTCAGTTGTTGTAAATACAAAACTTTTTGTTGTAAACACAAGTGCAAGTCAAACTTACAAAAATGAAATAAAACTCAAGTTTTATTAAATATATTTACATAATCCTTTCAGTAAACGCTTTATTATTTACACTTCAACTGTCGAATATATTTAAGATGATTCATTACAAATTTCAGAATTCTATCTCTTCAAACAAAAAAGTTACAGATTTAAAATCGATAATGACCAAAATTGACCACTGTGCGGTGTGGGCCTTAACCTCGTTCACTTTATTTTTCCATTCGAAATTGTCTTGAGCTTACTGTCTCCAACAATTAATGTTTGCTTTTCTGCAGTCATCTTCTTCTTCATTAAGCCATCTAGTTCTGGGTTTACCTCTACGTCTAGTTTTGTATGGGGCTGCGTTTAAAATTCTTTTTCTGGCTTTGTGCACTGGCTTTGTTGGTATATAGCCCCATTTAAAGGGCTCGGAGTATTCGTCGCGAAAAAAAGAATTTCAAATGTGCATAGGAAGTTCTTTGGGATGCATGCAGTCGCTCATTTATTTCCATATGCATGGCGTTTATGCTGTTTATTACCGTTAATTAGCAAGCCTCCAAGCCTTTTTTGTTTCTCTCTCCAAAAATAGGGAGGTTTTCCTCTAGATCTCGCATACTCTGTGATATGAGTGCAATATTATCCACGTATGTACAAATTGTGTGAACTTCGAAAATATGTATCCGCCTCTATCTTTTGGTGCTATTGCGTGGTTGAGTACTATATGAAAAATGGTTGTTAACAATGGTTTTCACCTTGCCCCACTTCTGAAGTAATGCGAAAATCATTTGAAAGGTTATTTTGTATTGCTATTCGCATGTAGTTTTACGGAACTATAAATGACTATTTTAGTTTTGTTTTCCGTTTTAACCAGCGCTGACATAATTCACTCCATTCTATTCCGGTTTATTGAATGGAAG
The DNA here is from genome assembly GCA_949318255.1 of Pollenia labialis. Classification (NCBI taxonomy): domain Eukaryota; kingdom Metazoa; phylum Arthropoda; class Insecta; order Diptera; family Polleniidae; genus Pollenia; species Pollenia labialis. Next base: position 118,298,845 of record OX439142.1, read on the forward strand.
ACTGGCTTGAAATCGATCTAAATGCCCATTGTTCTCTTTATATGTTTTATGAAATTTTTCGAAAATATTTGATCAGTTTTGGATCTGTTGTCGTTGTCTGAAAACTACGTTTAGGATATTGAACAGAATTTCCTATGAGGTATTAAGGAGTTGTCGCTCATTTGGGAGAGTTTTTGTGTTCAATATAAAGAACATCAGTTTAAACATCTTAGAATAAGTACAAGGTATAGATAGTCATTAGAAATTTTGTTCTCAATTTCAAAACCCATATAACGTCAAACAAAAGAAAATATGGAAAAATTTTAAAACAAGAGTCAAAAATCAAATAAATAAATTTGACTTTACATTGGATGTAAGTTTAGAGATCGTTTCCAGCATTTTTAAAAAGTTCAATTACAAGCTTATCTTTATTCGGGGCCTTGATGTTTTTAATTTGTGCAATTGCATCAACCACACAGAAAAAATTAACAGTATTTCAATTTAATAAAAAAAAATAGAATAAATTATTTTTTTTTTTGAAAGAAAATTAAAAGTAGAATCAAGGCGAATTTACACCAGGTGACCTTATCTTGCTACGTAAGCAACAGCTGATTACTAACCTTGTGTCAAAATGTTATACCGTTCATGTGGTTCTGGAGAATATTTACTAAATTTTATTAGTTTCGCTTAAAATAATGAAATTTAAAATTTTTTTAAATCGTTAAATTTCAAAATAAACAATTTAAAATTAAAAAGAAAATTAAATATTTGTTGAAATTGTTTACTATTGTGTTGTATTATTTTTGACACAACGTTAAAATATTTTACAGTGTTGAATTCGCCTTGAGTAGAATTTTGATTTAATTAAAAATTTATTTTTTTTGACATTAATTTTGAATTCAAATCAAGGCGAATTTATAGAGGTGACCGCATCATGAGATAGAGATATGCTAGCTATCCCTTTTTTTGAAAAAATACTATGTATTTTGTTTTTGTAAAATATTAAATTTTAACAAATTTTTTTCATAAAATGTAAACAACGCTTGACATTCAATATACACACAAGGAAATAAACATTAAACAGATGACTCGAAAATATCACCTTTATGAATTCGCCTTGATTCAAATATTAATTAAATAACAAAAAATCTTAGATTGCTATCTGCTAAAAATTTTTATTTTATGATATTTGTATCTTCAAATCGTCTGTAATACATGAAGATATATCAATCCCTTTAACATATCCCTTCTTAAGTAGGGCATTTAGTCACTACTGTTATGCCATTAACAAAGCAACTGATATACAGAGTAGTTAAATTTTTTTTTCGATGGTATTGGAACATACCGATTTTTTTTTTAAATTGAGGCCAAAAATATAGAAATACAAGAAGGTCGCGTCATGACATACACAAAAATAATTGGTAAAAATACAACCACTATGGAACGGTAAACTTTTGCTTTTTTTTATGCCGTTGTTGATATTTCTCCCATTGTTGTAGTTGAAGTCGCTGTTGCTGTTGCTGCAATTGTTCTTGTACTAAAACTACCGACCTCACCAATGATTTGGTTAGTTATTTTAGCAGCAGTAAAATTTATATTCGTAGTGGTGTTATTGAAGAATAAAAGAAGGAAGAAAAACTATCAGGGGAAATGAAAATACCAAAATGACATGAGTAAACGAATGAATGAACAAATCAACTCAACAACTTTATCAAACAAACAATCAAACACACATACATACATACATGCATACATAGTAAAATAAATCAACACACATAGAAGAGCCAAACTAAAAAATAGAACAGATGAAGAACTCAGCAAATGAATTTGTAGTAGTGAAAGAAATGAATGAACAAAAAATTGTAATCGAATCCAAATTTCATGTTTGGCAACAAACACAAGGTTATTTTCGTTAGAAATATTTAATTTTTTCCCAAAAAGAAATCGACTTTTGTTAAAGTCGCTTTTGTTTTAATGGAAAAATAATTTATTTTATAGACTGAAATAAAAATACCACTTTTTATGAATATTATGCAAGAATCGAATTTGTTCATTACATTTTATTAAACTACCCAATAAAAATTTTTATCATTTTACGAAGCACTAATGGTACATTTAAAAAAATAAGCGCACAATTATGCGCTACGCAATTAGACATACAGAAATGCAGTAAACTTTTATAAAAAAACATAACATTTCAAGTGCTACGGCATTCCCTTACTGCGAAGCAGGTTTGTAAGGGAGAATACTAAAAAAACCTGTTTCAAAACATTTAGTGTCTAAGGCCGATCGTTACATACAACAATTTTTATATGCACTGAATAATGCGCTTTATGTGTCAAAAATGTATTGCTTCAAAGTGGGAACTCGCCATATAAAATTCATGTCTTCCATAAGCGCAATGGTAAGCGCAACTCTTGCATTTTTCCCTTACAAACGTGCTTCGCTCGAAGCACAATTTTTTATTGGGTATATAAGCGGAAACAACTAAGAGTGCTATATTTGGCTGCGCCAAATATTTGATATAACTTTGCCAAGAGTGAGCATATTTAAGTAGTGGGCTTTTTATGCGACCTATGGTAAATTATGGAGCAATCTTCACGAAATTCGTCAGCGTGGTTCCTAGTCTAATAAAACCAATTTTTACTAAAATCATTAACCGTTACAGTTTAAGGCGTACTAAAGTGTACTTTATATGGGGCCTGCAGTATATACATATATTGAAACTTCCAACCAAATGTGGAATGTTAAAAAAAACTAACTGTTTATTGTTGGTATTTTGTTTAAGCTTTGATATCTTTGCAAATAAAATTTGAGTGTTTGTAATTCTCATACGCTTTACAGTTTTATTTGTATAGCTTTTCCAAAGTCCTTGGAAAAAGTTTTCCTGATGAAATTTAATCCAAATTTTAATATTTAATTTGGCTTAAGTTCATCAAATTTAGTTTTAATTTAATTATTTTTAATAGGAAAGGAATTTTACAACAAGAAATTAATTAAAATTTATTGATAATTTTTCCTTCTTGACTGCCACCGGAATCGAATCCAGGTTTTCATAGACAGGTAAGGTTAGGTTAGGCTACGAAGGGTTACGTGCCCAAGGGCTCACATCCACTCGGAGACCAATGCGGAGACCAATTGGGAGTCCCTTAAATGAAAAAATGTAGAGAAAGAGAAAAGTGAATAAAAGGAAATAGGAGAAGGATAGAATTAAGAATGTAAGTAGGAACCACGTAGAACTATTACCCCCTCTACAGTCCCCAAAACATAAAAAAAACAACCGCACTATTTCCCTGAAAACCCCCAATAGATCAACTGGATTAGATTCAGCGATACACCCCATTTCGCCGTGAAATCTATCTCCTAGCCATTTCTGTATGAAACTCATCATCCTTGGACAGTGGCACAGTACATGCTCAATCGTCTTTAGCTCCTCAGAATCATCGCACAATCTGCAAAAACCGGTATGGTAGTGTCCCATTTGCCCGTAAACGAAATAACAGGACAATGACCCGTCAGGAATCCTATAAGTGCCCAAAGATCATCCCTATCCAATACCAGTAGAACCCTGGTTGGCCCTGCGTCTAATCCGGTCCATATTGCTCTAGACACCCTGATGTCCGTTCTATCCCCCCAGGACCGGTTAACGTCACCACGGAATCTTTCCCGTATCATCCCATAGGAGTAGGGGGGCTTTATCGCCCTGTCCCTTAGAACGTAGTCCAGATTCGAACCCTCTCTCGCGAGTTCGTCGACCACCTCATTTCCATCCACCATGCAGTGTCCAGGCACCCAATACAGCCTAAGATTGAATACCTTCATGAGTTCCCTAAGAGCATTCCTACACCGAGCGACCAGGCGAGATTGCACCGTTAAATTTGTCAATGCCCTAAGCGCCGCCTGACTGGATTAGATTTTAGGAAAATATTTATTTTTTTGCATTTGTTTTAAATCAGCTGATATAAATTCAAAATAGCACACTAACTTATGAAGGGTTGTTCACAACAGTCGTAAATATTTCTTTATATAGCAATTTGTTATAAAATTTAAAGAAAATAACAAATTGTAGACAAATTTACTTAAAATTTCAAAATTTTGTTTTTGTTAAAATTCCTTTAAGAACCAAATTTTTGGTGAAGTTTTTAAAATATATGGAATTAAAAAATCTATATTTTTACAAAAATGTCCCATAAATATTTTTACTTATTTTCCTTACGCTCAATTATTTCTTTTCTTGTTCCCCTTTAAATTTAAATTTTAATAATTCAAATGATTTTCACATCTTTTTCTCTTTATTTGCAGAATATTTTATTACCTTTTAACGTTTGTCAGCTGGGTTAGTCACCGACCGTTCTGTTTGTACTTTGATTAATTGAAAAATTGTATGTATATTTATATATTTGAATGTATGTCTATTCTTAGCAAAATAGTTAGAAAAAACAAACGAAAATAAAATAATATACATATGTAACTCTGTATGTATGTATGTAAATGTTAATGTAGGGGTGGGGATAAAAAACTTTGACAAAAATTTTGCTTGTCATATACAAAAGTTACAAAGCAGCAGAAAAAGAATTAAAACAAAAAAAAAAATAGGAAAATGCTTCTAACAAAAATACCGTCATTTGAAGCTCTTTTGCTGATGAGCGACACATGTGACAGTTTTTGTACTTTGACGCTGTGATTTGTTGTTTATCATTGAGGCAAAAGTAGACGTGCAGATATCCATATCCACCAATTTTCATGTGCTTGGATAAGTGTCTAAATGTAGGTGTTGTACATCACAAGTACAATGAACTGGTAAAGAAAGTTAGATTCATGCAAACATCTTTTAAACTGAAGACAATTTAATAGTGTTATTTGTAGATCAACATGTGATGTTCGATTAGAGGGTTAAATAAGGTTAAAAATATCATGTGACATAATATATAGGATTAAGATTTCTTTTCATACAGATTAATGTCATCCATTATGGCGCCACGCAGCTTGATTTTAACTGAATTCCGCGATAACATGGCAGCAGTTTTCGCATGGGATTTCAATCATAATTTAAGAGTAATTTTCTATACAGGAAATATCGCATAATATGCGACTATTTTTCTAAAAAATCTCGAGTGGAGAGATAAAATTTCCTATAGCAAGTCTTATGATTGGATTATTGTTCTATGGGAAATATGGAATTTTTTGATAGAATTTGTCTGTAGGAAATTTCTTTACACAGCGTTTACATTTGACAGTACTGGCAAGACAGTCAGAAAATACACATTAGTTGCCAATAAACACTACTAACTGTCTTCGTGACGTAGGCGTCCAGACAGTAGTTAAGACAGTTGACTTTTTAAAATAAGTCAAACGTGAATGTTGGCTGCAGTTAGGGATGGGCAAGTTGAAAAAATATATCGATATATATCGAATCGATATTTTTTTAGAGTATCGATATTTATTATTTCAAAAATATCGATATATCGAACGTATTTTGCTGAAACTATTACCAAATTAAAAAATCCAGTATTCCTTTGTACAAACATATGTATGAACAAATTAATTATATGTAATTACATTGTTACTTTTTATTGTTTCATTTTATTTAAAAAAATTAATAAAAACAAAAAAATTTAATCAAAACAAAAAATTCAATTATAACAAAAGCCAAAGGGAAGAATACAAAAAAACCATAAGAAAAAAAAAATAAATTACGAAAAATTTAAATGGAAGTAGTAAATAAGTCATGGAAGTACTAACTTTCCTTAAAATTTGAATTGCACCCCAAAAGTACCAACTGGTTTTAGTCAAACCAGTAATCATCAGATATGGACATCAGGAGCACTCTCTGTTTTATGTGCACTCCAGACAATCTGCTTTTTGTATCCGGCACTGCTTCTCATAAATGCCAATTATTTTAGATCTTCATATTTGCTTAAAAAAAACATATGATGCATGCAAGGATTCCAATTCTTAAAAAACATATTGTTTGAAAAACGGCTAAAATTTTGAGTTCTTAATGAAGACTGACTTTAAAAAATATCGAATTCGATAGTCGTATTTCAATATCGATACATCGATATATCGGTATTTAAAATATCGGCGATATATATCGATTATATTTTTTTTTAAATATCGATATTTTGATATATCGATATTTTTTGCCCATTCCTAGTTGCAGTGCATGTTCAGTTAAACGTGTTTTATATGAACTAAACAAGTTTAAAAATAGCTTAAAATAACTATATTGTGTGAACAAATATAAAACTTAATTAAGGGGGTAATTTTGTTGTTCACTTCACCTTGCGTTGAGAAAATTTTCATATAAAATTTTTTGAATTTTCAAAAAAAATATATGAAAATTTTCTCAACGCAAGGTGAAGTGAACAACAAAATTACCCCCTTAAACATAAACAATTAAAGCAGAATATATTTATTTATTTTTTACTTGCTTTTTTCAAATGTCAAATCACTGCCCAATTTTACTGTCTGCTAAATATGCTAGACAGTAGACAAGACAGTTGGGAAAGTGTGTATATATATTAGTGAATAGGTTTGCATGTATTGCTACTGTCTTGCCAGTACTGGCAAATGTAAACGCCCGGTAATTAATGACATCATTATTTCATAACAATTTTTTCATGATGTGAGAAATTTCTTATAGGAAAACTTTAAACATTTTCTGTCCTCTTTTAAAATCATGTTCTATGTTTTAAATCAAATTTAAACGCGAAGAAAAAAACATGGTTGTGGTAAACATATTCTAAGAGCAAAATATTATGATAAGATTCATAATTGTAGTCACCATATTACGATTATTATTGAATCAAATTATGACCAAATATATTCGCAATATTACATCATAATATTTTTCCCTTAATTATATTCTTATCATGTTAATTATGGATTACATATGTATTATGTATTATAAAATATGCTAGAGTGTTCGATTATACCCCAGTGTGTAAAAAGAAAATATCGCACTATTTGTTTATTTGCAGTTGAATTTGTTATTAATTAATTAAATATCATGTTCAAACGGACCGCAACATTCGTGTTTTGCTCCCCATGATTAAAACAACATGTTTTTCCATACAACATTTTGAGAGCGAAACAGGTCGTTTCATTTTGAAACCTGCTGCGAAACAGGAAAAACGTACTATCATCTCCAGTTTTGATAACAATTATCGTTAGTTTATCTGAACTAGCTCTCAAAAAAACCAAAACAAAGAAAAAAACAAAATAAAAAATAATGTTAAATAAAATAAAGTGATAATTATTAAATAAAAATATTAATAAGGGCCATTATTACAACTTGCCAATAGTTAAAAGTCGGATTTTGTTGGCTTTGCATTATTACAACTTCCATTTTTTATTGCTGTTATTTTTAATTATAATAATATTTAATAGATGAAAACATAATAAATGCAGGTTTTATAATGCAAGGCTATTTATCGGTCCGACAAAATCCGACTTTTAACTATTAGGAAGTTGTAATAATGGCCCTAAAAGTATTAAATAAAATATTTTTATTTATTAATTTTAAATAAAATCACACTATCAATACAAAAAAAATGTCAAAATGAAGAATGGATCGTCTGAACAGCATGTTTGGTTTTGGAAAGCGAAACGGGTGGTTTATATCGTCGCATGAACAAAGCATAATAAATAAACTTTTCATATAAAAAAAAATCATGTAAACCATAATAAGTAATCATATTATTGTCATGTTAATCATAATAAATTAAGAAGTAATCATATTATGATAAAGTGGTGCTGTCACAACAATAAAAAATAAATAGAAATTTTTTTGCATCGGTTTTTTTTTGGCACTTTACGATTTTTTTTTAATTTAAATACAATTTTTAAATTTTATTTTAATTTCTTGACACTTGTTTTTTTAAGGAGTTTTTATTTTTAATTGTAAACCACTCACTCATAATAATTCCAAAATTCCATAGTCATATTTGAAACAAACGGCACAACAGATTCAAAATTATTTTCCAAATGGCGCTAACAAAATATTATTAGAGAAAACATATTTTGTTTGCTTCTTTAGCATACAATGACTACACGTAATACGTGCTGGGAAACTATCGACATTACTATCGATACCATCGATAGTCCTAAAATATCGAATATATCGATAGAATATCGATATCATTATGTATTTAAAATACAGCTATGAAAACATGTAACAGCAGCTATAATCACAGTTTTCCGCCGCAAGTTTACTTGCTACTAATTGGCGCTGGTTGTAATGTATACAAACAAGAAGAATAGCAGGTGGTATTGATAGCCCAGCTGTGCTTCTTTATACTCCTAATTAGATGCCCTTTTGCCAAAATTTGTATATGTTTACATAGGGCCTGAAATGTCGAATGCTGTTATTATAATGTAGAAAAATGCAAAGGCATTTGCGAGCATAAGGCAATTCAATGAACGACCATTAGAGGAAACTACCTCTAGACCGATTACCTTTTGGGTCGTGAATTATTAAATAACATGAGAAACTGCCTTAAACCAAAAAAACATGCTTGTATTTTTAACTAACTATCATTTTTGTATTATAATATAATGAATAATAGCGGGTTTTACCCTTGATAGTAAAGTCCCTTGTAGTCCTTGTGAATCTTATTAATTTAGTTCAAGTACTAAGATTTACAACACAACAAAATGTATTGGACTAAAATTTACTACGCTGTGGTTGATAATCTAACAAAAAGATGTAGTAAACACATTTGTTGAATAACCCACAATTAAACAGTTGAAGAAACTATATCTGCCTCTTTCCCTCACTCAGCAACTTCATAAATATGTATGTTCCAAACAGACTCAAGTTCTTAATCGAGCTAGATTTCTCTTATATACCTACACCACAACAGTGGAGTGGGTATTATGCACATTAAAATATGGGTCCTGGACCCACCTTAAAGTAGACGGCTGACTCAGAATCATTTTCTTAGGGGATCTAACGATGTTCGTCCGGCTGGCTGGCTGTCCATGTAACCTTGTGCAAAAAGTACAGATCGCAATTTGGAGATAATTTGATAACAGTTGGCTTATAGGTTCTTATTTGCACAAAGACCAAGCGTAATGAAAATGGGCCCAATCGTAGGACCACGAGAGGAGATAGATCCATATTTATATGCATACACGTGCATGATTCTCCATGGGTCCCGAATAGGGTGCACTCTCGTTAATGTGTTTTAAAATACTGTGGTGTAGGGTATCAAATAAAAAGGTTGCCGGCTGTACTTTCTTACTTGTTTTATTTAGTTATTGAAATTAATTTTAATATTTAAGGAAAAGAAAAATATATTTTTTAAGTGACAAAAGCGCAATTTTTCAAAAACTGTCATCTAAAATAACGTGCGTACATAAGTACATACATAAGTCCAATTTTAAAACAACGAACCGTAGCCTGATAAAATATTAGTTAAAGTTCTTCTAGTCAAGTACAAACATTCAGTAATATCGAAAGTATCGATAGTGAAATCTGAACTATCGATAAATATCGTTAGTATCCCAGCATTAATACGTACGGCTATTAAATATCAAGAAATGGTTCTGAGTAGCATAATATGTGTTAAAAGTTATCATTATTTAGTTTTTAGAAAAATAATTATTTTTCAGTCTAAAATACTCAAATTTATAATTGCGATATACATTGATATGTTTACAGTAACTAAAAAATTATTGATATTTAATAAAAATAACAATTTTTTGTGTAAGACAACAATATATTGTTACAATAAACAAAGTGTTGATGCTGTAACCATGCCAAACCATATTTGTTCTCTGCGTGTACATTCGTTTTCTTGTTTTAAACTTGTTTACTGCTCTGTTCCCAATTATATTTTTCTACTCATATTTAACAAACAAACAAAAAAAACATATTTGAATCATCAATATAATGAATTCATGATTGTTTTTTTGTTTTCTCGTTCAATTGATAAACTCACCTTGAATTATTGTTCTTATTTTATACAAACTGAAATATGACTGCCAAAAAAAAGAATTCGCATCAATATTCCCAATATTCAGTGGGTTCTTTGATTTTTTTTGTTTTATATTCAGTTTTAATAATCAAACCCCAAATTTAACGAATTTTTTTTTGTTGCCTATTGGCAGATTTTAAATTTGTGCTAAATTCAACAAAGAATGTATGGTTTTTTGGTTTATTCTTTACCTCTATACATGATTGTGTGAGTGTGTTTTTTTTGTTATTCTATAAAACATGGTTTGTATCGTACAGCAGCGTTTGACTTAAAAAAAATCGTGTGCTTTTATTTAGTTTTGTTTTATTTCCATCATAATTTACAACAAAAAATGAAAAATAGTTTTTCTAAATAAAACAATGCAAATATTTTCGATAACACCATACAATGTCGCTAATATTTATGATTGATGATAATGCAAATTTGTATAAAAAGCAAATATATATGCACATATGTACATATATATATATTATAAAACCCTTTGTTTTTCGTTAAAACCTTGATCTAATTTTACTATTTGATATTGGCTTTGGAATCACACAATTTTTTTTTTTTTGATATTTGAGGTTTTTAAATAAAATACAAATTAGTATTTATTAGCAATACATCTTTTCATTTGTTTGAACAAGTTTTAATTAGGAATCATAAATTTGATAAATTTAGTTATAAAATAACTTTTATAAAAAAATGTTCAAACTTTTGCTTTTGCAGTGTTTTTATGAGCAGAAAAACAAGTTATTTTCATATTTTTTTTAAACAATAATAAAAATTAAATGTCAACAAAAAATAAAAAATCGGCAATTAAATAAGAAGGTCGGCTAATCTTCAAAAAAGTTATAATTAACATAATAATAGTAAGACTTGCTCTAAAATTATTGTAGATCTACCTCATTGTGGGCATAGTCTCTCCATAAGAAATCTCCATCTGGCGCGTATATTTGCAATACTTTTTAGTTCTATCAAATTCACTATCTTTCTACCATTAAAATCAGGCAGCTTGTTAATTTCGTTTAATGATGAACTTCGCCGAGAGTTGTTCGGCCTTCCTCGTCTTTCCCGCACAGAAAAAATAGAAAATCGACTTCAATTAAACAATTCGTTCAGACAATTAAATATTTAACTAATTTTGCCCCTGCAAAGGAATTGATCATACAAATTAACGGATATGTATTTTCGAGTCATGGGACACAAATTTAGTCAATTAAAAAATTAATTGTATAAACAAAAAATACACTACATATACACAAACATTTAATTTTATGGGTTTTAATTAAAAAAATTAATTGCAGCAAACAAAAAATTAATTGAATAATTAATGTACACCAATTAATTATTTAATTGAATAGTTTTTTGCAAACATTTTTTCTGTGCGTAATTGTATTTCATCATTATCTACTAGCTTGTACGAAACGTAGAAAAACAGATATGTTACTCCTATTACCTTTTTATCCCTGCAAACAATAGGACCAGTCCAAACACGCGAGTAAAATGTAGCCCACAAGGGCCTAGGACTAGTCTAAAAGTAACCTAAACGTATGGAAAAATCATGTTCTATTTAACATTACGATGTCCTAGGGGAGGACCATATAACCCAGCTTTGGATTACAAAGTAGTAGTTTTAAAACTACTCCATTGTATACACAAGAGGATTAGTTTTAACTCCGTTTAAAAACGAAAACATATCGTCTCACAACAAACAATTTTTAACAATGACATGGTTCATGCTTGCATTACATCGGACCAGTCCATTTAATCAAATTGGATCAGTGGTCCAATGTTATTTGCAGGGACACAAAGAAACTTGTACGAACAGTTGTATCTGTGTACGTCTTTAGTGCTCTTGTGCTGTTGTTTATAACATCTATATTTCCTGAATTTTTGATGAAAATACTGTTGGAAAATATCAAAAAGGCTTTTAACAGAATATTTTTTCTGAATATGACTATTTAGGTAAGTCATATTCAGAAAAAATATTCTGTAAAAAGCCTTTAAAAAGTCCTTTACCGAATTTCCCACGCATTGGCAGCTAAGGGCGAAAAATGGTGAGCATGGCATAGTAATTGAACATTTTTCGACATGTTAGCAATTCTGATTCACTTTCTTTTCCCCAGTTTATAGCTTTACCCAGTAAAAACTTTGGAAGTTGTTCAAGTAGAAGGGATATTTTCATGACTTCTTTAGAATTTAACTACTTGAATGAATTTAAAATGCCTTCCAAAATTCGAATAAATTTTAAACCCATTCAACTCTTATTTAGGAATTAAAAATTTTCACTATAATTTTCTTTTAGGATTGATAGGGGGCAAATATTATATACAATTGACTTTAATGATTGAGTTGATTTTTTTTAATATGTATATACATTTTATTTGCAAAATGCATGTACATTATTCTTGATGAAAGTAATGAAATTGTTATTAAAATGTAAATAATATAACAATTAAATCACATTAAGTACTTTGTGAAAACTAATTTTCAATTCTACATATATGTACATGTACATTGTTTACTTTGAAGAACGTCATGACTACCCAATTTTCGTTTTCTGCGGGTAGTCAGATGTACCTAAAAAAATATCACTCAAACAAATTTCGGACGCGCTTAAATTAATTTATAAAACATTCCCATAATGCATATAAAAATTAATATTAATCACCAATGAAAAGAAGTATTAAAATCATTAAAGATTCATTGCTTTTCATTCACACTCTAATCACTGAACTTTCATTGGTTCTAAGCAATATTTTAAATGACCAGCCGTTTACCTAAATGTGAACCCATGCTTTCCAATGACACGCTAATGTTAAAATCATGCATGTTTCACCAAAAAAGAACTAGTGCATTATCCGCGGAACCCATGCATTTACTACTTCTTTTGCATGTCTTTTTTTGCTGGGTAGTAATGGCGAAGAAAAAAAAGCACAAAATTCCAATTTGTTTCCGAGATATATGTTCTTCAGAGAAATCACGTTTGAGCCAAAATATTTATGAGGCACACAAAAAAAAATATGTTGTTTTGACAAATACTTTTTGCACTTGAGCGATTTTTATTTGTCGCAATAAAAAAGTAGCTGATTCAAATGATATTGCATTTACCACAAAAAGTTGCGGCTAATGCGCTGCGTTTATCGCAACAGCAAAATTGCAGTTGACAAAAATCAATAGCAAATTTATTTGATCAAAATTCGATTTACAAACGCAATTACATGGCGATTGCGTTGGAACTAAAAGCAGTAAACATACTTTGTATTTTAAGTAGTTTGTTTTTATTAAAAAGAAAACATATTAATTTAAAATCGGTTTTGTTTTAGTAAGAACCACCACCAGAACCAAGGAATGGGTTTATTTCCCTGCATCAACCAATTCGGCACAATAAGACACAAAATATATTTGTTCATTATTAATAATTAGGCAAGGTATGTTAATATTATGAGAGAACCACATAGCTCGAGTTTTTGAAGGATTCAATTTAAAAAAATTCGTTCTGGACCAATCAACAATACGCTGTAAGTCAAGGTTAACATTGTCCTATTAGTACAAAGTTCCCATACCCCTGTAATCCACTAGTATTTTTATGTCAACAGCGTATGTGTATAATTTATAGAATTTAATCTGCTGATACAAATCATTCACATACGCCATAAACATTCTTGTGCTCAAAATTGAAACATGTGGCAAACGTTACCCTTATGATCAACATATCAGCATCTGCCATTTAAAGAAAGAAAACATTAATTAACACGCATTAATTTACATTAATTTACACGCAGATATTTTTAAGTATTTTTCCGAAAACTCGTTAAGCGAGCTGGATCAAACTTCGATAGTTCGAATAATTGTGGACCACAGTATTTTCCACAATATGAAATTGGACGCTAAATCTAAGGAAAATATTGCAATGCCCTTAACAAAGCTTTTCCCAATGGAATGCTAGACAACTTATTATGAACCACGATCTAAAAAGAAAAACGCTTCTGGTAAATTATACGACCAGAACAACACTCAAAGAAATAAAAGGAAAAATATTGTAAATTCAGCTTCAGCAAAATTATACATCTAAACTGATGTTATCGATCGAGCCCCTTGAAAGTTAGTAACTTCGAGACGAAAAAAAATGGTTGGCAAACAGCTTCCCCAATGATATACAAGACCATTGGAAGGCTACATGAGTCGTACGAATTAAGGAAAATAAATCAATGCCAACTTTCTTGAACGATACAAAGATCCTAGTGCTTGCACTTTAATTGACATCGTCTTCCAGACTTTGTATACAGGCAAAGGAAATCTAATGTATGTCAAATGTCAGTTCTTAAAAATGTGATGACTGAGAAAATTCTACCTATTTATGTAAAAGGCAAACCCAACATGCAATATCTTGAGAAAATTATTCAACAGCAGACACATAATTTTACACGATTAATTGTTCGATTAATTTAAAATTGCTAATTTCGATAAATTTGAAGAATTTATACCGATTAATCGAATAATAGTATTTCTGTTAAATAAAAATTTTTTTAAAGTTTAATGTCGAATAAACAAAACAAATGTATGCATCCGTTGGAATTAAAAAAAACAGTCATTTTTAGTGAGTTATTTAGCTTATAATTTTGTTAAATTTTTTGAACACAATTTAATAATTCATTTCACAGGAGAAAAAACGACAAAGTTATGTTAATGCGAAGATTTATATTCATTTCTTGGGAATGTTCTAGAAATCGAAACGAAGTGAAATTGAAATCGAACGATAATTTAAATTCAATTATTTACAAAATGCAAAAATAATAGATACTTAAAGAATGAAGTAGATAAAATGGAATATTTTTAAAAACTTTCATTACAGGGTTGTTTTAAAAATTTGCTCGATTTTTAATCTACTTCATTTCGATTTCTAGAACTCGCCCGTATTTTTTAACCAAATAGTTCATGCGTTTGGCTTAAAAATATTGTACGAAAGATAAATCTAATAATGCTTAATGTAACAGGTATCCAAAAACGGTATAAACGTAAATGTTCTTCAACAACTTCGCTTATTTACCACTTATACAATGACCATAACATAGACCTTGGAGAAGATGCTCGCTCCACTAACAAAATCCAATGAATAAATATTTTAAACAAGATACTTCGATCGATTCTCTAGAGGAAATTATTTGCAGAAGCGTTGCAGAGGATGGAATGTTCGTGAAAAGTTTCAAAAAATGCGAAGATATATTGACTCTTTGAAAATCTAAGTGCTCGAAAGTGAAGCAATAATTTCATTGACAAGTTTTATTTAAAAAAAAATAATTATTTACTCAAGTACTAACTTTTTCTAAAATTATCGGAAAAAAATCTCGTAGAATATAAAACTTCTAAATTTAGAATTATTCGATTAATTTTATAATTTTATTCGTTTAATCGAATAAGCTAAAAATGCCAAATTTCCACTAATCGTTTGATCGAACAAAAATAAAACCCGATACAAATACAGAAGGTAGTTCCTCTCCCTCTTTTTATCCCAATATTAACGTTTTGACGTTAATGGGAATTATCAAAATTTTTGCTACAATATTTCACTAATAAATCGAATTTTTCTGTTTTTGTTTTATTTATTTTTTGAAGCTTAAAAAATTTAATATTAATTTACAAAAATTTAAGAAAATTTATATTAAAAGACTTTCAATATTTCCGTGAATAAATAAAAACACTAAAAAACACATATTTTAATAAGAAATCAACCATCGATAGGTCCATGATTGCCAAATATGATAACTCTCGAATCTTTGTGTGCCATACGGTATTACACAATACAAAAATAACAAAGGTTTTTTGTATTGCATTGTTAGTGCTTACGGCTCAAAATGGCAACAAATACTAATAAAACATTGTAAAACCAAAACAAATTGGTTTGAACTGTCAAAGTCAGCAGGCTTCATTCTGCCACGTGTAGAGAATTCGCTTTGGTATTAAATGGTACATATTCCTACTTGTTTAAAATTTATTAAGTAATAATTAACACAATTTAACTAAAATCTAAATAAGGATAGTTTGTAATACAAATTACACATTTTAACTAATAATTCCCAAAAGAAATTTTTGTATTTTTTTGTATGTGGCAACGCAAAAAAAACTAACTTCAAATAATTCCGATAAACTTAAAAAAAAATATTGTGAGAGAGAAGTGGATATACCTTGTGTATACATATTTGTATAATGGAAAAACAATATTTTTTGGTAGTTTGTTTTTTGAATAACAAACATAAATGTTAAAAATTTAAATTGTTGTTAAAATGTTAAATTTTTGTTAAAATGTTAAATTTTAACAGTACGGAAAACGAATTTAATAACTCTTAATCAGTTACTGTAAAAATTTTATGAGTGTAGTTAAGCAAAATATAAGTTTGTGTTATATGCTTGAACCGATACCACCATCGTTCATAATGATCAGACCATAATTATTCATAGATCCCACATAACATTCACTTCCAAAAAAATCTAAAAATTAGTATTCTTAGTAGTGAAAACAACGATTTGACGTATTCCAGTAGAGCATAACACCGTCCGACACTCAATATTAGACACGAACCGGATGATATAAGTCTGAAACTAGAGATTAAATGGAGCAAAACTGCGTTCACAGTTTTTTATTTTCTGATCCTGTTTCCTTTTAAAAGGTCTTAAAATTTTCAAAGGACTACATTTTTAAAAAAATGTTTTAAAATACTTCTGCTCATCCTACTACGCCAAATTTGGTGTCAAATGATCAAGAAGAGTTGTAAAATATTTTGCATTATTTTGTTATTATTCTTTTAGGATTAGAAGATGTCAAAAATGTCCTTTCAAATTTTTATCCTTTAATGTCCTTTTAGATTTCCAATATTTTTTTTTAAGACAAATAGTGCGTTGAAGGACCAAATATTGAATACCACATGCCAAAATTTCAACCTTCTAGCTTTACTACTTAAGTGTAAATTAATACTTTAAATTTGCATTATTTTATTTTTTATATTTTATTTTAAAATTTCATTCGAAAAAAAAAATAGCTAGTACTTAGATTATTTGGTACCTAACATATTTTTTCGTGGGTTCTGAAATAGTTGCCACTTTATAAAAAAAAATTCAACTAGAATTGTTTAAATAAATTATAATTTTTACATGTTTTTCGCAAAAAGGAACGTTTTCATATGAAGAACAAATGGAATGAAACAAATTGTTTTCACATTTTCACAGTAATGTGATTCTTGTTCTGTGTAACAGTGCAAAGAAGTGTCACAAACTTTTCATTTATGCCATATTTTTACACTTTCATTTTAACGGTGAAAAATAATTTTAATTAAATTATTTAGAGAAAAATATGGACATTGCTAAAGATTAATAATAATTTAAAAAAATAAAAATTATAATCTTCTAAAAAGATTCGTATTTACAGATTTTTAACTTTTATATTCATATAAAATTCCAATTTTTTATTATATGCATAACTACAAAACATTACTGACGAAAAACGTTAATAATGTTTTTTTACATTGTAACATTCCGAATTTATTTCGATAATTCCATTAAAACTAATAATCCTAACATTTTTTAAATTAATTATATTTTTTGTGTATTTGTATAATTTAACACTTGATTAAATGACAAAGTAGATATGTAATTACAATCGGCGGTGAAGAATTTAGGTTTAGCGACGGCTTAAAGTAAATTTAAAGCCGCCTTCAACATGTTTATGATTTATATTTAATAACATATTTCTAAATAAATCTTTATTTGGCCTTTTATTTCTTAATGATTTCACAATTTTTTGGGCTTATGGTCGTTTTTTAAAGCTTTTGTTTAACTTGCAATGAATGTATGTTTGGGTGGAACCTTGCAACTCAATTTGAAGCAGATATGTTCAATTGACTGAGCTGAAATTATGTATACACGTTCAGTTTTGATGACAAAGCATTGTAAGCCATGGTGGAATAAGTAGGTGGCATCGTTTCGGCAACAAATACAACATTACAACAAAATTGGAAATTACATCACCGTTTACGTCAAAAAATACTTTTAAGAAAAATCAAAGCGTGCCGCTGAACGTGATGAAATAAATACATTTTTGGCCAATTTTTATATTATTATAGTCAATATCTTATTTATTTTAATTAAAAATTATCAAAAACTTTATTAAAATACAATAATCTCAGCACAAAACGTGGACTTTTTGTAAACATAAACAAAACTTTGACATAAACCTAGACAAACAATGCAGGAGCAAAAAATCGTCATCTGGCGTAGTGCTGCCACCTGTTTATTTCACTATCTTGTAAACTATGTAACGTCAGTCTAACTCAAACATAGCAGCACAGCCAAAATGGCGGTCTAGCTATTTTTAATGCAATCCTATAATATAGGTATCAAATGAAAAGGCTTGCTAAGAATAACTCGAAAGCTTAAACGAAAGAAATTAAGGCTCAGGCCCACGATGTCGACAAGAACATTTCTTTCGTATATTGGTTTTAAAAACCTGGCAGTAACTTTTACTTGAAAATTTTACTAGCATCTAATAGAGGCATTACCTTATTTATAATTCATTGTCCAAATTTGGAATTTTTGTTGCAGAAATTCATGATTTTATTGGTGAAATGAGTTCAGCTCCTAAATTTTCTCACCACTCTCACAAATAAACTCAAGAATTGCTGCAACAAAAATTGCAGGTCTGGACCGGCACTATGATATTAAATCTTGCCAATTGTATTTACACAATTTACACGATGTAAAAAACTGTCGCGAAATTTACTTGTGTAGAAAAACAAGTAAAATAATAACTTGATGTGATTGATTTTAACTATTAAAAAATAAATTAAAAGTAAAAAACCTTTTTCAAAATCAAGCTTTTATTTTAATACCCTAAAAAGAAACTTTCACTAAAGTCAATAACATTATTTTCGTTGATGTCAGTTTTATGCCAAAATTATTTACTGCAATAAATATTTTGGGGCAATTAACCCAAAAAACTCATTAGTCAACTCATTGATTGATCGATTTTACATTCAAACTGCTCTTGTTTTTTGAATAAAAATTTGTTTCCGTTAAAAAATTGCTGTTGTTTTTATATATTAACATTATGTAAAATTTTTGGCGCGCACTTGGGCAGGACATTGGGGCCAACCTCTTTCAGATGCAATATCGTTCATGAAAGAAACCCAAATGCAACAAAATCGGAATTTTCGGCTTACTCATTATTTATTTTAAGTTAAAAATATTTACCATGTATATATGTATGAGAATAAAAAACAACAAAAACTCTTTTACTGAAAAAATTTATACTGTATAAAACAAGAGGAGCCATAACAATTTATTTTTTCCTCTCTTCAAAAAAACTCTTTTAGCAAAAATAAATGCTTGCAGCTCAAGCATTAAAAAAACTCGTTTGCGGCTTAGCGCCGTTTCAAAATCCTAAGCTTCGATATCTGCATTTGACTTTTAATTTTTATTAATATAGTTACAAAAGTTTCACAGCTACAATGGAATGAAACACTTTTTCATTAAAAGAACGGGAATTGCATTTTGTGTAAATGTGAAGTGCTATTGTAAAAAGTGCTCTTGAAAACGAAAACGAAAAGTTTTTTTTCATTTCACAGTTTCACAGAACCAGAATCGACCCCCTGGTTTGGTTAGGCTTTTATTCCACAAAAAAAATCACCTGCTTAAAATTTTAAAATATTTATTAAAACTTAAGTAAAAAAGCTAGGAGGATGAAATTTTGGTATGTAGTATAAAATATTTGGGTCTTTAACGCACAATTTTTTTAAAAGGAATTTATTGGCAATCTTAAAGGATATTAAAAATAAATATTTTAAAGTGCATTTTTGACAACTTTTGATCCTGACAGGATAAAATAAAAATAATACAAAATATTTTACAGCTCTTTTTGTTCTTTTGACATCAAATTTGGCATTGTTGGATCCGCGGAAGTATTTTAAAATATTTTTTGAAAAGTGTTCTTTTTTGAAAGTTTGAAGTCCTTTAAAAGGGACACAGGATCACGAAATGAAAAACTGAAAACGTTGTTTTTCTCCATTTAATGTATACTTTCACAATTTTATCATCCGGTTCGTGTCTCACAATTTTTTTCTTTTTTTTGTCGGACGATGTAATTAATATGACATTAGAATGGAATTCGTTATATGGAATACATTTTTTCATTGCTTTCAGACTCATTTTCATTTCTTCTACAATCTTACTCACATTATTTGTAGCACTTAATTGATCAAATAACATATACAAATTTTCCGCTAATGGCAACACCATAATATTAAATGTTACAAGAACTCCTCTTACTATTGCCTCACAAACTCTCATTTAATAGCTTTCAATACAGTCTGTTAAATACAAAAAAAATCTCTCTCTCGCTCCCTATTACACTCGCATTTAATTTGCTAATGTAATTTCTGCAAAAAAAGTTAGTAAGCATTCCCTGGCATACACACAAATTGAAATGAACACACGTGCATAAAAATAATACTTGATAATACACATTCACTTCCTATATGATAAAAGCTGGAGTACAAGTGCCCACTCCTCCTGCCAAAGGAAAAAGTTGTAGAGTATTTTTAATACAAAAGAAGAGTTAAAAAAAACATCAAAGGAAAAAAATCCAACAACTTTATGGAAATAACTAAAAAAAGCTTTAAAATAAAAATATAGCAGTAAGAGAAACTAAAGCAACAACAGAAACTTGAAAAATTATACAAAAATCCCGGAAATTACGTAAGCAAAGTAAAACAACACTGCTGCAATGCTGTGTGTTAATTCTGTTTACAAACAAATGAACCTGAAAAAACACACATGCAAACCCATCTAAGGGAAACAATATTTTTCTCTTTGGAACATCATGCTGTTAAAAGATGATAATGACGATAACGTTTGGTTTGAAGCATGATGATATTGCCATTTTTACTGGTACTGATGTACCACAGCTGCAACACAAGCCATACGTTAGTGTCGCAACGAAATTAAACAAACGAAAACCCGAACAAAACAAAAAGAAAGAAACTTATTTATGCTGCATCTACAGGACAACAGTGTGCACTAAAAACATTCGACATGCAACTAAAACAACAACTATATCGACTAAGCCAAATTAGTTTAATGCCAATGTGATAAGAAACAAGAAGAAAAAAGTATAGAGAAAAGTATATGGGAAACGTGGGTCTATTGAGAAGTTTGTAAAATTTAAGAGACTTGCACTGGAGACTCGCTGGTTTCCGGACTGGAGACTGGATACTCTCCTGACTAGATAGTGGTGAGTATCTGGTTTAGAAACTATCTGCTTCCTGGACCAGGGACTGAATTGTCTCTAGAGTAGGAACTTACTATTTTCTGGCCAAGGGACTAGTTACTTTCTGGCCTAGAATATGGCTAGTCTTTGTCTTAAATTATATCTTGTTTTTAGACTAGAGATTAACTCGTCTATGGATTAGAGACTGGCTAGTCTCTGGACTAAAAACAAGCCCGTCTGTAGAGTAAAGACTGGCTACCCTTCGAACTAAAAGCTCGTTAGTCTCAGCACAATAGACTGGCTGGTCTCTTAAGAGGGAAAAACGACTAAAACGAAAACAGGGGGAGGAAAGCCTGAGCTAAAGACGCACCAGTTTCTTTTCTAGAGACAGCCTAGTCTTTGCACTGGAAACCAGTTAGTTTTTGAGCTATTGGCCAGTAGAAAGTAGTATTTCAAAATATGGTTCTGTCAATGCATTTCAATATTCGTTTGTTGCTTTCGAATATACCCTCGTAAACGAGTGATATGCTTCACAAACAAGTACGCAAAAGACAAAGAATATTTTAACAAGCAGCAACAAAAAGTTAGAGAATAAAAACAACAGCAACAACGAAAACATTAAATTAGGGTGTTATTTGGCAATAAATGCCAGACCTCATCATATAACAATACAACAACTGTAATAACTTCAACAGGGGCAACAACAACAACAAATAATAAAGACAACAGATATACCAAAGTTTGGCTGGTTGACAGAGAGACATACAGACAGGAAGCCACACAGCTAGTCAAACTCAGGGACGGCCACAAGGACTGTTTGTCATAAGAATGCAGACAGAAGAATATAACGACACTCTTAAGATGAGAAAACAATGACGATAGTAAACAATTAAAAGACTGGCTGAGTAACTGCGTGCCAAAGTGTTGAAGCATTGCAAAAGGAGTTTGGGAACACGACATGTACAACATACTCATACCCTTAGTTCCATTCGCATTCGTATAACATACACGTACCCATTCACTTACTGATTCATTCATTCATTTATTATGGATTATTGCTGTAGTTATTGTTGTAAAGTTGAAATGTTTTGGTTGCTTTAAAAAAAAAAAAATAAATAAAATCAGACAATCTCAAACACACATACTTGCTAGTGTGTATGTGTGTTAGCGCAGAGTACAGCAAAAAGGATAATGACACTTTAGCAGCCAAACAATGGCAGTAGTTGTCCCAACATTGAATGCAGCAGTTGTTAATGTAATTGTGGTTGAAATGCTTAAAAAGGAAGTGACTGTATAGTTGTATTTGTTGTATTGCTATTGGTGTGGGTGTTAAACTTCCTGCAATATTTATATAGAAAAATGTGTAATTTATACACTTGTGTATGTGTATGTGTGAGGTGTTAAGTTTGTTTACTTCATTTGTCTAAAGTGGCAAGCTTTAGCTGTCTCTGTTCTCTCTTAGAATGTGTCTGTCTTGGCATAAATGCACACAAAATATTTGTTTATTTGTAAATTGTTTATTTAAATTTCAAAGAAAGATTTCACGGCTAATTCAACATAAAAGCTTACGAGGGTAGGCAAGGGTTTCTTTTAACTTCTGGAAATTCTTGGAACTTTTAATGATAAAAACATCTTAAAGTTAGGGAAGAAAAATTGCTGAAAAATCTGCAAATCTGAGATACTTAACAAAACCAGATCAAACAACTTTATTTAAAAAGAAACTGAGCGCTTTATTCCTTTAATAAAAACATTAAAATATAATGTTTGTCTACAGTATCACTACAATTGTTCTGTTTTTTTTTAACGAAGAACACAACACTATATAGTGTTTGGCTCTTTCTTGTTACAAACGGTAATAAGGGTTGTGTTCGTCTACACAAACACTAAAAAAATAGATATCGTTCTTGGGTGTGTGAATAAATACAGCATACAAATCTTATTATTTTAGGACTTTTTAGAATGAAACGCGACATTAATTCTTTTAAGCTATTGCAGCATATTAGGACATTAAGATATTATGACTTGATAGCACACCTGGTGAATACCCCAATTATAAAAAAATCGAAAAAATAGACAAAATTTAAAAAATTACTTTTATCTAAAAAAAATAAACATATCGATCGCACCCATTCCTCTTAAAATGATAATTAAATTTTCAGCAGAGGCAAACAACTTTTTTTTTTATATGTACTAAAGTATTCAATTATTCGACTTTAGGTTTTGTTCGAGTAAGGAATTAATTGATTTTTGAATTTTAAAATTGCTAGATTAATCGAATAAAGGTTTTAAATTGTTCGAGTTACTCAAATAACTCGAAGAATTCAAATAATTTTATCCAATGGGAAAAAACGAACATCTATATTTGAACTCATACTTATATTTATTAATAAACAGAAAAACAGAGGTGAGAGGTGCCAGCCTGTTATGAAAAACATTTTAAACCAATTAATTATTTCTAAAAATCGAGTGAAATTTAAATCGATGGAGATTCTCCGTTAAGATTTTTTAAAAATCACCGCTTTTGTTCCTGATTTTAAGAGAAGTTTTGGTAATGATAAACATTTAATGTAAATTATATGAAAGGATTTTTTTATAAACTTTTAATACAGGATATTTTTTTTTTTAAATTCGTTTGATTACAATTACACTCGTATGAATTCGGTTTCCAGAACATGGCTCATAACTTATGTATATTTTTGTGCAATTCCCTTGAAATTTCCTTTATTTTAAAAGCCTTCTTTATATTTCACGACAAAAATCAGATTCTTCGTTTTCAAAGAAGGACACTTAGGTTTTTAAGACGGATCCAATGATATCTCAAATATCAACATCCAGCCGATTATAAGATACGAGGTAATACAAATTTGATAGTCGGGTAATTGCAGGTAACCCATAATCTGAGAGTTCATGACTTACACATGCTGATGAATTTTTTACCAACTTGACTTTAATAGTCAGCGTTTAAAAAACTGCAGGCAAAGTAGGAAAAACTGGCATTTCTTCCACTTCTTCATTTGTCATTGGTCAAAAAACTTTTCGCTTTTACTTCTGATTCATTAAATGTAAACATCCACAATTATGCGCTACGCAATAAGACATACAGAGATGCAGTAAAGTTTTTCAAAAAAAAGTTTAATAAAAGAAAAATAACATTTCAAGTGCCACGGCATTCCTTTACTTCGAAGCAGGTTTGTAAGGGAGAATACTGAATAATTACTGTAAAAAACATTCAGTGTGTAAATCTGATAGCTGCGTTCACCAGTTTTTATATGCGTTGATTAAAGCACCTTTTGTGTCAATAATGTATTGTATCAAAGTGGGAACTCACCAAATAAAATTTAGGTCTGCTGTAAGCAAGATGGCAAGCCCTTACAAACTTGCTTCATTTGAAGATCAATTTCTTATTGGGCAGTTGTTATTAAACCAACTCAAAAAGCGAAAAGTTGCACACAAATTTTCGTTTTTTGTTCGACTGTTTCTGGTTTCGACTGCAGTTTTAAAACCCTGTTTATAATGATTAACATAATTTGTCACACACGCTTAAATCTCAAAATGGACTAAAATATGTTTAAAAGTATAAGTAATGAAAATAAATGCAAAAGGGAACAACATGTTATTTAGTTTTAAGGTTAGAAATCTAAACAAAATATTCTTGCTTTAAAAAAGGAGAATTTTCTAAGAAATTTATTTTAATCGATTAATTGACATAAATTGTTCGAGTTATTTGTTATTCGAAATTGGCTATGTCAATTATTCGATCAAAAAATGGCGATTAATGGAACAACGATTAATCGAGTGGGTACTTCAATGTGTACTCTTATATCACAACCCTGCAAATAACACTAATCCCTGGACAGGTCCACTATAATGCAAGCATGGACCATGCCATTGCAAAAAAGTGCTTGTAGTGAGACGACATGTCTTTGTTTTTTTACGACTTCAAAACTAATCTTCTTAAGTATGAAGTAGTTTTAAGACTACTGCTGTGTAATCCAAAACTGGGTTATATGGTCCTGCCCTAGGACAACGTAATAATTAATATTTTTCCATACGTTTGGGTTACTTTTGGACTAGTCCTAGACCCTTTTGTGCTACATTTTAAACGCGTGTTTGGACTAGTCCTATTATTTGCAGGGATACATCCGTAGTTTTTCCAGCAAAATACTAAAGAAATTGTTCTAAGATTTTAACAGTGGTCAGATATGACCGCTGAGTCTACCCCAGCCAGTCAGCGGAAACGTGTCGTTACACTGCTTATCGTTTTTTTTTTTTTTTGAAAGAAACAAAAATTTTTATATTTTAAAGCTATGATTTTCTTCTCTATGGTATAACAACATAGATGGGTGTGGTGCACTCATTTTGCATTTTCAACTTTCACTTAATGAAATCCAAAAATATTGCAATAATTTTGTTGATAAATTGCAAATTTGCAGCCTCACCAAACGTGAACGATAGTGATTTTAATAATTGTGCACTCAAAAAAAAATTAGTTTGATTTAAAAAAAGCAATCATTTGAGTGCAACTTAAAATTTTGCATTCAATTTTAAGTTTAAATGATTTGTGTTTATTTTGTGCACTAATTTAAATCTCAAAATTAAACTTTATAAGAAAAAACAAAAAAAAAAAAGAAATCGTAAAAATAGGTATATATTTAACTTGATATGCCAAATTAATTATAAGGCTTGCAAAAGTAAGGTCCATTGTCTATTTTCGTGTCCAAACTCTGTGTGGACGTTGTTCAAGATGTTTTTTGTTTAAGAAGCACCCATGTGTGTAGTAGTGCAGACATATCAAATTTAAATACTGCAAAACAATGTTTCAATGTAAATACACAAATGCAGATTCAAAGAATATTTTTGGTTTCAATTATCAATTCAATAACTTCAAATTTTAGAAACATAATTTTTATTTCGTCCAAAGCAAATAATTTAAACCTTTTTGATTATTTTTTTTTTCGTAGTTCACTCAAAATAATAAAAGTAAAAATAATTGAATTTAGTACCTAATATTTTTATTCTTCGTGTTTATCTTTAAACATCTCATGACCAATAATTTTTGAAAAATTATTGAGATTATGTTTATATGCAGCTTTTTTGATTGCAAGTTCAGATTTTGCACTATTTAAATAGTGAAAAATTTTTTTCAGTGGTAGTTGAAAAAATAACAGTCACCACAAAAGCTGGTAAAAAATAGTGCAATCTTTTTTTTGTACAGTTTTATTTAGTGCAACTATGTATAACAAACACTGGCATCGCTAACTAAAGCATTACTGCATAGCCTGGCTACGGTCGGGCTCAAGTCTGAATTTAGAAAATTTAGTAAGCGAAGACGAGAAAAATGATTGCACCGGCCGAAGGTCGTCTAAGCTAAGAAGATTTATCTTAGTATTTGTTAAACCATAAAGGAGAAAATTCTTGGGCCCGGCCGAAGGCTTGCTATGCTGAACCGATTAATTTAGCGATTTAGAATTAAAAAATTTTGGATTTTCCAATTCGAGATGTTTAATTTGGTGATTTCACGAGAAAAAATAAATCAATTACGAAAAACAAAAGTAGTTAACTAGAATTTTAAGAATTTGTTAAAAAAAATAAAGAAAAATTGCTAAAAAAATGTTTAATTATAAATTATTACAAGATTTTGTTTGTCGTGCTTAATTTCATATTTTTATTCTTGATAACAACATTGAAATTTATTGTTGAAGGCAGCTTGGGCCAGATAATGAGGAAACTTCATCCAAAGATTTAAGAATTATACAAATAAAACTGTTAAGCGTTAACTAAAACTTTTTAAATTTTGTTAAATAAAAATTTTGTATTCCCAAAAATTACTTTGATAATAAACTGGCAAGTGCACGGCTTAAAACACTAAACTTGCTACTTGTTTTATTTTTTTCGAGAGCAATAAACAAATTTTTTTTTGTTTTTATTTTGTTTTTTTCTTAACCTACTTACAACTACAATTAATGTTGGTAGAATTCCAACCAATTGAAGTGTGGAATGTAAGAAAAGATCAACTACTCTTTATTGTTGTTGTTTTTGTTTAAGCTTTGATATTGTTACAAGTTAAACTGGTGCTTATAATTCTTATTCGCTTAACAGTTTTATTTGTTTACTATCTTTAGTTTTTCTAAAATCTTTGGATGAAGTTTCCTGACGATCTGGACTAAGCAACCAGTGAAACAATAACTTCCAGTGTTTTTATCAAAAATAAAACTTGTGAATTAAGAACGACAAACAAAATCTTGTTAATTAAAAATTTTGCATTCCCAAAAATTACTTTGATAAAAGAAAATGTTTCTAAACAATGGCAAAAGTGAATTATAACCCAACAATTACGTAAAATCACCAAAAAACAATGGGTTATATTTCTTATGCAAAATCCACCAAATTTGTATGGACAATTTTTGGGCTTTATCACTTTAGGTGATTTTGACGTCAGCATAAAAAAAATTTTCCAAAACCCACCATAGCATTAAAAACTTGTAAATACCTCATTGGGAAAACCTTAATGTCTGAGTAGGTTTCTATAACAGAAGATGACTTCTTTTGCATTACAATATCCTGAGTAGAAGTAAATGAATAAAGTACTTTAATTGCTCAATATGAAAAGTGTAAAGATTGTAAAAAATAATTTTTTAAACTTGCTAAAATTAGAAAAACGTGCTTTATTTTAAAAACTATAGATTCTTATTCAGTCCTCCAAATATTCCTTATTTTAAAATTAAGCTACATGCTACTTAAACCAAAGTTTTAATACTGCCCTCGTATATGCATCAACAAATCATAATAATAAACCTTTCATGAAAGCAAAAATAACAAGTTCATAAGTATTTCTCTATTTTTGCCCAAACAACAAGATTTCCCACTTAGCGGCAGGACATAAAAATGAATTTTTAAAAATTGTAAATTATTAAAAACTGCCATTTGTCCGGCCATTATCTAGGTTTAGAGCAACAGCAAGACCTGAAACCAAAAAAAAATCTCGTAAATTATTTTGTTTTAATGCCTTAAAAGAAAAAAAAAATTTTGGAAAAGCCGAAAATTAAAAAATTTATTCTATACATACAAGAACAGTATTATACTTTATTTTGTATTCTGATGATATTTGTCATTGTCATTCTTATTGTTTTTATATGCCATTCTAGTAACTGCCTTTGCTACGGCTGCTACTTGTTGTCGTTTTTGTTGTTGTTGTAATTTCCGTTTTCCGGCTTTATGTGGGTTTTTATTTCCTCTTTTGGATACCATGAAATATGAGCCTAATTAGTTTGTTATCTCTCTCACTGATTCTTTAAACATTTTTTCTCGAGACTCTTCTCTGTGATGGCTACAGCTCTAGTTCCTGCCACGGCCATTGCAACTTTTTTCTCTTGAACTTCATTTGCAATGTTGTTGGGATAATCGTTATAGACGGAAGTTTGTTTAGTAGCTATTTGTTGTTGCTTCCCTAAATGGTCACCTAGTTGTAATATGAAGTCAGTCGTTGTGTTGGGAGTACAAGTTGTTTGCTTTATACGTGTATATGTGTCTATGGATGTACGGGAGTTAATGGATGGACTTCTTTAGTTGTGTTTGTGTTTTAGAATAAATTAAATTTTGCTCTAAAATCTAATGACTTCTTGATTACAATAATTGACGGTAATTTTTAATTTAAATAAGAGCTTATTGTTTATACATTTTTTTGATATTTTTTTGGTTAGTGCTGATTCACACACTTTACGTTTTAGTCGTCAAGTCTTCAATTTTTAGGAGAATGTCATATCTTTTCCACTCGCTAAAAAACTCAAAGACGAAACCCGGAATTAGCACTAAGGGGTACTATCAAGTAAAGGAATTTATTAATTTATTTATTAAAAAAAGGTACAAAGCTTGATAGTTATATGTGATATATCTTTGGTTAGTGCTAATTCATACGCTTCAGGTTTTAGCCGTCAGGTTTTGAGTTTTTAGGAGAAAGCGAAAAAGAGATTCTGATTTATTTTTCTCTGCCCAAAACACTCAAGACTTGAAGATGAAACCCGGAAGCGTGTGAATCAGCACTTGGAGTTGTGGACTAGTAAGAAAATTTATTAAGTTCAATAAACTGACAAGGAGATTCTATTAACGACTATAGCTTTTACAAAACTGGTACAACATTATAACATTTTACAAATCCTGTTTGTTCTGATTACGGTGTTCAGTCGATTAATTTTTGTTCGATTAAACAAACAATCTTAGACGATTGATTGTTCGAATAATTTAAAATTGCTAATTTCGATTAAAGGATTAATGGAAGAATTTATACCGATTAATCGAATAATATTAATACATAGTATTTCTCTTAAATTTATAATTTTTTTAAAGTTTTAAGTTGAATAAAAAAATCCAAATGATGTGCCCCTTAGCTTATATTTTTGTTTAATTTTTTCAACACAATTTAATAATAATTAATTTCACAAGAGAAAAACGACAAAGGTATGGTAACTTAAAAATTTATGTTAATTTATCGGGTATTTTCTAGAAATCGAAATGAAATAAAATTTAAATCGAACAATAATTTAAATTCAATTACTATTTACATTATAACCGTAGTTTTTCGTGGTTTTAAGTGTTGTTCTTGCAAAAATAATAGATACTTAAAGAATGAAGTAGATAAAATGGAATTATTTTTATGAACTTTCATACAGGGTTGTTTTTAAAAATTTGCTTGATTTTAAATCCACTTTATTTCGATTTCTAGAACACCCCCATTTTTTTTTAACAAAATAGTTCATGCGTTTTTCTCTTTAGAATGACTAGGGTTTAAAAATATTGTACGTTTAATAAATATAAGAATGCTAAATATTACAGGTTTCCAAAAATTTTCTTTAACAACTTCACTAATTTATCACTTACACAGTGAATATAACATAGTACTTGAAGAAGATGCTCCCCTAACAAAATCAAAAGGGACTACAAGTGGTCCACTAAACCAATAAATAAAACAAGATGCTTCGATCGATTCTCTAGAATAAAATTTTTGCAGATGCATAGCAGGTGATGGAATGTCCGTAAAAAGTTTAAACAAATGCTTCCTGAAGGTGAAACAACAATTTGAAGCAACATTGAACAGCTTTTAAAAAATAATGTTTTATTACCCAAGCACTAATTTTTTCTAAAATCGAAAAAATATCGTAATTTATAAAATTTCTGGATTGAGAATTATTCGATTAATTTAAAAATTTTCTTCGTTTAATCGAATAAAAATGCCAAATATCGATTATTCGTTTAATCGATCAAAAATATAACCTCATTAATTGAATACCCTAGATCTGATAGATATTTAATTATAATTATAATAAAGCTTATATTCTTCTGAAAGTTTTTTAACTGAAAATAATTTTAAATTCTAAACGGATTTATCTTTAATATTGCGAAAGAAATTGCAAGAAAAGCATTCATATGGTAGCTCTTTGTTTTCTCCATTGCTTCCTTTGGGAGCATATGGCTGCCACAAAGCATCTCCATCTAACACGAATTGTTGCAATTCTTTTCGCGTCTTCACATGTAAGTTTTCACTGTCCTAGTTCTTGGAGTATCGTTTTATTCAGTATTATTATTTTGCCTTTTATCATATCAGTTTCGTTAAGCGGTTGTTTATTTAGTTAAGTACGGGATGGCTCTGATGTAGAATCTAAGATTGTAAGATTGCACTGTTGCTTAAATATCGATCAGTCTGTTATTATTTTACCTTGTATCAGTTTCGTTATTAGGCTGTTGTTCCAGCTAAGAAGATGATCGGTCTGCTGTAGCAGGTCCTGGGATAACGGTTGCAACATAGCTCCGTTATCCCAGGGAAATTAATTAACTAGTTTCTGTTAGTTTTTTTCTTGAATTAATTAAGGCTCATGTATCAAATTTTATTATAAAACACCATGCAACAATTATCAAATACGTTTTTCAGACATAGAAAAAAAACATTATCAAGCTGCATCCTTGGTTTTCTATGTTCGCATTGAATATACTTTAGAAGGTCCGAACTAACTACTAGTTAGTTACTACCTAAACTCTTTAGCTTTTCAAACAATTAATACATAGATTTTTCCAGTCTGACTTTATAATCGTTACAAAAAACCACACCTATTATTAAAGTCGACGTCGACACAGATCGTTGGCAACGGACAAAAAAATACTGTACGCCGCGGCAAATAAAAGAAAAATAAGTAATTGGCAGAAAAGTTCTGGTTTTGCTCTGCGACAGAATAGAAGCAAATGAGACATTGAGAAAATCAAATCTCTTTAATGTGCAGTATTTCGTTGGGGGAAAAGTAGTGAGCAAACGGTAATATTTTTCAATTAATTAATGTTTTTTAATATAAATTCATGTCAGAAGAAAAAAATGGACTTTTTTTGTATGATCTTCGATAAATAGTCGACATCACCAAAACATTCTTAGTAAATAACAAAAAAACGATGCAATGATATAGCCAACGACTTGCAGTTTCATTTAAACAATATATAAAACACGTTGCTGGCCCTAAGCAAACATTAGTGTTGTATTACCACACGATTTAAATTGAGCATTTAACGAAATTTACGGCCTTTAAAATTAAAATCCATGGAATACCTATCATAAAGATTTTTTACAAAATAACTTACATATGGTGTAGATATGGGCTCAATCAAAAAAGAATAAGTTTGACCATGGCGATCATTTTAAAGAAAAAATCGTCCAAATCGGGCAAGCCGTTCTCAAATTATGCGCTTAATAGAAAAAGTGGGCGTAAAAGTAGGCGTAATAATTTTTTCTTTCGATGAATACGTAAAATAGATTAATACGAACAGTTAAAAGAAAAATTAGTCAATTCGATGGAGCAGTTTTTTGAATTTAGGTAAATCGAAAAAAGTGGGCGGGGCAAAATGTTCTTTCCGTAAAAACCTAAGTTGGACCATGGCGATCATTTTAAAGAAAAAATCGTCCAAATCGGTCAAGCCGTTCTCAATTTATGCGCTTAATAGAAAAAGTGGGCGTAAAAGTAGGCGTGGTCAATTTTTCTCTTAAAATGGATTTATACGAACATTTGAAAGAAAAATTTGTCAAATCGATGGAGCCGTTTTCTGGTTTTTTGTAATTCGAAAAAAAGTGGGCGTAAAAGTGGGCGGGGCAAAATGTTCTTTTCGTATAAATCTAAGTTGGACCATGGCGATCATTTTAATGAAAAAATCGTCCAAATTATATAGATGTCATTGGTGGTGCAATATGAAAATTTGATTTTGCCACGCATCTCCGCCCCTCCGCCCACAGACCGAAAATCAAAAATCAGACTTCACTTCAATTATCCATGCTTGCATTACATTGGACCAGTCCAGGGAGTTATCCATTCGATAAAAATGGATCAGGAATTCCAATATATGTTTGCAGGGCAACTTTGTACGCATACATAGCAGTATACACAAACACGCACACACACACACACATTTTTACTATACATAAAAGAGAATGCAGCAAATACATAAGAGAGTAGTTGTTGTGGTCATTTAAAACCTGCACAACTTCCGTTTTATTTAAATCCAAATTAAAAACTAAAAGAGAAAAAAAAACACTTAATGCCAGAAACAACAACAAAATAAGAAGACAAAAACTACAACAGCAATAGCAACAACCATTGACAATATATAATTTAAGAGATAACAATATAACTGCTTGTGTGGCTGTGTGTTTGAATATAAACGAATAACAACAATCATAGGCATGCACACATGAAACAAGTGCATAATGACCACCTTCTTTACTCCTGGTTTATAACACACATACAAAAACATACACCTAAATGTTTGCATGTGTATATTTTAAGCCTTTACTACTGCATAAGCTATTGCGGTCATTCGAAGTGGTTATGATGCGGTCTATTAATTGCTCTTATATTGCCAAATATGCAAACACAAATGCTAAAAATTTTGCTACATAAATTAAATTCTAGAATCAAAAACAAAAAAAAATAAAAAAAAATTACAACTATAAAAAAAGCATATCGTTAATAGGTCGATATGCAAACCTATTGCTAATCAAGAGAAAGCACGATAGGAAATTTTACCCCTTTTTTGCCCAAAATTCAAAACTAAAATTTTTAAAAAGTTTATTTGTTTTTGTATGTATTTTATTCGACCTTTATTATTTCAAGTATTAATTAATTGTCGAGCTTGAGGTCTTTTTTTAAAAAACAGCCTTTAGCAGTTTTTTTTCTTCCTTATCTTATAAATTTTCAAAAAGTTTTTACAAATTTAACAAAAAAAAATCTGACAAATTAAAAAATTTTTAATTAAAAAGAAAAAAATATTTTTAAAATCAAATCAAATCAAATCAATCAGGTATGTGATAAAAAACGATTTTGAAAACAATACGATTTTTGGTATCGTTAAAAATGTAATTATAATACATATGTACATTTATCTCTGTTTTCCTGTATATATTCTTTTAAATTTCTTGTTACTTATGTTAATTGAACTGTTTTTGGATCAAAAAGTTAAGACTTTACTCCAGAAATGGATTTTAAAATCGGTCGAAATTCATCACACCTGCTAAAAACGATAATTTTGAAAACCATAATTTTTCATCACATACCTGAATGCAATAGATCAACAATATAAATAAATTTTTTAACTTCCATTTCTATTTTGTGATGAAATATTTCTATATATTTGATCTGATTTATGTCCTGCTATTTTAGTTTTTAGTTTATTTTTTGTTGTACCTCAATATAATTTATTCCACTGACCACTATCATTAACCTTACATATCCTTCTTTTTTTTTTTCTTTCATTTAAGTAAATAGTTTACCTACTATGTAAAAAGATTTATGAGCTATTTTGTATATTTTGCTATCATATAAATTTGATTTTTCTAATCTTTCTGAAAATTTTGGAATATATGTTACCGACTTCTACATCCTCTGTTCTGTTATACTATTTCGGGTATTTATTCTACAATTATTATGTTGTTATAATAAATCTGTTATTAATTGTTAAGGAAAGCTATTATCAGTTAAAAAAAACCTGAAATCTTCCTTTTATTATCTCTATGAAATTCTAAGTCACTTATTTTTAGAACTATTTCTATAAAATATTTAGCTGTATTAATAATTAATCAATTCGGATGTTGCGAGAAATAATTAATAATTCTACCAGAAGATGTGAGTTTTTGCTTTAATAAAACTAAAAAAAAAAACCAAAAAAATATAGCAAAGAAAACATCTTTTGTAAAAATTTTCACAAATCTGATTAATTTCTTAATGATAAATATTTTACTTGCGATTTCTAGTACAGTGAATCTCATGACAGTTTTTGATAAAAGTTTTTATAATAAAAATTTACAGTATTTCAAAATTAAATAATTGAAAATATAATAGCGGTGGTGAGTATTTTAAAACGTATATTTGAGGTTTTCACAAAACAAATGATTGAACATTTATTTAAATTTATCTTAAAGCACTCAGATGTTTGAGTGTTTTTCCTATGAACTTCACTATACGTTTAATCACTAATATTGTTAAAACCGGACAGTAGTGAATAAAATGTTGGTAAACTCATCCTTTAGATAAATTATTTTGGAAAAAATCAGCGTTGAAAAAACTGCAGTCAATGTAGAAAACTGCCTTTTTCCACTTCTTCATTTGTCATTGGCAAAAAAAAACTCTTGCTTTTTTTCTGATTCATTAAATGTAAACATACGCTTTTTTGTTCGAGAGTTTTTGTTTTGACTGCAGGTTTTAAGGCCCTAGGAAAAATTTAAGTGACTTTAAGACGAGCTAACGAAATTAAGAATTGTTATTTTATTTTAGACTTACAAAAAAAAAAACGAAATCTTATGCTAGGTATACCACCATAGCAGTTCTTGATGGCAATCTATAATCTTCCGAATTTAATATATTCCAGCTAAAGCCAGTGTTGCTAAAACATATTGAGGAAAATGAAAGATTTTGTTAAAAAAATGCTAAATAAATACTAGAATAAATGCTAAAAAAATTAGATAAGAAATATAGATTT
This sequence comes from Pollenia labialis, assembly GCA_949318255.1. Taxonomy (NCBI): domain Eukaryota; kingdom Metazoa; phylum Arthropoda; class Insecta; order Diptera; family Polleniidae; genus Pollenia; species Pollenia labialis. The sequence continues at coordinate 118,334,050 of OX439142.1, forward strand.
TTATTTATGTTTATTTATGTCCATATTAATGAGCATTTACATTGTTGCAATTTTTTAGATCTTTTTCAATGTTAGAATCCTTCGTTTTTTCACAATTATCTGTATTACAGAAATGACAAAAGAGTTGACAAAAGCTTACAGCTCAAGAAAGTGTTTTTGTTTATTTTTTTTAAAAATTTTTAAATAACCCCTGAAGATGGTCCACGAAGTTGACCGAAATATTGGGAAATAAAATAGAATTTTTAAAACAAAATATGTTTATATATTTTTTATTTAAAAATTTGTTAAATTCATGACCTAATGCCGAACAAAATTAACAAACAACAAAACTAAAGGTCAACAATTTACAACTTAAAAAAAGAAATGGAAAATATTAAAAATACTACAAGAACTAACAAATGCTAGATATTTTTAAATAATGCTACATTCTAAATCGTTTTTTTATGCCAAATGATTAAAAAAATGCTAGATCTAGCATGAAAAATGCTAAAATTGGCAACACTGGCTGCAGATATAAGCAAACTTTCAGATGACCACTGCGTTCCAAATTCAGAATTACTTGATTGACAAACGGGTCCTTCTTTATGACCATCTTATTTCACATGTAAAAAAGTTATGTAGAATCAAAAAATCTTATCTTTCAAAAGCAAAACTTATTGAGTAGGAGAGAATACGGAAATTTGACAAGCGGTCGGTAAATATTAATTCTTTAAACTAATTAATCACACCAGAGTTGTAATTTAAAATAAACATCGACAGCAGGTGTTAACATTTTTATACAATAACAAAAACAACCAAAATCATTTCAGGAAATGTTCATGTTGTTCTGGTAAATGTTGTAGGCCATTAGCTTTTTTTCTTATTAACTCAGCTGTTTCATATCTTTTTTGCTTTGATTTTACTTAAACCTTCCGTGTAAACATGATCGAAGTTTTTTCCCATCACGTCTCATTGATTAGATAACGGTATATTTATGTTATTCGATCAATATTTGCCATTCAGCTGCCTTCCAAATCCAAAGTTTCGTGAAATTAAAATGAATTATATCTTGTTTCAAAGGTAACTAAATAAATAGTGGCTAGTTTAAAAGTTTTTCACAAATTATTGTAAATTCGAAAGATGTTTTGGACTACGATTAAAAATACAATCTAAAGTTTTATAAGTTTATTCTATACTCCAAATATTGTAGGCCATAGTAAACCGTAATCAGATAAAAACTTTTTAAAAAAAATTAGAATATCACTTCTTTAAATTCCTCATATTTAATCATTTTTGAACTTTAAAAGAAATTTATTCTATTAAGTTTAAAGTAAATAATTTTCAGATTTTATCCGATTTTGGTCCGTTATGGCCTTACATATTTGGCGCTAAATGATTTATACAATGCATCAGCAAACAAATTAAAGTTATCAATAAAGTATTTTGATTAATGGTTTAACTGAATAAAATTGGCGAGAATTTTCTGTGCATATGGTGTTTTAACATAATACGGGTATGCTGAATCCAATGGGGCTAACCGTTTTTCTTTTGGTAAGCTCTTGTTTTCGAGATATACCGTTATTTTGAAAATGGAAGAGGTTGCACAACATATGTACGCATAACCCAAAAACCGTTTAGTTTATTAAAAATACGAAAAACCCGAAACTCCGCAATAAAATTTCCTTTAAGAAAGGTAAAACTTTTTTCTAATATGCGAAGTCGTTTTAGAAAAATAATTTTTTTTTGGAAAAAAAAATAATTTTTTTAGGCTTCTAGTTTTTTCCAGACGAAATTGCAAACTAAACAAGACATTCATGATTAAAATCTGTTAGCCACTATTGATTTAATTCACAAAAGTCGAACAATTTTAATTAATTTAAGAATTTTAATAAACCGTATGTATTGGAGCCCCCTTATGGAGTAGAGATAAAGGGCAGGTATGTTTTGAGAACATTTTAGGGACAAAAAACTAATTGCGGTCGACCATACATTTAATTCCCTTGGAGGCGACTCCTGGGAATTTATGGGACTTTTCCTTCAATATATTTCTAGTCTGCATTGAACATTATGTATGGAAGCCCTTAAGGAATGGGAATAGCGGGTAGGTATGTTAGAAATAAATAATTGAGATGAAAAATAACGTGGAGTTGGTCATACATATGACCCATCTAGCGGCATCCTACGCGCGGCAGGGGCCAAATTTAAGAATCCGACATATTTGTATGGTTGAAATTATTATTATCTTTTATTCAAAATAACGGAATATCTTGAAAACCAGAGATAACCTAAAAAATGGCTAGCACCACTGGATTCAGCTTATCCGAATTAGGCTAAAACGACAAGTGCCCAGCTTGTCTAAAAAAAATTCTAATTTCAAGCACAGTAAAAGTAAAGTAAAAATGTTTTAAAATTTTTGCTAGTGAGCGTGTGTAACCAAAAATTTGAGATGCAAGAATGTAAGAGCGTGTGTGATAAAAAAAAAATTTCCGTGAGAGTGCTTGAGCGCAAGTGACCAATTTTTCCCCGTGACTGTGCGTAGCTAAAACATATGGATTTAAAGATGGACAAACCTTCTTTAAAAAAAAATTATTTAAATTGGCCCACTTGTTTAGCTAAAAATTAGTTTTGGCCAAAAAGGAAAGAAAAATTTCCTATAGTGAAGAGGTGAAAATGCACTTATAGTCTCAGTCAGTGATGGAAAATTCAGTAATGTGGTACTATTTTCCGTACTTTTTCCTTTAAAAAAATACCTCGGTATCCCCACGTCCGTTTAAGTACTCTTTTTGTTGTGCTTCTTCTTAAGAAATTTAGCGTTGATTTTTTTTAACATTGAGTCGTCAACAAAAAGTACTAAATCCGACTCCAACCGCTGAAATTCAACCTCTGACACCTAATCTAACCTTAATGCTAAATGTATATGTATGAGACTGGTCCTTTTATGACTCTAAACTCTCTTTTTTTTAATGCAGTACCTTTTAAATGGTTAAATATAGCAAGAAAAGAATTCAGTAAAAATTTCGAATCAATATTATTAATATTGCATCCCAAATTTCGAAAAATTTTTATTTTGGAAATTATTAGAATATATTTTTAATGTGCTGTTTTCACAACACAAGTGACTGGACGCTTAGTGAAATTTATATGAAAAGCACTCAGTTTTTTTAATGTTTTCCATATAAATTTTACTACACATTCAGTCACTTGTGCTGTGAAAACAGCAAATAAATTTTGTATGACGAAAAATTTTGGATTTGGAGTCGCGATTTTTTTTTGTGTACTACGACTCCGGCTCCGGTACAAATACCTTTACTCTGACTCTTCAGCCCTGTTTACAACATTGCCTACACAAAATTTGTTATTATTAAAAGGTTATGGCAACACTGCTTGTGGTTATATTTTAATTTAAGAGGTATCCTCATAGGAATTAATTTTAATTTAAGGTATCCTCATAAGAATTATGCTGTTGAAATTTAGCCAACTCGGTCCATAAATGGCTAAGATATGAGCAAAAAAAAAACCGTTTTAAAAAAGTACCAAAAGGTTGAAAAAGTATTCTTTAGCTTGGCTGTCGGTACCATCTAAATATTTCAGTTTTCCATCACTGGTCTCAGTGGCAAGAAGGCAACTTTGTGTACAGGAGACACCATATACAGACACACACCTACAGCAAGGCAGTTACAGGGAAATTTAGATACACAAAATTACTTTTACATATCCAATGCAGCTGAGACTTTACAATTCTGTTTTTTTTTTTTTTGGTTTTTGGTTTTCTTTTTTCCAAACAAAAAATTTAATTTTTTGGCAATGAGATTATGGTTGAATGAACTTTTCATTTCGATGCAAAACGGATAAGCCAACAAACTACAAAAAGAGAAAGACAAAAACAGAAGAGATAATACGGTGAATAAAAGCGATTAATTTCATGATAATGTTTAACGAGTCACACAAAGTTAAAAATGTAATTAAATCGTATGTTTTTGTAGATAATTTTTAGATTTTTTAGACGAAAATTAAGGTAAAGTTTGAAATTAAGAAAAAAAAATTTTTATAGCTTTTAAAAGAATTTCGCGCTATTAAAGTTTGCAGAAATTGTAGGGATTGGCAAAAGTACTTAAGAAATAAAATGCTGGTTGTATAAATTAAATCAAAATTAAGGACATAATTAAACTTATCAGGATAATTCAATATATTTTATTTCTGCTCTGCTACCAAAGCAGAAACATAATATTGAAACTCAAATGCACACTCAAATTCAAGTGGTTGCACGCAACATACAAACACATAAAAACTAACACTACATCAGGGGTGCCAGAAGATTTTGATAAGAAATCGGTATATTTTCAAAAAAAAATCGGCATTATCGGCACTTTAATTTAATAAAATCGGCAAAAAATCGGCAAATTGAAAATACCTATTTTAAGTACAATAAAAGAAATTTTTAATAACAAAACAGAACAATTCAGCATTAACTTATGTTTAAAACATATAAATTAACATAAAAATCAAAAAAAAAAAAAATAAACTAAATTAAAAAAAACTTGTTAATTAATTTTTTATCCCCAAGGAAACTTTTATAAACTGTAGTTTATAAAAGAAATAATACAGTTTTAAAAAATATTTTTATATTTTTAGACTCGCAACTGGAAAATTTTCAATAAATAGATAATAAACAAATATATTTTATATTAAAGGTAAATTATTTTTACACAAACACTCTTTTTTAAAGTTATTTTTAAATAGACAAATATTTCAGTTAAAACATAAAATAAGCTTAAATAATCTTTAGAAAAGAAAAAGATTGCAAATTTAAAATTTTCAAAGAACATCGATATTGGACTTGGCTTAAAATCCTTTTCACATTTTCGAAAGAATGTGAAAGGAAAATACTTTTTGGAAATACACCACTTTAATTATTATGTTTTAAATCTAAATTTTTTTGCCGAAAAGTTTGCAAGTTTACTTCACTTCCTTTCATTAGATTTGCTATCGGATGTACCTGCATCATCCTTGCGTATAATATTATAAGTATAATATTTTGATTTAAATTATTTTCATTGATTGAGAATATAAAGTTTGCTTACCCTTACTCTTTTGTAAGTGTCAATTCATTTGCAATCTCAAATATTCAGTATTTTATATATTCCTTATAGAAAAAGAGATTTTAATTGCATTGTTTTACGTTTAAAATTCTTCAGTCAAAAAAATAATTATTTGGATTTAATTCCTTCATTATTCATAGTTGAGAATTTTTAAATAAAATTTTAAAAATGTACAAGTGTTGCAGAAAATATTAAGGTTGTACTAACACAAAAAGTTACGGAGTTTTAGGTCTTTATCGAAAAATCGGCATTTTTTGAGCAAAAATCGGCAAATCGGCACTTTGATAATTTAGAGGCAAAAAATCGGCAAAATGCCGATAAATCGGCAAATTTGGCAGGCCTGCACTACATGCTGTGTGATGTACGTCGCTCAATTCAAATCATTTACACGCACTGCATGAGAAAACACAAGTAACACACACAACACAAGTTTTTTATTAAGAAAATGACTTGTATGACTATGAAAATTACCAAGTGGTCTTGAAAATTATCAATTCGTTCTGTTAATTTCAATACATTTGTTTGGTATAAGGCTATATGTGTAAAACAAGAAAATTAAATCCTTAAACAGAGAGAGAGACAGAAAACAACTAAGTGCATATCTTAACCATGTATGCGTTTTGTTTTTTAACAACAATATTCTTTTAAGTGAGTTTCTTTAACATTTGTGTTGTGTTTGTGAAAAGGGTTAATCATATTAGACATAAAAGAAGAGAAAAAACATGTTTCAATGAGCACCTCCACTATTTTTAAAGAAAATTTAAAACACATTATGTTTATTTTAATTATATTATTTTCACCGACAATTATATAATTGTTAAATTAGAAAATAATTATATTTATCAAACATCTGTTAATTTCATGTTTTGCAGCAAAAGTTGTAAACTTAATAAAAGATGTCATTTACAATTGAACCTTTTTGAATTGTATAAATAAGGAATCTGAAACGCACAAGATCGTGAATTGGGCTATTATTTTAGTATTAAATTGCACCTTGACAAAGATGCAAAGCTGTGGTAAGTTTTTTTCTTAACAAAGATTACATACATTTTACTATCTTTAAGTGAGTTTACTTTAAAAGCAAAAAAATCAATTAAAAAAGAGGAATTGTAATGTTTTTTTTAAGAACTCTTGAAAAAAATTATTAAAAATTTTTCAAAGCATGTAAAATCAATGACCTTTTCTCGAAATTATGAAAAAATATTTGTCAACATTTTAACTGTCCCATAGAAACAATCTAAATTGGGATAAATATTTTTCTTCTTCGAATATTGGTAAATATTTTCTTAAACTTGTTTTTCTTTTTCGGTTTCTTCTGTGTATGGCTGAATATTTGAATTCATGTACATTTTATATACACATGTTTCCCTATTTCTTACTACATGTATGTTAAATTTTTAAGCATGACCGCATTTCGGTGACATACCAATAAATCACATTTATAGTTTTTTATGTGACTAAAGAATTTCATGGAAAAATTTTTGGGAAATATCAAAGAAATAAAATAAAGTGAGGGAGTCGATGTAAGAAATTGTCTTTGGAGAATTTTAAGTAGAGGTAGCAGAGGGTAAAAGTTCAAATTAAAAAGGCCAAATGGTTCTTGTGCAGAAAAAAGAGGGTGATTCTACAACAAACTTAAATAGAAATGTAAAAATATTAAAAGGAGTTAAACACAGTAGATTTTTGTATAGTAAATTTATTCTTTATATCGTTACCTTCACTCGTAAGGGGGCGAAGTCCAAATGTTTTTCAGAATTTAGGAATGGATTTCAAAAGATGCATTGTTGGTAGAAAAGTTACTATTTAATAAGTTTTATTTGTCCTTTTTCAATGATACGTTAAAGTGATAAGTCCAATAATTTTTAAGAAAAAGTGCTAAGTTTTCTCTAAATATGAAATATTGACCTTCGAGCGTACAGCAATGTTACACCTTATCAATTTTACGGCCTACATTACCTTCTATAATCTATAGCCTCATCAGTAAAAATAGAAAATCCCTCATACAATCTAAACTGACCTGGCCAGCTTTCCCTAGACGGTAATACCCCCCCCCCTGGCAAATACCCAGGGTTTTTCTATTTCTCACGTAATCCGTGAACTCGGTCGGGCCCAGAAAATTACCACCAATGCCAATCATGCGACCTATCACGGTCGCAGCTCTTTCGGTCTTAAGAAGGAGATGTAGAATAACAAGATGTAGAAATACTTTTCATAGCCCATCTTATGCCGATCGAAGCACACCTCTGAGCCGTAGACAGAGTTTTCCTCCATCTTGCCAGCCTCATTGCCCCACACCGAACACATAGAATCCATATGTTAGAATGGGTCTCTCACTACTAATGTCTACAGACATCCCACTACTGACGGCCTTAGTCCCCAGTTCCTACCAATCGATCACGTGCAAGCTTAGTAAGCATTGACACCCCTCTAAAATACTTTATTCTTCGTTAAATAAATATAAGGTATATTATAAAAAAAATCCAAAACAAGTGAAAGAAAAAGTGCTAAGTCCACATAAAAATTGTAAAATTCCATCCTTCAGTAAAAATAATTATATGAAAATTAAATTTTATGAACTTAAGCCTAACTAAAAATATCAAGATAAAAATTAACAGTTCAAATAAAAATCACAATTGTTCTTAAAAATGGCTATGGCACAAGCTCTAATGCTTACATTTGTACTTGTTCAAATAAAATGTCGACGAAAGTTAAATTAACAAATTCGGTTACTAATAGACTTATAAAAACCTTCATCTTCCCAAAATAAGGGCTTTATCATAATAGCGCCTATATCATGAGAGATAGGTGGACCAAATTTAGATCAAATATTTCTTATTAATTTATTCATACTATGGTGAATATCTAATTTCAGTCTATTTTATTGTTTTATAATATTAATTTAGAAAAACTCCGTTAGGCGGATGCACTTCTATGTGGTCAATATTGTTTACTTCGCACGCTGTTGCTTTGAAAACGACAAAATGAAAAAGGAAAGAAAAAACCGCCATCACACGCACCAATTTGAAAGCTCTAATCAAATTGACTTTTTATTCAACCGATGACCAACCACACCTCTAACGTAACAAATGGTTCAACAACTTGATCGAATTGTACAACAAGTCTCAACATGTATGGCCGCACTATACCCCGTTTCACCATACTTTCAGAAATCCTGCTTAGAAGTTTTCGTTTATTTATAGCAACAAGATTCATTAGATTGTAGTAAATCTTTTGTCTGAACTAAATTCGATTTTGAAACTGTAGTAAATATGTCATTGGAGTACTTCTTTATTATCCCTACATTTAAAGATTTAAAAAAAAAAAATATTGAGTTTTTCCCTCTGCTGTAAATTTTTTTAAATTGGCCTTAACTCCTTTACGAGTGCAGACGACGATATGTTTACTCGTTAACACACGACGCATTTGTAGAAATTCAAATAAATTATATAAATCTGTTAGTGTAGAGATTTACTTTTTGCATATGTTCGAAATATAAATATCAAAACGAAAGGAAGAGAAAATTAAAAGAGACAAAAAAAAAACGATGAAAGATTTTTATTGTAGTTAATAAAGTTGTTGTACTCAGATAACATAGCAAGAAAAAAAAACTCGAAAAATTTTTACTCCACGAAAAGAATCAGATTTAAGTAATAAATTATGCTTATTACCAAATGTCTGCGAAATAAATTTTTGTGAAGACAAAAAAAATAAGGGAAATAGGCTAATTGATTGATTTTGGGTTTTTGTTTATTTAATTTCTTATAACAAACTTTAATAGTTAGGAGTCATTTTATAAGGGAGTTTTTCCATTAACATAGTTTAACTGATTCTCTTATGTTTCTTTCTCTATTTTCTTCTTCTTAAAAGAAAATATGGTGGCCCCAAAAAAAGAAGCATTGACGCATTTCAAAATCATAGCCAAAGTCGGAACTTATAAAACAGAAACTGAAAAATAGTTTATAGATAGTTACAGTTATCTTACCCTGCAGCTACACGTTCGATATACAGCTTTCAAGTTGTTCACACAAACTGCTTGTCAAACCTTGGTTGGATTATCAGCTGTGGCACAGGCTGCACTCAATTTGATAATTAATTTCATTTTAAAAATGCCCCCGATGAAGAAACAACTCAAAATAGTAGTTTGACTCAAAGTATTATTTTTAGAAAAGCACAAGAATTTAAAAAAAAACAATTTTTTTTAATAAATCACATTTACTTTTGCAATCAGCTGTTAAATTGAACGTAAAATTGCCAAACAAACGGAAAGGTAGAATTGACAGCAATCTTGTGGTCATTTTAAAATGTGTGAGTATGATAGTGAAAACGTGAGAGCGTTTGCAAATTGAAAGGCAATACTTGATCGTGTGGCGTCCAAGTAATTCACAATTCATAACTAGAGCAGCAATCTAATAGAAGAAATGCAACCCTGTACATTGTCATATTCTGAAATAATTAATTAATTCAAGGGCTTTTAAAGCTATTAAAAGAAATTTTTTTCTATGGAATATTCATAAAAAATAAAAAAAATTTTGATTGTACCCAGTAAAGCTTGGTCTACAAAAAAATGAAAATATGTAATTAAGAAAAGATTCTACTGAAACCCCAATTAATTTTTCAATTAAAAAATGTTGGATATTAATTAAAAAATTAACAAAATTTGCACCAGTGAACAAAACAAGAGTATCAATTAAATTTTTTTTTTGATATTGACACTATTTTCTGCAGTAATGTTGTTGAATTAAGTAAACTTTTGAATCACTTGATTTAATGTTAATTAAAACTGATAAGAATAACTTAAACTATCAACAATTAATTTCAGTTTATAAATAGTATAAAATGGGAATTTAGCACATTTAAACAAAATCTTATTAAAACTGATTTTATTTTTGATTAATGGCTTAATTGAAAAAAACCAACTGACGATAATTTTTCGGTGGCAATAAAATGTTTACGTTAAAAAAAAGCTTGCCGCTCTTGAAGCTCAGTTCAATTTAAAAATCTTATAACAGAAAAGTTGCAAATGCAGGAAGTTACCAACTTTAGATAGATAAAATAATAAAATTTTAATTTTATATGTAGACAATCCAATTAAATGTGACATAACTCTTTTCCTTTAAGCTTAAGGACAATTTCTGTTTATTAAATAAATTCAAATATTTTTTAATATGATTTTGTTTCTCGTGCCTAATTCCCAATTTTTATTATTGATAAAAACACTGAAATTTATTGTTAAAGGGAGATGCTAATCCTCTGAGAATTTCACTGGTTGCTAAGGCTAGATCATCAGGAAACTTCATCCAAAGATTTTTTAAAAACTAAAGATATTCAGGTATGTGATGGAAATCGATTTTATAAACGAAACGATTTGAAACCGAAAATATCATTTTCAGTATCTTTTAAAATGTATTTTGAATACATATTTCTTCTATTTTCAGTATTTTTTCTTTTAAATTTTATATTTTATACGTTAACTGAAGTGTATTCTGAACAAAAACTTTATTCTTTAATTCCGAAATGGATTTTAAAATTCCTCGAAATTTATCACACCTTTTAAAAACGTTCGTTTTGAAATCGAACGATTTTCATCACATACCTGATTATAAAAATAAAACTGTTAAGCGAATAAGAATTATAAGCACCAGTTTAACTTGTAAAAATATCAGAGCTTAAAAAAACAACTATTAACAGTGAGTTTATCTTTTCTTTCATTCCCCACTATTAACTTTTGTGGGAATGCCAATATGCGTTAATAAAACTGATTTTCGATACTAAAATTTTTTAAAAAAGAAAAAACTTTTTTAATAAAAGTGAGAAAACATCTTTTATATCCATTTCGATAAAGTACACTAATTGTACACAAACAGAAGAACAAAGTAAATAGAACAGGTAAGAGGGCTTTGCTGAATCTTGCACACCCTTCCAAATGGTGCGATAAGAACAGAAAGTTATATAAATAAATACATAGTAGATATCTTGTAGTGGTATCGAAGCTTATTGTACTTAATTTTTTAAGTTTTACAGTAAAGCTTTGCTCACATTCGGAGCAACAATTTAATTTTTGCTTCTATCTTATTTCTTCCCAAAGTATTTCATTTATTTTCCTTTCATTTTTAGAACAAAAATGTAAATTCAGCAACAATTTGTATGAAATTGTTTATGACGTTTAAAATACTTTTATTAATGGCGTTTTCTTTTCTAAAAAAAGTGTTACAAAGGTGTTACATGTGACTTGGCAACATTTTTAAATGCTGTCCTAATTTTTAAGAAGTGTTTCATATTTTACGTTTACAAAAACAACACAAAGTGGTGGCAAGACTACAACAAACCAAAGCCAACAGAAACAACAGATTTTTTTTGTATTGCATTGTTAGCGTTTACGGCTCGAAACTTGCCATCACCTTGTACTGAATTCGGACATCATTAGAAAATAACGATTTACACTTTTAAAATAACACATGTTTTTCAGAAAAGAACATTTAAAAAAATGTAAAAGGCAGAATAAAAGCAGCATTTTACTCAGAAAAGAATACGGCATTAGTTTTGAAAGAAAACTTTAACAAAATGTTCCAACAAATAATAATAAATACGTAATATTGTTCTGAGAAAAATTTGCAACCGGTTTCTTTATTTAAAATTTATCTCGTCGCGAAAAAAAATTGTTGCTCTATTACGAACACCAGTGAAAATACTGCTGCCTATTGTGAACGAAGCTTAACAGATCTTTTTGTATTTTTATGGGACGTGCCTCGCCGTCTTATCCAATAACACCCACTTTATGACGGATTTTGTGTATTGACAAGCAACCCAGTAAAAACTTCGCCGACAAAATAATGTGTTTAGTAATCAGAAAAACATAAGAGCACTACTTACAATTCTACTGAAAGAACCAATGAATTTTGTATGGAATGTCCCAAAAATAACGCATTCAAAAGTAAGTCATTATTTTTTTACATTAATACATCCAGAAGAAAGTAGTTATAGAAGTTGTTATAGATGTAGTTATAGAAGAAAGCTACTAAATAATGAGTTAAAAAAGCTATTAATTTTAAAAAAGTAAGCGAAGTTTTTACTGGGAAGCTAAGTGTACCAAGTTTAGCCAGCTGGATATTTCTCTTACCGTTCTCCAAATATAAAGAAATTAATTTTGTGCCACGCCCATCACAACAATCCCGTCCACTTTTTGCAAAATGTCATACATTGACATCGAAGTAATTTAACCAAATTCTTACAATTTTACTGCTACGATTCTACATGTATACACAAATCTATTTCTTATTTATATGGGAGGTGCCATTTCCATGTCTACAATCCCACCTATTTCTTCAGAAAGGTTGTGTATTGAAAACCCAGCTACGTATGCGTACAAAATTTGGACATTTTCTCTCTTACCCTTATCTAAATATACATAAATAAATCTACTTTTTAGCTCAGCTTTAAAAGTACCATTATTGTTATTACAGAAATGAAACATGAAATATTCTTCTGCTCTATGATTATCGAGTATTGTAAGGAGTGGTCCAACTGGTGGTTAAATTTTTAGGGCCGATGTTAAATGTGAACCACACCTAAATGTCAAGTTTTATTCTGCATTTCATTTGACATTTGTCAATCTCAGATTAACTGAATTTGAACAATGGAAATATACACAATCGAGCAACGTTAAAGTAATTAACGCTTTTTATAAAAATTGGTGTTCAAATCAAAATGCATATCGTGCACTTCGTGATTTTTTCGGTCAATTTAATCTTCTAAATGTGCGTACAATCGGAAAAATCGTGCAAACCGCATCTCTGTAGGAGATGTGACAACACCAGTGCATGCTCGTACAGCTCGTACTGCGCAAAATATTTGCTGCTGTAAGCGATAGTGTGGCTGAAGAGCGTTCACCTTAACTCGTCGTCGTGCCCAACAGTTGAACCTCTCACGCTCGTCGTTGATGAATATTATGCATAAATACTTGCATTTACACGCTTACAAGGTGCCATTGACTCAAGAACTAAAGCCTCATGACCATTCCAAATGTCGTCAAGGGTCAGAAAGGTGGCAAGAAATGGTAACAGTGGATGATCAATTTTTGAAGAAAACCATCTTCAGTGATGAGGCACATTTTCAAGTGATGCCAACTTTTTGAGAGCAAAAAGCACTTAAAAATTTAAAAAAAAGCACTATTTCAAGCAAAAAAAAAGCGTAAAAAGCCGTTTTAAATTAATACAGTGCGAGCTCGATTTTTGTAACTCGAAAAATCTTGTCTGTTGCATTAACCGAAAATTTGCAATGACTGACCATTGCTTATAAAACTTATTTATTTATTTATTTATTTATTTGTGGGAGCTTCTACAACAAAACTTTAGTTTTAAAAATAGCAGAAGTATACAATTAGTTAAGAATAATTACTAAAAAGAAATACAATTTAAAAAATAGCAAAGGTATAAAATTAATTAAAAATAATGACTGAAAAGAATAATAATCGGGAAAATGGCAGAAGTATGCAATTAGTTAAAAAATAATTAACATATAATAATTAAATATATAATAATAATTTTAATAATAAAAATAATATGGTTAATTGGGTGTGAAGTCTAAATTTGTTTATATTGGTAATATTCGGAAAAAAAATAAGAGTTACGTTCGAGAATAATACTGAAAAATTTTCCTCTTAAAATCCAAAGCGTTGCTTGCTGCCGTAATGTTTGATGGGAGAGTATTCCAGAGACGTATAGTGGGTATAAAGAACTGCCATTCCGATATTAGTGTTTGGTATCTCATGGGTATTATTGTATTGTTCCTTTCAGATCGGGTGAAATTGAGACGATTGTACATTTCTTCGGGTTGATGTGTGTTGATTATTTTGTGGAGAAGCTGCAACGTTTTTATTTTCATAAGGTCATCGAGAGGAACCCCGCAGATTTGCCTAGAGTAGAAACTGATGTGCTGACGATTCCCATAGGATTTGAGGCCATAGACGTATCTTGTTATATTGTTAAATGTCACGTTTATTCTCGATCTGCTTTTTGCATCACAATGTGAAAATATTTCACAGGCATATGTTAACTTAGGAATCAAGTATGTTTTCGCCAGAAGCAGTCGGATCCTAAATGGAGTACAAAATTGTGTTGGCCACAAGCTACGGAGCATTGAGAACGTTTTTCCACAGGTTATTGAGATGTGATCTGACCAAGTTAATGTGTCATTGAACGTTATACCCAAGTTCTTCACTTTTCGAACGACTTCAATTTGTTGGTTGTCAATGTAGAGTCTTGGTGCTTCAAAATTGCGATACGACCTTTTATGAAGCAACATACATTTAGATTTTTTTGGGTTTAGGCTAAGTCCATTGATGGCAGCCCATACCGCAACTCGTTCTAAGTCTGCATTAAGCTTATCTTCAAATCCATTTGTTCTGCTACTTATATATAGTTGCACGTCATCCGCATACATCCTAATACGACTGTGCATTAGCTGACTGGGCAAGTCGTTCACGTATATAGAAAAAAGTAGAGGTCCAAGAATCGAGCCTTGTGGTACGCCTTTGGTAACAGGCAGGAAAGTTGACACTGTTGATGAGTTAACCTCTACATACTGTTCTCTGCCAGTGAGATACGACTGCATCAATTTGCAGGATGTTGATGAAAAATACATCATTCTTTTCAGTTTCTGAATAAGAATGGTGTAGTCGACAGTATCGAATGCCTTGGAATGATCCAATAAAACTAACATTGCCATGTGCCCGTCATCTAATTCTCCCCTTAGGTCTTCGGCTATGTCGGCAAGAGCAGTGACACAACTGTGATTAGCGCGAAAACCAGATTGTTTTGACGTTAATAAGTTATTGTCTTCGAGGTGTTTGGTTATCTGCTGATGAAGAATTTTATCAAAAACTTTCGACAGGTATGGTAAAATAGCGATAGGCCGATATTCTGATGTTGATTTTGGGATAGGGTATACTTTTGCTTATTTCCAACGTGTTGGATAGGTGCTAGCTGTAATGATGGAATTGAAAAAATATGTTATAATCGGCAGTAAAAAAGGAAGGACCATTTTGAGAAAAAGTGGGTGGATTTCATCGACTCCAACGGCTTTAGATTTAATGCTGAGGCAGCCCATCATGACGTCAAAATCGCAAACACAGTCAAAACTAAACGATTTAACGGGTGACTCGTCAAGTTGTAAATCGCGATAATACGATTGATCCGCGGATGGTGTGGGTATTGGGAGAAAATTGGCATTTAACATGTTTGGATCTGATATTTGAGTCTCGGCAGTGCATTTTTGTGGAACTATGCCAATTTCCCTTATGGCTTTCCAGGTCTTTCTTGAATCTACCGTATTTGCGAATTTATTTGCGTAGTATGATGCCTTCGCCTGCCTGATTGCTTTAGTTGTGTGTTTCCTAGCTATGCTATACGTTTTATACAAGTCGTTAGTTCTGTACTTCTTCCATCGCCCATAAGCTATATCGCGGTCTGCTATCAAACGTTTAATACGCATGGTAAACCAAGTTTTTTGTGAACTTGTAAATTTCTTTGTCTCTAATGGAATGATTATGTTGTACAGAGACACTATATGGTACTCTAGGAAAGCCAATTGTTCATCAACTGTTGGTAAGCAATACATGCTACTCCAATCAATTTTAAATATCTCTTCCTCTATCAGACTTTGTCTTGCTCGTTTGAAATTACGAAAAATTACTGTGTTATCAATAGGGTATAACGGTATATTATACGTTAGAAAAGGTCGTGTTTAGAGAAACATGGCGCAGATAACTGGTCGTATATTAAGACCCTAGATTCGTCGGATACAAAAAACAAATCAAGCAGTGTGCAGTTAGTCGATGAGAAATGAGTAGGCATTCTTGTGTTTATAGGGCTGAGGGCGAAAAATTTCATGTTTTCGGCTAGACTTGAATCTAATAGAAGATTGCAATTAAAATCGCCAGCTATAATCACGTCTGTATAGAGCGGGGTGAGACTTTCCATAATTTCATACAGTGGAGATTGATCAATTCTCCTGTTTGGCCTGTAAACACTACAGACTAAAAGTTTCCTACCCACGCAGCATATCTCCAAAGCTAGATATTGCAACATGTCGGCGGTATTACCATGATTCGTGCCCTTAATCCTACAAGTCAACTCACGTTTGACATAAATTGCAACACCTCCATATCCATCCTCCCTATCATTTCTATAAAGTCTATACCCATTCATCGATACCATGGCATCTGATTTGGAATCGCTGAACCACGTCTCGGAGACGCAAATAATATGCAAATCTGAGTTTTCAAAGACGTAACGGAATTCGTCTATTTTGCCGAACAGGCTTTGCGCATTTATGTGACAAATTTTAAGCTCCCTACTTTGCGCGCAAAGAACTTTTACCATAATTGCAGTAACGTCTCTGGAGCGTGCCCTACTATCACCTATTGAGGTCATGTGTAAAGGACATACATTTTACTTAATGACAGCCTTTATTTTAATAAAAAACCTTTATATCTTATCGTTTAAATAAATCTAAATTACAAACGTGCAAAGTTTAATAAAACAATTGGCGTATGATATTATCCAATTTTTTTAACCTGTGTACGCTTCTGAATCAAAATAAGGTGTAAAATAGAAAAAAACATGTATGTTTGCATTCTGATACTTAGTCAAACCTTTTTGCAATAGCACTAAAGGTAGAAGAGCACAACACGTGGTTATTTGGAGACGAGTGTTGCGCGTTGGCAGGTTACACAACGCTCGTTAAAAAAGCATTTTCTGTCAGCTGTTTTTAATTTATTTAACACTTTCCTTTTTTGTTTTTAAAGTCTTTGCGTTCTTTTGTACGGTTTCCTACTGCATTTCTTTAAACTTTTCTACATGACTCAAAACCGTTGTTTATTTTTACATTCACAATTCCTAATATTTTCTAATACATTTTCTATTTTTCTACATCTTTAAAAAAATGTTTATCGCAAACAAATACATCGTTTTTATTACGATTACTAAATATGTTGTCATCGCTAAAAAGTGAAACGTTTTGGAAAATTTCCAAATTGCTAGGAAGCCTAGCTCAAACCTCGTAAATAAAGTTTTTGGCAAAACGAATGTAACTTTCTTTTATCACTTTTTTTTATCATTTGAAATCTTAAAATCTTTACATTACAGGCTTTCCCAAAATCCAAATAGCAAAGCTCATCTAAATCATCCTCTTTACCTATAATCGTAGTTTTAAAAAATGGTAGAAAAAAAATTAAAATTGTAAAAAGAACTAAATGCACTAACGCAAAATTGAAAATGCACCAAGTTACTGCTTTTTCTAGGTTTGGCGCTAAGGATAAAATTTTGGCGTTTTGAGACATCAAAAAGCACAATAAACAGTGCCAAAAGCACTAAGTTGGCATCGCTGCCAAAAAATATATGTAGATTACTTAAAAGGTACTTTAAAGCACTGTTCGGGTATTGCATAAGCAAAAAAGCACCAAAAAATACCCGAAAGGCACCAAAATGGCAACGCTGACATTTTCACCTTAGTAGATTCGTCAATAAGCTGAATTGCCGCATTTCGGCGAATTATAATCCAAGAGTGATTGTCGAAAAACCAATGCACCCACAAACAATGACTGTTTGGTGCGGATTATGGGCTGGCGGCATCATAGGTCCGTATTTTTTCCAAAATGAGGCTGGTCAGGCCGTTACTGTGAATGGTGTTCGCTATCGTAAGGTGATAACGAACTTTTTATGGCCCGAATTTGAAGATATGGATGTGGACTATATGTATGTGGTTTTAACAAAACGGTGCCACTTCCCACACAGCTAACGAAACAATGGCTCTTTTTCGCGACAAATTCAATGGCCGTGCTATCTCACGTGGCGGCGATGTCAATTGGCCGCCAAGGTCATGTGATTTGACACCGTTGGACTTCTTTCTGTACCAGCAACAATTCAAGAGCTTCGGCACATTAATGGCATATAACCTCAATTATGCCTCGGCGTCATCGAAAATTCGGACCATCGGATGGTGGTGTGCCGCCGAGGCCACGCGGCCATTTGGCAGATATTTTGTTCCATACATAATTGAACCATACCAATTTTATCAGAATCAAAAGAAATGACAAGCAGGGGTGTTCTGGAAATCAAAAACGCAAATAATAATTTCCTAAATAATTTGTGTTTTATTCAAAATCAACATCGGCCCTTAAAGCTTAACCATCCTTTATTATACACGATATTAATTGTGAGTCACAATTTTTTGCCAAACTTTATTTGACATTTCTTTGTTTTAGTGTTTGCCAAATTCAACCATTTAGGCAAATGAGAATCCACGAGTGATTGTTGAAAAGCCGATTCATCCACAAAGAGTGACTGTTTGGTGCAGTTTATGGGATGGCAGCGTCATCGGGCCGTACTTCTTCGAAAATGATGTCGGCCAAGCAGCAACCGTGAAGGGTGTTCGCTATCGCCAGATGATAACAGACTTCTTGTGGCCTTAATTAATTTTACTTCACAAAAGATAATTTCTTTTTGTATTTGTAACTAAAATTTTTATACTTCTCTATGAGTGCCGCGGTAGGCTAGCTGGTAGATAGCAAGTCTAACACCGCCGGGGTTGCGTGTTCGATCCCCGCCGACTCTGGTTTCTTTCCTACAGACAAGCGTAGACCTTCGCGAGATTAGCTTAGGAAATTAAAAAAATCTAGTTTAATAGAAAGTTATAAAGTTTAATTAATATAAAGTAAATCGTTTAAAATTTATACAAGCTTAATTTATTTATTTATTTTTTTCTCTTAAGAACTGTTTTTTTATATTTTTTTTACTAAATATTTTGTAATTTTCAACCAGAAAAAGTATAAAATATTATATTGTTGTAGGCTTGACATCACCTGATACATGGAATCGCCTTAGTTTTAATAGCTTCATTGTAAAACTGTTTATATAGTTTTTCTAGTTTTAGTTTGAAATCCTTAAAAAGTTTTGTGGTTTCTCCTGCTATTAAGTTATTTATAATTAATTATTCGTTAAAGAAGAGTACGAAAATTCATGTTTCACCATGTAAAACTATAAAGTCAATAACACTAAAACTCAAATCAACTTAATATTTATAATTTTCGGCAAAATTATTATGAACTCAGTCTGCCAATTTCAAATTTGTTTTCAAGTAATCGTATGCCTGTGACCACTAGTATAAACAATTTCCTAAATGCTATTGAACTTTTAATGATGACTTGTATGGGATGCCATTGAATAGAATTGTGTGTAATTTAGCAAATTTTACTACTTGTATGAATATTTACAAATATTGGAATGACAATGATTAGATGGCTTGCAACGAAATAGTTTAGTATAAATAGCAACAATTTTATTAAAATACTTTGCCATTACAAAGTTGGCACTCCAGCTGTCGAGAGTGTACAATTGTGACCAAATGTTACGGTGACTGTGTCAAAGGCAAACACTGTTCGTTGACTATCAAATAAACAAATAAATTGTTAAAATATTCTAATATTTGCTTTGGCATTGAATATCAAATGCTTGTTGTGTGCGCTTGTGTCTGTGTAGTGGGAGAATTCGGAAATTCAAAGGATTTACTTTTATTTTGGTATATGAAGCTTTCAGGCGATGCAGGAAGTTAGATAATAATTAATTAAAAGTAAATAGCAACAATTTTGACATATTTTTTTTTTGTTAATGGCAGGAATATTTTGCTTAGTTTATTTACTAATATTGCGAAAATGTTTGGTATTTTAGATTTCATTATAGGGCTAACTTAATTATTTTAACTACATAAAAGTATTTAAAATTTGGTAAATCTCAAACGCTTAAGACAACAACTAATTTAAATTTTTAAATTATTTGTTATGTTAAATATTTACATATTTTTTTTTTTTAATTTTAAACATTATTTTCTTTTGCCAAAATACCAAAATATGTAGTGACAATTTTACGGTACATAAATATATGTTAGTATCTACTCGAAACATATTTTTTTGTTTTAACATAAATTAAAAAAAAAAAAAACCAACCAAAAAAAGTCAGCATAGAAATACAAAGATATGAAATACTATCTGGGTAAAAATTTTATTACTTTACACACAAATATTTCTATTGGTTTAAGAAAAATGTTCTTGTATGTGTGTCTAGCTGTGTTTGTATATTGTAACGTCATCATGATCAGCATATTACTTTCTGCAAAATATTTTCTAATACAAACAGCCACAAAATACACTCACCCAACAAACACGAAGTCAAACCTTTGATATGAAATGACTTTATCATTTGACATCAAACGCAATTCTCAAACGTTTTTCAATTGTTTGATTTAACATTTAAATTCAAATTGATAATGATTTGAAAATAAACATTTGATATCAAATGTTTTTTCAATTTGATGTCAAATGTTTGTCAAAGTTAAAATCAAATCAAAAATAAACTTGGCAGTACTAAAGCGAAAAATAAATGTAAGCATTAAAAATGGCGATTAAAGTTAAATTATTTTTCCTTGTGGTTACATGTGTTTTACTATTAAAAATAAATTTTAATATAAAGTGAACAGTATATTTCTAGTGAAAAATAAAAATTATTTGTGAGAAATTACAATGTTTAAAAATACGAAAAAAAAGAAATATAATAAAACAGGAAAGTGAAGAAAGATTGTTGAACGGTGCTACAATCCTCAAAATAAAAGGGTGCCAAGTATTTTGTCTTTCCAAGAATTAGAAGACGGAAAGAACACTATTTAATCTTTTTGCTATGGTACCGAATGTTTATTTCAAAGTTTATTTAAATAAATAATAAATTTAAATTAAAAAAATTAAATAGTTTTATTTATATTCCACATTGTTTTATAATCCACATTTGAAAAACATTTGAGAATTACGTTTGAAAGCAAGTTGAAAATAAAGGCATTTTTCAATTTGAAAATAATTTCCCCTTTTTGTTGAGAACGCTATGATTTACAAATGATTTTCAAATCATTATCAAACGTTTGTCGTTTGAGAAAACGTTTGATTTCAAATCACTTTCAATTTGAAATCAAACCTCCGTGTTTGTTGGGCATATACATTTACATGTTATGAATTTACATGTAATACATACATAGTTTAGACGTTACATGTTAAAAATTTTTTCCCTAATGCTTCTTGAATAAATTTGTTGATTTCCGTTTTGCTGTTACAATGACTTCCGGCTCAACTTGCATTTCGACACCCCTTTAAAACGAGTACAACATCCCCTTGTATGGATTGTGTAAGTGTAAATGTGTGTACAAGTTGTATGGTTTTTGTTGCATGGCATGAGTGTCTTTTCTTTTTTTTGTATTTTGAAATATTCTTAGTGTGCTTGTGTTCGTTCATGTCTGCTGAATTTTGTATTCTTTGTTCAGAAATGTGTCTAAAAAGTAGTGGTATGTATTATTTTGAAAGTAAAATAAATATCGCTAACTTAAACCTCTAACTGTGTTAGCTGCCGAAAAGAAGCTAGTCCTTATTTACAAAACCTGATTTGCCGCCAGAAAGTACCAATGACCTTTAAAATAAATGTTAAACCTTAGTAATAAATTGTGTTTTCTCTGAGATATCTTGACTTAAAGTTTGAAAATTAAATTTTTCGCAATATTCATGTTTTTTCGCCATTTTTTTTGTATATTTAACTAAATTTTGGTATATTTTTTTGAATTTTTTTTTTATAATTTTTTTAAAATTTTTTTTATCTGCATCTGGTGCAAGCTTTACGTGTTTTTCTTTGCTTCATATGTAGTTACGAGCACACGTCATGACAGCTTCCTAGTACGGTCGCTCTTATTATTTTTTTGCGAACCGGAAAAGTTTGACTTCAAAATCTTTCCCAAACATACTCTGTATTATAGATTTGACTTATGATTGGGAGATAAGGAAAACAAGTGAAAGTAGTTAATTTTCTTTCTGAGTTTTGTATGGAAAAACCAGATCTAAAACCGTTATTTCGCATCGCAAGCCAAAGAAGGTTTCTAACTCTCATGTAAATTCTCATTTACCATTGTCCAAATATCCAAAAAAATAGAGTGGCAGCTTTACCAGGTTCTGCTCGTAATAAGCGGGTTTCATCATTTTCAAAACGTATGCACTGTAACATAATTTTGAATCTGCTGATAGACATTATTGCCAAAAAAAAAACGGCTAGTGAGTTATATATATATATATGTTCCCGAAGATCCTATAAGGAGCATAGGGCCCCAGATAATAAGCGTTATTTAAGATGCGGTAGCTTATTAGGCTTCCGCATCCGATCCTGGTACTGGGGCTGCCAGCAACCTCCAGGCAGGCAATTTGTAAAGCTTTTCAAAGGCAGAGATTATCCGCGTTCCTTCTACTTCCTGAGACGCCCTTAACGAGCCATAAGGATACTTTACAGAAACTAAGTTTCAGAAGTTCTTCCTACTTCCTACTGTTTTATCAATAATAAAAACTGGGAATTAAGCACGAATAACAAAATCTTTTGAAATTTAAATTTTGTATTCCCAAAAATTGAAATTACTTTTTGATAATAAACAGGCAGGTGCACGGCCTAAAAAACACTTAATTGACAACATCTTTTGTAAGTTGTTGTTGTTTTTATTTTGTTTTTCTTAACCTACTTACAACTACAATTAATGTTGAGAGAATTTCAACTAATTGTAGTGGGGAATGTAAGATGAGATGAACGCACTGTTTATTGTTGATGTTGTTTTGTTTAAACTTTGATATTATTACAAGTAGAACTGTTGCTATAAGTCTTATACGTTTAACATTTTTATTTGGTTTAATATCTTTAGTTTTTCTAAAATCTTTATGGATGAAGTTTCCTGATGATCTGGCCTAAGCAACCAGTGAAATGCGCATAGGAATAGCTTATCCCATCAACAATAAAATTCCAAGTGTTTTAATCTTACTTCAAATTCTTGTTGCGGAAGCATTGTAATTGGTCAAGTCTTAACAATTCTAACTTAATAAACGAACGGTATTTAACAAGCCTCTTCTGATATTTGCGAATTACGTATTTTATGTTAAGACTTTGTAGGTCGTAAGACAAATAAAAACTAAATTTTAGATTTATTTCAAAGACTTTTTCTCAATTCGTGTTACTGATGAACACAAAAACCACTGCACCAAATAAAGTGTTTAGCATATACAAATATTTTCATTCTTACTTTTCCATTTCATTCTCACCATCATTGACCAATTAAGTACCCTTAAAAAAACCAAAACTTCTTCGACATGAACAATTCTAAAAATTAATTTCTCTGACGTCATTTCTGTAATAAAGTCACTTTTTCGAAAACAGCAACCAGGGTACTGTGTAGTTTTCTAATTTGATTTGTCCCATGTGTTGTTTATTGCTGGGTTACACAATTACAACACGTTTATATTGCAAAATATCTTGTGTTCGTAACGAGAAAGTAAAAAATAAAACAATAAAGAATTTAAAGCCATTTAAATTTGACTATATAGAGAGCAGAGGAGTTTGTCTATGACTTTTTGAATGTTCTAAAAGTTTGTGAATGAAATCCTGTGCATGTAAGCTAGTTTGTGTGCGTTTCTGAAAATTGTCAGTGTGTGTATGTGTGTGCATAATTGTATAAGCATAAATGGTCCTTGTGTATACAAGAATAAGCTGTGTTTGCATTTTAGCGTAGACACACTCTAACTCTGTGCACGACGTAAAAAAAAACACAAGTATATACAAACATATATGAATATGAATTGGTATGAGTATACGCATTTACAGTTGTGCGTTGCATAGATATTGCAGTCTTGCAAACATTTAGGAGAAGCGACCGGACATAACTTCTTCCAAGCTTCTGGACAATAATGGAAGAAGAAAGCAAATTTTTTTAAATAAAAAAAAACAATTATAAAATTAAATAAATTATAAAAATTTTCATATTATTCGAATGTGTATTCTAAGTCAAATTACTGAAATTTTTACAGTAGCATCACGTGAGCCCTAAAAATAAAATAGGCTACTTATTTTTTCGATAGGGGCAGCGGAATTGGTACCCCCCATTGGATGCCAATATTAAATATCGCCTATCTTAAGAGCCGCTGCAAGCAATTTGTTGAACTTTTGGTAGTAGGATCTTCTGAGCCCCAAAATTGAAATAAAATAGCAGCGGGGGAAGTGTTACCCCCCATAGGAAGCCAATGTTTAATATCGGATATCTTAAAAACTGTTAAGCTGGGATCACACGATTGCCGCAAATGCACCAATATGACACAATTATTATTGTGCTTTATTGACGCACAATAATGAAATTGCCTCAACCAAATTTTTTGAAATCACACGATTGCCCTATTTTATACAAATTTAATTGCCGCTAGTTGGTACAAAGCGAAATGGTTACAACAATTGCCGCAGAACAGTCACACGATTGTTCTTACTTATGTATATTAACTGCGAAAACAGCTGTTGTGGTAGCTTTTTTATTTGTTTGAAAGTTCTTGTTGGATTGTTCATTGAAAAAATTATATGATAAATGATACAAATCATACACTTAAACAAATTATTGTTGAATAGTTTTATTTAATTTTTTAAGATATTTCAAAAATTAACAGTCTGTTCAACAATTTCGTATGTTAAGGTTCGAATAGAAATATCTTTAATAAAAATATTCGCACAGAACAGCTAAATATGATTGTGAACATACCTACTTAAAAAAATTTATTAAAAAAATTTACATACATATTTATTTTCATTACCTAATAAAAGAAACACAAAAAAGTAAATCTAATAAAAAAGGCAAATATTGGCGCGTATTGCGTTGTTTGATTGCCGCACAAGAACACAATAATATTGGTGCATTTTAGTCATTTTTATTGACGTGCGGTTGCATAGCAAACAGTCACACGATTGCCGCACCAGGGTTGCATTTGATTGGCAAAAGTAATCACAATATTGTCCTCGATTGGTACAAGAGCCATTTGGTTGTGCAGTCACACGATTGGGGTATTAAAAAGTGTGAAAATTGGTGCATTGCGGCAATCGTGTGATCCCAGCTTTATAGTGTAGAAGTCCCTCTTATGGTATACTTCACTTTGAAAATAAAAATAAAGCGGGCAGGCGCAGGGGGGAACTACCTTCCAAAGGATGCATATATTAAATATCTCTCAACCGATAAAGTGGTTAAAGCAGTGTAGCGAAGCGCACCGGGTTAAGCTAGTTATATATTTAAATATTTAAAAAAAGCGAGTGTAGCAATTTATCTTCTGAAGACTAATTTTCGACATAATTAATAAAGTTTTTTTTGTCACTTTCTAAACCAACTTCCAAAAGTGTCTTCAGAGAGTTGTCTGGAAGGGTTTTATTTTTATCCGAAAAGTTACGCTTCCACGGTTAATCAGCCTTACCAACGGAATATTAAACTTATAATAGTTTAGTGGTATGTTTGGCAATCATTTGAATGGAATTTTGCGTCTTTTTCAGCGTCTCATCTATAGCAAATGCTTGCTAGGTGTAGGAAGTATTCTAAAAACGTTCACACTCGCAGGCAAACATAACTGGATATGTACACATTTGTAGTAAACTTCAATGCACGTTGTGTTCGTATGTTGGTGGTGCGTTTTTCAATTTTCAAAAAACCCTTAGAAAATATTAAACACTCATGCTGAACATTAATGCAAATTTTCTGTCTACATAAAGCGTAAGAACCTTAAATAGCAGTTTTTAAACAAAAGCAGCAAAAATGTATTTTCATTGCCACAACTGCTACAATTTTTATCTTAACTGTCAATTTAAAGGTTTTTTTTTTTGTAGAAAAGTCCATTTAGAAAACTTAAATTGTTTAAAAAGAAAAATGATACAAATACGAAAAATCGTTAACTGAGGAGTTCCATAATAAAATGCAACAACTACGCTACATGTTGTGGAAAAATAATTAACTAACACTAAAATAATAATTCATATATAAAGTAATTTTTTGAGTTGTTGCATTTTAATCCGATTTATAGTTTATAAATCCGTTTTTTATATAAATTAATAATAATGTTGCGTTTTGGCATGAATAATTTTGATTTTAACATAACTAATTATTCACATTAAAATGAATCCATTATGTTTGTTATTAAATAACAATATAATTATTGATATTTGGTATTTTTATACACACCCAGAGAAAAAAACATGTTTTTATATGGTCACCTCCAACAACACTATTTTTTAAGAAAATTTCGAATATATTATGATTAATTTAACCATATTATTGTCACTGACAACCATATTATAAGTAATTTAGTCCTCCATCAAGAAGCCACAACCATAATATGGTAACATTTGAACATTTTATGGTTAATAATAACTAATATATGTATAACACTTATAAATGCAGTTGCTAGAAGCTCCACTTGGAGTAGCGTTCTTATAAATATTGTAAGACACGTTAACTAAAATAAAAAAAAAATAAAAAAAAAAAAAAATACTTAGCATTAGCCATAGCATTTTGCTCTTAGAAAAGAGAAAATTTTATTTTTAATTTTTAAACAAATTACTGTCATATTTAACCATGATGTGTTTAGGGCTTACCATAATATGGTTATGGCTTCTTGATGGTGTAATAATTTAACTATAATATGGATGTCAGTGCCAATAATATGGTTAAATTAAACATAATATATTCGAAATTTTCTTTAAACAAAGTGTTGCTGGAGGTGACCATATTTAAAAATATTTTTCTCTGCGTGCATATCTATTTTAATATGTTAAAACAGTAAAAAAATAAAGGAACTTAAAAAGTGAAATAGTTGTGTTTTGTTATGGAACTCCTCAACTCTCGACAGAGAAAAAGAAAACTTACTTTAGCTATTTTAGAAAACCGACACTTTGCACAGAATTTTTATATTCTACACCACAGGTAGAAGGGATGTATTTAAGTTTGTCATTTCGCTGGTAATTTTGACTGTATTGATCTTCATCCTTAAATAATATACATACATATATATTCCCAATCCTTTAAAGTATCACTTGGTTGTTGTACAGAAAAAGTTCGAAAATGTTTCCTATTTTAATACAGCCAAATCGGCCCAAGATAGCTGTTATATGAGCAACAAAAAAAAACATGACAGATTCTAATTCTTTATATACATATAATTACATTAAACAGTTTTTCGAATTGGCTTTTTCGGCACTTGGGCCTGAAAGTACATATATATAGAATTGTTAAGGAATTTTTTTTATCTAAAACTTAAAAAATACTTTTATAAAAATAACTTTTTTTTCATAATTATTGTAAAATTTATATTCTATTAATTTGAAAATTGCACTAAGACAATCTTCAATTGACATATAATCCGAATTAGTTTTCATCGTTGGTGTATTAAAAATTTAAATTTAAGGATCTACAGACATAAAGTGAGTAAACAGCTTCTCAATAGATAATTCATTATAAAAGCCACCATAAATCTTCATTACTTCATTACATTTATCATAAGAGGAGATAACCGGTTAGAAACTTTATATATGCTAGTGTTCGCCTTATTGTCGACATTCAACCATACATTTTTATGTACATATGAAGAAAACATATTTCATCGAAGTATATTTGAATTAACATGTTTTGAGAATTTATTTCTTCCATATTAGTGGTTCGATTTGGCGAGGGACCAACCTCCGGTTCACATTTTATGTTCCACGTTAGTTAATTCAATTTTGTAAGTTCAATATAAAATATGTCAGAAAATATTAATTAAGATTCAAAAAAGTATCAAAAATCTCCTTTGTTGTTTATCATCCACTCAGGACATTGCATGTTTAATTTTATTTTTCTATGTCTAATATTAACGAAAATTAATCAAAGTACCAGGTGTTGAACGAACAAGCACCAAAAAGCTCCCCTTATGCTCTTATTCACCCAGTTTAATATATAATTTTATCTTTATAAGTCAAATTTTAACAAAAGTTCAAAAAGTACCAGATGAAAAACAAAAAGTACCAACATTTTTCATCTTATAGGTTTTCATTCACTCCTGACCCTGCACCTATAATATTCTATTTCTAAGTTAAATATTATAGAAAATTTAAAAATTATTACACGCAAAATAAAGAAATTTAATTTTCCGTATTTGTATAGTCGAAATATTCGATAACCGGTTTCTAAAAATGTCGAATAATGGAGCACTCTTATTTTTCCGAAAACATTGAACGCACAGAAAAAATTATTAGTAGTTTTTTATCAATTAAAAAAATGATTTAAAAAGTATTAAAACTTAATGTAATAACTGAATCAATTATTTTTTTTTGTTGAACGGGATCCCGGGATTTTTCGGGATATCGGGATTTTTCGGGATTCGGGGTTTTTTGAAAATTAGAAGATTAATGCTTTTTAAAGCTATTTATTTAAAGTCTTTAAAAGAGGTTAACAAGCAAAGTTTTATTATTAATTTATTTTTTTCAAGTAAAATATAATGTTATATTTATTACTAAAATTTGAAAATATTGAAAATTGTGATTTTTTTCATAATTAATGATTAATTTAATTAAAAATATTAAAAAAAACAACGTATGATTTCTAACAATGTGCTCGTCGATTCAATTAAAAAATAATTACCATAATATCTTTATTTGATTTAATTACCTCAGTTGATAACTAAATAAAAAAAAATAATTAATATTGTAATTGAATAGAGCAAACTTGTAATTGATTTATATGTAAGATTCTACTAAAATTTTTACTAAGTAGATTAGAATGAATAATTCAAATTTGAATTCAAAATTAATTATTAAAATCAATTTATTTAGTTAACCGTAAAAATCTTATTTTAACAAAAACACATTTTTATGCCCACCAAAAAAGTGGTAGGAATTATGTAGTGTGTAAAATACATTTCTTAATTTCGTAAAATCACTCCATAAATTGTCGTAGTTCCTTGGCCTACTCCAGTAAAACACTTTAATAATTAAAACTCTAAGAAAAGTAAAGTTTCAGTTTCGAATTGGTGCACCAGTGAAATTTTTGTGCATTTCAGAAGACATTTTTTATCTTTTATTTATTTTCTTCTTTAATTATTTTCTGCACTTCTCGTTAAAAGTTCATTTAATTGTTGTACACGCTTAAAAAGTATAACAAAGTTTAACATTTTTTTCGTTTTCAATGATAGTATTAACAGACTTAATCAAATAAATATTAAAGATCAACATTTTGTTCCCTATCCTCTCAAGGGGGAATGTCTTGATGAGTTTATTTTTATAAAAAGAAGTAAAACGAAAAAATTTTGCTAACAATTTCGGGATTGACTAAATCCCGAAAATTCCGGGATTACAAAATTTAAATCTTAATATTCGGGATCGGAATTTCGGGATTGGCATCCCAAGCACTCAGTATAAAATTGGTGATTAGGGACAATTTTTAATTTTTTCTGTGCAGATTTTAATAAAATATATATTGTGTTAGTAAATATCTTTCAAATGGTGTATATTTTGTTCAAATCGGTTGACATACAGAGGAGGAAAGTGTTCTTAACTGTTTTGCCTTTGCCGATTTATATATAGATATGAATTTATATTTTTCGAGCATATATTTTTTCCGTCTTAGTTGATATGGCGAGGGACCAACCTCCGGTTCATATTTTATCTTCCACGTAAGTTTATTTAATTTTGTAAGTTCAATATAAAATATGTCAGAAAATATTAATTAAGATACAAAAAGTATCAAAAATCTCCTTTGTTGTTTATCATCCACTCAGGACATTGCATGTTTAATTTTATTTTTCTATGTCTAATATTAACGAAAATTAATCAAAGTACCAGATGTTGAACGAAAAAGTACAAAAAAGCTCCTCTTATGTTCTTATTCACCCAGTTTAATATATAATTTTATCTTTATAAGTAACATTTTAACAAAAGTTCAAAAAGTACCAGATGAAAAACAAAAAGTACCAACATTTTTCATCTTATAGGTTTTCATTCACTCCTGACCCTGCACCTATAATATTCTATTTCTAAGTTAAATATTATAGAAAATTTAAAAATTATCACACGTTAAATAAAGAAATTTAATTTTCCGTATTTGTATAGTCGAAATATTCGATAACCGGTTTCTAAAAATGTCGAATAATGGAGCACTCTTATTTTTCCGAAAACATTGAACGCACAGAAAAAATTATTAGTAGTTTTTTATCAATTAAAAAAATGATTTAAAAAGTATTAAAACTTAATGTAATAACTGAATCAATTATTTTTTTTTGTTGAACGGGATCCCGGGATTTTTCGGGATATCGGGATTTTTCGGGATTCGGGGTTTTTTGAAAATTAGAAGATTAATGCTTTTTAAAGCTATTTATTTAAAGTCTTTAAAAGAGGTTAACAAGCAAAGTTTTATTATTAATTTATTTTTTTCAAGTAAAATATAATGTTATA
Source organism: Pollenia labialis (assembly GCA_949318255.1). Lineage (NCBI taxonomy): Eukaryota > Metazoa > Arthropoda > Insecta > Diptera > Polleniidae > Pollenia > Pollenia labialis. The sequence goes on from OX439142.1 coordinate 118,364,462, forward strand.
TTTATTACTAAAATTTGAAAATATTGAAAATTGTGATTTTTTTCATAATTAATGATTAATTTAATTAAAAATATTAAAAAAAACAACGTATGATTTCTAACAATGTGCTCGTCGATTCAATTAAAAAATAATTACCATAATATCTTTATTTGATTTAATTACCTCAGTTGATAACTAAATAAAAAAAAATAATTAATATTGTAATTGAATAGAGCAAACTTGTAATTGATTTATATGTAAGATTCTACTAAAATTTTTACTAAGTAGATTAGAATGAATAATTCAAATTTGAATTCAAAATTAATTATTAAAATCAATTTATTTAGTTAACCGTAAAAATCTTATTTTAACAAAAACACATTTTTATGCCCACCAAAAAAGTGGTAGGAATTATGTAGTGTGTAAAATACATTTCTTAATTTCGTAAAATCACTCCATAAATTGTCGTAGTTCCTTGGCCTACTCCAGTAAAACACTTTAATAATTAAAACTCTAAGAAAAGTAAAGTTTCAGTTTCGAATTGGTGCACCAGTGAAATTTTTGTGCATTTCAGAAGACATTTTTTATCTTTTATTTATTTTCTTCTTTAATTATTTTCTGCACTTCTCGTTAAAAGTTCATTTAATTGTTGTACACGCTTAAAAAGTATAACAAAGTTTAACATTTTTTTCGTTTTCAATGATAGTATTAACAGACTTAATCAAATAAATATTAAAGATCAACATTTTGTTCCCTATCCTCTCAAGGGGGAATGTCTTGATGAGTTTATTTTTATAAAAAGAAGTAAAACGAAAAAATTTTGCTAACAATTTCGGGATTGACTAAATCCCGAAAATTCCGGGATTACAAAATTTAAATCTTAATATTCGGGATCGGAATTTCGGGATTGGCATCCCAAGCACTCAGTATAAAATTGGTGATTAGGGACAATTTTTAATTTTTTCTGTGCAGATTTTAATAAAATATATATTGTGTTAGTAAATATCTTTCAAATGGTGTATATTTTGTTCAAATCGGTTGACATACAGAGGAGGAAAGTGTTCTTAACTGTTTTGCCTTTGCCGATTTATATATAGATATGAATTTATATTTTTCGAGCATATATTTTTTCCGTCTTAGTTGATATGGCGAGGGACCAACCTCCGGTTCATACTTTATAAGTTAAATATAAAAAATATTATTTCAAAAACAAAAAAGTATCTAAAAGTCTTCTTTACTCAGGACATTATTTGTTAATTTTATGTTTCTATGTCTCAAATTAGCTAAAATTTATCAAAGTACCAGATGTAGAACGAAAAAGTACAAAAACCTCTCTGTTATACATTCTTATTCACCCAGAACCATGCATGTTTATTTATATCTGTGTAGGTCGAATATTAACAAAAATTCAAAAAGCACCAGATGAAAAACAAAAAGTACCAACATTTTTGATCTTATAGGTTCTCATTCACTCAGTAGTATTATTATGTTTCTAAGTACAATGTTATAGAATTTTTAAAAATTATTACATGACGCACTTCTGTGATTAAATACCTTTAAAACGGCGTATATTTTGTTCAAATCGGTTGACATATAAAGGAGGAAAGTGTTCTTTACTGTTTTCCCCTTTGCCGATTTATTTATAGATGTAGATAAGTTTACCAAATAGATAATAAATACATATGTGAGAGTTTCAGTTAAAAGGGACCTAGGGATGAAAAAATCGATTTTACTCATTTGGTGATTCTTAAAATAGACAATACGCTCTTTCTAATGCAGCAAACCGCAGTTTTCTAACTTCATTAGTTTTGTCATAAGTAAGCTTTAAAATACACCTTTCATAGGAAAAAAAGAAAACTTGTTAACTTAAAAATCGTGTTACTCCAAAACTCATTTTATGCCCATAGGTCCCTTTTAACTGAAACTGTCATGTAATATGGTTTTTGGCGATACAAGGTATTGCCGAAGAAATATGGTTAGTTGGTTACCCTTTTGTCCCTATTCACGTCTGGAAAACGATACTAATTTCCGCACAAACATGTTCTTGAGATTTACGTGGATTCTCGTTAAAAACGTCGATCGCAGCACCGCTTCCTTCCACCAATTTTATTTTTGAATTCCAGATAACTTGCGGTAGTTGTATACATCCTACTTTATTTCCTAAAAAATATTTAAATTTATTAATAAAACCTATTAATATTTTTAAAATAAACTTCCTTGGTATCCAGTTTCACCCGGAGAAGTCCATGTAGCCAAGGATTTTTCCTTCCTCGTCCCGTGCGACGTCCCATGAATCTGAACGATTTCCAAAATTATACACTCGCCTCTGGTTTAGAAGCTGGAGATATCTAGCCTGCGCTGCATTTTGAAAGCAAGCAAGCAGCATATATTTAATAGCAACAGGATCCATGTAAACCCAACTAGTAGCCGAATTTCTCCCTTTTAAGTTTTAAGATCTCCCTTTCCGCAACTTTTTCCTTAAACTACAAGCAGAACATGAATCCCGAAGTGATCCTTGGTAACAAGGATCTGCCAATTTTGAATTCTTCCGAATTCCAGGTACTGGCTGCACTTGATTTCCCCAGAGGATGTTACACCAGAAATTTCATTTTTAATATTTCCCTAGATACCCTTGCTTCAGGTTTTGTCGCAATGGCGTTCATTTCATATATATCGCTCATTTACTGCAAGACCGGCATAAGTCAAAAAAATCCATTTCGAGATAAACGCGTTTAAAGTTTTTGATTTGCTCTAATCACTTAGAAAAAATAACGATACATTCGCTTCAAATGGGGAAAGTATAAAAGATATAAAGATGAATTTTATACACAATATAAAGAAAAACACAGCGAACAATTCTGCATCAATAACTCCAAAATTGTATTTATTGATTTATGCCGGTCTTGCAGAAAATGAGCGATATGATCTAAGAGGAACACATTCTGGCTTATACAATGTATTTAGTTTAGAAAAGGAGCCAAACCAGTCTCTTATTTAACCTGGCTCCTTTACAGGTATCCACCGTATCAGAGGTTGCAAGTTTGATGAAATGTTATCTTGCAGTGATACAAATGTGCTCCAGCAATAAGGACTTTGGATAGCAACTACAAGAGAGCGAATTGGGTATTGAAATTTGAGTAAATGTTGATGATGGTTACTAGATCCATCATTTTACGTAGTCCCCCGAAATATTAACAAACGCCCTTTCGGAGTAAACGCCTTATAAGAAATACGGTAACGGTTAATAGAGTAAACTCAAAATTAAAAACTCTAACAAATTGCCTTTTTGATACTATGCTGAAGAGTGTATAAGATTCGTTGAAGCCGAATAACAGCACTCTTACTTTTTTCTTTTCTTTTCCTTTCCTTTTTTTTCCCTTAACATTCTCTTTCACTGCAAAGAAAATAAAATTATGCAAATATTATCTTTGGAATCTGTACCAAGACTGATAGATTTTACTTGAGTGTTGTTTCTCTTCAAATTGCTAATGACAATTTCGTATAACAATTATTATTTTAACTTTTGATTAACTTCAAGTTGGAAAAATGAAGCAGAATCAAAAATAACTTTCAAATGCAAGGAAGCGAATTGAATTTAACAGCAAAGTTATATTATATATTTAACATTTCCTTTTGGTTGTTGTTGTCGTTGCTAAAAAGTAGTTAGAAATATTATTGTCAATTTGTTATTTTTAGTTTTTGTTTCAGAGGAAAGAACTTGTAGTTTTTAGTTTAGATTGCAATTACAGTGGGTTTGAAAAAATATTTCTTATAAAACCAAATCAAAATTTCCAACAATTTTGAAATTTTTCCTAATAAAAAAAAAAAAAATTAAAAAAAAGAATTTTTACAGAAAAATAATTTTGTGTTAGAGCACTAAACTTGTATAGAAACAGTTTTTTACAGAAAATGGAATAACTTGCAATAGACAAGTAAGTAGGACGCAGGACGCAGGACATGGTTCTTTTTTTAATGAAAGATTGCGTTTGGTAGATATTTAACATTGGGACACACGTTTTTGTAGATATTTAAATTTCTTTTGGTTCAAATTTTTTATAGAAAATTTAGTTTGGCACAGAATTTTTTTTAAAAAAATTTGTGTGGACAAAGTTTTCTGTAGAAGATTTTGTTTGGGACAAAGTTTTTAATAGAAGATTTTAATTGGGACTAGTTTTTTAATAACAAGTAGGTTTGGGACAAAGTATTTATTATGCTTATATTTTGTTTGAGACACAAAAGTTTGTTTGGGATATATTTTTTAATGGAAAATTTTTTTTAGGACACAGTTTTCTGTAGCAAATTTTATTTAGTCAACGTTTTCTATATGTAACTGTATTCTATTTTCTATAGACAATTTTATAGGGACAAACTTTTTTAGTTTACTATAAAAAATTTTGTTTGCAATAAAGTTTTCACAAAAAATTTTCTATATATTTTTCTGTGGTTGCAATAAACTTAATAAGATTTCTCTATGACGTACTAAATTCCCAATTTTTATTTTTGATAAATACACTGAAATTAATTGTTGAGGGAAGCTAGTTCCTATTCGCATTTTACTGGTTGCTTAGGTCAGTTAGATTATCAGAAAACCTTTTTCAAAGGACTTTTAAAAGGCTAAATATATTACAGAAAACGAATGAGAATAACAAACTTTTAAGTCTTACTTGCAAACGATATCGAAGCTTTGACAAAAAACCAACCATAAACAGTGAGTTTATCTTTCCTTATAACCCCCTATAATTTGTCAGTGTTTTTCTACTCGAGTGGGTGTTAATTTCTTAATTTTTTTTGTTCTTTTGCCCCACTGTCTTTCCTTACAAAAGCGTTCGATTATATTGTATTCTCCTACGCCATTGTTTGAAATAAAATAAAAATTTTTAAACAATACCTTCAAAAATAACATTATTTATTGCATAAATAATATTTTTACTTTTACTGCCATCATTATTCAAATATTTCTCATCTCCGTCTATAGGTAATGACCGTCATTCTTTTATCTTTAATTTTTTGTTTTATTTTGAGAAAAGAGCTTCGTCTTCTATCATTATTCAGTGAGGAATCAACATTACATTTCACTTTAGCTTCCTAATCAACTCTTCTGTTTTTGCTCGATGTTTGCATGTTCTTTGCTCTTTAACTTTCGTTGTTCTTGTTATTTTGGTGTGTTCTAGTTACTGCAACATTGAATTAGAAGTTAGCATCTGTTGGCCGAAATTTCAACGAAAATATTTTTGAAATATTCCTACATTTCTCGTTTTATTTCTCGATTGATATGTCAGTCAGTAACATGGCTTTTTGTTTGTATATAATCGCCATCACTATCGCAGTCAGTAACGATGACATCAGCAATTTTCAAATCCATACCATGTTTTTAAGATTTTTAAGGTATAATATTACTTTTTGCTGCAACAGAGGGAGTATTTTTTCATCACAATCATTGCACTGAAATCAATTTCATTAAAGTGTACAATGCAATCGTTAAACTTCAGTTGGTGCTTTGAAATTTTCGTTTTTTATCGTAGTTGAAGTTTAAGATTTATAGGTCAGGTTATTTTCAATTTATTAAATTTAGTTAGTCCGTTTATGGTATTAAAAATATGTTTATTAAAAATTTTTAAATTTATGTATACATATAAATGTATAAAAAGAAAACTGTTTTTCTATTTTGAAAAAACTTGTTTTTATAGAAAATTCGTATTGAAAAAAAAAAAATTTAATTGGTCTTAATGTCACAAACATAATTTTTAATAGAACATTTTGTCACAAACTCAACTTTCTTTAAAAAGTTGTATCACAAACTCAATATTCTTAAAAAATATTTTGTCACATACATGATTTTCTGAAGAAAATATCCCACAAACACAATTTGCTATAGAAAATTCCATTACAAAGATTACTTTTACTAACTGAACTTATGACAGAAATTTGTTTTGGCAAATTAAAATTTTTTATGTAACAACCTCAATTTTTTTGGAATTTGTTGCAATATAGAGGAAATTTTGTCACTCAATTTCAATAAAATTATGTGACACAAAGTTAATTTTCACCCGGTAGGCTAGCTGGCAGTGAGCTACTCTATCCCGCTAGAGACTCTGATTTATTTCCGACAGGTATGCATAGAGCTTCGCGGGAGTAGTTTAGGAAATTAAAAAAAAAAAAAAAATTTTATCACAAATCTAATTATTTTTTAAAAGTTTATCACAATTCAAATTTTTGTTACAAACATAATTTTTTACAGAAAATTTTATTCCAACCCAAAATTTTTAAACAAGTTTTATTACAAACTATACATTTTGTCCTTCAAGTTGTGCTGAAAAAGGTCAACAAAAAAAAAAAAGAAAGACAGACATGGAAAAACAAAAATGTACTTTGGACTTCAATAAGAATTATTGACAAAAAGTACAAAATTAAACAAATAGCAAATTTCGATCTACCAAAGGGTTAAAATGCAATTTGGTTTAAGGATTGATGTTTGACTATTGACGTCAGCAGTCGTCGATGGCTGCGAGTGTAAAACGGCAAATCCATCTGAGGAGATCGAGTGGTTGCGATCGAAACATGTCATGGTAACCAGCCGCCTGGGTTCGAATCTCAGGTCAGTCTAGAATGAATGATTACCAATAACAATTTTAATTAATTTTCATGTTGTAAAATTCCTTTCTTTATAAAAATAATTTAATGAAAATTAAATTTGATGAACTAAAGCCTGATTTAAATATTGAAAATTTGGATTTTAACTATATTTTGTATCGAAAGTTTTGTGACAAGCAGAATGTTCTTTAAACAATTTTATTACTACCTTAATTCTCTTTACCTTTGTTTTAAGCGGATTGTGTAAACAATTTGCTTAAGAAAATTTGTCACAGACTGAATATTATATGGGAAAATTTGTAATAAAATAGTGTATACAATCTAAAGTTTTTATTGAAAATTTCGTCACAAACTTAATTTTCTAAAGAAGCTCTTGTCACAAACTTAATTTTCGTCAGAAAATTTTATTACAAACTTACATTTTTATAGCAACTTTCGTCAAAAAACGGAACCTTCCATAGACATTTTTGGAACAACTTTAAATTTAAGCCGACAATTTTTTATAAACCCCATTTTCTAAAGAATTAAATCATCAAACAAATCTTAATAAATTTCAAATACTAATAATAATGCCAATTTAGTTTTCGCAATTATCTTTAAATAAATTTCTGTCTAAATATTATGCAATAAATGCTTAAAAATGTATTACCTCGTTGATTCCTTTTGCTAACTTAAGCTAAAAGTAAAAATTAAACACAAATAAACTAATAAGAAACAAAGTCGAGGAAAAAAAATTCAATTATAAAGTTTTACTTACAAATATGTGACAATATGATCTCGACTATAAGTTGTGTATAGTTTTTTGATGTTGTAGTTTTTATTGTTGAAAGTCAAGCTCCTTCTGTTTGATATTCTGCTTGAAAAAGCAAATATATGTACAAATAAAACAACAAATAGACTGAGAGACAGACAGATAGACAATTACGCAAACATACACATGTAACTGTGAATGCATGTGCGAATCGTAGACAAGTTTTAATAAAACACCTCTATAACACAGACGCTAACAACGTTTTATGACATGGCTTAAATATTTTGTCGCTAAAGTTTTTGGAAACAAAAATTGCAACAACAACAAAAAAGTGAAGTTAACAAAACATTAAAAAAAATTTGTTTAGTCATTGTGTTGTCTTGTTTTATTATTTGTTGTTCTGTCTGTCGTTGAAGCAATTAAAAATTACATAATCCCTTTTTTCATGGATTTAAAATACTTTTTCTTTCTTTTTATTTTCGTTGGTAATATGAGAACTATGGATAATTTGTAGACAAATTTGCAGACGATAAAAACACATTTAATTTTCTTTGGTTGTGGAAATATTTTTTTAAGACAATTGAAATTTAAACGTGTTTAAGATACAAATCTAGTGAAGTTGCAAATAAATGGAATAATAACTATTTACACAAAAACTAAAGATTGTTAATGATATATAATTGAAGGGCTTATGATAAAATCATTGGTAGTATAGGGTGTTTTTTATAGCTTCATGAGAACTTAAAAGGATATTTAATACACGACGAGAAATATTGTTGGAATGAATTTGTTACTTTTTTATAGTATTTATTTTGCATATTTTACTTCCGGCATATGTCTGCCGCTGCTATGAGTTACTTGGTCCATTTGATCAGTCCAATTTTTGACAACTTTTTCCAATAAATCTGGCGGTATGGTATCAATGGTGGCTTGAATATTGGGTTCCAATACTGCTGGGTTTTCGGCGTAAAGCATTTACTGAATATACATACAAAAATCCAGAGGTATTAAATCGCACGAACGAGGCGGCTAGAGAAGAGGACCACTACGGGAAATATAAGCAAATATAATTTGCAATATATCGATTGTTAAGAGCGCTATGTGGCAAGTTGCGCCGTCTTGTTGGAACCGTAATGGCAGCTTCATGCTCCTTTCAAAAGTAAATGCCAACGGCACTAAGTAATTAATTTTAATGGATGCAATCGTGATTCGTCTACGGCTTGTGGATTGTCTTGGCTACAAATACGCCAATTTGGCTTATTAACGTAGACTTTTATTTTTGATGATAATCCCATACTTGATAATTTATAAAAAAGCAAATTTCTGGGAACCAAATCCAAAGCACAGGAAAAGTCCACAAAAAATGGGATATACTAAATTACAAATACTGGGTTGCTATGGTAACGATATGACGTCTGTACTTATAGGATTGGCTAGAGTTATGCTTTCAGTTTTAACAACTACCTCACTGGGGCAATTAGTTTTAGATAAAATTGATTTAATATATTCAGCATCATCATTTGAGTAAGCACCAACTTTTCCCATAGACCAAGCATATCTGTTGGCGTTGATAAAAGATAAAAATTCACCAAGCCTTACTTTAAGATTTTCATTGAGACTCGAAAAAGCTTTGTTCATTTTTCTTAAATTATAATGCAAATTTTGTTCTTCCTTAGTATAATCTTTTTGTAAATAGATTGAATCTCCTTTAAGCTTACCTTTGGCGGAAATAACATTGACAGTTTGCATGTAAGTTTCCAAAGTAAACAAAAATGTGTTTTTCCTTGGTAGTGAACGAACGAGCTGTTACTACATTAATATTGACAGAAAGAACGACAGAACATAATTTTAAAAAGCAGTTTAAACTGCAGATACACTTTTACTTGTTACGCCACTAACAACAGTATTATTAGAGCGGGTTCTGCGATCAATTGGTTCTAGGCGACTAGTAAGATCATTTATTTCCTTTTTAAATTTTGTGTTTTCTTCGTTAAGCTCTTCAATTTCAGTTTTAATTGATAAGAGATCATCTTTTCGAGCAACATCCTTTAATTTCACATCCAATAGATCACAAAGTCTACGCCAGGAAAATACATCAGGGGAAGTTGTTTGATTATTCATAATGTGTTTTGTTTGTTGTTTCTTGACAGGGCTGACAGGTACTTTTTTTTGTCCCCAAAAAATTAAAAAAAAATCCCCAAACTAAAATATAGTTCTAAAGTTATATTTTACGGTGGACTTTTTATGGGGCCTATGGTAAATTATAACCGTATCTTCGTAAAAGAAGACACTGTGATTTCTACACGCAGAGAAAAAAAATGGTTGGAGTATGGTTAAAAAAACATATTATGGTTCCTGCAATGGCAACAAACAAACTTTTGTTGTTTTAAACAAAACTTTTATCACGATTGATAATATTTTGTTTCTATTTAACAATAAAGTGTTTAACTCCCTTGAAACTTTATATATGGTTGAATTCAACAATACATTGTTTTAATAAAATAAAGCTACAACCATACACTTAAACATATTGTGGTAACCTATACCATATTATTATCACTGCAACCATATTATGGTTAAATTCATCCACCTAAAAGCTATAACCATATTATGGTTGCTTCCGACCATGTTATGGTTAATTTTTAATAACAATAATATGTTTGAAATTATAATATTTTAAAACATTGTATGTTTAACTTTAAATTTTAAATAATATGTTTAAAAAGCAACAACATTCTGGTCGTTTGCATTTTACTTGGTTTGCTTAAAATTCTCATTCATTTTATTTTAATTATTGATTAAAACACATTAATTTCCGTAGAATAAAATAGTAGAAAAGAAAAAATGGTAGTGAAGGTCGTCACAGGTTGTAATATGAATGAAAAGGGGATTTTTTTTGTAAAAGTGGAACATAACACCTATCAGGAATAAAAAATTAAATAAAATTATAATTTGACACTAGAAGCAAATAAAAAAAATTGATGAAATAAGTAACCATAATATGGTTAACATTGACCATATTATTGTTAATTCTGACCATAATATGGTTACTTTTGTCAAAATTCAGGGAAATTTTGACCATATTATGGTAAACTTTAAACATAATATTGTTAGTTTTGATCATTATTATGGTTGATATTAACTAAAATATGGTTAATTATGACCATATTATGGTTGATTTCGGGAACTTTTTTGGTTGATTTTAACCATACCATGGTCATAGTTAAACATAACATGGTAAACTGCAAACATAAAAATTGTTAAAATCGAACCATAGTATGTTGCTCTTATAATATGGTTACCTCCAACCATATTTTTTTTCTACGTGTTGTCTTACATAATAATTCGAAACAGTTGCGCGTACTAAATGGTTTTCCCATAATGGGCATTATATGGGGCCTATGGTAAATAATGGATTGATCATCATTAAAATTTGACAGTGTGATTTCTAGTCATATAAAACTGTAGCAGACCAACATTTATAATTAAAGCATTATTCGTTACGGCTTTTGGACCGATCTTTACGAAATTTAGTGATATAATTTCTGGTCATATTGAACAAATATATCAATATGGGCATTCCGCCATTATTCATGCTGGTTTTTTGTAAGAAGATGATACATTTTTTAGGTTGGTTGTTCCATATTTTAATTCTTAACTCTTTTCCTACTAAACGAATTTTGTTGTATTTCAATCCCAAACTTCTTAGGAAAACTACCAACAATTGATACCAATAGTGTTATTTTCTTTTGAGTCGTCCGAAAGTGAGAGTGATTTCAACCGACGAATACGTTGATATTGTTACAAGTAAAACTGGCGCCTATAATTCTTAGTCGATTAACAGTTTTATTTGTATAATATCTTTATGTTTTCTTAAAGTTTCCTGATGATCTGGCCTAAGCAACTGCTGAAATGCGCATAGGAATATCTTATCCTATCAATAATAAACTTCAGTGTTTTTATCAAGAATACAAATTGTGAATTAAGAACGACAAACAAAATCCTGTTAACTTAAAAGTTTAACCAAAAATAATAGCAAATAAAACCAATATGACACAACAGAATACTTTTTGAATTGCCTAATTAACTTTTAATTGAAAATGTTGAATTGAGTTTTGAATAAAAACATTTTGTCCTAAATTTATTTTTGTTTTGAAGCATATGATTTCGATCGAATTATTTTTATCATATTTTTTTTTTAATCTTCTTATATAAGAATATAAGCTAACACTTATTATTTAAATGTTATTCCAAATCCTAATTTTACGTCCTAATGTCGGTTCCCATTCATATGTGAGCTAAGCTCTCTTTTGATCAAATAAGGACTATGGTATCTTTGCTCCTTAATCTTTCTATATCCGCGCTAATTTTTCAAATGCATATACCCGCGTGCGCTATTACAGACAGAATGTTTGAATCCCTATTTCATAGTTTTTAGCAACAAAATTTAAATAATTTTTTTTAAACTTGAAGATATACATGAAACAAAACTACGAATAGAATCAAAATCTATGGTTTTTTCATAGATACTATAAAAGCAAAACTAAACCAAAATTAATTAATAAATTAATCCTAAAACATTTTATGTGCAATATACAAATCACAGGTTGACTTAGTTTTACGCCTAAAAATAAAAATCAGGACATAGACTGGCATCGGTCTAAAGGAGCATATAGACGACATGTTCTTTACATCTGACTTGCCAACTTTGCAAGTCACATGTCTGTCAAAATTGCTGTTTTATATTAGGTTTATTATATTCGGTCGCAAACGTACATGTAATTTGCTTCTGACATTGCCTCCGTTTTTTTTCGCATAGTTATTGCAGAAACCAAAGTGGTTGTCGTTTTCAAAATAGCGTGCGGCCGACACAAAAACTTTTATTTGCGTCGTAAATGAGTTCAGCCATCTTAAAATGCTTATCTTCAAATTCGAAGACGCCAATTTTGAATATAAGAAAACGTTTTTTATAAATGTATGTACATTATTTCTATTAAAAGGTTAAAAGAACATACATTTATCGGTATTGTAAAATAACAACCTCAGCCGGTTAATGATTCCGTCAATAGTGCACCGCACTGCCGCCTTCCTAGCGGCATAGACATATAACAACATTTTTTTTTTCAAAATAGCAACAGTGATGTCAGATGGTTTGTCAGAAGAAAATAGAGCACGCTCTAATTGAAATTTTGTCAGATGACTTTGCGTCTGACTTTTACAGTAGCAAAGTTAAAAAGGTAACACACGACATGTATGAATTTTGCAGTGGGAAATTTAACATGTCAGATGACAAAAACATGTCGTGTACGGGCGCCTTTGCAGACTAAGTGGGTATGTGATCAGAAGATCATTCCTGGGAAGCATCCACATAAATAGTTTCCATCGGGTTTTTTACCCCGACAAAATCAACGACATCTGGAATTTTTCGCTGATTGTGTACTCTATTATGTGGGTTTTCTAGTCGCTTTCACTTTAAGTCCAATTTTAGAAATTGTACCAAATAAAACTCGACCATTGGGTGTTACAAGTCTTGACCCCAGAAAGTATGTTTAGCGTTGTAAACTCCAGCAGTGAGAAAACGAAGGTCTAACGATTTATAATATGGGCTTTCTGTTATTGTGAATATAAGTGAGCAGTTTAGTAGTAAAATTACTAGGTTTCGGTTAAACACTTTAATTTAAATTTTGTTGCTTGAATTAAGTCTTCACAAAGATCGTACATTCAAAATTTTTGACTCGTGCTGTTATCAAAATTTCTGAACCGTTACAAGCTCAAATATTTCTCAAATCAAACCTTTAACCAATCGAAAGTTAATTTGTTTAATTAATTTAATTAAAATGTATTCCAATTTTTTATAGACAAGATGTTTAAAAAATGAGACTAAATTTCTAAGAAAATTGTAAAGTTGCAATTTCACCTTCTTCTATTACTTTTTGTGATTTCTCTATAGAAACAGTTTTATCAGATAAGTTTTCTGTAAAGAATATTAATCAAAGCAATATATAAATTTTCATATATTGAAAACATTTCCTTTTTATTGGTCTTTAATATAAATTTTAAAACCATCATTAATTGTTATTGGAATTATTTGCATTATTAAAAACTATTAGCGATTTTTGGTTTTTTAATTAAAGTTGTTTTTATCTTTTATATCTGATAGACATTGTTTTAAAAGGGTGCTCAACATGGAAGTCGAAACTGTTAAAAGTTAAATTTTGCAAATTCATAAAATAGAACAAAAAAATACATCTACCAATTGAGGAGTGCAGGGGAGAGAGGAGGTAACGAAAATCTCATTTTTTAAGTGACATGAAAAACAACTCGAAAATGGACAAACACATGTACATCCTAGAACTTTTCAAAAACCGCATGTAAAGTATACAAACACATACAAAATATACTCAGTGGAAGAACATTGAGTACATATATTAACAAAAATATCCATTTTCATTTATTCAAAATCCGTGTATGTGTTTAGTTGGATGAGGAGGGGATGCAAGTCTGTTTTGTTGTATGGTTGGGGTTTAAACGTAAGACTTGTCTAATTCACGTTGAATGGTTTACAAAATTCGAGTGGTTGGTACAAAAAAAGTCTTAATTTAAATATTTTTTTTGTTTGCTTTACAAATATGTGTATGTGTATGTAAATACTTATATGTGAGTGTTTGTTTCTGTTAGTTTTTATTTTCTTTTTAACATATTCTCTCACTCTTAGTGGTTTTATACTTTGTGTACAAAAATGCTTAGTTTCAAGTTAAATATACAAAAAGATTAAATGAAATGAATGAAAATGCAAGAAATTGTTAAATTGTATGTTAGTGTTGTTTTTCACTTAACTTTGCCGGTATGAGCCATGAGTTTTATATTTCCAAAGTCATAGTCATCGCCATCATCATTGTCATACTCCTCGCCATCATCATCATCATCGATGTTGAAGTCGTCGTCGCCGCATATTAGTGAGTTTGTTGTCGCGTCTTGTTGGGATTTAGGGAATTTGTTGTTTTTTGGTTTTTTATGTTGTTGATAGTTTTAGTTATTTTCGATTGCAGCAACACAAGTTTATATAAAAATGCTTGAACATGGATGAGTTTATGCATAAATGCATATCGTTACTGTATTAAGCTGCAATGAGTAATAGTTAATACTGGCACATAAGCACCTTGTGGGTTTACTTTTTTTTTTTGAAATGAAATTGGATTTTCAAATTTTATTTGAGTCTTTAAGATTTATGTGTAAAATTTGCATGTTTTTACGATTAATATATATCAAAAAAACTGCTTAAAATACAGGGTGGCCCAAAATTAACGAAGGGGGTTGAATTCATTATAACTTTTTATTTAAGAAATAATTATTAATTTTTTTTTAATAAAGTATATAAATGGGGAATATTGGGGAATTGTTGCTGGCTTATCGACGTACACCTATTCTGTCAAATAATCCAAAAGTAAGAAGTCCAACGATGTCAAATCACATTATCTTGGCGGCCAATTGACATCGCCACCATGTGAGATAACACGTCCATTGCATTTACCGCGAAAAAGAGCCATTGTTTCGTTAGGTGTGTGGCAAGTGGCACCATCCTTTTGAAACCACATATCATCTACAATCAAATCTTCCTAAAAAGTTCATTATCATCCCACGATAGAGAACACCATTCATAAGAACTGCTTGGCCGGCCTCATTTTGGAAAATTATGTCGCCAGCCCATAAGCCGCACCAAACAGTCACTCTTTGTGGGTGCATTGGTTTTTCGACAGTTGCTCTTGGATTATCATTCGCCTAAATGCTGTAATTCTGCTTATTGACGAATCCACTGAGGCGAAAATGTGCCTCATCACCGAATCAGGAAGTGCACGATAACCATTTTGGTTTGAACGCCCATTTTCATAAAAAGCCTGAAAACCTTAAACAGGTTGCTCGATTGTGTATCTTTCGATGGTTCAAATTAGGTTAGTCTGAGATTGAGAAATGTAAAATGAAATGCCGAAAAAACATTGACGTGCTGTGGTTTACATTCAACATCGATATCAAAAGTTCTCATGCAGCTAAAAATACACCCGATATTTGTACTTTTTAAGATTTTTCTGCTTTTCATTAAAGAACAGTTCAAAGATGGCTTAGATCTCTAAATATTTCTGAAGACGCAGATCCGCTTGTTTACTGCCGCAGTGCCAGGTTATACCAAAACTTGAAGAAAATTATGCAAAATAGTTTTAAAATGAGTTCTTTCGGATCTGGGAGACTATTTTCCACTGCAGGCCTGGTCCAAACGTATTTGTGAAATCTTCTAATTCGCAAAACTTAAGAATATTTGGTTTTTTTTTTTAAACAAAAATCTTATTAATTTAAATTTTAAATATTTATGATCTGTTACTCTGCTTTTTGTCTAAAAAAAATAATTTATTTTTGCTAATTTTACCATGGTGAAAAAAACAGGTGGCAGCACTACGCCAGATGACGATTTTTTGGCTCTTGCATTGTTTGTCTAAGTTTATGTCAAAGTTTTGTTTATGTTTAAAAAAAGTCCACGTTTTGTGCTGTATTGTATTTTATTAAAGTTTTTGATCATTTTTAATTAAAATAAATAAGATATTGACCATTATTAAATAAAAATTGGCTAAAAATGTATTTATTTAATCGCGTTCAGCAGCACGCTTTGATTTATGTTAAAAGTATTTTTTGACGTAAACGGTGATGTAATATCCAATTTTGTTGTATTTGTTTCCGTAACGATGCCACCTGCTTATTCCACAATGAATTTTACCATTAATTCAAATTAAATTTGTTTTTTTTTTTAATTTTAAATATTCAATATCATACGCTGTTATTTTGCATATTAAAAAAATTATTCTTCTTGAGTCTTGTTAATTTAAACTTGGATTCGGAATCACTGATATTTCTTTTTGAGTATGGGTATAGTATCATTTTTTTTTTAGTTTGTCATAAATTAGTTTTATTTTTTAAAGAAAAATAATTCACAAATTTATTTTTTATTAAAAAATGTGTAAGTAAATTTGTCACAAATTCTTATACATAGTCTTTGCTTATGCAAACATATGTATGTAACTATAGCAACATTTGTTTTAAGTTCATTGTTTTATAGAAAAAACCGTAACGTTATTATTAAAGCAAATTTGATTAAAATGTCTTAGCCTAACTTTTACTACGAGAACGTACATAGGCCTAAGCACTTGTGTGGCCGGTCAATTTTTCTCTTTATATTTTCGAAGAAAAAAAATTTTTTTGTCATAAGAATACAAATTGATCGGTATAACGTCAACAGCCTATTTTTAAACATTCTAAAAAGTAGGATTGGTGTTCGGTTTTAACCGAATCCGAAACGGCGGTTTTAATGCCTAAAACCGACAAAAAACCTCGGCTTTTAGATTTTACTTTAAAAATATATTTGTGCTTAAAGAAATTGAAAATTATATTTACATAATACTAGTACTTCAAATAAAAAAATTAATAAATAAGAGCCTGCAACAATGGTTTCAAAAATTCTTAAAATTTCAAACTAGTACTAATGGTGTTTTCTTTTCTACAAAATAAATACCACATTTTAAAAGGTGCATGTATAAAATGTCTTGCCGATCATTAATACTGTAGCAATTTTTTATTTGACAAGAACAAAACACAAAAATGGATCGCCCTGGTTTTAACAGCTGCAAAAAGTTTGTTCTTTAATATACATACATATAAAAAAAAATATGTACATTAATCAAAAAGTGTATTTTTCAAAATATAAAAAAGTATACATAAACCTAAATTTGTTAATAGATCGATCTTAAATAAATAAACAAAATTAATGATGAAATTCCAATTTCTTTAGTTTGTTTTCCATAAAATATGTAAACAAGAAAATACCTTTGCCAGATTACCGATTTATAAACATCAAGTTTTACGATTTCTTGATTTGACGTTTTGTTTTTAATAACAATTTTATAACACCGAATCCATTTAATTTTATATCACTGACAGCTTACCATTAACAATGTAATACTTTCTTTTGTTTTTACTATAAAATAAATAGTAAAACTTAAAATTTTTACTGTCCTGATTAAAGGCGATTTTTTCCCAACTTCGTCTGGTAACCCTATATATATAAACAGAAGCCATCTTTTTACTGGGCATTATCAACACCCTCGATTTATACGGGGAGTAAAGTGCAATGCCTTATGACATTTAAGGGTGATTTTTTTTAGAATAAAACACGCTGCCCTCTTAGAGAGCAAATCATTTTTAAGAAACGAACACTAAATTGCATTTTTTTAAATAAAATGTGAAATTTTTTGTAGAAAAGAAAGCACCATAAGAAAAACAAATGTGCCTTTTTTAATAAAAGTACTTTGATTCCCGGGTAGTATTTTGAAGATCGTTTTTTTTTAAATTATCTTTATGATTCTTTTTGGAGTAGTTTTGTTGATCCAAAAACTTTTTAATCAGTTACAGTTACACTAACAAAAAAAAAACGAATCAAAAATGACTCATCAAGAAGAGTCATAAAATGAGCGCATATTCTTGTTTTTTAATCTCGCTGATGAGTTAAACAGACTCGAATATGATTAAAAATGTGTCATAATTGAATTTTTGAGGTTTCGACTATTTCGTCGCCATTTTCGATGTTAATACGTATAGCCTACTTGCAACTAATTACTTGCATGTGTAAAGGCAGGGTTATGTAGTCAATTCAGAAATTTGCATTTAAATCGATCCGCACTATCTTCCTAGATCCGGAGTATCAGCAAAAATTCTTTAAGAGGTACGTTACTAGGATTTAGATACGGGCCACACCTGTGTCCGGGTATATGGACTAGGGTTAAATAATTCCTTTATTTTCTAAAAAAAATCATTTCGAATTTAATTTTGGTATTAAAAATTCACTTTTATTTTTTTTTTTTTTATTTTGAAATTTTAATTAAATACATTTAACCAATAATTCTGCCAGCTGCTTAAAACTGTGTTTGTGTTGATTTTTCAACACATGTTAATTTGTACGTGTTAGTTTTCATTTTTACTAAATTTTCATTAAAATTTTATTTGCATTTTGCAAACAAACATTGAGGCCGAAATGAAATCAATCATTGAAAAATTTGTGCATGTCTGTGTTACCTATTGTTTTATTTACATTGCTCAGGTTTGTTTGTATGCATGTGTTTGTTTACTCAACACATACAAATACAGACGAAAAACTATTTACGAATACAAAAGAAAAAAAAATTTAATTTGTTTGGAAAATGTAGGCCAGACCAGCATCAATACAAACCACAGAAATTGAGTTCATGAAATGAAATAAAGAAAAATAACCTGACCCGTTTGAAATTGAATTTAAAGAAAAATATTGTTAATTTAAATTAACTATTAAATATTTAATTTATTATAAAATACATAAAAAGTGTCATTAAATAGAAACCATACCAATTTTCAAAAAATCTGTAAAGTTAGTAGATCAGTTTTTTTTTTATTCAAAAAGTTAAATTTTTTTAAATACAGTCCAAATTTATTTGATTGCAATCTCAGCCCTCCATATTTTATCATAGTAAGTGCCTATTCCTCCTTCCCATAACCTATTTTCATTTTTTCAACACAATGCATTGCATTAGTAGGGGCATCTCCTGAGTGTTGGTCCTAACAGAAAAAAACCAAGTGGTAGAACTGATTTTAAATTTGGCAACAATTATTTTTTTAATAACTGACGTGGACATTTTATACTGGTAGGTACAAAATTAACCATAGATATCATATAAACCTCCATTCCAAAATCGCTTTTAGACGAACAAAACTTGATATTGATAATTAAATAATATTCGGCACAAAAAGCTCTTATCTGAATCTTTTTTTCATAACATAATTTTCTTTTATCGTGTCCATGAATAGCCGTGTGTTCGAAGCAGAGTTCGAAAAAAAACTGTAAAGTACACAATTAAGTGTAGCATACCGTATTTTGCCATGAACAGCACACATACACATTCGTTACAAGAATTCAAAATAAAAAAAAAACATTTTTCTGTTTGTGACTGTGTGCAGAAACAATATACGGTACACAGCGAGAATGAGCTGACGCCCACAAACATTACGATAACGTACTTCACACCTTTTAGCGTACATGTACAGTATTTTTAGCGTACTTATCTGTTCTTTTTAGTGAACAGGTATTGTACTTTTAACGTGCGTGTGCCGTATTTTTTTTAAAACAAAGCTAATTTTATAAAATCAATAAAGAGCCAAAAGTATGATTTTGAGGTGAGCAGGTAACAGGAGTGCAGAAATATAAGAAACATGCAAAAGTGTAGTAGCTCGCCAAACAGCGAAGAATGCACATGTGCGTGGCTGTTTTTAACTTTGTACAAATACAGTGTGTAAGATAAATGGTAATAGAAGGAATTAAAAACATCTTTTATGATAAACAATGTCTTTTCTTATGTCCACAGTTTTTATATTAATAAACATTAAAATGACATAGGGAAAATGTTATTAAGAGGCATTATGATTATTTTAATAGCTAAATGACTGAGTGCACTGATAAGAAAAAAAAGTTTTTAATTAAAAAGATTTTTTGGCATGGTTAACAGGCGAAAAAAATTATAAAAATAAATCTGATTTAATTAAAAACAAACAAATTTTATAACCAAAACTATTTCTTGTGATTATATATTAATACAAATTTGGGTTGGGTTTTGCCTATCACTGTACATTCTCTTGCAAAACATTTTTGTGCATCAATGCATCAGAGAAAAAAATGTTGTAAGTAATGATCAGCGTTGTCAACTTGGTGCGTTTCGCACCATTTTGGGTGCTTTTTAAATTTTTTGTGCGATAAATCCATGGCAACAAAGTGAAGACAAAAATTTATCGTTAAGCAGTCATAATTTGTTAGTGAACTACAATATAGATGTATATCGGTAACCAATATCGGTAGCTAACAACACAAAAAAGTTCTTGTTAAAAATAACGATATTATGTGTAAACAAAAAAAAGCCATTGTCAAATATGGTCCGATTCCAAAAAAAAAATAGGATTCAACCTTGTAACAATTAACACATATATCCCAAATTAGATTAAATTTTTTCCAAAATTGCGAAAGTATAGACTTTGCGCACAAGGTTAACTTGGGAAGACAGACCTCATTAGATCGACTCTAAAATTGATTCTGAGTCAATCGGTATACTAAACTAGAACCCTTTTTAAATGTAATTCACATATATAGTAGTACAAACTCGTAATATCCTCTTCACGTACAGTATGGGTTTAGAAAGTAAGAGCAATATGTTGTGCTGGAGTGGATCGGTTTTATGACAGTTGAATGTGATGCCATTTGGATTTTGCAATGCTCCAGCTTTATTCGAGCGTTTAAATTTAAATTAAAATTTCTTCACTAAAAGACAAGCTTGGTGCACTTTGACGACATTATTGTCACTTGATGAGCACCTGAAAAACTTGGAAGTGTTGAAACGTATATCCACGGAAGGACTTCCAAAATTAAGTAAAGTACCAGGGATATCACCTAACCTCCAATTTCAACAGATAAACATAAAATAATAGCTGTAATGAATTGCCCCCGTCCGAAAAATCTGCATGAATTGCGCAGATTTCTAGGCTTATGTGCATACAAGTGATGTTACGAATATTTGTATTCGAAATGCCGAATATTCGCCTGCTTTACTTTATTCGTATTCTCCAAATTCAAGGGAATATTTTGTTTATGCATTCCAAAGAAGAAACAATACAAAAGTGTAAAAAATACATAAAATTAAACAAAAAGTATTGATTTTATTAGAAAAGATTTTTGTCCTTAACACAAAAAAATCTTCGTTTAGAAAAGTAAAAAACAAACAAACATTAGAAGTTTGTGCCGGTACAAAACTATTTTATGAAAATTACTCAAGTTTTAAATTTAACTTTTCCAGATTTATTATCCTTTGAAGCAATGTGCTAATTATCGTAAGAAAATTATCGACAAGTGGATTTAAAATTAAGTCAATTTAGTGACAGTTTTTTACAATTTATTTTTTACAACGCAAATAGAAGATTTTTTTCAATTACATTTTTAATATCGAGTGGCGTTTTAGTTCAGATTGGATATTCGTATTCGCTGAATATTGGTGCAGATATTCGTATTCGCAAATATTAAAAATTTATATTCGTGCCATCACTAGTACAAATCAATAAAAACAAATTTGTTAGGTTTTTTTATTTTTGTTAAGTTTTATATTTTTTTCCTAAAACCCTGAACTGTAAAATACTGCTATTTTATAATATTTTTTAATACAAAAATATTTTACTTTTAATTTAAAATTAATCCAATAAACATTTTAAATTAAAAAGAAAGACTTGGTGCGTTTCTATTTTTAAATTGCGCGTTTTCTTCACCATTTTGGTGCGTTTTGAAATTTCAAAGTTGACAACGCTGGTAATGATCAGTTGAATAGAGTGTGCGTATACATAAATATGTATAATTGTTTGTGCACATTTTTAAGTGGTAAACAGGGTTGCCGAACTTGGCATTTTCGTTTGGTAGGATGGTAGGCTAAACCTAATTTTGGTCGGTTTGAGAAAATTTACTTTTTCATTTTATAAACTGACTTGTTAAATGTGGTAGGCAATAGAAAATATAATCTCTATTAAAAAAACAGAAGATATTCTTGATTGTTGGTGAAATTTCGGTTGTGCCAATGAAGAAATGAAAATAAAAAAATTTCACCAACAAAAAATATTCCTTTAAAAAAATTATTGAATTGGCAACAATCGGCGCTAACGCCATGGCGAGTAAAATAAGTGGACTAAAAAAATTACGTAGCAATGAATTTGTTTTATTTAAGTGCGCTCTCTCAACCTTTGTTCATGTTACGCATGTAAAATGCTGGGGAAAAATATAGAGGTTCTTTGTTGTAATATTAACAGTTTTTTCCCCATAGCCCTTAAAGAATTACTGAACTAAAAGAATTTCAGGAATACTGTTGGGTACCACCTCATAAGATATTAGGTGATTCTTATACAAAACGCCTATCTTTAGAGGTTGTTATTGCAAGAATTACTGAACAGTGGGATGCTTTGGTTGTGTATCATGTTTTTACGAAGTCAATGGTATAAGAGCTGTAGAACTCTCAGAAAATATGTCTTAAAAAGTCAAATGCCATTTTTTATTTGTGTCATATACAAGTATATTGCGATTCTGACTTAAAATCGAATAATAGCCACTCTCTAAATCGCAATCGCAAGAAGTTAGCCTACTTCAAAAACTATGAAAGATCGGAAGCAAAACGCATAAGTTTTCGAACACCATGAAAAAATTCTAGCGTCTTGCGGCTTCAAATCGTGCGATTGTTAGAAAGTGGCCGATATACTCATCAGACCAACCAGATGGATATCGTTTGTCAAATTTATAATCATGTTTAAAGACCAATTTTTTTACAAATTTTAATTAAATTCGATAAAAAATAATCATATTGATGTCTTAAACATTTTTATTGACACAGAAGTTAAAAAAGAAATGCATATGTACTTAAATTTAAAATTGAAATGTACTGGAAATCGAAAACGTAAAACGCAACAGTCGTTTTTAACTACATCTAAAGCAGACTCAATACTTTCTGATATAGAAAATAACTTTATGTTGTATGAGCGAGAAACGAGATTGCCTTTAAATTCTAACATCTTAGAATATTGGTCCAGATGTAATAATTCTTTGTCGAAGATAGCTGAAATAATTTTGGCAGTACCATCCACACAAGTCAGCGTTGAACGAATTTTTTCATCCTTAAAATACATACTATCCGAACAGC
Source organism: Pollenia labialis (assembly GCA_949318255.1). Lineage (NCBI taxonomy): Eukaryota > Metazoa > Arthropoda > Insecta > Diptera > Polleniidae > Pollenia > Pollenia labialis. The sequence continues at coordinate 118,387,565 of OX439142.1, forward strand.
GCAATAGGTTATCAGCTTTAAACGTGGAACATATATTAATGGTAAAATCAAACGGAGTTTTTACTTATGAAAATTAACAAAATTTAATGAAATAACAATAAAATAGATCTGTGATAAGTTATTCATTATTTGCTTGTATCTATTGCCTTGAGAAAAAATAATACATTTTTTATTACAAAGAATAAATTTTTATCATAGGTACTTAAAACGTTAATATTGTTTTATTTTGGCTTGACATTTCTTAATTTGTAAGTTTAAAGATATTCGCTGAATAGTTGTGCGTGAAATAACTATATTTTTATTAAATTAAAAACGAATGAATAAATCCACAATCAATTATCGTAAAAATTTTATGAGTGTAAGAATAATTTTTTTTCTTCAAATAAACTCGAATAACGTAAAGCACAACAACAATTTTCGACGTTTCATTTGCCACTTACAAATGTGCACAAACAATTGCACACATACACATTTTAAGACTTTCTTAGAGGTAAAAGTCTGAACAGCTTCTTATGCAGGCCTTATTAAAGGCCTAATTTGACATCTTTTATTCAATTACCATTCTGATGAAGGGGAATTGACTAGAAGGTGGGTCAAGTCAACATATGGTTATTTTTTTCTGCGGTATAGTTGTCAAAGTTTGTATACAAACTACAGTTTTTATGTAAACAACCCTTTTTTTTACTAGTAATATTTTTGACAATCGGACCACAGACAATATTCCAAATTACCTTCTATGAGAAGGGAGAAGAGAAGTACTAAGATATTTAGTTTTTAGCCCGTTATAAAATTAAAATTATATAAGAAACAGACCAAAACAGAATACAGAACGGTTGAATGAAAAAGAATACGTCATTTTAGTTGAGTTTAATACGTTAAAAATAAGCTGTTTAAGTACTGCTAAAAAAAGTTTAAAAATTAAAAAATAAAAGCACAATCAATACTTAATTGTTTTCTGATTTTTAGTTTAAAAAACATTTTTCCCTTTAAACCATCTTTTAATTATGTATAAAATATAATAAATACCCATTAAAAGTGCACAATTAAATTTCTATAATAAAGGGGTTTGGCCCCTTTTTGGAAGGTTTTTTTAATTTTGGCACAAAGTAAAAATTTTTATATCTCATGAATGGTTTTTAGAGCCAATAACTTGATTCCCTTTTAACATAAATTTTTAAAAGACTCTTTAAGATTACCTTTATTCTAAGGCCCTTTGAAAACCATTCTCATATCATTAAAGCGTTCTAAAAGACATTAATTAAAATGAATTTCAGAATCTCGGGGGTATCGCAAACTAGTATCAATATACTTAAACGGTGTTTTAATAGAGTTGCACGATATACTATGGATCTTTGGAATAACATATAGATCACACACTCATATGACTTCGTATAGTATAAAACTATTGAAATGTGATTTTAAAATTTCATTAATAAGAGAATATTATTACAATTTTATTAGATTTTTAAATTAGGGAACCCTTCGTATCTTATGGAAAAATTTGGTTTCGGGCACTCCACTAGAACTAGTTTAATGATCATACCTAGACATTCCACTCAAATTATGAGTAGGTTATTTACTGTCAGAGTCTCAAGATTGTGGAATTCCGTCATACCTTGTAGTGAGCGCACATTCTCTAATTCTATATCAATGCTTAAGAAAATGTTATTAGAAAATCTGTAGCAAGTAAGAAGTTAACTGTATAAAGTTGCCACAAGTCCTTTTATCGTTTTCAACATTTGTGCAATAGGGGCGGTATTAAAAATAGTTATACATTATTTAAGAAATAAGAAGAAAAATGTAATATTTGCCATACGATTAAGCTGGATTAATTTGGCCGACAGGGCTTACAATCCATACCAAATGAATAAAAAAATAAATGAAATAAATAAATAAATAATAGAATTAAGTCAGAGTGGAAGGCCTACCCTGCAATGACAACATGTGTAAAAAAGCTATGAAAATGCAATGGAGCGAGCAGGCCTTGTACATCCAAAATAAAGTACTGAGGCCTTCTAAAAGGCATCTGTATGCCCTGTTTTTCCCGCTGGGTATACATACATATTTACATAATGCGCATACTCTTAACACTTTACAACTGTACATTACTTACAATTTTCTTTTCTTTACTGCATAAAGTATTAGTACACTTTTGCATGTTTCTTATATTCCTGCACTCCTGTTATACAACTCGCCAGCAAATCAACTTTGGCTTTTTTGATTTTTTCCTTTGGATCTTCCTTTAAAAAAAGGAGTACATAAAAAGTTACAGCTTACATACAATAAAAAATATGGTACACGCACGTTAAAAGTACAGTACGTGTACATTAAAAAGGTACAGATAAGTACGCTAAAAATACTGTACATGTACGTTAAAATAAGTAATGTACGTTATCTTGGTGTTTGTGTGCGTCAGCTCACACTCGCTGTGTACCGTATATGTTTGTGTAGACATTAACAAACACAAAAATAAAATTAAGAGTTTGTGTGTTAGAAAAATACGTTACGATACTGTTCAGTTTTTTTTCGAACCCTGGTTCGAAGTAGACTACAATCTCGAAAATGTTTCTTTATCTACTGTGGTGTACGGTATCAAACCGTTGGGCTCATCCCACTTAACTTTCTTATATGTTTATCCTATTAATTTGTGAATAAAAAAAATATAACACAAATCAAGACACAGAAGGCCCTTAAGCTAAAATTTAAACAATTTTTAGGTTAATGTAAAAACTCTTCTTTTTATAGTTGTAAGGTATATTTCATATCGCTAGAGGGCGTAAAATATCTTATAACTAATCAACCAATTTTCTTTAAATTTGGCACGCAGGCACTGTAGCATCTGAAAGAAATAGGGCAAGAAGCTTTAAAGCTCCCCCTCACTATATATTTTTTAATTTTTTTTATTTACAATATTTATATTTACATTGCAGTAAACTAAACATATTTATAATTATAAAATATTTAGATTAGAATAGAAGTGTTTCTAGGTTACCCAACAAGTAAAATTTAAGTTCCCTTTTAAAGGATGATAACACCAGGCGCGGATCCAGCTCGAGCCTTAGGGGGGGGAAAATTTTTTTTGATACAAAAAATTAAAAAATTTGTTTTTAAAAGTTTATTAAAATTAATATGTGTATATTTATTAAAAAAAACTCAACAATAAGGTTAAATGAAATATAACAGTAGTTCAATATAAATTAATTTTTTTAAATAAGCAATTTATGAATTCCTTGTGAGGCAAATTTAGATAGTACAGTCTTTCTTCTGTCATTGTTGATCTGAGCCATGTTTTATTAGACGACGGGTAGGAAATGACCTCTCTCTCGTAGCATTACTGACGAGTAGGGCAAGTCTTTTATGGAATATGCCATTTTTGCCATTTCTTCAATTATTTTTTTAAAAAGCAATTTTTGGGCCAGCTTGCCAAAGAATATCTTTTTGCAACCTAGAAAAAAATTTTAAATAAGCTTAGCGAATATGAGGCAGAATCTATTCGAAATGCTAACTGAATAATGCAAAAATCGGACGTAAAAAGTACTTTCAATGCATCTCCTCAAGCCTCTTGTAGTTACAAACGAAAGGGATTTCTACAAATGAAAGCTTTGGATTAATTGATAGTGGCAAGGAAAATAATACAAGATGTCAGTAAAAAAGATTTTGTTGAAAAGTTTAAAAAACGTTTTAGATCGTAATACATGTGGTTAATTATTCAATACTCCTGAAAATCTATATGCCTTGGCATTTCAATTTTAAAAAAGTGTTTTAATCGATTTTCTCACAATTTTGTTTTAATGAAAGTGAGACGGATGAATTTATTGACAATCTTTCTCAATCTGAACTTTTAGTGTTCAAATATGCTCCAGTTACATCTTGCGATGTTGAAAGAGTGTTTTTATTTATAGAACTGTTTTATGTGATAACAGGAAATTATCAGGGGTGTTCTAGAAATCGAAGACTCAAAACACAAGAATTTTAAAAGTCGTTCTTTAATTACATTTCCCTGATAAAAAAATTTTGTGACAAATATAAAAATATTTCTTTATTAAACAGAATTTTATAACAAAAATTAGATCAAAAATGTATTAAAAACAACTTCCAAATTCATGCGTTTTGCCCCCACAATTTTTTTTGACAATTTGAAGAAACATACTATTGTACTTACAAAAAAAACTTAATAAAAAAAAAGATTCTTAAATAACATGTTTATTTTTGCCATTTTGTGCCATTTTTTATACTTTTTCGTGCATTTTGCCAGCCATTTTTCGTGCCATTTTAAACTTGCCCTGCTGACGAGCATTGAAACGAAAATTTTTTAATATTTTTCTTAGATTTCGGTAGATATCTTCATCACAGTTTATTAAAGCATCTACAATGTTATCTGATAGATTTTTAGATATTTTCCATGTTTGTTGCAAATGCAGCAGTTCAGATTCAAGTTTAGATGTTAGTAGTATTATTCAATTAATCAATTTTAGGAATTCCGAATGAAATAACAACTCCAATAATATACAAAATGAAACGTATATATATATATTTATTCTGCTTCGTTAAAAATATTTTCTTCAACTGACTTAATTACAAAAGGTAATTTATAAATTAATTACAAATCAAACTAGATTAAAATATATACAAAGTATAACAAAGTAAAGAATATAAATTCAATATAACACCCTCTCTCAATTATACAATTTTAAAAAATTTCTAATTGAAATAAAACTCTTTTTATCCAAGGCTTTGGTAAAGATGTCAGCAACTTGGTTCTTTGTTGATACTTGTTCTATTTTTAAGTTTCCTTTAATTACATGATCCCTCAAGAAATGATGCTTTATGTCTATATGCTTGGTTCTCTTTGATTCTTCATTCTTTGACATAGCAATGCATCCAACGTTGTCTTCGTACAGTATGATAGAATAATCCTTCTTTAAAATACCCATGTCTTCCAATATACCTTTAAGCCATATACCTTCTGAAGTTGCAAGACTTAGGGCGACATATTCGGCTTCACTTGAAGATGTGGCTACAGTGGTTTGTTTTTTGCTACACCATGCAACAGGGAAACCATAAACATAAAAGATATAACCACTGGTCGATTTTCTATCTTCTACATCAGAAGCCCAATCAGCGTCAACATATCCATACAAAATATTTTTTGAATTACTTTTCTCAAATTCCAGTTTCAAATTCTGTGTTGCCTTTAGGTATCTTAAAATTCTTTTTAATGCGGTAAAGTGAACTTCGCTAAAATTTTCTTGATATCTTCCCATGTATCCAACAGCAAAACAAATATCTGGACGCACGCATAACATTAAATACATGAGGCTTCCCAACAATTCTCTATAGGGTAGATCAGAACAATTATGCGAACTACGTGGAAGTTGTAATCCTTTTTCCATTGGGGTTTCTATTGTGTTACAGTTGAGCATTCCAAATTTGTTTAGTATTTTTTCAATAGATGCTGATTGACTTAATAACATTTTCCCATTTTTCTGGTCGTATTCTATTCTAATCCCAAGATAGTAAGTTAACAATCCACAATCGGACATCTCAAACGTCGATACTAACTTTTGTTTTAAAAATGTAATTTCCTTTTCGTTATCTCCAGCAATTAAAATATCATCTACGTATAACAATAAAAATATCACACCTTTGTGGCTATTTCGAATGTAGAGGCAGTAGTCATGCTGAGATCTTTTGAAGCCTAAGTTTATCAAAATTGAATTAAATTTCTTATTCCAGCATCTCGGACTCTGCTTTAAACCATATAACGACTTCAGGAGTTTTATGACCATCCCAGGTTTCGTTTTTAAGCCTTCAGGAATCTCTAAATATATATCTTCTTCTAATTCGCCATGAAGAAAAGCTGACTTGACATCCATCTGGTAAAAGTTAAAACCTTTTTCCACACCAACTGCCAAAACTGTTCTCAGTGTTGTTAATTTTGCTACTGGTGAATACGTTTCTTGATAATCAGTTCCAAATTTTTGAAGGAACCCTTTTGCAACAATTCTTGCTCTATATCGAACAGGATTTCCATGCTCATCCGTTTTAACTGCAAACACCCATTTTGTTTTTATTAATTTCTTCTCCGGGGGCCTTGGTACAATTGACCACACATTATTTTTGTTCATCGATTCTAATTCTTGATTTATAGCTGATATCCATTTTACCCGCTCAGGATTTTTATTTACTTCAGAATACGTATTTGGCACAGGAATAGTACTAATAGCTTCAAATAAAGTTTGATGGAAATCACTAAAATTTGAATTCTTTTGTTTAATACGTTCACTTCTTCTGAGGCCTTGTTTGACAACTTCTTCTCTTGCTTCATCATTTTGTATTGTAATAGGCACTTCACTTGTGGCATTATTTTCATCTACTACCAATGACTCTACATTTGCCTCAATAACTGGAGTAAAATTACCAACGTCTTCTACGAGAGAAACGGCATTATTTTCTTCTTCCCCCTCTTGATCGTTTCTTTGTATGGTTAAAACTGGCTTTTCTTGCTTATCAACTTTTTTAAATGGATATTCAAACTCATTAAATTTGCAGTCCCTTGCTAAAATCACTTTGCGTGTATTTTTGTCCCATAATCTATACCCATTATGACTATACCCAACCATTACATATGGTTTACTTTTGGCTTCAAGTTTTTTTCGTCTATGTTGTGGTTCCCATGCGTATGCAAGACATCCAAATATCCTTAATTTTCTAAGATCCGGTTTAACAGGGCACCACAATTCTGCTGGTGTATTATTACTTGCTAGAGATCTTGTTGGACTACGGTTTATGATATATGTAGCTGCATAAACAGCTTCTCCCCATAAATACTTTGGTACATCAGCCTCAATCATTACAGCACGCACTTTTTCAATAAGCGTTCTATTGAACCTTTCAGATACACCATTTTGTTGAGGTGTATATGGTATCGTTTCCATTTTTTGTATTCCCTTACTTTTACAAAAATTGACCATAGCATTTGAACTATATTCACCACCGTTATCAGTTGTTAAGATTGATATTTTAGCTCCAAACTTTGCTGAAACTTGAGCTTCATACTCCTTAAATTTTTCAAGTAATTGAGATTTTGTTTTTAACAAATATACACACGCGAAATGAGTGTAGTCATCTATAAAAGATACAATATAATTAGAACCATCATATGCCATTGGAGAAAATGGTCCGCAAACATCCGAATGAATATGTTCAATAACCCTATTCGCTCTAGTTCTGGTACCATAAAAAGGATTTCTAGGTTGTTTGCTCTGGATGCAAACTTCACAAAACTCTTTAAGATCAACAGGAGGTATCCCAATAACCATATCGTTTTTAACTAATTTATTCAGAGACTGATTTCCAATATGGCCTAACCGCTTATGCCATAGTTCTCCACATTCAGATTTTGTCAAATTACACATGGACCGTTGTATTCTAACTTTGATTTCAAATAAGTTACCTACTCGTTTTGCCGTTGCAATTTTTATACGATTTTTTACTAACTCTGCATTATTTTCATTGAAGTTAACTTTTATCTGTGCATTTACTATCTTGTTAACAGACATCAGATTGTCGTGAAAATCTGGACTATAGAGAACGTCTTTCAGTTTTAATTCAAACCCTTTATTACTTAATGCATGCACCTCTCCAATATGTTTTGCGACAACAGTTTCTCCATTAGCAATTTTAATAGTACGCGCCTCACTTAATTCTTTTAAAGAATAAAACATGTACTTATCTTTTACAAAGTGGTCTGAAGCTCCAGAGTCAAGAGTAAATAATACTTCATTCCTTTGATGTTCATTCTCTATGTTACTTTTACTATTAGCCACAAAACTTACACCTTCTTTTTTAGCTACGAACCCGGTTTGCTTTCTACACTCCTTCTTCATATGACCATAACGACCGCAATGATGGCACTTTCCATTGAATCTTGCTTTTTTTTTCTTAGACGCAAAAGCTGTCAAATTTCCTTCATGTTCTTGAACCATTCTATGTTTTTTCTTTGCTTCTTCAGCCAGGAGTCGAATTTTAACGCTATCCAGATTTATTTCTTCGCTCGGTAAGCTCTCTATTGCTGTCACAACAGCATCATAAGACTCAGGGAGCGTTAAGAAAAATTGCGAAACTAAATCGGCACTTTCTGGTTTTGCTCCGGCAGCTTTTAAATCACGGATTAAGGACTCGAACTTCAATATGTGGTTGCTCAGATCTTCACCACCTTTTAGTTTTAAACACGCTAGCTCTTTTCTTATTAAAGTCTGCGTTTGATTTGACTTACGTTCAAAACAGCTAGTTAACGCATCCCACATTTCCTTTGCCGTATGTTTTCCATGGATATAACTTAAATAGTCGTCATGAATAAACGATGTGATGAAATCTTGCGCCTTGGCATCCATTTTAAAAAATTCACTTCGCTCTTTTTCTGTATCAGGCGCTGACATAGTCACAGCTTCTAAACATCCTGCAGCAGCCAAATGTTTTTGAACCCGAAATTTCCAATTTATGAAATTTCCACCAGCGAATTGTTGAATTCCCGTTGATTTTTCTGAAGGGAGGCCCATAACCTATTATTTAATTAATCAATTTTAGGAATTCCGAATGAAATAACAACTCCAATAATATACAAAATGAAACGTATATATATATATTTATTCTGCTTCGTTAAAAATATTTTCTTCAACTGACTTAATTACAAAAGGTAATTTATAAATTAATTACAAATCAAACTAGATTAAAATATATACAAAGTATAACAAAGTAAAGAATATAAATTCAATATAACAAGTAGGTGTTTATATATCTCTTTTATCAAACATAATCAGCTCATCAGCTAGTTGTGATTTTAAAAGTTTTGTATCTGTATTTGACTTGATTACACTTTGAGGTAGAAGTTTAGGTATGTTCAATACATTAAGGATATCTATTGGGAAACGTGTTTTGAGATCTTCTAAAATAAATTCAATAAGAGGAATGTAACCTACAACTCGGTAGTAATCTTCAACATTTTGAATGTGATTGGAACCTCGATTTGAACGCAGATAATTTTAACTTTTTCAAAAATATCTTTAAATAGTTCTTCGGCTTTATTTCTTTTCTCTTCAAGGCACATGATTTAAGTTTTGATAAGGCTTGATCCTTATATCGTGCTTTTGTGAAATGATACTATTCCTCAAATGAATTCAAAAGTACTAAGCGAGTTCCTTAATATAAGGCTTTTGTTGAAGTATCTCTACTTTTCCACTCAGGTATTTTTTCCAAAGCTTCAACTATATGATGTACACTTGTTGCAAAGTGTAAAATTGAGTCGTGACGATCCAACCATCTTGTCTCGCATAATGTAGAGAGTTTGGCTCCCAAATACTTTGCTGAAACTGTATTTCGCTTGGGATGAATATATTTAAAAAAATTTGTCGTTTCTTTAACAAATGATTCAACTTGTTGTATTAATGGCATTTTGTTGCTTTTTGTTTGATTTATGGGAATAGCAAGGCGTTTGTTTTGCATTTGTCCAGAATTTTATAACAGCTCCATTTTCTGATGACATCAGAGGACACCCATCTGTTCCATTTCCTACACAATTTTTTAGGTCAAGACTAAACTTTGTCAAAGCTTTTAGAACTATTGATGATAGTGGCTTCGCATCAATTGACATATCACATTATCAATACCCTTTGAAGCCTCTCCAAATGCGTTTACAACAAAGCCAATAAATGCTTTCCTAATAATTTTTTGTTGTATGTTGAAATATCTTTAAGATAAGGAAATCTGGGGTTTCCCCGAAAAATCTGTGTTTTCGTAAAAAATTATCGAATAGAATTTTGATTCATATTACACATATATACATAAATATTGCATATACATACTAATGGCCGGCCGTTTTCTCATTACACGATTAACTTTTTTCCCAACGAAAAACTGCACATTAATGAAATTTGGTTTTCTCAATGTCTCATTTGCTTTTGTTCTATCGCAAAGCTAACCAGCACTCATCTGTCGATTATTTATTTTCCTTTAATTTGCCATACAGATAGGTTCAATCAGCTGACTCCCAACTTTTACATGTATTTTGAGAGGTGTTGCCAACTTAAAACCATGTTTTTTGTCGGTGTATTAAGAAAACCAAAATTGTTAACAGACAGTTTATCGGTCTAATAAATTTATGTTGACATTAAGTAACAGGCAGTTTGACGGTACATTGAGAAAATGGCCATAAGGCTTATTAATAATTCGACCGCACGCATTTTCAAGTCAAACGTTTATTCTTTTTGGATATAAATAGATGCCACCTGCTGGGATTGAATGTAGAATAATAAGTATTTGAATACAGTAAATATTGGAAATATCTAATAAATAACTATTAGAATTAAGTTTTGGATACTTATTGAAAATTTCGTTAGATTCAATAATAAAAACAAAAAAAAACTTTGCTGGGATTTCCTAAAATTTTGTGCATATAAAAATATTATTATTGGGAATTCTTGTATTATCGAGAGAAACCAAACATATTTTTAGAATTTAGGGGGGGGAAATTTCCTTATTTCCCCCCCCCTGAATCCGCGCCTGGATAACACTAATATATTTTTTAATCTTATCGGTAAGTTATTGTATTCAATTGGTCCAGCAAACGTAGTACGTTGTTAAGTTAAATCAATGCGACATCTTGCAATCTGCAAGTTATTTGCTTGCCTCGTATTTCTACCTGTTCTTGTGACATTTACTTTAAATTCAACTGATTTCTGATTTAATCCTCTTAAAGATTTAAATATGTTCAATATCATTTGTTGTTTGTATAGAACTTAACTAATCATCCGGGTTTTTCGAAATTTGGCATGCAAATAGTGTAACATCTGGAAGGAACTATAGCCCATAATTTTAATTGTTCAGGGCGTGAAATAGAGCAAGAGGGATAACAACTCCCCCTCCCTATATCTTCTTAGCCAATGAACAGGTTTCCTTAATTTTGTAATGCAGACACTGAAACATCTGAAAGATCTAAGTTATACGGCAAAACAACGTTTATCAGGTTTAATGATTACTTTAAGTACGAGTCGAACTCAAAAATTCAAGTACGAATAATGCTACAACACACTCAAAACAATCCTAAATTGGATTATTTTCGAAAATAAATCCCGAAATTTCTTGAAATAAGTATCAAATTCTGAAATCGAGTAAAAAAAGTTAAAACTTTTATTGCGTTTAACGCTCCGGCTTACGCATGTTTTGATTTCCTATACACATTGAAAAAAGGTCTGTCCAGAATCATGTGTACCACGAAGGGTTAAAAAGTAAATTTGAACTCTTGCTTCTCATTTAGTTGATATTATTGGTTAAATACGTACATAAGATTTCTAAAGTAAAAACCATATCGCGCATGGTATTGGTATTTTACTATTCTGTGAGGTGTATTAATTCGGGATAAAATTAGCTTAATATTACTTGAATCAAGCGCATTTTGAGATCTCATATTCGGATTATTTCAAGTTCAAAATCGGGATTGAATATGGTGAATTTAAGTATTTTGCGGCTGAAAATCCGTACTTGAATCAATCTTTCTGTACTTGATTCAAGAAAATCCGTACTCACAGCTTTCGATTGATTTGAGTGCGGATGTATTGATTTTTCTTTTGAGTGTAGTAAATAAACAAAATTTTTTGATACTCAGAATTTTATTCTTGTTACGGTCTTTCCAATGCGGTAAATTGTTTTGCTAAAGCATTTATTTGTAAAAATATTACGTTAAATTATATGAAACATTTTTTTTATCTCATTTTATTAATAAAACTGCAATATGTATGAATTTTCTGCATATTTAAACTTTGAATTATTTAGTCTAAAAAAACTGATTCATTAAATGGCAAAATTTTTCGCAGGATTTAAGCAGTGCAAAATTTCAATTATATGATATTTTCTGTTATAAATAAAAACAATTTTACGTGGTCAATTTTTGTAAAAGAAAAAAACTTTTATTTTTTTACAAAAAAGCCAAAGAAACGACAAAAAACAACCAACAAAATTTATCTCTGTAAAATCCTTTTAAGCTTCATAAAAATGTGTTTTAATCTATCATTGAAATACAGCAACAACAGCGATAATAACAACAACAACAAGAAGAAAAAAGGCTAAATGATGCACTTTTATAGAGTAGAGTATTAGTGTCATGAACTTTTCATAAAAAATACACTTGAATCCGCTTATATTTACACAGCCACCCAAAAACATTTACTCACACACACACACACCTATAAATGTACTTTAAAGAAACAGATACCCGAAACCAAAAAAAAGAGAAAGGAAAAAATCGGTGAATTGAGCTTTTGAATATTGAACAGTTTTTTGCTGTTTTTGTGAGCCAAAGGAACGACGACATACTTTTTCAAGAGATTTTCCAGAAACTAAAAACGAAAACAGAAAAAGGCAAAAGAAAAACCTTTATATTTCATGCTTAAATTGAAATTGGTTTGAAATATAAGTAACTCGCATAAGATGAGTTTATTTGGTTATTTAATTTTTAAATATATTTTTCATTTTCAAGCAAAACTAGGCAAAATTCAAAAACAAAAACTTAGTAAAAGAACTTAAAATTAAACATCTGTTACCTTTAACGTTTCAAGTTGTTCTTTAACTATTTAGCAAACCCTCACCATTCTCAAACATGAAGGAATGTTTTTAAAATGAAGTCAAACATGAAAACTAGAACACAAACTTTTTAAATGACTAAATGATGAAATGTAAATTCTTTTTAAAAACATGCACGTTTTCTAATATACCAAATATGGTAATTGTATTTTTATTTTATGTGTTATCTGTTTTTAGGTAAATGCCTAGAAAACAAATTGTTCTTTCTGAAATATTTATCCCTTATTACAATTCTTATGGCTTATTTTGGTCTAGTGGCTAGAAAATGTTTAAAACCTTTAACTTTTTAGAAAGTTTTTAATAAATAAATAAACTTGTTAATACCATCCCGTTTTTACAAAGGGGGTCGTCAAACATTTACTTGCCAAACGACACCTAACGACAGTATTGCGATGACCTCTTTTAGATATTGGACTCTGAAAGGAAGACAGAAAGGGCGCCACACTATATGCGCGACACACTTCTAGTTTTTCCTTCCTTTATTATTTTAATCAAGTGATTCTTTTAATAACCTCTAAAACATATCTTAGTAATTTTAAAAATAATTTTATTACAAAAAAAAATCAAGTTTTCGTTATTTGAGGTACATAAAGTATAAATTTTAGTTAAGCTGATGCATGTGATTTGTTAGCGCAACATTTCTCCACACACGACGACCAAATCACAATTACGTTAAACGTCAAAAAGACAACATGAATTTTGTATCGGATGATGCAAATGCACTTTTAATAATTTATTTGTGTTCTCAACAAAAAGAGGAAATTTGAAGAGGAATACAAAAAATTTGTGTATGTTAAACAACTCCGCAAAAGATACAATTTAAAAATGTTCGCGCAAAAGCCCACTCAAATATTGAACAAATCACAAGAAATTCATAATTTCCATTTACTTGTGATTTGTGCGCGAGTTAATTCCTTACTTCAGTAATGAGTACAAAAGTATGTTTTTTGTTACACCGAAAAGTGTACTTTATTAAAATATTTTCTTAAGAATGATAACAAAAAATTTTTTTTAAAATTCTACTTTGAAATCGCATTAGTGGCCAGATTACGCAGTTACAGTCTTGCAATTTTTGTTTTTTAACCTTGTCTTCCTTCTTCTCTTTTATATTTTACATATAAACACACCTACAGTCAACTTCAAGTTGAAAAGTGTGAGTATTACAAAATAACAGAATTGCCGAATACATGAAACTGAGTACCCGTTTCAAATCTTCTTAAATATCTCTCACCAATAAATTCAAGAATTGCTGCAACAAAAATTGCAAGTCTGGACGACGACTTATACTGCCAAACGGAAAGTTAAAAAAGTCGGATTTACAGAAATGTTTTGAAATTATTTTTTTATTTTAATATTCCAAGCTGAATATTATTCAAATAAAAAAAATCAATTTGTAGAACTATTATACAAAAAGTATTTATAACAATTATAATAAAAACATTTAAATACAAACATTTCTATTGATTATTCTTTATATACCCTGATGGAAACATGGATGCAAGTGTCTCCAAGTCACCAGTTTCGTCGACAATGTCAGTGGCATCTTCAACGAATTGTGTACACTACAACAAGGTTTAAAAAACTGTTAAATTGTAAAGAATAATACAATAAAATAATTTACTTGCTTTAAATTGTATGTAGATACCTTTGCTCGTATGTCAAAACCAGACAAATTTTGTAATACTTTTTCTATAAAATTTACTTTACTCGTTTCATAAACCTCATCAAATAAACACATACATACATAATTTTTGTTAATAAACTTTTATTGTTATTTATAATATTTTTCTTCAACTGCTGCCTATTTTAATTTAAACTACCAGCTGTCATTAAGACGAAAAATTTTTTATCAATAACACCTGAGAATTAATTATAATTCTTATAAAAGTTAACGCAATAATAAAAAAATATTGTTATGAGTTCCTATTCTTACCAAAAGTGTAGGCTAGATTTATTTAAATGTACTAGTGATTATCTGCTTCAAATATCTACATATGTATGTTCCCAAAAGATCTACGTAGGTAATAGTACCAACGCCAGTAGTAGATTTCCATTGACACGCACATGTTAAATGTCTACAGTTATTAACATTGTCTGGGGTATAATAAGTCACTAGTACTGGTGACTGTGTCAACAGTGAATCAATAAAAATTCACTAGTGACGTTTCCTACCATCTTATGCAAAAAAAGTTAAAGTTCATATTAGTTAACCAACACATTAGCCCATTCACTTTTGCTGGTTTTAATGTGTTGGTTGCCTAATATGAACATTAACTTTTTTTTGTTCCAAATACCTTTAAATAAACAGTTTTAGTATAAAATTTAAAAGAACAAAGAATTAAAAAAGAATTAAATGTATTAGAAATTAAATTTTAAAGATTCCGAAACCGACATTATCGATTTCAAATCGTTTTGTTTTCGAAATCGTATTCTAGCACATACCTGATAATAAATTTGAGAAAAAAATTGATTGAAAAAAGTGTATTTGGCTTGTTAGAAAAGGAATAAAATTTGAAAAATTTTATTGCAAATTACACTTTTCTTTAACATACATTAATTTTTATTTCATTTGAATTTTTTGTTTCAATTTTAATTTTAAACACATACGGAATAAAGAAAACGTTGGCCAATGCACGCTTTATTAAAAATTGCTGCCAAGTTGTGTTACTGTCTAACGTTGTGAAACGATAAAAGTTTATCATAAAACAAAAATTTGAGAAAAATAACAACTATCGAAAACAATCGATAGTATTGAAAATTAACGTTAAGACATGCCACGCAACGAACATAAAAGTTCCAGTATCAAATAAACAATGATTTATAGAATGCAGACGAGAATCACCAAGAACTGGAAATTTAATTTAAAATTGGCCAATTTTTAAAAAATGTATAGAAAATTGAGCCATATTTTTGCTAGCATTGTAGCTACTATTTCAGTTTCTTAACAATAGTTGTAGTCAGCGTTTAAAAAGCTGCAGTTGAGATAGTAAAAGTCATAAAATTGTGCTGCATCTTCGACATCTTCATTTGTCATTGGACAAAAACAAACTGTTGCCTTTACTTCTAATTCATTAAATGAACACAGTCGCAGTAAAGGCAAAAGCAAAAAACGAAAAGTTGTACACAACAAAGAACATCGGCAGTCGACATGTTTGAAAGTGTTTGGTTTGACAGACTGAAACTTTTAAAAAAATCCCGTAGTTACCGAAGATGGGACGTTTTGTTTTTTTCCGAATTTTTTTTTTTAAATAATACATGTGTACATAAATACATATATATATGTATTTGTTTTTATGCTTAACAATCTTTTTAAATTTTTTGAAATTAAATAAAACGTATGTATTTAAGTACACATGTATTAAAAAAAAATGCGGAAAAAACACAACGTCCCATCTTCGTTAACTTCGGTATTTATTAAATGTTTCAGTCTGTCAATCGAAACACTTCCGAACATGTCGAGTGCCGATGTTCTTTGTTGTTTTCAACTTTTCGTTTTTTGCTTTTGCCTTCACTACGACTGTTTTCATTTAATGAATCAGAAGTAAAGGCAACGGTTTATTTTCGTCCAATGAAAAATCAGAAAGTGGAAGAAAAAGCAAATTTTTGATTTTGACTGCAGCTTATTAAACCCTGGTTGTAGTCGTCGCAGAAAAACAAAATTTTTAGAGATGAAGAGAATTTTTAAAATTTTGTTTACTACTCTTATTTAAACAATTAAGATGCCAAAGTTGAAGAAATGGTCTAAAAATTAAAGCAAAGAAATAACAGAAACAGTAGTAGAGACGGAAAAATATGCAGAAACAAAGTAGCAAAAGAAGTAGCACTAACTTGGTGACCACACGATCGAGTTTTGCCTTTCAATTCCTTTCAATTTGCAATACACTCTCACTTTTTTACTAACACTTTTTAAATTAACCACGAGATTGCTTTCAATTTCACCTCTCCATTTGTTTGGCAATTTTACTTTCAATTTAACAGCTAATTACATGTTTGTCTTTATAAATTGTTTTATTGGTGACAACTTGAAGTAAATTGAGTGCCGCCGCCTACGTCACAGCTTTAAATTTATGTAAATTTTGACAAGCAGTATTTGTAAAAGACTATCAGGAACAACTTGATCGTGTGGCCGCAGGGTAAAGTACAAAGTAAATATTTTTCCATTATTTTATGAACGGCTGAAATATTTTTTTTTTTAACATTTTAAACCAGAGTTCAGAGAAATTCATATGTGATCGCTCGTATTTAACCATTCATGAATTTTTTTCATAAATGAAAAATGTAACTTTTTTTCACAGTCAAAAATAACGAGCAATTTTTAATATTTTAGCTAAAAATGCGATAACAGATATAATTTTGAGGAAAAAGTATTATTTTCTAAGTTCTGTGTGTTACGTTATATTAATTTGTAATTTTCAGAAACAAAAATAAAATAAAACCATACAACAATATTTTTTTTTATGCTAAATCATTACTGATCGCGATTTTGTTTTTGAGTTCTTTATTGCAACTTAAAAAACTTCTTTTAAATTGTTGACTGTTGAAAAAGGAACTACCAATAAAGAAGTGGAAGTAACAAATTCTTTGATTTTTAGACCACTCTCTTTTTTAATAGTTTCGGTTTTATTATTGTTGTTTTTTGAACAAAGCTTTGAATAAATAAACTGTTAGACTATTCTTTTAATATGGATGTAATTAAAATTTTTTCCTTGGCATTAGTAAGAGATTTGATTCAGTACACTGTCTTATTTATAAAGATTTTAGATTTTAAATCTTAAATTTTGTATTCCCGAAAATAACTTTGTAAAAATATACATACTTGCATTTGCCCGTGCTAAAAACTGAATTGGCAAATTGTTTTTTTTTGTTGTTTTGTAACGAAGACAGTAGAATGAAGCAACCCCTTTTTAACTACCAATTGCAGGGGAATGGAAGAAAAGATAAACTCATTGGCCCATATTCATAGTCAAAAATAAAGTCGACTTTAAATAAAAACCGGGTTTAAATGCATGTGAACACCATTGTTTTAAAATATACTTTAAAAAAAGTCGACTTTATTATTGACTATGAATATGGGCCATTGTTTATTTTAGTGTTTTATTTACATAATATTTTTGGCTTTTCTAAAATCTTTGGAAATGATTTCCTGATGAGCTGGCCTAAGCAACCAGTGAAATGCGCATAGAAGCTAGCTTTCCCTCAACAATTAATTTAGTGTATTTATCCAAATATAATAAACTGGGAATTTAGCACGTCATACGGAAATCGTATTAATAATAAATTTTGTATTCCCGAAAATAACTTTGATAATATGAATTTTTTCAGTTAAAACTTTAGCTTAAAAGGTAATGGCGTTAGGCATTACTTTTGTAAATTTCCCTACATTGGATTTTAGATTGTCTAAATAAACTGAAAACATTTTAAGTAAATATTATTGTTTTAAGTATTTACTGCTCAAAGTTATTTTAATTTTTTTCAAAGTCTAAAAAACATAATGCTTAATAAAAAGCAAATATATGTTATGTGTAACAACTGTTACATGTTTAATTTTTTATTTTTTTTTTTTTGACTTTATGATGCTCTCAATTTTTTTTTTATCATATCTAACTAAGTTCTATTTTATTTTCCACTAGCACCAATATTCAAACATTTAACATGCCACAAAATGGTGCAACATCATGCCTATAAACTTCGCGTAAAGTTTTGCATAGAAATATATTTTATTGCTTTTTTCCACACACACAAAACATGAAACAGCAGTATAAAAAATACTGGAAAAAAACTGTTGGGAAAAACACTTGAAGCCTAGTGTATGAAAAAAGAAAGAAAAAAAAAAAAAAGTGGAAATGAAATGTGGAATTAAAAGCACCTTTACAACTTTTCAACTTCCCTCCATATTTCTTCGTCACAAAATCTGAAATCTACTACACACACCAACAAACAAACATATATTGATGTAAGAATGTTTGTTGGTCTATATTTTATGAATATGATTGATGATAAAAACGTAATATTACGTCCAGGACTAGAATTCTTTTATATATTGCTGCAGTAGCATGGAGCAGTTCTTGTCTTAATATCAAGATAACGTGTTTGTGTAAATAAGTATTTTGAAAAATATCCTAGAAAAATATTGAAAACGCTAAAGAAGCTAAAAAAAACTTTAACGTTATTTTTCTTCTTATAGATTTTACACAGTTATCGTTTGTCTAAAATGGCAGACGGCTCTTAGAAACACCTGCAGCATTAAATTTAAAAAAAAACAACGATTTTGGAGAGGTAGTAAATGAACCACTTTACATCATCAATTTTTTGTACAGGGTGGCGCAGAATGAGCTATATGGTCTGAATTCTTTATAACTTTTTTAATTATTATTCTTTCTTTGTTTTTTTTTTATAGCATTTTGTGAAGGAGACTTGGGGAATTAATTATGAATCGTAACACTATCGAACAACGTACAAAAATAATTGAATTTTATTTTTCAAACCAACAGTCTATTGTGTTGACACAGCGTGCATATCGTCGTCATTTTAATGTGCGTAAAATATTTGATTGGAAATTTTCGTCAACATGGTTATGTAAGAACCCTTTCTGGTGCCGGAAGAACACCTACCGTGCAGAGTAGTCAAGGAGGCGTTCGACCCAACTTGGACTTTCACTAATATGCTAAATAGAGCACGTATGTGCGAAGCAAGAAAATGGACATCACTTACAGGATATCTTTTTTCAAAGCTAATTGCAAAAAATTCACTAATAATATACTGTATTTAAAAAAAAATTAAATTATAACAATCGCATGAATAAAAACGTTATAAGCCATTTAAGCCACATTATGCGCCACCCTGTATGTGTTTCTCTAATGTGAACTTAAATTACAGAGGCTTAAAGGAAGTTGTTCTTTTAATGTTAAACAAGTGATGTACTTAAATTAATTAACAAAGTCCTTTCGGGCACATAAAAAGGACGATATAAACATGGGCCATGAGTGAATTCTTTTACACATGAGTTGTAGCTTCTGGTTTAGGGCAGTCTACGAGATCTGTGACCTTGTCCCGTGGGAAGTCTGGTAGCTAATTCTGCTTGTGAAGGGAGAACTAAGGCTTATTCGCGGCCTATTTAAGGGAACTGGGGAATTATATACCATTAGCTTATAATGGGTAATGTTAGTACCAAGATAAAGATTTAGTGAGGTTGATTGGGAAACGTTAGATCATCTGCTCTACTGTTGTGAAATCTTGGTGACTTCCAGCAGAAATTATTCGAGGGGCAAATGATAAGGCAAACTGAAATTAATGATCAAAGTAATAGGCTTTATACGTAGCGTGAACCTGACATGGTGAGAAAAACAGGCTGTACAAAAGATCTTCTGGGTCGTGGTTTTTTTTAAAGTCAATTAAATTTTATTAAATTTTAAAATAAACAAAAACGTTTTGGACTAAAATTATATTGAACTAAAGAACCAGAAAAGTGTTTTTGGACTTAGCAAGGCCGGATGGTACTCCTCGAATAAAAATTTCATTTCAAAAAATTACACTAGAGCACTTATCTCCGAAAATTCCGTACGTGTGAAGTTACAACAACAAAATTAATACAAACATGCAGTTAGTTTTTAGACGGCTTTTTCTATCTTCTTCCGTTCTAGTCAATATAGACGTTATAGTGCTTGGTGAAAGTATAGACCAATTTTTGAAGCGAATTGAATTTGTCGCAAAAAATAAATTTTTACTAGATATATTCTTTTAGCGTGCTTTCAACAGGCGGTAGAGCTTAACGTTGATTTATAATGTAGCAGTAAAAAATTCAACTTTGCATCAAAAACTTTAAATCAACCAAAAAAGTCTCAACGTTGCCTTGCCACACTTTAAAAAAAAAATCTTTTTACACCTCTGCTTAAACAGTGTGCTTTCTTGCGTTGCTGTTCTACACGAAAACTGTTTCAAAAGTTCAAATAATATGATGTTTTTTTGTTCTCGATCAATATGTGTACTGGTTTCAAAAAACTCTTGCACTTCTTATTTTTGTTGGCAGTTTTTTCCAGTTTCTGCTTATAGTCGTACTTGAGTAAAAAATGTAAAATTTTATTGAATGTTTTTGTTGTTGATGCTTTTCGAAAAAAAAATATAAAATAAAAGCTAAATGTGAATTAAAATAACAATAAGAAAAACAAAAAAATGAAAAGTTAGTCGATTGTTATTTTTTAATCAGAGTATAAAAACTCCAACAACAACAATAATATTATTTTATATTTTACAAAAGAGCATGAGAAGAGGAAGCGTTAGTTCGAATGGGCGGCAAAAGGTTGTTTACTTGAATTAAAATACTGCAGGTGTAATTAAAGTTTAAGGTCAAGTGTTTGGCTTCTCTGTTCTTTTTTTGTTTGCATTGTTGTTGCTTCCCACTTTTTGTTTTCTGACTCTATTTTTATGTATAAAACAATTTAATGGAACTTGAAAATTTTGATTTTTTTTATTATAAATTTATTTATGAGAGAAAAAAAATCAGGAATTCAATTAAAGTTACATAAATAATTTGAAAGAGCTGGAA
This sequence comes from Pollenia labialis, assembly GCA_949318255.1. Taxonomy (NCBI): domain Eukaryota; kingdom Metazoa; phylum Arthropoda; class Insecta; order Diptera; family Polleniidae; genus Pollenia; species Pollenia labialis. Next base: position 118,408,743 of record OX439142.1, read on the forward strand.
TGGATTTTAGTTGCAGCAAAAAATATTTTTAACAATATTAAAAGCTGTGTGAGGATGTAAAGGAAACTCATTACGTTTTGAAGAGGTGTAATGAATAATTAAAAACTTTTTTTTTAAAAGTTTTTTTTCGTTTTATTAATGCGTGTAGTTCATAACCACATTGTTAAAATACTTAAAAGTTTATTGAACTTCTGCAGTTTTAAAAATAAAATTATGCTTTATAAAAAATAAAAAAAAAAAATATAATAAATGGCGCGGTAAAACTGTAAGCCATTTTGTACTTCTAAAAGTTATTAAATTTTCAATTTTAAAATGGTAATTGAAAAAAAACAAAATCATTTCTTTCTACATCTAACAAATTTTATAGAAATCGCCTTAACAGTGGTTGGATAAAAAACGGTGGGATTTGAAATATCTTAGTTTTTTTAAAGTCTATTTCCGTATTATGGATATAAATTCTGCTTTTATAGAAATTGGTTTTGATGGTTTAAATATTTAAAAAGATAAAGAACATTTTGTACTTTGAATTGAACTCGAGGTACTCTTAATTCTGGGGAAAATAATATGCTAATCATTGGCCCAAACGTGATAGAATGCAGTACAAATTCGAAGTCATGTATTGGATGAGAGTAACATAGTATTTTACGTGAATGTCATTTTATATGAAAACCATCAATATACTTTAAAGCAGTGTTCGAAAATAAGCAGAACATTAATAAGCACACCCAAGAACGATATCTATATTTTTAGTGATTGTGTAGACGAACACAACCCTTAATACCGTTCGTAACTATTTTGAGGAATGAACCGAACATTATATAGTGTTCTGTTCTTCGTTAAAAAAACAGAACAATTGTAGTGATACTGTAGACAAACATTATATTTTAATGTTCAACCTATAATGTTTCTTTTTTTACATTGATAAAGAAATGAACAAGCAACGACCGCAGCACGAACAGCTTGTGTGTGTTTTGTGTATATATTTTGTTTGTGTCAAATTATTTTGCTGGCTTTTTGTTTTTTTCGAATGCTAATTTTGTTTTTGTAAAAAATGTTTGATTTTTTTTACCAGCCAAAAGGGACGAACATTAATGAGCCGAACGGAACACAATAAAGTTTGTGGTTTAAAAAAAAACCGAAAGGAATCAAATGTTCTTACCTTTTGTTGAGTTTGATAAAAACAGTATTATTTTTGTGTTCGAAAGATGACAAACAGGGAAACGTTATTTTTTTTAGTGATTTTTTACACGAACACTATTAGCGTTTGTGTTGTCCACAAATCTACGAACCGAGCACTAGGGAGCGATATTTAGTGTTTATTTTCGAACACGGCTTTAAACACTAGATGGATGCAATGTTTTAATGTACACGTTTTTCTAAAGCTTTCACTTACGACTTGATCGAAACTAAAGCTATTTAACCTCTACTGAGAAACCAGTAGCTATTTAAAAGTAACAGTGCAGCAGATTGCACTTTCCTCTAGGTGACAGTACAAATTCTGCTCGTTATCCAATATTAATTATATCTTTTTCCGTGCAAATTGGGTTAAAGCCATAACAGCAACATATTCCATGAAGAACCTACTTTTCTTCTTGCTAATTAACTAGCTATTAAGACTCGCTACCAAAACCACCTGCAGGGTAGTTCTCTAACTTTTTAACGACAAAAATTTGTCGTTAAGTAGAAAATTTCAATTACTCGTCGACAGAAGTCGCAAGTTGACTCTTTTTTGCGGTTTGCGAATATTTTTGATACTTTTCAAACTCATCTAAATTTGCGGCTTTTTTCAAATTGTGGATACCTTTTCCCCTTTTTTAACAAAAATTCTTCAAAGGGAAGAGCAGTGCTCTAGTCTGGCATCGTCGCCATATTTGTGTGTATATATCTAAATTTTTTTATCTAAAAATAATATAAATGCAAAATGGCAAAATAAAATATTTAAATAAGAGCTTCACGGAGAACGTAGGGCGTTAACGAATTCTCTCCATCTATTTCTGTCTTTGGCAACTAGTTTTATCTCGTTCCGTGCATGACGAGCAGCTTCAGGAATTAGGCGATCGACCAGGCGACGTTGCCCTGGAGGATTCAAATCTATGGCAGCTCTAGCAATAGAAATTTATGTTTGTCTTAGAATAATATGGCCGACCCAAGTCCTTTTACGTTTTCGTATATCATTTTCAAAAGGGCAACAATCTGCCTGATCCCATATGGTTTCATTGGATATCCAGTTAGTTCGCCAAACCTTCTGCAACTTAAGGAACGCAACACGTATCTTGGTAACGCAGTCATCAATATTGGCTGCAGACCCAGCGTCTTTCGAAATTTTGCATCCGAGATAATTGAAAGATTCTACATCTTTAAATATCGTATTATCAGCAACGAGTGGTATTGTTATATTAGTTCAAAAACGCATCAGCTTTGTCTTCTTGATGTTTATTCTCAATACCCAACTTTTTTTTGGCATTTTCAGAGAGTCTTTTTAGCTTTGCCTGAATATCAACAAAGCGGTGGGCCATAAAGCATATATCATCTGTATATTTTATATCATTCAGGTTTTCCATCATGTTCCATCGAATGCCGGTAGGGGTTGTCATAATATTAAAAATTATACATTTTTTGACACATTGATATGAATTAAATATTTAAATGAAAGTCGGCGGCACCGGACCAGTAATTTTATTTTTTTAGCCGTTATTATATTGTCAATAACGGTTTAAAAAATACAATTACTGGTCCGTTGCTATTTACAGTAACTTAATATTTTCTAAGGCGCTATTTGGTCGACGCAGAGTATAATTGTCTCGGTTTTAATCAACACGAAATTAAAGTAAAAAAAAATTTAATTCAATGTCAACATATGTTTACAATAAAAAAATGCAAACTTAAAAGATGTAAAAGATGCACTAAAAAAATTAAAAACCACCTTCAATTAACATATAAGTTAGAACTTTGTACTGTTAATTAAATTTCGTACTGATTTTCCGCCTGCAACCAAACTGATCATAGGAATTAACATATTTGTATGTTCGAGCTTTTCTTGCTGTTGAGTTTCAATCAATAGGTTTAATTGGAATATGACCATCAGCTAAAGCGGCTATATAAAACGTAAACACAAATCAAGTTTTTTTTTATAATTAAAACAATTAAAAAATGGTTTGAAACTTAAATAAATCATAAGATATTTTGAAGTTTTTTTGCTTGTTTATTTTCATATTTGCAAAGATACACACAAACATTATCATTTTTATTTGCAATTAAGATAAATTAATTGGAACAATTAAAAAAATTGTTTGAAAAAGCATTAATTGATTTAATTGAAAATATTTTGGGGAACATTTTTTCTTTGGGGGAAAATTTTTTTAATAAATTAAACGCGAAAATTGCAAGAATTCAAAAAAATTTGCTAAAATAGCGCAAATTTTAAATTTGCGAAGATTGCCTTAAAGAACAAACAAGTTACTCGAAAATTGCAGAAATTCTGAAAAATTTTCTAAAATAGCGAAAATTCGTGAAAATATTTAATATTTTAATTAAGCCATAAAATTGATTAAAAGTTCCTTAAACTATAAGGAGTGTCAAAAATAAGCGAAAATTCGCAAAAACTTGCTAACAGCGGCATAAAAGCAAAGTCTTATATTTAAAAATAAACCTTTAAGCTGTAAAGAATTAGAAAACTTACAGTAAATAATCGCTCATATTGCAAACTTGGTAAAAAAATCTGATTTTTTTTTATCAGATTTTCGATTAGTAGTCGACGTCTACGCAACATTCTTATTAAATACCAAATTAACGCCCTAGTGATGTAGTCGTCGACTTGATGTGAAAATAGTTTAAAATTAATGTCAACATCTACAACGACTTACATAACTTAAGCAACTACTCTTTTAACTAGTTCGGAAAATGTTAATAAATATTATTGAAAGGAATAAAGTCAATCCGGTGGTACGGTTTTCAATTATTGGACACTGCCTCGGCTTATTATTTTGAAAATATTCAATAAACTTCTTCGAATTATCAAAAATGTCCACTGGTATGTTACAAACCTGAAATGTCCGTTAACACATTGGTATTAACTAAATAACAAAAATCCTAAAAATATGTTTCTTTAAATATTTTTTATTTTCAAATATTTAAAAAACAAAAAGCTGCATTAAATTACACACTCTTCTCTATTGTTTTGCTTGAAAATTCAAAACTAATTTTTATAATCAACACTGCAGTAAAAATTATGCTTCGAGTTTTTTTTTTTTTGATTTTCCAATTAGTTTTTAAGTTGTGCAAAAGTTAGCAAACTAATTTTAAAAAACATAAATTTTCTCTGTAGTAAATTCAACAGTCATAAACATTTACTGTAGCGTATAAATCTTTGAATTTAAATTAGATTTGTTTTCAGATACTCAATCCTTTGATATGCTTTCATTAGCTTAGAATGTGTTTATGAAAAAAAAAAAAAATGAAAACAAGACTAGTGGCCAGATAAAAGTACTACGACGTATCAATTTAAAAATTTGGTCAACAGCCTTTGTTTTGCGGCTTAAAAATGCCGCATATGAAAACCACTAAAAATTGGTAAAAATATGACAAACAAATTGTTCGCTCGTAACACCACTAAAACTATCTATCTATATATATACATCTATTTCCCGAGGTAAAAAATAACATTCTACCAAACAAACCACTTTAGTAGCCAAATAAATGCATCAACTCTGTTTATTTGTATGGGTAAAGATACAGATACATTTATATTTTTGTATAAATTTGTTTTTTATGTATGAGTTTATGTAAATTAAGCCACTCTAACGAGTCGAAGTAAAATAAAATCAAATAAAAACATAAAAAAGAAAAAAAAACATACCGAAACGAGAAAAAAAATCTGTAGAGTTTAATCAACTTAGAATTGGAGATCAGCCAATACTACAATCAACAAATCAAGGCGAAACTAATAAAAAAAAATTACAAAGAAAATTTATATAAATATGTGAATATGAAGGGTGGGGGATGTTTGTTTTTTTCTCTTTTTTCAAGCGATGTTAAAGTGGAAAAGTAGATATAATTTATTACCAAATGTTACCTTTTTAAGTGAATAAAGACATATGAGACTTTTTACTGGGAGAATGAAAAAAAACAATTTATTTTTGAACTCTGTCGATTTAATTGCCATTACTAAATGAGGTTATGCAGCAATTAAGAAAAACTTCATTTTTTTTATTTTTGGTTTTTTTAAATTTACTTTAACTCTAAAAAATTTTGTGGTAAAAATGGATGCTTTAGCTGCTCATTAAAAAAACGAGGGTTGCTAATAAATTCTTTAAGTTTTATTATTTCGTTATTAATTTGCACATTTACTTGGCTTATGACTTAGATATAAAGTAAAAATAAGTTTATGATATATTTATTTTGTCAAATATGTTGATTTTGTTCAATTAGCTTTTTAATTACTCTGTACTCAAAGTATTGGCCTTTACGCTGCAAAACACTTTCACTTCTTGAGTTGAAATAAATGGAAGTCGTGCACGGAAAGATTTCGGACTACACACAGAAAAAAATACCAATGTAAAATTAACATGGAAAAATGTTGATTGAGAATCATGTTAAATTTCTGCAAAAGTATGCCCTTTATTTAAATTTATCATTATTTCATATTAATTTTAAATTAAAAATATTAAAATAATCCTATATCACGCTTATTTAATATTATTCCCTGTTAAAAAAAATATTAAAATTTAAATAAATATGGATTCGATATTGAACCATTAAAAAACCTGTTTTATATTAAAATCAAAAGTTAATCTTGTAAAATTAACATGCATACATAGTTAAGTATGTTAATTTTTTAATTTTCATTCTTAAAATATGTTATACAATGAAGACAATTCCCGTATTCTTTTAATTAAAAATATTTAGTTAAATAGTACATCAAGTTTTCAAAGTATAATGATGACAAAAACCATATCGGGCGATTCTGCTGATGCTTCTGTTGACAAAGGAGAATACAAAATAAGTGAAACATGTGTTACAGTTGTAAGTGTATTGAATTATTCTTAAATAAATGTATATGTTGTCTGTGAAGCTTCTTCACACTGTTATAACACACTCAAACCAATTTGATTCTACATGAAATTCACGTTGTTTCAACTTGAAATAACTTTCATTCAACGTGATTCGGATTTTGATTTCAATATAAATGACATTTTGCTCTAACTTTACTGCAATGTTAAATTAACATGAATTATAGTTATTTTAAAAGAAAAAAATGTTGTTCGCAATTAATTATAAAATCAGGTTGAATTAACATGAAACACGTATGAAGCAAAATCACCACCGAAAAATTTTAAATCAACCTTGTTTTCGACGTTTTTAACTTGATTTTTTTCTGTGTATACAAAGAAGTTTTGGGGAATAATTCGGAAAAACCATTATCTACTTTTATCAATGGGTTGTGCGTAAATGTTAATCACATAACTCTTGGCATGGGATAAAGGTGAAGCTAATACTTCAAACTTGTTTAAAGCTGAAATATTAGCAGGTTCGCTAAAAATTTACTGCTAAAGCCGGTCATTGATTCACTAACGTATTCAGACGTTAGATTTGTCAAAAAATCATGCGTGCTTATAAAGTTTGAGAGTATGACCTAAACATAATATTGCAGAGACAGATTTATTCGACAAGTCTGTACAATTTGCAAATGTTTGTATGAAAATTTTCATAAAATAAAAAAACCTGTGCGGTCAGAGTTGCATTTCCTTGTAAAGTAACTTATTCGTATGATTTTGCATCTTTATTGTCTGAAAATGTGGCATTGACAACAGATTTGCAGAAATTTTTTATGTCAAATAAAATTATTTCGTGTAAATTTGTGTAGGATAGCAAATCCCGCCCTTAACCACGTTTCAATCTGGTACCGGTCGCAGAGAAAACACATATTACTAAATGGTTACCTGCAATACAACAATGTTTTACAAAAAATGCATAAAAAATTATGGTTGAATTAGTCCTTCACAGTAAAGCTATGGATATTTAACCCTTTTTCAAGAGCAAAAGGTTATGGTTGAAAAACAATTTTACTATAATTAGTGGTAAAGATGCTATAAACGGTTGTGACCAATTGATGGAGGACTTTTTTTTATCCATAATATAGTTGCCAGTGAAAATAATTTTGTTATAGTAACCATAATATGTTTAACACATGTTGTTTACAATAGCTTGGTTAGAAGTCATTTCGATACCATAAGAGTGGTGCTTAGGGCTAGGCCAGTGGTGCCAATTTAGCATTTTTCATGCTAGATCAAGCATTTTTAAAGTCATTTGGAGTGAAAAATCTGGTTTAGCATCTAGCATATTTTCGAGCATTATTTTAATATTTCTAGCATTTTTTAGTTCTTGTGGCATTTTTAATATTTTCTATTAATGTTATATACAAATATTAAAAAAGCTTAATAGCTTAGATAAAATATATCTAAAAAATGCAATAATGTAAATGCTCATTAATGTGGATAAAAATAAACTGAAATAAAATTTAAAAAAACGGAAAATTTTCAAAATTAGTAAAACCGGTTCAAAAAGGTTTCACAAAGACTGGCTAAAGCACTTACAGTTTAAAGAATGCGTGAAAGAAACATATGAAAAACCTTTTGAAATCACTAGAAATGCTATACTGTTTCTAAATTTAGTGGCCTGGAGCAACAACCATAAACAAGAAAACACAAAAATGCTACGGGCATAACTATAAAGCATCCTTTTAAAAGAATTTGTTATAACCTTCAGCAGAGGCAGTATTAAGTTAATGTGCTGCATACAGTTCAGTTGCATCGGACAAACCTTTGTAAAAGGCAATTTTACACCTAGTCGCGAAACCTAAAGGACAAAATGCAGCACATTATAAAAAATGTGCTTGCCCTTTACTTTAATGAAGATTTTTCTCTTTTTAACACCGAAATAGAAAGCAGAGAAATCTTATAATTGCCGGAACCCAGTATGAAACTTGAAACTTGATTTTTCGTAATTGACAAGCATTTTCAGTTTTCTGTCTTTATCGACATGTCTTTATTGGGCACGAGTTTTTACATGGACAGCCAGCCGAATAGACGAACAGTTAGATCTTTTCAAAAAGTGATTGCAAGTCGATCGAAATACTTAAATGTGGCTCTAGAGCCAATATTTTCAGGTGCTACAAGCATCAGCACGCATAATATAGTCTTTAATGTTGTGTGTAAATGTTGCTTTTAACTTATTTTTACAATTGTTGCATTTTTATAAAAGATTATTTAAGGAATTATTTAATTGTCCAGAGTTCTCTTCAGAGTCAACTTTTTTTTTAATAAATGCCAAGAATTTGGCAAACATGATTCTGGCAAGCCTTAATAACAGGCACTACAAGTAAAAAATGTGCTCCGTAAGGAGCAGGTCTTATGTATGAATTCATACCTCAAATCGCTTCAAACCGCTGATGAGATGCCTAAATTTGTATGGTGTGTGCCCGGTTTGGAGGACTATTTTCTGCTGACAATAGGCGCTTCTTTTAACATGCAAACAAAGCACTCCCAAAGTGTTTTTTTAAGGGCTAACTATATTCACATATTCATTAATGTTTTTCTTTTACTGGTTTATGCATTTTTAAATCATTTTCGTAAACCATAAAATATTTTAATTTTTTTCGCTTTAAAATCTGCTTCATTGGCAACACTAAAAGAGTAGCTTTTTTGTATATTTCATTCTTTATTATTTACTGCTTTATACGAGCTCTCTTATTGAAGCGCTTGATAATGCACTTTTTCTCTTAAGTACTTCAAAAAATTCAATTTTTTTTACTGGGTAACATTGAACTTGAACTCATCTGTTTGATATTTTCCAATATTATCATGATGTAAAGTTACTACTATGTATTGAAGAGTATATTATGGTATTTTTTGGTAAGCTCCGCTCTATAAATAAATTTATTATTATTATAAAATCTCTTTTATAATAGCTACTTTGTTTGTTGTAAAAATCACCTTTCTAATTCCACCAAGTAGAGGCTTACAACCAGCGAAACCGGATATATGCCCTTAAATAAGTGTCTTATTCGCATTAATAAAGCAGTGATCACTTTAAAACATGCTCTAAAAGTTTAAAAAATATGCATTTAAAAGAAAAAACGGCTCAAATAAAATCAGACTATATGTAAAACAAAAACAAAATTTTATAATTTGTTTTTGTTTTAAATGTAGTTTAAGCGAACGTAATTTTCATTCGATGAACAGGCCGTATGAGATAAAGATTCATACAAATGTTATTTGTAAAGAATATTATCTAGTTACTAAAATCAATATGAGATTTTCATCGCCTTTAAGTGATTTTAGAAAAATGGGTTTTATATGTGCGAATTCCCAGTAAAAACTTCGCTTACATTTTCAAAATGAATAGATATTGCAATCATTATTTAGTAATTTTCTTCTATAACTACTTCATTACCTAATTATTTTTAAGATGTACTAGCTGAACCAGCAAACGTTGTTTTGCCATAGAGGGTTAGGAAGATATTGGAATGTCATTGTACACATAAAGCTGGGATCACACGCTTGCCGCAACTGCACCAATATGACACAATTATTATTGTGCGTTATTGACGCACAATAATGAAATTGCCCCAACCTTAATTTCTGAAATCACACGATTGCCCTGTTTTATACAAATTTTATTGCCGCTTGTTGGTACAAAGCGAAATGGTTACAACATTTGCCGCAGCACAGTCACACGATATCTCTTACATGTATTAAGTGGCGGTTCATACACGTCAAGTTTGACTCGTCAAGTCTTGAGTTTTTAGGAGAGAAGGGAAATGAAATGGCATTCTCTTTACCCTTCTTTCCTAAAAGCTCAAGACTTGACGAGTCAAACTTGACTTGTGTGAACCGGCACTAACTGCGAAAACAGCTGTTGTGGTAACTTTTTTATTTGTCTGAAAGTTCTTCTTGGTTTGTTCATTGAAAAAAATTAAATTTGTATCATATACTTAAACAAATTATTGTTGAATAGTTTTATTTAATTTTTTTATGATATTCCAAAAATTAACAGTCTGTTCAACAATTTCGTATGTTTAGATTCGAATAGAAAAATCTTTAATAAAAATATTCGCACAGACCCGCTAAATATGCTTGTGAACATTCATACTTGAAATAATTAATTAAAAAATTTAAATGCAAAGTAAATAAATACATACATATTTATTTTCATTACCTACTAAAAGAAACACAAACAAGTAAATCTAATAAAAAAAGGCAAATATTGGCGCGTATTGTGTTGTTTGACTGCCGCACAAGAACACAATAAATATTGGTGCATTTTTGTAATTTTTATTGACGCGCGGTTGCATAGGAAACAGTCATACGATTGCCGCACCAGGGTTGCATTTGATTGGTAAAAGTAAGCACAATATTGTCCTCGATTGGTACATATGAAAATTGGTGCATTGCGGCAATCGTGTGATCCCAGCTTAAGACATAACGATACAAGGTTTGGTAAGTGACAAAAAAAAATCATAATATGGAAAATGGAGGGCATTTTGTTGATATTTGTATGGAAAAAAAATAATTTGTTTTTTTCGTACTTTTTGATAAATTTGGTATACAGATAAAGTATGGTCCAATGGCCGGAATATATATATTAAGACACCCACTCCTTTGCATATGGATAGTTGAATGTCGGTTGCTCAATAATATCGAGTATTCAAAGCTTATATGTATGTATGAGCTGGCGAAAAACAATAATTTCTATAAAATATTTTAACAAAAAATAAGTATAGACGTAGAAAACTACATAAAATAACTGAACATTTTTTTTAAAGATAAACCAATCCTTTTCTTTTAATTGTGCTCGTGTGCTTACGTGAACGAAGTCACGGGTTAACGTAAGTTTGTTATAAATTTTCACCAAAATTTCAGTAAAAATTTATGCAAAAAGTATTTTCTAAATTTATAAATTCCAATTATTGTTTAATAGGAAATTATGTTTCCTTTGAACTTAGTAAATATAAATAAATTTTTTTTAAATTTTCTTTTTTACCGTAATTGTTTAAAAATTCCAATATTGATTTATACCAGCGTTAAAATTTTCTCAACAGACCCTCGTGTTTTTAATATTTGACGCTTAAACATGTTTACAAATATACTCATACTACTTAACAAATCTCTAATGGAAAAGTTATCAAGTCAATAGCAGCAGTTTAATTGTAATTCCCTATTAACTACTAACATTTTGTATTTCATTTTAAATTTTTTTCTATTTTGTGTTTTATTTTACTTTCATTTCGTTTACAAATGAGTCAAATATTTAATGATTTACATTATAAACTACGCCAGTTAATTTCCCATTTAAAATGAATTTACGCAAAGCGTGTGTAAAGCGCATTGGCAAGCAATGCGAATAAAAAGTCAACAACAATTTTATGTACACGATGAGACATACTTGTAAATACAGAATATATAAAGAATGGTTTTTAAAAACTATGCCTCTTCTCTAGAGAGGTCTAAAAACTGCAGCAAAGCAGAAAAAAAAATTCAGAAAAAATGTTTTAAAATACAACTTAAATCGCACATTTGTTGCTAATTAGTTTCACGCACAAAAATAGAGAAAAAACTTATACATAGAAAAAATATAACCGTAGACACACATATTTGTACTTGCTTATACACATACATACATATATCTAGAAACGTACACAGAAAGAAAAATGGTTAAACCAAATAAAATTATTGTGTTGATGTGCCTGGTTTATAAAACATCAAATGTAGCGCGCACACTTTCATATTTACTTATGTATGTAACCATACTTACACATTTACAGATAAATACCATTAAATGTGTACATAACCTCATTTAAAACATTAGCTGCTTTGAAAATTAAAAATATTAAAGGGTAAATAACAAGCGGGATTTATAATTTTGTTTTTTTTTTTGCAAAATTTCTCAATTTATTTATATACAGACATTTGCATATGTGGTTGGCTTATCCCAGTGGTTATCATTTGCATATATCCTGTAGAAAAGTTTGCCAATGTTGTTTATGCAGTACTTTAAAATAATTCATTGTCCGATAGGGATTACTATAGTAGTAGTGATGCCAACGAAGCCCTTTTCAAGCTAAACCCTATTTTAAAAAGTCAGCTCTTTTTTGTACTACCATTTATTCCGTTTAAACGTTTTTACTTTTAGTTTGTTTTAGTAATATGCTTTTCTTTTCTGGCAATGTCGAGTTGTTAAAACTTTCTTAGCAATTTAAAAATGTGCAAAAAGAAAAACATTGAAAACATTTTTTGGGGTTTTGAGAAAATCGTGTTTAAAGTTTTTGTCAAATCGGATGTCTATTAAAACCTCAATATCGCGGTAAATAAAAATTCTTCATATTGGATTTTTCGACGAATACATAATACCGTTTCTTGTCTTTAAATTGACCAATTTTTTTTATTCTACGCATCCTTTAAGACCATCCATATGTCACTCAAAGTGCAAGTCCTCCATATAGGCTATTTTATTTTGTAAGGAATTCGTATGATGAATCTGATACACTATTTTATTTTGTATGGTATACGCTGTTTTATTCAATAATTTTACGGTATTTTTATTAAAATATTTGATCTCAAAAATATCAATTTGTAACATTATAAAACAGTGATTAATTCATAGTTTTGTTAATTCAGTGGCATATGTTCATTACTTTTCAATTTGGGTTGTTAAAAACAAAAAATTGTAAAAATTAAGGTATACATTGCGTAAATCAAAAATAACTAGAAGTTCATTCGTCTGCGTATACACTATTATTCTTTTAGCAATTTTGGAATGGCAATTTCAAGTAAAATAGCGAATATGAGCTTACACACTTATTGAAGGAAAATTTTGAACAAGAAATTATACACTATTTTTTCCAACGACATTTTGACCCACTTTTTGGAAGTAGAATTTAACGAAATTTTGACCAGACATAAAATCAATGATGGAGATTCTAAATATTCAATAAAAAAATAATAGCGTATGAGCACATACGCTATTGTTATATTAAGGGGACCAAATGCTTACAATTTTTGGTATTTTACTTTAAACAAATATATATAAGCCCTTCTTTGCGCTTTTTGCCCATTTTTCAAATGTCATTAGGCTTTAAGTGTCCCAAGCATTGGAATCAACATATGGTTCTTTCTAGAGGCCTACATAATACAATTTGAGCACATATTGAAATCATTGAACATTTTTCGAGCTCTATACTGACATTAAGTGCAGGCAACAAATTAATGTGTGAACAGGTTAAAAAAAAGCAAGTGCTTTACTCTAGTGGCAGTGCTGGTATAAAAATTACACTCAAAAATTTACAAGGGAATGCAAAATTCTTTACTTTTTAATGTGCGTTTAGGATAAGTGGAAACATATTTTCATAATAATTATTTCTTTAACTCCCACTGGAGCATAGGGCGCCAACAATAGGCGTCTTTCATCTCACTCGATTTTCGACTAAAAATATCAATTTTGTTTTAATATCAAAATTATTTTGATAAGTCCCCGGGATATGTAACTTCATTCGATTGATCAGGTAATTATTTTGTATCCAGACAATTACAACACTGATCTATATTGTATATGCCTTGTTTTTCATCAAGTTCATTGAATATCCATGCCAATCTAGGAATAAATGAAAATTTCTTAGAAACTTGTGAGTTCATGCTATCAACTCTTAATTTTCTAAATACTGAAATAGAAGGTTGCGAAAGTACAAAAAAAAAAAAGTTATCGTCATACAAATTTTTTCGGTTATTTTTAAGAAGATTTCGTCATACAAAGTTTTTTTAACGAAAACAATTTGTTCTGTAAGTGAAAATTTCTTTTTAACTGAAACAAATTTAAGAGAGTTATTTAAGAAATAAAACCGAGATTCGCACCCGGGGGGGATTAAACTAATTAATCTGTGCACAACTTTTGAGTTTGTTTACAATTTACTGAGAAAAATTAAGATTTCCATACAAAAAGGAAAAACGTTCATGACACATGCATATTTAAAACTTTATTTTTGCATGGAAATCGATATTCAGTTTTCTCAGTCAATTGTGAATAAAATCTAAAATTGTGCACCGATTACAATGAAATAAACCTCATTTTATTCGAAATGATGTTTTATTTTTTTATGAATTTTTAAAAACAAAAAATTTTTTATTAATACGATTTCCGTATGACGTGCTAAATTCCCAGTTTTTCATATTTGATAAATACACTGAAATTTATTGTTGAGGGAAAGCTAATTTTTTTTTACAAAATTTTCCTTTTTTTTAACATTTAACGATACCTCTGAAACAACAGGGCAAATTTAGAAACAATGTAAGCTCGGCTTGAAGATAATACTGTTGCCCAGATTCGGATTTTTTTTTTATAAACTAAATATGGTCAACTGTTTTTAAGTTATTCCAATATATGTAGTGAAAGTGCCTTAATTATGGACATAACGGTATATCTTGCAAAGTAGAGCTGAGAGAGAAAAATGGAGATTGGATTTGAATTCAATGTCCTCACATTAGTAAAAATTTGCAATCAAATTGCAGACCGCACAAAAAAAAGTTCAAATTTCTTTCCTTGTGTTTTTAATTCTTAAGTAGTAAAATATTCAATAAATTAAAAAATTTTCACTTAAAGTTGAATATAAAATTCATTAAAATGTTAAAAAAAATTATTCCTTTAATTTCATGGTTTTATTTTAAACGCATTCACACTGTGCGTTTCCAAACATCACTTTGGCAAAAAAGGATGTACACAATAATTGTTTCTCATGAAGTGGAACACAAAACATAAACATCTAATTTGTATCCTACTGATATTAAAGCCGCACTAAATGCGGATATAAAAATCTTTAGGGAATTTCAAAAAAAAAAAAAAAAAAAAAATAGATTGAGTCAGAAATTGTAATAAATCACATCGTAATTAATAAGTTACACCGTGTATGTGTAGAAGTGAAGAGCAATAAAATCGATTGCTTTAGAAATAGAATTCAATGACAAAAGTATAAATTGTAGGGAGAAATGTTAAAATTGCTTATAATTGGAAAATAATCATTAGCCCTGTTCTAGGTCTTATAAAAAAAATCATGGATTAAAATTTAGTTCTGTTAACAGCGTTGGTTAGAATTAATTAAAAATTATTTTACGAATTTTTTTAACATAAAAGTAATATTCAAACAGAATTATGACTTCAGGAAATAATCATAAGTCCCATAATTAAAACGTCACAACGGCTGTAACTTTTAGCTCTCTCTTATTTTGTTGCTTTAATTTTTTTCTGTTTACAAATTGTATGAAATTTTATGAAAGTATCGTTTGGAGAATAAGTGAGAGCATTCGAAAAAACGTTCTCAAAATAAAAAAGATTTTATTTTATGTGGTCTCGACGCAGTTCTGCTTGAACACTAATGGCCAATCAGGATTGATATTAAAACACATTCAAGTTTAAAATCGTTTTAAATACAAAATTCTCTTCTTCACTTAACATATAAATAAAACTTAATTCACCGATGTGGTACATTGAAACAATACAACAAAAACTGGCAAAGCAATAATATTCATCTGTTTCTTGAGACCACCTTTTATTAAGTAGTACTACCATACTTTAATCTTAATTAAATAAGACATTTGAAATAAAAATCAAAAAATCAATCTGTATTGAAATTCGATTTATGTTTATATGAAAATTGACTTAATATAGATTTAAATACTGAAAATTGGCTATAAATATTTGTTTGTCCAGTATTTCGTATGTAAAATAACGTGGCATACGCATAGGCGCGTATAAAGGGTATATTTTTTAGAGGCCTTAAATGTTTTAAAAAGAAAAAACAACAAATTCAATGGAATGATCAATATTTTGGCTTTGCTTACTTACAAATTACATGGCATTTAATGTTTAATATAAGTTTATGGCATATGTTCTCCCCAACTGTGCCTTATAAACGACATCCTGTCGGTCCAATTGGTCTTGTTGTGTTAATAGTGCATCGTGTATGGCTTCCCAGTGATTTTACGTACCCAACGGTGTCAAAGCACACGATGGAGGTGGACACAGGCCCACTTCTTAAGATAATTCGGTCTCAAAACTTTTGGCTTAATAAAGTGACGGCTTACGCGCTGTAAGGCATGTTGCGCCAACTGATTTGAACCATTTCTCCTCCAAATGATTTTCAATTAAATGAGGAACAATCAACAACCATGTTTCCGTAGCGTTTCACGGTGCTGTTTGATGAAGGCCAAGATCTTTCCTTAAAATTTTCCAAGTAGTGTAGTAATAAATTCGAGTCGTTTGTCACACATGTCTACGCACGGAACGGGATTGATTTGAAGGAATATTATCCAAAAGTGTAAATGTGATCATGAATAGATTCATAGTATTGCGTTTCAGCTGCTCAGATAGCCGATTGTGCGCACTGCAAACTTGGAAAAGGGATATTTAAGGCTGGCGAAAAATGTACTGGAAAAAAGTCAAACTTACATTATTAGTATGACAGCTAGTTTTGTAGTAATAGGGATAACTAGAGAAGTTATATGTGTCTAAAAAACCACCCTTTATATGTGAGGTTATTTTTGTATTAGATTTAAATTTTGGTTACTTATTTTTATACGGAAAGTTGTTTCTTCTTTTCATAAATATTTAAAAGGTTTTATAATTTGGTTCAAATGGTATATTTAATTATGAAGGAAAATTTTGTTTCTTAAATTTTTTTAATGAAATTATACAGATTTTGAGGAACAAGAATAGGAAGTCATTTCTGAATTTGGAAACAGAATCTCTGAGTTCACAAAAAACTTGAATTACTTTGGGATTTTCAGAAACAAGTTGTTTTACTTATTCTTGATACAATTTACAAAGTTATGCTTAGAATATCTTAAATTTTGGCTTGGAAATAAAAAAGTTTACAACAAACAATTTTTCTTTATTTTTGGCCACTTTCTTTTGTTTACATTTATTTAGCTTAGCTGGTGAGGCCTAACTCCGATTTTGAAAATAAAAATGCAACAAAAGGATATTTTAAAATACAAAAATCCTTGCTAGAACTTATAAAAAATTAAGAACATAATTGATGTACGCGAAAAAAGATAAATTTGGCAATTTTCAACAATTCAACATAAAAAGTGTTGCCGAATTAAATTAAAAAAAAAGAATGTATGGGAGGTACATAAATACATGAATCCTTTGTTTATTGTTATCATATATACCTCCATGCAAAATATTGTTAGTCAGTGTCAACTCCTTCTAATTACGAACCCACTTTGTTGTATATCCACCTTTGCGAAAAATGTAATGTTTTAATCAAGATGTGCACGAAATGTGTTTTTTATTTTAACGCCCATTTTCGCCATGGTTGAATTTGACACTGATACAAAGAAATTTTAAATTAAGTTGGACAAACGATTGATGTTACGGTGAGACTCACAATTAACGTCGTGCATAATGGTTGGACCACCCTTAAGTTATAATAAACCTTAAAATTATTCATAAATAAGAAAATTCGATAATATAATTGAAAAACTATAACTTTACGTAAAAATATTTGTCTCTAGCATAAATTTTCGTTTCGAAAATTATTATAATTTGATTTTCAATATTGGTGAAACACGTGAATGTAGTTTTTTAATACCTAATTTTGACTTATGTTCGACAAACTAAAAAATATTTCGAAAGCGTATACAACAAAATTGAAAACATTTTTCGGACATGACAATGGCTAAAACTTGAAAATTTTTTTCCATGACTTTGGATATTTCAACATACATAAATCGATAAAGACCTTCAAACACAATATCTTACAAAAATATTCGACGACTTTTTTCACGAACATTTTTGTGTATGATAATTTGAACCTTAAGATTCGATTTCCCAAAAATATATTTTTGTGATATACCTACGGCAAGATAACTTCGCCACGACAATGTGGCTCCGTCCTGTAGGTGTTGGCATGTTTTGTACTGAGCCTATCGACTGAAATTTAACGACCAAATTCTTAACACCGGTCTCATTTGTCCGAAAATATCACGAACATTACTTCATAAACGCAATATTGCAATACTAAATGGAATAGCTTCATAAGCTCCACAACTTTTCTGTAGACAATGCTTACGGAGGACACTAGTGGCGGTGAGCCAAAAATTTAGGGAAGAAAATAAGTTTAAAATTAAATAAGTTTTTAATTACATTTTAAACGCATGGAATACAACATAACACTGTACAAAATTATATACCCTACACCATAATAAATAAGGGTTTCATATGGTTGTGCTTAAGCTTGTAACAAATAAGAAAGTGGATACGAAATCAAACTTTTAATAAAATTAAAATCACTTTCTGAGTTGTAATCAGCCTCAGTCTTTCCGTCTTGTTTTTGCCGACTGACAGCCTGTGTGTCAATCTGAAACTTCTGCACAATGGGTAGGTCGCAGATTTTAAGATAATCAAATTTGAAACACACGCTTTTTTATCCTTAAGATAATCCTAATTTGAAATGGTAGAAATCGTTTCCATGCAAACAAATAGAAAATTTTGCACACACATATAATTTTTTTTTTAAATAAATTTTCTTTATTACTCACACGCCTAGGGAATTATGTTTCCTTACTTATTTCCATTGTGTTTGGCCATATCACTCTTAAGACAAACAAATTATCAATAATCTAAAAGTTTATTTCATTTAAATCGACTAAGCCGTTTTAAAGTTCCTGAGAGCTACGCTTTAGCTTCGCATTACCAAAGGTTGTTAGGTACATTCTTTACGAATATCCATCTAGCAGTGAACAAATTTTCGTCACACAATTTTTTTTTTTTGTTTGTTTTTAAGAACTTTAAAATTTGCTTAGTGAAATGATCACCCGGGTGGGTTTTGGTAAGGCGAAGAGTGATTGTGTTATTTAGAGAACAGCATAATATTTTAAATTTCAAACGAATTTAAAAACCATCTCATCACGATTCAATTGCCAAATATCTCACCATGCACCATTTTCCCCAAATACACAGCAGTTCTACACATACGAGTGCTCTTAGAAGGAAACATGATACGTGCAGCAAAAAATGGAATTCCTGTCTTCCTTAATTTGGATACCTGATGACCGGTCATGTGCATGGGAAATAATTAAAGACGAGATAAAATTTCTTTTCAATTGAAAGCAAAACATTCGGATAACTTTTATTGAATAAATAATATGTGAGAACTATTTAAACACACAGACATTCAACACATTTTGATTGTGATGGATTAGGACAACAAGGAAATTGTCCTGTGAATTAAGTACGTTTTATATACTTTTGTTAAAATCAATTGACATGCCATATTTTATTTAAGCATTCAGCTTTTATATTTGATTTTATTTAGGCAGTTTTTCCATTTTTTCAAAAGACCTAAGCGATTTAGTGTAACTATTTAATATCAAATAATCGTATGTCTGTTGTCCAAAAGTCATTATCATTTAAGTGTCATGTGTTTGTATAAAAAAAAATATTCTCCATAAAGTTCACCACTTTTATATTGAGTGTACCTACGACACTTGATTTCATACACTCACATTTTTGTGCAATGATGCCATAATGTTTTATGCAACTCCTGTTTGGGATGGTTTTTTTTTCAATTCTTTATATAAGATGTAACAAAGTATGAGTACAGACAGACCAAATATACAAAAAAAAATTTTAGAAAACCACTGTATGTTTTTTAGTTATTTTTGTTTTTTCTTACCGTTTTTTTTTTAATTTTTGGCACAAGCCTACGTGAATAGAGTCCAAAAACTGTTTATACGTTAATTTTTAAAACACAATGTTGAAACAGCAGGGCAAGTTATACTTTGGAATTGCAGCGCAGGGATTGGGTAATGAAAAAAACGACAGGGCATTATCCTTAAATAAAAGTTCCTGTTTTTTCTGTGTGCCTTTTTTTTTGTTATTTAACTGTATTTTCTTTAAAAGAACATTCGTTTTGATAACATGAATATGAACAAGTAAAAGTACACATACATAAACATTCAGGGGCTTTTTACCAACTCTAGTCAGGGATTTAAAAACTGTAAGCGAAGTTCAGGGATACAACAGGTGCGGCGTGGACAAAGCTAAGAAAAAGGTGCAATTTAAAAAAAAGTTACTTTCCAGTATGCAAAATGAGGCGATATTGATTTCTACACTAAGCAAATTTTTCCTTTTTGATCTCCAGGCCAGTTTTGACTAAAGTTGATGGTCAAAAATGGTTTGATTAAGGACAAAATGGCTTAAATTTACTAGAGCTATTTTATATAAACGAAAACTTTACAGCAAGCCAAAAAAATATTTATATGTAGGTTAATGTTGATTCCTTCTTTAAATTTTTACTACAAAATATTTTTTTATGATACAAAAAATATGCCTAAAAAAATTATTGTTTTTAGTGACCAAAAAGGCGATATAAGAATTAATTACAAAACTTTAAAATTTTAAGACAAAAAGAAATAAATTTTATTTTTAATAACGAAATTTAAAAAATTGTTTTTTTTTCATTATTTATTTACACAGAAAAAATTATTAGTAGTTTTTAATCAATTAAAAAAATTATTTAAAAAGAATTTAAACTTAATTATTGTAATAATTGAATCAATTATTTTTTTTTGTTGAAAGAAAATTAAAAATATAATTTTGATTTAATTAACATTTAAGTTGTTTTGAAATAAATTTTGAATTAAAATAATAATCAAATACCAAAAAATTATTTCGTTTAAAATAAAATAATTTAAACTTGTGAAATTGTTGTTGGAAATTGTCAAAATCAATCAACACATTGTTTGAAACGGCAAAGTTTTTTGATCATATTTTTTATTAAAATTAAAAATATTGTTTATTGAAAAAAAAATATTCAAAATATTAAATTTTTACAATTTTTAGTAATCAATATAATCATTTTGGTAATAGGAGCAAAATCAGCAAATGGCTTGCTTGATTCTATGAATTTGGTATAAAATTGGTGATTAGAGAAAATTTTTAATTTTTTCTGTGTATTCAATCTTCATGTATTTAATATGAACTAACAATAATTAATCAAATCTTATCCTAATTCTTTATTTATGTCCTGCCAGTGCCAGACAAAAATTTTCTTTATCACGGGTTCTGTTCACATATCCATATATGTAGGTGCTTATCGCTCATCTAGTTGGGTAAGGGCTGCAGTGTTTCTTCTTCTTAAGCGAGTGTGGCCGCCATAATTTAAAATATTTCGAGCTAGTGGACTTGTGTTTTGTTCAAGCCTTTTCGAATATTTTACTGGATATTATGAAATCATAGTTTTTACTAATGGCACATTGAGATCCTTATGAATATTTGAGTTTTTAACGTACCGGGGAGCGGCTGTGATTATTCGAAGCAGTTTATTTTGACGCTTTTGAATTTTTTCGATATTAGAGGCCGAGGCTGAAAACCATAGCATCAGATAGGCTTTAAGATAGAGTTGTAAAGTAGAAGCTTGCAATCAAGACTAAGGACAGAGTTTCTTCCAATAAGCCAGTGAATTTGAATGGCTTTAAGATTCATTTGTGTTAATTTCGCCTCTATATGGCATTTCCACGTTAATCGCCGATCCAGATGTAAACCGAGATATTTTACATGCGAATGTTGAGGAATTATTTGATTATTGATTGTAATAGGGGGCCAAGATTCCCGGCGCAAGGTGAATGTTATATGTACGCATTTTTGCTCATTTACCATCATCCTCCATTGTCTTAGCCATATTTCCAGTTGAAATATATGATCATGTAAGTAACGAGATGTTTCATAACGGTTTTCGTGGACGCTTAGAAAAACTGTATCGTCTGCTAATGTTGAAGTTTGGGTGTAGTTGTTTGTTGGCATGTACGGAGTATACATTAAGTATAATAGAGGGCCCAGGATGCTGCCTTGTGGGACTCCAGCGCCGATTGGCTGAGGTGAACTTAAGAAATTTCCTTCTTTATTTATAAATTGACGGCCGACTAAGTAGCTTTCTAACAGCGTGTGTGTGTTCGCTGGTAAATTAAGCTTCAATTTATGTAAGAAGCCTTCATGCCAGACTTTTTAAAAAGCTTGCGAAACATCGATGAAGAGTGCTGAGCAATATTTTTTTCTTCAAATGTTTTTCTTATGACATTAGCTAGTCGATGAGTTTGTTCAATTGTGCTGTGTTTTCTTCTAAATCCGAATTGACGGTTTGGAATACATCTTTTTTCACTTAAAATCGGTGTTAATTTTGAAACTAATAATTTCTCATACAGCTTTGATATATTTGACTCAACTTTTGTATGATCTTTCCCTGGCTTTGGTATCATGGTAACTTAGGAAACCTTCCATTCTAGAGGGTAGTATTCAAGCCGTAAAATAGCATTAAAAATAAACTGCATTATTTATAAGAAATAAAACAGGTTAAAAAAGGGTTTATGAAACAGAATTTGTATGAAAATCCGATTTATAAACCCTTTATGAACCTGTTTTATTTTTTATAAATTAGGCTGAAAAAGAATAATTTTTTTGCTATCTTTCTTAGTGTTTAAGTCGCAAATAGCATTTTCGATTTTTCTTATCTCAAATCCTTGAGAAACAGCTGCTCTAGCAGCAACAGGGGGTAACTAGAGTTTTTTTTCCCGGACTTTTTCGATCCCGGGAAATTTAAAAAAATTTCCCGCTTTCCCGGGATCCCGCTCCATATAAATAATACAAAGTAAATTTTGTTTTTAATTAATGAAAAAAACTTTTATAAAAATACGTAAGGGAACTTGTTTACAAAGAAAGTAAGAGAAATGGTTCAATACTTAAAAATTAATTGAAGATTGAAATAGGAACTTGAATTATTATTGCCTCACGCTTTTATTACCTATTATTATGCTTTTATTGCGTACTATTATGCTCTACATACAAGATAAAAAGATAACATACACATAAGAATTTAATTCATAAAACAATAATAAAAACAAAATAAAAATTGAGGTTCTCAAGATATGAGATCAAAAACTTAATTAATAAAATAAAAAATAAATTCTAAATAAATATATAATAATTTTTGATATTCTTTAATTAGGCTTGAGTTCACCAAATTTAATTTTCATTAAATTATTTTCACTGAGGGAAGGAACTTTACAACTTGGAATTTTTTATTAAAATTTATTGATAATTTTTCTTGGCTGAGCTGGGATTTGAACCCGGGTTGATCTTAACATGTTTCAAGAAACACCACTTTCTATCGTCAGAAGATCTTTGTGTTCTACCCACAGCACCACTGCGGTGCCCGTTAGCCAACAGTCAAACATCAATCTTTAACCTGTAGTACTGGTGGTTCGAAATTTGCTGTTATTATCACTTAAATTTCAAATTACATGTTGCCTCCTTTTTCCTCTGTTATTTCTTTCTTCAAAAATTAAAAATAAACAGTTCAACTAAAAATAAAAATTGTTCTTAAATATATAATATTTTAACGGCTTAGGAAATAACTGTCTGACACACTCAAAGCGCTTAGTAAGTCGTCAAAAAGTATATTTCTGATTTTATTTACGAATTATCGTGTCACCGAAAAATTTCGTTCATTTTTTACCGAGGTTGGATAAATAGTTAAAAGTGCACCGTTGTAGCATGCTTCGGATTCACAATCAGAATCAATTTTTTATTTGTTATAAACAACGTCTATATCAGTCAAATGCATGTCAAGGTTTTTCAAGCTGCATGTTGTAGTATCTTACACGAGTCTCCAAAATGTTATTTTATTTCGGTTTCCCCGCACTTCACTGTTATATAAACCAACACAAATTGAAAAAAATTATGTTAATCACCTAATAAACATATCGCTCCTTCATTGCATCATAGTCATATCTCAAAAAATCAAAAATTTTAAGTAACTTTAGCAAAGTTTTCC
This sequence comes from Pollenia labialis, assembly GCA_949318255.1. Classification (NCBI taxonomy): domain Eukaryota; kingdom Metazoa; phylum Arthropoda; class Insecta; order Diptera; family Polleniidae; genus Pollenia; species Pollenia labialis. The sequence goes on from OX439142.1 coordinate 118,432,621, forward strand.
TTCACACCTTCTCGTATTGTATCTCAAACTGAACCGAAGTTATAGCAAAATATATCTTTAAAGCGGTACATTTTGAAAACTTTAATCGCATTTTGCCAAGATCGTTTGTTTTTGTAGATATGACTATGTTGCAATAAAGGAGCGATATGTTTAGGTATCTTCTATTTTTAAGACTTGTTCATGGACAATGATACTTTGCTGCCTGCATCTTATTTTTATTTAATTTACTTTATTAACTCTTCACTTCACTAAATGTAATAACTATCAACCGTTGCACTGCCTATTCTGCTTTTAGAAGATTTATTGCATCGGGAGACATTGTTTTAAATATGTACTTATAGTTGAATCAAGTTCCAGATTCATATTATTTTTATTTATTATATTCCAATTAACATATTTTGACCTATCAAAACATTTCTAAAAACTGAAAAATAAGATTGTTTTATTTCCTAAAATGAATATAACATGATTATTATATGCAACACTATTTTATTTGTAATAAAAAAGAGAAATAAAATAAATGTATTATATTATATATTATATATTATAATATTCAATTATCAATATTAAATAGAACCAAATCGTTTGCAAAAATTCAAACATCGTTCCTTTTCAAGCAAATAAACGAATACAATTTGTTTTAGTTGTGATTATAAATGTAGTATTTGGTGTGCAAGATCTCTTTAGCGCCTGAATTGGATTGGAGCCTTGTTCAATGGGCCCAACTCCAAAACGCATATTATTTTGATGCAGTATATACCAAAATTAACTTGCTGCTAATTCCATTTTGGTCAATCTTTACCATAGAAATAATCATGGGCAGGGTATTGTTGACAAGTTTGTACATGTGTTTCTTCTTCATCGTCCTTAAAAGCAAACGCTTCGTTTGGTTTTATGACCAAATTATTTTCAGTACCGAATGAATCGTTGTTATTTGGAACGTAATCCACATCATCATTCTGTTCAGCTGTGAACGGTTGAATTTCAAAACCTTCGGCAGCAGCTTTATTATGTTCTAAGTTATTAGCCTCCACTCTTTGCATGTAAAAATCAGCTTCTTAACGTGAGTTACAAGTTACTGTGCTTTTTTGTTTTTTTTTTTAATTGATAACTAGTTGGAGCTACTAGCTTGTGTGTTTAATAAAATTCAATAAATAATAGATAAATTAGCAAAAAAATAATTAAAAACAGCAAGAACGAATGCTAAAAATACGGCATCTTCTATACAAAATATGTATGGGTCTGGCCAGACCACATGTGTTACGAATGTGATGTGTGCAGTAAAATATTCGAATAATTTTCCTTATCCTTTCCAGGATATATTGTTTTAGCTCTTTTTTTAAGTAAACTTAATTCTAAAAGGGTACCTGAAATTTCAATTCTCTACCTGAGTTTTAAATATATTAAAATAACATTTAAAACCGAAAAAGGTCTGGCCAGACGCATGAGTAAGACGAAGGGTTAAAATAAATTATTCCCAACCTCTTTAATTTTAGTGTTTGTACTTTAAAAAATTAAATTTTTTGTATTTTCAAAAATTGGTACTGATTGCGGAACTTTTGCTTGTAAAACTGGAGCGCAGACGCGTGTTTGCTAAGCTTTTTTATAAAAAATTTAACATGTATCCCAATTTGCCGGTAAATATTTTATCTGGCTGAAGTAAAGTCTTAATTGGATGTGTTTCCTCAATTGTGTAAACCTCAATTTTTCATACCGTGACTTATCTACGCCAAATTAATTAAAACCACGAAAATAGAATAATAAACTAGTGTATCTTTTGTTTTACCAATCACTTACAGAAAGCTTTACAAAAGTTTGTGTTGCATTTATTTATTTTTGCTCTACTATAAGTAGTACAAAAGTAGTCATAAGCCCCCCAATTATGGAATAAATGTAATGCGTCTTACACCACTTTTGAGCTGACGGCCTCATTTATAAGCAACTTTTTTTCGCTGTGACATCCATTCACTTCATTGCAATAAATCTACTTAAAACTAAGGTTTGTTTTTTAATAAAACTTATTTTTATTGCGACTGACAAAAATAGCAATATACGGCATAATTCATTGTCTGGGTCCATACCATACGCGTTTCAAATGGCAAATTTTTAGCTGGTTTATATACCAAAGATTTAGATTTGTACTGGCAGCACAATTTATGTTGATTAAAATAACGTGGACAACACTGTTTGATTTTGTCAGAAAGTGGCTTTTTCGAATTTTGCGTAAACTCGCGAATTAAATCAGGACTGTTAACACACTCCCAAGACATTTAAGAAACGGCAAACGGCCGTAAGTACACGAACCGCACGTTACTACACGAACTAAGGAACCACAATCAATTAAAAACTCGATTTTGAACACCCGTGTTTTGAACAACCATACTATTTTTAAAGAAAATTTTGAATATATTTTGATTATTATAACCATATTATTGTCAGCGATAATCATATTATGGTTAAGTTAGGCTTCCATCAAGAAGCCCCAATCATATTATTTTTGCCTCCAAACATACTATGAACAATAAAATCTAAAAATTGTTAAACACTTACAAAAGCATGGTTGGTTTCCAACCATAGTATGTTGCTCTTGGGAAAGAGACAAATACTATTGTTAATTTAAAAACAAATTATTGTCATATTTAACCATAATATTTTTAACCATAATTATTTTTGGTTGTGGGTTCTGGATGGAGGACTAAATAACCATAATATGGTTGTCGCTGGCAATAATATGGTTAAATTAACAAATATATGTTTAAAATTTTCTTTAAAAACCCAACTAGTTTACCATATTTTAACATTTTTTTTCTCTACGTGAATCTTTGTGTAATAACGTCCGTTTGCATATCAGATATGTTCCTGACAACTTGATTTTGGTAAAAATCAGCGAAAAGTCTACTTTTTGTAACGTAACGCCAGAAGTATTTTAAATTGTTTCTCAAAAAATTTAATATGAATAGTTTACTTTTTTAAGTGTTGATGTAAAGCGCAACTAAGTCTACAAATAGAAACAAAAGGGATAACGATTGAACAACATGCACACAGAAAAAAATCAAGTTAAAAACGTCGAAAACAAGGTTGATTTAAAATTTCGGTGGTGATTTTGCTTCATACGTGTTTTATGTTAATTCAACCTGATTTTATAATTACTTGCTAACAACATTTTTTTTCTTTTAAAATAACTATAATTCATGTTAATTTAACATTGCAGTAAAGTTAGAGCAAAATGTCATTTATATTGAAATAACAATCCGAATCACGTTGAATGAAAGTTATTTCATGTTGAAACAACGTGAATTTCATGTAGAAGCTAATTGGTTTGAGTGTGTTTTAGGGTGATCGATCGAATAGTATTCGGCCGGTTTTAACCGGTTATTTTAGTTTTGCCCAAGTCGAATATTTTAAAATGTCCATTTTTCGAATATCGAATAAACCGGTTATTTTAGTAAAATTACCCGGTTATTTTAGTAATGTGTAATTTATATACTAATTCCTTACTTTTGTTTTAAATGCACCCGTAATTTAAGTATTTTTCTAATTGAATATTTGCAAACTTAAACTTTTTATAAAAAATGTCAAAACAAAATGAAACAAAACTCAAAAAAACATTATGAGCAATGTAAATACAAATCGCTTATATAAGCGTGTGTTCTTGTAACAAAAACCAAAAACAATATAAAGTACTACAAAAAAAGTTCATCTTAAAAAGTAATAAGCAATTGGACAGAATTATAAATACTATATATTGTTTACAAAGATGTCATCTCTGGTCATATTTCGAACTGACTTAAAAAAAATTGTGCTTAATCGGCCCTAAAAGGTTCTTTACATCATGACTTATTAATCACTTTTAATTAGTCTACAAGCTTGACATAAATATACGCCAAGTAAAACTTAACAGGGTCAAGTAGTTTTTAAGAGACTGCAAATAATACTTTACTAAAATATGCTGCCAATAATGAATGAAAAACTCTTAAGTAGTTCCAGCACATCTTCATGCTTAAAGCAAGAACATACCGGCGGAATCAACGTTATGGGAAAATTCATCAGTTTTATTTATTAAAACACCAAGAACTTAAAATAAAATTGAAGGAATCAAAAATGTCCTGGAAGGGTTTAAGTTGTGAGATCGACGAATTGACAGATATTTCATACAAAAAGCATGTACATTTTACTATTGTTTCTATAATGCTGAAACAAAAATAATTGAAATATATAATCCTGGATAAGAGGTTTTGTTTGCCACTTTTCAAAAATATGGCTGAAGTTTATTGCTTCATATAGACATGCTTAACCAGCAACAAATTAAAACTCATTTACAATAAATTTAGGAAAATATGTCAAAAAATAAATTTATTGCATTCCTATATTTTTAAAACCAATATTTTTAAAAAATTCTAAAGCTATGTTCACACCTATTAAATGTTTGACTCCTAACGTAAAGAATTGTTTGCTTTTGCAAAACGTTTGGCTAGAGCAAACATTATTTAAGGGTTTCGTAACTACATTATACATAAATGCAATTATCATCTTAGACATAAAGTTTAGCAAATAACAAGAAATTATTTAAAATAATGCTTAAGTTTTATCAATTTACTGGTCACGCTTTTGATTGATTTTATCGTCAAATATTTGTTAGGTCTGAACATACCTTTTGTCATATCAATGTATTTTGTTGGTTCCTTACCTTCGTGAATTGTTTTGTTTTTATTCTAATTAACTTTTTATTACAAAAACTAATTTGGTTTTTGTATTTTTATGTATTCGAATAAAAACCGGTTAACCGGTTATTTTAAAAATGCATAACAAAAAACCGGGTTTTTTAAAATAGCAACTATTCGGAATATTCGAAAACCGGTTATTGAAAAAAGTCGAATAATCGATCACCCTAGTGTGTTATAACAGTAAGAAGAAGCTTCAGAGACAACATATGCATTTATTTTAGAATAATTCAAAACACTTACCCCTGTAACACATGCTTCACTTATTTTGTAGTCTCCTTTGTTAACAGATCAATCAGCAGAATGGCCCGATATGGTTTTCGTAATCATTCTACTTTGAGAACTTGATGTACTATTTAACTAAATAATTTTAATTAAAAGAATACGGGAATTGTCTTCTTTTTATAACATATTTTAGGAATGAAAATAAATAAATTAACATACTTAACTATGTATGCATATTAATTTAACAAGATAAACTTTTGATTTTAATATAAAGCAGGTTTTTATGGATTCAATATTGAATCCATATTTATTTATATTTTAATATTTTTTTTTAATTTTTTTATCAGTGAATAATATTTAATAAGCGTGATTAAAGATTATTTTAATATTTTTCATTTAAAATTAATATGAAATAATGATATATTTAAATAAAGGGCATACTTTTGCAGAAATTTAACATGATTCTCAATCAACATTTTTCCATGTTAATTTTACATTGGTATTATTTTCTGTGTGTGGTCCGAAAATGCAACCTTATTTGCAATCTGGCGTTACATTAAAAAGAGTTAACTTTTCGCTGAAAATTCCCATATTTACCTTAAAACGAGCAAAGATTTATAAATTTTATAGCTTGAAAAATAAATCTGTATTAGTCCAAAGTTTACTAAAAAAGGTTTCATACAAAACATCTTGCTTAATTCGCAGTCTTATTCAGTTTTGTAATGCGAGTCAAAATCCACTTCCGTTTTTTTAACGTCCTGCTAGCGCAGAGTTTTGCTTATATCTGCAAATTCTTAGCGTCGATAACTATATTGTTTTTCTGAATTTAGTGCTACTTCATTACTTTTTATATATAAAAACCCTTTTTACAAATTTGACTTCTTCATTAAATTTTTTTACATTTTGTGGTAGAAATATCACGAATGGAAATGCCCATATCTTACAAATCTAGGACGGATTAGCGAACCCGCCACTGCTTACAAATAAATTTTATAGTACTTGGCCAAAAACAAACAAACAAACACAATAAAAAAGAATAAAATCTTAACTTAATGTATGAATTTTAAAACAAAAAACCTTAATATCGTTTATTTATTCACCGTAAGATTTGCAGCATTTATAGTAAATTGTTAAATTTTTTCGTTTATTTGGTTGTATTTTTTTTGTCTTTAATTCGTTTCCCCATTTATTTCACGAAAGTCTTTGAAAAGGAAAGATATCCATTTTTTTAACTGAATCGAATTGCCATCTGCACTTGGGTATTATTGGAACGAAAGCCGTGAGTCTTAAATTTGCCAAAATGTGAACAAAGCAAACGAAAGAAAAACATTTCTTTGCTGTGATTAACTTAAGTTGACAATACTGATGCTGAAAATTACACACACACAAACAGCGACAATAACAGCAGAAACATCAACTCTATTATCAACAACAACATCAACGGCACAAAACTCCTAGATGGATCCAAATTAAGGCGAGTGTTGAATGACATTATACAACTACTGCCAATAGATATAAATAGAGAGAAAGAGAAAGAGAGAGAGAGAGAGCGTGCAAATTATAGGTAGATAGGCCTGGGAAATTTACGACTGTTTTAATTTAAGCAAACAAAATTTTAGAGACTTGGGACTTTTAACTTTACAGCCCGTAAATTTCATTTTAGTGACGTTTTCTTTTTATTTTATTTTATTTCTTATTTTTTATTTCTTTAAAACAAGTTAGTTATTTCTCTAACATCCAAATTCATTCATTTTCCGTTTAAAAGTTTAGTTTGTTTGTGTTTCTTTTTTTTTTTGGCTTATGTTTCCATTGAAGTTAAATGCAATCATTGAATCCAGCAGTATTTTTGTATAACGCAACAAACGCTCAAAGTCTATTGAACTGTTGCCTTTACGGTTCATTTGTTTAGAGTATCTAACAAATTGCAAATATCATGCTACTTATTGCCTAAAAACGAGAAACCATTCTCACAGACACACTCACATTTATCTGTAAATATTTCCCCGTGATAGTTATTCACGAGCACAACTGCTTTTCTTGCAGGGATTCGAAGCCATATGCATAAATGTATACTAAAGTACAGCAGCACCACTTTAGCTTGGTTGTGCCAAAGAATTTGTAAAAGTGGTTGTATTTGTGAGAATACTAATTCAAATGTCATATGTGAAATCAATGAAAATTATTGCATATGACAGCTGGAGTATATGGACATTTTCTCTTGTAACCGAATCAATGAAAATACTTTTGAAAGACTCTAATAAAACTTCTCGTTATACAATTTTATTTGTTTCCTTTTTTTTTGTGTTTGTAATTTTTCTGCCAAAATTTCTCTAGTTTATCCTTTCGAATTACAATTACAGTTAAAGTAGTTTGTACTATTAATTACAACTAGTGCAATGATGATAAACGTAATAATAATGATTATAAGCTGATATTCTTTTTCTGTTATAGTTGATATTCGAAAAAAGTCATTGACTCTCCAGTGCTAAGTTCATTTTATTCAGGATAAAAGTATAGTGACACATACAGGCATGTGTGTTTGATAAGTTTTTTGCTAACTAAAATAATAAATTCAAAAAAATACGTATTTAAAAGTTAGTTTTAAGAGAATTTTAGAATTTGCTATTTTGTTGGATGGTGGGGTTTAACTTTAGTGTTGAGAGTTTTATTTTGAGGAAATAAAGAAAAAAGTTATGCAAAATTTATATGTAAACAAACGTCAGTTACGTAAGTTTTAACAAAAATTGGTAAAAGTATACCACACAAGACTAAAGAAATTAAGAACTTTAGGCAAACAAATTTTAACTCTGATGCTTACTTGACTGGTTAAGGTGTTTCTACAAGCTCAGTTTTGAATTCAAACTAGCATTTACAAAGAAAAATCTGAACTCCAAAGAAAACATTTTGCTGCTCAGTAGCTTTAATATATTCCGACTTAACGGCTGCCAAAACATATTGTTATCTGGAAGTTAAAGTAATAGTTATTTTTAACTAACCTTGGTGAAATTGGGGGTTAGAAATATGTATATCTAGCAAGTGTGTTTATTATTTATTAATTAAAGCATATATTTATGCAAAAACTAAAAGTTTACCTTAATTAACTTAATTTAAAACAGAGCATTTTCTAATTTCTATATAATTTTTGTTTTTGGACGTATTATTTATGCTTAATATAATATCACTCATACGCATGTATGATTTAATTATTGACTCCCTAAAGTATGCAATAATTAAGCAAAATTCGTTGGGCAATCAGTCGAGTGCGTATACTTTATTTTTAATTTGATTGCATTAAACATTCAGTATACCCACGGTGACCATATTTTTTTCAAAAAATACAGAACTGTGATAGATTGAAATAAAAAATGTTCCCTTAAAAAATTCATTACAAATTCTTTCTGATTTTTACTGGCACGGTTTCATCTTGCTACATTCTTCATGTTTGTCATTTACAAATAATTTTTGAAAAAAATTGTTGCAAATGAAAAGGTTTTGAAAATACACTGCTTCAAGGATTGCTAGTGATGTAAAAGGTTGAAAAATTTTTGCATGTTTTTTTTTATATAAAAGTATCTTGACATTTTTTTTAATAACTTATCGGATTCTTATGCTGTAATTTATAAGATACTGTATCTTATTGTATGAGAAAGGCAATAAATAAATACAAATACTTTGGCTTTAATTTTTTCACTGAACGGGCATAAAAGTATTACGAAGATATGAACAAATTTTTTATTTCACCATTTCTCTGAACCAGAATTGAGTCCTAGAACAGTAGTTTAAGCACTTGTTAAGCACAAAGAAAAACAACACAAGAATAAAAAATACAACACAAATACAGAACATTTAATTAAATAAAGAATAATTTAAGTTTTTTTTTTAATTAAGAATAATTTATTTCTTTTTAATACAGAACGGATGATTATTATACCTAAAAACTGCTTAAAAATTTTAATAAAATCAACTGTTATTCTTGTTTAAGAATAATTTGAAAAATATGAAAATGAATTCTAATAAAGCATTTGTATGCTCATAACACAATTGTTGAAGGGGAATTTTGCGTTTGTGCTGAAGTGTGTAACACTTAAATAGACCGACCGACCGACGAATTACTATCTGAGTTAATCTTGTGATGTCTGTCCGTCTTGATGGCTTGCTTGCTGGCTGGTTGTCTGTCCATGTAACACTATGCGCAAAGTACAGGCCGCAATTTTTAAAAGAATTCAAATTTTAGTTGTCATAAGGACGAAGCCTAGTAAAAGTGGTGAGAGTCGGTCCATAATTTCACATTGTCCCCTTATAAATGACACTTCAGAAAAAAATGTTAATGCCATAGGCATAGGTATGGAAACAAAATTTGAAGACGAGAACCTCTATAATAGGTCGACAATGGACCATAGAACCCATAAAACCGCTTCCTTAAAATCCTTAAAGATAAAGAAATCTCATGAAGCTTAAGCCATTAACATAATTTTGTTTTGCTGAGCCGGTGATTGCCCATGCGGGTAAACAGCGTACACTCTCGAATATTTTTGTGTTATAACTGTAATGTAGGGTATCAAATGATCAGGCTTGGGCGACTATACTACATTTTACTTGCTTATTTTTAATATTTCTTTTTGTTTTCGGGTATAAAATACTTAATAGTATTTTTTAGGGTATGATAGAAAAAGTATAATATAGAATAATAAAATAGGTTATTGAATTTTATATATATTAAACTAATACGTTCTCATGTATGTTTGTGTGTGTGTGTGTGAGTGTAAATGTAGCCATCGTATTTGTATAAGAAATAACGACAAATCTTTTAATTTATGTTTCAGTTCCATTTTAGGTAATTCAACATAATTTATTAGATAATTCATAAATTTCAAACATGACAATATGTTTTTATTTGTTGTTGTGTCCATTGTTGAGATGCCAGTCCATTTTTTATATGCTTCATATTTTTTTTTTTGCCAGATCATTATTTTTTCTATTGTAGAAACTCACAGACATTTGTTATATTTAATGGGAGTTTTTTTAGCAAACGAATCTGAATTGTTGAAAGAAGTTATTTTAATGATGTTTGTAGTTATTTGTTAAAGACACTCAGTATTTTGTTCCATAACATTTTAAAGGAACTGCATATAATGAAAAGATAATTTGGATTTTTTTCTGATTTTCTTTGATTATTTCGCAAATATGAAAATAGGAAGGAGAGCTAATAAATTTGGTTTTGTTTTTTGTTGTATCTAAAGTGCTAAGTAAAATTAGCAAGTTCATCTGCGTGTAATATTAATTAGCCCTTTGAAGCTATTTAATACCAAATTTTAATCGGTTTTTACTAAAAAACCGCACAATCGATTTGTTTATGACAAAGTTAGGACTACAAATTACACATCAATAAGCTTTACGTATTAAGCGAGAAAAAATGAAACGATGAAGTACATGATATTCGATCGGGACCCGAAGTTTATAACGGTTTTCAAATCTATTTTTTGCAAGCTTTTTTATACGTTCAATTTTAAATATAATTAATAGCACGATTAAGGGCTAAAACATTAGAGCAAGGTAAACTCTCTTTTTGGTCTCAAATGTATTTAAACCAAAAAATCTATAAATCACTTAACATATAAACATTTTAGCGATCGAGATTTAGCTTTAGCTAAGCGAATTACAGAATACGGCTGCTGGAGTGCCCCAAGGTAGCCACATTGGTCCAATTTTATTTTCCTTATTCATCAATGACTTGCCATCTTAATGTATGTCGATGATGTGAAGATATTTCATAGGGATGACAGTAACATTGAAAAAAATTTGCTGCAACATGATTTGGATGAACTATTTCAATGGTGCGTGCTTAATTTAATGGAACTCAATTTAAATAAATGTAAATATATGCGTTTTTCAAGAAACGATAACGCTTTAGTTAGCTCTTCACTGGGTGGACATACACTTGAACTGGTTACGGAATTTTCAGATCTTGGAATAATTTTGGATCCTAAATTAAATCTCAAGAAACACATATATATGATGGTAAACAAAGCTCGCGGTGTCTTTAAATAAGCTAAGAAGTAATCATATTATTATCATGTTAATCATAAGAAATTTAGAAGCAATCATATTATGATGCAGCACCTTTCATAACTGTCATAAAAATATAAAATAAATTAAAATTTTCTTGCATCGATTTTATTTTGTGGCTTTTTACAATTTTTCTTAATGTAAATCAAATAGCGGAGTTCAATATAAGGCTTGCAAAAGAGAAAATCCAAAATCTGTGGTTTTCATGGGCAACCGCGTTTGTCCATTTTTTCTTATTTTTCTTTTCCGATTTTGAGATGTTGATGACATATTGCCTAGTTTTAATTGCTCTTTACATGTTTCTAAAAACTTTGAAAAAAAGATGTATTAATTCCGATTTCTAACGTGGTGCACAATACCTATCCCATAGTTTTATCTAGAATGGTTTTTCGGCTCTCCTGAAAATTTTGTTTTAAGACATACGCATTTGCCCAAGAAAACAACAGAAATATCAAAACACTTTTATAAAATATAACGAAATCTCTATGTGTTTTGTTGTTGGATTTTACAAAAAAAAACTACGATCATTTCCATTTGCACTATTAAATCACTAAACTGAATGAACTCCGCTAATATTTAAATTTTTTTAAATTCTTTAAGCTTATTTTTTTATGGGAATTTATCTTTAAATTGTTTAACCGCTCACATATAAAATTAACGACACAACTGATACAAAATTATTTTACAAATGGCGCTAACATAATATTATTAGAGTAAAAATGGTTTGATTGCATCTTAAACATAATATGATAAATGTATAGAAAGTTATCATGTTATGGCTACTAAATATCATTATATGGTTGTGAGTAATATAATATGTTTTGAGAGATCATAATTTAGTGGCTAGAAAAATAATTATTTTTCGTTCAACAATACTCAAAATTTATAATTGCGATACACGTTGATATGTTTACAGTAACTATAATATTGTTGATATTTAAGAAAAGTAACAATTATTTGTGTACGACAACAATATTAAACATAGTGTTGTTTCCCTAACCATGCCCAACCATATTTTTTTTCTGCGTGCATACATTACATGCAATGAACCAGGCGCATGTTTAATGTAATACGAATAAGCCACTTGAGTGTCGTGTGCTGTGTGTGTGTGTTCAATACAATACTAGCAGAACACACGGTCGTAAATAGTAATACTATCACCCACTCTTGCTATTGGACAAGTGTCTGCGAGATTGTAAGTAAATGCTAAGTAAACCGCTATACCTTCCACTGTAATGAAAATGCTTAATAAGCATTTATTATGTATACAAATCAAAACAATTATTAAGTCAGAATCAATTCTTGTACCAAGTTAAAACAGTGCGTACTATCCGAACTTAAATAATGAATTCATTAAAAGAACATAAAAAGACTTAAAAATTACAAAATAAATTGCAATTTTATACACTCACAATATTATTACAGTAACGGACTGTAGTTTATTTAAGAAATATTCCGTTCAGTCATTTTTAAATAAATAAACATTTAAAATTCCAAGCAATTTTATTTTTAAATGATTCTAACAGTTATTCAAAAAACTAAGTGCATATTAATACGGATTTTCAGTTGCAGTTAATATTGTCCGTTGATTGATTTAAATTCTTCTTTATGTTAAAGTAAATAAAAATGTAATTTAAAGCAACGAAAAGTTCATTTAATTTTTACTGTCAAAAATTCAACCGCGAATTCCGTAAAAACAAATCAATATTCAGTTATCTTTTATAAATTAATTGTCAAAAAATTAGCTACATATTCCGTAAAAACAAATAAATATGCAGTTATTTTATAAAATTTTACTGTCAAAAATTCAACACCATATTCAGTAAAAACAATTCAATATTCAGTTATTTTATATAATTTTACTACCAAAGATTAATTTTTACTTATCCATAAAAAATGAATTGCTTGTTTTGTGTAAGCAATTCCCATTTTCTATTTGTTAAAATAATTTAGTTAAATACATCAAATTTTAAAAGTAAAATAATTGCGAAGCCATATCGGTCATGCTGCTGGTGTCTTATAATTGAGAGTTCTTCATTAACAACGTGGTCAGTACAACAAAAGTAAAACAAACGTGTGTAACTGGGTAAGTAAATAAAAATATTCTCCCTCTCTCGCTTATAAGAAAAACAAGCGGACAGGTGTCTGTCTGGTAATTTTTAGAAATTCGGCTCTTTTGTGGAGTAAACGAAAATTTAATAAAATAACTGAATATTTAATTGTTTTTACTGAATATGGGGTCAATTTGACAGTAAAAAATTGACAGTAAAATTTTAATAAATAACTGAATATTTAATGGTTTTTACTGAATATGGTGCTGAATTTTTGACAGTAAAAATTAAATGAACTTTTTGTTAAAAATAAATGAAAAAAAGGTAGACCGGTTTTTAATTGAACTTTCATTTATTTTATATTACAATTTCAGTTAATTTTACGTACAGAATATTGTGAGTGTATGAATAATTGAGTTCAATAGTGGCATTTATTGCGTAAAACTCAATTAAGGTGCATATCTGAATACCTTATAACGGGATAGGTAAATAATAATATGCTCTCTCTCTCTCATGAGAAAAACAAGCGGACCGGTGCCTGTCTAGTATATTTTTAGAAATTCGGTTCTTTTGTGGAGGAAACGAAAATTACAGAATTTATTAAAATAACTGAATATTCCTTTGTTTTTTACGGAACATGGGGTTGAATTTTTGACAGTAAAAATTAAATGAACTTTTCGTTAAAAATAAATTAAATATAAGTAGACCGGTTTTAACAGAATTTTCATTTATTTTAAATTACAATTTCAGTTAATTTTCAATTTCGTACAGAATTTTATGAATGTAAGGATGAAAAATGTTGTGCATACGTGTGTTATTCGTATAAAACAGATACTGCTTTACTGGTTTTGGAAACCCCAGTTTAGTACATGATCCAGAAAGCCCTGTTCATAAATTGTGTTGACTGACAAAGGTAGTAACTCGCATTAGCCCAAAAGGCATATGACATTGGTTTCATTGAAAAAATTTCATTTTCCTATGAAAATATGTACATTTTACTTATATTCTTAATGTAAATAAATTAGCTTAAGATTGCCTTCTTTTACCAATACCTTTTAAGTTTTGTTATGATGAATATTTAAAAACACACACACACACAAGAAGATATCATGTCACATTCATATTTGTTTTAAAGAAACTTAAGGGAAAGTGCTGCAGTTGTTATAAAAATGATGAACTTTTTTAATTTATTAAAAGAATATTTATAAGTTTAAGAACATACATATGTATGTCTGTATATACGCATACAAACACATGTCAGTATTTGCAAAATCTTTAATTTATTCTAATTATTAAAGATAAGCTTCTACGAATTCCTAAGCTTTAAATTAAATCAAAGATTAAAAATAATCAGGGTGGTTAAAATAAAAAGCGTTTAATTTTTGTTCCTTCCATTAAATCTTAAAATAGTTTTTATTCATAAACTCCAACCAATTGCTGTTAATATCTTTGCATTCTGTAAACTTTTAAACTTTGCATTGTCTAAACTTTTAAAATTAGTTTTCGAAACCAATTTACATGCCACCACAGCCACTATTACTTACACCCTGTCAAATTGTATTAATTAGAGCAATAAGTCTTTTTTAAGTTATAGTATCTTTCGCAAAGTACGAATATGTGCAGTTGAATTTATTATTTTTTTTTTCGTCTGGGATAAGGATTATATTTTACTTTTTACATCTTCGCTCATTTTGGCTCTTTTTCAGGGACTATTTACGGTTCTTATGTGCTTTTCGTTTTTTTTTGTGTTTGATTTAAACAGGCAATTATAAGATTTATTATGGATTTTTCGCAAGTGAAATAAATTGCTGGTTGATAGCCAATCAATACGTTAATTGATTGTTTTGCCACGTCATCATTATCACAGAAAACCGGTAAAGGGTGTTTTTTTAAGGACGATAAAACTTACAAACGGGTTAGCTGTCAAAAAAACTGTCGGACTGCGCGCACTTATTTACATTTTTGATTATGACTTAACTCTGACGAATCATCATAAACGGACTTACATGTGAACAACGCTTCAAAATTGTATTAGAAAATTAGTCATCGTTGTTTAATCGCTGACATGTGTTCAGCGATGAGGCTTTTGTTGGGCTAGCGGATTTGTTTACAAATAAAAATTGCCGCGTATGAAGTGAGACCAATCCACAATAGGCCCTTCTGTTTCCATTACATCCCGAAAAATTAGCGGCCTTTATTTCTTCAAAAATTAAACGTCCATAATGGCCTTTGTCAAGAAAGTCGTGGTGCCCACATGCCCGAAATTGTTTTCAAATCTTAACGCTATGAATGGAATTTTCGAATAAAAAGATTTTTCCGTTTAAAATTTAATTTTTTGTGTTAGTTTTTAAAATGTCATGTCCTTTCGGGCTTAAAAAAATACCCTTTTTACCAATGGCACGTTAGAACGAGTACTCACATGTAACGCTCGTTCACTTGTACGTGTTACTGACTATAGACAGTTCGATGAACAAGGGATGGACTCAAATTGTACGACGAATGCAGACAAGTGGGTAATGAAATCTTGAACATTAAAAATTGATTACAGTGGACTTGTGAGGAAAAATTCGTGTGGGTTATTTTCTTTAAATGGAATTAAAGAGGCTTTTCTTAAAAAAATTTTTATAAAAACACTCAGTTTTCAAATATTTTTTCTAGAATATTTCATAGAGATCTTTGTGTTTCGGTATGAATAAGACCTTAGCTTAGGCTTCTAATGTCCTTATTAAATAAAACTCCTTTCGATTACCCAAAACCACTGTTTTAACAATTTGACACTTAAACATTTAATATTGGTTTTTGGTTCCTATAATGATACTTGTTTAGTCTTTATTCTTGGTAACGTGTTGTTTCATGTTCTTTTTTCTTTTATTAAACTAAAACAATAAAACAGCAACAGAAACTTCAAATACAGCTACACAAAATATAAAAACGCAAACGAACGTACATTAACAAAAGGGAACAGAGCAACTAATGTGTTACATCGATACAAGGAACGTTTGTGCTAAATACAAGACGAAACTTACGAACAGCATCTGAAGAGTGGCAGAGAAACGAAAAAAAAATTAAAACTTCATACATCAGCCACATGAGGCATTAACAAGTAAGCACGCACATGCATGCTTAAACACAAAGCAATTTTAGCATGAGCAGTAGTGTAAAGTAGACACACATACACATTCATATATGCACATAGTATAATAAAATCTATAAAACACCCATACTTGTCTAACTCAAAGCCAAAATACTCCAGAGTAAAGGAAAGGGGCAAAAAAATAATAAAAAAAAAAAAAATTCGACCATAAAGGATCAAATACTCTCACAAATAATTCCGTTGTTTCGTATGTTCTTTTGTACTGACTATACTCGAAGCAGGGATGAACAAATTAGCACGTATAAACTTGGTACAATTTATTACCCTTGTAGGCACATAAATTCATACAATTGTCCTCTGAAGCAAAATAGTAATTATAGCAAATTATCAAACCTTATAATTACACTGTTATTAAAAAAAAAACTAATAAACAGTAGAAAAAGGTTTTATAATTTCAAAAGAAGTTTGAATTGAAATGAATAAAAAAGACATGGCGACATATCAAACTCGCTCATCAAGCGCACATTTTTTAATTGTGTTAGTAATAAAAAGTCACACGTTAACTTTGATTTGAATTTGACAAAAATCAAAATATATTCTAATTTTCATAAAAATTTGACGCTTGGAGATGGTGTGTGAACTAGAGCACTCCAAAAAAATTAACTTGCGAATTTAGACCGTTCCCCAACCTAGAATTCTTCTATATATTGGAGACAGGTTGTGTGAAATACTAGGACATTGGGATAACTTTAACTGCCGCTGTAACGACGCTGAAGTTTGAGAGTGCATTTACAATGAGCAAAAATACATTTTTTTCAGTTTTTGTAAAAAAGTTGTTATTAAATAATAATCTTGCAACTAAATGTAAAAGAATCGAAATATGTACGCAGCTGTCGTTCTCATGAGATATAAAAGACAAAATTTGGTTAAGAAATATTAAAGTTATTCAAATTTCCCCCAGGTCACTAACGTGTCGGATACTCTTGATGTTCTGAGCATGAGAATACAGTGCGATATCCACTGGAATAAACACGTTTTTTAAGTGTCGAAAGAAGCAGTCAAGTGTTTAGGTTTTTTAAAACGGTGCAAGACTTACTTCACTTCATCCGATCTCCTTACTATCTATACCACCTATATCCAACCGAAGATGGAATACAACTCCCATATATGGGCAGGGGCTTCAAAGTCTATTTTGAACCTTCTGGACCGTGTACAAAGGAGGCCGGTGAAGCTCATCAATGACAGTAGGGTATCCAACTCTATTGACTCATTGAAGCATCGTCGGAATGTGGGTTGTGTGACACTTTTCTATCGATATTACCATGGGAGGTGTTCCACTGAGATAAGTGAACTTATTCCACCAGACTGAGTCTTTCTTCGTAATACTCGCTCATCCAGTGGATCACATCCGTTTGTAGTCGATTGTCCTGTGTTTCGCACAACGCATTATAGAGAAAATTCGTTTTTCAGTCGAACTATCCGTATGTGGAATAAACTTCCCGCAGAGGTCTTCCCCGGTACTTATAATTTATTAAGATTCAAGTCAAATGTCCACAAACACTATTCCCTCTTTCCTCCTTCCCAAACCTTATTTTCCCGATCAACACAATGCACTCCATATATAGGGGGCATCCCCTGAGTGTTGGTTTATCCTTAACCTTTGTCCAGCGGAAACATTTTACAGCGTTTAAAGGCGGTATGGGTACAATTGTACCCTTATATACTTAACACGGCTTTCCTATTAATATAATTAAAATATTCAGTTCTTATTTAATAAACAAATGATAGAACAGGCCCGTGGCTAAAAAAAACTTATTTTACGTACACATGTATACATTTTTTGCTTTTTTTCTTGTTTTTTTCTTACGACTTATATGAAGGTACAATTGTACCCCTTCAGCCTTTTAGGGATATCAAGTCAAAAAAGACTTATTTCGGTATGATATAATCAAAATCTTTTTTTTTAAATTTCAAATATGCAATCCGTAATAAAAGTTTAGAGATGTCAGAAAATTTTAGATATCTAGTATTTACAAAAAAAAAGTTATTGCAATTTAAAAACGAAAAAGGTACAATTGTACCTCTTCCGCCGGACAAAGGTTAAAAAAAAAAAAAAAAAAAAAAAGCTAATTTTCCTGTATTAACTTGTGTATGACCAAAAAATAATAATAATTTTTAAACGGCAGTTTCCAAACTTCAAGGGTAATCACGATGGTATTGTGCAAATTTGCAGTTTGTAAATTTGCAGTGCATATTATGATTGATCGTGTGCATACCACTTAAATTTTAAATGCTTGTTGTTTTTCTATTGTTTCATTGTTGTAGTATTGAGGTCACTTTGTTAATACATTTTGGTGTATATAATTTTAATTTATTCTGTTTTTTTATCCAAATTTTGATATTTTAATGAGGCTGAAGTTGAATTTAATTTTCATTAAATTATTTTTTTATGAAGAAAGGAATTTTTACAACATGAAATGAATTAAAATTTATTAATAATAAATATCTTTTATAATATTAATGTTATTTTTATAATAATTTAAATAAAAACATACATTTACATTACCAATGCAAAAACATTCTTTGATTATGCAGTCAATTCAGAAATATGCATTTAAATTACACCAAGTACAAGTTCTTGGAGGTCTCGACTTTGGATTTTCATAGCGCCCTAATGCATTGACAAAAACATAACTGTAATTTTAATACAATTAAAACCTGCAAGCAGAGGATCTTATTTTATTGGTCTATTCCCTAAGATTTCCCTGTTCCATCACAGCTTCAAACTAAATTCAGTTTCATTTCCTCTTTTATTTCATACGAGAATTTTGCAAAGAAAACAACACAACAAAAGACTTGTTTAAGCTTCAATTTGTGCTATTTGCGTGATTACATGTGTCTATGGGTTTCCATCTATGGATTCCCTCTAAATAGAAAAAGATAGATCCCTGTGGAACTGAAGAAAAGACTAGAAGAAAAATGAGGATGATGTTGATGTGTGTGTGTTTTGATTTATGCTTTCCTACCCCCCCCCCCCCCAAAAAAAGGAATTTTTTGTTAGATTTCTTTACGTTTTTTGGGTTGTGTTTGATTTCGTTGTTAAATGTGTATTTAACAACCAGATTCGTGGTTTTAAAAACAAGGATTAAACATGTTCACTCTTCCTTATTAAGTGTGTTTCTTGCATTTCTACTTTCGTTTGCACCCCAATTTTTTTTGCACTGAGGGAGTAAAAGTGAATTAAAAAATCATCCTTTTAATGGATTTGTTGTCTGTTGATCTCATTTCAGTGTCTTGTATTTTGGGTAAATTTAATGCTGTTTTACTTTTTTTTTGATTAAGAAGAGTTAATGAGTTACAGGATACAGAAATTAGCTAAATACCTCAATTTAAATGTACAAATTGTATTTAATTAAAAACGTTTACAGGAATATTGAATGAATTGTGAGTGTCAGAAAGCAGGAGGAGTTGGATATATTTGTATGTGAATAAATGTTCGTTAACTTTATGTAAGAAATGGAGCGTTAAATTTACAAAATAGATATTTTTCACATCAAGATTTAAATGGTCTTGCTATTGTTATACACCCACCACAATCATTTAAAGGCTATTATGCGTTTGTGGTGATTTATGCCTTTCGGTTCATAATTTCACAAAGCTGCCATGCAAGCTTCCCTCCGAAATAAAGTATTTGTGCTCATAAGCCATCTTATTATTTAAGAATATAGATAACATTTAGCCTACCAAGTCATTTAAAAAAATTTTATTATTATAGTTTATTATTTTAATAGCTCCTATACAAATATTCTGCCAGAAAAATGCCATAACTTTCTTACAAATTTTAGTATTGATGAAAAATTTGGCAACGATAACTTTTACCATTTAATGGCACTTTGTGCTGAAAAGTCTAGAATTGACGATAGGAAAAAATAAATTCTATAAAAAAGCTTTAAGAAGAAAAATTATAATATAGGATTCTTAAATTCTGTGGAATTTTGACAAAACCGCTAGAAAAAAATCGGTGAAAAAATAATTTTTCTTTAATAATAAAATAAACCAATAATAAAGACAAATTTCGTTTATAATACAAAACTTTAAAAACGTAAACCAAAATGGTTTTTGAATGAGAATTTTTTTTAAAATTTTTAAAATTGACTTAAGATGTTTTGTCACAGAATTAATCTTTACCTCAAACTCTAATTTTGATTGGCCTGGTCCATTATGATCAGGGGTCCATGGGTACTATGGTTTAGGGTGTCAAAATTTCATACCTTCTCTCCTGTTTTGTTATTTAGAAAATATTAATATAAAATTTGTTGTCTTTTACTGAAAGTTATTCGATTCTTTGAAGTGTTTTTAGACAATTTTTGCTCAGTGAATTCTTCATTTTTATATAACATTTCTCTATCAATAAACTTTTTAATAGAAAAAAGATAAAATAACTTCAGAAATTAAAATTTCAATCTTATTGTAAGTGTCGCCCGGAATTTGATGTCGGATTTGGAAAGAAGTAGGTATCAGTCAAGCCATAAACAACGATTAGAGATACGATACGATCGAACTTTAAACGGCAGTATATCTGGCCCTTTTTGCGATTATATTGGCCAATTTTACAGGGGAGGGTTTTTATTTTTCTTAAGTAGTGCAGCACTTTATTTGGTTTCATATTATGAATTTATTTATTCTAAAAATTATAATAGCGCATTTGATTGTTTTGAATAGCATGCTTGGTTTCTTGCCACATACAGAAATTTTAGAAAAATAAGGGGGAAGGGTCCAAGATCAGATAAGTGGTGTCAAGAATTTGATGTCGCATTAATAAGTCACCAAGTGCAAAAATGAAGCCATGAATAGCGATAAGCAATATGTTGCGATCGGACTAAAAATTGCTACGCAAGGTTCAAAAAATAAAAGGGCGGTATACAGAGGCGTGGAAAAAAAATTAAAATAATACTTTTTGAAGAACTTTCAACTGACTGATCTTTAATTCTAGGGAAAAATTGGCTTAGTTTTATTTTCATATATTTCGTTACCTTAAATGCTACAGGGAAAGTAATAAACTTTACAAAACCAATAATGAAAATGTGTTCTTGACGTTGGAAATTCTTGAATAAAGTTACCATTTTTGATCTCAGGGGTCTCAAAATTTGCGTACATATTTAGTTTAATAAAACGAACAATATTCAATCAAAAGCTCAATAACGAATTTATGTGCAGTTACATCCGTTTGGATTTTAGGTGACGGTATAAAGACCTATTTAAAATATAAATACCAAGTGGTTTTAATCCGACGACTGGATAAACATAGTTATAATAAAATCTCTTTTATAATTCATTGAACTGAAGCAGTTTATAATTTATTAAGAATGTGGCTGCAATTTTAATGAAGTAAAAAATTGTTTAAATAAACCATTTTTTTATGTAAATTTAGTCGCTGTTGTGTTTCAAACAAAAAGACTTTTAATTCTAAGACTTTTTATATATAATTTTTTTTTTCATAACTACACAGAATAAATTTGATACGTCTATAACCACTACGCGCACTGGTTAAAGAGCGGCATTAATTAATTTTTTTCATATCTGCTGATCTACCTGTTTTTCCGCAGTTTGTAATAAAAACTCTAATTATCATGTATCCAAAATATTAGGCTTATAGCTTTATTACTTTTTTGTCCAGAGACATTCAAAGTTGACCTAAGTGAATGCGTTTGAAATGGCCGTATAATATATGCTACTTTCTATCGCTTCATGCTTTTAAAATACTCTTGTAACAACACCTCAATAATTTTTTTTTTACAATTGGATGTTATAAATTATATATATATGCAAATCAAAAAAATTTTGAAAATTAAAAAAAAAAATTCTTTTACTACTATAAATTGTCCAAAAATATTTATTTTCTCCAACTTCTATGGCTTGTATATATTGATCTCCAGCGACCTCTAGCCTGAGACTTAAATCAAATTAAAGCTTGAAGTCTCAGCTAACGATACTCAAAAGTTCAGCTGCCCATTTTTGCCCCTAAGCAATTCCGGTGTAATTTCAAATTTCATTCACAAGCATTGTATTGCGCATTTTATTTATATTTTAATCAAATAAAAAACACGAAAATTAAAGCCTGTGTAGCTGTTTTAATCGATCTAGCTTTGGTAATAAGAAAAATATTGGATTTTTTGTGGTCATTTTGTGTGAGAGGTAGGCGTGGTTGTTAGCAGATATTGCTAATGTTTTCACCATTGCTTAATATTATCATAAAATTGCAATGAGCAAAAAATTGTGACTCTACAATGATTTTTAACTTTTGTGTTATATAAGAAGTAGGCGTGGTTGTGCTCGGATTTTCTTCATTTTTGCAGTATTTTTTTATCACAAGCAAGTATTAGTCCTTACCGAAATTCAAGGCTCTATCATGTTTCCTTATATTTAATGCCGCCAATCGTATGAAGCTGAACCACTGTGCTACGCAGCCAGTTATTTCTTTCTTACCTACGCACAACATTTCTTGACGTTTTTTTCGCTTAGCTTTTACGCTGATATGCCATACCCAAACCCAAAGAGCGTCAACGTTGTGTCACGAACAGTAGTGTTAACTTTCTTGTTTAATGAAACCCACACAATGTAAATAAAAATGGAGAAAAAAACCTCTAGATTCACCTTTAAACAGCTAAATTGCCATTATTTATCAACAGTAGCGGCCAACTTCACTATTTAACGCGCTGTTAAAATCGGATTTTCCAATTGCAAAGAGTTGACGCCGCACAATTTCATACAAATTTTTTACAGCTAGAAAACACTTTCCGCTCATGGTTTGAAAAGACGTTTTGTGAAATTGCGAATTGTTTTTAATTTGCGTCCATCTCCAGAGAAGCCTAACCGATAAAGTACTATTTTCTATTGAGAGCTTTGCTGTCTTGCACTTGTGTTCAACACAGCCCAGTCTTTCATTAAGTTCTGTACATGAACACTATCTGATTAAATCGATTGTCTTAAATTTTCTTGGCAATTTTGCCTCTCTACTCGTCACATTTTGGGAATCCAAGGTGCTTAAAACATTTCATTTCATTCTTATTTGAGTCAGCCATTACAACGTTTAATATTTATTTTCGCACAAACCATCTAATATTTGAGTTTAGACGACTCACATTTTTAATAGCACACTAAATTATGAGTGGGTTTCTCACAGAAGTCATGTTTTTCGTGTTATTATTTAAAGGCATATGCCATATGTCAACCTTGTGAATGCCCCAAATATTTTTTTAATATTTTATGTTATTAAGATGCAATTTGAAATATTGAATTGATAAAATTTCGGCCAATTTCAACGGAAATAAAGTACAATTTTAAGAATCTTAAAACCTAAAACAATTGATTAGTATTTTCTTGCAATAATTTTCTCCCATTCCCAACTACGTCATTTAAGGCTGCGATTTTTTCCACTAAAATATTTATTTCCTCTTTTTGTGCTGGATTGTTTTGTGTTTGATTTCTTTTATTTTGCTTAAGATCGTGTCTAATAGGAATTGTGTTTTTGTTACTTCTGTGTTTCAAGCAGCGGTTTCTTTTGATTTTCAACTGCAGTTTTGCTAATCTGAAAAAACAAGCACATACACGTTCAAACACTTGCCATGTTACATGCAGTGTGTGCATCTTTTAGTAGCAGTTCAATGTTGCACGTTTATTTTTACTGCTTTGACTGGATTACTTTTGTCGTTTTTGTTGATGCTGTTTTTTGTTTTGTTTTTACAACTATTGTTGTTGTTTAATTTTTAAAGCCATTTGTAGTTACTGATGTATTTCTTGAAGTCGTTGTTAATGTCTTCGTTCCCCTTTATAACACAACCATAACAAAGGAAATGCTTTTAAATATTTTTTTTCAGACTTTTGGTGAGTTCCTTGAAAAGTATGAAAATAAAGCTAAAAAAAACTTATATCGAAGTACGAGAACTCTTAAAACGTCTCTAGTTCATGTAATTTTTTCTTATTTCTTTCATCAACAATGCATGTTGCACTATATTTAGAAGCCGCAGAACAAAACGTACTTTTTCGCATTTTTTCACAAATTGGTTTTTTGGTATTTTTATAAAATTTAGGTTGAAATCTGCTAGAGAAAGGGCACCGTGCAATAAAGCCATAATAGTGGTGAGGGTACTATAAGTTTGTGCGGATGTTTGTAACACCTTCAAATATTGGTCTTAGACCCACCTTTAAGTATACCAATTGACTAAGAATCACTTTCTGAGTCGAATTTACGATGTCTGTCCGGCTGTCTGACTGGCTGTCCGTGTAGACTTTGTGCGCAAAGTACAGGTCTAATGTGGACAGGGTTGACCGACTATACTTTCTTACTTGTTACTATTTTAAAACACAGAATCCATTTAAATTTTATATCACTGACAACCTACAATTAACAATGTAAAGCTTATTTTGTTTTTACTATAAAATAATAGAAAAGATAACTATTAAAATTTAAAATTTGTACTGTTCTGATTAGAGGCGATTTTTTCCCAACCTCGTCTGGTAACCCTATATATAAATAGAAGCCATATTTTTAGATGGCATTATCAACACTCTCGATTTATACGAGGCGTAAAGTTAAATGTCTTATGACATTTAAGGGGGAATTTTTTTAGAATAAAACACGCTGCCCTTTTAAAAAGCACAGCATTTTTAAGAAACGAACACCAAGTTGCATGTTTTTAAAAAATGTGACATTTTTTGTAGAAAAGAAAACACCAGTAGCTAAAAAAGTTTTACACTGAATGATAATGTTAGTATGTATACCCCAATTTACCACTAGTGGTGGAGGGTATACAAATTTTTTCCAGACAAAATGGGTGAATCGACCCGTTAGTTTTTTTCCTACGTGAGAGTCAAAATTAAGTAAACAGCTTGTTTTCCAATATAAAAAATGTTATGTTAGTTATAAAAGGTTAAATTTCTACTCTGCCAAATTTGATTAGACTTCAAGCTTACTGTCATTTGTGAAAAAAACGTTGCGCCAAAATTTTACGAAAGCAAGTTGGAAAAAAACGTGATAAAAGGTACAAATAAATTCAACGAAAAACATACAGTATCTATAGTAAAGCGTGATAGGGTTGGCTTTTGTAACGTCTTAAAACAGCTGGATCAGCTATATAGTCGCTCGATATAAACTCAACTAAACATCTGGGAGCATAGGGACAGACAAATAAAAAAAACATAAGCAGCAAGAAGAAAATTCTGCAGAAAGAGTGCCCATTAATGTCTACTGAGCTAACTTTAAAACAGGTGGAATCGACGCCAAAGAGACTAGAAATCAACGAGTTGAAAATGAGCTTCATCTGAAAACACGATCTTTCGGTAAAATTCTTCATGACCTGCCAAACAATCTTCAGCCCATTGGGCGAAGCAAAAACGCTTCGGTTGGCGAATGGTCATCAAAAACCGGAAAATAAAAATTAGTTAATGTTATTCATCCTTTCAAAGTCAAAGTATCGGTACTTCAAATGTAAAATTTTTAATGAATTTTATTATGTCCTATGGTTCCTATAAGAAACAAAGGGCCATTTTAAATAACCCACCCTTTATTAACGGTGGTTAAAAATACCAATGCTTTTTGTTGTTGTTTAAAAAATTTGTTTGTTTTTGTTCGTATCGGTATTCTTTTCTTATTGGATGTCTCCAAATGTTTTATGATGCTACATTGTAAACGTTGATGGTGTTCGAATCGCATACATAAATACTTACGAAACTCGCCTCCCGTACAAACCTTAAAAGATTTTGAGAGTGAAGTGTGTTGCCGAATTATAATTTTCTATTAGTAGTAATTCACATTTTATTTTGATAGTTATTTGTAATTTAAATTAAAATTTTTTACAATTTCAATACTTGAAATTCAAATAAATTTTTTTTCAATTACAATTACATGTATCTTGCACCACGGTTTTAATTATATTAATTGCAATTACACATATTTTTATTAGACATTTCATTGCTTTTCAATTAAAATAAAATTTATTTTTAATTGATTTTTCTGCTTGTCAAACTTCTCGAAAATGCAAAACCTTGCCGGAATCGATATACTCGTAGTTTTTTGTCTGTATTTAAAAGCGTGTGTCTAATTATAACGAACATTTAACATTTTGTTAACTTCTAAAAAATCGATAAATTTTTATGTCAATGTTATTATATTAATCAAATTTCTTTTAACCAAAAATAAAGAAATTATTACACTGTCAATATTTAAGTATATGTAAGTGCCTTTGAAAACAGGATTGATGAATATGCATTTAATGCCAAATTAAACAAAACAAAGAAAACATTAATTGAACCCCATTTGATGTTGGAACATCTAGTTAATACATGCAGACTCAACAAAATGTGTACATGGCATTTGAATCTTTTAGTCATATGTATGTTACATAAATATACAAACTCTTAGGCATTACACATATACATACATACATAGGTAAAAGTTATATGCATGCATGATTATACATTTAAAAATGTAAATACGTTCATAATACATATGTAGATATTAGACCCGATTAAAGAACGTAGAAAATTTTGTATGAAAAGAAACGATTCAATAGGTTAAGGTTATCAGGAAACTTAAAAATCTACTTTCTAAATGCGCACATTTGGCTTGTCTTTGGTGCCTATTATGAACTTAAATCGAACAAATTTTCATTTGGTATTATGGCGCGCATTCGATAAAAATTTACAATTGTGATTTTGTCAATTCACAGTAGTACACTTTCGATCAGCTGTCACTTAAGATAAAAAATTATTGTTTACAAATTTAAAAAATTAAATTAAAGTTAATCGTGACCACGGCTGAATTATGGTTGTTTTCTAATAATTAAGTTTTAGTGGGTTTTCATCGTCGTTAAACACGGTGAGAATCTCAGTAACAAAACAAAAGCTAGCCGAGATTTTTATTGTTTTTTAACTGATAGCTGAGAGAATTCTATTTTGTGTAAAATATTTAAAAGTATATAATTATAAATTTTTCGTTAGACACATCTGTAAGAATTTCGTCGGAATTCTTTTTGACATACATATGTGTACTTAAATTTCCCCCGATATAACCATTCAAATTCGATCAGAAATCGCCCAGACAGTAAGTATATTCAATGTCCCTCAGAAATCTGAACGAAGTCTCTAAGAATGAAGTCAGACATTTGCAAGAAATGTATAATTCAGACAACGTCGGCATTATTTTACTGGCTGGGTAGATACATTACTTATATGAATCTTACAAATTCTAATATGCATCGAAAATCATACATACAATCACTCATACAATCATAACTAAACTTTCACAGCAAGCATTTAAAAGACCACATAATGGTCTTCTTCGAGTATTTTTGAATACTTTAAATCTGAAAAATAAATTCTGTGGCATTTTGACAAAACATCTTAAGTCGAGATAAGATAGCTTAAAAGTTTTTAAAAAAACTCGGTGAAAAAATAATTTTTATTAAAAAATAAAATAAACTAAATTAAAGAAAAATTTCGTCTATAATACAAAATTTTAAAAACCTAAACAAATATGTTTTTTGAATGGAAATTCGCATGATTAACAAAATTTTTTTAAACTTTTTTAATTTGACTTTGAAAATATTTAATATAAGAAAATGTATTCAAAAATTTGGAATGTGACAATTTCGAACGTTGATTTAAACTAATGTTTCGCGCAGTTAGACAAAAAAAAAATTTACAAGTCGCAAAAAGACAATAAAATATGATTATTTCGAATTTTTTAAAAATAATATTTAGCACACTCAGACAATCAAAAGCTCTTGTTTATTAATGGAGAAATGGTACATAGTGATAAAAATACGTCGCAAAAATTATCCAAAACTAAAAGCACAGTAAAAATGTGCACCAAAATTTTTTCAATTAAATCAAGTGATGCTGTTTCAAATAACTTTTTTAATTGTTCCAATTAACTTGCCTTAATTGAAAATAAAAATTAAAATGGCCCATAATCATAGTCAAAAATAAAGTATACTTTAAGAAAACTAAAGTCGACTTTACTTAAGAGCCGACTTTAGGTCTTTCATAAACCAGTTTAAGTATACTTTTGACGTTAAAGTTGACTTTATATATAAAACTAGATGAAGCTGTTTTTAACTCATTTAACAACAGCATCAGCTGTTTTTTTGCCAAATAAAAAGGTACTTGCAAAAGGTTAAAAATGTTTATGTTACAAGATATTGGCCGATATCTTGCAATTATTAATGATTTGGAGGAAAACATTTAGGGGAAGAAACACAAAATACATATGTACAGGCCCTAATTACATTTAAAGTAAAAACAAAGCCAAAATATTTTTTAATTTTGTTGTTGCTTTCTACATAAATTCATTTTGCGTGTTAAAAATTTTCAACGCTACAAGATATGCAGTGTTTTATTTATATTTTAATTTTCAATGTCGGCACTTAGAGTTGCCACTTGCTTATATTTTGTTATATGTTGTATGAAAACATTTTCTACATTTGAGGTGGCACCCAGTTAAAGTCGGTTTAATTTAAAACATACTTCAATTTTGACTATGGTAGCTAAATAATTTAAAGTAGGTTTTTGTTTTAAAGTTGTTTTTAAATAGAACCGACTTTAGCGTTTGACTATGATTATGGGCCAATGTTTTTGTGTGTATATTAGCAAAAACGAAAACATGCACACAAACTTTAAAATATTTTAAAGTTTCAAACAATTTTTAATTGCTTCAATTGACTGTGTTGCTTGAAAAAATTATTTTATGAAAATATTATTTTTATTATATGCTAGTCAAACTAAATATTAAAACTGCGCAATTTTAGTTTTATATTTTTAAGTATGGAATTTGACGATCATTGTGATTTGCATTATTTCTCACACTATTATACACATCAAAAATATGTTCAAAAATATGTGTAATGAAAACAAATACAGGAGCTTATAACATGTAATTAAGTTTTAAGGAAGATATTTTTATATTAAACAAGTAACAGTGCAATATTCGGCTCAGCCGAATCATATAAACCCTTGATCATGTTGCGAAAATAAAAGAAATTTATAGAAATACCGTTATTTAAATATAAACAATTCAACTTTGTGACACGCTCACTTGTCCTAACCTGCCCACATATTGCCGGATGTTGTGAACTGATAACCAAGATGCTTCTACCCAGTTTGGAAACTTCACTCTTCCCGTTCTCCGGATATACAGAAATCTATAATATCTTTGTATGGAGAGTGCTACGCTCCCTTGTCCGATCCCACCGACATTTTGTTCTATGCTGTGTTTTGATACAGATTGTACATAATTTGGAAACTTTGGCATTTTTCAAGCTACTCGTTATATGAAATTGGCTATTTTAATTGAAAAAGGCCTGGCAACGCTGGTGTGTAAAGACGTAAAAATTGAGCGGGGTTTTTTTGCTTAGCTTTGTAAATAAAATATTAGTAGAGGAGTGTTATATTATTTTCTCAAAGCTTTAAAAACAAATAAACGAAAGGCTTCTTGTTGTGTACAAGTTCGAGTATGGCTGGAAAAAATCGTCGCAGCTTAAATAAAATAAAAATAATTTGTGCTCAATGTAAATTGCAAGTGTTGGATAACGATGATTCTATTCAATGTGATGCTTGTGAGAGAAGTCTTCATGCAGTATGTACAAAACTTGACAAAAGACAATATGAAAAAATTATAAACGATGAATCTCTTGAGTACAATTGTCAATTTTGTGATGGTAGTAGTGAGAAATCATCTGTAGCTAATGATTTATTGGAGATAAAAACAAAATTAAAACATTTAGACCAGCTGGATGAGCTGGATGAGCTAACTAAAACCATGCAGTTTATGTCAGCTCAGTATGATAGTATATTGAAAGGAGTTGCCATAAATAAAAAAAGAATTGAATGTTTACAAAAGGAAAATTGCTTATTACGGGAAGAAGTAATTTCGTAAAAATCATCAATAAAATATTTAAATGATGGTAGAGTAAAAAATGATTGTATTATTAATGGAGTTGATGTAGGTGAAAATGTTGGACCAATTGATGTTGTTGTTGATATAGCTGACAAGATTGGAGCTAATATTATTCCTGATCAAATAAATGATGCATATTTTATTCACAATAAAGACAAAGCAAACAAAAAGAAATCTGTGGTTGTTAAATTTACAACAAAACTTCAAAAAGAAAAATTTATGGCTGGAAAATCGAAGCTTAAAGAAAATGTTAATTTAAATAATGTTTTTATAAACGACTTTTTGTGTAAAGAGTCAATTGAGCTTTTTAAATACGCTAAATCTGTAAAAGCAGTTGGATATAAACATGTTTTTACAAGAGGAAGTAAAGTTTTTGTAAGAAAAAATGATAATTCTCGTGTGTTTTTTATAAGATCTATGGATGATGTTGATAAAATTCTTACGAATTCAAGTGGAAAAGATATGCCAACATCTACAAGAAGTCGAGCCGTTAATACAGTTTGTGTAAATTTGCCTGAGCAAGAAGAAAATGAAGGAGAAGATGCTGAAGAAGACGATAGTTCGTTTATGCCACCTAATTAAGTATATATTTTGTATTCAATAATGCTTTTAAACTTACATTTTTATATCTTTTATGAATAATACTAAATATTTTTTTAATTTGAGATCATATAATAACTCTGTTTCAACAATAAATACAAATTTTTTTAATATAATTTCTGTAAATGTAAGAAGTGTTTCGTCATTGAACAAATTTAATTAGTTTAAATTGCTTTTAAGCAAATTTAATAAACTTCCTGATGTTATAGCAGTACAGGAAACATGGTTTGATGCTATATGTGTTAATTTGTATTCAATACCAGGTTATCGTGTTGTACATTGTTGCCGGAGTGATGGATATGGTGGAACTTCAATTTATGTTGCTGATAAATTAAACTTCAAAATTCTAGTTAATCGGAGTGAGGAGTTTCTAGATTTGATAATGATTGAACTGCCTACAATAATTATTAACAATAAGCCACTGCGGCTTATTTCACTATACAGATCGCAGAAATGTGGTTTTTCACAGTTTACTGAGAAAATTGAAGATATTCTTCCAGTAATGTCGAATGGTCAATGTGTGGTTGCGGGCGATTACAACGTGTATATGTTATTAAATGACAATTGCAAAAGAACTTTAGTAAATCTTTTTTCGGAATTTAGTATGGAGTCATGTCATGACCTAATTACTAGACCACTAAGTAAATCATCTATAGATTGCGTGTTCAGTAACATAATTAACTTTATCAATGTAAATTCTATTGAAACCACATTTACGGATCATAATATAATAAGCTGTTTCATAAAAGTAAATAGATGTTTTAATGAAAATGTATCAAAAACATGGTATAAATTCGACAATGCTAAAGTTAATTCTATACTTGATCAGAACTTAGGTGAAATCTATAATATTATTAATCCTTCAGAACAATGTAAACAATTAATGCATGTGTTGACTGATGC
Source organism: Pollenia labialis (assembly GCA_949318255.1). Classification (NCBI taxonomy): domain Eukaryota; kingdom Metazoa; phylum Arthropoda; class Insecta; order Diptera; family Polleniidae; genus Pollenia; species Pollenia labialis. The sequence goes on from OX439142.1 coordinate 118,464,235, forward strand.
GGCTGATAAATGTACATCAACAAGTACCACAACAATAAACCATCGAACCAAACTAACACCTTGGATTACTAAAAACTTAGCTTCTTTGTTAGAACTCAAAGAGAAACTACTAAAAGCTCGAAGAAAAAAAAGGAATGATCAATTTATATCTGATAGGCTGAAAAGAGTTAGTAAAATTATAAAAATTTGTAATAGAAATTTAATGAATAATTATTATTCCCGAAATTTGGAGCAAACCGGTGGTGACACTAAGAAAACATGGAGGTTTCTTAACAATGCGCTTGGAAGGAATCTACAAGCTACACAACAAATTTGTTCAGTTGATGGTAACTTCATAACAAATGATAATGATAAAGTCATGATTTTCAATCAGTTCTTTTTTGATACGATAGATAACCTAAGTAATAATATACCAGGTTATTCAAGTGACAATATTAACAACTTTGGAACGTTAGCACACCTTGGAACAACCTTTAATCTTTCCAATATTAATAAAAACTGTGTTGAAGATATTTTAAGCACAATATCAATGAATAAGAGTTCTGGCTATGATAAAATAACACCTAAAATGCTATTATGCAAAAAAAGCAAAATTGCAGATATACTTTCGATTATGTTTGGGAAGATGATTGAGCTTGGTGAATACCCTGCTGTTTTAAAAATTCATAAAATTGTACCAATACCCAAAGGAGTGGGTTCTGATAATGTAAATATGTTTCGACCAGTGTCTGTTTTACCTATTGTAGATAAAGTTCTTGAAAGAATAATTTTTAATCAGTTATCTGAATATTTAGAAAAGAATAACATTTTATTTGAACGCCAATTTGGATTCTGTAAAGGTTCGGGTACTGAAGAAGCGGTTGTGAATATTGTTGACTATATATGTGGAGGCTTTGATGCAGGATTTAATGGAGTAGCAGGCGTTTTCTTTGATTTGTCAAAAGCTTTTGACCTAGTTAATCATGACATTTTGATTAAAAAGTTGGCATTAATTGGTGTATCTAATAACTCTATTAAGCTATTAAATGATTATTTAACAAAAAGGGAGCAATTCGTTCAGATTGGAGAAACCAAAAGTTCTTTATTAGCTGTTAAATGTGGTGTACCTCAAGGTAGTGTGCTTGGACCACTTTTATTCAAAATTTTTATAAACGATATTGGCAAAATAAACTTTAATGGAAAACTGTTCATGTTTGCGGATAATATTTGCTTGCTATATCGGTATAAGTATACTCAGGTGTTAAAAACTCATGTAGAGTATGACTCGGCAATATTAGCGGAATATATAAGACTAAACAAGCTTGTTTTAAATGCAGATAAGACTAAGTTTATAAGATTCAGACCATACATTTTAAAAAACGACGAAACAGTTGCAGTTCATATTGATGGTGTGTTAATCCAGGAAGTCAATACAATACGGTATCTAGGCATGTTGTTTTGTAGTAATTTACAATGGGATGATCATATTGACTCCATTAAATCAAAAATATCTTCTGCTATCGGAGTTTTATGTAAGTTCAAAAATAAATTTGATGTAAAAACGAAAATGCTAATATATCAGAGTTTGATACATAGTCACTTAACCTACCTTCCTATAATATATGGGTTTAAGAAAAATGCTCGCTGAGGAGCTTACAATCGGCGCAAAACAAGTCTTTGAAGTTGGTTTTCAATCTGCCAATCAGACATCATACCTTGGATCTTTTTGAAAATTATGCTATAAACGTCTTACCTATAAGAGCATTGTATAAAATGCAAATAATGAAGTTTGTTTTCAAATCCATTAAAAATATTGGAAATTCGTCAGTTCAATTCCAACAGAATGTTCAAATTACACATAGGTTAACAAGACAGAATCAAAATTTGTCTGTATCTAGATGTCGCCTTGAATTGTCAAAGCAGCGTGTTTGTTTTGCTGGTCCAAATGAGTACAATAATTTACCAGTTTTTTTAAAAAACATTGAACTTTTGTCAACATTTAAAAGGGAATTAAAAAAATTTTTGTTAACCAATCTCGAAACACTTCTTGAGTAATATTTTGTAATTCATATTAAAATTTTTAGATAAAATTAAAAATAGAAAAAACTGTATAAAATTAATATTAAAATTTAAATAGTTTATATTTTTATGTAAATAATGAATTAACACTAGTTGCCTTTTAGCCTCTTTAATGCCAATATTGGTGCTGAGGCTTTAAAATATTTTTGTGATATAAAACTATTTGAAATAAAAAAAATTTAAAAAAAAAAAAAAAAAATTATTCGATCAAATAATAGCGAAACATTTCTTCGCCTTCTTCTTCTTCGAGTACCAATAAATCGATTGGATAAACACCGTCACAAGTATCTAAATATATAAAGTGAATATTTAGTATTGTGGTTATTTTGTTGAACTTTTCTATGGTTTTTAATCCAAATTTTGATATTTTTATTGGGCTTAAGTTCATCAAATTAAATTTGAGTTTTTGGTGATTTTTTTTGAAAGATAAATGTGCAGAAGGTCGAAATTGGAATAACTATAATTTATAGTTCTATAACACAACTTCTTAGAAAGGCTGGAGTAAAGTCGGTAAAGTTAAAAGTTATTTTTATTTAATTTTTATTTTATTTAAAGAAATCTGTAACTACGTACTACATTTTATAAAAGTGTTTTGTGACAAAGTTTGTTTGCTGTTTGTTGTGTTCTCTTCAAGGTTACTTAATTAAACCAACTAATTCTTTGTTTTTATATTTAATATATTTAATGTTTTTATGATAAAGTTATCCGTTACTATTTAATACTGGTTATTCATGTTTATGCCAGTATAATATTGCTGCAACCAGTAACACTGTTAATAACTATACAGTGTGTTCTATTTATTATTATTATTATTAGTAGTAGTAGTGGTAGTAGTAGTAGAAGGGGTGCTCACATTACACTGTTGATATAAAGACAACACTGCTCCTGTAAACAGGCATCTGTCAGTTGAATCTTGTCATTATTTTAATAAGATGCGTTATTTAGTTTGCTTTTGACATCCATTTCTAGCAGACAACACGCAAAGAAAAAACATGGTTGCAGTAAACATATTCTAAGAGCAACATATTATGATAAGATTCATGATTGTAGTCACCATATTACGATTGTTATTAAATCATATTATGACCAAATATGTTCGTAATATTACATCATAATATTTTTCCCTTAATCATATTGTTAATCATAAAACGTTAAGAAGTTATAATATTACTGTCATGGTAATCATAATAAGATAAGAAGTAATCATATTGTTGTCATGGTAACCATAATAAGTTAAGAAGTAATCATGTTATTGTCATGGCAATCATAATAAGTTTGGAAGTAATCATATTATGATGCAAAGTGATATGAACTGTTATACATAAATTTTTTACATCATAATATGATACAACTTTAAACATAATATTTTTATTGGAAAAAAATACTTATGATAAAATAAAAAACATAATATAGTTACTGTAATCTTTTTGTCGTAGGTCGCAATTATTTATAAATTATATTATGGAGTTTTCATTATTTTTCTCTTAAAATAACACAAAACTTACCAGTAATGGTTAATATTTTGCATCAATATTTCACAAATTTTTCCACCACTTTAAGATTATTAAAATTTTTTAGCAAAGATATTTTATTTTGTGACACTACAACCCTTTTTTAATGTTTTTTCTTTATTTTTTTTTTAATTTCTTGTTTATTTTAATGGTTATTTTGTTATTTCTTTTTTAATATTTTTCTTTATTTATTTTAATTTCTTGTTTATTTTAATGGTTATTTTTTTATTATTTAGCCACTCACTAACAAATAATTCGATATGTTTATGTAAAACACGACACAACTGATACAAAATTATTTTACAAATGGCGATACCAAAATATTATTAGAGTAACGATATTTTGATTGCATCTTAAACTTATTATGATAAATGTATATAAAGTTATCATGTTATGGCTATTAAATATAATGTTATGGCTGTGAGTAATATAATATGTTTTGAAAGTTATCATAATTTAGTTGTTAGAAAAATAATTATTTTTCGGTCAACAATACTCAAATTTATAATTGCGATTAACATTAATATGTTTACAGTTACTATAATATTGCTGATATTTAATAAAAATAACAATTATTTGTGTACAACAACAATATATTGTTACAATAAACACAGTGTGGTTGCCGTAACCATGCCCAACCATATTTTTTCTCTGCGTGAACCTTTTGATTATAGGAACAAAATGGAAAAAAGTGAATTTTCGTGTGCTCGTTCAGTATTCCATGGAAAAAATCCATGAATAAGGCTACGAATTGCTCCCTCATCTACATTATTTTCCGGATTCAGCCCTGACTGACTAGTTCTTGTCACCAAACTTGAAGAAATAGCTGGGAGAAAAAAGCTTTTATTCCAACGATAAGACCATCTAAAAAAACCTATTTTGAAGACTTGAAAATGCCTTAAATGTTAACCTAAAAATGTTTTGGCTTCTACCGAACATTTTTTAATTTTGAGTTTATACAATCTTTATGATTAGGTGCGATCTGTCTGAATGTGTTTTGATATGATAAGGACTAAGTTGAAATATATTTGTAATATACAAGTATATATTACCCAATATACCTATTTTGGAATTTAGCCAAATCGGCCCATAAGTGGCTGATATATGAACAAAATAACCAACGCTGCCTCTAATTTGTACCCGTAAGTCGCTAATTTTTATCTGTAAACCTTTACTCTAAGCAATGTTCTTACACAGAAAGAATAACAATTGAGATTAATTAAGTTTTTGTATACTTACTTTAAGTTCAAGACGTTCTTACAAATTTAAGTACGAAAAACACTAAAACGTACTTAAATCTATTCTAAATGGGATGCCTTTCGAAGATCAATCCCGAAATTTCTTGAAATAAGTATAACATTTTAAAACCAAGAAATTAAAGATGAAACTTCTCGTTGGCAGTGCCAATCTGAGACTAAAATTACAAAGTAAGCGTTTAAGGCCTGGAACAAAATAAAAGAGTTGTAGTTGAACCTGAATCTGACGAATGTTTTGTTGTGGAACAAAGTTCAATTTTGCGCTTCAACTTCAACTGCAACGACTACGGCAAATACGTATTCTGCTGACACTACTTTAAAACTGCATATTTTAACTTTTTTAACGTTTTACTATAGCGACTATTCTGTTCCCCACTTAATATCATAAAACTTATAAGGATTATGACTCAGCATTGCATAGACACTAAAACAACACCACACAAGTAGGTAAAAACCATTTGCTTGTTTTGTGTAGAAACAACAAAAACAACAGATAAAGATAAAAAACATACATTATTTTCATGTTTAAAAAGTAAGATCAACAGAAAAATTTTCTATTTAAATCAATAAATATAATATTGTCTGTATCTGGGGTAATTATTTTAAGTCATAACTGTTATATTATACTTGTTTTAATAATACTTCATTCATATTATTTTGTTTCAATCACATAAGTTTTAGTTTATAAATTATTTCAATAATTTATTTTTTCTTTTATTCTAATTTTATATTTCAAACATAAAGATTTAGTTAAATAAAATCAATATTTTATTTGTTACTTTAATATAAAATACTGCGTACTTTAATATCTAATAATAACGAATCTAATTTCACTTTCGTATTATTATTTTGAGTACAAATTCGGGATTACATCAACTCTTTAATACTTGAATGTGATTGATTCAATCTTAGTTTTACTTAAATCAATTATATTTTCGGATAATTTCAAGTACGATTACAGGCTTTAATATGGATAAGTTAAGTATTTTGCACTTGAATAATCCGTACTTGAATCAATCTTTCTGTACTTTTTTTTTTTTCCATAGTTTATTTATTAAATCTTCATATATTAAATATGAACTAACAATAATTAATCAAATCTTATCCTAATTCTTTATTTATGTCCTGCCAGTGCCAGACAAAAATTTTCTTCATCACGGGTTCTGTTCACATATCCATATATGTAGGTGCTTATCGCTCATCTAGTTGGGTAAGTGCTGCCTTAAAACAGATTTCAAATTTATTTTATTTTTTATGAATACGGCTGTAAAATTTTAAGACAAAAAGTAATAAATTTTATTTTTTATAACGAAATTCAAAATAATGGATTTTTTTTCATTATTTATTTATTGAATCTTCATAAATTTAATATGAACTAACAATAGTTAATCAAATCTTATCCTAATACTTTAATTATCTCCTGCCATTGCCAGACAAACATTTTTTCTGCTTCACGGGTTCTGTTCACATATATATTGGTGCTTATCGCTCTTATAGTTGGGTAAGTGCTGCAGTGTCTCTTCGTCTCAAGCGAGTGTGGCCACCATGATTTAAAATATTTCGAGCTAGTGGATTTGGGTGTTGTTCAAGCCTTTTTAAATATTTAACAGCATATTTTGTAATCATAGTTTTCACTGATGTCACATTGAGATCCTTGTGAATGTTTGAGTTTTTAACGTACCAAAGAGCGGCTGTGATTATTCGAGGAAGTTTATTTTGACGCCTTTGAATTTTTCGATATTAGAGGCCGAGGCGGTGCCCTATAGTTGAATACCGTAGCGCCAGATGGGCTTTAAAATAGAGTTGTAAAGTAGAAGCTTGCAATCGAGACTAAGGACAGAATTTCTTCCAATAAGCCAATGAATTTGAATGGCTTTTAGTTTCATTTGAGTTAATTTTGCCTCTGTATGGCATTTCCACGTTAATCGCCGATTCAGATGTAAACCAAGATATTTTACATGCGAATGTTGGGGAATGTTATATGTACGCATTTTTGCTCGTTTACAATTATCCTCTATTGTCCTAGCCATATTTCTAGTTGAAATATATGATCCTGTAAGTAACGAGATGCTTCATAACTGTTTTCGTGGACGCTTAGAAAAGCTGTATCGTCTTCAAATGTTGAAGTTTGTGTATAGTTGTTTGTTGGCATGTCCGAAGTATAAATTAAGTATAAAAGAGGGCCCAGGATGCTGCCTTGTGGAACTCCAGCGCCAATTGGCTGAGGTGAACTTAAGAAATCTCCTTCTTTAATAATAAATTGACGGCCGACTAAGTAGCTTTCTAACAGCTTGTGTGTGTTCGCTGGTAAATTAAGCTTCAATTAATGTAAGAAGCCTTCATGCCAGACTTTATCAAAAGCTTGCGAAACATCGATGATGAGTGCTGAGCAATATTTTTTTTTTTCAAATGCTTTTCATATGACATTTACTATTCGATGAGTTTGTTCAATTGTGCTGTGTTTTCTTCTAAATCCAAACTGATGGTTTGGAATACATCTATTGTCATTTAAAATTGGTGTTCATTTGTAAACTAATTATTTCTCAAACAGTTTGTCATATTTGATAATAAGCTAATAGGCCTATATGACTCAACTTTTGTATGATCTTTACCTGGCTTTGGTATCATGGTAACTAAGGAAACCTTCCAATATTGAGGGTAGTACTCAAGCCGTAATAAAGCATTAAAAATAAAAAGAATAATTTTCTTTGCTATGCGAGGTAGCTCTAAAAGCATTTTATTGCTGATCTTATCAATACCAGGTGCCTTCTTAGTGTTTAAGTCACAAATAGCCTTTTCGATATCTCTTATTTCAAATCTTATAGGAATAGCTGCTCTAGCAGCAACAGATGGTAGCTCGACCGCAATATCGTTAGATATATTTGGTGTAAATACGTTTTTTAAGTGACTCACAAACAGATTTCCTTTTTCAATATCGTTTCTTGCCCAACTTCCATTCAAGTTTCTTAATGGTGGCTTAGAGAAAACTGGCCTTTTGAGATTTCTAGCTACACGCCATAATGAGTAGTCAGATTGTGGAGTTGCATCAAGTTCCTTAAGATATTTTTCTAGAGAAGTCGTTTTCTGAGTCTGCTGTAGCTTTCATAGCCTTTTTGTGCACTCTTTTAATAAATTCTTAAGTTGCGGGGATCTGTGCAATTGCCACTCTCTTCGAAATCTCATTTTTTCAGTCAAGAGCCGCAAGACATCTGTGGAATATATTTTAATATTTTTTTGGTTTTTGGGGGCAGTACTAGAATGTTGAACAGCTAGTTTCAGAAAACTGTCAAAATTAACAATAGATCGATCTACATTCTCCGGTGTACTGAGCGGAATATTTTCTGTGCAATGGGTACTGAGATATTTTTTATATTTTAACCAATTAATTTGCGAAGCTGTCATCGCTAAGTTACCAGTCGGAGATACAATTCTATTGGGGTTCATTATAGTTACAATTGTAGGTGTGTGGTCGGAAGATAAACAAGCTTCAACATGAATCGTTTCTATGGGGATGTTTTTAACCACGCCGATGACATCTGGAATTTTTTTATGATCTGTACTTGATTCAAGAAAATCCGTACTTACCGTACTATTGATACCGATTTAAGTACGGATGGATTAATTTTTCTTTTCAGTTCATCATCACGAATTTTATTTTTTCACTTTCACTTTGAGTAAATTTAGTAAAATGCTGGTAGTGAAAATTAAAAAGCCCGGTTTATAAATGACCAATTACTTCTCTTTTTCCCAAAAAAAAAAAAAACATTAGCGCGCAATTTGATGTGAAGTAGATTTACTGACAATACTGACAAAAATTAAAATGTTGTTATGTACAATAACATGTTTCTTTAAATTGTCAAAAATAAATAATCTCCTGTTTTTGCATAAAACAGTTCAATAATTGAAAACACTCTTTCAGCATCGCAAGATGTAACTGGAGCATATTTGATCGCTAAGGGCGAGGCCACGCAATGAGCGGCAGAGCGGAAAAAATAAACATGGCAAAAGTGAATGTGGAGCTTATATTTTTATATGCACAAGGCCGACCGCTGTTATGGCAACAGCAACTCAAAGGATTTCACAGACATACGGCCTTATTGCCGAAATCAGTTTGGAAATTTGCGTATATTTGTGTATAAAGGGTAAAATTCGTCATAATGTGGCCTTGTTTGATTTACAGGATGAACACCAAATCTCCCTTTTTTAAACGCATTGAATTCTTATAAATATGAACCCGATTTTCGCGAATTAAAATTAAACAAACCGCTCTTGACAATGGCATTTTAACAACTAAACGCTCAGAAATTACGGTCAGTTATAGGCCACTTGGTACTCAAACTCATCGTTCTGCCGCTCACCGCTTTGGTGGTCATTGTTTGGGGTCGGCCTTATAGTTGAGATGGAGAAAGCTTGTCAATAAATTCATCCGTCTCACTTCCATTAAAAGAGACTTGGGCAGATACATTAAAAGTGCTCTTTTATGTTCACTTAGTCACTTTAAACGTCCGTTTTTGCAACATTAACGAAGCAGTTCGAATAGATTATGCCTCATATTCGCTAAAATTATTTAAACCTTTTTCAAGGTTGCTACAAAGATACTTTTTGACAAGCTGGACCAAAAATGCCTGTTTAACGAGATAATTAAAGAAATGTCAAAAATGGCATGTGTCACAAAAAACTTGCCATGCTTATCACATATCAATCTATAACTAATCACAAACTTACAACAAAAAGAAAAACAATAACATAATTTTTAACTTGTCACACACTATGCATTAACAAACATTAAAAATTCATCCACCAACACCATTTTAAATACATTAACGTGTACAAATATATGTTTCCAAAATGGTTTTTATAGTTAAACATTTGCAAATACACACAAACATTATGCATGTGTAGATGTGCATACAATGTACATATTGTAGATATAAATAAACGATAATCAAATTATTTACACTTGAATGGTGTTTATTGATAAATTATGCCACAAATAATATTTTGATAGCATCAATTATGGTTTTATTATATTCTAAAGAAAATCACACATTTACAAAGAAACACATACAAAAATAGTAAATAAAAAAAAAACACAGAAAAGTGACAGGGAAAAAGAAAACCAAAATACCCAGCAAATAAAATTGGACCACCTGACCCATTTTGATAAAATGGACTACTCCATGGACTGGTCCGATGTAATGCAAGCATGGACCATGTCATTGTTAAAAAGTGTTTGTAGTGAGACGACATGTCTTCGTTTTTTAACGACGTGCTTTCGTTTTTAAACGACTTCAAAACTAATCCTCTTGAGTATACCATGGAGTAGTTTTAAAACTACTCCCTAGTGGTCCAAAGGTGGGTAATATACCATGGAGTAGTTTTAAAACTACTCCTTAGTGGTCCAAAGGTGGGTTATATGATCCTCTCCTAGGACATCGTAATGTTAAATAGACCAGGTTTTTTCCATACGTTTGGGTTACTTTTGGACTAGTCCTGGTCCTTTGTGGACTACTCTTTACACGCGTGTTTGGACTGGTCCTATTATTTGCAGGGTACACACACACACACACTGACATACACCTATAAACAATATAACATCAGAATTATGACAGATACACATACAATGGTGTTGATTTCTATGTAAGTCAATACGTGTAAATGTTTTGTATTTTATAGCAACGTATGAATTCGTATTTGTATCTGATTGGCAGTAATCTTATCCCTCTTAGGATAACGCACATATGGTTTCATTATTGGTTAAATATTCGAATTCGTATTAGAATGTTTAGCATTGACTACATATGTTTTAGAGTCGGAAACGGAAATGTGTTACAATAACAGAAGATAAATATACACAAATAAAGAAGTAAAACATACAATACTTGAGTGATGATACAACTTTGTGTGTATTAATGAGTGACGTTTGCTTGTGTATATGGTAAGTATTATTTTGACAAACATCTTATATTTACCAACTGCTGATCCAAAATGTCAATTGTTAGTTGCTGCCGCTATTTGTTGCTATTGAAACGGATACCGACAACGTGTAGATGTTGACGATGATGATTATGCCTGCTACTGATTTTGAAATACGAGTACGAGTACGTTGTGGGGTTGTGTGTGCATGTCCAAGAGCATCAACATGTACCCTCTGTAAAGGTTAATTTTATTACTTGTTTAACGATTGCTGGAGTTGTTTATCAAAATATCAACTTACAAATCGCTGTTTATAGTTTATTAAGACAAGAAAAATGATTTAAAAGAGACTTTTAAGTAGTATCCGTGTAGTATGGTAATTATTATTAATTATTGGGTTTCTCTGAGGCAATGTGCTTATATAGCTGGCTCGAAGAGTTAGTTAACACCAAAAATAATATAACATATAACACATCCTTTTTACGAAATATATTTTAGAGTAATGCGTTGTAAATGTAAAATCTTAATATTACGATGATTTATTTGCGAAAAAAACGGTGTATTATTTTCTAGCAACTTTAAAATAAACACATTGCAACACACTTATTCACTTTGATAACTTTTAGTTACACACTTATAAACCAATTCACAGCTTACTATTGTGATATCCACTCATGAGATTGCGTCATATATAAACCTTATTCAAAATTTCTAGCAGCTTCCAGAATCTTCGCCTTAATTTCTACCACAATACTATTTGAAATCAGCGTCTATTTTTCAAACTGAACAAATAGTTGATTTAAAATTATCTTAAATCTTAAATTTAAAAGATATGCACACTGCAATAAAACACAATAATACACAATAAATACATCTACTGCATCTAAATTGTGATTCAGAAAGTGTCAATTGTAAATCAGGAAGTGTAAATTGTTATTCAGAAAGCATCAATTGTAATTTTACTAATCTGTTGCTATTTTAGTCATACTTAGAAAAAAGGTTGCAGTTTCTGCAGGTCAATAAAAAAAAGAGCATCTTAGGTCAAGTCAAGTATGGAGTGCCCCAGGGAAGCATATTGGGCCCCTTCATAATATTTTTCCCTTAATTATTTTTGTATCATGTTAATCATAATAATATAAGAAGTAATCATATTATTGTCCTGCTTATCATAATAAATTTAGAAACAATCATATTATGCTACAATTTTGCTGTCACAACAATTACAAATAATATGAATTTTTTTTGCATCGATTTTTTATTTTGTGGCACGTTACAATTCTTTTAATGTAAATTCAATTTATACCATATTTGTTAAATTTGGATTACAATTAGTAATCAATTAGATTAAATTTTAAAAAGAATGGTATTGATTAATTAATTACGATTACAAATAATCCAAAAATAATTAAGAATTTTAGGATTTTCATTTTCAGACCAAAGAAATTTGTTACCAAACAAATTTTTTTTAAAGTAACGGTCGTTACATTTAAAAAAGTTAATAGTTTTTTGTGTTTGAATTCATTTATTATGGGCAACTCAAAGTAGCATATTTTTGTTAGTATAAAAAAAATAAAAGTTAATCTTTCGGAAAATGACAGATACATTTATTTTGTATAATATTAACGGAAAAAAACATTCAAAATAATAATTTCATTTTTGAGCTATAAGCTATAATTGGCCTTCATTACAACTAATTTTTCAAAAGACAAATCAGACAATGTTTGCCGCCTTGGACTGTTGACGATCCCTGCAAATGAAAACAGTCGTTCAACTGGAGCTGAAGACGTTAAGGGCGTGTTAAAAAAAAATAAATGCATCACTTAGGGCCATTATTACAACTTGCCAATAGTTAAAAGTCGGATTTTGTCAGACCGATAAATAGCTTTGCATTATAAAACCTTCATTTATTATGTTTTCATCTATTAAATATTATTATTATTATTGAAAATAATAACAGCAATTAAAAATGGAAGTTGTAATAATGCAAAGCTATTTATCGGTCCAACAAAATCCGACTTTTAACTATTGGCAAGTTGTAATAATGGCCTTCAGTAGTAGTACGTAGTAGTATATATAAGTGAAGGCCATGAGTACCACGACCCTGAGGATCTTTTGTTCAGTTTATGTGTCTCACCATGTCAAGTTTAAGCTGTGTATAAAGCTCATTACCCTGCCCGGTGAAAGATTGAAATATCAGTCGGGCCCACTATTTTCCCCACGAAAAATTTCCGCCTAGAAGTCCCCTAGGCGGGACATAAGCAGAGCAGATGTTCCGACGTTTCGTTATCCATCTCACAGAATCTGCAGATTTTGGTAGATGTATTACCCAACTTAAACTGGTGGTATGTAAAACCACAGTGCCCCGTAAATAGGCCAACAAGCAGTCTGAGTTCCGCCTTCTCATGCAGCAGAAATCTGCCTGCCCTGTGCCCGGTTAGTGTCACAAATCTTTTGGACAGTCTTAATCCAGAAGTGGACGTCCATGCGTGATGGAATTCACGCTCGGTCCGTTCTTGCAACATCCCCCTGATGTGACGCACAGCGACGCCGAAGAAAGGTTCCGGGCCTAAAAATGGACGACGTGCGCCCCTGACCAGCCTGGACTTTATCTCCAAAGAAGAAAGTGCCTCAAGCCCCTTGCCCTCCTCCTAAGACGTTGCAAATGATGATGGCGTAGATTTCCGCCTGAAATATTGTTTGCCCATTGGCAAGCCCTTTTGGAAACCCGGGCCCATTATGCCCGTACCAGTATCACCGTTTACCTGTTTCGAACCATCCGTATACCAGACCTTGTCCACGCATTCACGCCACCAGGATTGGTCTGCCCATTGGTCCCTGTCAGGCATAAGGACATTCACATTCCTACACAATGCCAGACTAGGCAGCAAATGATCACCTACTACAATGGATGGATCATTCCTAATGATATCCAAGATCCGCATGTGACCGCGGTACCCTGCTAGCACCCCTGCAGGCTTCCTACCTTGTAAAAATGTGCAATGTAGGGATGTGCAGAAAAGCTCCCAAAGCCAGAGTGGGACAGGACCTTATGGCACCGTGATCGACACGCTGATCAGGCGGTAGACCTTATCGAGTATCACTCTAGCCCTGACCTGTTCGGTCTTAGTCCACCAATCGTAATCGTAACAAAAGACCAGTGGATCATCCTGGGTTTCAGCCCCCATGTCTTCCCGAAGAGTCTCTGGACCAGCTGAGCGTTCCACTTGAGGGATCTGTCCAGAATGATCCCCAGGTATTTCACCTCATTAGAGAATCCGGTAAAAATTAATATCTGCGCAACTTTAATAATATGAACGCAATGGCAACGATTTACTTTGGCTTATTTCTTCAATTAAAACCAGAAGTTTCTTTTTGTAAATTTTTTTTTAATGGTAAATTGTTTTTTGTTTGTGTGATATTGTGCTTTTTTAAACAAGTTTGAAGATTTTAAATTGGCATAAAATTTTGAAGTTATCATATTTTCAGTTTACTTGTAAAGTTAGCATGAGGATACGCCTGCTGTGAGCTTATTAGTGACTTTTTAAGTTAACGTTAACTTTTAATCATAAAAATAACGTTTTGTATTTGTTATATTGGTCCTAAAACTCAAATTAGCAGCTTAAAATTAATTTATTCCAAAGTATTGCATATTTTTTACTTACCTTTTAAATAATCGCTAATACCTACCATGTTTATGGATATTAGAAAATTTTTGAGTTTCTTATCGTCGTTGTTATCATTTGTAGTTCTTACTGCACTTGTGTCGTAGACAATAAAAAAAAGTTATTTGTCGAATTCTAATGTTTTCACTACAGTTACATGTATTTTTTCCTTTCAATGTTTTAGTTTTTTATTTTATTACTAATTTATTATTCATTTGTAAAAAGCTTGCAACCTATTTATACCTATTTATGGGGGATTTCATGTCAAGTGACCCAATTTTGTAAGTCCTAATGGATGGTAGTTTAGACACAAATTTTCAACAAGATCGGTCTAAAAGTTTCTGAGTTAGTGGGGGTCAAAGTTTGAAATTATGGCCATACAGGTGTTCTTTCTTATCCATGTAACTTATTACCAATTGGTGTTAGCAAAATTTCTCCCAAGTAGCTACGATAGCAATTTGATCCATCTTTTGAAAACATTTTTTTTTGATTTTTTTAAAATTTTTTTTTGTTTTTTTAATATATTTTTTTTAAATTTAAAACTTTTTTTTATTTTTTTTTTAGCGGGAATGTTTTTTTGCTCAAAAGAAAGGTCATGCGAGTGGCTTATGTATAAAAAAAAATAATTGCTAACTCTAGACGAGGGTTTTTCAATTTTTAGCATATGCAGTGTTCTTTCTCATCCATGTTACTTATTGCCTATAGGTGTTAGCAAAATTTGTTCCAAGTAGCATCGATAGCTATTTCATCAATATTTAAAAAAAAAAATTTTTTATATCTTTTTTATCCGGAATGTTTTTTTTTTGCTCAAAAGAAAGCTTATGTCTTTTCCTTTAAGTTAGTTTTGGTCGCTCTTTGGGATGCGAGTGGCTTATGTATAAAAAAAAATAATTTCTAACTCTAGACGAGGGTTTTTAAATTTTTGGCATATGGGCATTTCTAGCGAAAAGTCTACTTTTTGTCACGTAACGCCAGAAGTATTTAAAATTTTTTTTTTAAAAAAATTTTATATGTATAGTTTACTTTTTTATATTTTGGTGCAAATCGCAACAAGCTCTACATTAAGTAACAAAAGGGATAACGATTGAACAACATGGTCCGAAAATACAACCTTATTTTCAATTTGGCGTTACATTAAAAAAAGTAGACTTTTAGCTGAAAATTCCCATATTTACCTTAAAACGAGCAAAGATTTTTAAATTTGATAGCTTGAAAAATAAATAAATATAAGTTCTAAGTTTACTAAAAAAGGTTTTGTACAAAACTACTTGCTCAATTCGCAGTATTTTTCAGTTTTGTAATGCAATCAAGACCCACTTCCGTTTTTTTAACGTCACGCCAGCGCAGATTTTTGCTTATATCTGCAAATCCTTAGCGTCGATTACTGTAATTTTTTTTCTGAATGTAGAGCTACTTCATTACTTTGTATATATAAAAATCCTTTTTACAAATTTGACTTCGTCATTAAATTTTTTACATTTTGTGCTACAAATATCACGACACGTCAAAATGGAAATGCCCATATGCACTATTTTCAATTTCTTCTTATATGTGTTTAAGTGTTTCTAAAGCCTTAAAAATAAAACGTATGCAAAGAAACTAGACAAATAATGCCCACAGTATGTTAATCCCAGGAATAAAATCACTTATTTCTGTAGAAATTTTGACAAATAATTCTTTTTTTTATCAACTTGAAGTATTTAGCAGATGATTCACCAGAATATTTGCAATTTAAAAAAAAAAAAATTAAAAAAAATAAAAAAAAGTTTAAAATTTAAAAAAACAAAAAAAAAATTAAAAGATGGACAAATTTTGCTAACACCAATAGGTTATAAGTTACATGGATAAGAAAGAACACCTGCTTGGCCAAAATTTCAAACTTTGACCCCCACGAACTCAGAAACTTTGAAACCGATCTTGTTGAAAATTTGTGTCTAAACTACAACGATTTCAAAATTGGGTCACTTGACATGAAATCCCCCATATGTTAAATTACTAACAATGAGTTTAACATGAAATTTGCTAGTTTGACAGCATAGTTAGAATGTATACTATCAACACTGACAACCGGGCGTTATGTTTTTGACAACAATGGCATTTTTACACCTTTGGTTTCATACTTATAACGCTTTGTTCAAAATTTGGCAACAGATGTTGTCGACTTTGACACTTCGTTGTCATTTGAATACCATTGGTTGTAACGTCTTTTATTGGTCTGTGAATTTTTAAATTCCCTTGGTCTAGTAATTTGCAAATATAGGACTAAACTATATAATAATATTTTGTTAATTTTCTTTTGTGAATTACCAACACATTTGTAAGTATTCTTCAGAAATATCATGAAAAGAGACAGACTCTTTTAGTGCAAATAAAGTTTGTAAAATGTCTTTTTTTTCGTCACAAAATTGTCATTTCTTTTTTTTTAAATTTCTTTTTTTGGATTTAGAGCATGTTTTAATTTTAAACCTTTCCAAAAAGGTGTCTTTACACAAATTATTTTTAAACAAATATTTTTTATACGTTTTTCTCATCTCTACGTTTGTAATGAAACAAGCATATCAAATAGTTTAAGAAATCCAATGATGAACAGAAAAAGAAATCGCTCGGAATTATTATCAGAAAATAAAGTCAAATGCTCCTCTGTTATCAATTGAATGAGGTTTATATCATTTTAATCAGTAAACAATTCTTGATTTTATTCACAATTTGCTGAGAAAACTGAACTGTGATTTTTGTCGCATTTTAATTCTTTATAAATTTTGAAAGAACCAAAAATTTGTTTGTTTTTAATTTTAATTTGTTTTTTCAAAAATTCAACGATATCTCTCAAACTAAATGGCAAAGTTAAAAAGAATACTGTTGCCGAATAACGGATTTTATTTTATTTTTTTTTTCTTTATAAAACCGTTTTCAATTTATTCCAATATATGTATGTAGTGAAAGTGCCTTTATTATGGGTGTAACGGTATATCTCAAAAAGTAGAGCTGATAGAGAAAAATGGAGTTTCGATTTGAAATCAGCGACTTTAAATTAGTAAAAAATTTGCAATCAATTCCAGACCGCACAAAAAAGTTAAAGTTTGTTCCCTTGTGAAATGAATATTGATTTTTCTAGATACATTGCCCACTGTACGTATTACGTCCCCTTTCTTTATTTCTTTTATATTAAAAATTTTTATTGTTCTTGTGCAAATAAATGCAATCAAAAGCGATTATAATCAACTTAGACAATTAGTTGCTCATAATATATTTAATGTCTTAACTGACTTTTTGTTAAGCATTTATTTATTCGCTTAACTATGTTGGCTATTGTATCTCTGTCTGTGCATCTGTCTGTCGATATATCAGTCACCATTGCAATGTCTATGTTTTGTTTTATCTCTATATCTCTGAACATTTCTTTGTCTCAATGTTTACAAAAGTATTTATCCCTATGTTAATAATCAAATAGTTTATACAAAGCACTGATTAGTCACTGATAAAACAAATAAGTCTGGCATCCACACACATTTACATGATAAATTGTAGCCGAACTCACATTTTGTTATAATATACATATAAAGAAAGGAGGAAAATAAATTGAGGGTTAAATCGTGCAATCAACTTAGGAAAAAAAATAGATAAATTAGACTCAAATAAAGTAAAAAAAAAAACAAATGGATGCAAATTTATGTGTTTGTGTATGTATATATGTACATACAAAGGGTTATATAAATTAACCCTGCGGACAGATTTTAACCTGTCAAGTTTTGGAATAGTCATAATTCTAGTTGTAACGAGTCAAAGGGTACAATAATAAGAAATATGATGCAATACTGACTGAATTGCTTGAAGAAAACAAAATAGTCTCTCTGGCGGGTGGTAAGCGCTTAGAATTGTTCCAAATAATACTTATCATGTATGCAATTGCTGAAGCATTTCTGCCAATTTTATTATTCATAAAGAAAAACGATTGTAAAAATATTTAGGGAATTGTAAGCATGTTGATTTATAAATGAACTAGTTGGGCGTCAATAACCGCCCACAATTTAAGATCGATAGTTTGATAAATGTAAAAAAATATATGCAACTAATCTGAAGTCAAAAGCAACTAGTATAATTCTAACCACATACTAGTTAATTGTCTGCAGGGTAAGTATAAAACATAATTTTAATTGTTATAAAAAATACAACAAGCTATTGTTGTTGGTTTGAGTGTTTACGCTTTTTGTATTAATTGTGTAAATACGATTAATTTTTATTAAATGCATCTGATAAAAAGGACAATTTGATTAGAGGGATTAAATATGTCAATTAAGTTTTCTTTCTTACGTCATTTTAACTTATTAAGGGAAAGTTTTACATATGTACAAGTATATTTGTTTGTGTTAAGCTTATTTTTAAAATGAAAACCCTATGAAGAAGGTGCAATAAGCGATCTTTTGAGCATTAGTAGGATTTCTTTCATTGAACCAAAATTGTTCATTAAATAGCAGGGGTCTAATCACCGCATGCGATACTATCGTATCGAATAAACTATCGAATGTTTTTGCATACGCTAAACACTGACGTATCGAATAAAAACTCGAGAAATGTAATGTCGAGTTAATCGATATCGAATGCTATTATTTTAAATTCAATAAATTTTATTCTATATCGAGATTCATGACACCAAAATAAATAATTTCGATCAATTTTGCTCGATATCGTATGCGGTGATTAGACCCCAGAATTTTTTTCCGAGAGTTTCCGTCACGTCGATATTACCCGAGAAATTCAATTATTTTTCGTAACTGCTTTCGTTAGAGCGTGGTTAGTTTTCAGGCTTTTTGCTTGAAAAATTAGTTGTTTCCAGGTTCCATATAAGCAAAGCCCATGAAAAAAACCTGATGCATGATGGAATATACTGAAAACAGATTTGAATTTGGAAATCTTTATACTCCATATATTTTTATTAATAGCCGATTTTTGATGCAGACCAATGTTGGCAATAGAAGTTCTTAAACTAAATATATGGTTTACCTTTTTGAGTTAGTGAAACTTCTCATTGAAAATTCAAAAATAACTACTTTTAAGTCCTTTATAAATTAATAATATGCTACTAAATACAAAGCAATGTTCAAAAATAAACATAGTATATTGTAAAAGGTGTTTTTTAAAGTGCGACACAAGTTTAACTCATAGTAAAAATCTGGAACACCAATTTTCAACAACTTTTCGCATTCTGACCATCATCGTTTTTGAAGACATATGGGACAATGGCTCCGATAGCCCATAAAACGCACCAAACAGTAATTTTCTGTGAACGTAATGCTTTTTCGACAAAAGTTTGTGGATGCTTCTCATTCCAAATGCGACAATTTTGCTTATTTACGTACCCATTTAATCAGAAATGGGCTTCATCGGAAAATAAAATTTTAAATGGAAATTCAAAGCCAATATCTCTATAAATATCGCTGAATTATTTTGATTAACAATTTCTGTTATTTGCAAGTCGATGAAATTAAATTTTAAAACAAACTTAACAAAAAGCAATTATCAGTTGTTAAATGTGTGCTCAAATAAAGCAGTGATACCAACTCAAAGTTGTGACACTCTAAAAAACACCCTTTACTTTAGCGTTCTAAAAACATAAACGCTAATAGTGTTTCTGTTGTAGATACTTTAAAACGTTTCTCTGTTTGTGATCTACGTATACAATAAGAATACTGTATTAATCAAACACAACATACAGAAAGGAACAGCCTTCTCTTTTTCGTTAAAGACCCCAAACTTCGTTCAGTTCGATGCAGCACATTAATGTTCGTACGTTTAAGGTATGCTCAGCGAATTTTTGGCTGGTAAAGACAACACCGACACCATTTTTTGCAAAAACTAAACATGGACACACAGGCTATTCGTACTGTGGTCGTGCAATCCAATCAAGAACAACAATACTAGTAGTAGTAGAGTTGCTAAAATTTTTTGTTTGCTCATTCCTTCATTCATCTTAAGACAAATTTAAAATGTTAATTATACGAATTTTCCTTCGAAAATCATTTTTATTTACGATTTGAAAATTTTGTATTATAAACTTTTTAAATTAAATTAAATTAAATTAAATTCGGTTTATTTTATTATTTGATAAAAATAATTTTTTCACCGAGTTTTATTTAAAACTTTTTTTGCCAACTTATCTCAACTTAAGATGTTTTGTCAAAATTCTATAGAACTGTATTTAAGGTTGTGTAGCAATATGCAAAAATTTAAAAAATATATATTTTTACCAGGTGATCTGTTTATTATTGAACACTGCTTGACAATTCAAGAATATATATTTCTAAACAACTTCCTCTGCACTCCTTGTATGCCCTTGTACATATTTCTTCTAACTACACAATACTTCATAAATAACTCTGGGATTTTTTCTACTAAAAAGTTTAAAAATGTTTGCCACGCAAATATTTAGTTAAAAAAACAGAGAAACGTTGCTGCTTCAACATCATCAGCATCATCACATGGAGTTGTAGCTTTTTTTCTTCCTGTCATTGTTGTGTTGTATACTTTTTATGTTCCATGTGTCTTCAGTTATTTCACAAATAAAATGCTTTCGGCTTTTGCAAGTCTAAATTCATTGTTTTATTTTTATGATTTTGCGAATAAAAAAAATTTTTTTTTTTAAACTTTTTTGCTGTAGAAGAAATATGGCTGAATAACTGCATTGTAAGCAAAAAATATCAGGAATGCTAGAACTTTTTTTTTTAATATTTTGCGATCAAATTGCAAAAAAATGTATTATTTTGAATGGCAAGAATAATCGGTTACTAACATTTAGAAAATCTTGAACAATTTTCAAGGTTTTCCCTAAAAACAAAAATTATAGTTTTGAAAAATTTATTAGCTTAGAAATTCTTATGGCATATAAAAACTTAAAATAGTTTCCGCTATAAGCCACAGTCTAATAAGTGTTTTCCTACCAGTTTTCAAAATTTTGCTTAGAATTTGTTTATCATAAACTTGGTACATTAGTTTTAATTAATAATGCAACATTTATTGCCTAAAACTTCTTGTTAAGTATACCGATTATCATGTTCATGCCAATATTTTTTATTAGAATTTGGCCTATGTTTTTGTCTGAAGCATTAAAAAAAATTCCTGCGCAACATCAGACACTAAACAAACTTTTACAAAACTACAGATTTAGAAAAAAAGCAATAATAGGAAACACAGACACAAATGCATCTATACAACAGCGCATTTGTGTAGTATATTTTTTTAGCTCAATATTCATTCTCACAATACTGCGTAACCATTCAAGTGCACAATATGATGCTCGCTCATACACTTCTGTACACACATCGTTGCAGCAAACAAAACACGCAGGATATTCTTACAAACACACATACAAACAACAAACGAATATTCAAATTGCCGGATAAAAATAAAATGCAAAGAGAAAAAAATCAGAAGGAAGAAAAATATTTGACTAAACTAAAGAACAAAAATAAAACAAAATAACAGAATAAAAAAGAAAAAATGTAGTAGACAGCCCAACAACTGCAATACAAACTAAAGATAACTTTTATTTTTTTGTTTGTGTTAGAATTTGCTAGGTACATGTAATGGCGGTAACAACATTAACCGGAGACGCCACAACATGTTGCAGATAAATTCAAATTCGAATAAAGTTTTTGTTCTACTTCTGTTGTATTTGTTGTTCGTCTGTTGATGTATAAACGCAATTTGATAAATTGTTTTTTCATTGTTGATGACAAAAAGGCTCGGGAAGACAGACAGTTGGCCAGACAATAGGCTTAATGTGAGAAATAAAATTAATTTTGTTTTTAAAACTTAGAGACTTTATGAAGGTTCTATAAAAGTAAATATATTTTATTTTCGATCATAAAAATCAATTCGTCAATGAATCCTAGTTCGTTAAAAAGACGAATTTGTGTTTTAAAGCTGGGACCGTAACAGTTATTCCTTTTTTCATAAAAGTCAGATGGAAACAGTTATTTTTGTCTTTTATGTTTTTGAACAAAAATAACAGTAAACTTTTGATTTTTATTTTTTTTTTGAACAAAAATAACAGTTAATTTAAGGTTTTTTTTTTAACAAAAATAACAGTTATATTTTGATTTTTATTTTTTCGAGCAAATATAAAAGATATTCTTTAAAGAAATGTACGTGGTTTAATAATTTAGTTGACTTTAAATATTTATTTTAATGAGCATACGAAATCCCAACGATAATTACACATTAAAAAAAAGATTTACAGTCAACTAAATTATTATTACTTTATTTCTTTAGAGAATAACTTTTATTTTTGTTCGAAAAATTAAAAATCAAAATATAACTGTTACTTATGTTCAAAAAAAAATAAAAATCAAAAGGGTAACTGTTAATTTTGATCGAAAAAATAAAAATCAAAATTTTAAAAATCAGTATATTTTATCATAGACGTGTTCAAAAGAATCAGTATGATGAGTCCAAAACAAAAAATGTTCTCATATACTGCTGGTAATTGGCTTATACAATTGTTTTAGAGGCTCCTTTGCTTTTGTAAGATGGTTGTACGATTGATCCACCTATAGGGGAAAATTAACGAAAATTTTCCAAAAATTGGCAATTAAAAATGAAACTTAAGTTTATAACCCTGACCATAAATAGATATGTAGATATTAAAAAGACAATAAGCACCGCGAACCAGAGGTCTTTTATATAATCACCCAGTTTGGTGAAAAATCTTAAATCTCAGTTGGGTTCATAATTTGTCAATGACCCTGCCTGGTGAAAAATCATGAATCTCAGTTTGGTTCATCAGATGCCCCAACCCCCAAATTTGCGCCCGACAGTGTCCAGGACGGGACAGTAGCACTACAGATGTTGAGACGGTAAATCGTCAACCTCATGAAAACCGCATAGCCTGTTAGTAAGTAACATTGCCCAGTGTTACACTGGTGGTATGTTAGACCGCTGAATAGGCCAGTAAGTATCAGAAGTTCCCCATTTTCAAGCAGAGAGCAGCCTACTTTACCTCAATCTCAAATCTTTTACACTGTCTTAACCCGAGAATGTGTTAATGAATTCACCTTCAGACCATAAACGTATTTTCTTCCTGATGTGATTGCCTGGAATGAACGGAGAAAGGAAAGGCGACGTACGTCCTTATTTGCAGGCTGCCTGCTCTTTCATTACCATCATGGCCCTCGAACCCTAGTACCCAAGATTATTTAAAGCCGTAATACAGTCCATAACTTGCCAAGAATGCACCGCTTTATACCAGCGAAGGCAACAAAAATTACAATTAGTACAACAAAAAAAATGGTTATAATAATACGGAGTAAAAACAAAATAAGCAACTAAATAGACATTTTCTCAATTAATAAGGTGTTAAGTTTAAGCAATAAAATATTTTCCAAATGTTCTGCGGTTAAATTTCTATGGTTTTTTTGTCAAAATCACAGGCAAGGCGCTGAATGCTCTTTCCACAGATACCTGTGTTGCGGGTACTGCTAAGGCTACTTGTGCAATTTTTGAAATTGTAGGAGCTTTTAGTTTTTTGATTTTCTAAAATTCTAAAATATTTGTTCCAAATGGTGGTTTGGAATCATATTGAAGTTTTTCTAATGCCTCCTGAACAGAAAAAGTACGTTGCTTTAAAGTATTTAAAGTTGCTTTCAATTCCAACTTTTGGTAGCAATCTTCAAAGCTAACAATTTCTAATACTTCAAAGGGGTCTTCTGCACGAGTTATGTTCTTATTGTGCATTACTAAATAATGGCGGTTTATGTTACCAGCATGAGCTTTGAGGGTTTTATCACACAATAAGCAATTTACTGAACCAGTGGCATCCAGAACTAAACATGATTCCATATTAAAGAGCTTAAAACGACCCATATTCCTAGAAAACTATTAAAAAATTGTATTTAAATTTGTTTTGAAGAATGTAATTTTATATGACAACGTTTAAATATATTTATTTTGTTTTAAGAAATTTTAAATTTTTTTAATTTTATTTTTTTTTTTGTACAAAAGTTTTTTAGAAAACGATTTATTTTTAGAACTTTATTTTATTTATTTTTTTCGACAACTATTTTTTTATTTCTATTTTTTTTTTTTTTTTTTTTTCAAAATATTATTTATTGAATCTTCATACATTTAATATGAACTAACAATAATTAATCAAATCTTAACCTAATACTTTATTTTATGTCCTGCCAGTGCCAGACAAAAAATTTCTTTATCACGGGTTCTGTTCACTTATCTAGGTGTTTATCGCTCATCTAATTGGACAAGTGCTGCAGTGTCTCTTCTTCTTAAGCGAGTGTGGCCGCTATCATTTAAAATATTTCGAGCTAGTGGGTTCGGATGCAATTCGAGCCTTGTTAAGTATTTTACTGCATATTTCGTAATCACAGTTTTAACTAATGGAACATTGAGATCCTTGTGAATATTTGAATTTTTAACATACCAAGGGGCAGCTGTGATTATTCGAACAAGTTTATTTTGGCGCCTTTGAATTTTTTCGATATTAGAAGCCGAGGCAGTGCCCCATAACTGAATACCGTAGCACCAGATAGGCTTTAAGATAGAGTTGTAAAGTAGGAGTTTACAGTCGAGACTAAGGACAGAGTTTCTTCCAATAAGCCAATGAATTTGTATGGCTTTTAGTTTCATTTGAGTTAATTTTGCCTCTATATGGCTTTTCCACGTCAAACGGCGATCTAAATGTATACCGAGATATTTTACATGCGAATTTTGAGGTATTATTTGATTATTGATTTTAATAGGGGGGCATGATTCCCGACGCAAGGTGAATGTTATATGTACGCATTTTTGCTCATTGACTTTTATCCTCCATTGTTTTAACCATATTTCTAGTTGAAATATATGATCCTGTAAGTAACGAGATGCTTCATAACTGTTTTCGTGGACGCTTAGAAAAGCTGTATCGTCTGCAAATGTTGAAGTTTGTGTGTAGTTGCTCGTTGGCATGTCCGAAGTATAAATTAAGTATAATAGAGGCCCCAGAATGCTTCCCTGTGGGACTCCAGCGCCAATTGGCTGAGGTGAACTAAGAAAATTTCCTTCTTTTATAATAAATTGTCGACCGACTAAGTAGCTTTCTAGCAGCTTGTGTATGTTTGCTGGAAAATTTTGCTTCAATTTATGTAATAAGCCTTCATGCCAGACTTTATCAAAAGCTTGAGAAACATCGATGAAGAGAGCGGAACAATATTTTCTTTCTTCAAAGGCTTTTCTTATGGCGTTTACTATACGATGGGTTTGTTCAATTGTGCTGTGTTCTCTTCTAAAGCCGAATTGGTGGTTAGGTATACATCTATTTTCACTTAAAATTGGAGTTAATTTTGACACTAACAGCCTCTCAAACAGCTTTGATATATTAGAAAGTAAGCTTATAGGCCTATATGACTCAACTTTTGTGTGATCCTTTCCTGGTTTAGGTATCATGGTGACTAAGGAAACCTTCCATTTTTGAGGATAGTATTGAAGACGTAAGATAGCATTGAAAATTAAAAGAATAATTTTCTTTGCTGTGCTGGGTAGCTCCAAAAGCATTTTGTTGCTGATCTTATCAAAACCAGGGGCTTTTTTGGGGTTTAATTCACAAACAGCCTTTTCAATTTCTCTTATCTCAAATCTTAGGGGAACAGCCGCTCTAGCAGGAACAGGTGGTAACACGACCGCAGTATCGTGAGATATATTTGGGGTAAATACGTTTTTTAAGTGATTAACAAACAGATTTCCCTTTTCGTTACCATTTCTTGCCCAACTTCCGTTCAAGTTTCTTAATGGTGGCTTAGAGGCGACTGGCCTTTTTAGATTTTTAGCTGCACGCCATAATGAATAGTCTGATTGCGGAGTTGCATCAAGTTCCTTAAGATATTTTTGCAGAGAAGCCGTTTTTTGAGTCTGTAGTAACTTTCTTAGCCTTTTTGTACAATCTTTTAATAAACTCTTTAGTTGAGGGGATCTGTGCAATTGCCACTCTCTTCGAGCTCTTCTTTTTTCAGTCAGGAGACGCTCAACATCTGTGGAATAAATTTTAATATTTTTAGTTTTTTTTGGGGTATTACTGGAATGTTGCACAGCTAGCTTCAGAAAACTGTCAAAATTAAGAATAGCGCGATCTACGTATTCCGGTGTACTAAGCAGAATATTTTCTGTGCAATGGGTGCTGAGATATTTTTTATATTTTAGCCAATTGATTTGTGTAGCTGGCGTCGCTAAGTAACCAGTTGGAGATACAATTCTATTGGGGTTCATTAAAGTAACAATTGTTGGTGTGTGGTCGGAAGATAATTCTAAGGAAGCTTCAACATAAATCGTTTCTAAGGGAATGTTTTTAACCACGCCAAAATCGATGACATCTGGTATTTTTTGCTGATCAGTAGGCCAATATGTTGGTTGTCCGCTCGCTATCACATTCAAATCCATTTTAGAAATAGTATTAAATAGAACACGACCCTTTGGTGTTATAAGTCGGGACCCCCAGAAGGTATGTTTAGCGTTATAATCGCCAGCGGCCAGGAAACAAGGTCCTAATGATTTAAAATAATTATAATATTGGCCTTCAGATATTGAATATCTAGGTGGGGAGTATAACGATGAGATTACTACGTTTCTATTTAATTCTTCAACGCAAATGTTTGTTGCTTGAAGATAATCTTCACAATGATCACCCATGAGGTAGTGTTTGACTCTGGTTTTTATTAAAATGGCAGAACCTCCACAAGCTCTATCTCGAGGGTCCTTGGTATCATATAGTGTATAACCATTAATTTTAAACGTATTTCTTGAGGACAAATGAGTTTCAGAAACCATCATGACATCAATTTGTTTATTTTTAAGAAAGTATTCTAATTCATTTTTATGTTGGCGGATGCCGTTTGCGTTCCAAAAACAAATTTTTAAACAGTTCATGGTTTGTTAAGTACAGCTTGCAATAACATCGATTGCATTCTAAGAATCTCCTGCATCATATTACCCATTGTGTTTGTAAAATTATTTACTGTTTGCACTAATGTTTCCATTGTTTTTTCTAAACGACTTAAATTAGAGACTGGAGTTTCATCATTACCTGGCGAGGCACCTTGCATTGGCACATGGTTTGATTTTAGCACGTTAGCGTAAGAAATTCTGTTATTACCAGGCTGGGGGGCTTGAATTGCATTTGTGTTTACTTGATTTGGTACCTGCATTTGAGGGGGATTAGTTTTCGGTCCAGCCGACTGCTTGACGATAGTATACACAGGGCATCCTCTATAATTGGCAGTGTGATTGCCGCCACAGTTACTACATTTTTTTACGTTGGGGTCGGTTTTAGACTTATCGCAGAGAACTGTACCATGTAATTCACCACATACTACACAAACAGGGGGTAAATAGCAGTAAGCCTTAGTATGACCATATTCTTGACAGTTTAAACATTGAACGGGACCATTTCTTTTGTGTGGCTCTTCTATAGTTATTCTTCTATAGAGAATATATTTCAAATTGTAAATAGGATGCGTTTCGTTTTTTTTAAGCTTTACGTCGCCGGGTTCAAACTCCACTCGAAAAAGTGGTTGGGGATTTTTTTTTTTTTTTTTTTTTTTTTTTTTTTTTTTTTTTTTTTTTTTTTTTTTTTTTTTTTCTATTTTAAAAATTTTTTATTTTCTGTAAAGTGTAGAATTTTTTAAACTTGCACACAAAATATTTTTTTAGAAACAAAATAAAAAAACATTTTCCGGTCCTTGGTTATAAGCGTTCAAATTTGATACTAACACAAATGCAAAATACATAAATTTTTCCAATTATCAAATAATAAAAAAAAGCAGGGTGGTCTATTATTCAACATTTTTCATAAACCGGGTTTCGAATATTTTGACTATATATATCTTATACATAAATCGGCACAGGCAAACCAGTTAAGATCGATATCTTTCCCACGTGGAACATAACACAAAATCGATCCACTAAAACGGAAAAAATTAATGCGCGAAACATGTAAATTCATATATACTTAAATTTACTAAATTTTCTTCATATTAAAAAAAAATTTGATATAAATTGACTCTGACTTGTCGTCAGTCTTATTAGTGTCGGAACAGTATTATTCCTTTTTAATTTTTCAATAATAATAATGTTGAATTAAAACAAAAGAAAAAGAGCGAAAATTTCTAATATTTCAAACAAGCCATAAAATTGATTAATAGTCCCTTAAACTATAAGGAATAGCAAAAATTCCATAATAATGGTTTAATAAGCGGAAATTCGCGAATTTTAGCCATGTTCGCAATAGAAACAAATGTTTTTTTTTTTTTTTTTTTTTTTTTTTTTTTTTTTTTTGCTTTTG
The DNA here is from genome assembly GCA_949318255.1 of Pollenia labialis. Classification (NCBI taxonomy): domain Eukaryota; kingdom Metazoa; phylum Arthropoda; class Insecta; order Diptera; family Polleniidae; genus Pollenia; species Pollenia labialis. The sequence continues at coordinate 118,492,958 of OX439142.1, forward strand.
TAATATATATTTGATTGGCCTTGATTGGCTTTTGTATATAACTTATATTAAAATAAATAAATATATATCTCTGGTATAGACGGGCAGTAACATGAGCGTCTTACTTGATTTCGCTGCTGGAAACTCAGCTTCAGTTCAGTTGCCATCCGTATCGACCCATAAAATAAACCTCATCTTCAATCAATCAAATTTTCATTTCGTCATTATGATCAAGGCCTATCTATATATTGGATAGGCCTTGATTATGACTATTTACAAAATTCATCGACTTTCTTCCTATTTTGTCTGGCAGATATTTTCAAGGACCAACCTCCGGTTAATATTTTATCTTTTACGTGAGTTTATTTAATTTTTAAAGTTCTATATAAAATATATCAGAAAATATCAATTGAAAACCAAAAAAGTATCAAAAAGTCTCCTTTATAGATTATTAGCCACTCAGGACATTGCGTGTTTAGTTTTATGCTTATATGTCTAATATAAATGAAAATTAATCAAAGTAGACAAAAAAAGTACCAAAAAGCTTCCTCTTATACATTCTTATTCACTCAGGACCATGCATGTTTATTTTTATCTTTATTTTTATCAAATAGCTATTAACAAAAATTCAAAAAGTACCAGATGAAAAAAAGGACCAACATTTTTAATCTTATAGGTTCTCATTCAGTCAGTACCTGCACCTTAAATATATTGTTAGCAATAAACAATTTAATTTTTCGTATTTACACTTTCTGATCCTTTTTTTCTCCCCATGGATGTTCGGTTGACAATCAAAGAAAGAAAGTTCTTAACTGTTTTGATGATGCCTACTTGTACATAATATTTATATAGACGAAGTATTCGAAAACCGGCTTCTGAAAAATGTCACATAATCGACCAACTTATTTTTTTATTATTTTATAACACTGTGTGTAATTTTTTAAGTCATGGAAAAATAACCATATACGGATAAAAAATAACCATAAAGGACCAAAAAAAAAATAGACCCGTGTCTCCCAGTTGTGCCCAAATTCATGAATTTATTTATGGGCCCTTATAGATTTGGGGCCTCGGTGTCATTTTTGCAAAAAAGTGATAATTTTCTCAGGCTCATATCTTGCAAACCGTTCAGAATTTTGATTAAACCTCTGATACAAAGTTGTAGCTCTTGCCATAAGCAATAAAAATTGTGAACATATAAAATCTAAAAAAATTCATCTTCTTGATCAAAATCGTAAAAATAAACTTTAATTTTTACCTTTTTCCCCCTGTTTACGTCAGTAGGTAGCAAACCGTTAAAAATTCAAGGAAACACTCAACTACAAAAATTTACCTAAGATCTCAGTAAACAATTTAAGTGCATACGAACTTCTTAGGAATGTTTCTTAACACCGTTTAGGTTGCACCAATTGTGAAAAATTGCCGAACATTCGATTTTGTTTTACATTTTTCCCCTTGTTCAGGTCCAAAGGTAGCAAACCGTTCAAAATTCAAGGAAACAATCAACTACAAAAATATAGTTAATAACTTTCTAGGAAATATTAACTTCCTAGGAATGATTCCTAACACCGTTTAGGTAGCATCAGGCAATTTCCTTATTTATAAAAATTATAAAAATATGTTTGGTTAATCTCGATAATACAAGAATTTACAATAAAAATATTTTTTTATATGCACAAAATTTTAGGAAATCTCCGCAAGGTTTTTTTTTGTTTTTTTTTTTATTGAATCTAACGAAATTTTCAATAAGTATCCAAATCTTAATTCTAATAGCTATTTATTAGATATTTCCTATTAAACATCTAGTTTACTGTATTCAAATACTTATTATTCTTCATTCAATCCCAGCAGGTGCCATTTATATCCAAAGAATAAACGTTTGACTTGAAAATGCGTGTGGTTGAATTATTAATGAGCCTTAGTATATGCCATATTTATGTATATATGTGTTATATGAATCAAAATTCTATTCGATAAAAAACGGTAAGTCCCACTGGATTCAGCGTGCCCCAATTAGGGCAAAATGCAAGGTGCGCGGCTGGTCTGTTTTTTGCAACTAGCACAGTGTACTTATTGCTCAAAATTACAATATTAAAACTCTATTTTAAGATTATTTTTTCAAAGGTTGCGAAAGAAAAGAAATCATATCTTAAAAAAGAAAAAAAACACCTCCTTCAAAGTTTCAGGATTTTTTAAGAACAGTTTGGGGTATTATATAAAAAAAAATCAGCCAAATAAAAAAATAGGTTTTTGACTTAGTCCGTTTTTAAAATTTAATATTTTGCAGATAATACATTTTTCAAAAAAATTATTACTTTTCAGTATATGGTTTGTAGTCCCAAGTATTCTTTTTAAAATGATATTTAAATCATCTTCGTATGTCAAGTAGTTTTCGAGATATTGAAGAAATAAGCCCAACACATTCGGCTAAATCTGCGAAATTATGACATTTTGAATATGACATAACTTTTGAAAAAAAATTTTAAAATTTTTTTTCGTTCACATATGATCCTTATAAGATAAAAGGAACCTTCTCACCAAATTTTATTACAATCAGAAGAGGTCGTGTCCCACTCTTGGTCGTTTTGACATGGAATTACCCGTATAGATAATGATTAATATCATTTTCAGCTAGTGGAACGTCGTAATCCAAACCAAGCTTTAAAATAATATCCTTAAGGTTAGAAAGAGCATTTATACGCTTTATAAGCACATTACTAGATTTTTCAAAATCATTTAATTTGTTTATGGTGTTTTTTTTATCAATTTCTTTCATGAAGTCAAAGCAATGTTTAACATCAGATTTAATATTACTTAATTCTGCTTCTAATTCTTGTTTAATTTTTGACATCATATCATTAATTCTAACCTCAAAATTCTGCATAGCTTTTTCTATTTGTTCTTCGGTAGATTGAAGATGGATTTCTAACTTATCATCAATGTTTTCGTTTATCTCTTCAATTCCTTTTTTTTTAAGCTGAAGGGCAAAAGCATCCATATTAGTTTTAGGTGGCATAGTGCTCCAGAGATGTAATAAGATTGTATATTTTAAGTGTATGTTTATATATGTAAATACTTTTTTCTTCCACTTTTATTTTTAATACGCTTAATAGAGGTTCAATTAAGAGCTTTTATTCATAAAAAAAAGTTCAACCATGTAGACATAAAAGAAAATTTTATAAACGAAATGATTTTATTTAATATTTATAAGCAAGCATTTGTGCAAATTTCATTAATTAAATTTATTTTGTTGAATTTATCGGCAGACAACACGCTTTTTCACTCGTTCATGGTAGGGTTACCATATATATGTTTGTAGGGACTTTAAATAAATTTTATAACTTGTTTAAAATTTTAAAAATGTTCGCGAATTTTCGGGACGAAAAGTGTAATACCTTACGGTATTAGTGAGGGTGCATTTTTTAAAATAAATCAAGCTACCCTATTTGTGAGCACAACATTTTTAAAAAGCGAACATTAAATTGCATTGTGCTAATGAAAACTGAAAACAAAACAAACCAACTGTCTAAATTATAAGAGATGTGTTTAAAACGATAAACAATCGACATTGCTGTCGAATTAATGACGAAGTCGGTAAAAATTGATATTAAATTGGTGATGATTACGACGATATTTAATGGATTAAAGGTGATTGTCAACTGTGGTGTTGTTTTAACATTAAAAATTGTTAAAAGAACTCGAAGTTAATTTTTAAATATTTAAATAAAGTAAATTTAAGTTTAATTTGGGCATAAAGTTAAAGAAGCCCCGACGTCTTTAAAACTCTGGTAAGAAAGAATTGTTCTTAGATTACTTCTTTTAAAGATAGAAAATCTTTATTTAATAAATCGTTTTTGTTTGGTATTTCATTAATTTAATCTTAATTATGTGATTTAGATTTTTATCTTAAATTAAATTAATCATGCAATTAATATGCATTTTTTTTATTATATTTGCTTTCGGTTGAACTTGCCTATACATACCTATTTAACATATGAAGCGTTCAACTGTCACGTACAGACAAATTCCAATTTTTGTTGCGCTTATACAGAGTGGCCCGAATTGACCGAAGGGATTTGAATTTCTTTTAATTTTTTTAATTATTCAGAAATCTTATTATAAAACGTCATTTAAAATCCGTGCGTTTTGTTTTACGTTTGCGATTTCAAGCACACCCCTGATTATTTTTTTTTACAGCATTTTGTGAAGTAGACTTAGGGGCAATCATGGTGGAATAAGTAGGTGGCATCGTTACGGCAACAAATACAACATTAAAACAAAATTAGAAATTTTATCACCGTTTACGTCAAAAAATACTTTTAACAAACTGAACGTGATGAAATAAATAAATTTTTAGCCAAATTTTATATTATTATAGTCAATATCTTATTTATTTTAATTAAAAATTATCAAAAACTTTATTAAAATACAATAAACTCAGCACAAAACGTGGACTTTTTGTAAACATAAACAAAACTTTGACATAAACCTAGACAAACAATGCAGGAGCAAAAAATCGTCACCTGGCGTAGTGCTGCCACCTGTTTATTTCACCATGGGGACAATCGAACAAAAATAATTACACTCAAAATTTAGCGAAAAGTTATGGAAAAAATGTTAGAAAGAGCACGAATGTTCGAAGCTGAAAATAGCCACCACTTGCGAGATATAATTTTTCATAGTTAAATTAAGAATATTTTGCATTTTATACTTTATTTATAAATAAAAATTTAATATATATGTATGTCTTAAATAAAAAGTTATAACGGTTTGAGCCACCCTGTATTCATATATATGCTAACTGATAAAGCAGAAACCTAATCTCTTTTAAATTATTTAATATAATACAGACTAAACTTTAATCCTACACAAAAGATATTCTATCACTTGTGGGTCAGTTCCAGGCAACCAACATTTGAAATTTTTAAGGTTGAATGAATATTCCAGCGAAACTATTACACAAGTAAATTATAACGAAAGGCAAGGTTTGCTGCTGGTTCAAAAAATGTTTTCTCAGACACATATTTATAACAAAACATACGTTTTTGTATTTTATCACGTACAGACTAATCGCGTCACGTACGGCACAAAACTAAATTTATATTTATATTAAATAAACAAGAATCAATGGTTGAATACAATTTTGTACCCACGACTTGGTTTTAATAAAGTTGAGATTTAAAATTCAACTTATTGCTTAGGTATTATCTAGTGGTGATGCAGACACAGTTTCTTAAAAAAATTCCAACGATTTCCAAATCACACGGGTTATTGAAAATAAATTGTGAAACATAGTTTCCATTTGATAAACAATAGTGAAAGCGATATCGCAAAAAATGCAATAAAGTGAAATAAAACAAGTTAGAGTTATATATTCGGCTATGCCGAATCTTATATACCCTTCACCATGGTGTGATAATAACAGAAAGTTATAAAATTACCGTTCCTTAAATACAAATAAATCAACTATTTTCGACGCCCACTTGCCCGTCCACATTTTGTCGAATGTTTTGAATTGATAACCAAGATGCATGTACCTTTTTAGAAACTTTGTCCCGTGCCATTCTCCAGATATAAAGAAATCTTTAATAATTTTGTGTGGGAAGTGCCACGCCCACTTGTCCAAGCTCGCACGAGTTTTGTTGAGTGCTGACAATATTAATTTGCCCCAGTCAACAAATTAATAATATCACTTAAACGTTTAATTCATTTGATTTAACGTTTAATTTACTTGACTAAACGTTTACTTCAATTGATTACATTTTTAATTAAAATTTATTTTATTTTTGATTAATGCTTTTTACTGTTCCAAAATTTTTTTCTGTGTAAAAATGCTATATTCGACCGTTAGAATATTTCAGGTGTGTGATATATAAGATATCTACTTATTATTAATTTATCTTTATAAAAACAGACGTCAGCATTAAAATTGGCTGCAGTTTGGACCAATATTACATTATTGACCGACAGTAAGAAAGTTGTATGATCTTTTTTAGCAGTTTTATCTGCTTGAGTAAAATATCATGATTCGTAACAGTATTAAGCCGAACTTAAATGATTTTCAGTAGGGGAATTTATATTGCAGCCATGGTAAGTTATGGACCAAAATATTGCAGCGCAGAGTGATTTCTGGTATTAAAAATACAGTGGTAAAACACGTTTTTGCGTTTACAGTGAATTTAAAAGGGTTGCTAAATATGGGATCTAAGGTAAATTATGGACCGTATATCACAAAAGCGAATGACATTTTTTCTGGCTATATGAAGCTAAGTTGGAAGAAATTTTACCGCAATATCTATATCTGCAACAGTTTTTGGCATATTTAATTAATTTACCACAGTGGGCGTTATATTTGGCCCAAAGTAAATTATGGACCGACCAACACGAAATTTATTAGTGCGATTTCTAGTCATATAAAACTGTGTCGTATTAACTTTTATTTATAGCATTATTTATTACGGTTTAAGGCATAGTAAAATGTTTTCCGGGAGAAGGACTTATGTGGGGCCTTGGGTGAATTATGTGCCGATCTTCACAAAATTTTACAGCGTGATTTCCAGTCGAATTAAACGAATTTTTGCAAAATCTAATATCATTCCGTGCATGGTTCCACAACATATGTTAGTTCCACATTTTGACTAATAAATCTGATCCTACTAAACCGATTTTGCTGGATTTCAATCCCAAACTACTTAGGATAACTATAGGCAATTTGACACCAAGTTTCCTTTCATTTCTTTTGAGTTTTCCGAAAATGAGCATGTTCTCAACAGACGGACAGAAAGACAGACGGACATGGCTAAATCGACTTAGAAATACTCAAGGACCACGAATATATATACTCTACGGGGTATGAGATGAATAATAAAAAAGTTTCACACGGAATGACAAACTTCGTATACCCTCTTTCCAACTAATTGTGGTGGAGGGTATAAAGAGGATAAATAAAACTAAATATGAAATTATTTACTATTTATTCGAAACATAAATTGGAATAATTATATCCTCAATTATTGGCAAAATGCGACGAACAGGGCAAATTTTAATATGAAAATGTTGCACTACGATACGTTATAAAAATTATCCCAGAAATTGACAGCCATCCCAAGTGGCTTGCTAAAACATAAGAGAGATTATTCTTATTTTTTTTTGCATTCAACTAGACCTGCCTGGTCATAGCACTGCAGAGATGTCAAATGCCAAGCATTTTTATGCTACGGTAAAATTTTTACCGTAGTTATTCTTAAACAATGTTATTCTTTTAGCCATTACTAAAATGTAAAAATGAGTGTTTGTATTAAAGTGTACTAACCAACTTTGTTGTTAAGAGATGCTGTAGTTGCTGCAGTACCAATCAGTTGTGTGTATGTGTTGCGACGGCAGTCAAAGTCACCATTTGTTTGTAAAAGAAATAGTTAAATTCCCTACGCTTAATTTGCATGCCATGTAAGGGGCACAAAAGTGCTTGCTGCAATACACAGAAACATGCAGACACTAAATATTGAAATAAAAAAAACAACGTCTGTTACCACTTGCCTGATATGTACGTGAGTCATTGAAATTAAGTTAAAACGTAGAAAGAAAGTACTAGTAAATAGAACTTGTATATTTAAAGTAACAATGTTACTTCATATTATTACTTGCAGCAACTTAAAAGACACCATAGGCTCTGCAAATAATTAAAAGGAAAAAAGAGGCGTGGCAAAAAAGGAAAAGTACTTATATAATTTTGTTAACTTAAAAATTATTTTAATCAATATTCACTCTATCAAATAGTTTATAATTTTTTATTGCTTGAAATTTAAGGCATCTTAAATATTACCCTACATCCCTGTTTTTTTATTAACTTAAACCAAATTTTCAACACCAGAATATCACAAACTAAATTACATACTAACAAAAATCATAAAAAATAGTTCATTATGCCTTTAACCATTACTGCCAACATTACGATCATTACTTCCAACCATCCACCCAGCTAGCAGTTTTGTTTAAAGTAACATTGTCTTTAAAATATTGACGTTATGTTTTTATTATTTTTTTTTTGTTCCTACAAGCAAATATTTGTCGAGAGTATGTCTACCATTAATGCTGGGACAGATATTTAACTTTGTTTAATTTTGAAGCAAAGTTTTAGGAAAATTCGTATTCATAAACTTTCAAGAGAAAACTTTCAACAGTCTGCGTTCACAACTGCAAACTCACCGAGGAAAATAGTTTCCACTTCTCTTACCAAAGTAACTGTGCATAAATAAATATTTTAATAAAACTACAATAGTTGTGAAAATTTAAATACTTTACTCAAACATTACTTCCATTAAAGAAGAGGAATCTGAACAATTTTACTAACATTAATTTTTTATATACTTGTTCATCTACTTAGTCAGATTATATTCCAAGCTTAAATATTTTTTGCAAATTAAAAGGATTGACCACATTTATTTTTAGTACCGTTATTTTATTTTAAAGTAGCAACAAGTAGTTTTTTTCATACCCCTCACCAAAGAAAAAAGGGTATATCTTCGTCTTAATATGTAAACCTGCTAAATCCACTTTTTAAGTAAATTGAGATTTTGATGCCGTATGGTAGAGAAAGATACGCCTCGTCGACCAGCACGTAGTTTTTCTTCAATTTAAATCTTGAAGTGTGTAAAACGATAGAAAAAATAAAAAGTTTTATAAATCTCCAGTAAAATGTGTTGAAACGGAGTTAGCAGGTTTGCATATTAAGCCGACGATATGTAAGTTTGTCATTCCGCTTGTAATTTCTTCAATATTGATCTTAGACGCTATAAAGTATATATGTTCTGTGACCTTATGAGGAGCCATGTTGATTAAGCGATGTCCATCTGACCGAATTCATGTCCCATTTAGTCCGGCATGGTGTTTTATTGAAATTAAGTCTAATCGGTCCACAAATGGCTGAGCCTAATCGGTCCACAAATGGCTGAGCCTAATCGGTCCACAAATGGCTGAGATATTAGCAAAAAACCACGAATACCTCTAATTTTACCTAAAAATCCGTTGTTCTTGTTGTTTTTTTTGCACTCCACCCATACTAGTTGCGAATGAGGGTAAAATAAGTTTGTCATTCCGTGTGAAACTCTTTTATTATACCTATAAGATCCCATACAGTATATATATTCTGGCTCCTTGAGTAATTCTAAGTCGATATAGCCATGTCCATATGTCTTTCCGTCTGTTACAAACGCAGTCACCTTCGAAAAACTCACAAGGAATGAACCAACTTTGTGTCAAATGGCTTGTAGTTATCCTAAGCAGTTTGGGATTAAAATCAAGCAAAATCGATTCAGTAGGACTTAAATCAAAATATAGAACCACCACCCTAAACAAATTATAATTTTTTACAAAAACTAACATAAATGGATAATGCACGGAAAGATATAAGATTTTGCACGAATTCGGTATATTCGACTGGAAAATACACTAATAAATTTCGTGATGGTCGGTCCATAATTTACTACAGGCCAAATAGAATGCCCACTCTGGTAAATTAATTAAATATACCTAAAACCGTAGCAGATATAGATATTGCGGTAAAATTGCTTCCAACTTAGCTTCATATAGCCAGAAAAAATGTCATGCGCTTTTGTGATATACGGTCCATAATTTACCTTAGATCCCATATGTAGCAGCCTTCTGAAATTCACTGTAAACGCTAAAACTTATTTCACCACGGTATTGAAATTTATAGAAATTTGTGTTTATTAATACCGGAAATCACTTTTAAGTCCCCCTTCTGAAAATCAAGATTGTCGGTCAATAATTTAATATAGGGCTTAACCGCAACCAATTTTAATGCTGATGTCTGTTATAAAGACAAATTAATAATAAATAGACATCATATGGATATTACTCCTGAAATATTCGAACTGTCGGTGAAGGGTATGAAAGAAATATTGGTAATACCTGGATAAGTACATAAATATTAAAATTTGCTTTTTTATTTAAAAAACCTTAAGCTTAAATAATAATAAGCATCCATTATGTAAATAGTTTTATATGTGCTTTAAATTCAAACAAACTCTCTACTCAATGTTTTCCAAAATTAAGCAATTTTAAAAACTTTTACTGTTTTTTTTTTACCATTTTCAGATGTGTCCATGTACCATCCAAAGACAATTTAAAGGTAAGTTCTTTTCATTAAATGACCACAATCAATTGGCTATCAACATTTTTATGTTCACACAATTCAACACACACACTCTGATAAAATAAAACTTAAATGAAGAGACAATAAAAAAATTAAAAACACAAACGGTACAACATTCCAACTACAATAAAAACAATAATACGAATACAGACAGCAAAAACAATAACAAGAACAACAAACAAATAAAAACTCCTAAAAAAGTTGTAGTAAAAGCGGCAACCTTTTTAAAATTCAGCCAATTTCATTCCGTATCAGGCTGTTGTTCTTGATGTTGTTGTTAGTGGTAGTCAACAGCGCACCACTTTACAACAAACTCATGGATAAACTTTCACAAAAATATACATACTTATATACATACTTCTATACTTACATACATATCGCTCATTTGCTGCAACGTCGTCATAACTCAATAAAATACATTTCTAATTAAACGTGTTTAAAGTTTTAAATTTGCTCGCAACACTTGGAAAAAATAACGACACATTCTATCCAAACGGCGAAAGTATAAAATAATTAAAGATGCATTTTATGAATTCTGCATAACTAACGCTAAAACTTAATTTTTTGAGTTATGACAACGTTGCAGCAAATGTGCGATATGTGTATGTAAACAACATAATAGAGCGTACTGCAATCAGTACAGAGGAATAGTAGAGGAAAGGACAGGCCATGTTGGCCGTGTTACAAACGATGCATATTAATACATTTACAATTGGCATGGACAAGAAGAAAGTAGAAATAGGCTACAAAAACAACTGGCAGACAAAACAAAGCAGCATAATAAAAATGAAAGACGAAAAAATAAAATCTAAAATGAATTCTACAAACTGAAACTGCAATGTAATCATATTTCATGCTACACTGCTGCAGTAGTCACAGAATTTGGTACATGTGCAAGAACAACAGCAACAACAACAGCAAGAACAATTGATCCAACAAAAAACGTTAAACAAAATCCTGCATAAAAAAGCCTCTACACAACAACAAGACAAGAATAAAACTAAAAAGAATATTTACAAATGTATTTCCTGTTTTAGGGGTTTTTTATGAGACCTTCCAGTTTTGTTTTTTTTTTTTGTTTTTTTTCTCATTTCTTTAAATATTAATAAAATCTTTTTATTTTTTTTGTGAAGGCGTGGTCAAACATGAAAACTGTAAAACTTTGGTTTTAAAATTACAAACATAGTAGTTGGTTTATATAGTAACCACCACATACAACAACAAGAACAACAGTCCAAGCTCGCATACATTTTTAGACACTTCACCTTACAAACCAATGCAATTTCAAACAATCAGACAGACATAAAGACATTGACTATAAAAGAACGTAACAATAACACTTATTAGAGTCATATTTTTTCATATCAATTTTGCGAATTTTTAGTGCAGTTTAGGTTGTTTTTTTTTTTTTTTTTTTTGTTTGAAAGTATTTGAAAATAAGCTCCATAGTGCACAACGGAAGTGTAGTGCAAAATCAAAATTTTAAAATACATGAATACTTTTGCAAATATTCCCACACATTTTAAATTGAATAAAGGAAGAATGAGAGTGTTGGGAAATGTTAAGACCCTAATGGGACTGCTTTGACTTTGAAATTTTTGAAAAGTTATTTTAAGCTAACAAAATGTTAATGGTTTTTGGCAATTAAGGTTATTACGGAACTTTTATAGGTTACACTTTTCCACAATGATTTTGTAATTTTTAATTACTTTAAAGGGTAATAAAAATATTTAATTTTAATTTAAGGACAGTTTAGGTGCTAAATTTCCTTAAAAAAATATTTGGATTAAAAATCGACATCGATATTTACAAAAACATTCACCAGCAGGCTGAAATGTGTTCTAGGTTAAAGGCAAATAACAAGCCCTGGCCTCGAATTTTTCATATTTATTTTCCTCGATTAATGTTAAAATTAAATCCAGTATGATATCCCCGAATGTTCCCAGATTGAATTTTGGATTAATTCAATACTGATCTAATCATTGATTTAATTTGTTGCACAACCAAGTACAAATACAAAAAGGTAAAATCCTTTAATTAATATACAACTCCAGATTTTATTCTACTACACTTTAAGGACAATTGATAGTGTTTCAATTTAATTTACTTCAATGTGTTCTTTTAGTTTGTAAATGTTAATTTTTTTTTTTATTGTTATTATTATTTATTTATTCTGGTAAGAAAATTCATTTTTGGCAGTGCTTAACAACATCATGCACCAATTTGGTTGTAGGTACAGTTGTTATTTGTATGGCGATGCTATTCACGTTTTTTTTTTTGCAATGATCTTTTTTTGTTGTATGTTGCTGTGATTGCAGAAATATTCAAACAATAAATACTAAATAAAATTACACTCAGACCAATCATAGACACATACAGCCACACACGACAACAGCGTCTACAAATATTTAAAGAGTTTACTCATAAATACACATTCATACAGTTACTTATTAGTACGTGCACATGTATTTACGATAAAGATGCATGAGCACAATTCATTCATTTATGCATGAATTTGTAGACACCCACCATTTTTCATTTTATGCTGCATGCAGTCAGTCGACTGGGAATACAGATGTCTGAGATCTTTTACGAGGAGTGTTATTTTTTTTTAACTAAATTGGAATCTAGTCCATGAACAAATTTAATCTATATATTTAAAGTACTTTGATTGCTCAAGTATTTCTCAGGATTAACTCGAAAAGTTTTTTTTAAAATAGAGCGCAATTGCATGAACGGTAAGTGAAAAAAGACCCGGATTCTTTAACAGAATTTTATAACTTCCCCCTCACATTTTTTTGGTAAATATTATTTTCCATGCATTTCCACAATTTTTGGGACTAACCAACAATGTATTTATTCAGTTTGTCAGTAGTATTTTTTGTTTATTTATTCACTTCCCAAAATAATTTCTATTTTCTCTAGTTTTGTGTTTATTTTTTGTCAATTTATTTTTGTGGCTAAACAATAGCAGAGTCCCTAGTTATACCCTTCACCAGAGGTGAAAAGAGTATTGTAAGTTTGTCATTCCGTTTGTAATTTCTTCGGAATTATCTTACCCCCTATTAGGTATAACTTTTTGACCCTTTGATTCGCGAAGTTGAGTTAAAGATGTCGGTATGTCCGTTTGTCCGTTGAAATGGGTTTTCCGAAGACTCAAGCAATTTTAGAGGCTAGATTTTTACATATTTATTTCACGTATGGTCTGGAATTGTTTGCTATTAAAATTCAGCCAAATCGGTCAGCAAATGATATGAGTAAACACTCCAGACTGCGTCTATTTATTACCCAAAAAATATCTTATTGTTTTGTATTTAATTTTTTGTTTGCTTTTTTTACACATACAACTAATTACTTTATGATTTCCCTCTTAAAGCCTGGTACTTTGTTCTACATTTCACGTGAAATGCTATTAAAACGCTTATGAAAAAAACTTGTACGGAATATCTGTGAAATAATGTTGATAGAGTTGTACTCTGTTAATTTTGTGAAAAAGATCCGAAATGTTTCTGGCATCATTTTTTTACAATTGCGAAATAATGACAGCAAAGCAAAAAAGTATAAGCTGTTTACATATGCAAAACAATGTCGCATTCTTTGCAGCAATGAAAACGTAAAATTGTACAAACTTGCATGATAGGTAACATTTGAAGTGTGTGGTTGAAAATACAGTGAGACCTCGATTATCGATAACAGACGGGACCGGCAGCATCCTTGATTAATTTTTAGATGGGTTTTTTATAAAAATATATACATAAATGTATTTTAATGTAAACATGAAGAAAAAAGTAATTCTAGCAGAACATGCTTCCAGTACTTTGGAAAATTCTCTTTTTTCGTTTAGTTTAATTTGTTTTGATTGTTCAAAAGTAAACGAAAAAAAGATAATTTGTTTATAATTTCGGATAACACAGGTAAAGCCGGATAATAGAGGTAATTTAAATCAATGCAAAAAAAATTTATATTCCAGTTAATTGATGCTGCCGGTTAATCGAATGATGCGTAATCAAGGCCATACTGTAAATAAAAAAAAGACATGCAACCAAAAATCATCATATGAACGCAAAGAGATTTTGGAATTTGCTTTAAAAGGGAATCTATATATAAATCGGCTAAGACAAAACAGTTAAGAACACTTTTCTCCCATATTTGCCCAGCGACTTGAAACATTTTCAAGAAACCGGTTTTTGAATATTTCGACTATAAAAATCTTATCAGTTAAGAACGATATCTTTCTTTGATTATCAACCGCTCACGTGGAACATAACATATGAACAGGAGGTTGATCCGTCTCCAAATCGATCCACTATATTTTTTCATATTAAAAAAAATTTATGGCCGAATTTCCACCATTAGGCAAACACTTGTCAAGATAAAACGACGTCGTAAAAGCCCTCATGTGAATTGAGTGTTATTTAATAATCAGTTTAGTCTTTTTTGCTTTTGCTTCAAATTCCACGTGAAATAAGTGCAGCCTACATTATTTCGCAGTTTAAAAAAATGTTGGCAAAAACGTTTCGGAAATTTTTCACAAAATGAACAGAGCACAACTCTATCAATATTATTTCATAGACATTCCGCACAAGTTTTTTTTCATATGCGTTTTGACAGTATTTCACGTGAAATGTTGAACAGAGTGCCAGGCTTTAAATGGAGGAATGTGGGAAGGGTATTTAAGATTCGGGACAGCCGCGTTTAGCACACTTACTTGTTTTATTTATATTTACTACAAATTCTGTCATTATTATTATTATTTTCTACTAACCGTTATTTTTAAATTGTTGTTGTAAGATCAACCAACAACTGTTTAAACAACAATACAAAATATGTACATCAATAGTTTAATTTTAAATTGTTGAAGTTTTACTCTGGTAAATTGTATTTTTTATGTTCTGCCACAAACAAATAAAACAAAATAGTTTAATTTTAAAATTATAAAATCATAACTGCATTAAATTCGCTTGTATGCTTAAAGTTTCTATGTAGGTATGTAATTTACATATGTTTATTAGATGTTTCATTTTCTAGTATCTAAATTCCATTGTTTGTGTGTGAATTTGGATGCTTTTGTTTTTAGTTTTGTAAATTTATATTGAATTTGACAACAATTTCGTATTTGATAGACAGTTGTGCTGCATTATTGATGGCAAAAAACAAATGCGGTTTACTGGTCTAAGTAAATTAAAAATTAGTTTTATTTTTCTTTTGTATACACAGCCCTAAATGAAATTTTATTTGCTTAACTGTTTCAAAATTTAATTAAATTTTATTATTGGATTCAACAAATGGTAAAATTAAATAACTGCACTATGCTTAGAAATGAAATCAGGTTATTTTATCTAATAAACACAGGAATACAGAAACAGGCTTTTTAATAAGTCCACTAAATTTTATCTTTTATAGAATAAACGATGTGATTATTATTGCTAAATTAATCAATCTATACGGTAAGTAACGTTATTATCTAACGATTTATAAAGGAATGTTAACCATTCTTTTATAAATTATAGATTTTGAAATATTACTGATAATGGTGCCAAGATCCCGTTTTGTGCTGATGTATGAACCTCACTCACAGTGCATCCAGGTCTTAATTTGTCGCTTTATTATATTATAATGTTATTAGTGATACATATTATTTAATATGCATATGTATTGTGATAAAAAAAATAATAAAAACTACTTTTAATAGCATTTGTTTAACTTAGTTACAAACAAAATATTTTGTTAATTTGACAAACTCACAATAAACAATTATATATAATTGTTAACAAAACTTTTATTCAATATTACAAACTCATTTGTTAAAAATATTTAATGAGTTTTAACAATTTTAATTAACAAAATAATTTTTTTGTATTTACAAATTAAGTTGTTGGTGCCTTTTCAATTAAAAAGTTTATTGTATTGGCGAATGTGTATTCAATATGGCAATTGATATGTTGTAATTTTTTTCTGTGTATTAAGTTGTTAGTGTCTTTTCAATTAAAAACTTAATTGTATTGACGAATATGTATTCAATATGACAATTGATTTGTCGTAATTTTTTTCTGTGTAGTTATTGGAAAGAAAAAGGTAGTAAAATTAATTTTATTTTTTTTTATTCACATTCCGATGATTTTGTGCATAAAAAACTCTGGTTTAAATGTGATGTAGAAATACATCAGTATGCAAAATCGGTATGCAAATTCAGCATGCAAAATAACGATCGCTTTCACAAGATACGATCTGTTATATACCATCTAACTGAAGATTTTCAATCAATACCCATTGATTAACGCTTTTATTTATACGAACAGCTGCTTTTTACAAAAACAGTCAATTTCTCGCCGGGTATGATGCCGTTTCGAGGTATACTCCGGTCACGCCAGAGTTAAGAGTAACGAAAAATGTCGTTTTACGGTTTCTGCGAATGAAAAATGATTGTATGTGTTTCTCGGTAACTTTCATGGCTCATAGCCGCTGGCAGATTTCTACTCAAATAAGGTTTTCATTGCGTTGCAACCATTCTCAAAACAGATTGCCCAATTGTCGGCTTCCGGATAAGAGAGATGTTATGAAAACTTAAATTTCTATAGGTACGTTGATTTTAGAGATGCGGTGTGAAAAGACATCAAGGTGGTCAGCATCCGTCAGCTCATTATTGGTTTGGCGCACATCATGGTAATTTTACCATGATATACTATACGTATATTGGCTCTTAACCTGTAAGCAGAAAAAGTCGGTATAAAAAACGACCAAAACATAATTTACTAACCCAAAAGTTGTGGAAGACTATTATATGCATATGGGTGGACTACTTAGGTCATAACTATATAAGGGCCTAAAGCCGAAAATGTTACGTTTGCTTATTGAACAACATTTTGGACCTCGCGGTAATCTTGGCTATAATACCTTGGCTGGATCAAGTGGAAACAAAAGGGGTCGGCCCCGCAAAAACTCCTTTCCTTGAAATAAGCTTACAAACAAAAAATCAAAAGTAACACCTTTTACCATTTTTTTTTATTCCCTAATGCCGTGGTCAGATATACCTTTTCCATTAAGTCAATATTCAGTTTATTGACATAATTATCTTTCTGTTCACATATACACAATTTAGCTAACTCAATTTATATTACTACTACATACAACATTCAACGTAAAGAAAATAGTACATGCATAAGCAAAATTTAAGCAACTTTTGACATCTTTAAGGAATAAACATCTGGTTGTGTTTTGCTCACTTAACACCCTTGTGACAGGGTCGCATTTTAATTTTACTCAATATTTATAACAATTTCGTATGAATTGAGCAATAACTAAATTGCAATTTTATATGGATAACTGAGCCCAATAATTTCATTTATTTCATAAAACTCAATTAAGGTGCATATCTGAACACGTTTTAGGCTAATATCTGCAAATCGCTTGGCTTGTCTGCAGGAAATAAACCAGAGTCTATAGCTGCAATCGAACCCGCATGCCCGGCACTGATAGACTAGCTCACTACCAGCTAGCGTACCGGGGCACCGTAGATGTGCGAAAAGGCGGCGTTGTTAACTGGCCTATATTTGCAAATAGATTTCGATTAAAAATACCAAATTGTAATGGTACAACACCGTGGTAACGCCAGAAATTCAAGGTGCCTTTATGACTAAAACAAACAAAAAACTTTTTTTAAATTTCCATAAATATAAATTATTAATAATTTAAAAAAAAAATGTTTAAAATTTTACAACTCTCTTTGTAGTTCATTATAAGAATTAAAGGGATGATTATGCATAGCGTTGCCAGATACCAAAAGTTAAATAACTGGACAACAGAAAAAAAAAATTACCTGGTTCCTAATTCTGGCAGTCGTGATCGAGTAATTTCTCGATTCGAAAGCAATTTATTATCTAATTATTTCAGTCAATTCTGAACGAATCGGAATTATTTTTTCAGTGTCATAAAGCATTAATTTGAGTTTCACATTACTGAAAAACTAATTTCGATTCGTTCAGTATCGACTGAAATAAAATTCATTTCGGATCGAGATAGTTCTTGATCACGACTGCCAGAATTAGGCCCCTGGATTTTGAAAACATAACCGGACAATTTGAAAAAGCATTAAGTATAAGAAAAAATAATATTTGCTTCAGATTTTATTTTGCAATTAAAAAAAAAATTTTAAATAGCAAATAATCGTAACACTTAAAATTCAGTCTTATATCATATTACAAAATTATAACCAAGGCGAATTTACTACAAGTGACAGCGAAAAGCCTGCGGGCTATGACAGTACGAGCCAATTAATCTTGGTTTCATAATATTTTACAGGGACCGAAAATAATAATGAATTTATCACAAAATAACTTTTATTTCTGCTCAAAAAAATTAAAGTCAAAAAATAACTTTTATTCATGCTCGAAATAATAAAAGTCAAAAATAACTGTTATTTTTGCTCAAAAAAATAAAAGTCAAAAAATAACTTTTATTTTCTGACTTTAACGATAAAAGTTATAACAGTTACGGTCCCTGATATTTTATTTAAAAATAGTTTGCATTTCGAGCCGTAAACAGCTGCTGTTTCTGTGGGTTTTGTTTTGTTGTAGTATTGCTGCCACCGTTTTTTTAAATTCAACTGGGTATTTATTTAATTAAATCAAATAAAAACGTACATAAACAGCCATGTTATGGATCGAATGAAATTTAAATTAATGAAGATTTCCGGTTAAATGTCTGTTTAAATGACCGTCGATTTTTTAAAGATAAGTTCTAATGGATATAAGCTGTACTCATAGTGTGAAGTATATGAAACAAAACTATTAAATGAACTTTAAACACTGAATCGTTTTTAACTTTTTGTTTAGCTACATATATATATATTTTTTTTTTTGTATTGTTATTTGAAGAATTTAATACCTCTATTACTTTAGTTGTAAGCAAAAATGTTTGAAACATTTTGCAACTTTCATAAATATTTAGTCTTATTAAAATTGTAGCCTTTATTCGGTCATATGAATGGATTCTTGAGAATAAAGATTATCAGAAATACCTTCTGTTTACCTCGATAGCTGGCGTTGAAACTGGGCCCGGTGTTAACGTTAAGCGCTCTGGCGACGCACAATTCGATTTCGGTGCAACCGCATTCGCTGGGATGTGGTAGACAACTACCTAACTAGTGGATGGAGTTGAACCGGCACGCTAATGGTAGACTGATGGTTGGTGAAGCACACTCTTTGGCAGTTAAGGCACTGTTTTATTCACCAATGGTTCGGCTGAAAACGGGCAAGACCTTTCGCTCACTTCTACAGAAAAGGAAACACACGTTGGGTTTTGTTTTCTGGCCCTAAATGCACAACTTTATTTTGCTTGTTAATTGGTAGGGGTACAATATGTGTGTGTAATGGGCACTTGCACTATTATATTATGGTTTGGGTTTTGTGCCTTTTGCCCGACCATTAAATTTAGCTTTTTTCACTTTCTTTATTAAATTTAAGTTAAAAAACCGGGTTTATTAAGTTAAAATTGGAATGTTTATGGGTCAAAATACAAAATGGGAGTGAATGAAAAAAGTAATATCATACAAGATGGCTGTTGTCAAAATCTCTGCACTCGAAGTTGCCACATCGTAGCAGCCAGAGATGGACACACAATACATGTTCAATGTTCCATGTTCCCTAATTATTTGCAACGCGAACACCTTCAGTCCTTGCACAAAAAGTATTGCTAGTTCACATGACTAACAGACGAGATCAATTTATAAAAGTCTTGTACGTTATTTTTATTGAATTTTTTAGAAAGATTTGACCTCTCCATCTATATATCTCATTATTTGGAATGTCGGTCAGCAAATTAGAATTTTTTCTTACAATTTTTTTTTAGTATATGATTTTGTTCTTAACAATAATAAATATAATTAATAAAAAAAAGTAATTTTTCAAAAGTAAACAAAAAGACAACACCCAAAAAAAAACTGGACAATCCAGGCCATTCCAGGCCGTATGGCAACCCTAATTATGCATGATGATGTAGATACACATCAGTATGTTTTTCTCAAAATTAAAAGAAAATACGCATATGGCGGTTATAATTTAATTTTGTCCGTCAACTAGATTCGTTTTTAAGTTGATTAAAATTATTTTTTTACCAAAAATAAAAAATCATGCATTTAAGGGTTAATTATTTCTTTTTATGACATCATTATTTAGAGAACATGCTAAACGACACAAGCTTAAAAAATCTATCAGAAATGCTACTTTATGAGTCACTAGAATAGACATGATTAATTATCCAGTTCCATTAAATTAGAGTTGAAAACTTAAAAACTAAAAACTTTTCATGAAAATCTAAGAATGTTAAATGGCAAACATTTCTATAGTGTGGTTATTATCGAAACCTCTTATATCAACCTGTCCGTGAACGTGGGTTTGATTTCCCGGTTGGTATAAAATTATAAATAAATTTTAATTTATTTCATCTTGAAGAATTACTTTCATCATAAAAATTGGGTCGAGGTACTGACCCGTACAAGCAATTTATACGCCCACTTTTGTCAAAATATTTTCGGAGATTTTTTTAATAAAATTCCAACCTACCCAAATATGCCACGAGCTACATTTTGGACTTACGAAAGTTCAAGCATTAGCAGCAACCAAAAAAAAAAATTCTTAAAAAATGTAATTTCAATACTTTTTTTTGACCATTAAAAAATTAACGGTCGTTCCTTTATAAATGTGCTGTTTTCAAATGTCGGAAACAAACATCATGTTTTGTAAAATTTTGCGCAGGATATGTCAAGTAAAATATCTGATTAAATTCTTTGAAATGTTTTGTTTAAGGAAGGGTATTATTTTCAAACCAAACAAATTTGTTACCTAAAAAAATTTTTATTTTTAAAAGTAACGGTTGTTACGTTTAAAAAAAGGCAGTTTTTCGTTTTTGAATTCATTTATTATGGGTAACTCAAAGTAACATATTTTTGTTAGTATAAAGAAAAAAAAAGTTAATCTTTCGGAAAATGACAGATACATTTATTTTGTATAATATTAGCGGAAAAAAACATTCAAAATAATAAATTCATTTTTGAGCTATAAGGGATAATTTTCTGTGGAAACACCCCTATCGAAAGCTCAAGCATTCTTTAGAAAATACTTTTGTTTTATAAAAAAAATATTTTAGAAGTTTAAGCTTTTCATAGAAACTAATAAAAGGCGTTAGCATTTCTCAAAGATCTGCTAAAAACCCAGGCATTTTATAAAATTTTCTTCAAAACTTAAACTTTTACATACAAATCGGTCAAGGAGTAAAGCTTCTCGATAGAAGTCATTAATAGCTTGATTTCTTCTTTCGAAATTAACCAAAAAGCTTTGCGATAAAAAGAAAAATTTTTAAAACTCAAAATATATATGTAAAAGGAATATCCTCTGAAAGCCTAATCCTTCCTATAAAAGACAATGAAAAGCACAAGCTTGCCGATAAAAATCTTAAACATTTCAATAGAATTTTGGTAAAAGGTCTGATTAATAGAAACAACAGCTAAAAAATATTATTTTAATAATAATTAAGTTGTTTTTCTTCTTTCTAATACTCCTTAAATATTAACAAAATTATAATAATTAGTATACATATCAGGGCAACCTGTCCGTGAAAACCTGGTTTCGATTCCCAGTTCAGTCAAGTATGAGGGATTATCAATAAATTTTAAATAATTTCATGTTGTAAAATTTCTTTCTTCATAAAAAAAAATTTTCTGAATATTTAATATGATTTACAAAATTTTTAATGAAAGTTCTTTGCAATACAAATTTGAAAACATTTAAGCATACTTTAAATTTCCAATCAAATCTATCGAATTTCTACTTAAGCAACATCTTTAAAGAAATATCTTAAACATTTCACTTATTTATGCTATACGAAGCGTTTGGAAGAAAAACGAAAAATATAACCCAAATAATTTTCATTTAAAAATGTATTGTTGATGTGATGTTGCGTTATTGTTGTTCGTTTTCTTAATGTTAAGTACAGAATTTTATATATAAGTGTATAAATCAGAATACATATTCTTTGATATTTGCTTGTATGCTGCAAGAGAGAAAAGTTTCACTAAAATACACTTGTCGCTGCCTCTTGCAATAACGCATCATATCAACAACATGTTTTTTTCGTACGTTATGGCACTATTTGCGTTGGAATTGTGATTGTGATATGCGAACAAAAGTGGATTAAAATGCCACTGGTATGTTTACATATACAGCATGCAACATACAATTTCAATCACATAGAAAGTGAAAAAAATCGTTTATTTACATACACACATACAAGCGAAGAAACAGACACACTCACATGTATTTTGCACACGCAAATTCATACCATACACACTTTATGAAATTGCATAAATGCTCACTTACCATGCAACATAACTCATGATATAATATAGTGCATACATGCATAAACTATACACATGTCGTAGCGAGGGTATACGTAAAAGTAGCTTTTAAAAACAAAAACTTTTCTACATATTGCGGACATCAAGCAAAAGATTTTTCACGAGAAGTAAACATTGTTAGCTGAAATTGCAATAGTTACAATTTCCTCTCTATCTAAAGAACTGCTTAAACCTCAGTTATTTATGTCATAGAATAGTTGGGTATGTGTTTGCATTTTATGATAAAACTCATCTCAAATACTCTACTGCTAGTTGTGAATGTTTATGTATGTTATTTTTGTGTACATGTATGCATTAATTTACATCTGTATTTGTGCCTCCGTACTGAGCGATGATGTTATTGTCATATGTCAGGATGTTACTGTGTCAGTAGAGTGTATTTAAACAAATTATTTATGTAAATAACTGCATACAAATATGTTGAATTTTGAAATACTTAAACGTAAAAAACGAGAAAATCTAAATGTATTTTTTTTTCTCAAAGAAGGAACTAAACAGCTTTTAGTTAAAATAATATTTGAATGCAACAATTGAAAAAAATACATGAATATTCCAATTATAATTGTAACATAAAGTTGCCAAAGAAATTGCGGAAAGTGATAATACGGAAAAATATATTTTAGTGTACTTCTTTGCTCAAGTAAACTTCTTTAAATTTGGCTTAAGATTTCTCAAAGATGTTTGATGGTAGTGAAAATTAAAATAGAACACCTTCTAGGAGCTTTTAGTACTTATTCTTCTACTTAAAAGTTTTATAAAAATATTTAGTTTTAAAAAGGTATAAAAAATAAGTATTTAAAACACACTAATGAAAATTGCTCTTATGTGCATGAGAATTAAATTAAATTTATTAAAAATACAAAACAATAAATTTTTCGAAATGTAAGAAAACATTAATTAAAGAGTGTTTAAGCTGCACAAAATCATTTATAGCTCTAACACTCACATCGAAATTATTCTTAAAATTTTATAGTATTACCTAATATCTAACAAATATAAACGAAATATATTGCAAATTGATTTAAATATTTATTTAAAATTTTACAATAATAAATAATTTAAAGCATTTTATTAAAGTATTTTATGTAATGTAAATTATTTACTTGTTATAATAATATAGTTATTATTTAATATATAAATAATTATCAAAAAAGAGGCGAATATAGCTACAAAGTAATGAACTGAGCAAGTCGTTAAAATTAATGGTGTTTTCTTTTCTACAAAAAATGTGCCTTTTTTTTAAAAAAAATTCAATTTGGTGTTTTTTTCTTAAAAATTTTGCTCCCGAAAAGGGTGGCTTGTTTTATTCTAAAAAAAACTCATGCTTTTCGGGAGCAAAATTTTTAAGAAACAGACACCAAATTGCATTTTTTTTGTCAGTAAAAACAAATTTACCATTTAATAGTTTACAAATGTAAACAATTATACAAAATGGTTGCACAACTAGCAAACCACTTATTTTGAATTGTAAAGGTGTGTTAAAGAAAATGGACGAAAAAAGGAAAGTGATTTTATTATTTTTAATTATATTATTTTTTTTTATTAAATTATTCAGCAAAAAACAATCATTTCAACTTTTATGTACAAATTGAAAAAAATGGCAGCTCAGTTCATTTCGTTCTGAACAAGAATTAAAATTAAACCAATTGAAGAAACAACTTGCCGAACAAAATAATTTCTCTCTCTTTTAGAAGTAGAACGTCAAACTCAATATAAAAAATTTTGTCCGGACAAAAATATTGTTCGGAAAGCATGTGTGAATTTAGTTTTAATATCGTGAAATCGCTTCATAAACTACCGTAGGTCCTACGCCCAAAGTTTAAATTTAGAATTTGGTGCACCAGTGGTATGTTTTGTGCATTTCAAAAGAAATTTTTTCTTTAAGTATTTTAAGCACTTCTCACTTAAAATTTTTTATAATTCTTAGACAGGCTTTAAAGAATAACAAAGTTTATCATTTTTCTTTTGTTTTCGACGACAGTATAAACAGAGTTAATCAAACACATATTAAAGATCAAGGTGGAATGGCTTGATGAAGTTCTTTTTGAAAGACGAAAAACAAAAAATCAGGTTAAACATTTCAGGATTGACGATATCCTAAAAATATCGGGATTGGGATTTCGGGATTGGCATAATTCGGCATAAAGTACTGGAACTTGAATCGTCACCTTGTAACTTAACTTTGTTCTGGCGGGTCTATGATTGCACGTTGGTCACCAAAAGGGTACACTATTGAAAATTTGTTTTAGCAGATTATGAAGATCATGCGCAGATTGGTGCTTAAAGATTTTGCAGGATGTTTTCCTATATGACAAAAGTCATAAATTGTTCATGTTTTTTCTCAATAATTTTCAATGTTTAAACTACCATCTTTACACAGAAAAAAATTACGACAAATCAATTGTCATATTGAATACCATATTCGTCAATACAATTAACTTTTTAATTGAAAAGGCACAAACAACTGAATTTGTTAATACAAAAAACTATTTTGTTAATGAAAATTGTTAAAATTCAACAAATATTTTTAACAATGAGCTGGTAATATTGAATAAAATATTTGTTAACAATTAAATATAAATTTTTATTACTAAATTGTCATATTAACAAAATACTTTGTTACTAACTAAATTGAAATTAAAGATGCATTTAAAAGTTGTTTTTATTAACGTTTTAGTAAAATTCATAAAAAATTACATCACAAAAACCATTATAACTGATTAAGGAAAAAACAAAGTCGTGCATGCCAGTTTCTGCCATCAACACAAAACGGAATCTTGCCATCATTAATAGTATTATTAGGAAAGCTAGAATTTATAGAAAACCCGTTAAAATTTATTTATGAATAATTAAATAATAAGTTAACTGACCGTATAGATTGGTAAAATTTCAGAACAATCGCCACATCGTTCATTCTTTTAAAGATTTAAAATGGATAAAAAGAATTTTTTTTATGGTTTTTCTTTTTGACACATAATATTTTTTCTATGATATACACATTTATTTAAAAAAAAAAACAAATTGTTAATATGACAATTTACAAACATGTTAATTAAAGAAATTGTTAAAATTATTAAAAAGATTTAACAAATTTTTTTTAATTGCTTAATAACTTTTGTTATTTTTTTCTGTGTAAAGTATCGCACTCAATATCAACCGGTAGTTCACAAAAATAGGCCGAGAATTCTTCATTGAAATACATTTACGATCCTTGTTAACGTGTTAATTAATTTTTGTTATTTTATTTAGCAATTTTGCACCATCGACAAGAGTTAAAAACAAATTTAACGTACTTAATCCAATAAAAATGTGTTTTACTTACCATTTTGAAAACTATAATATTATCTATGAATAAAAGTAAAAGATTCTTATTATAAATTTCTATCATAAAAATTTATTAAAAGCCCAAGTTTTCTTATAAATAAGTTCCTTAAAAAAAAATATATCTTCATATTTTAGCAAGTGAGGGTCAAACAAAACTCAAATTTCAAATAGAAATCTATTAGAAATTTGCGATTTATATAGCTTTTTTTTAAAGATAAAAGAAAGCTGTGAAACTATTGAAATCCTAACTTTTTCCAAATAATCTTATCTATCCTTTTTTAACACAAATCTTTTTAAACTAAACGTATATAAAGAGATATTTTAAGATCTAAAAGTTCTATAAAAAAGTGTTCAGATTTGACAATAAGATCTGCGAACGTTTGAACTCTGCACTGAAAGAATTATTCTTCATAGATCTAATGAATCAATTTCATTAAATTTTTTTCTTTAATCCAATGAAAGATTTCATTACGGGAGTAAAATTTTGCAAATTTAATAAGGCAATTTCATTACCACTACGAAATTGAGTTTCGTAATTTCGTTAAAATTTTTCATTAAATTAATGACAACTTAATATCTCTTTCAAAAGAAAAATTAAACTAATTGTTATACATGTTTTTAATAGGTTTTTTTTAGATTAAAATGAACTATAAATTAAAATATTTAAATATTTTGCAGTTAATGAAAAAAGGGAATCTTTTGCTACTTTATATTTTCCATGAAAAATTACACTAAATCAATGAAAACAAGACAGAGTTCTCTAACTTCAAAATACTTATAACTATAATACATGTTCTTCGTATAACCGTTGTAAAAACATATTTTTAATACAATTTTTAGCGATAGACATAGACGTTCTATAACATCAGCTAAATGTTACTTATAGCTTTGGTGAGAATCAACAAGAAAGAAAAAACAAGAGCAAACAATTCTCACATTATTTGTTCTTTAATTTTTAATTTAAATACACAAAATTTACGTATTAGTGCAAGCCAGTAAAATGGAAAGAAGGAATGGAATGAAGGTCGTCGCGGGCTGAAAAATTAATTAAATACAATTTACTTAGAAGTAAGCTTATGAAAGTAGAACATAACATAATGGAACAGAAATATAAAAATGAAATAAAATTAATATAACTTCATGATTTGAAACATCAATAAAAAAAAAATTCACAACAACTCAAAACGCTCATTGAAAAAATGGCTGAAATAAATAAACATAAATATGTAACCATAACAATCATTAAACTAAAAAAAAGACTGTCATAAAAATTACCAAATTTAATCATTAATTTAATGAAATTATGTCATTTAAAATTTCATTAAAATATAAAAACATTTATACATATTTAAATAATGAAAAAAATTGCTTAAAACACTTGACAATTAATCACAATAGTTTTAATAAAATTTTCTGACATTAAGTCTGAGTTCACACTATGAAAGTTTTCTTTCAGAAAGCCTGAGTTAATGGGTGAGAGAGGAGAAAAGAAAAGCATGTTCTCTTCCCCTCTCACCAATAAACTCAGAATTTCTGAAAGAAAACTTTCATAGTGTGATCCCAGACTAAGATAATGCAAAATTTTCATCGATTTTATGAAACATTTGATTAACGGAGGGCTTATGTAACATACTTCATTTTTCCAATAAAGGGTTACATAGGTTGCCTTTCAATGTAATTTTTCATTGGATTAATCTCAAAATCCATTGGATCTGTGAAGAAAATTCTTTCAGTGTTCTAATAAAAATCTGCAAACAAAAAATCTGTTTTAAGCTAAAAAAAAATCGTCAACAACAGACATTTGATGCTAGGAACAAAACTGGGACGAACGACGAATTTCGTCCAGCAAGACGAATTATTCGGAAGAATTCACTGTATAAATTCGGCGTATGAAACACAATAAAGCCGAAAAAACCAAATTGAAATAAAATATTTTGTATAAACAAGAAATAGTGGTACCATATGAACAAAAAATACTTCAGAAACAAATTAAGAACAACTAACTAAAATACTTTTTTATTGTCAATTTTTTATACAATTTGTATTTTAAATTATATTCAGTTAAAATTTTACAATTTCTAAAGTAAAAAGTAGCTTTATTTACTAAAACACTTACCATTTTTAAACAATATGGCTACCCGGTACTGATTTGTTCGTCGTTCGCCGGCATAAGAATTAGAATTAAATCTATTTAAAGTTTGCAACGTCCGGCGAATTTTCGTCGGCGCCCTGATTGTGTGCATTTTCATAAAAATTTTTTAATTTTTGGCGACGAATATTCGCGGCCAAAAATTCGTCGTTCGTCCCAGTTGTGTTCCTAGCATTATGGTTTTTGTTCTCCCAAAAGTTGTTTAGGATAAATAAAAACTTTAAATTAGGAAAATGCAAACAATTTGTATTAGGTAGATGCATTTCTTATCTAAAAAAGCCAAAATAAACGCTGTTTTCATAATGGTTTAGCTTGCAAAAATTTTAATACAAAGCAAAACTGTAAGGATTTAATTTCGAGACCACAGCTGTGCAAAGATATTCTGTTTTGACACTTATTTAGTCACATTCAACCACCAAAATCAGGCTAAACAGATTTTGTTTCTTAGTTCACAAATAATTTTTGTTTGCATTTTAATATTAAAACAGAGCTGAAAATATCAGAAACAAACATGCTGAGTTTTTATATAATAATAATAATAACATTCAACGTGCTTTGTAGCAAATAAAAAACTTTAACCCTCAAAAGTTAAACACCAACATAATACTAAAAAAAATGTGCGAATGAGCAATATAAATGTATTTAAAGATATCAAGTATACGCTTTACATATCGAGTATTTTAAATATTCTGTTGAATACATTTTGCTTTGAGTTATTCTAAACTGACCCATAATTCAGCTTTAAGGTTTAGACACACTTTAAACAAGATTGTGACAACGAAAAAGACAATCCAACAGAACAATTACAATGACAATAAAACTTCAAGCTATTGTCTTTTTTTTAAGCTCTTTGTGTATTTTTGTAAACTCTTGCTGCTCTTATGCCTTCTTTATACAGTGTTTGCCTAATTTTTTAGGTCACAACTAATTGTTTGACCTTTTTCTGTATATTTTTGTGTGACTAACACGTCTCATTCTTTGTTATTGTGTTGATATAGGGAAATTGTTTTTGTCGTTACTGTTGCTGTTTAAAATGCTGCAAAAAATAATTCAAAAGACAACAATGATATAAACATTATAGCAAAATTTTTGTCCCATAAAGGACAACAATTATAGCCGCATTGATGCCATATTCATACTGAAGCAGCAGGATTTGTTAAAAGCAGTTTTAGCTATTCTTGAAATGAATTGTGTTGACTTAAATATTTTTTTGAGAATTCCTTATGGTATGATTGAAGTTTAATAATTGTGTTCTATATTTTAAATGTAAATACAATCCTTAAATTAACTCATTTATTTGTAGTTTTGCTTACAGCAACTAAAGGTTTTAAGGGCCGATGTTGAATGTGAACCACACCATTTGACATTTCTCAATTTCAGACTGACTCAATTTGAACCATGGAAAGATAAACAATCGAGCAACGCGTTAAAATTATTCAGGCTTATTATGAATATGGACGTTCAAATCAAAATGCATGTCGTGCACTTTGTGATTCAGCTATGAGGCAGGCACATTTTTACCTCAGTGGATTCGTTAGCAAGCATAATTGCCGCATTTAGGCGGCCACAATGAGTGACAATTTGCTGCGGCTTATGGGCTGGCGGTATTTTCGGGCCGTATTTTTTCTAAAATTAAGCCGGTCAGGCAGTTACTGTGAATGGTTTTCGGTATCGTGAGATGATAACGAACTTGTTATGGCCCGAATTGGAAGATATGGATGTGGACGATATGTGGTTTTAACAGGACGGTGTCACTTGCAACACAGCAAACGAAACAATGGCCCTTTTGCACACCAAATTCAATGGCCGTGTTATGATGTCAATTGGCCGCCAAGATCATGTGATTTGACACCGTTGGACTTCTTTCTTTGGGGTTATTTGAAACTAAAGGTGTACGTCGATAAGTCAGTAACAATTCAAGAGCTAAAGGATGAGATAATTTGGCACATTAACGTCATAGAGCCTCAATTATGCCTCAACGGTATCTTTTTCTATTATCATTGAAAAACAAACATTTTTGTTGTATTTTCATATTAAAAACAATATAAAAGAAGGAACAAATAAATAAAAACTAAATTTGATTCACACCATAAAATCAAGTTTTTGCCCAATTTTATTTTAACTTTTTATATTTCAGTGTTTGACAAATTCACGCGTTGATATTATTAATGCCTTTTACGAAAATTGGCGTTAAATAATCATTTCGTGCACTTCGTGATTTTTTTGGAGAGTATAATCGAGCATTTGGCCGATCCTAGGATAATTCTCTGAAAAGTTTTTGTTTTATTTACAATTAACGTCGTGTGTTTTGGTTGGTGTTTTCATAAGAAAAATTTACTTCCTACGTCTTGACGACCCAATTGTGTTTCTAGCATAACATATATCGAAAACTCAAGTTTTATTATAGAAAGCTTTTGACACATTTAGATGATGTACTAAAATCTGCAGAAAATTTTTCTACATTACACGATTTTCACGATAGATGCGTTCCTAAAAATATCGTGTAAATCTAAATGAAAAATTTTTGTATGAGAAATCGGGCAAATCGAAAAAAAAATCCAGATGCGATTAAATTTGAAATTTTGTTAAGAAAATTCATGTATTTCAAAGTAATTTAAATTCGATTATTCTGCATTAAAGACTTGATCAGGAGTGCATGAATTGGCAGCTATAATTTTAGCAAATTTTTCGGAATATTCTTAAGCCATATTTTTAACAAGCTTATTTGCCTTTTTATTTTAGAAAATGTAAAGAATGTCCTTACTTAAGTTTTCCAAACCAACCATGACTTGCCGAAACGGTGTTTTTTTGTAGACGGTAGCTGATCAACATTTTCAAAAAGCCCTTAAAGCTATATTTGTTATTGCATTGCTATCAATTGGGATTCGCTTTTGAGTTCGATCTTCTAACCAGATCATTATTGACTTTTTCATATATTTAGTTCCAGCTGCTACACTTTTCCTCATTCTATTTTTCTTTTTTTTTATTGATCTTACTAGCTTGACCTGATGCGCTTTGCTACACTCATCGAAATAAAATTAGTAAAAAATTTTTAACACAGATTTTGAGTGTGGACAACAAAGCATATTGTACTTAATTGTAACGATTTTACAGTAACCGTTCCACAGATATGTATACAGATATTTTAAATGTATTCGTATGGGAGGTGCCATGCTTCCATTTCCCATTGAAACTACTTTTAAAAGATGTTGTGTGTTATTATGTATGCTATTTGTACAAAATTGGAATTCTTTCACTGTTACAGTACTCGAAATATGTAGAAAAGTTTATTAAAAAATATTAATCGTTTATGTTTAGCGCTGGGTAATCCAAAAATTACTGCAAAATTTTCAGGGAAATCGGTTCACGAGTTAAGGAGTCTATAGACAGCAGAAATGTAAACGCATTTTTCATTTATATGTATAATATTTATTGTTCCCCCTTTGTTTATATTTTGAAGGGGTAGTTTATCATACAAAGCTTGAAGGCTTTTATCTTTAGATAAACAGTGTTAAATATTTAAATTTCATAGGGATACGGCTACACCTCCGTCCACACAGCCCATTTTTGTTTTGAAGTCTATAATTTACCATAGTAGTGGCTTAAACCATGTGTGAAGACACTCGCTATAATACTTCATCATTTACGCGATGTTTAAAATATGCATCCTGTGCATAGCCAAGTCTCTTGATTTTTATTTTTAAAGGTGTAGTTTACCATAAGAGTGACTCATACCAAGTTTGAAAATTCTCACTATAACAGTTCCTAAGATACCACCACTTCCCCTGCTACTATATTTGTTCAATTTCGGGGCTCAGAACATTCAACTGCACAAAAAATTCAAGAAAATTGGTGTAGTGGCTCTTAAGATATTTGATACTTAACATGTGCTTCCTTTGGTGGGTACCACTTTCCCTGCCCCTATCGAAATTTTTGGGGCTCACAAAATATTACTTTAAAAATTTCAAAACATTGTTTCAGTAGTTTAGGAGTCTATTAGCCAACATACAAACAGACAAGCATTTTTAATTTTTGTATGTATGTAGATTGTCGCTTGGTGAATGGAAACTTATTAAGAAACTATTGTTACTCTTTCTCCATTACATATCATACCCTAAATCTGGGGCCTAATTCTGGCAGTCGTGATCGAGCAATTTATTATCTAATTATTTCAGTCAATACTGAAAGAATCGGAATTATTTTTTTCAGTTTTATAAAGCATTAATTTGAGTTTCACAACACTGACAAAATAATTTCGATTCGTTAAGTATCGACTGAAATAAAATTGCTTTCGAATCGAGAAAGTACTCGATCACGACGGCCAGAATTAGGCCCCTGAATTTTCGTTCCTAAAAATACTATTTTTTATCTGGCCTAGTTTTTATTAATATTTTTGGACGTAATAAAAACTTAATTATACCTTACACAGTTTTCAAAAACCAACTTTACAAATATTTTTAAATTTATGATTAAAAAATGTAACACGAAACACATTGCTCTGTTCTGAACACTAAACGTACTACAGTATTTATCGTCTTTAAGCATTACATTTATAAAAAACTCGACAACAGCATCATGAAAAAAGTTATTTTACTTGCATCGAAAGTGCATGAATAAATTCAAAGTTTAATCAAAATTAAGAAAATTTTGTTTATGTGCGTTTTTATTGTATTTGACTCAAGCTGGAAGCGATGCTTATGTATATGAAGAGTTTTTTAAACGAATTTATTCAAACTGTACATATTATGATTATTGTGAAGCATTAATGCGGAATATGCATATGAGCAAAAAAGATTTTTTTGCTAAAAAAAATATAAAAATAAAAAATCGTGTAAACTGAGGGAATTTTCACATACCTCAATGTACATGAATACCAAAAAAATCGTGTAAAAATGAGATCGTGCAAATCGAGGGATAGGTGTATTACTGTTCAGGTCAACCTCACAGTCTTTTATCGCTGGTGTTATAATCACCCGGGCTGTAGTGTTGGTAGTTGTTTTTACTCTTATTGTTTTTCTTTTTATTTGTTCCTCATCTCGCTGCAACTACATTTTTTGTACGCGCAGCCGTTCTTAAATTAACTTATATTAACAACTTGACCGAACAGAATTTAACTACAGGTGGTGTCGGGACTACAACAATCCGAAAACAACACAAGCAACGTAGGATTTTTTGCATTGCATTATTATATTATATTATATTATATTATATTTATTTATTCAAAGTTATTTCTGGGAATACAAACTTTGTCATTAATAAGATTTATGTATGATTATATTCCCAATTTTTCATATTTGATAAATACACTGAAATTTATTGTTAAGGGAAAGGCAAAGACCTAATTAAAGTAAATAAATAGCCCCCAAATAAAATTGAGCTTTAATATAATTAAAAAATAAACAAGAGTTTTTTTTATCGACACTAGTATATAAGCTAGTATTATATAAAGTTTGTGCAAGTATCCCATAAACGACCAACTTTTCAACTACAAAAGTAGAAAATTTCAGATAAATAAACTTTAAATGAGTTGATTTATTAAATCTGTTCAATTAGTTGAAATTGAAATTTTTTGAAGAAATATATTGCCAGCTAAAGCTTTTCTGTTAGATTCACAGTTTTCTATAAAAGGCCGTGGAAGAAAAATTTACTATGTATAGAAATTGGTTGGCACCTTTTTAAATTTGCCGATTCAGTTGCTTCTTAAATGTTTTCCATTTAAAGAAATTTAAAGTTTTATTATTAAATTATATTAAATGACATATTTTTTATAGAAAGCTTTTAGAAGATAAAGCTTTTTACATAAACATTAATAAGCTTTTAATTTTCTACACAATACTAAATTAAACGCAAGATTTTCTATTGAAGTCTGTTAATAGATTTTTTAGCTTTCGTAAGGAGGTGTTAAGCTTTATATTTTTAATATTATAAGCCATTTACACTGCATCGAAATCAAGCACTTACAAGATTTCGAATGAAATAAAGATATTTTGGACTAAATTTTCCATACAAAACAAAATTTATTTCGTTACTAGATTTAAAAAAAAAAAATCTACTTAATGTTTTACTGATGCCTACTTTGGTTTTTTCCACATAGTTCTAAAAAGTACTTTTCTGTAAAAGAAAAAAAAATTACATTTTTATAAAAAACATGTCATGACACACCAGAAAGTGGCATAATGTCCATAGACGTTGTGACACTTTTATGAGTGTCTTACGGTTCATGGGCATAATAACAATTTTTGGTGTGTTAAATCAACTAGTAATTGATTTCATTATTATCAACAGAGTATCCACAACGATTAATCGAGGAATTTTTCCGCCATTATTTCATCGAATAATTAAAATAGCCAATTTCAAATAACGAATAACTCGAACAATTTATGTCAATTATTCGATTAAAATTAATACCTTTAATAATACTCCTTGTTTAATGCAAAAATATTAGTTTTTAGATCTTTAACTGTTAAAGAAAAGAAAATTCTAGTTTTCTTTGTAAATTCGAATCTATTTGGCTTACTTTAATATTGACAAGTTTTTA
Organism: Pollenia labialis; assembly: GCA_949318255.1. Lineage (NCBI taxonomy): Eukaryota > Metazoa > Arthropoda > Insecta > Diptera > Polleniidae > Pollenia > Pollenia labialis. Next base: position 118,527,531 of record OX439142.1, read on the forward strand.
GCATGTCCTCACACCTGTTCAAGAAGAAATTGACACTTTCATTTGAATTTCAATGAAGTTGTTCATTTTGCAACATTTCTAAAAAATTAAATATGTTTGCAAAATGCAAGTATGCAAAACAAGCAAAAGTAGAACATGCATGTGTTGTATGTCCTCTTCATTTTGCTATTTTAAGAACTAGTGAAAGCTGCTATTACAGACTTAAAACATTGATTCCTATTTTAAATGTTTTCTTAGTTTTGTCAGACAATTCTGCATAATTAATATTTACTTTTTCTTAGTACAACTGCAGTTTAATGTTGCGTTAGTAAAGCATAATCTAAGCTCATTTAAGGATGGTTTTCTATCACAAACAAATAAACAAACAATGAAAATACAAAATTCAGGATAAAAGCTGAAAAGGAAGTTACCGGTCAAATAGCTTTCAAAGTGAACAACTGAATAGAAGTAATACAAGCTCGAAGCGAAAAAAACTGATATTTAATAATAAGTCCTTAACTACTAGTTCTACTTCTGACTTTGATGTATTTATGCATGACAATATTCAAAAAAACTAAAAAATTAACTGACTGATAACGTAATAAGCATTGGGTACCAAAACGTACGTGGCCTTAACACAAAATTATCCAGCCTTTATGCCAGTAGCTATGGATTTCCCTTTCCTATCATTGTCTGTACGGAAACCTGTACCCATGTTCTGTAACTATAGTGAGAACTTCTCGCATCGAAAAGATGTGAAACAAAATAATTCATCGTTTCTCGAAAAGTGAGAAAAAAGTGTGTCTGTAACTCATGTCGAAAACTATCAAAAGAGATTACGTCATTACGTTATAAATGTCATAACATTGCACTCGAAGCCGATGTGACATTGCAGAAGGTGAGAACGCCAGTAACACATATCGTTACCGGCGACTAAAATTTACTAAAGTTAAAAGTTTTTCAACGACGACGATGAAAATACAACCGTCGGCTATACCAAATAATGTAAAGTGCGACTTTAATGTTTGTTGCTTGCAAGCGAGCTTAGAAAATATTCGTATATTTTATAAAAATGTTAAAAGTAAAAGAACTAAACAATAAAAAATGTGCCAAGAACAAAATATTATTATTAAATAATGGGCAATCGATTGAGATTATTTATTTTAAAATTGGAGAGGGGTTGTCCAAAAGGTGATCGCTTTCATATGGAATTGCTCTATTATTCTTTGTGTTTTGCATTTTTAATTGTTTTTTAGTGTTAAATTTTTTTCTCGCCCCATTTTTATTCGTGAGTTTGTTTGACAGTTCAAAGCGGGAACTTTTCTCACAAAAATGTTACAGACACACATTTTCTGTAAATTGGCGAGTAATTTCCTTACGTGACAGCTAGAACTAACCAATAAAATTACAGACACAGTTTAGTGAGAAAAACAGCTGTTTGTTTCAATATATGGCATTTTTGTTTCATTTCACACATTTCAATCGAAAACTTTCTTGACGCGAGAGTTACAGAACAGGGGCACTGGTTAAGGCGGAGTTCTTATTGCAGTGCTTGATTATTTTCCTTGTGATTATATAAACCTTACATACATGTATGTATACAGTGAGGATACAGGATTTGTTGCCGTTAAAATTAAGTTGTATTCTTCATATCTTTACATTACATGTTTCTATGTTTATACCTCCAAGCTCACCAGCTGAAATTTACAATTTGTTCTTACACAGAAAAAAATTACGACAAATCAATTGTCATATTGAATACCATATTCGTCAATACAATTAACTTTTTAATTGAAAAGGCACCAACAACTGAATTTGTAAATACAAAAAACTATTTTGTTAATGAAAATTGTTAAAATTCAACAAATATTTTTAACAATGAGTTTGTAATATTGAATAAAATATTTGTTAACAATTAAATATAAATTTTTATTACTAAATTGTCATATTAACAAAATACTTTGTTACTAACTAAATTAAAATTAAAGATGCATTTAAAAGTTGTTTTTATTAACGTTTTAGTAAAATTCATAAAAAATTACATCACAAAAACCATTATAACTGATTAAGGAACAAACATAGTCCTGCATGCGAGTTTCTGACATCAACACAAAACGGAATCTTGCCATCATTAATAGTATTATTTGGAAAACTAGAATTTATTGAAAACCCATTAAAATTTATTTATGAATAATCAAATAATAAGTTAACTGATTGGTTAATAGATTGGTAAAATTTCAGAACAATCGCCACATCGCTCATTCTTTTAAAGATTTAAAATGGAGAAAAAGAATTTTTTTTTATGGTTCTTCTTTTTGACACAAAATATTTTTTTTATGATATACACATTTATTTTCTAAAAAAACAAATTGTTAATATGACAATTTACAAACATGTTAATTAAAGAAATTGTTAAAATTATTAAAAAGATTTAACAAATTTTCTTTAATTACTTAATAACTTTTGTTATTTTTTTCTGTGTAGTCAGTCTAAGCGTTCTGATTTGTTTATTGCCCTTGGTGAATTCAACCTTCCAAACTTAGTACGGAATAATGCTGTAGAAATAAACCATATAATTCCCTTACAACTGAAAGAATTTATTCAGTCTATGCTGTCATGTGGACTTTTTCAGATAAACTGCGTCTCGAAAGCATTTGGGAAACTCCTTGATTTTGCTTTCGTCAACCAGCCATCAGATATACATACATGTTAAAAACTCGCTACCTATTTCTCAACCTGAAGATTGTTACCATTCTACGATACTGCTTGATATTTTCCTTTCTACAGGGTGGCCCAAAATTAACGAAGAGGGTTGAATTCGTTATAACTTTTTATTTAAGAAATAATTATTAAAAAAAAAAAAAAAAAAAAAAATCCCCCCGGTCTTCTTTACAAAATACTGAAAAGAAAAGAAACAAAATTATAATAAAAAAGTTATAAGCAGTTCAATCCCATTGGTAATTTTGGTCCACCCTGTACAAAAGTCTCTTCTCAGGAACTAAAAGTAAGTTTAAATTATATGGCTTTATATTTTCCCCGTACGGCCTCACAAAACTGAACTGTTTATTATCGATGGTTGATTGGGATACTATTATTTCAGGAGGTAATCTGGATAGCGTCGTATCAAATTTGTATGCTGTATTACATCACTGCTTGTTGGAAACTGTTCCTTAACAAATTATTCGCAATAATAATGGCCCTCAATGGAAAAATCGTTATTTATCTAAATTAAAAAAAAAACAGAAAAAAAAGAGATTTTACGAATTATTGTATTATACGATCTAATTACAATATGGCTCGTAAACTAGCATAAAAAATTAATTAAATCATATGAGAATTAAAATGAAAACCAGCCGCAGATCGTTCTACAATTTAATAAACAGTACGCGTTGTGCAAGTGCTTATCCTTAATTATTTCAAATTCGTATCTCGGACTGCTGGTGATGATGTTTCTATTAGCAACTTATTTGCAGATTTGTTTGCAACCACGTATTCAAAGAAGTCATTTGATAATCAAACTTCTTATCCGTCATTCTTATATCTCATTCTACATGTATCAACTTTTTATTTATTGACACTGAAACGGTACTATCCAATTTAAAGTCTCTGCAGTGCTCTCTTAATCCCAGAACGGATGGTATACCTAACTGTATTTTAAGAAATTGTGCAGAATACTTATGTATTCCTCTTACAGCTATCTTTAATAAATCTATTGAACTCGGCCACTTACCGCCTTAATGGAAAAAATCATATTTTACTCCGTTGTTTAAGAGCGGAAGTAAACTGGAAATTTCGAATTATAGAGGAATTTCAAAGCTGAATACGATTTCCAAACTTTTAGAAAAGATATTGACCGATAGTTTACATCATCAAGTCTCTTCCCTTTTATCACCTTGTCACCATTGTTTCATGGTTTTTACTATTGTGAATGAAGGTTTTATTAATAATAAACAAACCGACGTTATTTACATGGATTTTAGTAAAGCTTTTGATAAAGTCAACCATGATATTTTACTTTACAAGTTATCACGTATGGGATTAAGTAACAACGCAATACGCTGGCTTAAATCTTATCTTTAAATAGAACTCAACAAGTAAAATTTAAGAGTGCTACCTCAAAACTTATCAAAGTTCTCTCTGGCAGGCCTCAAGGAAGTCATCTTAATCCCGTTTTATTCACATAATTTATTAATGTTCAGCACTCCAACATACTCATGTATGCTGATGATGTACAAATTTTTTATTCATTTAACAATATTATTGATCAATCCTCTTTGAGGGCTGACATTGAACTTTTCTATAAATGGTGTAATTACAGCTTATTTGGATTTAAAGTTAAAAAAATTTAATTTTTCCGCTAATTAAAACTTGATACTTGTTATTATCTAAATGGAACATTACTGGATAAATTTCACAATATTATTGATCTCGGTATTCTATTAGATCATAAACTAAAATTCTGTGATCACATTTCTTTGATGGTTAATAAAGCAAATGGAGAACTTGGCTTTATGAAACGTTGGTCGAAAGAATTTTCTGATCCATGTATCACTAAACATCTATATACGTTTTTGGTTCGTCCTATTCTGAAATATGGATCAATTGTATGGAATCCTTACTTGTATTTTTTTTAAGAGGTCATGGATGGAATTCGTTTGTATTACCTTCATATGAAAGCGGACTTGGTCTTATTAAGTTACCAACGTTAAAAAGTCGAAGAAGCATTTCGTTTTTAATAGGTCTAATACGCCGTGATGTCGAGTCCGATTTCATGTTGAATAAATTAGCTTAAAAAAAAAATAACCTCTTTTATTAACCTTTTGTCAAATTTGCGTGAAATTTAATAATTTATATCATCTAATTGACTTTTCTGGTAGTAGCGATAAAAAGAAAAATTATTATTCATTTAAATAAACTAATAAATTAAATCTTAATTTATTGTACTCTTATTTCAGCACTTTTGTCTCTAAGGATTTTTAATCTATAGATTGAATAAATAAATAAATAAATATCGTATCAAAAAACTCAAGCTGCAAATGCCAAACTCTTAAATTATGTAAATACAGTTTTTAGATTTGATATCGCACCAGTGTTGCCAATTTAGCCATTTAGTGGCTAGATTTAGCCATTTTTCACCCTCTTTAGCCATTAAAAAATGCGTTTAGCCATTAGCCATTTATTCAGCCATTTTTCAACTTGTTTAGCCATAACATTTTTCTTGCCGTTTTGCTTTTTAAAGAATAATTTTTATTTTATTATAAAAATTTATAAAACCAAAATAAACATTTTTAACAATTCAAATGCCTTTAACTTAAATCACAACTTTTACAAATGTTGAAAATCGCTAAAAACGATGATGATGAAACATCTTTCAAAATAAAGGAACAGTAGTCCAATATTAAATAAAAAAATGGATCAACACAAACATCGGTGTTTCTTTCTGGTTGCAAGTATTTCAATAAAGAGATGTAGGCGGCAACAATTTTTTTTAGAAATTTCAGAATTTACTATAAAGTTGTTCTCTCTTCCATGGTCTAAGGTCTGGAACAGAATAAAGTAGTTGTAGTAGTAGCTGAAATTGAAAAAGGCTCTGTAGCGCAACAAAGTTAAAAATTTTGAACTTTGCGCATCAACTTCTACTGCAACAACTTCTACAACTTAGTATTCTCTTGACACTACTTTGAAACTGCCGTTTTTAACTCTTTACAGCTCTCTCCGCTATTCACAACGTTGTACTACGGCGACTATTCTGTTCCCCACTTAATGCTGAAGTAGAGAGGGTATTTCGCCAAGTAAACATCGTTAAAAGTAATTTGAGAAATAGGTTACATTTAGCAACCGTTAAGTCGATTTTATCAATGAAATATTTATACCAACACCACTATAGTGGGGAGGGTACTATGCGTTTGTGCTGATGTTTGCAACACCTTAAAATATTGGCACTAAGCCCACCTTTTCGTATACCGATTGACTCAGAACCACTTTCTAAGTCGAATAAACGATGTTTGTCCGGCTGGCTGGCTGTCCATGTTAACCTTGTGCGTAAAGTACAGATCGCAAATTTGCAGATATTTTAATAAAATTTGGTACACAGGTACTAATGAGGTGTAGGGTATCATATAGTCGGGGTTGACCGACTATATTTTCTTACTTGTTTTTATTGTAGATCTGGAATCAAAAGGTTGGGTAAATGTTGTCGGGATTTATCTTCAAATTAATTAAAACTAATACGCACGAGTGATTTTTATGAGATGAACAATAACGACATAAAATGTATCGATGATTTAATTTTTTAAATATCTTTCAAAATATTAAATAACGTTTATTCTTATTTAAGAAATTGATCTTAACTTACAATTTCATCGTAAATAACTTTAAATGAATTTTTCTGTTTTGTTATTGAATTTGAATGTGTTTTTATTTAAAAAAAACTTTTAGCCATTTTTAAGCCCATTTTTTAGCCATTTTTTCTCGTAAATTTAGCCATTTTTGGTCTCCAAGTTTTGGCAACACTGTATCGCACTACCAAGTATTTCACATATTCAATAAATATGAAAACAAAAGAGATAGTCTGCATAGGAATAGAGATGAAAAGAATGGGTTAGGTCAAAAACTTAAATATTTAAGCGTTTTGTCATGTTTCTTTGTTTTACATTTTATTTTTTTTTAATACAGTTTGTAAATGCATTTGCATATTCACATGCATGTGCTTATATGTGAGGCTGTGTTTATTATAAATCTTAGTTTGTCCAACTTTGTGTTTGTGGCTTTTATCCGCAAGCTATTTTTATGCTGCGCAACAATGTATTCATACAAGTGAGTAGTAGTAGTCTGTGAAGCTTTGTGAGTTTAAGTGTAAGTGTGTTAGTAAGTGAATGTTATAAAGAATATAAAGAACTTTAAATACCCTTATGTAACCCTTGGCATACAATGCTCAAAAATTTGTACATACCGAAACATTTTCCTCCTTTTTTTTCCTTACACACATATTTTCGGATACCCCCTTAACATATGCTCTTCTGCCAGAGAAGTAGATAAGCATTGTTTAGTTTTAACATTTATGTGTTGACATTAACGCGAGCTTATGCGTGTCAAGTATACTTAATTTACTAAATTATAAGTTTATGTAGAAACACAATTATGTGTGTATATGTTTATAAACACTAGTTTCTATGTAGTTGTAAAACTTTTGTTGTTCTCATATGTAAAAGTCTATTTTTGATATGTGTTGAGTTGTGGTATTTTGTTATGGAATTTTGTCTTGTCTTCTTATTAATTAAAATAATTAAATGAGTATTAACGAAAAAGGGTTTAAATATAATATTTTGTCATCCTTCCTTTTAGATTTAATACAAATCACTAAATATATTAAAATTGGATGATTTAGTTAGGATTATACATTTTCGAGTTAAGCTGTAAATACTTTAATTAATAAGTAAATTAAAAAAAGTTTATAAATTATTTGGTTTATAAATAATAAGCCGGATAAAAGTTCTAGTTTAAATTTTTTTAGAAAGAAAAATTTAGGAAATTTATAAGCCACCATCCTGCTCTATCCCCAAAACAATTTGCCCATAGCTGAACAGCTCTCCCTATACGGCAATATTACTCCCAGAAAACGCCAAAAAAAAACTTTACATTCTGCTGGTATCTAATAGTTGTATACATTTTCTGTACAATTTTATATGAAAATTTATATAATAAAATGTTACTCAACATGAGAAATAAATTCCAAGATTCTATTTGTTTAAATATATGAATTAGAGTATTTACGCGGGAAAGAACTTCCGAGAATTTCTTTTAAATTAATCCCGGGAAATTTTTTCCGGGAATTTTCGGGGATTTTAAATTAAATTTTTTGAAATTTTGATTTGTTAGCTCCGCAAAAATCAGAAAAAATTTGTTTCTGTTCATATAATATACTTCATTGCCATCCAAAGGACAGCTAAGGTAAAATGTAACAAGAAGATACAATATAATAGTCTGGTAGTGTATAAAGTCATTCCTAAAAATTAAAGAAAGCGGACTATTACAAAAAAGCTTTATAAAATAAATAAGTGAAATGTAGCTCATATAATAAATTCGAAAAAATAAAAAATGTTGAATTTAATAAAGTAACCTATGAAAGGAAATAATTCCCAGTTTCTATTTTAGAATATGTTAAACATACTATGTGAAATGTGTGCATTAGGGGTATAACCAAAAAAAAAATACCTATCACGACGGGGTGGCCACTGATGTATATATCAAGAAAACAGTTTTTTGGGATCAATTTGGATAAAAAACCTCCCCCCCAAACCGTTTTTTCCATTTTGTTCAAAAAAAGAGTTTCCGTGTTATTTTGACATAATTTTAACTGTTTGGATGTAGTATAATTGGTGGTATAAGGCTTATTTGTGAAATAGTAAAATAGAACTGAATGTTTTTTGTTTTTACAATAGAGATATTGTATTTTTAATTAACAAAAAAAAATACAAATACTAAACTTCAAAGTGATTTGGGGGGGAACTTTTTTAACGCCCGCGAAAAAGTGACCCCAATTTTTATCATAGATTTTCATGGTCTATATAGCATGGATAGGTATTTTTTGATAATTTAAAAAATTGTTCAAAAGTTATACCCCTAGTGTGCATGCATAAAATGTCATCACCTAGAATATTTTTTCATTTCCCGAACTTTTTCATTGTCCAGGAAAGCAGGATTTCTTTTTCAATTTCCCTGGATCCCAGGAATTCCCTCTCATTACAAATCGATGCAAAATATTTGTTAATTTAATTCATTTGAACAAATTATATTTCCTGAGATCAATTAAATAAGTTTATAAATACATTCAACCCTTTTTTTCTGTGGCAAAAGGGAAAATGCTTAACGGCACCTTCAGATCTTTAAGTTCAAAAGTACACATGGACAAAATTTAATTATTTTGTAGGATTTTTGAGGAAGTTATAGCAAAATGACTTTTTGGCTCCGTTTTCAATGTGCAATAACATTTGGAATACTAAAAATTTGCGAACTGTGTCATTGGGTGTGATTAGCAATAAAAACTTAAAATCTATAACCGCAGAGAACTAATGATTATATTAATTTCGGAGTAAATTTCCAAAAGCCACCTTCAAAGATTTAAATTGTTCTACTGTAAATCTAAACAAATAGACTTAAGCAGTTTTAACCACAGAATTAATTCAAAGCCAATTTTGTAAACCAATTATTACAAAATATTTCTTTTAAAATAGGATTTTAGTTCAGAATAAGCATTTTCAGAATCGCTAGAAAGCCTATTTCTAATTTTTATCAAGAATATTTCAATGAGAAAACACGTTTCCTTTCTACGGATGTTTGCCTTTATAGTCAAACAAACATTATCTCTAGACACTTTCAGAATTCCTAGCACTTCCTTCAAAACTTGTAATTCCTTTTTAAAACATTCTTCTCTTCGAATCTAATAAACGTTTTCTTCATTAATAACTCTTGTCATCATCTCCTTCAGAATCTAATCCAGAATCTAATGCAGCTGCTCTGCATGTAAAATCTTTAAATTTGTTGAAGCACGTCGGAACAACTCTTTTCGTTATACAAAATAAATGTGGGTCTTTAAACAAATTAAAAAGTCTGGGCATTTTTACTCTTCTTTTTTCGAAACTGAAGAGCATTAAACATTAAATGTATGTTAATGATCTTTCTCAAACCTTATCATATTCTAAGTTACACTTATATGCCGATGATGTACAAATTTACATTGGCAGTTCTGTCGAAGATATTGCAGATAACGTACGTAAATTAAATAAGGACTTAGATAGTGTTTATAGATGGGCAACCGCTAATAGACTTCTAATTAATCCCCACAACTCCAAATGTATTATCATTCACCGTAAAACGATCCGTTTTAATATCAACATTGACATTATGCTTAATAATGAAAAAATTGAATGTGTACGCTCGGCAAAAAATCTTGGTGTTATATTCAATAATAATTTAGATTGGACTGACCATATTAATAAAACTGCATCGAATATTTACCTAAGATTACGTGAACAAAAACGTAGCAAAAACGTGTTACAGAAAACATATAACAATATAATCAGATATGTTTTTGGCTTAGGAAAATACGATAGTATATCCCAGTTCACAAATAAACTTTATGGCATGACACTTAAAAACCTTTTAGATATGAGGGTCTTGAAAATGCTACATAAAATAATTTATACGAAGAATCCTCCATATCTGTACAACAGATTAACCTTTGCGAGGTCTAACAGGGGGTAATAAAATAATTCCCTTTACACACCGCAGCCTGATATCTGAATATCAATTTTTTATTCATTCTGTCCGTCTTTGGAACCTACTGCCCAATCATGTCCAAACAAACAACAATGAGTACAATTTTAGTAATCAATTAGTCAATTATTTCATAAGCTAAAACCTATAAAACTAATACAATTAATGTTTGCCATCAAAGCTATCTACTTATTTAGTTTATTTTTAATTAATAATTTATATGTTACATCAATTAATTTAAAAGTAATCATTCCTTAAAGTAAATGTTTAATTCCTTGCCATTTTGATATATTGTACCTTTTTTTTTTGTTTTTTTCAAACTTTATCGTTGAATTGTGATAACCTATTTATGTTTTAAACTAATTTAATTCCTGCACTTTAACTATAAGATTTATATCTTGTTGTGTAGGATAAGCAAGAAATTCTTAAATAAAAAAAAATAAAATAAAACGTTGCCTTACTTATTGGATATGAATTGACATCTCTTTGGCGTTTGGCAAAGCTGTCTTAAGTCAGAAAATATAGTTTTTCATTATGTTAAATTGGAAAATGTTTATTTGGTGTATTTATAAACTTTTTTCTAAGAGCAGATGATAACGATTAGAAGGAGTTATGCTGCTTTGGTTTTTTGATTTTAACAAAAAAACAAAGAGAAAACCAATTGAATTAAAATTTTGCCTAACGGCTAAGATCTTTTTCATTACACAACTTATTAACAATTATATCAGCAGTAAAGTTGGCCTAATTAAATTAAAAGAAACCCCTACCACCTATATCCAACATTAATTTCAAAAAAAAAATCCTTTATAGTCACATTTCTTTAACTTCAAAAAGTTTTACATTTTCTATTGACCTTTTAAATGTCTAAAGTACAATTTGCAAAGTATAAAATTGTTTATTAAATTTTTTTTAATTAACTAGAATCTCTATTATGCTTAACGTTGTCTAATTTAATTGTTCTTTAGAAAAAAAAATCATTAACTTTTTTTTTAGGCATAATTTCATAATCTAAGCCCTTCCAATGTTTGCGAATTTTTAAATTTCACTGATTGAGCTAACAAGCACTGAATGACGTTGAAAAGTCAACCAACCCACTATCACAGCCAATAAATATGAGGCGAAAATGCCAAGTACTCTGATACACTACAACTTCCGGCAGCTGTCCTTAATTCAATTATGCAAATTAACAGTTAAATGTGTAACTGACAGACGAATTTAACCGTTTACCGTTTTAAGGCAATGGACATATTTATAACAAAAAAAAAAAAAATTATATTGTGATATAAAAAAATGGAAAAACTGAACTCAATGTTTGCATTCTTACAACATTTAATTTAATTTGCGAAGCAAACATTTTAAAATAATTATGCATCAAGTGCAAACAAACTCAAAGACAAGCCGTCCAAATTGGACAGACGGAAGGAAAATAAAAATATTTACAAAACCTCTACACTATTAACATCATTCTGTCGATCTTCTTATATTCATTGGCATTGCAATAGGGGAAAATGGTGATTACTTCTTTTTCTGCCATTAAAGAGTTAAATGGACAATTTCATAATGATGTTGCGGATATTGATTATAATTTTGTTGCTGACAATAACAAAACTTATGGCATTAAAGTTTTATATTACTTTTAAATGTCGCTGTAAAGAGAAGAGTTAAATAGTGTCTGAAGTATAACACGTTGACATTTTCAAGTTAAAGTTAAGGGCTACATTTAAGAGCTAAATAATTATAAATTCAATGGAGTTGCAGCTTTTCTTTTTAACAAAATTTAAGAAAAAAGCTGTCTACAAATAAAATAAAAAGAATTTCAATATTTTAAAAGTTTTTTTTATTTATGGGTAAGTTTAGTCTCCATTCTACACTTTATCAAAAGCTTGAGAAACATCAGTAAAGAGCGCAGAACAATAATATGTTTCTTCAGAAGTGTTTCCAATGAAGGCTACTAGTCTTTTTATGTGTTTGTTCAATTTTGATGTGTTTTTTTCTGAACCTAATAAATTGGTGATATGGAATACATCTATTTTCTTCAAGTATTAATATGACTCAAATTTTTGTGCGATCTTTCCCAGGCTTAGATATAATGGTATGTATATTCGTAAAATAGCATTAAATTTTAAAAGGATTATTTTTATCCCTAAGCGCGGTAGCTCCCATAAGCATTTTGTAGCTTATTTTATCAATACCTGGTTTTAATACCAAGGGAACACGGTATTTGTTAATAAGGAACTAAATGTTGTTTTTAAGGTAATTTAAGACGCTGAATCCAAATCTGCTTTCGCTACACATATTGGAACTTAAAAACGGTTCACGTTATTCACTTAAAAAAAATATCTTATAAATAATCTTTAGGCCGTGCTTACATTGATTTTAAATTTACCCAATAGTTTCAGAGATATCGTTAAAGTTTTAAAAAAGATCCATTAAAAAAAACATAAATTTTTGTTTTTAAAAAACTCATAAAAAATGAAAATGCGACACAGTTTTGGCTTAAAAACATTTAGGTTAACATCCCAGTAAAAACTTCGCTTACTTTTTCAAAATTAATAGCTTCTTTAACTTTCTTTCAGTAGAATTGTAAGAAGTGCTCTTATGTTTTTCTAATTACTTACCACATTATTTTGTAGGCGAAGTTTTTACTGGGATATTCCGAATCAAATGTGCTTCATTTCATTAAAATCGGTGTACAACTTTTGAATTTAATGAGAAAAAAAATTGTTTACGTGTGTAATTGCCTCCTGTTCTATTTATGGGTTTTTTTGCTTCACCTAAAACTGTGGTACTTTCACTTAATTGTGAATAAAAACGAAACGCGTTCAGCGATTTTTATGATTTATGTCTCATTTTGTTCATAAGTTATGTAACCTAAACGTAAACGTAATAAGACTTTTAGTTTTTCCCATTTTGTAAATATTTTTTCTTTTGACGTAAACAACCATTACTAAGCCATTTTATCGGTGATTTCCAAAAAATGTATTGTTTTTCGAAACAACAATGAAAAAGAAAATTTTGTTGAAAATCATTTAATGATTTTTTGAACTATTAATTTTTTTAGAAAAAGTCAAAAATACGATAAGTACCTGTAACTTAAAAATTCGAGCTGATAAAAGAGAAAAACCGCCATTAGAAAAAATTGGATCAAACTTCCAATCAACGCAAAAAAAGTTAAATTTTGTTATCTTGTGTAATCAATAACATTTTGAATGTCGCTCGTCTTAAATCTTAGTAGTGCAGCTGTTCCGGAAACGATGGCAATTCTACTGACATATCGCCTGGTATATTACAGGAAAAAAAGTATTCTACATGGTTGACCCTACGGTAACCGGGTAACTTTTTCAACTTAAAAATGTGAGTCAATGACAGGTTACCGCGGTACCATTACAAATTTTGTTTTTGTTTTTCGTTACAAATTAGCAATGTTATTTTGACTTGGATTGGAAAGACATTTAATTTTCATGGACCCACTACCATGGAAAGGACCTGTTAGATCCTTAACCCCACTTTTCTCTTGTTGTTTCTCAGGACCCATTGTTATTTTTCCAGTATATAATTGGTCATCGAGCGGATATGGGTTTTTTGCATTACAAATCCACAAAACTTTAATCCCCAATTCGGCTCGATTCGAGGATATGTATTGCGCAAATTTCGTACTGCCACGATATGGACAAAGCTGTTTGTCGATTGTAAGGTGTTCTGGGTTTGTAATGTGATGTTTGCATCATCAAATTGCATAAAACGTCGTAATATATGTAAAGGTAATTTGAAAACTTGGCCAAAAAACATTTTTTGCACTAACAATAATTAAGTTCGATTTAGAACATATCAAAGCAAATAACTGCTTACTAGGTTTTTGTAAAAAGCATATATCAGCTGATTTATGATCAGTCGAAGTTGACATTTGCAAGCAATGTGCAGAGTGCTGCATAAAATTTGAAATTTGAATATGAATTAAAAGGTTTTTAACTTACCCTCAAATAAATGACTTTTTGCATAAATATTTACTTCACATAAGCCTTTGATAATGTTGGCCGTGGACTATCGTGCTTTTCCTTGCTGAAAAGTGTTAAGAAATTTTTTTTACGTTTTGTATTTATATTTTTTTCTTTCAGACAGCTTCATCCTAAAAAATTAGCGAACTTTCTAATGCTTGGATTAATAAAAAAAAAATAAAAAGAAAAAAAACGGATGATTTTATTATCCGTAAAATTGATTTAGGTAATGTTACAAACTTTTTGTAAAAATGTATCGTTAAGGCGGCACAGGCTCACAGAAAAATAAACGAACTTTACAAGCAAATCCAAAACTGATTTTGTCTACATGGCTTATAGGAATTTTGTTAGCTGTCTTGCGTGTTTTCTCACAATGCCGAATTTCAAAAAACTGAATCCGTCACCTTCCAAGATATTTATTTTTTTTACTTTTTCATATGTTGGCAACCCTAAAAATGTTAACTATTAAAAAATCCAAAAACCTCAGCGTGCTTACCCATGAACAACTCTTTAATTCCAAATTTCAGCCATATCGGTCCAAAAGTAGCTCAAATTACCTACTGTGCGTCATAGTGCCCATTGTTGCTCGGTATAGAGGAAAAGAAGTGATGGCCAATAAATCTTTCGTATTATCATTACATGAATGATTTGGACCTGTCATTATTAAAATGTCAGTAAAGGCATACATTTCAATTAATGTTAGATATTTTCAACTTAGTGGTGGTTTTGTTTGGTGAGTTCCAATTAGGGTTGCCAGAAAGCAAAAGTCAATTAACTGGACAATAGAAAAAATTCACCTGGATTGCTGCTACTTTATATATAAATTCAACTTGTGATATATTAAATTAAATCAAATAAAAAAGTACATAAACATGCATATAATGGATCGAGTGAAATTGGAATCAATGCAGATTTCCAGTTAAATTTTTGTTTGAATTACGTCGTTTTTTTTAAGATAAGTTCTAATTAAGATAAGCTGTACTCATAGTATAAAGTATATAAAGCAACATTTTTTAATGAACTTTATGCACAGGATTGTGTTCAAAGTTTGTTCGATTTTGATTTCAGTCAAATTCGATTTCCAAAACAAGGCTAATAACTATTTGCTTAGCCACACATATATTTTTTTGTATTGTTAATTGAAGATTTTCATAACTTTAACCCTCTGCTACTGCTGTGGTAGTCTAGCAGACATCAACAAACACAAAATAGTACGTTGTACCGTTAGTTTCCAAACATATACTCTCGCGTTCTCTGTACCTTCTTATTGTGTACTTATGCGTATGTTTTTATGTTTATGTTTAGCTTAGATGGCACACATGCCAGTTTAAGCGAAAAAGTGTCTGGGAGTCAACCACATCAATATTAAGGTAGGTGTCTGAGAGACAATCACATCAGTATTTTTGTTATATTTGCATATGTACACTATAGTGTCTGCTGGACAACATGTCAGTAAAATTATTATATTTTCTTAGTGTCTGTCAAACAACACGTCTGCAAAATTGTTTTTTTTTGGTTTTGTTGTTATGGAGCATTCAAACACATCTCAAGATCCACAATGTTCTATATATATATATGATCTCAAACTTTTTGCTATATAAATTATGAAATGAAATATTTTTTGTTTAAGTTATAGGCTTTGATGTGCCAATTGAAACGTTTATTAATATTTTTTTAACCACTGAATTTAATTTTTGTTGTTACCAAATGATAAATTTAAATCTAAATAACAAAAAATAAGAAACATTTGTTAAAAAAAATTTATTTTTGAATTTTTTTTTTCTGTTCTAGTTTAGGTCTAAGTTTTTTACTGAAAATGTATGCCATGCCGATAAATAACATACAACACGAATTTTCGCATTGAATTAGAAAAATAACTATATAAATAGTAACTTATACTCATAATCAATAAACAAAAATGGTTTTTTTAGTTTTACAAAACGGAACTTGGAAAATATTAGCCACGGAAATGGTGTCTGACAGTCTACCACGTCATTAGAATTGTGATAACTATATCACGTCAGTCACAGAGGGTTAATACTTTAGTTGTAAGCAAAAATTTTTGAAACATTTTGCAAAATTTAGTCTTATTAAAATTGTAGCCTTTATTCGGTCACCGTAATGGATTTTTATGAGTAGAGTTTATTAGAAATACCTTGAGCCCTTGCACAAAAAGTATTGCTTACATGACTTACAAACGAAATCCATCTATGCAAATTTGTTACATTATTTTTATCGCATTTTTGAAAAACTGGACCGCATCTTATTAATTTGAACGTCTGTCGGCAAATTAGAAATGTTTTCCTTACAATTTTCTAAGTATCAGATTTTTTTCTATACAAAATAATAATGTAATAATAAAAACAAATAATTAAAAAAAAAAATGATTAAATTAAATTAAATAAAGTTTTTTAACTGAATAAATTTCATTTTAGCTGGAACCTGGACAACGCCAAAAAAAAACTGGACAATCCAGGCCATTCCAGGCCGTCCAGGCCATGGCAACCGTAGTTCCAATATAGACTGCAAAAGTGGCACCTGCTTTAATCACAAACATACATGTAATTTCCCTGAAGGAAACCTGGGGGCAAGTGTCTCCAAGTCTACAGGTTTGTCGACTATTTTGGTGATTTGTTGGAGACATTGGGTCTCATGCATAAAGCGTGAGCTTGAGCTCGGCCTCAATTTTTTGAGTAAAACGTGATTGTCGTATGCATAATAAAATTTGATGCATTTGCTTTTACTCACTGCTCACGTTTGATCTTGTCTTGCTCGGTTTGAACTAAGTTAGATGAGCTTGTGCTCAGTATCGTATGCATAAAACAAGCTTTTACTTTCTTTTGTGAGCTCTTGCTCAAATGTTGTTGAGACTGCCTTATAGTTGACTCGCTTACACTAAAAAGGAATCATGGCTGAATATGTTGTACCACAAAGAAATACAAAATGTTATCAGCAGCGTAAAACAATTTGCATTTGAGGATAAAAAATTATATACTTAAGCTTTGTTCACAATCAGAGAAACAAATTTGTGTTTTCTTCTATCTTTTTTCTTCCCAAAGTATTTCATATATTTTCCTTTCATTTTCAGAACAAAAATGTAACTAAAATTTTTTTAAAAATGTAACTAAAGTTAAATCAACTAGAACTTCAGCAACATTTTGTATGAAATTGTTTCTGACGTTTAAAAAAATTTTATTTAGTTTAGAATGAAAATTTTAATTTAATGTTGAAAAAAATAATAATAAATGCATAATATTGTCGTGGGTAAAATTGGCAAACGGTGTCTTAATGCAAAATGTGTGTGGTGGCGAAAACAATTGTTGCTCTATTATGAACACCAAGTGAAAATGTAACTGTTATTGTGAACGAAGCTTTAGGTTTGTATTCTTAATTATTAATTTTTTTGGTTATAATATTAATAATAAAATGATAAATACACAGGTTTGATGATAGTTGCAGCTGCTGGTTGGCTAATTATTATTTTTTTTGAGGAGTGGTGATGCCCTCAGCAATATTGATAAAATTCGACTGTATTTAAGATTTTGTGCAGATCCTGGATTCCAAAATGGTATAGCCACAGATAATGAAGTCCATCAATCAACTGTTTCGCGAACTATTGCGGAAGTTGTTGATGGAACCAATTTAAATAATGTCACATCGGTTTGTAAACGATGGAAAAAACGCTTGGTGCGAGAAGTGCCGTATTATTATTTTCAAACGATTTCACTTGTTCCAGCGTTTAGTTTTATCTTTTCGGAATAACTTTGTCATTTTCGTCATCATGATTGCCAAGAGCTTCAACCATTTTCCGCTTCTCTGCAATATATATCATTAAATCGAAAAATCCAGGAGCAACCGCCTCTTCGGATAAATACCAAAAATTGTTTTTGATTTTTGACAATAAGGCATATGAAACATTTAAATCGAAATATGAAATAGGGTCTTTAATGAATTGTAAATCTATGCGCGGTGCAGATACAGCGTTAACGCAGCCAAGCCAATACGAAACATAAATACACGTCAAGAAAATGCAAATGTTTCGAATGCCTTTCAGTTCGGAGGATGTCATCTTGAATTGTTCGCGAAAAAATCTTATAGCAGTTCATAGCTTTGGGCGTAAACCTTGCATGAATTTTTCGCTAGGAAAACGCAGCTGCGTTAAATTTTGAACTTCCTTACCAAGAAAAATTAGCAAAAGTTGCAAAAACTTCTTATAATCGGCTCACACATAATGAGATTTCAACGCCTCAAGGCAAAAGTTCTTGTGCGTCTCTATTTCGGCTCCTGTTAATTGTTTTTGCATTGCATCATCCAATTCTCCACTTTTGAAAGTATTGATATTCATATTTTTCCAGATTTTTTAAAAACGATTACAGAGATTGACTTCTGGTGCTGGTGTTTTTCCGAAATTTAACACAAAAACAGCTTTAATAAGCAATTCGCTGATATGATGGCGACAAGGGAGAAAAAGTAAATCGCGACCCAATTTACCTTCAATCAAATATGCTGAGCCTTTTTCAATACCAGTGTTTGTGGATGTTGTGTCAAAAGTCACAATTTGCACTTAGTTATCAATCTTCCATTTGCGTAGGAAATTCTCAATACCTTCAGCGATATTTTCACCACAAGATACTTCAAGTTTCGCACTGCCAAGGATATTTTTTTCGTTCTCTGTGGTTATTACGAGAGCTAATCGATCAAATATATAGAAGCATTTTATATAAAAAAGACATTATATTGACCAATACTTTGAGCTTCTTGTGACTCTTCTTGATATTTTCGATTGCGCTTTTCTGATTCCTCCAGTAGCTTCGCTTTGCTTTCTTGTTTTCGTGACAAGAACCTGGCCGACCCTTTTTTTAGAAAGGGTGATCAATGGGTTATATAATAAAACTTTGGGCTCAACCCGAAGGTACTCGGAACTAAGAAAAAATTTAAAATATGCATAATTATTTATTATTTTAATTAATAATTGGACTTAAATCCATATTTTCTAATATAAAAGTGCAAGAACCTATATCCGGGTACCGGGGTACCCTGTTATTGACTAATGTATGTGTTTTGTTATTGAAAAAGAATGGGCAGCAAGTTTGATATTTCCTTCTTTATTGGCAATGGAGACTCTTTGTCGTGAATACAATTTTTTTTATGCTTACTAAAGTAAGTGAGCGATCGGAAGATAATTAAAGGAAAGTTTTACCATGCCAAAATCGATAACATCGAGGGTTGTCCGCCTGATTTTAAAAATATTTCTTGAAGTCCTCAAAAAAAAAAAAGAAATATTAACCTATTTTATAAAAAAAACTTTTAAGTTGATTCTTTATTGAATTTCCCTTGAATACTAAAAATTTTATTTCATAATCAGCAAAGTCACAAAGTATTCCAATGTCATATTGTTGTACATGGTATAATCTTATATGACATTGATAAAAGTATAACAAATACAACAATATGACACAATAGCACACTTTGTGAATTGCCTTAATACTAACTGTAGAAATTTATTTTAATTAAAACTTAATTTGCGAAAGATATTGAATTTTAGATATGCATGTTACCAATGTGAGCCAATTTTAGATAAATTAAATTTTTCTCATTCTTAGAGGTGTTCTAAATTTGAATATTTATCTTTTTCTTAGCGGAAATTGGAAGGAGATTTCTGTGCGATACTTCTTTTCTTGTACACATTTTTTTTTACAAATCATTACCAGACAGATTTTTTATAAAATAATAAATAAATAAAAGTGTATCCATTGAAAATATTTAGAAAAAAAAAATGCTCTCCTTTTTTTGCGTAAAACCATTCGGGTATTCGTTAATGTAAAAATCCATTTAAAATTCAATTTAGACAAAAGAAAATCAAAACAAACACAGATTAATTCTATGATTTCTGTTGATATTAACATCTACCGCAGTTTTGTTTTTTTCTTCTTCCTTTCTGTTATCTCATTTTACTTAATCTATTGTATGTGTTGGTGTATCTGCGTACAACAAATTTTTCTGTGTACATTATATTTATTTGCTCAAAAAAAAAAAAAAAAGAGAAAAGCGAAACTAAGAGACGTTATAGAACGAGGTGGTAAGGTAAACCTTGCTATTAACACCGCCACAGGAAACTCAATCAAGCGTGTCTTTTGTATATTAATGACTACAATGACAACCGCAAAACTTCAATTTGCCTCTGGTCACCACAGAATTTAATGTTCATTTAAATAAAGATTCAAAATCCACTACACAACATCAGAAAACAGGCAAACAAAAATACTATATAAACCTGGTGACATTTAACCATTACGATGATGCGAAAAATCGTTTTTCTTGGGAGGGGTTAGGGAGGGGGGGGGGGGGGGGAATAAATACACTATTTATATAAATATAAGCAAAAAAGAAAAATGTTTTATTGTATAAAAAGTTTTATCGCGTTGGGTAAAGCTTTTTTAATTAAAGCCTGTAGAAAAAGGAGTTTAAAAAATCAATTTTTTTGAAGCATTTAATAGTTTAATAAATTTAAAATTGGCTTTGTGATGAGTGATTGAGATTTAAAGAAATATTTCAAGCGTTTTCTTTTAAATATAGCTTAGTGAAAACTCTTTTCTTGAAATGAAAGATTTTCTATTAAAGGCTTTTAAATTAAGAGTCTTGGGAAATTTTGTGAAATTTGGCAAAAGTGTTTTGTGCAAATTTATTAGATTTGTTTGATATTGAAACCTGTAACCATGTTCTGTAACTTTGGTGAGAACTTCGCGCATCGAAAAGATGTGAAACAAAATAGTCCACTCTTTCTAAGTCATATTATTACACTTAAAGTCGATGTGATATTGCACAGGTTGTGAACGCCTGTCAGACATATTGTTGACGGCAACCAATGTTGACTAAAGTTTAAACCACATATAACTAAACAGATATGTCACGAGTTGCCAGATTTTGCGTTTTTTTCCTCTTTCTTCGAAAGCTGGCCTTTTTGCATTTCGCGTTGCATCATCTTTTATGCCGCAATTCAATGAACACAAATTTATAAAGTTGAGATTTATTTGCAAAACAATTGTTAAAACTTACTTTTAAGTCTAACATAACATTAGTTAATAATATTTAAGTATGTAAATAACATTATTAAAAAAAACCGATATTGTTAAATAAATTTTTTTTTTGCACAAAACACAACGTTTGTTGACCTAATGCATTTGTTTAGCGTGGCTTGTGTTGTATTTTTTTTTTGTATTGATTACTGCGGCCTGTTTTTACACATTGCCACTTCACTACCAAAAAAGCTAACTGTATTTTTCTTCGAAGGCTGCTTTAAGGTAGAAGTACATAATACGCGTTAGTGCGCGCGTGCTCTGTAGACCCTACAGATAATATTGGACTACGTGGTCCATTGTGGCTTAAATGGACTACTTACAACATGGTCCAATGTACTGTAGTATGGACCATGTTATAAGAAATTAACATGCAGTGCTGCCAAGAAGTGCATGATGTATACTTTTCTATAGTTTTATTTTATTAAACTTGCCAATAGTTAAAAGTCGGATTTTGTTAGACCGATAAATAGCTTTTCATTATTACAACTTCCATTTTTTATTGCTGTTATTTTCAATAATAATAATATTTAATAGATGAAAACATAATAAATGAAGGTTTTATAATGCAAAGCTATTTATCGGTCCGACAAAATCCGACTTTTAACTATTGGCAAGTTGTTATAATGGTCCTTAATGTTCATATAATGTAACGATTAATTATCTATTATTGTGTATTCTAATTTAAAACTGGATACTGGAATTTTTCCATTCACACATTTGTGAACGAAATTGAAATTGTAAAAAAAGATGGCATTTGTCTGTAAGCTAGCCAACGTTGAGCATTATCAAAAACCATAATATCTTGAGCAGAATCTAAAACTAGATTTTTATTCTTTCTAACCCGAACAATTTAACCGAACTCTAATTTTTTTTTAATTTCTCCTGGCGACGAGACATGGCTTATACTAATTCCTTTTTAGGCATAACTAAGTCTTCGCCAACTAACCTCTAATAAGCCAAATATCTAGCCTCCAGAATTCCTAACAAGCTTGCTCAAATAGCATTAAACATAGTGGAAACGGCCATTGAATAGTTCTCAGTTTTAAATTTTCCATATTCTCAACCCCTACTTAAGTTTTGTTGTGATATATATTTTTTTATTTTATAAATTTATTCCGGTCGTTCCATTGGGCTCTGTAACAAGCTATTCGTTTTATTTCGTTACAGGATTTTCATATAGTTTCTACTTCATATGTGGCCGGGTCTTTTTCTTCTTTTCGTACCCTGTGAATTCCAATTAATGACTATCCGTGTTAGGTAGTGTTGCCAAAACTTGGTGACCAAAAATGGCTAAATTTACGGAAAAGCGTATTAAAAGTCAATAACAATACGAAAATAATTAATTAAAAAATTTTTAACAATGAAATTGTAAATTGAGATCAATTAATTACATAAGAATAAACGTAAATTTATTATTTTTTTTTAAAATATATAAAATTATATTATCGTTATTGTACATCTCAAAGAAATCACTTATGCCTATTTGTTTTATATATTTTGAAGGTAAAGCATAATAATGACAACAACCTTTTGAGTCCACATCTACAATTAAAAATAACAAAAAGATGAAAATATTTTGTTGTTGTGGTTAATACGTTTACCTAATTGATAAAATCGAATTAACGGTTACTAAATGACACCTATTTCTCAACGAGATTTATTTGTGTAACAACCAGTGTTGCCACTTTGTGGGTAATTACCCGAATTTGGTATAATTTTTAATGTCGTGGGTAGAGCGCGGGTAATTTCGCTTAGGTGTAATTCAGGTGTAATTAAAAAAAAAATAACTTAAGATACCTAAATAAAATCCAGATTCGATTTCAGTGATGACATTTATTTCTTTTTAAATATTGTTGATAAAAAAATGCACAGTCTTCTGTACCAAAGTTTTGGTTTCTTTTTAAGAAAAGTCTTCAATCATTTAATATATATTTTCCAAAGTTCGGTAATGAATGTCGCAAAATGGACTCTTAGATTCGGAAAAAGATGACTATCATAGTAATTAACCCTTTCGGTACTTCTTTTTTGTTTTTGATTAAAAAAATTTTTTTTTCGATTTTATAACTCTTAAACCTTATGCTATTAACAATCAATGATCATTTTTTTTTCAATTTTGTATCAAAAGTGGTTTTTGAGCATCATGCTATATGGCATAGAATGTATTTAAAGGAAAAAAAGAAAATAAAATTTTTAATGCAATTTCTAAAATTTTATAATCAGAAAGTTGTAAAAGTTATTTATAATATAAAAAAACTATTCAAATGCATTTTCTTTATAAAATAAAGCTATTCTTCTAGAATCAGAAAGGCAAATGTATTAAAAAAACACGATAATTTTTATTAAATATTTGTACATATGTATATTTCTATGTTATTATTTTTTTCCTTTGAATAAAATCTATGCCAAATGGCATAGTATGATTTAAAAAAAATCGGACAACTTCTTTGAACAACACTTGGGATCTAACTTTTTCTCCACTTATTAAGGCAATGGTAATCTGCTAAAAACCTTATAGAAAGTTATAAAATAACATTATTTTCATAACAATATTTACAAAATTACAAAGTGACGTTTTTTCGTAAATTTCAAATCTTGAAATGCATGTTTGCTTTCTGGCCTATCGGTATGCACTGGTTGTACCAATCAAAATATTTAATTTTTCAATTTCAATAAAAAGCTTTAAATAAGATTACAAAAATATCAAAACAATTTATTTCTAACTGTTTTGCCCCAAAAAGCACTATGCCATATGGCATAGAAAAACCGAAAGGGTTAAGAAGCTCAAGTTTATAAAAAAAAGTTATTCAAACTAAAAACTAGCCTGAGGAAAGATATGTTTCTAATATTTCAACTTTATAATTAGTTTTATTTTTATCTGGCAACTTTTTAATGCTTTGGTTTATTTAACGCCCTTATTCTGAGTTCATAAGGCTCATGTCTTATTGACGTGATTCTAACTTTTCGTATTTGAATCATGAAGTTGCCTATAAAAGTTGCGAAAATCAATGGCTGATTTTAAAAGTAAATTTGGATAATTTGGTGACGTTGTTCAAGCATGAATCTATTCATGATGATGTGCCTGAGAAAAAAGTACAGTTCGCTTGACAGATAACCTTTCGTTAGCTCTATCGGGCTTAAAAAGCACCCATTATAAGGGAATGGCAATGCGCGTTTTGAACCTTCCCCAGATATATGTATGCAACCAAATGTGGAAGTTAAACTTATTATTTTGTTTGTTGTGTTTTTGGTCCTTGTAAATGTCTTGGGATTAAATAAAACTTTAATTTTATATCAGGTGTAATTTTATATAATTCGGGTAATTTTGCTTCATCTCAAGTGTAATTTTGAATTTTGTTGGTGGTAACACTGGTAACAACTCTTTCTACTTCAGCATAAGATAAGCGAAGGCGCACCATTATAGTAAATTCTGAAAATTCCAAAAAAAAACAAAAAAATTGTTGTCGCCTGCATCTCTCTTTTAAAATATTTTCGAACAGAAAGAAATAGTATTGCTTGTGTTGATCCATTTTATAAATTAAATGTAAGAATACTGTTTCTTTATTTTGAAAAATGTTTCAACAGCAGGGAAACCAGAAATATGGTCTTAAAAACATATGACCTGAAAATTGTTAATAATAAGTATGCCTCAAAAACTCAAAAATTGCTAAATTGAAAACCAAATATTTAACAATTTATCAACAGTTCCATTTAATATAAACAATCCTAAAATTATAATCGGTAAAGGCTAAGCTCCATAGTATTTGCAGACGAATTTTCGAGCAAACAAAAACAGATGTACGTTAAAAGGTTAATATCCATATGAGATTTTTTGTCCAAAAGAGATTTTAGGAACGATCGCTAAACTGTTTATTAATGTGTTTTTTTATGTGTGTATTTTTCGGCTTGAGGTCTGTTTCATAAAATATTTTTATTTTTATTCTATTTTATGAAACAGACCTCAAGCCGAAAAAAATAAACATAACACATTGTTTATTAATGTTAACATTTAAACGGAAATTAAAGCTTTTTATAAATTGCAGCTTTGGGCAAAAATATTTTTGGGGTGAATTTAATCTTAATACCAACATAATTAGATGGCTTACGAATACAGAGACCGATTCTCACCATTTACATAGATTTCGGCCTGAGTACAATTTAAATGTATTTACCAAATTTAATGAAATTATCTACAAGATTGCAATTGCACTATGCGCACAAAATAAACATGGACAGGCAACTAGACAGACGGACGGATGGTTATAGGAAGATCACTTTAAAAGTGATTCTAAGTTGATTGGTATACTAAGAGATTAATCCAGATTTCTATGTATTACACACATCGTCAAAAACGTAATAAAACATTTTAGAGCTTAAAATAACATTTACATTAAATAACAATCTGCTTTGGCTTACAAATTTCGAGTTAAAATTTAATGTAAATCAATGGTGAAATTGAAGCAACACGTTGGGTATGCAGATACTTAGATATTAAGAACAGAAAAGCCAACATTTTTAAAATAAAATATTTTGTATATGTTGCGAAAGCTATTTCTTGTAGGCATCTAAAATTGTACATGTCTTAAAACATGCCTCAATAGGCAACATTTGCGCTAAAAACTTAAAAAAATGCTGAAAATAGGCTATTTTAACCAAATTATGCAAAAAAAATGCTCCGTACGGTAAAATATGGAAAAATATGCACTAACAAATCGACGCCAGAATTAATAAAATGCTCTAAAATGGATAAATAGTTATATTGTTTCTGATTTCATTGGTCACAGAAGGAAAAACATGAAGTTGCATATTTTTGGTTTCCCTGTTCATCAGCATTGTTTTAAGCGATTTGGAACATTTGAAAAAGTTGTGATTTAAAAAAATTGGAAATTGGCCCCTATCTTCCCTCGTGGTCAAAAGACGTGGTCCTTGTGTCAACAAGAACCTATGTCCCAAATTTTATCAAATTATCTCCGAAATTTAGACCTGTACTTTGCGTACATGTAGGACAGCCAGATAGACGGACACCGTTTGTTCGACTTAGAAAGTGATTCTGAAACGATCGGTATACTTTAAGGTTGACCAATATTTTAAGGCGTTACACACATCAGCACAAATGCATAATCAGCTCTCCACTTTTGTAGTGTGGGTATAAAAACAATCGGGATAAATCAAGTTTTGTATGATTACTTTAAGTACGAGTCGTACTCAAAAATTCAAGTACGGAATTACAATCCTAGACTCAAAACAATCCTAAATGGGATAACTTTTGAAAATCAATCCTGGAATTTCTTGAAATAAGTATACAATCTTAGAAGTTATAATTTGATTAATTTTTATTTTTTTATTTATGACGTACATACATATGTACATACATATGTATTATAATTTAATTTTTTTAAGCTTATGTTGCGTAATTTTCTCGAAAATTGTAAAAGGAAGAAAATAAAAAATTACTTTGATTATTTTCTTTTAGATGACAATTTGGCGATATTGCTTAACTATTGCCTTAGGGGATATCTTCCAATTGTTTGCAGGGAATTAACTCATATAATAAGAGTAAGTCAAAAGTAAATTTAATTAAAATTTTGATTAAAAAAATAATGCAATGAAATTAACTGAATAATTTTATAAATGAGTAAAAAATCAAAATTATTTTAATAAAAGCTATGGAACAAGTACTATATGTTTACATTTGTACTTCAAGTTGTACAAATAAAATGTAGACGAAAGTGAACAAAAAACAAAATAACCAAATGTTCTCAGGTATTCAAAACAAAGTCTTGACAGAAAGAGTGGGAAAAAACAGAAGAAAAGGAAGAAACATGTAAATGAATAATTAATTACAATATCATTGTTTAAAGATTGATGTTTGACTGTTGGTTGGCAGGCACCGAAATTGTGCAGAGGGTAGAACTGCAAAGAATTCTGATGATGAGAATGTTGTTACTGTATAAACGTAAATTCTACCCGAGACTCGGGTCCCGAGTTCAGTTAAGAATAAAAATTATCAATAAATTTTAATTAATTTCATGCTGAAAAATTCCTTCCTTTAGTAAAGTGATTTAATGAAAATTAAATTTGATGGACTCAACCCTTACTAAATATCAAAAATATCAAATTAAGAGTAAAATGTTTATTTAAAAATAAGCTGCATAGAAAGTGTAACGATTTTGTTTAAAATTAAATTTTGATGAAATATCGATGCCTTACTTTCTCAACCTCGTAACTTAAATAAATACGGTTTTGACTATTTCATATCAAACGATTGCTATTTTTGTGTTCTATTACTGCAACAACTTATTATTTCAATACTTTGTCTCAATTCTGTAAATAGTGATAAATTATATTCACGTATCTCATTTACTCCTATTTTCATTAATGCGTCAAACTCTTGTCTTAATATGTGCAGTTGTTAGACAGTTAAGAATTTTAAAAATTTCCAGCCGTATTCATAAAAATTTATTAATGGTTAATTAACTAAATATAAGGCAAAATTGCTAAAGTTGTATTCATAAACGAAAAATAGTCTATTAAACCTTTAATAAACCATTCATTAAGTAAGAAAATTTATTGTTCAATTTACCCTTCTTTAAACCAAAAATAAAATGAAATTTTGATAAGTGTCTGCATTTTATGATATTATTTTTGTGAAATATGTTCAAAAATAATGAAAAAAATGTTTTATTTATTAATATGGACATGTTAAATATATATATATATATATGTTCCTTTTACTCCTCTGGGGAGCATAGGGCCGCTGTTAAATACATTTAACTTAATTTTTTTTTTTTAATTTAGACAACCAATTTTAAGTTATATGGTTAATTATTTAAAACATTTTTATATGATTTAAAAGGGGTAAATGCAGATATTATCATTAATAACTTATTAAATTACTGAAACTAGTGTTTTTTTTTGTTTAAACTTACGAATTTTTGTTCAAAAAGATTGAAAAATATAGAATAAACAAATCATAATAATAGTGATGTTAATAAAAGAAAACATATAGGTTTTCAACAATAGCTAGTTATTTTTCAAAAATCCGAAAACAAGAAGATAAACTAATATAATGCCATGCTGCCGCGTTCGTAAAATATAACATAAGTATGTGTGTACAGTGCGTTAACTCAAAATTTATATGTTTGCAGTAGAGACAAAAGCCTGTTTTCTTTTTATATGTAGTCTTATACTATAATGGGGGATACAATTGTATTATTTTTATGTAAAATACTAAAGAAACTGATCTAAGATTTTTACAGTGACCACTGTACACCGATTTCTTGCAAAAAGTTATAATTAAAAGGAAGCAGTGCGATACGTAAGTATTCATGTACATATTGACATATGGGGGATTCACAAGGTGTGCTATCCAGTCATATCGTCATAATGCCCTAAATAATAGTTTACAATTGTGTAAAATAAAAGTTGTTGTATTTTAAACAAAATAAATATGTTAATGCTGTGTTTATTAATTCGTCATAACTGTACAGTAGAAATCTTAATTATAAGCGGTAGCCCACAGCAGTCCTATATATTTCCTGTAATTATTTTAGGACATATGACTTTACAACTGTATGACTACCTTGTGAATCCCCCAATAGTATACGTAACTTTATGACACATTTCTGAAAAAAAATTATAATGATTGCTTTCGGTTTTCGGCTTTTCGGGAAGGAGTTTTATATTGGATCTTTGGTAAATTATAAAACAAACAAACATCACAAAATAGGGCAGAGTGGAAAAGTTGCTACATTTCCAATATAAACACATAATTGGCTGGTTTTTCTGGAGGAGGATTTATATGGAACCTGTGATAAATTCTGAAGCGGTCATGAAAAAAGTTTTTATGTATAACTTCGAGTCTAACGAAACTTAATTCGACCAAATTTTTCCACAATAAAACCGGATAGAATTAAGGGCGAATTAAAATTGTATTGTTAATTTTTGATTTTAATAACAAATTTTTACTTTAAATTTCAATTATTTTTAATAATTTATTTAATAAAAATTTTAATTGAATCTAACAAATAATTTTATTACTGGTTTGCTCAATTCAATTACTTTATTCATTAATTACTTGTTTCATTTCATTCTAATGAGGTAATTGAATAATATATATATAGATTTTTTCTCAATTATTTTTGCAAATTTAATTTTGCAAATTAACACATTGCTAAAAAATAATTATAATGTGAAATCTCATAGTTTTTTGATCATATTTTTAATTAAAATTTAAAATATCATTTATTGAAAAAAAATAGCAATTTTCAATTTCTACAATTTTTAGTAATCAATATAATCATTTTGGTTATAGGTGCAAACTAAAAAATTGTTTACTTGATTTTGTGAATTGGGTGATTAAAAACCATTTTTAATTTTTCTGTGATATATTAAGGCCCGTTTTCACAACTTACCGACAGCTAAAAGTAGACTTTAGCCGACATTATAAAAAGTGTTCCATTATAAAAACTTCACTTTAACCTAATGTGAGCAATAAAGTAAGTTAAGGTTCATCCTATCTGATAGGTTAAAGTAAAGTTGTAATAATTTAACACTTTTTATACGGCCAATAAAATACCTTTAGCTATCGGTAAGTTGTGAAAACGAGCCTAAATATGGTTTTCATTGGATAATTTTGGTATAACGGGGTTATTTGTTTGTATAGCTATGAGTGGAACAAACGAGTAACTAATTCATAAACTATCAACAATTAATATTACTGTTAATGCAGCAAACTCGTATCTCAATATATTCGTTTCATGCTTAAACTAAAGAAGATTAGTATACTATTGCTACTAATATACATAGATGTAATCCATTCTTTAATAATTGCATTTGAACTTTTACCCAAACACCGAAGTATAAAAAGTTGAAACGTTTTTTCTCTCTCCTGACAAGTTGTATTTTTTAAGATACAAGGTTGAGAAAGTCAGGCATAGATATTTTAATTGCAATAAATAACAAAGAAAATCATAATCATCATTGATGGCGCTGCGATCCATATTGAATCTTGACCTCCCGTAAAAGTTTTTGCCACTTATCCCTATCATTGGCAATGGCTCTCCAATTTCTGCAGTTCAGTTCAAAGGCATTTTCTTCTACATTGTTCACTGTTGTGTCTTCCGATTTTATTTGGATTGTATGGGTTGTGTTTGGTAATTTTCTGCATTTGAGAATGAACCCAGATATTCTTATAATGTGTCCTGCCCATTTTAGCTGTTGAATTTTAATATTTTACTAAGAGTGTGATCATTTAATTCAACTATACGCTCGTCATTATATCTTACTCTCCATTATCCATCTTCTTCCTTTATGGGTTCCAGTATATGTCTTAATACCTTTCTTTCAAAATCATCGATTTTTCTTCCTTCTAAAAAAATGATTCAATTAAAAAAAAAACGAACTGCCTTGCTTGTCCTTCGACTTCAAACGAAGACAAACATAGCGATACTCTACAATCTGTCGTTATCGACAAACAAAAATTTTTCAAGCGGCGTTGTAAATACAGTAAACATTTAACAAAAATTTTGGGTAAAAACGATTTTTTTATTTTAAAATTTTTGAGTAATATAATAAACATTATAGTATATAATTTTACCTCAAATTACATAGTAGAATACAAATTTGAATTAAATTGAACAAAAATTGTTTGTTGTTTGATTTTTTGCGATATTTTCTTTAACTTTACAATTTTTTAAATTCTTCCTTTTTAATTCATTCGTAAGATATAAAATCATTTTCATCTAAATCAAGCGTAAAAAAATGTCTACATTATTATCACTTCTTTAATTTTATTCCGCCAGAAAATAGAAGCTTTCTTGTTGTAATTACTGGTTTTTCTGTACTTTTCGCCGGTATATTTTGATTAAATTAAAAGTTTGCCGTCGTGTTTTTTTTATTTTCCATCCATTCCCTTTCTTTGCTTTTGGTTGAAAAAGTATCGAGAAAATCAAGTTAAAAGCTCCCAGCTCCTTCCAGCCATTATTTGTGCACTGCACAAGTCCTTCATCACTAGTCATTGATGTTGCACGGTAAAGTGGTTTTATTTTTAAAGTGTTAAAGTATTTAGTAAGTGTTTGTATACTTTGTTTGACTATGTGTTTGTGTAAGTGGGTGAAGTGTTTGAGTTGGCTGTCGTCTAAACATCATTAACTTCAGCTGATTTAATTTAATCCTTTTATCACTTTCATTATTCATGCAATACTTTCACTTGGTTTGTTTTTAATCAACTGCTGTTGGTTGGTCTGCTTTCTAGTGGTTAAATTTATTTTTATATCTGCTGTTAATTTTTTTTTTTTTTTTGTTGAGATTTTACTTTAAGGCCCAACCAGAACATGAATGAGGGCGCTTAAGTCAACTTAAGTAGCTGTGCGAATACATATAAAACCTATATGGCAAGCTACAATGTACTTAATGATGCTTTTCGTCAAGTTTCGTCAAATGTCATTTGCTTAAGCAAAGTGCCAAACTGAACGCACATTCCGTACGAAAACAGCTGTGTATGTATAACAATAAAAAATAAAATAAATTAAAATGGACTTTTACATATTTTAATTTATTTTCCATTTTTTTAAGACACTCACAAACTATCTATTTTTAAATTATTTACAAATTAAATAGCATAAAATAAACAAATACACGGTTGGACTTTTTGGTACTTTTTAGTTTGAAGTACTCGCAAAAAACAAAATATTGCACAAATATGCAACAATGGTTAGATAGATATTAAGTACATTATGGCCACCTAAAAATCTTTTTTTATTTGCTTATGCATTTGACAAACTTTTCGTTAATTTTTGACAGTTGCTTAAGCTAATACATGCATGTTCTGGTTGGGCCTTTAGTCATCTACTGGATGTCATTCTTTTAAGGTGTTCTTTTCTGCTGCTGCTGTTGATGTTTTATATAATTGTATAATATTTATTGTGATTTAAAATTGTTTTTGATTTGTTGATAAAGATTTGTTTAACATTTGTGTTATCGACTTAAGTTATTTGATTTAATTGAAAAATGTATGTAAATTTGGCGATTAAATAAAGCTTTGGCCAAAGAGAAAGTAGCAAAATAAGAATTGATGTTATTGAAAGGAATTTGTATTGGAAAATTTATTTAATCGTTACTGCATAGTGGGGTTGAAGAAATAAAATATTTTCAAAATAAATGGGCAGATGTTAATGTTTCGAAAATTGCTAATGCAATTCACACGCCACTTAAAATACCTTAGTATGACAAACACGTGTTATTCAACATATGTAAGTCTACCATATTGAGAGTAATTTTAAGGATTAAAAAAATAAAATTGTTAGGTTTCAACCAGTAGCAAAAATAAACTCTTCATGTTTCCCTATAGACTTAAGGCCCATAAGAATGCCTTCTGAAAAAATCATATGTTATATTCAATACCATATTAGTCAAAATAATTAACTTTTTAATTGAACAGGCATCCACAACCGAATTTGTAAATATAATAAATACTTTTGTTCAGTAATCAATTATGATGATGTTTTGCCGATTTTTGTTTATATAGTAGCGTTTTATATTTGGAATTGCTGATGTGGCAATACAGTCATTTGACAATAAATAAATAGATTAAATTAGAAACGAAAAACCTGTCGACTGACAGATCGATATTTCAGCTAATAATCAAATCCATTGTAACGCAAAAATTCGTTTCATTTTAAGCTACATAGCAATGTTAATGTTACAAATTTTAACAGAAAATCTCTTGCATTACACGGTACATCTGTTAATAATTTTAAAAGTTTTGCAGATCATTTGTGCTTTGTGTTTTTAAGCGAGAGGTTAATTAAATTAACTTGAAAAAAGCTAAAAAAAATAGTAGATTATGAATTTCTTGCAAAAGTTAATTATTATTTTTTACTTTTACTGTTGCAAGGGAAAATATTTTTTTAGAAGTTTATAACATATTAGTGATATTTTATTTACATAGTTATAAATCAAAATATTAAAAAAAAAAAAAAAAAAAAAAAGCAAATTTCGATCTACCAAAGGTTAAAATACAATTTGGTTTAAGTATTGATGTTTGACTATTGACGTCAGAAGTCGTCGATGGCTGCGAGTGTAAGACGGCAAATCCATCTGAGGAGATCGAGTGGTTGCGATCGAAACATGTCATGGTAACCAGCCGCCTGGGTTCGAATCTCAGGTCAGTCAAGAATGAATGATTCTCAATAACAATTTTAATTAATTTTCATGTTGTAAAATTCCTTTCTTCATAAAAATAATTTAATGAAAATTAAATTTGATGAACTTGAGCCTGATTAAAATATTAAAATTTGGATTGGAAACCATAAATAGTTCAACAAAGTAACCACATTTCTAATTAATATTAAAAAACTTGTAAATATATCTTGTATTTTTCGTACATTATGTGTGCTTTACCATATGTGTGCATCAGGCGCTACATAGATTTTTTTGTGTTATTCTTTACATATTAATTTTCTGAGAATAAACATTTATTCGTATAAGATTTTGTTTTGTTAAGAAAACTTACATTAAGTGAGTCATTAAACCTTCTAGAAGAAATTGATTGTGCTAATGACGAAAGTATTGCAAACATTTTTATTGAACCCCCTAAGAATGATGGCGATCTTAATGGTGAAAACGATGCTAGAGATAATGAAGTTGGAACTTCAGATAATATATGTCCCGCGCAGCTTAAATCTGACTGTGAAGTCGTTTTTAAAAGTGGAAGACGTCCGCGTTTTTTCTCGGATAACAATGATGTATCTAGTTGCGAAGAAGCAAAATTTACCAGCAAACACTCACAAACTGTTAGAAAGCTACTTAGTCGGCCGTCAATTTATTATTAAAGAAGGAGTTTTCTTAAGTTCACCTCAGCCAATTGGCGCTGGAGTTCCACAAGGCAGCATCCTTGGCCCTCTTTTATACTTAATTTATACTTCGGACATGCCAACAAACAACTACACACAGACTTCAACATTTGCAGACGATACAGCTTTTCTAAGCGTACACGAAAACAGTTATGAAGCATCTCGTTATTTACAGGATCATATATTTCAACTAGAAATATGGCTAAGACAATGGAGGATAATGGTAAATGAACAAAAATGCGTACATATAACATTCACCTTGCGCCGGGAATCTTGCCCCCCTATTACAATCAATAATCAAATAATTCCTCAACATTCGCATGTAAAATATCTCGGTTTACATCTGGATCGGCGATTAACGTGGAAATGCCATATAGAGGCAAAATTAACTCAAATGAAACTTAAAGCCATTCAAATTCATTGGCTTATCGGAAGAAACTCTGTCCTTAGTCTCGATTGCAAGCTTCTACTTTACAACTCTATCTTAAAGCCTATCTGGTGCTACGGTATTCAACTATGGGGCACTGCCTCGGCCTCTAATATCGAAAAAATTCAAAGGCGTCAAAATAAACTTCTTCGAATAATCACAGCCGCTCCCTGGTACGTTAAAAATTCAAACATTCATAAGGATCTCAATGTGCCATTAGTAAAAACTATGATTACAAAATATGCAGTCAAATATTTAAAAAGGCTTGAACAACACCCAAATCCACTAGCTCGAAATATTCTAAATCATGCCGGCCACACTCGCTTAAGAAGAAGAGACACTGCAGCACTTACCCAACTAGAAGAACGATAAGCACCTATATATGTGAACAGAACCCGTGAAGAAAAAAATTTTTGTCTGGCACTGGCAGGACATTAATAAAGAATTAGAATAAGATTTGATTAATTATTGTTAGTTCATATTTAATATATGAAGATTCAATAAATAAACAATGAAAAAAAAAAAAAAAAAAAAAAAAAAAAAGTTGCGAAGAAGCAATAGCAGATGTTATTATTAATTATGACGAAACATGTCTATTGATTTGCTTAATCTCAGCATACATTGCCAATCGATGTCTCACTTAAAAAAAATAAAACCCACAATTGTAAATTATGTATTTCCAAAAGATAATCGACCAACGAAGTATACTTGGGAAAACAAAAGCTCTACAAGCTTAGCTACAATATTTAATCATGCAAATTATGAGGACTGTAGCTCTCTCCAGCCACATGGGCAGTTTGCAAAATTTTTTGACGATGCTTTAATCCAACATATTGCCGCAAAGTCAAATAAATATGCTGTCTTGCGAGGAACAAAAACCCAGTAATATCGAAAGTATTGTTCAGGGTTTATTTAGGAATTCTATTAGTCACTGGATATAGTGGTCCAACAAGATATCGAGATATGTGGTCTGCTGATATTGATCTGAAAGTTGATCTTGTATTCAATAGAATAAGTCGCCACCGCTTTATTGAGATATGCAGTTCTCACTATTTTGTAGACGCAGGAGCTCAAAATGCTTTTGGAGACAAAATGTGGAAGCTTAGACAAGTAACAGCCACCAGAGAAAAGCATGTTTAAATATGGCCACCTCCAACAAAACTATTTTTAAAGAACATTTTAAACATATTATGTTTAATAAAACCATATTTTTGCCACCTACAAGCATATTATGGTTGAATTAGTCCTCCATCAAGAAGCCACAACCATATTATGGTTGCCTCCAAACATGTTATGATTAATGGTTTTCTCTTAATCATATTCTTATCACGTTTATCATAATAAGTTAAGAAGTTATCATATTATTATACAAATTGATCATGTTATGGTTAAAAGTAATCATAACATATCGAGCCCTTATAGCAAAAATGATGTAAACAACAGAAATAAAATTTTACAGGAGAAGGTTTTTTTTAAATTTTTTGCTTCAAGTCTATGGGTTCGTTTGAAATTGTTTTTGGTCTTATTTCGCAACTGTACTTCTCAGAGATATGAGATTTTTAGAGATTATGCAATTGATCAAAAATTATCGATTTTCATCAAAAAACAAAAATCTAAAATGTTGTTGGTTACATCATTTTTGCTATTAGGGCTCGATACCTCAAAGAATCATATTAAGATAACAGTAATCATATTATATTCGTAAGTTATCGTAATATCGTTGTAATAGGTTGTTATTGGTTGGGTTTGGTCGCAATTATTTATAAATTACACACTGCTACAAAAAAACACTTTTTGTCAGAACTTGAAAACCGACCTAGTGGGGGTTGTAGGCCTAGGTGAGGACATACAAAAACCGTTTTCAAACATTTTGAAACACCCACAAAATTTTGAGTTATTTTCAAAAAACTGTTTTAGGGTAGGTCGTAGCACTTTAGTACCTCTAACTCACACATTTTTTGATCGATTTAAAAATTTTAAACAGTTTTGGAAAGGCAAAGAATTAATGCTTTTATGAAATGTATTCATAAAAAATATATTTAAAGAAATAAGGTGAGTGTTTATCAAAAGTTTCTATTTTTTTTTATTTTTTTTCCTAATTTTTCAAATTCAACAAGAGTTATTTAAATTTTTTTTTTATGAAAACTATCTTTATTTGCACTGTATTTTAAAGATAATTTTATGTAGAAAAAAACGAGATATCATTTGTTAAAATCGGCTTATATTTGCAAAAGTTACTAAAGTTTTAAATCTCGCACAAGATCGCAAAAATATGCATTTGTCACAAAATGTGGCTCAGCCGATTTTGGTAAATATTCCATATCACATTCCTCGTTTTCAGATTCATCATCACTTTGTTTAAGTTAAGTTTCATTACATTTAATTGCACTTAATACTGGCTTAGTAACAGTTAACACATTATCATACTTAATGCTATCATGATTTTTATATTGATAACCAGTGATGTTTGTTTGGCAAAAACAACAGTCTTGTGGTTTATGGAATATTTTATGATGCTTAATCATTGGGAAAGATAATGGTAATGGCTGGCTTATAAACTTTTCGGACTTAGTTTTCTTAAGCATACTGAAACAGCTTGTACAAATACTTTCGGGTTCATAACATTTGCTAGAACTGTATGAGCAGTTAAAAA
The DNA here is from genome assembly GCA_949318255.1 of Pollenia labialis. Classification (NCBI taxonomy): domain Eukaryota; kingdom Metazoa; phylum Arthropoda; class Insecta; order Diptera; family Polleniidae; genus Pollenia; species Pollenia labialis. Next base: position 118,564,790 of record OX439142.1, read on the forward strand.
CTGTATTGACGGCATTTACCAAGGCTTTATTTTTCTTCAGATCAAAGCGATGTTTTCTGTCAGCGAATGAACCGCAAACATAACAAAAATTATTACACTTATCACACACTGCAGAAAAAATTAAACACAATTTAAAATTTGTTAAAGGATTACAAAAATTACAAACTTAATTATTTTAATAAAATTAAATATTAATATCACTTCACTTGTCACAAATTTTCAACTAGTTACACTTTTTTTTTACTCTTATCTAATAACAATATCCTTCACCAAAAGGTAGTATTTAAACTTTGCCATTGTGTTGGCAATAAATTCGATTAGATTATGTATTTATCCAAATATATATAACTTAAAATTGCATTTAAAAACATTCTAAACTTTTTTAATGACTAAAAACAATAGGGCATAATAAACCCTATTCATCTGTATTATCTTCCAGTTCTTTTTTTTAATAAAGACAGATTAACAATAACTTATTAATATGTGGCTTACAGAACACGAGCGCCTTAAGCTGTGTTCACATTATGTGTATTTGTCATGTGGATTGTCACTTTTTCACATGTTAAATGTGTACATATCGTCTGAACCCCTTCAAACACTATCATGTGTTATTTCTCTGTGTACAGTACACATGACAATTTTGATTTAGAACGTGTTCTATTTTCAAGTGACAAAGCATCTGACATCACCTGTTTTTTATTAACAAAATTGTTTGTGGCGGCAAAAATTAATTGAAATTGTAATACATATATATTAATAAATACATATATACACTCACAATATTATTACAGTAACGGACTGTAGTTTATTTAAGAAGTATTCCGTTCAGTCATTTTTAAATAAATAAACATTTAAAATTCCAAGCAAATTTATTTTTAACTGATTCTAACAGTTATTCAAAAAACTAAGTGCATATTAATACGGATTTTCAGTTGCAGTTAATTTTGTCCGTTGATTAAGTTAAATTCTTCTTTATGTAAAATTAAATGAAAATGTAATTTAAAGCAACGAAAAGTTCATTTAATTTTTACTGTCAAAAATTCAACCGCGAATTCCGTAAAAACAAATCAATATTCAGTTATCTTTTATAAATTAATTGTCAAAAAATTAACTACATATTCCGTAAAAACAAATAAATATGCAGTTATTTTATAAAATTTTACTGTCAAAAATTCAACACCATATTCAGTAAAAACAATTAAATATTCAGTTATTTTATATAATTTTACCACCAAAAATTAATTTTTACTTATCTATAAAAAATGTATTGCTTGTTTTGTGTGAGCAATACCCATTTTCTATTTGTTAAAATAATTTAGTTAAATACCTACATCAAATTTTAAAAGTAAAATAATTGCGAAGGCATATCGGTCATGCTGCTGGTGTCTTATAATTGAGAGTTCTTCTGTTAACAACGTGGTCAGTACAACAAAAGTAAAACAAACGTGTGTAACTGGGTAAGTTAATAAAAATATTCTCCCTCTCTCGCTTATAAGAAAAACAAGCGGACAGGTGTCTGTCTGGAATTTTTTAGAAATTCGGCTCTTTTGTGGAGTAAACGAAAATTTAATAAAATAACTGAATATTTAATTGTTTTTACTGAACATGGGGTCAATTTGACAGTAAAAAATTGACAGTAAAATTTTAATAAATAACTGAATATTTAATCGTTTTTACTGAATATGGTGTTGAATTTTTGACAGTAACATTTTACAAAATAACTGCATATTTATTCGATTTTACGGAATATGGTGTTGAATGCTTGACAGTAAAAATTAAATGAACTTTTTGTTAAAAATAAATGAAAAATAGGTAGACCGGTTTTTAATTGAACTTTCATTTATTTTATAATACAATTTCAGTTAATTTTACGTACAGAATATTGTGAGTGTATTAATACATATATATTAATACATAATACATATATATTAATAAAACAGATAAAAAATACACAAATTAATTATTAAAAATGTTTTTTTTTTTGATACCATTATGTGAACATGTAAATTACAAACCTTATGTAAAACTTAAATTTTGACATACACATGAAAACACATGTGGGTAGAAAAGTGACATTCCATATGACAAATACACATAATGTGAACACAGCTTTACTCGTCCGTTCAACTTACATTTAAAACAAAAACAAAATTTTGAATTCGTGTTCTGTAAACCACATAAGTTAATACCAAAAACGTAACTGTAAAATTACAACAAACAAATTATTAAGTTGACAAATTTGCCTGTATAGTTAATTGTTTTTTTATTCATATGTTTTGCGCGGGGGGAGAAAAAACTAAAAACAGGTATTAATGAAAAGTTGAATAACTTGTACAATGTTTATCCGATTTTAAAAATTAAAGCCATGTTTTGTTAAGAACTAAATTTTCTTCATACGTTTACATAAATTTTTATAAGCTTTCATATTAAAATAAGCAATGAAAAGCTACTAAAATCAAAAAAAGTTTATAATTTTCGTTTTTTTGAAGATATTCTTAACAAAAACAATTGTTATAACTTTCAAATGTATAAAAAAATGCACGTTCAGTTCAGTTTGTGCTTTGTTGTGATACAGACGTGTATTATTAAACCCGCATACTATTTGAATTAATTAAATTTGATTTTTTTTTATTTAAAATAAACATTCCGCGAATGAACGCAAAATACATAAATAATTTTTAAATAAATTATTTAGCATAAAAGTGATCAATTTATAAAAACGAAAAATTAATAAAGATAAATAAAAAATATAAGTGAATATATGTACATACATACTTATGTATGTATGTAGGTATACATAATCTTGCAAAAACATTTTAATTTTGTAAAGAACAAAATAAAAAAAAAAAAAAATAACAAAAATATTAAAAGCACAAAGTTACGTTGAAAAACAAAAACAATATTTTGTATGAACAAAAACAATGAGACAACAATAAAACTCAACGAGAGAAATTGCTATGTAACAGTTCATGCAAATGAAAATAATGAAATAAATAAAACAAAACAAAACAATATTAATTACCTAACGGCTAAGCCAATTATTCGTACACGTTCCCTCTCACCCTCGGTATTTACACAAACGGTGGATAGTGACTCATTAAAAAAACTAAAACTAGACCTGGTGACAAGTGTTGCCAGGCCAGAAAGTATTGCCGCGACGTCAAAAACAAATTTAGTGGGAAATGATACCATGAACTTAAACACAAATGCAATGGAAAACCCCCCTGTAAAAAGTTGTCAAAAGCCTCAAGTCCAAGTTGGTATGGACAGGTATATAACAGTCCTTAAACGGGGTCGCAGCCCTACATCTTCAGCTGTTGCTTCGGCCTCAAAAATGCCATTTTTTGATAAAATAAATTCCCAAAATCGCTTTGCAATTCTGGAGGATGAATCCTCTGAAGCACCATACGTAATAAAATCGTCCAAGCCTCCCCCGATATATCTTAGGGAGCAAAACTCAAATGAGTTAATAAAAAGTTTGATTTCGGTAATAGGTGAAAATTCCTTTTACGTAGCTTCAATAAAGCGAGGTATGATTAACGAGACTAAAATACAGGTGAATAACGAGGATGACTTTCGAAAAGTAATTACAAGATTTGAGGCTCTTAATAAAAACTTTTATACATATCAACTGAAGAGCAGTAAAGGTCTTCAGGTAGTGATCAAGGGCATAGACTCATGTGTAGACCCAGGAGAAATTAAAGCTTTTTTGGAAGAGAAGGGCTTTAAAATAAAAAACGTGACAAATATCAAAAATAAGGAAAAAAATCCCCAACCACTATTTCGAGTGGAGTTAGAACCCGGCGACGTTAAGCTCAAAAAAAATGAAACGCATCCAATTTATAACCTAAAGTATATTCTATACAGAAGGGTAACTATAGAGGAGCCGCACAAGAGAAATGGTCCTGTTCAATGTCTAAACTGCCAGGAATTTGGCCATACAAAGGCATACTGCTACTTACCCCCTGTTTGCGTAGTATGTGGTGAACTACATGGTACAGTTCTTTGCGATAAGTCTAAAACCGACCCCAACGTAAAAAAATGTAGCAACTGTGGCGGTAATCACACTGCTAATTATAGAGGATGCCCCGTATACACTATCGTCAAGCAGTCGGTTGGACCGAAAACTAATCCCCCTCAAATGCAGGTAACAAATCAGCTAAACACTAATAACATTCAGGGCCCGCAGCCTAGTAATAACAGAACCTCCTATGCTAACGTCCTAAAATCAAACCATGTGCCGCAAGGTGCTTCGCCAAGTAATGACGAAACTCCAGATTCTAATATAAGTCGTCTAGAAAAAACCATGGAAACATTAGTGCAAACAGTAAACAATTTTACAAACACAATGGGTAATATGTTACTGGAAATTCTAAGAATGCAATCGATGTTATTGCAAGCTGTACTTAACAAGCCATGAACTGTTTAAAAATTTGTTTTTGGAACGCAAACGGCATCCGCCAACATAAAAATGAACTAGAATACTTTCTCAAAAATAAACAAATTGATGTTATGATGGTTTCTGAAACTCATCTGACCTCAAGAAATACGTTTAAAATCAATGGCTACATACTATATGATACCAAGGACCCTCGAGATAGAGCTTGTGGAGGTTCTGCCATTTTGATAAAAACCCGAGTCAAACACTACTTAATGTGTGATCATCGTGAGGATTATCTGCAAGCAACAAATATTCGTGTTGAAGAGCTTAATCGAAACATAGTAATTTCATCTTTATACTCTCCACCTAGATTTTCAATATCAGAAAGCCAATATTGTGAATATTATAAATCCCTAGGACCCTGTTTCCTGGCCGCTGGCGAATATAACGCTAAACATACCTTCTGGGGGTCACGACTTATAACACCAAAGGGTCGTGTTTTGTTTAATACAATCTCTAAAATGAATTTAAATGTTGTCGCGAGCAGACAACCAACATATTGGCCTGCTGATCCACAAAAAATTCCAGATGTCATCGATTTCGGCGTGGTTAAAAACATCCCCACAGAAACGATTCACGTTGAAGCCTCATTAGAATTATCCTCTGATCACACACCTACAATTGTTACTATAACAAACACCAATATAATTGTATCTCCCTCTAGTTACATAGCGACGTCAGCTACACAAATAAATTGGTTAAAATATAAAAAATATCTCAGTACTCATTGCACAGAAAATATTCCGCTTAGCACACCGGAGAATGTAGATCTCTCTATTGCCAATTTTGACAGTTATCTTAAACTAGCGGTTCAACATTCCTGCAAAACCCTCAAAAAAACTTATAATAATAAAATATATTCTACAGATGTCGAGCGCCTCTTGAATGAAAAAAGGAGAGTGCGAAGAGAGTGGCAATTGCACAGATCCCCCCAACTTAAGAACTTATTAAAAGAGTGCACAAAAAAGCTAAGAAAATTACTGCAGTCTCGGAAAACGGCTTCCGTGGAAAAATATCTTAAGGACCTGGATGCAACACCACAATCAGACTACTCATTATGGCGTGCAGCCAGAAATCTAAAAAGGCCAGTTATCACGAAACCACCATTAAGAAACCTGAATGGAAGTTGGGCAAGAAATGATAATGAGAAAGGAAACCTGTTTGTAAATCATTTGAAAAACGTATTTACCCCAAATATATCTGACGACATAGCGGACGAGTTACCACCTGTTGCTGCTAGAGCAGCTGTTCCCCTAAGATTTGAGATGAGAGAAATCGAAAAGGCTATTTGTAACTTAAACCCCGAGAAAGCCCCTGGTTTTGATAAGATAAGCAACAAAATGCTTTTGGAGCTACCTCGAATAGCAAAGAAAATTATTCTTTAAATTTTTAATGCTATTTTACGCCTTGAATACTACCCTCAAGAATGGAAGGTCTCCTTAGTAAAGATGATACCAAAGCCAGGAAAAGATCACACAAAAGTTGAGTCATATAGGCCTATTAGCTTATTGTCTAATATATCAAAGCTGTTTGAGAAGCTCTTAGCGTCAAAATTAACCCCAATTTTAAATGATAATGGGTGTATACCTAACCATCAATTCGGTTTCAGAAGAGAACATAGCACAATTGAACAAACCCATCGAATAGTAAACGCCATAAGAAAAGCCTTTGAAGAAAGAAAATATTGCTCCGCTCTCTTCATCGATGTTTCTCAAGCTTTTGATAAAGTCTGGCATGTAGGCTTGTTACATAAATTGAAGCTAAACCTACCGGTTAACACACACAAGCTGCTAGAAAGCCACTTGGTCGGTCGAAAATTTATTATTAAAGAAGGTGATTTTGTAAGTTCTCCTCAGCCAATTGAAGCTGGAGTCCCTCAGGGAAGCATCCTGGGCCCACTTTTTTACTTAATATATACCTCGGACATGCCAACAAACAATTACACCCTAACCTCAACTTTTGCTGATGATACAGCTTTTCTAAGCGTACACGAGAACAGTCGTGAAGCATCTCGATACCTGCAGGATCATATATTTCAGCTCGAACTATGGTTAAAGCAATGGAGGATAAAGGTCAATGAGCAAAAATGCGTACATATAACATTCACTTTGCGTCGGGAAACATGCTCCCCTATTAAAATCAATAATCAACTAGTGCCTCAACAATTGCATGTAAAATATCTCGGTATTCATCTAGATCGGCGTTTAACATGGAAATGCCATATAGAAGCAAAATTAACCCAAATGAAACTAAAAGCAATTCAAATTAACTGGCTTATTTGAAGAAATTCAGTTCTTAGTCTCGATTGCAAACTACTACTTTACAACGCTATTTTAAAGCCAATATGGTGCTACGGTATTCAACTATGGGGCACTGCCTCGGCTTCAAATATCGAAAAAATTCAAAGGCGCCAAAATAGACTTCTTCGAATAATCACAGCTGCCCCTTGGTATGTTAAAAACTCAAATATCCACAAGGATCTCAATGTGCCACTGGTAAGGACTATTATTACGAAGTATGCGGTAAAATATTTAAAAAGGCTAGAGTTGCACCCTAATCCACTAGCTCGAAATATTTTAAATGATAGTGGCCACACTCGCTTAAGAAGAAGAGACACTGCAGCACTTACCCATTAAGATGAGCGATTAACACCTACATATGTGAACAGAACCCGTGATGAAGAAAATTTTTGTCTGGCACTGGCAGGACATACAATAAATTTTTAGGATAAGATTTGATTAATTATTGTTAGTTCATATTTAATATATGAAGATTCAATAAATAAATAATGAAAAGAAAAAAAAAAAAAAATTTTAAAGCATAATTAGTTTTCTTTCCAAACACGTAAAAAATTAAAATCGGACAAGAACTGACTGAGTTACAGGTCGATAAGTTGACGAACATCACTGAAAACGGTTTTTTTTAAATAACTTCTGAATTTGAGGGTGTTTCTGAAATTTTTTGACACAATTTTTTATGTACTCAACAAGACCAATAACCCACGCTAGGTCGTTTTCCAAGTTTTTTTAAAACTGTAGCACCGTGTTATTAGAGTAAAGATATTTTGTTTGCATCTTAAACATACATAGAAAAAATTGTTGCTAAATTATTTTCAAACAAACGATTGTTTGAATTTTTTTTTAATTTCTACAAATTTTTTTACTGATTCAATTAATATTTTTGTTTGATTTTTATTTAACAAACAAAAATATTGACAACTATTTAATAATATAATATACGCGCTATCGGTTTCAAGTTTTCATAATTTTGTATGAAATATTTAACGCTCTTTAATGTTGTCGTTTTTTGCATTTTTTTATTTGATCGTAAGCAACACTTCTTTATGTGAAATATAAGACCAACAACACAAAGCACATACAGTCTATTTTTGGACGCTTTAAAAAAGTACAACAATAAGAAAGATGATAAAATAGCGTGACGAGGTTTGTAGTAAAACAAACAATAACAGGTAAAAAAACGTTTAACCAAAGACTATAGATTTATAAATTTATAGTCTTTGGTTTAACTCTTTTTAAACAACAGAAACAACAACAACATTATAAGAAACAAACAAAAATTTTGGTTGGTTTCAAAGTTGATAAAAATGAATGAACAACATAATCCCGTATTCAATTTTTTAAAAGTGTCTAGTTAAATACATCAAATACAAAAATTGAACGATGACGAAAACATATCGAGCCGGTCTGCTGCCGTTTTTTGGTTACATTTCTTCTCCTTTAGCCAAGGAAAGAATACAGCAACATTGAGTAATGAAGAAAAACATTGTGTGTATAAACAAGACTTCGTTCAAAAATTATTCCAACAAAAAATGTGTCTCAAAGCCAGCCGCCGCTCTGCTTTCTGCCTTCATCTTCTTCTTCAGTGATAGCTTGGGTGCTTGTTCAAAAATTTTTGTTTGATTCAGCAAAATTTTTTCCTTGAAATTTATATGAATTTCAGTAAACTTTTTGTTTGATTCTGTAAATTATTTGTTTGAAAAAATCAGTGTTTTTTTCAGTAAACAAAATGCAAATAAATTGTTTGAATATGCGATTTTGTTTGCAGGACCGATTTCAGACAAAAAATGTTTTGATTCTACAAAGTTTTTGTTTGAATTCGAAAAATAATTTTTTCTATGTATTATGAGTACACGTATAGAGAGTTATCATGTTATGGCTAAGAAATATTGCGAGTAATATAATAAGGGTCGTCATGATATCGTTTATAAGTCTCGTAATTTGTGCAAACTGTGCATTTTTACGCCCTCGTATATGAACTGTCAAAAATTGTATGAGAATTCATTTACACAAACTTGGTAAATTTGCCCGTACTTCTAATAAAAAATTGTGTGATTTTGGAACAGAATGATGAACAAATGGCATTGCGTAAGGAAAATATTCCCCAGCTGCAAGAACATAAGTGAACTCCTCCAAAATTTCCTCTTCTGCCCTACGTTGGATATCTTTTAAATACATACAAAAAAATCTAGAGTCTTTACATATGTAACTATATAAAATTAAACAAAACAAACTTAAGATTACCGTCGTGTTTTCCAAAAAATTCAAGTGTTAGCATATCACAAACAACAACTTCTTCAAAGAATTTGAGTAAATTAGTCTTTTGGCTTTCTTTAAGCATTTTTAAAAACAAATTTTGCTCTTTTGGCACAAATTTTAACTTTTATTTTATTTAAATTTTTTTTTGTATTGACGTTTCTTGCCAACTAACATTTAGTGTTTACAATTACACAAAAGTAAAAAAGGGGCTTCATGAAACAAGTCTCGTAAGTTTGCGCATTTGCACAAATGGCAATTTTTATCGACATCATGAGGACCCTTAATATGGTTGCAAAGTTATTTTTATTTAGTTGTTAGAAAAATTACTATTTTTAGCCGGCAATTCTCAAATTTATAATTGCAATAACCATTTAAAAGTTAACAATAACTATAATATTGCTTATTTAATAAAATTAACAAGTTTTTGTAAACGACAACAATATATTGTTACAATAACCATAGTGAAGTTGCCGTAACAATGCCGAACCATATTTTTTCACTGCTTGTAGTGGATTTGGGTGTAGTTCAAGCCTTTTCAAATATTTTACTGCATATTTCGAAAACATAGTTTTTACTAATGGCACATTGAGATCCTTATGGATATTAAAGTTTTAACATACCAGGAAGCGGCTGTAACTATTCGAAGAAGTTTATTTTGGCGGCTTTGATTTTTAGGATGGATCTGAAATATAGAAGTTTGCAGACCAGACTAAGGACAGAGGTTTTTCTAACATGCCAATGAATTTGGATATGTTTTAGTTTAATTTGAGTTAATGTTACCGAAATACTTTACATGCGAATTTTGAGATTATTGGATTATTTATTTAAATAGGGGTCATGATTCCCGACACATGGCAAATGTTATATGTACGCATTTTTGCTCATTGAACTGTATCATACATTGTTTTAAGCATATTTCTAGTTGAAATATATGATCCTTTAAGTAACGAGATGCTTTATCGTCCGCAAATGTTGAAGTTTGGGTGTAGTTGTTTGTTGGCATGTCCGAAGTATAAATTAAATGTAATAGAGGCCTTGTGGGACTCCGGCGCCAATTTGCTGAGGGGCACTAAATAAATATCCTTCTTTAATAATAAATTGACGACCGACTAAGTAGCTTCCTAACAGTTTGTGCGTGTTTGCTGGTAACACAGAAAAAAAATATCAAAAGTTATTTAGTAATTAAAGAAAATTTGTTAAAACTTTTCTAATATTTTTAACAATTTTCTTTATTAACATGTTTGTAAATTGTCATATTAACAATTTGTTTCATTTGTAGAAAATTAATTAGTATATCATAGAAAAAAATAATTTTGTGTCTAAAAATTAAAAATATAAAATAAAAAAATCTTGATTTTCGATCTAAAATCTTTAAAAGATTAAACGATATGATGATTATTGCGAAATTTAATCAATCTATACGGTAAGTAACGTTATTATCTAATGATTAATAAAGAAAATTTAACCATTCTTTTGTAAATTATAGATTTTGAAATATTACTTATAGTGGTGCCAATATTCCGTTTTGTGCTAAAGTTTGAACCTCCCAGTGCATCCAGGTCATAATTTTTGGCTGAAATAAATTATAATGTTATTAGTGATGTTATTTAACATTATGCTAAAAAAAATAATAAAAACAACTTTTTATTGCATCATTTTATTCAACTTAATTAACAACAAAATATTTTGTTATTTTACAATAAAAAATGTTAAAATTTATACAAACACAATGTTAAACATATTTGTTGTTAAAGAAAAGTCGTTGTTTTAATATTGCAAGTAAATTTATTTTATTTAAATTCTATATCGTCACCTAAAATGCAAAAGGCCCTAACTACTCAAAAATTCAAATTTGACTTTTTGATTGATTATGACGTACTTAACCGAAACACATCTACACAGAAAATCTTACATATATACATACGTCCAAAAATAACGACTTTATTTCCGAAAAACAAAAGGCCGTAACTGCAACGTTAACAATTTCATAAACCAATAAGGCGTAACTACAGTTTTCCAAAAAAAAAAAACAAGAAACAAATCAAACCAAAGTTGCCTTTGATTCTCTTTCAATGTGTGTTATTGCGTGGTTTATCAATTAAACAGATAGGGATATACCAGAAAATGTTGAGTGGATTTTGTCATTGGGCCATAAGCATGCACTTCCAGTAAAAAGGGAAGATTTTCCAATAATGAAAGTTATTTGTGATGGTGAAGATTTTATTGAGACTGTAGAGAATAAAGAACAACAGGAAATTCAAAGATCTAGATTATCATTTAAATAAAATGTCATTAGATATTAGAGATAGATTTACATTAAATATAGTAAAATTTAGTAAAAAATTTCTTAGAAATAATAGGGAAATAATGATTTTAAAAGCGGATAAGGGTAACACAACGGTAGCAATTAATAAAAGGGATTATATATCCAGAATTGAAAATATTTTAGATGATGATATTACTTTTCGCATATTAGGAAAGGATCCTACGAGCAGATTTCAGAAAATAAACAATAATTTTGTTGAAGAACTTTTTAAATTGGGAATAATAACAATAGTAGAAAAAGTAAAATTAAAAACTTCCATGTAGCACCAAGATTATATGGATTACCAAAAATTCATAAGGAAAATTTTCCATTAAGACCAATTTGTTCGTCTATAAATTCACCTTTACATGATTTATGAAAATATATTTCGAATATACTTAAGAAGGTAACAGAGAATTCTAAGTATAATGTTCGGAATTCTGTACAATTTAAAGATAGGATAAAAAATGTTTCTATTCAAGATAATGAAAAATTAATATCACTTGATGTTGTTTCGTTATTTCCTAGTATTCCAGTTGACTTGGCTATTAGAATTATAGAAGAAAATTGGGATACAATTTCGGGAATAACGAATATTAATAAAGATTTATTTTTTCGAATTATAAAATTTTGAGTAGTTGATAATAGATATTTTCAGTTTGATAAGAAAATATATGCACAGGATAATGGGCTTCCAATGGGTTCACCAGCATCTCCAATTATTGCTGATATTGTGATGGAGAAATTATTAGATACATGTCTAGGAAAATTGACTAATAAGCCAAAAATCATAACAAAATATGTAGATGACTTATTTGTTATAGTTAATGAAAATGAGAGAGATATTTTATTATCAACGTTTAATTCTTTTGATCAGAATATCAGGTTTACTATTGACAGGGAATTAAATTATTCAATTCCATATTTGGATATATTGGTAATAAGGAAAGGAAATAGGTTATTGATAGATTGGTATAAAAAACCAACCTCATCAGGTAGAATCTTAAATTATTTTTCTAAGCATCCTAAGAGGATTATTATTAACACAGCTAATAATTTAATAGATAGAATATTGACAATAAGTGACAATAGATTTCATAGGAAAAATAGAAGAATTATTGAGAATATTTTACAAGATAATAGTTTTCCTAACAAACTAATTCACAAATTAATAAGACAATATAATGTAAGAAAATCTCGAAATATTAGTGAGATCTTAGCACCTAAAATATATAAATCATTAACTTATGTACCTGGATTTTCAGAAAGGTTAGAAAACTCTAATATTTATGACAAAGGGAAATATAGAATGGCACACAAGGTAAATAATAATGTTGGTAGTTTATTCACAAGAATGAAAGATAGATTACAAAAGCTAGATATGTCAAATTTAGTTTATAAAATACCTTGTGGTGGCAACAATAATAAACAATGTGCAAAAGTATATGTAGGAACAACTGGGACGGAACTGAAAACTAGAATAGCAGGACATAAACATGACCAAAAATATAGAAATTATAATTCAGCACATGGTACAGCGTTATCGACTCATTGCAGGGATTTAAATCATTATCCAGATTTTGAGAACACATCCGTTTTAAACGTGGAAGGTTTTAAGAAAAGAAGGTATATGTTAGAGATGTTACAAATAAATCATGTTCAATTTGGTGAAAGGATTAATTTTAAAAAAGATACTGAAGGTTTAGGTCAGATATATACGGCCCTGTTCTGTAAACCGAATCGTTTTTAAAAACGAGAAATTTCTAAAACCGAATAAATCGCTTTTTGGTGTTCTGCAAATTACTCGTATTGATATGATTCGAAATTAGGGTCGAATTTTTAGTTAATCGTCAAAGTCAGCTGTTGATTAAAAAATTCATAATTTGTAAATAAAAAGAAAGATATAAAAATGCCCGGAGCGTTTGTGTTAAGCTACAATTCCATAAAAAAACGTAAAATACGCCAATTAAACATTTAATTTTGACACGTTCAAAAATTGTTTGTGGTTTATTTTGCAAAAACATATGTTCTACAATTCTAGAGTTGCCAGACAAATGATTGTATTTTATTGCTAAATAATGGTGTGTAATAAAAGAACATTCAAGGTAATTGAACCTTCAGATATATTTGGTCTTTATTTTTATCGCAAGTATTATAAATTTAATTTATTATAATATACAAATACTGAGTTTGTACTAGACAAACTTTGACAGCTACATATTCACAAACGGTGGTGACTCTACTTTTTCGAAAATAAGAAAAAATGGTGATCGCTATGTTAAAAATAAATTGTGGTTTTTGCATAATACTTGTGATTTACGCAATTATTTTATTTTAGATAAGTTTTTTTGAATTAAAATTTAATTTAGTTAAAAAGTGTTTGTCATAAAAATTTAATGTATAATGTTTACTATTATTACAAGAGTATTGTTTATTCAAATGCCTTTTATATTCTCTATAAAAAAAGTGTTTTGTTCATTAAACTTTTTTTTGTCACTTTTAAAGCAAAAATATGCAAAAGTTTTAGGTTGTTTTTAAAATATATTTTTTTCAAATTCAAATATATGAAAATGCATGTAATTTTAATAGAATAAATAAAAAAACTTCATATTTTATATTGCACTTGTTTTTTTGTTATTTTTGTAGTCATTTATTAAAATAATTACACATCCGATTTCCTTTCGACTAGGTTTGTTTACTCGGTTTAAAAACGAGAAAAATTATGTGAATTCGGTTTACAGAACACCAAAAAATGTGAATTCGTTTTAAAACGAGAAATTTTCTCGGATTCGGTTTACAGAACAGGGCCGATAGATATTTATTGAATAAGAATAAATAGGTTGACGAAAAGGGAAATAGGTTTAGATCTTTGGTTGTTTTCTAAAATAAAGTTTAGATGGCTTAAGTTAGATTTGTAGAATTAAAAATTTTTTGACGAAATAGGGAAATATTTTAAAATTGTTTTTTGTTTTCTCTTTTTAATTTTTTAATATTTTGGTTTTATGAACGTTATTGTTGATTGTTTGAAAATTTTTATATTTTATTTTAATTTTTATTAATTGTCAATTTTTTGTTATTTTTTATTAAATTTCATAAATATATCCTGAAGAAGATTTCCAAAGGAAATCGAAATATTGATAAAAATAAATAAACTATTTTAAATAAAAGTGACCTTAAGCTCAAAAATTAATAAGGAATAATGTGATAAATTTTCTTAACCACTTTAATTTAATTTTATTTTCTCTAATTAAATTTATAAATTAAATACATTTTTTTAATAGTTATGAGGAATTTTGTGTTTTGTTTTAAAATACTTACAATAAATAGATACAAAAACACATTACTTGCCAAAAAGCTTTTTTAGTTACGTCCTTAAAGCACTATTTTCTTAACCATCTGTTTTATTTTATGCACAATTTTATTCTTGTAGTTACGGGTTTTTGGTTTCAGAAAAATAGAGTATAAAAGGCCGTATCTAACATTTCTTAAAAAGTACTTTTTTCCATTAATTTCTTTTTTAGAAACAAATCCGTCTTTGTTTTCTAAGCTTGAATCTAAAATTTGGATATTAAGTTTTAAGTAGTCTTTAATTTATAACATTTATTCCTTCTCCTGTAAAAACCCATAAAGTGTAATTACGGCCTTTTGCATTTTAGGTGACGATAAATTTCTTACAGATATTGCATATGAAATAAGAGTTTCCAGCTTTTCTGCTTTAATTGGGGGTTCCATACGTATTCTTTCGATGAGACTGTTAATTATAATTTAGAACTACCAAACATCATTTTTAAAGTTCTTATAATGTCATGTACATTCTTCGGAAGTAGAAGTTGACTACATACTAAATCATAGCCCTTCCCCTTTAAAGCTTTCTGCAGTCTTAGCAAATTTTCTGAATCCGAAAATCCACATATCTTCGTACTTTCTTCATAGCAGCTGAAAAATACTGGCCATTTTTCCGGTTTACCCGGGAATGTTGGTAATTCTCTCGTTAAAACTTGTCGTGCAGCAATTTTTGAACGCGTCAAATACTTGTCTTCTTCATTAACATCACAACACCCTTGATAAGAATTTTCAGGTTGAATCGTATCAGGCAATTTTGAGACTCATTGTCGAGTTCTTACACTACGATGACTTGCTTCGCTGTATACACTTTGGCAACCATGTTCGGATTTTGCCATAATTTCAAATTTCTTTTTCAAATATTTTTTCTCTAAGGCTCTTTCTTTGTTTATTCGCATAAGCTCCAGATTGATTTTTGAATGATGAGAAGACTTAATAGATATCCTTGCTGAATCTTTTACAATTCCTGCGTGTTATCATTTCGTGGGTAACTTACAGATGCTGAAACGGCCTTTGTATGCTTTATCTTTTGACTTTCTCCTTCTTCCCTTTTTCGGCTTTTACATTTGAAACATATCCAATCATGGTCTTCAATGGATTGATTAACTCCTACGCATGTGAAATGATACCATGTTTCACAACTATCGCATTGGACCATTTCCATTGAATCCACAAATTCGAATTTGCCACAGCTTTTTGCCTTTTCATGAACTGGTGGTGTTTTAAACATTTTAAAATTTTGAAGATTTGTTAAAGAAAAGTCGTTGTTTTAATATTGAAAGTAAATTTATTTTATTTTAATTCTATATGTAAATTCTACTTCAAAATTTTAGTGTATTTCAGTTGACTTCTTTAACAAAATTAAAAAACTATATTGATATCAGTAGAACAAATTCCATTAAAATATTTGTTTAGAAAATCAATGAAACATTGAAAGCTTTTTTTTTAATATAAAGTAGAATTGTTTAAGGTATTAATATTTGTAACATTTGTTGAGTTTTAACAATTGTATTTAACAAAATAATTTTTTGTATTTACAAATTTAGTTGTTGGTGCCTTTTCAATTAAAGGGTTAATTGTTTTGACGAATGTGGTATTAAATATTACAATTGATTTGTCGTAATTTTTTTCTGTGTAAGTATTGCTTCAATTTATGTAATAGGCCTTTATGCCAGACTTTATTAAAATCTTGCGAAATATTGATGAAGAGTGCTGAGGAATATTTTTTTTTCTTCAAAGGATTTTCTTATGATATTTACTATTCAATGAGTTAATTCAATTGCTGTGATTTAGAAGAAATCCGAATTTATGGCTTGGGATATAACTATTTTTACTTTAAATCGGAGTTAGTTTGGACACTAATAATTTCTCAATATTTGGAAATAAGCTAATAGGACTATATGACACAACTTTTGAATTATCTTTACCTGTGGTACGATTCACTAACTTTTAACGATCCGACAATCGTTATATTTGTCGACATAAATATTCGCTTGCAGTAACGATAGTGTGATTCAGTAACTTATTTTTAACGATTGTTAACAGCTGTTTTTTGTACCATCTCTGTCTATAAAATGTTTAAAAAAAAACGAAAAGCACAAAAGAGAATAAAATAAAAACAAATGAAATTGTTCTTAACCCCCGTGTTACACATGTTTTTTCATTCAAAATACATTGAAAAAGGTCTGGCCAGACTCATGAGTAAGACGAATGGTTAGTTTGTGGTTTTATATTTTTTTTTTGTGAATTTTACATTTAGAATTTGGTTTTTGTTCCTAATTTGCTTGTTTTGTAAATTTTAAATTTAGGATTTTGTTTTTGTTCATACATATACATATGAATATATCATTGTTTGTATGTAAGTTATTTTAAACATAAAATACATTTTATCGATTAACTAAACACAACCTAAATTATTGTCGGTAAAATATCGACAAAAAATTGCTAAAAGTAACAGCTGACTTTTAACGACAGCGAATATCGTTAAAAATTTTACTCAATAGCATATTCGATAAATTTTCGTTATATTTATTTTAACGATTCGATTATCGTTATAAAAGTTAGTGAATCGCACTACTGGCTTTAGTACCATGGTAACTAAGGAAACCTTCCATTTTAAGAATAGAAGTCAAGGCGTAAAATGGCATTAAATAAAAATAATAATTTTCTTTGCTATGCGAGGTAGCTCCAACAGCATTTTATTACTGATCTTATTAATGCCAGGTACATTCTTAGTGTTAAAGTCACAAATAGCCTTTTCTATTTCTCTTATCTGAAATCTTAGGGGAACTGCTGCTCTAACATTAACAGGCGGTAACTCGACTGCTATATTGTAAGATATATTTGGGGTGAATACGTTTTTAACATATTTATAAATTTATAAACTGTTTTTTTTTATCAATATCGTTTTTTGCCCACTTACCATTCAAGTTTCTTAATGATGGTTTAGAGATAACTGGCCTTTTTGGATTTCTATCTGCATGCCATAATGAGTAGTATGATTGTGGAGTTGCATCAAGTTACTGAGAATGCAGTAACTTTCACAGCCTTTTTGTGCACTCTTTAAATAAATTCCTAATGTGAGGGGATCAGTACACTCACAATATTCTCTACGTAAAATTAACTGAAATTGTAATATAAAATAAATGAAAGTTCAATTAAAAACCGGCAAACCTATTTTTCATTTATTTTTAACAAAAAGTTCATTTAATTTGTACTGTCAAAAATTCAACACCATATTCCGTAAAATCAAATAAATATTCAGTTATTTTGTAAAATTTTACTGTCAAAAATTCAACACCATATTCAGTAAAAACGATTAAATATTCAGTTATTTATTAAAATTTTACTGTCAATTTTTTACTGTCAAATTGACCCCATATTCAGTAAAAACAATTAAATATTCAGTTATTTTATTAAATTTTCGTTTACTCCCCAAAAGAGCCGAATTTCTAAAAAATACCAGACAGACACCTGTCCGCTTGTTTTTCTTATAAGCGAGAGAGGGAGAATATTTTTATTTACTTACCCAGTTACACACGTTTGTTTTACTTTTGTTGTACTGACCACGTTGTTAATGAAGAACTCTCAATTATAAGACACCAGCAGCATGACCAGGCCTGCCATATTTGCCGACTTATCGGCATTTTGCCGATTTTTTGCCTCTAAATTATCAAAGTGCCGATTTGCCGATTTTTGCTCAAAAAATGCCGATTTTTTGATAAACATCTTAACCAAAGTAACTTTTTGTTGGATTAAGTACAATTTATTCATTTTGGGTAACATTGAAATACTTGTTTCATTAAAAAGAGAGAACTGTTATTAATTTAGCGCTTTTGCTTAGAAAAAAGGTTAGATTTGTCCTATATTAGCTGCGTTCGAGAACACAAAAGTTTTTGCTATTTTTTACTGAACTTTACTGCATTTTACGAAATTGCGTTCGAGTACACAAAATACAGTAAATGAGAACACAAATTGAGAGCGTAAAGTGACAGTTCTTGTCTGAGTATTTACAAATTTTTACTGCAGAAATTTTTGCAGTTAAATTTAGTAAATCAAAAAAACATATGTTCCAAAAGGTAAACAAACAAAAGTAACAAATAAAATGCATATAAATTTTGAAAAAATTGTCAAATAAAAGAAAAGTTGAAATAAAAATTAAACCAAAACAAAAAGTGAATAACTATTAATAAATTAATCTTGTTTGTGAGCATTTATTTGGACTTAAGTAATCAATAGGAAAAAAAATTATTGATGTTCTTTTAAATAATTTAACCCGCTACAAATTAGTAAAATCAAATAAAATTAAAAACAAACAAATATGAAAGATTAAATAAAATAGTTTGTTTGTATTTTCCAAAAATTTTCGTGTTATAAAAAGTTTTTAATCGAGTACCGATAAGAAAACGAGTTGAGTAGTCAAAAGTGTAAACATTTTTCAACACTTCAATTATTTGCCATTTTTACAAATTTTGCGTTCGCGTACTTTTTTGCCAACAGCTTTTTGTGAGAGCAAATTTTTCAGTTTACTCATTTACTGCATTTTACTGCAAAAGTACTCAAACGCACCAATTACATATATGCAGTGTTTGTTATGTATGTTTACCCAACACACACATGTTGCAATTGTAAAGAATAAAAGATCTTGATCAAAAACAAAAAAAATATCAGCAATTTTTTTGACAAAAGCTAAAGTACAGAATATACGTATACATTTTTGTTTCTAATTACTTACAATTTATTTGTAAAACGTTTATTTTTTGTTGAATTTTTTGCTATTAGCATAAGGTAATGCAAAATTGTTCCGTTTTAATATTTTTTTCCACAAAAAAAGTGTTTTACTGTATCTAAAATAGGTATTTTTGGTTTGCCGATTTTTTGCCGATTTCTTTAAATTAAAGTGCCGATAATGCCGATTTTTTTTTGAAAATATGCCGATTTCTTACCAAAATCACCTGGTACCCCTGAGCATGACCGATATTTCTTCGCAATTATTTTACTTTTAAAATTTGATGTATTTAACTTAATTATTTTAACAAATAGAAAATGGGAATTGCTTACATAAAACAAGCAATTCATGTTTTATGGATAAGTAAAAATTAATTTTTGATAGTAAAATTATATAAAATAACTGAATATTTAATTGTTTTTACTGAATATGGTGTTGAATTTTTGACAGTAAAATTTTATAAAATAACTGCATACATATATATTTGTTTTTACGGAATATGTTGTATATTTTTTTGACAATTTGTTTATAAAAGATAACTGAATATTGATTTGTTTTTACGGAATTCGCGGTTGAATTTTTGACAGTAAAAATTAAATGAACTTTTCGTTGCTTTAAATTACATTTTCATTTAATTTTACAAAAAGAAGAAATTAACTTAATCAACGTACAATATTAACTGCAACTGAAAATCCATATTAATATGCACTTAGTTTTTTGAATAACTGTTAGAATCAGTTAAAAATAAATTTGCTTGGAATTTTAAATGTTTATTTATTTAAAAATTACTGAACGGAATATTTCTTAAATAAACTACAATCCGTTACTGTAATAATATTGTGAGTGTACAATTGCTACTCTCTTCGAATTCTCCTTTTTTCATTCAACAGTCACTCGACATCTGTATTCTATTATTTTTGATTTTGTTAAAGGTAATGCTGGAATGTTGAATAGCTAGTTTAATATAACTGTTTAATAAAACAATTTACAATAGAGAGATCAACATTCTCCGGTGTACTAAGTGTAATATTTTTTGTGCAATGGGTACTGAGATATTTGTTGTACTGCAGCCAATTAATTTGTTAGGCTGACGGAGATACAATTCTATTTGGGTTCATAATAAAACAAATAAAAGGTGTGTAATCGGAAGATAATTCTAAGGAAGCTTCGTATGTTTTTAACCACACCAAAACCGATAACCGATTTTTGCTGATCAGTAAGCCAATATGTTGTTATCCGCTCGCGACCACATTTAAATCCATTTAAGACATTGAATTAAACAAAACATGACCCTTTGGCGTTATAAATCGTGACCCCCAGAAGGTATGTTTAGCGTTATGATCGCCAGTGGCTAGGAAACAAATTCCTAATGATTTATAATATTTGTAATATACATAAATAAAACTACCGTTTCTTTCTTTCTTCCAGCAAGTGATTTAATACATACATAATAGGAAAACGCCGTTTAAACAAGCGTTCGAAAATAAATATTAAATATCGCTCCGTAGTGTTCGGTCCGGTAGATTCGTGGAAAACAAAAACGCTAATAGTGTTTGTGTAGAAGATCACTAAAAAAAATAACGTATCCTTTTTTGTCATCTCCCGAACACACAAATAATACTGTGTTTTCCAACTCAACAAAAGGTGATTATCAGCCATGTCACAGAGTACAATTCCGTTCGGATTGATACCGTTCGGAATCGAAGAAAACATATCTGTTAATTGATAGAAAGTGTATTTTGAAATTTTTTGGCCTTTAAGATGCAGAAAACTCCCATTCCATTTATGAAAACAAAAATGGTTTCAATAAATATTAAAGAACAATATTGTGTTTCCAATGCTCTCATGGAGTGTATTTACACAAATAAATATAAACAATATGTCATGACAAAATGGTGTGATAGTAGATCTAAAGTAACCCATAATTCCCATACAAACCCCCCTTTATAAACTTACTTTATGGCAAACAAATCTCGTATTAATGAAGATGTCGAAATAATATTCCACACAAAAAACTTTAACATGAATGTTAACATTATCACAAATAATAACATTAAAAGCTATTTTCGGGATTGATATTTATATGAAAACTTTGGTAAAATATGGACAGATTCCGTTAAAATTTTGTAAGTTGGTTTAGGTTGCAATTAAATGTAATCCAAATATATATATAAATCTAAACATAATTAATTGGTTTATGGACAAAACGGCTTTAGTTCGGAAAGGTACTGTGTGAAGTTATAAACTTATATTCACCATTTTTAATAAAAACATATATGTTTCATATTATATCTAAAATTGCGACCTGTACTTTTGTTCATACGGTTTACGTGGACAGGAAAACAGCCAGTGAGCAAAACTGATGGACGGTCGGACATCTTTATATCGACTCAGACAGTAAAGCTACGTTTACACTTATTAAATATTTGACCAAATAAGCGTAACCACTACTTTAATTAATAGTTAGTGATTTTTAAAATTATTTGTATGGTCAAAAGATACACGGTCAAAATGCTCCCGAGTACGTGTGCTTGACGTTATATTCGCCGTCATATCTAAATTATTTGATTTTCCATCCAGCTTCGTCGGTGTCACACATACAAACACATTTCTCTTATATTTCCGTAGCGTTTGAGGTGAAATTTTTACCGTGTACGTCACCACAAACGCATATATCGTCGTGTGGGTAGAAATATCATTTTGGCTAACCCTGCCTTTACACATGCGAGTAATTACTTGCAAGTAGGCTATACGTATTAACATCGAAAATGGCGACGAAATAGTCGAATGTCATACAAGTTGCATGAATGTTTACACAGTCAAGTGAAAGTTCCTTATAAATCAGAGTTACCAAGTGCGAAACAGACCTTCATTTCTAAATAAACATTTAGCATTAATAATTATTATTACTTTTTGAAATTAGATTGATGTTAAAAAATTAAATTAATTGTCTTCTTTATGTATTTATGCAAAAAATATCAAGAAATATGTTTAAATATACTTTAAAAAAGTTAAATCGATAATTATTATTTTCGCAATCAAGTAAATTTGGTAACACTGTTTTTTGTTTTTAACATTAACTTGCTGCAAGTGTCAAAAATAACTGTCTTCAGATATTTCTTGCACGTTAACCCAGCGGTAAATCTCAGAACACCTTCTTACTTCAGGCCTTTTAAAAGGCCTGCTTAAAAATTGTTTTGATTAAATTCCTATTCTAACTGCTAAAGAATGCCTCATAGAAGGCCTCGGCTCTTTGGTGTAAAAGATAAGATACACCTTCCACACTCGCTTCTATGAGAAGGGAGTAGAGAAGGAGTAACATTTTTTGTATTGTTTTTTTTTTGCACAAGCAAAGCAAAACAATTATTTGTTTGATCCCGTTGCCATTCTTATGTACCTGCTAAAGAAGCGATAGCGGATGGCCTTCTCCGCAATGACAACGTGTGTAAAAAGGATATGAGTATGGAATGGAGCAAGCAGGCCTTGTATATCCAAGGAGTACAGAGGCCTTCTAAAAGGCATCCGTACCCCTTCTTTTTTCCGCTGGGTGTACTTGCATCTGTAAAGGCCAGGTAACGATCAAATAACAGCATAACAAATACAAAAATCGATCAAAGGAGGTTCGTATTAATTGCTTATAACGCAGCCATTTCTCAATCGATTTTCCAAAAAAAAATTATTATTTTTGAAAAATTAAATTCACATCTTTCGTATAAAAGAAACAAAAAATATGTTACAATGTAACAAATTAACGATTTATTGAATTTGTAAATTTAACGAAAAAATATTTCGTATTTCCGTAATCTGTGGATGACAAATAAACACAACTTGAATATAAAAACCCCAGCTTATTTTTTTGTGTAGCACAGTGTAATTTACAAACACAGAACATATTTTAACACAAAAATATTTATAGGTATCTTTTTTAATTACGCATTAAATATTCTTGTTGAAATTTTTTTATTTGCTTTATTTCTCTGTTTATTTTTGTTAGTAAACATATGTTTTTAAAAAATGTGTTGTATACACACTGAAAAGAAAAAATCCGTACTCAAATCAATACGAAGCGGTATAATTAGTACGGCAAGTCCGAATTTCTTGAATCAAGTACAGAAAGATGGATTTAAGTACGTATTTCAATCGCGAAATATTTAACTAATCCATATTCAATCCCGAATTCGTACTTATCGTAATCCGAAAATTAGATTGAAAGTAAGTTAAACTAAGATTGAACCAATCTTAAAATGCGCTTGATTGTAGACAGATTTTGATCATTTTAAACTTGCAACGCCTCTGATAAAATCCCATACTGCCGACTGTTCTGCGGGAATTTTATAGAACTGGTTTCTTAAGGTGATTTAACACTATAAGTATGTATTTTAAAGTGGGTTTGTTAGATGTTAAATCCATATGTAATTGCACAGTCTGTCAAAATTGATAAATACAGAAGGTTTTTGCTGTCACATGTTTGTTTTTGGTTTTGTCTGACGCATCCTAAAACAATTCATAACAGCCAAGGCGAATTCATAACAGGTGGCCTTATAAGCCCAGCTGATTTTTTTTTTTGCTTTATAATTGTTGGATGTCCAAATTATGTATTATTTTTGTTTACATTTAATGGTATTAACAGAATTCTTGGCGTAAATTCGTCAAATGAGACACAATAAGTGCGTGAATGCCCGGTATTAATGTCACCTAAATTTTTTTTAATTTATAATAATAAATACCTTGGTCACCAGATTAAATATACATTTTATATTCTTAACATCTTTGATTATTTTACTGCATCCATTTTCATTTTTTTTAACAAGCAACAAATTTTATTTAACTTTCTTTGTAAATTATTTTTTTTTTTTTGTTATTTGTTTGTTTACATTTATCAAATCATAGGGTGAAAAAAAAACTTAAAAAACTACTAACAAAAAAAAACATATTGACAACAATTGGTTTAATACAATAATATATATGGGTAATTCCATGTTAAATCGACCAAGAGTGGGACCCGACCCCTTTCGATTTTAATGAAATTTGGTGATAAGGATTCTTTCCCACTCTTGGTCGATTTTACATGGAATTACCCATATAACTATAGTTAAAAAAATGGTAATTAAATTTATATATTATAAATACGTATAAAATTAAAACAATTTTTTGGAAAAATTAACATTATTATTAAAACACTTCTAAATTCTAATAAAAGCGGTTACCCTGTCCCAATTTATTCGTCGTTCGTCTGCACAAGAAATAGAAATAAACCTATCGCAGAGTATGTTACGCTCGACGAATGTGTTCTATTTCTGACGACGAATACACGTTTAGCAAAATTTGCCAAAAGTAGCTTAGATAGCTATTTGACCAATCTTTTGAATTTGTTTTTTTTTTAATTTAAAACATTTTTTATATTTTTAAGCGGGAATGTTTGTTTTTTTTCAATAGAAAGCTTATGCCTTTTCCTCTAAGGTAGTTGTGTTTGGGCCGCGAATCTTATAACATTAATTTTCAATAACATTCTTATTGAAATGGAAAAATGCTAAGATAATTCCTATACCTAAAACGAAATCTGTATACCGCCCAATCGCGATTTTACCATACCTTTCTAAAGTTTTTAAAAGGCTTATTCATACACAAATAAGTAAATTTTTAGGCAATATTAATTTGTTACAATCCGGTTTTCGTAAAAAACAAAGTTGCACAACTGCTTTGGTAGATGTTGCTGAGGAAATTAGAAAAGAGATTGATAGCAATAATATCACTATTAGTACTTTTGGATCATTCAAAATCTTTAGATTATTTACTCTCAACAACCACAGCATTTATATGATCGTTTGAATTTTTCAAGATCCAATAGGGGAAAAAGATTGATACTCTTTAGACATCTAGTTTGATATTCGAATGGCAATTGTTTTTATACGCTACTCGTCTCTGGAATAAACTTCCATATGACTCTCGAAGTTATAAGTAATGCACTTCAGTTCAAAAATAACATTAGTAGCTTATTCAAATGAAGAAACTGTATTTAGTTTTTCCTTTTTATTTGGTTATGTTAAATTAATTATTGGGTTTTTAATAATAATAATAATAATTATAATAATAATAATAATAATAATAATAATAATAATAATAATAATAATAATAATAATAATAATAATAATAATAATAATAATAATAATAATAATAATAATAATAATAATAATAATAATAATAATAATAATAATAATAATAATAATAATAATAATAATAATAATAATAATAATAATAATAATAATAATAATAATAATAATAATAATAATAATAATAATAATGATAATAATAATAATAATAATAATAATAATAATAATAATAATAATAATAATAATAATAATAATAATTATAATAATAATAATAATAATAATAATAATAATAATAATAATAATAATAATAATAATAATAATAATAATAATAATAATAATAATAATAATAATAATAATAATAATAACAATAATAATAAAAATAATAATAATAATAAAATTTGGGAATTTATTTCTCGTGGTGAGTAACATTTTAATTTTTTAATTTTCATATCAATTCGAATAAGACTATTAATGTATAAAAGCTTTTAAATTGTTGTAATTTGATTTAGAATACACATTCGAATTAATATAATAATTTATAAAATAATAATAATAATCAAATTAATTATTTTAAATTGGTTAAGCTGGAGGTCTTCTTTTATAAAAAAATTTTATATTTCGCTAACCTTTGGTTAGCATCGTCAGGAAAATTAACAACATTTTTAAAAATAACAAAAAAACAATAACAAAATTATAAAAAAAATTTGTGTCATAAATTAAATTCAAAAACCTTTATTTCATAAAAATTTTCAAAAACCATAATAACAAAAATAATATATAACTAAAGTATAAGACGAAAAAATTTCGTATCTATAAATCTAATTCAAAAACCACATTTACAATAATCAAAAAATATTTTGAGTAAAGAAAATTCCTATAACATATAAACATTTTCAACCAAACTTATTTTTATCTTACATATTTATAAAAACTTTTTTAATCCAATTTATTTTCATTCCTACTAACTTATATGTATATCGTGACTTCCTGCGATAGGAATATTTATATTATATATAATCTTCTATGTCTTAATAACAAAATTTCTAAAATTATTCGCTATATGTTCTGTGTCTGCTTTAAAATTTATTCTCTGTACAGTTGGTGTATTAATTATGTGTAACATTTCTGCGTTTGTAGTTATTTTCAGTGTTTAAAACCTTCTTCTTCAAAATTCGGATAATGATTAGATTGATGACAATGATGACTTAATGCTGTCTTTTTAGAATTATTGTCCCTATATTTTTGATCCGATTTATGTCCCGCAATTCTAGACCTTAATTTGTTCTTTGTTGTACCTATGTAAACCTGGTTGCAACTTCCATTATTATTTCCCTTACAAGGAATTCATATCCCATTTACTAGTTCTATCTTTTGTCTTGCTAAATAAACTGTTCAATGTATTATAAGCTTTGTATGCTTTCTTATATTTATCAGTGTCAAAGATTCCTGATTCTTTTATTCATTTCGAAACATTGGATATCAAATTGCAAAATTGAGCTAAGTTATGCGGTATATCTTTTACATATAGATGCTTCTTGACCTAATCGTTTATAAAAAAATGTGTTTCAATATGACCTAAGAACATTAAGAGCGGGTTTTTTACTTAGAGTTTAAACCAGGATATATAGTAAGATTTGTTAATCTTATAATAAAATTAATCTAGCCTTAATCTTCTGTGGCGTTTTTGAGTGAAAGATTAAAGCTTTTAGCATTGCCATATGAATTGACAATACTTTTATGTATAAGTATGGCAGTTTAAAACAAATACCAAAAATTGTCATCAAATTACTGTTCTTAACGTGAAAAAGAAGAAGAAAAGGCGAGAATTTTGTATTGTGTTATATAATATTATATATTTATAAATAGATATTTATGCTTATTTGACCTTTATTTTATAATTACTTTTAATTATTTAAGCTTGAGGGTGGAATATTTAATAAAATTTTAAATAAAAAACGACCTCAAGCTTAAATAATTAAAAGAAGTTAAATAAAAAAAATATAAAAAATATTTCCTTTCATAAGCTGTTCGTACTTTTGAAAGTTCTCTCGCAAGTTTAAACCGCCAACTTTGGGCGTTTAAACTTGGAAACAAAATGAAATAATCGACTACCCAAAAACGAATTTCAAAGATTAGTTCTAATTTAATCGCTGATCTTTATGTCAAAAACTGGCTCTAAGAGTAGCAGATAATGGCCGTCCACACTTTAATATATGTACGTTATATAGTTAATTTGATAGTCTGTTAGTGCTTATGTGCTGTTTTTACAACAAAAGCAGTGTTTCCAAGCGGTAATTTTTGAAAATTCGCTCTTTTTTATAATGTTTTTCATATTAATTTAATAGACAGTCAATATCTTGTTTTGTGAAAACAGCACATAAATCTTATAAAAAATAATTTTTAAGTAGATCAAAAAAAGCGCAGTGGGTAGTTCTTGTTCCAAAACAAAAAATTGGTTATGATTGTGTTAAAAAATGTAACCAAAATGCAAAAAAAGTGCACGAGTACACATCGAGGAAAAAGTAACCAAATTTGGTTAAAAGTAACCGAAACGGCAACGCTGGTTACTAAACGAAATTCGCAGTGATTTCTAGAAATGGCATTAGAGCATAATAAATTGTTAATACAGGGAGGTTCAGGAAAAGTCTAGAAAAAGTTGTAAAGTATAAAAAAGGGTGACGCATGAATAATTAGTTTGTTTTGAGACATTCACCCAAGTCGTTAATAAAAATTCCTTGGGAGTTTTTTCCATTTTTCCATTTTTACAATTGAATTAACAAAGGAAAAAGGGAAAAACGGTTCGTTTCGAAACTAACAGAATTGTATACATTTTGTGAATATAATAATTGATTTTAATCAAGTTTGTTAAGTGTATTTGTTTGGATTTGCAATTAAAAGAACTTAATCGCGTTTTTAAAGGAAAACGTAACAGTATTATAAAAGGTTTGTTTGTAAAACTCGTTTAAATACTTTTTTTAAAAAATATTCCATAAAGTTCCGGAATCCCCAAAAATCCCGGCAACCCGGTATTTCACTTTCGAAATCCCGAATTTCCAGTCCCAAATGGCATCCCTAAATAACAACATAAATATTTGAATTGAAATGTATGTACCAAAATTCATCAAATTATCTTAAACATGTTTACCTGTACTTTGCGGGCAAGGATGGAAGGACATCGCTATATCGACACAGAAATTGATTCTGAAACGACCAATATTTTCAAGCGTTACACATATCAGCACAAAGGTATTATACCCTCCCCAACATTGTTTTAAATAGAAGAATATTAATGCTAACGTATAAATAGCAGCTGCAGACAAAGTTGATTTTAGTTAAATTAAAGTTTTCGAAATGAAAACAACAAAAATAATTTTGGCAGTTTTAGTTACTTGTGTTTTGCAATTACTACCTGTTATCGGCGATATTAACAGTTTAAAAGAAATGTGGAAGGATGTCCTTGAAAACCATTCCAACGATATAAATAAGCTTAAAGAAGTCTATAACAAATTTGAAACAGAAAACCAAGTTTTAACCGAGACACACGTTAACAGTCTACGAGACCTAATAGATGCAAGTGCATTACTGTTGGTCGATGCCGCAAATTCGAATATTAATAAAACCAAACTCAAGGAAGCTTATACATGCATAAAGAAAGTAACTGATAATAACGATATAATTTTGGATAAAATTTTTGCTGAAGCTATACATCGAATTATTTCAAAGAATTATTCACGTTTATTTATTAACATGTTATGGAATATTTATGAGCCAAACGATCCAATATTGCTTGATATTACGCTGCGCATGCAATTGCAACTTCACAGCGGTGTTTCAAAAATATATGAAGGACATGATTCATGGGAGTTTTTAAAACAATACTCGTACATATTGCACAAAATAAGAAAAGAAAATGTGTACGATAGGATGGATCAAAGCTTAAAATCAAGTGTAGACAATGTAATAGAAAAACTTCCTGAATATTGTAAACGTTTATTTTTTGCGCCATTTTTTTGCCTTTGGAATGTGGGTGCTTCGAAATTCCTTGATTCGTATACTGGCCAAACCAGAAATAATTTTTTTATTAAGCTAAGCAGCTATGATAATACTGCGGCTGATTCGGCGCATTTTACGGCAGAATTTATAGAAGTTGATGCACCCAATGGAGAAAAAGAGCTAAGAGTGAAGTTGTGGAATAAAAAATATCGACAGTGGCTGCAATTAGGCACTTCAAATGGGCATACAATTCAAATGTTTAGTAATGACATTGTTTTTATACAGGACGGTAGCATGGAATTATGCGCTGCAATGGACGCAGATAGCATATCACGCAAAATTATCATGAAACCCGAAAACAATTTAATTAGTCTACATTGTCGATGGCGCTTGGGAACGTGTAATAGAGTGTGATTAAATATGTTTAGTAAGCATTCTTTTTTAACGGAGGTTTTTTTCTCTACCGGCCAATTTTACCAAGTCAGCTTTAATTAGCTGCACGTTATAACTATGGCTTATTAAATTTATAAATTTTCTTCCTCTATGGCTTATTAAATTTATTTGTGTTAATCCAATTGCTAAACTCCTGATATTCTAATAAAATTATAAATAATAAATTTTTTGTGTTTGTTTGTTTTCCATCAGAAAATAATAAAATAGTCAAGATAAGGTTATGTCATTCGATATTAAAAATTTAATTTCTGTGTGAATGCCACAAAAAAAGGTAAATTTGCAATGCGGCTTCTAAGGTGGAAAAAGTGGAACTTTGTGTACATTTTGAAAAGTTTATTTATTATTATTATTATGGTAAGGGCCAGTTGTATTTAAAAACTTAATAATTTTAAATTTAAATTTAAATATAATTTCAGTTTTAAACTGCTGCTTGATAAATCTTATTTAATACAGGTACGATAGCTCTACTTAATATAATAAAACAGCTGTTTAACTAAAACAAAGAAATTTTTAGGTGTATTAATCAAAGAAATTGTTTGTGCTTTGTCTATTGTTTTATTATTTGTCTTAAATTCAGGCTACCTTGTCAATTTAAAGCAACATCAAAATATAAATAATCTTTAAATAAGCAACTTATGCCATTTTAAAAAGCACGGCTGAAGCGAACCAAGTCATATAAGAAAATTCGAAAATATTTTTAGTTTGAGTAAGCATTTCACTGGTTGCTTAGGCCAGATCGTCAGGAAATTTCATCCAAAGATTTTAGAAAAGCTAAAGATATTATTCAAATAAAACTTTTAAGCAAATAAGAATTATAAACCTCAGTTTTACTTGTATCAATATCAAAGCTTAAACAAAAACAACAACAATAAACAGTGAGTTTATCTTTTCTTACAGACCCGACTACAATTGGTTGATTTTTTGTCAACTCTAAATGTAGTTGTAAAGCAGCTCATACACTGGCAATAAAAGTGTTCAATTTTACGTATTGTACAATGATATCGCCAATGTGTTTGTGATACTCGAAGATGGCACAATATATTGGCAACAATCAAACGACTTTTGATTTTTATTGCACAACCAAAAGAAAGTGAAATGTGTTGGCAACATTGTACAATGCTGTTTATGTTATTTATAGGTTATGTTTTCCTTTTTATTGAAAGAATGAAACAGTTGTGCTACTTATTGCATAATAAAGGACAAAATGGAAATAATATGGCGAATATCATATACAATAATATTACAAGTGTATGGGCCGCTTAAGTAAACATAATTTTTTACAATAGAATAAAACAGTGGGTAGCTTGATTTCAAGTCATAACAAAACAAAAAAAAATCGGCTTTATATTTATGGCAAGAAGGAAAAAGATCTTAGCTATTTTATCAATATTTCGCAAAAAAAAAAATTGATTTACTTTGTTTTTGCAAAAACAAAAATTTTCAAAAAAAAATATAGCTTATTCTTTTTTTTCGCAGCAAGATGATAGATTGTTTTCCTATTAAATTTTTATACAAATCTATTGCATATAATGCATTTGGCATCACATTTGGACTTACAGCAATTGCGAATTCCCCGTTTCCTAGGAACTAATATTTTTATTTCACCGCTTGTAGATGGCACACACTTTGATTACGAAGCTTGTTTTTGTCAATATCTCTGCTGCAAATGGGTTTTTTGGTTTGAATAACCTTTTCAACATGCTTTCTATTGATAGACACAATCATAGCTAGCTGACGTAAAATCTTAGAACTTTTGCGATTTCAATAATTTGCCGCCCACGAAGAATCCATTTCTGTATATAAAATAAATGCATTCAGTGAGGATATATAAACTATTTTGGAAAACACAACATTTGGCCATCAACTCTTGATATTGTAACAAGTAAGACTTTGAGGGCTTATATATAAAATTGGGAATTTAGCACGTCACACAGTGGTATTTCTATATACATCAAACTGCAAAAAATAGAAGGAGTGATCCTACAACGATGAAATTTTGCACACTTGTTAAATTTTAAGTAGAGCCTTGGACCGCCATTTTTCCACGCATTTTTGTACTCAATGTATAGCTCGCGATTCTTTATAGAATTTGACGAAATTTGGAACACATAAATTAGTTGATCCAAGAAAGAGCTCGACTTATTTTTGAATCCGTCGACTCCTAGGAATACCTCCCTTGGACCGCCAATTTTTTCAATTATTTTTCTCCTCAATATAATGTGATGAAATTTGGCATACGTTAGGTTAGGTTCCATGGGCAGCCATCAAAAGACAGCTCACCCCGCGCCTATGCCCATCCCTTAGAGCAGTTACTCAGATGGCGTCACTGCAAAGTCCAACCACCTCGTCTTCCTAGTGAAGAGAAGGACCGATTTCAGTTCCATACCAGATAGATCCTCCAAACAGGCAAAATCCGGTTCCCCCAGGCATTCCCCCCTAATACCCCGCAGTCCAGGGCAATGACAGAGAAAGTGGAGCACAGTCTCCTCTTCCTCCTCGTTCTGACAACTTCTACAGTAGTCGTTAAATTCCAGACCCATTCTTCCAGCATGAGTCCCCACCGGCCAGTGTCCAGTTACAACCGATATCACTGTCCTAATCTGGTCCCTGCTGAACAAAAGTAGAGAGCTAGTTCTCCGTCCATCATATCCAGGCCAAAGGATCCTGGATATCGAGCAGGTGGATTCACAGGTCCACCGCGTCTGCGCAACTCTATAGAACTCGCGCCCTATAAGTGATTTACAGTGAGCCATTGAAAGGCCAATGAATTGGCCAATGAATGCATCATCCATGCGACCACCCTGTTTGGCCCCGGTATCCATTTTAGCGTTACCCTTGAATGTTTCGCAATCTCATCCAAAGACATCCGACATTCTACAGTTAACCTTGATGTCGTGTAGACACCCGCTAGGGAAGCAAGGGCAGACTTGCTGTCAGTAAATATACGTATATCTCCCGATATGCGATGATACCTCAGCCAGTTTTCCGCCCGCCTTATAGCCCAGATTTCCGCCTGCAGGACACTACATCCATCCGGCAGACGAACCCCGCACCAAAGAACGGCACCGGGGTGCAGTAATCCACTCCATCAGGGACAATCGTACGTTTGATTATTCCGGCGTGTCCAAAGTCACGTGTCGACCAGCTGTTCACCGCGTGCAGCCGCGTCGCCGAACAAAGAGCCAACTGTCTGGCCATTATGTCCACCGGGAGCCAGTTCAGTATCGTGAACAGCGCCCTCGTTGGAGTAGATCGCATTGACCCCGTAATCATCAAATCGACAAGTCTGTATACCTTCTCAAGCATGGCGCGGTGTATGCCCTTATCCAGTGCAGTCCACCATACAACGACCCCATAGTACAGGGTCGGCTTTACCACAGCCTCAAAGATCCAATTGACACACCTCGGGCTCATACCCCAGTTTCTGCCGATTGCATCCCTACACGCATATATGGCAACTATTGCCTTTTCCACTCTCATCCGGACATTTAGTCCCCATGACAGCCTGCTATCCAGAACCACGCCCAGATACTTCGCACTTTAAGATATCCGAAGCTCAATTCCATTTAACCTCGGAAGCCTAAAGTCCTCGGTCTTATACCTCCTCGTGAAGAGTACCAGTTCCGTCTTAGACGGATTTACACCCAGACCGCATGATGCACTCCAGGTACTGAGTACCTTCAAAGCAGCCTCCATACACTGGAATATTACGCCCAAATGCCTCCCTGAGATGGACACTGCAACATCATCAGCATACGCCACCGTTTTGATCCTCATATCGTCCATCCTTGTTAACATGGTGTTCATAGTCAGGTTCCACAATAGTGGGGATAGAACTCCCCCTTGGGGAGTACCCCTGTTCACCAGCCTCTGAACACCGGTTTCACCTATCGTAGAGCATATGACCCTATTCCGTAGTAGATTGTCCACAAATCTACATATGCCAGCGTCGATCCCCAGACTCCTCATGGACATCACGATAGAGTCCGGGTTGACATTGTTGAAGGCCCCCTCAATGTTGAAAAAGGCCACAAGTGTGTGCTCCCTAAATTCGAGCGATCTCTCAATGGTTCCGACCAGAGAGTGAAGAGCCGTCTCAACAGACCTGCCCCT
This sequence comes from Pollenia labialis, assembly GCA_949318255.1. NCBI lineage: Eukaryota > Metazoa > Arthropoda > Insecta > Diptera > Polleniidae > Pollenia > Pollenia labialis. The sequence goes on from OX439142.1 coordinate 118,598,832, forward strand.
TGTGTAGGCATGTTGAGAGGCAGAGAGTAAGCCCCTTGGGATGGTCATCCTCAAGTGTATATCGATAACCCTCTCAAGAGTCTTAAGAAGAAAGGATGCAAGACTAATCGGTCTGTAGTCCTTCGGCTCGGTGTGAGAAGCCTTACCCACTTTATGTATAAAGACCACCCTGCACAGGGTCCATTTCACGGCAAGATACGAAAATCTAGCGCATCCCCTGTATATCGCCAACAACCAGGGTTTATCAGGGTCGAATTCCTCTGCAGGTCCGCCGGAATTATACCGTCCATACCCGGAGATTTATATGGGTTAAAGCAATCGATAGCCTACTTAATCCTATCGTAGTCCAATGGTATGGACATAGGAATGGGAGTCGCCTCCCGCGACCGATCCCGCAAACCCCATTGGGAGTTTCCAGGAAAGTAAGTATCAATCAACACTTCCAGTGTTTCTTGACTATTCGTGGTCCAACTACCATCCGATTTCCGGACATACGTCGGGACAACCGGGCTCGAGGCCATTACCTTACGTAAACGGTTCGTCTCGGAGGATCCTTCCACGCCGCTACAGAAGTTCCTCCAAGCAATCCTTTTCGCCGATCTAACCAGATTTCTAAACCTATTCAATGATGACTTATAGTCCGCCCAATTTCAATGGCGCTTTGCCACATTATACAACCTACGACAGTCAATTCTCGCCAGCGCAATGTCAGGATCCCACCATGGTGGCCGGTTCCTACCCCTACGCACCCTTGGCCTACACGCCAAGGAAGTCGCCAACTGCAGTGAGTTCGAAAGCAGATCCACTGCCGCATCGATTCCCCCGATATCATCAACCCCAGGAGGGTCAGATAGAGACCGGACCAGAGAGGAGTATTGAACTCCCCAGTTCGTACGTCTCCTGTTCAATATAGCCATCGATCCTGAAGACCTAAGCCCTAGCCTAAATTCCACATATCTCTGATCAGAGAGCGAACAGTCATTCGACACCATCCAGCTCTCGATCATATCAGTGTGGTCTATACTAACCAGTGTGACATCAAGAACCTCACACCTATTTGCAACAACAAACGTAGGCTCACAGCCCCTATTTACTACTCCTAAATTATGATTAATAATAAAGGAGAATAGTGACTCACCTCTCACATTTGTATCCGTACTGCCCCATATAGTGTGGTGCGCATTAGCATCGGCACAGATTATCACCGGTGTTCCAGTGCTCGCGGCCTTTAAAACTGCATCACGGATAAGCCCGTTGGGTGGGTCCTGCCCGTGGTCATGCGCCATATACGCCGAGACCATCCAGACAATACCGTCCGGTGTCTCAAGAGCAACAGTTGTGGTATCTTAGTCACTGTAATCAGAAAGAATGAAGATATTCAACGAGTTTTTAGCTAAGACACAAGATCTTATGTTACCTGTACCTTTCGCAAACAATAGCTTGTAGCCTTTGAGGTTAAGTCCGCTAACTTGATTCTTGTGAATCCAGGGTTCTTGGACCATCACGAGCTCCTCCCTTCTTTCTACCACACGGAGAAGCAGTGCAGCAGATGCTGGTTTAGAGTGGTGGAGGTTTATCTGCAGCACCTTCACCATGATCCATTTTGGCGACCACTGTGATGTTGACGTCCTCCTGGTCAAACTCCAGCAGCACATCCTCATCAACCATATCACCCAAGTGATCAAAGAAGTCACACACCAATCCTGAGACAGGCTGGGTATACTCTTTGTCGCTTGAGCCCACGGCATCGTCGCAAGCCATGCTTTCCACAGGTTGATTGGCCTCACTTACCGATGGAGCCGGATTGCCCTTGTTGTCACTTCGGTAGACACGGAGCAAGATCGTACTAAAACCATAGTAGAGCTTGCCCTGCCTCTCCCTTAGTGGCTCCAAGGATTGCTGGTTGATAGCCACAATCGCCGTCCTCGAGGACCCTTCAGCAGCTGAAACCTTCACTACTTTCCAGTCCTGTGTGGGTAGTTTAGAGTTGCAGCACTGAATGATCTTCAAGATCTCCTCAGGCTCAGATGGTTCGGCGTGGATGGTGGCGATTGATCTCGGCCTCCTTGGTATCTCTCCTACTAACACCACGTCACGCCTTGTGTTAGATGCCCTCTTTGTAGGGTTTTTGTGCCAAGGGGACTTTCTACGGTCGCCGAGTTTGGCGGGGGGTGCTGCAACCTTGGGATTGGATGTTATCATCGCCATCCCTCCTTGCACAATACACATGGGAAGCTGCATTGTTGGACGACTTTGTCGTATTCAAGTCGGCAGCACCCGAAGCAGGGGATTTATCCGTTCCAATGACGGAAAGGGCTTGTGCGGCTTTAGAGGTACTTGGAGCGAAGTTCAGGGGTACCTCGCCGCCGTTTTTAGAGCAGCCGCTTTCTGGTCGAGCTGCCTTACCAATTCCGATCAACCTGGACGATCTTCCTTGATTGCCGGGGCAGTTGCAGCCGTTGGCTTGTTCGTCTCTCTGTCAATCGTTGTCCGTGTTCTCGCCTGTTCGTCATCAGTCTTCGTTACTTGTTTTTGTTGTGTTTGTTTTTTTTGGTCCCACGAGTGTACGTTAACGTGGTAGGGGCGTGGTCTATTTGCTGAGGTGCCCAGGTATCAGCAAAGCTCCGTGATAATACAGTCGGTAATCCCTGACTGCAAACCAACCTATAGGCACGGGTCGCATAACACCTAGGTTTAGGGGATGGATAACCTTTCGTCGCCAAGGCCTTTAAGGTTCATTGCCTTCACCTCGGGAGTCGTCAGTTGCTGGCAAACACCCGGGCAAACACCCGGGCCAAGACACGAACCACAGCCAAGACTTAAGCCACCACATCGCTTCAAGATTGTTATCCATAATAGTGGTGGTGAAATTTGGCATACATCTATTAATTTATATGTATAAAAGATAGTTCTGCGAATTTTAGTTGAAATCCGTCTACTATTAGAGGTACCTCCCTTGGACCGCCATTTTATCGCTTATTTTTCTTCTCAACGTATGGGCCGCAATTCGCAACGGAATTTGATAAAATTTATCAGATGTCCGTAAGTTGATCTTAAAATGAGCACTTCAAATTTTGGTTGAAATCCGCCAACTCCTAGGGTTCCTCCCTTGGACTCCCATTTTTCCACGTATTTTTCTCAATAGATTGATTAAATTTGGCACACGCCTATAAATTGATAAAAGAAAAAACTAACAATTTTGGTTGAAATGCGTCGTATTGTATGTAACCTGAATGAAAAATTTCGTTTAAATATAATTCTCATAGAAAATACTAGTAATATTTAATAAAAGAAATGCTAAAAATGGTTTATTCCCTCCCTGCTCGAATATAAAATATTTATATAGGTAAATACATCCAATTTAATTTTCATTAAATTATTTTTATGAAGAAAGGAATTTTACAACATGAAAATTAATTAAAATTGTTATTGATAATCATTCATTCTTGACTGACCTGAGATTCGAACCCAGGCGGCTGGTTACCATGACATGTTTCGATCGCAACCACTCGATCTCCTCAGATGGATTTGCCGTCTTACACTTGCAGCCATCGACGACTGCTGACGTCAATAGTCAAACATCAATCCTTAAACCAAATTGTATTTTAACCTTTGGTAGATCGAAATTTGCTTTTTTGAACGATTATCCATTTTAATTGATTTTACATGTTTTTCCTAACTTCTGTTTTTTCGTACTTACATATGTATGTCAAGAATTCTTCTTGAAGTCCAAAGTAAATTTTTTTTGTTTTTTCATTTTGTCTTTCTTTTTCTTGTTGACCTTTTTCAGCACAACTTGAAGGACAAATGCAAACATAGACCTCGTGCCTTAGCTTTAACAATAATTAGAATTGTGGTTATTTTGTTGAACTATTTATGGCTTTTAATCCAAATTTTAAATATTTTAATCAGGCTTAAGTTCATCAAATTTAATTTTCATTAAATTATTTTTATGAAGAAAGGAATTTTACAAAATTTGGATTAAAACCCATAAATAGTTCAACAAATTAACCACAATTCTAATTATAGGTAAATACTGTCTAAGCATTTTATTCATCAACTATCATTTCTTTAACTACATCATCCAATTCTAAAATATGTTTATGAGGTTAACGACTTAAGCTACTAATGGCACAATTCACTATATGACACAGAAAATAAAATCATTTTATTTTAAATTTAATTGCAATATTTATTAACGTTATCTATTATCTCGTTGCAAATTTTGTTTTCAATTAAAGCGGTTTTCTTCTATACATTTTCGTTTATTAAAACATATGATTTTGTTTTTTTTTTTATTCTTATTCACTTTTAAAAACAGCTGTCAACAATTTATTAAAAAATTGTTGTTATAATTAACAACTCAATTTCTTAAAAACGTTAAGCCTAAAGGTATGCCAAATTTTTTTAGGGTGCAATCATTTTTTTTTACTTAATTTGGATTTTTTTAAAAGATCGACAAAAGTTGGTTAATTTTTTTGATTAATTCGAAAGAAGAGCATTTTACCTTTCATTTCTCCAACGAAAACAGCAAATGTTGAATTTTTAAGGACAATTTTGATGCATTCATATCTCCCAAACTATGTACGCAATAAAATTTTCTTTTGCTTTAAATTAAAAACAAGGCTTCGGATTTAAATAAAATCGACACTCAGATTTTTCCGCTCGAAACATCTTCGATATATAAATCTCTGAATTTGAACAAAATTACCATATGCATATTTCCCTTTCACAACATTAACCAGATTTCAACCGATCTTTTCTAAGAATATATATACATATATCTTAAAAGAAATGCAGATTTTTGTTTGCCAGACTCTTCTCTATAAAATAGCATCATTAGATTTTTTAAAAGTAATAATCAAAAAATTCCGTTTTTGCAGCAGAAATTCCATAGTGCGTCATACAGAAATCTTATTAATAATAAATTTTGTATTCCTAAAAATAACTTAGCTTGCATGTGCCCGCGCAAAAAACTGAACTAGCAAATTGTTTTTTTTTTGTTTTCTTACGAAGACAATAAAATTAAGGAATTTGTTTTTTTCTTTTTACACCGTGTTCAGATAAAAACAAAACGGCTTTAGTTCGGAAAGGTACTGTGTGAAGTTATAAACTTATATTCACCATTTTTAATAAAAACATATATGTTTCATATTATATCTAAAATTGCGACCTGTACTTTTGTTCATACGGTTTACGTGGACAGGAAAACAGCCAGTGAGCAAAACTGATGGACGGTCGGACATCTTTATATCGACTCAGACAGTAAAGCTACGTTTACACTTATTAAATATTTGACCAAATAAGCGTAACCACTACTTTAATTAATAGTTAGTGATTTTTAAAATTATTTGTATGGTCAATAGATACACGGTCAAAATGCTCCCGTGTACGTGTGCTTGACGTTATATTCGCCGTCATATCTAAATTATTTGATTTTCCATCCAGCTTCGTCGGTGTCACACATACAAATACATTTTCTTATATTTCCGTAGCGTTTGAGGTGAAATTTTTACCGTGTACGTCACCACAAACGCATATATCGTCGTATGGGTAGAAATATCATTTTGGCTAGCCCTGCCTTTACACATGCGAGTAATTACTTGCAAGTAGGCTATACGTATTAACATCGAAAATGGCGACGAAATAGTCGAATGTCATACAAGTTGCATGAATGTTTACACAGTCAAGTGAAAGTTCCTTATAAATCAGAGTTACCAAGTGCGAAACAGACCTTCATTTCTAAATAAACATTTAGCATTAATAATTATTATTACTTTTTGAAATTAGATTGATGTTAAAAAATTAAATTAATTGTCTTCTTTATGTATTTATGCAAAAAATATCAAGAAATATGTTTAAATATACTTTAAAAAAGTTAAATCGATAATTATTATTTTCGCAATCAAGTAAATTTGGTAACACTGTTTTTTGTTTTTAACATTAACTTGCTGCAAGTGTCAAAAATAACTGTCTTCAGATATTTCTTGCACGTTAAGTTGCAAGTTGTCTGCAAGTGCGAAAAATGTGATGGTGTTAGTAAAAAAGTGTGAGTGTATTGAGTTTTTCGAACTTGCCCAGCGGTAAATCTCAGAACACCTTCTTACTACAGGCCTTTTAAAAGGCCTGCTTAAAAATTGTTTTGATTAAATTCCTATTCTAACTGCTAAAGAATGCCTCATAGAAGGCCTCGGCTCTTTGGTGTAAAAGATAAGATACACCTTCCACACTCGCTTCTATGAGAAGGGAGTAGAGAAGGAGTAACATTTTTTGTGTTGTTTTTTTTTTGCACAAGCAAAGCAAAACAATTATTTGTTTGATCCCGTTGCCATTCTTATGTACTTGCTAAAGAAGCGATAGCGGATGGCCTTCTCCGCAATGACAACGTGTGTAAAAAAGATATGAGTATGGAATGGAGCGAGCAGGCCTTGTATATCCAAAAGAAGGAGTACAGAGAACTTCTAAAAGTCATCCGTACCCCTTCTTTTTCCCGCTGGGTGTACTTGCATCTGTAAAGGCCAGGTAACGATCAAATAACAGCATAACAAATACAAAAATCGATCAAAGGAGGTTCGTATTAATTGCTTATAACGCAGCCATTTCTCAATCGATTTTCCAAAAAAAAATTATTACTTTTGAAAAATTAAATTCACATCTTTCATATAAAAGAAACAAAAAATATGTTACAATGTAACAAATTAACGATTTAATGAATTTGTAAATTTAACGAAAAAATATTTCGTATTTCCGTAATCTGTGGATGACAAATAAACACAACTTGAATATAAAAACCCCAGCTTATTTTTTTGTGTAACACAGTGTAATTTACAAACACAGAACATATTTTAACACAAAAATATTTATAGGTATCTTTTTTAATTACGCATTAAATATTCTTGTTGAAATTTTTTTATTTGCTTTATTTCTCTGTTTATTTTTGTTAGTAAACATATGTTTTTAAAAAATGTGTTGTATACACACTAAAAAGAAAAAATCCGTACTCAAATCAAGTACAGAAAGATGGATTTAAGTACGTATTTCAATCGCGAAATATTTAACTAATCCATATTCAATCCCGAATTCGTACTTAACGTAATCCGAAAATTAGATTGAAAGTAAGTTAAACTAAGATTGAACCAATCTTAAAATGCGCTTGATTGTAGACAGATTTTGATCATTTTAAACTTGCAACGCCTCTGATAAAATCCCATACTGCCGACTGTTCTGCGGGAATTTTATAGAACTGGTTTCTTAAGGTGATTTAACACTATAAGTATGTATTTTAAAGTGGGTTTGTTAGATGTTAAATCCATATGTAATTGCACAGTCTGTCAAAATTGATAAATACAGAAGGTTTTTGCTGTCACATGTTTGTTTTTGGTTTTGTCTGACGCATCCTAAAACAATTCATAACAGCCAAGGCGAATTCATAACAGGTGGCCTTATAAGCCCAGCTGATTTTTTTTTTGCTTTATAATTGTTGGATGTCCAAATTATGTATTATTTTTGTTTACATTTAATGGTATTAACAGAATTCTTGGCGTAAATTCGTCAAATGAGACACAATAAGTGCGTGAATGCCCGGTATTAATGTCACCTAAATTTTTTTTAATTTATAATAATAAATACCTTGGTCACCAGATTAAATATACATTTTATATTCTTAACATCTTTGATTATTTTACTGCATCCATTTTCATTTTTTTTAACAAGCAACAAATTTTATTTAACTTTCTTTGTAAATTATTTTTTTTTTTTTGTTATTTGTTTGTTTACATTTATCAAATCATAGGGTGAAAAAAAAACTTAAAAAACTACTAACAAAAAAAAACATATTGACAACAATTGGTTTAATACAATAATATATATGGGTAATTCCATGTTAAATCGACCAAGAGTGGGACCCGACCCCTTTCGATTTTAATGAAATTTGGTGATAAGGATTCTTTCCCACTCTTGGTCGATTTTACATGGAATTACCCATATAACTATAGTTAAAAAAATGGTAATTAAATTTATATATTATAAATACGTATAAAATTAAAACAATTTTTTGGAAAAATTAACATTATTATTAAAACACTTCTAAATTCTAATAAAAGCGGTTACCCTGTCCCAATTTATTCGTCGTTCGTCTGCACAAGAAATAGAAATAAACCTATCGCAGAGTATGTTACGCTCGACGAATGTGTTCTATTTCTGACGACGAATACACGTTTAGCAAAATTTGCCAAAAGTAGCTTAGATAGCTATTTGACCAATCTTTTGAATTTGTTTTTTTTTTAATTTAAAACATTTTTTATATTTTTAAGCGGGAATGTTTGTTTTTTTTCAATAGAAAGCTTATGCCTTTTCCTCTAAGGTAGTTGTGTTTGGGCCGCGAATCTTATAACATTAATTTTCAATAACATTCTTATTGAAATGGAAAAATGCTAAGATAATTCCTATACCTAAAACGAAATCTGTATACCGCCCAATCGCGATTTTACCATACCTTTCTAATGTTTTTAAAAGGCTTATTCATACACAAATAAGTAAATTTTTAGACAATAATAATTTGTTACAATCCGGTTTTCGTAAAAAACAAAGTTGCACAACTGCTTAAGTAGATGTTGCTGAGGAAATTAGAAAAGAGATTGATAGCAATAATATCACTATTAGTACTTTTGGATCATTCAAAATCTTTAGATTATTTACTCTCAACAACCACAGCATTTATATGATCGTTTGAATTTTTCAAGATCCAATAGGGGAAAAAGATTGATACTCTTTAGACATCTAGTTTGATATTCGAATGGCAATTGTTTTTATACGCTACTCGTCTCTGGAATAAACTTCCATATGACTCTCGAAGTTATAAGTAATGCACTTCAGTTCAAAAATAACATTAGTAGCTTATTCAAATGAAGAAACTGTATTTAGTTTTTCCTTTTTATTTGGTTATGTTAAATTAATTATTGGGTTTTTGATAATAATAATAATAATTATAATAATAATTATAATAATAATAATAATAATAATAATAATAATAATAATAATAATAATAATAATAATAATAATAATAATAATAATAATAATAATAATAATAATAATAATAATAATAAAATTTGGGAATTTATTTCTCGTGGTGAGTAACATTTAAATTTTTTAATTTTCATATCAATTCGAATAAGACTATTAATGTATAAAAGCTTTTAAATTGTTGTAATTTGATTTAGAATACACATTCGAATTAATATAATAATTTATAAAATAATAATAATAATCAAATTAATTATTTAAAATTTTTATATTTCGCTAACCTTTGGTTAGCATCGTCAGGAAAATTAACAACATTTTTAAAAATAACAAAAAAACAATAACAAAATTATAAAAAATATTTTTGTCATAAATTAAATTCAAAAACCTTTATTTCATAAAAATTTTCAAAAACCATAATAACAAAAATAAAATAAAACTAAAGTACAAGCCGAAAAAATTTCGTATCTATAAATCTAATTCAAAAACCACATTTACAATAATCAAAAAATATTTTGAGTAAAGAAAATTCCTATAACATATAAACATTTTCAACCAAACTTATTTTTATCTTACATATTTATAAAAACTTTTTTAATCCAATTTATTTTCATTCCTACTAACTTATATGTATATCGTGACTTCCTGCGATAGGAATATTTATATTATATATAATCTTCTATGTCTTAATAACAAAATTCCTAAAATTATTCGCTATATGTTCTGTGTCTGCTTTAAAATTTATTCTCTGTACAGTTGGTGTATTAATTATGTGTAACATTTCTGCGTTTGTAGTTATTTTCAGTGTTTAAAACCAATGCTTCTTCAAAATTCGGATAATGATTAGATTGATGACAATGATGACTTAATGCTGTCTTTTTAGAATTATTGTCCCTATATTTTTGATCCGATTTATGTCCCGCAATTCTAGACCTTAATTTGTTCTTTGTTGTACCTATGTAAACCTGGTTACAACTTCCATTATCATTTCCCTTACAAGGAATTCATATCCCATTTACTAGTTCTATCTTTTGTCTTGCTAAATAAACTGTTCAATGTATTATAAGCTTTGTATGCTATCTTATATTTATCAGTGTCAAAGATTCCTGATTCTTTTATTCATTCCGAAACATTGGATATCAAATTGCAAAATTGAGCTAAGTTATGCGGTATATCTTTTACATATAGATGCTTCTTGACCTAATCGTTTATAAAGAAAAGTGTTTCAATATGACCTAAGAACATTAAGAGTAGCAGATAATGGCCATCCACACTTTAATATATGTACGTTATATAGTTAATTTGATAGTCTGTTAGTGCTTATGTGCTGTTTTTACAACAAAAGCAGTGTTTCCAAGCGGTAATTTTTGAAAATTCGCTTTTTTTATAATGTTTTTCATATTAATTTAATAGACAGTCAATATCTTGTTTTGTGAAAACAGCACATAAATCTTATAAAAAATAATTTTTAAGTAGATCAAAAAAAGCGCAGTGGGTAGTTCTTGTTCCAAAACAAAAAATTGGTTATGATTGTGTTAAAAAATGTAACCAAAATGCAAAAAAAGTGCACGAGTACACATCGAGGAAAAAGTAACCAAATTTGGTTAAAAGTAACCGAAACGGCAACGCTGGTTACTAAACGAAATTCGCAGTGATTTCTAGAAATGGCATTAGAGCATAATAAATTGTTAATACAGGGAGGTTCAGGAAAAGTCTAGAAAAAGTTAGAAAGTATAAAAAAGGGTGACGCATGAATAATTAGTTTAGTTTGTTTTGAGACATTCACCCAAGTCGTTAATAAAAATTCCTTGGGAGTTTTTTCCATTTTCCCATTTTAACAATTGAATTAACAAAGGAAAAAGGGAAAAACGGTTCGTTTCGAAACTAACAGAATTGTATACATTTTGTGAATATAATAATTGATTTTAATCAAGTTTGTTAAGTGTATTTGTTTGGATTTGCAATTAAAAGAACTTAATCGCGTTTTTAAAGGAAAACGTAACAGTATTATAAAAGGTTTGTTTGTAAAACTCGTTTAAATACTTTTTTTAAAAAATATTCCATAAAGTTCCGGAATCCCCAAAAATACCGGCAACCCGGTATTTCACTTTCGAAATCCCAAATTTCCAGTCCCAAATGGCATCCCTAAATAACAACATAATTATTTGAATTGAAATGTATGTACCAAAATTCATCAAATTATCTTAAACATGTTTACCTGTACTTTGCGGGCAAGGATGGAAGGACATCGCTATATCGACACCGAAATTGATTCTGAAACGACCAATATTTTCAAGCGTTACACATATCAGCACAAAGGTATTATACCCTCCCCAACATTGTTTTAAATAGAAGAATATTAATGCTAACGTATAAATAGCAGCTGCAGACAAAGTTGATTTTAGTTAAATTAAAGTTTTCGAAATGAAAACAACAAAAATAATTTTGGCAGTTTTAGTTACTTGTGTTTTGCAATTACTACCTGTTATCGGCGATATTAACAGTTTAAAAGAAATGTGGAAGGATGTCCTTGAAAACCATTCCAACGATATAAATAAGCTTAAAGAAGTCTATAACAAATTTGAAACAGAAAACCAAATTTTAACCGAGACACACGTTAACAGTCTACGAGACCTAATAGATGCAAGTGCATTACTTTTGGTCGATGCCGCAAATTCGAATATTAATAAAACCAAACTCAAGGAAGCTTATACATGCATAAAGAAAGTAACTGATAATAACGATATAATTTTGGATAAAATTTTTGCTGAAGCTATACATCGAATTATTTCAAAGAATTATTCACGTTTATTTATTAACATGTTATGGAATATTTATGAGCCAAACGATCCAATATTGCTTGATATTACGCTGCGCATGCAATTGCAACTTCACAGCGGTGTTTCAAAAATATATGAAAAACATGATTTAAGGGAGTTTTTAAAACAATACTCGTACATATTGCACAAAATAAGAAAAGAAAATGTGTACGATAGGATGGATCAAAGCTTAAAATCAAGTGTAGACAATGTAATCGAAAAACTTCCTGAAAATTGTAAACGTTTATTTTTTGCGTCATTTTTTTGTCTTTGGAATGTGGGTGCTATGAAATTCCTTGATTTGTATACTCGCCAACCCAAAAATAATTTGTTTACTAAGCTAAGCAGCTACGATAATACTGCGGCTGATTCGGCGCATTTTACGGCAGAATTTATACAAGTTGATGCACCCAATGGAGAAAAAGAGCTAAGAGTGAAGTTGTGGAATAAAAAATATCGACAGTGGCTTCAATTAGGCACTTCAAATGGGCATACAATTCAAATGTTTAGTAATGACATTGTTTTTATACAGGACGGCAGCAAGGAATTGTGCGCTATAATGGATGCAAATGGCATATCACGCAACATTATCATGAGACGCGAAACCAATTTATTTAGACCACAATGTCGATGGCGCTTGGGAACGTGTAATAGGGTGTGATTAAATATGTTTAGTAAGCATTCTTTTTTAACGGAGGTTTTTTTCTCTACCGGCCAATTTTACCAAGTCAGCTTTAATTAGCTGCACGTTATAACTATGGCTTATTAAATTTATAAATTTTCTTCCTCTATGGCTTATTAAATTTATTTGTGTTTATCCAATTTTATATTTTATATGATATTCTAATAAAATTATAAAAATTTATTGTGTTTGTTTGTTTTCCATCAGAAAATAATAAAATAGTCAAGATAAGGTTATGTCATTCGATATTAAAAATTTAATTTCTTTAATTTCAAAAAAGTTAAATTTGAAATGCGGCTTCTAAGGTAGAAAAAGTGGAACTTTGTGTACATTTTGAAAAGTTTATTTATTATTATTAATTGTAAATTTTTCTGTTCATACAATATACCTCATTGCTTTCCAAAGGAAAGCTAATGTAAAATGTAACAAGAAAATAATTGTCTGGTAGTGTATAAAGTCATTTCTGAAAAATTGAATAGAATAAATTCGAAAAATAAAAAATGGTGAATATAATATAAAGTATCCTTCGGAAGGAAATAATTCCAAGTTTCTATTTGTTATTATTATTATTATCATTATTATTATTATTATTATTATTATTATTATTATTATTATTATTTTTATTATTATTATTATTATTATTATTATTATTATTATTATTATTATTATTATTATTATTATTATTATTATTATTATTATTATGGTAAGGGCCAGTTGTATTTAAAAACGTAATAATTTTAAATTTAAATTTAAATATTATTTCAGTTTTTAACTGCTGCTTGATAAATCTTATTTAATACAGGTATGATAGCTCTACTTAATAAAATAAAGCAGCTGTTTAACTAAAACAAAGAAATTTTTTAGGTGTATTAATCAAAGAATTCGTTTGTGCTTTGTCTATTGTTTTATTATTTGTCTTAAATTCAGGCTACCTTGTCAGTTTAAAACACCATAAAAATATAAATTATCTTTAAATAAGCAACTTATGCCATTTTAAAAAGCACTGGAAAGCTCCATTTTATATGAAGGGCTCACGGCTGAAGCGAACCAAGTCATATAAGAAAATTCAAAAATATTTTAAGTTTGAGTAAGTGAACTAGAATAGTTACTGGAGCCATTGACTTGGGTTTATTTCCTTTAACTAAGGAGCGGAACTCTCTTTGATTTAGTCCGAAACAGAACAGGATAGAGTTAAACTTTGCGGAGAACTTTGCACCAGTCTTGAAATAAATATAAGTAGTTTTGTTTTATGTTTTATGACTTGGTTTGGTTCAGCTCTGAAACCTCTATATCTAAATAAAACCTAAAGATAAACAATCTTTAAAAACGGAGCCAGCCATTTTATAAAAATGTTCTTAATAAATTTAAAAAAAAATCAAAGTTTTTCTTGGGATTCAAATATTAATTCACAAGGTTTCATACTATTGAGAAACTGAAATTTATTGTTGAAGGGATAAGCTATTCCTATGCGCATTTCACTGGTTGCTTAGGCCAGATAGTCAGGAAATTTCATCCAAAGATTTTACAAAAGCAAAAGATATTATTCAAATAAAACTGTTAAGCGAATAAGAATTATAAACTTCAGTTTTACTTGTAACAATATCAAAGCTTAAACAAAAACAACAACAATAAACAGTAAGTTTATCTTTTCTTACAGACCCGACTACAATTGGTTGATTTTTTGTCAACTCTAAATGTAGTTGTAAGTAAAAATGATTTTTTACAATAGAATAAAACAGTGGGTAGCTTGATTTCAAGTCATAACAAAACCAAAAAAATAATTTTTATAATATGGAAAAAATCGGCTTTATATTTATGGCAAGAAGAAACAAGATCTTAGCTATTATATCAATATTTCGCAAAAAAAAAATTGATTGACTTTGTTTTTGCAAAAACAAAAATTTTCAAAAAAAAAATATAGCTTATTGTTTTTTTTCGCAGCAAGATGATAGATTGTTTTCCTATTAAATTTTTATACAAATCTATTGCATATAATGCATTTGGCATCACATTTGGACTTACAGCAATTGCGAATTCCCCGTTTCCTAGGAACTAATATTTTTATTTCACCGCTTGTAGATGGCACACACTTTGATTACGAAGCTTGTTTTTGTCAATATCTCTGCTGCAAATGGATTTTTTGGTTTGAATATCCTTTTCAACATGCTTTCTATTGATAGACACAATCATAGCTAGCTGACGTAAAATCTTAGAACTTTTGCGATTTCAATAATTTGCCGCCCACGAAGAATCCATTTCTGTTTATAAAATAAATGCATTCAGTGAGTATATATAAACTATTTTGGAAAACACAACATTTGGCCATCAACTTTTGATATTGTAACAAGTAAGACTTTGAGGGCTTATATATAAAATTGGGAATTTAGCACGTCACACAGTGGTATTTCTTCATATATCTAACTGCAAAAAATAGAAGGAGTGATCCTACAACGATAAAAATTTTAAGTAGAAAAGAAAAATTCAAAATATTTTTAATATCTGCCGACTCCTTGGGGTACTTCCCTTGGACCGCCATTTTTCCACGAATTTTTGAGCTTAATGTATAGCTCGCGATTCTTTATAGAATTTGAAAAAATTTGGCACACATCAATTAGTTGATCCAAGAAAGAGCTCGACTAATTTTTGATACCTCAATTGGACCGCCAATTTTTTCAATTATTTTTCTCCTCAATATAATCTGATGATATTTGGCATACATCTATTAATTTATATGTATAAGAGATAGTTCTGCGAATTTTAGTTGAAATCCGTCCACTATTAGGGGCACCCAGGGTTGTTAGACTTTTTCCTCAAAAATCGTCAAAAGTTTTAACAAAATTCGTCAAAATCGTTACGAAAATTTAACAAAATCGTCAACAAAACGTCAAATTCAGTAAGTGAGCTGATTATATTTATCATTTAAAAAGAAAACATACGGAAAAATATATTTGCATATATGCATAACAAAAATTTTTTTTATTTCATTTATCCATATTCAGAAAAATATCATTTGCTTTTAACTCGAGCTATTTTTAAATGAGTAACTATTAGCGCTATCTCTATTGCAAATTGTTTTTATTGTTAAAGGTGCTAAGAACCAAGGATTATGTCTATATCAACAGTCTTTTTACCCGACTTGAAACGTTTAATAACGTCCAATATTAGTTCCAAACTAATACATTTTCTTCTCATTGCACTCATTTTTCTACACAACTTCTTATTAAAAAGTAACTTTTTACTTCCTAACACGCAATTTTACTAAGAATAACTTTCCTCACAGAAT
This sequence comes from Pollenia labialis, assembly GCA_949318255.1. Taxonomy (NCBI): domain Eukaryota; kingdom Metazoa; phylum Arthropoda; class Insecta; order Diptera; family Polleniidae; genus Pollenia; species Pollenia labialis. The sequence goes on from OX439142.1 coordinate 118,614,634, forward strand.
TAAATGGGATTTGCCTTTTTACACACAAATAGAAAAATTCTTCACATGTGATTATGGCTTCATCGAAAAATGCCTTGGTATGTAGCGACGCAAATCGAAATCATAAAAACGCAAAGCGGATTAAACCAATTTTTAAAAAGCGGACCAAATAGAACAGACGCAAATTAGGACTCTAGTGTATATTTTTTGCAGTATCGATGGTATTTCTATAATTGTAGAATTTGAATTACTAATGCTTCTAATGAAATCCACATGGTTTGTAATGGGGGAGGAATTTTTTTTGTTTAATTTTCAAAAATTTTTGCATTTCGAAAAATTGATTTATAAGTTTTGGACTGTTTTTAATATAATTGTTAATATTTCTTGTGTGTTTTATCGATGCCAGAAAATCGTCAAAACACTATTACTTTTAGTCAAAAAATCGTCAATCGTCATTTTACTGTATTTTCTCAAAAAAATCGTCAAAATGACGAAAAATCGTCACATCTACCAAACCTGCTTGCCAGATTAAAGAGTTATAAAATTGATGCCAGATTAAAGTTTAAAGAAAATTTATTGACGGGATTAAATCGTCAATATTAAAGGAACTCTACATCAAAAATCGTCAATCGTCATTTTGTTAAATTCATCGAAAAAAATCGTTAAAATTACGTAAAATCGTCACATCTAACATCCCTGGGGGTACCTCCCTTGGACCCTCATTTTTTCGCTTATTTTTCTTCTCAACGTATGGGCCGCAATTCGCAACGGAATTTGATATAATTTAGCAGATGTCTGTAAGTTGATCTACAAATGAGCACTACAAATTTTGGTTGAAATCCGTCGACTCCTAGGGTTCCTCCCTTGGACCCCCATTTTTCCACGTATTTTTCTCAATAGATTGATTTAATTTGGCACACGCCTATTAATTGATAAAAGAAAAAACTAACAATTTTGGTTGAAATGCGTCGTATTGTATGTAACCTGAATGAAAAAATTTCGTTCAAATATAATTCTCATAGAAAATACTAGTAATATTTAATAAAATAAATGCTAAAAATGGTTTATTCCCTCCCTGCTCGAATAAAAAATATTCATATAGGTAAATACATCCAATTTAATTTTCATTAAATTATTTTTATGAAGAAAGGAATTTTACAACATGAAAATTAATTAAAATTGTTATTGATAATCATTCATTCTTGACTGACCTGAGATTCGAACCCAGGCGGCTGGTTACCATGACATGCAACCACTCGATCTCCTCAGATGGATTTGCCGTCTTACACTCGCAGCCATCGACGACTGCTGACGTCAATATATAAACATAAATCCTTAAACCAAATTGTATTTTAACCTTTGGTAGATCGAAATTTGCTTTTTTGAATGATTATCCATTTTAATTGATTTTACATGTTTTTCCTAACTTCTGTTTTTTCGTTCTTACATATGTCAAGAATTCTTCTTGAAGTCCAAAGTAAATTTTTTTTGTTTTTCCTTTTTCAGCACAACTTGAAGGACAAATGTAAACATAGACCTCGTGCCTTAGCTTTAACAATAATTAGAATTGTGGTTATTTTGTTGAACTATTTATGGGTTTTAATCCAAATTTTATAGTGTTTTCACACCTAAAGTTAAAACCTGATTTTAACATTAAATCTGTTAACAGCTGATTTTGCGTTCACATTACAAGTTTTATTAAATCAGGTTTTAAATCACAGTTTGGCTAATTATTTTCTCCAAAATAAAATTAATTTCTAGTAGGAATAAGAAATTTTGTAAAAGAAGTGAATGAATTGAATGCTTGGAAATCAAACATTTTTGTATAAATAATTAATTTTAGAATATTTCATCGGTTTGACGTTTTATATTTTTTAAATTTATTTATTTTTATTGAGCGCCATCCCAGCTAGCATTTGGGTGATAATATTTTGTAAATTTTACCTAAATGAGTCTTCTCAGATCCTTTTTGATGATTACATCCTGATTTATCACTTGAACGATTGCGAGTTCATATATCGTTACCTAAAACGCAAAAGGCCTTATTGACCAAAAATTAAAAATCATTGATTCTGATGTACTGCATTAACACAAATGTACTCATAATTTGGAAATTTTGGAATCTTTTGACAAAAAGTTGCGATTTTATAAACAAAAAATCAACGACCCAATATACAAAAGATTAACTGCCTTATTTATAAAAAATAAAACATGTTAATTAAGGGTTTTTGAAACAGATTTTGAATGAAAATCCAATTTATAAACTCTTTATTAACCTGTTTTATTTTTTATAAATTAGGCCGTAAATGATTAACGGTAAATGGCTGAAAAGGGATTTTACTAGGAAAATAGGTGAAAAATTAATTATAAATATTTTAAGTAGATTTCTCAATTTATTATTTTAAATAGTTTTTTTGCTTCTCATGTAAAACTTTCAAGATGTTAGATAGGGTCTTTTGCGTTTTAGGTACCGATAAAATCAATAATAATTATTTCTTTATATTTTGTATTTTTGTTCATTCGTTCATTCTCTTTTCGAGAACCCAATAACATTTGTTTGGTTCAAAATAAAATTTGTTCAAATAATCAGGGGGTACTTTTAACAAAGAAATCCAAAAAAAAATTCAAAACATGAAAATTAAAAAATTTCTTAAAATATAATTAAAAGCTTTATAATTAACGATTAAAAACTGCGACGAAAAATACTAACTAATGATTATAAAACCTACGATTAAATTGATCAAAAAAGAATCAGATAATTGCATCACGAATAATTCTTTGAGGTGATTCATCGGTAGTGTATCTTTTTCTCCCAACAAGAGTCGATTGTGATATAAAATGCTAGCTGGGATTAAACATTATCAGCTGTTTTCAATCTTTTTTAACTTGGTAGCACTGAATTTAGTACATCTAAAACATGGTTGTATTTCATAAAATCTACTTAAAACCAAATCAAAAGAGGTTTTAAGATGGTTTTAACAAAATAATTTTGTATGGTAAAACTTGGTTTAATGATTGGTTTTATCATTAAAACCAAAATTTGTGGTAAAACCTTAAGTGTGAAAACACTATTAAATATTTTAATCAGGCTTAAGTTCATCAAATTTAATTTTCATTAAATTATTTTTATGAAGAAAGGAATTTTACAAAATTTGGATTAAAAACCATAAATAGTTCAACAAATTAACCACAATTCTAATTATAGGTAAATAATGTTTAAGCATATTATTCATCAACTATCATTTCTTTAACTACATCATCCAATTCTAAAATATGCTTATGAGGTTGACGTCTTAAGCTACTAATGGCACAATTCACTTTATGACACAGAAAATAAAATCATTTTATTTTAAATTTTATTACAATATTTATGATTTTGTTTTTATTTTATTCTTATTCACTTTTAAAAACAGCTGTCAACAATTTATTAACAAATTGTTGTTATAATTAATAACTCAATTTCTTAAAAACGTGAAATATATTTTTTTTTTTTACTAAATTTTTATTTTTTAAAAAGATTGACAAAAGTTGGGGAATTTGTTTGACTAATTCGAAAGAAGAGCATTTTACCTTTCATTTCGTTATACTGAGAGCACGGAGGTCAACCGATTTTTCTCCAACGAAAACAGCAAATGTTGAATTTTTAAGCACAATTTTGATGCATTCAAATTCTTTTCATTTAAATTAAAAACAAGACTTCGGATTTAAATAAAATCGACACTCAGATTTTTCCGCTCGAACCATCTTCGATATATAAATCTCTGAATTTGAACAAAATTACCATATGTATATTTCCCTTTCACAACATTAACCTGATTTCAACCGATCTTTTCTAAGAATATATATACATATATCTTAAAAGAAATGCAGATTTTTGTTTGCCAGACTCTTCTCTATAAAATAGCACCATTAGATTTTTTAAAAGTAATAATCAAAAAATTCCGTGTTTGCAGCAGAAATCCCATAGTGCGTCATACAGAAATCTTATTAATAATAAATTTTGTATTCGCAAAAATAACTTAGCTTGCATGTGTCCGCGCAGAAAACTGAACTAGCAAATTGTTTTTTTTTTTTTTTGTTTTCTTACGAAGACAATAAAATTAAGGAAATTGTTTTTTTTTCTTTTTACACAGTGTTCAGATATACCTTTTTTATTGAGCCAATATTCGGTATATTGACATATTTATCTTTCTGTTCACATATACACAACTAAGCTAACTCAATTAGCGTTTGACAGTTTAAAAAAATATTGTTTATATTACTACTACATACAATATTCAACGTAAACAAAAATGTGCGTGTATAAGAAAAATATAAACAATTGTTGACATCTTTAAGAATAAACCTCAGGCTTTTGCGCAGACCTAAAGGATGTATCTTTGTTTTGTTGTAATTTCCGGTGCCAACTGTCAGAACACTTTGTTCGGTAAGGCGTGTTTTGCTCACTAAACAGACTTGTGACAGAGTTGCATTTTAATTCAACTTAATAACAATTTCGTATTAATTGAGCAATAACTAAATTGCTATTTTGTATTCTTTTTATATAAATGTTGTATGTTTTTTAAGCTCTTCAATAAATTTTTCTTTCACGATTCGCAAATTTGCTAATTTTTTTTTATTGTCAACTGATTACTTGTCAAAAAGTTTAAAGTAAACCACCCAGCAAAAACTTTAAATACAATCCAACTTTTAATGATTTCTGGAATTCATTACTTTGTAGCTCTATTCGCCACTTTTTGGATTATATAAAGCTATTTTTGACTACATCTTGGATGACCATGATATGCTTTTACAACCAAACAAAAATAAATAACCACTGGTACTATACGATCTCCTTCGCTGGCATCTGTAAAACATGCAATATTTAAACTAGAATTTGTCTTTGGAATCCATTTAGAAGTTATTGTAGTTTGTAGATAGCGAATAATATTCCTTGCAGCTTCTTAATCGCATTTTCTTTTAATATCTACTCTTCTACATAATATAGAAATGCCAACAGCTATATCCGGTCTTGTTGTAATTGAAATATGTAATAAAGTTCCCATGTGTGATCTAAATTTTATATTATTTGGAAGTAAATTTTCTTCATTAGTAATTTTTACAAACTCTGGATCCATTGGCACGTATTAAACTGGGCTTCTTAATTTCTATTTCAGTTTCTACTATAAGCCTCTTAATTTTATCTTCTTGATACAATAAAACATCTCCTTTAAAATTTCTTTCAATTTGAATACCTAAATACGACGATACCAGACCCAAGTCTTTAATTTAAAAACAATCGTTTAGTTCCTTGTAAATTTTCGAAATCTCATCCTCATATTAACTGCAAATTAAAATGTCATCTACGTATATCAAAACATAAACAAAATTTTGATTAATTTGCTTATTATACAAACAAGTATCGGCCTTGCTTCTAATAAATCCAATTGTATTAAATACTTCATTAATGGTGTTTTCTTTTCTACAAAAAAAAAAAATACCACATTTTACAAGGTGCATGTATAAAATGTCCTGCCGAACATGCAATACTGCAATTTTTATTTGACGAGAACAAAACACAAAATTGGATAGCCCTGTTTTTAACAGCTGACAAAAAGTTTGTTCTTCAATATATAAAAAAAATATACATAAACCTTAATTTGTTAATAGATTGATATTAAATAAATAAATAAATGAACAAAATGAATGATGAAATTCCAATTTCTTTAGTTTGTTTCTCATAAAATATGTAAACAAGAAAAAACCTTTGCCAGATTGCCGATTGATTAACACAAAGTTTTTAGGATTTCTTGATTTGACGTTTTTTTTCAAAAAAAATTTAATAACACCGAATTCATTTAAATTTTATACCACTGACAACCTACCATTACCAATGTAAGGCTTTCTTTTGTTTTTACTATAAAATAATAGAAAAAATAACTATTAAAACTTTAAATTTTTACTGTCCTGATAAGAGCCGATTTTTTCCCAACTTCGTCTGGTAACCCCATATCTAAACAGAAGCCATCTCTTTACAGGGCATTATCAACACTCTCTTCTTATACGGGGCGTATGACATTTAAGGGTGATTTTTTAGAATAAAACACGCTGCCCTTTTAGAGAGCAAAGCATTTTTAAGAAACGAACACCAAAGTGCATTTTTTAAATAAAATGTGACATATTTTGTAGAAAAGAAAACATCATAAGTGTATCATACCACGATTTTGCAGCATGTTTTAATCCATTAATTGACTTCTGCAATCAACGAACCAATTGTTTATTTTCTTCCTGAATAAATCTTTAAGTTTGTTTCAAACGGACTGATAACAACTTATTAAACCAATTAATAAGAAATACATGCTGGAGCAGCGTCTTTCCTTCTCATTTAAACACCAGCTCGGATATTGATGGGATGGTTTCTATATTTTATAATGCAATTTACGAATTTTTTGATATGTGTGCACCCAAACAATCTGTTTATACTCCAATTGGCTCACAATGGAACTCTAAACAGCTTACTAGGCTAAAAAATCTAAAGAATAAAAATTACAAAAAATTCAAAAGGTCTGGATCATTTATTGATTATTGTCAGTCATTCAGAATATAATCTGCTGAATCATGCTTTATATAATCAAAACATAAATAAGGTGAAAAACAATTTCGTTCGCGACCCAAAATCGTTCTTTTCATTTGTCAATTCTAAAAGAAAATCTAATGGATACCCATCCGTTATGAAATTTCGTTGCCAAGAATCTGGAGATTCTGAGGTCATATGTGATATGTTTGCCGAATTTTTTTGCAATAACTTATTTTGATGCTGCATACGACGAAAGTAATGGTTATCCCTATGTGCTGTCATCTAACCAGGCAATCTCTTTCCCTACTTTTAATAGCAATGATATTTTGGTGAACTTAAAAAAGCTAAATATGTCTTTTAGTCATGGTCCTGATCTGGTTCCTACATGTATTTTAAAACAATGTTCAGAATCATTAGTTACAACATTAACTTTTATGTTCAATGCTTCGATTACATGTGGTTATAATCCCGTATTATGGAAAGAGTCGTATATAAAACCTTTATTTAAATCTGGTAAAAAATCGGATATAACAAACTATAGAGGAATTGCCAAATTAAGTGCTATTCCAAAACTTTTTGAAAAACTAGTTGGTGATTTCCTCTGCCATCACACCTCGTCGTTACTGCCATCATGCCAGCATGGTTTTAGAAAAGGCTGTTCAACTACAACCAATGTACTTCATTTAACAACTTTAATTAATTTTGCATTAACACAAAAGAAACAAACTGATGCTGTTTATACTGACTTCAGTAAAGCGTTTGATAAAGTAAACCATCGACTTCTTCTTACTAAATTTGATTTATTTGGTTTATCCCGTAGAAGTTTAAGCTGGTTAAGTTCTTATTTAAGTTGTTCAGTAATCGCAAGTCATTCCCAAGTTGTTGCTGGGAAGTTATTATTATTATATAAAGTCTGGTAAAATCAGTATTTTTTCAGTATTGCTTATCAAAAATACAAAGTCGACCAAAACCCCACAGCAATTTTAAAATTGCAGTGCAAATAGGCACACTTATAAGACTTGTTTTATGAAGCCCTTTTTTAACTTTTAACAATGAATGTCAGTTTGTATTATTGTAAGAAACGTCAATAAAGAATAAATAAGATAAAATCAAACACGAGAAGTGAATAAAAAGTGAGAGCCAAAATACTTAATTGCTTAGATTATTCCAAGAATTTGTTGCTTGTGATATGTTAACACTAGAATTTGTTGGCAAGCATGAAAACACCTTTTTTAACCTTTGTCCGGCGGAAGAGGTACAATTGTACCTTTTTCGTTTTTAAATTGCAATAACTTTTTTTTTGTTAATACTAGATATCTAAAATTTTCTGACATCTCTAAACTTTTATAACGGATTGCATATTTGAAATTTAAAAAAAAAAGATTTTGATTATATCATACTGAAATAAGTCTTTTTTGACTTGATATCCCTAAAAGGCTGAAGGGGTACAATTGTACCTTCATATAAGTCGTAAGAAAAAAAAACAAGAAAATAAAGCAAATAATGTATACATGTGTACGTAAAATAAGTTTTTTTTAGCCACGGGCCTGTTCTATCATTTGTTTATTAAATAAGAACAGAATAATTTAATTATATTAATAGGAAAGCTGTGTTAAGTATATAAGGGTACAATTGTACCCATACCGCCTTTTAACGTTGTAAAATTTTTCCGCTGGACAAAGGTTAATAAATGCACAATTAAACAACGTGTGGGGGGGGGGAGGGTTCATAAAAATGCACAGGGTCAATTTCACCAACTGTATTGAAATATCAATTCATATTGAAACAAACTTACATACATAGATTTTAATACAATTTTGTTTTTGTTTTGACTTGAGAAACACAAATTGATATTTAAATGCAATTGATGAAAAAGGCACTTAGAGTAATAGCTTAACTTTATTTAACAATGTTATTTAAAACAACGCCTTAATCCTATGCATTACATTTTTTATTAATTCAGGATATTCGCACTTAATATTTGAGAGACTTTTTGTTAATTTTTGACAGTAGGTTAAGCAAGGCTATGCATATTATAGTTAGGCCTTAATAAAGCATTATACTTTTATAAAGTTATCAGAAGATTATTTTAATAACTTTAATGATGAAATTGTAAAAATATATGAATTATTTAAGGAAACAGATAAAAACATTAAGCAGAAATCGTGGCCGGTTGTTCAGTTTATGTTGGCCGATTCTACATTACACTCAGTTTGAGGTATGTTCAGTGGATTCTATGTGATTAATGAAGTGATTTAGTTGTAAACATGTCAATTTGAAGTGATTAAAGCCTATAGTACACGGAATGTAAAAAGCCACATGCGCATGTGGTTCTGACGTAATTTTGACGACACTACAAAGCCACAATAGCAAGTTCGTGTTGTGTGATGATGACAAAATTACGTCAGAACCACATGCGCATGTGACTTTTTACATTCTGTGTACTATAGGCTTAACAAATCACTTCAATGTATGGGAAATCATCTCGATTTTGATGTGATTGGAACTAAATCACGTTCGAGTTGCTTAAACGCGTTAACATAGTATAACATGACAATAATATAATTTCTTCTCATCTTATTATGATTAGCTCGTCAATAATATGATTACTTCTTAACATATTATGATTAACATGATAAAAAAATTATTACTTCTTAACTTATTATGATAAACATGATAAGAATATGATTAAGGGACAAATATAATGATTATTTATTTGGTCATAATATGATTCAATAACAATCGTAATATGGTGACTACAATCATGAATCTTATCATAATATGTTGCTCTTAGAATATGTTTACCACAACCATGTTTTTCTTTGCGTGTAAGTTCACATTTTGTATAAACAATTTTTACTATTTTTAGTACTAGTGTTTGAACGCTCAAATCCGTGAAAGCTAAATTTAATTTTGTAAGTTCAATATAAAAAAAAAAATTAAAAAGTTCCAATTGAAAATTAAAAAGTAGCAAAAAGTCTGCTCTTATCATTTCTAAATTTCTGTAGACTCTTTGTGTTAAATTTAATTTTTCTGATTTCAGTATTAATAAAAATTTGAAAAGTACCAGTTAAGTAATGAAAAAGTACAAAAAAAAAACAGATATAGACATTTCAATGGATGCTCAATGGACGATTTTATTATCACAAGAAGACACTATCAAGTTCTTTAGATGATAGCAGGTGCGGAAGGAAATAGCAGGGACTGGACTAACTACTACGATTTATGATCATATGAATACAATTAACTTATCTCTTTTTATTCTTAACAATGTTAAGAACACTGAAATTTTTTTTTAAACTAACTGCAACATTTCGGCTTTGCCAAATCTTTGATACCCTCCACCGACAATTCGAATATTTCAGGAGTGATATCTGTTTATTATAGCAATTTTAACTAGCTTGAGCCGAACTTAACTGATTTGCAGGAGGGGAATTTATATTGGAGCCATGGTAAGTTATGAACCCAAATTTTGTAGAGTGATATCTGGTATTAAAAAACATAAATTTCAATACAGCGGCGAAATAAGTTTTAGCGTGCACAGTGAATTTCAGAAGGCTGCTAAAGTGGAATCAAAGGTTAATTATGGACCGTATATCACAAAAAATGTCATATTTTATTTAAAAAAATGCATTTTGGTGTTCGTTTCTTAAAAATGCTTTGCTCTCTAAAAGGGCAGCGTGTTTTATTCTTAAAAAAATTCACCCTTAAATGTCATAAGCCATTGCACATTACGCCCCGTATAAATCGAGAGTGTTAATAATAATGCCCCTAAAAAGAAGGCTTAAGTTGGAAGAAATGTTACCACAATAAATATATCTGTTACGGCTTTAGGCGTATTTAATTAATTTACCAGAGTGGGCTTTATATGGGGCCTAACCTAAATTATTGACCGATCATCTCGAAATTTATTAGTGTGATTTCTAGTCATATAAAACTGTGAAGTATTAATTTTTATTTTGATTGCATTATTTACTTTGGTTTTAGGCGTATTAAACTGTTTTCTGGTAGTAGGGTTAATATGAGGCCTAGGCTTAATTATGAACGACTCATCACGAAATTTTACAACGTGAGTTCTAGTCGAATTAAACGAATTTTTGCAAAATCTTGTATTATTCCGTGCATTGTTCCACCATTTATGTTAGTTTTAGCTATAAAATTATCAATTTTTTAAGGTGGTGGTTCCACATTTTGATTCATAGCTCTGATCCTACTAAACAGATTTTTCTGGATTTCAATCCCAAACTGCTTAGGATAACAACAAGCAATTTGACATTAAGTTTGTTTATTTCTTTTGAGTTTTTCGAAAGTGAGCATGTTTTCAACAGAGGGACACACAGACGGACATGGCTAAATCGACTACGAATTACTCAAGCAACCAAAATATATGTACTTTATGGGGTCTGTGATGAACAATAAAAAAGTTTCAACCGAAATGAAAAACTTCGCATACCCTCTTCACAACTAATTGTGGTGGAGGGTATAAAAATTAATAAAGATAAGGGTAATATTACAGTTGCGATGAAAAAACATGACTATAGTTCAAGAATGAACGATGTTCTATGTGATGACTCCACATATAGAATATTGACAAAACACCAAACGATTAAAGTGCAATAGGCAAATATTGATATAGTAAAACAAATTTTCAAATTGGAGATAAAAACACCTTTTGAGAGCAAACATTTTAAAACAACATCTGCTACAGCACCCAAATTATATGGAGAAGACCAATTTTTTTGAGCCTCAATGCACCATCTCATGAACTTAGCAGATAAATAACAGGGTAAATCCATTTAAAATCGACCAAGAGTGGGACACGACCTGTTTTGATTTTAATGACGTTTGATGAGAAGGTTTCTTTCATTCTATAAGCATCAACAAAAAATTTGTTTGGTTTTTCAGAATGTCATAATTTTGCCGAATCAGCCGAAAGTGTGGCGTTTATATCTTCAATATCGCAAAAATGCTTTACATACGAAGATGATTTTTATGCCATTTTAAAGAGAATATTTGGGGCTTACAAGCGAACTTTTTTTTTTGAAAAAGTAATATTTTAAAAATGGACTAAATCAAAAACCTGCATTTGTGCAGATGTTTGTTGCACCTTAAACTATTGCTGCTACACTCATCTCTAAGTATACCGACTGGCCCATAATCATTACACTGTGCATGAAATTGACACTTTTTTTCGTGACAAGCCGGGCACATGGCGTTTTAACATAATTCGGGGACGCTGAATCCAGTGGTGGCCGCGGTTTTTTCAGATTAGCTCTGGTTTTCGAGATATACCGTTATTTCGAAATTGTAGGAGGTTGCACAACATATATTCGCGTAACTCAAAAACGGTTTAGTTTATTGAAATTACTAAAAAAAACCGAAATTCCGCAATAAAATTTCATTTCAGAAAAGTAAAACTCTTTTTCTAATATGAGTAGTCGTTATTGAAACATGATTTTTTTTTGAAAAAAAAAATTAATTTTTTTATCAAAATTTCGAAATTTTTGTTTTTAAAAATTCACACAAAATTAAAAAATGCAGCTAGGCTTCTAATTTTTGCAGACTTATAAAAAACGAAGCTACAAACAAAACAAGCCATAAATGATTAAAATCTGTTTGCAACTTTTGATTTTATTCACAAATAGGGAGGATTTGATAGATACTTAACTTTTTCTACATATGGAGTGATAGTCCAACAGTTGTGATATACTTAAAAAGAAGTTTGATCCTACTGATGCTGATGTTGTTAGACAAAGTCCACTCACAAACAGCTTAAAGGTGTTCATTAAGTGCGTAACACATAACATCAACAAGACAAATACGAGATATATATATAATAAGATATCACCAAACTATGCGTGAATGTTAACAGTAAATATATCATTCATAAAAATACTGAAAAGCAAAGGTCCGAATACTGAGCCCTGTGAAACTCCAGAAAAAACATACTTGAAACCTGTTACTCGTAAACCAACAACCACATTCAAAATTCTTATATCTGTGGCATTCGAATTAAAAAAGTTAAAAAAAATATTGTTAATCATACGAATTTTCATTTAAAAAACATTGTTGTTTACGTTTTTAAAATGTTGTTATATAAACGAAATTTTTCATTAATTTTGGTTTATTTTATTATTTGATACAAATTATTTATCACCGAGTTTTTACTTAAAAACTTTTTTGCTATCTTATCTCGACTTAAGTTGTTTTGTCAAAATGCCACAGACTTATTTCAATAACAAGTGCTGATTCACACGCTACAGGTTTTAGCCTACAAGTCTTTAGTTTAGCATTGAAGGGAGAGGAGATTGCCAATTCTTACTCTATCTCTCTCTCTCTCTCTCTCTCTCCTTAAGTTAACAATAAATGTTAATTTAAAATATGTGTATACAAGTCATATATTTTTTTAAAATATTTTTACTAACAAAAGTAAACAAAGAAATAAAGCAAATAAAAAATTTTAAGAAGAATATTTAATGCGTAATTAACAAAGATGCCTATAAATATTTTTGTGTTAAAATACGTTATGTGTAAATAACACTCTACTACTACAAAAAAGAGGCAGGGATTTTTATATTCAAGTTGTGGTTAATTGGCGTCCACAGATTAAGGATATACTAAATTTTTTCGGTAGTTTTTCTAGCTCTATTTTTTCGTGAAATAACGGTAACGAGTAACGATAGGATTACAAATTCGAAAAATGTTTAGTTTGTTATTTTGCAACATATTTTTATTTTTGAAAATTTGATAAGAAATGGCTACGTTTTTAGCAATCATTACGAATGCTCGATGGAAAATCAAAAAATTTAGATATGTCGGCGAATATTACGTCTAGCACTCGTGTGTGAATGAATTCGACGCTACGTCAAGCATTTTGGCCCAGAACATAGCCCTTAAGCCTGGTACTCTGTTCAACATTTCACGTGATTTTCAAAATGCATATGGAAAAAACTTGTGTTGTACTCTGTTAATTTTGTGAAAAAGTTCCGAAATGTTTCTGGTAACATTTTTTTTACAACTGCGAAATAATAATTTCACGTGGAATTTTAACCAAAAGCAAAAAAGTATGAACTGATTATTTAATAAGAAATAAAAAATTAGATAACGCAACCAGTAACCGTTTTTTTATCCATATTTACTTTTTTTTTATTAAAAAAAATATTTTTCAGTAAAATACATGTGGGGTTTGTTTACATACGCCAAACAATGTCGCATACTTTGCAGGAATAAAAACGTTAAATTGTACAAACTCGCATGATAGGTAACATTGATACATGTCAAAATATTCGTTTGAAATAATGAATGTTGCTCACCATTTTTCCCAAATTTGAACAGAGTACTAGGCTTTAATGCGTACAAATATTTGATGCACCTTTTTATATACCAATCGGCTCACTGTCTAAATCAATTTAGCAAAGTCCCAATAACTGTTTTTATGTCCACGTCAACCTTGTGAGGAAAAGTGCAGGTCGCAATTTTAGACATAATAAGAAGAAATTAGCTACAAATATTTCTATTGAAAATGGGGAACTCTGTTCATACCCAATACAAATTTTACGTTTACCAGTTTTATATGCGTTGAATAAAGCTCTTTTTGTGTCAAAAATGTAAGATTCATGTCTTCCGTAAGCGAGATGGTAAGCGAAACTCTGTAATTTCTCCCTTACAAACCTGCTTCGTTTGAAGCTCAATTTTTTATTGTGTAATTTAGTAAGTCATCATACAAACTTCTTTCCCGACATTGAGTCTTTGTGTCCATATACCAATTAATTATATTTATATATGTGGATTATATTTAATCGCAAAAATGTCAATGGAATCGGTCGAAATTTTACCAAAGTAAGCATACAAGTAACACTTCCGAATTAGCTTTTAATGCTGTTTTTTTATATTGCTTTGCTGTGAAGATTTATGTTAAATTAATCATTCATTTAGAAAAAAGCCAAATTTTCCACACTTTAATTCTAGTAAACGATATAATCGTTAACGTGAATTCTTCAAAATCAAAAATTATTAAAAGGTTTCGTTTAAATGTGCTTAATTCCCATTTCATACTATTGATAAACTGACTCCCAAGAAAAGCTTTGATAACACTGTGCTAGTTGCAAAATTAGACAAGACGGGAACATGGCATTTTCGGGTACGCTGAATCCAATGATGCTAACCGTTTTTTTAGGTTATAATTAATACATATGCAAGTGGCAGTGTAAATAAAAGTGAACCGGCAAAATAAAATAAAGTTATATGTTTTTCTTTTTGTTTTTTTTACCCACTTACAACTACATCTAAATCCACCAATTGTAATCGGGACTGTAAGAAAAGATAAACTCACTGTTGATTGTTGTTGTTTTTGGTTAAGCTTTGATATTGTTACAACTAAAAGTTGGGCTAATAATTCTCATTCGCCTAACAGTTTTATCTGTATAATATCTTTAGTTTTTCTTAAATCTTTGGATGACGTTTCCTGATGATCCGGCCTAAGCCACCAGTGAAATGCGAATAGGATTAGCTTATCCCGTCAACAATAAATTACAGTACTTTGCGTACAAGGACGGACAGACATCGCTCGATCGACCTATAAGTTGATTCTGAAACGATAGGACAAATATTTTTTAGTGTTACACACATCAGCACAAAGATATAATACCTTCTCCAACATTGTATGAAATACAAAAGTATTAATGCTTACGTATAAATAGCAGCTACAGTCAAAGTTGATTTTATTTAAATTAAAGTTTTCAAAATGAAAACAACAAAAATAACTTTGGCTGTTTTAATAAGTTTTGTTTTTCAATTGTTACCTGTTTTCGGCGATAGTAACAATTTAGAAGAAATGTGGAAGGATGTCCTTGAAAACCATTCCAATGATATAATTAAGCTCAAAGAAGTCTATAAAAAATTTGAAACAGAACACCAAGTTTTTACCGAGATACAGATTAACAGTCTACGAGACCTAATGGATGCAAGTGCATTACTATTGGTCGATGCCGCAAACCAAACTCAAGGAAGCTTATACATTCATAAAGAAAATAACTGATAATAACGATATAATTTTGGATAAAATTTTTGCTTTTCACGTTTATTTATTAACATGTTATGGAATATTTATGAGCCAAACGATCCAATATTGCTTGATATTACGCTGCGCATGCAATTGCAACTTCACAGCGGTGTTTCAAAAATATATGAAAGTCATGATTTAAGGGAGTTTTCGAAACAATACTCGTACATGTTGTATAAATTAAGAAAAGAAAAAGTGTACGATAGGATGGATCAAAGCTTAAAATCAAATGTAGACAATGTAATAGAAAACCTTCCTGACAATTGTAAATTTTTGTTTTTTGCGCCATTTTTTTGTCTGTGGAAGTGGGTGCTATGAAATTCCTTGATGTACAACCTTTCCAAACAAGAAATCGTGTATTTCCTATGCTAAGCAGCTATGATAATACTGCGGCTGATTCGGCGCATTTTACGGCTGAATTTATAGAATTTGGAAAAAAAGAGCTAAGAGTAAAGTTGTGGAATAAAAAATATAGGCAGTGGCTTCAATACGGCACTTTAAATGGGCATACAATTGATATATTTAGTAATAATATTGTTTTTATACAGGATGGCAGGAAAGAATTGTGTGCTAACACGGAAAATAAAGGCATATACCATACAATTATTGTGCAACAGAAAAATCATTTAAATAGACTACACTGCCAATGGCGCTTGGGAAAGTGTAATAGTGGATGATTAAAGGAGTTAAGTAAGCATCATTATTCTTTAATGGAGGTTTTTCTATAAATAGTATTCCTTCTCCTATAGTTTATTAAATTTCCTTTTGTTTATCCTAATCCTCAAATTCTAATATTCAAATAAAAATTATAAAAATTAATTGCAACTTTGTTTGTTTGATGAATATTCAAGAGAAGGCAAACATAAACCTATGTGTTTAATTTACCCTTTATTCGTAATTAAAAATTTCACTTTCGCTTAAATTTGTATAGATACGACCGCTATAAAAAAGTGCAATTTCAAAATTATGGTGTTTTCTTTTCTACAAAAAATGTGCCTTTTTTTTAAAAATGCAATTTGGTGTCTGTTTCTTAAAAATTTTGCTCCCGAAAAGCACGAGTTTTTTAGAATAAAACAAGCCACCCTTTTCGGTGTGGCGGTGAATTTTTTTTTTAAAAAAAGGCAAATTTTTTTGTAAAAAAGAAAACACCATTAGATTCTTTTGTTGAAATTTGTGGGCAATTTAATCAACCCCATTAACAGTCATTTTCGAATTTCTACTTGGTTAATCTTATTTAATTAAGGTATGGTATGGTAGCTCTTGTAAAAAGTGTTTAAAAAACTAGACTCCAAGTAGCTGACCCTAGAGGGAAGTGAACTGGCACCAAAGTAGTCCCTTGATAGGTCTTTGGTAGTAAAGGCCGGTTCTAGTAAAAAATAAATAAAAAAAAATTGTGTCTAAAAATTGACATTTCAAGCTTAAAATGACTCTGTGTTGCCAATATATTACTTTTATACTTTTATACTTTTAGACATTAACCCATTGAATTTTTACATTTTTTATATATTTTTTACACCTTTTGTGGAGCAAATAGAACAACTGTATACTTTTTTGTAAAAAAATTTATTTGAATTCTTAGAAATTAAGGGTGCACATATGTGTACCTCAGGTCTTAAAATATAAATAATTTCAAAGTAAATCCTTAATTTCTTAAGATATAATTTGAACCGATTAAGTAAAAAGTTTATTCACTAATTTTTTTATCTAATGAGATGTAATTTAAATTTCGGTTTTTAATATTTTTTAATTTTTTATACTTTAAGTGGTAGAAAAAAGAGGTACACATATGTGTACTTCAGGTCTTAACGATGAGTTGTTGAGAAAAAATATCCAAACAGTGTGGTTTTTTCAAACTGTTAAATTCAAATGTAAAAATAATGGCTAAAACTTCTAAACCCTACCATCTTTTGATATTTTTTTAAAGCGCAGTAGCTTAAAGCAAGCAATAAAACTCATTCTATTGGTCACACGATGTCGCTAGTCTTAAAAACATGTATTAAGTTAAGGTACACATATGTGTACCCATGGTCTGAAGAGGTTATAGCTATTTTAGTAAATTTTTAAGCTTGACAAATAGGCAGCATTGAGAAAACACTAGAAGTAAACAAACATACAAAAATCATAAATAATTAACAATATAAATAAAAAAAATCAATTTTGGCTGTGCAAATTAAAAAAAATATTTGTTTATGTTTTTTGTAGTTGTCTCTCTCTAACCATGCATTTCACTCTTTCAATCACAGATTAAAAAAAGGACGAAAAAAGTAGGTGTCATTAGGGCTTAACATAATTGAAGCATCAAAATTGAAACAAAAGTAATTAAAACGTAAAATCTTCAGTAAGTACGAGTGTGTTATATTCAGTGCTGTCAGAAAAGGTTTGCCTCATGTCCCCATAAAATCCCTATATCAAAACGTTTCAAAAATTGTAAACTTTAACTAAATACCTATGTATATCAATTTTTAATTTGAGATTACCGATTCTTTTTTAAAATGGCAAAATGGTCTATACAACTATTTTTCAAATATTACAACGTTATTTATCGTAATAACATTTTGTTCAAAGAGATTCAGTTAATCAATTGCTTCATTGAATTAATTAATTTATATGCTTATAATTTTAAAGTTATATCATTTTATTCACGGATATATCCAATCATACAAATAGTCGCAAATGTCTAAGATGATTGGATTTTTCAGTAGAAAAAACAGTGTTCGTATGTTAGCTACCTCCGTCAAAAGTTTGAGATTGGCATATTATATATTACTTTATTTTTTCTTAACAATTTCCAAAACTATACAGGAAAAATAAAAAATGTGTGTAAAAAAAACTTATGTATGTTACAAATCCAAAAACAGGTCGATTAGATATTAAGTTAAATTTTATTTCTTTGTGATTTATTACAATATCACGTTATCATAAAATGCCTGATGGGAGGTTAAATTGAACCCAGGGCCTTAATGGGTTAACAAATTTAATTTCTATTAAATTATTTTTATAAAGAAAGGAATTTTACTACATGAAAAGTTCAGCAATGTTAAATAGAATAAATTTTTACTTTATGCTTAGGCTTATACGCAGAATAAAATGATATAACTTTAAAATTATTAGAATATTAATTAATAATTCAATAAAGCAATTGATTTATTGATTGATTGACTAGCTACTACAACACTAAAAGAAAAGTAAGTCTATGACCAAATATTGTGTTTTTTAATATAGTGGATGTATCTGCATTAAACGCATTCATTTTTTATATAGAAATTTATTATTCGTCGGAAAATTATTTAAATACCTGAGCTTTTACGTTAGCTAGCTATGTGTCTATCAGAAAAATATATGCTAAACAATCCATTTGAGACAGAGCTATTTTTTAACAACTTACTTTAACTCATGTAAACTTAAAACATCAGCTGATATACTTTTGCCATATCTTAATGTGATAAAATATTAACTTTTTAGCTGTCGACGATTAAATTGAACTTATAAAAAACAAAAAATACAAAAAATAGGGCCATTTTTGTAACTTCAATTTATAAAATTTTTACATGAGTAGAAGTACGATAAAGATGGAAAGACTCTAGCAGATGGCATACACTTTGATGACGAAGCTTGTTGTTAAGAATATCTCTGTCTCAAATGGATAGACACATAGATAGCTAGCTGACGTAAAAGCTCAGGTATTTAAATAATTTTCATCCGACAAATTATAAATTTCTATATACAAAATTAACTTTTTTAATGCAGATACATTAACTATATTAAAAAAAACAATATTTGGTCATAGACTTACATTTCTTTTAGTGTTGAAGTAGCTAGTCAATTGATCAGCACCTAAGATTTAGACAGAAACGATTCTTAAAAAACGATAAGATGAAAGAAATAGCAAACTAATTGTAGTGTTATAGTAAGAAACGACTGCAGGTTTTAGTTGTTCCATTTTTATTCGTATTTTCAATGATTATTTATCTACTCTCGGAGCAAAAAACAGCATCTGGACACCGCACAGCGTCTTGCATCGATACCACAAGGTTCTTCATCAGTTTCCATTTCATATTCACATGTTTCATCAAAATCCCTTTTGCTTTCGCTATTTTCATCTAATAAAGATGAAATAAAAAAAAATCTGAGGAAATTTCATTTAAAGTTTCAGCAATGCCACTGCCGTTCAAGTAAAGAGATCAAAAGTTAAGCACAGACTTAAGGAACACATTTACTAGTTGTACACAATCTTTAATATAAAAAGAAGTGTACACTTTGATGTCACCACTAACTGCGGAATCGGGTGGACTAATTTCAACCAAAATTGCAGGGTACTTTGGGGATAGTCTGTAGATGGTTTATGTGAAGTTTGCACGAAATCGGCCCAGGGCCTATGAGGATATTGCATTTAGTTGTTCCTATATATTTCCATACAAATATCAACAAAATGCCTCCCAAACGGCTTGAACGATTTTTATGAAATCTTGTATGTGTATTTGTTAGGTATGAGAATGGTTCGCAAAGTATATTTTTGTTCGCTAGAGGGCGCAAAATAGGGAAAGAGGGGAAAAGTTTCCCTCCATATACATATCGCTCATTTGCTGCAAGACCGGCATAAATCAAAAAATACAATTTTGGAGTTAGTGATGCAGAAATGTTCGCTATGTTCTTCTTTATATTGTTTATACAATTCATATTTATATCTTTTATACTTTCCCCATTTGAAGAGAATGTTTCGTTATTTTTTCTAAGTGATAAGAGCAAATCAAAAGCTTTAAACACGTTTATCTCGAAATGGATTTTTTTACTTATGCCGGTCTTGCAGCAAATTTGCGATATATTCTTAACTTATTAATCGATTTTCTTAAAGTTTTGCAGGCAAATAGTGTAACATTATTAAGGGCGTGAAATAGGCCAATAGGGGTGACATCTCCCCCCCCAATCTTTTAAAGTAATCAACCGGTTTTCTAAAAATTTGGCATACAGACACTGTAACATCTGATACACTAAGAGAAAAATGGCGATCTAAATTTAAGAACAAAATTCTTGAATTTAGATTGCAGAAATCTTCAGATTTCAATCTTGAAATTTGGTCAGTAAGATTTACATTCTCAAATTATTAGAATGAATTCTAAAAATTAAGATCGCAACCTTAATTTTAAGATAGTATTCTTCAATTTAAGAACGTGGTCTTATGCTGTAAGAACACATTCTTAAAATCAAGATTGCATTCTTAATATCAAGAACGCATTCCTAAAATCAAGAACGTAGTCT
Source organism: Pollenia labialis (assembly GCA_949318255.1). Classification (NCBI taxonomy): domain Eukaryota; kingdom Metazoa; phylum Arthropoda; class Insecta; order Diptera; family Polleniidae; genus Pollenia; species Pollenia labialis. The sequence continues at coordinate 118,635,486 of OX439142.1, forward strand.
TAATTTTAAGATCGTATTCTTGAATTTAAGAATATATTTTTAAAGTTAAGATTTAATTCTTGATTTTTTGCGAAATTTATCAACAATGAAAGCGTGTTGTTTAATAAATTGCAAGACATTGAACGAAGAAGACGTATAGAAAAAAAGTAAAAAGAAATATTAAAAATTAAAAATCAGAACACAGATGAAATGGTGTTTATATCCATTCCAGTAAGTGAGGATTTATTACCGCTGGCAAATGACGACTCATTATTAAAAAACCTCCCACAAGAGTTCCAAATGGAGTCTGTTTTCATGTTTCTCAAGGGTAAGTACGACTTCTTATTTATACATAAACAGTTAAGAAAACGATAATATTAAAAGAAATATGTGCAAATAAAAAATTGATTAAAATCCTTGATTTAGTTTACAACCTGTTATTAGACATTTAATTAATTTGTTTCAGACTCAAAAGTGACCTTTAAAAAAAAGTTTGCAATACATATATGAAGAAAGAAGACATACAAGAAGCGATCCCTCCTCTGGGACTTAGAATGGAACATAACATCCCGAATAAATCCATCTTATTCTTTAGCAATAAAAACAGGTGTCCAATTTTCACATTTATTATCATTATCATTGCGTTTTTCTTCTTTTTAATACATATACATACATACATATGTAAATATTTATATAAATAAATAATTTCAATAAATAAAAATATGTATTTGATTTCGACATTTGAATTCGGATAAAAACCAATAAGACTATTTTCAAGATAACATTCTTAAAAACGATCTTAAAACAAGAATTTTATTAAGATTAAATTCTTTAAATTTTAGAATTTATTCTTGATTTAAGATTCCTAACAAGAACACAATCTTAAATTCGAACTAAAAATAAGAATTTTTTCAAGATTATATTCTTAAATTTTTTAGAATGTGATCTAAATTTAAGATTTTTATTAAGAAAAAAATATTGAATTCGATCTTAAAATGAAAATTTATTCAAGATTACAATCTTAAATGCGATCTTAAAAAAAATCAAGATTTTATTCTAGAATTAAGAATTTTCGCATTTAACAGACTATTAAGATTGAAATGCTTTGATTTTGAACGTAAAATCTTGATTTTAGCACGTTTTTTCCCTTAGTGTAGGAAATAGGGCGTGAGATATGGCAATGGCGGTAAAAGTTCCCCTTCCTTATATCTTCAAAACTAATGAACTGGTTTTCTTAAAATTTGCAGACACTGCAACATCTGAAAGGAAATAAGGTATGAAAAAGAGCCCCCCCCCCTAAATCTTCTTAACTAATCATCCGGTTTTCTTAAAATTTGGCAAGTAGACAATGTAACATCTGAAAGAGAACAGGGTATAAAATAGGGAAAAAAGGGTAAAGGCTCTCCTCCCTATATCTTCTTAACTAATCAACTAATTTTCTAGAAATTTGGCAGGCAAATAGTGTAACATTTGAATGGACCATACCGGCATGCAGACACTGTAACATCTGAAAGAAATAAGTTATATGGCAAAACAACGTTTGCGAGTCAACTAGTTCTGTATAAAATGGGAAATCCTCGAAATAAAATAATATTAAGCAACAATATACATATGTATGTTAATTAAATGCACATCAAAAGAATTTGGGGGAATTCAAAAATTATTATTTCGTTCATTAATTATTTTAAAAGTCTGGTCAAATGAGTTTTATATCTACCCAATAACAAATTGAGCTTCCAAGGGAGCAGGTTTGTAAGCGAGAAATCTAAGAGTTTCGCTTACCATCACGCTTACGGAAGGCATGAATTTTATATGGTGAGTTCCCAATTTAAAGCAATGCATTTTTGACACAAAAAGCGCTTTATTCAACGCATATAAAAACTGATAAACGTAGCTATCAGCTCTACACACTGAATGATTTTTACAGTTCTTTTTTAGTATTCGCCCTTACAAACCTTCTTCGTAGCAAGGGAATTCCGTGGCATTTAAAATGTTATTTTTTTATTTTTATAAGACTTGTTATGTGCTTATTTTTTTAACCCTTCTTCTTATTCATGAGTCTGGACAGACCTTTTTCGATTTTAAATGTTATTTTAGTATATTTAAAACACAGGTAGGGACTTGAAATTTCAGATACCCTTCTAAAATTTAGTTTACTATAAAAAGCTGAAAAATATAACCTGTAAAGGATATATAAGGAAACTTATTCCAATATTTTACTGCACACATCACATTCGTAACACATGTGGTCTGGCCAGACCCATATATATTTTGTATAGAAGATGACGTATTTTTAACTTTCTTTCTTGCTGTTTTTTATTATTTTTTTGTTAAACTAATTATTATTTATTTATTTTTATTAAGCACACAAACTATTAGCTCCATCTAGCTCTACAATTTAAAATTTTAATATATGAATTTAAATTATAAATGTGTATAATATAACATTTAGTTAAAAAAAAATTGGTTTTATTTATTCAAAAGTTTGTTGGGTCTGGCTAGACTCATGCGTTACGAATGTGAAAATAAAAACATGTGTAAGATGGATGGTTAATGTACCACTGGTGCTTCGCAATATGTTAAAAATTTTTATTGGGTAATTACTTATGAAAAATACAAATTCGACCAAAATGGCCCCTGATCTATGATTCGTAAGTTTTTTTCAACCCCACAGCCTCATTTGTGCAAATGGGCAAACTTTTAAGACTTGTTGTATTCAATAAAAAAATCAGATAAAATAAAACACGAAAAGTGAATAAAATGTGAAAAAGTGGAAGCCATAAGACTAAATTGCTTAGATTATTCCAAGATATGATAGTTAAAACTAGAATTTCTTGAAAAGCAAGAAAACATCTGTTTTAATAAATGCGCAATTGAACAGCTAAACTATACGACCAATAACTGCTAAACAAATTTTGTGTAAATTAAATTTTATAAAATTTTTGACAGTTCTTTGGTGGGGGCACAATTGTGTTCAAAATAAAGAGCAACTAATACTATAAATAGGGTTAATGGTCTAAAAGTTCTATCTGAAAAATCACAATTTTAGTGGAGAGCGAAAACTTTATTTAAAAAAAAAACAACGTCTTAATCTATACATTTAATTTTTTATCAATTCGATATATTCGCGCTTACATGTTTATAAGCATTTTTTTCTAAAGTTCGAACATTTAAATAAACAGATATCCTTATTTGTACAAAAATTAAAATGCGCTGTTATAAAAACTAACTAAGTTTTTAAAAAAACAAGGGTGTTCTTATTTACTTTACTCTTGAAACCACTAAATAATTAACCCGTTATAAGGGAAAAGTAAAACATATTAATAAGCACGTAATAGAATTCTAAATTAAAGTCAATTAATTTTACATTTTACTATACTGTCGGAATTCCTAAATATTGCAGAGCCTCATATTGATAGATCACTATGTTCATTCTTAGAATGTAGAATAAATATTTAGCAACAATTATAACTGTGACGATTTGTAAACGAGTAACCGGTTATAAGATCGTCCTCATCTTCAATAGATGAAAAATAGCTGCTTGCTACAGTGCAATGTAGGGAATTCAATTTATTGCTGGTGGATTACAATTGCAACTTGCATATTGGGCAAACCAAGTAAAATCGGCCAGTTTGGAGAAAAATATTTTTTGATTTCCTTTATTTTTTACTGTGTTGATATTCCTTATCAACAGCACATTTCAGATTTTTTTTGGCAGAGATATCGAATATTAAAAAAAATGAATTTTCATAATATGATTTCTTCTAAATTTGTTATGATTAACATAACAAAAATATGATTTCTTCTCATATTATTATGATTAGCTCGTCAATAATATGATTACTTCTTAACATAGTATGATTAACATGATTATAAAATGATTACTTCTTAAATTATTATGATAAACATAATATGATTAAGGGAAAAACATTATGATATCATATTAAGGATCGTTTATTTTATTGAAAATGTATTGACAATAGAATTTCCTTGTTAAAAAGCGCTTGCCGCTCTTGTTTAGGTAGCTCAGTTATAGACATGCAGTAGCACCCGGGTGGGTATTGGTAAACGATGTACATAAAAATCTTTTGGTATGTCGATGGTTAATCAAAAAAACACAAAACTAAAAGGAATTAACAATTAAGACGATCTAAATAGCTGAGAAATAATTACTTAAAAATGTGATTAAATACACTTTTGTGTATTAATTTTACATTTGAGTGATTTTTAATAATGTGTCTGTATATTATTTAATATGTATATGAATAAATTTTACGTTTTATATTTTTATAGCTTTGTTTGTATTTTCGCACCAGTTTATTACTTGGCATCCAACTTTCTATTTCAGTATCTAGAAAATTTAAAGTTGCCAACATGGACTCACAGATTTCCCATTTTAATTCTTTAATTTCCTTAATACTAATTTTAAAAAAATAAAAATTGTCTGCACACACCCTGTTGTTCGGCAAAGTTAATACATGCGCTGCTTATTTGTCTAAATTAAGGTTAACAATGGTTAATTAAAAGCATTTTTTAAGCTCCCTCCTGTTTGCCAAAAATGTTTGTCATTTGTAATTTCAAAAATGTAATTGTATGATTTATCATTGGATTAACTTTCTAAAAACTCAAATTCGTTAATAAAAGCCTTTGTCGTTCATAACATTTTTAAATAAAGATATGAGATCAATAGCGGTAAAAAGTTGGTTTTAAAACGCTTAAAATATTAATGCGGCTCATCCTAGATTGGCATGGAAATTCAATGAACTTGATACAAAACAAGGCAAATACAACCGAGTTCGGTAGTTGAAATCGTCTGGATATAAAATAATCACCTGCTCTATCGAATAAAGTTACATTTCCCGGGGAAATTTTTAAAACAAAAACGATATTTTTAAGGGAAAATGTCTGAAATTATGAAACGGATTTCTATAAAAAGAAAAAAGTATTTCACTTACAAAAGTATTTCACTTACAAAAGTATTTCACTTACAGAGCGTCAAAAATGTTGCAAATTGCAACTAAAGTCTGGTTGGGCCTTTACTATTTTTTTTTTACTGTAATTTAGTTGCTCATTTTCAGAATTAAATCCAAATTCTACATTTTCTCTTCGTTATAAAAATAATAGCTTTGGTAAACTAATAATTTAAACTAAAAATAAACGTAAAAATATTTTAAATATTGAAAACGAAAATACCTATTATTGGATTTTTTTTGTCTTAGACGGTAAACAAGATTTAATATCCGGGAACATAGTGCTTATTTTTTCTGGAAATCCAAGATATTTTCGTTGGTAAATCAATTCTATTGCACATTGCCATCAAGCTGGCATCGTTAATATTCTCCTCTTGGGTGAAAATCGTCATAAATTTGTGTGCTAATTAAATTAATCGTTTACCGAACACATCACCACCATTCAATTAATATTTGTTTAAATTTTATTTGTTTTTAACGAACACATTTAACGTCACTCAAATTCCTTTTGGGAGTACTAGTTAGTCAAAGTCAAATCTCCCGAAAGGTGAAGACCCAAATTCGTAAATTACACATAAATACTTACTAACTTTAAATTTTATTAATATATTTTTTTTGTTGTTTTTTGTACATTTTCATAAATTTAAATTTAAATTTTCTGTGATAACTTAAAGTCGTGAAATGGTTACCTTGTTTATTGTTTTTTTTTTTTGTATACCCCTAATATGAATTAACACCAAAAACACATTTTCTTTAATCAAATAAACATAAATACAAAAACACCTCTTCATATCTATAAATATGTGGATTGTAAAATAAACAGAAGCTAACGTTCTATTCATATGTTTATACAATCCACATAGTTATCAAAATTCTCAAACACACTTTCTTTCTCTCTTAACGGTTTAACGGCTTAAAGGCAAACCATATTGAAATTAAGGAAACTTTTTGCTTAATGAAACTGTCATTTGCTTAAGCCAGGTGCGATTCTAATCGCACATTCCGTACGGAATCAAATGTTTTTTTATTTGGTTTCTGCTTTTTTAAATACATTTGAGAGACTTTTTGTTAATTTTTGACAGTAGGTTAAGCAAGGCTATGCATATTATGGTTAGGCCTTAAGTGTTTATTTCTATGTCTATTATATAAGCCATGTTATAATTACACTCTCTTACATTCCAATTTGCATTATAAATATACATACACACTTTTATCGAAACATAATCAATATATATTTAAATGTTGTTTTCAAAGTTTACCATACGTATGAAAATCTTAATTAAATTGAAATTATCATTAATTATACTACCCGTGTAAATAACACTATGGAACATTTTTGGGATTATTGTCTATGGGGTGAGAAATTCCAAGTCAGGGTGATGGTACTAGGTCAGTATAGTAAAACCCTCAAAGGGTTTGGCGTTCGTATGTGTCAGTTTTTTTTATGAAATTTTAAATTTTTTCCTTATCTTGATGTTTTTTTGTTTAACATAACTCGAGAACCACTTGTCCGATTTTGCTAAAACAAACTGAACAAAATTTAGAATTACAATTTCCTTAATCTGTTCATATAACGTTTTTCTTTATAATCAACAGTTTTGCCGGTAAAAATAAATTTGTGGAGAAAAAAAATTTAAAATGTAATAAAAAAAACTGACACATACGAACGGCAAACCCTTTGAGGGTTTTACTATACTGACCTAGTACCATCACCCTGACTTGGAATTTCTCACCCCCCAGATTGGCTGTTGTACTGTGTAATAATCAGAATTAATTTTACAAATTTTGATCCCAGTTTTAAAGGGTTACCATTCACAAATGATTATCGAGTTTTTAGGTAATGATTATATTTTATTACTTATTAAAATAAACTAAATTAATAAACTTAAATACGCGTTATTGCGCGCGAGTTAAGTAAAAGTCTAAATGCACTTGTAAAAAAAAAACACAACTACTTTCTTTCACTTCTAAAATAATAATCAATTTATTCATTATTTTTCTTTAAAATGAAACTTACTTTCTAAATACAAAAGTGCTTATACAAACTAAAGTTCAATAATTTCTTATTTTATTTATTTTAAATAATTTATAAAATTATAACTTGTTAAAATTCATTTGCTGATTAATAATGTTTGTAATAGTTTAGTTTTATTTTAAAGTTCAATAATTTCTTATTTTATTAATTTCGCAATTATGCTTATTAACTTAATTTCTTTGGATATTTATTACTTGTTAAAATTTATTTTCTGATTTTTGAATCCCAAGAAAAACTTTGATAACTAATATGCATGTGGCAGAGTTAATAAGCTTAACTGGCAAAATAAAACAAATTAATTTTTTTTATCTTAGTTTTTTCTTAACCCACTTACAACTACATTTAGAGTTGACAAAAAATCAACCAATTGTAGTCGGGACTGTAAGAAAAGATAAACTCACTGTTTATTGTTGTTGTTTTTGTTTAAGCTTTGATATTGTTACAGATAAAACTGAGGTTTATAATTCTTATTCGCTTAACAGTTTTATTTGTATAATATCTTTAGCTTTTCTAAAATCTTTGGATAAAGTTTCCTGACGATCTGGCCTAAGCAACCAGTGAAATGCGCATAGGAATAGCTTATCCCTTCAACAATAAATTTCAGTTTCTCAATAGTATGAAATGGGAATTTAGCACATTTGAAAGAAAGCTTATAAATTTTAATTGATTTTCATGTTGTAAAAATTCCTTCTTCATTAAAGTAATTTGATGAAAAATTAAATTTGATGAACTTTAGCCTAATTAAAATATCAAAATTTGGATTAAAAAAACCATAAATACCCTACAGATAATACTGGACTACGTGGTCCATTGTGGCTTAAATGGACTACTTACAACATGGTCCAATGTACTGTAGTATGGACTATGATATAAGAAATTAACATGCAGTGCTGCCAACAACTGCATGATGAATACTTATCTATAGTTTACAGTAATACACATTGGTAGCCCTGATGGTGTCCATTATTAATTGTTTATTTAAAAGTGAAAGAGGAAAGTTTGTGAAATTTTTGAAAAAAGGCATGACATATGATACTATATTTTAGTTATTAGGTTTTTTTCTAAAACGACAAATTACACTAATTTTTTTATTAAATAAACATTTTCTTCAAAATAACACTACATGAACTTAAGTCCTTCACCGTATATACATATATAAATATATTATATGGGTGAGGAAAGGATTGTTTTTATTATTATTTTATTTTTAATAAACAAGTTATTTTTATTCTTTCATTCAGTAGTGGCATGAAGTAGTTTTTAAACTACCCCTTTTGTCCACCCCATTCCGTAGAGGCATGGAGTAGTTTTAAAACTAACCCTATTAGTAAATCCATGAAGTAGGTCTAAAACAACCCCTTAGTGTGTACTGTAGTGACATGGAGTACTTTTAAAACTAACCCACTTTAGTACTCCATGGAGTAGTTTAGAGACTATATCGGTGGGTTATATGATCCACTCCTAGGACATCGTAATGTCAAACTGACCACCTTTTACCCATATATTTTGAGTAGTTTTGGAGTACTCCTATTCCTTTATGGACTACTCTTTACATGCATGTATGGACAAGTCTCGTTATCTGCAGTGTAGTTCAACAAAATAACCACAATACTAATTATGTTTAAAGCTAAAGCACGAGCTCTATGTTATCATGCTACTTGGGACAAATTTGGCCAACACCAATTGGTAACAAGTTACATAGATGAGAAAGAACACTGCATATGTTAAAATTTGAAAAGTGTCATATATTATTTTTTTATACACAAGCCGCTCGCACCCAAAAAAGGGACCAAAACAACCTTAAAGGAAAAGAAATAACCGTTCTTTTGAGCAAATAAAAAAAAAACAGTCCCGCTAAAAAAAAAGTTTTAAAAAAACCAAAAAATTTTGCTAACAACAATAGGTAATAAGTTACATGGATGGCCAAATGTAAAATTTTGAGCCCCGATAAACAGAAACCGATCTTGTTGAAAATTTGTGTCTAAGCTACTATCCAATAGGTCTAACCTTGGTGCAAATTTCAACCAAATCGGAAGATATCGATTTCAAAATTGGGTCACTTCACAAGAAATCCCCCATATGTAAAAACTTACTTCTCTGATTCTAATATTTTAATTATAAGATAATGTGTCTTGTTGTATCAGAAAATCATTAAATAGCTTAATGATAAATATAATATAAAATATGTAAAATTTAAAACCTAAATATGCATTTTCGCATACCTAACTAGTAATAAGTATTAACTTAGTTGCGTTGTTGTTTTTAAATGAACAAAAACAGCTGTGTTTTGTATGTAAAAAATAACTAGCACTTTATTAAAATTAAATAAAAGTTAAACGCAAAATTCGAAGAAAACATATTTAAAAAACAAATGCGTATAAAAAAGTTCTTTATTTAACTACGCATATATTGTTTTTGTTAAGCATTTTAACAATAGGTGCTGATTCACACGCTTCAAGTTTAGCCATAAAATCTTAAGTTTTCTCTCTATAAAACTCAACAGCTGTGGACCAAACCCTGAAGCGCGTTTATCAGCTCTAACAATATTTGTTGACTTAAAATATGTGTATACAAGATATATATTTTTTTAAAATGTGTTTGCCATCCAAAAAAAAAAACAAAGAAAATATAAAAAATTTTAACAACAATGTTAAATGCGTAGGAAATAAATACAACTATACATATTTTTGTGTTAAAATATGTTCTGTGGTTGTTTATTACAAAAAAAATACAAGCGTTCTTATCAAAGTTTGCTATATTCGGCTTTGCCGAATCTAATACACCTTTCACCATGGAACGATATGAACATATGATCAGTACTGTACTTCAGGTATTAGTTCTGTGTGAATTATTTTAAAGTAAGCAACGTATTTTATTTAATGTTCTTTATTTGTACGGGAATAGCATTTTAAATGTATATTTTCTCATTACTCGAAACTTGTAAAATTATTCTTTCTAGCATGAAAACTCGCCTATATGCATACACAATTAGATTATCAATAAATGCAAGTATGCATTCAAAACCTTATTCAAAAACAATATTTAAGGTTTACAAAGGGTTAACGAAACGAATTCTCTATGAATATTTGTTAAATGAACCTTTAAAATTGCAAAAATATTTTTTATTTTATAGGATTTTTTCTGAAAATGTGATTATATTGTGATGCATAAGTGAATAAATAAACACAGAAAAAATCATTGTACAATATAATAAAACAATCTTAATTTAACATTTTTTAATAATTATTTCGCTTCATTGACGATTCCTGTTAATTTAACATGATTTTATAATCACCGTATTCACAAAACCTGCCGCTCACCTGATTACGACATTAATTTTTTATATGTAAATATTGATTTGCTGCTATAAAATCTATAACGGTTTTTGTAGTTTATAATTGTTGTATTTCATAATTTATATGATATTTGTTCGTATAGAACCAAAAGAAGATTTTTAAAACATACCATTACATAGTTAAGCAACTTTTTTCATTTTGTGTTAAAAATAGTGCAATTTTTTTTTGGCTCATCTAAATACGACACTTTTTGAATTCCTTATGTTTTTTAACAAAGTAGGCAGTGAAGAGTTTGTTTTGTTTAATTTTAACCAAATTTACACTTTTGTCATCAAATTTGTTCAAAATGGGAAGAAATAAAGCTTTATCAAATGAGGAAATCGGAAAAATAAAAGCATATAGGGAATGTGCTCTTAATATTAGCCAAATAGCGAATAAAATCGGTCGACCTCGCTGTGTGATCAACAATTATTTGCGCAACCCATTAAGTTACGGAAAAAATATGAAAGGCGGTACTTACACCGTTGTTTCGGAAGCAGATAAAAGACTAATCATCAGAAGTGCCTCAAACTCCCAGGATTCTGCAGCAAAAATCAAGGAAAAAACCGGTGTTAAGGCTAGCTTAGCAACTGTAAAGCGGGTGATAAAAAAAGCTAGTAATCTAAGACGATTGAAAATTAAAAAGAAACCACCTCTTAATCCAGCTAGAAAAGATACTAGAATACTTTTTGGTCGGAATCATATGACATGGGCAAACCAGTGGCACCGAGTAGTCTTTTCCGATGAAAAAAAATTTAATTTAGAGGGACCTGATGGCTACAGATTCTATTTTCATGATTTGCGTAAGGAGGAGATTTATTTGGACCGTCATCATAGTTGTGCTGGAAGCGTGATGGTTTGGGGAGCAATATCGTACTATGGAACTGTGGAATTACAATTTTTGAGCTCAAAAATGAATGCTAATTCGTACAAAACTGTATTGGAAAAAGCATTTCTCCAATTTTCCAATATTTTTAGCCCATTTTCATGGACATTTCAAAATGATAATGCACCCATTCATACTGCAAATGCTGTAAAGAAGTGGATAAAAGAGCAAAATGTGACATCGATTGGCCGCCATACTCCCCAGACTTAAATATAATAGAAAATGGTTGGGCATGGTTAGCGCGAAAAGTATATGAGTCCGGGAAACAATATGAAACCAAACATGATTTAATTGAAGCCATTCAGGAAGCTTGGAATACTATTTCTTTGGATTATATTAAAAGTCTTTATGACTCCATTCCAAGCCGCATGTTCGATGTTATCTCCAACAAAGGTGGAAGTACACATTATTAATATAATAAAGAAATGTTATTAATTTTATTGTTTGACTAAAAAGTATCAAAATAAACGTAGTTTTTAGCTTTATAGATGTATGTCGTATTTAGATGAGCCAGATTTTTAGTTATTAAGTTGACAATTCTTAAATAAAACACCTTTTCTTAAAAAAGTATTAGTTTTATTGTTATCGTATTTCTGGTGTAATTGCCTAACTACATAAAGTTAAATATTAAATAGGAACTACATTTCAACAGTTCTTTATTCGAAACTTTTCCATCGCGAAATTTTTGTTTCGTATATGTCGTATTCAAGTGAGCGGAAGTGTATGTTGTATTAAAATACATAGTTCACTATTGGTTTTTTATAAAACATACAATAGATACAACGATACAAGGGGTTTTGTGAATACGGCAAATAAAACAAAACTTAATAAGGGTCCTCATGATATCGTTTATAAGTCTCGTAATCTGTGCAAACTGTGCATGTTTACGCCCTCGTAAATGAACTGTCAAAAATTGTATGAGAATTCATTTACACAAACTTGGTAAATTTGCCCAACAATTTTGTCTCGTAAACTTGCGCTGTTCAATTGTGCATTTATACAAACAGATCTTTTAATGATTTTAACGTCGTTTTCAATGAAAAATCCAAGTGTCTATAAATCACAAACAATAAATTCTAGCAATAATTTCAGTAAATTGGTCTTTTGGCTTTCTTTGAGCATTTGTAAAAGCAAATTTCTCATACACGCAAAGAAAAAACATGGTTGTGGTAAACATATTCTAAGAGCAACATATTATGATAAGATTCATGATTGTAGTCACCATATTACGATTGTTATTAAATCATATTATGACCAAATATGTTCGTAATATTACATCATAATATTTTTCCCTTAATCATATTGTTATCCTGTTAATCATAAAACGTTAAGAAGTTATAATATTACTGTCATGGTAATCATAATAAGATAAGAAGTAATCATATTGTTGTCATGGTAACCATAATAAGTTAATAAGTAATCATATTATTGTCATGGCAATCATAATAAGTTTAGAAGTAATCATATTATTGTCATGACAATCATAATAAGTTTAGAAGTAATCATATTATTGTCATGACAATCATATAAGTTTAGAAGTAATCATATTATTGTCATGGCAATCATAATAAGTTTAGAAGTAACCATATTATGATGCAAAGTGATATGAACTGTTATACATAAATTTTTTACATCATAATATGATACAACTTTAAACATAATATTTTTATTGGAAAAAAATACTTATGATAAAATAAAAAACATAATATAGTTACTGTAATCTTTTTGTCGTAGGTCGAAATTATTTATAAATTATTTTATGGAGTTTTCATTATTTTTCTCTTAAAATAACACAAAACTTACCAGTAATGGTTAATATTTTCTACCAATATTTCACAAATTTTTCCACCACTTTAAGATTATTAAAATTTTTAAGCAAAGATATTTTATTTTGTGACACTACAACCCATTTTTAATGTTTTTTTTTATTTTTGTTTAATTTCTTGTTTATTTTAATGGTTATTTTGTTATTTCTTTTTTAATATTTTTCTTTATTTTTTTTTAATTTCTTGTTTATTTTAATGGTTATTTTTTTGTTATTTAGCCACTCACAAATAATTCGATATTTTTATGTAAAACACGACACAACTGATACAAAATTATTTTACAAATGGCGATACCAAATTATTATTAGAGTAACGATATTTTGATTGCATCTTTAACTTATTATGATAAATGTATATAAAGTTATCATGTTATGGCTATTAAATATCATGTTATGGCTGTGAGTAATATAATATGTTTTGAAAGTTATCTTAATTTAGTTGTTAGAAAAATAATTATTTTTCGGTCAACAATACTCAAATTTATAATTGCGATAAACATTAATATGTTTACAGTAACTATAATATTGCTGATATTTAACAAAAATAACAATTATTTGTGTACAACAACAATATATTGTTACAATAAACACAGTATGGTTGCCGTAACCATGTCCAACCATATTTTTTCTCTGCGTGTACATATTAATCACAAATTTAAACACAAATTTTTATATTTTTGAATTTTAATTTTTAATTTATTTTTGTATTGACGTTTCTTACAAACTGACATTAATTGTTTAAAATTACACAAAAGTAAAAAAAGGGGCTTCATGAAACAAGACTCGTAAGTTTGCGCATTTGCACAAATGGCAATTTTAAGCGACATCATGAGGACCCTTATTATTTTTTCAATTAAATACAAATGGAAACGATGTAAAATTATCATTTTGCTACAGTACAATTTAAGGGATAATCATGTAAAAGTTATGTTTAAGTTTTTTTAAAAATAACGGCATAAAATTTATAAATAACGTGAATTTCATGTTAAATCAACACGAACTTACTTTTAAATTTACTTTATAATAATTTCCCAGAGAATACTTTTCGATTTTTAGTAATAGATTGTAGTTATTTCATACGTTACCTGGTAAGTAGTTGTCATTATTTTGAAAACTTCAATAAGTACTTAATAGTAATGATCTCAGCAACTACTCATTACTTCTATTATTTTCATACTGAATATTTTCTTACTAAAAGTCAGCTCAATAACTACTTATTAGTTGTGTTCTCTTTAGTACTGAATATTTACTTACTGGTAGTGTACTCAATAACTATTTATTAGGTCTGTTAACTAGTGATTTGTATAGTATCTATAGAGTAAATACTTAAAATTCAACTTACTGGTAATTAAATAGGTAGTGAATTCTGTGGACACCTTGAAAAAAAAATAAGTAGTTATTGAGCCGAAAAATAAAGGAACGTTCGGACTGATAAAATATTTGTTAGCAAACATCAAAAATTTCATTAACGTAGTCTGAACACAAAATATTTTTGAGTGTCAAATAAAATAACAGCTGATTTTGAGCAAATAATAGTATATGCCGGCTAACAAATATTTGTCTAATGTGAACATAGTGTGAACACAAAAATTAAATATTTTAGTAATTTTTGAGCAAACATTTATTTGATATTACAAAAAAATTTTAAGAGCAAACAACAACAAATAATTTTAGCCATGTTCCCGATAGAAGCAATTTTTCCTGTAAGTTTTCGGATTCTTTACAGTTTTAAAATTTTTTAATAATTTTTAGACTTTGCTATAATACCGCAATTAGCAAATTTTTGCGAATTTCCGCTTATTTACCAATTTTTATCGAATTTTTGCCATTCCTTGTAGTTTAATGCACTTTTAATAAATTTTATGGCTTGTTTGAAATATCTAAATTTTTCGCAATTTTTGCAACATATTTTTTTTTTGTTTTTTCCCGACATTTTGTTTTTAACCCAGTAAGTGATTTCCAATATATTTTAGGGTTTGTTTCCAAGTTTACAATTTTTCGCAAATTTTGCCATGTTTCCGTTACCCAATGTCTTCCAGTTTTTTTTTGTTCTTTTACATTCTCCAATTCTTACACTATAAGAGATGCTGTTCCACAGAATAAAACAAATAAATAAGCTTCTGCGCTCATTTTTACTATTTGTGAAATATATTTTTATTTTTGAACACTTTCATTAAATAATTATTTGATGCAAATATTTGTTTTAGTCTGAACGCATGGCAAACAGGATTTAATTTATTTTATTTAACACTATTTGCCAACTGTTTCAACAAACAAAAATTGTCAAATATTTGAGCTTAGTTTGAATATTAAACAAAATATTTTTTTGTTTCACACAGTTTGAAGCAAATAACAGAACAAATATATTTGTCAAATTAGTCTGAACGTGCCTTAAGTAGTATTAATTTTTCTCCAACATTACTTGCTAACTTACCATGTAAGTAAAATTTTTGATGGGATGATACCGTTGCAGTTTCGGAATATAATACAGAAATTCTAAATTTACAGAAAAGAAGGTATACTACGTTTCGGACGGATCTCGCCAACATTTTAAAAACAAAAGTAGCTTCGCAAACCTTGTGGCTCATGAAAAGGATTTTCATGGTAAAACAGAATGTGATGGTATTGGAGTAAACTTTAGAAGAAATGCAAAAAAGTATAGCCTCCAGATCGCAACTTTGATGCGAATGCTTTATTCCTTTGGGCAAAGAATTATTATAAAGAAACTGAAGTAGTTTTTAGTAGCCAAGAGGATCATAAGGAAACATTGAAAACACTGAAGAGCAGATTCGATGCTGCGGTAACAATCGATGGTACAATGTCATGCTTTTATACCGCTTGTCGATGGAAGGCTCAAGTTGAAAAAGTTTTCTACTCAATGCGATTTCTTTCCAAAGCCAAAAAATAAAACAGCAGCGAAACCAACAGCTGGACTTAGTAACGCCAAGAAATTATTGGCAAAAGCAGAAAATAAAGGCAATAAATAGGGAGGATGAAAGACTTTGGATTTGAAAATTTGCATTACTTAAACACTTCATTAGATACTACAATTATTAAGAGTAAAAAATGTGATTAAGATTAAATTTCATTATTTTATTATTTTTATTAGATGTTATAATTATTATTATAATTATATATATTAATTTAATTATTATTACAAATAAATAAAAAAAAATTATTTGTTAACATTTCTACAGAAAAAATATGATTTTATTTCTGGGATTAACATATTGTGGGCATTATGGTATCGAAGATATAAAATGACAGTTGGGTATGTAACATATCGTCGGAAAGGTTAATTTGACTAGTTTTATTTGAAAGGTTCTAGAAGCACTTAAACACAAATAGGAAAAAATTTAAAATAATCATATGCTAAATATTGAAAACCACTCGTCGGGAGTTAGAAATGATTTTTTTACACAAAAGCCGCTCGTATCCCAAAAAGCGACCAAAACTACCTTAAATATAAAGACATAAGCTTTCTTTTGAGCAAAAAAAAAAACATTCCCGCTAAAAAAAAAAATATAAAAAAAGTTTTAAATTTAAAAAAAAAAATAAATTTTTTAAAAAAAAAAACAAAAAAAAATGTTTTCAAAAAATTTAAAAAAGCAGTAAAGGTCTTCAGGTAGTGATTAAAGGAATTGACTCATGTGTGGACCCTGAAGAGGTAAAAACATTCCTAGAAGAAAAAGGCTTCAAGGTAAAACATGTTGTAAATATTAAAAATAGAGAAAAAATTCCCAAACCACTTTTTCGAGTGGAGTTTGAACCTGGCAACGTAAAACTTAAAAAAAACGAAACTCATCCTTTTTACAATTTAAAATATATTCTCTACAGAAGAATAACAATAGAAGAGCCGCACAAAAGAAATGGTCCCGTTCAATGTTTAAACTGTCAAGAGTATGGTCATACTAAGGCATACTGCTATTTACCCCCTGTTTGCGTAGTATGTGGTGAATTACATGGCACAGTTCTTTCCGATAAGTCTAAAACCGACCCCAACGTAAAAAAATGTAGCAACTGTGGCGGTAATCACACTGCCAACTATAGAGGATGCCCTGTATATAATATCGTCAAGCAGTCGGTTGGACCGAAAACTAATCCTCCCCAAATGCAGGTAACAGACTCCGCAGCCTGGTAATACCAGAACATCCTATGCTAACGTTCTCAAATCAAACCATGTGCCTATGCAAGGTGCCTCGCCAAGTAATGATGAAACTCCGGTTTCTGATTTAAGTCGTCTAGAAAAAACCATGGAAACATTAGTGCAAACAGTAAATAATTTTACAAATACAATGGGTAATATGATGCAAGAAATTCTTAGAATGCAATCGATGTTATTGCAAGCTGTACTTAACAAGTCATGAACTGTTTAAAAATTTGTTTTTGGAACGCAAACGGCATCCGCCAACATAAAAATGAATTAGAATATTTTCTTAAAAGTAAACAAATTGATGTCATGATGGTTTCTGAAACTCATTTGACCTCAAGAAATAGTTTTAAAATTAATGGTTATATACTGTATGATACCAAGGACCCTCGAGATAGAGCTTGTGGAGGTTCTGCCATTTTGATAAAAACTCGAGTCAAACACTACTTAATGTGTGATCATCGTGAGGACTATCTGCAAGCAACAAACGTTTGTGTTGAAGAGCTAAATCGAAACATAGTAATTTCATCTTTATACTCTCCACCTAGATTTTCAATATCAGAAAGCCAATATTGTGAATATTATAAATCACTAGGACCCTGTTTTCTGGCCGCTGGTGATTATAATGCTAAACATACCTTCTGGGGGTCACGACTTATAACACCAAAGGGTCGTGTTTTGTTTAATGCAATCTCTAAAATGGATTTAAATGTGGTCGCGAGCGGACAGCCAACATATTGGCCTACTGATCAGCAAAAAATTCCAGATGTTATAGATTTTGGCGTGATTAAAAACATCCCCACAGAAACTATTCATATTGAAGCTTCCTTAGAATTATCCTCCGACCACACACCTACAGTTATTACTATAATGAACCCCAATAGAATTGTATCTCCGACTGGTTATTTTGCGACGTCAGCCACACAAATTAATTGGTAAAAATTTAAAAAATATCTCAGTACCCATTGCACGGAAAATATTCCGCTTAGAACACCGGAGAATGTAGATCGCTCTATTGTGAATTTTGACAGTTATCTGAAACTAGCTGTTCAACATTCTAGTACTGCCCCCAAAAAAACAAAAAATATTAAAATATATTCCACAGATGTCGAGCGGCTCTTGACTGAAAAAAGGAGATTTCGAAGAGAGTGGCAATTGCACAAAAAGGCTTAGAAAGTTACTGCAGACTCAGAAAACGGCTTCAGTAGAAATATATCTTAAGGAACTTGATGCAACTCAACAATCTGATTACTCATTATGGCGTGCAGCTAGAAATCTAAAAAGGCCAGTTATATCAAAGCCACCATTAAGAAACTTGAATGGTAGTTGGGCAAGAAACGATATTGAAAAAGGAAATCTGTTTGTGAGTCACTTAAAAAACGTATTTACACCAAATTTATCTAACGATATTGCGGTCGAGTTACCACCTGTTGCTGCTAGAGCTGCTATTCCCATAAGATTTGAAATAAGAGATATCGAAAAGGCTATTTGTGACTTAAACACTAAGAAGGCACCTGGTATTGATAAGATCAGTAATAAAATGCTTTTAGAGCTACCTCGCATAGCAAAGAAAATTATTGTTTTTATTTTTAATGCTATTTTACGGCTTGAATACTACCCGCAAGAATGGAAGGTTTCCTTAGTTACCATGATACCAAAGCCAGGGAAAGATCATACAAAAGTTGAGTTATATAGGCCTATTAGTTTATTATCAAATATGTCAAAGCTGTTTGAGAAATTATTAGTTTCAAAATTAACACCATTTTTAAATGACAATAGATGTATTTTAAACCATCAGTTTGGATTTAGAAGAAAACACAGCACAACTGAACAAACTCATCGAATAGTAAATGTCATAAGAAAAGCATTTGAAGAAAAAAAATATTGCTCAGCACTCTTCATCGATGTTTCGCAAGCTTTTGATAAAGTCTGGCATGAAGGCTTACTACATAAATTGAAGCAAAATTCACCAGCAAACTCTCACAAACTGTTAGAAAGCTACTTAGTCGGCCGTCAATTTATTATTAAAGAAGGAGATTTCTTAAGTTCACCTCAGCCAATTGGCGCTGGAGTTCCACAAGGCAGCATCCTCGGCCCTCTTTTATACTTAATTTATACTTCGGACATGCCAACAAACAACTACACCCAAACTTCAACATTTGCAGACGATACAGCTTTTCTAAGCGTACACGAAAACAGTTATGAAGCATCTCGTTATTTACAGGATCATATATTTCAACTAGAAATATGGCTAAGACAATGGAGGATAATGGTAAATGAGCAAAAATGCGTACATATTACATTCACCTTGCGTCGGGAATCTTGCCCCCCTATTACAATCAATAATCAAATAATTCCTCAACATTCGCATTTAAAATATCTCGGTTTACATCTGGATCGGCGATTAACGTGGAAATGCCATATAGAGGCAAAATTAACTCAAATGAAACTAAAAGCCATACAAATTCATTGGCTTATTGGAAGAAACTCTGTCCTTAGTCTCGATTGCAAGCTTCTACTTTACAACTCTATCTTAAAGCCTATCTGGTGCTACGGTATTCAACTATGGGGCACCGCCTCGGCCTCTAATATCGAAAAAATTCAAAGGCGTCAAAATAAACTTCTTCGAATAATCACAGCCGCTCCCTGGTACGTTAAAAATTCAAACATTCATAAGGATCTCAATGTGCCATTAGTAAAAACTATGATTACAAAATATGCAGTAAAATATTTAAAAAGGCTTGAACAACACCCAAATCCACTAGCTCGAAATATTCTAAATCATGGCGACCACACTCGCTTAAGAAGAAGAGACACTGCAGCTCTTACCCAACTAGAAGAACGATAAGCACCTATATATGTGAACAGAACCCGTGAAGAAAAAAATTTTTGTCTGGCACTGGCAGGACATAAATAAAGAATTAGAATAAGATTTGATTAATTATTGTTAGTTCATATTTAATATATGAAGATTCAATAAATAAACAATGAAAAAAAAAAACAATTTATCAAATAGCTATCGAAGCTACTTGGGACAAATTTTGCTAACACCAATAGGTAATTAGTGGCATGGATGAGAGAAAACATCTGTATGGCCAAAATGTCAAACTAAGACCCGCTCTAACTCAGAAACTTTTTGACCGATCTTATTGAAAACTACTATCCAATAGGACTAACCTTGGTGCGGAAGATGTCGATTTCAAAATTGGGTCACGTGACATGAAATCCCCCATATGTATACTAACAAAATTTTAAGTTTTGTAGAAAAATCTTTCAAGAAACATTTAT
Source organism: Pollenia labialis (assembly GCA_949318255.1). Taxonomy (NCBI): domain Eukaryota; kingdom Metazoa; phylum Arthropoda; class Insecta; order Diptera; family Polleniidae; genus Pollenia; species Pollenia labialis. The sequence goes on from OX439142.1 coordinate 118,655,954, forward strand.
TTTTGAAATTGGCTCTTAACGGGCGAATAAATCGAAATTTTTAATACATCATGTGAAAGATATTTCGAAGTAGTTTCTAATAATACCAATACTTCTTAGATCCAGTTTTTACCAATAAAATTTTTGACAAAGGGAACGTCCGTAAATACAGTTGTTAGGTATTACTGCAGGAGTGCTGCATAGTTTTTATGCATTTACGTACGTACATAAAGTGTTCGAAAACGTTTACGACCTTTACCACGTGCGTTGACAAAAAAAAAACAATTCACTAAAGGTACGGTCACATATGGCAAACATTTGTCAAAAAATATCAAATATTTGTTTGCCCTAATCTGACCACAAAATATTTTTAAGGGGCAAACAGAAAAACAGCTGATTTTCGGCAAATAAAATTATTTGCTAGCAAACAAAAATGCTCCTAATGTGACCATTTAACGTCAAATATTTTCCTCGATTTTAGGCAAATAAATATTTGTTCTTACAAAAATTTTGTAAGACCAAACAGCGGCAAATAAAAAAGCTTTAAAATAAAAATTATTGAATAAAATTGAAAAAATTAACAGAATTAAATAATTTTTTAATTACGAAAAAACTTATTTATGTAAAACAATTTTTCCTGTGTTCTCTTTTTAGCAAAGAGTTGCGCGGTAAGTAGGTTTCAAGATGTTACAAAATACATTTTTCTTAAGTAAATGGGTAATTTATTTAATATGCTTATAATATATGAGCTAATGTTACGAATTATGCATTGCAAAAATGGCGTGTCTATATAAATAGTTTGGGGTCAGTGGACAATCATGGACCCGCCAAAATAAAATTAAATAATGAATTTAAGATTTATATAAAACTTATTAGTGCCGAATAATTTACCGACATCGACATCCTATGAGATTTTTTCGTCTTGAAGTGATTGTAGCAAGTGACCTAGAACCAATTCTCGGCCTACCAAGACAACATTTACAAGCTATTATAGAAATGTTTGCCAAAACCAACATTTATAAGATTATTATGACATTAAAAGCTATTTACAGAATGGGTATTTGTATAAGAGCTATGGCAAAATATGGATGGATTACAATAACGTTTGGTAAGGTGATAACAGATTGTCTGTGGGCACAAAACTTTTCTCCAGAAATAAGTTTTTATGAGCAAAAAAGATACGCGAAAATTGCAAAAATTGCGATCATATTTCAAACAAGCCATAAAATTTACTAAAAGTCCATAAAACTATAAGGAATGGCAAAAATTCGATAAAAGTGGCTAAATTAGCGGAAATTTGCTAATAGTAAAGTTTAATATGTATTTATTAAAAATCGTTAAAGCTGTAAAGAATCGGAGAAAACAATTGCATGTATCGCGAACATTCACGAAAAATTGCAAACCCAAAAAGTTATTTGAAATTGCCAAATCGTTTAAAAAACAAAATGTTGGAAAAAACAAAAAAAAATTTACAAAAGTAACGAAAATTCGCGAAAATTTTTAATATTTTAAACAACCCATAAAATTGATTAAGAGTCCCCCAAACTAAAAGGCGTGGTAAAAATTCTGTAAATATTGCTAAATCAGTGGAAATTTGCAAAAATTTGCAATATTTGTGTGAAAATATGTATTGTTTTCATTATGTAATAAACATTTCAAACTAAAAACCAATATTATGTTTTTTTGCTAAAAATGTTCTCACATATACATAAGAATTATAGTCGATTCGTTTTACTTTCACTAACCCCTTACCACTCTAATTAAAACGAATAAAAATATGTGAAGGTGAACTGTGGAACACAAAAAATGCTGCAGTAATCCACTTTCGAGTGAATTCGGATTCTAGAACACACCCGATTATCTCAAAAATTGCGACATGTACTTTGCGAATAAGGTAAACATCGACAGCTAGCCGGACGGATGGACATTGTTATATCAATTTAGAAAAGGATGCTGACGAAAAATAAAAATTTTGGCCGCAAGTTCGTCCAAGCAGTTTGGATTGAAATTCAGCACTTTTGGTTTAGTAGGAAAAGAGTTATGGAGCGAAATGGGAAACAACCTCTTGAAAAAATCATTATTTATTCACAAAAACTAACGTAAATTGGTGGCGGAATGCACCTTTTATCGTTAAATTTTGCACAAACTCAATTTATATGCCTAGAAATCATATAACTGAATTTCGTGAAGATCGGTCTATAATTTACAATAGATCCACTCTCTAAAACACTTTATTGCTTGCGTCTAAAACCGTAATAAATAATACTTTAGTTTCATAATGTACAAATGTATGTACATACATATGTTAATTTAGTTGTATAAGACTGGAAATTAATTTGCCAAATTGCCTTTATCCCTTTATTTGTTATCTTAATCCTCTTTTATTTTTAAAACTGCTGTTCTTGCTCTTCTGTACCATAAAACCACAAAAGTTTCCATATTTTGCATAAAAATGTTAATTTTTAATTTTAATAAAAAGTAATTTTATTTATTTAATTTTTATTTTTGACAATTTGATCAAATATTTATTTTTAGGCAAATATTTTTATATGTGAACACTGGGCAAACATGTTTTCCCATTTTTTATTTGAAGGTATTTAATATCTGTTTGAACAAACAAAAATGGGCAAATAAATGTGCGTAGTGTGACCAGCAAATAAAATTTTTATTTCTTTTAACAAATTTTAAAAAAATGCCGGCAAACAAAATTTGAAAATTGTTTGCCATATGTGACCGTACCTTAACACACATTTTGATGTTTGCACTAACCACTATGTGATTCACTAACTTATTTATAACCACGGTAAACAGTTTTATATTTCTCTCTATTCAAATTGATATATCGTGGCAACTAGAGTTGTCAATTATTCGCATTTCAACTTTGTTCGAATAATTCAAATAATTGTTTTTGTTTGTTCGATCAAACGATTAAATCTATAAAATCATTCGATCAATCGATGAGAATAACGAATAAAAAAAAATAACGTATTTTTAATAAGTTACATTCATCTACAACTAAAGAAAATCTTCCATTTTCTTCTTTAGTTTTACTAAAATCTGCTATGAATTCTTCTTTTTTTTTAAGCGTAAAACATTTCATCTTAACTTTATGTGGTTGTATTAATTAAAGGTATTGTAAAACAATTAATTCCATAATAATCCGATCTTATTTTGGCGTTGCGAGACAATCAGCTGATTCATTTTGTTGTATGTAAATCAATTACAACGATTATAGTTAGCAGTATGGTGCTACGTCACCATCTGTAAGAAATATATTGGTCTTACTTGTTCACGGTAAGGTTACTGTTACTGTTACTCCCGGCTAACTGGACCTTAATACAATAATAACATTTTCTTCTTTCATGATATGATTTATATATGTAAATCGATTCTTTATTTTTTTAGCTTTTTGTTTATTTCTAAATTTTTCACCCACCATTGAAAAAACTCCTTTCTTGAAATTTTTTTAATTTGATTTAAAAAGAAAACAGTTAAAACAATTTTTTGTCAAAGATTTGTTCAATAAGAACATAAAATACATTTTTGAAATTCTATGAGTACTCAACAGGATGTTTGTATAGTAAAAATTGAGATTAACCCATTAGAGGTCAAATGAAAACCAGCCATACGATTTTGATTTAAATTTTATTTATTAATAAAAACAAACATAAAAAAGCACAAAATGAAAGAAAAATTAATTTTTTTTTTTTTGGAAACGAGTTTTAGGGGTGTACTTAAATAAGTACACTGACCTCTTAAGTATGAAACTTTTCGAAACATTGTTTTTCGATACAAAGTGTTTTCAAGCATTTCTTGCACTGCCAACGTACTCTGGAATGGCAAATTGCACACCGTAACTGTTTTCCCAATTTTTCGGGATAGTGCCCAATTCCATCTAGAGGTAAACCATCAACTATTGACCCAGACTGCCGTTGTTTGGTTTGTCTACCTTGGCGTAAATAATAACGCGCAATGTGACGACGAAACAAAAGTTGATCCATGGGACTCTCATTGTTCAATACATGTAGCCGCCAAGCGTTAGAAATTGTCAAATCAAGCATGTATGTAAAAAGAACCCACCACCACTTCTTACCATGAACACCGATCCTATACAAAGAGATTGATTGATCGAGCTCGTCAACGCCACCCATACTTTTATTGTAGTTTTGAAACAAATTGGGTATAACCATGTCAATCTTCTCACGTTTTTTTGAACATCAACGCTTAACGGTTCCTAGGGGTTCAATTGTATCATAGTTGGTTCCCATTGTGCAAATACTATTGTCTTTCCATCTTACAAACAAAAGATCATTATCTGTATCGAACATGTGGTCGTATGCAGAACGATCTCGCTTTTTCATTTCCTTCATGCTAGTCAAAGGACATTTTTTTGTTCTGTTGTCCCTGACAGTTCCAGTTGCACGGTACCCTAACTTTTTAAGATCGAGGAGAGGATTGTAGCTGGTAAAAAAGTTGTCAAAAAATATTCGATGGGTTTCTGCTGTACAATTTAATTTTTCTAATAAGTTTTTCACAACACGTGAGCCCAATGGATCAGGAGATGCGATCAGCGATTTCCCGCAATATAAGTCAAATGAGTAATAGCCTGTAGAACTAGCCGCAACCCAATTTTTGTAGCCGAATCGAACTGACTTTCCCCGGATGAATTGCTTAGCGGGATGGTGGCCATAGTATTTGACCATTGATTCGTCAATGGAAATATTCTCATGAAACACTCCCCACTGCATAAAATTTTTCATTAGTGAATCTGCCAATGGTCTCACCTTGAACATTCTATCAGTAGTCGTTGATGCTAAATTATTATCAACCAAATGAATATTTCTCTTTATGTCTCGAAATCGATGTCTTGAAAGAGCTTTACCCACTATCGGCTTTCCAATGTCTTCATCCAAGGACCAGTACATCGGTTCTCGTGGTAATTTATTATAACCGGAAAATATCAAAACCCCTAGGAACTTTTTAAAATCACAGTCGTTCAAGTGAAACTCATGCCTGTTCTTCTGTTTTGCGTAACCAACCGAATTGGAGATAATCAAGTCTATGACTTTCTCATCAAATAACTTTTCAAATATTTGAACTGGGGTAAGATTCATTAGTTCTTCACGAATTTGTTTTGCTCTGTCATCAACTTCAGAGTTCTGATCTGAGAATGTGTGATCTGTGGTGAATGATATTTGCCAAGTAGGGTTTCTTTGGGCTGCAGAAGTTAATCGAAGACGCTTTGATTCTAACGGTTCATCATCGCTATCGTCACTGACGTCGTTGTCGATACTTTTCTGCTTTACAAAAAGCTCTATTGTACCAGGAATATCTTGCGGTAGTGCTGACGGAGCCATTTCATCCTCAATGCCTTCCTCTTCGTCAGTGAGTTCACTAGGATTAGGTGGTATGATTGCCATATCAACTTCTTCATCTTCACTATCGGCTAATATGGCATTAACAGCCTCTTGCAGCCCTTTGAAACTCTGCTGGCCCTTAAAACGTATTTGGCTCATATTTTAAATCTAACTAAAAAATAAATAATTTTAACTAATGGATGCTGTCATTGTACTCAAACGAGTACAGTCAAGTTTATACCTTCCTATTTTTTTTATTATCTTACTTTTCAGTATTATTTGATGCTTGTATGTTTTGTTGTTATTATTTTTATAAAAACAATGCAAGATTACCACACAAATTACAGTATTTTTTTAAATATGCGCAAAATAGTTTCATAACCCACACGCTGTTTTCGCGTCACAATTGAGACTGATAATTAGGCATAAAAAACAGAAGTTGCACACAAATTTTTTTTCTGCAGCTCTGGTTATTGTTGTTGTGAAACAAAATAACGGCACAACGATAGTTGTTTCTTTATTTTTGCTTGGATACACGCAAAACTATTACTGTACTCAGTTGAGTACAGAGACTTCTAATGGGTTAATTACAGTCAGGGCTATGCCTACAATATTTTACAAACTTTCCTACATTTTGTATAAAATCACTAGAATCGTATGAGAATAAATCAAATTCTAAGCTTTAATTTAATTTAGTTTTTAATAAAAAAAAATTGTTCGATTGTTATTCGAAAATGACCATTTTAAAATTATTCCAACAAGAGTTTGGCTTTGTTTGATCGATTTGTCGAATTATTCTTAATCGGCTGACACCTCTAATGGCAACTCTGTCAAGAGAAACATTAAAATAGGATAAAATAACAAAGAAGAATAAAAAATTCTTTTAATTGAAAGATTTTAAATTATAATTGTGCAAAGTGCGCAAAACATTACTAATATATGTTATTTACTTAATTATTTTATTTTATTAAATTAATTTTTAATTTTATTTGAGCCAAATAGTTTGCTTTAGGATAAATAAATAAGAAGCTCCACGGAAAATTGGTGTGTGATAAGAAGTGGATAAATTGTAGGCTTAATACCCAAAAGGCATATCATTTGGGTACAACGATGAATATACACTTTTCTAAGCGGATTTAACCACACTAAAAATGTTGGTGTAAATAAACCACAATTTGTTTTGTTAAAAATAACAGCTGACTGAATCGGCTGGCTTTTAATACCAGCAGATGTCGTTAAAATTGTTAGTGAATAGCAAAATGGTTAATTTTCTGGTTAAAATTGTTAACCCTTATGTGAATGGCAAAAAAAAACACCAAGAGCAAGTATTTGAAACTAAAATTGTTTGCCGAAATATTTGTGGATAATCACAGAAAATAACTCTGAAACTTAAACACGATGTTAATTTGCAGCAAATTTTAAATTTCTGTATTCGCACTGGGCTATGCAACGTATTAATGCTTAGGTATGCAAGTTTGAAATTTAATGTAAATTTTTCGTTATGCATATCAAAGATAGCAAATGTGAAACAAAAAACTTGTAAATATTACCCCGGTAATTTCCCTTATTGCAAAGATGTAGTTCAACTGTGTTTATGTGTATTGTTTTAGTCTATCTTAGATTTTGACCGAGTCCAGGTAACATTTAATGTATTAAGGTAATCGGGTACCTTGCCATACCGTTAAGGGTGTAAGATGATAACTGGTTCACCACGCCTTTTCAAAATAATTTTAAAGCAAAAAAATAATTATAATTAAAAATTTATTAATAGTTAGAAGTTCTCAAGAAGTTTTAGATATGTTGAGCATCTTTTTATTTAAAAAAAACTAAGTTGAAAATGCCAAAGGTGCAAGCATGGACCATGTCTTCGATTCAACGACGTGCTTTCGTTTTTAAACGACTTCAAAACTAATCCTCTTTAGTATACCATGGAGTAGTTTTAAAACTACTCCTTTGAAGTCCAAAGCTGGGTTATATTGTCCTGCCCTAGGACATTCTTACATACATCTTAAAGCTGTGTTGCCGAGTGTTTATCTCCCATTTTTTTTCAAATAAATAATGAATTTTAATTAAAACATTAAATATTTTTATTTATGTTCCACATTGTGTTATAATCCACATTTGAAAAACATTTGAGAATAACGTTTGAAAGCAAGTTGAAAATAAAGGCATTTTTCAATTTGATAATTATTTTCCCTTTTTGTTGAGAATGCTATGATTTTCAAATCATTATCAAACGTTTGAGAAAAGGTTTGATTTCAAATCATTTTCAATTTGAAATCAAACCTCCGTGTTTGGTGGGATGTAATTTTTTTTCAATAACTTTTGCCTTTATTTCTTTAAAAAAAAAATTACCTTTTTAAAGGGAACAAAGAATATTTTAAAAAAGCAAAACACATTTTACCAGCCAACAAATAATTTTACAAAACACACACAGGCTTTCGTGCTGCCTAGCGGGGAAAACTGCGAGCGCTTTTCAGGCCTTAAAGAAGGTTTACAACTGCATTTTTAATAAAATTTTACTTTTTTCACTCTGCCTTCTTCGAAAAGGTCCTTTAGAATGGGTATTATGGAATATTTTACAAATTTGAATTATCTTTTCTGAGATAAGCAGTGTTACCACTAGCAAAATTCACAATTACACTTAAGCTTAAGCAAAATTACCCGATTTAAATGAAATTACACCTGATATAAAATTGAAGTTTAATTCAACAAAAAGACATTAACAAAGTTGTAAAAAACACAACAAACTCATTGAAAGAAGATCAATATTAGTCAAACTGGTATGATTCTTCTTGTAATTTTAAATAAATAAACAAAAAAGACTTAAAAACAATTAATAAAACATAAAATAAAACTCATGAAATAATGAGTTTAGCTTCCACAGTTAGTTTAATATTTATTTTGTTTGTGTTGTCTAAAATTTTAAGTTTCATGTTCTTAAAAAATACCTTGTTCAGTAAATTTCCTTCAACCAAAGATTTAATCGAATCAAATTATTTTGGTTATAGTTTAATTATAAATTAACTTTATTTTAATTTTTTAAGTTTAGATTCAGCTCAAATGATTAGCGCTTACAACTTTTCAATTTCAAAGTTAAAGTTAAAAAAAAGCAAAAAAAACTTAAAATCCAGTATGTACCTAAATTCGAATTGAATTTTTTAATATTTGAGTGCAAAAAAATGTAAAAGAAATAATTTAAAATAAATAAAGAACCCGTTAATTATTACAAGCAACTATACCCAAATTACTTGAGTGCAGAGATTAATAAATACTTTTTTTTATTATATTATTGTCTGTTGATAAATGAATACTATGTATGTGCGTCTGACTTATAACTCAAGAACATATTAATGCATACATATATGCAAATACGTATTTACGAACTTATATGATACAACATTAAAAGTAGAAAATAAAGAAGCAAAGAATTTTTTTTGTCAATGCAAACTTGATTTGTATGTACACTCCAAATCAATTCGAATAGGTACATATATAGTAGATAATTGTTATTTTTAAAAAAATGTTATTCATATACATAAGGTTAATATTTAAATATTTTGTTGGAAGGAAAAACAAAAAGTTTTACAACAACCTTTTATACGTTATTTAGTAAACAGAATGCCTGCTGGGTTTTATACAACTGCCCCTTTCGTAATTCAGTTTTACAACTGATAAGGGCGTTAAATATTCTTCAAACTAAAGCATTTAAAAGTTGCCAGATAAAAATAAAATTAATTACATGTTAAAAAATTGGAAATTTTGTATCCCCCAGGCTAGGTTCAATTTGAACAACTTTTTTCAATAAACTTTAGGTTCTACATCACTATAAGAGGCATTTTTATCCAAATCTAAGGGAACATATTGCGACATTTATAACAAACCTTTTGAAAATTTATATTTATTGATTGAAGTCTTTTATTAAAAAGAAACCGAAACTTGGTCCAAAAGACTGTGCATTTTTTAGCAACAATATTTAAAAGAAATAAATGTCATCACTGAAATCGAGTCTTGATTTTATTTGGGTATCTAAAGTAAGAATTTCAAATAAGACCGGAATAACACTTGAGAGAAATTATCCACGCTCTACCCACGACGGTAAAAATTAAACCAAATTGTGATAATTACCCATAAAGTGGCAACACTTGGGATAAGGCCTGTCGAAATCGTTTTATTAGCCATTATGTTGGAATGTGTAGCAAGTTTAGTTATTAATTTACTCACTTCGCAGTAGTAGCAACAACAATTCGCGACCTTAGAACAACAAGGTTCTATTTGTACCTTAACTACATGTAAGATAGAACCTTGTTGTCCTAAGGTTGCGAATTACACAGGGATAAAACTTTATTCTTAATTATTTTTCGAAGGCCTTTCAGAAGCCTTTAAAGTAGATGCAAGAAGCCAAGGTTTTGGTATCCAATGATACACTGCGTAAATTAGATATACAGTTGTAATGCGACTGGAAAACTTTATATCGCCAAAAAGGCCTTTTATAAGGCCTCATTACTACTTCATTTTCCCGCTGTTAATGGTCTGGCAAATCGCGTTTTTTTACTTATGGGGAATTTCAATGTGAATTTTCTAAAATTTTTCATATCTGACAAATTCACATATGAATTTTTCTGTTTTAAACATTTTTCATGAATGAGGAAATCCAAAATATTTTTTTACTCACGCTTTTGACTTAAAAATGAGTGAACCTTCCGGTACTCTGCTAATAATGTGAACATGTTGTCCTTAACAGTACGTACCCGGGTACCTTGCAGCGCACATAAGGGTTTATTAAAAATAGGAATGTGAAATTCTTTGAAGTCATAGCCAAAATATGGAAATTTAAGTTTTTGATTGGGTTTTTCTCAATATTTTTTTTTGTCTTTCGCTTTGGTATCAATATCTTAAGTCTAGCTCAACTGCTGCCATGGCTGATAATTCCTATTCAGGCAATAAGCGAATTAAACAAGAAAATAAAATAATTTTAAATTTTCTAGATTACGAAAAACTACAGTTTCTGACATAAGACCTTTTTGCCTAATTTCAAAGAATTAGTCGGCAAATCAAAATTAAGGTGAAGTTAATCTTTAATACTTCACTAAATTCCTTTTGCTTCATTTGTCTCTTTAACATTCTCTCTGACTCTATAAATTTCTCAATCAGTGTGAATGCTTCAATCTATTTTTTAATACATTTTAATCTTGAAAGTTTAATGATATTTTTTGTTAATTAATATCTTTGGCCCTACATACATTTATTTGTATATACTTTTTGTAAAGTTCTTTCAAAAATATGGGAATGTTAATATTTTAAACAATAAAGATTATGTTGTAATAATTAAAATTTGCTTGAATAAAATTAAAAAAAATTTGTAATTGCTTACAATCCGATTATTTTCACGTATCAACTGCCCACATTTATTTCAATTCAAAATTTTTAAAAGCTTTAAAACGTAATAAAAACTGATTCAAAAGAAAAACACAGAAGAAATTTGTTGAGTGATTTACTTATTAACATTTCTTTGTACAACGTAATCAACATATTATACTTTAGTGGAATTGATTGCATATTTATAACAAGAAACGTATTAAAAAATCTTAATTTATTTTTTGCCTTTTACGTGCAAACAAAATGTCAAAAAAACTGAAATATGAAAATCTGTGCAGACAAAAAGATAAATCGGTCGATTAATTCACTTGCATGATAAGATTTTCATTTTCATTAATTTTCTCTTTTCTTTGTTTTATTATTGAAGTCAGTTACACTGTCATTTATGGCAAAATATACACTTTCAACGACACCAACACACAATAACGGCAAATAAATAAAATGAAATAAGGATTAAAAAAACGATTGTAAGATTTAATAAGTATTTACAAAAATTAACACATCAAACACTATTTTAAACTTCGCCCGGAAAATAAATATCTCTATAACTGATAACTGATTGCATGAGTACTGGATAACGTGTTTCCCCTGCAAATCATATTGGACCACCTGATCCAATTTGATTAAAAGCTGGGTTATATGGTCCTGCCCTACGACATCTTAATGTTAAATAGACCATGTTTTTTCCATACGCTTGGGTTACTTTTGGACTAGTCCTAGTCCCTTGTGGGCTAGATTTTACACGCGTGTTTGGACTAGTCCTATTATTTGCAGGGTTGATGTACAAGCATACACAGACAGATACGCTTTCCAACTAACGAACATAAGCCTGAAGCTTTAAAGGGAATTGAAAACGACTATCGTGGCAATTGTATGAAAATCGAAGCGGAACCCTTGTGAAAATATTATAGATGAATTAATATTCATATATTTTAAATTAATATTACACAAGCTACTTAAAATAATATATTATATATTATATATTATTAAACAACAACATTATATTATATATTATTATAATATTATTTAGCTTAATTTCTTCGACCTTCTTAATATTATTTTCTTTCAATAATCTCTCAAGATGAAGGTCTGTTTTATATAAAGAATATTTATTTAAAATAAATAAAACAGACCTTGAGCTTGAGAGATTATTGAAAGAAAATATTATTATAATATATATATGATATAACAAAATCTTTCTACCTGAGTCAGTACTTAAAAACTTTCGCAAATCTATCAATATACCGCTTCTCAAAAAGGCTGACACTAATAAACTAGCAAATTATTGAGGACTTTTACTAATAGATGCCATATGTAAAATCTTTACTACAATTATACTCAACCGATTATCTTTTTGGATCGATAATAATAACATTTTAAATAAATACCAAGCTGCCTTCAGAAAACACTATTTAACTGTAGATAGCACTGTGCGACAAATAATAGGGGTCAGTGATCGGGAAGGGTTTCAAACTACTTGGTTGAACTCATGGTGCTATGCCAAAAAATTGGTTATACCCATAATGAAACGTCCCATGTTTCATTAAAAAAATTATTTGCTTTTCCAAAACGTTTGGTTAGATCAAACATCATTACACAGTTTTTTATTTACATTATATAATTATCTTCTTACAAATAAAGTTAAGAAAATCCATAGAAATTGTTAAAAACAAAGCTAAAGTTTGATCAATTTACTTGTCGCGCTTTTTTGGATTTTTATCATTTATTTATACAATTATTTCTCAGCTATATTTAAACAAACACTATTTAATCTATAAAAAATATCGAAATAATTAAAAGTTCCTACAAGAAGCTATAAAAAAATTTAACTTTATTTTTTGGCTTTTGATTTCCTTCTTTGGCTTTTTTTTAGCTCTATTTCAAACATGATTTAGCTTTATATTTTACAAAAATCTGGTCACACTGGTTACTATTCCTAACTGCAGGAGCATTTAGAAACTACACGGTTGTTATATGTACAATATATAACTCGGATGAATCTGAAAACGTCCAACACTTCATCGGTGTATGCCCTATTTACAACACATACAGGCTGGAATATTTTGGTAAAAGACAGCTGACAAATAAGTTTTTGAATTTAATTTATGACAAACAATTTTTCATAATTTTGTTATCGCTTTTTGTTTTTTGTTATTATTAAATTTTGTAAATTTAATTTTCTGACGATGCTAACCAAATGTTAGCGAAATATTGAAACAAACAAATATAATTTTCTATAAATAAAAAGACCTCAAGCTTAAATAATTAAAAGTAATTATATCTTATTCCGCTATCGGAATTTGGTGATAAGCACGGACGAAGTCGCTCTTAGAAAATATTTTCTTATTTCTTATACTCGTATTTAAATCGTGAATGTGAGGTAATGGATATCTATCCGGGACAGTCACAACATTTAAACGTCTAAAATCACCGCATGGTTGCCAGTGGTTTGGATCCTTTTTGGCGAGTTTGATGGTCTACATATGTATACCCGCTTTCACAAGAAACTCAAAATCCGTTCTCGCTGCCTTGTATCTTATGGGATCTAACCGCCTGGCTTTTGTAAAAGGTTAAGGGTCGTTTGTTACTAACAGCGTGTGAAATTTTTTAAGTCATGGAAAAATAACCATATACGGACAAAACTACGTGATAACGACCAAAAAATAAAAGACCAGTGTCTCCCAGTTTTGCCCAAAGTTATGCACTTATTTTTATGGGCCCCCAAAGATTTGGGGCCTTGGTGTAATTTTTGCAAAAAGGTGATAATTTTCTCAGGCTCATATCTTGCGAACCGTTCGGAATTTTGATTTACCCTCTGTAGTCAAATTTGTAAAAAGGGTTTTTATATATACATACAAAGTCATGAAGTAGAACTATATTCAGAAAAAAATTAGAAGAATCGATGCTAAGGATTTGCAGATGTAAGCAAAAATCTGCGCTGGCGTGACATTAAAGTAAGTGGATTTTGACTTGCATTACAAAAATGAATAAGACTGCGAATTGAGCAAGATGTTTTGTATAAAACCTTTTTTAGTAAACTTTGGACTAATATACAGTGTTTAATGATGACTCGTTCCAAACGCAGCACCCTGTAAAATATTAACGGTCCTTAAATTGTAATTTATTTATTTCTCATTTTGTCATTACATTTTATTTCTTGTACTAAGTTGATCTCTTTTAAAATCATTACAAGACACTCTAGTTTTGATCGTCGTCGCGCAGACTTAACAAATCGTTTAATAAAAGAAAAGTAAATAACAAAAAAAAACATTAATTAACACAAGTGAATTTAACAAACCCAACACAAATTGTAAATTTATAAAACAAAAAAAAACAAGGAAAAGAAATTAAATTTGAACCTAAAGTGTAAATAAAAAATACAAATTAAAAATAAAAAAAAAAAAAGTGTTTTATTTAAAGTCCACCAAAAAAGAAGAACCGTGTTACGTTTGAGGATTGACAATCAAAATCAACCCCCAAACATTTGGTCCAAACGAACCGGATAATTTTTATAAAAAATAAATAAAACGTGATACCTACCTACCGTGTGTGCAAATTTAATTTTTACAAAAAATATATGTTTGTGACTCTAAAAAAAAAAAGTGTGACTCTGAAAATAAAATACATACAAAAAAAGGAAAGTTCTTTAACTTAAAAATATTGTTAACAAACAACCAAAAGAACACACACAAAATCAACCCCCAAACATTTGGTCATTTGGAAACGAAACATTAAGATTTTTAATAAAAAATTATTTAAATCATAATTGTGTTTAAAAATTAAAATTTTCAAAGTTAAAAGTTAACAAAATCTAACGGTACCCAAATTCCTTGGCGCAGTAGCAGCAATAACAACAGCATTATTGGCAGACACAACAACAACAACAGAAGGCTTAATAAACGCAGTGACACAAAAGAAATAAGACCCAACAAAAACAACAAGTAAGTCAAATTATACAATACAACAAGAAATAAATATTCTTGCTTGTTGTATTACTCTTTAATTTTTTGCCGCTGCAATTTTTAAGAGAAAAAAAACCGTGACGTCACCATCCAAATAAATAAAAAACGAGTTACCATTGCGTCAATTTTTGAAAAATTAACCGGGGAAATTAAAACAATATTTGACTCACAATTTTCAAGACACAATTTATTTTTATCGCTAGCAGACAATTTTTTTGACTCAATTTTATTATTATCCTGACTCTTTATCAATTTACAAATATGTCCCTGAAAAAATTCGTCAATTGCACAAACGATTTAGTCGACTTCGAGAAAATTCAAGCAGAAGCGCGTGCTGAAGATAATGTACACGCGTTGGAAATTATTCGAGTAGAATTAGACTCCATATGGACACAAGTAAAAAGATCATATGAAGAATGTAGGGACTTAGATCAGGATGGTGATAAACCAATTGACAAAAAAATATTACGGGAGCGATACCAAGCTGCCCTAATGGCTTATAAAAATTGTCTTTCGTCAGTAAACGCTGAAATCCAAGCGCTTTCAGACACAACCATGGAAAAAGTTGAACGTCAGTCAAATATTCCGTTAGAAAGAGATGTTTCCTCAATAAGACTCCCTCCTTGCGACACCGACACCTTTTTTGGGGATTATAAATTATGGCCGAGTTTTCGTGACTTGTTCACAGCCATATACATTAGAAATCCTCAAATTAGCAATGTTGAAAGGCTTTTTTATCTGATGCAAAAAACCGGTGGAGACGCCAGAGATGCAATTACGCACGTCCCTTTAACAAACGACGGATTTATCATGGCTTGGAAAAATTTAGTTGACCGGTACGAAAATAAATGGATGCAGGTTAACGAGCAATATAAAATTATTTTGGATCTGCCTCATGCATCTACAGACTCTGGAGCCTCAATTAAAAAATTACAAAGGACAATAAACGATTGTAGGCATACATTAGGCACACTAGGAATTGACACTTCAACATGGGAGTCATTTTTAATTTATATTTGCTCTCAAAAACTTCCCAGGGCCCTTGTTCAAGAATTTGAAAATTCTCGTGAAGATTGTGCCGAAGTACCCAAATGGCAAGAATTCGACAAGTTTTTGACCCACAAATTTAAGACCCTAGAATCAGTAGGCAATATAAAATCATCAAAGGACAAACCTATACCTCCCAAGTCTGAAGTCGCAAAAAATACCCAGAATAAACGAAACTTCAATTCATTCCAAACGAATATTGCGAAATCTGAGAGTCGCAATCAGAACAACAATAAACCCGTTAAAAGTTCTAATAATAACGCCATAACATGCCAACATTGTAGCGAGTCACACACCCTACGGTCATGCCCCACATTTTTAGAAAAAAATGTAAGTGATCGAATTCATATCGTAAGAGTAACAAATTCATGTTACAACTGTCTGTCGATCAATCATAGTGTCAGGGAGTGCCCTAGTAAATACAGTTGTAGGCTGTGTAAACAAAAACACAACACTTTATTGCACAAGGCAACAGTGACCCAGCCTACAAACTTGCCACAAAATAACGCTGACGAGCAACCAAGCACAAGTGCCGCAGCTCAAGCCCAATACATACAGTCCACTTCAACATCAGGTATTCCTAACTTTACTTCCCTGACCCTGCGCGAAAACATACAAACATCGACAAATCAAACAGACCGCGAAACGTTGCTTTTCACTGCTATCGTCGAAATAGAAATTAGAGGTCAAAGATACCAGGCTAGAGCCATCATCGACCCTGGATCACAATCAACCTTTGTATCGGACAAACTAAAAAACCGATTAAAATTACCCACTAAAAGAAACATAGTTCACGTTTCTGGTTTGAGTCAAACAGTTTCTGAAACCTCAACTAAAGCATGTTTGCTTAACCTTTGCTCACGGGTGGACACATCGTTTAAGTTAGAAGTTTGGGCCCCAGTTCTGAAGACCCTTCCCTCTAATTTACCACCTCAAACATTGGACATGCTAAAGCTCAGTGAGGCTGCAAAATTGCAACTTGCAGACCCTCACTTTAATCAAAGTAGACCCATCGACTTGCTAATAGGCCTCGACATAGGCCCATCGATTTATTGCATGGACACACCGATGCGTTCTGTTGGATCCCTTTTGGCACAAAAAACAGTATTTGGCTGGATTGTGGGGGGACCAACACCAAAAATTACTCAACCCAGAACAACAATTTCTTTATTGAATACATCGTCCCTTGACCGAATCCTCACACGCTTTTGGGAGGTGGAGGAAAACCCAAAACAGATTTTGAGGTCAGACGAGGACACTATTGTGGAACAGAATTTTCAACAAACAACTCGTAGAAACGACTCGGGAAGGTATATAGTTACCCTGCCCTTCAAAAAAACAGAAGAAATAGGCTCTTCTCGCAACATTGCCATGGCTCAGTACCTAAGAATGGAACGCACGCTCAGCCAAAAACCCGAAATAAAACAATTATATGACAACGTTATTTTAGAATATCTTGAGTTAGGACACATGAGAAAAATCGAACCCTCGGATATAAACAAAGCTCCAAACTATTATCTGCCGCATCACGCAATAATAAAACCAGACCGATTGACCACTAAACTTAGAGTGGTTTTTAATGCCTCTAGCCCAACGTCAAATAAGAATAGTCTTAATGACATTTTATATCCAGGACCCATTCTTCAACAAGATCTTGTCCTTTTGATAGCAAAATGGAGATTTTTCCGCTTTGTATTTAACGCCGACATTACAAAAATGTATCGTCAAATACTAGTCGACCCAACTCAAACAAAGTTTCAAAGAATCTTATTCAGAAAATCCAAAAATGACCCTATAGAAGATTACGAGCTTCTCACAGTCACATTTGGAGTTAATTGTGCCCCATATTTAGCCATCAGAACGCTTCTTCAGTTAGCTGAAGATGTTCAAATGACTCATCCATTAGCGGCCAAGATTCTCAAACAAAATATGTATGTGGATGACGTCTTAGCAGGAGGTCATACTATAGAAGAAGCCATCAGTGCTAGAAAAGAATTAACTTCTGTCCTAAAATCAGCCGGCTTTGATCTAATGAAATGGAACTCTAATGAGCCACAAGTCATTCAGGATTTACCTAGTGAGACTCTACTACCACTCGACTGGTTAAATCTGTCAGAAAATGACGGGACCAAGACTCTAGGGATAAAATGGAACATTTCATCAGACTCCTTTACATTCACAGCCCCAGATATACAAGTTAAAGAAGCGTATACAAAGAGGGAAGTTTTGTCTACAATTGCCAAATTTTTTGACCCATGTGGATGGATAGCTCCAATCATAATAGACGCTAAAGTAATCATGCAGCAAGTATGGCTAGATAAAACAGACTGGGATAACATTTTAAAACCAATTTCTCAACATAAATGGAAAAAATTCGTAAACAATTTTCCCAATATTAAAACTATAAAAATACCCCGTTGGATTAAATATACACCCTTAAGTCACATCGAAATACATGGCTTTAGCGACGCTTCAGAAAAAGCTTATGCTGCTTCATTATACATTCGAATACAAAATGAAGAAACATCCATACACACAACTCTGTTGGTATCCAAGACTCGAGTAGCCCCCCTCAAAAGCTTATCGCTACCACGCTTAGAACTTTGTGGAGCTGTATTGCTAGCTAACTTGACATCAAGTCTATTAAAAACTTGTGAATTTCAAAATGTAGTAACCCACTATTGGACTGACTCGACAATTGTATTATCGTGGCTTAAGAAACCGCCATGTACCTGGAACACGTTTGTTGGAAATCGTGTGTCGGAAATAATACAAAAAGTCGGGACTCAAAACTGGCATCATGTCGACTCAAAAATGAATCCCGCTGACATAGCAAGTAGAGGTTGTTCACCAAGTGAGTTAGAATCACATAGTCTATGGTGGAGTGGACCTTCGTGGTTAAAGTTGCCAAAACAGCAATGGCCATCCCCACGCCCTCCTCAGGATACAAATATAGAAGCCAAGACAATTAAAATTCTAACAGTCACAAACACAGACGACCCATTAAGCCGATTTTCATCTCTACCCCGTGCCTATCGAGTCATAGCCTACATTTTACGCTTCGGAAGACCCATACCAAGAAGTCAAAGATCATCTATAGAACCAACACCAGAAGAAATACAATCTGCAAAAAATCGCATCATAATTTGGACACAAAAAACTTTGTTTCCTGACGAATATACTGCTTTACTTCACAAGCGTCCGATTTCCCCTCGAAGTAAACTCTTAACCCTTACGCCATTTCTCGATCGCAATGGGATTATAAGGGCCAATGGGCGTTTAGCGCAGTCCCCAGCATTAACGTACAATGAACGCTGTCCAATTCTGTTGCCATACGAATCAAAATTGGCCAGAATGATAACAGAATTTGTGCACAAAATTACTTTGCATGGAGGAAATCAGCTCATGACCCGATTGATAAGAACCGAATTTTGGATTTTTCGTCTTAAGCCCTTAGTAAAAACCGTCATAAATAACTGCAAAACATGTGTATTTTACAAAAAACACACTCAAAGTCAGATAATGGCATCCCTGCCACCTGAGCGCACAACACTATCAAGACCCTTTACCGTTACAGGTGTTGATTACGCTGGACCCTTTAATATACGAAACTTCACTGGTCGAGCCTGTCTCATCACAAAAGGGTATGTCTGCATATTTGTATGCTTTGCCACTAAATCTGTTCACTTAGAACCAGTAAGTGATTTATCGACCCAAGCATTTTTAGCTGCCTTTTCCCGCTTTATTGGAAGACGTGGATGTCCAGCAATCATATATTCGGACAATGGCACGAACTTTGTCGGAGCAGCAGAACTCATCAAAAAGGATCGTCTGGAATTTATAAAAACTCTTCAAAACCAAGTTACCCACAACTATAGCCATCAAAATATCAATTGGAAATTCATACCCCCTGGTGCCCCACATATGGGCGGACTCTGGGAAGCCGGTGTAAAATCCTTTAAAACCCACCTAAAGAAAATGATACCAGATATGAAATTCACCTTTGAAGAGCTGTCAACAATTCTCACTCGCATAGAATCGTGTTTAAACTCTAGACCCTTAAGTCCTGCTAGCGATGACCCAAATGACCTTAACCCATTGACCCCTGGCCACTTCCTTATTGGTACACCATTATTGACCCCAGCCGAACCTGATGTGAGCAGCGAAAACCTGACCCTCATCAACCGCTGGAAACGCCTGAAGGTCATCTACCACTCATTTTGCCAAAGATGGAAATCCGAGTATCTGGCCGAACTACATCGCAGATATAAATGGAAGACTCAAAGGGGCAATCTTAAAGTCAACGACATGGTGGTCATCAAAAACAACAACTTGCCACCCAACGAATGGCAAATGGGTCGAATCACTAAGACTCATATTGGAACTGATAAAAACTGTCGAGTTGTCGACATCCAGACAAAAAATGGGATCGTTACCAGACCCATTACAAAAATTGTGGTTTTGTTTTAAAATATATTTAATATTTTTTAAAAAATTTTCCCAACTAATGTTACCCTGAATTCCTACTTACAGGTATGGCATCCCACCCAACATTTCTAAGTTTCTCATCAACAGATTTGATTGCTACAACATATTCAACCCCACACGACCCGCAAACTTGAATCGAAGTGAGATCCTAGATGCCATATCTGTCAAAATCATCACAACACCTTGCTTCATTGAAATCTGTTTTTTGGACCTATGATAAACTGCACCAAGTCATGGGGGCCGGAATGTTTAATGATGACTCGTTCCAAACGCAGCACCCTGTAAAATATTAACGGTCCTTAAATTGTAATTTATTTATTTCTCATTTTGTCATTACATTTTATTTCTTGTACTAAGTTGATCTCTTTTAAAATCATTACAAGACACTCTAGTTTTGATCGTCGTCGCGCAGACTTAACAAATCGTTTAATAAAAGAAAAGTAAATAACAAAAAAAAACATTAATTAACACAAGTGAATTTAACAAACCCAACACAAATTGTAAATTTATAAAACAAAAAAAAACAAGGAAAAGAAATTAAATTTGAACCTAAAGTGTAAATAAAAAATACAAATTAAAAATAAAAAAAAAAAAAGTGTTTTATTTAAAGTCCACCAAAAAAGAAGAACCGTGTTACGTTTGAGGATTGACAATCAAAATCAACCCCCAAACATACAGTTTTTTTTTTCAAGCTATAAAATATCTAAATATTTGCTCGTTTAACGGTTAATAAGGGCAATTTCAGCGAAAAGTCTACATTTTTTTAATGTAACGCCAGATTCCAAATAAGGTTATATTTCCGGACCATCTTGTTCAATCGTTCTCCCTTTTGTTACTATATGTAGAGGTAGTTGCGCTCTACACCAAAATATAAGAAAGTAAACGATACATAAAAAATTTTTTGAGAAACAATTTAAAATACTTCTGGCGTTACGTGACAAAAAGTAGACTTTTCGCTGGAAATGCCCTTATTAATTAGGCTTTTTAATTATTTTTTTTAAGATATAACCAAATATTACTAAATTAAATTCACAATTCAATTCACTTTTAAATTTTAAACCAAATGTACATGAAAAACACGTCTAACAAATATGGAAAAAAATGCCGATTATCGTTGACAGTTTTCGCGTACCGCTTTCGAAAGTATTGAAGAAGATGAGTTCTTTTCAATCGTCTTATTATGCTGTTTAATGTATGTATGACGTTTATAAGCAAACTTTAGAAACAGCTGTGTTTAATAAGAGTTTCGGAAGCATTCTTTAAAACTGTTCGTATATTCACATTTTATAAAATGTATTATAAGCGAAGTTAGGAAAAGCTTAAAACCCAATATTTATATAAGTTTATTCTCAAGTTCTATATTAGTTTGATTACCGTATGGTGTGTTGGTTGGGTCCTCACACATACAGGACTTATTAATACCCAGCCAGCAAAATAATCCGACGTCGTTCAGATATCTGAGAGCAACGTCGGCAAAAAAGTCGGAATCGTATACGAATTCTGTCAGATTTCTGACCCAAAAACGTATGAAGTGGTTGACACGATTTCTGACAGACATGTCGTGGGAAATTTTGGTTTTTTGTCGGCATTTCTGATAGATATCTAACAGAAATCTAATGAAAAAGGCATGGGAAGTTCTGATGTGTTAGCTGAAATTTTTTTTGCTTTCGAACTGATAGCTGAAAGAAATAATTTTATTGCTAAATATGTACATAATTATAAATTTTACAAGTACGAACCTTTTTTTATGCTTTTTATCTTGAACAAATAAAATAAAATCAAAATTATTTCCAACAGAATGACAATTGCCATTATTTAAAAAAAAATAATAAGTCTCGTTAGACAAATCACTGGAGTTGGTTGATTCGTTTCTTGATCTTGGAGTCTTACTGGATCCTAAATTAAACTTTGTTTCTCATATTACATTAACTGTAAATAAAGCTCGAGGTGTTCTTGGCTTTATTAAGCGCTGGGCTAAAGAATTTACCGATCCATACATAACGAAGCAACTTTACGTATCACTCGTTAGACCAATCTTAGAATATGGGTCAATCATTTGGGATCCATTTTACAACATTCACAATTCTCGTATTGAATCGGTTCAAAAACAATTTTTATTATTCTGTTTACGTAATCTTCATTGGAGTTACTCGACAAACTTTCCTTCATATGCTAGTAGACTGGCATTAATAAAATTACCATCGCTCAAAAGTCGTCGTACAATGTTAAATGTTTCTTTTATGGTTAATCTTATTAATGGTAATGTTTGTTGTGATTTTCTGTTAGAGTCTGTTAAATTTAATATACCTTGTCGCAATACGCGTCATTATAATCTGCTTTTTGTTAAATTTTATAGAGAAAATTACGCTATTGCTGATCCTTTTTCGAGGTTATGTAGACAATTTAATTCTCTTTCACAATTTGTGGATTTTTCTTTATGTTTGAATTCCATAAAACATAAAATTATTGTTTCTCTTAATTCGTAAATTTTTCTGTACATATATATATTCTGTAAAGTTGTACTATATTTTAAATTGCATATTGTTATTCATTAATTTTAAGGCAATATTGTTATTAGTCAGTAAGGATAATATCCATTGATTAAATAAATAAATAAATAAAACAAATAAAAAAAAAAAATCTGAATGAATTCCGTCGGAATTCTATTGGACATATCTGTACATAAATTCCCCCCGATATATCCATGCGAAATCGATCAAAAATCGGCCAGACCGTAAATATATTCAATGTCTGACAGAAATCTGAACGAAGTCTCTAAGAATGAAGTTAGACATTTGCACGAAATGTCTGATTCAGACAATGTCGAAGTATTTTGCTGGCTGGGTATCCACATGCATTTATTATGCTCAATTTGTAATTATCATCAAAA
This sequence comes from Pollenia labialis, assembly GCA_949318255.1. Lineage (NCBI taxonomy): Eukaryota > Metazoa > Arthropoda > Insecta > Diptera > Polleniidae > Pollenia > Pollenia labialis. Next base: position 118,679,056 of record OX439142.1, read on the forward strand.
CTACAAAAAAAAAAAAATTCCAGTTTCTTTTCTTCTCTTCTCTACCTTTTGTTTTGTTATATTTACAGTATTTAATATATTTTTGAATAACAAAATAATATAAATTTGACAAACAGCAGGATAAATTTTTTTTTAAAATAAAAATATTAAAAAAATAAGCAAACAAAAAAAATAGTGACCCAAATTTGAGATCCTTGGCAATCAGAATGAAGATGAAAAAAAAAAATTATGGTTACATTAATTTTACTTATTTGGGAAACAGTGGCATTTTGCATTCCTGAAATTTCTAAGAATTACTTTTATAATTTTTAACTTAATATTGACCTTTTCCGAATTACGGAAAGCTATGCTTAAAATAAAATTTATTTATTTATTTCTGCCTTTGTATACAAAATAATACTAACAGACTAGCAACTAAAGCTAAGATTAAATTTATATTACTAAATAGCCCGTTTTGACTGCAATGATATCTAGTAAAGGTTGCATTTTAAGGGCCGATGTTGAATGTGAACCACACCTAAAATATTCGCATTTGCTTTGACATTTCTCCACTTCAGACTAACTCAATTTGATTCATTTGATTTATTTGAACAATGGAAAGATACACAATCGAGCAATGCGTTAAAGTTATTCAGGCTTGTTATGCAAATGGGCGTTCAAATCAAAATGCCTATTGTGCGCTGAGTGATTTTGTCGGCCAATTTAATCGTCCCAATGTGCGAACAATCGGAAAGATCATGCAAAAATTTTAGAAAACCGGTTCTGTAAGAGATGTGAAGATACCAGCGCATGCTCGTACTGGAGAAAATTTTGCTACTGTTCGCGAAAGTGTGGCTCACCTAAACTCACACTCGTCGTTGATGAGCATTATGCATAAAGACTTGCATTTACACGCTTACAAGGTGCAATTGACTCAAGAACTAGAATGGTGGCAAGAAATGGCGGCAGTGGATGATCAATTTTCCAAGAAAATCATTTTCAGTGATGAGGTACATTTTCACCTCAGTGAATTCGTCAATAAGCAGCATTGCCGCATTGGGGCGAATGATAATCCAAGAGTGATTGTCGAACAACTAAAGCACCCACAAAGAGTGACTGTTTGGTGCGGTTTATATGCTGGCGGCATCATCGAGCCGTATTTTTTCCAAAATGAGGCCGGTCAGGCAGTTACTGTGAATGGTGTTCGATATCGTGAGATGATAGCAAATAGGAAGATATGGATGTTGACGATATGTGGTTTCAACAGCTTACAAAACAATGGCTCTTTTGCGCGACAAATTCAATGGCCGTGTTATCTCACGTGGTGATGATGTAAATTGGCCGCCAAGATCATGTGATTTGACACCGTAGGTCGTCTTTCTTTGGGGTTATTTGAAAGAAAAGTGTAGGTTGATAAGCCAGCTAAAGTATGAGTTAATTAGGCACATTAACGGCATAAAACATCAATTATGCCTCAGCGTCATCGAGAATTTGGACCATCGGTTGCAGGTGTGCCGCCGAGGTCGCGATGCCATTTGGCCGATATTTTGTTTAATACATAATTGAACCATACATGTGAAAAATTTTAAAGAACTTCCACCCTCTAGCAGACCTAAAACTTTTTCCGACGTGGAGAAGAGGACAAAAGTGCGAAGAGTAAAGGCTAATCCATGGCGCAATACAGTAAAAATAGCAGAGGAACGAGCAATAACATTAGGAGCAAGTGTTAGCGACAGTACTGTTCGCCAAGCACTACATGATCATGGGATATATCGTAGTGTTCACAGAAAAAAGCCACTTGTATATGTAAAATTCAAAAAAATCGTCTGGAATATGCGAAAACGCATAAAAACAAAGATAAATAAATATTTTTTGGCCCATAAAGAAAAAATATTTTTGTTGTGTTGCTTTTTCGCATATTCCAGACGATTTTTTTGAATTTTACATATACAAGTGGCTTTTTTCTGTGAACACTACGATATATCCCATGATCATGTAGTGCTTGGTGCAAATTAACATATTTTAATCTATAGTCGATTTAATTACATACGGGTCTCAGCTTTTATTGAAATTCGTGCTAGTTCGCGTTTTGAAAAAAATGCATTGGGGTGGTAACACTTCGTTTTAAATAGGGCAATATGGGTATCAAATTTTTTCTTTTGCCAAGTACATCATCTTTGTATGTAAATGATATAGATTTTTCCAAATAAGATGCATTTTACACGATGCTTTCCCCTTTTTTTCTAATATCCTCCACTGTGCGCACTGTGTCTAACTACCAACTGATCTTACTTGGTGGCCACACGATCAAGTTTTGCCTTTCAATTCATTTCAATTTGCAATACACTCTCACGTTTTTACTAACACACTCACACTTTTTAAATTGACCATGAGATTGCTTTCAATTTCACCTTTGTATATGTTTGGCAATTTTACTCTCAATTTAACAGCTGATTGAATCTTTGTCTTAACAAATTGTTTTCTTGATGACATCTTGAACTAAATTAAGTGCAGCCTACGTCACAGCTTTCAATATATGTAAATTTTGACAAGCAGTATATGTAGAAGACTATCAAGAACAACTTGATCGTGTGACCGCAGGGTTAATGCATCTTTTTGCACTGTGTGCGTTCAGATTCACACAAGAATAGAGGGCAACGCTAAGTTCTCAAGACGCTTGCGCGCAACCACCAGGTTAAAAGAGGAATCGTCACAAGGTTTTTTTAAAGTTATTTTCATATCACCTATTTTTCTTCCAATAAGCTAATTTCTTCCAATTTGACAAATGCTATCTTTGAACCATTAAGTGATTTAACATAAATTAACGAAATGGAAATGTTTCTATTACCTTCAGCTCTACTGTGTTGCTATTAAAATTCTCATTTTATGTGCTCTCTGCATTTACTGTTCTATGCTGAAACTACCTCTGCTACTGGTGCAGTCAGTGCAACTTGTCAGTAACGTGAAAAAATGTGAAAATCATAAAAGATCAGTTGCGAAAATCACTTATTGTAGCTTATAGAAATAAAATAAAATACACATACATATACCCAAAAAACATAAGCTGAAATAAACCTACGGCTGTACATAAACACAGTGTTATGTACATATACATATGTGTTTTTTTAACACATGCGTATATAAAGACACACAAACGGATGTTGCACAATTGCCATTTTTCTTTATAAATATATATGCAGCTTTGCAATGCACAAGCAACAAACATCAACAAAAAAAAATTATGTTGAACATAATGGCAAAATATGAAAAAAATGTTCAGGAAAAAAATTAAATAATAATATTGTGGAAATTCATAATGAGCTTTAAAATTATACGTAGAACTGTTTATGCGGCCGCCTTTGGTTGTAGAGTATGAATATTTTTTAATATACATACATATATGTTTGTATGTGGCAGGGGCAGATAATGTATCTTAACATTGAATGTGGAACATGTTGGTGTTTTTTGCTACAAATATGTGTAGTTTGTTTGTTATTAAATATATAATACACATGTGTTGCAAACTGCATTAAAAACAAACTCACACAAACAAACAAGCAAACACACTTTAGATTATGTGTTTCCGATTAACACACATACGAATTATCAATTTTCTTGTTGTTGTTAATTTCATTTTGTCTGAAAAACTATAACAACTATAGCGACAATGATGGAAAAAAATCACCAAATTTCAGCGATTTTTTTACAGCCATTTATTCAGATAAACTTTCATGTACATGTGCATGCAAACTCGATATATAAACACTTTTTGCATTTTACGAAAATTGTTAACATCCGTAGTGTTCATGAGAAAAAGGAAAAAAATATGTTACTTGCTCGTACTTTTTGAAGATAATTTATAATTTGTTCATTAAATGTGATTACAACATGTCGGTTATGTAATTTACAAGAATATGTGCGTGTTAAAGCTCGCACGTATGCAAGCAGTCGAATATTGGCTAGAGTTTGCAAGTCAATTATAATCGAACCTTTTAATCGCTAGCGCACAAAAAATGCATTAATACAAAGTAAAGGGTGTTTTTTTTAGTGTCCCGGAAGGCTAGCTGGTAGTGAGCTAGTCTGCAGCCCCGGGGTTGCGGGTTCGATTCCCGCCAGATACTCTGGTTTCTTACCTGCAGACAAGCGTACATCTACGCGGGATTAGCTTAGGAAATTAAAAAAAAATTAATAAAAAACTTTGAGTTGGCATCATTTGGAGTGAGGAGAATCCAAAAGTTTTTGTCGAAACAGCATTACATCCACATTAAATTACTATTTGGTGCGCTTTATGGGCTAGCGTCGGAGTCATTTGCCCATATCTACGGTCACCATTCGCCCTTTTTTTAAGAGGGCAGTCCTTTTTTAACCGATGTCCTTTGAGACTTAAAAAATAAGAGATCTAAAAAAAAATTTTTGTTATGTATGTTTACCCAACACACACATTTTTTTTTTGAAAATGTTGCAATTGTAAAGAATAAAAGAACTTGATCAAAAACAAAAAAAAAATATCAGCAATTTTTTTGACAACAGCTAAAAAAAAAGTTAAATTAAAAATATAAAGTACTTTATATTTGAATTTGGAAACAGATTTTTACTTACAAAAAAGTTGAGGCAAGGTAAATTCAAAATTCACTTTTAATGAAGAAACATAAATCAACAAATTATTTTTATAAGCGCATTTGAGAATGACATCCGATTACCAATCTTTTGTAAGAAAGTCAAGTAAATTAACAAACTTTTTGACAACAAAATTTAGATTTAAAAGTGAGAATTCTCCTGGTTCATTTCCAACAAATTCACATTCTTCCGCCAGTGTGGAAAAGTGTTAAGCCAAGTCAACCATATTAAAACGAATGTACCATGCAAAATTAATCTTTGCATAGAATTCATCATTCCAAAAATAATTTAAAATTTTAAACAATTTTCATGCTGATATTAAAATTAAGGATTTTATAAAAATGTCAAGCTCATATGATTCTAAAATAACAATAAGTACAAAGCTTTAAAATAATTTACGCTAAAGTACAGAATATACTTATATTTTTTTGTTTCTAATTACTTACAATTTATTTGTAAAACGTTTATTTTTTGTTGAATTTTATGCTATTAGCATGAGGTAATGCAAAATTGTTCTGTTTTGATATTTTTTCCACAAAAAAGTGTTTTACTGTATTTAAAATAGGTATTTTTGGTTTGTCGATTTTTTGCCGATTTCTTTAAATTACAGTGCCGATAATGCTGATTTTTTTTTTTATATATGCCGATTTTTTACCAAAATCACCTGGCACCCCTGCCACGCAGACACTTGTCTGCTTGTTTTTCTAATGAAGGAGAGAGAGAGAATATAATTATTTATTTACCCCGTTACACAGGTTTGTTTTACTTTTGTTGTATTGACCCCATTGTTTACAGCAGCGTTACCGTTGTGATACCAAAGTATCAATTTGACCCCTTTTCGACGGTCTTGATACCTTTTATGACCCTTTTTTTATTTCTCCTTTTGTATCTTTTGCACCTATTTTGTGCCACTTTTTGATCCTTTTTGGTATAAAATAGTTCATTACTTCACTTGTCTATAATCACAACCCGCCTCTGGTTTTTATCATACATATACTCAAAAACACATACTTCCATATAAACTTAAACACATATACATTAAAGTTTTATTAAAACCTACATACTTACACACAATCCTATATGTATGTATACAACGTAATTAATAAAGAAAGTCTGTGTATTTATGTTTATACTTTTAAACCAAATGAGTTTTTTCATAACATTTTTACACAAACTCTTTCGAAAGAACACACATTTTCATTTAAACACACTTATTCACATACATTTTTTTTCAGTAAACTCCTTTTTTTATATTATTAAAACACATTTTCGTATATTCATTTAATTCATCATGATGATACAAGCCACTGGAAGATGGAGTATATTTAACCCTGCAGTACTAATGTTAGTCATTTTGACTAACACTGTTTTTATTTTTGCGTGTAACTTTTTTTTGCTGCTATGAAAAGATCTCATTTTTTTGTAATCTCAGTTGATGGTACGCTCTTGCTTATAACGGTCACTTTGCTCCAGTAAAGCCTATAGTACACGGAATGTTAAAAGCTACATGCGCATGTGGCTCTGACGTAATTTTGTCGTCATCACACAACACGAACTTGCTATTGTGGCTTTGTAGTGTCGTCAAAATTACGTCAGAACCTCATGCGCATGTAGCTTTTAACATTCCGTGTACTATAGGCTTAAGTAATGCTATTTTTGAGTTTTTGAAGTCATGTTAGTCAAAATGAATGAATGGAGCATTTCACAAATGTAAATAAAACTCTAAAAAATATTTTTTTGCCTTTTCAGTATTATTTGTCATGTTTTCTTAAATTACCAATGAATTTAAAATTTTTAATTTTTATTTTTTACTTTTATTTTTCATTAAAAAATTTGTGTTTGCGAAAGTGTTCCTAGAAGAGCACCTTTAATGAAATAAATGCAAAAATTAAATTATTTTGGAAAACTTTCATATTATTGTTTTTTTAGACACTGGACAAAATAAGTTATCAAATTAAAAAAATATTAAAATTATTTCATGTGAAGCTAACAAAAAAAATCGGAGTTATAATCATGTTAGCCGATTTGACTAACAATTAGTATTAATGTAGAAAAAATTCATGTTAGTACTCTAGGGTTAAGAGTAAAACATGTTTTTTTAATATTTACGATCAACTCATGTATGTATGCAACATAACCCCTTTTGCGTGTTAAGAAGATATAATGTATGTTTGAGTGTATTGGTGTTAATATGTCGAGAGTCCTCCCAGCTAGAATTTTCAATCGTCTAGGAATCTACTGGAAATCTCATAAAGAGTGTTTCTGATCGTAGCCGAGCTCATTTTATAATTGAATACGATTCATCGCACGGAATAAATTGTAACATGTTCTGATTCGTATGAGAGATTCTTCTATAAGACATCGAATAATGCAGCTAAAAGCACGCCAAAAGTCTTATGAGACTCATGTAGGGACTATTTTACAACTCGTGAAATGCTCAGCGATATAACTTAGCTCCCTAAAATATCTAGTTTTCATACAATTTATGTAAAACAAACCTTAAGATCCCGACATCAACACCATCCAGTCGGAAAATCCTTTTTTGCATATCCTTAGGCCGGTTTGTTTTATTGAAATTTTATTGACAATAGAATTTTCATGTTTCAAAAATGCTCTTATTTAGGTAGCTCAGTAATTGTTATACGACTCTGACAGAGAGTCGCAAAAGGGTCTGTCCAACATTAAAGGACGAGCGTGTTAAAAAAAAAAATAAAAAATTAATAAATAAAAAATTTTGATACTTGTCAGATAATAATCAGAAGATTCTTTTGGGAGTTGTATATTAAACATAATCGTCAAACAGACATCATATGCAAGCTGGGCTTATTCAAAATGTATTAATTTGAATTTTGGGAAAAGCGAGTAACAAAAATTATCTTATAAAAAATATTTTTTGTTGCGCAGTTGTACATACATACGATTACATTCACTACTATAATGTGAGTGTGTTCACATATACATACTTATTCATTTTAAAATGCATATACATACTTATTCATTTTAAAATGCGTGTGAGCTGTTAAATATTGAAAGATTTAAAATACGCAAACATTCATACATTCATACATTCATGAATGAATGTATATGAATGTATTAAAATTCATGAATGAATGTATGAATGTTTGCGTATTTAAATCTTTCAATATTTAACAGCTCACACGCATTTTAAAATGAATAAGTATGTATATGTGAACACACTCACATTTATAGTAGTGAATGTATATTTATGCTTGCATTCACCTAGTAGCCCACATTTTTTTTCGTGTGTAGGTTATTATGCGTTATCCCAACAAACACGGAGGTTAGATTTGAAATTGAAAATGATTTGAAATTAAACGTTTTCTCAAACGAAATACGTTCGATAATGATTTGAAAGTCATTTGAAAATCTTAGCATTCTCTCAACCCAACAAACACGGAGGTTTGATTTCAAATTGAAAATGATTTGAAATCAAACGTTTTCTCAAACGTCAAACGTTTGATAATGATTTGAAAATTATTATCAAATTGAAAAATGCCTTCATTTTTAACTTGCTTTCAAACGTAATTCTCAAATGCTTTTCAAATGTGGATTATAATAGAATGTGTAACATAAATAAAAATATTTTATTTTTTTAATATAAATTCATTATATAAAAATAAAAAGTTTTTTCGAGCTCGAGGACAATTATTTTAAAAAATTAAATGTATTAAATGTAGAGAAAGTAATAAGTCTCTTGCAAATATACCTGTAACTCATTCCTTGATAATGATATCCGAGGGATATCGAAATATTGAAACAAATAATTTAATAAATAATATATTTATTTTTAAAAATAATTGGCCTCGAGCTCGAAAAAACTTTTTATTTTAATTAAAAAAAGGTCGAAAAAATAATACGATTTAATTTAATTCATTATATATTTTAATAAACTGTGAATTAAACATTCGACAACACCGCTAAAAGATGTAATAATGTTCTTTCCGTCCTCTAATTCTTTCAAAAATGAAATAATTCGCTCCTTTTTATTTTGAGGATTGTATCACCACAATCATAGAACAAACTTATAATTTCTTCTCTTTGCCGTTTAATTTTTTAAATTCGTATTCTTAATCATTGTAATTACACAAAACAAATTTTTATTTTTCACATGGTATAATTCGTTCACTTGTAAAACACATTTAACCACGGAGTAAAAATTTAACTTTAACCGCCATTTTTAATGTTTACATTTATTTTTCGCTTTAGTATTGCCAAGTTTTGTTTTTATTTGAATTTTACATTTGATATCAATTTGACATCGAATTGATAAAACATTTGATGTCAAATGTTTATTTTCAAATCATTATCAATTTAAATTTAAATTTTAAAATCAAACAATTGAAAAACGTTTGAGAATTGTGTTTGATGTCAAATGATGAAGTCATTTCATATCAAAGGTTTGGCTTCGGGTTTGTTGGGATTTAATAATGATTTCGTAAGTGTATGAGTGTGAATGAAAATCTCTACATATTTTTTGCGCTGTATTATTTGTATGGACGCACAGTGATTTGGTTCCTCTAAGCAAATGGCCAATAGTTCAAGTCTTTAATATTAAGAAGAAAATGGCCTATATATCGATTATATTTTGACAAAGCATTTCAACTTAAGCTTCTGTAGGAGAAAAGAATATCAAAGCAAAGAAAAACAAACAAAGCAAAGAAAAAAAAAGTAATCTAAAGACAAATTAAAGGACTTTACAAAATTTGATTTTAATAAAACTTGGATACATACACAGATAAACACGGGCTTAAAATCTAATATTAAAGATTTATTTCTGTGGATATTTAATATTCAAATCAATTAACTTTATCCATTTCTCTCAGAGATAATTTTAACTAAAATTTTTATAAAATACAACATAATTTTCCCATTATTTCAACTTCAACTTTTTTTAGTTTTTAAAATTTATTTTTTTAAATGACAATTCGAATCACTGTAGGGAGGATTTTTTTCATATATTGTAGAGGTTTGATGACTTATGAGGCGTTCCATTTTAAAACGAGTTAAATCTTTTTATAATATGTTTTTTTTTATATTTGAAAGAAGAATATTGACGAAAACCATATCGGGTCATTCCGCTGGTGTCTTTTAACTGTAAGTGCTACCGTAAACAAAGGGTAATACAAAGAAAGGTTCCGGGGGTAAGTGCTTAGAATTATTCTAAAATAAATACATAGCATATGATGGCTCACTTTTTTATATGTTTTCGCTGTTTTTCCACTCATGCTCAAATCAAATTGAACCTAGATGAAATTCACAGTGTTTTAACTTGAAATAACTTTCATTCAAAGTGAATCGTAGAGTTATTTCCATATCCTCAATGTCAGTTTGCTTTAACTTTACTGAATATTAAATTGGCATAAATTATAGTTATTTTAAAAGAAAAAATTTTGTTCGCAAGCTAATTTATAATCATCTTAAATTAACATGAAGTAACAATGAAGCAAAATCAAAAAATACATTAATTTTGCTTAAAAAAAAATACCGCCATTAAATTCTGAATATATCCGAAACTGTTGAAAATATAAAAAAAACTATTATTCAAGTGACTAACTTCAAATTATCAGTTTGTAATTTTATACAAATTGTGCTTAAATTATGATGAAATTTACTAGCGATTACTATTTTGGATGAAATATTATTCCAGACAATAAAAAAATTTGAGCCGTTAGAAAAAAAACATTTGAATTGATTTGATTTAAGCACAATAAAATTTTTGTAGGCCACACATATTTTTATTTTGACGCCAATTTTCGATATAGACCAGTGTATTTTGAAACTTTAGAATCCGAAAAGGTTTATATAAAAAGTCTTTTGCAATGCAAAGTTATACGCTTTTAAATATTAGTTATTTTAAGTAATTGCACCGTAAGATTTTTACACAAAATTTTATTATTTTCCAATGCGGTGGAAGGTTTTCTTTAACATTTGATTTAATTTTTAATAAGGCTCAAATGTTATTATAGCGTTTTGCTATGGAAGTCCTCAATAATGAATGTATTAAAACATGTACACAACCATGTTTCAATTTCAGTATTAAGCTTTTGGCCTGTTTTTTTGCTGTTTTTTTTTTGTTGTTGCATTTTTTCCTTTCAACTGTATGCAAACAATGGGAACGCATCATTATTTTTAAAGCTAAAAGTTAATTTGGTATTGTCACTTTTCCTTGTTGTCTACTGATGATACATGGGAACTTTTATTTGCATACAAATATAGCTACATACACACATACTCATACGTAAGTATACTTTACATAGAAACGTCTTTCGCAACCATTAAATAACCTGCTGCTCTAAAGGGAGTTAACTCTCGCTATTTTTGTAGTTGAAACAGAATTAAAAAAGGCACACAGAAACACTATACTTACAACATGCAACATATTTACACATTGTCAACACATGCCTCCACTTATTCGGGAAACATGTAATTGTAGTCGTTGTTGCATTTTTATGTTTCGTTAAATATCTTTTGTTTTATAAAATTCCCTAAAAAGTAAAACAAAAAAAAAAAAAAAAGTAGAGACGTGAATAAAAACATCTCCCCCTGTCTGTAAATGGGTCATGCTTTTATTGTATTGTTTTATACTTCTGGTGACATGTGGAATTCTGTTGTTGTCTTCATTCTATTCTAGTTTCTTGTTTGTTTTCTACTACCTGCTGAATGCAGCATGCAACTTTTCATTTTTGTAAGCCAGAGTGTATGTGGCAGGCATTAGTTTCCACTGTTTGATTAATGTTTATTTTTAGATTTTATTAGCATAAAAATATTGTAATGTCTTAGGATTTTTCTAAGGTCTCAAATGAGATTTATTAGAACAAATTTCTATTTGGTAGATTTTTGTAATCAAATATATCCCTGAGGAGCATATTCATTGTTCATTGTTTTATTTTGTGCTAATACTAATTTAAGGGAAAGTTTTCTTAAACATAGAAATGGTGTTATGACAACAATACATTGTTGTTTTATTGTGATATATGCGTTTTGTAGTTTTTAATATTTCAGTTCATTTCTTATTTAGTATAATATAAAAATCCTTTAATATGGACTTTGCCATTCATAAAATTCACGGGAGTTTATTATAAAGAAAAATGTTAAAAAGTAGACAAGAGCTACACATTTTTAAGTTGAAATTAAGAAAATACAAATTAATATCGAGAAAAACTAATTTATGTTGAGAAAATACAATTTGACAATAAGAAATCCAAATTAATGTAAAAAAATACAAACTTATATTAAGAAATCGAAATTGATATTGGGAAAAAACAAATTGAAATTGAGAAAACCCAAGTTAATATTAAGAAAAACCAAATTAGTAATGAGATATAAATATGTACTTAACTTCAATGGGCAAAAAAAGTTCCCAATCAGGTCAGTCAGGAATGAATGATTATCAATAACAATTTTAAATAATTTTCATGCTGTAAAATTCCTTTCTTCATAAGAATAATTTAATGAAAATTAAATTTGATGAACTTAAGCCTGATTAAAAATATTGAAAAATTTGGATTAAAAACCGTAAATAGTTCAACAAAATTACCACAACACTAAAAATTGTATTATTTTGCGAAGCACTAATGGTACATTTAAAAAAATAAGCGCTCAATTATGCGCTACGCAATAAGGCATACAGAAATGCAGTAAAGTAAGTGAAAGAACTCTCAACAACTTTTATAAAAAAAAAAAAAAAATAACATTTCAAGTGCTACGGCATTCCCTTACTACGAAGCAGGTTTGTATGGGAGAATACTAAAAAATAACTGTATCAAAACATTCAGTATGTAAAGCCGATCGCTACATACCACAATTTTTATATGCTCTAAATAATGCGCTTTATGTATCAAAAATGTATTGCTTTAAAGTGGACACTCGCCATATAAAATTCATGTCTTCCGTCAGCGCAAGGATAAGCGAAACGTTTATTTTTCTCCTTTACAAACCTGCTTCGTTAGAAGCTCCATTTTTTATTGGATTGTACCTCCCTGTAAATAAACATTGACATTTTTTGATGATTCCCAAAATATTTGGGCTCTAGTGACAATCTTCTGTGAGCTAAATTGTGTCAAAAAAAGTCAAAAAATGCTTGGTAATTTTTTTTTGTCCAATGAGTGGCCAAATGTAATAGATAAATATTTAGGAATTCTTTGATTCTTAAAACTCAGAATCACTTTCTTCGTCGATTTAACAAAGTCTGTTCGGCTGGCTTGCCGTCCATGTAAACCTTGTGCGCAAAACGCAGATCGCAATATGGGAGATATTTTGATGAAAGTACAAAACAAAGCCTTTTGAAAATAAACCATCTTATTATTTGGGTATTTAGATTAAATTTGGTCTAAACCTTTTTTATTGGAATCAAAATCATCAAGCCAAATTTAATTGTAATCGGTCCATATTTGACCATATCTAAGGTAAATTATCGACTGATTTCCACTAAATAGTTTTATAAAACGAGATTGTGCTTTTTTAATAGCAATTCATGCATTCTGCCAACCATTTATGTAGATTTTGGTAACAGAAATATAAAATGTTTATGAACCGATTGGCTTAAATTTAAATTCCAAACTGTTTAGGAGAGCTTGAAGCTCGAAAGTGAGCATCATTTCAGCAGACGGAAAGACAGACTAAAAATTATTCAAGCACCCAGAATAAGTATTCTTTATTAGGTCTTAGACGTATAATAAAAAAGTTTCACAGAGTATGACAAACTAAGTGTACGATCATACACCACTAGGGGTGGAGGGTATACAAAATCCGACATTACAACTTATAGCAGTTGCTTGTCTATACTTTTGTTATTAAAATCTTGGCACTGACCTAAAATTTTGATTTAACATGTTTTATGAGAAGCTAAAGATTAAAAAAAATTTCGATAGAAATTAATAATATCGATAATTAAAGGTATGTATTATAAATATTTTTTAGAACTTACTTTGTAAAGATTTTCGCTTCTACGAATATTATGTCAATTATCATTTTCAAACCTATAAGATGTTGATCAGCTTTTTCTGCACTCTGCTTACATTTTCTTAACGTGTAAGAACGTACTGTTTTTCATAAACATAACAAAAAAGCATTAGTATACATAAAACAACACACACATTGATGAGAATTAAAAATGTTGAAATGGTGACCGTTTTGCAGAAAAAGTACCAAATGATTTAAATTGTATTAAAACTGAATTTCTTGCATGTATACATAAATAAATATTTTAATATTTGATATTAATATTACAGATTTATAATAAACAAATATGTATTTGATCATATTCGTACACATGTTCATACATTATGTTCAAAATGTACATTCACGAAACAAGGGTTTGATACCATTAAAAACCAGACTTTTTATTGTTTGTGGATATTATACATTTGTTTATTTTATACATCTTAACATATATTTGTATAAACGAAAATATGTACGTATTGTAACTTATTTTGTCAAAAGTCCACAGATATAACTGAAAAAAGTACCTAACAAAATATAAGCAGCCCATCACTATCTACAACTGTCACGTAAAATCGTTATGAAATTCTATTTTCTGCAGGTTGGCACGTTACGGTTAAGTGACATTACAGTCAGTTAAGCATTTGCATTGTTTTCCATATAACAGAAACGATCAGCTGTTTACATTACATTTAAATTTCTACATTTACGGTCGGCTAATGGGGTATTTATTAATGCTCGTAATTTCTACAAGCAGTGACAGAACATGGGCATGGTCGAGATACTTTTCAGTTGAAATGTGAAAATGAGACAAAAAGGCCATAAATTGAAACAACCAACTGTTTTTCTCACTAAATTGTATCTGTAACATTTTTGGCGGGAATTAGGTGTCACGTAAGGAAACTACTCGCCAATTTACAGAAAAAATGTGTGTTTAAAATTTTGTGAGAAAGTTCCCGCTTTGAACTGCCAAATAAACTCGCGAATAAAAAAGGGATGAGAACAAATTTAAAGAGTAAAAATCGTATTAACAATGCAAAGTATACTAATAATAATATTTTGTTTTTGGCACATTTTCATTATTTTCTTTTTATATTTTTATAAAATACTCGCCTCGCCCCAATTTTAAGCCTTCAGACAAACTTTAGAGTAATAATACAACACAAATATTTAAATTTTCAATGTGATTTATTTGAATGGAATCAGTCGAGAGAGATTTGATGAATAATGTTTTTTGATCTATTTTCCGGCGCAAAAACAAACAACGAAGACGCTTTTCCAACACGTGAACATGCAACGTACAGCTGACCGTGCGAAAAACAGGGAAAATGGAGATTAATTACACAGATTTCTAGTGATCGTTCGGCTAATCCGTTTGTTTCGGGGTGTCCTCGTGCTATAAATTTCTGCATTATGCCATTATTAATACAATAACTTCTGAATGTATGGGTTTGAAAAATAGTAGCATTGTCTGAGACAATCACTTGTGGTAGACCATGTATAAAAAAGATGTCCTGTAGCACCGTTATTGTTTTTCTGAGG
The DNA here is from genome assembly GCA_949318255.1 of Pollenia labialis. Taxonomy (NCBI): domain Eukaryota; kingdom Metazoa; phylum Arthropoda; class Insecta; order Diptera; family Polleniidae; genus Pollenia; species Pollenia labialis. The sequence continues at coordinate 118,694,155 of OX439142.1, forward strand.
TAGGGGCATCTCGCTGTAACCTTATTTCAGGCCATTTCGATTTTGCATTAAAAAGTTTAAAAAAGTAATGCTTTTGAAACGACCTGCATAGTCTATGTGGACTGTTTGAAAACTATGTAATGGAACTCTCGGTGAACTCTTATTTTAGCGCAGCTGGAACTTGAGCGCACTGTTTGCTCGATATCCCTGTCAATAGCCTTCCAATAGCAATATTTTCTTGCCAACTACTTCATATTTACGATGCCAATATTAGTACACGGTTTACCAATATTAGGACACGGTTTGTTTTGAAAATTATACCATTTTGAATTGAATAATCAGGGTCAACGTTGTCTCCGTTGACTTAATCTTTCTTTAACTTTGAAAGCTCTTCGTCGCGGTCTGTTTCGTTTGCAATTGTAATTGCTGTAATTGAACATGTTGAAATTTGATTAACGAGTTGTTCTTGAATTATACTCTCTTCTTCATCAATAAAATTTTCGAATTTCGATGTTTCCTTTATAGGTGCCCTGGATAGACAATCTACATACACAATATCTTCAGCTTTCCGATGTCCTATTTTATAGTTTAACCCCTGCAGAAATGATGCATATCTTAAAAGTCTGCCAGAAGTCATCGCTGGAGTTTTATTATTGTGGTGAAATATTCTGGATAAGGGTCGATTATCGGTTATTAATGTGTAACCGTAGAGATACATACAAAATTTGGCTATTGCGATAACTATTGCCAACGCTTCTGTATCAAGCTGGCTTTAGTTTCTCTCAGCTTTTGTTAGTTCCCGTGAGATGAAGGCTATAGGTCGCTCTTCCTCATCCATAATGTGTGATAATACGGCCGCTTTTATAATAATGGGCTTTTATAATTTCTTGCTTCAGATTTGAAAATGCTTCCTGACATTCATTTGTCCAACCAAATTTTTTATTTTTTTCCAAATGTTGGCGTAGGGGAAATGTTAACGTGGAACATTGGGTATAAATTTAGAATAATAAGTAATTATCTCTAGAAATCTGTTGATTCCATCTGTACTTTCAGGCCTCGGGAGGTTAACAATCGCCTGTGTTTTTGCAGGGCATTTTGATATTTTGTTATAACTCACAACGTATCCAAGGTAATTTATTTTTTCTTTAAAATATTCACATTTGTTTTTGTTTAAATGTTACCGGTATTTGTTTAATCTTTGAAGACAATTTATTAGGCGACTTTCGCATTCTTTTAACGTTGAGCCGTGAATTACAATATCGTCAAAGTATGAGACTGTTCCGTCTAGACCTTGCAAAATCTGATCGATGATCCGATTAAATTCACTTGGGGCTGATTTTATTCCAAACGAAAACAGGTTCATTTGATATGTACCACTTTGTGCGTTGAGATGGCCTGTACCAAACTACTTTCTGAGTCGACCTTAACGTGAAGATATGCCTTATATAAATCCAATTTGCAAAAAAAACTTTGAATTTTTTAAGGTGTTGTGGGCAGATTGCAACTGAGGGTTGACAGCGACCTTATAACTGACGCATAACCGAATGTTTCCATCAGGCTTTGGAATTACGACTAATGGAGATCCCCAATTGCTTGTGTTTATTTTTGTAATTATGCCATCTCTTTCCATATTGTCTAGCTCCTGTTCTACTTTTTCTCGCAGTGCAAACGGCACCTACTTTGCCTTGAGGAAAACCAGTTTAGCACCTTCTTGAAGCTTTTAATTGCAAACTACATTAGGGATGCATCCCACTTTTTCTTGAAAAATTTCTGGAAATTTGCTGTCTATTTCTGTAATCGAATTTATTTTTTTATTTTGCTCTAGATTTTTGTGTTGATCGATATCCGTTAGATTTATGTTTAAGTGGCGTATCCAAACTTGATCTAATAAGGCAGACTGCTCTTTGGATACAACGTACATATCTTCATTTGATTTTGTGTCCTGATATTCAACGTTTACATTGACTACACCTAAAGGCTTGAAAATGTCCCCAGTGTAGGCTCTCAAAACGACATTTGTTTTATTGATATTTTTGTTGATGTTTAACTTTTTGAAATTATTTTTAAGAATTAGCGTAAAACCAGCACCAGAGTCTACTTCAAATGATTGTTTCTTTCCTTCGATTAAAAGATTTCTGAAAAACTTGTGTGAATCTGACGATGAAATTGATAATGTTATTAACGCCATAATGTTCTACAGATGATGTTGTATATGAATCAACCGCATACGATGTACCATTATTTGCACTTTGTTTGTTTTGCTTTATTGTATTCTTTATACATACCAACTTGACGTGACCAACTTTACGACAGGCATTACATTTTAAGTGTGGTTTATTTATTCGGCATTCTGTTGACCTGTGATTGTCCCTACCACATCTTTAGCACAACCCCTCCATACCTAATTCACCATAATTGATTTTCGTTGCTGAGCTTGTAGTTCTTTTCCTACTGTTGCTTCGGCTGCTGGGTTTCCAATGACAATCCCGTTTGCCTTGCTGTTGTTTACGTACTTGATGAACATCCGCAGTTGAAGTCGATGAACTGTATGAAATAGTTTTGTTGTCAGTCTTTGTTGCTTCTAGGGCTAATGCTTTTTGTGTTATTTCCATAAACGTTGATTCCGGCTTTTGAAGTAACTGCTCTCGTATATAACTATCCCGTATTTCACTAATAAATTGCGCTCGCAGAAAAATATTTGGCACAGACTTGCTGTATTCACACACAAGCCCACAACCAATTGACCGCATCTGTAATACGGCGACAAACTCTGCAACAGTTTGATTTTCGTTTAGTATCTCACAAAGAAATTTATGCTGTTCTTCCAACACATTTTTCTTTGGGCAAAAATGGGAGTCCAAAATTTAAACTGTAAACTTTTGAAATTTTTGGGCGCGGCTAATGTTGACACTAGGGTATACACTGTTGGCCCAATATTGGGTATGCATGGCCGTCGTTATCGCTGTGATGGCTTCTAGCAACTTTTGCACCTGAGCGCCGATTTTGTGGCACTATGGCTGAGTATTTGTTGTTGAAAATTAAATTAATTTATTTTACTCGTATTTATTTTTTAGCCAATTAATTATTAATTTTCAGTTATTTTTCTTTTTAAGCTAATAAGACCTAACGAAGTTGATGTAAATAAAAACAAATTTATTATATTTCACCCGACGTTTCGTCACTTTTTTAGTGACTTTTTGAAGGGTCGTCTATTTAAATAAAAATAATATAATGACAATATTAATACAAAATATTTTTCACAACAAGCAAACACAACTTACAAAAATTACATATTATTTTGCATTAAAAACATCAGATTTTTAATAAAATGAAATTGCACAAAAACATTTAGCAAAAAACAGTAAAGCACAACTTAAAATTATTATCACAGATTTTGTTATATTGCGGTTCTATAACTAGCGCTAATGTTGACAATATCTTCATTGTGGTTCATAGTTTTCATTGTGTTTTGTTGTATTCTTAAGCTTTCTATCGTGTATCTCTTCGTCTCCCCTCGTTCAAAATCCAACACTCTCACTTGTGCTGTTTCGAAGGAGTGAGATTTTGAAATCATGTGTTGCGATAATGCACTTGTTTCTCTCCTCTTCAATATGTCATTTTGATGTTCTTCCATTCTCTTTGCAAGTGAGCGTTTTGTTGTTCCTATATAAATTAAGTCACAATTCTGATCGTCCCTTCCGTTACACTTTACTTCGTAAACAACATTACTTTGTTGTAGTTTTTCTATTGGCGCCTTAACTCTTGAAAATATTGCACTTAAAGTTGGGTTTGGTTTGTATACAAAGTTTATTTGTTCTGATTTTATTGTTGTCCTTATGTGTCTATTATCCGTCAAGCTAAGTATGTATTTTACACTGTAAAAAGCTTTGTCTTTTTCAGGGTTGCTATCATTATTGATGTTTTTGTGTTGTAAATATTTTTGTGTATCGTTGATAAGTGTATTATTTTTTTTTAGGAAAACTATTGCTAATTAATATTTCTGCGATTTTGTCGATATTTTTGTTATGATATTGTGGGTCGCTTATATTTAATACTCTTGATATACAATTTTTTGCTGTATTAATTATCTGGTTTTTGGGTTGTGTCGCGTTATAATTCATTATTCTGCCAGATGAAGTTTCCTTAGCGTACCAGTCAAATTAAATAAATAATTGTTCTCTACGTAGCCTGGCATCAAGGTACGCTATTTCACCATTTTTCTCAAGTTCTACTGTAAATTTAATTTTGGGGTGGTGACTATTAAAAGTGTTCAGAATAATATCATTGTCATTGATGTTAATTATGGCTAATATATCGTCTACATATTTGATTATGTATTTCATGTCAATATTTGTATTTCTAAGTTCCGTGATTGCATCGTCAAGTACGTTAAATTCTTATTTTTCTGCTTGATTCGATTTTTATCCTCGCCGCCAATTACTTTTGTGTATTGAAAAATTAAACACGCATTGATTTGCTTACGATGTAATACAATATAATATAATATATAACTTTATTAACTTCTAAACGTGTGTTCTTTTACAAAAGCAAAGCAAAAGAAACAGGAAGTAAAAAAGGTCAACACGAGAGGAACGATAGTACGTGATGACATATACATGCTTTATGACATCGACCCCTAACCGAGAAAATAGTGTAAGCGCCAAAAATCAAATTTTACAGGAGAGAGCTTTTTTATTTTATTTCATATAAATTTTGTATGAAAGTTGTCGCTTACAATAAAATTGTTCTTGCTATAAAATCGTAACGGTACCTTATGGGATAAACTACACTACCTTAACCTTATCCACATTGTTTAGCACCCGGGTACCCATATTCTATAATGTATTTATTATATAAATTTTTAAACTTTTTAAAAGCGTGATATTTATGTTAAAATAGGATTTTTTAACTTTGAATTGCATAACGACCAACATTTTAAATTTTTTATATAGGACAGTACTTTTTAGTATCACAGTTGCACATCTACGGTCATACAGGTTATGTAAAAAGGACATCCCCGTATTATAAAAATAACGCTTTGGAAACTAAACTAAAGTAATTGTATGATAAAGATTAAGCATATTGTTTCGAGTGTAAACGGAGAAAAAAATTAAATCTTGTTTAAAAATTGTAAATATTAATAAAATTTTTTCATTTAAATATACCAAAGTATTCGGATATTAATACAAGGGTTAAGCCAAAAATCGTAACAAAATATGTAAACGAATTATTTTGTATTATTTCAGAGTGTGAAGTAGAGCACATGCTGACAATATCTAACTCTTTTCATCAGAATATTAAATTTACCATTGAGAAGGAATATAATTTAAAACTTTCTTATTGAGATACATTTATAACTAGGAGAGGTAATGAACTGTTAGTATCAAAAACCAACATCTTAAGGAAGAAGAATATTTATTATTTTTCAAAACACCCAAAGAGGATGATCTTGAATACAGCTAGAAATCTAATAGAAAGGTATTGTACAATAAGTGATGTAGAATTCCATAGGGAGAATAGGAAAAAGAATATAAAAATATTAACAGATAATTATAACTTATTACTTTTTTTAATATTTTAATTAGGCTAATTTAATTTTCATTAAATTATTTTTATGAAGAAAGGAATTTTACAACACGAAATTAATTAAAATTTATTGTAAATTTTTCATTCTTTGCTATCATCTACTCATTATCGATGATAATGGACAATGTAACAAGTTATATGTAGGAACAGTAAAAAATTAACTGAAGGCGAGAATGGCTGGACATAAAACAAACCAGAAATATAAACACAATACAACATTACAAAAAACAGCATTTATAGCCCAGTGTGCTTATTCAAACTGTTATCCAGATTTTGAGAATGTTATATTTAGTTAACAAAATTAGAAACGGAAACTAAATAAAAATTTTGTAAGCTGTAATAAATTATATTTAAATATTTCGTTTGTATAAAATATTTGTATTTTTAAAAAATTATGTTAATTTGCTTTTGTAATTGTTGTAAAGATAACCTGAAGACGTAACACAAAGGAGTTACGAAAATTCGATAAATAGAAATTTTTTTTTTAATCTACATTTACTGAAAATTGATTTCCCTTACATTTTATTTGACCCACTTCATGTTTCATTTTAGCATGCCAAATCGTGTTTGTCGCTAAATATGTTCACATTAAAATAAAAAATGTTTTAGCAAGCAAATAGAAAATTGAAAAATTTTGCATCTGCACGTAGTTATATTTTGCAGTGAACATTTGATTGTTTTTCTTTCTGAAAATAATTGAAAATCAATCATTTGATAGTGTCAACTAAATGAAAAGCATTGCAAATATTGAAAAAAAAATTGGTATTTATACATGAAAAATAACATTTAGGCTGGGTTTTTGAGATCTTACTTAAACTAGGTTTAGGTAATATGAAATTAGATTTGTACACAAAATTTTGACAAAACAGCTTCATTTTACTTAAAATGTTGGTCTTAAAAGAAATAAAAAAAATCACAAACTAATTTAATTTAAATCTCAAGAACTGGGTTAGTAGAGTTAAATTTAAAAGACACATAAATCAAAAATTAGGAACATTTTGCCGAATTACTTTAGCCAGTTAAAAAAAAAAATTTTTTAAGTTAAAAATTCCCAATTTCATATAATCAAATCTAGTTTTAGAGTTTTAATAAGGCCAAATTAAAGTAATCAATTTCACCTAGTTCAGTTAAAACAAGGTATAACCTTAACTTCCAGTTAACAATATGTTGTTGACAGTTATAATTATACCTGAACTTGGTGAAATTGGCCGTTAGTATCGTATTTTAATAAAAAGGTACTGTCATTTTTACACTTATTAACAAAAAAAAAATGCTTAAATAATATTAATGAATAATTAAAAATACGAAGTAAATAAAAATCATCTAACAAAATTTTTCTAAACATTAAATTATTTAAATATTCTGTGCCAATATGAAAAAGTAGCTTATGTCCAACATGGTAAGTTCGAGATACCACCAGTTTTATTAAAATTTTTTTCAGAGTTTCTTGCTTTAAGGCTGTTATTTTTAGTAACTACTGCAAAAAGAGGCTGAAAGTAAATGTAAAAAACATTTGTAAATATAAAAGATGTTACATCTTTTCTACTTGTGATCACTCAATTTTCCTTTAAATCGACTAAAGGTACTCTTCCAGATGTCCACAGATTTATAAAATATTTAATATTGCCATCAACAAAAAAAAAACAAAAAATAAATATTTAATTATCACATTCCAAACAGTTTAAGTTAAATATTTTAACCATAAATTAAAAACAGGTTTCCAAATAATCCTGTTCCTCACTTTCCCCTCCCCAAAAACATTTCAAAACAAGAAATTTTCAGTACCTAAATACTACAAGTACTACAAATTTTCTAACAAAGAACTTTAGATAAATAGCCGAGCATTTACTTTTCATAGTCATTTAATTTTAGCCTTGAATATTTATAAGATGGTTAAATAACTTTGTCTGTATCTGAGAAATTCTATAAACTATAAATTTTATTGATTGTGACTTCTTCTCTAAGTTTTCTAAATATTTATGGGAGCAGATATAAACATTTCATAGTTTTATTTTATTGTCGTAGAACCAGGGTATTTAAAATTGTAAAGAGACAAAATTAATTAAATCAATAAAGTACAATGAAATTTATGGATAGTCATAAATTGCTGCTAAAGGTTGTCTAAAAAACATGTGCCAGTGTTTAAAACTAAAGTAGGAAAATAATAAAGAAATATTTCGAATATCAAAATATTTATAAATAATAAAAATAAAATTTATGCAATTGATTAGAAATTATTTTAAATGCATAATTTAGGCATTTATAACAGTATTAGCATGATAATTTTGTAGTCCGCTTAAATAAAAACCTCACTTATTTTGTATGTTCATAAAATTTATCACAACTTTTATAAAGATGAAAAAAATAATAAAACTAAATTATTCCGACGAACAAAAAAAAAAAAAAAACAAAAAAACTTCAGTAAAATAAGTCAATCGTAAAATTTCATCGATATTGAGTTTTATATACTGCCTGTTTCTCGATGACGAAAAAACAATCTATTTGTTTAACTTACATTTAAAACTAAAACAAAATTTATTGAGAAGGTGTGGGCTTCGGAGTACCCTCAAACAAGCTCAACCTCAATTTATCGCGGGGAATTCCGGATCGCTGTAGCATTTTCCAGACCGAAATACTTGCAGCCAAGGAAACTACGGACTAAGGGTTGCCAGATACCAAAAGTGAAATAACTGGACAAAAGAAAAAATTCACCTGGATTTTGAAAAAAATAACTGGACAATTTGAAAATGCCCTTAACTATAAGAAAAGTAAAGTTTTACTTCAGATTTTATTTTGCAATAAAAAAGCAAGAAATCATAACACTTTAAATTAAATTAATCATCCCAACAAACCAAAACGATTTAGAAAGAACTTGTTATTATAAAAGGCTTATAAATAATTATTTAATAATGCAAACTGATCCCTTGCGATAATGTTACTTGTATATAATATATGTATATAAGTTTACATTATAACTAAGAAGTCTAATTTTAGAACAAGCTTACAGAAAAATACTTTTTTAAACTTTAAAAAGATTGATTACATTTTTTACGAGCATTCAGTTTAAATTTATATAATATTTAATAACTTTTTTTTAAATTGTGCACTGTTTTAAACAATTTAAAACACTTTACTTTTCGAACCAAACACAAAGACTGAAAACTTAAACTAATAATACAAAATTAAGGCACGCGTTAGATAATGGGACAGCATTCTCAAAAATACTTATAAAACTATAGCGAGAATAAGTCATTTGCAATCATATTTGTTGTCATGTTGTAGAAAATCTCTTATGATAAGCTTATTCTACAACTCATTTACATTTTTCTCTGTTTTGTTCTGTTGGGATATTACAAAATTGCACTGGTCTACAAATTTGGAAAAAAAAATTTACTGCAGAAACGAAGCATGTTTCAACTAATGTGGGTGCACCGAAATCGAAACTGGGATAAAAATGGGATATCGCGTCTTGTTCATTTTATATAGCGTGCTGGCAATACTGTAAAACAGTCAATACTGACTCTACAATTTCACAATCATTTATTTGTGAAAAGCACAAATTCATTCTAAATCTTCATAATAGTAGCGTTTAAGCATGCCAGGGAGATCGTGTGCTACTGATTCAAGCTATTTTTGCTTTGTGTGTGGTGAATATTTGGTTGGAAAAAATCATCAGAATCATTAAAATATACATATCTACATTATTTTGGCTTTGCAGTCAGAAACTTGGACAAAACGTGGACACCAACAATGTTTTGTATTTTCTTCATTCGCTTTAGATTTTTTTCCATAAAACCTAAGTGCAGGTGAACAAGGAGAGCCTGTTCACCAAGATTTAATGAAAATTTAAAGAAATTAGCAAAGATTTTAGGATAAAAGTATGCTAGGAGACTATTGCTGGACTTTAATAAGTGAAATTAAACCAACAAAATACAAACTACGTCCAAATAACGCCATTCACTTTTGCAAATTCATTGATTTTTAAATAAACTAGAGATTTTTCATGTAAAAAAGGAAAAAAAAATTTTTTTTGTGTCTCGAAAACCTGACGTGCTAGAGAAAAACAAATTACAGATTCAATTACAGCCCACCACAATACATGAGTGATATTTTGTTGATCCAGTCCAAAACCTTGTTGGCTAATGTTATTATAAGGGCGAACTCACTACAAGTGGCAGCGAAAAGCCGACTGACTTTGACAGTTCGAACCAATTTGTCTTGGTTTTGTAATGTTTTACCTATATTTAAAATAAGTTATGTTATGGAAATTGGGTGAAACTGAAATCAATTGAGATTTTCAGTTAAATTTTTCGTTTAAATTACCGTCTTTTTTTATTACAAGATAAGTTCTTATATAAAACAAAATTATTCAATGAACTTTAAACACTGGAATTCGATTTCCAGATCATGGCAGATTTCTCCGAGAAAAGGGACCAAGTGTGTCAAAAAATGGGTTTGGACTTAAGAGTGGATTCTGGTACCTAAAAGGGTGTAGAATAAAATGAAATGGGTTTTTCTCAAAACTTAATTTTCTAGGTCCGTTTTCTCGGAGAAGGTCACATATATATTTTTGGTATTGTTATTTGAAGAATTTAATAACTTTACTACTTTAGTTGTAGGCAAAAATGTTTAAAACATTTTGCAACATTTATCAAAACTTAGTCTTATTAAAATTGTAGTCTTTATTCGGTCATGAATAAACGAAATCAATTTAAATAAATTTTGTACATTATTTTTATCGCATTTTTTAAAAACTGGACCGTATCTTATTAATTGGAAGCTCTGTCGGAATATTATAAATTTTTTCCTTACAATTTTTTCTAAGTAAAGGATTTTGTTCTATACAAGATAATAACTTATTTACAAAAATATATAATTAATAAAAACGTAATTTTTCAAAATAAAGTTTTTTAACTGGATAAATTGCATTTTGGCTGGAACCTGGACAACACCCAAAAAAACTGGACAATCCAGGCCGTTCTAGGCCGTCTGGCAATGCTATGTGGACTGGTTCAGATTATTTGCTGTATCAAACATATCTTTACTGGCAGCGGTGGCAACGTTATGACCTTGGATTCCCTCTCCTTGAGTTTATTATTCACTCAAACATGCTCCATACATTTTTCATATGCTTGTCCAACCGTTTCTCTAGTTTATTTGTCCCTTTAGCAATTCAACTGGTTCACAAAATTCTCCTCATTTTCCAATTGTATTTGCAAAATACTTTAACAACATTTTTCAGTAAAAAAAAACAAATATGTTTCTCAATAACTTGAGAAATTAGGTTTTTTTACAAATTTTACTTAAACAAAAAAGAAAAAAAAAAAAAAAAACTGGTGACATTGGCAAAAAACAAAAGGACACAATCAATAGAAAAATGGAGAAATGTTTTCAAAGAAAATATATTTTTAAAATGAAAATTAAGAAATTGTTTACCATTTTTTTACATTTATAACTTACATTTTTGTTATTGAAACTTACAATAACGAAAAAGATTTTTAAATTTTTTCTGCTACTGTTTTTCGAATTTTTTTATGCTACAAAAGCTTTCTTTTTTGCATTTCAAATAGAAGACATCTTGAGTATTACTTTCTTTACGATTGTAATACCCTTCACCACAGGTGGAAAAGGGTATATATAAGTTTCTCCTTCCGTTTGTAATTTCTACAATATAACAATGAAAGATCCTATTCAGTACATATGTATATTCTGGGCTCTAATCAGTAGTGTAGTTGATTTAACGATGCCCGTCTGTATGTTTTTTTTTTTGCATACCTGGAGAACGCATCAGTACACTATTAACGATAATATGTGATTGAGATTGGTGAAGCGGGCGTGACTTTATCCGTACAATGCCATCACAGATTTCTGTATATCTGCAGAACGACAAGGTACACAGTTTCCGAACTAGGTACAAGGTACATGCATATTCGTTATTAAAACACTACGTCTTACAAAATCTCGGCAGGAGTGTATAAGTGGGCGTGGCACAAAATATATTTACAAAATTTTAAGTGAAAATGATTCTCAATTCGCAACCTCTCCTTAAATATCGGCGGTTCGCAGAAGTGGGCGTGGCACGTAACATATAAAGACAACAACGATTTATTTATATCTAAAGAGCGGTATTAATATAACTTTCTGTTCCTATCGCAACATGGTGAAGGGTATTTAAGATTCGGTAATAGCACTCTTACTTATTTTTATTTTTTTTTGCTATTTTTGTTGTTGTCGCTTTTGTCGTTCTCAGTATTTGCAAATTTCATTGTTGTATTTGCAAATTTCATTGTTGTGTCTAGATAGTTGTAGGTATGAGTTTTATTGGAAAAATGTTTGAATGAGTTGTTTGTTATTTATTTAGGTATTTGCATGACTAAATATAAAATATCATGAAAACGAATTTGGACAAAAATTTGTTCATCTATCTTGTTCTACGTTTTTTTTTCCCATGCTACTTACTCGTACATTACAAAAGGCAGCTGTTACCCAAAGTAATTTTAAAAGAAGCTTAAAAGGGGGCAGCCTAGAATGACAAATATATTTTTGGTTTTATTGTTATTTAAGAAAAATATATTACGACTCAAGTATTGTGGTTGGTTGGAGATGAAACATGGAGTTAAGGTTATACCTTTCATTTAAAATTTGAAAAGTGTAAATATTATTTGCTTTAAAAAGGCTAAACATTTATATTATTTAGTTATGACGCACTCGTTCCTCTAAATGGAGTCATTTCAAAATTTACAAATTTTCAGTAGAGGCAAACGATTTTTTTTTTTTGTTTGTAATATCTTTTCTTCCTCTTCGATATATATAACAATTTATCTTCAATACATGAAAACGATTTGAACAAATTGGATAGTTACTTCTGCGGGTTTGCTCGTCTTTCCTACGCGAAGGTTTAGAAAAAAAGAAAGGTCGACAAAACAAGGTAAATATTCGTACTATTAGTTAATTCTTGTAAATATGATGTTTTTACAAAATAATTTTGCTTTAAAGAAAAGAAATGTTTTTTCCGATAAAGGCAGCAAACAAAAAAATTACAGTTATGGGAAACAACTGGGTACAAAAACGTACTTTTTTCACTTTTTGTAAACACACTTTATCCGTAAGTAACATTGGTACTTTTGTCACTTTTTGTAAACAAATTTTTCTAAAAATATTTTTATCCGAAATTTAAAACAAGATCCATAAGCGCAAAGGCAGCTAACAAATAAAATACACTTGGGGGGCAAAACAGATTAAAAATTCGTTTGTTGGTGCTTTACGTAAATACATTTTTTTCAATATAATTTTGCGATTATTTGAAACCTCTGTTTTCTATCAAATTGCAGCAAAAAAATATATATAAATAGGATACAAAACTGGGTATAACTGGTATACACGTTTTTTTTCAAAATTATTTATTTTGAACTTGAAAGCATAAACCTAAATGGAGCACACAAATAAAAAATATCTTAGGGGCAAATTGGGTTAAAATTCCTTTCTTTAACAGAAAGGCAGCAATTATGGCCATTACATTGGTGTATGAAAAGCTTATTGTATTAACGGTAAAGGGATAAAAGTAGTACAAAAATGGATATAAGATTAGTTTTTCTAAAAAATAAATAATCTTGAGACTTAAAATTTAAATAGTTGGTTAATTTTTACTGACAATATTAACTCTGTAATTTAAAAAACTAAAACACAAAGTAATGTTTAAAATTCTTCTGTTAGTCAAATATTTTTAAAACTAATTAAAGAGTATTGCAAAAAGTTCTTAGTATCGCAAAAAAGGTCATCACTTCTATACGTTGAAAACGTAAAACAAAGCAATACAAATTTCCACAACCAGAGAATAACTTTGCCAAAGTTAAGTGATTTGTATCTTTTGTTCTAAATGTCTTAAATTCACGTTTTATATTAATTGAAATTTTTGTTTTACTTAACAAAATATAAAGACCGTTTAACCCAAATTTTTTAATTATCCCAAAAGTTTAAACAAATTATTATAATATTTTTTTTTTAAGATTGTCCTATGCCTTTTAAATAAATAAAGATGTTTTTGTTTTAACTCTAATTAGGACCAAAATATACAAATAGAAATCAAGTTTATAAAGCAACTTATAACGAAGATTGAAACACGTTCTACCCCTTTTTTCTAATGGCCAGCTCATGCTTGTGCAGAGGTTTTGCTGTTAAGGAAATAGTAAAAAATGATAACACAAGGCAAACAAATCGAAAAAATTTTAAAGGCTTTCATAACCACTATATTTGTTTGATCCGCTATAGTCACCTAACTGCAAAAATCATAATTTTTTAAAATTCCATGGTAAGGATTTTTTTAATTTTTGTTTTTCTAAAATTCGAGATTTTTAAAGTGCTGCTCCATATTATTTATTTAAAAAAAGCCTAATTAATAAATACTTATCAAGAAATTAAAAATCAACAGTTCAACTAAAAAAATCAAAAATTGTTCTTAAAAATAGCTATGGCACAAGCTCTAATATTTACATTTGTACTTTAATTTGTACAAATAAAAATGTCGACGAAAGTGGACAAATGTAAACATAATAAGCCAATGTATTCAGGTTTTCAAGACAAAGTCTTGATTGAAGGAATACGAAGAAACAGAGGAAAGGAGGCGACATGTAATTTGAAATTTAAATGATAATTACAGTAAATTTCGATCCACCAGTATAAGATTGATATTAGACTCTTGGCTGGCGGGCACCGTAGTGGGGCAGTGGTTAGAACTCAAAGATTTTCTGAGGATAGAATGCGGTGATTCTTGAAACATGTAAAAATCAACCCGGGTTCAAATCTCAGCTCAGCCAAGAAAAATTATCAATAAATTTTAATAAAAAAAAAATTCCTTCCTCCGTGAAAAAATTAAAGTCTAATTAAAAAATATTAAGAAATTAAAAATTAACAGTTCAACTAAAAAAAAAAAAATCAAAAAAAAAAAAATTAAAAAAAAACTTTACCATCGAATTTAAAAAAATTATGATTTATGCAGTTAGATGACTATAGCGGATCAAAAACATATAGTGGTTATTCGAGCTCTTTTTGGCTGTTGACCTGTGTAATAGATAATTAGATGGACTTAACTCAAAAGTATATGTAAAAAATTTATCTAGCCTTTAATGTTAACCATGTATTTATTTTAAGAGAGGACATTTAGCAGTATCACACAGTGTTAACTGGTAACCCTTTTTTTATTTTGTTTAGCCAAGGATAAGTAGTTTTATTTAGGAAGCCCAGTGCCAAAGCAATTTCAGCTGTAAGTCACTCAAATACGTGACGTGTATCGCAATTTCGTAACATTTGTTAATAAGCAGCTAAAAAAAAGGAGCTAGAGGAGTTTCTTTTGTAAAATGTAGCTTTGATTTTTTATTGTATTTCTAATAACTTTTTAATCGTAGTTTAGGTATGTATATACCACAGAAAACATGTCATCATCAATAGCCAGTTCAAAGTGAATGATAAAAAAAAACCCCCAAATTGGATATATAGATGCAGCTTGTACACAGAAAAAATTACTGCCAAATTATTTTCAAACAAATTTAAAATTTTTTTTAATTTCTATAAATTTTTTTACTGATTCAATTAATTTTTTTGTTTGATTTTTATTTAACCAACAAAAATGTTGACAACAATTGAATAATTTAATATTGGTTTCAAGTTTTCATAATTTTGTATGAAATATTTAACGCTCTTTTATGTTGTCGGTTTTTGCATTTTTTTTATTTGATCGTAAGCAACACTTCTTTATGTGAAATATAAGAACAACAACACAAAACACTTTAAAAAAGTACAACAATAAGAAAGTGACGATGTTTGTATTAAAAAAACCAATAGCAGGTAGAAAAAAAAGGTTTAACTAAAGGTTTACATCAAATACAAAAATAAAATGATGACGAAAAACATATCGAGTCGGTTTGCTGCCGTTTTTGGTTACATTTCTTCTTCTTAAGCCAAGGAAAGAAAACAGCAATAGTGAGTGATGAAGAAAAACATTGTGTGTATAATGAAGACTTCTTTCAAAAATTATTCCAACAAAAAATGTGTCTCCAAGCCAGCCGTCGCTCTGCTTCTGCCTTCATCTTCTCCTTCAGTGATAGCTTGGGTGCGCTTCATTGCTTCAGCAAAAATTGTGTAGTACATAGTATCTGCACAAACAAAATCCAGTCACTTGACTATCTTTGTGTCGATTACCTTTCCTCTGGAGTAACCACACTTTAAACACATTTTCACCGATCACAATTCGTTCCTTTTTATTATAGAACTGTATTCCCTGGTCACGAGATAAGCGCTAAAAAAACCAATTGACACAAATTTCCCGCAGGGAAGACATGTTTTTTTTTGAACAGCGAGTCCACCGATGTCAGTCGAAAACTTAAGCGAGCAACAACAAGTCACTCATTATCGTTCTCTTAAACGGCCTAATATTTATCGGCTTGTCGGTTGGCAGGTTTTACGTTTCCAGCGTAATTAATTTATTTATTGTCAAATGA
The DNA here is from genome assembly GCA_949318255.1 of Pollenia labialis. Taxonomy (NCBI): domain Eukaryota; kingdom Metazoa; phylum Arthropoda; class Insecta; order Diptera; family Polleniidae; genus Pollenia; species Pollenia labialis. The sequence goes on from OX439142.1 coordinate 118,710,213, forward strand.
CTGTATTGCCACATCAGCAATTCCACTAATAAAAGGCAGGTTTGGTAATAAAATCGACAAAATATATAAATTCAGCCATAAAAATAGAACTTTGGCTACAAACAGAGCAGAATAGAAAACAAACACGCAAAGAAAAAACATGAATGTGGTAAACATATTCTAAGAGCAAAATATTATGATAAGATTCATGATTGTAGTCACCATATAACGATTGTTATTAAATCATATTATGACCAAATATGTTCGTAATAATACACCATAATATTTTTTCCTTAATCATTTTGTTATTCTGTTAATCATAAAACGTTAAGAAGTTATAATATTACTGTCATGGTAATCATAATAAGATAAGAAGTATTCATATTATTGTCATTACAATCATAATTAGTTTAGAAGTAATCATATTATTGTCATGACAATCATAATAAGTTTAGAAGTAATCATATTATTGTCATGGCAATCATAATAAGTGAAGAAGTAATCATATTATGGTGCAAAGTGATTATGTTATGGTTAAAAGTTATCATATTATGATTCCAAATAAAATTACAGTAAACATATTATAATTGTAGGTTATCCTAATATCGTTGTTGCGATTTACTATATTATGATTTTAAAGTTATTTTAATATGACTGCATTACACAGTGGTACCTTTTAAACAACTGTTATACATAAATATTTTACATCATAATATGATACAACTTTAAGCATAATATTTTTATTGGAAAAAAATACTTATGATAAAATAAAAAACATAATATAGTTACTGTAATCTTTTTGTCGTAGGTCGCAATTATTTATAAATTATTTTATGGAGTTTTCTTACCAGTAATGGTCAATATTTTGCACCAATATTTCACAAATTTTTCCACCACTTTAAGATTATTCAAATGTTTTAGCAAAGATATTTTATTTTGTGACCTGCAACCCTTTTTTAATGGTTTTTCTCTATTTTTTTTTTAATTTCTTGTTTATTTTAATGGTTATTTTTTTATTATTTAGCCACTCACTAACAAATAATTCGATATGTTTATGTAAAACACGACACAACTGATACAAAATTATTTTACAAATGGCGATACCAAAATATTATTAGAGTAACGATATTTTGATTGCATCTTAAACTTATTATGATAAATGTATATAAAGTTATCATGTTATGGCTATTAAATATCATGTTATGGCTGTGAGTAATATAATATGTTTTGAAAGTTATCATAATTTAGTTGTTAGAAAAATAATTATTTTTCGGTCAACAATACTCAAATTTAGAATTGCGATAAACATTAATATGTTTACAGTAACTATAATATTGCTGATATTTAATAAAAATAACAATTATTTGTGTACAACAACAATATATTGTTACAATAAACACAGTGTGGTTGCCGTAACCATGCCCAACCATATTTTTTCTCTGCGTGAAGGATTAAACCAAAAAGAAACAAAGAAGTTAACAAAAAATATACTACCTGTTTAACAATTTCGAACGTCAATGTTCGCATAGAAAATTGCATTTAAAACACAAACAAAATTATAAAATATGTTTTTTTTAACGTAATTTTCTATGAACAGGCTGTTAGAATATAATTTTATGAACAATATTTTAAAAACCCATATAATTTTATAAAAATAGATTTATAAAAATCCACCAGCACATTGATGTATGTAATAATAAAAACTATATTTATTGTTTGTGTGTAAATTTTGTTAAATATTTTAACAAAATGCCTCTGTCGACAACTATAACACAAGTAATTGATTATGGCATTTGTGGCCGCACAATATTCTTAGTCGATTGCAAATTTGTATGAAAACTGTTACATTACCGACTTGAAAATTATTAGTGGCCCGCAAATCAGCTGTTTGTTGCTGAAAATGTTGTTTGTTGTTGAAAATGCAAGCGAAAGACAGAGCTCGACATTGGTGGCCAGGCTTGTTTAATACTATAACCCAGGCCCGGATTTTTATGCAATTGCATTAATGTTGCCGTCAGTCTGAAATTACTATATTCTTAACACCTTTGCGAATCTAGAAATTTGCAGTAAAATTACATCGGCTTGTTAGTGCATATTTTTTCATATGTTGCTTTAAATGCATTTTTTTTGCATATATTGCTGATATTGCATATCTTGGAAAACAAAACTTGTTTTAATTGCTTTATTTTGCCGTGCACCATGTTGCAAAAGAGATAAGAGGCAACTTCGATTATATTTATTTATTCAGGTATGTGATGGAAATCGATCGATTTAAAAATGATCGTTTTTTAGAAGGTGTGATGAATTTTGAGCAATTTTTAAATACATTTTAAAATTGAAGTCCTAACTATTTATTTAAAAAACAGTTCAATCGAATTTAGGCAAAAAAAGAGAAAAATCTATTTTTAGAGAACATAAAAATGATATTAAAACGATTTGAATTACAAACCAGATTAATTTCCTTTGGGAAAAGGTATTTTGTAAATCACCTGCGAGTGTTGCTGCATATAAAGAGAATTATTTCGATTTATGCCTTCCTCCTCAGCCAGGAACGTGATTAAAAGCAATCATGTATTGTTCTGAAAACGTTCAACACTGGTGATACAGTATCAATAAAAAATTTACGAAATATAAAAGCTCAGCTAATTTCTGTGTCTTCAAATTTCGAGTTTTATTGTAAAATTAGAGAAATATTATCCAGTGAGAAACAAAGTGAAAAAAGTAAGGAATTAAAACAATAAAACATACTGCTGACATATTTAATTTAAGTTTTAACGAAAACAGCGTTAAAAACACAGGAACTATCAGCATTTAGTCATGCACCTATCACTTCCGTTTTATTTTCTTTTTAAAACAGGCAGTAAACTGTACTTTTGAAAATATTAAAAAAGATAATAAGTTTTTAATTCATTTTATATTTATGTAGGTTCAAATATCTATGTAACAAGTGACTTACAGCCGTATTCATGATTAATATTTGGCATAAAGTTAGCAAAAAGTTTATTCATAATACACTAACCAAACTCTGGCTAACGATTTGCTAAACTATTGTTAACGAGCTGCCAAACATTTGCCAACTTGTGAAAAACAGCCGTTTAATGTCAAACAATTTTGTTGGTTTTTTTAATTTACTGTTTTTTTTATTTTGCGGTCTTTTGCTTAATTTATTTTAATTTTAAAAACTTTTTAAAATTTTTTTATGTGAAGGAAAAAACAAAAAAAAAAGAAAACAATGAAAAATTCAGCGATGACTAATGCAAAACGTGTTGCATTTTTGAGTAATACAAGAGTTGATTTATTAATAGTTGGCAGAAGGAGAAAAGTTCGTTATGAATTAACTTTGTCCCAACAAGCTCCTAAGCTTAATCGGCATTCTAGTTAGCAGCTCGTTGTACGTTGTGTACAAACTGTGGCTAACTTTTTGTTATGAATACGGCTGTTAATTTACATGATTCTTTTGGGTTTTCTTGGTATTTTTGTGTTTAACTATATTTTAATTTCTTCTTTTTTATCTATTGTGCTTTACTTACGTTTATGAGATTGAACTTTTCCGATTTTTATGTAAATTTTGGTTTTTTCTTGTTATTTTTACGTTTTTTTATCACTAATAAATGTGCTAAACAAATTTAAGTTTTTATATTTATATATTTTTAGTGCATTTTTAATGCGCATAAAACGCGATTTTAACTGCATAGAAGTTCGAGCCCTAACCATAACACTCGAATAACCATTACAGTTTCATTTATACCGTCTGCTATAAAAATCATAAAAGATGTTATAGAAACAAAAAATAAATTAAACTCAGCACAATAATGTTTCAAATTAAAAAATAGTAGGAATTAAAAGTACCCAGCAAAAATTTATCCTTCCAAGTAACGCATTGTAATGTGAGAAATAACGTTAAACACTTCTTAAAATTTAACTGCAATAACTCATAATTTTTACAAAAGATGTTCCAATTAGAACACATTTTAATTTAACCTCAGAGCACCTGTTTTGTATTTAGAAAAAACAATTTGACAAACTCGAAATTTGAAATCAGGATGTCATAAACAACACGTTTTTGAATAATCTACGCGGCCAATTTTTTTTTATGTTTTTTAACTATTGTGACGGGAAAAATGTAGGGAAACTTCATTTATTAATCGTAACTTCTTTTGTGAGAAAAATGTTGTATTAATGTTGCATGTTCTAAATTTTTGTGTTCGTTTTTACAAAAAATACAACTGTGGGAAACATTTTCAAGTTCTTTTGTGAATATGTTGATGAAAAACATGCAAAACATGTTGCATATTTTACCCTTACTTTTACTTAAGGGTTCATACTGCCCTGTTTTTAATCTTTGGTACTCTCTGCTTTGTTTGTACAAGCAATGTTTTATTTTGTTTGTCATAATTCATATTGCTCATAATTTTGAGAAAAGATTGTTTTAGAACAAAATATAAAATTGTTTACAAATTAAATTTAAAAAGCCAATGTATATTCCAATCATTTTAATTTTCCAAGCTATTAGTGATGCCAATAATTGTTTCCTAACCGTTAAAGATTAATGGACCTAATTGGACCAAAACACTTTATGAGTTTTCTTGGTTTTTTATATGTATATTGTATACTCATCTTGCAGGTATATGATATTTTTTACTTAAGATATTCTTACTTAAAACTAATAAAAAACAGCTTCGCAAAGAAATGAACTATAATGTACTTATATACCCTTTACCTTATTGCAATAAGAACAAAATATAAATGCCGTTCTTATGATATATGTAAATAACTCTCATTTTGTGCCACGCCCATTTCTAAAATCCCAACCACAAGCTGTTTGCACCAAATGAGCAAATGACTGGCTCTTGACATTATTCAGGTATAATTAAAAAAAAAACTAAAAACAACAACAACAACAATTGAGTTATAAGTAAAACTAGAGGCAGTCGTGATTTTTTTTCTGGACCGATCAGGTTGAATTTCAAACGGAAACGATGCCGGTCAATATGTGACACAAATATATTAACACCCATAAAACCCATTTCAACGAACAGACGGAAAGACGATCTAGGTTAAATATTGCAGAAATTACAAACGGAATGTCATATTAATAAATATATACCCTTTGGCCTTCGGTAAAGGGTATTACAACAGGCCAAACAATTTTTTTGTGCGGTCTAGATAGGAATCTTACGAACAATGTTTATGTCACTTAAAATGTTTTCAAAATGTATGCCTCGCTTTTTAAATTAATGTGTATTTGAGAGAGTGTGTGTATAGTTTTTATTAAACAGTTTATTTCAACAGTATGTGTTACTGGTAAGTTCATTATGTTGGTATTTTGTTCATGCAGTAGAATCTGTCTTTTTTTGTTTTGTGTATGAGTGTATGTGTCCATGAGTTTAATAGTTTGTGTGTTGCTGAACCTTTAACCTCACGGGCACCGTAGTACATGAAACTTTAATGAAGTTTTTCAGTTATTTTTTCAGTTTAGTTTTTGAATTTTATATTCCATTAAATATTTATAATGTTTTGGTTGTAGTAAAAATTCTTAAGTATAACCATGTGAAAATATTTAAAATAAAAAATTCTTAAGTTTATTAAACTAAAAAGTTGATATTCGTTTTATTGAGCTTATGCCTCACTTTCGTACAAAATAAGATATATGTTTTTTTCGAGGGCAGTGGAGTCGGAGTCGGAGTTGAAGAGTCGGAGTCAAGGCTTTTGTACCCGAGTCGGAGTCGTAGTACACACAAAAAATCGCGACTTCGACTCCAAATTTTTTCGGCATAAAAACTTTTCAAATATTTTTCTTAATAAAAAAAATTTAAAGAGATTCTGCTTTAAAAATTTTGAAGTTATGAGTAGATGAGTTCCAAAAATTGAAAAAACAATTGATTTCGACAATTTTAACACTTTTAACACTTTATGAGAATAAATATGTAGATTGTATCAAAGCATGTATTTTTCTATGTTCTTCAAAACTATGTATCTCTTTGCATTTTCTGTAACAAAACTCGCTGGTTGACTGTTTTAACCGTTCTGTTTGAAGTGCTTGGCTATTGTTGATGAAAAAGAGTCGAATTAGGGAATTTAAAAATGCAAATTTGTAAACAAGTTCACTTGAATATATTTGTTTTTTATAAATCTTATATTAAAAATGTTTTTGTAGGGATGTTCATATTCATATATGGCTGGAAATCTGCTGTAGCTTCTGTGGTGAAAACAATTAACGAAGTACATTTTTAATTACAACTTTTAAAGTGAATGAGAATAGAAATAGAAGGAAAAGGAACTCGGAAAATATGTAAAACTGTTGTAGATATGATTCCCACGAATGTGGGGGTTAACCCGAAAAATTATTAGAGAATTCGTTTATCTTCTTAATTTGGGGAAAATCGGAGAGAAAAAAAATACGTGCAATATAATATTTTGGTCTTGGACAATAACACCGTCCGACACTCAATATTAGACACGAACCGGATGACATAAGTCTGAAACTAGAGATTAAATGGAGCAAAACTGCGTTCACAGTTTTTTATTTTCTGATCCTGTTTCCTTTTAAAAGGTCTTCAAAATTTCAAAGGACTACATTTTTAAAAAAATGTTTTAAAATACTTCTGCTCATCCTACTATGCCAAATTTGGTGTCAAATGATCAAGAAGAGTTGTAGAATATTTTGCATTATTTTGTTATTATTCTTTTAGGATTAAAATATGTCAAAAATGTCCTTTCAAATTTTTATCCTTTAATGTCCTTTTAGATTTCCAATAATTTTTTTTAAAACAAATAGTGCGTTGAAGGACCAAATATTGAATACCACATGCCAAAATTTCAACCTTCTAGCTTTTTTTTTTTTTTGACATGAGAAAACTGTTGTTTTGATTTTCGTGCGAAAGAAGTGATGATCATATTATTTCGTACGAAAAAGAAAAGTTGCAAGAAACTTGTTGCCGTTGAAAAATAATGTTTACATGTTTTTCGCAAAAAGAACAGAGTGCTGGTTTGGTTTGGCTTTTATTCCACAAAAAAAAATCACCTGCTTAAAATTTTAAAATATTTATTAAAACTTAAGTAAAAAAGCTAGGAGGATGAAATTTTGGTATGTAGTATAAAATATTCGGGTCTTTAACGCACAATTTTTTTAAAAGGAATTTATTGGCAATCTTAAAGGATATTAAAGGATAAATTTTTTAAAGGACATTTTTGACAACTTTTGATCCTGACAGGATAAAATAAAAATAATACAAAATATTTTACAGCTCTTCTTGTTCTTTTGACATCAAATTTGGCATTGTTGGATCCGCGAAAGTATTTTAAAATATTTTTTGAAAAGTGTTCTTCTTTGAAAGTTTGAAGTCCTTTAAAAAGGACACAGGATCACGAAATGAAAAACTGAAAACGTTGTTTTTCTCCATTTAATGTATAGTTTCACAATTTTATCATCCGGTTCGTGTCTCACAATTTTTTTCTTTTTTTGTCGGACGGTGTAATAATATTGCTTAACTATGGGACGGAAAAAACAATGACGAGTACATAGGGTTTTTTCAACTATTTTATTTCCCGTTTTCCCGGGATTTTTCTTGCGGGATCCCGGGAAATAAAAAATTCCTCATAATTTCAGAAAACAGGTATTTATACTTTAAAATTTAGTTTTCTATTCTCTAAAAATTAGCATCTGTGGATGGGTTGCGGATTAGATCAATTTAAAGAAGTGAGTACATATTTAAATCAATGTCTCCTGATGCAATAAATCTACTAAAAACTGAATGGGCAGAGCAGCAGTTGATAATTATTACATTAAGTGAAGTGAAGAGTTAATAAAGACCATTAATTCAAAATAAGATGCAGGCAGTAAAGTTGAATTGTTTATGAACAAGTCTTAAAACTAGAAGATACCTAAACATATCGCTCCTTTACTGCAACACAGTCATATCTACAAAAACAAACAATTTTGGCAAAATACGATTAAAGTTTTCAAAATTTACAGATTTTAGTACATATTTTTGCTATAACTTCGGTTCAGTTTGAGATATAATACGAGAAGGTGTGAAGGAGAACTTTTCTAAAGTTACTTAAAATTTTTGAATTTTTGAGATATGACTATTGCATCATAGCGATATGTTTATTAGGTGATAAACACAAATTTTTTCAATTTGTGTTGTGTTTATTTAAAATATTTTATATAAGAACAATTTTGATTTTTAGTTGAACTGTTAATTTTTAATTTTTGATATTCTCTAATTAGGCTTGAGTTCATCAAATTTAATTTTCATTAAATTATTTTCACTGAGGGAAGGAATTTTACAACTTGGAATTTTTATTAAAATTTATTGATAATTTTTCTTGGCTGAGCTGGGATTTGAACCCGGGTTGATCTTTACATGTTTCAAGAAACACCACTTTCTATCGTCAGAAGATCTTTGTGTTCTACCCACTGCACCACTGCGGTGCCCGTTAGCCAACAGTCAATCATCAATCTTTAACCAGTAGTACTGGTGGTTCGAAATTTGCTGTTATTATCATTTAAATTTCGAATTAGATGTCGCCTCCTTTCCTCTATTTCTTCGTATTCCTTCAATCAAGACTTTGTCTTGAAAACCTGAATACATTCGTTTATTATGTTTACTTTTGTACACTTTCGTCGACATTTTTATTTGCACAAATTAAAGTACAAATGTAAACATTAGAGCTTGTGCCATAGCTATTTCTAAGAACAATTTTGATTTTTAGTTGAACTGTTAATTTTTAATTTTTGATATTCTCTAATTAGGCTTGAGTTCATCAAATTTAAATTTCATTAAATTATTTTCACTGAGGGAAGGAATTTTACAACTTGGAATTTTAATTAAAATTTATTGATAATTTTTCTTGGCTGAGCTGGGATTTGAACCCGGGTTGATCTTTACATGTTTCAAGAAACACCACTTTCTATCGTCAGAAGATCTTTGTGTTATTTAATTTTTTAGTATTGAACCATTTCTTTTACTTTCTTTGTAAGCAAGTTCCCTTACGTGTTTTTATAAAAGTTTTTTTCATTAATTAAAAACAAAATTTACTTTGTATTATTTATATGGAGCGGGATCCCGGGAAATTTAAAAAAGTTCCCGCTTTCCCGGGCATTGAAAAAGTCCGGGGAAAAAACTCTACGAGTACATTGAAGAAAAAGATGTAAATTTAATTGTTTAAAAATTCATATTTTTTTAACTCTACCAAGAAACACTTTGAAAACTTCAGAGCAGACCGCAAAAACATGTTGAAAATCACAAATACTTCTATTTCTGTATTTTTGCGTTTGCTCGAATATTTTAAATGACTCTAATATGTTTTTTTCATGTCGATAAAATCACGTCATAAAAGGAAACATACCTTTACTTATTAAAATGGCATTGTTGGTGTTCTTTACCTCCCACGATGGTATAGGTGCTGTTCAATCCCTTGAGACAAACAGTACCAAGTGCAACAACAAAAGGTTTGCGATTTCCCAAAAATAATACAAGTCTTACAACAATTTATTTTACCTTAATTTTCTCTTCAAAATGTGTTATACAAATTATGCAAGTAAAAACTAAAGGCGCATCTGCATATTTAAATAACACTAAATAAATTTGATGCAAATTACGTCCAAACAAGTTGGACTCGGTATTGTTTTCAACTTTTCTATCTCGAAAACTAAATAAGATAAGACTTATGAGAATTTACACATCCATAGAGGAAAAATTCTGATTCCAACAGTATAAAAAACGCATTTTGAAAAAGATGCGAATTGGTGTAGGTTATCCCTCCCCTGCAGAACTATTGTTATATTTTTAGCACTCTTTGCATTTTGAAAAAGATGCGAATTGGTGTAGGTTATCCCTCCCCTGCAGAACTATTGTTATATTTTTAGCACTCTTTGCATAATTTTAATAAATTAATATAACTTTCAAAATATACTTAAGCTCAATGAATAATTTTCCTGGTGGTCATAGTGTATTGCAAAACTAGTTCGATCCCAATTGTAGCAAAACTCGTTTCTTTCTTTCGAAACTTCGTAGCAAAACTCTTTAGTTCTAAAACTAAATCTATTTCTTTCTGTATTTCAGTTGGTTTAAAATTTTCAACTGTTGAGTTGTAAATCAAGAATGGTATAACACTTCATAAACAAAATAATTTAACTAATTTGGTCCATTTAATCGGGCGCTATGTTTTTGCATTTTCCCAAATTCGAATAAAGTGAACGAACGAGTTTTGCATCTCACCTACTCATATGTAAATATGTAACTATATTAAAGATCAATGCGGCACGTGTTGAAATTGAAATACCGAAATAAAATTTTTATGAAATCTTTTTTTTTTTTTGCTACATTTAACCATTTAAAATGAACTTCATTAAAAAAAGAGTTTAAAATCAAATAAGGACTTATCTCATATACACTGCAAATCAAAGGTGTTGGAATTGGAGTCGGAGTCGTACTTAAAAAATTTCATCGAATGGAGTCGGAGTTATCACTTTTTCTTAACGACTCCACAGCCCTATTTTTTTTCAATATTACATACCAAATAGAACTGTTTTTGTTATATTGGAGTATATACAAGTAAGATTTTTTATATAATTTTATTGTGTTTAAATAAATTTTTATAAATAAAGATAACGCTGGTCACCTGATTTCGATGGCATCATTAGTTTTTTCAAGCAGCTTTAGATTTGGTAAGTGACCCATTAACGTGCATAAATTTAAAATTCAAGCATTTACTTACATTTTTCAACATTTTCTACTGTCTATTTTATAAATATTTCGTGTAATAACAATAATAATAATATAAATATATTATTATTATTATTTAATTAAGCTTGAGGTCTCTTTATTTTATAAAAAATATTAAATTTATTAGACCAATATTTCGGCACTCCGTCGTGTGCCTTCTTCAGGGTTTTTTTCTTGAATTTTTGACAAAATTGCCAATTTTTAACAAATTAAATAAATTTAACAAAAAGTCAAGCCAAGTACCCAGCTTGTCTCAAAAAAATTGCCATTTCTAGCACAGTATAATTGTTCAACCTATGAAATAAGTGTCTACTTATGGGTTAAAAATTTTGAATTTTGTAGAAAAATCAACTTTATTAAATGTAAAATATATTTTTTTTAAATTTTGATTTCTTATGTGTCTTTTTAAGGTTTTATGATTAAGAATTATTTCAGAAAAATTTAAATATTTTTTTTTTATTTTTTGTGAAATATTGCGTAAAAGAATACTAATCATTAGAGTGGGTCAACTAACCTCCGTTGACACATGCAAGTGCAAGTTCGAAAAACTCAATACACCCACACTTTTTCACTTATATTAACACAATTTTTGTACATTCCATCAATCGACTGTTTCCTATATTTTTCGTTGATAATACGTACCCAACAAAAAATTTTACCATTTTGCGAAGCACTAATGGTACATTTAAAAAAATAAGCGCACAATTATGCGCTACGCAATAAGACATACAAAAATGCAGTAAAATAAGTGAAAGAACTCTCAACAACTTTTATAAGAAAAATAACATTTCAAGTGCTACGGCATTCCCTTACTACGAAGCAGGTTTGTAAAGGAGAATACTAAAAATGTATCAAAAATGTATTGCTTCAAAGTTGGAACTCGCCATATAAAATTCATGTCTTCCGTCAGCGCAATGGTAAGCGAAACGTTTGTGTTTCTCTTTTACAAACCTGCTTCGTTGAAAGCTCCATTTTTGATTGGGTATACACTACTTGCAAGTAATTACTTGCATGTGGAAACGTATGGTTAGCAATCGATATTGTGCCATCGATTTTTCGATAGCTTTTGGCATGAGGAAAAAAATTCTTTTACGACATTAAAAAAATCATTTTCGAGGCGTCCAAATTTAAATTTTTTGACTTTTTCTCAATTTTTATTTTAAAGGGTTTTTTTTGATAGGTAATAAACAACATCGTCTGATTTAATTTTTTTTAAATGTTACCTTTCCAAGGTAAAACTGTACGCTTAAAATAATGGCGATAACAGTTTTTCAAAAATACGGTTTTTTTTGAGGTTTTGGACGACTCAAAAAATTTTTTATACATTAATTTTTAAAAAATAGAAACTGGGAATTATTTCCTTCTGGAGGTTACTTTATATTATATTCAACATTTTTATATTTTTCGAATTTATTCTATGAGCTAAATTTCAGTTATGTATTTTATAAAGCTTTTTTGTAATAGTCATATTCCTTCAATTTTTCAGAAATGACTTTATACACTATCAGACTATTATATTGTATTTTCTTGTTACATTTTACCTTTCTTTGTTGGTGTGTGAAAGGAAATATTGTACACTTAATTTAAAAAAAAATGCTTTTGGGGTATTAGGCGAGGTTTTGTCGAAAAAACTCGATTATTCGATTTTTTACTCATATTTGTAATAGTACCTATAGATAGATAGAAATCTGTCCAAAAAAAACTTTTCTTCAACTTAAAGATATTTATACCAAACTAGCGGACCCAGAGAACTTCGCCTCGCCCCAATTTAAGGCCTTCAAACAAACTTTAGAGTAATAACACAACACAAATGTTTAGTTTTGTTGAATAACCTTCAGACATGCCAAGAAATTCACTTTTGCACTGAAATTCGGCAAGTTTCCGTAATTCATAATTTGATAAAAGTATTTCCGGGTAACAATTTATATACCTGATGTGCTCGAAGTGTTTTGTTATTTTGAATTTAACGTTTATTAAACAATTAATACTTTTTTAATCAATATTATTACCAAGGCCCATCTATCAGGTCTGCTTACTTGTACAAAAACAAAAAACGATTCTTTTTAGTTGTCAAAAATTTACTACCACATATACAAAGCAAAAGGAAAAAACGTATATGTGTGGCATACTATAACCCTGCAAATAATAGGACCAGTCCAAACACGCGTGTAAAGAGTAGTCCACAAAGGACCAGGACTAGTCCAAAAGTAACCCAAACGTATGGAAAAAACCTGGTCTATTTAACATTACGATGTCCTAGGAGAGGATCATATAACCCACCTTTGGACCACTAAGGAGTAGTTTTAAAACTACTCCATGGTATATAACCCACCTTTGGACCACTAAGGAGTAGTTTTAAAACTACTCCATGGTATACTCAAGAGGATTAGTTTTGAAGTCGTTTAAAAACGAAAGCACGTCGTTAAAAAACGAAGACATGTCGTCTCACTACAAACACTTTTTAACAATGACATGGTCCATGCTTGCATTACATCGGACCAGTCCATGGAGTAGTCCATTTTATCAAAATGGGTCAGGTGGTCCAATTTTATTTGCTGGGAAACGTAACCAAACGTATACATGCACATGTAAGCAAAACGTAAACAACTTTTGACAGCTAAAAAGAACATAAACAATGATCATCAGGCTTCTTGCGCAGACCTTTTCAATGGGCCTTGATTATTACAAACTATAGAAAAAATATTATAACATGAAAAACAATGAATAAATATTTTTAAAAAACATAAAAATATTAGAAAGTTTAAAAGGGTCTCCAATTTTGTCAGCTGCACTCTTCTGCAGCCAATAGTTGTACCTTATTTTCGTTAAAGAATTGTACTTTAATATAAAAAAAGAATGATGACCGTTTCTCATCGAAAAATACAACAAATTGACCTTTAAAGTTAAAAATCACGTCGAAACGCGTCTATAAAAACACCATGTGTTTGAAACCACCAAATTTGTTGAATTATGCATTCTGAGAAAGTAAACAATAATAAAAGTAAAGAATCATATCTGGGCTATCGGAATCCATAATTTTCAATTCAAGATCTGTAACTTCGGTTTGGCTTATTACTTTAAGCTACAAAAACGAGGGCACGTTTTGGCGGTCAAGTTCCAACTGCCTGTATGCGGTCGGAGGGTATCCCAGATAGGTGGTATGGTTCAGTTAGGATTCTCAGAACAGTCTTCTTCCCAGAAACTTGTTATTTTATGTGTTTACCTAACTTTTTAAAATTCAATTTTGGCCGCGTAAATGTGGAATTTTGACCTATGTGCGCCGTTGTTTTTTTAATAATTTAATAATAACCGTTTTTAATTTTGGGATACTTTATTGGAACAGTAATCTTTCGTTTCAGATAAAAAATTTATTAGTAGACTGAAAAAATTATGTGAAAATGGAGAAATCCTAACTTTATATTTCAAATGGCACAAAAATTGCTAATGGCTTTTATGCGAAGAAAACATGTTCTGGTTTGGAATTTCAATATTTAAAATTCCGTCGTGCGGATTGATGGTAGAATGTTTTGTTCAAGCGGCAATATTCCTGACACTTCAATTCTAAAGTGCATTCTTTTTTTTAAAATCACCTTTTTTTTGCCTTCCAAAAAATGTTCGACTTTGAGAATCTCCACCGGCTATAATTTTTATCAAATTAACGTACACGTTTTTGTATTGTGATCAGTAAGTAGCTCTTTATACGACGTATTCATCCATTTCACTTAAGCTTTTAAAAAGCTCTATCTAAACAAAAAAAAAAAACTTTTAGTATAATTAAGGTCTAAAATGTATAATTTTTAAAGGTTGTTGGTACAATTTTACAATTCTCAATGGTATCCCTGGTCCGAAGTATCATAAACCCGTAGTTAGCTTACGCCATGGCCTCCGAATTCTTGTGGTATCCGAAGTAGTCTGCCGAACGCCAAGGCTTCCGAATTCTCTTAGTGTGCGAAATATTTTAACCCGTAGTTAGCCGAACGCCATGGCTTCCAAATTCTTGTGGTGTCCGAAGTAGTTAGCCGAACACCAAGTCCTCCAAATTCTCTTGGTGGCCGATGTTTTTAGAAACCGTAGTATATGACACCGCCGTCAATATTAACCGCCTACAGATGAGCCACCAGTTCCCGAACGGACTACAGTACCAAGAAAAACAATTTTTAATTATATAAGAAAGGCATATGAAAAAGAATTTTTAACGAAAAAGTAGACAAAACACCACGATATTTTTATAGCGGGTAGATATAAGTATTAAGAATCCATTTTTTCTAAAAATTTAAAAAAAAAGAAATGTGGAATTATTAAACTCTTAGTGATCAATTGCTATAGGTACACTTGCCCCATTAAAAATTTAAACTTCAAACGAAACAGGTTTGTGAGGGAGAAAGGTAAGGGTTTCGCTTACCATCTCGCTTACGGAAGGCATTTTATATGGTGACTTCCCACTTTAAAGCAATAGATTTTTGACACAAAAAAAGGTTTATTCAACGCCGTTTTACACTATCCCACAAAGTCTTTAGTAATTTACGAAAATGCAACCCTGTCATGATAAGTTGTTATTGTTTTTTAAAAATGTTCAAAGAATAATAAGATCAGGGAAGCATTTTGGAAAAATACGTAAGACTTTGTGGGATAGTGTGTAACGGCCTTTACCAGCATCTCTGTATGTCTTATTGCGTAGCGCATAATTGTGCGCTAATTTCTTTAAATGTACCATTAGTGCTTCGCAAAATGATAACATTTTTAATGGGGACTTATTTTAAACGTAGAAGTCAAGTGGTCAAATTTGACATTTTGGTACTAATAAGTAATTGTTTTAATTCGTTTGTGCAGGCTTAAAATATGGTGCTATAGCCTCTTACTGTACAAGTATTATCACACTTCAATACGAAATTTATTAACAATAAATTATTATAATTAGAACAAATTTTATTTCGTTTTTTAAAGTTTTAATGCAAAATATCTAAACTAAAATGTTAATTTTTAAAAAATGTGTATTTTGCTGAAAACGCCCTTGATAGATTTTCAGCTGGACTGATTACCTATAACGATTTTAATTGTTCCTTAAAATCTGGTTAACCTTGCATTATTTCTATGAAACTCTCCAACTTTTGCAAGAGTGTATGCGTATGTATTAGATCTGTATGATTTTGGAAAAAAAAATCTAATAGCTCAGAATCGATTTTGATGCGTTGATGCCTTTGCACTGTCATCAATTTTTAAGTTTTTGTTGGTTATCCTGAAAATGCCGTTGGGCCATTATTTTTCCTCTGTGCTTTATAGTTTGCTGATTTAACCCTTAAAAATCGTTTACACAACAAGAAACATAAAATTTTGTTATATTGTAAAGAGTAAGAGTGTGTTTTATTTATGGGTTTTTTTTTATTCTTTTGTTTAAAACACATATAGTTTGTGTTTTTTGTAACCAAGTTTAAGGTTTAGAAAAAGTGTCTATTTCTTATGGCTTTATTACTTCGTAATATCCCTTTTTGTGTTAGTGGCAGTGTGTGTTTATTTGTTCCAATGCTGTGTCTATATTATTGTATCTTGTCCATGTGTTTTTTTATTTTATTTATATTTTAACCAATAGCAGCAATTTCTTTGTTAAAAATAACATTTTCTTTTCACACATCATAACATTTTTTTACTGCAAGTATTCCTTTTTTTCGGTTTGAATACTTTTTTCGTATTTACTTATTTCAATATACTTTTACTGCAAATGTAGCGATTTTATGTTTTAGTTTATTTCTAAAATTGTTTGTTGCTTCTTTCATTAAGTGTTAAAAATTTTGCTGTGTAGTTTGTTTCATTGTTTCATTTATTGCCAAGTATTGCCAAGTATTGCTGTTATCTTTGGACAAAAATTGTTGACAACAAAATTTCTGTTTTAGCTATTGCTATATTTGTTTTTTATTAAAAATTCAACGATAGAGAAAAAAAAACACCAAAAAACCGAAGATCAACGATTTTTTCTTGTAGTTGTTATAAGCATCGTTAAAATATGAAGAGTAACAAAAGGGGTTTGTAAAAAATAATGGAGATAGATAAAAAAAAGTGTCCAAAAATAAAAAAGAAACAGTTTGTTCTGATCAAAATCTTATTACGCCTCAAAAATGGTTATTTGTTTAACTCATACTCTATTAAGTTCTTTAAGATCAATAAAACATGAAAAACATGCAACAATTTTAGCAAAGTAAACAAATATTTTGATGAAAATTAAAACAAGTACTTAAATTTCAATTTAGTTTTGTTAATAAACTCTCTTAGTAAACACAGAAACTTAAACAAACACAAAAATCCATTAAAATTTAAATATTGAAAACATATGGTATTAAAAACTTACAAAAAGGAATTAAAAACAAACTTTATGAAAATGACAACAAGTACGAAATTATAGTTGGCTATTAACACATCTACATACTTACCTTGTGTTTTTCTATTTTGTTTTTTTGGTAGGACCAATTGATGGAAGTGCATAAAATTTGAAGGTACAAAACACACACACGTACACCAATGAAGGTTTACTGAAAATTTCAGTTTCTACAATTTTAAATTCCTATTATGATTCCACAACCAATGAAAACATATTGCAACATCAACAGAACTGAAACTGCTGGCATCGGACATGAATAGCAAATAAAAAACAAAAAAATATGTATACATATTTATATTTTTTGAAATTCGCCTACTGCATTAATGTGGACATGTGTTGCATAGTAGACAATTAATATACTCATTCGTTTGATGCATACATAAATTCAAATATCAGCAATAATAGTAGCCTGGAATGACGAAAACACAAAAACTAGTTTATAAGAAAAAAAAAAAAAAATAATAATGATAAAAAAAAATTCGCATAGTACCAATCACGAATAAAATGTATTTATGAAGTTGTTTTAATACACACGCACATGTTTGGGATGAATGTTTGTGAAAACAATGAGTTGTTAAAGGTTTCCGCTATAAAAACTATACTTAACTAAAATTATTCAAACTTACATCCTTCATTGAATGAAATATGCTAAATTGATTAAATAGATTATAAATTATTAAAAATAAAAATTTACCAACAAATTATTTACTTTACCCCCCATAAGTGGCAATCCATCCTAGGATTGAGATCTAAGTTCATAACATTTATAATATTAGTGTTATTAAACTGGTGATTATAGATACATTGGCTATGCATTTTTGTTAATAGAAGTAATTTTGCAGACAGAATATTTTCAGTACCGACCTCTTTCTATTTCTAAACGTTCTCTAATCCTACTAACTCTTACATAACTTTGTTTTAGCTTAAATCTATCTATACTTAAGCTCTAATCAAAAACTCTTCTAGCTCTATTTAAATTATAATCTGTTACCTCTTTTATCTAAGTCCTTTCTAGGTTCAAATTAACGCTACTATAACTCTTCTCTAAATCTTCTCTTACTCTACTCTTCTCTAAATCTACTCTAACTCTACTCTTACTCTACTCTAACTCTACTCTAACTCTACTCTAACTCTACTCTAACTCTACTCTAACTCTACTCTAACTCTACTCTAACTCTACTCTAACTCTACTCTAACTCTACTCTAACTCTACTCTAACTCTACTCTAACTCTACTCTAACTCTACTCTAACTCTACTCTAACTCTACTCTAACTCTACTCTAACTCTACTCTAACTCTACTCTAACTCTACTCTAACTCTACTCTAATTCTACTCTAACTCTACTCTTACTCTTACTCTACTCTAGCTCCTACTCTACTCTTACTCTAACTTTAACTCTACTCTAACTCTACTCTAGCTCTACTCTAACTCTACTCTAACTCTACTCTAACTTTACTCTAACTCTACTCTAACTCTACTCTAACTCTACTCTAACTGTACTCTAACACTACTCTAACTCTACTCTAACTCTACTCTAACTCTACTCTAACTCTACTCTAACTCTACTCTAACTCTACTCTAACTCTACTCTAACTCTACTCTAACTCGACTCTAACTCTACTCTAACTCTACTCTAACTCTACTCTAACTCTGCTCTACCTCTACTCTTATTATTCTCAAAAACTGCTATAACTCTATGTTATATATTAAGTGTGTTTACAGAGTGGCGCAGAATGAGCGTCCTTTTTACTTTTTTAATTAGTAGTTTTCTTTGTTTTTAAGCGATTTAAGAAGAAGACATGGAAAATTCATTATGAGTAACAATCGAACAAAAACAATCGAATTTAATTTTTCAAAATAACATTATTGGTCTGTAAAAACTATTTCTGGTGCCGGAAGAGCACGTGCAGTAAACACTGCTTAATATATTGAACGTGTAAATTAGACCGGGTCGACCTTCATACAATAAAAAAAGTTGTGCCAGTCACCCCCTAGAATGAAAGATATGTTAATGAAGTTTCTAAAACAGGATTTTTTGCCACGCCCCAAAATACAGCACTTTTGGTTTTTATATGTAGCGCTGCCATTTAAAGTCCGATCTTATCATATTACACATCGTTGTTCATGGCTTGACAGTGGCTTCATTTTTGCCTTTGGTGACTTTTCAATCCGACTTCAAACTCTGGGCGCCACTTATGCCATCTTGGATCCTTCCCCCAGATGTAAATTTTTTAAACGTGCCAAGAAACTCCTTGTACAACTAATGGCGATTTCTTTTCTGAGAAAAATGTTGCATTAATGTTACATGTTCTACATTTTTGTGTTCGTTTGTACAAAAAATACAACTGTGGGAAAAATTTTCAAGTTTTTTTGTGAATATGTTGATGAAAATCATGCAAAATATGTTGCATGTTTTACCCTTACTTTTACTTAAGGGTTCATACTGCCCTGTTTTACAACTTTGGTACTCTCTACTTTGTTTGTACAACCAATGTTTTATTTTGTTTGTCATAATATTTTGAAAGTTTTGTGAAAAGATTGCTTAAAATTAAGATATTAAAAATTTTATATACATATTAAAATGGATAAAGATGAAAAAATCGTTTTTTTTATTTTGGTGGAAAATTCTATGTGTTTATTATCGTTTTAAAATTTTTTTAAGCAATAAGTGATGTCATTGTCTGTTTCCAAACCGTATAGTAGGTGTGCAGTAAATAGTCGAATTGTTTTAAAAATCGCTAATAAACTACATTAATAATAAAAGTTTAATAGTTGTAAATAAAGGCAGCTTATTCTGTTCGATTGAAGTTGTACAACATGGAACACTTCGAGTGATTATAGGTAACATAAAAAAGTGTTACATGCATATACTGTGGCATAATTTTCTCAGAAAAGAAATCGCCATAAGTATTCAAACCAAAAATAAAATTACATTTTGATAATTGTTTGCATTTTATGATATTATTTTTGTGGAATGAAAAAAAACGTTTTTTTTTTATTAATATGGAGATGTTTAGTACATTTAATAAATATTTTTTTTTTGTTTTAGACAACCAATTTAAAATTATATTGTTAAATACTTTAAAATTTTTTTATGTTTTAAATGAATGCGTTCAGAGGCAAATACAGATATTCTCTTTAATTATTTTTAAAATTATTGCAATTTATTTTTTTTAATGTTTTAAAGAACGAATTGTTGTTCCAAAATATAAAAAATAAGGAAAATAAGCAATCAAAATAATAGTGATGCTTATAAAAAGTAAACAAACTTTTCATTCGAATAATTTCTTATCGTATATTTCAAAAAAGTTTCAATCAAACATTTTTGTAATACCTTTCGGCAAAATTTTGTTCAGAAACTAAAAAATTATGTATTTTTATATTTTAAGAATAATTTTTAAAATCTTAAATAATGAAAAAATATAATAATTTTAGAATATCATGGAAACCGAATAGAAGCTTCATGCGTCACTAGCAATAAAATGGCAACAAACCGTAAAAAAAGTTGCCATACTTAATACGTTTATGAATATGCATTTTTATAAGAGGTTTATAAGACATTAAGCGTTTTATAGTTATAACATACTTGAGACTTAAAATAAGAACTTTTTATGAATATAGCCGTACGAAGCCAATAAGCATATTCCAACTTAAAACAAATATTCAAAGTAAAATCATGGCCACTACGCCATAAGTTTTGCGAAAAGTGAACCTATATGAACCTATATTTCAAAGCTAATTAAAAATTTCCACATTAACAGTTATAAGCCATATTAATCACATAGCTCATTCTGCGCCACCCTGTAAAAATGTTATATATGCATGGGTTTTCTACTAGTATACAATTATATCTGAAAAACTTGCATGAAAAAACATTTTTTTTTAACAAATTCATACGCAAGCATACATTTTAGTACATTGTATTTCGGCATACTAATGCCTGTGACACTTTTCGTCCATGTAACAAATTCGAATGTACATACATATTTAAAGCGGTTGCATAAAAACATTGTTGTTCTTGTAAAATTTTTTCCTTAATTTAACGATTTAGTCAATCTGTCAGTTAGTGAGAGCTTTTTTTTTTGCCATGATGATGGTGGACATTTAGACACAAAAATGCTTTTAACTATTTCAAACAAAAACAAATTTATTTATTTTATATTCATAGAGCTCTGTATAGCTCAAAGTATATTAAGTTTTTTTGCAATTGTTATTTTATCTGACAAAAATCAATTTTTTCACTTTTTTTTAAGCGAATTACTTGTGGTTTCAACTGTTTACAAATGTCATGGGATTTTTTTTGTCGTTTGTAGATTTTTTCATGGTTTTAACGAAATTTATGGCCAATATTGATTTGAATTTATTTTTAATACCAGTGTGAGCATTGCGATAAAATATCATAAATTTTTTTTTTTTTGCTTTTTTGTTGTTAATCTTGTTTAGTTTTATCAATTAAATTATGTTTATGAAACGCATAGCAATATTTTAGGTTAATGTTCAAAAACTCTCTCCGAAAACTGGGGTTGCTTTAATTTAATATACAGGAAATCGAAAACGTAAAACGAAAGAATTTTAAGAGTCGTTTTCCAATAACATTTCTGTAATAAAAAAAATTTTTGACAATTATTGTACAAATAATGCTCTATTAAACAGAATTCTTTAACAAAAATTGTAAAAATTAGATTAAAAGTTTAATAAAAATGGCAGTCCTTTCGTTTTACGTTTTTGTATTCTGTGACTCCCCTGATAATCCAATATTTGCATTAACTTCATCTAAATGTATGTATTTATATTAAATTATGCGATCATAAAAATAAAAATATTAACAAAAAAAAATAAATAAATTTTAAAAGTAATTTTTGAATCGACTTAACGATTTCTGTCCTAGTGAACATTGTGGGCAATGTACATGTTATGATTTTATACAAAATTAAGAGTGTATAGGATGGCTTGGGGATTCAGCGCTAAAATATCAAAACAGTATCCAATCATCTTGATGATATTATGAAGGCTAGAACAAGAGGTAAAATAGGTACAGATATTTAACCCTGAAATGTTACTCTTCATTTTGGTACATTAAGGTAACTCTTCGTCGAATCGACGAACTTTAAAAAAACATTTTAGAAAGATTTTTTAAGTAAATAATTACCAAAAACTACATTAGTTTATTATTTTATAAAATAATAAACTAAAATTAAACATTAAAAAAAATCTCAAAATTTGATACGAAACTTAGCACTTTTTTGTGTTTTCAAATTAATTATTTATTAAAGTTTTCGTCATTCGCTAACGGTGTTAAAAAAATAACGTAATTTGAATTCGCATAAAAAAGTTTTATGATAGAATGTAAATGAGCTTCGTTGATTTGACGAAGAGTAACCGTGCAGGGTTAAAACAAACAGAAAGAACTTCTTTCGATATATAAAACACTTTACTATTTTTTCCAAAATGTTATAAATTTCTATTTTTATTTTACATAGAATACAAAATTTACAGTAGTACATTGCATTCCAAAACAATTTTATTAATTTTTGTTAAAATGCGCGTACAAAAAACAAACAGCTGTCCAATATGGCTTTTGAACAATAATTAATAAGGAAATTCAAAAAAAAAAAAATACATAAAAATTAAACAAAAATTAAACACAAAAAAAAATGTACTTTAGACTTCAAAAAGAATTCTTGACAAAAAATACGAAAAACAGAAGTAAGGAAGAACATGTAAAATCAATTAAAAATGGATAATCATTCAAAAAAGCAAATTTCGATCTACGAAAGGGTTAAAATACAATTTGGTTTAAGGATTGATGTTTGACTATTGACGTCAGCAGTCGTCGATGGCTGCGAGTGTAAGACGGCAAATCCCTCTGAGGAGATCGAGTGGTAGCGATTGAAACATGTCAGGGTAACCAGCCGCCTGGGTTTGAATCTCAGGTGAGATTCAATAATACTTTAAGTTAAAAGATATTATTAGTTAAAAGATGTATTAGAAACTCATATTCGAAATAAATACAAATAATATGATTTAATTAACCATTTTATGTTAAAAAAATTTAAAATAGTTGTGTTGAAGGTGACCATATTGAAAAATATGTTTTTTCTGGAACTAAAGTAATTTTATTTATTTAAAATAAAATATAAATGAATATAAATTGTATATTTTTTATGTTATTTTAATTTTCAAAAAAATTGTATATTTTTTATATTATTTTGATTTTCACAGAAAATTAAACCCCAAACTCATTTCTCATTAAAAACGTTTTGCATAGATAATTTATTAAACACTCATATCGCTCATTTGCTGCAACATTGTCATAACTCAAAACCAGTTGTTTTACATAAAACGAATTTAAAGTGTTAAATTAACACACAGCATAAAGCTTCGTTCACAAGGGCAACAACATTTGCACTTGGTGTTTACAATTTGCAAATTTTGTCCAAAAAAATATTACGTATTAATTATATACATATATATATTATAGATATAAATTCAGAATTTGCAATTATTTACTTATGACGTTGTGGCAGCAAACGATTTAGTTTGGAATAAAATGAACAATTTTCTATAAATTAAGTTTGTTTTCATCTCTAATTTGTGTGAAAAATGTCCAGAAATTGTATAAAGTCTGCAATTTAGCTTTTTTAAATTTCAAAGTCTTTGGACATTATCACAAACTACTGCACGCAATAGAAAAATCAAGTTTTTTATAACTAATATCGTTTACTTATATCATGTGCAGTTTAAATTTAGCACCTTAAAAATTCTCAAAAACTAAAATGACAAAAAAGTACCAACATTATCTTAAATGTCACATTTAATGCTCTTAAGTTATTACTTAATATGTTTAAGTAGTTTCAACTTTTTCTTTACTGTAACCAACGAATATGTATTCTCGGCATTTTTAAGTACAAATAAGTTTTTTTGATAGCATTTAAGAAACTTTTAAATAAAATAACAATCTACATACGATCTCCAGAAGTTGTGCATAGTTTTAGGTAAGTATCCCAGACTATGTGCCGGTAGAAAAAATGTTGGGGCCTATTATGTTGCTCTTTTGTGGTTGAGTTTTATTATTTTATTTTCTGATTTTCAAAGGAATATTCTGACTGCCTCCTGACTGCATTTGTCTACACAGTCCAACAAAGTTTCATAGTAGGTGAAATTTTTGTGACAAAGTTTGTCGGCTGCTTGGCTGGTAAATAGTTCAAAAAAAAAAAAAACAAATTATTTTACAACAAAAGGACTTATTAAGTAGAATGTCCTATTCGGTTTTTTTATATTTATTTAAACTTAAATGTAAAAGACAAAAAAAAAAAGCACAAAGAAAAGAGGAAAACTTTTGTCAAAGCATAATTTGTTAATTTGTTGACGTTAATACGTATGAGTAATAACATCGTCCGTCACACATGCACAATACACTATTTATGGCATTAAAAGTTTTTAATGTTGTTTTTGGTTTTGTTGCTGATTTTTTAAGCCAAATAAGTCAGTGAACTTTAAAAAGAGACTAATAGAAAGATTGAAACCACTGTACTACAATACAACATAGAGAATGGTACTGAACTATACACAAAATGTTTGTGACAGGCAGCTAGCCAGGCTCAGACAGACCAACACATTTTGTGAACACACAAACACTTACTCACTTACAAAAACATACACTTTAAAATTAATACTCACTGACACATGTTACACATAATGGTAAGAGCAGGGAATTAAGTGATATATTCTTTCAATGAAATCAATCAAAATTTTTATAAAATTTTTCTTTATACTTAATTTAAAAATGATTTCTTTTAAAAATGTATGTATGTCATTATCACGAGGAATATATATATAATTTTCTTTATACTAATTTCTTTATAATGTATATGGGCTACTTCAAATTTTTTGAGCACCTGCTGAAACCGACATACTATGGCTCTTATTTCGTTAAGTTTTATGAATTGAAAAAAACGTTGTATAGTGTTTGGATGACTATACTTGAAGGATATGACGTGCAAAGTTTTACGTTGAAAAGTCCTCACCTTAAGAATTGGTGGTCATCTAAAATTCGAAAAATTAAAAAAACGACTTGAAACTTGCAAGAGTTTTTTCATTCATTCCGTTTTCTTTGTAATAGTTTTAAGCTTTCAGATCCAAACCCATACAAAATATAGTCACTAGACTTGGAGGATATATCCACTAAAAAAAATTTTGATATCGCTGCTGGGTGAAAAGTTGCATGGTGTCTTAAAGTGAAACCAAAATTTTCCGAATTTTGAAATTTTTGAAGATTTTACATAGAGTTTTTGCGCCGTTTAATAAAAATGAGTTTTATGCGCAGAAAAAAAAACTGCGTAATTTTATAAAGTTTGAAGTGTATCAAGTTGGTGTCAGCGCACCAATAACGTATCACGGACATCACAAACTTAAAAGAAATTAGCGTAATTTTTTTGAAAATGTATCTTTTTTGCGTCTGACAATCTGAATTGCCTTTTAAGTTGGCTAGTGTATTGCGTGATGTGAGTAACTTCGTAAAGGGCACCTCCGAGGCGAAAACGCACTTTTAAATTTTTAAACGCAAAAATTTTATGAACTTTTGAAAATTTTTGCAAAAAAACAATTTATTTTTAAGCTTTTTTTTATATCAAAACATGTCATGGGAACATGTTTAGGTATCTAAATAGATAATAATAATTTTTTTCAACCCTGGCGCGTGCAGCGGCAGTTTTTTCCAAACACATTTCGCCTTATGATAACTGAAGCGCTGTATCAATTCCGCTCAAACGTACATCGAATAGAAGACTTTACTGAGCTTGAAAACGCACCAAAAAATTTTAAGGATTTAAAATTTTATGGAGGAAACAAAATGTTTCTAACCTCAAAAATCATCCTTGTATGCAATATTTGATTTGGTTTCAGATTATACATTTTTAAGCCATTAGCGATAGCCAAATAGTTTTTTTTCCAAAATATTGCAAATTATATCTTATAGTTACTAGCCGTAATTTTGTAAAATGTTTAACAATTTTAAATAAATTTTTATATAAATACACGATAAAAAAAAATTTTTTATATTTTTTTTCCAGTGTATTTTAAAAAGTATTCAAGCTTTTACAAATATTTTAGTGTGCTAAGAAAGCCCTTTAGGGGTATTATCCACACGCGTTATCCTTTTTCAATTTTAACAAAAACTGTAATTTTTATATTTTTTTTTAATTTTTAACTTTAAACCGCAGTCAAATTTTGCGCCGTGTAATAAAAATGATTAACGCGAACGGATTTCACATGCTCAAATATCGGTTTATACACACGCAAATCAACATTGATGTCAGACAAAAAAAAAATTAAAAAAAATGTCTAGGTGTCGTAAATTTTTGAAGTTGCTCATATATATTAATAAATAGCAGAATTTCAGTATAAGCAAACATAGTTGTTAAAAAGAAGCAGTTCTAAAACGCCCAGTCTCAATCAAAATGTTCCACAAAAAACTAGCTCTAACTATACTATGCTAAAGAAACAATTTTTCTTGAAGAATTTTTCTATAGAAGACTTTGTCCTAACAGAAAAATTTATGCCAATTTTGTAAGAAGTTTTCTTTCAATTTAATGTTTCAAATTAGTTAAGTTTACGCAATGCTTATACCATAATCAAATATTTTGTAGCTTAAAGTTGGCTTAAGGTCTTTCTAGTCCCTATGCATTTCTTGTAAATAGAGCGCATAATATAAAGTAATTTTTTCCCAGAAATGTTAGCTCCAAATTTAAACAAAATTTAACAGGTTTCTTAAAACAAATGCATTCTTTCAAAAACCATGTGCAGATGTATGGTTGATTATTTATGTTTGTACGGAGTATTTCCACCAAACAACAAAAGAGCAGGAACCAAAATAAAAAAAAGATCACTGAACTTTTATGAATGGCCACAAAAACTATTTGCTTTTTTGTTCACATTTTTAAAATATTTTATTTTATTATTTAGCTTGGAATTTTACAGCTGTGAATAAATAAAATAGTTTATTATATTCGTATACAATAACTTAATTAAAATGATAAACATCATCATCATCGCCGTCAAAAACGTTGTCGCTGTCGCCAACATCAACATCGACAACGACATGAACATGGTCAACAAAAGCATTATTTATTTTATGAAAATAAATTATATACATAAGTTTAAGGCCCGTTTTCACAACTTACCGACAGCTTAATGTAGACTTCAACTGGCCTTATAAAGAGTGTTTCATTATTAAAACTTTACTTTAGTTAATTAAAGTCCATCCTATCTGGTAGATAAAAGTAAAGTTGTAATAATGGAACACTTTTTATACGTCCGAAAAAATCCTAAGTTTAGCTAACGGTAAGTTGTGAAAACGGGCCTAAATGTGTTTGTGTAATTTTAAAATTAATTTTATATTGTTATAAATAATTAAACATACGCCCATTTCTATACATATAACTACCCGCTCCGCTTTGCTGGATTTTTTTATTTAAGTACGATATTGGTGAAACCAATACCAATAATTTTTTTATATCCTTAACCCAGGCAGAATTTTCTCCATGTTAGTAAATTAAGGTTACTATTCATCGAGTCGATTAACGGAACGATTTTAAAAGCAAAAGATCAACAAAATATTTTTTTGTTTAACATTTCATTAAAAAAAAAAAAAAAAAAAAAAAAGCATAAAAATTAAAAGTTCTTTTTCTCTCTCAAAATTCAATAGTTAGGTAACGTTGATTTATATAAACTATAGTCTACTGATTCCCAGTAAGATTCTTGAAAATCGACCCAGCGTGCTAGGCGCCAATAAGGTACATACAAACAAACGAACACAGTTGTTTTAATTATATATCGATTAAAATCTCATATAACATTTTTTATAACAGTTCTACATTAATGTAATTTACACATACAACTGAATTGATTGAAAGTCAGGCCCGTAAAAACTTTTTAGTATCAGTTTGTATTTGTGTGTAAAAGTTTACTTGTGCGTGTATTTGCATCTCTGTTTACAGACCATGTTCTATATGTTTACCATCAATTTTAATTTGTTTTCTTTTTTTAATTTTAATTGTTATCAATTACAATTATTACAATGAAAATATTTATCTCTGTTCATAAATAAAATTAACACAATTCTTGTATTATTTGAGCCAAGGAACATGTCCTCATAAGGTATAAAGTGAAGCTAGTAGGATGATTGTTATTAAAAATTTTTAATGCTTCTGGACCTCAATTAATATTTAGATAAAGAAAATATACACAATTTTTTTCTTGAGAATTCCTCTAGTTCTAGAGTGACTCTGGTCGGTTTGACTACAAAGAGAATATAATTATACTCACATATAAGGAGATTGGCATAGTTTTGTAACAAATAAAAATATTGGTTCTTGATTTACCTTTAAGTATACTGATCGACACAGAATCACTTTCTGAGTCAAACTTACAGTTCGCCAATCCGGCTGGTAGGCTGACTGGTTGTCTATGTAACTTTGTGTGCAAACTATAGGTCGCAACTTTAGAGATAATTTGATGAATTTGTTTTAGTTGTCATACTAAAGAAGCCTATTAAAAACAGTGGGAATCGGTCTATAATTTCCATAGCCCCAATACAAGCTTGTTTCCAGATAAGAGTTTTTGGGTCCAAAAATCCTCTTGTTATGTTGGTATTAAGATTAAATATTGCTTCAAAACTACCATATTGCAACATAATTCGTTTTACAAAACAACCATATCTCGCGTCAAAATGCCGTTCCTGAAAATACATAAATAGCTTTAAGCATGAATCAAAGAAACAAGATTGCGCAGGTCCGTTTTTTATGTGTGGCGAAGAAATAGAATTTGCGTATGTGCATTTGTGTGTCTTTTACATTTTATACAACAAACACTCATTTGCGCTCTATGATGACGTAGATGCGCAGTAGAAATTTTGTTTTTGTACGGCTGAGTGCACAATCTTGTTTTTTGATTAATGAGCTTTAAGTGTCAAAACTTCCTTAAAAATGTTGGTATTGATATAAATTAAAGAACGCAAACTTTGACTGTAGTTCCAATATAAATACAAAATCGCCTTAAGACGAACAGATAGCTGTTGGTATTTAGAATATATTTGGCACAGAATACTCTTATATGAATCTTCAGCTCATAACATAATTTGGTTTTGCCTGGTCCATAATTGACCGAGAATCATAAATAGGGTACACTCAAACGAAAAATCAATCCATCTGTACTTCAATCAAGCCGAAGCGGTATCGTCGGTACGGGTTTCCTTAAATCAAGTACTTGACTAAAGTACGGACTATTAAGGAGTTGAATAAAGTCCCAATAAAAAATTGTATCGTTTTGCGAAGCACTAACGATACATTTAATATACAAGCGCACAATTATGCGCTGCGCAATAAGACATACAGAAATGCAGTAAAGTAAGTGAAAGATCTCTCAACAACTTTTATAAAAAAAATAACATTTCAAGTGCTACGGCATTCTATAATAACTGTATCAAAACATTCAGTGTGTAAGGCCGATCGTTACATACAACAATTTTTATATGCGCTGAATAATGAGCTTTATGTGAAAAAAATGTATTGCTTCAAAGTGGGAACTCGCTATATAAAATTCATGTCTTCCTTCAGCGCAATGGTTAGCGAAACGTTTATGCTTCTCCCTTACAAACATGCTTCGTTGTTAGCTCAATTTTTATATGGGGTAGAACTGAGATAAAAATTAATCCAATAATGTGCTTGTTTCAAAAATTTAAAGGATGGTTTGAGTCCGAAAATCGTATTTGAAATAAAACGAAAATCAGATTTTTATTCTAACCTAAATATTACCCCAAGAAAACCAGAGGGAGAATACTATTTTATTTACTTACCGGTTAACGCAAATGTTTGTTTTACATTAGTTGTACTCCATCTTTGTTTTCAGAATAAATCACAATCAATAAGACACCAGCAGCATGCCCAATATGGCCAACCCACTTCGAAAACTTTTTGTAATTAACTAAATAATTTTAACAAATAGAATTCGGGAATTTTTGCTTGTTATTCTACTTTCTAAACCTAACAGTTATGTATTTTTACCATTTAGTGCTGTTCTTGTTTCTAGACTAAACAAGCAACTCGTTTTTTACTTTCTTGTGTGGATTTGTTGTTGTTTCTACAACAAATGTTGTTTTCAATGATTTTCTTAAGGAATACAATTTTGGATCGTTTAATGTACTTTTTGGTGTTATTCGTTCTTTAATTTCTAAGGCAATTGAATAAAACTTAAATTTAGTACGAGTTTTGCGAGTGTATACTCTCGTAAACATTTCTGTAAATACTCTGGTGTAGGGTATCAAATGGTCAACTTTAACCGACTTTACTTTCCTTCTTGTTTGTTATTGTTTTTGTTAGTTGATTACTGAATTTTTCTTCTAAAATTTCATGCCATTCTTATTTATTCATTTATTCTTTGTCGTCGAACATGGACTACTTTCTATTCAGATTTTGTATTTGTTCTGATCCGGCCGATCGCTTAGAGTTTTTGTGTTTTTTTTTGCCAACTGTAATTGAAAAAATTTTTCTGAAAGTTTAATACAACAAGCATGAAAAATCATTAGAAAAAACTGGTTAACAACTAATGACAGATATTTATTTGACAGTTGAAATTAATTTTTGGCACACTCTTGTGACCTCTTGCTAATTGTCAGGCTAACACACTTTTGTTTAACTCTTAAGCTCGAATAGAAAGGAATAAAAATAGTGGAAGGTAGAATAATTTATAAAAATATCTATTTAAATTTACTAAATTTATTATTGCATAAAAACAAATTTTTGCCAAATAATATTCTATACCTTGTGGCAATTTTAATGTTAATTTTAAACAGTTTTTTCTCTTATTTTTGGCTTCATTCGTTGTCTATATTTCTTTTTTTTTAGCTTTTTGTTGGAATAAATGATTTACTTGTGCTTTTGTGTTCTCTGTATATTATAAAAATGATGTTACCATTGTAACAGCCTGTTGTCATTGAATGATGCAACAGACACACACTTACAAGTACAATACTGAAACTTGCAACATACATGTACATTACAAATGCCTGCAATTGTGTCTAACGCTAACTGTATGCGTTATTTTTATTGTTTGCTTTTATTGTCGTTCTTGCTGTTGCAATGTTATCATAATAACATGTTGTAACAGTAAAATGTATGTCATATAACAGTGTGACATCAAATATGTCGCTTTTTATGATTTTTTTCTAATCAAATTGTTGTTTTGCTCTTTGTTAAACTTTGAAAGTATTTGTTGGGCTTCAGTTTGTTAAAATAAAAATAAAACTAAATTATAAACTTAACGTCAGAAATTTGTTAAATAAGAATAGATAGATGACAAATAAATTTTTTATTTTATACAAAACATTATAAAATAATAAAAGTTGTTTGCTGGGTATACCACAAAAATTCGATTATAATTACTTTTGATGGCATTTTGCTATTTCATCTTATTGAGTCCATAAACCAACTTTTATATACTTCTGCAATGTCAATAAATTGTTTTTACAATTTTTTATACCTTGACATTTAGAGAAGGCATTCCATTAAAAATACTTTTCCTGTAATGTTCTTTATCATATTAATTTTTTATTTGCATTTAGCCTTTAATGCTTTAAGCGTTTCTATTCTTATCTCTGGCTCATAATTATAAATTATTGTTTATAGTTGTTTTGCTTACTTTTGGCTGCTTCGGTGGTACCTGTGGTGAGCTAAGCACTATTACAAAGATTCTAAGCCCTTTGGCATTTTTAATTAAAATTAATAAAGTTTCAAGTACTTTGCGTTATATGAGGGGAAATCAATCGCCATAGACTATGGCAAATTTTTTATTTATTAAGATGTATTATACAAAAAATTTGCTTGGGAACGTGTTTATGAATTCATCTTCAAAAAGGTTATGATTAATATTTACTGAAAAAAATAACAAAATTTCATCATATAATTTCAAAAAAGCCGTTAATTACAGCCCGATATGGGTTTCGTCATCATTCTACTTTGAAAATTTAAAAGAATACGGGAATTGTCTTATTTTTATAACATATTTTAAACATGCAAAAATTTACATACTTAAGTATGTATGCATGTTAATTTAACAAGATAAACTTTTGATTTTAATATAAAACAGGTTTTTATGGATTCATTATTGAACAATGCTATTTTAACAGTGAATAATATTAAATAAACGTGATTTAAGGTTATTTTAATATTTTTCATTGAAAATTAATATGAAATAATGATAAAATTAATTAGTATTGTGGTTATTTTGTTGAACTATTTATGGGTTTTAATCCAAATTTTAAAATTTTACTTCGGCTCAAGTTCATTACCAAAGGGTTAATATACAATCTGGTTTAAGGATTGATGTTTGACAATTGACGTCAGCAGTCGTCGATGGCTGCGAGTGTAAAACGGCAAATCCATCTGAGGAGATCGAGTGGTTGCGATCGAAACATGTCATGGTAACCAGCCGCCTGGGTTCGAATCTCAAGTCAGTCAAGAATGAATGATTATCAATAACAATTTTAATTAATTTTCATGTTGTAAAATTCCTTTCTTCATAAAAATAATTTAATGAAAATTAAATTTGATGAACTGAGCCGAATTAAAATATTAAAAATAATGATAAATTTTAATAAAGGGCATACTTTTGAAGAAATTTACTATGATTCTCAATCAACATTTCGCGATGTTAATTTTACATTGAAAACTAACCTAAGTTTTGCAAAAAAAAAAAAAAATAAGAAAAACTTACTGTTGCTTAAAAAGAAATCCATAAAGCTTTTTTTTTGTGTTTGTTGTTATATATTTATCGAAACGCACTTGCAAAAAGGCCTTTTAGAATTTTGTTAATATTCATTTTCAAAAGCGTGTTGATACGTTTCATCATAATGGATCAAAAAGTCGATTTTAAATTTTTTGTAGCTTAGGAATTTTTGCAATCATTTGACGATTTGTATTCTATTTAAATTTTAAACTTAATTTTCTACAGAATAAACTGTTTTTTTAGTATCTTTAAACATTATCTAAAAACTCATATTCTGAGAAAGTGCAATGATTTCTAAAGGGTAGACAATTTAAAAAGTTATTATATCTTTATTATTATTATTTTTTTTTTATTATTATTATTATTATTATTATTATTATTATTATTATTATTATTATTATTATTATTATTATTCTTATTATTATTATTATTATTATTATTATTATTATTATTATTATTATACTAGTAACCAACTTCAATCTCTGTTGGCGGATATTTTATATATCCTTGAATTTGAAATGCAGACAGGAAGATGACATTATCATAGTTACATAGGCTAACAGATTTGTCGCAAACAATGACTGCTTGGATTGCTCTACCGCCGGAGAAAGATTGTCCATGTTATCATTTTATAGAAAATCATACTAAATATTGCTCTGCATCTCTTTAAGTTGTTTTAAGGATGCTTGGCTAAAGAAACTGTTCAGCCATCGGTAGTGGGTTGCTGGTTGCATCCCTCAACATTTGTTTACATTTTCTTTTAGAATCAGAAAGTTCTGTTGAGATACTTGCCACTATCCTACAGGTCTTAGAGATATTTCTCTTAACAAATCGTACTGAGCCTTACACCCTGCAAACCTCACCAGATAACTGATTGGCAAGCTTTAGTAGTTGTCGATAGTAACGAAGAAAGGTGAAACATTGGAATGAAAGTTTTTGTCGTTAGCGCATTTGCACAGCAAGCACATGGAAACCTACTTTGTGTGACTAATAGATCGCTACCGATTTGCTTCAACTGTTCGGCAAAAAATGTCTATTTAAACGTATAATATGCTTTTCTTGAAAAGCATGAGTTAAGATAGAGTATCAATTTGCATTTAAATAGTTTCGATAGGTGAAGAAAATCATATAATCTACACTCGTAGACCAAGTGTAATACCAAACTACCCGGAAATACCACACATTATTCACTAATTGTGAAATTTTTCATTTAAAATTGTATTAGGTATTAGAGGCCATTATATTAAGCGGCTGCGCTCGATGTGAATCGGTGTATATACCAAGGATACGAGTTACGACGGACGTATTGTGTACCCAATCGAGTTAAGAAGATTGTAATACTGTCTGTTTCGCGATGACTATTAACCAGTGTTCGAAAATAAACAGGACATTATTTAGAGTTCGGCTCACACACCCTGGAACGATATCTATTATTTATTATTTTAGTGTTTGTGTAGACTAACACAACCTTTAATACCGTGTTCTACGTTGAAAAACAGAACAATTGTAGTGGTACTGTTGACAAATATTACATTGTAATGTTCTATAATCTTATTTTTTTTACTTTGAGGAAGAAATGAACCAACAAAAAATCTTAGCAAAGGCCACAGCACGAATTGCGTGTGTTTGTATTATGTATGAGTTTTTTTGTGTAAAATTTTATGCTGGCTTTCTGGTTTTTTCGTGTATGTATTTTGCTTATGTAATACTTCTATCAAGGGAATTTTCCATGACCTGGTAACCAGGTCTTATTAGCACCGGAAGACAGAAATTTTAACGTGTTGCAGATAGGCTTCTAATTGGGACGTTTTCTTCAATATATCTCTAGTCAGCATTGAACATTTTATATGGGAGCACCCTTAAGGAATGGAGATAGCGATTAGTTATGTTAGAAATAAAAGATTGAGATGAAAAGTAAAGTGGGGTTGGTCATCCTTGGACATCCTTGGCACTGCAGTAGCAAAATTTAAGAATTTCACCCATACATATATGGCGATTTGGCACAGAGTCTAGGAAGCCCCTAGGTGGGTGAAATGTATGACCTTAGGGGCTGTCCCATACAAATATTGCGTTTTATGATATTAAACTAAAATTTGTCGACTCTTGTGAATAAAATTAAAAGTTGTATACAGATTTTAATCATTTATGGCTTTGCAAGTTCGTCTTCAAAAAAATAGAAGTCTAGCTGCATTTTCTAATATTTTATGAATTTTTAAAAAACAAAAATTTCGAAATTTTGATAAAAAAAAATAATTTTTTTTCCAAAAAAAAAATTATGTTTCTAAAATAACTTTTCTTAAAGGAAATTTTATTGCGGAATTTTTTTCAGTTATTTAATAAACTAAACCGTTTTTGAGTTACGCGAATATATATTGTGCAACCTCCTCTATTTTCGAAATAACGGTATATCTCGAAAACAAGAGCTTACTCAAAGAAAAACGGTTAGCACCATTGGATTCAGCGTTCCCGAATTATGTAAAAACGCCATGTGCTCGGCTTGTCTAATTTTGCAACTAGCACAGTGAAATTAATAAATAAAAAAAAACAACAATTTTAATATATCAAGCAAAGCCTGGTGGGTATTTAAATAACCATGTCCTATCCAAGGACTATAAAGAGGTTAAAAAATTGTTGACACCAAGCGACTTTTACAGACCTTCCAGCTACATGTTTAAAAAATTAGTTAAAATATTACGAGCAGATCTTTGAGCAGGCATGAATAATTAAGGAAATTACTTAAAAAAATATTTAAAATTATTAGCATAAAGATTGCATTAAAAAAAATCGAAAGAATTTATATTTAACTCAACGAATAGCATTTTACTTCAAATAAAATAACTTATAAAATCTTTTATCAATACACTTTAAATATCTCTAAAAGTTGCTAACACTAAAATACATGACATTGAACTTACCTCAATTTATTTTCGGCTTAAAAGAAAAAAGTTTCAATTAAACCTTTAGGGTTAAAATATGCAACATTGAAAGAAACTTGTTCTGTCTGCAGACTGGACTTAAATTTCATCTTCATACATATGCCCTTTAATAGGATTTGATAAAAACTTTAAGCTTCAAACAAATATAAAAAAGAAACTCGAAAATTAAACAAATGTAATTTATAAATTTTTTTAGCTCTCAAACCAATGAAAGCCGAACGAAAAGAATTGCATTTACAAAAAAAAAAAATCCAAATAACTACCATTTTACTAACTAGTTAGTAGTTCTTTATAAAAATATTATTTTTTTTTAGCAAAAGGTGTATGAGGCAAACATTTTTGTATCGCTTATGTGTTGGTAGCTCTGAAACATATTTTGTATGCATGTACTACTACATACATGTATATTAGTGGTAGTGGTACCAGCAATTGTAGATATTGTACTGTGTGCGAATATAGACAGAAAACAGGAAACTTCGTAGCAAATGTTCAAACCATTAATTATATCTGTCGCACGCCCATTGCAATAAACTAAAATATTATTATTTTTTTTTTTTCATTATATTATTTCACATTCCCTCTCTCATGCTCACTGTTTTCGGGAATTTATGCATGCATGTAGAGTCAAATTAGTATGTATGTGTTGAAATTAAAATGAGTTTGCATAGTTGTATGCGCGTGTGTGTGTGTATGCTTGTGATGCAGTTTTTTGCAATTTCTGCAAAAACTTAAAATTGCTGTTTGAGTTTAACGTGTCTTTATACGAATGTGTTTTTTATAAAATAAAAATAGTTTTCGTTTAAAGATAAATTTAGGGGAAAAAATTATTTGAAGAATATAAAATATAAAATGAGCATCCATTAATAAATGTTTTTTATACAAATCTTTTTTTGAGAGATTGACAAGAATGCTAGTGTAAAAATAAAAGGACAGTGCCTAACTAAAATGTTACATTAAAATTATAAAATAAAAATTAATATATCATCGTGCCGAAGTTATCTTTTCGTATATCACAAAATTAAAAAAAAAATGTGATAAGACCGTTTTGCTGTATATCCACTTTTGCGAAAAATTTAATGCTGTATAATATCGTGGATATACGACAAAAAGCGTATGAAAACTTTTAATTAAAAAATCTTGCGTTATCTTGTTGTGTGTGAACAAGTATATCAGGCATGTTAAAGAAAATAGACTTTCTTATTAATATAACTGTTATTTTAACATATTTCGTTTCATATGTAAAGAGTTTTTTTCGGATGAAGTACACAACGGTTTTTTATATTGATGGAATTATTGATATATTGCTTAAATTAATTTTTAATGGTTAATTATTCAGGGTGTTTTAGCCATAATGCACGGTGTTAATTGTTAATAAAACAAAAAGTTTTTTGAGAATTATCATAATATTTTAAATTATCATAGAAGGCTCTATGACAATTATGTTTGAGACAAAATATCGGCCAAATAATCGCCACGGCTTCGGTAGCATACCTCTATCCGATGGTCCATATTTTCAAAGGCTCTGATACATAATTGAGGTTCAATGTCCTTAATGTGCCTAGTTATCTTATCCTTTAGCTCTTGAATTGTTCTTGGTTTATTGATGAACTCTTTTTATTTTAAATATTACCAAAGAAAGAAAAAAAATTTCGGACAAGACAATGGCTATAACTTAAACATTTTTTTCCGTGACTTTGGATATTTTTACATAAATCGATAAAGAACTTCAATCACAATATCTGACAAAAATATTGGACGACTTTTTTCACGTACATTTTTGTGTATTAAAGTTTGAACCTTAAGATTCGATTTCCCAAAGAAAAATTTTTTTGATATACGGCAAGATAACTTCGGCACGACGATATGTTCTTAAGCTTCGTTTACAATCCCAGAAACATTTTCACTTGGTGTTCCTAATAGCGCAAACATTTTTTTCGCCACCACACACATTTTGCATTAAGAAACCGATTGCAAATTTTACCAACAACAATATTATGCTTTTGCTATTATCTTTAACAACATTATATTAAAATTTTAATTCAAAACTAAATAAAATTATTTTAAACGTCATGTTTAAAAAAATTTTAGGTACATTTTTGTTCTAAAAATTAAAGGAAAATATATGAAATACCTTGGGAAGAAAAAAGATGGAAGAAAAAACGATTGTGAACAAAGTTTAATTTATTCATCAAAAAATTTGTTTTCTTTAAATTAAGTTTTTCACTTAATTCAATCAAAACTTGTTTCTGTTTTTTTCTTAATTTACAAAATATAATTAACTTTTAGGAAAATTAACTTTAAATTTTATCGAAAAAACGGTTTATTTATAAACCAAAAACCGTTCTTACTTTCTAAAGTAGCAAAAATTAAGAAAAAAAACTTTATGTGGACAAAAATCGTTTGTTATTAAAAAAAATATTTACAGTTGTGACTTTTTCAATATTTCTGGCAATTAATAGATTTTGTTTAAAATGCTGTGATTAATTCAGTTTTAAATTTCTTTAACTGACGAGAAAGATACTTTATGGGTGTATTACACAGAAAAACATAACAAAAGTTATTAAGTAATTGAAGAAAATTTGTAAAAACTTTTCTAATATTTTTAACAAATTTCTTAATTAATATGTTTGTAAATTTTCATATTAACAATTTGTTTTTTTTTTGTAGAAAATTAATTTGTATGTACATCATAGTAAAAAATTATTTTATCTCAAAAATTTTAAAATACAAAATAAAAAAAATATATCCTTGGCTGAAAATCTTTAAAGGAATGGAGGCTAACCGATTACTGAGAAGCTGAATCAATCTACAGGGTATGTAAAGTAATTTTTTAATGATTTTTTTATGAAAATGTTAACGGGTCTTTTAGTTATATATTCAAGTATTTCAAATATTACCAACAATGGGGTCAAAAATTAATTTTTCCAGGGATGAGTCTATTCCTGAAATCGATTATAATTTTACTTTAAATATGTTTTACAAACAATTAATAAAAACAACTCTTAAATCCAATTTCTTTTTTACATTATTTGGCAATAATATATTTTGTTAATATGAAAAACTTCAAATAAAAATTGAGTTTAATTGTTAACAAATATTTTATTCAACATAACAAATAATAATCGGCCTTATTGTGGTTGTCGTTGTCGTATACGACTGTGTAATAGATTAAAGTAATACACAGCATGTGTTCTTTAATCTACTACAAAAAACGACACGTTTGTTTACGGAAACGACAACCACAATAGGGCTGAATATTTGTTGAGTTTTAACAATTCTAATTAACAAAATTATTTTTGATATTAACAAATTCGGTTGTTGGTGCCTTTTTAATTAAAAAGTTAATTGTATTGACGAATATTGTATTCAATATGACAATTGATTTGTCGTTATTTTTTTTGTGTTATATTTTGATTCCAAAAAGCTTCCCTTTTTAGCACTGCTAGCACTTTCTTCTAAGAATAGCACAAAAGACTTAAAAAAATATCAAGTGCTAATTTAGCACTTATTTTTGTTTTTAAAAACGCTGGTTACTTAACTAAAATATGGGTTTCCGAAAATATCTTAAAGAAAATTCCTACATTTTAAATTCAAAGCACTATAAAACAAATTAAGTCGTCCATTATGCTTATCCTGTTACAAATGAATTTCAGGTCGGGTAATCGGAAAATTTCAAAACCAATACAGCTTTATTAGTGACCTCATTTTGGATACCAACAAAAATACATTTGAGTTCTGGATCCAAGGATTTATCTTTACCCATTCAATTAACTAAAATCCTTTTGTATTTTTACTGTATCATTTAGTTCTATCTTTTTAAACGCGTTTGTTTAGTTTTGTAGGTTTATTAAGAAGCAAACTCAAATCAAAGCAGAATACAAAGCTTGTATGCTCTCTTAAACATATAAGACGGGGGTTAAATCTAGATAATATATGCTGCTATACTGACAAGAACCAAAAATAGTTATTTTGTGCTGAAGATGATTTCATTAAAATTTTGAATATTCCTAATAATTTTGCAGAATATTTTCGCATTTTTTTTTTGGCGACTAAGCACACTTTCACACAGAAAAAAAACGGCAAATCAATTGTCATATTGAATGCCATATTCGCCAAAACAATTAATTTTTTAATTGAAAAGACACTAACAACCGAATTTGTAAACATATTCATATTCAAAACTGCTTATCTAATTAATTTTTTATTTAAATATAATAAAAATTTCATCACAAATACATATCTTTAACATAAACGGACTTAGCAAGGGATGCAGAAGAAGGTTTTAACACGTACTCTAAACGGATTCTTGATACAATCATCAAATATAATTTGAAAACTAGAATAAATTATACCGCGTTAAAATTTCGGTAAGAAGTTTCAAACAAAAGCTTCACTTACCTGTAAGATTGACTTTGTTTTCAATAACAGTCCCAGTATTAATTTTTTACGCGATTAAAACAAAAATATCAAATTTTTTAATTTTGTATTGAAATTTAATGAAGAACATTTTTGAATATTTAAGAATAGTTTAAAGAAATTTTATTAATTACTTACTAAATCTTTTAAATTTTTTTTCTACACAGAAAAAAATTATCGGTTATTTTTTATCAACTAAAAAATTGTTGAAGAAGTATACCAATTTAATAAACGCATTTTAGTTGTTTTTAAATAAATTTTTAATTGAAACTGGGAATTTTTTCCTTTCATAGGTTACTTTATTATATTCAACATTTTTTTAGTTTTTCGAATTTATTCTGCAATTTATATGGTATAAAAGCTTGGCGCGAGGTGTATTTGCATCAATGATAAATTTTCCGAAATTAAAAAATAAATCATTTTATCTGTATATGATGACTCTTTAGGTTTTACCTTTGTATCCAACAGTATGCTAAGTACGTGTTATTAATTCTCCATTTATGGTCATGAACAATACGAAATTATAAAACCGTTATAATATTCTTTTTATAGGGGTGGTTTACCTATTTTTTGTTGTGGAACTTCTACAGAAATAAAAGTTTTATGGTACGTAATTTCCTAACAAACCCATACACTGATTTC
Organism: Pollenia labialis; assembly: GCA_949318255.1. Lineage (NCBI taxonomy): Eukaryota > Metazoa > Arthropoda > Insecta > Diptera > Polleniidae > Pollenia > Pollenia labialis. The sequence goes on from OX439142.1 coordinate 118,751,070, forward strand.
AAAACACAAAAATATAGAGTTTTATAGAAAATATTCTTGAGATAACTGCTATATTTGCTACCAAATTTATTGCTAACACTATAACTACCGCTCCTAGAAATATTCTGTAGCAATAATATGTTCATATGTTCAGTTCTTTTTTAGTAGTTTATTTTATTTTGATTTATTATTTAAGCATGACTTAATGTTTATTATAATTTTTCTGCGTTTTCAAAGTTTAGAATTTTAAAATTGGGTGCTTTTATAGACATTTTCAATGCGACCGTTTGCGTACGAATTCGTTGCACAGGTGATTATTTTTAAGTAGACGTTCCCGCTTATCTGCAGAAGAGTCTCTGGCGGGAATCGAACCCGGTACCCCGGCAATCAAAGGCTAGCTAACTACCAGCTAGGCTACCGGGACACTCTTCAAAAGTAGAAATACAATAGTCAACAAAACGAAAAAATAGCGTTCAAATGTAAAAATAGTACTGTCCGCATCGAGCGTTCTTAAAATTATATTGTTTTCTTATAATATTGAGATTAAAATAACACTTTTGTTTTTTTTTTTCACACGCTACTTAACTACTTCATCTTATGCTACTTGGCTACCTCACATGCTGAATCTATCAGCTATAAAGTTTAACTTTTAGACTAAGTATTAATATAACTTCTGCTTCTTAATTGTATGTAACTCTGTAACTCTAAAACTATTATGTTACGAAAACATGTCTTGCTAAGAAACTGCAAAATTAGAAACAGTAGTAGCGAATATAGGGCTCCAAGTACTTTACATTTTTCTTACTACACTATATACCAATCCTATATTTTTGTTGCTTACGCTACTTGTATACAAGTTTAGTTTTTTAAACACTGGTTATTTTAATTCCAAATTAAAACAATTATTTTCAAATTATGAGCATATTCAAAGTATTTGCTGTTTTATTAATAAAATACAAAAAAAAATGTTTTTCTTTTAACTCGTAGAAATTAGTTAAAAATCACAGGCAAGTTCATACACATTTGCATTCAGTCGCAACATGCAATTCGGTATACAGGTGTGTCTGTATGTTTTTCGCTCTACATTTTCAATTAATTTAGAAATTTTTGAAATCTGTTTACGGAATTATAATGAAAATAAATAATACCCAACAATATGCATTTTATTATTACTTTTTGTTTTAGAAAAGTTTTAAAATTAGTGCACCAAAATCTAGGTTAGTTGTTTTTGGTAAAATTTGTTCGTGTATCAGTTTAAAGCTACAAGAGTACATCAATAAGCAAAAAATGTGTTTGTAGAATAAAATGTTCCTAAAGCAAGTATTATGAATATTCAAAGGAGAAGAAGAATAAACAAATAATTTAAACTGGAACAATTAGCAATAACAAGGTAGACATTATGAATAAATATTATTTCCATTAGGATTTTTTTTATTCTTAATCTATTTATTAATATTTTATTATATTGCATCAAGGTTAGCAGCCGAAGCGAATTTTGATATCGATATTAAAATACTTGTTATATCGGGATCAGTAGTGGTATCGATACAGAATTATTTTAACTGTATGGGTTTATCGTTTTAATAATTTAATTAACCAAACCACCGACTAAGATGACACATTATTTACATGGTCACAATTATCAGATAGAATTTTTTCTGAAACATTGTTAAGATCGTATAATTTTTGCGCAATTTACATATTAACCCATTTCCGGCCGCGAAACATAAAAGTAGTCAGATTTCAATGAAATTTGAGTTCGTATCTAATTTGGGGTTCCTGAATTCAAATCCGTTCACAAAATTGAGCTAGCCCTACTGGTTCCGACAAAACCCGGTGTTCGCAAGCGCAAACGTTGGCCGCTATTCAACATTAATTAAATTGCATTGTAAATTTAAAAAAATTTTGTTTTTATTGCATAAAACATATTTTCGCACAAGTTTCTTTCAATTTCATAAAATATGTTTATTTAAAATATAAAAAATTATCGTTTTTGTTTTTATAAAAAATTACTTTTTATGGCACGCTTCAAACGTTTTGGATGTAAATATGCATTGCATTTTTTGCACATCCTTTTTATTGGCTTTGTAAAGGTTTTTATCTGCAACGTTTAGTTTTTTCATCTTTCTGTTCAGTAGGAATGTATTTGCAAGCTCGGCTATCCGTCAGTTTAGAGGTAAAATTTCTGGAGAATTCTTCAATCGTTTAGATCATAGCAAAAGTTATTTTGCTGTATCACGAAAGTTTTTTTGTGGCATAGGTTTTTCGTTTTTTTTCTATTAAAACAAAGAAGTTAAGCTTCTATGTGTTGACAACAGAAGAGTTTAAAACTTATATATATAAAAAATGTGCAATACTATAATTTTGAATGGCCTTGTCATGCAAATTAAAAAAAAAACACATGCCTTGGATATAATAAAAAATTATGGATTAATATTTTGTATTGCTGGATCAAATTATATTATTGAGTTTTTATTTTGTATTGCGTCTTTAAGTCCAATGAAATAAAAAACATTTTTGTATTTTGCTATAAATTAGATCAATATATTTCGAACATCTTCAGTTTATTTTCAGGATCTATAAAATTTTAAATACAATAATAAATTTTTATATTAATTTTTCAATTTTTGTTCAATTTTATAAAAATTATATGTATTATAAATAAAAACTTATTATTGTATTTACTGTTCGTTATTTTGACACGTTTTGTTTTGCTCATGGCTTCTGCAGACGTAATATCTATATAATGCAAAGGCTCCTCTTGATTTCAAATATATATTTTAAACGTTCCAACAGCTTCTTGCAAAACAGTTTGATAATTTAAAAATGAGGTAGGACATACATATAAGCATACTTGTAAGTTTGTATTGGAAATAATAAAATTTAGATAAACATAGGGGAATTTAATTTTCGTCCTTTGTAGCACACAAACGATGTCCACACCATCATCTTATTCCACAATTATAACAATTATTTCTTCAATGGTAAACATTTTACGCGTCATATTTTATTTAAAATACGATTCCCAACTTTTAAGACACTTAAAACACAAGTAAATTCACAACTAGGAGGCAAAAATCTAAAGACACAGCTCTTCGTCAATCCACTAAATATCTTTCAACACTCAGCCAAAAGTAAATTTTATATGTTGAATAGCAGCCTTGCGAACACCAATATTTTCCTTTGTCTGAATCAACTTTGTTGTAATTTTTTTGTAGTTTTTTGTTTTGATTTTTCTATTTTGATTCTTTGCTGTAAAAACTGTTTCCGCAACCGTACTATTTTTATTATTACACAGAAAGAAAAACACTCGGGAGAAATTAAGTTTTTTATACTTTTTTTTATGTTATATTTATTTATCATTCATGTACAAATATAATACAAAATTATTTGGTCTCAGAGCCAAAAAGGCATTATTGAGATAAGTTGGCAAAAAATATGCATGTACTCTTTAAATTGAAATTAACAAAAACTAACTATGTATAAAAAAATTAATCTATTTACTATAAAAATTTTTCAAGGTTTTGATACAAAAAATCTTTTAGATCTTTTTTAAATATTGATATTCTGTTAAAATTGCTTCATTCATTTCGGGAATGAGGCTTAAAACGAATAAGTTTGGGTTTTCCAGCATTTAAAACTAGTTTATTAATACGAACAAACTCAATTATCAAAGAAGTGTAACGTTCCATGTTTGTTTTTAATGCCAAATCGTATTTATATGGATAGAAGATACTAACATCATCTGCAAACATATACAAGCGACCAGAAAGATTTAAATTCTTAATATCATTAAGATAAATGGAAAAAAGTAATGGTCCTAAACAACTTCTCTGCGGCACACAACATTCAACGTTCAACAAACAACTTTTATACGAGTCGTACTCACAAAAGTTCAAGTATGAATAACACTAAAACGTACTTCCAACAATGGTAAATGGGATACTCTCGAAAATCAATCCCGGAACTTCTTAAAATAAGTACAAAATTCTTAAACTAAGTAAAAAACAGATTAAACTTTTCATTGGCAGTGCCACTCTGAAGGTAAAATTACAAAGTGAGACACGATAACAACACCACACAAGTAGTTAAAAAATGTGTGTAGAAATACCAAAACCAACAGAACAAGAGGAAAACACATTATTTTAATGTTTAAAAAGTAAAACTAGGAACTCTTGCTTCTCATTTAGTTTATATTTTCAGTATTATATGAATATGTCAGAAGCTAAAAGAACAACCTTCATAATTTAAAAAGTAGAGTAGTATCGTTTAAAAAATTGATTTCCAAAATTTAAGATGATACAAAAGGGAAATTGGCAAACACGCGAAGCGTAGTAATTCAAATTAATGCAATATAGTATAATGGCATAATTTTGTTATGTATATTTTCCTTTTATCTGGCTGGCAGCTTTTGAAAAAAATCAAAAAAGATTCAAACTCTATACCTATTTTTCATATTTTTTCAATGTAAAATATTTAAATTATAAAAGAACTAAACAATTTTTGGAAAGTTCACAACTAATTAGACAGTAATAACACTAAATTGAGAAATTTTCTTAGGCTTTTTAGCTTCTGACACATCCATATGTACATTAAGTTTTTATAGAACAACCCATATCGGGCGGGAATGATGCTGGATTTTTATAATTGAAATTCTGTTAGGTGTTAAACGGGTAAGTAAATCAATCATAATAAAATTCTCCTTCTAATTTCACTTTTAGTTTATTTTAAGCAGTGTTGGAAAACACAAACGCTAGTAGTGTTTGTGTAGTAAATCATTAACAAAATAACGTTTCCCTGTTAGTCATCTTTCGAACACATTAATAATATTGTTTTTATCAAACTCAACAAAAGATGAGGACATTTAATTCCGTTCAGTTTTTTTTTACATCCACAAACTTCATTGTGTTTGGTTCGGCTCATTAATGTTCGTCCCTTTTGGCTGGTAAAAAAACCAAACAAGAGGCAAACAAAATTATTTTACACAATCCACACACATGCTGTTCGTGGTGCGGTCGTTGCTTAAACTGTTTGTTTGTTTGTTTGTATATTTCTTTATAAATGTATAAAAAAAACATTATAACACATTAAAATATAATATTTGTCTACAGTATCACTACAATTGTTCTGTTGTTTAACGAAGAACAGAATATTATATAATGCTCGGTTCGTTTTTGAAAATAGTTACGAACGGCATTAAGGGTTGTGTTCGTCTACACAATCACTAAAAAAATAAATATCGATCTTGGGTGTGTGAGCCGAACGCAAAATAATAAACTGTTTATTTTCGAATACTAATTTTAAGTACGAATTCGGGATTGAATGAACTTTATTATACTTGAATCAAGCTTATTTTAAGATTGATTCAGTCTTAGTTTTGGGCGATTCTATTCTGACGGGTGCAACATTTAGACGCTTTAAACGTCTTTTACTAATAGAAAGAAACACATTTGCAATTAAGTTATTTCTAGAAGGGGTAACATTTTGTTATATACTATTGTTATCTATTTACAAGAATTTATATGAAACGATCAAATAGCCACGAGAGAGCTTTAAAGTGCATGACGGGTGCAACCAAATTGGCCAACTTTCATAAGATCATACCACATAAACACAAAACTCTGTTAATTTTTAAACTTTTTTTGTATTATTCTTTTTTATTGTGAAAGATGAGATATCAGACGATGATTATCAAATCAAACATCGTCGAGAAATATAATCCAATAATAAGAAATTTGCCCTTTAAGCCATGACGGGTGCAACATGCAATGCATTTTCGGTTCGCGCCAAATCTATGAATCTTAATGCTTCGAAGTGCACAACAAATTTATATTCAAGCTTACGTCTATAAAAATCATATTATTATAAAATATAGATAATTTACTTTAAATTGGCATCAAAAAAGTATCAAATAGTGTGATTTGAAAATTGATGTTAAAAGTTGTCTAGAATAGAATCGCCCTTTTACTTAAATCAATCTCATTTTCGGATTATTTTAAATACGAATCGGGATTGAATATAGGAACCCTGTAGCATTCAAAATTCATAGACCTCTTGATAGCGCGGCTTACCAGATATCCCCACATGGTTCCACTGTAGTAATTGGTCCCTGTAAACTCGGCTCCAGTCTTACTATTGGTGCTGGTCGCTTCGAACTGTGCTTTAAGTTGAAATTCGCGGAAAGGGCGATCTTAAGAATCGGCTGATTTTCCACCCGATATGTGGAAATTCCTCCTGCTCTCAGATCTTCGTAGGTGCTGTTGCTAATCAACGAATGCGCCTTGTCTTTCATAGCGGTGGTAAGGTAGCTCCAGCTCCTAAGCTAGGAGTTTGTCTATAATTCTGCCGAATAATAGACTAAAATTACTAGCTGTGTGCATTGGTTGCACTGACAAAAGCGGACGGTTGATGATCGTATTATTTTACACCCGATGCTGTGATCGTCGTAGGGTTGGGGCCCCACGGCAGCTACCTTTGTAAATATTTCCCATCACTGCATTGAGGCGTCTAGGAAAGCTAGATTAGTAAAATTTGTTAATAAAGTATTTTATTGTCTAAAATTAAAATTGCAAATTAACATACATGAAAAAATTTATATACAACTAGCGTAACACACACAGTTTCCAACAGATTTTTGGAAAAATGTTAAAACAAATAGCTTAAAAAATCTGGGCTAAGACAACGGTTTCATGATTTTGTACAATTTGTAGCTGTAATGTGCCATTTAACCGTGAAACGCATTAACAAGTACCCGTGTGTCATCTAGCAACATTAAACGTTAGAGTACAAATGTACCCCGGTTATGTGTTTGCGTAGGTATTTTTTGGTTGTTTGCTTACTGTATGTATCTTGATTTATAGTTATGGCATATTTTTTTGTTGTACTTATCAACAAACATTAAAAAATTTTAACAAATATAAACAATTATTTGATTAATTTGTTTATATTTTTATTTAACGGGTTTTAAATCAAATAGTTTTTGATGTAAAACTGAACATAATTAAAATTTAAAGGGGAACATATGTATGTACCCCAGTTATGTGTTTGCGTGGTATATTTTGGTTATGTGTTTTATGATTAAAATAAAATTTGAAAAAAGCTAACTTCGTTTAGAGATTTTCGATATGTAGCACAGTGTAATTTTTTTTCGCACTTTTGTTAAAATTTCAGGTTAATTACACTCAAAATAATTAACCCTGCTAAATGAGCTATTTCAATGATTTTACAATGCTTTAAAATTTTATTTTGAAATGTAAAAGACAATTTACCATAAAACAAATGACTAAATTGCAGCCGTACATTCAAATACCAAATACTTTACAAGTGGTTTTTCAATTGTTTGGAAATCTGTGCGAAAATCATGTGAGTGAATATGTGCGTGTGTATCTGTATTTGTGTACAACCAACCCTCTAGCAAAAAATCATAATTCTAATAACTCGCACTTTACCAAAGATTAAACTAATAATTTTGACCATTAACACTTTATACACAAACAAACATACATACATAATTACATTTAAAATTGCCAGCAAACATGCACAAACAAACGTTTTGTTTGCAAAATGGCTGGAATTACATAAAGTCTATTTGGGCATTGGATTCCATATAAGTGTACACATGTATGTGGATTGTGTGAGATTATGTTTATGTTCCATCTACAGATGTTAAATGTTTTGACAATTGGCACTTATGGTTAAAATTGTACAAATGGCAACCTAATAAAAAATTTAACAAAACACCCCATAGAAGTCATTTGTGGTAGCATCGTCTTCTTTTGTCTTAAAAAAAACCAAAGACATTCTAATGACTACATAACGAAAAAATAAGTAAATAATAAGCAGGGTGTACAATGGGTTTCAAAATATATTATTTTTTGACCAAACATTTTTTATAAAGAAAAAGTTTAATAACAGCAACGAAATGTTTCTTTAAAAAAACGTGTAGCTGCAAAAAAAAAAATTAAATTCTCTATCAGGATTATGTTAACACTCAAAAGAAAAATCAATCCAACCGTATTCAAATCAATCCGAAGCGGTATTAATAGTACGGCGTATACTAATTTTCTTGACTCAAGTACAGAAAGATTGTTCAAGTACGAATTTTTCTATCGCGAAATACTTAACTTATCCAATTTCAGTTCCGAAATCCTACTTGAAATAATTCGAAAATCAGATTGACTTAAGTAAAACTAAGACTGAATCAATCTTAAAATGCGCTTGATTCAAGTATTATGAAGTTCATTTAATCACGAATTCGTACTTAAAATAAACAAAAAGTGGAATTTAGAAGGAGAATTTTAATATGATTAATTTACTTACCCGTTTTACACTTTACAGAATTTCAATTAGAAAACGCCAGCATCATTCCCGATATGGTTTTTACTTAAAAAACTTAATGTACAAATACAGCTGAAAATATAATCTAAATGGGAAGCAAGAGTTCTCAATTTTACTTTCAAAACATAAAAATAATGTGTTTTCGTCTAATTTTTTGGTTTTTGTTGTTTCTACTTACAACAAGCAAGTCGATTTTTAACTACTTGTGCAGAGTCTGCAACAAACTTTGATGAGTTAAATGAGACTAAAACGCTCACTTTGTAATTTTACTCTCAGAGTGGCACCACCAACGAAAAGTTTAATTCTTTTTTTTTTTCTTTGTTAAAGAATTTTGTACTTATTTTAAGAAATTCCGGGATTGATTTTCGAAAGTTATCCCATTTAAGGTTGTTTTAAGTACGTCTTAGTGTTTTTCGTACTTGAATTTTCGAGTACGACTCGTACTTAAAGTAAGTTAAAAAAACTAAATATTTTGCGAGCGTTTTTCTTTCTGTCTAGTTACTTTCAGGACTTTATTGACCGTATATAAATTGTTCTATTATTACAACTTGACGTTAACCTAAATTCAGCGATGATCTAAAGTAAGTTTCATACTACCTGGAAGATTAAACAAAATTTAAATTAATGGAACACTTTTTATACGATCAATCAAATCTCACCGTTAGATATCGGTAAGTTGTGAAAACAGGCTTTAGGGTTTTTCAACGAACAATTTAAATTTATAAATATATTGTAAAATTTACTTACAGGCTTAAAATTCTCGTGAAAGTAGAAATTAAAAACACTTTTATGCCGGAAGGGAAAATCCCATCAATTATACTCTAGAAACGTTTATTTGTCAATTGCAAACTAAATGTTATTTTTCTGTTCCCGCTGTTTCAACTCGGTTAAGAAAGTGTTTCAAAAAAAAAACGAAATTTAAAGAAAGTCAATTAAGTGAAGGGGTTTTCAGTCTGATTTAGTATAAAATGTCTTGAACGTCATGCTAACTTTTAGAGCAGCAAATACATAAATTAAAAAAATTATCAAAGTTATTTGGGAAATATAAAATTTATTATAAATAAGATTTCTGTATGACTTGCAAAATTCCTAATTTTTCATATTTGGTAAATAAACAAATTCAGTGTGTTTATCACATATGAAAACTTGGGATTTAGCACGTCTCACAGAAATCTTATCCCGCCTTTTTTGAGAGAGGTTGTTTATTGATAGTTAAGATGCCTGTTCCTTATTTGGGAATTTTAGAACTTGCGGTTTTCCAGATATATATAAAAAAGGAATACAAAAACAACAACAACATGGCCTTTATGGGTAAAATTAAAGACAGTATATATTTTAAACATTAATACACAGATCTGGTTGAATTTTAATGGTAAAATTATAAGTAGCAGATTTGATAGAAATATAAAGGGTGGTTGATTTTTAATAAAACACAAATTATTTAGGAAATTATTTTTATTTCTTATTATTATGATAAAATTGGTATGGTTAAATTTTGTATGGAACAAAATATCTTCCAAATGGCATCGCGACCTCGGCGGCACACCTCCATCCGATGGTACAAGTTTTCAATGACGCTGAGGCATAATTGAGGTTCTATGCCGTTAATGTGCCGAATTATCTCATACTTTATCTCTTGAATTGTTGCTAGCTTATCGATGCACACCTTTTCTTTTTAAATAATCCCAAAGAAAGAAGTGCAACGGTGTCAAATCACATGATCTTGGCGGCAAATTGACATTGCCATCACGTGAGATAACACGGCCATTGCATTTGTCAGGTAAAAGAGCCATTTTTCGGTTAGTTGTGTGTGGCAAGTGGCACCGTCCTGTTGAAACCACATATCGTCCACATCAATATCTTCCGAATCGGGCCATAAAAAGTTCGTTATCATCTCACGATAGCGACCACCATTCACAAGAACTGCTCAAATGCGGCAATTCTGCTTATTGACGAATCTACTGAGTTGAAAATGTGCCACATTACTGAAGATAATTTTCTTCAAAATGTCACTGTTGCCATTTCTTGTCACCATTCATACCATTGACAACGTTTTCAATGGTCAATATGCTTTAGTTCTTGAGTCAATTGCACCTTGTAAGCGTGTAAATGCGAGTCTCTATGCATAATGTTCATCAACGACGAGCGTGAGAGGTGCAATTGTTGGGCACGAGCTTAGGTGAGCCACACGAACAGCAGCAATATTTTCTACAGTACGAGCATGCAATAGTGTTTTCACATCTCCTACAGGCCCGGTTTGGTCAAATTGTAGCATGATTTTTCCGATTGGACGCACAATTGGATGATATGCATTTTGATATGAACGGCCATTTTCATAATAATCTTGAATTACTTTAACGCATCGGTCGATTGTGTATCTTTCCATTGTTAAAATTGAGTTTGTTTCAAATTGGGATATGTCAAAAGAAATGCAAAAAAAAACCTGACGTTTAGGTGTGGTTCACATTCAACATATGCCCTTAAATTGAACCACCCGTTATAACAACTCAGTACCCATCATATCTGTCCGTTTAACAGACAGACAGACATCGTTAAATCAAATCTCATAAGGTCTGGGTTCTAATATATATACTTTATAGGGTCTAAGATTATTATGATAAAAATTACTAATGGAATGACAAACATGTAGTTTTACCTTCGGTGAAGGGCATAAAAACTGAAAACATTTATATTTTTCTTATATAATTTTTTTCCATTTCAAGCCACTGTGCAATATGTTTGGTATAACAATAATAGAAATAAAATGGAAGTGTTTTATTTATAATATCATCGAAATGAAATGTTAATTAGTTTTGTGTGAAAATTATCTACATTAAAAAAAAGAAACTTGAACATTAACACAAAATGTGTGATGCAATAATTTTAATTGGCTGCATAAATCATAATTAAATTAATTTTAATTAATTTCGCTTACATATGAAAAATCAATTAAAAATTACAAATAAAAATAAAATAAAATCAAATAATTCAAATTATTCTTAATAATTCTAAAGCACAGAGCTACTCCACATGTCTGGTGGCGTATTTCGAAATTGAACAAAAATTATATGTGCCTGTTTCACAAAAAGTGTTTTGTGACTGTTTTCTCATAAATAATTATGGACATCCATTCTTTTTATTTCTTTTAAAACTGTGTTTTTATATATTTGGCAATTCGTTGGCAATTAAATATCAAGCTGAAAATAAAAGAATACATAATGTTCAGTTTTTGTTGTTAATATCATCGCATTAAACAAATAACCACGTACATTAAATTAATCCGCCCAATACCTTCGCAATAAATATTCGCAAACGTTTTCTTTTACTCTCTCTTTTTCACTTTTATACGCTTCCTAGGGGTTATATTTCTCATATTACTGTGAATTCCCGAACATTTGTTTTGAAATTTCCGGGAATTCGCGATGGGAAACTTACGGAATTTCCTCTCAGAGTCTTAACTTAAATTTATATTTTTGAGAAAGTAAGCGCATAAACCTAACAGTTTATCAATGTAAAAAAAAAAAAAAAATAGAAGAAGCACAGTTTTAGGATATAAACTTAAAGTTTATTTGTTACGACAGAGTCTAGTTTTCAACATAATTTGAACAATTCTCAATATTTATGCCGTTTACCAGCAATATATAGATGGGAAAAAAACAATGTATAAAAAAAAATATCTAAAAACGTTTCTGTGATGAGGACATAATGTTTTATCTATTGTCCGACAAAATCCCTAATATTACAATATTAACAAACTGTAATTTTAAATCTTGAGACACACTTTCCCGGGTGCATGGAAACCAGAGGTATAGACGATGGTCAGTGGGACGTGATGTCCATGACATCGGATCATACTTCCGCTTGCGGCGAGGAAATGGTCACAAGTGAGAATCTGGCGTGGGCGGTAAATACTTTCGACCCATATAAATCACCGGGTGCGGGTGGCATTTTTCCGGCCATGCTTTGCAATATCCCTAACGATGCATCATTTTTGCTGGTGAATATATTCAGGAAGTGCCTCAGTAGGTGGTATCTGCCTAAGGGGTGGAGAGGGTTTAGGGTGATTTTTATACCGAAGGCTGGTAAAGCGGGTCACTCGAAACCGGGGGATTTTAGACCTGTTAGTCTGTCTTCATTCTTGTTAAAGCCTCTTGAGAGACTTATAGATTTCTATCTTAGGGGTAATATTGAGACCCGCCTTATTAGCAACGCTCAACATGATTACCTGAAGGGTAATTTTTTATTTTTTTTTTCATTATTTATTTATTGAATCTTCATAAATTAAATATGAACTCACAATAATTAATAAAATCTTATCCTAATACTTTGTTTATGTCCTGCCAGTGCTAGACAAAAATGTCGCTCATCTTAATGGATAAGTGCTGCAGTGGCTCTTAAGCGAGTGTAGCTGCTCTCATTTAAAATATTTCGAGTTAGTGGGTTCGGATGCAGTTCTAGCCTATTAAAGTATTTTACTGCATATATCGTAATAATAGTCTTTACCAGTGGCACATTGAGATCCTTGTGGATATTTGAGTTTTTAACATACCATGGGGCAGCTGTAATTATTCGAAGAAGTTTATTTTGGCGCCTTTGAATTTTTTCGATATTAGAGGCCGAGGCAGTGCCCCATAGTTGAATACCGTAGCACCATATTGGCTTTAAAATAGCGTTGTAAAGTAGTAGTTTGCAATCGAGACTAAGAATAGAATTTCTTCCAATAAGCCAGTTAATTTGAATTGCTTTTAGTTTCATTTGGGTTAATTTTGCTTCTATATGGTATTTCCATGTTAAACGCCGATCTAGATGAATTCCGAGATATTTGACATGCAATTGTTGAGGCATTAGTTGATTATTGATTTTAATAGGGGGGCATGTTTCCCGACGCAAGGTGAAAGTTATATGTACGCATTTTTGCTCATTGGCTTTTATTCTCCATTGTTTTAGTCACAGTTCTAGTTGAAATATATGATCCTGCAGATATCGAGATGCTTCACAGCTGTTCTCGTGTGCGCTTAGAAAAGCTGTATCATCAGCAAAAGTTGAGGTTAGAGGATAAATGTTTGTTGGCATGTCCGAGGTAAAAAGTGGGCCCAGAATGCTTCCCTGAGGGACTCCAGCTTCCATCGGCTGAGGAGAACTTAAAAAATCACCTTCTTCAATAATGCATTTTCGAACGACCAAGTAACTTTCTAACAGCTTGTGTATGTTAACCGCTAGGTTAAGCTTCAATTTATGTAGCAAGCCTACATGCCAGACTTTGTCAAAAGCTTGAGAAACATCTATGAAGAGAGCGGAGCAATATTTTCTTACTTCAAAGGCTTTTCTTATGGCGCTTACTTTCCGATGGGTGTGTTCATTTGTGCTATGTTCTCTTCTGAAACCGAATTGATGATGGGTGTATACCTACAGTGTCATTTAAAATTGGGGTTAATTTGGACGCTAAGAGCTTCTCAAGCAGCTTTGATATATTAGATAGTAAGCTAATAGGCCTATGTGACTTAACTTTTGTGTGATCTTTTCCTGGCTTTAGTATCATCGTAACTAAGGAGACCTTCCATTTTTGAGGGTAGTATTCAAGGCGTAAAATAGCATTAAAAATATAAAGAATAATTTTCTTTGCTACGCGAGGTGGCTCCAAAAGCATTTTGTTACTGATCTTATCAATACCAGGTGACTTCTTGGTGTTTAATTCACAAATAGCCTTTTCTATTTCTCTTATCTCAAATCTTAGGGGATAGCTGCTCTAACATTAACAGGCGGTAGCTCGTCCGCTATATCGTCAGATATATTTGGAGTAAATATGTTTTTTAAATGATTAACAAATTAGTTTCCTGGAATGTTGAACAGCTAGTTTAAGATAATTGTCAAAATTGACAATAGAGAGATTCAAATTCTCCGGTGTGCTAAGCGGAATATTTTCTGTGCAATGGGTACTGAGATATTTTTTTATATTTTAACCAATTTATTTGTGTAGTTTACGCCGCTATGTAACCAGAGGGAGATATAATTCTATTGGTGTTTGTTATAGAAACAATTGTAAATGCGTGATTAGTAGGTAATTTTAATGAAGCTTCAACGTGAATCGTCTCTGTGGGAATGTTTTTATTCACGCCAAAATCGATGACATCTGGAATTTTTTGCGGATCAACAGGCCAATATGTTGGTTGTCTGATCGCGCCAACATTTAAAATAATTTAAGAGATTGTATTAAACAAAACCCGACCCTTTGGTGTTATTAGTCGTGACCCCTAGAATTACTTATAATAATTATAATATTGGCATTGCTTTCGTTAGCATGCACTGTCACATAAACATTTCTTTCATTTAGTTTTTTGCTTTTAATATTTATTGTATTAAAAATAACAATACAAATGTACATACAATATATTTTTTATTTTATTTTTCGTTTTTGATAATTGTTCAATTTTATGGTAAATAATTAATTTAAAAATCCTATAGTTTGCCTCCATTTGCTAAATTTGTATATAAAAAAAATGTAATAATTCAAATTGTATGCGGGGTTAAGAAGGTTAAATCTGTTGAGAGTGCGTTACATGAGGTGGTAGGTTGTATTGAGCACGGTCTGAGGCATAAGGAATATACTCTCGCCGTGTTCCTGGGTATAGAAGGAGCCATTAATAACATTAGGATTGAGGCGATTATGGATTCGTTGATCGATTTAGGAGTCAAGGATTTTTTGGTAGAGTGGGTAGTCCGCATGTTTAGCAGTAGGATTATAAACTCGAGCCTAGGGGATCATGTGATAAGGAGGAAGGTTACCAGGGGACACCACAAGGGGTGGGGGTGGGTTCTATAGCCTCTTCTGTGGTTGCTTGCGGTCAACGGGATTCTCAGGTCATTTGATTCCATGGGTAGGAAAGTTGTTGCCTCGAGTTACCTCTATCGGACGGTGCGAAGAATTTGGGTAACTTTCTAGACTGCAAACTGTCTTAGAAGAGAAATACTCAGGAGAGGATGACAAGGGGACTCCATGCCTACTACACATGCAGGAACTCCATCGGTTAGTACTGGGGTCTGAGGGCGGAAATAGTAATTTGAATTTACACATCCGTGGTTAGGCCTGTACTTACCTATGGATGCACTGTTTGGTGGAGTGCGTTGGGAGTGTATAGGAAGATGCTCAGTAAGGTTCAAAGGAGTGCATCTCTTGACATCGCAGGCGCAAGGAGAAGCACTCCGCAGGCAGCGCTCGACATTATAATATATCTGTCCCCAATTGAGCATTATGTAAGGAGTGTGGCTGCCAGGAATTTACTTAGACTTTACGAGTCTTCCTTAGTTAAATCTAGGCGGGATGATCACACGAGAATGTTGTACGAGGTTGGTCTGCTTGATTGGGGTATTATTCTCGAAGGAATTTCGGATCATAGGACTATGACCCTGGACTTCGGTGTAACTCCACTAGTGGAGTTCCCGGATAAGGAAATTTGGCGTGGATCCAATGGACTGTTTGAGGGGTGGGCAGTATTTACGGATGGATCCAAGATGGAAACCGGCACTGGCGCCGGTGTATATATCGCGAACACCGAAGTGAAAAGGTTATTCAGACTTCCTGATGAGTGCAGTGTCTTCTATGCAAAGATCCTGGCGATCTGGAGGGCGGCGGAAGTGATACTGGATCACATCGTGGGTGGATCTGTGGTGACAATTTACGTAGATAGTCAGGCGGCGCTTAGGGCATTGACAAATTATACGGTGTGATCCTGCCTGGTCGCTCGGTGTAGGATGTTCTTAGGGAACTCATGGGTACCTGAACGCTGCATGTTTGAAGGAAATGAGGTGGCAGACGAAGTCGCGAGAGGGGGCTCGAATCTGGACTTAGTGGTAAGGGACAGGGGGGTTTAGCCCCCTATGTTACTGCTATGGGGTGATACGGTAGAAATTCCGTGAGGACGTTAACCGATGCTGGGGAAACAGAACGGATTGCAGGGTGTCTAGGGCACTATGGCCCAGATTTGGTGCGGGGGCAACCAGGGTTCTACTGGGATTGGACAGGGGTGGTCTTAGAACACTTACAGGGATCTTGACGGCTCATTGTCCTGTAAGGGCTTTTACGGGAAAATGTGACAACACCATTCCGGACTTCTGCAGGTTGTGGGATGATTCTGAAGAGCTGGATGCCGGGTCTCAGACAGATGTGGCTAGGAGATAGATTTCACGACGAACTAGACTGTATCGCTGGATGTAATCCGGCTGATCTACTGGGGTTTGTCAGGGAAATAGTGCGGTTGTTTCTGTTGAGGGGACTTTAGAGAGGGTAACAGTTATACGTGGTACCTACTAACTTTCTAACTTTCTTAATTCTATCCACCTTATACTTCTTTTCTTTACTTTTCTCTTTCTATCATTGAAGGGATTCACAATGGACCGTATTGATCTCCGAGTGGAATTGTAACCATTACCCTTCTTAGCCTAACCTAACCTATGTCAAATGCTTCGAGCCCAATTTTTCTCAGAATAAATTAAAAACTTTTGTGATTTGATTTTGCATATAATTCCTAACACCAAAAAAATACCAGAAAATTCCGAGAATGAATGAAAAATTTGTAGATTTCAAAAGAACCAAAAAAATACGGGCAACTAAAACCCCCAATTGTTTGGCAATTATTGCCGTAGCAACTATCAAATTCTATTGCCAACACGTGTGGACTGCATAAATATATATTTGAACACATGTTAATGTTAATACATTGCTGAGCAGTTGTCTTATAACACAAGCTGTAAAAATCAATTATCAGTTACAAAAAAGGAAAAATTTTTAACTTAAAACTAGATTTTCTAATCCCCAGACTTTTTCTATTCCCGGGAAACAAAACGAAAAAATCTTACTTCCGGGAATCCCGGGATTCTCTAAATAAAACAATGATTTCATTTTCAAAAAAAAACTAATTCATCATAGTAATGAAACTTTTACATCAAAAAAGAATTTCGTTATATAAATAAAATTTGTCAACAGAAACCAATTATATCACACACATAAAATTGTTTCTTTAAAAAACAATTTAATTATAATAAGAACATATGATACACGAGTAAAGTACAGTAATAAAATGTATCTCTAGAAAGCAACTTAATTAAGGTATTTTGTTCACCTTCACAAAATTCGTCTTTAGCTAAAATTTCTTTACTGTAATTTTATAGAAAAGAATTAAAATTTTATCGGAGTAATCAAATTTCTATTAAGAACCAATTTAATGATAGTGGAAAGAATATTTTGCATTTGTTTTGGTGAAATATATAAATTTACATCCAATATTAATCCTTCCTCTACATCTCAACGTATTTGGAACGATATTAAGTTTATTTTCGGAGCAAAATGCTAAAATTCAATTAAATATTTAAATGCTGGTCCTAATATAATCTCGTCCCCAGTTGTAATAGCAAATTGCTATGCTGATCACTGGTCAACTTTGTCTGACGACAACAATTTTTCGGCAAATTTTCAATTAAACAAATCTAACATTATAAACCACAACTACAACCCTCAAACGTTTAATGCACACTCAAAGAAAGTAGAAAACACAATTAATCTAATAGAACTCGAGGACGCTTTACACACTGCAAAAGACAAAACACCAGGTTCTGACCGTATATCTCACCCTATGCTGAAAAATGTATCATCTTTTCAAAAAAATACATCCTCTCAGTTTATAACAACATATTCACATCTTACGTTTATCCGCAAGCTTGGAAAATTGCTGCCGTCGTGCCAATTTCCAAACCTGGTAAGGATCATTATGATGTCTCCGGATTCAGACCCATTTCCCTTTTACCATGCATAAGCAAAACATTTGAAAAAATTATCTCCAGAAAGTTGATGTGGTTTTTAAAGGCTAACAATTTTATAACTTCCAATCAAGTAGCATTTATGAAAAAACAGGGGACAGATGATGTTCTCCTTTTTCTTCAACATTTTACTTCAAATGCTTTATCAACCAAAAATCATATAAATGTACTATCCACCGATTTTGAAAGAGCATTTGACTGCATTGGAATTCACGTTATACTCCAACAACTCTCAGATTGGAAAATAAATAAAAATATGTTTTATACAATAAAAAGCTTTTTAACCAATCGTAAGTTTAATGTAAAAATTAATGATCAACAATCTAAAACGTTCCCTTTACATACCTTTACATACCACAAGGATCACCATTATCAGTGGTATTATTCATAATTGCTTTTAACAACTTTAGTAAAATTATATCCTCGTATAAAAATATCGAACACGCCATTTATGCTGATGACGCGGTTATATTTACAAAAATTAAGGACAATACTAAGGTCATAGAAATATTCTCGAATATTCTTCGTGACATAGACAATTGGTATCAAGTTTCTGGGGCAAAACTCTCTATCGTAAAATGTTCTTTATTACACATCTGTAATAAACATAACTGCAACATCTTCGACATCGAATTCAACAATATAAAAATAAAACATGTTGATCATTTACGTATTTTAGGAATTATATTCGACAAAAAATTCACCTTTAAGGAACACTGCATGCAGCTGAGAAACAAATCTAAATGATAGATTAAATATTATAAAATACTTAACCTCGAAGCACTTCAATATACATATAACTACAATGTTAAACATAACACGTTCTATAATTCTCTCCAAAATTGATTATGCCCTACCAATCTATGGATGGTGTGCTCCTTCCCACATAAAACTAATTAAAACTACCTACCATGCAGCCGTTCGCTACAGTATTGGAGCTTTTCGCACTAGCCCAGCAATAAACTTATTAGTTGAAGCTGGTATGCTTTCAATTGAAGATCGCATAAACTTATACCAACACTTTTAACTTGTCGCAGCAAGATTATATTTGAAGAAGTTTCAAAAGCAATTAAAACACCCAGAATAAAATCTAGAATATTGAAATGTATCCACTTTTCCCGCTCAATGGATCTAACGCTTCGGCCAATTCTTACAAAACAATCATTAGAGCCTCCTTGGCTTATGAATAATTCTTCCTTCATTTTATCCCTGGTTAGTCTCCCGAAAACAGCTACTCCACCTAATGTTTATCAACAAATGTTCAAAAGTACAATTGAGAACTTTGCAGAACAAAACTGGAATATCTTATTTACTGATGGATCAAAATCGAACAACTTTACAACATTTGCAGTCGTCCAACAAGATTGCACACTTATCAAAGCTGGTTATATTGATAAATTCTGTTCCAACTTTACAGCCGAAGCTTTAGCTATAGCTAACGCTACTGAATTTGCCGATGTAAATGAGGCTAAATACATAATATGTACTGATAGTCTTTCATCTATCCTTGCAATTAAAAACTCTTTACATGAATCTCCGTTAATTAACAAAATGCGTAACATCATTAACAAAAATCAGAACACAATTAAACTAATGTGGGTTCCATCGCACGTTGGTATCCTTGGCAACGAATATGCAGACACTGCTGCCAATGAAGTCAGAAGTAGACCTCTTATCACCTTTCCTACTTGGGAACATCGTGACATTAGAAACAACATTTTCTCTCAGTTAAGTTCAGCTCAAAACTTAAGGTGGTTGTCGTACCAACATCCATACAAAAACATAAATCCTCTCGGTATTAAGCCAACATTTTCCACATCGTGTTCCAGGAACGAGGCTTACATCATAACGCGACTCAGAATAGGCCACTGCAAATTTTCACACAAACACCTCTTCGAAAAGGAAAATCCTTGCAACACTTAACTTACCGTTAAACACCTTCTAGACGAATGCGGGTCATTCAGTTACACCAGAGCCAATATATTCGGATCAAATCCACCTTCTAATTTTTTACAAAATACTTGTGATAATAATGTAAAGTTAGTTTTTAGTTAGTTTTTTGATAGTTAGTTTTTTGATAGAAAATAATTTAAAAAACCTAGTCTAATTTTAAAAGTCGGAGTTGAAAGCCTTAGTAGCTAGCATGATACAAATACACAAGGTAGTTCCACTTCTCTCTCAGAAATTATTTTTTGAAGTTTATCGGAATTATTTGAAGCTTGATACAAATAAAAACTTCAAATAATTCCAATAAAATTCAAAAAATAATTTCTGAGAGAGAAGTGGAACTACCTTGTGTATTTGTATCATGGTAGCTAGTACTCCTTATGTTTTTATTTTAGTTACAACAATTAATATTTTTGTAATTAAATTTAAATAAAAAAATATTGGCTTTAGTGTAACTTTCGACATAGATTTACATCCAAAATCGACCTAACGACGTCCATCTGGGTAGCTGGTTAATTTTGTGTCCTTAAAAAGCATGTCGACAAAGCAAAGTCCGCAAACTTTAAAGGTTATTTAATGATATTCGTTGCAAAAGTTTTGATTTTCATAAGGACGAAGGCCATTTCAAAATGTTCAGAATCAGTCTATGATTTCACATATGCCCCATACAAACTTTTTTCAGGAATATTGTCGTTGTAGAGAATAACCATCCAACTTCTTTTTCATTAAACAAGCAATTTTGATTAAATGTTCCTATCGACAATCAGACAATGTTTCCCATTAGTGACCCAGCAGAAATATTGTTTGCAAAACCGACAAACTATACAACTTGCTTTGCAGTATTAATGCAGCTGCAATGCACAATATAACAAACCACTAAAGAAAACAGCAACAAAATAAAAAATAAATAAAATAGCCCAAAAATAAATAACAAATGCAGTAAAAGACAAAATAGGAAATAAAATAAACCAAGGACGAAAACTTCTAACGTTCTAACATCAAAATGTACTATAAGAAGAAATGGTGTTAAGAACTTCCGAAAAAATTTCTTGAAATTTAGTTCCCTCCAAGGTAAAACAGAAGTTTAAACACAACAAAAATCTGCTACAAAAACTTAAACGTGCGTAAAAAGGAAAAAATTTATGACTTTAGACAAAACATTTTTGGTAAGAATTTTTTTCGTTGTTTTTTTTTTTTGTTTTTATTTTGACGTTGCTTTTAAATTAAAAATCATTTAGAAAACAAAAACTCAACAGAAAATTGCAAAAGAAAAAGGTTTATTAACCCTTGTAAATTTTTCTTTTTCATTTGTTTTTGTCTTCTACAGTTTTTCTTAAGGGTTTATTTGTTTTTCGTTTTTTTTTTAATGTTCGCATATTTTAAGAGATTATAACACTTTTTGCCTTCGCAAAGATGATAAGGATTTTTAAGCTCCAAAAAGTGGAGTGAGGCAAAACTTAGAGATGTTTAAGATGAGGTGCATTTTACAAAAACAAACAAAAAATTATTTTTAAAAGTCTGCAATCTGTCTTTCATATTTGGTCTCTGCTATCTCAATGATGCGGAAATTTTTAATAAACAAACTTTTTCCCCATACTTTGGTGATTGCGCAGACGCTTCATTTTCCCAAATAAGACTGATTCAGTTTTATTGTATCAAAGACAAAAATTCAACAATAACGAAAAAGCAAATAGTGACCGGTAACTTCAAAATGCATATTTAACTTATTCAGTGTATCTACGAGTGTATACAGTTCAGAAGAAAAAGTTTAAATACATTTGGCTGTTTCATGTTCATTTTTGTTTTGTTTCTTGTAGGTATCTGGTTTCTGTGATACTTCTGTTTATTTAACAAACGTTGACAGAGTTGCCAGACTATTTAAGACAGAGCAAGTGCTTTAAAAAGTATGTCAATAGGGCAAAAATTCAAAAATGAATTTGTAGAATTTTCTGTAGAAAGTAAATTACATTTTTGCAAACAATAGAACATAATAATAAGGCATTGACTGCAGATGAATTCTGATTTACTAGAACAGTTTTGACTGGATGGTTAGATTTTATGCAGTGACTAAATTTGAGATCAGTGTTCATATTTTGTACAAAGATAATTAGGGTTTTCTCTACAGCGATAAGATTTTCAAAATTGAGCAAAATTGATGAAATTTTCCTTAAAAGGAAAAAAAGCAATACTATTTTGTATTGGTCAAAAACCTATCACGATGGTTGCATTTTTTCTATTAAAGAAAACCTGTTAAAATTTTCTTATGGAAAATACAATCCAACTGTGCTGAAATTTTTTCTATGGGAGATAGATTGGCTAATGTGATGAAATGTTTTTTCTACGCAAAAACAATTAAGTCTTTCTTATGGACAAAAAATATACAAGCAAAGTTATTTTTGGGAATAAAATTGTTTTATTATTATTTAATTAGATTTCCGTATGACGTATGAGAAATGCACTGAAATTTATATTGATGGAAAGCTATATTCTATGCGTATTTCCCTTGTTGCTTAGGCTAGATCATAGGGAAACCTTTTTACAACGATCTTAGAAAAGCTAAAATTATTATACACACAAAACCTTAAAGCAAAGAAGAATTATAAACAATCAACGTCTTATTTCAGTGTGTTTATCAATAATTAAAATTGGTAATTAAGCACGTCATACGGAAATCTTTTTAATAATAAAAATTATATATAATTGATGAAACTTTTTTTCTATAAAGAGCTAATTAATCGCTGTCGAGATTTTCTTGCTATGGAGAAATATATAAATGCCGTGATAACATTTTTTCTATGATGTAAATTAATCAAAGTCATAACATTTTATCAATAAAAAGTATTGTTCAGAATGATGAAACTTTTCTAAAAGAGCAAAGCTATCACAGTAAGACTAAGAGCAATAGTTTGTGGTAAAAGACTTATTATTAAAGATTGCACGTTTTTCTAAATCCGTTACTTACAAAATTAAAAGTCATAACGATTTTTAACAGCAAACAAGTCATAATGAAACCACAGTCGAATAATATTCTTCTAACGGGACTCTTGGTTACCAAAGTAATTCAAATTTTGTTTAAGAAGTTTATTACACGCAGAGAAAAAATATGGTTGGGCATGGTTAGGGGAACAACACTATGTTTAATATAACAATATATTGTTGTCGTACACAAATAATTGTTACTTTTCTTAAATATCAACAATATTATAGTTACTGTAAACATATCAACGTTTATCGCAATTATAAATTAGAGTATTGTTGAACGAAAAATAATTATTTTTCTAACAACTAATATATGATAGCTTTCAAAACATATTATATTACTCACAACCATATAATGATATTTACTAGCCATAACATGATAACTTTCTATACATTTATCATATTATGTTAAAGATGCAATCAAACCATTTTTACTCTAATAATATTATGTTAGCGCCATTTGAAAAATAATTTTGTATCAGTTGTGTCGTTAATTTTAAATGTGAGCGGTTAAACAATTTAAAGATAAATTCCCATAAAAAAATAAGCTAAAGAATTTAAAAAAATTAAAATATTAGCGGAGTTCATTCAGTTTAGTGATTTAATAGTGCAAATGGAAATTATCGTAGTTTTTTTGTAAAAGCCAACAACAAAACACATAGATATTTCGTTATATTTTATAAAAGTGTTTTGATATTTCTGCTGTTTTCTTGCGCAACTGCGTATGTCTTAAAACAAAATTTTCAGGAGAGCCGAAAATCCATTCTAGATTAAACTATGGGATAGGTATTGTGCACCACGTTTAAAAATCGGAATTAATACATATTTTTTTCAAAAGTTTTTAGAAACATGTAAAGAGCAATTAAAATTAGGCAATATGGCATCAACATCTCAAAATTGGAAAAGAAAAATAAGAAAAATGGACAAACGCGGTTGCCCATGCAAACCACAGATTTTGGATTTTCTCTTTTGCAAGCCTTATATTCAACTCCGCTATTTGATTTACATTAAGAAAAATTGTAAAAAGCCACAAAATAAAAATCGTGGCAAGAAAATTTTAATTTATTTTATATTTTTCAGACAGTTATGAAAGGTGCTGCATCATAATAAATTTATTATGATTAACATGATAATAATTTGATTACATCTTAGCTTATTATGATTAACATGACAATAATATGAATAATTTCTTAGCTTGTTATCATTAACATGATAATAATATGATTGCTTCTTAACTTATTATCATTAACATGACAATAATATGATTGCTTCTTTACTTATTGTGATTAACATGACAAAAATTTAATTACTTCTTGACTAAGTATGATTAACAGAATAAAAATATGATTAAGGGAAAAATATTATGATTTAATATTACGAGTATATTCAGTCATAATATGTTTCAATAATAATCATAATATGGCGACTACAAACATGAATCTTATCATAATATGTTGCTCTTAGAATATGTTTACCACAACCATGTTTTTTCTTTGCGTGTACAGAGAAGAAATTATTCATATTTTATCATTGTAAAAAAAATTTCTTTGCCGTACTCATATCGCAGCATGTATTACAGATTTTGCAATGAAAATGTGATGTGATGCTATTGCGTTTTTTTTCAAGTCTGGCAATTTAGTTTCTTCAAGTCATTAAAGTCGCGTGACTTTGTTATTGTATAAAAATTTATTTTAACGTCACTTTTAAAGCGTCATTATAAACAAACGCTCTCCTCTTTATGCTGTTATTTTATCTCTTAAGCTTTTAGATTTACCAGAAAGCTTTTTCAGTTTTCAGGAGTTTAATTGGCCCTTATGAGAAAACTTTTTTGAAAAAGTAAAACTAAAACTGGTTGAAGTTTGGGACAAGCAAAAATTCTTTAGCAAGAGAAGAAGAAGAGAAGAATTTTAGCAGAAAACAAAAATGATGTTTTTTATAAAGAAAGAAACTATGAACTTTACGAAACAGTTGTATCTTTTCAAATCTCTAACTCTCTCTTTCTCTCTCTCTCTATCTTTATTTTCCTACTCTATTTTGCTCTGCATGAATATTCTCTCATGCTCTGAGGCAAAATAATGTTCATTCTCTCAGTACCTTATGACTGCATTGCATGCCCTGAAAATCCAGACCTACATCAACATTTTTGAACACACAAAACAAAAATTATGCCAAGCTGAAAACTGAGCAGAATAGCAGGATTATAATACAAAAAGTTGTACACACATACATTAACGTGGACATAAAAACCCGTAAAAGTTCCAGGCGCATCTTTTTCAAAATTGTGTCAAATACTAACAAACAACAACAACTCCGTAAACATAAACATATATACATGTGTTATACATGCACACAAGGAAAACTTCAAAAATGAAGTATACGCAGAAAATTTTCTACACACACATTCATACGGAAATTAATGGAATTTTTCTAAATTAATTACAATTTAATTTTTAAATATCAGAAAGTTTTTTTTACATAAATTTTTTGTTAAGCCGTTGTTTTTAAACGAAAATAAAGCCTGCTGAAGAAATCTGCAATTTGTAAAAAGTCCTCTGCTTTTTTTTTTTCTAACCTGTCAGTTTATGCCTATCTTGCTTTTAACGTCATCATGATTGCATCATAGTGTAACCTCAAAATTGTTTCAAATACTAGATACGAATTAATGGTTAAAAACGTCAGAGTATTAATGTATCAGGAACTTAACATCATCATCACTGTCATCGTCATCATCTGTATTAATTTTGCTAACAGCAAAAAAAAAAAAAAAGAGGAAAACAATGAAAACAAAGATAATTGCTTATAACTAAGGTGGAAAAATATCACACTCTTATGTTGGAATAAACTACAGAACAGAACAAAGCATTAGAAACATAATACAAGTTCTTGCCTTTTTTACTCAAACTCTCATTTTGATTTTAAACAACCGGGTTAACAATCAGAATCTATACTAAGTATTTGTTGTATTTTACTCTGCCTATGCAGACATGCATAATAAAAATGGAGCTTAACAAAATGAAATGTCATAATATTTATCTAAAACTTAAACTCTTTCCCAAACAATGGAAAAAAAACTCCGTTCCAACCCTGCCCCGGGCCCGCACATTAATTTGGTTTTTATTTTGTTTTGAAAAAAAAAAAATTAACAAAACATTTTTATCAGCTTCTTCTTCTTCTAATTCCTGTTAAAATTCCATCGTTAGTTTACTTTTTTTCAAATAATTCAAATGCATGAGTACAAATGTGTAGATGAGTGTTTGCCTGTTTGTATTTATGTTATTTAATTCATTTATAATCAACGTTTTGAATTCATTTATATACGTTTGTATATACACAAATATAAGCATGCATGTATGTGTGCATATTTGATTTTATTTGGTTATCATTCTTGTACTTTTTTACATATATTATACATTTTAATCGTCATAGTTTATGGTGTGAATGCCTTCTGCACAATTTTTCGTAGATTGCAACAAAAAAAAATCGGAAGAAAACACGTTGCACTATTGCCAATTTTTGCAGACTAGCACACATTTTAATACATCCATATACACACATATACAGCAGTTCTTACACATTGACACATACCCAAATACTTTGATAGAAAAATAATAGTTACCGGAAAAATATATTATGCAAGAGATGATTATGTCTATGTGCCATTGTGTTTTTGTTTGATTGCGTATGTGTGAAAATAGGAAATACGTATTTCACAAGAGTGCTCTTGTATGGAATTGAGAGACAGAGAAAAATAGTATTTAGTTTCATTTGTAATGGGAGAGAGAAAAAATCCAGTTCTAGTTTTTTCTGGAATTGGATACCCATACGTATGAGTAATAAATAATTGTGTTGAGTTTAACATTTAAATGTTAGTTGTCGAAATTATTAAGTTTAAACAACGTAATATTGTGTATTAATTACGTTTAATTTTATTTTGCATGTGATGGTAAGTACAATCTGATGCTTTAATTTTTTTTAAATACAAATTTATTTGAAACTTTTCAGTAAGAATTGGATGTATGTTAGTATGGATATCAGTTTTGAGCTATGATTTTTTAAATTTTACCAACACATATAAGGAATAAGAGTAATTTTGGAACGTAGTTCAATGTGCAGCATCAAAAACATTAATTTAATGTGTCTTAAGGTGTATAAAAAGCGGCACGGCCAAGCATCAAACTAGCTCATCAAACCCACAGTTTTGTAATTGTGTTGGTTGTAAAAAAAAACTCATATATGTATATGCAACTAAGATCTTCAAACATTAAAATAAATAATATTATTTATGTTTTGAAATTTTATTTATATGTGTACATATTTTTGTATGTATGTATGTATATATGTTCTGAATCAAGGCGAATTTATAACAGGTGAAATTATCTTGCTACGTAAGCAACAGCTAATAACTAACCAGGTGTCTTAACTAAATTCTATAATTTTCGCTTAAAATTATAAAATGAAATTTGTTTAAATTATTTAGGCCCAGGCAAGACAAGAACATTTCTTTCGTATATTTGTATTGAAAACAAAAACAAATTTTTGTTTTTTATTATTGTTTTCAATATGAGTATGCGAAAGAAATGTTCTTGTCGACATCGTGGGCCTGGCAGTAAAATTTAAAACACACAATTTAACTTTTAAAACAAAATTAAATATTTGTTTGAATTGTTTACAACAGTGTTATTTTTGACACAACGTTAAAATATTTTGGGGCTATATTTCCTGTGGCCATATATCGCAGCACCAAATTTTACATATAATTGTACCATGGCTGGTACGTACATATGTATGTTGGTTTATTTTTTTGGCGAAGATTTTATGAAATGTTTGGCGCTGTGAAATAGGGCCCCAAAAAGAAAATGAATGGCCCCAACATTTTACAACAACACGTAATTTTGGGTTTTTTAACATTTTTTCATTGGAGTGTTCTTGCATTTTTAGTGGAATGAAAAATGACCCCAAATAAAATCACAATTTTTAGTTTGCGAATAAAACATTTTAAGATTTTGCAAAGCAGAAATGGAATATTAAAAAATTTAAGGGCACAATTATGCGATACACAATAAGACATACAGAAAAGCAGTTACGACCTTCCTTCAAGTTTTATAAAAAAACATTTCAAGTGCCACGCCGTTCCCTTACTGCGAAGTAGGTTTGTAAGGGAGAATACTAAAAAATCGCTGTAACAAACTTTCATTGTGTAAAGCTGATAGCTACACTAACCAGTTATTATATGCGTTGAATAAAGCGCTTTTTGTGTCAACAATTTATTGCTTGAAAGTGAGAACTCACCATACAAAATTCATGCCTTCCGTAAGCATGATGGTAAGCGAAATTCTTACATTACACCCTTACAAACCTGCTTCGTTTGGAGCACAATTTTTTATTTTGTTGGGTCTATTTTAATTTACTAATACAAACGTAAAAATATAGGAAATTAAACATGACCCAAAAAGTTTGTTTGCGCCCGGCCGAAGGTCCAACCATGCCATCTATAGTGTGATTTATAAGAACAAAACTGTAAAATTCACGATTTTTAAATTCGGGATTTTAAAATTCGGTATTTAAAGTTTCGGGCATATGAACCCAAGCCAAATTTTTAATATTACTTTCTTTCGGTTTTTTTTTATTATTTTATTTGAAGTTAAAATTTATCGACAATTTTGAGATGATTTTTTATAATGGAAAATTACCCCAAATTTATTTAATTTTCAGGGTTATTTTTAATTTTTTTGGGGTAGCTTTTCATTAAAATTTAGGGTAAATTTTTGAATTTCTTGCCACCATATTTCGCGATGCCATTTTCCATTATATGAAATAAAATGTTAACCCAATATAATGAAAACAAGCTCTAAAATAAAATGAAATGTGCCGCAAAATTGAGGAAAGGAGAAAAACTACTCTGTATAAAAAATGACCTAAAATTTTTTTAAAATTATTTTTTATCCCAAAAAAGTTAAAATTAAAATAAAATAATAATAAGTTGTATGAGATATTTGGGTTGGGCTCATAAGCGCGAAATTTAAAAACCCGAATTCAAAATCCCGATTTTCATAATCCTGAATTTCAATATCCCGAACCTTTCGCATTCTGCAAGAATTTTCACTTCTATGGTATAACAAACACCGGCCTTCGACCGGACCTAAGGTTTTTCTCCTTTATGTTATAACAACTACCGGCTTTGCTAACTAAAGCTTTTAATGTAAGTAAATGAAAATTAGTCCCAAAGTAAAAACTGAGGTTTTGTGGCTTTGTGATACAAAATTGTTGGTAAAACTAAGTTCGCTTTATGGCAAATTAAAAAGGTCTATACCTGAGAAACACTTTAGCGCAAATTAAATCGAAATGAAAATTTTGTAAATTTTTATAGATTAATTTTTTTTGGAAATTTTAAATGCTGTTAATTTTTAAATACCTACATTACATAAAACTGTTCTTTATATTTTAAAATAGGAGAGGTACCCTGTTAGGCACACGAGCTTCGCTAGAAAATGTAAAATTAATTTCTCTGTTAAACTTAATACTTTTCTCTCTCTCCCTGAACTCAAAGAACATACTACATTTCGATGTTCCAATTCCATTCGATAAACAGAGCTCCGGCCCCAAAAGAATAACAAAAAACAACTTAACGGTAAAAGCTTTTTAATCATACCTTAACACTAGCACTGCAAATTTGTAGCACGTTTTTGTGTTTTACACTGCCACATCTGGACACACTCACACACGTCCTCACTCTTGCACTCTTATTTAGAACTCTTGAACAAAATATTCCTCTCCTAATGTTCTAAATACACAAACGCTTGCAATGGTGAGAACAATCAAAACAGTATTTTACACTGTAGTGTTGCTGTTGCTGGAATTTTCCTTGGTATGTGTGTGCTGTGATTCCGGTAGAATAAAAAAGCCAACAGCATAGGCACTTGGTACCAGCATTGTCGGTATATCGTACAGCATTCGTGTGCGGCGTTTCACTGCTACTTGTCGTCGTATAGAATACAGCTCCGTGGAAATAATTTGCTTTTAGAAAAAAGAAAAAGAAAAGGCATGAAAAAAACATGTTCTTCATTTTATAAATTTTTTTTCTGTTGTTTTTTGGTTCATTCATTTTGTTAAAAGTAAAGCAAGCAAAAGAAAAATAGAAATACAAAAGAAAAAGCCAAAGTGAAGGAAAATATATCTCACTAATACACTCATCTGTAGCAAGTAGTGCTTTTTAGTGTGCGGTAATGTTAAGAGTGTCAGTGTGTGTGAGTGAGTGAGTGTCTTCTTTAACGGTATCCGAACCTGTATAAGTGTGTATGATGATAATGTTACTGATGATAAGTTTGTGTGATGGTATTTAAACTGGAAAAAACAGAAGCAAGAAAATTTTATAAAAAGAAAAAATTTGTTAGAAAAATGTTAAAGCCAACACACATTTTTGAATGTATGTGTGAATGAAGAATATAATAATGACTTCGAATACTTTATTGGCAGTGATGATAATGATGAATAATATGATAATCATGTTGATGATCATAATGATGACAACAGCGACAACGTTTGCGACGACTACAACAACGAAGAAGACAACTAAGACATAAAATTCGATGTGCAGCAGTGGAACAGTTTACTTTTGTTTTTCCGCGTGCTCGCACACGCGTTTATATTACGGAAAGACGGATATTAATAAAAAAAAATAATATATAAAAAATAAATAAAATAAGAAAATCAGCAAACATATTTAAGAAGAAAAAATTAACGTCAGTGTTTTTATTTTTCATAATTATATTGAAAACAACTGTTTATTTAAAAAAATTAACATAAAGAAATTATATGCCAAAATCATTTTTAAACAAGAGTGTAAATTAAGTTAAAAAATATTTAAGTTTATTATTTTTTCTTTTTTTAACTAAAACTTTATTCTCCTAACAAGGAGAATTATACAACACTTAAGAACTACTGCTCCACTTTAATAACAGTCGTTGGAAAACACAATAATAAAAACGGCTAAAAACACAAGACAAGAGCTTAAACAATACAATATAAAAAAAATAAATAAATAAAATAAATTGTATATGTATCAACTATTCAAAAACCCAACCGACCGATCGACCTCTTTATTGCACTGACAATTGCTTTTTCGTTGTTCTGTTGTATTTTGAACGTTGTACGGTTGTTGTTATCGGTTCTTGTATTGTCATTCAGTTTATTCTATATTTGTTTCGTGAATTTGTTGTAGTTTTTTTTTTAATTTCATTGCTTTTTCCAAGTTGTTGTTTTCTGCTGCAATGCCAATGCAATACTTTTTTACAACTACGATTTGCCTGCTGCATACAAAACAAAAAAAAAACACCAGTAACAACAACAGCAACTTTTAATGCCATTTAAAACAACAACAATAGCAAAATAGTTGGTTGCTTTACGCGAGGAATGGTCTTGCCATTTGCAACTGCTGTCCGTTGTTCTGTGTGTTCTGTGTCAATGAATTGAATGAATTTCCGCAAGTGTGTAACTATGAGCTCAAAAACCGAATATCCGGAGTAAAATTATCAGTGTGCATGTGTTAGTGTAAGCAAAAAGCAATATAAATAAATTTTGAGCTTAAGCGAAAAGAAAACAACAACAACGATAACGATAACGTAAAAAAGGGTTAAGAAAAAGTAGAAAAAATATCCACAGCAAATGCAAAAGTATGGCAAAAATAGTCTATAAAACTGGAGTAGAGAGAAGTTGTTGTTTTTCTTTCAATTACATTTGCAAAATAAAGTTTAATTATGTTTAAAACACAATTCTAGTGCTGCATACATTAAATTAAAATTACAAACACAAAAGACGGAAGTCATAAAACCATAATTCATGTCATAACATAAATAAATGAAGGAAAAAAGTCATGGTTGAAGAAGAATTATGTTTATGCTAAGTTGAAATATTAAAAATTCAAAAAGAAATATATGTAAAAGAATTAAAATTTAAAATAAATGTTGAAATAATGGCCAAAATGTTTCAAAAATCTCAAAGAGTTCGCATAAAATATAAAATCAACTTTATTCAAACTTTAAGGCATCGTTGTCATCGTCATAGAGAAAATGGAAACAGCAGTGAATGCCTGAGTTGCTGAAATGCTTTTACAACAAGATATATATGGTGTGTATTTCATTTAAATATTTGTAATATTTGAGAGTAAAATTAATTTAAATAAATATATTTTCCTGATAGTATGCTTAACTTTTAGTTACCCTAAAAGTATGCTTTGAAAAATGTTAATATATGCAAAATATAGGCCAATTAAAAAAAATTACTCGAAGCGAAGTTTTCATTAAACGAGTTCACACACTTGAATTAAGATTTGAAAATTTTGTTTGATAAAAATTTCGTTTTACTTCAAGCTATTTTCTCTATTAAGAAGAACGACAGTTGGTAGCAAAAGTGCCAAAAAAGAACAAAAAAAATATTTAATTTTTTTGGTTCTCGTGAATTTTGGCAAGCTGGGCTGTAAAAAGGAATATGTTTTAGACTTTGAATAATAATATAAACATTTTTTGAATATCTCTAATATTTAGCATGTTCCATTTTAGTAAAACTGTGTTGTTATGTGGTATTATTTTTTATTTTGGTTAAAGGTCTTAATATAACATAAAAAAAACACAATTTCAGTTAATTAATTATTAAACTATCCGATATTTCGGTTTACTCCGTTACCCATTTTCAAGATATGTGTATCGTAGTTCTTTTTATATTGTTTTACATAAGTAATCAATTTTAATTTTCAAAAAATTTATTTGCACTTACTCTCCGAACTTTTATTTAATTAAAAATTTGTTTAGCTTAACAACAATTCTGTATACTCACAAAGGGAGATCTTCTATATCAGCTTATATAACAAACATTCATTTTGATATTTGTAATAAAAGAGAAATTTTAAATTTGTTTTTTCTTTTTCATTCATAAATAAGTATGAAGAGCAAAAAACATTTTCGTTTCTTCTTTCATATGTTAGAAAAATAAGTTTCTTCGATTTTAATAATTTTTCATACATATGTTAAAGAAATCCATTTGGTTAAAAAGTTCGGCAATTTATTGGAATATGTTCTGAAGGGGGAAAAGCCACAAAAACCATTAAATTTGCCAAAAACAAAATATGTACGCAATTCAAACACAAGCTGTTCGAGCTATGTGCGTGTAAATTGCCTAAAGCTTTAACAATACATAAAAGGAGCGTTGTAAACGTTCATTTGGTCTGTGTCTGAAAAATTATATAAATTGAATAAACTAAATGCTCTTCACAAACAAAAGCAAAATATTTTTATATCCTCCACCACCACTACTAGGTTTGTAATTCGGTGTGAAACTTTTTTGTTAATACATCTCAGACCTTCATAAAGAACTTATATTCTAGCTCCTTGAGTAATTCTAAATGGATTAAGCCATGTCCGCAAGTCTTTCCCTCTGTTGAAAACACCCTCACTTCCGAAAAACTCAACAGAAAAGAACAAGGTCTCAAATTGTTTGTAGCTATCCTAAGCAGTTTGGGCTTGAAATTCAGAAAAATCAGTTTAGTACGATCAGTAGTGCTATGCTATGCTTTTTAAGCAACAATTGTTTCGTTTTAAAATTTTTACCACAAAATTAACCATTTTGTTATTCACTAACACGTTTAACGGCATCTGGTGGTGTCAAAAGCCAGCTGTTTCATTCAGTCAGCTGTTATTTTTAACAAAACACCAACACCAACATTTTTGGTGTGGTTAAATCCGCTTAGAAAAGTGTTTGTTTATCGTTGTACCTATATAGTCGATAAATGATATGGCTTTAAGGTATTTACCCTACAATTTATCCACTTCTTATCACACACCAATTTTCCGTGGAGCTTCTTGCGCATTTTGCACAATATCATTTAAAATCTATAAATTAAAAGGTTTTTGTTTTTATTTTTTTTTTATTATTCTTTATTATTTAGATGTTTCTCTTGGCAGAGTTGCCATGATACATCAATTTGAATAGATTGATTTTCTTAACTTAATTTGTAAAAAGATTATTAAATATTTAAATAAAGGAACCCTTGAATGATGTTAAACAAAATTAATGGCTACGTATAGGATGTCAAATATTTAATACGTGTAAACATTGCTTAAGTCAATCGTTTTTTTTTTATAATTTTGCGTCAGGCTTGTAGTTATTTCATCTTGTAATAGATTGGTAGTGAAAAGTGAAAACTCAATAAAAAAAAATCGAAACAAAATTTTTAACTGTTACTGAAAATAAATATTAAGTATTAAGAAATAGAGAATCGCAGATTTAGATTTTTTTCATATAAAATTATTTAAGCAGATTTTGGTAAAACATGCCAGTTTCAATACACGTGAATTTATTAGTTTCGCAGAAACAAAGGGCCTTTACAAAAAAGGGCATTTGTTGTTAAATTTTAGTATTTTTTTTTATACATACACTAAATTTTTACTGTCGTATTTAAATTCCGATTCGATTTGGAATCTATTTTATGGAAAATTTTTATCGATACAGGGTTATTATTTTGTAACTCCCTTCCTTTAGCTTGCGTTGAGAACATTTTCTTAAAAAATAAAGTGACGTGAAGTGTTTTAGAAAATAAG
Source organism: Pollenia labialis (assembly GCA_949318255.1). Taxonomy (NCBI): domain Eukaryota; kingdom Metazoa; phylum Arthropoda; class Insecta; order Diptera; family Polleniidae; genus Pollenia; species Pollenia labialis. Next base: position 118,785,710 of record OX439142.1, read on the forward strand.
GTGGCTAGTTTTAAGATACGTTTAAAATCTTCATGAACTCGGCATAAAAATACTAGAAAAAATCAAACAAAACGTTTCAATCGTTTTGAACAGTGCTCGAAAATAAACATTAAACATATTTTCTTAGTGTTCGATTTGGTAGATTTGTGGAATACAAATACTATAATAGTGTTTGCGTAGTTAATAATGCTTTTCTGTTTGTGATCTTTAAACACAAAAATAAAACTGAACATACCAATTAAACAAAAAGATGAGAACATTTAATTGCGTTCTAATTTTTCTTAAAAACACTACATAATTTTCGTAACTTTCTTAAAAATAGTTACGAACGGTATTAAGGGTTGTGTTCGTATACACAAACATAAAAAAAAATAGATATCATTACTGGGTGTATGAGTCAGCCACTAAGTAGTGTACTGTTTACCTTCGAACGCAGATTTTAAATTAAACTTTGCACTGAGTTAAACCAAAATAAAAATAATAATTTTGCCAGCCAATTTTGATAATTTTTACCTTGTGCGCAATGCGTACACTATTTTAAACAAAAAGAAAACTGAGTAGCAAAATTAAAAGGTTTTAAACAAAAACTTTTCACAAATGTTTGCTGATTGATTTGCTTTCAACAGAAATGCTTTTCAGTAGAATTCAATGACATATTCTTGTAAAGTTTTTTTTTTTTGCTTCTTATGGCGGCTGTAGTAACACAAAAAAAAATATAAATCAAATCATAAAATGTAATAGCAAAAAACTAACTGCCTGTTTAACGATTTCGAACGTCAACGTTCGCTTAGAAAATTACATATTAAACATAAAAAAAAAAAAAAAAATTAATAATAAATTTAACATGAGAAATGGTAACAAAATTATTGGATATATTTTGAGTCAAACAAAAAAAAAAAAAAATTAAAAAGAAACATTAAATTATACGACTGTAATTTTTTTAAATCACATTAAAACAAGTAAATGTCATAATTAAACAAAACGTTGGCACTATTTTAGTTTAAACTTTGATTGATATCATATAACATTTGCTAGATCAAATAATATTTTACATTTTCAATCACATTCTATAACGATTTTTTTTTTAATAACGTTTAGTGGATCAATAAAATTCATAAAAAAATAAAGTTAGAGTAGATAATTAATTTAGTTGTCACGCTTTTCGCGAATCATTTCGTCAACGGATTTCTAAGTTTCAACCTTCCTTTATCAAAATCTAAGCCTTATCAAAAATTTTTTTGATGGGAGTTTTTAATTGCCTAATCAGAATACCTTGGCAAATACTTGTTATAATCAAAAGATATTAATCATACGCAATTAATACAAATTCGACATATCTAGATATATATTTACTGCCTCGTGAAATAGATGTCGTATTCTTAAAAATATATTTGAATCCAAAAAAAAAAGTTTTTAGAATTTGTTTTTGTTTAAAATAATATTGGGCGAAAGAAAGAGTAAAATAGGCAATTAATATATATTATTTTTAAGCAGGGACCGTAACGGTTATAAGTTTTATTTTAAAAATTCCTTTAAAAATTAATCATTATTCTTGTTTTTTATTTTTCGTTATGCAAATAAAAGTTATTTCCTGAGTTTTATTTATTCTTTAGAAATAAACTTTTTATATTTTATTCAATTTAAAAATAACTTTTTTAAGCAAATCAAAAACCCACTTTTATTTCTGAATAAAAAATAAAATTTTTAATCTGGCTTAAGTTCATCAAATTTAATTTTCATTAAATTATGTTTATGAAGAAAGGAATTCTACAACATGAAAATTAATTAAAATTGTTATTGATAATCATTCATTCTTGACTGATTAAAAATATTAAAAATTTGAATTAAAAACCATAAATAGTTCAACAAAATAACCACAATTCTAAAAATAAAACTTAAAAATAATATTTATTTTGTAAGCAAAAAATAAAAATTAAATTACTTTTATTCCAGAGGAATAAATAAAACTCAAGAAATAACTTTTATTTTTAAAAAAACCAAAAATAATTTTTATTTCCTAAGAAATAAATAGAGCTCAGAAAATATTCGGTAAATTGAAAATAAATAATAAAGCATCTTAAGTTAGGCCATGTAACAAGGATTATCTTCATGTATTCCTTCTCTTTCAGTTTGATTTTTTTAGTTTCCCTGCAAATAATATAGGACTACTTCATCCATTTTGATCAAAAGGACTACTCCCTGGACTGGTTTAATGTAATTAATGCAAGCATGGATCATGTCATTGTTAAAAAGAGTTTGTCGTGAAACGATATGTTTTCTTTTTAAAACGATTTCAAAGCTTCGTGTAAGCTATTCAATTAAATGATTTCATTTAGGAAATCAGTATGTGCAGTATTGTGAAATATTCGAAAAAAGTCTCCACAAAACATTTTGTAAACTAACAATTAAGAAATTAGAAACTAATTAACAATTTCCTGAAAATGCTTTAAAAATGTTATAACAAATTTGTTGTTTTTTTTTAAATAATATCTGATTATACTAAATAATGTGTCATGCAATGAAACTCGAATTCCAGTGAAATTATAATCAAATAAATTTCAAAAACGATCCTTTTTTAATAGCTAATGAAAAAAATACCTTTAAAAAACAGCAAACGTTGAATAAAAATGATTTCTAACAGACTTTATGCTCTTCAAATCAGTTTTAAAAAAAATTTACTAAATATTTTTAATGATTTTAATTTGACTGGATATCGACTTGCAGAAAATGGCAATATAATTCGATGGATATTTTCAGGTTAATTGTTTCAAAAATGCCAGTGGAGTTTTCTATGTTTAAAGTTAGTTTTGGAAATTAAAAATTAACGGAATTAAACCAAGTTTTTTTTGAGCATTTTCTGAAAATTTTGAGGAAATCTCTAGTAGAATAAGAAAAGATGCGTTTTTCTCAAAACTTCATTTTCAAAAACTAGGTAGGTCCAGCCAGCGACAATGTTTTGCAGGCGCAGTGCTCACCAAGATTTAATAAAACTTTAAAGAAATTAGTAAGGATTTCGGGACCAACAAAATACAAAAGACGCCCAAACAAAGCCATTCGATTTTGAAAATTCATTGAACGAATAAAAACACATTTTTTTTTGTATTTCGAAAACCTGATGTGATAGAGAAAACCTAATTACAGATTCGACTCACCCTACCAAATAAACCTAGGAAAGATATTTGGTTGCTCCAGTCCAAAATCTTGTTGTCTTGTGTAATTAAAACATTTTTTAAAATACCTTTCGAATACTACAGAACAATTTAATAATAGATCGTGTAAAAAAATCTTAAAGTAAGTTCGGCATAAGAAACCATATTTTATTAATATACACTATCGGCCAATTTCACCAAGTTCGGTTATAATTAGCTATCAGTTAAAGCTGTCAAAACATATTGGTAACTGGAACTTTAATCAAAAGTTAGTTTTAACTGAACTTTGTGAAATTGGCCGTAAATCGATTTTATTTTACGAAGAGGTGAATCCATTTTGGCAAAAACTCGAAACATTTTCAATAAATAAGAATCGACTAAATAATACGTTATCAAAGTTTTTCTTGGGATTCAAAAAATTAATTAACAAGGTTTCGTTTAAATGTGCTAAATTCCCATTTCATACTATCGATAAACTTAAATTTATTGTTGATGGAATAAGCTATTCCTATGCGCTTTGCACTGGTTGCTTAACTATATATAGCTATATAGCTCGTATTGAGGTCTTTAAAATTTATGGCTATTCAATTTTGAACATATTTACAAAAAAAAAAACAACGTAATCATATAGATATTCAATTAGTTGTTATTCGCCTTTCGCTCTAATTGAAAATGTTAACAAATTTTTTTTCTTCACTTGTTACAATTTTTAATGGCACTTATTGTAATATTATCGATTTAGCGTGTCTCTTTAAAGAATTAAAAAAAAAATATTCAGCCAGTATTGACAATATTTTTTCAAATTGAAAAAAGAAGAAGTAACAGTCAGAAAATAAAAACATTTGATTGACATTTTCGAATTGGGGTCGTTCAGAAGTCATAGAAATAAAAGAACTTGACCAAGAATAAGGCCATACTAAACAAATTGAAAAATGTGTGCAAAGAAATTTAGGGAAAAATAAAAATGTTTATGATAAACATATGTATGTACATATTATTAAAAATTTTAAACAAACACATCAAATTTGAGGTAGTATCCTTATATAAAATAACGTGGAACAGTCCTGAAAATCGAAAGGTAATGTAAAATATCTGTGTTCTGAAAATTAATTTTTTTTAATGCAATTTTAACATGTAGAGATATATAACAAACAAGAACGTGCTCCGTGGATGACATTGATAGCAAATTTGTCAACCTGTTACTATGTATCCAAGTATAACAATATATAAAAGTCCCGTTTAATTTAAGATCATATTTCTACAAGATTTCTGTGAGAATTCTGTGCGTTTAGTCGATCAGCTATATGTCAGAAAACATTTAGAATGTCGGCTAATATACCCGTATTTCCCATGACTTTTTCATTCGATTTCTCAAAAAAAAAACCGAAAATTTCCCAAGACATGTCTGCCAGAATTCGTATCAACCACTTCATACATTTTTGGATCAGAAATCTGACAGAATTCGTATACGTTCCGACTTTTTTGAAGACGTTTCTGTTAGATATCTAGAAGACGTCAGACTATTTTGCTTGCTGGTAAAGTACTCATAGAAGTAAGATTTTGACACTGTTTAGGTAAATAAAATTTCAATAACCCTGGGGGCAAGTAAAAATTTTGACATTATTTTTTTTTTTTTTTTTTTTTATTTATTTATTTATTTGTCAATGGAATATAATCCTTACAGAATTCATAATTAAATACAAATTAATTTTACAAAATATATACAAATGTGAAATAAAAATTACAAAAATTATGTGTTAAAATGGATTAATTATTTAGTTTTAATAGCATTGGGACTAGAAGAATAGTCAATAAATTTATAAAACTTCTTGAACTGAATACACATCCTTCTTAACGGATCACTTTTAGCATAATTAGCTCTTAAAAATTGAACTGATAAAGGAACTAAATGACGTGATGGGCGTTGAGGAACATTAAATGTTATATTGTTGATTAGGTATCCAGAGCATACGTCGCCAACAATTATGTTAAAAATAAACGAGATGTTCATCACAGTTCTACGGCTCTTTAGAGTTGGCAGCTTGATGAATAAGACGGAATATTCCATTGGTTAAAGTTCAACCCACGCAGACAAAAATTCAGAAACTGTTTTTGAACTGATTCAATTTGGTCGGAATATTTATTATTTAGAGGGTCCCATATTACAGATCCATACTCCAATACAGGTCGTACACACAGAAAAAAATCAAGTTAAAAACGTCGAAAACAAGGTTGATTTAAAATTTTTCGGTGGTGATTTTGCTTCATACGTGTTTCATGTTAATTCAACCTGATTTTATAATTACTTGCAAACAACATTTTTTTCTTTTAAAATAACTATAATTCATGTTAATTTAACATTGCAGTAAAGTTAGAGCAAAATGTCAATTACATTGAAATAACAATCGAATCACGTTGAATGAAAGTTATTTCATGTTGAAACAACGTGAATTTCATGTAGAAACTAATTGGTGTGAAGAAGCTTCAGAGACAACATATGCATTTATTTAAGAATAATTCAAAACACTTACCCCTGTAACACATGTTTAACTTATTTTGTAGTCTCCTTTGTTAACAGATCAATCAGCAGAATGACCCGATCATTCTACTTTGAAAACTTGATGTACTATTTAACTAAATAATTTTAATTAAAAGAATACGGGAATTGTCTTCTTTTTATAACACATTTTAGGAATGAAAATAAAAAAATTAACATACTTAACTATGTATGCATGTTAATTTAACAAGATAAACTTTTGATTTTAATATAAAGCAGGTTTTTATGGATTCAATATTGAATCCATATTTATTTATATTTTAATATTTTTTTTTAATTTTTTTTTATCAGTGAATTATATTTAATAAGCGTGATTAAACATTATTTTAATATTTTTCATTTAAAATTAATATGAAATAATTATATATTTAAATAAAGTTCATACTTTTGCAGAAATTTAACATGATTCTCAATCAACATTTTTCCATGTTAATTTTATATTGGTATTTTTTTCTGTGTGTACAAGGGAAGTATACAGACTTTTCGTAACATATGGATCCTTGAACTCTTTAGCCCAACGTTTTATAAAACCGATCATGCCTCTGCCTTTATTAGCTGTCATTGTTATATGTGCGATGAACTTTAGTTTTGAGTCAAGCAGAATTCCAAGATCTAAGAAATTCTTGACAATTTTTATTTATAGAACTTTGCTACCGTTTCACACACACCCTTATGCCCGTAATTTCTACAAAAAGAAAGCACAGTTATTTTTAAATTTTCCAACGTTTATTTGGCCTACGTGTTTTACCTTAAGTTTTCCTTTAATATATGGAAGCTTTTACACCATAAGTTTCTAGTTGTAGAAATTACGAGTATTAGTATGAAAGTATTTTTTAAGTGTAGTGTTCTACAAGAAACTCCCGTAAATTAGAAAAAAAATTAAATGTGTCAAAATGGCTTAAATATTTAAGCAAAATTGGTGTTTCAGTATTTTTCTGTAAATTATTAAAAGTTATTTTCGGTAATACAAAATTTATTATTAATAAGAAATCCGTATGACGTTGTTAATTCTCAATTTTTTACATTTGATAAATACACTGAAATTTATTGTTAAGGGACAGCCAGCTTCTATGGTTGCTTAGGCCAGATCAACCTTTTCAAAAGATCTTAGAAAAGCTAAAAATATTATACAAATAAAGCTTTAAACCGAATAAGAATTATAAACACTCAAAATCTTACTTGTAACAATATCAAATCTTAAGCAAAACACCAACAATAAATAGTGAGTTTATCTTTCCTTACATTCCCCTACAATTGCTTGGGTTTTTTGCGACTCAGATTGTAGTTGTTAGTGGGTAAAAAGAAAAAAACACAATGTAAGCGTTGTTTTGCCATATAACTTTTTTTTTCTTTAAGATGGTACAGTGTCTGCATGCCGCATTTTAAGAAAACCGGTTGATTGGTTAAGAAGATAATAAAAATGATAGGCTATAGTTCTTTCTAGATGTTTCACTACTTGCCTAGCAAATTTCAAGAAAATCAGTTGATTAGTTAAGGAGATGTAGGGAGGGGTAGCTTTAACCCCTCTCGCTTTATTTCACGCCCTAAATAATAAAAACTATGGGTTTGATGTACTTTCCAGCAGAAACAGTATTTGCCAACAAAATTTTAAGAAAATCGGCCGATTAGTTAAGAAGATAATGGGAGGGGTGAGCTTTTGCCATTCTTGCCCTATTTCACATCCTATTCCTTATTTACTTTCAGATGTTACAGTGTCTGCACGCCAAATTTTAAGAAACCCCGTTCATTAGTTTAAAAGATATAGAGAAGAGGCGCTTTTACCGCTACTGCCTTATCTCACGCCCTATTCCCTATTTCCTTTCAGATGTTACAGTGTCTGCATGCCAGATTTTAAGAAACCCGGTTGATTAGTTTAACGAATTGGTAAAAGCTCCCCCTTTTACCCCTATTGCCCTATTTCACGCCCTAAATAAGAAAAATTTTAGGCTATAGTTGTTTCCAGACGTTACACTATTTTACCCCTCTTGACATATTTCATGCCCTACTCCCTATTTTGTTTCAGATGTTACGGTGCGTGCATGACAAATTTTAAGAAAACTGGTTGATTAGCTGAGAATATATAGGGAGGGGGAGCTTATACCCTATCTTGCGCCCTCTAGCGATATAAAATATACTTTACGACTTATTCTCATACCTAACAAATACACATACAAAATTTCATAAAAATCAGTCACGCCGCTTCGGAGGAGTTCAAAATGGAGGGCATTTTGTTTGTAGTTGTTGGTTTTGGTTGAAATCGGTCGACCTGTTTCCGCAGTTAGTGGTGCACTTCTTTTTATCTATGTATATAGGTAAAATTAAATAATTTAAATAGGATGATTAAATGGGCAGCTGTCAAATTTGTATACAAAACTTACATATTAGATTTTTTGATTTTTCGACTTTTATTTTTGGCTTTTCCTTATTTCATTCCTAACCATGGCCGTGATAAGTGCACACAAAACCAAACAGAATCATTGAAATCGGTCAAGCAATTATCGAGTTTAAGCAGACTAATCCACAGCAATTATTGGTGCAATGTAAAATTTGCATGCAAAACGCAGTTTTCGCTTTTTTCGACTTGTTAACATTTTTTTTGGGCTGTCCTGAACTTTCTTTTTTTCTAAACCTTCCTCGTGATTTTACAAAGAAAACAAAAAAAAAATCCAAATCGGTCAAGTAGTTCTCGAGTTTAAGCGAGACAAAGACACAGCGTTTGATTTTTATATATATAGATTTTTATTTTCAACAAAATTAAAAAATGATAAAACAAAAAAAAAGCTAGAAGATTAGGATTTTATTAAATCAAGTGTTAATTAAAAAAAATATTAAAATTAAACAAAATAAACTTTACACAATTTTAAATAACTTTCAAGTAAGTATTTGAAGGCAACAACTATTTGTGTTCAAAAAAGGAAATTTAAAATAAATTTTTGAATAAGCAAAAGAGTTACCATCTCAGATATGAAGAAAAACGTCAAGCGTATTGTAAAAACGGGTAAAAATTACTAAAAAAAGGTTATAAATCGCGAGGAGAAAAAATTAAATTTTGAACAAAAAATTTTAAAATGTGTGGTTTTTTTCTGTAAATAACGCAGTAAAAAAAGGGTAAAATTGACATTAAAAAACTTAATATAAAAAAAAGAAAATCAAAATTTTAGGATATATGAATTATTTTATTATCACTTCATTTAATTTAGGAGGAAACAAAGACTTAAAGTAAAATAACAATTCATTAAATAAGTAAAAATAAAATAAAATTAAATTAAATAAAATAACATAATAAAGAAAAACAACTTAATTTTCAAAAATATCTGTTTTATAATCGTCCTCATTGGGCCATAAAAGGGTTTCAATAAACTACTCAGATCTTTTTTAAGTTTGATTTGAAATAATTTTTAGGCAATTTTTAATTGCAATAACGAACTTTTTTTTATTTTAGACCATATTTAGTATGCAGCACTGAATTGGCTGAGCTTAAAGAAAGTCGTTTTCTAATATTTGGTTTCAAAAATTCATCGTTCTTTCGACTTCGACAATCGAGAAAGGAAACTTAGGTTACTTCATGAAAAGGGCTTTCTTTAATTATTGTTTAATTTTTGCAATGTTGTAATCTTTAGGGAGATTTCTGTTTTTTTTACTAGAGACAAATCATCAATGGTTTTACGTACACGCAAAGAAAAACATGGCTGTGGTAAACATAGTCTAAGAGCAACAAATTATATGATTAGATTCATGATAGTAATGATAGTAATGATAGAATAGTAATATGAAGATTACTATTTTTACTTAGTGCGACAGGAAAATATACCTGGGTTGTGATACTTTTTTTCTCTGTCGTCGAAACAACTCCAAAATCTCGAGTTACGCGCAAAACCCCAGTCTTTCGTACCTTTTGTACTTTTATGCCAGTATCATTGTTAAATGTCAAACGCTTTTGAATTTCTATGCGTATTTGGAAATGAGAAACTGAGACCTTTCGAAAAAAATTTAAATTTACCTCATAAAAGGTGCCATAGAAAAATAAAAGAATTCTCAGATTATTTTTATTAAAAGTTTAATAACTTGGTAAATTTTTAACAAGTATTTTAAAACAATGTAGCATTTTACTTTATATAAAAAATAAACATATTTTTATAGTTATAAATTCATAGAGAATGAGAATAAAATAATGTGATAAAACATCTCCAAATTTAAAAAATAGAGAATTTTTTTAAAAAATTGAGTTTGCTGGAGAAATACGTATAGTTACCTCAATACTACTTAAATATTATGTTCACATCTAAAAAAGGCCTTAGTCTCTTCTTTCTAAATTCGAAATTCAAAATCGGTTGATATTAATCAAAGTTACTGGTATATAAGTGCAAAAGGTACAACAACAGAGGTTTTACCCGTAACTCGAGATTTTGGAGGTGTTTCGCAAATTTCAAGGACAGACGGACGGTTTTTAGAATGCGAAAACAAGTGTTGTTTTCAATATAATTTCTCACTCACTCGCTTGTTTTCATTTTCTTAAAGACTCTCTTATTATACTCGACAACATCTACAAGAAAAACCTTTTCGCATCCCAGGTATTTCTGTTGCATCCTTTTTTGTAAAAAATGAAAAGTTGAAATTTTTTTGAATCGATTTTTTATTTTTAATGTAAATACAATTTCTTTATTTTTTTATTTTTCTTCAAACTTGTTTTTTAATGGATATTTTTTAAATTATTCGAAAAAGGTATATTTAACACAAACGCCACAACTGGAAAGTTTTTTTGATTGCATCTTAAACATATTATTATGACTATTCATTATCAAGAAATAGTTGTGAGTAATCTAATATGTTTTCAAAGTTATTAAGTTTTTAGGTCAACAACACTCAAATTTATAATTGCGATAAACATTGAAATGTTTACAGTCACTATAATATTGCTGATATTAAATAAAAATAACAATTTTTTGTGCACGACGTCAATATATTGTTACTATAAACATGGAGTAGTTGCCATCACCATGCAAGACCATATTATTTCTCTGCGTGCTAATAACAATATTTCTCGCAGCAATTTCATATTTAAGGAAGCTTAGTTTAGTTCGTTAAGTTGATTAAAAGTCGAAACGAAAAATTTATTATATTTTGGAAAATTGTTAACAGTATCTATTGTTGACCATTTTTGTTGTTGTGGTTTACATTTGGTTTGGCTTGAAGTCATATAAAAAAATGTTCATAGTGTAGCGAAGAGCACACTTAAAATAAAAAAAAAATAATAGAGCATATTACAACAGCAATTCTATTCTCCTAAAAGGCTTCATTATAATAACCCCGAGATCAAGGCATTTGCAGAGAAACATAAATACCGTTTCTTTCTACTCTTCATTGCAACAACTTCTGCAGTAGTTATGACCTAGGTCCATCCTCATCGCACGGGTTCCTATTAATCAATGAACCGTAATAACCTATATCACTGTCTTCGTGTGATCCCTAAAAAACCCAAGTAGAACGCTTTTTTATCATTACTAGGCCGATGAGTCCTGGCCATCGAGCATGTACACATTTGCACCCTCCCTTCTTTCCGGAGCGTTCCTTTCCAATAATGGGTTATTTAATGAGCAGATGTCTCATCATAAATCTTGCAGAACTATGCGTGGCTTAGTTATGACTAGGCCAACAAAAACAAGCAAATGCTTATTTTTTGGTTTACAAAATAGAATGTTTTTAATTGAACACAAATTCCGATCATAAAAAAAGATGAGCTATATTTGTTAGGGCTTTGTTTTATTGCTTATTTTGGCAATGTCGGTTTTTGGTTATTTTGCCATTTTAAATAATTTTTAATTTTTTCATACGAAAAAAAAACTTATCTAATAAATTTTTGCAAAAAAGTTTTTATTATATTTTTTTTTTGATGTGCAACTTTTTTAAATAAAAACTAAAAAAAATTAACCCTTTTTGTGCTATAACAACTCTTGTAAAAAAAACTTGTTCAACGTTATGGTAATATTTTGTGTTTCTCTTGAACAATATCATCCCAACAACCTCTACTATCGCTGTATCCCAGCAAAAACTTTACTTACCTGGTAAGTTAGCAAGTAATGTTGGAGAAAATAAACACTACTTATTTTTCGGCTGAATAACTACTTATTTTTGTTCGAGGTGTCCACAGAATTCAGTACTTACAACACACTTACTAGAAGCCGAAAAGTATCTAGTTATTATTTAACTACGAGTAAGTTGAATTGTAAGTACTTACAATATACTTACTAAAAGCCAAAAATTCACTAGTTAAGAGACCTAATAAGTAGTTATTGAACTAGTTACCAGTAAGTAGATATTCAGTACTGAAGACAACACAACTTATAAGTAGTAATTAAGCTGATTATTAGTAAGCAAATATTCAGTAGTGAAAATAATAGAAGTAATGAGTAGTTGCTGGGGTCATTACTAGTAAGTACTTATTGAAGTTTTCAGAATAATGACAATTGTAATGACAGCTACTTACCAGGTAACATATAAAATAACTACCACCTATTACCAAAATTCAAAAAGTTTTTCCTGGGATGTTATTATGTATACCCAAACCACAAGAGTGGAGAGGGAATTATGCATTTCTTCTGATGTGTGTAACAGCCTCAAGTATTGGTCCTAAAGTATACTGATCGACTCAGAATGACTTTCTTTGTCCGACTAGCTGTCCATGTAAACATTGTGCGCAAAGTACAGTTCGCAATTTTTAAGATAACTTAATGAAAACTGATCCAAAGGTTATAATATGTACAAGGACGAAAAGGTCTATAATTTCATGTTGCCCCCATACAAGGTGCTTTCCGGAATAGGGTCTTTCTGCCCACTATCAAACTAATTTTAATGAGATTTAAAACATATGTAGATAGATCCATATTTATTTGAACACATAAGTATGCCTTTTTTTAAAAAATTGGGCCGCGAGGAGATTTAAGGGGCAATTTCTACCAATTTTAATGAAATTTTAAACATAGATAGATCCCAATTCAGATAGCCATACACTTTTGAAAATTTGTTTTTACTTTCTTATTAATTTTTATGTTACTCTGTCTTATATATACTTTTAATGTGTTAAAGTTTTTTGTATAAAGCCTTTTTATCATCGTATCTTATTATTTACTTGTTTAAGTTCTATTCTCTCAAAAATGTCATTCTTCAAATTCCGCAGTCACACAGTCACTTCATACAATAATACTCTTTCTGTAACGTCTTTTTACCATCGTAGTTTGTAACGTCTTATTTCTTTTTAAATATAGTTTTTGTAAAAAGAAAAAAATTTAGGCCCTATTTGCTTGACAAAAATAACATTCATAAATTCATCACTCTGGCCAAAGAAACAACTACAACAATAACGTCTATAAGTTACCCTTCTCTCCGTTTTTGGTATAGTAACGTTTGTTTTTTTTTCTTAATAAAGTGTTAGCTATTTTGAATTTCTCTTTATATATATATTGGAATGAAAGTGATTTGCGGAACCAAATATGGTTAATTTCTGCAAATTTTTGGTTTTTACACAAAGTGAATAGTTAAGGACACCGTTAAAAAATGTCAGGTGTTAAAGAGGATATAGGTGATAAAATTAATAAGCATTAATAATCAGTTTTGTTAAAAAATGAAGGATTTTCGGTACTAAAAGATATTGGGGATATTTTGGGAGTCAAGCGGAATTGTACGTCCAATCTTATTAAAATTACTTCAGAGCAAATACTCAGAAAGGACTTTTTCTATGTAAAAGAACATGCTGACTTGAAATAGAACGAGTTTTTTTTTGAAAATGTATCGCATCAATTTATAATTTACTGTAACAACGTATTAAAATTAATTAAGTGGAAATTAAACAATAAATTTAAATTGCCTTTTTTAATTATAACAGCTTATTTTAATGTTGTTAAACGCTTTTTTAAGATCTTAATTGGTTTTTAGTGCCTTTTTGGGTTGCCCTAAAAATGACACTTCCTAATATACTTAATATATGTTACTTAATATAACTGACACTATAAAAAATTGGATATTATAACATCTTTGCGAAAATTAAACTCATTTTGCATACTGGATTCTATTAAATCTAAATTCCTAGTAATAAAACAGCCTAATTTTAGAGAATATTAATTTAAAAGGAAATTATAAAGCATCAAATGCTGTAAATAGCGGGAACAAAAAAATATTTAACCAAAAAAAAAAGTAAAAATAAGTAGAATAAACATTTAACATAACATTATCTTAAATTATGCTAAATTAAATATAAAGCAAATTATTTTCCAACTGACCTACAAACAAAACAGTTCATAAATTATATACAATACAAATACAAACTCACACATATACTTTCATCTATGTTCATTCACATTCTTACACATCTGCATATAGAATATCGTTGTTTTGTGGTGTTTGCCCCTAAAAATATACTATAAAATACTTATGATAATTTTCGCTTTTTCTAGAAACTTGTTCATTTATGGTGTTGTGTGTGTGTTGATTTAGTGAGCCCGTGCTCTACAAAATTTTACTCTAGCTAGTTTTAAAAAAAAAAATTGTTTCTTTAGATTTCTGACTTTGTTTGTGTAAGGAGAAAAATACAAACAACCAAACTCAAATTCACATATACAAACAAAATGAATAACTAAAGATAAGCAAATTAAAGTTTATTTATTTAACTTATTCATTTTTTGTTGTTGTATTTTTAGACAGTGTGTGATTGCTTTAATGTAAGTGTGTTTGTAAGTGTTCGCTCAACTCACACATTTGTGTGATGTTTATTTTTTTGTTGACTAAAACAATTTATCAACTTTTTTTTTGTATTTCCTCATATTTCCGTGCAAAATATAAATTCACAAATATCTTTTACAAATGCAAACAACCAAGTGAAAGACAGCTAGCAAGCAGGGAGGCAGTGTTTGAAACAAAAACCAATGTAAACTAAACTCAAACTAACTTTTCCCTTTTTTTACACTTTATGTCGTTTGTGAGTGTTTTATAATAATATTAAATGTACACTATTAAACATGGCAACACAGAGTGAGAGAAAGTGAAAAAAACAAACTGTCAAACGAAACTCTACAGAAAAATATAAGAAAAAATTATATTCATTTTGTTAATAAACACTTACAACTGACACCAACCAGGCTGAAGTTTGTATTTTATTCCACATTTTTTTCAATTCCATTCTTCCCATTTAGTTGTTTATACAAACGTTTGTATGGAAATATGTGTGATTTTTTCTGTAGTTTCTTTTTTAATTTTTGTCTATTAGATTTCGTGTTTATATTCTTTCTACTTATACATACATATACAACACATGTAGGTCAGAGGACGTTACAGTTTCTCTTCTCGAAGCATTTACATTTAAAGTATTATACAAAATGAGAAAAAAAGTAAAATTAAAATGAAAAAATAAATACTTTATGTATCATTAGGTTTGACGTTATTTCCATCTCAACTTCGTTTTTAAAAATCAGTGCAAAATATTAAAAAAAAAAGAATTGTTAAAATATGAACATACATTTTTTTTTCATTTATATTTAAAATGCAAAAAGTAAAAAAATTTACAAAAAGCTTTACTTCTTGCATTGTCAACAGATTTTGTTGTGAAAAATTTAAAAAAAATTTTTTTTTTCTGTAATTGAATTTGAGAATTAAGTTGAGAATAATTTTAATAATATATACTCTCAAAACGAATTGCCAGCAATTAAAAACAATTTGGCAAAATTCAAATTAATAGAGCTCTAAGCTTGCATCTTATGGTTGCTATCTCCATTGAAATTAATTAGGTAAACTTGTATTCGTGTATTGATAACGAAATAATTGTTTCCTAGATACAATATATAAATCTATTTGATTTAACATTCCTTCTGTTAGACAGATGTTGGGTATTTTGTAGATTGTCTAGAAAGGAACCACAAAACTAAAAAATAATTTCGACTTGTTTTTTGATATCAATGAAAAAGATATTTTTACGAAAATTATTGTTCAGGTTGTTATTGCTACAAGCACCAAACAGATTTAAAATTGTAAGAATCTGTTAATAATTTAACAAGGCCCAATACAACAATCTTTCTGGAATATAGTTTTTGTGTCCATAAACCTTATTTATTTTATTTATTTTATTTTATTTTATTTTATTTATTTATTAATTTTATTTATTTTATATATTTTATATATTATATTTATTTTATTTGTTTTATTTATTTTATTAATTTTACTTATTTTATTTTATTTATTTTATTTTATTTTATTTATTTTATTTATTTATTTTATTTATTTTATTTATTTATTTTATTTATTTTATTTATTTTATTTATTTTATTTATTTTATTTATTTTATTTATTTTATTTATTTTATTTATTTTATTTATTTTATTTATTTTATTTATTTTATTTATTTTATTTATTTTATTTATTTTATTTATTTTATTTATTTTATTTATTTTATTTATTTTATTTATTTTATTTATTTTATTTATTTTATTTATTTTATTTATTTTATTTATTTTATTTATTTTATTTATTTTATTTATTTTATTTATTTTATTTATTTTATTTATTTTATTTATTTTATTTATTTTATTTATTTATTTGTTTATAACCCAATACATAGATTCTATCTTATAGTATAGTATTGAATAAAATATGTATATATTAGAAAGAGGCATAAGTATATAAGATAATAAAAAATACAAAACAATTTACATTACAAAATAAAACTATGTGACCTTTTCCCAGAAAAGGGACCGAGTGTGTCAAAAAACGGGTATGGACTTAAAAGTGAATTCTGGTACCTAAAAGGGTGTAGAATAAGATGAAATGAAAATGAAATAAAAAAAAAAAATTAAAATAAATAATTAAGTCATTACCAAAAAATTATATATCTTTAAAATATGAAAAGATTGTGTTCTTAAAATGCATTGCTTTGCTGATTTTATAAAAAAATTTTGATTCGATATTTGACTTTTGTATCATGTCTGTTTAATGCGGTTTCCTCTATTTGATCTTAGAAATTGGATCTTGTCATAAAGGGATTTCGGTTGACGAGGTTACATTATTTTATGCAGATACAATAATGTTTTACACTGTAGTAAATGCTCAAACGTTATACCAAAAACCTGTTTGGCATTAAAGGTTATTCTATCATACCTTCGTAGGCCATAAATGTATTGTGTAATGTTGTTGGATGTCACGTTTAGTTTTCGTTTAATGGTAAAATCACAGTTGGCAAATATTTCACAACCATAGAGAAATTTAGGCAAAAGATATAAATATATATTGGCAATTACCTTACGAATCTGGATTGGTAAGAAGTGTTGCGTAAACCATAAATTTCGCAGCAATCCATATCTTTGCATGTGTTGCTATTTATATGCAGTCCAGGTGAGATTATTAAACATTGAACCAAGCTATTTTGCTGATTCTATCCTTTCAATACCTTGTGTTTATTCAAACTTATTGTATTGCAGTCTTTCTCACCAGACGCAATTCTACTCACGAAAACAGCTTTTTATACCATCATTTTTTATAAATGTTGTTATTTACTATGTATTAATGGGCGACAATAACGACAACGATAGCAACTATTTTATGACAAAATTAATTATGGGTCCCATGTTAGCCCCCATCCTAAAATCAGTTAGAGGAAATAAATTCTCGTAAACATGAATATATCTAAATTATATTCTAATTATATATCTAGTTATGTTCTGGCGTGTCCGTGATTGCCGATGGATCGCTAATAGGGAACTCTCTCGAAAATTTGTTTTTAAGTTCTGTGTTGTAGGGATACCCTATCGTCGAGCTTGACCGAATATAATTACTTACTTGTCATAAGTTTACTCTTAACCACCTATACATCTTCACCCTTATTTTAATCAACATACCTTAAAGACACATACTCTTGTTCATGCAGAAAATACAACAACCCCTATTATATATGTAAGTCTTTGTCGACGTCTATTTTAAGTTTTTGTAACATTAAGTCGAAGACTTTAATTTATTTTTTTAAGAACATTGTGTCGATGTCAACTTTTTATTGAAAATCTGACACAAAAATACCATCTCTAATTTTTTTTCAAAGTAAATTGTTTGTTTTTTTATTTTCATTAAATTTATATCAAAATATATTAGCTGTCAGTTTATTAATTTCGAACGTTAAAGTTCGTATAGAATGTAAAATGGAAAATATTTTTAAAACAGAGCATTTTTCATAGAAATTTTCTATATGAACGTAATCTTTCGAACTGTTGACCGGCAGTAAACTGAGAAGTGTTTTTTTAAAAAACTAAAAGTAAAGTTTTCATCGTGATGGATAAAGCTGTTTAAGTGTTGTTCCATATTGGGCATTTCTTTGAAGGCTCAAATGTATTTTATGAATTCAAAACCCAGGTGTTGTGAGAACTTTTGGTGAATTTTGTATTTTCTTTAGCTTTCATTTAAGTTGCCGCAAAACATCCTGTTAACTAAAGGGCAAATTAAACCACACAAATGGCTTGGCAAATATGTCAAAATTTTACGTTTGTACAAACACTTTGTGTTGTTAATTGGGGTGCTTGCTGTTTGTACAAACATTTGAAGCAATGTTTGTAGAAATATTAAAAATTTTTAAAAATTGGCAGACATATTGGATATTTGTCAAACTTGTTAAAGTGTATAGTGTTAAATGTAATCATTTCAGTGAAAATTTTGCATAGTGAAGACGTATAAGAAGAAGCATTAAGAAATGGACGAGGAAAAAATATTTTTAAATGAATTTATTGATCTCTATAAAAGTCTATGATTGTGTTGTTTGTTGGCCAACAGAAGCAAAAATAAAGCGCAAGTTTGCCAAGCCATTTGTGTGGTTTATAATGCCCTTAAAACTGAGCCAATTCTACTCGACGCCGACATAAAAGCGCCGTAGCAAGTAACAAGTGAGTTTCAATAGTAATCAAAAATTACTAAGAAAATACATTAATTGTTTCGTTGCTGTCTACTTTCATAAAATTTGTGATTATTCTGCAAGTTCCATTTGAAAAGTTTTTTTTTTTGTCGAGTTCGATAGAATGTCAATGTCAAGCGTGTGTTTGCCTATGCGTAAGTCAGAACCAAAATATTGCAATTTTTTTGATTAGATTTATAAACGACATAAAATATTTAAAAGCTATAATTATTTTTTGTCTTAGAATTACAATGAAACGCTAATAGCTTTAAGGAATTTTAAGATAATATACATATGTATACTTAAAAAAACAATACTACATTAGGTCGAAAACGATTGAATTTTTAACGTTCATACTTTTTTAAAATATATGTTGTAAACAAATATGGTTGGAGGCAACCATATTCTAAGAGAAACATACTATGGCTGGAATGTAGTGTTAATGTTTGCAGGTTACCATATTATGTTTAAAAATTACCATAGTATGGTTAAAATCAACAAAAGAAAATTCCGAAGTCAACCATAACATGGGCAACTTAAGAGTCGGAGTTGAGGTTTATGTACCGGAGTCGGAGTCGTAGTACCCACAAAAACTCGCGACTCCAACATTTTCCGGCATAAAAACTGTTCAATATATTTCAAAATGAAATTTTTTTAAGAGATTCTGCTTTAAAATTTTGAAGTTATGAGTAGAAGGGTTTAAAATGCTATCGCCATATTAGCAAAAGCAGCCAGTTTTGCCTTTTTCTTTATAAAAAGAAAATCAAAATTAAAAAGCCGACAAGTTCCACTGCTAAAAAAGCGCACACTTTTCAAAAGCAGCAGCAAAATAAACAGAGAAAATAATGAGCACTGGCTTTTCCAGCTTTTGCTTTTTTAACAATTTGATGGAACTCAAAAAACAACGGCAATCGCTTTTATGTTGTAGGAAAAAATATGTAGGAAAAAGAATGAAACAAACAGCTTCTGTCTGAAAGCCGCCGAATCAAAAACCAATATAGGCTAGCAGCCACACAAATAGGAGAAAAAAGCAGCGAAAAAAGCAAACTAATGTGCCAATGGCACATGATTGCAAAGAGACACTCGATATTTTTCAAGCAAAACAAACACAACAATAATTTTTTGTTGTTTTCTATACAATTAAATAATAAAACCTTCGATTCAGTCACCAGACATTTTCAAATCTATCTCTTTGCATTTTCTGTAACAAGACACTGGTTCACTGTTTTAAACGTTCTGTTTGAAGAGCGCCAAGGTATTGTTGAGTCGAATTAGGGAATTTAAAAATGCAGATTTGTAAACAAGTTCGCTTGGATATATTTGGTTTTTATATATCTTATATTGAAAAATATTTTTGTAGCGATGTTGATATACATACGAAAAAAAAACAATGGCGAGTACACTGAAGAAAAAGATTTTAATTTATTTGTTTAAAAATTCATATTTTTTAACTCTACAGGTGGGAGATTAACTACAAAAAGCCACACTTTTAAAACTTTAGAGCAGACCGCAAAAACATGTTGAAAATCACAAATACTTCTAATTCTGCATTAAAAATTTGCGTTTGTTCAAATTTACGTCATACAAGGTAACAAACCTTTACTTATTAAGTATACTGGACTTGGTGCTCTTTACCTCCCACTAAGTCCAACAACAAAAGCTCTGCTATGTTCCAAAAAATAATACAAGGCTTAGAACAATTTCCTTTACCTTAATTTTCTCATCGAAATGTGTTACACAAATTATTCAAGTAAAAACTGAAGGCACATCTGCATGTTTAGATAAAAATTGTCTTCAAATTCAGTGGTAATGCAATTTGTTTGATGCAATTTACGTCTAAGCAAGTTGTAGTTGTTGTTTACAACTTTTCTATATCAAAAACTACATTAGATACGAATTATAGGAAGTTACACATCCATAGAAGAAAAATTCTGGTTCCAACAGTATAAAAACGTAATTTGAAAAAGATCTGAATCGGTGTAGTTTATTCCTGTAGAGAACTATTGTTAAATTTTTTAGCACTGTTTGCATAATTTTAATAAAATAATATAACGTTCAAAATATACTTAAGCTCAATGAATAATTTTCTTGGTGTTCTATAGTGTATTGCAAAACTAGTTCGATTGTAGCAAAACTCATTTCCTTCTTTCGATACTTCGTAGATAAAGTGTAACGAACGAGTGTTGCATCTCACCTACTCATATATAAATAACTATATTAATGCTCAATGCGGCAGGTGTTAGAACTAAATTACCGATTTGAAGTTTTTACAGAATTATTTTCTTGCTATAGTTAACCATTTACAGCCGTATTCATAACAAAAAATTAGCCTCAGTTTTTACACTACGTACAACGAGCTGATAACTAGATTGCCGATTAAGCCTAGCAGCTTGTTGGCACAGAGTTAATTCATAACGAACTTTTCTCCATCTGCCAACTTTTAATAAATCAACTCTAAATTTTCATGATGCCAGATTGTATTACTCAAAAATGTAACACGTTTTGCATTAATCATCGCTGAATCTGTAATTTTTTGAAGGAATATGACTATTACAAAAAAGCTTTATAAAATACATAACTGAAATTTAGCTCATAGAATAAATTCGAAATATAAAAAATGTTGAATATAATATAAAGTAACCTTCGGAAGGAAATAATTCCCAGTTTCTATTTTTTGTTTGTTTTTCCCTTCACATGTAAACATTTTTAAAAGATTTTTAAATTAAAATAAACAAAGTAAAAGAAACTTAATTAAAAAAAATCAGTTAATTAAAAAAAACCAACCAAATTGTTGGCAAACGTTTGGCAGCTCGTTAACAAGAGTTTGGCAAACCGTTAGCCAGAGTTTGGTTAGTGTATTATGAATAAACTTTTTGCTAACTTCATGCCAAATTTTCATTATGAATACGTCTGTTAAAATATACAGCATTAAAAAAGTTTAAAGTCAAATAAGGATTAGTCTCATATACACTGCGAATCAAAAGAGTCGGAGTTGGAGTCGTCGTTGTACTTAAAAAATTTCATCGGATGGAGTCGGAGTTGTCACTTTTTCTTGACGACTCCACAGCCCTGATTTAAAGCAAACCAAGTACAAAGCAAACGACCAGAATGTTGTTGCTCTTTAAACATATTTTTTTTAAATTTAACATTAAACATACAATGTTTTAAAAAAACATAATTTCATACATATTATTGTAATTAAATATTAACCATAACATGTTTGGAGGTAACCATAATATATTTATAGCTATTGAATTTAACCATAATATGGATGCCGTGATAATAATATGGTTAAGGCAACCATAATATGATTAAGTGTATAGTTGTAGCTTTATTTTATTCAAGCATTATATTGTGAAATTCAACCATATTTGAAGTTTCAAGGGAGGCAAACACTTTATTGTTAAATGGGAGCAACATTTTATCATTCGTGAAAAAAGTTTTGTTAAAAACAACAAAATGTTTGATTGTAGCCATTGCAGGGACCATAATATGTTTTTTTACCATACTTCAACCATGTTTTTTCACTGCGAGCAGATTACAAAAATTAAAATGTTTTTTATTTTTTCGAATTTATTCTATGAGCTACATATCAGTTATGTATTTTATAAAGCTTTTTTGTAATAGTACTATTCCTTTAATTTTGAATATAATAAAGTAACATATAAAAGGAAATAATTCCCAGTTTCTAAAAATTATAATGTTTAATTAAGGAAAACAAAAACAAATTCATAAATATTTTGTAATTTTGTTGTTGCTTTGTACAGAAATTTATTTACCGTTTTAAAATTTTCAACGCCACAAGCAATGAGGCGTATGAAATCTTAAAAACCAATGTGAATTTCTGTTAGAGGCAACAACAAAATTACAAAATATTTATGAATTTGTTTTTGCTTTCAATGTAATTCTTTGTTGTTGCGTTGTGGTTTACAAAATTAGGGCCTAAGTGTTCGAACGAAACTGCGACGACACCACATTTTACATAAAATTTGACAAAAAAAATTTGCCGTAAAAATCCGTGGTGAAATATAACTTATTTTATTTTGAGAGCATTTTTTCTTATACCCTCACAACAATGCTACCATACTTTTATTAAATTTAAAACATTTTGTAAAAAGAAAATGAGGAAAATAATTATAGGCTTGTGAAATTTTGCCTGAAGCTGAAGACTAACTTCTTTAAGTCTAATTTACCTACTGAGTATTATAGGTATACCAAATAGTTTTGAAAACTTTGATTTCATATTCAATCGAAATGATCTTAGTTTTAGAATAAATTTTTTGAATAAACACAACAAAAAATATCTTAAATAATATTTCTGTGGTAAACACGCCAACTTTTAAATGGCTCCATTAAAAGTGACTTTGTGCCAAATTGTTTTTAGACTTCTTAAGCAGTTTTGGATTGAAATTTTGCTAATTCAGTTAAGTAGAATACGTTGCCAAAAAATATATTAAGCAACCTCTTTTCTGTTTTTGAAAATATGTGCAATATAGAATTAACATTTATTATATATCTTTTCAAAATATCGAAATTTTGAATTAAAACATGCGCTACATTACAAAAAGAAATGCTAGTTTTATGAATTTATGCGAAAAACGATCAATATTTTTTATAACATTCCCGAAAATAGTTTTTATTTCTGTATAACTTCCATTAATTAAACAATCGTCGACAGAAACCTATCCCGATTAGATTTTTAATTTTCTATATTCATTTAATGTATGTCATTGAGAAAACTACAATTCGCGGTATTTTAGGATGAAAAGAGCTTGAAATTTGCAAAATTTTTAAAGTAACTTGACATCTGTCATGCCAAAATAAAAAACATGTAAGAAAGTATAGTCGGTTAAGCCCATATGATACCCTGCACCACAGTATTAAAAAACACATCATGCTTATGTGTCCATATAAATATGGATTTAAATATATTTATAAACTTCATGAAAATCGGTTTGAAAGTTTGTGAGAGGCAGAAAGTGCCCCCTACCTCCCCTTGTGGTCCTATTTTTTAAAAACTGTATAGCTAATGTGTCCATAAAGATATGGATCTTTCTATGTTTTAAATTTCATTAAATTCGGTTTGAGAGGCAGAAATTGCCCCTATCTCCCCTCGTGGTCATAGTTTTTTAAAAATGCATACATTTTGTGTCCATATAGATATGGTTCTATCTATGTTTTAAATTTCATTAAAATCGGTTTGATAGTTTCTGAGAGGAAATAATTTCCCCTATCTTCCCTCGTGGTGCTACGATTCGGCCCATTTTCAATAGGCTTGGTCCTTGTGCCAATAAATACCTATGACCCAAATTTTATCAAATTATCTCCAAAATTGCGACCTGTACTTTGCGCACAAGGTTACATGGACAGCCAGCCAGCCAGCCTGCCAGCCGGACGGACATCGTTAGTTCGACTCAGAAAGTGATTCTGAGTAGATTGGTATACTTTAAGGTGGGTCTGGGACCACTATTTTAAGGCGTTACACACATCAGCACAAATGCATAATACCCTCTACACTATTGTGGTGTGGATATAATAAAATTACTTTAAACAAAGCACTAAAAAATTAGGTCTTACAGTGCATTTACACTTACGCCATAAACAGGTTAATCCATACAAATTATAAACACGTTTGTAACTAACTTTTGAGATAAACTAGTTACAAACAACCAGTTTTTGTTAATGCAACTCTGTTTTTTTAAATTTTGTTCTGGCAACGCTAGTGATAGATATATGACATTTTATCAAGAATAAAAAATTAAAGTGAAAAAAATTACGTTTTTCTGTAAAAAAAAAAAGGAAAGAAAAATAAAATAAACAAAGAGAATTGTAAATTTATAAGAATTGTTAGTTTTTTAAATAGTTTTTTTTTTAATAAGGACAACGGAAAAAAGGAATGTTTATATGTCCGTATGTACGTGCATCAACGTTTTATTTTTTTAAATATTGGGGATGAAAATTGTTTTGACTTCTCAAAGATAAACAACTTAACTTAAATGCTGATGTTAACGGTATAGTTTATGAAAGTAGCTTATGAAGTAAACTAGCTTGTAAATTACAAGTGTAAATGCACTATAAGTCGACGTACCAAGTAACGTTTTTACGTTTGCAACAGCTATTGTGTGCCTTTGTATAAAATATAACACACGGTGCAATTGCGTTCCCAAGGAAAATGTTAATTTTATAAATTTCTATATATGTACATATTTTCTAGCACGTTTCAAAAGTTTTTTAGACTCTTTTAGAAACAAACTAGTGACGTAGACCTCAAATCGTTATTTGGTTTTGGAAAGGTACAAGAAAATATTCGTTGAATTTCATAAAAAGTTTTATGATTTTTGAAAGATTTAACTAGTGAGGTATTTTCGGCTATGCCAAATCCTGTATACCCTTCAGTATTTGGCGAGAATTCATTGACATTGTTAATATTTTGGACATACATATATTCTCTTTATGGATCGATTTTTTCAGTTTCCAATTTGATAACATAAAAAACGTATCCGTAAAGCCCTAAAGGCTAAACTTTTTTAAAATGGTTTATGTTTACTTTTAGGTTTTTTATATTTTTTGGTAATTTTTATTCAATTCCGGTAACACTATTGTAGTAAATTCAACTTTCATTTTGCCTAACCCTGCCGCCATACGGTCAAATTTATTGATAGTCTTTTCCATATACTGTTTGTCAAAATTTACATAAATTGAAAACTGTGACGTAGGCTGCACCAAGTTTGTAAGTAATTTACTTTCAAGATGTCATCAAGAAAACAATTTATAAAGACAAACTTGTAGTCAGCTGTTAAATTGAAAGTAAAATTGCCAAAAGGCAAAACTTGATCGTGTGGCCACCAAGTAAGTGAATTAACCATCAAAAATCGATGATGTAAAAACACTGCACTTTAACCATTAGGTAAGAAATACGTTTAACAATTATCATATTAATTTGAATGTTACTCACTATGAGAAATAAATTCCCAGATTTTATTTGTTTTACGATTATGAAAACCATAGATACATATGTATACACAGCTAGATATCTATTTGTGGAAATTAAAATCAAATTTTAATAGAAAATCCATTTCATAAACATTTTATAAACTTGTTTTATTTTAAAATAAGTCTGTAAATCTGTGGCAACAAGGAAGAGTGTTAAGTCTATTTTCGGAGTTTTGTAGGAAATTAATTTTAAATTTTAAAGGTTTTTTTTTAAATATATTTTTATTTTAATTAAATCTTTGCTTTTCTTCGGTTATAGTTTTTTTAAGTTTGTATACCTAAATGCTCCTAACGTCTCAGTTCGGAAGTAAATTTAAGTTTGTATTCCAAATTTAATTGAACATAGCATTTAACCAGATACTTCGTTAGTGTCTTCTTTTTCTTCGTGGACATATCTGTATGCCAATGTTTATTTTCTCATTCACTCAGGACCTTGCATGTTTAATTGTATCTTTCCAGGTCCGATACTAACCGAACTTCAAAAAGTACCAGTTAATGAATAAAAAAGTACCAAACATTTCCCTCATATAGATTCTCATCTACTCAGGACATTGCAAGTTTGATTTTATGTTTATAGGTCCAATACCATCGGATATTCAAAAAGTACCAGTTAATGAACAAAAAAGTACCAAAAACTTCCCCTTATTGATTCTTATCCACTCAGTACATTGCATCTTGAATTTTATGTTTCTAGGTCCAATACTAATGGAAATTCAAAAAGTACCAGTTAAAGAACATAAAAGTACCAAAGTTCCGTCATAGATTCTTATCCACTCAGGGCATTACATGTTGAATTTTATGTTTCTAGGTCAATTATTAACGATAATTCAAAAATACCAGCTGTAAAGCCAAAAAGCTAAACAGAAATATCAAATTTCCCGTATTTCATTTTTTGGTACTATTTTTCCCCCCATTAAAGTATCAAAAATTTCAGTATTTTAGTGGGAGCCCATAATTTAGTACGAATATGTCAAAGAATGGAGGAAAATGTTTTGTAAAAAAAGTACCAAAAATAGTTACGATTTTCACCCCTTAAATGTTCGAATTTCGAAAAAGTTCCAAATTAGTATTCGTATTTTTTTGATAAGTTTCGAATGTGGTATAAACTTTGGTTCTATGTTTATTGGTTCAAAAGACTTATGGTGTTTTCTTTTCTACAAAAAAATTTACCTTTTTTTAAAAAACAAATTCAATTTGGTGTATTTTTCTTAAAAATTTTGCTACCGAAAAGGGTGGCTTATTTTATTCTAAAAAACTCATGCTTTTCGGGAGCAAAATTTTTAAGAAACAGACACCAAATTACATTTTTTTAAAAAAAAGGCACATTTTTTTGTAGAAAAGAAAACACCATAAGTCGATTTAAGCACTTTTTCCTTTTTGCCACAGATATATTAAATGCTTGCAAATCACTTCCACATCTGTGTGCATACACATTTTACTTTACCGTTCTTATCTAGGTCAACAACATTCATTTTATCCATCCACAATTTATTCTCCACATACCTTTGCCAAATCAATCAGTAACAAAATTATTATTGACTTTACAATTTAATCAAATTTTCCACGGACTTGGCCGAGTTTCACTATAGTTTTTTCATATATGAACGTTGTAAAACAAATATGGGTTGGTCCAATTACATTCGCTTTCAGTAAAATGAAAATCGCAACTCATTGTTTGCAATTTACCGAAAGTTATTACTCTTACAACTAGAACTAAATTAAATAAAACATTTAAGTATTTGTAATGGCAAGTTTGTTGGAAATAGGACATGAAGTGAAACTACCTCAAAATCATCATCATCATCATCATGCTTGTACATAGTTGTTGTGTTTCGTTTCTAGAACGGCAACGTGCAACAACGTTTAACTAAAAAAATTGTTTTAACTGAAAAAAAACAAAATGAAGACTAAAACGGAAGCTTATAAAGTTGGTAATTTAATTTTTTTTATAATTTTTTTTTTAGTTCAAACGTGAAAAAACGTTATTGCAAATTTAATTTTTGTTGCTGGCATTTTCATTACTATTTTGCATATGATGCCAAATTTTTACATAAGTGTATTTCTTTTTTCTTTAATGCATACAAGCAACAATTTTTTTTTTAACTTTATATACCAAAACACAATTGTTTTAATATATTTTACAATAAAGTAGTTAAAATATTCGTGCTGCAAGATTTGTGTTGGGTTGTTGTGTATTTTGGCCGAGTGTGCCAGTGGTATTTGTGGAAAGGAAAGCAATGTGGCAGTGGCAGTTATAATGACGTTACCCCATGCACATGTATCTATTAACACACACAATCTTTTTTATTTTATAAATGTCTGTGCATCTAGTTACTCAATAGTGTCTTTATAATACTACAATTGCACAGTACAGCAAAAACAAGAAAAAAGTAAAAATATCTTTCACGTTATGGCCAAACTACCACAGTCAACCAAAGCAAAGCCAAGCAAACCTAACGAAGACAACTCAGCCAACCAAACATCTATTAAAAAAGTCTAACGAACTCACTCATTGTCACATCCACCCATTGGCGAAGCAATCCACCAAACAGTCATTGAAAGTAGGACATCAGATTTTTTTTCCAAAACTCATAGACACACAAACATACACAAACAAACACATGCTTAAAGTTTATTTATTTATTTTTTTAAATACACAACAACAACAACAACAACTAATATAGTGGCGGTTTTCCTATAAATCCAAATAAAAAAAATGAAATAGAGAGAAACCAAGAAAGAAAACTTTTGATAAAGGAAAAATTTAAAAGAATTAGTTTATTAGAAAAAAAATCTAAAAATTATGTTTTCAATAAAATAAAATCTCTTTGACTTTCGAAAAATTTTGAAGGCTTTCGCAAGAAATGTTCCTCAATTTTTATCAGAGTCCTTAATCAATTGCCCCAACACAACCCAAAGTCTACTGGCAAACGAAAGCAATTTTCAAAACATAAAATAAATTTAATGTAATGCAAAGTGAGAATTAACTTTGTATATGAGATGAATTGAAATCAAAAATCGTTTTATTACCCATATGGACACTAAAGTGCCGAAATACTTGTATTAGTGGGAAATTTGTATGGCTGCTACATTAAACCAAAAAAAACATAAATATGTCCATGGAAATTATATTTGGGAAAATGTTAATTTGTATGCTCCCCCCCCCCCCCCCCCCTCTCTCTCGGCTATTTTGCATACACGTCTTTTAGAGAATAAACCTCTTGGCTTTGCACTCACCGGATGTATATACACTAAGAAGAAACCTCAATCAATCCGTTCCCAAATCAAGCCGAAGCGGTCAATAGTGCGGCAAGTATATATTTCCTTGGATTGTTGGATTATTCAAGTGCACCATACTTAAAATAATTCGAAAGCGGGATAGAAATATAAAGAGAATATTATTATTTGCGTACCCATTACACTTGTTTGTTTCACTTCACTTCCTTACAGATGGACTCGTAATTGTAAACTACCAGCAGTATGCCCAATCTGGTTTTCGCAATCATACTACTTTGAAAATTTTATGTATTTAACTAGATAATATTAACAAATAGAACATGGAATTTTTGCTTTTTATTTTACTTTTTAAACATGCGGATAATGCATCACCCAATTCATACAACGACGTCGCTTCTTCCAAAAATTCTAAATGTTTATTTACATGCGAAAATCTGTACATGTAATTTGGTTACTTTTTAATTATGTAAGTAGATACAACGATATTCTTTTATAATTTAATTAGAAACACATAAAAACCTACTTAAAATTGTAACTCATATAACCGGGAAAATGTATTATCCATATTGCTCTCGGTCCTGTTTGCTGCGGTTAATCGAGGTCTTACAGTATCTTCTATCTGACACTTAAAAGTAAGTAAACGAAAAACGCAAAAACAACAAATTAGAAATATAAGAAAACGCTAAATGTTTTTTGTAATTTAAATCGTTATTCATTAAAATAAACTGTCACACTGAACCAAAAAGGTACCTGCAGACAACGAAAATGTACGTTTAGCAGACGAAAAATTTATTAATTTTTGGTTAAGTGCACCGTAGCTTAAAGATGAAATAGTGTTCTTTCCGTTCTAAGATTCTTAGGGAGATGAAATAGTCGGCTCCTTTTTATTTTTAGGTTGGCGTAGCAACGCGATGTTACAAAAAACTTGTATTTTCATAAAATTCCCATTTCATTTTATTCGCATTCTTACGCTTTGTAAGAAACTACATAATAGCCATTTAAATTCATTGGCTTGTTGGAACACATTCTGTCCTTAGTCTCGATTGAAAGCTTCTACTTTACAACTCTATCTTAAAGCCCATCTGGTGCTACGGCATTCAATTATGGGACACTGCGTCGGCTCTTATATCGAAAAATTTCAAAGGGGCTGAAATAAACTTCTTCGAATAATCAGAATCGCTACCTGTACTGAAATATAAATACCCTTTTATTTATTTATTTTCATCTGGAGTTAAGTCAAATATTAAATAACAAAGATTTTAAAGTATAACAAATAAACATTTGTGCTTTATTTAATTTTATTAAATGCTTGTTCATATAAGTAATATTAAATAGTTTCGTAAGAACCAGACGGTAATTGTAATTCAATTAAAGTATCAATTTTTATTTTGGGCAATTCGAATAAATTTTTAATTAGTGTATTAATTGCAATTAAGCCAATAAGCTTGTTAGGCTTATAATAAAAATACTAAGTTAGAAAACTTACAGTTATGGTACGAAAAAATAGAACTACATAAAAAAAAATTGACATTTTGTTATTTCTGCAATCTGTGAACTCCAACAAAACAGAATTGGTAGAAGATAAGCCTTGCAATTTTCTTTCTGTGGCACAGTGTTTTAATTTATGTTTTCGAATTTATTTATTGCGTTTTCTATTATATTTCTAATGATATTTTACATTAATTTAGAAACTAATTATGGCCACATTTTAACGAAACCCCATTTTAGATTTCTATATTTAAAACTTTTGCAAATTTCCAAGACATCAGAGGCTGCGTCTCTGACGCATTATGTTTACTTATTTACACTTTAAAAGAAATTACAGCAGTCGATGCCAAGGATTTGCAGATATAAGCAACAAACGGAAGTGAATAATGACTTGCATTACAAAACTTTATAAGACTGCGAATTGAGCAAGACGTTTTGTATAAAACCTTTTTTTTAGCCAACTTTGGACTTATATAGATTTATTTTTCAAGCTATCAAATTTAAAAATCTTCGCTCGTTTTAAGGTACGTATGGGCATTTCCAGCGAAAAGTCTATATATTTTAATGTAACGCCAGAAGGCAAATAAGGTTGCATTTTAGGACCATGTCGTTCAACCGTGATCCCTTTTGCTACACGCAAAGAAAAAACATGGTTGATGCAATTACAATCGCAAACTATCATTAATGTTAGTGGTTATGATTGTGCCAAATACGTCGTAAGTAACAATTTATTTTCAGACATAATGTTTTTAACTTGTTATTGCCACAAACATATTATTATGTTCCGAAGAAAAACGCAAACGACCTTTCCAACCATGTTTCTATATTTCCCAAAACCATGCAAAATGTCTATTTCCAAACGTTACATGGTTTTCACAATAAAAACAATAACAAATTGATTCTTTAAAATTTATTTTTTATTAAAAATACAAATGTATGTGCATATACTTTGTTTTATATAAACAGTAAAGCAAACATTAAAAAAATTAAATACATACATTTAATGGCCGTTTTCCCAACGAAAAACTGCACATTAAAGAAACTTGGTTTTCTCAATGTCCCATTTGCTTCTATTCTGTCGCAAAGCTAAGCAGCACTAATCAGCCAATTACACTAGGCAACAGCCATTTTGTTATTTGGTTCTAGCATACTTTTTCTCATGGATTTGGACCTACTGAACACGAAAATGAATTTTAAAAATTTTTCTGTCGATTGGTTTGCGAGATACAAATTTTTTAATTTTTTTTTTTTAATTTTTGGAGGTACACTTACTATTTTGAGCATATCTTTAGTCTTCTTTGACCTATTTTATCCTACTACTACTCAAATTAAAGACAATTGAGCCGTCTACAACTTATTCTCAGAAAATTTTCAAATCGGGTTAGTAGTTTTGATGTTGGCGGCTTAAAAAGGTTAAAAAACTGGGTTTTTTTAGTAAAAATGTGGCTGAAAAATTCATATAAAAATTCATATAAAATATAAAACGCGATGTTAACAGCGATTTTAATTTTTTTACGTATAGCTGACACTTTTCCAAAGAAAATAAGCCCTTACTTAACAAAATCTGATGACAAATGGCCGACTT
Organism: Pollenia labialis; assembly: GCA_949318255.1. Taxonomy (NCBI): domain Eukaryota; kingdom Metazoa; phylum Arthropoda; class Insecta; order Diptera; family Polleniidae; genus Pollenia; species Pollenia labialis. The sequence goes on from OX439142.1 coordinate 118,817,629, forward strand.
ATTATTTTTTTGGTAAACGACCGAAATTCCGCTATTTCACGATTTTTTGATTTTCATTATTTGCACAGCTTACCTACCCAACGCAAACGAATAAATACATTTGAACTTAATTTAAAATAAACAAATTAGTCTTCGTATATTATTTTTTAATTTATTTACAGCACTACATGCTCATACATATTTAAACATAAGGAGACACGGTTATCAATTGCATTTCAAAACTGTCTGTGAAAGTGTAAAGAAGTTAATATTTAGAAAACGCAAGGAAGACAATGAGTAAAAGACTACGTGTGTTCGAGTGTTTGAACGATCCAGACAATTTCTGCAATGTTTGTGGCCAGTTTATAAAAAAAAATCACGCACACAAGTTTACTCCAGCAGTACAATTGCACTATTTGAATTATTTTGGTATTTCACCAAATATCACAGAACCATGGACACCTAAGTCGCTGTGTGATCTTTGCTATATAATCTTAACCAACTGGGCAGCTGGCGGAAGGTAAGAATTTTTATTTAAACACATTATACATAGCGAATATAGTAATTTATTTTAATTTTAGCCGCCATATGAAATTCGATACACCAATGATGTGGAAAAAGCCGCTATGCCATTCCACAGACTGTTATTTTTGCCTCACCACAAACAGTGGGGTAGGAAGATTTTTTAAATGGAACTACGCTCAAGTGGGATCGTTTGCGCTTCCAGTACCACATTCGCATGATGTGCCATATCCAGTGTGCCCTGGTGCATCTCTTCAAAAAGCAGAATCGTCAGAAGAAGAGTCCGAGTCAAATGCAAGCGAATTTGAGCCGGGTGCAAAGCGAAAATTACTGTCACAGGCCGAACTAAACGATTGGGTGCGCGATTTTGGTCTCACTAAGGAGAAATCCGAACTTTTTGCGTCTCGGATGATACAGTGTGGATTTGCGGCTTCAGAAGTGAAAGTATCAGCGTACAGAAACCGTCTTAATGCTTAATGCTTAATTTAATTAGTTAGTTTAATTTCGTTAGTTTAGCTAATTGTGCGATACATTGAGCATGTAGTGCTGTAAATAAATTAAAAAATAATATACGAAGACTAATTTGTTTATTTTAAATTAAGTTCAAATGTATTTATTCGTTTGCGTTGGGTAGGTAAGCTGTGCAAATAATGAAAATCAAAAAATCGTGAAATAGCGGAATTTCGGTCGTTTACCAAAAAAATAATAAGTCGGCCATTTGTCATCAGATTTTGTTAAGTAAGGGCTTATTTTCTTTGGAAAAGTGTCAGCTATACGTAAAAAAATTAAAATCGCTGTTAACATCGCGTTTTATATTTTATATGAATTTTTATATGAATTTTTCAGCCACATTTTTACTAAAAAAACCCAGTTTTTTAACCTTTTTAAGCCGCCAACATCAAAACTACTAACCCGATTTGAAAATTTTCTGAGAATAAGTTGTAGACGGCTCAATTGTCTTTAATTTGAGTAGTAGTAGGATAAAATAGGTCAAAGAAGACTAAAGATATGCTCAAAATAGTAAGTGTACCTCCAAAAATTAAAAAAAAAAAAATAAAAAATTTGTATCTCGCAAACCAATCGACAGAAAAATTTTTAAAATTCATTTTCGTGTTCAGTAGGTCCAAATCCATGAGAAAAAGTATGCTAGAAACAAATAACAGACAAAAGTTTGTTATTTGTGACCTAGTGTTATTTATTTATTTACCTTTTGTTTCCCGTACGGATAATTTCAATCAGCTGACTCCAAACAATTTTCAATGTTGAGGGTGTTTTTGGCTGCAAGAAGGACAACGTTTATACATATGTGTATGTATTTTTTTTTAATATTTAAATTACTTACCTGTTTTAATGACCTTATAAGTTTTGCAAAGCAGAATGGCATCTTTCTCTCTGACAAAAGTTTTAATTATTTTGTTATTTTCCAAGTTATCCGATTAACTGATGCTCGCAGATGTAAATGACGTGAAGAAAAATTTATTTGTTTTGTAAATAAACATTGTTTGTTTTGACAATAAATGTTTGCTCAATGAAAGAATGTGTTTTTAAACAACAAAAAATAATGGTATTAAACATACCCCTTGTGTGCAACTTAAATTATGATTTTAATTTTATAGTTGAAAATAAAAATATTTAAGTAGCAAAAATTTCATATAATTTAATATGTTTAGCTAGATCAGAGTAACTTTTTAGGTGTAAAACACCATATAATATTATCATAGTGAATTTAAAAATGTTAAGGACAAAAAATATTGGTTCAAGTTATATTAGGACTATAATAAACTTATAAGGGTAAACATATTAGGTAAATATGAATATAAATGTTCGTAGTGATTAATAATGTTTTTTCTCTGCGTGCACTTAATAAAGAGCTAGTTGCGCTTAACACCAAAATATAAAAAATTAAAACAATACATTAAAAACTTGTTGAGAAACAAATAACATTACTTCTGGCGTTACGTTACAAAAATTAGACTTTACGCTGGAACTGCCCATATACGTGTTTTTTCAAAACACATTTCAGAAATAGTTGTTTTTTTATTTTGGAGACTTATCACTTAAAACACTTTGCATTTAAGAATCAGCCGCGAATTATATAAAAAATATATATATAAAATATAATGAAAAAAGTTAAGGTGGCGTTGAAAACACAGCTGTGCTACTTTTTTTTCTTAGTAAGAGAGAGGAACGTCAAAAGTTACTTGTGTTTTTGACATATCGGCCAACGAAAGCAACACACAAATACATTGTTGTGTTTTTGGTGTTGTTACTTGTTGTAGTATCGACACCACCGTTTACATGAATTCGCCTTGGAATATATATTGAAATTTATCAGAAAAGGTATTTTTAAATTATAATTGGTCACAAATTGAAATTTACCATTTATATATTAAGTTAAAACCCCGTAAAATTTGTAGTAACAATTAATAGCTCGTAACGAATGTATAACTAATATTTTAACAACTATTAATTGAATTAAAAGAAGTTATTACGGTATATATTATTTACCTTTCTATTTTTTTTAAATTTTAAGAGAAAACAAAAAAAAACCAAAATATGTAGTGTTTTTGAATATGGATGATATAAATAAGAATATATAAAAAAAAAAAATATGAATTAATTAACTTACTTAGTATATGATTTCTCCATCGATGTCCTCAGGCGCCGGAAGACTTTAGACAGGATACGTATTCTTATTATGTTCAACGAATTAATCGATATGTTTTTTGTATATGTATGTTAAATTTAAATATGTATGTATGTCTTATAATATCTACGAAAATTTTTATTTTCCAAAATATTACAACGCATACATTTGAGTGTAGTTTCCTCTAAGTGTAAAGGTATTTGAAATATTCGTAAATAAACAAAAAAAAAAACCCCCCGGTTTTAAATCGAATTCAATATAAATATAAAATTTAAAAGTCCGAGCAAATTTAATAAATTAGATATGAAATTTCTAACAACAAAAAAAAAACAATACTGAACTACCCGTAGGTCACTCTATTTTCAGGTATGTACATGGGTATTATGGGATATATGGTCACTCGCAGGATAATTAGCTTTATGATAAATCTTATAAACCGGAAACTTATTTAGTTTCCTCAAGAATTCTATCAGGTTCCGGAATTCCATCAGGTTCAACACAAACGTGTAAAGAACCTCAAGTTCCCAATTGCAATTTAAATAAAATAATTTTTGCACCAATAACAACCAGAGAAAGTGACCCAAATGCACGTTTTGTCTTTTTTTTCCTCCTTCCTCACTCCAGAAGCCAATATATTCGACACAATAATCCTACCAACAGTACAAAGACCACAAATTATTAACAACATAATTTCACTAAAACAAAAATACGAAATTTTCTTACCGTATATCTAAATTAAGTTTGCAAAATGTATTCTTCTATAACAAATTTGCAATATTCGCAACCGAAAATTCCAATAACTTGTCCAAATTAATCTAAAACCAATTGCTTTCCCGTAAAATAAGTTCTCTATTTTCTATAAGACTTTCCTTAATCAAATCTTCTTTTGAATGAAAAATGTTCGTCAATTTATGAATGTTTAAACAAATAGTTTCTAGATTTAAACAAAATAAAATTTCAAATACAAACTATACTCTGTAAATTCATTTACCCCTATAATTAAAAGTTGGTAAAATTTGGTTTTATCACAATTTACGTTATTATATGTATAATAGATTCAAATGTTCCACATGAAAAATAAAAATAATTGCTCAAGATAAAAAAAAACGACTCTCAAGTTGTAAAAATCACTCTTTTATGCATTTACGAGCCATTACAACTTTGCAGCCATAAACTGATTTATTCAGATTTAATTCCTTTCAAACTCTGTTTAGTGGATGACATCTGTATGCATGTGTTGTTTTTTTTTTTTTTTTCTTTTAAATATTATTTTATGTTGTTTTGTTATTGTTATTATTGCATTATTTTACTTAATGCTATACATATATTGATACATACACAAACATACAATGTTTTTATAAATTTGTTCCTGCAGTTTATTCTTTTGCTGTTGTTGTTTTTCTTCTATATATCCATACATAAATATATTCTTCAACATTGTACTTTATGAACGTTTGCTTTATAAGTCGTTTATTTTATATAGTATTTTTTTTATTTTGCGTTTTTTACACTTCTTTCGTTTCATTTTCGATGGCATTCATTATACAATATAAAAAGTAACAATGAGCCAATTTGATAGCCACATTTCTTCATACATAAATTTATGCATGTTGTTAAAATATTTTAGATTTACAGAAACACTTACATGTTCACTTACACATCCTTACTTGTATGTGTTGGTATTTATATACTTGCGAATATATGTAAATGTATTGTATTTATTAGTACAAGTACATAGACTTTTTTCACTTGGCGTTTTTTTTTTTTTATTATAAGTAGTTATCATTATTTGGGTTATTATGGTCATTATTATTGTATGCTTGAAAGTGATTTTTCTAGTTTATTATGTATTGCTGTATGTATTTATGTGTGTAAATTTGTATATCGTCACCTTAAATGCAAACAGATGTAACTACACAAAATGGAGTTTTTAATTCGATTATAGTTCGTCTTATCAAACTACATACATGCTGGCGCAAATTTTTAGACTGCCGCGGTAAAAAATGGCGACTTTATTAAAGAAATTCAAACTCAAAAAATTCTTTATTATTATTGATTTCGAAATGCTTTTTGTTTCTCCTTTTAAAAAAATTAAAGTCTAGTTACGTCCGTTTAAATTTAAGGTGGCGATATGTGTATTCTATACATACTTTAATTTGTATAAAGTGTTGGTTTTTATTAGTGTTATTTAAAGAAATATGTTGTAATTTTATTTAGATAGAAGTTTTAATTTGTAAAATGCCTTAAATAAGGCTTTAATATTATACGTATAATTTATTTTATTAAATAGGTAATATAAAGAGGGCTTGTTAAATTTTAATTAGCTTGTGTTAGTTTTTATAAAGCTCAGAGTATATCGAGAGCCTATTTTCAATAAATTTCCACTTAAAAAATTTCTAACTTCTCCAAAGTGCAAAATAACTAGTTATTTTGCTTATTATTGCAAAGATAAACATTGAAGATTTTATTTTATGGTTGAGAAATCAATATTTATTAAAACTAGGGATGAAACGAATACCGTTATAGAGGCGATACTTCAGATTTTCCGATATATATGTATCGGTGATACTTTACTATCGATACGACGATTTAATTTTTTTTGAGCATTTTTAAACAAACAATTTAATTGTCTATGCTTATTTTTTGCATATCAACTAAGAGAAGCAACACATTAAAAAGCAAAGCATAAAATCAAAATTGAATAATGAAACTGTTTCATACAGTAATTTTTACTTAGCTGCACAATCTCCTTTGCAAGTTTATTTTTTGTGCATATTAAGCAAAAGTCCTGTTATATTAAATGTGCTTATCTTCCTTAATGTGCAGGTGGTACACAATTATGGCTACCTGCATAAAAGTGCACCTAACGTAAAGTGTTTACAAGATGAATAAAAACGTTTTTATTAATGAATTGATGATATAATAAAATTTAAAAAAATTGGATATTTATATGAAAAAGTGACCACCATATTTTTTTCATGTATGCAGCAAACTTTGATGTTTAATATTCTCAAAGCTGCATAACCAGGCAACCATAATATGGTTGTGACTTCTTGATGCAGAACTTTTTTTTTACCATAATATGGTTGTAGGTGACAATAATGTGGTTAAACTAATTACAATATGTTAAAAATTTTCTTTAAAAATTGTTTTGTTAAAGGTGACCATATTTAAACATGATTTTTCTCTGCGTGTACGTGTAGTCATAGAATGCTTAAGAAGCAAACAAAATATCTTTACTCTAATAATATTATGTTAGCGCCATTTGTAAAGTAATTTTGAATGTGTCGTTTTTTTTGAATATGCCTATGGAATTATTTTAATTATTTTGAGTGAGTGGTTAAAGACATAAACATTATATATTAATTATAATTACTCATTATAAAAAAAGTGTAAAGAAAAATTGTATTTACATTAAAAAAATTGTTAAGTGCCACAAAATAAAAATTCAATGTAAACAATTTGATTTCAATTTAATTTTTATTGTTGCGATAGCACCACTGCATCATAATATGATTACTTTAAATTTTGTTATAATTAACATTATAAGAATATAATTAAGGGAAAAATATTTTGATGCAATATTAAGAGTATATTTGATCATAATATGATTCAATAATAATTGTTATATGGTGACTACAATCATAAATCATAATATGTTGCTCATAGAATATGTGTACCACCACCATGTTTTTCTTTACGTATGAGTGACTTTTTGCACTGCAGGTTTTGTTCTATAGCAGCCCATACACGTTTCAATTCAATTGTCAACTGAGTCGGTTGTTGTCCAAATCAAAGCGTGTATGGAAGAAAAATCATAATTTGGTTTTTTCAAGTTGACTACTAAGTCCTTTAATTCGATTGTACTCTGTGTGCTCAAAGCTCTCGATCAGCTGCCAAAATAAATGTTTGTAGTTTTCTTTTCCAAAAAAAAAACTTTTTAATTGTTAAACAGGGAGTTATTTTTGTTTTAATAAGCAGAATCGTTGAGAATTTGATATAAATTAAAGATTTTTAATATTCGATTTTGAATACAGGGATTACAGTTTATATTTTTCAACTATTGTTCTTTTAATGCCAATTTTGGTAAAGGGCATTGAAAGCAAATTTTTATTGTGTAATTTTAAACAAATGAAAAATTTATGGTAGCGAGCAGGGATAATATACATCGGTTAGCTTCAGTACTTACTTACTCTTTTTGAAAAAATTTTAACTAAACAATCTGCACAAAATTGCCTTTCGACTTAAATCAGCTTGGAGCACATCGGTTGGATGGTTTCAGAGTCTATAGCAGACATAAGTTGAAACATTTTTGTGTTTGTATTTTATATATATATATCGTTACTTTAATATAGAAAAGCCCTAACTAATGTTTTCCTTACTTTACAGGAGAAGGAACCAACTTAATAAAAAATTTAGTCTTGCAGTCACGATTTTTTTTAAACGCAGTGTTTTGTTCTCGAAACAATTTATTAAACAACTTAAAAAAAATCGCGACTACAAGACTATAATTTTAATTAAGTTTTTCCTTCTCCTGTAAAGTAAGGAAAATATTAGTTAGGGCTTTTCTATATTAAAGTAACGATATATAGATTTAGATTTAGATTTAGCATAGACTTTGTATTTAAAATTTCATTGCCTACTTTTAGGTTAAATATATATATTAAATTTATCTTTAAAGCGTATTTGTCTCTTTTACAAGAATTATTTTACTAAATATTGCCAATTATTACTTTCTTAACACGTTTCTCTTCTAAAATAATTTTTTTTCAAGTAAATATTTTTTTATTTGCAGAGTTTTTGGAGCATAAAAAATTGCTGGAATTGAACGAAATTTACGTATACGGAAATATAACAAAGAACATAAACAAACATAACAAAAGAACATTAATAAAAAGAGGGAATTGCTAGTAAAAGAAAAATAACACATAAAAAAGACTAAAATTTAAACCAACAAAGAAATATAAAACAAGAAAATTCAACATTTCAAAAGGATTTGAAACCACAACAATAACATCACTTATTAAAACAAAACCCAGCATAAAAATATTTTAGTAATAAAACTGACAAAAATTATAATAAAATAAACTGAATAACAATAGACTGAATTAGAGTCCAAATATTTATTTATTAAATTAAAAATATAAACCGTGAAAACGGCAAAAAACAGAAAAAAATTTAATATATATTTAAATAGAATTTTTTTTAACAATACATGCAATTAATTTAAACATATCATAAATTAATAACAAAACAAATAATTTAAAACTTAAATAGTATCTAACAATAAAACAAAAAAAAAACATTTTGCATTTAAATTAAAATCAATATAAATAAAATTCAAACTAAAAATATTCCATTATTCGAATTTCTTGTATGAAATTTACAACAACAAAAACTGCCCTTTTAATAAAATTTGCAACAAGAACAAGTAAATTAAGCTAAAATATTCTCACTTTTATATTGTCACATATTTCTGGGAAAACCCTACACTTACACCCAAACACACAAACAAACACCAAATTAAACAAACAAAACATACAAAAACAACATTTTATTAATTTATCAAATACTAACAACGAACAGTTATTAAAAACAACAACATTCTTTAATTGTTAAAATTTTTTTTTTTTTTTTTTGGAAAAATAAACAATTAATTTTTAAACAAAAAAATTTAATAAATTTAGCAGAAGTTAAAAAAACACGAACGGAAAAAACAAAAGACAAAATTTTGTCATTAATTAAACATTTAAGCACTTAACAAAGTGTTAATTTTACACAATAAACAATAAATAAACAAATCAATAGCTAAACTACTTTCATTTGTTATTAAACAATAACACTAACAGTTTTCAACAAAAAAAAAGAAAACATTTTAAAAACATTTAACTCATACCAACGCAAAAAGTTTTAAACAAAACGAATTTTTATGAGAAAATATCATAAAAAGCAAATAAAAAAGAAATAAAAACAATTCCAATTTTCATACCACATTTAAGTACATTGAAAAACATTCAAACCAATCAATAACAATAACAATAACCAGAAACACTCTATTTTCAAATACATTCTCAAAGACACAAGTGTTTGTAACAGACTGTGTGTGTGCGTTATATTAGAAATCGGAAAAAAACTTTAAAAAGTGTTTCAAATTCATCAATAGAAAAATTTTTAAATTCATCATTTTTTATTCAACAATTTATTTAACAACAATTATTAAGGTAAGTGAATTTAAAAAAAATAAAAAAATTTAAGAATTGTTTGTTTTAAAAATTAAATAAAAAAAAAACAGCAGGTGTTTTATAAAATAAATGTTTATGTTTTATCATGCGGTAAAACTACTTTGATTTATGTTTTTAATTGATTTACAAATATTTTTAAATATATCTTAATTGATTCAATTATTTTTATACCCTCCACCACTAGTGGTAAGAGAGGGTATACTAAGTTTGTTAATCCTTTTGAAGCTTTGCTTCTTGAGTAATTCAAAGTAGATTTAGCCATGTCCGTGTCTGTCCTTCTGTTGAAATCGCACCCACCTTCGAACGACCCAGAAAAAAACTATATTTTTGTAGTGTAGTTTTTAGTTATCCTAAGAGCAGTTTGGAATTAAAATCCATCCAAATCGGTTCTTTAGAAAAAGAGTTATGAATCCGAATGTAAAACAATCACTCTAAAAGACGTATAATTTTGCTTAACCTTTGTCTGGCGGAAGAGGTACAATTGTACCTTTTTCGTTTTTAAATTGCAATAACTTTTTTTTTTGTTAATACTAGATATCTAAAATTTTCTGACATCTCTAAACTTTTATTACGGTTTACATATTTGAAATTTAAAAAAAAAGATTTTGATTATATCATACCGAAATAAGTCTTTTTTGACTTGATATCCCTAAAAGGCTGAAGGGGAACAATTGTACCTTCATATAATTCGTAAGAAAAAAACAAGAAAATAAAGCAAAAAATGTAAACATGTGTACGTAAAATAAGTTTTTTTTAGCCACGGGCCTGTTCAATCATTTGTTTATTAAATGAGAACAGAATAATTTAATTATATTAATAGGAAAGCCGTGTTAAGTATATAAGGGTACAATTGTACCCATACCGCCTTTTAACGTTGTAAAATTTTTCCGCTGGACAAAGGTTAAGAAACAAGCATACGATCCTGGCGGAATGCACCAATAGTCAATACCACGGTCGCCACTCAGCGTCACATAGATGTCACAGAAACCAATGTGACATATACATAAGTGTCAGATTTTTATTTCTTTAACTTTAATATTGTGAAAGTTCGTTGGGATCAATTTTCTTGTGCGTTTACGTCTATGTTACAACGCGATATTAATATATTTTCTGCAGTTTGGATATAGGTTGAGTAGTTATTTAAAAAAATTGGCTTTTATCTTGGGTACTTCCTGTGATGTGATTATGTTTTATTTTTTTTATAAAAAATTAATTTAAAAGCTTTATTTTTTATGTGTGCCGGCACTACATAGGCTATATATGTATATATATATATGTAAAATTTCACGTGAACGCGGCACCTACAACACTAAAAATATATATAGATTTCTGTATATCTGGAGAGCGGTAACAGGAAAAGTATCCAAATTTAGTACAAATAGCTTGGTTATCAATACAAAATATCTGTCAAAGTCAGGTGAATTGAAGAAAAAATATCAAAGTCTGGTACAAAAAAGCGAAAGTGATTTGGATTTGAAGATTCTGAAAGTAGCTATTTACCATGCAGAAAGAGCGAAGAAAGCAAGAAAGTAAATTTTTGGGAAAAAAATAATTGAAATAATGTGAAGCTAATAGAATAAAATTTAATGCAAATATTTGATATGAAATTAGTAAATATGTGGCGTCAGCAGGAAAATCAATTGTATGATGTTGATATCATTGTTTTAATATTAGGCATAGTTAAAAATATCAACATTCATAAATAGCAATACATTTTAATACATTATTTTAGATTTTTGTTTTACCAAATATAATCGAGGAATTTATTTCTCATGGTGAGTACATTTATTATATAAATTTTCATATATCTCGAATGTGTATTCTAAATGATGCAACAGAACTGGGGCTGAACGATGTTTTTCATACAGTTTGACATAAAATTATGCCGAAAAATGCAGTCGAAAAATAAAATCAATTTATTTTGAGGATGTTTTTCTAATGCTCTCACATATAGACACTAATTCTCTTAACAATGCTACCATCCTTTCATACAGAACAAATGAAAACAAACGAAATGAGAGAGAATTTGAAGTTACTGCTGATATTTTAATTATGGGCTTTATAATTTTTGCCTGAAGTTGAAGACTCAATTCTGTTTTATCATTAAGTCAAATTACAATCTTCAACAGCTTTTATACTTTTTGTTTGTTTTATATATAAAAAAAAACAAACTCTTTAGCTCCTCTGTATAAGCAACATCCTATTTTACTCAAAAATCACAAATATGTGACCCTCACAGTCTCTGTTAAATAAAAGTCTTTCAAAACTCATGTAACATTTGCTTGGCAACTATTTTTTAATTCCAGAGATTGCAAAAAACTGCTAAGTGGTGAACGTGTTAAATATAATACAAATTCGTTAAATATGACTACAAATCATACACTAAATTTAAGTAAAGATCGGCCTACAATTTACTACAGCCCTTGTATAAAGCCCACTTTATGAGATTATTAAATATGCCTAAAACCGTCATAAATATAGGTATTGAGATATAAATTGGTATAATTTACCCTTATATGACTACAAACAACACTAAGCAATTTTGGGATAACCGGTGCAAAATTTACCACAGGACCCATATAAAGCAGCCATCCAAAAAGCTATTTAATGGTGAAAGCTACCATTCGCGCTGGTTTTTGTTATACATTAAAAATATATGCAAAAATGTGAGAAGCTGTCGTTTTTCTTTTTAAATTTTTTTTGAAAAAATAAATGGCAAATTTGTGCCATTCCTTACCCCCGGCTATAATTGAGAGTGACATAATACCCTTTTTGCATCTGCGTTAAGAACTTTTTTATGCAAGCAGTTATTTTTTTATTAATTCTTTTCTTGTGTTTGCGTTAATCTTGTTTTATATTGTGATTTTTAGATATATTGTGATGGATATAAAAACTTTATGTTTTTCGTGTGTTTTGCTTTTATTTATTCATTATTTTTTTTGGCGCAAAATTTTTAACACCATCTGACTTTAATAATTGAACATCAGTGCTGTTAACGCTTAGTGCCGGTTCACACACGTCAAGTTTGACTTGTCAAGTCGCGAGCTTCTAGGAGAGAAGGGAAAAGAGATTGCCATTTCTTTTTCCCTCTCTCCTAAAAACTTAAGACTTGACGAGTCAAACTTGACGTGTGTGACGTGGAATTCAAACAGAATTTACATTTTACAAATTTACTTTACATTTACTTTATAATGGTGTGTGTAACCTGACAAATATATTACACAATTATAATGCATTATTATTTGTTAGAAAAGAAAACACCATAAGACGCTTAAAATGCTTGAACAAAAATAGTATCAATTAATTTATTTATTGATATTTACAACATTTTCTGCAGTAATGTTGTAGAAAGAAGTAAACGTTTGATTGACTTGATGAAATGTTTAATAAACATTGATTTAATTTTTGATTAATGGTGTTATTGAAAAAAAATTGGCGATATTTTTTTCTATGCAAATTAATCTTTCTTTAACTTTTTCAATTCGACCTTATCCCAGAAAGGTTGCTCTTCATTTTGGTACATTAATGTTACTCTTCGTCGAAGGGAAAAATTTAAAAAAAAATTCTACCGGAACGATTTTTAAAGTAAAAGATCAGCAAAAACTTTAATTAAAAATAAAACTAAAATAAAACACAAAAAATAAAAGTTCTTCATCTATCTTAAAAACTTTTTACGATTTTTTTGCACTTTTTTGTGTATTCAAATTAACTATTTTTTAAAGCTTTTGTCATCAGCTAAAGTTGTTGATAATAAAACGTAATAAAAAAGTTATATGATAAAATGAAAATGAGCTTCGTTGATTCGACGAACTGTAACCATCCAGGGTTTATAAGCCTAAAACTGCAACGAATTATGATACTGTAAGGTCACTTTTTACAAGGGTTGGTTTATTACTTATAGACCTCATTCAAAGCCCACTTCTGAAATATTCATACTGTCGATTCGGCACAAACGAATATGGCACTTTTATTTGTTTGTTTCAAGCCCGATATTTTCTTTTGGTTGATGATTTATAAAACTTTTCAAATAATTTCCAAAAAAAAAACTTAAAAATTGGGTTCTTCGAAGGCTTCAAATTAGGTGGGGGGAAATTGTTTTTCTCGAATAATTTAAAGAATTATTCAATTGAAATTGCTGAGTTATAAATTTATGGTTGAACCTGACCATAACATGATTAAAATAATTCATAAAACGTCCAAAATTAACTATTATTTGGCTTAAAGTAACAATATTATGGTCAAAATAATCATTCATATTGCCAATATGAATCATATTATTGTTATTCTAATTGTTGTTGCGCTCTACTTTTACAAATCATCTTTAACTTAATAGTGAAGTAAATTGCATGGGATAACTTTCCAGACCGCAACGACCTAAATCGGCATTTTTTCGGATTCACTATTTAACATTCTTTGTAAATTTCATGTTTTAGAATCGATAGATAAATGAAAATGAATGTGAGAATTTTGAGTAAACCAAGCAAGTGCTTGAAGAGTAATTTACAACCATTTTTTTCCTTCTGGCAAACATATTATTTTAGAAATTAAACATGAAATATTAAAAAATATTACATATTTTTTTTGTTGAAAGAAAATTAAAAATAAAATTTTGATTTTATTATCATTTTTAAAATACATTTTTGGTTTGAATTTGGTGATTCGAGACAATTTTTTTTTTTTTTTTGTGTATACTGTTGTTGAATTTTATTAAAAATATGGTCATTAGAAATTTTGTTCTCAATTTTAAAACCCATATAACGTATATGGGTAAATAATGAAAACTCTCCCTAATGAACATACCTGGTACTAATTGTATAATTGTAGCTTAATTTTATTAAAACAATATATTATTAAAACCAACCACATTTCATTGGAGTAAACCTTTTAATGGTTAAAAAATATTTCATTAATCGTATCAATAGTAATATTTAAAACAACAATATTTTGTCTGTTCTGTTATACCTTTCTGCTTGCAAGTACTCTAAAAATTAATTTTGGTGTATCTGGAGATAAGTCGCAGGGAAGTATAGCGAACCGGGTTTAACTATTTTAAATTATTTCTTAACATTATTGTACTTTCAAGATGTCTAAGCTGTCCTTTCCATCTGTCAAAACAAAAATATTTATTGAAATTTCACATACACGGCGACTGGAATCTAACTTAAAGCAGAATTCATATACCGTAAAAAGTTTCAAAAATATTATAGAAATGTTTCAACATTTGTAAAAAAAAAGTTTACAAGTTTGTACAACCAATTTAATTACTATAAAATTTTTTTAGTATTTTTTTTTTAAATATTATTTACATACATATAAATTATTTACGACATTTTAATTAAATATTTTAATTTTCTACCAGATGCCACATGTTAAACTTTTTTTGTGTAATATTTTCGTACAAAAATGTAATAAACCAGTGCTGCCAGCTAAAAAAAGCTTGGCATCATTTTATTGCAAAATTTAATAAACTAAATGAAAACAAATTTTTTTTAATAAAATTAAAAATAAATGTGAATTTGTTTACACAAACAATTTTTTAAATGCCGGTTATCACACTGGGGTGATTACTGCTGGTTTGTGAGATTAATTAAAAAAAAAAAACGTGGTACAAGATGTACAATAAAATGGGTACCAGTTAAAAGATATCAAAGTTTTGCACTACCATCTGTAAAATAAAACTACAAATCTAACGGTAACTGTGCAGTGTAATTGCACATTAATTAAGTTTTGTTAAAGCAAAGATATTTTTTTTTCGAAATTTTCAGGTTATTTATTTTTATAGAAAATATTTATTAAAACTTTATTTTATAACCCTAGCTGACCCTTTTGTCCAGACAAGCAATTTGCTTTGCAATTATTGCCGTACCAACTATCAAATTCTATTACCAACACTGGGTATTAACGTGTGGACTGCATACATATGTATTTGAACACATATTCAGCAACAAATGTTATAATACATTTCTGAGCAATTATCTTTTAACACAAGCTGTCAAAATCAATTATCAGTTACAAAAAAGTTAACATTCCAAAAAAAAAATTTACTTTGTAAACCTTTATTAAATTTAAAAAAATTTTATAAATACGGGCGTTAAAATTTAAATAAAAAATTTACAAATGAATAATAAAAAAAATGATTAAAAATAAATTAGTTGCCATAAAAAAAGTAAGTATTTATTAACATACAAATTCACGTTTTGTGTTAAGACATACGTTTACTCCACTCTGAAAAAAAAATTTAAAGATAGAACATTTTTGCCGACGTTATTGCTTATATTAACAAATACAAATTGCGCGTATAGACGTAGGGTAATGGAGACTTCTAGCATGGCGAGAAATCGCCACATCTGACAACCCTGCCTTCTAGCTCAGGTAATTTTCTGACATATTAAATAAATTTTTTTTTTTTTTTTGATAATTTTTATACTTGACTGAACTGGAATTGTACTCGGGTTGAATTTACAAGTTTTCACCACATTCCTATCATCAGAACTATTTGCTGTTCAACCGTTTGCGCCACTATAGTCAAACATTAATCTTTAATCAATGGCCTTGGTCTTATTTTGAATAGATTTCTATTTTCAAATTATTAACACTTTAATACTAAAAACTTATCATCTAATACTTGTACTGTACACGTAAAAGTCTGAAAATGTTTGCAGAAAATAGTGATAAAACTACATGTTTTTACTTTTGTTTATACTACATTAGAGTTGTCCATTATTCGACTTTAAACTTTGTTCGAATAATTCAAATAATTGTTTTTGTTCGTTCGATCAAACGACAAAATTTAAAAAATTATTCGATTAATCGATGAGAAAAACGAACAAAAAAATTCTCTATTTTTAATAGATACATCCGTCCATACATCTACAACTATAAAAAATCTTACATTTTCTACATAATTTTTTTCAAATCCGCTTTGACTTCTTCTTTTTCAAAACGTAAAATTTTTTATCTTAACTCCATATCGTTGTATTACTTACACATCGTCAAACCTTTAATTCTTAAATAATTCTTTGCAGAACTTCCATCTTCAAACTTCCGCATACAGGTTCTTCTATACACTGAAAGAAAAATGCTTCATATATTTAATGAATCATTTTCATAAAAAAAATTTCATTGGTTAAATGAAAATTTTCATTGTCTAAATGAAATTTCATAGTTACAATGAAGTATTTTCGTTAAAATCGCTTCATGGGATTTCGTAATTACGTTAAAAATTTTCATTGGATGTATGAAAACTTAAGTTTTGTCCAAGTAAACAAAAAATTTTAATTGGGAACATAAAAAAACAATATACAAACATAACTTTATTCATAAATTAATACAAAATAATAGTTTCCTTAAAAATATAATAAATTGTTAATTAAAAAAAGTAAGATTTAATAATTTCATACATCTAATGTAATATGCCATTAAATTTATGAAATCAAAAATTTTTTTATAAAAGCAACATATTTTAATAATTGAAAAAAAAATTATTTTTAACATTCAATAATAGTCTCAAAATTAAGAGTATAAAAATATTTCGAAAAAGCGTGCCTTCATAAATTTAAATTTTCATTATGACAATAAAAATGTCATTATAGTAAAAACAAAAACTTTCAATCAATAAATATGTATGTTTTTAATTTTCTTTAATATGCACATAGTAATGGCTAAATAATTAATAATGTAATTATTTATTATTCATCGAAAATGTGACCATCGGAAAGAGGTATGCCACCGCAGCAGTGGCGAGCATTTGGCCGTTATTTTGCTTCACACGTATTTGTCGTAGATCTTTATATAGTAACAAAAAATACTGAAAACATTCTCAGAAAACTTTTAGTTTTGTTAACAATTAACATCGTGCGTTATAATTGAACCGCCCTTTATAAAAACTCTAAAAACGTATAAGAATAAATTAAATTCTAAGCTTTTATTTAATTTGTTTTTAAATAAAAAAATTGTTCGATTAATCGACATTAATTATTCGATTTATTCGTAATTCGAAAATCGCCATTTAAAAATTATTCGAACAAGAGTTTAGGTTTATTTAATCGATTAATCGAATTATTCTTAATCAGTTATCTCTAATAGTATTGTACACAAAAAAAAATTCACAAATTAGGTTGTCTAACTGACTGGTTGAATAAAATCACAAATCAGTACTAATTACCCCAGTGTGCATTGATAGGATTAATTTTTGGTCGAACAAATTAAGAAAATTATACGTTAAATCAAAATCATAACACATTTCATTGCAGATGTTGGTCTTAAATTTTAAACATTTAAAAAACGGCCTAATGGCTTAATAAATTTGTTCATAACAAAAGAAAAAAAATAAGAAAAATTACTTTAATTAGTCACATAAGTGGCAACACTGGAATTAACTGATTTAAATACACAAAACGAAGCATTAAATAAGCCAAAAAATATTTCCAAAAAAATGAGACAAATGTATACAAAACATTCCCTTAGGTTAAATAAAAACATGTTCTAAACAATAATCAAGCAAAAAAACAAAAATTTCTAAAGAAAACAAATCAAATTTCCTTTACATAACTCTAAATTGTTGTTGAACGAAAGCAAAACAACAGAAAAAGAAAATTCAAATAAAATAAACTTGAATAAGATTTGAATGACGTGATCTGGATGCCACTGATGCATCCGTCGTTATAGGCAACACACATCAGCATTCATACATAGACGAGTAATAAAAATGACAGCTAAACAATATAAATACAAAATATGAATTACAAATAAACAACAGAGATCGCATATGAGGCAGCAACATGAACACAAATATGCAACATTGAAAACATGAAATTGCTTGTATTAAGTTGTTGTTATTGTCATTTTTGTTAAATTTATTGTTTAGGTTTTTGTTCTCTTGTTTAGTTTGCTAAAAATAAATTCACAACAAACCACTTACTCAATCATATGTGGGAGCACACGACATTCCACTAAATACATCTCGGCAAACAAAAACAGCGACAACAACTTCCTCTTCCTTTAATTTAAACTTGTCACTCACTCTTTATTTCGCTCTTTTGCCTACGGAAAATGTTTTTCATTGAATGATAAGTGTTTCAGATGACGACAAAAATACTTTTGTTGAGAACAAACGAACAAACAAACCTAAACAAATATTTTTGTATGGTTTCGTTAATGTGCGACTGGAGGTGGATTTTTCCAGTGCTACTCGTAATACAATAATTTTCTGTTTTCTCACAATATGAGACTAATACAGCCCTATAAAGAATAAAAATACTGTATTCGTTTTGTACTGAAAATACATTTTCTATTGCGGAAAAGTTGCGCCACTTAGGGAAAACATACATAAATACAAATTTTTTTAATTTGATAAATCCAATATAATGGCTTTGTTAGACTTATTTGAATGTCCCGTGCAAACAAATATTCAATAGACAGAGTTTATATATTAACATGAAATTTTTATTGAAGAATAACTCAGCGTAAAACAAAATAATAATAAAAGTCTATAACAGAACGTAATTAACAGTGTTAGTAGGTATCTATTGATTATAACAGTGGATTTTGGCACAATTAAAATTTTTTAAGATTTTAATAATTCAACAAACATATCTTATATTGTTGGTGTTTTTCATAAGAAATTTAAAAAAAACCGATGTACTGCACATTTTTTGGTAAATCAATTTTCGGAATTTTGTATTTTATTGTGATCCTGAAAATGTAGAAAATACTTTTATATAAGAAATTATGACAAAAGTGAAAAGTTAATAAATAAAATGCTGATTCTAAAAATGAATTACAAGTTTTTGAAGAGACTATATCACGCTCTTATGACTATTACGCCAGGATCAGTAGAAAGTGAATCCGTTTTCATTGAGAGGATTCTTAAATCAAATTAAAAAAAACCCTATCAAATGACTCTGTAAATGTTTGTTCTGTACTAAAATCTTACTAACAAAGAAAATTTTAGTATTTTAACTTATATTAAAAACCAACTTTGTCCTGGAAAGGAAAAACTCTTATTATTATTAACAACGTCAAAAAATTTAACTTTTGAACGTAGACCCATACTATTGTAAATATGGTGCATATTATGGTAAATATTGAATATATAGTAATTTATGTTAACGAGGATCTGGTAAATTTTGATCATATTATGCTAAATAATGACCAGCTTGACTCAAAAACACTTTTGAAAAATGCACAGAAAAATTTATCAGTATCTACTCTTGTATCAATTAAAAAATTGTTGCAAACGTATTTAAATTTAATTAATGTGATAATTGAATCAATTATTTTTTTTTTGTTAAAAGAAAATTAAAAATATAATTTTGATTATATGAACATTTTAGTTACTCTGAAATTAATTTTGATTTAAAATATTATTTATTAATATTATTTAATTAAATCAATTAACTTATTGTTTGAAACGGCAAAGTTTTTTGATAATTTTTTCAATTAAAATTAAAAATATTATTTATTGAAAAAAATATATTTGAATATTGTTAACAAATAACAATAATGTCATTTTTATTAGCAAAATTTTTGCTAAAGTGACCAATATGATAAATATGCCCATATTATGGTAAATATTAAACATATTAGTAGCTATATTATGATCAGGAGCAAAATAATTATTGTTAAATTTAACCATTATAGAGTCATAATGTGATAAAAAAAAACCCAATTTTACCAACGTTTTCGTATAGGGGTAAAATAATCTCCAGAGTATATTTTGTTTATGAAATTAAGGCCCTTTTCACAACTTACCGATAGCTAAAAGTAGACTTTTACTGGCCTTATAAAAAGTGTTCCATTATTAAAACTTAACTTTATCCTAAAGTGAGCGATAAAGTAATTCATGTTTCATCCTACCTGGTAGATAAAAGTAAAGATGTAATAATGGAATATTTTTTATACGGTCGATAAAATCCTACCTTTAGCTATCGGTAAATTGTGAAAACGGGCCTTACTTTATTTACATTTAGAAACTTTTTGTTTAAACCACCACAATTTGTCGAAAAATTAAATTAAAATCATTCAAATTAAAATTTCATTAAGGAATGTCAGAAAAGTAAATATTTATTTCAAGGGAAAGGGGAGTAATTTGTTATGAAAAAAAATATATCTGTGGCATTTTGACAAAACATCTTAAGTCACATTTAAAAAGATGAAATAAATAAACATTTTTGTTTACGTTTTTAAAATTTTGTTTTACAAATGAAATTTGTCTTTAATTTTGGTTTATTAACCAATTAACTTTTCTGAAAATACCACAGCTACGTATATTGAAATTTTTCGTTGCAAATATTGCAAGTTGGGTGTAAAGAATATAATTTTTTGTTGAATATTAAATTTTGCATACCTGTTAAACGGTAAGGAAACTTATTATAATATTTATTTTGTGAAACTATTGAATTGTTATTTTGTGGGGTTTCTACTGCTTGTAGGATTTCAGTTCTTTTATATATTGGTTCCTTTAAAAATAAAATAAATAAAGTATTGTGCATTAGTGTCAATTGCTGTGGCTGTTATTGGTGGACACGATCTATTTAAATTGCAATTGGGAACTAAAGGTTCTATACATGTTAGTGTGGAACCAGATACAATTGTGGAACCTGTTCGAAGAACCTGATAGAATTCCCTATAAATAAATAGATTATTTTCGGGCTTCTAAGATTTGCAACAAAACTAATTTTACTGCAAGTGAACATATTAATACCAACATATAAGAATAGGGTGACCAACGGTTTGATTAGTGTTTTTTTAATTTTTTTTTAAACCTTTTAGTTACATATCTTATTTATTACATTTGCTTGGACTTTTAAGTTTTATGTATGTATATCGAGCCCTTATAGCAAAAATGATGTAACCAACAAAAATAAAATTTTACAGGAAAAGGTTTTTTTTAAATATTTTTGCTTCAAGTCTAGGGTTTCGTTTGAAATTGCTTTTGCTCTTATTTCGTTTTTATTTGTATCATCCACATTCAAAAACAATATTTTTGTTAATACCTTTTCATACTTAACATAATAACTTTTTTTTTTTAAATCTAAATTATTTACATAACTACAAAAATGATTGTACTTGGCAAAAATGAAAAAAATTGATATCCATATTGCCCAAATTAAAACGAAGGGTTACCACCCCATTGCATTTTTATCAAAACGCAAATAAGCACGAATGTAAAAAAAGCAAAAATAGACCCTTTAGCAAAATGGTCGAATCCAAAATTCGTCAACAATATCCTCTTGAAGTCGTGCTTGCATTGCTTTTTAATTTGCTTAGTAGTTTAAGAGATGAAGTTGAAGATTTGAAAAAAAAGAACAATTTAAAAAAAAATACCTTCACATAGTTGTGAATAAAACCTCATTTTGTTCATAGCTAATATGACTTTATGTGAAATTAATAAGTTTTAACTTATTCCCGTTTTGGACTTTTCGTAATTTTTTAAAATACAAATTTTTTAATAATTTTTGTTATTTTTATTTAGGTTGTTAACGCCTTTTCTCAAGCATTTTTTTGTCGATTTGCAAAAATTTGATTCTTTTTTTGGAAAATCGCTTAATGAAGAGTAAAGTTAAGTTTTTTGAACTTTTAGTTTTTGTAAAAAACTCAAAAATATGATAAGTACCTGTAACTTATAGACGCAAGCTGATGGAGAAAAACGGAGATTCGATTGGAAATCAGCGATCAAAAATTAGTAAAAAATTGCATAAAACTTTCAGTCAACACAAAAAAGTTAAATATTTTTAACATTTATATGTGGTAAGAATCATACCATAGCGCCTACGTTTTGTTCTATTCCGACTTTAGGGCTCATATCTGACCAAAGTTTTCATATACATCCCTCTTCCAGAAGTTCCTTTATTTTAAGTACAAATCCAATATTCCCGAAAATTGCATTTGCGTGCATTTTAGAGTTTGGTCAGAAACTCTTTTAAAGGTTCAAGTGTGTAGAAACAAGCCAGCTTATCAATTCTAATACAGCCAGCAACAATTTCAATTAGCAATTTAAAAAATTGTCATCAAATTGAGCCTAATATTTCACTCTACCGAATTTCCTACGAAATTAGGAAATAAAAAGTTTAAGAATTTCACCCATTCAATCTTTTAATATACCGTTATTATTTCACGGAAAATGTTGAGGTATGGGTAAAATTGGAGATTTTATTTTTAGCTGAACATCATTTTAATATTTAATACTCTTAAAACAAAAAAAAAAAAAAACAAAAATAATTCTTTCAATCAAAGGAGTGTTCACAAATGTTCAAAAGTATCTGTTGTGTTGTTATTGTTGATATTTTTAAACTCTTCTATTCATATCTTTACCTCATGTGTATGTTGTTGTTTTTGATTTAAGTAAGCAATAAATTAGGGGTTGAAAGTACTTTTTTTAAAATAAAACTTAAATGGAATTATTTTTGAAAGGTATGTGCTCTTTTTTGTTTTCTGAATGAATTTTTATTTGATTGTATACCGACCACAATAGATTACTAGGAACCATATGGTTATAAGTTTTTTGTAAACATATTATTGGCTCATTAATTCACATACATATTTTAGCTTTAATAATAAATTATTTTTAAAATTATAGATAAAACTTTAAAAACAAAATTTTTAACTATTAAGTTTAAATAAAAAAATTCAGAAAGAAAAGATTTTAAAGTTTTTTTTAGGAAAATACAAATTTATGGAAGTTTGCTTAATATATTTTTTTATTTTCTTTAAATGTTAAATTCAGTGTTGCCAAATTTACGGGAAAAAATGGCTAAAAATGGGCTAAAAAATGGCTAAAAGGTTTTTTTAAATAAAAACACATTTAAATTCAATAACACAACAGAAATAATTCATTTAAAGTTGTTTACGATGAAACTGTTAGTTAAGATCAATTTCTTAAATAAGAATAAACGTTATTTAATATTCTGAAAGATATTTAAAAAATAAAATCATCGATAAATGTTATGTCGCTATTGTTCATCTCATAGGAATCACTCGTGCCTATTAGTTTTAAAAAAATTTAAGGTAAATAGTAATCACGACAACATTTACCCAACCTTTTGATTCCAGATATACAATAAAAAACAAGTAAGAAAATATAGTCGGTCAACCCCGACTATATAATACCCTACACCTCATTCGAACCTGTGTACCAAATTTTTTTTAATGATCTGCAAATTTGCGATATGTACTTTACGCACAAGGTTTACATGGACGTCCAGCCAGCCGGACAAACATCGTTAATTCGACTCAGAAAGTGGTTCTGAGTCAATCGGTTTACGAAAAGGTGGACTTAGGACCATTATTTTAAGGTGTTACAAACATCAGCACAAACGCATAGTACCCTCTCCACTATTGTGGTGTTGGTATAAATATTTCATTGATAAAATCGAATTAACGGTTGCTAAATGTAACCTTTTTCTGAAATTACTTTTAACGATGTTTACTTCAGCATTAGACCATGGAAGAGAGAGCAACTTTATAGTAAATTCTGAAATTTCTAAAAAAAAATTGTTGCCGCCAGCATCTCTTTATTGAAATACTTGCAACCAGAAAGAAACACCGATGTTTGTGTTGATCCGTTTAATAAAATTAATATTGGAATACTGTTCCTTTATTTTGAAAGATGTTTCATCATCATCGTTAATAGCGATTTTCAACATTTGTAAAAATTGTGATTTAAATTAAAGCCGTTTTAATTATTTTAAATGTTTATTTTGCTTTTATATATTTTTATAATAAAATAAAAATTATTCTTTTAAAAGAAAAACGGCAAGAAAAATTTTATGGATAAATCAGTTGAAAAATGGCTAAAAAATCGCTAATGGCTAAATGCATTTTTTAATGGCTAAACAGGGTGAAAAATGGCTAAATCTAGCCTCTAAATGGCTAAATTGGCAACACTGGTTAAATTCAATGTTATTTGACAATTTGTTAAGGGTTTAAACCATGTTTAAGATTTGAGTATACTACCCTGGAGGAAGTTAGACACCAACTCAATATTTAAAACAATTTTCTATCCTTTTTTTTGGTCTTAACGCAACTGTTGTTTATTTTTGATTTTAAATCTTAGAATAATTCTATAGGATACAGAAATTATTGATTAACATGCTGCATTCTCTAAATCCAATTTTATGGCAAAATTAACAAATAATAAACGAAACGACTTCAAACCGAAAATATCGTTTTCAGTATCTTCTAAAATGGTTTTTAAATACATATTCCTTTTTTTTCAGTCTTTATATACGGTAACTAAAGTGTATTCTGCACGAAATTTTGAGAATAAAATTCAGAAATGGACTTTAAAATCCCTCGAAATTCATCACAACTTTTGAAAACGTTCGTTTTGGAATCGATCGGTTTTCATCACATACCTGAATGATGGGCTTCAACGGCTTTACCCAGTAGAGTAAAATGAGTCAACGTTTTCTTAAAATAAAGCGTATTTTCTTTGACCTGGTTTTTAATCATATTCGAAATATTTAAGTCCTGCCAACACTAAGTGTTTGAGTTTGGATTTGACGTTTGTATTTGGAAAATTTTGTCTTTTAACCATAACCTTGACTTGTTTCAGAGAAAAAATTGAGTTAAGTACTAGAGATTTTCATGCGATGATACTCTAAGATATCCAACGTGGACTGTTTAAGCAATAGAGCAACGATCACCTCTAGCTGTTATTTGTAAAATTTTAATAACTCATTTTAAAGAGAAAAGTGGGGTAAAATAATGTAATTATCCTTGTATTATTTGTGGGAAAATGCAGAACTTTTGTTGTTGGACTTGGTGCTGTTTGTCTCAAGAAAGGTATGTTACCTTATATGACGTAATTTTATTAAGGATAACATTGATATTACAAAACATATTAGAATCATATATAATGTTCGAACAATACATAAATGGAAGCATTTGTGATTTTCAACATGTTTTTTGCGGTCTGCAGTTAAGTTTTTAAAATGTGGCTTGCTGTAGTTTATCTTTTACCTCCAGAGTAAAAAAAATATTTATTTTTCAACATATAAATTGAAATATTTTTTTTACTGTACTGGCATTTTTTTTTAGTTCCATAATTAATATTTTTATTGTCCAAGACCGAAATATAAAATTGTATTTCTTTATTTTCCCTCAAATTTTCTTCAAAGTGAGTTGATAAAAAAATTCTCAAAACATTTTCGGGTTAACCCTCACATTGATGGGAATTATATCTGGAACAGTGTCATGTATTTTTCCGAGTTCCTTTTTCCTTTGTTCTATTCACTTAGTGCATTTACCACAGAAGCTAAAGCATATTTGAAAATATATGAACATCGCTACAAAACTATTTTTTAATATACGATTTATAAAAAATAAATATGTCAAAACGAACTTGTTAACAAATTTGTTGTTTTAAATTCAGTTCTAATTTATCAACGATATCTAGGCGCACTTGAAACAGAATGTTACAAATATTGAACCAGCGAGTTTTGTTACAGAAAATGCAAAGAGAAAGTCTTGAAAATATCTGGTGAGTGGAACGAACCCATTTTGTTACCAACTGCAATTTTAGGTCATATAAAAAAAGAAAAGGACAAGCTTCGATACAATATATATATTTATTCTCATAAAGTGCTAAATGATCTGGCAAAATCATTAGTTATCTCAATTAGTTGTTTGTTTTGAAACGAAGGTATGTAAAGAAGATTGGTCCTTATTTTCTGTCTCAAAATTTTTAAAGCAGTCCCTCTCATAATTTTTGTATATTGACAAATATAGAAAAAATATGACGAACTACTTTGGTGTAGGAGTCGCGATTTTTTGTGGTTACTTCGACTCCGACTCCGGTCCAAAAACCTCATCTCCGACTCCACAGCCCTGGATTAAGTGTCAAAGAGATTCCTTTGTTGAAGCCCCCATAATTTGATAAAGACTTAAAATAAATGGTCGTGTTAATTGTTGCAAAGATATGCTTATTTAATACATTCGCGGTGCATCAAGACGAAATATAGCATTCAAATAGTTGAAGCATTTTGAATGTACTAGAGCCCGTTATCAAGGTGTTCCAGTGCTTGAATAAAGGCAGAATTAGTCTTTAGTTTCTTTTTCTGATCTGTTCCGTGCCCTTCTGTTACGAAATTTTAGTAGTTCCTTTTTCTGTAGTAACTAATAGCTATTTATCACAAAGTTATTAGTTTTGCACGCTCCATTGTTTTATTTAAAAACTTTAACTCCCATAAATTTATAGAAATTAAATTTTATAAATTCTCATAACCAAAAAACATATTAACTTTATAAACATATACATTTTTTTATTAGTACTGTGGTTTTTATTATTTATTTTGCTGTTACTAACAATTACTTAACTTAGTCTTTGATTTTAACAAATTGGAACGCAACAGAACAGAAAAACAAAACAATTTGACAGGTTTTTTAATAACAAAAACAAATCAGCTGATTCGTAACAGAGCAGAAAGTAAAGACTAATTCTGCCTTAAGCCGTTAATACACTCAGAAGCCATATTTTTGAGATTCCTCAATCGGAGTAAAAAAGTTTTACAAAAATTTGTGTTCTGCGCTCGGAAAATGGTAGTGGTTATCATGGAAACCTTCGAGAAAATCATCTGAAGATTTGAGAAAAAATTTCGGAAATTTTGCCAATTTTATAAATATTTTACTCATGAACTCCCGGAATGCATCTTATGGATTGCCTCCCTAAAACCAAACTTTAATGTTTTTTCCTCTAGATATGTTTTTAAAAACGTTAAATTCGTTAAAGCTTTTCAAAAAATGTTAAAAATTTTATGACTCATTATCGCCCTCGAATTTTGAAATAAATGCAGTACTTAATTTAGATGCACAATTAGGAAAAGTCAAAACCCTGGGACTAGATCCGAATCTGTACTCATATTTCCTTTATCGCATTAGGTTTTCGATATAAAGGGTGATCCAATCAAAACGTACGACGTTAATTGTAAATAAAACAAAACGTTTTCAGAGATTTATTATAATATTTTATGATAGAAAAATCTATGATAATTATGTGTGAAACAAAATTTCGGCCAAATGCAAGCCGTGGCATACCTCTACCCGATGGTCCATATATCCAACGACTCTGGGAAAAAGTTGAGGTTCAATGTCGTTAAAAGATCCACTGCTTTGTTGGCTTTGTGGCAAGTAACACAATCCAGTTGGAACCACATTACGTTCAGGTCCATATCGCCCATATTTCTGGCGACAAGAAATCCGTTATCATCTAGCGATAGTGGACACCATTCAAAGTTACTTCTTGGCCGACCTCACTTTCGCCCATAAACCGCACCAAACATATTTGCAGAAATTTGGCAAATTTCTTCCGATTGTGGACACATTTTGTCAAACACTGAAGCAAAGAAATATCAAAATAAGTTGGGCAAACGGCTCCACGAAAAGCCCCCCAATGAAATAACGCCCAGGAAATAACCCCCAATGAAATAAATCCCAAAAAATAGGAAATAACACCCAAAAACAGTGAATGAAATAACATCGAAAAATAAATGAAATGAACCCCAAAGCGAAAACGAAACAACCCCCAATATTTGGGAGTTATTTCATATGAAATAACACCCAATGATGAAAATAAAATAAAGCCCAATGAAATAAACCCCATCAGCAACAAAAATGAAATCATGCCCAAAATTCATAAAAGAGTCAGTTTCAGCAAGGATAACCCCCAAAAACCAACAGCTTTAAAAATGAAATAACCCCCGAATAAAAAATGAAATAACACCCAAATTATACACGCTATGAAACAAGCCCCGAATTTTAAAATTTGTTGAGTGTTATTTCATTGGAGATTATTTCATAATTTGAAAACCCCAAATGAGGAATGAAATAATTCCCAAAAAAAAAATGTGAAAGGGCACAAAAAAATATGAAAAAAATTTGGGGAATATTTCATTTCTCGTTTGGTTGTTATTTCATTGGGGGGCTTTTCGTGGAGCCGGCAAAAAACTTGACGTTTGGGTGTGATTCACTATACAAATCGTGCATTAACATTAGTTTAAAGCTGAAAAACCCCTATTTTTGTCATACTCGAGACCTTATAACTACGCGAATGTATAAAAATTTTTTGACCCTGTAGTTTAAAGTTATTAACATTAAGACTTTGCTAAAAATTACATTTGTAAAAAGCAGCTCATAAAGTATAATCCATAATGTAGATACAAGTTTTCTTTTTAACTATTTGAACATATCTAAAGATATGAAAATATCAACCCTTTAAAAAAAGTTTATGAATTCACAAGAAAATAAACAACAAAAAACCAAGTAAATTAAACAAATTAATAAACCAGAACACACAGTTCCATTTTAAAATAAAAAGGGGAATTGTACAAAATGTAGCAGGAGGGAATACAGAAAACTAAGTATTTCAAAAAAACAACCTCTCCATCAGAAAGAAAAGTGTTATTTACAACCACTTAACCACATAATTTATTGCGGCACTAATTATGGTTAAAAGAAGTATAATTGCAATATTCGGCTGTGACGAATCTTATATGCCCTTTGCTTTAGTATTGTTAAGGCAATAGTTCCCTTTTGTTGTGTTCCATTTTGCCCAATAGGTGCCACAAGGACACTATATAAATATAAATAACTGTTCTGTAAGTTAAATAGTATGTTCTATTAATTAATATTATTTGCATGGGAGTCAGGTAAAATAATAGGTAAATTTTAAAATCGGTGAAATAATGGCCTGATTTGGCTAATTTTTGGCTAATAATAGTTCTTATATTTAAGAAATACCTTTTCCGCTCATTTACATATATGATGAAAGTGAAAAAATCAACTTCTTAAATATAAGTATTTATTGGAGGACTTCGGAAAGACTGCAAGAATTAAAGGCAGTCGTGTTATTTTGATTATATCGCTGTCATTTCTTAACCGATCTGGGGTCTAATCACCGCATACGATATCGAGCAAAATTGATCGAAATTATTTATTTTGGTATCATGACTCTCGATATCGAATGATATTTATTGAATTTGAAATAATAGCATTTATTATCGAGTAACTCGACATTACATTTCTCGCGTTTTCATTCGATACGTCAGTGTCGATCGATAGTTTATCCGATACGATAGTACCGAATGCGGTGATTAGACCCCTGGCTGAATTTCAATGGAAATCTATTTCGGACTATTGTTAACATAAATATATTGCAACCTAGTCTTCATTACATTTCGGGTTTTTTGAAAAGCCACTTCATCATACAGACGGACACAATTAAATCAATCAGAATATTTATACTGTAAATTCTAAGATCGCTACTGTATAATTACAAACGGAATCACAAACTTATATATCAACTTGCGGTGCAGGGTATACAAATATAAAGATGGGAGGCAAGAAATAGCAAAAACCAACCACAAGATGAACACATTTAATTAAATGTGTAAAATGTAACATTTTTATATGTATGTATTAGGGTTTCCATTAACTCGAAGTTTTTCATAATCGTGGATACGATTAAACAATTTTCCGTTAATAGCGATTATCGACTTATCAATAAATGGAATGAAGAGGGAGATATTTAACATTTATATATTTCAAAAAGGCATTTGACAGCTTAACCCGTAGGGAAGGCACTAGAATTGAAAGGATTTACTAGCATGCTCATAAAACTCATCGAAAGACTTTAGACAAGCTCCACCTGTCGTATACCTTATGATAGTCAGTTAAGCAATTCAATAGCGGTAAATACTAGAGAGAGCTGCCAATATGTTTTATACGTTGTGTGTTTTTTGCACACTACTTCAATATATTTAATTGAAAACGCAAAATAATAAAACTTCCCAATAAATAATTTTAAAGCACTAATGGTAAATTTTAAAAAATAAAAAATAACAGTAACAAGTTGTACAAAAGAAATAGTAACATTTTAAATGCCACGACATTCGCTTACTCCGTAGCTGGTATGTAAGGGAGAATACTAAAAAATAACTGTAAAAAACATTCAGTAGCTTTTTGTTTAAGAAATATATTGATTCAAAGTGGGAGCTCACCATATAAAATTCATGCCTTCCGTAAGCGAGATGGTAAGCGAAACTCATACCTTTTCTCCTTACCCCCCGTTGCCACATGCAAGTTCAAGTTCGAAAACTTCAATACACTCACACTTTTCCACTAACATTCACACAATTTTTGTACTTGCAGCCAATCGGCTGTTTCCTCGATTTTTCGTTGATAATGCGTATACACAACATGCATGTAATTAAAAAGCAGTGTAAATTAATGCAATTAAAAATTACTAGATACTGAAACATCCCTAGAGGGAAGCGAACTGACACCAAAGTAGTCCCGTGATAGGTCTTTGGTGTTAGAGACCGGTTCTAGTTCTAACACTTTATATGAATAAGACCTATCACTTTTACATGGGGTTGTCATTGGAGGGGGTCAATTGACACTATTTGACCAGTCACAGATCTATACTCAATGAACGTGCTTAGTGTCAGTTACTACAATGTAGTATTATTTCAATATAATGTAGTATTATTTCAATGAAACAAGTCCTAGAATTAAATTCAAGAACCAAATTTTAGAATGTACCAACAAAATTTGTCACAGCACCGGTTAAAACTGTACTGTTATTCATTCCTTTTTCTACCTTTTTGTTCTTCATAAACCAGTTAAGTGATTGGTTCTTCTTTCACTGGTCATGAGGCCTTCCTTTTTGTACTGGTTCTATTTTCACAAATCCCAGGACCAGTCTGTTGGACCAATTGACACAAATTTCCCGCAGGGATATTTCAAAAACTAATCTGAAAACTAATATTTGTGCGATTACGGTTACAGTTAAAATGTGCGATTAACTGCAAAACCGATTACGATTATAATAAACTTGGAAACCCTAATATGCATATAAAAAGTAATGTAGTTGAGTGTTTAAGTTTTATATGCATTACAGCTCTTATACATAAAACTTTTATCTCATTTTCTATAATTTCAGGGTTTTAACCTATTTTCAACATTAAATAAGAAAAATTATTTAACCTCATCTTAAGACATGTGTTACAAGAAAAGTTTATTTTTCTTTTCTTTTTTTTTAAAAAAAATTTTTTATCCTATAGAAAACATTCTACTTTAAATAAACTATTTCATTAAAGAAAAGTTAAAGAATAATTTCATTTATAAAACTGTTCTGTTGCTACACAGAAAAAATTATCAGTGGTTTTTAGTGTTTCAATTTATTTAATGTGATACCTGAATCAATTAATTTTTTAGTTGAAAGAATTTTTAGATATTATGTTAATTAAATAACAAAAAATCTTAATTAATGTTTTCGTTTAAAATAAAAAGTTTTTAAATATGTTTTTTTTTTTTAATTAAAATTGAGAATGTAATTTTTAAAAAAAAAATATTCACAATTTTTAGTAATATTATAGGTGCAAAATCAACAAATTGATTGCTTGGTTTTATGAATTTGGTGATTAGAGACAATTTTTAATTTTTTCTGTGTATTATTTTAAATATACGATGTTTCCTTCTTAGCTCTTATGTCCTTTTTTCCTGTATATGTGCGTGTGGTTTTTTACAATAAAGTTTTAATAGGGGAAACATTTTCCGTTTAAATTTTTCTTTTAATAATAAAAAATTATTTAAAAGTTTTCCTTTTTTTATGCAGGATCCATTTCTTTTTAAAGAATAAGGGAATTTTGTTTTTCATCATAGACATTTAGTTTCAGTGGTAAGCAAAATGGAGAGTTTTTGAAGTTTTTAGTTATGTTTTCTTTTTTTTTTTTTGGGATAACTTACTAACTAACAAACTAATAAATATCACTTTGGTTACTGCTCTATAAGAGAGAAGTGAGAGTTGAAAGAAAATTAAAATTTTCGTTGTAAATTATAAATTAATGATATTTATTAATTAATATCGAAATAGTTTATGTCTTAAAATATATTTTTTTTTATTATAAAACAAATAATATAATGAGGTTCACAAGTTTAAGGCCCGTTTTCACAACTTAACGATAGCTAAATGTAGACTTTAACCGGCCTTATAAAAAGTGTTCCAATACTAAAACTTTACTTTAACCTAAAGTGAGCGATAAAGTTAATTAATCTTAAGGTTAAGTTGTAATTATGGAACATAATAAAAAACTACAAATTTACATTAAATATGTTAACCGACTGTTGTTTTTCTTTTAATAAAAATTGTTTTTTCCTTAATAAAAGAGTAAACCGTCGTTACACTTACTTAACGTTTAAGGCCTCGTTACTCTTACGTAAACGTATACGTTGCTCATCAGCTGTTACGTTTCCCTTACCAAGCTACTGTGCAAATAGGTACTCTTACGTAAACGTAACGTTGCGTTGCGGATGAACCTGATAAAATTAAAATTTCTCTCCGTTTTTACGTATCAGCTGTTAAGAATTGTATTTTTGTTTTGAAGCAGTGTTGTCAACAAAACTTATTAACCAGCGGTTTACTTTTAAATTTTATTAATGAGATTCTCATCAAAACGTTAATTTAAATTTGATGTTATGAAATCCAATGTTGACTTTATGTGTCACAGAAACCAAATTTATCGGGTTTTTATTGAAAATAAAAGAAGCAGCTTACAGCTCTTGTTTATTTGTTGGAAACAAATATTGTTGTTAAAAGTTTAATGTTTTATTTTAATGCAAGTTATACAACGATGGTATTTATTTCATATTGCACATTAGTATGTTTACTGTATTTCCACTTTTTATTTTCTTTTCTATAGTTTTCATTTATATTTACAACAAAAGTTTTAACAATATTTTAACGCAAAATCATAATTTATAAAATTATTAAATAAAAATTTAATTTAAAGCTGTAAACACATGAGCCAAAACATAAAACAGCTGATTCAATTATTGATTTTATTATAAAATAATTATTTGCATACATTTTGGACAATGCAAATAGAAAAAAATCAGCGCATAGTTCCGAATATTCGCCTTAACCTTATTATATGAAATATACATATTTATTTTTATTTGACCTTTCTTTTTTCATAATTATTTTGAATTATTTAAGCTTGAGGTCTTTTTTAAAAAATATAGTATATATATTTATTTTTGTCATTATTGCGCTAACCTTTGGTTAGCATCTTTAGGAAATTAAATTAAGTTTACAATAAAATAATTTTTTTTTAAATTTTTGGGTTAAGCAATTTCGTTTTTTCTTCTATCTTTTTTCTTCCAAAAGTATTTCATATATTTTCCTTTCGTTTTAGAACACAAATTTAACTAAAAATTTTTTCAAAATGTAACTAAAGTTGAGTCAACTCGAACTTCAGCAACCATTTGTATGAAATTGTTTCTAACGTTTAAAATAATTTTATTTAGTTTTGAATGAAAATTGTAACAAAATGTTTACAAAAATAAAAATATATGCTTAATATTGTTGTGGCTAAAATTTGCAAACGGTTTCTTGATGCAAAATGTGTGTAGTTACAAAAGAAATTGTTGCTCTATTATGAACACCAAGTGAAAATGTTTTTTTGATTGTGAACGCAGCTTAACACATTGGTTATATCAAGTTTCATTTAAAGAGATATTAATAACGGCTAAATATATTTTAAGGTCAATAACTCCAAAACTAGATTCTTAGGCGCAATAAAAACTAGATAAAAAATTAAATTTTTCAAAGCAATTTTAGTGCTGGATATCTAAATATACAGTGCCAGCTCGCTTATCCGAAGGTGTGTAATCCGAATTATCCAGTAATCCAAATTGAATTTATGACGTATAACATACTCTATAGTTCGCATTGATTGCAAGTTCGCTAAACCGAATTTTTATTTATTTTATTTTTCTGCTTTTTTATAATTTTAAGAACCGAATTTCTGTGCAAACTTTGAAAATTTGCAACTAATTTTACCGCAATAATGACTGGATTATTAAATCTGGCAATACTTCGTGGGAGCATGTGCACTGCAAGAGAACCAACCCTACATCACAAATTTTGTATTTTAAAAAAAACAAAACATTTAAAAAAAGCTTAACTGTCGTATTCATTAAAAACTAAATTGGTCTTGAAATATATTTTCAGAAAAATTTGTATAGAAATTTTGTTTGAAAATACGTTTGATACAGGGCGAATTCATACAATGTGGTCTTATTTGAAAACGTATACAACACTGTAAAATATTTTACCGTTGTGTCAAATATTCAAAAAAATATTTCATTTTGTTTTTAATTTTAAATTGTGTGTTTTGAAATATAAAACCATTTTAAATTTTATAATTTTAATCGATAATTATAGAATTTAGTAAAGATGCCCCAGAACCAACAGAAAGGTATACCATTTTGTCACAAGGTTAGTTATCAGCTGTTGCTTACGTAGCAAGATAAGGTCACCTGGTGTAAATTCGCTTTGGTTTGATATCTAAATTATGTTTTTAGAATACAAAACTTAATTTTTTCATTCTTGATTAATAAAACTAAAATAAATTAGTTTTAAAATCCTAGTCTGCGTTTTATTTTCGGAATTATAATACATAATAACAGCACATCCAGTAATCTGAATATCTCGTTAATCCGAATCAGGGTCTGCAATCATTAATTCGAATTAGCGAGCTGGCACTATATATCTGTGGCATTTTGACTAAACATCTTAAGTCAAATTCAAAAAGTTGATAAAAATGTTGTTAATCATACGAATTTTCATTCAAAAAACATTTTTGTTTACATATTTAAAATTTTGTATTATAAACGAAATTTTTCTTTAAGTTTGATTTTTTAAATGTTTTTTTATTTGATAAAAATGATTTTTTCAGCGAGTTTTTTTAAAGCATTTTGCTATCTTATCACGACTTAAGATGTTTTGTCAAAATGCCACAGATATGTATGTATAAAGTATTTTATTTTTTGTACAAAAGCGCCGGTATCGGTATGTATTGGCGATTTTAAACAAGAATGTTAACAACATGTTTTGGAACAAGACTGTGAGCAAAATCAAAACAAATAATGATTTACACACATACATATGTACGAATACACACATACACCTCAACAACATATGACACGTTTACGTTTTTGTAGTAACTACCAACATTTCAAGTCGACCGCAACGTTTACGTATCCGCAACATTTACGTAAGAGTAACGAGGCCTTTACGCTGCGAATCAGCTGTTCCGTTTTCCTTACCAAGTGTATATATAATTAGGTACTCTAACGTTAACGTGACGTTGAGAAATAACCACGTAAAATTAAAATTTATCTTCGTTTAAGGCGTACACTACTTATTTTATATTTATTTTCGTAAAAATAGACAAATAACAAAAGCTAAAATTTATATATTATAAAAATTTTGAAAAATTTTATGTATTTCATTTAAGCACATTTTAACACAATTACTTATTTTAAGTAACCATCAACTATTGAAATCGATCCCAATGTTATCGTGCCCGCAACAATTACGTATGTGTAACAAGGGCTTTATATTAATACATTTTATTTTTATAAATCTGTTGTTCCCTCATCGATTATTTTTGTGTGTTTTCAATTTGTTAGAAGAGACAACACAATTTTCACTCTCTTCATTTTAAAAAGAAATAATTTCTCCCCTTTACTTTTATTTATTATGATGATCAATTTTGTTTTTGTAATTAGTTATTTGGGGAAGTAGAAGCAGTGTTGCCAGAATTCGTGTTAATTTTTACAAAAACAAAAATTTATCAAAATTATCCAAAATTTTATTAACTACGCAAAACAAATTTTGTTAACAAATTATAAGTAAGGTTTTTTAATTACGAATATAAACAGGGTACATAATGAGTTCTGTGTATGTATACTGTAATAACTTTTTCATTGATGCGATTATTATTTTTTCTTTTTTATAATTGTGGAATTTTATTTTGTAAGCTTTGGAAAATGGTATCTAGAAACTGATTTGTATACCATATATTACATACCCTTTTGTAAAATTTCAATGTCAGTGACCATGATTTAATTTCGAATGTTTTTATTTGGAAAATGATTTTACTTTAAAATATCTACAACGAAAATTATCATAAGCTGTTAAATGCGGTGAACTTAGAGCCAAATTAAAATCGCTTGTTTATGAAATCATTCGTTTGCCGAATATGCCCCTTTCTAAGGTCATCGAGACACCCGCAGTATGTGCTGTAAGACCACAAGGTCGGATGGTCTACCACAGCTGATCTACCAATATTTTCCAACTTTGGCCCATATGGACACTCGTCGAGAGATTTCAAAAATTTCATTTTTAAAACAAACAGACAATAAAATTAAGTGGATGTAAGTCGCTTATGAGCTTTTCTTGGATTTTTTGCAGCCTGAATCCTGCAGATCTGCTTGTTTGCGTAGGAATGGTCTTCATAGCCCTTTTTAAAAATGTTAAAACAATGGACGAAGAAAAACTAGCAGGGACCGAAAATAACAGTTCTATTGGAATTTTAAAACAAAAAAAAAAAACATATGGATGTAAATGTCGAAAAACTGATTACAGTATACCATTATGATTCTTATGAACACATCTATGATAAAATATACTGATTTTTAAAATTTTGAAATTTATTTTTTCGATCAAAATTAACAGTTATTTTTTGGATTAAATTTTTTTAAACAAAAAAAAAACAGTTATTTTTTTATTTTCAGTTTTTGGAACAAAAATAACAGTTTTTTCGAGCAAAAATAAAAGTTATTCTCTAGAGAATTGTACGTGTAATAATAATGTTTAGTCATCATTGGTATTTCGTATGCGCATTTAAATTAATATTTAAAGTCAACTTAATTATCAAACCACGTACATTACTTTAGAGAATTACTTTTATTTTTGCTCGAAAAAATAAAAAATCTAAATTATTCACGAAAAAATAAAAGTCAAAAAATAACTATTTTCGTCTGACTTTTATGAAAAAAGGAATAACTGTTGCGATCCCTGAAAACTAGTAAATAAAAAAGTTATAAAGAATCCAAACTATATTCTAGTTGTGTGGCGTGATCGTATTTGAAAAACTATTCGCCTATTTTTCCTTTTACTTTAAGTATTAAGAAAATGGTGCACAATAATTTAGTTTGGCTTTAAACATTTATATTGAAAACTTTATAGAACTTAATATTTTAAATTTAATTATTATAAGTGCAATTTTTTCAATTTATATACAGGATTAAGATAATTTTTCTTGCTATTTCTGTTGCAATTTAAAACATACTTATGTCATATACCAGAGAGATCTTGGCCGAACTTGTTGATTGTGTCCAAACGCACTATCCAATAGGCCTAACCTTGGTGCAAATTCCATCCCAATCTGTATACCTCATTTAACACCTTAACATAAAATACATTTGTAGTTAAATGAAATAGGATTACTTGCAAAATTTATTTGTAATAAAAATAATGTTGGGGTAAAATTACACACAACTTTCATGATCCAAAAAAAAGTTCATGAACAAATTTTTTCCCCAGTTTTGGATAATCACACAGAAATCGGCAACGCTGAGTAAAAGGTATCCGTAAGAGTGACGGAGTATGTGCGATCTTTTTGTCTTGTTTATTTTTCCGTTTGTGATTTTAAATAAATTGTAAACAAATCTTTTATATTGGTATTTTTGTTAAACTTGTGGCATGTGGTTGTTTCTTAAATACTTGTGCTAATGTTAAAAAAAATCATATTAAATAAATTCCAATCAAAATTTTAGGGCCAATAAATAAAAATATGTACATTTGTATTAAAGCAGCGAAAGGCAAATGCTGGGCGCCGTGCCTTTTGTTTTCTTATAACGTGAGTGTGCACCAGTGTTGCCAATTTAACCATTTAGTGCCCAGATTTAGCCGTTTTTCATCTCGGTTAGCCATGAGAAAATCAATTAAGCCGTTAGCCATTTTTATTTAACCAAATATTCTTGAAGTTTTTAAATTTTTAGACCTAAAACGGCATTAATTGTGTTGCAACGTTGAATTTTGTTCACTTTAACAATAAAAAAAATCTATATTATCGATAATTTGAACTTTTCGTTTATTAAAGATTTTTGCTTTGTATAAGTACATATATATTCAGCTGGCCAGGCTTTCCTTCGCTTATTTAAATAATAAGCAAATTTGCTTACTCAATGTTTTCATGTTTAGTTTATTGTTATATATATATTTTAATTTTTATATTGCAAGTGAAAGCAGAGAAAAGTAGAAAAATGGTTGTCCTGTAAAATTTGGTATTTGTAACATACGATAATTTCGCGCAAAGGGGTCGATATGTAGAATGTATACAACGCATACAATCGCAAAATATAATAGCTTAGGTTGTCTATCAAAATATATTTAATAATTAATTAAGTAATTATAACAATTAAAGAAATATCTGTGTTCAATTCATAAAAAATATGTATATAAATAAAAATAAAGTGCATATTTGGTATGAGAAAACAAATTCAAAGTGGAAGAATTATACATAAATATTAATTAATGATTATGGTTGTTTAAGAAGTACAAAAGAAAAAATAATTTTAAAAGTATTTGCTTTAAAAAAGATTAATATTTGTTGCTGGTAAAAAATAAATATCAAAAACGCCGCAATAATAAGTTCCCAGAACACAGAAAAAAAAATTAAAATTGTATCAAAAAACGAAATTTTTAGCAAATTAATAGAATCAAGCAAACAATTTGTTGATTTTTGACTTATTACCAAAATGATTATATAGATTTTTTTATGTACGCACTGGGCTAACCAACATAATAATGCTAAGATATGCAAGTTTGAAATTTAACGTAATTTTTTTTATGCATACCAAGTTAGCTTAAGAGCCCATGAAATTAGTTATACAAAAAAAGGGTTACCTTAATTCAGGCCTAAGGTCGTAAACAAAAAAATAATAACAAGGGGTTGGTGTCAAGTTTTCTAGCAAACATTTCTTATTACTTGCATATATTAAAAAAAAAAATAAATCATTAATTTAGTTTAGCATCCGTCCAAAGGTAATTTCTCAAAATTAGCAGGTATTTTTTATTTATAAAAAAAAAAATAGCAAATGTTTTCGAACAAATGTGCTCTAACAGATCTTCCGTACTTGAGTAATTTTCCTAATGCTTTTAAGACTCATAAACTTCAATGAAAATATAAAAACACGAAAAAGGATAATAAGAAAATCAACAAGCAAAAACAACTTATTTTTATGTTTAATATTAATTTGCATTTATTATGCCCAACTTCAGCAACATGGCAAAAATTTGATTACTGGCATAAAACTTTATATCTTTCTGTATCCCTTTCCTCCATCTTGGTGCTTCATTTTGAATCGCTGTTAGTTTTTGTTTTATGTTGATTAGCGTTTCGTTCTAAGTTTGTTATGTTTTGTTAATTTGTTTCTTTCTCTCTCAATCGCTATGACGCAACATCTCTCTTTCTCTCTCTCTCTCCCTCTCTCTCTAGTTACTTTATAACATTTCCCGGCTTTATTTATTTTTTTTTAATACACTTATTGTTTTATTATTGCGATTACTGTTGTTGTTTCTGTTATAATTTTTCGTTGCAACTCAATGTTGTTGTTATAATTATTATACCTTCCGTCACTATGGTGAATAAGGGTATGCTAAGTATGTAATTCCGTATGAAACATTTCAAATATTTACGAGCTGGAGTTATCTTACCTGCACTGCCAATCTGATTTAAGCCAGTTTCCGTACAGATAACAACAGACCTTAGTATAATTTAAACATCGCAACAAGTGCCCACAGCACATGGGCTCCCCTACGAATAATGGCATCCCAATTTTTGCTCTCCGAAAGTGTTCCTTTAAAAATGACAAGACCGTCTTTCGAGTCCTCGGGATTCAGGAAGCATCCCGGGAGCTACCGACTCCCGATGCACCATCATTTAAGGACTAAGGTACAACTTTGGACTCCTTGAAATCATAAGACTCAATTTCTTGCTGCAATAAGTCGATTGTTTCTTGTACAGTGTGGCCGAATTGATGTTTTCGGATTTTCAGAGAAACTCTCGTTTCCGGCAGCAATTTTTCAATAGATCGACCATAACGTTGACGCAGAGGAGTCTTACTGTTCATGACCGACCCAGTTTCTTCAAATAAGTTAACCCCTAATTGAATGGTTGTCACATTAGGTGGTGCGCTTTCTCGACGGAAAATTCTTCGAAGTTTGTAAGCAATCTTATTTCAGCATGTGCAATGAAAGCCCTACTTAGCCAATTCATAGACAGCCATACGTGCGCAAACATCAAGGGTATATTAACGGCTGCCACCATATAAAAAATTAGCTTCAAAAGAACACAAATACAGAAGATGAAATACGAAAAAAAACTTGCGTCGTCGATTCGACGTTCTAGGGTTAAGCAAAATATAAAGTGCGTTTGGCAAAAATTTAATGAACATAATTTAAAAACTAAAAGCTAACCTGTAAGAGGTACAGCCAACGTTACACTAATAATTACAAATTATAAAATATTTTTTTTTTATTTTATTTTTTTCAGTCTCTGGATTAAAAGATCCTTACAGACATAAGTGCTAATTTTAGGGCACAGTTAATAAAGAATTATTTTATTAATTAATTTCAATACACAATAATTTTTCATTTTTAAACATCGTTACTATCCGAAAAGTCAATTAGATGATATAGACTATTAAATTTCACGCAAATTTGACGAAAGGAGTCGTTTTTAGCGTATTTAAGCTAATTTTATTCAACAAGAAATCGGAATCGACATCACCGCGTATTAGACCCATTAAAAACGAAATACTAAGCATTGTTCTTCGACTTTTTAACGTCGGTAATTTAACAAGACAAAGTCTGCTTTCATATGAAGGTAATACAAGCGAATTCTATCCAAGACCTCTTAAACAAAATAAAAGGAACTGTTTCTGTACATATGCAATGCTGTTGATATATGTATTAAAGTAATGATCCCATAAAATTGATCCATATTCCAGAATAGGGCGAACCAGAGACATATAAAGGTGTTTAGTGATATATGGATCAGAAAATTCTTTCGACCAACGTTTCATAAAGCCAAACAACTCAATTAGCTTTATTAACCATCAAAGAAATGCGATCACAGAATTTTAGTTTATGATCTAATAAAATACCGATATCAACAATATTGTGAACTTTATCCAATAATGGTATATTTAGATAATAACAAGTATCAAGTTTTAATAGGCGGAAAAATTACATGTTTTTAAATTTTTTTTAAGTTTAAATCCAATAAGTTGTAATCCCGCCGTTGAAAAAAAGTTCAATGGCAGCCCTCAAAGAGGATTGATCAATAATATTGTTGAACGAATTAAAAAATTTTACAGCATCAGCATACATGAGTATGTTGGAGGGCTGAAAAACGGATGGCAGATCATTAATGAATAATGTGAATTAAACAGGACCAAGATGACTTCCTTAAGGCACACTAGGGAGAACATTGATGAGTTTTGAGGTAGCATTCTTAAATTTTACTTGTTGGGTTCTATCTAGAAGATAAGATTTAAGCCAGTGTATTGCGTTGTTACTAAATCCCATACGTGATAATTTGTAAAGTAAAATATCGTGGTTGATTTAATCAAAAGCAAGGTGATAAAAGGGAAGAGATTTGATGATATAAACTATCAGTCAAAATATTTTCTAAAAGTTTGGGAATCGCATTCAACTTTGCAATTCCGCTATATACGTCCGCTTTTAAACAACGGAGTCATAATTTTCAGGCAGTAAGTGACCGAGTTCAATTGATTTATTGAAGATAGTTGTAAGTAGGGTTTTTTCCCGAGATTTCAATTATTCAATTAATATTTCAATTATTTTCTTTCCCGTTTTCCCGGGATTTTTGTTGCGGGATCCAGGGAAATAAAAGTTCCTCATAGTTTCAGAAAAAAGCTATTAATACTTTGAAATTTAGTTTTATATTCTCTAAAAATTAGCATCTGTTGATGGGTTGTCGATTAGATCAATAACAAGAAGTGAGTACGTTCGTAAATTAATGTGTTCTGACGCAATAAAACTACCAAAAGCAGAATGTGCCGTGCAACAGTTGATAATTAATAAATTTAGTGAAGTGAAGAGTTTATAAAGAACATAAATTCAAAATAAGATGCAGGCAGTAAATTTTAATTGTCCATGGACAAGTCTTACAAATAGGAGATATCCAAAAATATCGCTCCTTTATTGCAGCAAAGTCATATCTACAAAAAAAATCGAGTTGGGCAAAATGCGATTAAAGTTTTCAAAATGTACCGATTTAAAGATATATTTTTGCTATAACTTCGGTTCAGTTTGAGATAAAAACCGATGTTTTGTTACGTGAATGTAGAAGGAACACTTTGCTTAATTAACTTAAAATTAAAAAAAAATTGAGATATGACGATATGTTTATAAGGTGATAAACATAAATTTGTTTAATTTTGTGACGTCTTATACAACCGGGAAGTGCTGGGAAACCGAAATAAAGAAAAACTATGGAAACTCGTTTAAGATACTAAAACATAATATTTTAAAACATAAGTCCTAAAGATAACAGGTGGATCTTGTAAGAAGAAGTACGTTTGATGCTATTTTTGCATCAACCTACATTTGACTGATATAGACGCTGTTCATAAAAAAGAAAAATTACTTTGGATTGCGAATTAGAAATATGCAACAACTTTAAACATTTGGACTTTAAACTATTTGTCTAATCTCGGTAAAAAAAGTGAACGAAATGTTTCGGAAACATGGTAATGAGTAAATAAAATAAGAAATATACTCTTTGCCGACTTTCTAAACGCATTGAGTGTGTCTTAATGTTATTTCCTAAGCTGTTAAAAAATGTTAATATAGAGCAATTCCATATGAAAACGATCAAAATTGGCAAATTTTTGGACGACCCCTCTCCGATTTTAAAATAAATAGTCTCAATCGATTGCCCAGCAAAAAATAATGTACCTACATATTTTTTTTTTTTTTTAGTGACTGGTTTAGTGGTGGTGTACACCACTGTCATGTGACAAAATTGAAGAATTCTTCATAAGGGACATCATTGAAAGTTGTTTAAAAAAAAAACTACTAAAGCGATCGCAACGAGTGATAGCTCGTTGGAAAGGCATTGAATCAGGCTTTAATTGAAAAATAAAATTTTCCTAATTTTTCTTAGAAATTTACCTTTAAATTTTCCCATGAAAATTAAATTTTTCGATTTTCCACAGAAGCTCCTAAATTTTCCGGCTTTTTTTTTGGATTCCTCATAATTTTTTTTTTAAGAATCAGCAATAAAAAATGGGCCCCGACTCCTTG
The DNA here is from genome assembly GCA_949318255.1 of Pollenia labialis. Classification (NCBI taxonomy): domain Eukaryota; kingdom Metazoa; phylum Arthropoda; class Insecta; order Diptera; family Polleniidae; genus Pollenia; species Pollenia labialis. The sequence goes on from OX439142.1 coordinate 118,861,205, forward strand.
TTTGGACAGGAGAAGAGCATTTAAGAGACCACCTTGTTAAAAATACATTTTAGAAATTATTTTACAGTTAAAAATACATTTATGAAGAAAAAATCTTTCTTATTTTGCTGCTTATACTTAATTACAATATTTATTAAAAATTTCAATTGTCTTGGCATCATTATAAAATTAAAGTAACTTTATTTATTTAAAATATATACTTATAAAACATATTTATTTAAAATATTTTATCTATTTTATAAATTTACCTTTTGACCTCAAAACTTGAGTACCATAATTTTTGTTTGTTTTAAGAATTAAATGGTTATGTTTATGTTATCTTTTGATCTTGTATCTAGAGCATAATGATACGAAAAATGTACATATAAAAGCGTAAGGTAATAATAATTCAAGTTCCCCTTTCAACCTATAATTAATTTTTGGGAGTATTTAGGCATTTTTTTTACTTACTTTTAAAAAAAAAAAGTTTTTTTCATTAATTTAAAACAAATTTACTTTGTATTATTTATATGGAGCGGGATCCCGGGATCCCGGGAAATTTAAAATTTTTCCCGTTTTCCCGGGAATCAAAAAACTCCGGGAAAAAAACTCTAGTTGTAAGAGAAACACATAAGTATTCTGCACAATTTTTTAAAATACTGTTAGGTACACCATCCGGTCCGGGAAGAAAAGAGCACTGCCTAAACGTTAAATTCGATAGAACCGTTTCAGTGTTTCAGTGTTGATACGTGAAGAATGAGATTTATTATAGGGATAAGGAGTTTGATTATCAAATGACTTCTTTGAATACGTGGCTGCAAAAAAATTCATCAGCACTCCAAGATCAGAATTTCAAATAATTATGATAAGCACTTGCACGACACTTACTGTTAATAAAATTGTAGAACGATCTGGGATTGGTTTTTATTTTTATTCTCATAACACTTAAAAAGCTTTTATATGCTAGTTTACTAGCCATGTTGTAATTAGATCGTATAATACAATAAAATCAATATAGATAAATAACGAATATTCCATCGAGGGCCATTATTATTGCGAATAATTTGTTGGGGAACAGTTTACAACATGCAGTGATGTAATATATATAAATTCCTGGGATTCCTAGTTGGAACAAAGGGCCAGTATAATACAGCATACAAATTTAATACGACGTTATACAGATTATCTCCTGAAATAATATTATCACAATCAGCGTTCGATAATAAACCGTTCAGTGTTGTGTAGTCCGTATGGAAAAAACAGAAAGCCATATTATTTAAATTTACTTTTAGTTCCTGGGAAGAGACTTTTGTAAAAAGAAAAATATCAAGCTGTACCGTAGAATGGTAACAATCATAAGGCTAAGAAATAGGAAGCGACCTTCTAACATGTATGTCTGATGGCTGGTTAACAAAAGCAAGATCTAGGGGTTTCTCAAATGCATTCGAGGCGTAATTTATCTGAGAAAGTCCACATGACAGCAGAGACTGAATTAATTCTTTCAGTTGTAAGGAAATTAAATGGGTTATTTCCACAGAATTACTCCGTACTATAGTTGGAAGATAGAGGTTGAAGTTTAATAAAATAAATTAACACACTGTTTAGGCAAAGATTTTAAATAATTTTTTAATTGAAATTAAAAATATCATTAATGGAAAAAAATACTTACAATTGAAAATTTTTGCAATTTTTAGTAATCTTTAAAATTATTATGGTAATAAGTTCAAAATCAACAAATTGTTTGCTTGATTCAATGAATTTGGTGTTTAGAGATATTTATTAGTTTTTTCAGTGTATAGTTTAGTTCTAGGAATTGGATCCATCTTGTTCTCTAGGTGAACTCATGTGCCTTTTCCGTTTAAAATAACTTTATAAAGCCTTGAAAAAAGGTGTAGCACCAAGTTTTTAATATAATTTTAATAAAATGTCCACTAAGTTTAATAAAATTGCAACATACTTGCCTAAAATTTGATCATTTATGCAATTAAGTTTAGGATGAAATTGTTTTTTGCTGCAGGAACATTTTATGTTGCCAGCTGATATATCTGTCTGATTGTGAAAAGAAATGCCATATTTTACTGGAACAGACTATTGTCATACTCCTGATCTTATGTGATACTACATCAGCCATTATTAAGCTCCAAAATACAAAATTTTTGAAGCACGATTTTACAACTCTATAGCTGACCTTTGTCATTTATGGTCCTTATTTCAACACTTATTATCTCCAATAAAATGTTTGAAAACTTTAACACTATTTGTTTATAAAACAACGCAAAGACCCCACTAACATTTACAGTAGCTCTTAGTTGAGCTGAATCTGTCCCAAAGAAGCTAAGCTGGCATCCTTGGACATCACCAAAAAAGAATCAGCTTGTTAAAGAAAAACAAACTTCAATTATAAGTGTGGAAAGTATATGCGTTTTAGACAAAATCTTTTTATTTGTGTATACTTCTATTTACCCGATTCTAACTCCTCACTTCTTTTCAGCAAGTATTTTTTATTATCCTTGTATATAAATATTTACTATATTTAACTAAACTAAAATTATTTTTTACTCGTCAGTTTGATCTGAATATGAAACCAAATGGGTTCCACAAGTTCTGGGTAGTGCCTGAGTGTTTTGGAGTTTTATAAAATTTTAAGCTAAATAGACTGAATGACTGCTGCTATATTATGTGCAGATGGAAATGTTATTCCTTTTTCTTATTTTCTTTTAATTTAGTGTTGTAGTTGTTGGCATTTTTGGTTAACGGTTTTTCCTGAGGTAAGCAGATTTTGTTTTATTTTGCTGCTTTTACCGATTTGGTTGATGCTTTATGTTTGATGGTGGAAGCAAATGTTGTACTTTATGTTGATGTCTGTAGTGGTTGATGTTGCTTGGTTTTGCTGGTGTATTGTTAATAATTAACATGCCTGATAGTCATACTTTCTTCCATGCCGCTAGCTTTCTAGCAGCATTTAATAAATTTCTTTTTTAATGTTAAATAAAAACTACAAAAGCAATTTAAAAAGGCAATATAAGTGACGTAAGTTTGTGTGAATTTTTCAATTTTAAAGCATTATTATTAGCAAAATTACTAATAATATAAATATTAGGCTGGTATGCTAAGAACAATAAGGATTTAAAGAAAATTTACCTTTTTCCAGCACCAAAATATGCTTTAGGTGTTTGGTTCATCTTTTGCGTTCATATTGATAATTTTGCTAATTGAAATACTCTTGCAACTTTTTTACTGAACTCATTACTTTTATGCATTTGCCATCACGAGCACTAAAAAAAAATACAGTTTTTACCTCTAGTCCCTGAAATGTTGAATTTTTATTGAGAAAAAAAAAATCAGAAACTAACAATATCGTGTTTTCAAATGCGGTTTACACAGTTGAGAAAATCCGAAAAATAAAAATTTCCAGCAAAACTTTAACACAAAAACTTAAATACATATTAAAATACATAAAGACACACAGAAAAACAAAATATGGTTAAAGATAACCATATTCTAAGAGCAACTCTGGTTAGATTTAAAGAAGAAATTTAACAATTTTTAATGTGAACTTATTATGGTCAAATATAAATTTAACCGTAATGTGGTTAAATATAACCATAATATTTACAATTAACCATTTTTTGTTCGAAATTAAACGTAATTTTGTTAGAATTAACTATAATTTGTTCAAGACTAACAATAATATTGTCAATATTAATCATAAAATAGTTATATATTTCTGACATATCGAGCCCTAATAGCAAAAATGATGTAACCAACTAAAATTAAATTTTACAGGAGAAGGTTTTTTTTTTAAATAGTTTGCCTTAAAGTCTAGGGTCTCGTTGGAAAATGCTTTTGCTCTTATTTCTTAACGGTACTTCCGAGAGATATGAGATTTTTAGAGATGGAGCAAACGATCCTTATTGATCGATTTTCATCAAAAAACAAAAATCTTTAATGTTGTTGGTTACATCATTTTTGCTATTAGGCTCGATATTTTTAATGTGCTTTTTGAGTCAAGCCGTTATTTAGATTTTTTTTTATTCCTGTTAAATGTTATGTTTCACTTTTACAAACTATCTTTAAATTGTTGTAAATTGAATGAAATTATTTTTCTAAACAGTTGTATTTAATAATATTTTTGATTGTGGTTGAATTTTATTTAAAGAATATATTGTTAAATGCAATCATATTTGAAGTTTCAAGGGAGTTTAACATTTTATGGCTATAAACAAACAAACAAAATTGTATAAATCGCTACAATAGTAATGTAAATAACAATAATAATTTATTTATGACAATTGCGGGGACAATAATATAGTGTTTTTAACCATACTTTAAGCATGATTTTTTTCAGTGTGTATAAAAATACACCCATCATTAGTTACTAAAGATTTCATTTCCAGCATTTTTTGTACTTCCTTTTTTATATATTTCGCATCTGCAACATTTAAAGCTCAATTTAACTGCAATAATAATTGTAAAGTTGAATGTACGTTTGTGGCACAAAAAAAAACACAAGTGAAAAAACTACAATACTTATTTGTATGTTATAACAATTAACACTCGATGATTGATACAATTATTAAAGTTATTTGAGTGTTAGCATCAGTGTCTACATATAACTCCTTCTCTCTCTTTCTCAGCAACCTTATTTGTGTGTGCGTTGCTTTGTGATAAAACAAAATATAAAAAAGCATAAATTCAAACAAACCATAAATCCGTCAATTTGACATACAAGTTGTAGTCGATAATGAAAAAGTATGGATGTTGGCAGGGCAACACATGTAAATATTTGTTTCATATGTTGGAAAAAATAAAAAGAAATTTAAAAACAAGCAACAATAAAAGTAATTTTTTCATGCCACATTTAATGATAAATACAATGCACTTGAATATGTATTAAACAACTCGAAAGTTTTTATAGATTTTTTTATTTTTTGAATGCATGCTACATGTCAGATTTAAATTTGTAGAAAGTTTCTAAGTTTTAAATTTAAAAATATAAAATTTTACAAATTTTTACATTATTCGTATGTGTTATCTAAGTCAAATTACAATCCTCAAAAGCTTTTATACTTAAAAAAGAAATTCAGAAAATGTATCTTAATAGTTCTTAAAGCATTTATTCCGTGATCAGTGAACACATTTTTAAAATAAAAAGGAACGAATTGTGAAAGGTGAAAACAAGTTATACCACTTAAGGGACCGTAACTGTTATGACTATTTTCTAAAAAGTCATAAAATTACTAATATTTTTTTATCAGCATTTTTTTTTTGGTCAAAAACAAAAGTTGAAATTTTACTGATATTTTTAGTTCAAAATACAAGTTAAAATTTTTCCGATATTTTTTCAGTCAAAGAGAAAAAATTTAATAAATTTCGTTTTTATTTAATAATACATGTTAAAAAATTAATGCAGCACATATTTCAATACATAACTTATCATTCATCTCTTTATGTGAATCTTCCAGAATTCAATTTAATATTTTGTTTAGCTGCCAAGTTATGCTCTGACAAACAAAATGCGGCATTGAAAGGGATTATAGTTTAGCTATTGTTTTGAACCGACAAAATAAATAGATTTAACTTTTAACATTTGGCCAGAAGAATATCGGTGAAATTTTAATTTTTTTTTATTGACTGAAAAAATATCAGTCAGATGTTAAATTTCATTTTTAATATAACTGTTACTTCCGGTCCCTGGCTTAAAGTATAGTGTTATTCCGGGGGAAAGGTAGTTAAAACAAAACTATAGTTTTGTACTTAAGGTAATCATAAAAAACTTGATTTATCCCGAGTGTTATTTTTTTTTGTGTAGTTACTCTACATTAAGGGGATCTTTCATTTTAACATGGTCTTGGCCTAGGATGTGGTAAATTGACATAAGTTGGCTCTTTGTGAAGGCGAATGAACCACTTCTGTCTTGGATATTAAAAAACTGGTCTTCAAATATACATAAAATAAATTTTATTAAATTCGTTTCAAATTCATTGAAAAATTATGATATTATTGTCAGATTTTAACTGGTTAAGGCCCATTTTTACAACTTACCGTTATCTAAAAGTAGAATATTAACTGGCCTTATAAAAAGTGTACCATTATTAAAACTTTACTTTAACCTAAAGTGAGCGATTAGGTAAAATAAGGCTCATATCACCATTCGACTAATATGAAAATTTATATAGTTTTATATGGCGGATAAAATCCTAACTTTAGCTATCAGTAAGTTGTCTTTTTACATACCACGGGATCCGTCCCAAAGGTTTTTAATTAAAATTATGAAATTTTAATTATTTTTTATATCTTAAGTGCCGTTATTTTTCATCAAATAGAATCAACAAATTTTTTTCCTTAGCTAGTTATATTTTTATAATATAAAATAACCGAAATTGAACTTGTACACTTAATTGGCTTAGTGAACTGTTCACTCGGGACATTTTCGCGACAGCCATTAAATTAACCGAACTTAAATGTGTTCATTCAGGTTAATTCAGTGACCAGTTTCAAACCCATGGCCAGTTTATCCTGTTTTTTAAAGCTCAGGCAATGAATGTTAAGCATTAATTCCATAATAATTATAAATCTTTCAATTTAAGAATAATTGTATATTTTTCACATGCACTGGCTACAAACAAAATGTTGTTCCCTTTAACAATACTTTGGTCACTATTATTATTCCAATTTTGTTTATAGTTAATGATTGATTTGTACATCCCATAAACTTCAAAAATGGTTCAATTTAAGAAAATAATGTTTAAATATATACAACAATAACAGAATATCAAAGTTATTTTTGGGAATAAAAAATTTTTTATTAATTAGATTTCTGTATGACATGCTAAATTGCTAATTTTTTATTTCTGATAAATATACCACCGACATTTATTCTTCTTAGACCAGATCATTAGTAAACCTTTTTCCAACAATAATATTGTCATCATTGACTTAATTTTTGACTATGAATATGGGCCACTGAGCTTATCTTTTCTCGCATTTCCCTACAATTGGTTGGCTTTTTTCCGACTCGAATTGTAGTTGTAATTGGGTAAAAAGAGAAAATTAAAAATTAAATTGCTTCATTATATTGATTTCGTAATAAATGTGTTTAAGGTGTTTAAACATTGTCCTCCGTATTTATAAACTATTATTAAATTTTAAAAACGTTGATTAAGGCAAATTTTCAAAACAAAATTTGTTTTGTAAACCTTTATTAAATTTAAAAGATTTTCATAAATACGGGCGTGTATGTTTATTTATAAAAATAACATGTTTGAAGGCAACAGACTAATGATTGTTGTTGTTCTTTGCATTAGTTGAAGATTTTCAATCACTTGCTTGGTTTTCTGAAAGTTCTTACATACATTCATTTTCTTTTAGTTACTGATTTATGTAAATACATGCGTTTTTGAAGTATAACAAACCGGGAAAACAGAAGTAAGTTTTTTTTAGAAATGTTTTAATATAATTTTTTTTATATTTTCTATAAACTGCAAAATTTTTAATTATTTCTTTTAATTTTCAAAATTTTTCTACAAATTGCAATATTTTGAAAATTTTATAAGACAATTTCCTTGAAATTAAATGCTATCGAAAATTTTTCTGGTCCCTACATCTCTTTTTTGCCGCATTTTCTCATATTTTTGAAATTGATGTCTTCCGACTAACCAAAGTTAGTTCTAACAGATTTTCAACAAGATCGGTCAAAACGTTTCTGAGTTAGAGGGGGTCAAAATTTGACAAACAGCTGTTCTTTCTCATCCATGTAACTTATTTCCTATTGGTGTAAGCAAAACTTGTTTCATATTCTGAGTACAGATACGGATTTAGCGCAATTCAGTCCCTTTGAAAAATATGCTTTGGTCTATGGATTAAAACATTTGTTTACCTATGTAATTTACATGTTCTCAGAAGGACTTGAAAAATGGCCTCAGTGATAACTATGCAAAATACAATGAGCACATATCGTCGGCAGTTAATTTAATTGTTATATGTGGATTCCGATAGTTTCGAGTAAATTGAGTTTGAACTCTTATAAATTATTAAAAAATCGTGTGCCATGAAAAATCCACAAACGACATTTAAATAATAAATCAATTTTTTGGTCGCAAAATGAAAGATCAGAGCGGAAAACCTAAGAAATCGATCTTAACTCAAAACCGCAAAAAATCCACATACGACATTTTAATTATAAACCGAAGATATGTTGTTGAAAGTTGTGAATTCATCTATCAAAATATTTAATTTACATTTTAAAAAACAGAAAACAAAAAAATTGGCATTTGTATTTTTGAAAACGACAAAAATCTGCGCCCACCTTATTGGAACATCTAGCATGCTCTAATAAATACAGAGAGGCTCTAGGCTTTTACATTATAAATGAGCTTACTTGTATTTACTAAATGCTACAATACAGTGTTCAAATTCGTTTCAATCCACTGAAACATATCTGACTTTGTTGACTTTACAATTTGTAGAATTATATTGATTTTAATTCGTTCATTTCCCTTTTTCTCCACTTAAAGTAAATTGGAAAATTCGTTCGTTTCCAGCCTACTTTTTCTGCAAGCCAAAGTACACTAACACCCGCTTTAGCACACATGTGAATGACAACAAAAAAAGAGTTTGTCTACACATGAAGTTGAATTGATAATGGCAGATATACAATTTTATTTTTTTGTTTTTTATTGTTTTTGCTTAAAATATTACATGGATATTTCTTCTTTTTTTATATTATGCAATATATGCTAAAGTATATGTATATCAGAATAGTTACTTGCATTACCCATAAATACAGCTACTCACACTATAAGTGGGACACATAGAAATATATTATGTTGCTATGTTTGGAACTTAAATTAAAATCCTTAGTTTTATTTGAAAAGTTGTGTTTAACATAAATTATCCAAATTTAATTTAGATCGACAAAAAGTCATTAACATAAAGTATGTTACCTAAGTGTTTGTATGAGGTGTCCCACTTATAGTGTGAGTAGCTGAATGTAAATGCATATAAGATAAGATATGACTACAATTCGATATGTATTAAATTAATTTTTAATTTCAATATAAAACAAAAGAATTTTTTTATCAATAATTTTCGGTTTTGTTACTGCAAATATGGAAAATATTTAATTTTTACATTATTGCAATGCATGTGAATGAAAAAAATTTTTTTTTTAAATCAATCTGCTTGAAATGTAAATCCATACAAACAATAATTTTCCAATTTGAAATAAAATGTGATTGTGTTTACTTTTTTTTTAAACGCTTAAAAATATTTGTTTAGAGCTTTTTCAATTCACGCAGCAAAATAATCATCAGTTTTTGGTAAAAATACTGGCAATGCAATTTGAGTAATAAGAAATTGTTTTACTGTACTAATATTTAAGAAAAATAATTAGAAACGCCTTTTCAAAAAACTTAAATACAAACTTTATTATTACACAAAGGAACTGTTTATATATGGTTGGATTTTTCCAGGTAACCATAATATGGTTAAATAATTGCCATTATATGAATAAAATTATTATTATTTAGTAAAGATAAACAATATTTTGTTTAACATTAACCATAATGTGGTCAATATTAACCATATTTTTTTCAAAATTAACCATACTAAGGTAAAAATTAGCCAACAAATGGTAAACAATTTTCGTAATTGAGTCAAAACTAACTATATTAAGATAAGAATTAACAAAAATATGGTCAAATATTAACCATAATCATATATTTCAGAGAGTTTTTGAATTTGCTTATTGTGATTTTCCACACCTGTTACAAATGAAGTTATAATTGTATTTTGTTTCTTATTTCCGTTGGATGCAGTGATGCCAACAGTAGGGAATTTTTCCTTTTTGTAGGGATTTTTTCGGAAAATTTCAAGCGTAGGGAAAAAAGGACAGATTTTTTATTTAAAGGCAAATGTAGGGAATTTTCAAAATATATGATTTTTAATATTTAATTGTCTAAAATACGTTATATTCGACTTATTTTTATTTAACAATTAAAATTGTTCATATACAATAGCATTTAAGTACAAATGTAGTATTTTTTAAAAGAAACCCTAAACTATGAGTCCTAACAGCCTGGTAATCCATGTATTAAAACCATGTTTCTGAATATTCGTCGAACCCCCTAATATATATGCAATTATGGGCCGACATTTATTTGCATTTGCGAACTATTCTCTTATTTTTGCTATTTGTATTCGCACTCACATTCGCTAAAATGAATGCTAATATTAAAAGCGAATATACATAGTTATAATAATTGAAATTTCTACATAAAAATTTATTAAAAAAAAAACAATCACACCATCTAAGCTAAGAGAAATGAAAACATAAAATTTCAAATTTTTAATGAAAACTTTTAGGGACAACGAAGGTTTCATTTTATAAGTAAATTTTGTTTATAATTTTCTTCAGGGGAACTGAAGAAAATATTTTTTTTTAATTTTACAGAGCCTTCTCTTTTTTTTTTTTGGTAAATAAAAAATATATTTAAAATAAGTATTCTTGAAAATTTCAATATTTTATTATAATATTTACAAAATGTTTACAAAATATATATTTGTTTGCCTGTTGCTAAAAACAATAGATTTTTAACGTAGGGAAAAGTGTAGGGAAATATTTTTTGTTTGTAGGGAAAAAAGGGATTTTCTGTTTAGACACGTAGGGATTTTCTTAAATTTCTCCTGGCATCACTGGTTGCATGTTATGTTCCATTTTTATAAGCCAGCTATTTCTGCATTAACTTTTCAACAAACGACGACCTTCAACAGAATTCCAATTCCATTTTATTGGTACTACGCAAATTGTGTGTATTTAGGTCAATAATTAAAGAAAAAGAATGTCAGAATTTCAAACGAGCCAAGCCAAGCGAGTGAAAATGCATTCAGCTACTAAAAAAAGAACCATATATTTGTTAATTTCAAACATTTAATTTTTAAAATAAAACATTCAATGTGAAAATATTTTTCTATTTAGTAGAACAATATCTATTAGAAGTTTCAAGGCAGGTAAACATTTAACTGCTAAATAGAAACAAAATTTTATTAATCTTTACAATAGTAATATTAGGAACTACAATAGTGTATTTTTTGATATGTTTAGGACCATAATATATTTTTTTAACCATTTCTTAATTTTTTTTTATGAGTGTATGTAGAACTTTGTGATAATTTGTTTGTATGTGAAAGGTAATTATTTGTTTGAAAAATCCGTTTTCATCCAAAGATGCGTCATATGAACTATTTTCTAATAATAAAAACGGTTGAATTCGGAAGCTAAGTAAATTTTTTCAACAGCGCAAACATCTAATGCCATCGACGAAGTATTCGTGAAACAAGAATTTTGATAAATTAATCTATAAAAAACTATTTGATTTTAATTATAACGTTAAGGATTTTCAAAGGAGAAATCGGGTTTAAAGAGTACTTGTTATACATTCTAATTTAGACAATACTAAAACAAATTAAAAAAAACCAGCCAGTTTGAAACTGGAAAAACTGACCAATTCCGTAATTTATTTTCATTTTATCAAATTTTAAAATTAAATCATGTACTGCAAATATTGTACACTTTTTTTACCATCCTGAAATTAGAATGATTAACAAGTAGAAACCCTGGGTGAATACTGCTAAAAAGTTCATTAGAAGAGAGAATTTTTTATTAAATTTGTATTACTAAATATTTGAAATTTGAACGCCAAAAGAAAAATAAATTATTTTTTAACCCCCTCATAAAATACACATAATGCATACATGCACCTTATAACGTGGCGCTTAAGTTTTCCCCAATTGCTAAATCACATTAAACTGCCTTAAGGCCTTATGCTGCCATTAATTTTAACAATTTTGTTCTCCTTCACTTGTCACAATTTTAAGATGTTTTCAGGTTGGGTACCTTAATATTGTCAATTCAAAGAATATTATAATTTTCAAGCCCTTTTATGTTTCTTTTCTTTGTAGCATTTTTTTCACAGTTCTTGTACTTGTCATTGCCTCAATTTCTGTGCTACTTTTGTTAGCCCGATTTTTTTAATTAACAACCTGTATTCAAGAGCTTGTCGACTCCAGTGGCAATTTGTAGTTAAAAATAGAGCCGAATAAAACAGAAATAAAAATAAAAGAATGAGAGAGAATAAACTATATTTTCCAAGTTTTCTTACCAATTTTCTTGTTTTTGTTGCTGTTCCTGTTGTTCTTCATTGAAATGTTGACAGTAATTTTTTTTACTGTAAAAAGTATTATTTGGTTAAAATACTACAATCAAAGAAACGAATAAAAGAACGAAATAACGAAAAAAAACGATTTAATGAAAATAAAGTTTGAAACTATAAACAAGAGAAAACATAATAAAAATGGCAATATTCATGGGTTTTGAGCAAACTGTGTTCAATTTTACAACTTTGGGTAGATGTATAAATCAATTGCAGAAATATTCTTGTATAATGTTTGTACATGAATATTTATTAAAAAGAGTAACTTAAAAAATCAACAAATTAGAGCAATAGAATTCAATATAAACAAAAAAATCAATAATAGCGGTGGCAACTTTTAAAAACAATAGATAAATGTTAGAAAAAGTTGTGCAGTCATAAGGTAGGTAGGTAACAAAGCTGATGTGAAGCTTAATTTCGCACCCTCACCCAGAGACCAATATGGTCCATTGTAAGCCCTCAAGAGGTAAGACAAATCAAGAAATTGGAAATTTAGAAGCAGGCAATGGAAAACAAGAAAAATTTTCAGTTGTAATGATACTAGTAGTAGTAATAGTAGCAGTAATTTCTTTATTTTCTCAATAATTCATTACAAACATTTTTATTTTTATATGTATGTATAATAAAAGAATAAATATAATAAAAGAAATTTACGTACGGCTTTGACATTGTCGTCAGCCGGATAATCATACTAGCCTGTGTTATAAAATGTATCTAAATCAAAATAAAATCAAAATAATCTAAATCTCTAAGAAAAAAATAGTATTTTTTTTGTACGTTTCTCAACAGTAATGTTAACTCTTGATACACTAGACGCGTGGATACACATCAAAAATTGCTAAAAAAAAAAAGAAACACCAAACTTTTTAAGCAAAACCATTTATAATAAGTATTATTAGGAAAACGATAATTTTACAATTAATTGAAAAAGGATTCAACTGCAGCTTTTAACCTGGCGGTACTTTATTCTATTCATTTGTACGATTCGTCAAAAAACATAAAGCGTGACCTAAAAATTAAATTGAGTAACAGATTTTTCTGACAAGTCTATCTGACTTGCAAATGTTTATGAAAATTTACTTAGAAAGATAAATTCAATTTGATCGAAATTGCATGATCCTGAAAAGTAGTTGAGTTATACGACTTTGCATGTTTTTTATGTGACAGTGTGCCATTTTGAAAAATTGTTTTTTGATGTCGCATAATTTTTTGACAGCTTTGCGTGTGAATGAATTGTGGAAGATAGTGAGTCTAAGCGCTAACGGCCTAGATACACGGATTAAAATACTAATCAAGCATTGTGGTAGTATTGGTGAATATGTGTTTGTATGTGTCACACAGACGATGATGGATAGAAAATCAAAAAATTTGAATATGACGGCGAATATTACTTCAAGCACACGAACTCGAGTGAATTCGCCTGCTGGACAAGATTTTGACAAGTGTATTTAGGCCGTACATTTGCACGCTCTTAAAATTAATATTTGTCTAACCTTCTTTATTATTCTCAAAAAACTTTAATTGAGAGCGGGTTAAAGGTTAATGAAAGCCAGATAAGTGTGCGCATACAGCAATATTGGGTCTGCGAGACCGACATTTTTAATAGAATTTTTTTTTAGTTTTTGGTTTTTTTACCTACTAAGAATTTTACCATACATACATAACAAAGACTGAAACGATAAACTATTTGTCATAAAGAAAAAAGTTTCTAAAAGTAAATGAGGTTTAATTAAAGTTTTCTTTTAACTAAAATACGTTTTGTAGGCTCTGCAAACATTGGTCTGACAGACCGGGAACGAGTATACTTGTTTTATATTTTGGTTGAAATTAACTTAAAAAAACTCGCCAGGTATTTCCTAGCTTGAATAACAACAACTATCTCGTTTGTCTCTTTAATGACATTTTGTTTTTAAACCAAATCATGACACTAAAAGTCCTCCTAGCTTCGACGTTTGATTACGTATTTTTCAATCAGTTTGTTACTGTTGAAAAGTCTTTTATCGCTTTTGGTTTGCTGTTACTTCGTACCACAAAGGAGTAAAATCAAGGAAACCGTTCGTAAAAAATTTAATTAATTTGCTAAGCATTTGTGCAAAGCAATAGTAGAAAGTAACGACATATTTACGATCAGTGTGACGATGTTGTTGTTGTTGCTACCGCAAATGTCGTTTTTTGTTTTCTTATTTTTACGAATTGTTTTATAATTTTACTCGTCTATTGTACAAAGTCGCATAAAAAAAAATTGTACGACTGCAAAAACACTATAAGTCTTTTCAATAGCTAATATACATACATATATTTTCACAACAGAATTTTTACTGTTAAACAACAGCATACAAATTAAAACTTTTACTTTTCTGCCTTCAGTTTTTTAAAGAATCTGCGCTGTTGGTTTGACATCACTTTGCAAAAGTAAAAAGTAAAATATAACTGAACAGAGCAAAAGTTGAAAAGTCGTTTAAACATTGGTCCAAAACTAATTCGTATTTTCAATGTTTTCCCTTTGCATGTTTTTAAATTTTTAAGACAGCTTTCAATGTTCGATACTGCCAGAGAAATAAAAAATGTAACCATACCAAACTAAAAGCAAAAACGGGTTTGAAATACTAAATAGTAATAAAAAAGCTAAGTTAGCGCAATTTTTTATTGAGGACCAAACATTTTCAGGTACTTGAACACAGGGCAAAATCTCTGCCGAGAAGCTCTTAGTTGCCATCACTGTATCTCATCTTTTATTTGCTTATGTTTTGTCCCTTCTAAATTTCTAGTACAGTTCTGTCCATCAATATATACAATTTTCCTACTCAGATGTTTTTATATTGGTTTTAAATCAAATTATTTTTTATTACAAAATAAACTAGACACGTATGCAATACTAGTTTGCTTTGATTTGGTTTATATTACTCTTGACTATTTTTTTGCACTCTCAACTGAGGACGAACGACATCCTTCACTTAGTACGACGAAGTAATATTAAATGTTGCTTATTATTTTTAATGTCATCGAAGTCACTTTAAATTAAAATAAAATTTTAATTCATAATCTTTTTTACAAACAAAAATCAATTTTTGTCGCACAACCAACCCTTCAACGTTCTAAATAAGATAACAGTTTTTCCTAAACGTTTTTTCAAAATCGTTTAAACTTTTCAAGAAATATCTCAAAATTTGATCAACTCATTTTTATTTATCGCTAAAGTAATATTTTTGCCAATTTTAACATAAACTGTAAATTATATACAAAAAAATGTAAATATATGTATGTTTGTATGTATGTTGCAAACAAAAGCGAAACACAATATTTGTGCATGAATGAGAATACCTCAATAAAATAACGAAAAAGCTACTTCATTCACAAAAAGAGGCAGACATTACTAAAGAATACAAACATGTATTTATATAAAATATTGATGATAGTACAAGAGAGGCTGTTAGTTACAATTCAACGTTTTTTTTTTTACGATAAAACACATTTTAGAAATTCTTAGCGAACACCCTTAAAACTTAAAGTTTTTGTATGAAAAGTTTTAGAAGAACATACATATTGGTTCATAGATTAAAAAATGTACGGAGACCATTTGTAAAGGATTTTCAAAAGTTTTGGAACTTGTCTCTTTAATAACTTTTTTAATCTGGAAATATTATGTAATATAATCGTAATTATGGCTACCAGTTTTCTTATAATAAATATTAATGCAATTTACAACCTGATCTAGAAAAATCGTGTTTTTTGCCACAACTCTTTCTTATTGATGAAAAAAACCGGGAAATTTAAAGGGATACTCAATTGCGTGAACTTTACCTTACGATTACTTTGCTCATTTGTTATTTCCTTTTTTTCTTATTTATAAAAGATTTATTAAAATCGGGTCACAAATCACAGAGAAAATTCTAGTGAATGCTGTTTAATTAAACCATAATTCAAAAATAAAATCAGTTTTAATTAACAGGGGTGTGCTGGAAATCGCAAAGGTAAAACGCAATAATTTTAAAAGTAATTTTTAAGTAAGATTTATGTAATAAAAGAATTTTATGGCAAATATGTCCCTATTAAACCGGATTTTAAATAAAAAAATTTAAGAATTTGGTTTAAAGTTTATTAAAAACAACTTCCAAATTCTTGCGTTTGCGATTTCCAGCATACCCCTGTACAATTTTACTTAAGTGAACCAAACGTTTAATTGTTTACTGGTGCATTCTATTTTTTTTTTATTAATTATAGCATTTTTTTTAAATGTAAACGCAAAAGTAAATTAAAAAAAAGAATCAAAAAAAGTTGCAACGACAAAAATTGCTTAATGCAAACCTGCACTTCTATACGCTATGCACTCCATAATACAAGTCTTAAGTATATTAAGGAAAATACAACCCTGATATGAAAAGTTGTTATTAGATTTGGGATGCATTTTCGTCAAAATACTTAAGGCTTGCCTTTAGCTGATATTTTTTTTTTGTTTAATACACATTTTTCTATATTTTTTTCATTCAATTTTATTTACAATCTATAAACAAAACACAATAAGTAAATTTTATAAGGTAAATAATATATGATAAGAACATTAATTGCTAAACTCCTCCAAGCCCGCACTCCCAAGCACGAAGCTATACACGTTGCTAAGGTAGTTTTAGTTCAAAAGTAGATCATGTTTACTCATATTTAATGTAAAAGAGGGTACATAAAGAGGGTACTAACTCAAAATAAAAAAATTTCAGTAGAGGCAAAATAAGTTTTCGTTTAAAATTAAAGTCATATGAAAAAGAATGTTAACACCACCCAATTAAAAATTGTGCTTCGAGCGAAGCAGGTTTATAAGGGAGAAATGCAAGAGTTGCGCTTACCATTGCGCTTACGGAAGACATGAATTTTATATGGCGAGTTCCCACTTTGAAGCAATACATTTTTAACACATAAAGCGCATTATTCAGCGCATATAAAAATTGTTGTATGTAACGATCGTCCTTAGACACTGAATGTTTTGAAACAGGTTTTTTTAGTACTCTCCCTTACAAACCTGCTTCGCAGTAAGGGAATGTCGTAGCACTTGAAATGTTATGTTTTTTTTATTAAAGTTTTTGAGAGTTCTTTCACTTACTTTACTGTATTTCTGTATGTCTTATTGCGTAGCGCATAATTGTGCGCTTATTTTTTTAAATGTACCATTAGTGCTTTATAAAATTTTTTATTGGGCAACCATTCGTTTAAAATTAAAGTCATATGAAAAATAATGTTAACACCAAATGTAGACAAAATAACACCATTGAATTATTTCAATATAAGAGTTTCTGGCTGATTCCCCAAATTCTATACCGTAAGGCCAAACTGGTCTTAAAATAGTTTACATATAATTATGTATTCTACATTCAACATCTTCGATCCAAAAACCATGTTAGATGATTGGTTTTTAAATTTAATTATTATCTTTTATCTTGTATATGATTTTTCATGTAAGTCTTCGTAAGGTGAAGTCCCAAATATTAGAATGTCGCTATTATTAAGAGATACATTTATACGATTTCTACGACATAAAGTAAACGTAACATCTGAAGAGTTTTTATTATCCATTTATTAAAAAAAATTCCAAATTAATCGAGTTGTTCCTGAAGCAGCATTCGGATCTATGTTGGAGGCAATAATTGCAGAACCGTCAGTGTGTGTTGCAACCAAAACATTATTTGCAATTGGCATATCCGATGTGGAAATTGCATATACCAGCTTAAATACTATTAATATCTATCTATCCACATTAATATAGAAAGGTCGAGCCAAGGTAACTTTCTTCTCAGAAATATGGGCTAGAAAACATATCTAAGCGGTGAAGGTTTTAGCACTTTTAAATAAAAAAAAAAAAAAAACAATAACTACAAGTGATTTTATATAGAAAAATTAGAGGCTGGCGTGTTTTTATACTCATATCTCAGTCATATGTGAACCATTCTGGCTAACTTTTAATAGTAAACTTTAACGGACTATATGTGACATAGATAAATATATAACAACCTAGACGAACATCGTTGAATCAACTTCTTTACTCTTAAGAACCCAGAATATGTATAGAGTCTAAATAAATATTTTAGAAATTACAAACGGATTGACAAACCTTCCACCTATACTTCCCTCCAAAAAGGGTGACAATTGGCTTAGAATTGTCTTGGATTATCCTTGAGCCAGGTGTATTGGCAGTCCAAATGAGTCTCACATGACCTAACCAAGCATATGCTGCTTGATAGCGTCACTGAAACTATCGGAAGTTAGATTTCGTTTGGACTGGATAGACCGGATTCGTTCGAAGTCTGACCTAAGGACTTAAACTGTAGGCGTTACGGGCATCACTTGCCTCCGGCGAAAGCCGTGTTAACGGGTGGTTGAGGTCTTTGTTTAGTGCGCTTCTCACCAGAAATGCTTCCTGTCTTTCAGGCTAATTTTCTTTACGGAAGTCAATGCCCTTTGGAGGGACGCTAATTAAGAGTACACTCGCTCACTTCAAAGTCGGATTTTTAACCTTCAAGGAGAGTGACGAGTATGTAAGCTTTGACGGGTTTATACACTCAAAGTTGCTACCAGTGTTTGCAAATGAATTCTCACTCACACAGTGGCATTTGGTAAGTGCTTAATATTAACTCACCAAGTAGATTTGGTTTTGGCTACAGTGAGATTAGATCTTCGGACGGCACTCACGTTAATTAATTTCGAATCCCTTAGCTCTTGAATTATTGCTAGCTTTTCTATCAAATAACCCCAAAGAAAGAAGTCCAATAACAGCGCCACCGCGTGAGATTGAATTTGTCGCGCAAAAAGCCTTTGTTTCGTAAGCTGAGTGGCAAGTTGCATAGTCCTGTTGAAATCACATATCGTACGCATCCATATCTTCCAATTCGGGCCATAAAAAGTTCGTTATCATCTCACGATAGCGAACACCATCCTCAGTAACTGCCTAACCGGCCTCATTTTGAAAAAAAATATGGCCTGATAATGCCACCAGGCCATAAACCGCACCACACAGTATCTCTTTGTGGGTGCATTGATTTTTCGATAATCACTCTTGTATTTTCATTCGCCCAAATGCGGCAATTCTGCCTATTGACGAATCCACTGAGGTGAAAATATGCCTCATCACTGAAGATGAGCTTCTTCGAAAGTGCACGATATGCATTTTGATTTGAACGCCCATTTTCATAATAAGTCTGAATAACTTTAACGCTTTGCTTGACTGTATATCTTTCGATGGTACAAATTGAGTTAGTCTGAAATTGAGAAATATCAGATGAATTGCAGAAAAAAACTTGACGTTGCGGTGTGGTTGACATCCAACATCGGCCCTAATAATTACTATATAATTTTAGGTATAATTTCGATGTGAAATCAATGAAAAATCCAAAAATCAATCAAATGTATGTAAATATAATATGTTAATATGTATATTATACATAAATATGTTCCATGTTTCATCAGCAGATACATGGCGCTATTTCGTGAAAAACAGTCATTTCCTATAACGCTCTTTATGCACGAGAAAGCAAAGTCCGATTGAGCAAAAATTTTCGCAATTGAATTTTAACAATTGTGTTCTGTTTATTTTAAACCAGATCATTGTGGGCCTAAATCTTTTTTTTTTTTATTTATACATCCAGCACAGTTAAATCCGAACCAAATTTTAAGAACTTTAAGGTTTATCCTCATTTTTTCCAAGTTTTATACAGCTTTTTTATATAAAATATCTTGTTAAGAAAATTCCAAATTATGTTAAAATTATTTAAATAAAGGACTACATATGTATGTATTTACCAAGCAAGACAAGTTATGACTTCTTCTAGCCAAAGATTCGTTGTTTCTTCATATAACTTAATGTCAAAGGGGTTTATTTATAGTCCCTCGGGGTTTTTCTCCAACCATTAAATATGTGTAAATTTCAAACAATTTTTTAAGGGTTTCTTTCAAATATCTGGCCATTCGACAAACTTTTTTTTATGAACATCCAACGTTTTCTTAGAGCTGTCAATGCTTTAAAGTAAATGTGTCTCTTTTTGTTACGTTTTTTAAAATTTTAGTTTTCATTTTTATACTTTACTTCCCTCCTTTTCCATATAGTTTTTTTTTGAGAGTGCCTTTTTTGGCAGTGATGGCATTAAAGTGTTGGTTGGCACTATGGGTTTGCTGTCTGTCTTATTTTCAAAATTTTTTCTAAAGCTAAAAGAAAAACAACAACTTCTTCTTAAGTTAGGTTTGTTTACAATTTTTTGTTTCTCTTCATTTTGTTTTAAATTGTTACAATGTTCGAAATATTGACAAAATATGTTGTTTTTTATGTTTTAAGTGTCCTTTGTTAAATGAAGTCTATATTGATCTTTTTCTTCTTGAAATATTGTATGTATTTATTGCCCGTGTAATAGTAAATTTTCTTGGTTGTCCTCTTTTTTTATATCTTGGCCATCAATATAGCCACAACTATAAGTTTTGCCTTGTCGTTTTTTTTAAATAATGTCCTGAAGAAAATAAAAGCCGCTTTATGCAAAGTACAGTGAGTAAAAATTAGCAGATAAGAATTTATGTGTGAACGGTTTACTTGAATAAAGTTTTAAGTAAGATTTTGAATAAACTTGATCATGAAAATGTTACTTGATTAATTTTTTTATGATAATAAAGGCAAAAACTAATTTTATTGGCCTTAATTTGTATTTGCTCACCTGCACTGAAAGAAAAAAATCCTTCTAAATTTTAGTTTCTTCTACATACTTTTATAAATTTATGTACGAATAACACTAAAAATTACTTTCAACAATAAAAAATGGGATAACTTTCGAAAACCAATCTGCGTGCATACCTGTCTGTTTTTCGAAGTAAAAACCGATTTGATTGTATTGTGTAAAAAACAACAGCAACACTACAAAAAGCAAAAAACACACATTATTTTCATGTTCAAAATGAAAAAAATGCAAATGCGAAAAATCCCGATTTCTGTTTGGTTAATAATGACACCGCTTTGGTTTGATTTAAGAACTGATGGATTGATTTTTATTTTTAGGGTAGGTACTCCGATACCTGTGGTGTTTGCAACCGAATTGTTTTTATTGACAAATCTGGGCCTAAATCGTCGCACACGTGTTCGAATGAACTTTCGTATCGAAAAAAACTTCGTCACGTATCAAAAACGGGATTGCGGCATTCGAAAGCTTTCGAATCGAAATTTGTTTAAAAAATGTAATAGATTTTATGCTTGTATATAAATCAACAGTGTTAACAGTGACTTCGGCTTATCGATTTTCGGCGCTTGGCATAAAGAGCAACGCAAAATTTTAAAAAATTCGGAAAACTATAGATATTCGCAAATATTTACAAATTCAGAAAATTTGCAAAAATAGCGAAAATTCTCGAAAGTTTTTAATATATCTCAAACAAGCCATTCAACTGATTAAAAGTCCCTTTAAGTACAAGGAATGGCAAAAATTCGATAAAAAAATTTGAAATAAGCGGAAATTTGCAAACAGCTGAATGAAAGCAAAGTCTAGTATTTATTAAAAATTTTTAAAGCTGTAATGAATAAGATAACTCACAGAAAAAGTCGCTGATATTGTTAACATGGCTAAAATTCGCGAATAATTGAAAACTTAAAAACAAACCTTAAAATTTATTTGAAATCGCTAAATCGGTTAAAAAAAAAACAAATAAGAGATTAAACTACAAACTGGATACAGAAAATATCTCAGCTCACACATAAAAACACACGATATACAAAAACAGAAAGAGACCAAAATAAAATAAAATATAAAAACATTAGTTGACAAAAGCTCTCAGCTGAACAACAGCTCAAACAAGTGATTTTTTGTTTTCATTTTTATTTTCGTTTATTTATTTCAAAATGTAATTATATTTTTTTGTGTTTGAAATGTTTTGTGTAATTTTTTATAATAATTTGTACAATATATTTTTGTATTTTTATATAGAACCCCTGAAGATGGTCAACAAAGTTGACCGAAATATTGGGAAATAAAATAAAATAAATTTGAATTTTTAAACAAAATATATTTATATTTTTTATTTAAAAATTTGGTTTTAACTCATGACCTAATGCCGAAAAATATTAACAAACAACAAAACTAAAGGTCAACAATTTACAACTTCAAACAAAAAAAAACAAAATTTCAACAATGAAAAAAAAAAATTACAAAAATAGCGAAAACTCGCGAAAATTTTAATAAAAGTATACGGAATGGACAAAATTCTGTAAAAATTGCTAAATTAGGGGAAATTCGTAAAAAATTGCGAATACCGGCATAATAGCAAAGTCTACTATATGTTTAAAATCGTTAAAGCTGTAAGGAATCAAAAAACTTACAATAAAAAAAGCGATGACTTAAATTTGCGAAAAATTGCAAAACTAATTGTAATTATATTTTTTTCTTATTGCTGAAAAAAGTTTAATACTTAAATTTTTTAGCTATTTGTTGAAAAAATCTAATAATTATTCTCAAAAAGTGTGTAAATTGTTTGTAAAAAAACAATTAAATGTTTTTACGAAAGCTCTTAACATATCGAATGACATTTCGAGTAAAGCGTTCGATCGACTACTCGTTGCCGAATGACTAATCTCAAATTTCGGTAGATGTTTTATGATAACGAATGGGACGATTTCAAAAAGTAAAATTTCGATCAAAGTCACTCGGTCACGACTGCGACGATCTGGGCCCTGCATACCTGAAACTTCTTCAAAACTACTTATGTTCAAAACAATTTTTTTTTCAAAGTTTTTCCTGGGATTCAAAAATTAATAAACAAGGTTTCATTCAAAAGTGCTAAATTCCCATTTAATAATATTGAGAAACTGAAATTTATTGTTGAAGGGATAAGCTATTCCTATGCGCATTTCACTGGTTGCTTAGGCCAGATCGCCAGGAAACTTCATCCAAAGATTTTAGAAAAGCTAAATATATTATGCAAATAAAACTGTTAAGCGAATAAGAATTATAAACCTCAGTTTTACTTGTAACAATATCAAAGCTTAAACAAAAACAACAACAATAAACAGTGAGTTTATCTTTACTTTTATTTTAAATAGAAACATAACAGAAAAAAATCCAACAAAAGGGGACATAACTACAATTTTTTTGTGTAAATTGGAAGCTAGATGCAATTATTTACTAATTTGAGGTCGCTGATTTCAAATCTAATCTTTTTACAGGTACTAATCTTTTTTTTTAAAAATTAAAAATCATAACAGAAATAGTTGTTTACGTAAAATAATAAAAAAAAAAAAATTAAAAATTTTGTACTTTAAGAAATCATGAAAAATCCAAAACGGGGAAAAGTTAAAGACTTATTACTTTCGCATAAAATCATATAACCTATGAACAATATGGGATAAATTACATAAAAAGCGATGAGCGAAATTCGCTTTTATTCATAATTAAGTGAAGGTAAAACTCATTTATAAGTGAAGTAAATAACGCCCTTAAAAAAGTGCTGGGGAGCTATCGATAGTACTATCGAAAGTCTTAAAATATTGATAGGATAACATCAATATCTATATTTTTATTTTAAATACAGCTATGAAAGCATGTAATATCAGTTATAATCAGAGTTGTTCGTCTCAAGTTTACTTGCTTATAATTTGCGCTGAATGTAATGTATACATACCAGCCAGAAGAATAGCAGGTTATCGATAGCTCAGGTGTGAGTCTTTGTTCTGCTTATTAGAGGCCCTTTTGTTAAAATTTGCATATGTTTATATAGGGACTAAAGTGTTAAATGTTTTTATGTTGTAAAAATGCAATTGCGAGCATAAGGCAATACATTGCACCACAAAACCAATTAACCGTACTGTTAGGTTAAAAAAATTTACAAATCTTAGGTCAGTGATTATTTTGGTCATAAGTTATAAGATATAATACTATTTTCCCAGGCTTTTGAAATAATTTATGAACGAAACAATAATTTTGTTATTCCAAAACTTCTCTCCAGTTTATGATTATCCTTTTATCTGTTCACTTTCTCCAGCAGAACAAATTAAATATCGACTAAATTTGCATAGCAGTTTTATTGTTGAAAATCTAAATGAAAGTGACTCAGATATTTGAACTTCTTCCACATAAGATGAAAATCTTGAAAGGGAAGGTGGTTTTGAATATATTGGAGCTTTAGCAGAGAATATAATATCAGAGCCACCAGGTACACGTTATGCGGTGTCCAGATGCCGTTTTGTCTAATTTTCTGCTAATGTGCTCAAAAAACTGAGTGCTTTTCATAAAAATTTGACTACACGTCAAATCACTTGTGTTGTAAAAACAATAAATAAATGTGATAGCAAATGGAAAGACTTAGAAAATCTTGTGGGCATAAGTAAATATTATTGATCTTGTTATAATTATAAAAATTTGGTATTGCAGAGGCAAAAAAGAAAACTTGCATGGCTTGTTTGATGCATGTTTTGGTCATGCAATATTCCAGTTTTTTATGAGCAAGTGCTTTCCGTTTGATGTTTTCAAAAGAGTGACAAGTTTGCTCCTATTATTGAATAACGGGACAACTGGAAAGCAAAAAAAAAAAAAAATCGATGGCCAAATTTTGACTTTTATATGCAGAAATTGATTCTTCGTGGCTGCAAATGATGTAAATCGCAGAAACCAGAGCTTTTACGACCGCTAGATATTTATCTGTCTATCAAGAGAAAACAACGCATTAAAAAGGTAAGTTAAACCGAATCAATTGAGTCAACAACAAGCAAAGTGTGTAACATCTACGAGCAGTGAAATAAAAATATTTGCTCCTAGGAAACGGGGAATTGCAATTGCTGTTATGCCAAATGCACTGCATAGAATAGATTTGTATGCAATTCTTTTTAACTTTATTAATGTTTTCGTATAGAACTTTATAATAAAGTTTTTCACAACATTTTGCCAAATAAAGAATTTTCAAAAAAAAATAACACGTTTGGTCTTCAGACATAAATTAGATTTTCAACCAACAAACTTTTATATTGACAGATAGAAAAATTCAAAAATTTAAGATTTATTTCGGAAATATTTTACACGGGCTCATTGTGGTACAGTTTTAACCTGTATAGCAATTTTAAAAAATTTCCGCTTTTATTTTCCTTTATCCCACTGTATCAGAAACGGTATGTTTTTATAATATTTGTTCAAATACTTTCTATAAATTTCTTAAAAGAAGTATTTTTTTTTAGTATTAGTATGTTTATATATATACGTACACATATAAAAATGTACATCATTATTACGCTTGTCTGTATTTTTGGTCCAGCGCTATCTTGAAAGTAATATATAAAAACAACAAAAATTATGGTATATTTTTGGCGGCTTTTGTATATGTTCCCCCTTTATTTTTTAAGTCTTATTGACGCCATACTTACTTACATACGTACATACAACCCTCGATAACTGTGTGTGCGCTATGTTGGCTTTATTCTTTATTTTAAGTGTGAGGTCGATCCCAGCGGGAAAAATAAGGAGTTCGGATGCCTTTTAGAAGGCCTCAGCACCCCTTCTTTTGGATGTTCAAGGCCTGCTCGCTACATTCCTTACTCATATCTTTTTACACACATTGTCATTGCGAAGTAGGCCTTCCGCTCTCGCTTCTTTAGCAGGAAAATTACAATGGTAACGGAATCAAAAAAAATAATTATTTTGCTTTTTCTTCTGCAAAAAAATAATACAAAAAATATAACTCCTTCTCTACTCCCATGTCATAGAAGCGAATGTGGAATGTGTATCTTATATTTTATACCAAAGAGCCGTGGCCTTATTTAACAGTTATATATTATGAGATAGTAATTTAAACAGGCCTGAAATAAGAAGGTCTTCTGAGTTTTCCCGCTGGGATGTTTTGTATTCTTTAGAGGTATAATTGTGCTTGTGTATTAAAGTTTGCTACTAGTTTTTCTTTGTGTTCTTCCTCTTTTTTACGTTGCTTTGACTTTAACTTTTTTTCTGCTTTGATTCCTTTAAGTTTAGTTTTATTTTTGATAGTGTTTTTTTGTTTTGTTTGTGCTTTAAAAATCAATTTACAGTTTTTTCCCCGGCCAAGTGCTTCATTAATTTTTTTACTTCATTTATTGATTTTGCTTTTTTCGATCTTTTGTGGTTTTATTTGGTTTTAATTTTTAAACGTTCGCAATATGCCGGACAATGTATTTTCTAAGGGAAATGGAATGACCAACAAAACAAACGTAGCCTTTTTGAAAAAAAACTAAACATTATATTGTAGTAGAAGTATAATTTGTAAACGAACTAAAAGTAGCCAATAAAATATTTTATCATTTTGCGAAGCACTAATGGTACATTAAAAAAATAAGCGCACAATTATGCACTACGCAACAAGACATACATAAATGCAGTAAAGTAAGTGAAGGAACTCTCATCAACTTTTATAAAAAAAATAACATTTCAAGTGCTACGACATTCCCAAAGCAGGTTTGTAAGGCAGAATACTTAGAAATAACTGTATCAAAACATTCAGTGTGTAAGACCGATCGTTACATACAACAATTTTTATATGCGCTGAATAATGAGCTTTATGTAACAAAAATGTATTGCTTCAAATTGGGAACTCGACATATAAAATGCAAGTCTTCCGTCAGCGCAAGGGTTAGCGAAACGTTAATGTTTCTCCCTTACAAACCTGCTTCGTTGGAAGCTCCATTTTTTATTGAACAGAATAACTTCATTTTCTTTGAAATTAGTTTGAAGAATGATGTTATTTTAAAATATTAAGTTGATTAATTATTTAAGAGTCTTATAAAATTTTAGCCGCTTTAAAATTTTCAGTTTGTCCTACTGTATTTCTTAAACAAAAATCTTTAATTTTTTTATAAGTTGGATGGTTTTTTTTTATAAAAATTAAGTAAAAAAGTTTCCTATATTTGTTTGTTTTGTTTTGATCCTTCATTCCTTTCATCTACTGCCAATAATAATGACATATGAATGGCTGGCAAACGGTCAATAGCCTAAGATCTTGATAAGAATACTTAACAATTTGCCACAAAATTTTTAGTTTTTTTTGTTTGTTTTATTTAATGAAAGCATGTGTATTTTTTTATTTCAAACCTGAAAATTTATTGTGAAATAGATCTGTGGAGAAAAAGAATATGTGCTTAAACCAGAAAAACTTTTCTTACAATCCTACTTTAAATGACTTCCCGAATTCATTTCTTTGTGGGTGTATTGGCCACTATTTGGATTATTAGTTACATATTAAATAATAAATTTATTTTTATCTTAAACAAGTCATAATTAAACATTACAAAATAAATTAATATAATCATTTCAATAAGTTATTATTATACGATCTTGCAGTATATTCCGTTAATGTTTGTTAGACATTCGGTAATACTATTTAATTTTAACAGTAATTTTAATGTCAAATCCGTGGAAAATCCAAAAACCAATCAAATCTATGTAATTATAGGTATATGCTTAAATATGTTCTTAAATTACCCCCACAGTAAATTTTTGTTATTAAAACGCTAGCAGTTATATCAATCTTATGTAAACGATTTTATTTTGAACAACATAACATTTACATTACACAGATTTGTATTACAGTGTTAGAGCTGTAAATGATTTTGTGCAGCCCAAACACTCTTTATTAAAAGTTTTCTTACATTTGCAAAAAATTTATTATTGTGTACACTTTCATACATATAAGAGCAATTTTAATTAGTATATTTTAATCTTTGAATTAATTTAACTTAGTTTTGGCCTCTTTTTGTAACTACATATTTTATTAAATTAACAACTTTTCATTCTGGACTGCCTTATAACTGCCCAAATTATAAAGTATTACTTTTGGGACATCGCGAACACTTATTAAATTATTACAGTTGCTGATAGTGGGTTTTTAAATTCGTTTTCCGTACTGTTAAAATTTAATAAAAATATAGTTATTTTACGAATAATTTTATTTTTCAACATTTTTGTTTGTTATTCAAAAAACTAACTACCAAACAATAATGTTTTTCCGTATTTATTTTGTTATGTTGTTTGATTTCTTGTCGGTTAAAATATATTTTTCAAAAATAAAAACTATTCAATTTTACGGAATATGCTGTTTACTAAATAAAAAATTTAAAAATGAATGTAAAAATCATTTGTTTTAAATAAAACGTTAATGATCCGCTTTTTTAAAGGATTTTAAGTTGTATAAAATGAATTTTCATTTGAATTTAACTACATAATTTTTTGAGTGTAGCCTTCTCGTCAAGTTCTCATTATTTTTCTGCTTATTTTGAAGGCAAAGTTTTTGCTGGGAAGGTGACTTAAGCTAAATTTTAGATAATGGCAACTTTGAGATCTTTACGCTCAAAAGTTTACATGGGCCATGTTCTATTTATTTGGGAAGATTTTTTATTTAGTTATACCAAACTTTCTTTTTGCTTATACCTTTCAATGTCCAATAACATTTTAAATAAAAATTTAGGATTACTACTGACCCGCGACATTAGGAATGATGAGGAATAAAAAAATTAATAAATCTATTATCGCAGAGAAGTGATGATTACATAAGACTAGGAGTTAACTTAAATAATCACCTTAAATAATCACCTTGAAAATTGCTATCCTTCAAAGGTAAAAAATAGTCTTAAGGAATATGTTTTTATTGCCACAGAAAAAATAATATTATGAAATATTTATATCATATTTGTAATAGAAATTTTCTAAAAACTTCGAATTTAAAGTGATCGTAATTTAGGAGTGATTTTCGGGACCTTAAAATATTCTTAAGACAATCACAGAGAAATAAATGACTTCCACGGTGTGCTAAAAATTGAGTACAAAATCGTAACATGTACATTTAAAAGGTTATTAACGGGGAAGCCGTAAATATGCAATTGCATGTTTTTCCTTGTGCGAACAAAAGAGGAAGAAATATATATTTCTCCCTCTTAGGGCTTTTTATAATTTTTATATATATTCAGCATCGATTTGTTAATGCGTATTTTGCATACTGTAGCCTGTGTAGCACTTTGTAGCATTTTTGTAGCATTTTGAAGGTTTATAAAGCTTATTCGACATGTTTGAAGCATATTTGAAAAATTATTTTTTTTGAAATTATCCTTTCGCAACGCACCAACTTTTTATTAATTCAGGTTAACAGACAGTTTTTCTGTTGCTAATACCTTTCTGTATACCAAAAGTGTTGCTTCAATTTGGCCATCTTAATTTTATGGTCACTCTACAAATGGAAGTCTCAGAACTGAACCAAAGACTATACCAAAATGTATTAACAAAGTGGCCTCAGTACTACTACAATGAAACAATAGAAAAAACAACAGGCATTTTGTTGCTAGAATTGAGACGGCAAATGTCAAAATGCCTCTATAAAAGTGTAAATAAACAAAAAAATTACGCCAAACGTCACACACGAAGAAAATCACTGCAAACAGCTGCGCTTGTGAGGTCACTTTATTAGTACATTCTGGACCATACTTTCTTACTTGTTTTCGATTTATAGAAGCCTCACTTTTTTTGTTATAGGCAGCTTTATTAAAACGCTTTGTACATTAAAGAGTTAAAGGTTCAATTTATTTGACTTCAATCTTCGAGATTTTTCTCTATATAACTGCCAGGCCCACGATTTCGACAAGAACATTTCTTTCGTATATTTGTATTGAAAACAACAACAAATTTTAGTTTTTTATTATTGATTTCAATATAACTATGCGAAAGAAATGTTCTTGTCGACATCGTGGGGTGGCAGTTATTGTTAATTCAAAAAGGAATACAAAACAAATATTGGGAAATAATATTTAGGGTTGACAAATTAGGCAAAAGTTATCATTATGTGGGAATGTTTAAATATAATATACGACAATGTTTACAGGTTGATATGATTTACTTTCGTCGGTTTTAATCATTTTTCAAATATAAATGAAAAAACGAGAACAACGCTTTATATTCATATTGTTAAAGTTTATCGGCAATTTATTTGATTATGTTTTCAACGGAAACACAATAATATACACATCACATACACGGGCTGTTTTTTCTGTTCGGCTCATTAATGAATGAGCATAAGTAAAATGTTATTTTTTTTTAAGATACTAACGAATTAAAATAAAAACACAATAAAATGCCCCTATCTCCGGTTTATAACTCAACTCAAGTTTGGTTGAAATAAGGGAGTTTTGTAGAATTTTTACAACCTTCTGTTGGTGCGGTTAACAAAAACCTAAACATTTACATTTACACTGGCAAAGTTAAGTTGTTAACTGAAGTGAGTTGTGAACCGTTATAGGGGCATAAGCTATCTATGAATTTCTAATGTAGAAAAAGAAACTTCAAATAAACTTTAGGAAATATGTGTGTCCATGTAGGTTTTGTTTTTAATTAATTTCTGCATTTAAGTTTAAAAGTTTATTTATAAATTAACTTTTTCAATTTGAATGTTAAGTACAAAGTTTATTTTAATTTTAATTTTAATATTATTAATTTTTTTGATCGCTTATCTACCGCTATTTCAACCTTGATTTTAATAAAAATTTGCAAAACTCTCTTTTTCAAGAATGGAAATGCTTTGAATTTTACTTTTCAGAGCAAGAAATAGATAATATGCTAAAGAAGGGAATCAAAAAGCTATAAAGTAAAGTTAACATTTTGATACAAATGTAATTTCCTCCCTTTAGCCAAAATAAGCTTGATTTATCTACATGCCACATGCGATAGGAAAAGGTTTTAATTTTTGGGCTTCTATTTTATTTAGAGGGATAAATCAAAAAAATTACAAAAGTCATCACCCAAATGCTAGCTGGAAACAACTTTCAATACAATTTATATATTGTGCCATTTTGAGATAAATTGACAAAAAAGTTTAAAAAAATAAATCAAAATTTAAGATAAATTTCGTCTATAATACAAAATTTTAAAAACGTAACTTAAAATGTTTTTTTAATGAAACATCGTATGATTTGCAAAATTTTTTT
Source organism: Pollenia labialis (assembly GCA_949318255.1). Taxonomy (NCBI): domain Eukaryota; kingdom Metazoa; phylum Arthropoda; class Insecta; order Diptera; family Polleniidae; genus Pollenia; species Pollenia labialis. Next base: position 118,892,324 of record OX439142.1, read on the forward strand.
TTTAATTTTTTTAGTTTGACTTAAGATGGTTTGTCAAAATGCCACGGATATGTTCATTAACCCATTAACCGCCAAAATTAAACTAGCAGCGCTAATTAAAACAAAAGTTTACTTTTCTATTCACTGCACACAAAAGTATTATAAAAATATAAAAACAAATTTAAAAATTAGGAATGGTTGGAGTAGGAGGGGTGTACTCAATTGAATACAGGGGATGTAGGTGAAAAATTTTAGAACATTGTTATTCATTACTAAATGTTTTTACTAAATGTTTTTGAACCTTGTAATAGAACTTCGGAATAAAAATTGATCAATGATATCAATTTGCCTTATTTTATGCAAGCGACTCATTAATTAATATAAAGAAATTGTTTTACAAGATGTAGGTTCAGTTTGATGTCTGGATATCTTTGCCTAGACATTGATTTTGATACTGGTTCTATTCTAACATTATCGTAAGACCAATATAAATATCTTTTGGGCAACTGATTTACACAATATCAAGACCCCTTTGGATAATTGATATGCACACAATATCAATACGCCTAGCGCCACGTTGTAAATTATGTCAGTTGTTTTGATGAAGATATACAGTTTTACTGATAAAACTAATCAGTTCTTTGTAAAATATGTTATCTTATTGCATACGCAAGTAATAGATTCAAATTACTAAAAACAACTTCTTGACATGTTTGTGCTAGTGGTAGAAGAGGACCTTTGTAAATACTTGTGTTACGTTGTAGTTTACCACAGCTTCTTTTCCTTTTTGGCAATGGATCATCCTCGCTGCTGTTCAATGTTACCTAGATTATCTTTCGGCCACGTTCTCCATGGCATCTTCAACCGCTAACATAAAACATAAATCATACAAAGAATCGCTATAGAATACAAGCTTTAAAACGTTTAAAACTGATCGAATATGGAAGGACGATATAATTTTTGTGCAATTTTTACAACTACAGTATGCCACAATTTGTATATGGGTTCCGCCGCTGTACTCAGTTGAGTACAGTTGTATTTTTATTACGATTACTTTTTAAAAATATACGGCAGACCAATTATTTTTCATTTATTTTATAAATACGAATGCTAAATTTTAAAATAATAAATAAAAAAGAAAATAGCCATATAAATAAGGATAAAAAAATAGAAATATCTTTGGTTATCTCAACACATTTATTTTATATAAATTATGGTCCATTTTTTTGAACTTAATTTTTTTATATAGTAATTTTTTTAATTTTATTTAAATAAAATCCACGTTTCTTTTTAGCTAAAAACGTAAAAAATTCCTAAACAATTTAAAATCCTAATATTGTTGATAAAAGTTAAGCTGTACTCAAACGAGTACAGCGGCGCCAAATGGGTTAATACAAATGGTTTTCTTTGTATTGATATTTTATCATTTAAAAGTTGTATGGATTTTTTTAGAGACAATTTTTTAAGGTGTAGGGCATGGTACAAGTTGGCGCATATGTTTGTCAGCTATTTACCCCAGTTAAACCCCAAATGTCAAAAATTTTTCATTTTTGTTTACATTCTTTCATGTTTGTTTACATTTTAAAATAAAAACATAGAGATTGTGAAAAAAAATTTCATAATTGTTTCAGTTTTAAATTGAATTAAAAAAATTGTGATTTCAAAAAAAACTTTTTTTTTTTGGTTTATTTATTACTATGTATACTTTGTTACATGGTTTCTATAAATATTTAGCGCAAAAGGATGAATACTGTGTGGTTATCTTGGGTCTGGATAATGCTGGCAAGGCGGTAAAGCTAAAATCATTTTAGAAAAATAAAATCTAAAATAATCAAATTGCAGACTTATTTGGAAGCAGCTTAAATAAAATTTACAAAAAACTATAAAGGCATGAATCCCAGTAAAATAACTACAACAGTGGGAATCGCATGCAGTCGTCTATGTAATAGACTCGAACGATAGAGATCGTATGGAGGAATAAAAAACAATTTTTGGTACGTTTCTATTCACAAAATTTTTTTGTTTTTAAATTTTTTTTTCATGCCAATATGTAAATAAAATGATACAAAATTATTTATTATCTAGTGTTCCGTTACTTATTTTGGCTAATAAACAAGATTTACCTGATGTTATGGGAGTAAGAGACATAAAACCTGAATTTCAACAATCGGGAGGTTTTATTGGCCGTCGAGATCGTCTCACCATTCTAACTACCTTGTGATTTTTTTACGGCATATACAAAAATTTCAACAATTAAAAGAAAAATTTTATAATTTTCCTTCACGTGTTGTTTTGTTTTTTTTTTTATTTGAATTTTTATTTTGTGTTTCTGAAGGCACAGTGTTGCTCTTTTTTTGAAGTCTCGGGTAAAAAAACAAAAACAAATTGCGTGTTGTTTTTGTCATGTTGTACTTGTTGTAGCAAAGAGTCTACCTTGTGTAGTTGTACCATGGTGTAGGGAAAAATTTAAAAATTGGAATTTTTCCGGCCTGCGTAAAGACTTTTCAAAAAAGTCTATAACATCACTTATTTGATACTGATAAACTTTTCTGAATATGACATATGTCCAAAAGGACATACTTTAAAGATCTGAGGTGGTAGACTTATTCCGTACTGCAATTACAAAATCCAACAACAAGATAAATTCATTAAAATTAATCAGAATGCGACTATTGTATATTTCAAAGAATACCTGTTCTTGAAGTGTTGTGGAAGTAACAAAGTTTCCTCAACTAAAAATTATGACCGAAATTAAACTTTCTAGAAATTTCAGCAAATACTAAATACACTATACACAAACTCACAATACATTTAATTTAAACTCACTCCAACAGAAGCACATAAATTTGGTTTTCAGAAAATATGACACTATTATCAATACAAAACAACTGGGGCAATAGCAATTGCTGTTGAAACAGCAGGGCAACGTTTTGTTGAACGATTATTTATTTAAGGAATACTTAAAGCGGGAAATAGTGGTTTGTGTTAGTGAGTGTTTTTATTTATGGCACGGACATGAATAGATTTTTGGCTATAATCTTACTTTATTAACAGATCTATAGTATACGCATACAGACGCTCACAGTTCTGTAGATTCACTAAATTTGCACAAATTTATAACCATCGTAAGCAGCAAAACATTAATCGATTCGATTTATATTCTCCTACCAATTTTCTGTTAGTTTATAAATGGGAAGAAAATAATTATTTACTAGAACTTTATAGTTTGTATGTAAGTATGTGTTGGTATATTATGTGTACATGTATATATGGCAGTGGCAGTATGAAAATGTCTACATATGCACGTTGTCATTTTTATATCTGTGGCAAAAGAGACAAATTGCTTACGTCTATTTTTATAAATTTGCAGGACAGCAATTTTAAACTTTAAAGGTTATTTTTGACAATATATTTTCATTCTAACAAAATCATCACTTCTCATCGGATATAGTCTTATTTTTTTTATTTTTATACCGAAATACTCCTAACGTCATAGATCTGAAGTAAACTTCCTTTTAATTTTTCTATCTTTTCCATGTGTACTTTTAAGCCAGTCACCAAGTTGAAAAGAATTCCAGAAAAATTTTTTTTAATTCATTGCCACCCCAGTCACCCCCTAGAATTAAAGATAAGTTGAAAATAAATCCAGAAAATTTTTTTTTAGTTCGTTAAAATGCCTCTGGATAGCGCCCTTTTAAAATTGTGTTAAAAAGATTGATAAAATAGCTATATAAGCAACAAATTTTGCTCACACCAATAGGTATTAAGTTACATGAATGGGAAAGAACACATGGTTGGCGAAAATTGAAAATTGTTACCCCCTCTACTCAGAAACAGATATTGTTGAACATTTGTATCTAAACTTATTTGCAATAGGACGAACCTTGGTGCAAATTGCATCCAACTCGGATGACATCGATTTCAAAAGTTGGGCCACTTGACATGAAATCCCCCATATGCAAACACATAATAAAAAAACCAGACGATCGTTAAACTTTATTTAATTAAGGAAACCCAAAAAGATGTGACACAAGTATTTTTATTTGCGAAGTTTTGTTGCTATTACTTTCTTAATTTTTTACATGTAATTATTTCTGTTATTTTATGTTTAGTTTTTTGTCTAATATTTATAATAATGATTAGGGATGAGATTTTCATGTACTAAAAAATCGAAAATATGTGCATAAACTACGCACTAAAATATCTAAAATATGCATTAAAAAAAATAAAAAATATGCATGGAAAATGTTCTCTCAACGTCACCCGAAGTTGAGGCATACTTAAAGCATGAAAATTCATTTGGAGAATATTAGTTTTCTAATTCAGCTCCAAAATTTGATTCCGGATCAAAAATAGTTGAAATTTGTTTAATTATTTCAAAAAATGCATTTTTTTTGCAATACGTTTTGGATTTTTTAAGTTTGCCGGGTTATTTTTCCTTTCACATGTTAATTTTACTTTCTTCCATAACAATTAATTTTAGTTAACTCTTAAGCGAACTAAATCCTTCCAATTTAGTTATTGTTTCACCAATATATCCGAAGTTGGAAAATACAAATGATAATTGACTTTAGATGTAATTAAAATTGAATATTTCTTTCACTTTTTTTATTGCATAAGCATCGGCAGCAACAAGTTTTTCAATAACAGTCTTTAATTGCTCAAAGTTTTAACCATGTAAGCTGCTACATCGGTAAAAAATTGAAGGGTCTTTTGTTGAAATTTTACATTTTAAGCGTGCTCAAAAAATTTTTTACTTGATTTTAAAAAAAATGTTTTTTTAAGATTTTTTTTTTTGTATACAATTCGGAAATGTTTTGAATAACTTTTTTATAATATGGAAATTAAAAAATATGTCCATCAAAAATGTTAAAATATGCAAAAATATGCATTTAAAACCAAAATATGCAAAAACAAATCGATGCCATTTTAACGCAAATTTAATGATCGGAAAGATAATTGGTCGACATCGATTTTAGACTTTCGACAAAAAACATGCATTTGCATGGAAATCGCATCCCTAATAATAATGTTTCTTATTTCTATATTCAGACCCCACAATGCTTATTTATGCTTACCGAAATTTAGGGAACAAATATCACTAGCTTTTTATTTTTTATTTAATTTATTTACGTGGACTTGCTGCCAAACGTTAACAACCAATAATATGGGTAATAAGATAATATTTACACTAACGTAGGTAGTTTTTTTTTATTATATTAATACAGTCAAATCCCGATAATTTGTACCCCGATAAATCGTAATTCCCGATAATTCGTAAAAAACTGTCGGTCCCTTTTTTCAAATAAAATCTTCTTTGCCTCTTATAAATCGTAATTGTTTGCTAACTACCACTTATAACTCGTAATAAAAACAACAGAAACATGGAAAGAATGATTTTTTGTTTACCTCTATTTTTTTTTTTTTTGCGTGGGTTTTTTTTCTTGCGTGTTTTTTTAATTTCTTAAGATCAGTTTGTTACATGAACAATTTTAATATATTTTTTCTTTTTAACCATTTTTTTATGTTTTTTTTTTATCGTTTTAGTTAAGAAATTGAAAAACCCCGTTATTTCGAATTTATTTTATTTTAACCCCGTTAAATCGAAACCCCGCTAAATTGAAAACCCCTATAATTCGTAAGAAATGGCCGGTCCCTTGCGATTACGAACTATCGGGATTCTAATCGCAAGGGAATTTTTTCGTAATTTTTTCGAATGCGCACATTTATTCTTTATTCTTAAACCATCCCATTTATTGGATTTTAAATTTATCGCAATTATTTACCATAATATTAATATGGGAATTGTTAGGGTTTTATATACATTTTAATTTTTCTAATTTTAAACTTTCTTTTTACTTTTAAAAAATTCCTCAACAACAAAATTAAAGTTTCGGTTGAAAAATATTGATTGATTTTATTCCTTAAAGTCAATGACTTGGCAAAAGTAAATGGCATTTACTTAAACTTAGTTTCATAGGAATTTGTTTTAATTAATTATGTAGTCAATATGCTTATGAATGTGGATCTTTTCATTATATTCATGCAGCTTTGTGCTGGTTGTTGCATTTGTATGCTACAACAAATTGTACATATGTTCAGTATTGTAAGTTGAAAATAGTTATGAAGTAAACAATATTAAAAAATTCATCGATATAAGTAAAAATTTCAAAATTTGCTACTAGACAAAATAAAGCCACTTTAAAGAAAACCCTTTCTGAAGTTTCTATATTTTCAGGTCAGCCAATACCTACAAGTGCACATGTGTAGCTGTAAGCCATATGAAAACATGTCTCGGTTGTCGCATAACTGTTTAATTGCCTTTAATAAGTGCAAATCAAATTGTGACATATGTGACCATTATGCTCACTTAAGAAATTCATACATACATACACATACATAAACCAATGATTCTCTGAGAGGAAGAAGCCATTGTGTTTATGTATATTCATATGTTTGTATTTGTTATGTCTGAAATAGTATTTTAAGAGTCTAATAAAGTCACCATTAGAAACAATTGGATAATATTGTAGGCTGATAAAATACATAAATGGAAAATCAATTCTATTTTAATTGCATACAATTTATACTGTAAATATATATAAAATATAAATCTTACACGGTATATAAATTTTATTAATGTATTTGTAAATTAAATATACACACTTAACTTGATTTCTCTCTCCACTTGAAAGATTTTATGCGAAATATAATTGTCAGTTTGGTTGATAGTAACGTTGAGTGTGACCATGGCCAACATGTCATGACATTTAACGAGCATGAACTTATTTATTTACAACTTAACATTAAATATTTATAAAGAAGAGAAAAAAAATTGATTTCAATATAAAGAAGAAAAATTGGAAGATGAGTCTTAAGTATTGTAAATGTAAAAATATTTAAATTTTTACTACGTAGTTACTTAGTGTGCGTATTTGAGTTATTGCAAAGAGTAAATAAATATTAAGTATACGCCAAGTGCTTCTTCAAGTGTCATTTATTATGGCTGCAGTTCAAATTGAGAGCGTATTATAAATATTGAATGTTTCAATTAATGATTAAAGGTTGGCATTTTTTTTTTAAGTTTAAGTGGGTTTATTTTATTTTTTATTTACTAATAAGATAAAATGGGTGGGGACTTATTTTAAATTTATAAAAATTATTAAGGTATCTTATTTTTTGTACATGTGTAGTTGTGTAGTGTGTCCAAAAAACTAAAATTTTAAGGTTAGATTAAGTATTTTTTAGATTTTTTTTTCAGATTTTTCGGAAGAGGTTTGGAGGTCCCACAAGTCAGAAATGATTTTTTAACCAAGCCAAATTAAACGTTTGATTTAAATTTTTTTGGTTGGGTATGAGAACTAATATCATAAACAGGGTACAAGTCTGGAAACCGGTATAAATCATGAACGGTAAAAGCAAATTCAAAATTATTGGTTTCTGAATTATTTAGACTGAATTTATCTTTCAAACTGCGATGTAAGTTTCATAATTTTCATAAACATTTTAAAAGTTATAAAGCGTTATTATCAAAATTGATGGAAAAATTAAGAAACCTAAATGATCAAATTCATTGCAAAAAGTTTCTGCACACAAAAATAAAGCTAGGATATTTTTCTTTTAAATTATTACCTTAAAAGTGAAGAAAATATTGTTTTTGACAAAATTTTGAAGAAAATTATAAAAAACGGCAAACCCGATTTTTGGCAAAAATTCGACCCTCTAAGCCTCTTCCGAAAAATCTGAAAAAAATACTTAAACTATTTTAAACTATAATCTTTTAAATTATGCTTGAGAACGCATGAAAATATAAAAAAAAATTTTGGGATCCACAAATGTACCCTAAAGCCCTGATTTACGTCGGTTTCTTCTATTTAAATGCAAAGTTTTTTTTATTGATTGGGTCCAAAATGGAAATATTAAGTAAAAAAAAGTAAAATTTTTTATAAAAAAGTCATATGGATACGTTTTTTTATTCTAACAAAGGCATAAAAAAAATAACAAGATCAAACTTGTTTGATAGTGAAGCCGATAATTTTCGTCAGTCAGCCGTTAACCACAAGTTATTTTATGTCGTAAAATAAATAATTTTTTAGAGGTTGATGTACAAAAACATTTTATTTAACCCTACAGCCATATATTCAATAAATAACTTTCAAGTTTTTCACACAAACTGCTTTGGAAAACGCGTTTGAATTGAATACAGTAAATAAATTTAAAAAATGCCCCCGACGAAGAAACAACACTAAATGGTAGGTTTTATCACAGTTATTTTAAAAACAATCAAAGGAATTATTAGCAACACATTTTTTTTAAATTAAATTCAGGAACCACAAAAATTAATTTAGGATTAGCTCTTAAAATTAAACACAAAATTGCCAAATAAATGGAAATGGTCAATTTGAAAGAAATTTTGTGGTTAAATTGAAATGAGTGAGTGTATTAAAAGAAAATTAAAGGCAAAAATTTAGATATTTCAAAAAAAATAAATTTGATGTAAAAACGAAAATGCTAATTTATCAGAGTTTGATACATAGTCACTTAACCTACCTTCCTCTAATATATATGGGTTTAAGAAAAATGCTTCGCTGAGGAGCTTACAATCGGCACAAAACAAGTCTTTGAAGTTGGTTTTCAATCTGCCAATCAGACATCATACTTTGGATCTTTTTGAAAATTATGCTATAAACGTCTTACCTATAAGAGCATTGTATAAAATGAAGTTGTTTTCAAATCCATTAAAAATATTGGAAATTCGTCAGTTCAATTCTAACAGAATGTTCAAATTACACATAGGTAAACAAGACAGAGCCAAAATTTGTCTGTATCTAGATGTCGCCTTGAATTGTCAAAGCAGCGTGTTTGTTTTGCTGGTCCAAATGAGTACAATAATTTACCAGTTTTTTTAGAAAACATTGAACTTTTGTCAACATTTAAAAGGGAATTAAAAAAATTTTTGTTAACCAATCTCGAAACACTTCTTGAGTAAAATTTTGTAATTCATATTAAAATTTTTAGATAAAATTAAAAATAGAAGAAACTGTATAAAATTAATATTAAAATTTAAATTGTTTATATTTTTATGTAAATAATGAATTAACACTAGTTGCCTTTTAGCCTCTTTAATGCCAATATTGGTGCTGAGGCTTTAAAATATTTTTGTGATGTAAAACTATTTGAAATAACAAAAATTTAAAAAAAAAAATATCTATCTGTGTACTAAACGTGCTTCTTCAATATCGCAATCTTCGTTTAATTCTTAAAGCTTAAGACAAAGCATTTAGTCAACAAACATAACTGTTGTTTTAAATATTCAAATTGTATCTGTAAGCAAAAATCAATTATGTTAGTTTTTGGCGAAGTGTGAAATACATAGAAATCTGGACCAATCTTCTAGTATAGCGATCGACTTAGAATCACTTTTAAAAATAATCCATCGATGTCCATCCATCTGTCTGGCTGGTTATCTGTCCATGCGCAAAGTACAAGTTGCAATTTTATAGCTAATATGATACAATTTGTCAAACTTATTTTAATTGTATTGTAAATGGTGAGAATCGGTCTATAGTTTCACATATTCCCATAAAAACTAAATTAGACTCTTTGTGTGTAAGTATTTAGATTAAATCCGCACCAAAAGTCAAAAATATTTTACTCCAAATTAAATTATTTTCGAATCAGTTCACATTTGGGCATCTGCAAATAGCGTTCACTTTCTTTTAAAGGTTAACATCAATAAACAATTAAGCGATCGTCCCTTAAGTCCCTTTAAGACAAAAAATTTCATAATCATGGATGTTTATATCTTGATAATATTCGACACAAATAAATCTTATAATATAAATTTATTTTTATGATTCCGTGATTGCCCATCGTTTCCAAATAGGGTAAATCTAGAAAATTCGTCTGTTAATGCGATGATGTATGAACTTTGCTGATTATAATTTTATGATTGTTTTTTTTTCTAAATGCAAAAATTATTAAATTATTGAATATATTTTATTCATTGGGGGCATATTTTTAACAATTTTCAGGACATATTATCATTTTTTTGCTGCATATTAAATATTATATTATTAGAACTATTTAGAAATTTCTACTCTAGTCGCTCTAGTGTTTTGTGTCATTCATCTCCTTGTTGCTGCTGATGCCTTTCTCTTTTGTAGGCAGTGATACCAGGAGAAATTTAAAAAAATCCCTACATGTTTAAAAATTTCCTTTTTTCCCTACAACCAAAAAAAATAATTCCCTACCCTCTTCCCTACGTTAAAATTTGTTTTTAGCAAAATATTCGTAGCCTCCTAATTATTTATTATGAGCGCTACGAATTTTCGGGTACACGGTTCAGGCAATTTTTGAAGGTTGTCAGTCTGTTAGGACTAATATTATTGGGTTTCTGTTAAAAAATTCAACATTTGTAATTAAATGCTTTTGTTTATGAAAAATTTTCATTTTTAAGTGAAATTAAGACATATATATAAGTTTTTTTAGGCAATTTATTGAAAAGGAAATAATATTTTGAGAATACCCTACATTTGTATTAAAATAAAAAATCTGTCTTTTATCCCTACGCTTCAAATTTTGCGAAAAAATACCTACAAAAAGGGAAAATTACCTACTGTTGGCATCACTGGTTGTAGGTTATAAAGTATAACAAAAATACCAAACAACTTTGATAACAACTATGTTTGTGTGACTTTAATTGTGATCTATTGTTTATTTTTTATACCCATCACCAAAACATGGGGGTGTTTAATTTTTGCTTCATGTTAAATTCTAAGATGAGCTGGGCATGCCCGTCAGTACGTTTGTTTGTAAAAAGCACGATGCAGGTCGCAATTAAAGTGATTTTTGGATGACATTCGTTTGTTATTGAAAATAGAACAAATTGGCCCATTAGTTTACCTAGCCCCCAAGAGGGATACAACTTGTGGCAATATAATGGCCATACAGAATAAGCTTAATTCAATTTAATTTAAATACCATATGTATACAGGAAATGCTGTGTAGCAAATGTATTTGTTTTTAATAATTTTATATTTTTAGTAGGTACACAAAAAACTACGACATGTTGAAAGCATATTCGTCAATAAAATTAATTTTTTAATTGAAAAGGCGCCAGCAAACAAATTTGTATACATAAAACATACTTTTATTAATTCAAATTGTTGATATTCAACAAATATTATTAACAACGAAGATACGATATTGAATAGAATATTTGTTAAAAATTATATAAAAAATATTAATACGAATTTGTCATATTAATAAAATAATTCGTTATTTTATTAAATCTTATTAAAACTATATCAACACCACACTGAAAATATTAAGTAGGTAAACTCAACATAAAATGAAATGTAAGACAAATGAAAATTCATTTAAAGACCGGTCAACTCATTATTTATTTAAATCAAACTAAAAATCAGTTTATTTTTGAATGTTAAAGAATAACTCACTAATTTCATTAAAAATTACAGATTTGAAATTTTGTTTCTAAAAAAAAACACATTTAAACACACTACGTTTATTTTTAATAACAAAAAAAAACAACTTAATGTTTTAAATGAACGGAAATATATTCGTCTTTTTTAATTTGTTTTGTAAACAACGTGCCTAAGAAGTTAAAAAATAATTTTCATACTAAACTGATTAATTTTTGGTTAATTTTAACAAAACGGAAAACTTTTAAAATAAATAACAAACAGTTAATGTACAAATTTCGAGTGCATTAATATTTAATTCAGCATACTTTCAAACTTAGAACTGCACGATAATGTTCTAACATCTGCATTAAGAGATATCTTGACTCCCTTATCCACTAGCATTTGAAAACTTAAATAAACGAAAGACCCGTTAAAAGATCTAAACTGTTAAATATATATTCCAAATTGTTCTTTAATTACTTACCCAGTAAAAACTTCGCCGACTGTCATAAAACGAAAAGCTTCTTTTACTCATTATTAAGTACACTGAAAAGAAAAATCAATCCATCCGTACTCAAATCAATCCGAAGCGGTATTAATAATACGATGAGTACGGATTTTCTTGAAACAAGTACAGAGGCTTGATTCAAGTACGGATTTTTAGTCCCAAAATACTTAAATTTTCTATATTCAATCCCGATTTCGTGCTTGAAATAATCCGAAAATAGATTGATTTAAGTAAATCTAAGATTGAAACAATCTCAAAATGCGCTTGATGCAAGTAATATAAAGTTGATTTTGTCCCGAATTCATGCTTGAAAAAACAAAAAAGGAAATGAGAAAAAATAAATTATTATGATTGATTTACTTACCCGTATTACACCTTTCAGAATCATAAAACACCAACATCATGCCCGATATGGTTTTGATTTTAAAAATCTTATGTACATATCTAACCAAAAATATAAACTAAATGAGAAGCACGAGTTAAAATTTACTTTTTAACCCTTCTTTGTACACTTGAGTCAGGACAGACCTTTTTCAATGTTTAAAGAAAATCAAAACATGCGCAAGCCAGAGGGTTAAACATGAAAATAATATATGTATGTTTTTTTTCTTGTAATGTTTTTTTCTACACACAATAGGCAAATTGTTTTTTTCAAATTTGTGGTCTGTGTTGTAAATATACAAAAAACTTTGAAAAACACACACTTATGCACGCATAATAGAATGCAATGCTAAGAGATAACACTAATGCGTTTTATGAGATAAAAACCCTCATTTTGTAATTTTACTCTCAGAGTTAAAGTTTAATAATTTTTTTACTTGATTTAAGAATTTTATTCTAATTTCAAGAAATTACGGGATTGATTTTCGAAATTAATCCCATTTAGGATTGTTTTGAGAACGTTTTAGTGTTATTCGTACTTGAATTTTTGAGTACGACTCGCACTTAAAGTAATCATAAAAAACTTGATTTATCCCGAATGTTTTTCTTTCTGTGTAGCTTCTCCTCTATGACTACTTCGATAACTACTTATTTTTCAGATGTGTGTATGTAAAAAATAATGACTTATTTTTTATTGCGTTTATTTTGGGACTTCCCTTGTAAAATTCATTGGTTCTTTCAGTAGAATTGGAAGTAGTAATTTTACCTTTTTCCTGATTACTTAACACGTTATTTTGTAGGCGAAGTTTTTACTGGGTTAATAACTGTTGGTATTTTTGTCTGTGTACATTTTTTAGTGTCTTATAATTTGATGTGGTTTTATATGAGCTAGTTGCGATGTGTATCATTGATTCGGTTCTGCCGAATATAGAATTGTCACTTGTTTATTTTCTATTGTGAATATTTAATTCAAGCTGACGATATTGTATTCATTTATTTGTAATTTTTTTAAAATTTCTTCATTAATATTACTTAATGGTGCTGTCTATGGTTCTGGTTGCTATTGTTGTTGTTGGTGTTCCACTTTTCTTCATTACTATTCCTTTTTTCACATTTATTTATTTTGTGTAATTCAACATACATAATTCCATTTGCAAGTTTTGCTTTCCTTTTTTTTCTTTGTAGTAGTCTGAAATTTTTTAAATTTTTTTCTCTATCTTTTGCACAAATTTTTTTTATTTGTTATTCTCTTTAAGTTGAGTACGATATGTTGACTTCATTTATTTAAGCATTTCTATATTATATTTTATACTTTTTTGTGATTTATTTCACTAGAGACTTGCCAAGATAGCTGGATGGCTGGATAAAAGAATGGTTTATGGGTTGTTTGGTTGATGGATAGATAGATGAATGCATGACTGAATGGCTCTTTAGTATTCACATAATCGTTATGTAATGTTAAAGTCATAATTTTATTTTTATGATATGTCATAAAAAATGTGTACAAGCTTAAAAAAAAGACAAAAAGTAACTAAAATATATACATAAAATATACAGAGATAAAGTAAAGAAACATTAAATAAAAACGAAGATATAAAACAATAAGTAAAAGTAAATGAAATATTTATTGCGCAAGAAAGCAATGAAAACAAAATCCATCCAAACAGCTACAAAATAAATATTTATGCGGTTTACTTTACTTACCAAAATGCTTAAACAGATTAATAAAAATAGTGAAATTTTTTTTTTTCTTAATATATGATACATATTTTTAATTTTCATTAAAAAAAAAATAATCAAAAAACTTTGCCGTTTCAAACAATAAGGGTCCTCATGATATCGTTTATAAGTCTTGTAATCTGTGCAAACTGTGTATTTTTACGCCCTCGTTAATGAACTGTCAAAAATTGTGTGAGAATTCATTTACACAAACTTGGTAAATTTGCCCATCAATTTTGCCTCGTATACAAACAGTACTTGGCAGTACTTCTAATGAAAAATTGTGTGATTTTGAAACAGAATGATGAACAAATGGCATTGCATAACGAAAATATTCTCCAGCTGCAAGAACATAAGTGAACTCCTCCAAAATTTTCTTTTCTGCCCTTCGTTGGTTATCTTTTAAATACATACAGAAATTCTAGAGTGTTTACATATGTATGTATGTATGCATATAAAATTAAACAAACCAAATTTAAGATTACCGTCGTGTTTTCCAAAAAATTCAAGTGTTAGCATATCACAAACAACAACTCCTTCAAATAATTTGAGTGGTTTAGTCGTTTGGATTTCTTTATGCATTTTTAAAATCAAATTTAGCTTTTTAGATAAAAATTTTAACTTTTATTATAATTTTTTTTTGTATTGACGTTTCTTGCCAACTGACATTTAGTGTTTACAATTACACAAAAGTAAAAAAGGGGCTTCATGAAACAAGTCTCGTAATTTTGCGCATTTGCACAAATGGCAATTTTAAGCGACATCATGAGGACCCTTAATGTGTTTAGTGAGTTGATTTAATATACCTCAGGTTTTTACAGATAGATTTTTGAGATCTAATAGGGACATTATTATTTTAAATGCGGACAAAGGGAATACAACGGTGGCAATGAATAGAGTCGATTATGAGGCAAGAATTAATGATATAGTAAAGGATAATTCAAATTATAGGAGATTAGATAAGGACCCTACTAGTAAACTAGAAAAGGCAAATAATAATTTAGTTCAAGAACTTTTTAATAATGAAATAATTACAAGCACAGAAAGGAATAAACTTAAAACAAATACAGCAAAGGCACCTAGGTTATACGGTATTCCAAAAATTCATAAAATCGATTTTCCATTGAGACCAATATGTTCAATGATAAATTCTCCATCATATGAACTATGTAAATATATAACAGGGATTCTTAGGAAAATTACAGAAAATTCAAAATACAATGTTAGGGATTCACTTCAATTTAAGGATAGAATTAAGAATATTGTATTGGATAATAATGAGAAGTTAATTTCTCTTGATGTAGTTTCATTGTTTCCAAGTGTACCAGTAGACTTAGCTATGAATATAGTAAAGGAAAAATGGAATATAATAAGGGAACATACGAATATGGAAAAGGATTTATTCTTACGTATTCTTAAATTTTGTATAATAGATTGTAGATATTTTCAATTGAATATAGTCAAATGAAAGGCCTTCCTATGGGCTCACCAGCTTCTCCAATTGTAGCAGATATAGTTATGGAAAAATTATTAGATATATGTGTTGAAAAATTAATTATAAAACCGAGGATATTGATAAAGTATGTTGATGATTTATTTCGCATAATTCAGGAATCAGGAATTGGGCAAATGTTGGATATTTTTAACACATTTCATTCGGACATTAAATTTACAATTGAAAGGGAATCTAATTCAAGACTTTCATATTTGGACACATTGATAATAAGAAGAGGGAATAGGATATTAACAGATTGGTATCACAAGCCAACATCTTCTGGTAGAATTATTAATTTTTTCTCGAAACATCCGAGGAGAATAATAATTAATACAGCTAAAAATTTTATAGAAAGAGTTCTAAGGATAAGTGATTCAGAATTTCATAGAGATAATAAGAGAAAGATTTCAAACATTTTAACAGATAATAGCTTTCCTAAACAATTAATATCAGATTTATTAAAACAGTATAATAATTGTAGAATATATAACCGAAATAGTATAACAGAACAGAGAATTTATAAATCTGTAACATATATACCAAAATTGTCAGAAAGATTAGAAAAATCAAATATATATGATAGTAAAATATATAAAATAGCTCATAAATTTTTTAACACAGTAGGTAAACTATTTACTAAAATGAAAGATAAAATAAAGAAGATGGAAATGTCAAATATTGTTTATAAAATACCTTGTAAGGGTAATGATAGTGGACAGTGTAATATGGTATATATAGGTAGAACAAAAAATAAACTAAAGACTAGGATAGCAGGACATAAGTCAGATCAAAAATATAAACATATTTCATCACAAAAAACAGCTTTATCATCCCATTGTGCTAATCTAAACCATTATCCAGATTTTGAAAATTCAACTGTTTTAAACACAGAAAATAATTATAAACGTGGATTTATGTTAGAAATGTTACAAATCATAAATGTACCGATAATGTCGAGAATTAATTTTAAGTCTGACACTGAGAATGTAGCACAAAATTATAGAGATTTAATTTATAAAAACAGAAACGGAAGGTAAAAAATTTTTGTATATTGTAATAGATCAAGTTTGTATTGAAAAATATTTTTTATTCAATTCCAAAAAAAAAAAAAAATTTCATAAGTTTGTCAATTTTTGTTAAATTTGTTTTATTTGAAAAAATTGTTAATTTTTTGTTAAAAAAGAACCCTGAAGAAGGCACTCAAAGAAGTGCCGAAATATTGGTTAAAAATAAACGTTAAAGTTTTTTATATAAAATAAAAAAAGACCTCAAGCTTGAAAATTTAGTTGTATTACATATAATAATAAAGGTCGAATAAAATACATATAATATATATTATTAATTATTATTTTTTAATAATTATAACAATTAAAAATTGATTTCAAAACAACTTAAATGTAAATCAAATCAAAATTATATTTTAAATTTTCTTATATTCATCTAGGAAGTGGTCGGTCCCTATTTCTAGGCTGCGTTTCACTTTGGCGTTGCGACATCGTGAAAGTTAGCTTCTTCGTTTTACAATGTAATTGATAGTCGAGTTTTTAATTATAGGCGGTTATATTCTTGTGTATCTTTGAATGTTTCTATGGGGGTTCTTCACGGAAGGCGTGTTATTATGTTATATGGTTATATTCACAACAACAAAATGTATTTAAAGAAAATGAAATAAATTTTGTTGCTGTTAATAAGACTGCAAAACCATTTAACCTGATATTTCGCCTTTCATAAACAACCCAATAGTTGGCAATACATAGTTGAAGATTCTAGAAAAAATTTAAAAGTACTCTTAAACGGTATTATCTGTGTTCTTGTAGTACATACAAAACTCGGCTGATATATGAAAAAAATCGTATTATTATAACGCTAGGTTACCAGTTGCAAGGCCAGTTTAATACTATTTCGACATTTTTTCGATTGATTAGAACGCTCTCCCTGGAATACGCTTGACTTTACAACAGGTTATCCGAAAATTGATTAGCTTATTCTTGGCTTAAAAAATGAGGAGTTTTGTTTAGAAATTTGTATGGTGCTCTATAAACATAAGAAACTTTGAAATTAAAAACAATCTAGTTTTTTTTATTATGTTTATGAGGTTTTTTTTTCTTCTTTCGATACTTGAAAAACATGTTGGTTCCATCATTACATTGAATTTTCATGCCCAGAACATCAAGAGCGTCTGATTCCTCGATAGCTTTGCCTGCCATGGGTACATATGACGCTGACTCCACATGACGTTTGTAGGTAAACATACAACATTAGGCGTTTCGTTCATATTCCGTCTCATAGTTTCAACCTCGTTACGGCTTGATCTATGATGAAAGGAAAATTAATCACAAATGCTACTGTCATCTGCGAAAGACTAGATAGGATTGGAAGTAAGACCCAGGAGGCCGTTAAAAAAAAAGAAAAAGTGTAGGCGAAAGAACAGAGCTTCGATACAAATCGAGAGAAATCACTGCCGACAAAAAACTCAATAAGCTTTGGAACGAATGCACCGTGCCACACTTTGCGTTCTCCAAATTGGTGAATAGGACGACTCCAACGTTCAGAAAGAAACGCTAACATGCCTTTCGAAGAACGACTTCTATTAGAGCCATACCGGCTATCACACAAAAGTGAAGTAGACTTCAGATAATTTACCAAGTGGTGATTGATCATGCTCTCCATGACCTTCGAGAGAGTGGAGCGAATTGCTATTGGTCAGTAGTTTTCAGAGTTTGTAGCCTCACTCTGTTTTGGGATTGGCTGGACATTGGCCTCCTTCCAGCAAGAAGGAAAAACTCCTAACCGATACATGTAGCTTAATTGATGCTGCCAAAGGACGAGACAACGACAAATCACACTTCTTCAAGACTACAGCCGTAACACCAACCGGCCCCGGAGACTTGTTTATGTTGAGATCTTCAAGGAAAAATATCTTATACATAGTAATGGATACCCTTTCGAGTTAGCGGTGGTTAATTGCTCTTCGGCAAGTATGCATTTTTTGCAAACAGGTCAGTGAAAAGGTTGGCGTTATCAACCGGGTCTGTGAGTATTTGATCATTAATTATAAGGGTTGGAATGGATGAACCAGTTTTATTCCTTATCATTTTAACAAATGACCAAAAGGTCTTACTACCCCGCGGAGCAATAAAGACCTTAGCGCGCAGATGCAGAATTTTTACGTCTGAGTTCTTTGGTACATTCGTTTCTCGTCTGTTTACGTAACGCGTCAGTAACTGGGATTTTGTCATGACGCCCATTATTGAACGTTTCCTCTTTGGATCTGACTGCTTTTCTGCACGTCTGATTAAACTAGAACTTATGTTTTGGTTAAATTCAAATTTACTTGGATGGAATGAATAATTCCATTCCCTGCATTGTCACATTTACCATCATTTCTGCCGCAGCGTTAACAATGTCATCAAAAAACCAGAGTTTGCAGTTGAAATATTGAAAGAAGTCGTTAAGCTCAGCCCAACGATCCTTTTCATAGACAAAAATTAAGTGTTTTTTTGCTGATTTTAAAGCGCTTCGGAGGTCCGCAAATGAAAAGGCTGCAGAAATGAGGTTATGATCCGGGTTCAATACTGACCCAAGGAACGCAATGAGTTAAATGAATTTATGCTGTTACCATTTTTAAAAAAATTGCGCATTTTTAAGCTTTACACCCATTATATGTATAAATTAAGTTTTTCTTGTTAAAGATCGATTTAATGTTGATCGATTCTCCGATTTAAAATTAATATATATTTTTCATAAAAACTACGTAAACCTTGTTAAGCTAAGACCAAAGTTCATGTTCATGTTAATTCATAATTAAAACAATATCAATAAAACAAACATTTTTATAGTTAAAATTTGATTTTTTCCATTAATTTTTAATTAATTTATTAAATACCTTTGTTCCATTCACTCTGTTTATTACATTAAATCAGAAAATTAGTTTGCTTTTTATAAGTATTTGTACATTCATTTTCCAACTTCTGGCACCTGGCAAATTCATAATTAGGAATATTCCACAATTTATTCCTACTAATGCAGGTAATTGGTTTTGTAAATTTTTATATCACAACCTTCGCTAGTTGCCATATGGATGATTGTTTGGGTTTAATACACACGAGTAAAGTCATAAAAAATAACAACAATAAAACGGAACAGGCGAATATTTATCAAAACAAAAATAACAAAAAAAAATCTAGCAAATTAATTATCAGTCATAAAGAGTCTTGAGTACTTTAGAGCTCTAATAGATGAAGCAAGAAAATAGAAAAAAAGGGAGAGACGCAGAAAAGTAAGAAAATCTATTGTAATAATAACCCCCTTTGGCAGTAAAGTGTAGCAAAAATTAAATAAAAACAACAACAAGACATACAATAAATGCACAAAACGGAAAATAACACTATGGATTTTGTTGATTTTTTTTTCTTAAACTTTTTTTTTTGTTTCAAAGTTTTTTTTTGTAAGTTGCCATGGTTTGTTGTAAGACATTTGTAACATAGTATACATGCATTAATACGTATGTATGTGTATATTAATGTTTAGGTGTACAAACATAAATTCAAACGTAAACGTGTACGTTCTATAACACAATATAAAGAATTATAACAAAAGTCTAAGAAAAGGCAACATTCTGTGCAAAACTACATAAGAAAGTTCAGTGTCCTTTAAAAAGGACAACTGGCAAGAAAGTAAGAAGCAGAAATATATCAGCAAAACAAAAAACAACAGTAGCAAAAGAATAGACGAAAAATACAATTTTTCTGTTGTTGTCGCTGTGTTCGTTTGCTGCTGTAGCTGCTGCTCACTTGATCGTGCAATGTACCTTTGATACATCAAAGCACTTTACACGTTCAGAAGTTTATAAAAAAAATGTGCATATAACGTGTGCGAAAACCAATAAAACTGCCACAACAACATGGAGAACTCATACAATCCTTATGTTTCTCTTTCCTTTACAATACATATTTATTAAAAGAAAAGTAAATTACAAGAAACTATAAGTAGACGAAATAAACAACAAAGGAAGTAAGAAAAAATATTGCAAAATAATCCATACTGCTCTGCAAATGTAGAATTTGTAATTTTTACGGCCAAAAAAAGAATGTTTCCAGAAATCCCCAAAAATATTGCCTTTTTTATTTCAAATCAAATCAAAAAGATATGTGATGAAAATAGATCAATCGATTTTTAAACAATCGTTTTTAAAACATGTAATGAATTTAAAACGATTTTAAAATCTTTTTCTGAATAAAAGTCTAACCCCCGTATTCATAAACGATTATTAAATTTAACAAACGTTTATTAAGGGCAAATTTCATAGTAATTTTGTTTTGTAAACCTTTATTAAATTTTAAATCTAATTCTGTTTAAAAAAAAACCAGGCTTATGGCATCGAGTTGAGGTTCTTGTACTGCAGTCGGAGTTGCAGACGAAGTACCCACAAGAAACTCAAAACAAAAAATTTTTAAGAGAGTCTGCTTAACAGTCAGAGAATAAAGAACAGTCTACTTGAGATATGATAATAACAATATTAAAGTTCACTGCGGTCTTAAAATAAAATATCAATTTGAAATTTTTACAGAATCATTTTTTTAAGAAATTGTTCCTTACTGGGCTATTTATTGAAAATTTTTTACAATTTTCTATTTATACGATTTATTTTTTTTTTTAATTGCAATTAGAACATTTGTCGAAAATTTGCATTAAATAGATTTTTTGGAAAATTTTCTTTTTGTAGGAAATTTGTAGAAAATTAACTAAACACATAATTTTTACTAAAAACTTTCCACTGATACCTTAAATACTTATACGTTAAACATTTAAAAATTAAAAAGAAAAATAAGCTTTACATCCACATTATTGCAAATAAAAAGGTCGGATCGCTTTATTGCGTATTCTACGAGATCCTTTAACGTTAAAATATTGTTTTAATTATAATTCAACATAAATGCTCGGCATAACTGTTTAGGAATTGCAGATTTATATCTCTCATCTTTACAATTTTATCCTCACTATGTAGCTTGTTTAGTAACCTTTCCATGTTTTGGAAATCTTGTGTTTGCTTTGATGAAATAAAATTTCAAATAAAAAGTTTTGTTGCATACATTTAGGGCAGAATTGCCTAGAAAAAAATTCAGCACTTCAAATGTTATAATATTTTAAGGTTTGCTATTAAGTCAAATTAAACAAATTTAAGGTCGCAATAAAAAAGCAACCAGTTTATAATTGAATTATATTTGAATCAGTATTTTCCTAATGTACTTAAATCCCAAAAAGATAAGACAGGACCTTTAGCATTTGTATCTCTTTGTATTTCTCTGTTAACATTTTTCTTTTCTTTTTGCAATACAGATCACAAGTTGAAGTCTTTCATTACTGTGATTCGTCATAATATTTTATTATTTTTCCTTTTCGGGTTGTTAATATTAATTTGAAAATTAGCATTTTATTAGATTTTTATTAACTTCCTTTTGAAATAAAAAAAAATCGAATGTAGATTTATACATAAAGCAATACTGGAAAAGTGAAAATAATGTCTAGTATATATTCAGGATATCCTTATGGCGAAATTGCCTTAAGACACCGCATACCAATCTAACATTTAGAAATACACTTACAAACATAATGACAGACATTACAAGACGGCTCGCTGGCAGCAAAAACGAATGATAAAGAATTTGGTTGTATCAACATAAAAAGTTCATGCTTGTTTCTTTTTTTTTCTGTTCAATCATTATCAAATAATAAAATTTGTTGTTGTCACATTTAAAAATCAAACTCTCTGGGGATAAATTATTTACAAATTAATATTTTACAATAAATCAAGTTATTAAAAAATATTGAATTGACAGAAAAGTGTCGTAAATGAAAAATTAAGTGAATATTTTTTTAAATATTTTTAAATTTATGTGAAAGAGCTTAAAAAATCAATAAATATTTTACGTTTCAATAAAATTTTATGGTTAAATATTTTAAACAAAATCGTACTCATCTTACTTTCTTATTTTTCTCTGTCTTTTTTAGGTATGTACGATCAACAAATGCTTTTTATAGAAGAAAATGTAAAAACAATTTATTATACTGATGTTTGTTTGTGGTTTAATTACTTTGTCTACATTCTGTCACAGTAAGTTGTTATCATTGTACTTTAAAAATGTTTATAACCTACACAAACTAAGATGGGTGGCATGAACACACAGTTAGCAATAAAAAAAATCATTGGGTCTAGAGGAAAAGACTACTGAAATATTTAGGATCGATCTAGTATACACCTAGCCCTAATACAAATTCAATTTAATGTTTAAAACTCTCGTATAAATAATTCTAATATACAGTCTAAACTTTCCTTTAACCGGGAAGTTCATATTTGTCTCAAGATTGTACATGGTGGACTTTTTTCCAAAAGGCCTTTTTATGAAGTAGTTGTTAACTATTTTTTAATTAAATATTTTTGTACTTATTATGTTGTCTGCCAACAACATAATTACTTCAATTACTTAAGGTCAAGTAACACTATCACACAAGACTTAAGTTTTTTGAGGAAAGCACAACCTTTCAATGATAAGTTGTTATTGTTTTTTGAAATTTTTTTTAGCAATAACTAGAGCAGGGCAGAATTTCCGTCAAAATAAGTAAGACCTGTGTGATAGTGTAAAGTACCCTTTAGTAGGAACACATGTTGACTATCGAAAGCATAGTATCCAATTGCGATTGTAAGACTACGACTGCCAGTAAAATATGAATGCAGTAGATATGAAGGAAAATTTTTTATCACATTGTCACATTTAAACTTAATAAAACGCGCTTCTGGTAATTCCCTTTGTAATAAATCTTTGAGTTCTTTCAATTGCAAATCAACCTTAATAAATACACTTATTCAACTTAAAAAAAAACATTATTGTAAATAGACTCAACGCTTATTCGCTTTTGTTATTAACGCACTAAGGCCCGTTTTCACAACCTACCGATAACTAAAGGTAGGATTTTATCGGCCCTATAAAAAGTGCTTCATTTAACAATTTTACTTTAACCTACCAGGTAGGATGAACTTTAATTTACTTGATCGCTCATTTTAGGTTGAAGTAAATTTTTAATAATGGAACGCTTTTTATAAGTCTGGTTAAAGTCTACTTTTAGCTATCATTTGTTTCATTTCATATCAAAGGTTTGACTTCGTGTTTTATTTGGGTACGAGATTCCTCATAACAACTGTGTTTGAGAGTCCACAAGTAAGATAATACTCTCTGCGGTGGAATTTGACGTTTGCTGATCAACAAATTTTATATATTATCTCAGGTGGAGACCCCCATGGATTTCATAACAATTTTAAACTCCTACGACATAAAATAATATCTTGCTTGTTTAGTTTTAACCAAAACTATAAATAAATCTAAATTAACTTTAATTAGTTTCAATATCTTGGTTACGTTAACAATATATATGATGAAAATAACCATAATGTTGTACCACTCTGTGTGTCTGTTAAAAAAAATATTTTTATGTAAAAGTAGGGTATCATTTGTTTTCAAATTTTTGTTTCTATTTTAATTTTTTCCCTTTTTTCAATTTATTTATATCTTAGTATTTGTCATTTATCAATCCCAAATTCACATTAGTTTTATATTTAGTTACTTTTAATTGATGTTGGCAAGTATGTGTGGGTTTATAAACGAGTAAGTATTAATTTAACTGTATCCTTATCACCACTACTTGCACATGCAACTGCAGAAAAACTTAATGTGTGTACAGTAAAGAGTATAAAAAATAAACTCTTAAGATTCCAAACATTAGTTTGAAATTGTTTATTTTTGAACTTCAAGTACGATTTTAAATTACTGCAAATGTCCGAGAATTTGTTAAAAAACTTACAAAATTCTTTGCAACACTGTTTTTCCGAGCAATTCGTTTACTCATCTATACAAAGTCAAACAATATTTCCGTTTTCTGTTAACTATTCCACAATTCTAAATAGAATTTGTTCCATTTAAACACAAACTATTTGATTATAAATTGAATTCACATACATGTAAGCATAAATACTCACAAGTTCACATAAGTAGAATAACCCACACACACACAGACACACACACACATACACATATAAATTCATTATGAAGTACATTAAAATTCCTTTATTTGAAATAACTTCCTGTATGGCTACTCATTCAATTGGCTTTAATTAATTTCATTATACAAATTTCAAAAATTTTGCAAATGTCATTGGTCAAAACTGACTTTTTTAATTTTATTTTTTATAATTTTTGTGGTATTCTAGTAATGCTTTCTGAAGCTTAAAGGATTAAAAAGAATACTAAAAGACAAATAGATAAATTACAGGAACTAAAAGAAAAAACTTAAAAGACATATAAAACCAATTTACTATTTGATAAGATGATGGGCCAACTTTAATCTAAATACCAACATAATAAAATGGTTGATAGGCAGTTTGTATGTGGCCTACAATAAATCGTGTACCGATTCTCACCACTTTTATAATGCTTCGACCATTTTACCGAGTTCCATTATATCATCTCTTAAATGTTAACTACATATTTGTAAACTTTCTGTACTTTGCCCACAAAGCTTATGTGGTCAGACAACGAGCGGACGGACGGCTGGCTGGTGCGTTCTTGGGGGTAAAAATCACTTTTTTTGTTGTAGCTTTTAGTTCGGATAATTTTTTTGCGAGCAATTTGTAGTAAGGACTTTTTTAAACTGATTTAAAATTATTAGAAATTTTTTTCTTAACTTTCGAGATTCTGGAAAATTTTCCACTTTTCCAGGGCATCCCAGTTTAATATCACATAATTTCTAAAAGATTAATCACACAAACTTACTTGCGAGGATGTTGGCTTAAGCCTGGATTAGTTGTAAATTAGTCTTTTTCCTAATTGCTTGTTTTTTTTTTTTTTAAATTTTATTTAGAAAATAGTTGCTGAGAATATTATTTTGTAATTTTAGCAAAAATAGGTTTTTAAAAAATAATCCAAATTTTTTTTAACAAACATAAAAACTTTTTTAAATTGATTTGACCCTCGTCCAACTGCTAAATTATGCTAAATGGCGATGTAGGTTCGCTTGTACATTCATACAAAAAATCTACATAAATGACTTTTTCATGCCAAATAATGAAATTTTGTATAAAATAATAGCTTAACTAAAAGCAAAAATTAGGTTTAGCTTAAATTATAAAATTTCTAAGGTATACGCAATTATAAGATTTATTCACTGGTATCGGTTGCAGGGCCAATTTTTACACAGGAAAGCCAATAGATGATCCAAGGAAAAAAAACCTTGCAATACTTGTTTTTATTTCCCCCAAACCCAGAAAAAATGATAAAAACGAACGCAATATATTATGGTATCTGGAAACGACAAATCGTGTGGGCCCCGATTGTGTGGATATAATATTTTCAGCTGAAGTTCTTATACCACTGTGCAATGATGACCAATTTTATAGCATTCCTTTTTTGCGACATTCAATTCTTCTACGTCACCGATAGCTGCAGCATTCTCCTGCTTTTCTGAATAAGAAGCATTTCTTCCGGTGAGTTTATATTCAATATCCTCGTCCACACTATTATAAGTTGAAATTTAGAATGCAAGCACTATTATTGCAGTTAAATCTTTGATTTTGCATTATTTCAGCAAAGAAATCAGTCAAACACTGCACGCAAAGAAAAAACATGGTTGTGGTAAACATATTCTAAGAGCAACATATTATGATAAGATTCATGATTGTAGTCACCATATTACGATTGTTATTAAATCATATTATGACCAAATATGTTCGTAATATTACATCATAATATTTTTCCCTTAATCATATTGTTATCCTGTTAATCATAAAACGTTAAGAAGTTATAATATTACTGTCATGGTAATCATAATAAGATAAGAAGTAATCATATTGTTGTCATGGTAACCATAATAAGTTAATAAGTAATCATATTACTGTCATGGCAATTATAATAAGTTTAGAAGTAATCATATTATTGTCATGGCAATCATAATTAGTTTAGAAGTAATCATATTATTGTCATGGCAATCATAATAAGTTTACAAGTAATGATATTATCGTCATGGCAATCATAATAAGTTTAGAAGTAATCATATTATGATGCAAAGTGATATGAACTGTTATACATAAATTTTTTACATCATAATATGATACAACTTTAAACATAATATTTTTATTGGAAAAAAATACTTATGATAAAATAAAAAACATAATATAGTTAGGTACTGTAATCTTTTTGTCGTAGGTCGAAATTATTTATAAATTATTTTATGGAGTTTTCATTATTTTTCTCTTAAAATAACACAAAGCTTACCAGTAATGGTCAATATTTTGCACCAATATTTCACAAATTTTTCCACCACTTTAAGATTATTAAAATTTTTTGCAAAGATATTTTATTTTGTGACACTGCAACCCTTTTTTAATGTTTTTTTCTTATTTTTTTTTTAATTTCTTGTTTATTTTAATAATTATTTTGTTATTTCTTTTTTAATATTTTTCTTTAATTTTTTTTAATTTCTTGTTTATTTTAATGGTTATTTTTTTATTATTTAGCCACTCACTAACAAATAATTCGATATGTTTTTGTAAAACACGACACAACTGATACAAAATTATTTTACAAATGGCGATACCAAAATATTGTTAGAGTAACGATATTTTGATTGCATCTTAAACATAATATGATAAATGTATAGAAAGTTATCATGTTATGGCTATCAAATATCATTATATGGTTGTGAGTAATATAATATGTTTTGAAAGTTATCATAATTTAGTTGTTAGAAAAATAATTATTTTTCGGTCAACAATACTCAAATTTATAATTGCGATAAACATTAATATGTTTACAGTAACTATAATATTGCTGATATTTAATAAAAATAACAATTATTTGTGTACAACAACAATATATTGTTACAATAAACACAGTGTGGTTGCCGTAACCATGCCCAACCATATTTTTTCTCTGCGTGTGAATACAAACTGAATTAAGACTATAAGATATGAAAATTAGCTCTATTTTTTGCAGACTATTAAAAAAACTAAAAAAAATTGTGCACTTATTGAAAAAAAACAATATGGACCAAAGCGGCCCTTAACTAAGATTCGTAAGTTTTTCTTAAACCTAACAGCAGGGTTAAGACAGTTCCTTAAACTCCAGGTACATGACACTTGTTGGAACGGTAAGAAAAACTCTTATAATGCAGTATGTAGGAAAGAGCAATTGATTCAAAAACTTTTGCGTTTAACTATTTTAAACTTATTTTCTTATTGGAAATAAATAAAATTGTATGAACGAACACAGTTTACATCTTATTTGGTACGAATAAGAAAAAAAAACAATTAAAAACATAAAATATTGTTACGAAAGTAAATTTAGTTTAGAATAAGTTTTTGCTAATGAGTTATTTTGTATTAATTAGTTATCTTATTAGTTTAAATTGTTATTGTATTAGTTATGTGTATTTATGGCCACTGTGCAGAAAATTCTGGCAAAAAAAAAATTGTAATGTTAAAAATGTTCGAACAGAATATTCTAGATAAAAAAGTAATGATGAAATTTCCGATGTCATTTCTGCTATTTCTATTTTGAATGTCTCTCTGGGTTCTGATTTGGATGGTCTTTGTTCTTATTTTATTAAAAATTGTTGTTACTCTATTCTACTTCAAACTTAGCAGTTCAAGTTTTGGGTTAGGATTTCAGGTATCTACTATATATACTGACTATTCGAAAGCTTTTGATGCAAAGCTATTTATCGGTCCGACAAAATCCGACTTTTAACTATTGGCAAGTTGTAATAATGGCCCTTAGTAATACAATAATTTTACAATTATCACTTTCTTTTATTTAACATTAATTTATATTTTGGTTTTTTCTTCGTTTTGATTTTTTTTTTGAGAGCTAATTTAGAGAAACTAACGATAAATTGTTATTAAAATTGGAGATGGTTGTGCATCTGTCCTGTTTCGCTGCATGTTTCAAAATTGAACGACCTGTTTCGCTCTCAAAATTTTTTATGATAAAACATATTGTTTCAATCATGTTTGGGTCGCGAAATAGGAATGGGAGAGCGAGGCACGAATATTGCTGTCGGTGTGGACATGGTACAAAGTGTACAGATCACAATAGTTAGCTGCGAATAAAGGATGTAAATAAAGGTTGTGAAAGTGCCTAAGTGTAAATTATAAAGCGTTAAATAAAGATGCGACCGGATAAAGTGTCATTTATTGTGCTAATATTATTTTTTTTATAAAAGCTGCAACAAAAGAACTCAAAAGGTTTATTTTAAAGGGAATACGCCAAAAACTTTATTCAAAAATATCAATAAAATGTAAAATTTTGCTAAATCCGAATCCGTCAGAAAAGTTTTTCTTGTTTTTTTCTATTATTTTTTTTGAAATATCTGTTCTTCTGGTTCGTTTGCGTTTCCTTGCAGCACTTATGAATGAGACTTATGTGAGCAGCAGACTATTTAGGACTTCTGGAATACACCTGCAGCCTTGAAAATATTCTCGCACAGTAGTGGATGCACAAGGATTTTCGGTAAACTAGCAGTCATTGGATGTTAACCGTAGTGATCTATATTTTCGGAATTCTACGAATTTTTCTGGAAGACTTTTGTGGCCAGAAGACATCGCGTGCACGATTACCTAAAGTTTATTATAAATACTATGGATGATTTTACTAAAGTAGACGTACAAAGTTGTATGACATTATCACACACTAATTTGTAAAAAAAAAACAAAAACAAGCAGGCATTTTCTTGAATCAGATTTTTGTTCCATGACAATTCTTAATAGTTATAACAGCCACTTAAACATTAAAAATAAGTTTTTCAGATTCCATTAATTTTCTTCGATTCACTTTTAACAATATAATTTAAACAAACAAAAAACTATTAACCATGCATCCGACAGGAGAGGTTAAAACTAGAACATTGCGATGGCGTCGTGCATTATTTTAAACAATTACTGAGATTATTGATTCGTAGACAGCGTCATCTAAAAACCAAAACAAATTGAAATTATTTTAAATAAACCTTTTCTTCGAATTAAGTAGCACCTGACCAAGAAGGTGTTCTAAATTAACTTATACATATATATGTATGTTATCTGTGCCGATTTGAGAAACATTCACGATGTAAGACAAGAAAGTGAAGTAAAAAAGGTTTAAAGCTAGTTTGCGATGAACACTAAATGCAGGTTACACTACGTGTTTCGTGTACAAAAATGCATTTAATATAGAATTAGATTAGACTTAAAAATAACAGGTTAGTGTACCTTACCGTATTTTGTCATGAATAGTGCACATAGACATTTTATACAAATGTGCATAATAAGAAATTTATTTTTGCGTTTGTGAATTTCTACAAAAAAAGTATGGTACACAATGACTGAGAACTAATGAACAAGCCCATCATGTGTAGGCATACGTGTAGTGTTTCAAGAGTACGCGTTCTATATTTTCATGCGACTGCTTTCACATGCAATACAATTCATGAAAAACCCCCAGGCAGAAAATGTGTGGTCAGCACAAAAAGTACATTAAAAATTCAATACGCCTTTACTAAAAATGCAAAACAAAAATGCTATATTTACACTACACGTACAAGCTTTGTACATTAACTTAGTATTGTGGTGTACCGTATTTTGTTTGTTTACAAATTCACATTTTGAAAAAATACTCTTCGCTTGTGTACAGTTTTTTTCAAACTCTGATAATTTCATGTTTACATTCACATACATATCGTCACCTACAATGCAAATGGCCGTAACTACACTTTATGGTTTTTTACAGGAGAAGGAATAAACGTTATAAATTAAAGACTACTTAAAACTTAATATATAAATTTTAGATTCAAGCTTAGAAAACAAAGACGGATTTGTTTCTAAAAAAGAAATTAATGGAAAAAAGTACTTTTTAAGAAATGTTAGTTACGGCCTTTTATACTCTATTTTTCTGAAACCAAAAAGCCGTAACTACAAGAATAAAATTGTGCATAAAATAAAACAAATGGTTAAGATAAGAAAATAGTGCTTAAAGGACGTAACTAAAAAAGTTTTTAGGCAAGTGATGTCTTTTTGTATCTATTTATTGTAAAACAAAACACAAAATTCCTCATAACTATAAAAACAATTTATTTAATTTATAAATTAAATTCGAGAAAATAAAATTAAATTAAAGTGGTTAAGAAAAATAATAACGCAATAACACACATTGAAAGAGAATCAAAGGCAACTCTGTTTTGATTTTTTTCTTGTTTTTTTTTTTGGAAAACTGTAGTTACGGCTTTTTGGTTTATGAAATTGTTAACGTTGCAGTTACGGCCTTTTGTTTTCGGAAATAAAGTCGTTATTTTTGGACGTATACATGTAAGATTTTCTGTGTAGATGTGTTTCGGTTAAGTACGTCATAATCAATCAAAAAGTCAAATTTCAATTTTTGAGTAGTTACGGCCTTTTGCATTTTAGGTGACGATATATGCATTGGTTTATAACAAATAAAAAGAGGTTGTGAACATAATTTACTTTAATTAAGGTATGTTCAGATCTAACAAATATTTGACGAAAATACAAAAACCCTGACCGGTAAATTGCTCAATCAATTCTATTGATTTCTATTGATTTACTAAACTTTGTTTGTAAGAAGGATTATTGTAAAACGTAATTTAGAAACTGTTAAATGATGTTGATCCAAATTTACTGTAATTGATTATGTCAATTTACTTTATTTTGTTTTTTTACATTATTTTCCTACAAAGTCTGTGAGGGTACAATTTTTTCAATCTTTAATCGATCTTAAAAATAATTAAGGTCCCATTTTACGGGGAAGGCGTTGAGATTTTATTTTAAAATGCTTAAAATATATTAACTATTCGAAGACTGAAGACGTCCATTAACTCCAGGTATGAGTTGTATACGAAAAATAAGTTATATAAAAAAGTTACACTTTATTTAAAACAATCATGTGTTTCTTATAAAATTATATTAATATTATTCAACATTTGTCTATTTTAAGCCTAGAAAATATTCACTTCTTTCTATCTTTACTTGATAGATAATTTTTTATTATTTTTATTTGTCCGTTTATCGTTGCTTTTTTTTGTTTTCGTATTGGTCTACGGAAGTGGTGTGTCAGTTTTGTTGGTCTATGTGTTAAATACTGCTGAAACATTGTTTTTACTGTTCGTCATCATCATCGTCGTCGTCGTCGTCGTCTCTTGACGCAGTCACGTATTAAGTGTTAAAGTTAGATTTATGACTTTACGGATTGTGGAATGACTTGAGATTGATTCCCGTCATATGATGACATTTTACATTTTTCTTTCTTTTTATATGCATGTATATGTATGTGTATATTAGAAGAATTTATTTATTCAAAACGTTACGAGTCAACAGCCAAGCACTACTGTGAATAGCAAAGTGTAAAAGAATAGCACCGTTGGCAAAATTTGAAGTGGCAAATGGATGTTTCGGTTTTTTTTATATTTTTGCAAGCTATTAGTCTTTTTAAAACTCTTGCCATATTCCTTGTTGAATAATAATAAATTGAATGCGTCACATTTGTCTTTTAAATAGTGTTACAATATGAGACTGTAACGAAGAGCCTGACGATAATGATGATGACAAAGTTAATGGGTATGGGAAATGGGGAATGTAGTCTTTATATGCCTTTTTTAAGATAGTTATATTCTAACCTACCTTTTGTGATAGTGCAGGGTTTCCCAAGAAGGATTCTTTTTTTTAAACTAAATTAAGCAAAGCAAAGAATAAGGATAAGAATCATAAAAATGTATGTTCTATTGGAAGATGTAGGTTAGGTTAGGTTCAAGGGGCAGCCGTCACGACGACGGCCACTTGGGTCCTTATAGCGGTCCCTTTGTGATACCCTTAGCCAGTGACAAGAGTCAGTCAGTGTCTACCAGACTATTCCCCAAAGATCACTGCAGCCTCGAACCGCCTCGATTCCCTGCATAACAGAGAGATCGATTTTAGTCCCACATTAGACAAATCAGAGATCACGTATTATCGAGCAGCTCATCATCATTGGAAGATGTATTACCAGCTAAAAGATGAAGAGAAAACACATCTGTCAAAATAGGCACCTTTAACGAAACTTTTTTAAACGAAAAATGTTTAAATATGTTATAATTGCTTTAACCATATTATTGGTACTGGCAGTCACTTTATGCTTGATTTGAGAGTATATCTAGTCACAACCAATTTATGTTTTCCTCCAAAGATTTTATAACCAACATAGATGGGGGTATTGCACTTATTTTGCAGTTTTAACTCACACTAACTGAGAGTTCACCATTATTGCAATCATATTGTTTATATTAAGTAATGATTGGAAAATAAGCAGCTTCAATAAACTTGTGTAAGAGTGATGTTAAAATAACTTTTACCCAAAAAAATCATTATTTGACTTAAAAATGCAACTCAAAAGTTTTAACTAAATAATAATCTTGGTTTTTCATGATTAAAGCCAAGCATTATTTCATTATTGATAAAATTTTATTAATATTAATTTTCTTTGCTTTTTAATTAACAAAAATCCAAAACCATGCACATTAAAAATTAAAATATTGCACTATTTGAATTAAGTGCAAAGTTTATGCATTCACTAGTGAAAAACTTTGGAAAACCATTAAATTTTTTTTAGTGCAAGTGAAAAAAATACCAATCATCACTAATGCTGGTCAAATAATGCGAACTTATTTGTTACAGCTTTACTATGTCATAGCGCAATGCTGATTTAAATTAATGGTGTTTTTTTCTACAAAAAAATACCACATTTTAAAAGGTGCATGTATAAAATGTCTTGGCGAACAATGTAATATTGCAATTTTTTATTTGATGAGAACAAAACACAAAAATGGATCGCCCTGCTTTTAATAGCTGACAAAAGATTGTTCTTCAATATTTAAAGAAAATATACATAAACGCAAATTTGTTAATAGTTCGATTTAAAATAAATAAATAACAAAATGAATGATGAAATTCCAGATTCTTTAGTTTGTTTTTCATAAAATATGTAAACAAGAAAATACCTTTGCCAGATTGTCAATTTATTAACATCAAGTTTTTACGATTTCTTGATTTGACGTTTTTTTTCAAAAACAATTTAATAACACCGAAACCATTTAATTTTATATCACTGACAGCCTACCATTAACAATGTAATACTTTCTTTTGTTTAAACTATAAAATACTATAAAAAAATAACTATTAAAACTTAAAATTTTTACTGTCCTGATTAAAGGCGATATTTTCCCAATTTCGTCTGGTATCCCTATATATATAAACAGAAGCCATCTTTTTACAGGGCATTATCAACACCCTCGATTTATACGGGGGGTAAAGTGCAATGCCTTATGACATTTAAGGGTGAATTTTTTTAAGAATAAAACACGCTGCCCTTTTAGAGAACAAAGCATTTTTGAAGAAACGGACACCAAATTGCATTTTTTTAAATAAAATGTGACACTTTTTGTAGAAAAGAAAACACCATAAGATTAAGTGTACTACCCCCAACTACGATAACACAAGGGAACAAGGTTTGTATTGATTAAAAACTCAATGTTGTTTGTAAGGTAATTTGGGAAGCTGATTTCAAATCTGCACTTAGTTCTTTCAGCACGATTTTTCGAGATATACCGTTATGTCCAAAATTGAGGCACTTCCGCTAAATATATTGAAATAACTTGAAAACGTTTCAATCCAAAACTCATCAACAACATTCACCCCTATCGTGAATAAAAATTGCTTGGGAGTTTTTTCCCTTTATTTATTTTTCCTATGTTAGTTCAATTGTAAAAATGGGAAATGGGAAAAAACTTCCAAGGAATTTTTATTCACGATAGGGGTGATTATCTTTAAGCCGTGCTTATATTGGTTTTTAAGTTAAACAGTAGTTTTAGAAATATCGTTGAAGTTTAAAAAAAATTATTTAAAATAAAACAAAATTCAACATTTTTTTATTTTTCGAATTTATTCTATGAGCTAAATTTCAGTTATGTATTTTATAAAGCTTTTTTGTAATAGTCCTATTCCTTCAATTTTTCAGAAATGACTTTATACACTACCAGACTATTATTTTGATCTTTAAAATTTTGTAAAAAAAAATAAGAATGCGACAACAAATTTGTTCACAATTTACGGAGAAATGGATAAAAATCGCGATTTCCATATAAAAAAATTTTTTTTTCTTATATGTATGTGTGTTTTCTGCTGTTAAAAATGAGTTAACTTTACTTAATTGTGAATAAAAGCGAAACGCGTCCATCAATATTTATGATCTATTTCTCATTTTTTTTATAGGTTATGTGACTTTATGTAAAAAGTAAAAAATGTTCACTTTTTCCCGTTTTGAATTTTTCTTGATTTTTTAATATACAAAATTTGTAATTTTTTTTGTTTTTTTTTTGTTTTTTTATTTTACGTAAACAACCATTCCTCAGCCATTTTTTTTTTTGTGATTTCCAAAGGTTTAATTGTGTTACAAAGCTTAAAGTTGCATCTTTTAAAAAAAGAATGATTTTAAGTTTCGATTTTTGATAATGTGTTTCGATATTTGAAAATGTGTAATCTTTTGTATTTAAAACGGTTTTGAATGTCTTTATGTTTAAAATTGTTTGATCAATGCCCTTAAAAAATTGCTTTTTTGTATTTAATTCTTTTATTAAAATTCTTTTATTGAAATTGCTACGAATTGTTTATCCTGTAATGTAATTATAAGACTTAAAGTCCTGTTGCAGAAGAATACCAAAAAATAAATACATAAAAAAAAATAATTTTATGATTATAAATTAACAATATAATTTGCATTTTTTCCAAGAGTAACATGTTATGGTTAAAAATCAACCATACCATTCTTATTAAATAAGGCAGGAGGCAGCCATAATATTGTTGTAGTCTCTTGAGAAATGCTTAATTTCACCCGTGTATACCTTACAAAAAGATAGTTAAAGTAATAATACTAGTTTTCGTTAAAAAAAAGTTTTTTTGAAGGTGACCATATCAAAAAGTGTTTTGTTTTTTTAAAAGCATTTTGTTCACATTTTAAACCAATCATCAGAGCACATAGCGTGCAACAGAATGACACAACTTGCAAAATCTAAATATGGCAGTTTTGTTTTTTGATGTATCCAGACAAATAAAAATGAGCTTCGTCTGATAAAAATATTTGGTGAAAACGGTAAAATCTTAGAAATTTAGATTATCTTTAATACAGGTCGTACTAATATTGACGACTATGTTGACTGAAAATATCGCATATTTTACAAAAGTTTTGTATTTGCAGATCCACTATTTACCCCGTAGATTTTTCGAGCTTAGTTCATTGTAGCAATTGCCGAAGCTGCTAAAACTGCTATGTCAAATATCAATAATGTCAAAATGTTCAGTTATTTCAATATTATCCCGATGAAAACAAAATTCTTGTTGAAAAACAATGTTCTTGCTGAAAACCCCGTTGCTAAATACCATAAAAACATTTATGTACCAACTCTGCTGGAGCGCAGTTAAACGAATAAATGTGTGTCAAACTTGTTCTATTTCAATTCCTTTTTCAATTCGTTTACTGGTTCTGCTGCTGGCAGGGTGTCACTGTAATACACGACATGTTGGGACAATGAATTTTTAAATTGTTTAATATAACTTTTCCTTTTTATGATACCATTAACAACAAAAATTTACTTAGAAATATCCGAATAAAATTGTATTTTCTTTTAAAAAACTTAAGTTTTCTTTTACAAATTGTTAGTAAATATGTTTTTGCTGTTTTAAATACAAATAAGTGTGGGTGTGTGTGTGTGGTAAGTGTGATTGTTTAAACCAAAAACTAAAATGGAATTACTTTAGGGTTTTGTGGTGTATTCTTTTTAATACTGATACTTCTAATATTACCACTAGCAACGACGGAGCAATCACTATCAACAGTGCTAACTTTGTCCCACTACCCAACAAACACGAAGTCAAGCCTTTGATATGAAATGACTTTATCATTTGACATCAAATACAATTCTCAAAAGTTTTTCAATTGTTTTATTTTAACATTTAAATTCAAATTGACAATGATTTGAAAATAAACATTTGACATCAAATGTTTTACCAATTTGATGTCAAATTGGTATCAAAGGGTTATTCAAATCAAAACTAAGCCTGGCAATACTAAAGCAAAAATTAAATGTAAACATTAAAAATGGCGATTTAAGTTAAATTTTGGGTAAATGTGTTTAACAAGTAAACGATTTATTTCTTGTTAAAAATAAAAATTATTTGTGAGATTTTCGTGCACTAAAAATTGGAAAATATGCGCTTAAAATATGTACTAAAAAATCTAAAATATGCACTAAAAAATGCACTAAAAACTTAAAAAGTCCATTCAAAATTGTTTTTTTATTTTACTAAAAACAAAACTTTAAAGAACTAAAATAACTAATTTGCGTTTTTGTTTGATTAAATAAACAAGTACTGTTTTATTAAGAGTAAAACTTTGTCGCGTGCTTGAAAAATATCTTATTTTCATAACCCACTTTGATTTCAGATCAGATCACAAATGAGGGGCTTAGAGCACAAGGGGTTTAAGTGCCTTTTTTCTAAAATTGAGCTTACATATGGCATTAGTAGGTGAAGTTCAGAGAATTTCAGAGCACAAGAGGTGAATGTGGGATTCTCATCCGTTAGCGAGATATGGCAGCCAAATATTGGACATGTTATTAAAATACCTGTTTCGCTTGGAGCACAAGGGGTATATGAGCACTTAAAATAAATAAAATTCCTGATACATCAGTACAATTAGTAAAAGAACACATTACATCATTTCCCAAGTATTGAAGTCATTATTCTAGAAACTATGCCCCCAATAGGAAGTATTTATCCAGCAGTCTTAATGTTTCAGAGATGTATGCACTTTACAGGGAATTTTGCATAGAAATGGAAACAGAACCAGTGCGTAAAAGCTACTACAGATATATTTTTAACACATGTTTAAACATCAGTTTTCACAAACCCCAAACAGACACATGTGTTACTTGTGATAAGTTGCAAATTACAATTGAGCATGGTGAAACAGATGCTGTTAAAAAGGCGGCCAACGAAGCAAAACAATTGCATTTGAAAAAAGCTGAAGCAGCAAAACTGGACAAAGACAGGGTTAAAGAGTTTGTAAAAAATGATAGTACTAACACCCACGTCGCAATTTGTTTCGACTTGCAAAAAATGTTGCCAATTCCTGTACTGACATGCACTCAAGTATACTATTCCCGTCAACTTTGGACATACAACTTTTGTGTCCACAATTTAATAACGGGAGATGCCAATATGTATATGTGGAATGAAAGCCACGCTTCACGTGGCTGCCAAGAAATTAGTTCTTACCTGTTGAAATTCATTAAATCTTTGCCTCAGAATGTGACTCACATTACAGCATATAGCGACAACTGTGGTGGCCAAAATAAGAGTCACTACGTTGTTAAGTTTTGGTTGTATGTTATTCGAAATACACACATTCAAGAAGTAAATCACAAATTTTTACTCTCTGGCCACTCATTCATGGAGTGTGACCAAAATTTTGGAATTATAGAAATTACAAAAAAAAGAAAACTGTCAAATTTATGTACCTCAACATTGGGAGAAGCTTGTGACAAACTCAAGTAAAAAATTTACAGTAATATCAATGCAAAATGAGGACTTTAAAACTCTAGAGCCCATCCAAAGACTTTTTAGAAATAGTATACCGGGCATCCGAAAAATGAAATGGTTACACTTTGAGAAGGATGACCCTTGGATCCTCTCATACAAAGATGATCTTATGAATGAGCATGAAAACTTTACCACAGTAAACATGAAAGCCCGAAATGTTGGCCGAGCCGTGCAGTACCTCCCACAACTACCTCCAAAAAACAGCGTCAAACCAATAAAGTTTGAGAAATTTAAGAACCTACAGGATCTTCTTTGCTATATACCACCAATTTACCATGAATGGTTTAAAGCACTTCCTTACGAAAGAATGAAAAAAATTCCGGAAAGAATTGAAAGTCAAGGTGATGATGAGGATGAGCTTGATGATGTAATGGAATCTGATTATGACGACTAAAAATGTCCGAAAAAACCATAAAAGCCTTTCTTAATAAAAAGTTAATTAAAAAATGTTGTCTATGTAGGCTTCTTATTAGGTAAAACTAACATTTTTAAAGTTACAAGTTCCTTTGTTTAAAAAATTTACAAAAAGTTAAAGCACAAGCGGTATAAGTGCGACTATCCTTACTTCAAAGGTAATTTTTGGGTATTTAAACATGCAAAACCCGGTATTTTGAAATCTTATAAGATTAAAATATATCTCAGGGCCACTATGAATCAAAAAGTAATATTCCAGATAGCATATTACATTTTTTATTGCAATTTAACTTTAGCCGCTTTTTTCTCATTATTTAACAAAAGGCACTTGAACCCCTTGTGCTCTAAGCCCCTCAAATATATTAAATAGCTTTCTGATGTTATTTAAATTTAATATTTCTTTTACTTTTTTAATTGCATACAGGGGTGTGCTGGAAATGGCAAACGCAAAAATTTGGAAGTTGTTTTTAATAAACTTTAAAACCAATGTTTATAATTTTTTGGTTTAAAACCTGTTTAATAGGGAAATATTTGTTTAATATTTCTCATAAAATTCTTTTATTACAGAAATCTTATTTAAAACGACTTTTAAAATGCTTGCGTTTTACGTTTGCGATTTCCAGCACACCCCTGATAATCATCGGTATCAACAAGTTCTTAAATTACTCAAAGTTTTTTAATATGATCAGCTGCAGTGGAAGGGGATCCAAAGGGATACATATCATTAAAAATTGCAATTTTATCGAATTGACTTCTAATTTCCTCTGCTACGCGTTTTAACCCATATGACAAGCAAGTAACTCGTAACAGATTTGGATATAATATTTAAAACCCATTAAAAGCCTTAACCATGTAGGGTGCCATAGGGGTTTAAAAGTATTTTTGGAATGTTTTTTTGTGTATTTAAACTTTGTTTAAGAACTTTTTTATGAAAAATATGCATTTAAAACCTAAATATGCAACAATATGCAAAAACAAATCGATGCCATTTTAACGCAAATTTAATGATTCGCAAAGATAATTTGACGACATCGTTCTTAGACTATCGACAACAAACATGCATTTGCATGGAAACCGCATTCCTAATAATTAAGAAGACGAACTAAAAAAAAAAAACGAGAAAGTGAAGAAATTATAAGTTTGATGTATGATCGCTGTACTGCAATCCTCAAAATAAAAGGGAGCCAAGTCTTTCCAAGAATGAGAGGCCGGAAAGAAAATTATTTCAAGTTTTAGTTATGGTGCCGAATGCTTATCTCACAGTTTCTTGAAATAAATAATGAATTTTAATTAAAAAAAAAAATATGTTTATTTATGTTCCACATTGTATTATAATCCACATTTGAAAAAAAATTGAGAGTTACCAAAGTTTTCCTTGGGATTCAAAAATTAATTATCAAGGTTTCGTTTAGATGTGCTAAATTCCCATTATTATTACGTTTGAAAGCAAGTTGAAAATAAAGGCATTTTTCAATTTGAAAATAATTTCCCCTTATTGCTAAGAATGCTATGACTTTCAAATGAACTTTTGACGTTTGAAAAAATGATTGATTTCAATATATTTTCAATTTTAAATCAAACCTCCGTGTTTGTTGGGTACACACTACCAAAATTTTGCACACATACAAAGTGCGTGTTTATTTTCCATGAAAGTGTGTTGGTTTTTGCTAAGGATTGTTTTTTTCTAACTTTCCTTTCTTTACTAGTTTTTTATTTTTTATGGTTAGTGTCACAGTTGTGTGGTATTAGCAAATGTTTGCTGTTGTGCATATCATTCTGATAGTGATGTGTGTGTAATTGCAATCCTGTTAAAATTAGACAAATTGTTATTCTGCTTAAACATTCAAATAATTGTTTATTCTGGAAAACGTGACAGACCATTTGTTGTAGTAGCAGCAGCAGCAGCAATTCCTAACATTTTCAATATTAGTGCATATATTAGGCCATTGGCAAATATGTGTATGTATATTTTAAATTAAGTATTTTTGATACTTTTCTTTATTTAAGTTTTGTTTATTGCCTTAGACGAAACTCTGTTTAAGTGTCTTTCAAAACTTATTATTTGTTTTTGTTTTATTTGTTTTTTTATTAGAATCACCTGAGACTTTCGGAATAAGGTATTGATATAAATGTCTTTTTTGGTTAAACAAAATTTATATAATGAAAAGGATAAAATTCTTCTGTTAACAGAAATATACAAACGAAAATTCTGATGGTGCATAAAAAATATACCTGGAAAATATTGAAAGAATAAGACTTTTAAAGTAAAAAAGCTTTTGAGGATTGTAATTTAATTAGAACATTTATAAAATAAATATACTCACCATGAGAAATAAATTCCCAGATTATATTTGTTTATTTATTTTATTTATTTAAGATCACTTCTGTGCAAGAATTTAACCTCTTTAACCTTGAAAATTCGTTTCCCAGTTTACCGGGAAGTGAAAAGGTCTGTGGTAGCCGTCTACTGAAATGTAAAAGAAAAATAATCTTTTTCAAAGATGGCA
The DNA here is from genome assembly GCA_949318255.1 of Pollenia labialis. Lineage (NCBI taxonomy): Eukaryota > Metazoa > Arthropoda > Insecta > Diptera > Polleniidae > Pollenia > Pollenia labialis. The sequence goes on from OX439142.1 coordinate 118,933,473, forward strand.
AAAACATCTGCAGTTTAAAAATAAGTATCCCTATTTCAATGTATATAGATAGCAAAATAATCAAGCTTAAGTTTTTGATTTTTAACTTTGACGTAGTCTTCTTCTTATTTTTTCTTCGATTTGAAACGTTTTTTTTTATTAATCTTCAGGACTGGATATATGTACCATTGTATACATATAGTTGACAGCATAACACTTAATTGTTGGTGGACCTTCCTTTTCTTTAATGGAATAAATGTCTTCCTTCATAATGTAAAGAGTTTACAATTAACTGAGGCAATGTAGTTTTTTTCTTAATATTACTAAATAGAAAAAAAGGTTACTCGGACGACTGCACTAAAAATTATACAATTCCTAGAACAATATCAGTCTGTTGCAACTAACATATTTCACCCTTAAGAAATGGGAAAAATATATGTCCAAAAGATTAAAGTTTCATCAACTTGGATGCACACCAAGAATAAAAGAACAATTGAGATAACATTGTTGCTAAATTATAAAAATACACAAAAGCACACTGAATGGCTGGGAGACTTATTCAGAAGCAGCCTCAACACATTCAGGCTCACAAACACAGAAACGCATTAATGTATTGCACCATGCAACAAAATCTACTAAAAGTTTGCAATTCAATACAATTTTGAAAAGCACTTTTTGTTTAACCAAAAATAGTTTTTCTTTTTTTTTTTTTATAATATTTGTTCAAGTATTTTGTTATTTATTTGTGCTTTTTTGTTTTCTTACTTTAACATTTGTATATGTGTATGTATTGGCATGTGTGTGTTTTCCCTTAAACAATACAATAGCAAATCATTTAAGTAGAGTAAAACTTTGTAAGATAAAATGTAGTTTTAAAGTTTAGAAAACTAAAATTCTTTGTTCAACTTATAAAGAGTATAAATTTAGAAGTAATGAGGTTTAAGATAAAAAAGAACCATTTGGACAAAAAACCAAATCCTTGTACAAATGCTAAAAGGATTTTTAGTTTGATAAAATACTTCTTGCAAAGGATCAGTGAAATAAAAAGTGGGGCATTTTTTAGGATGGCTCGTGTAATTCATTTAGGAAATGTTTTATTTAACATACCTAAATATAAAATTAAATCTTATTTTTTTTCGACCTTTTTTTAATTAAAATAAAAAGCCCTTTTGAGCTCGAGGCCAATCATTTTTAAAAATTATATATATTATTTATTAAATTATTTGTTCTAATATTTTGATATCCATCGGATGTCATTCAGGGGTGTGCTGGAAATCGCAAACGTAAAACGCAAGAATTTTAAATGTCGTTTTTTAATAAGATTTCTGTAATAAAATAATTTTATGATAAATATTAAACAAATATTTCCCTATTAAACAGGATTTTAATCCAAAAACTATAAGAATTAGGTTTAAAGTTTATTAAAAGCAACTTCCAAATGCTTGCGTTTTGCGATTGCGATTTCCAGCACACCCCTTTTTATCAAGGCTGTAACAATATAAGAAAACAACAATGTACGAAAAATATTAACAAAGACTGTGCTTAAATAAAAATAAAATACATATTAACAACAAAACAATTATGACTATTTAATTTTCTTTTTTATTATGTGTCTCTAGCTATTTGCGCAGTTTTCCGTGCCTGTTTTAAAATTAATTTTCCTCTCCTTTCGTATGTTTATTAAATGAAGCATCTCTAAAGTATACCGTTTATTATATTTCGCCTCTCTTTGTAATATCTTCACATTTTCTAAGTTTGGTTTATGTTGTTTATGTTTGCATTATGGGATGCGAGTGCAATGAATCATTTTTTCGCTACTCATACTGACTCATGCAATTGTAAGTATAAGTGCGTAGAAATCATTTAAACTAAACTAATCTGATGCACTCATACTCACAAGAGAATTTAATATGAGTGCGACGACGACATCGTACTCATACTCATAAATGACCTCAGTTTAACGTATAATTTCAGAAAAATACTTATAATACTCACATTGATTCAACTCATTTAGTTCATCCATATACCGTTTTAACACAACAGATGAAACACACAACTTCATAATCAGCGCTGCCAGATAAACTTGCTGAAAAATCGTCCACTTCATACGTACAACTTTAGTTAACTGTAATTGCCAAATCATCAATTTGCTTTTTTGGGGACGAATCTGGCAGCCTCGCATTTCGCTTCGTCTATACAGTGTATATGTATATGTGTATGTGTACCCTGCAAATAATAGGACCAGTCCAAACACGCGTGTAAAGAGTAGTCCACAAAGGACCAGGACTAGTCCAAAAGTAACCCAAACGTATGGAAAAAACCTGGTCTATTTCACATTACGATGTCCTAGGAGAGGATCATATAACCCACCTTTGGACCACTAAGGAGTAGTTTTAAAACTACTCCATGGTATATAACCACCTTTGGACCACTAAGGAGTAGTTTTAAAACTACTCCATGGTATACTCAAGAGGATTAGTTTTGAAGTCGTTTAAAAACGAAAGCACGTCGTTAAAAAACGAAGACATGTCGTCTCACTACAAACACTTTTTAACAATGACATGGTCCATGCTTGCATTACATCGGACCAGTCCATGGAGTAGTCCATTTTATCAAAATGGGTCAGGTGGTCCAATTTTATTTGCTGGGTATAAAATACACATTGGCTTAAGTTGGATTAAAGCAGTCCTACATCAAGAAGTCACAGGTTGACTCCAAACATTAAATATTTATAGCATGGTTATTTTAGCGTGGCATGTTGGTCTTGGAAAAGAGGAAAACTCTAATATTTTTGACATCAATAATTATAGGATGGCTCATAAGACTTATAATACATTAGATAGATTATTTAGTAAAATAAAAGATAGAACAGAGAAATTAGATAGATTTAATATTATTTACAAAATTCCTTGCAAGGGTAAGTATAATGAAATATGTAGTGAGGTATATATAGGTACTACGAAAAACAAATTAAAAACTATAACAAAAATATAAAAATACATCTTCTCAAAAAACTGTATTGTCTTCACATTGTGCCAATTTTAATCATACACCAGCTTTAGAAAATATAACAGTTTTAAATACAGAAAAAAACTAACGGGTCCGCCATCTAACGTTTCTTTTTTTAACTAGTGCTTATTTCGTGAATGGTAACACTAAGCTCATGTTGATTTGACAGATAATTAGTTTTAACCTTCCGCTGAACGAATATGGTTGTGTATACGCTTGACAACGCTGGTAAATATTCGTTTTCGCTTCGCTAAGTGGGCCTGCGATCGACTTACAGAAGATGCCGATTTTGGCAAAAAAAAACATCTTTTCAGATGAAGCTCATCTTGGCGGATATATAAAATTATAAAAATATAGCAAAATTGTCGCATTTGGGGAACAGAAAACCGCACGCATACATTGAAAAGCCGTTGCACCCAAAACGAGTCACTGTTTGGTGCGAATTTTGGTCCAGAGGCATAATTGGGCAATTTTTCTTCGAAAATGGACAAGGAGTGGCCGTTACAATCAATGGCGATCGTAATCGGGCCATGTTTGTTTCAACAGGATGGCGCTACGTGCCACACAGTCGAAGCTACACTCTATGTTTGGCCACCCGGAGCTGCGATTTGACACCGTTGGACTATTATTTGTGGGGTGCCGTCAAACATAAGTGTTACGCCGACAAGCCAGAGACAATTGACGCTTTAAAGGACAATATTCGTGAAGCCATTGGTGAAATACAGCTGCACACAATCGATTTCTTTAGAGCAACTGCTCGTCTGCTGTTATATCCAATTTTTCAAAAAATGTTCTTTTTTTTTATTTTTATGTTTAAATTACATTAAACTGTCGAAGTTAAAATTTTTTGAGAAAAAAATCATTTTGTGCGAATCTTTTATTAATATTGATAACAATGTATGTATGCTTATATTTTAGTTATCCCCTTTAAATTGTTCTTATATCTTCAAAATCTTCAAAAACAAAAATTTAAATATAAAATCAATCAATAAAATTTATTTTATTTATTATTTATGTTTTCATCGCACTTTTTTTAAAAAACGATTTTGCCAAATTGAATTTGTTAAACTAGCAAAATTCCTGTTATTTTTTTAGAGTTGTAATAGTTGTAGCGACAAGTTTTTAAAAATTGATTTTTTTTCAGAAGTTTAATATTTTCATATTAAAAATATAACAATAAAACAGCCTTTTCAAAGTTAAAAAAGAAAAACCAAAAACTTTATTAAAAATGTAAACAAATTTGTATATAAATACATTATATTTTTGTTTGCATTCATTTGTACAAGATGATACATTTTCGAAAATTAGTTTAATTTAATTAATTAATTTTAAAACTTTTTAAAAAGAGATCAAACATTTATAATAATTATTCCAAATTAATAAAGTAAATATTTTCATCATAATTGTTATCGCAGAACATATTTAAAAAAAGCACCAAAAGTGGTGCAAAAAGCACCGAGTTGACAACTCTGACACAATCGACTTTTACAGCTAGATCAGATAAACTTGCGATAAAAATTGGAGAAGCAGTTGCTCCGTTCAAGATTGAAATGTGAAGCATGAATAGAGAGCGAAGCACGTACCGTAGAAACATGGCATGAAACTGAACAGCAAGAAAAGCTCAAACTTACAAATATTTTAATGATATGATCAATTTGTTTTCAGGCCGAAATTTAATTAATAGTACAAATTTCTAACAAATACAGTAATTGAAGTTGGTTTTTCATTTGTTTTGTGTTGGCAAAGTTTTATTAAAATCGTAGCAAGAATATGTCTACCTAAAGAATGTCCTTATAAAAAAATTTTCCTATAATAAAAGAAATTGTTGAACGTTAATGAAAATTGGTACATGTATATATATTTTGCCACGGGCCTTCCCTCTCATATGCTGCACTGAACGACCTCGTGTTTTGCTTGTAATGGGCTCCTAAATTAAATAAAAAATACAAACAAGAACCGGTTCTTCTATTCAAAATGTCTTTTTACTCAAAAGTTCTTATTGCTTATTTATATAAGACAAGCAGAAAGTAATTTTGCTGTTACTTCCTGAAAGATCGTACAATACAATTTAACTACTGCCCATGGGTACTTCCTAACTAAGAGATTACAAACAAACGTCATTAACTTACTGCCAATTTTGCGATGTCGAAAGAACGCTTTCTTTTGCAACAAGACATTTAAAACAAATACAATGTTTTTAGAATTTGTTTTTGAAGAAAGACTTCATTCGCATTTAGTGAAATATGTAGTTAAGTTTATCTTATGCCGACTTTTTATTCTGTCCAGTCAATATGACTAAAAACAAAAAAAAAGTCGTTAAACGAACTTACAAGTATAAAGGCCTTATTCATAAAATATATTTCAGGTTAATAACAGGTTTATTAAACGAATTTCCTATGGAAATCTTTTTGATAAACCTCTTATAAATTAAAAATATTATTTATAAACATTAATTTTTTTTTAACATGAAGTTATATAAAAATTAAGCTTAGAGTATCTCCTTAAGATTAGATAATCTACAAAAAAAATAAGCTTTGTATTAACACAATTAATAATAATTGATAAATCAATTTTTTTATATAAATCTCAATTAAAAACAATTGCCTGCAGTTTTTCCATTAAACACAAAAGAATTTTTTTGTGTATTTTAAACATTTACAATACTAAAAAATGTATCTGAAATATATGCGGGCAACAAACCTTTATTTTTTTTTTAAATTGGAAAACACATTGTACTCAAATATATCTGATTAAAAATAGCTTTAATATATTTTGGTTTAATTTTCTAATTGTTGTGAAAAAAAACTCTTATAAATCAGTTATCGAAAATATTTGTATTAAATTTAAAAGAAAAAAACGTTTAAACCACAGCTGGGAGGAAAAAAAATGTGCAGAGGGTGGTAACCAAAAAATTTATTAATCAAATCGTTAAGTTAGTAAAAATGCTGCACACACACTCCCTAACGTTACGACTAATGCAAAATCATGCCAAACTTCTATGTATGTATAAATTGTTTAGAAGAGGGGAATTCATAAATTGGGCGTAGTCGAAAAAGCAGAGCAAAAATATATCGACAATTCAATTGATTTTTAAATATAAATATGTATAGGTACATATGTATATACATATTTTTAATTTAGACACATGCGAATGATATTTCTATTAAAAACAATTTTTCGATGTATTTAAATTTATTCATACATTTTATACATTTAACAGTTCACCAAGTCAATTTAGCTGCAGGGCGTTAAAAATAATTTGAACATTTTTCTAATGTTGATGAAGAAACCAGTTAGAAGTGAATGTGTGAATAAAAGCATACGAAAAATTGCCATGGCATCGACTCTCTTGATGAATATTGCAATAAAAAATAAAAAAAAGAAGGAAATATATTTATTAAAAAAAAAAATTTCATTTATAATTTATGATAACAAAATCTCGAGTACATTTTGGTGCAAATGAAACATTATTTTTTCTGTTCATTAAAATCCACTCCCTTTTCACATCACTTCAATTCTATTTCTCGCGATGTCTCTCTCTATCATGTACAGTAATTTACAGTGCAGTATTACATTTACATTAGTGCTACATACAGCACTAAATTATATTTTAAAAAATATTAATGATTTATATCACCATAATTATCATTTATGGATCAAAAGCAGTTGTAGTTATCAAGGGAAAAGTAATTTAAAAAATGAGTATTTCATTTAAAATTGCACAAAATTAACATTTATTGTTAAAATTATGTATAAGGGAAAGTATATTTGTGCAGATATGTATATCCCGAGGATTATAATCACAAAGAGTTTATTAAAATGCCGTTAAGGAAATATTAGTTAATTTTAAAGACGGACTAGGGAATTAAAGAAGAACAGAAAATTTTAATAATACCCAAGGCACATTCATAAGGTGAACTCGTACGAATAAAAGCAACCGTTGACAATTTGGAACAATCAATATGCCTTGCTCTCTCTCTCTCTCTCTCTCTTAAGAACCTTAAGAATGGATGTGCCTTAATGCAACCAATCGTATAAAGTTTATAAATATCACTCACAAACTGAACGAATTTTGATAAATATTACTTTTTTTTAGTTATGTTAGAAATACAGCTGGGAAGAACGTGTCCTCAAATATTCTTCGCCAAAAATAAAACCTATTTTTGTATATAAAGCAACAAACAGTCGGGGCGTCGTCCGAAATTCGTCATACGCGGCGACTTTGCGCTAGTTTTTGTTCTTTTTCATACGGAATATTTTTTTTATAATGCATTAAATTTAATTAATCTCTTTTCATTTTTAATCCCAATGAATTGTATTAAAAATAGTTTTATAAGTCTTTAAGATAATTAAATTTATATTTATATTTTTTCCCATCGTTCCCATTTGAGGCATATTAAAAAATCTATTACATGTTAGTAGTTTTATTTCAATGCAGAACTCAAAAATTTTTGGTAAAAACTCAAAGTGCATTTACGTCATGAGGAGGTGAATTCCATGGTTAGTGACAGTGCACCTGGCCGCCTGTATAGGCCCCATCGAATTCCGGAATAATTATTGCTGTATTCATCACCACATAAAAAAAGATGTTAAAAAGTAGGGCCACATGTATCTCTGCTGTACTCTGGTAGGTGCTTATGACCTTACCACTTTCCTGTAGAATTTTTTCTTCAAAAGTCATTTTTGGCTTCGATTACCCTGCAATTAATTGGACCAGTCCTCACGAGGCGCTTCTAACAACTTGTTCAGAATTAATAAACTGCCAGGCGCTATTTCAGCCACTATATTTTGCTGACAAGTTGATTTTAAGCCATACTTAAAACTCTTACGAACAAGCCTCGCGAAAAAATTATGGCTTAGAGTATTCACTCATATTTTATTTCCATCTATATTTCATTTTATTTTAACAATTGGGTTAAAATGTGTGTTTCAATCTTAGAAGCCACTTCCGTAAATAATAAAAGACATGAATGAAAGTATTTCATACTACCATTTTTGTTTTAACTGTTAAGAAATAATCAAAAGAAATAGTTTAAAAATAATAACAAAATCATGAGTGGCCAAATTTTTGTCTTTCTTACTGGAAAAAAGCCAACTCTTCATCTTGAAAATTAACAACTTAAATTTATTGCAACCAGCCTCTTCATTTCTGTATTGCCTGATTCACCCTCTATTTCTTAACACTCAAAAAGAAAAAAAAAAACACACAACACACACAACATACAAGAAGCAAGACAACATATAATAACACTTTATGGGCGAAGCATAAATGGAGAATTCTATGCGAAACACAAATAAAGAAATAAGAAAGAAGTTACAATAAAACTAAATAGAGAAAAAGTGAAATGCATCAATTTTTTACTGATGCTCCTACTAACGATTTAGTTGTGTTTGATGATGACGCTGTCACAAGAATTAAATAAAAAAAGGAATAAAATAAAAGGGCCAAAAGTTTAAAAAATATAAAACGAAATGAAAAAGCTGGAAAACTTAAGTAATACTCGTATTATGGGCCAACATATAAAACTAAGTCAACACGGGACGACAGCAGCAAGCAACATCATAGAATGAAAAACAGAAAAGAATATGACAGAGTATAATTGTATGTAATGTTATACTTTCAATTAATGACAAACTATCCTTAAGCATTCATCAAATTGCTTCAGCTAGTGGTACTGGAATTACTAGTGCTGTTGCTGTTGCTGTTGCAGTAAACTTTTCTGCTGCTGCTGTCAGGCAAATCATTTTTGCAATAAGGAATCATAAAATAGAATAACACTGGGGTACAACATGTTTCATTTGCAACAGTCAAGCTGGCTTATTGTGAAAAGGCTTGTATGCTTGATTTTTTCTGTTGAACTATTTTCTGGGTTTCTTTTTTTTCTGTGCAGCTCGCTAAAGTGTAATTTTTCTATTCGAATTAAGTTTTTTTTTATTTTAAGTTGGTTTTCTTCCATTTGCTCGTTTATTTGCAACAACCTAGTAAAAATTAAAAATATAAATAAAAAAAAAAAAAACAGCAGCAGCAGATTTGTAAGGGAATAGTAAAGTATTTTTCATGTCTACTTGAAATGTCGGTCACTAGCAAAACAAGAGTCCTGGATAGATAGATGGATGGTTGGCTGGCTGGTTGAATGAATGGTGTAAAGTAGTAAAGTTCGTTCGTTCGTTGTGTTGCTTCAAATGTTACAATCTAAATGCGTCTTTATTTACGCTCCACAAATCAGCGCACAACTGCATTGTACACAAGAGGATGGTTTCAATTTTATTCATCATTATACTCATCTCTTCTTAACATTATGTATAAGTGTGTGTTTGTGCAGCCCTTTTCTACTGTTTTTGTTCCATCTGTTCTGTCCTTTTTATCATATTACATTCCTGGCCTCTTTTTTGCTGATGCTGCCGTTTTTCTTATCTACAATTCAGCATTTTGTGTGAGAACTTGTGTGGTTCATACAGAATATAAAAGCAACAGCAATATTAACATCTCCAATGTTGTTTACAATGCTGACATTTTGTATTAGAAAATCCCATTTTATTTATATTTATGTATAAGTAGGAGACACGGCTAAAGGAATTCTTATATTCTTTTATAATTCTTCATTTTAATTTTAATTTTCATTCCATTTCTTTTTTTGTCTTATTCTCGAGATTTTGAGAAGTTTGTAATTGCACAACATCTAACTTCATCATTGTCATAATGTTTTATTTTTTACTATTAATTTTTATGCTCGATAGTTTGTTTATTTCAACGACACTGTGGCTTTGGCATTGTAATAGTGTTTGTGAGAAAAATAAGTTCTTATAGCAATTGTAAAATGTATAATTAATTGGACATTTTTGCAAATACAAGAAAAATAAAAAAATATTAATTTAATTTAATACATTTTAATTTGTTTTTTATATATGTATCTGGATATCTTTGCAAAACTAAGAAATTTTCCAAAAAAAGAAGAGGAACAGGTTTATAAGACGCACTAGTCGAGTTTATCTTCAAACAAGGGGCTTTCGTCTGATTTTCTAACGGTAAAACATAACTTGGTCGATAATTACGTTGTTTTAATTTTCTGACAAAATATTTTTCGATCCAAATGTCCAAATTTTACTTTTATGTGCAAAAACATATCGCTCTTTTATTTCATCAAAAAATCAGAAATTTTAAGTTACTTAAACAAAACTGCTCCTGCATACCTCCTCTACATGTAAAAGCATTTTATCTTAAACTGGACCGAAGTTATAGCAAAACATATTTTATTAAAAGATATATTTTGAAAACTTTAATCGCATTTTTCCAAGTTGAGTTTTGTTGAGATATGACTATGTTGCAATAAAGGAGCGATATGTTCCGGCAACGGTTTTGCTAATTAAGGAAGCATTAAAATTATTAAATTTTTTTGTAGGTTTTGGGAAAATTCTGTAAAAAACGGATTATAACTTATAAAATTTCTATAAAGAGTATAAAAACTAGTGATGCAGTTTTAAAGATGAATTGATTCTAAACAACTAAAAAAATGAAATTTGATCTTGAAATGAAATAACATTGTCCGTTACGTTTTTGGTCTGAAAAAATTTGAAAGAATAAGTTCGTATTCCTGCCGCTTACTTCATTTACCATTAAATAATTTTCTTAAATTTACGAGCATTTTCTTTCTACACAGGATTATAATAACTAGGGAACCAAAGTACCTGTACGATCGTTTGCGGTTCGCAAGATCGCTTAGGGGTAAATCTATTATACAATTTTGTCATCGAAGTCACGCATCAGAATGCCAATTTTATATATTTAGTATACGTCTCTGCAATCAACTTCCAAATCATTTGCAAAGAACTTGCAGCGCAATAAAATTTAGAAAATTACTTACTGATTATTTTTCCTAAAGTTTATCGTTATCATATTTAATTGAATTGCTGTTACATTATTGCATCATTTGGAGTATATTCAATCATTTACTCTGAATTGTTATAATTCAAACCGTTTTTGTTCAACAACAAAAATGATTTTGGTGTAACGAGCTCATATCAAACAATCAGTTTGAATTCTTGTACTCGCATCGAACATGAACGTTTGTAATTTTTTTTTTTTTTGGTATGACTGCAGATCACTGCAAGGAAACGAAGCGGTGTTCGCATCATTCTTGCAATATTCGTTTTGAAATGCGATATTATGTTCATTTAGCTGCAACATGTATGATGGAGTCGTTTCAATCATTAACGCGAAAATTTAAGTACAAACCATTCATGTATTCTACAGTTTCGTTCTCGTTTGAGCATTATACATATGTATGTATCAGCCGCAACATTATTGGTTCAAAAAATACAAATGTTTGAATGAATGTATGTAAGCCCATATTGTTTTTCATATTGTGTGCATACATTTTTAGGAAATATGAATATAGTGAAAAAAATGTTAAAAAATCGTAACCCAAGCTAAATTTATTTGAAAATTAAATTTGCGAAAAAGTTGTCTGTATGTATTTACATACATGTATTATTATTTTTAGGCATATAATCAATTTCAAAAAAAATTTTTGGAGATATTAAAAAATGTTAATAATAAAAAAACATTTTTTTAAACATATTTTTATTTCAAAATGTAAAAAGGAACATGGGTTTTCAATACAAGTAGTATTATATAACAAAATATAATTTATAACTATAAAAGGAACAGTACTACTAAGAACAATACGCAACTCTCACAATTACATGAGCTTTATATTGCTTTTATAAATAAATCACAATGTGTAATTAAACAAGTGGCTCGAGCTTATAACATGAATTTTACTTCTATCATACAAAAGAAATATATACATTCATGTTCGTTGCGAGTACAAGAATTCAAACTGACTGTTTGAAACGAGCTTTTTGCATTTAAGTAATTTCTTGTTGTTGAACAAAAACGATTGAATCATAAAGTTCGAGTGGTGGTTGCAACTGATTACAATAAAATCATGTTCGAATCACCGAGCCGAAATCCGAGTACAAGTAAGCTGTTGTTCATAAACAGATTCATCGCTTTTAAATAAACAAATCCAAGCATAATTTTGCTATCGATTCATACATCCCTGCAAATAATAGGACCAGTCCAAACACGCGTGTAAAGAGAAGTCCACAAAGGACCAGGACTAGTCCAAAAGTAACCCAAACGTATGGAAAAAACCTGGTCTATTTAACATTACGATGTCCTTGGAGAGGATCATATAACCCACCTTTGGACCACTAAGGAGTAGGTTTAAAACTACTCCATGGTATATAACCCACCTTTGGACCACTAAGGAGTAGTTTTAAAACTACTCCATGGTATACTCAAGAGGATTAGTTTTGAAGTCGTTTAAAAACGAAAGCACGTCGTTAAAAAACGAAGATATGTCGTCTCACTACAAACACTTTTTAACAATGACATGGTCCATGCTTGCATTACATCGGACCAATCCATGGAGTAGTCCATTTTATCAAAATGGGTCAGGTGGTCCAATTTTATTTGCTGGGATCTTACTGAATTTGTTGGTTCGTGTTGAAGTTTGAACAAGAACAAAACTGTAGAATACTTTTTTGATTTAGACTGAATTTTTAGCTGAAGTGATTGAGTCGGCTCTATCATACTCCTTGCAGCTCTCTGATGCACACACGTTGTGAAAAATCAGTTCTTAATTAGGCTCACCTATTCGTGAGTTTGGTTCCAAACTACAATGATCACGTGATCGTCGAAGTGTCCTCAACCAATAGTCAGACTGTCGCCCTGTTACCGTAGGCAACTGACTCCCATGGAATCAGTTATATTATATTATCAGCCTTGATCGCAATAGATCAATTTTTAATTCAGCCAAATTCTAGGTATTGGCTGCACCTGATTTCCTCCGATTATGTAATACCAGTAGGTGAAATATCCTTGGGCACCCCTGGGGGATATGAAAATACATGCAATCAGTGCTTCGTCCATCAGATCAAAACGAACTTTGCGGTAGACTTTTTTCATTTTTAACAATTGTATTATTTAGCATTTTTAGCTTTATAGATTTGTTAACAACTTTAATTTCAAATAACATTTCCAGGGCTTATATGCAAATACTGATATCTTCAACTTTTTCCAAAAATAGTTATTTATAGGCAACGTGTTTACTGACTTAATTATCATTTTCCATTTAAATTAAATTAAATTAAATAAATAATTCGCAAAGCGTTTTTTTAATAAATTTGTTTGTTCATTATTAAAAAATTCGTGTTACTTAACCCTTAAATCACCCTTAAAAAACTTACGTTAGTTACCCTCGTGTGTGGTTTTGCACACATATGCCATGTCTGTTTACTTTGCTGTTAGGCGATAGTAAAAGTCGTGACTTAAGTAACATTAATGATGTATTTATCCCATTTGTGATCAACAACAAGCCAAACAAAGCTTGTTTGTATTTAATAAAAACATCCACTTTATCAAAAAAATAATTTATGTACGATTTAGACGTTGCTTTTAAGTTGTAAAATAAAGCATAGTTTTTTGTCTTACCGTTACCAGTTAGTTAGTTTTTTATGCAACCATATTATCTGTTGTTACATGTAAAGAAAAATTTTTTATGAATTAATTAATAAAAGGATAGGAATTGATGTTATTTGATAGGAAATTCCAAAAAAAAAAATAAATGTCATTAACAGCTGTTATTCCTGCACAAATGCCGACAAGTCCATTGTGCTGTGCGAAGTTAATTTTTCGTCGCAATTGTGTTTCTACTATAAGACATAAAAAACCTAAATGCAACGTAAATATATTTCAAGCTTAAAAATATATATTAAAAGCAAAATTGTTTTGTGTTTTTTTTTCATTTAGTTGCTGTCAAATGACAGTTTTAAAATCTGTTTTCCAATTTCGCTATATTCTTGTTTATATATTTTTTCGTTTTGCTTTTTCTATTCAATTTCCTTTCCACAAGATAATGGAAGTTAATTGGCTCAATTAATGGCCATGCAATTAGCGTGAACTTAAATCTAAACACAATTAAGCGAAAATGAATAGAAAATAACAAAACAAAATATACTGGCAAACAAAATTAATGTTTTATTCTAGAACTTACGAGAAGGGTTTCTGTGCCAATTGGTTGCCGTATGTGTTGTGAAATTTGAAATATTGTTTAGCAAAAATCATAAAGTTATAAAAACAAATTCAAAATTTTTAACATAATTTCCTTTCAAGATTTTAACAATTCCTCCGATCCGGCAACTCTAACATTTCCTGCTTCTTTGCAAATTGTTGACGAAGAAAAACTGATACAAAGTAAAAACAAAATGAAATACTAAAACCAACAAATGACTGTCGTTAGTCATGTTCTATTTTGTGGAGTTGGTTTTTACCTACTGAACGTTTTTTTAAGTTCTGTCAGATTAGCAACAGTTTTATGTACGTACAGAGGAATTTCCCATTATGTACACTTCCCTTAAGCGGACACCACCTCTATACGGACGCTGTTAACCAGTCCCGGTAACGTTTCATAAGCAATGCATTTTAATTATTCCATCTTTAACAGACTTTTCTCATGAGCTTGCCACCCGCTTGAGAAAAATATATTCTCTTGTGTGAAATCATACACTAAATCGTGGATGACATCTGAAATTATGAGTGAATGGTGAGAAAAGTTTAAGTGATTTTCATCATGTCGATGATTATTTACCAGTTGAGATATCACTGTTGGACTTACGCGTATTATTACTAGAACAATTTTCTTAAGTTCAAGAGATTTCTGATGACACAACAGATGAAATTGAACCTTTGGGTCTTCAAGATGCAAAAAAACAACATCTTAACATATAAAGAGGCTTTGGCGAAAACCTATGATCTAAGAGCGTAGAGTTGAAACGGATCCTATGAATTTACTTTAATAGGTGACATAGCATTTTCAAGATGTTGTTGCTAAGACCAAAACTCGCCAATCTAGGAGGTAGTGATATTGTTTTATCCCTAGAGGGAAGTGAACTGGCACCAAAGTAGACCCGTGATAGTTGTTTGGTGGTAGAGACCGGTTCTAGTTCTAACACTTTATATATTTTATTGTCATTGGAGGGGGTCAACTGATATCTAACAGCCACCATTTGACAAGTCACACATATATTTTCAATGCACGTGTTTAGTGTTAGTTACTACAATAGTATTCTTTCAATAAAACAAGTCCCAGAACTAAATTTAAGAACCGAACCCTAGAAAGTCCTAAAAAATGTGTCATACCTACGGTGAAGACAGTTTTCTAATTCTTTACTTTGTTAGTTTTTGGTTCTTCATATACCAGTTAAATGATTAGTTCTCCTTTCACTGGTCATTAGTTCTACCTTTTTGCACTTGTTCAATTTTCACAAATACCAGGACCAGTTTCTTGCAGCAATTAACACAAATTGCCCGCAGGGATGTATTTCATTGTATTTCATATTGTTATTAAACCTAAATGAAATGTTATTTTTTAATTTTTTTAATAAAAGTATTTTTTTAATATAAATTACACTTTGTGACAGTTTTTTGACCAAATGTAGTTGACACCTAACATTTATGTAAAATTGCTCGCTGAATTCGAATATCTTTTTAAAACCGCCAATGATGGTTATATTGGAACTGTTCTACTTTTCACCATTCTGACTTCATATTCCGATTCAGCAGACAATTTTACATAAATATTTGATGTCAGATTCATTTGGTCACGACTTTGTTGAAAATTTGTGACACAGTGTTATTAATTTGAGATAAATTTTGCTGATTTAGAATTATAGTATTATTTTGGCCGGACAACTCCCTTGTACGGACACATTTCAATGGTCCCTTCGGTGTCCGCTCAAGAGAGATTCCACTGCATTTGTTATCACACACCAACTTGAAAATTCGGTAAAAACTAAAGGTAAATAAGGATTACAAAATTAATTTTTTTTTGCTCAAAAATATGTATAATTAACATTATAATTTTGTACAAAATATGAACATATTAAATTTGGGCCTCAGCGCCATAAAGGCATTTTTAAGGCAAGTTGGCAAACATGTTCTTAGCTGTACAATATAGAAAATTATATAATCTTCTTATAACTATATAACTAAATTATTGTTACAAATGGACAAAAGAAGCGTTTCCATTAAGCTATATAAGTATTCTTTGCATTCTCTTTTAAAACTTGATATTCGCTCCATAGACTTCTAATAAGCAGGTAAGTTATAATAAAGATTACCACCTATATAATCTATACGTTGTTTAATTCTTCCCAAACTGCACCTTGGTACCCTAAAATTTGATATATTTCTCGTGTGAAAATATGACTGGTTTTGCAAAAAAGGAATTATATGTTCACCTGGTATTCATATCAACCATAAATTGGTAAAACAGATCTGCTTACATATTTGTATAATGAAACTGCTGAAAAATTTCTTGGTAAATTGTATAAAATTTTTAACGCCTTATTTTGCAGACATTGTAGTGATTTTTGAACAACATATATTATTTTTATTATATGCATAGACACTGGTCAAGTAATTGGGAAGTGATTGTATCAGACCGTTATAAGTCATTGATTTTGATTTTTCACTTAGTTTATTTTTGAACATATATAATATACCAATGGCCGGAGCCATTTTATTCGTCACCTCATTATTATGTAAATCCCAGCATAGATTACTCTGCATCGTAATGCCTTAGTATTTAATCGAATGAGTTTCACGAATTCGTCGTCTGAAAGTTCAAGTAATCTACGTGCAAAAATTGCATTATGAGAGAATCGATTTTGAAGGTTCAGAAATTTTTTCTGAAAAAACTACTCGATAGGACTTTTTGATTTTTATACCACATATTCGTCTTTAAAATATAATTATGAATAGATGCTTTTTATCTCAAGATCGCATCTACAACGGTATATTTTCTAATGGTAGTAAAATTCCTGTTTGCTCTATACGCCACCTTAGTCATATTTTCTTGCAAATACATACACGTAGAGCAAAATTGCATTTACAAAGCAATAAAACACATCTAAAATTATTTAAAAAAAAAAACAGAACAATCATTTGAAAAAAATAAAATAAAAACTATTCATAAATTATTTTAAGATACAATTTATAAAGTTATTATAGGTTTAACAAAATTGTCTTGTTTAGATATAAAATTGAATAACAGTTTAAGATCGGAAATCTTTTCATTTTGAATTTTTTCTTTTTTCTTAAATATGTTCAACTGTGTTTCAAAAAAATATTTAACGGTGTTGGCAACTGATTCCGGAAACCTCTTTTTAATAGTCGCTATTTGGAAATGAGGCTGCAATATTGAGATTTTATTATTTTATTGTAAACAAGTTAATCTGTATGTATTGAAGGACTTTTATTTTACTAAATGGAAGAACCAACAAATGTAATTGGTTAGAAATCTTGGAAAAATTCTTAAAATCTGAGAATTCCATTTCTTTAACCTTAATTTTTATTGTATTTGTTTCATAATTGTTCAAATAATTAACAAGTGACAAAAGACTGTGAATTTCTAAACGTTTCAGATACTTGTCTAAAGCACTGTGAACGCAATCGCACAAAGACATTCTTAAATAGAGCTTCTGCAACTTAACACACAAAAAAAGCAGTGTCTCTTATTCTGCCTGAGGAGCTCATTTGGTCGTTATACTGGGAATCTTCCTTCGTATACTGCGTGGTTATCATTAATTAAACTACCTACCTTAAAAAGCCGAAGGACTATGCTAAATGTGGCATTTCTAATTAATTTGATTAATGGCGATGTCCTCTCCGACTTCCTTCTTCGTAACATAAATTTTAGTATTCCACGATGTTTTACCCGACACCTTATTACTCTGTACCTTCCTGTTGTTCAAACAAATTATGCTGATGCTGATCCTTTGAGCAGTATATGCAAAAATTTCAATGAATTGCATAGCTTAATCGATTTTTCTATTAATGTAAAAGTAATTAAACGCAATATTATCCTGTTTTTAAAAACTAATATGTCTTAACAAAATTTTTTCGTTAATAATCTTGTAATATATAGTAGTCTGTAAGGTTAATATCCGTAGATTTAATCAAATAAATAAAAAAAAAATATTGATTATGATATATAAATTGTCATCACAAGTTCATTAGACGAGGTGCAATTTTTCATTAGTTATTTTTATCACTATTTTTTATTATTAATTTATAATATTTTTACTCTACTTTTTCCCCATTTTTTTAAAGAGTAGATAACAGAAAATATATTCTTAATAATTCTTTTTAAGAGAAACTTACTGAATAAAATTTGAATTAAACAATACTAACTCCACGTAGAGCAAAATGTTCATCAGCAATCAATTTCCATGTTTTGTATTGAAATATTACTCTATTCGCCACTGAATGGAATATAGTGCAACATTTCGGAAATAATTTTTGTTTTAAAGAATGTAGAGCAAAATGGACACGATAGCCGAACACGGATTGCAGATTTGAAAAATTTGGGGTCGAAAACCTTAAAGTTGCATCCTTAACACAAAATCGTCAAAATGGCGTATAGAGCACTAAAACTTTCGGACGACGAATTGATGTCCCATCAACACATACAGAAAAGTTGTTATTTAAACTTGCTGAGTGAAGTATAAAACGAGCCAACTTTGTTTTTTCAGAATTAAGCAATAAACGATTTAAGCGAGCAAATTCCACTAATGAATCAAAGTCTCTTTCAATATTTGTTTTCAGAACTATATCATACTTAAAAGGGTAAAAAAAGCATGTAACCTCTGCAAACATGAATAATTCACCGGTTAGATTTAAGTTTTTCAAATCATGCATGTAAATGAAGAATAATAAAGGACCACGTCCACTTACTTGCGGCACGCCGTAATCTACAGAACCAAAAAAGCTTCTGTACTTTCCAATTTGAACAAACTGTTGCCTGTTCATGAAATAATTTTTCAACAATAATATTTCTCGCCCTTGAATTCCTTAAGATTCTAACTTTTTCAGCATTATTTCATGGTCGATAAGATCAAATGCCTTTGAAAAATCCAAAAAAACCTGCAACTCCAATAAAACCGTCAGCTAAGCCTTTACAAACATTCCTTAATACATTCAGTACAGCCTCCTGTACTCCCCCTTTTCTATATCCAAATTGATATTTGTATAAGAATTTATTATGCTCAAGATAAATCAATAGTCCGTCACAATATATTTTTTTAAATATTTTATCTATTGTTGAAAGCACAGCAATCGGCCGATATTTATCCTCAGTAGTTGCATTTACAGCTTTCGGTATTCTTTAGGTAAAATAACATTTAAACATTCCTTTACCACTCCTTTACATTTATACTGTTATATAACCAAAGCCAGGGTATTTGTTTGCATTCATATTTAAAACAATATTACTTACATATTCCATATCTATCTCATTGAGAACAAAACAGCAACTTGTTGCAGTAAGTGTTCTTAAGGAATTAATTGAGTCCCCGGGAAAGATAGTTATTCGACTTTAAAGTTGTGTTATTATCGAAATGAAGTATTTATTAAAACAGTCCACTTTAACTTGTTCATTTAATATTAAATTGCCTGGTAAATCACTTAGTTTTACAACACTATTTTTCGATCTTCCAAGTACATTGTTTAGAAATTTCCATCATTTCGTCGGATTATTTCCAGCTTTCTTCAAGCTATCTGCGGAATAACAATCTCTTCATATTTTTATCGCCGATTTTATAACCTTAAAGGAATTTCATTATCTTTTTTATTTCTTGACTTACGTCTTAATAATTTTGGCTTAAAAGAAATTAGTTATTGAATATTTTTATTAACACAGAAAAAAATTACGACAAATCAATTGTTATATTGAATACCAAATTCGTCAATACAATTAATTTTTTAATTGAAAAGGCACCAACAACCAAATTTGTAAATATAAAAAATACTTTTGTTAATTCAAATTGCTGATATTCAACAAATATTTTAAACAACGAAGTTGTAATATTGAATAAAGTTTTTGTTAACAATTATATTAAAATGTTAATTACGTATTTGTCTTATTAATAAAATATGTTGCTGATAAATTTTGCTAAATTATTTCATTACTTCATTTCATAAATAACACTGATCTGCAAAAAATAATTTTTTGTCTTTCCGTTAATTAAAACTATGTGAACTATATGGATTTTGATGCGCTGAACCCAAATCCGTTCTCGGTTTTTTTCCATCAGATCGAGATTTTGTTTAATGGGCGTTCATTAGTTATTTTTATCACTATTTTTATACCCTCCACCACAATTAGTTGTGAAGAGGATATATTAAGTTTGTCATTCCGTGTGAAACTTTTTTATTATTCATCTCAGACCTACTGCTGCTGCTACAAGGCACTTTAGTGCGCCTACTCTGACGTTGTTTGCTGCATTACACATATTTGGTCAATATTGGGTACCTGCGGTAAATTGACAATAAAATCTAAATTTTTTAACAGATTTTTATGGTTTATGGCTTTTTTTATTTTTAAGATAAGTAGCTCTCAGAAAATAGTGCAAAATGTGTAATACTTGCTTTATATTTTTTTAATTCCATTTTTAAATTGAAAAATATTACGAATTTTGCACAAAAAAAAAATTTTTTTCTCCATTAATTTCTGAATAATTCCAAAACGATAAGGGATACAGAAAAATTGTGTTCGACTAAATAAAATACAATTTTGCTACACATCTGGTGTTTCACTTTTGAAAATCAATTGACTGGTTCTCGAGTAAGGATGAAATATGTCTCCGTACCTGACTAATTAAGGGCAAAAAATTTGCCACGCCCATTAAACAAAATCTCGATCTGATGGAAAAAAACCGAGAACGGATTTTAGTTCAGCTCATCAAAATCCATATAGTCCATATGGTTTTATTTAACGGAGGATTTTGCTGCTGAGCAGTTTAATTATGGCGTATGAGTATTCGTCTACTTGTGGTTTAATTAAAAACTAGTCATACGCAATGAGAAACAAATTAATGGGACATTTTACAAACGTTTATATTGTTTTCAAAATGATTTAAATAATGCAAAATTTAAAACCATTAATGGTATTTTCTGATCTAAGGAAAATGGTTCAAATATGGTATCATTCGTGCGGGCTTATGTTTTATTCTAAAACTATATGCAAAAATGTATAAAGTTGTCGTTTTCCTTTATAAGTATGTTGCGCAAATAAATGGTTAATATTTTCCATATCATTCCAGCAGCTATATTTTGGGGTGAGATTATATCCTTTTTTGTAGTTGCGTTACTTTTCTACGTAAGCAAATTTTTGTTTATTTCTGCGTACAATAATTGGTTTTATATTATGGAAGTTTAAATAACATAAATTGATATAAAAGTTTCGCTGTTTCGCTTTTAATGGAAAATTCATTCGCACAGAAAATTTCATTTTTCACAGAAAATAGCTTTTACAGAATATTCAATTTTTTTTTTACAGAAAATTGCATTTTTCACAAAAAGTTGAATTTTTCCCGGAATATTGCAGTTTTCACTAAACGTCCCATTATACTCAGAACATCCATTTATATAAAAAAGTAATATTTTTAGATATAATCAATTTCTGCTTATAAAAATCTTGCTTTTCTTTGAAGCAATACTTTATTTGGTTTAAAACCAAAACCGCGTGAAGGGGGCCGTTCAAATAGAAGGCTGATTTTTCACCCTTGTGGGAAAGTTCTACCTCTGGCGAGATCACTGAGTTAACTATAGTATTGGAGGTAAGATAGCTTCAGTTTCTAAGCAAGGGTTGAGTGTATATTTTGGCGGATTATGCTCTCGAATTGCAACTTGTGAAAATGACAACTCACCATGTTTTTTTTAATAAGCCCAAAAAAGGTAAAAAGGTGCGGTGAAAAGTGGGTTAACGGACCCCTTTCTTATGTGGACACCTCTTTTTAATTGACACTGTCTATATAAGCCTAGTACTTTTTTAGCCTAGTCGGTGTCCCGTTATGAAAAATTTTATAGTGTTTCAATGAAAAAAAAAAGATGTTTTCTCCACATGAGCTGCATGTGTCGAAAATGCAAACTTCTGCTACATGTAATTTGTTATTTAAATTGTTTTAACTCAATGTTACCTCAATTTTTTTTTTTTTTTGAGATAATTTCCAGGTACGACAGTTTATGTGCGAATTATTTATTTATAAAAGTTTTGAACAAACTTGATAACATTTTTCGTAATGCAAATGCAAATTAGTACGATACATTAAATGGAAGATATTTTCTTTTGAGAAAACTTCAGGAATAGTATTCTTTCAGAAAAAGACGAAAACTTGCAAAACAAATTAAAAAAAATATCCCTTAAAATATATTCTTTAAATTACTTTTTTAAAAATTGTATTTTGTCTGTTTCTTCCTCATATTTCTTTCATATACTTTAAGAAAGGTGGGTTGTATAAGTATGAGTTTACGTGTCTGTGTCGATGTATGAATGTTGCACTTGAGTGGTTCGGAAAGTTGTCAAGAGTATATATCAAAACGAAGTTGTTCTTATGGTTTCATTTCTATCTTTCGTTTTATCCCTCAATTTTCCTTCTGGTTTTTTTTTGTTTCTAACGACGAACTTACTGATGCAGGTAATGGTAGGTTAGTTTTCAGAAACCAACAAACATTTTTTTCCTTTTTCTTAATTTTGTCATTTCTTTTTAGTTTGCAAGATTTTTTTTTTTTTTTTTTTTGTCGTCACATGTGAGTTAGATGATGAGCATAATGCTGACGATGATACATTTTGTACCTTAACGAATGTTTTTTTTTAAAAAGCACATGAATGCATATAAATGAGTGTGGGGCGTGTGTGTGTGTTTGTTGGTATCCTTTTTTTAAATACCGGAATTTTATACTTACTTAAAAGTAGAAGAAGAAAAATCAACTATAGTGTCTACATACATACATTCATATACTATAAATCTATTCTCTTCACCATTCCGTTTGCTTTTCATTTCTTTATTCGTCCTTTTCTTATTTTTCCCCTTTTTCATGTAACCATTTCTGGAGCAGTTTTCCCTCATGTTAAACAAACTAAAGCAATTAAAAGAAATTTTTCTAAAAAAAGCGAAAGAAAATAAAAGATTTCCAAAATTTGTTGGAAGAAAAAAAAAGAAGAAAACTTTAGTTTCGTAGAACTTGCATTTGGCATAAAAGTTTTCTTGTGGAATTTTCGTATTTACGATTTAATTTTAATACCCGAGATCTTAAAATGAAATCAGAGCGTAAATATGAAATGGCACGAGTATTCTTAATGGTATAGTTTTTAATAAATTTTGCGTATATGTGTTAATGTTCTGCTGTTATTTTATTCTTTTTTTCTTCTGTATTTAGGTTTTTTTGTTGCCTTAAAAAGCGAAAGATAACTAATGCATTCTACCACTAAATGGGGTTAAATAAGCCGCCATTAAATGAAATTTTTGTTAAGATGTTTGCGCAAAAAGCAATTAAGATAAATTGCACTTTTACTTTAAATAATTTCTTTTTCATAGTTTAATGTAACTTGCAAATTTACGTTGCTGTATTTTCTTTATTGAGCAAAATTAGGCTGAGATATTAGTTTGGGTATGAAAATTAATAAACTAAATAGACAACTAAAAACAAAGTTTAAGCTATTTTCTTTAAGCCTTCCAAAAAGTTACAATAACAATGGTAAAAACTATTTAAAGGCAAAGTTCTTAAGCGATTCTTATGAAGCTTTGTAGCAATATATGCTAATCGCGACAGCGCAATATTGGGACTCTTAAAGTGAGCAGTGCAATGTCCATTCAAAGTAAATATTTTTCGAACTACTACTACTAAATTAAATATACATTAAGCTCCTCTATAAATGCAATATTATTATTAGAAAAATGGCCAGTGACAAGCAGTTTTTAAAAGACTTCAGTCAAAGTAGAAAAACTGCCTTTTCTTCCAATTCTTTATTTGTGATTTCCCAAAAAATACGTTTAATGTTAAATCAACTCAAAAAGCGAAAAGTTTTTTTTCGACTGCAGTTTTTTAAACCAGGGTGACAAGCCAATTCAAAGGCATAATATTTCTACTTAACTGAACCTTATTAAACTTGACACACACCTCAACCCTAGAATCAAAACAATATTTTTAATGCGTTTACACTAACGCTACCTAAA
The DNA here is from genome assembly GCA_949318255.1 of Pollenia labialis. Classification (NCBI taxonomy): domain Eukaryota; kingdom Metazoa; phylum Arthropoda; class Insecta; order Diptera; family Polleniidae; genus Pollenia; species Pollenia labialis. The sequence continues at coordinate 118,957,542 of OX439142.1, forward strand.
TTTTATGTACTAAAGAATCTTCTCCTACAACGCCTAAATAAATGCTATTTTTATGTCCCATTGGTTTTTCTTTACATGTTGTTTATTTATTATTAAAAATAACCTATAAAATTAATTTTAATATAAATAATTTTAATTATAAGTAAACGCCAACATTTTAGGAACAATTTTATTTGGTGCTCACTGCTGCGTAGCAACAATTAAAATAAAAACTACACGTACAATTTTCGTACGTTAGTTTTCCAGGGTTTAGCTTCGTTTTAAATACAGTATTGTGATGAGAAAACTGGGCAGTTCTACGCCCATAGAATAGAATCATTATTTTTCTGTCTGACTTGAAAAGTGGGCAATACCAAGCCTATTCAAAGGAATTTTTTTTTGGGTTCTTAAAATTTGTTATTAAAAGTGGTTAGGACTAGACTATTTATACTTTTTTAAAACATTAATTTAAAAGAAGCATGAATTTTCAATGCTTTTGTCTGATTGTTACTTTTTTGTATTATTCAACAACAACCTTCTAGATTGTAATAACAAATGTAGATAAAACCGAGTATATAAGCCAATCTTGATTTTTTTTCTGTAATATCTTTTCTTGTTAAATGAAACGTGATAGCTGCAACAAATATTCTACCTTTTCTGGTTTTGACTAGGACGTGGGGGGTCGGGGAATAAGTTTGTGATGTAAGTTATGCATGAGACCCAACATATTTTAAGCCAAGCAATATGTCATTGAGTTAGGAACTTTCCGCATGGAGGGCGAATGATGGTACTATAACCATCCCTAGATCAGGTCATAATTGGTTTATTTAAGCAAAACTCTTAGAAATATTCTCTTAAAGTAGGTGCCTGTAAAAAATACTTTTTCAATAAAATTATGTGACTAAAAACACATCTCCAGTTCAGGGATGATAAATGACATTTTTAAAATTGTACTTAATTAGATAAAAATTGTATATTTTAGGCCCTAATTGTACTAAATCACAAATATATTTTTTAAATGTTCTAATATTACATATGCATATAAACATAAATTAATATTCACTTTTACCTTACATTTATATTTGCAATATTCATTTGCCAATTGTCAAAAAAGTTATGTAACTAATAAAAATTGTAGACGAAGAATTTTTAACTTATTCTTTTAAAGATGATAGTGGAACAGGGTAAAAATATGTTTAACAAGTCCAAAAAATATTGTTTTAGAAAGTAAGTTTCTTTACAGTCTTTATCAGAATCCCATATAAAAGTATTCGAATATTTCATTTTCTTATTTTTCAAGGCGATCAAACTCCGATTGATGTAGGAAATTAAATTTTTGATAAATTTCTTCATAAAGGCGTATTGAACCTATAATTTTTTTTTGTTCGAGACGAACTTAATAAAAACAAAGAATTTATAAAAAAGCTTAGGTCTAAATTAAAGAGAAGATAAGTTAATCGTTAATTAAATAGCAACAAGATTCATTAGACTGTAGTTAATATTTAGTCTGAAATAAATTCGTTACAGTATTAACATAAAGGAGATTTATTTGCTTTGTTTTTATTAATTTATGGTGTGAAAAACTATGTTTCACATTCACCGACGAATGTAGTATAAATGAATGGAAATTCTACAGTTATCTGGAAACATTTTATTAATTTTACGTTTCAATTCTCCAACCACAGACCAAAATACTTCAATGTTAAATGTTTGAAATTTTTAAATTGTACTAAACATGTCATTGGAGTACTTCAGTACTTTTGCATTGCTAATAGTACTGAAAAGAGTACAATTGTACTGACTTTATCATCCCTGCTCTAGTTAATTTATTTTTTGTATGGATGTTTTTGGACGCTGTAAAAATGGACGCAAGTAGCAAATGTAATAAGGCAAGTTTATTATTTACGAAATTGTAGGAGAATTTATTGTTTTCTGTACTTAAGAGTGACACAAATTGATCACCAAAATAGTTTGGCTATTCAAATATATTATATAATAATATTAATCAGCTGTTCTTTGTATGTATTAGTTAGTTGGCATTTAATTACAGCTATACCCATAATTAAGTGTAAACGTTTCTTGCTGAAAGTAACCAACTGTAAAATAGGTACATAAAAAAGTTAACACTTAGTAATTATTTATGAATATGCGCCATAGTATGTGCAAACTCTATCCTATTCATTTATGATATAATTAATTCAAGGGTTGATTGTCCTGAATTGTTATCTTTAATACCATTCAATATACCAGCTAGAAACTTGAGGAAAATTGATACATTTAAAGTTCCAGTTCATCGTACTAATTATGCTCTTAATGGCACTTTAACGAGAGCATTTCTTAATATTAATAAATAAAATTTATGCCTTCAAAATAAATATTATTCGCACATAGAATTTTGCACATCAAAAGATGATTTTAAGTTAATTCTTTTTAGTATTTTATAAAATTAATATATATATATATATATATTATATATACATATACCAATTATTAATTATTTTTAACTATATAATATATTTTTTATGTAAGCTAGTTGCATGGTCTGTAAGGAATTTGTTTTCCATTGACTGAAATAAATAAATAAATAAATAAACTCTCGTGTGGAATTTCACAAAGAAGGTACTTATCGAAATCCACAAACCCCATTTAGGGTTTGCTAGTTTAGCTGCAACTCCTATTTTCCTCGGAAACTAAAAGGAATTTTATTTTCCTGCTTTCGCTATAAATGTAGCTTTCAACTTGAAGAAAAAAATGAGATCAAACTTATCGGAAAAAATGCATCTACTGCCTTAAAATTGGCGAAGTATCGAACCATATTATTATTATTATATTATTTTTTTTTTTATCTATGGAATATAATCCTTACGGACTTCTTAATTAAATACAAATAAATTTTACAAAATATTTAAAAATGTGAAACTAAAAATTACAAAAATGATGGGTTAAAAAAGATAAATAAATTAGATTTAATATCAGTTGGACTTGAAGAAAAGTCAATAAAATTATAAAACTTGTAAAACTCAATACACATCTTTCATAACGGATCACCATAATTATCCGCAACAAATTACGACTGCCTCTAATTTTTACCCATAAAACTTAACTTTTGAAAGTCCTGTTATACATTATGAACTTTATTTTCAAAAAATAAACTAAAACAAAATTGTCTATAAATGATCTACATAGTTATAGGCAAATAACACAATATGAGATAGAAGTACTTCATTTTACTCCGGTACTTCGTATAATATCTGTAAATTCAAAATTGCTTTCTAAAGACAATATTGATGCCTCACATGGTATAAATAAAAAACAAAGTAGAGGCTGATAGGATTATAGCTATACATTCTTCTTCTAACAATTCAAAATTCCTTGGGATACAAATTCCACAGCTCTTTCCGACAAACTACATTATAACTGAATCCCAAAAAAACCAAATAGGTCAATAATTGTTATGGTTTCTTGATGACAAATGATATTTTTTCTTGATTCTTGACACTCATTGAAAAAGCTTAACAATCAAGCCCGTCTGGCAATACTAAAGCATACGCATGCATACACAAACGTTCACAAGTGCATTTTCGACATGCCCCATTTAAAAATTCGAGTTGAGTAAAAGAACGATGTGAATTTCCATACAGTTTAAATGGTGTCACGTTTGTAGACCACCGGCCAGGAGATGGTCATTTTGAAAAGTAGGGTCTGCGGGGTGCTGTAAATTCATTTGATTTTTTTAACGTGTCAGTAGGCAAAATTGCTTGGAATTGATTTTTAGGAAGCTACTGAAAATTTCGGACCCTGTTATTTTGGAAATTTTTTTTTTAATCAACTTTTTCTGCTAAAATGCTACAAATGTAGACTACTGAGCAAATAAAGCTTAAACACACTGCATATTGTAAGCATATTGGTCTTTAAAATTGGGCGTGACTCATAACTTTGTAAACTTAACACTACACTCAAAAAATTATGTAGTTAAATTCAAACGAAAATTCATTTGAAACAACTTAAAAGTCATTTAAAAAACGGATCATTTACATTTCATTTAAAACAAATGATTTTTACATTCATTTTTAATTTTTTTATTTATCAAACAGCATATTCCGTAAAATTGAATAGTTTTTACTTTTAAAAAATATATTTTAACCGACAAAAATCAAACTACATACATTAAAAAATAAATACGGAAAAACATTAAGGGTCCTCATGATATCGTTTATAAGTCTCGTAACCTGTGCAAACTGTGCATTTTTACGCCCTCGTAAATGAACTGTCAAAAATTGTATGAGAATTCATTTACACAAACTTGGTAAATTTGCCCAACAATTTTGTCTCGTAAACTTGCGCTGTTCAATTGTGCATTTATACAAACAGATCTTTTAATGGTTTTAACGTCGTTTTCAATGAAAAATCCAAGTGTCTATAAATCACAAACAATAAATTCTAGCAATAATTTCAGTAAATTGGTCTTTTGGCTTTCTTTGAGCATATTTAAAAGCAAATTTCTCATACATATTAATCACAAATTTAAACACAAATTTTTATATTTTTGAATTTTAATTTTTAATTTATTTTTGTATTGACGTTTCTTACAAACTGACATTATTTGTTTAAAATTACACAAAAGTAAAAAAGGGGCTTCATGAAACAAGACTCGTAAGTTTGCGCATTTGCACAAATGGAAATTTTAAGCGACATCATGAGGACCCTTATTATTTTTTGGTAGTTTATTTTTTGAATAACAAACACAAATGTTGAAAAATAAAATTATTCGTAAAATAACTATATTTTTATTAAATTTTAACAGTACGGAAAACGAATTTAATAACCCACATTCAGTTACTGTAATAATTTTATAAGTGTAGCCGCTTAAACAATTTTTTAAGTTATTTATTTATAAACGGCTGACCCGGCAAACGTTGTTTTGCTATATAACTTATTTCTAGTGAAAATATAGGAATGAAGCGCTTTATACCATGATCGGCGACGAAAAAAACAATTGCTATTTATTTCTTTATTTCTGTTCGTTACATATTTAAAAGTAAACCATAAAAAAGTGATATATTTGTTATCCTGAAGTACGAAAATCAAACAGTGATAATCAATTTTCATTACGAAGTGCAATTGCGTGTACAATATTTTGTTAATTGCGTCTTTAGCCAAATAAGCCCGATGGCTTGCCGACGCGAGAACAGGGCACGTGCCTAAATCTAAGCCGCAAAAGACATCGTTTGGCCTTGCGACTTACTGATTGCCATTGCAAACGCCAATCTAATAGGAAACTAAACATACTTTAATTCAATTGGGACGTCTATGGCAATGCTCGGAGTTCGTGGCAGCAAAACATTTTCGACTCGGAATTTTCCTTTCCAAATGGTTGCTCCGATAAGGTTTTTCATCGATTGTTTAACGACAAAGCCGTGGTGGGTTCAGATTCTAAAGTAGTATAACAAGAGAATAAATTAAAAAAAATAACAAAAAAATGTTCAAAAGAATCGGTTAATTAATTGAGAAGTTATTTTTGCTCTATTCTACGCCGAAAATGTTGAAATTTATAGCTTTTAGTTCTCTCAAGACTTGAAACTATCATCGGATAATTAATTTAGAAGACATGGGTAGAGGGAGATTTTACCCTTTTTGACGCCCAAATTGTTTTAATTTAAAAAAATATATATATTTTAAAGTTCCTTTAGATACTACAGTGTATGCATGCAAAATTTTAAGAAAACAGGTTGATTAGTTAGGAAGATATAGGAAGGGGAGCGTTTACCCATATTAGGCTATTACACGCCATAAATAATAAAAATTATGGGATATAGTTGCTTTAAGATATTACACTATTTGCCTGCCAAGTTTCAAGGAATTCGCTTAATTAGTTAATAAAATATTGGGAGTGGGAGCTTTTACCCGTTTTACCCTTTTTTACGTCCTGTAGCGATATGAAATATAGATAAAGATCTATTCCGAATTGCATCATACACATAAGATATTGCAGTACATGATTTTTTTACCTTTCAAGTGACAATAAAAAAATCATTATATTGAAAATGGAGGGCATTTGTTGATATTTGTATGGAAATAATATAAGGAAAATCTAAATTCCATATCTCCAGAACTTCTAAGGCAATTTCGTGCAAACTTCACCCAAACCATCTACAGAAAATCTTCTTGAGATCCGAATATAATCCCATTGGATTTTAACATTTCATATATATTTTTTACAACTTTTGGGGAACAAATAAGATAACTGTATATTTTTTGCAATGTATTTTAAGTCTTAGAAATTGAGGGTGCACATACGTGTAACTCAGGTCTTAAAATATGAATTATTTCAACTTAAAGCATTAATTTCTCAAGATTTTTACTATTTTTTTATTTAAAGTGTTAGAAAAAGGAGGTGCACATATGTGTACTTCAGACCTTAACGATTAGTTATGTAACAATTTTTTGGATATGTATGGTTTTTTCTAACAGTTAAATTTAAGTTCAAAAATAATGGCTTTTAATTCTAAGAGCAATAATTTTTGGTATTTTATTTGAAGTGCAGCCGCTTAAAGCAAGTAATAAAACTGTTTCTACACGCAGAGAAAAAATATGGTTGAAGTATGGTTAAAAAAAACATATTATGGTCCCTGCAATGGCAACAAACAAACTTTTGTTGTTTTAAACAAAACTTTTTTCACGATTGATAATATTTTGTTTCTATTTAACAATAAAGTGTTTACCTCCGTTGAAACTTCAAATATGGTTGAATTCAACAATACATTGTTTTAATTAAATAAAGCTACAACCATACACTTAAACATATTATGGTAACCTTAACCATATTATTATGGCGGCAACCATATTATGGTTAAATTCATCCATTGAAAAGCTATAACCATGTTATGGTTGCTTCCAAACATGTTATTCTTAATTGTTAATAACAATAATATGTTTGAAATTGTAATATTTTAAAACATTGTATGTTAAACTTTAAATTTTAAATAATCACCCCTATCGTGAATTATTTTTCCCTCGTAATTTTTCCCCTTTTCACATATTTTCGATCATGAAAAACTCCCATGAAAAAAAAGTCATTCAAAAGAGAATAATAACGTGAAAAAATGTTCACGTGAGAAAATTCCCCTTATCGTGAAAAGTTTTTTCCCTCGTAATTTGTTCACATTTCCCTTAGATTTTCTCACTTTATTTTTGCTAGGGAACAGAACATGTATGTAAGTAGTTTCTCCTATAAATCGAATATTAAGGTTTATTTCCGTTAATAAGGCACCAACCGATATATTGGACAACAAAATGCAAAACATGAGGTTGATTGCCGGCGGATTTGTAAAGCTTTCGAAAGACGTGGTGGCATAATTTTGGGAAATATTTTACAACATAAAATTTAAAAAGTGCAAAAAACTAACGTTGCAATCAACCTATCCCTCCAATACTAATCATTTAGCTTTATTATTTTCACTTTTCTTTAAAATATATACGTGTATATTTTTGAACATAAATTTCATTGATTTTTAATATTTTCTAATCTTTCTTCTTTTTTGTTACATTCACTGGAACTGATAGCGTGAAAAATTTTTCACATGAGATTCATGATTGCTTTTTTCCCTTCGAGGGGAATGAAAATTGCATGGGAACAAAAATTCCACTTGTTATTCATGATAGGGGTGAATATGTTTAAAAAGCAACAACATTCTGGTCGTTTACATTTTACTTGGTTTGCTTAAAATTCTCATTCATTTTATTTTAATTATTGATTAAAATACATAAATTTACGTAAAATAAAATAGTATACAAGAAGAAATGGTAATGAAGGTCGTCACAGGCTGGAATCAAACGGAATTTTTTTTTTATAAAAGCTTATTTAAATAAAATTATAATTTGACACTATAAACATATAAAAAAAAATGGATGAAATAAATAACCATAATATGATTACCATTGACCATATTATTGTTAATTCTGCCCATAATACGGTTACTTTTGTCAAAATTCAGGGAAATTTTGACCATAATATTGTAAATTTTAAACATAATATGGTTAGTTTTGATCATTGTTATAGTTAATATTAACCAAAATACGGTTAATTATGACCATATTATGGTTGATTTCGGGAAAAATTTTGTTGATTTTAAGTATACTATGGTCATAGTTAAACATAATATGGTAAACTGCAATCATAAACATTGTTAAAATCCAACCATAGTATGTTGCTCTTAGAATATGATTACCTCCAACCATATTTTTTTTCTACGTGTAGATATCGCTATTCTTTAAAAGTTGTTAAGGTACACATATGTGTACCCAGGGTCTGAAGAGGCTATCCCCAACGTACCCTTAATTTTGGTTGAAATCGCTCGACCCGTTTTCGCAGTTAGTGGTGACATCAAAGTGTACATATAAAGATAACACAGGTTAATAAAGGTCTTATAAATTGGGATTTGTATGAAAATTTTTTAATAAACATGTTTTGTTTGTTATAAATAAGGCTGAAAATATATAAAAATTGTTAAGTCATTTTATAACTAAAAACAGGAACGTCAATAGTAAGAGACTTGTAATAAAAATGATATGGTAGCAAGACTTTTTAAAAATTTCACAATTCTTAAGAACGCCAGATGTTAATTTTCATAAGAATAATAACCATCTTTATTTAATTTTTAAAAAAAAATTGTAAATTAGAATAAATCCCATCCCCAGTCCAACTTTTAGAATACGCAACGAATTTCTGGATATTCACAATTGAGTAGAACGTCTGTCTGTTCAGCTTCTTATCATGTTAACATTGGAAGACGTTGCAGTATCAAAATGTTGACGGTATCTTGTTTATGCTTTCACAATTGATAGTCCGCAAACATAACAAAATTAAATAATTTTAAGTTGTATTACCTTCAAAGGAAATAAAATTTGAAACACTAAAAAGTAAAAGACATTTTAAATCAGATTGTCGAAGTTCTAGAAACTATTTATGCTAAAACTATTTTTGTGCCCTTATCTAAAATAATTTCTTCAATTCAAGAAAATATATATTTCAAGTGTTTAAAAAAATCCCGTTAAGAAAACAAACATTATGTTGACCATACACGTTCTGCAACTTAAATATTATTATAATTTCTTGTTACAACAAACTATTAGTTTTTATTTCTAACCAGTTTTTCTTTGTATTTCTTTCATTTTGTTCGCATCAAAACGTTTTGCTTCAAGATAAAATAGCATTTCTTGGCAAATATAGAAAAGATGGAAATACAAATCTCGTAAAGTCTTTAGTTGTTGTCCATTGTAGGACTTTGCAATGGCTTTATTTTTTTTATATGGAAATGTGCATTCAACTGGGAATTCCATCTTACAACAGAGCTTAAGATTGAAACGCACAAACTTAAATAGATATTTTTGCAACATATATAATACTGCTACAAGGTTATTAAGCAAAAAAAAAAATTATACTCAATTTAACCCGTATTCTCCCGGTTTATGAAATAATCATCCGATTATTATAATATTTGATTCACGGCATGTCTAGGATACCTTTAGTATGTATTTGAAAAGAAAAATGGAATATCGGGTCCAGTTTTCGAGAAAATGGGTGTCGTCATATGACGACGCTATTAAAATAAAGGTACAAAATTGTTCATATGGATTTTAGTTTTCAAACTTTTATTTGTACTTCAGTTTCAATTCAATCAATTTGTCATCAAAAAAAGCTCAAAATACTGAACTGCAGTCAGGCCTTCCTCAAAATTATTAACAGGTGCTTGAAATTCTGCGATTTGAGATGTTTTTCCTCCTAGTTTCCAAATGGTTTCCTTTTGCTTTTTGTCATGCACTTTTTTTTCTATTGATGTATTGTTCTTCGGTGACTGTGGGAAGCTCATCATTGGTTCTTCGTATTTCAGCAGGTACCAGAAGTTGGTTACGAGACAAAGAATTTATGTTTCCTTCAATGTCCTCATCTGAGTCTTTATCAGTCAAAACGTCAACATCTGGAGGTTCGATGTAAAACTCGTTTGTTCCATTTTCTTCCTCTAAAATATCTAAAATGTCAGCGACGCTAAGAAATTTTCTGGTAAAAAACGAAAACAAAAAAAAAAATTATATCACATAGTACTCGTTGTATCATAGTGTCGTCATGTGACGACAACCAAATATATTCCCAAAAAAATTATATTTCTTCTACAACTCGAATAAATTTTTTTTAGCAGGAATCTTGTAAACTAGTATTAATTTTCATTTTATGGTACTTTTAAGGCACATTTATAAAATTTATTAAGTTTTTAACACTTACTTTCCAACCGAACTCATAATTTTGATTTTTTTGAAAAAACTCTCACAATACCAAATTTACCACACGCGAACTGTTTAAATCACAACGTTGAAATAAATTTTTTATGAAAAAACAATTAACACACAAGACAATTGTGTTTGGTTTATTTGTTTCTATGCAATAATAACGGTGCACCGACCACTTGAAACTGCCAATGTTTTTGTCGTCATATGACGACACTAGGAGAATTCGGGTTAAGCACATATTCTATATGCATTTTGTATGTGTGTACGAGAGTGATGTAAAAAAAATAGATTTCGTTTAAAAAAAATGTTCATGTGTTTGTGCAAAACAAATTGTACGCTTCCTAAGCTAAGTATGTTTGAGTAAAATAGATAACATTTCCTTCTTGTCCACTAAACAAGGACTGAGTTGAGTTGGAGGAGAAACTAATAAATAAAAGATAACAATAGATATTGGTACTCATTTGTTGTAAGTTGCTTTTCTTTTAACTTTTAATAAGAGAAATACGCTTTACTCGATAAAGCGCTTTTTTTAAGTCGAGCTAAGTTCGTTGAATGATTATAAACCAGCAAATCATCTGTCTCCTATGCGTATTACCGTGGGAGTATCTTTATTTCATAATGAACTGATTTTCAATGCGAAAAAGTATGCTTTGATATGGGCACGTACTGATTTAGTATTGTTTTTTAAGAACATCAAAAAAAATTGAGCTCTCTTCAATCATACTTTGTTGCACAATCATATTATAATTGAATCATGACTTTTCATGTCTCTTATAATCTTATTATAGATGCCCGCAAATACACGTATAGAAACCAAATTTTTCGATAGGATCACATCAAACCAAAATGTTTTTCATGAAAAATTTGCAAACATGTTATGGTTACTTTAACCATATTATTGTCACGTGCAAAGACCACCAATTCTATGGTTAAGGCAGATAGCTACAATGATCGTGACAGTAGGGTATCCCATTCTTATGACACCCTTGAGCACTGTGGCTTGTATTTTGCTGTTTTATCATTAAAACAATGGGATGTGTTCTAATGGAATTGGGAATCTGGTTGCCGCAATATGCGTTTTTTGTCAAGAGACCATCCTTTTGTGGTCGATTGGTCGCTGAATCGTACAACGCATTACAGAGAGAATTCGTTCTTTAGCCAGAGTGTTCGTATGTGGTATGACCTTCCTGCTGAAGTTTTCGCTCTTACTTTCAACATCAATAAGTTAAAATCGAATATAATATCTCCTTCTATCCTTCTTACCATATCCTATTTTTTTTTAGCTCCAACACATAGCAACGCTTTAGTAGGGATCATCCCCTCAAAAAGCCACAGCCATATTATTGTTGCCTGTGAATATGTTATGGTTAAATTATTATTTATTTATTTATTATTTATTTATTAATAGATATAAATATTTTGTATGTACATATTCAGTTAATTTACAAAAACAATTATTTATCTATATGTGGCATAACATAATTGTTGTTTGCCAGATTAGCCTTTTACTACTATTCTTAATATAAATTAATGTTTTTAATTTAATTTTTTAATTATGTTCAAAAGTTTATATAATACTAAAACGAATTACATCTCAAATTCGTTCATTAATAAATTTCTATACTTTAAACTTTTCTCAAGATATTTACACAAAGAGTTAAAATTGGTGCCATTTAGTATACGTATAACTTCATTTTCCTCAAGACGAGTTTTACCGAAATATTGCAACCTGTACGTATTATAAATTGGACATACACCGATAAAATGGAATGTATTTTCAGATACGTCTAAATTACATATTGTGCATATACCAATTGTGTTATTACGAAATGCCCTTGCATTTATGTCTAACAAGCCACCTCTAGCTTTTATTACCAAACTAGTACACCGTGATGAAAAATCTTTTGTTAACATGGGAGTTACATTAAAGTCTAGTCGAGAATAAAGATCGTGAAACTGTGAACCAATTGCAGCGGATATATATTCTTCCTTTTCCCTTACTCTCAAACGATTTAATATTTCCCAATTATGACTTGTTGGATTGTTTGTATTAAAAGGCAAAATTTGTAATTTTTGTTTCAAGTTATCCCACTCTGCAGCCCAATAGAGCTTGTTAGTAATGATATAGTTTGCTAGAATTCGAGGTAATCTGTTTGGATTCATACTTAGAACTTTATTAATATAAGAAAAATGTAACTTTAGAGTGGCGAGGTATAATGAATCAAGTCCTGTTTCCAGAGAAAGCATATAGTTGGGTGTTGTATTGGGCAAATATAGCATCTTTTTAATAAAAAATCTAAATAGCTTCTCAACTTCATCGTATTTTTTAAAACCCCAAACTTGTGCAGCGTAGAACATGATTGATCTCGACGCAGCATGAAATATTCTAAGTTTATTGTTTTTAGATATACGTGGATTATTAATATACTTAGACCAAGTGGAATTGATAGCCAGTTTTGCTGATGATAATTTGTTACTTAAGTGTTTTTTGAAAGATAAGTTATATGTAATATCAACACCAAGATATTTATAACTGTTTACTACCTCGATATTGTTCTGACCATATTTCCAGTTCAAGTCCGAGGAAACTCTAGTACCGGTACGGAAAATAACTATTTTAGATTTGTCCAGATTTACTCTAAGACACCACATTAAACAATACTTACAAAGTTTGTCAATCATCCTTTGTAATCCGGTTGCCGTGTCAGATAAAATAACGATATCATCTGCATAGAGCAAAATCTTAACGTTAACTCCAGCAATGTTAACACCACCTGGCAATTCATCAGCTAAATCGTTAGTATACAATGAAAATAATATTGGACTTAGAATACAACCTTGTTTTACACCTACATCAGCAGTAAATGTGTCAGAGTATGAGTTACCATCCCAAATTCGGCTTTCAGTTTCCTTATAGGAACTTTGCAATATTCTTATAATTTTGGAAGAAAGTCCCATACATGAAAGCTTGTAGAACAAGCTGTTCCGAGGAATAGTATCAAAGGCACATGAAAAATCTACAAAAAATGCGTATGTTTTTTTACCAGCTGCCTTGTTAATATTTACGATATTTGTAAGATTAAAGATATTATCTACAGTGGCATAATTTTTTCTGAAACCAGCTTGGTATTCATTCAAAATATTATTGCTGTCAATCCAGAACGTTAATCTGTTTAGTAAAATGGAATTAAATATTTTGCAAATGGTGTCAATCAATGACAGGCCACGATAATTAGCTGGCAGCTTTGGATCACCCTTTTTGAAGAGCGGAATTAAAATTGATTTGCGGAAACTTTTTGGAATTTGCTCATAAAGAAACATTTTATTAAAAATACTTAATATTTCCTTTAGAAAACAAACCGGCGCATGCCTGTAGAACTCAAAACTTATACCATCCTGACCAGGGGCTTTATTTCGCTTTAGTGCTTTTACAATTGTATACAGTTCGCTATATTCTATGGGAGAGTCCAACACGGCATCAATAACATATGGCATGGCCCAGCTCATACAATGAGTTTCCTCATTACTTTGCAATATATTACTGAAATGTGGGAGAAATACATCCGCATTTAATTTATTATTAGTTGAAATGGAACGGGTTTTCATAGAATTAGACAGCTCCCACCAATCACTGCTGCTTCTAACTGTATTTAATTGTTTCAAGTGTTGTTCATATAACTCAAGTTTTTTGGACTTACAAACCCTGATATACTTGTTTCTTGAATGTAAGTAACGAGATTTATTTTGAACCGAGTGATTTTTTCTATATAATTTAAGGTTTTTTATCATACATTTACGATATCGAGCACATTTCCAGTCAAACCATTTCTGCTTAGGTTCAAAAAACGGTTTTCTAGGTGGTGTGACATTTGCTTTCTTTATTTTACTTGTAACAGTTGAAATTAAATCATCTACCAAAATACTTGATTGTAGATCAACGTTACAAGAAAGACGACTTAAATTTTCCCTATATTTGTCAACATACTTAGTATTCCACCGTAACCTTTTTAGCGGATTGTTTCTACTAGCGTCATTATTAGCAGATTTCAATTTCAAACATAGCGGCATATGATCAGAATATGGTTTAAAAGATATATAAAAATCCTCAACAAATTGTAAAAAACTGTAGGAACATATACAATAATCAATAACTGTATTCCCCCTAGCACCATGGAAACTAAAATCCCCTTGAGCATCGCCCGTAGTCCGACCATTTAGACAAATACCACCCACGCTTTCCATCAAATTTATTAATTTTCTTCCTTCACTATTCAATGTTTTGTCCTTTGAACTTCGGACTTCACGTATATTAGGCGAATCCCTTAAAATGTCAGCGTCCAATACTTGTTCTTCAGCAATTCTGGCATTCAGATCACCGACTATACAAAAATTTGTAGGACTAAGTTTCTGAATAAACTTTTCAAAATCTTCAAAATCATTACTCCAGTTCGTGCAATTCAAATATCTTGGTATGAAATAAAACAGATTACCATTGATTTTAGCAGTTAATACCAGATTATTAAAAATACTTGCAAATTTAAATGTATATGCTTTTTGGAGCACTTTTCTGTAACCAAACAAGCAACCACCACTTGCCCGCCCAGCGTTATGAGTTTTTGTCGCCGAAATCCATTGAAGACTATAATTTTTAAAGTACAATTCAAACATTTTTTGTTTTTCTTCAATGACATGCGTTTCGAAAAGGAAAAATATATCAAATTTATTTAAATAAGTTATGAAATTACTAAAATTTAAAGATTTTGCTAGGTTTGCTACATTATACGATACTAAATGGCACAAATTGTATTGCTATTGACTTTGGGGTATATCTTGATGCATTTCTCTAACACATATTTCAAAAGAGCATCCACATTCCATTAAAAGATTGTTTAGAAAGACAGCATCATCATTAGTGTAAGCCATAATTTTACCTTTGGACCAAGCATATTTTTTGTTTTCAACGAAAATCCAGAATTCACCAAGACGTACCTTAAGACCTTTCTTCTTTTCGTTTATCCTTTTACTGACTTGGCGTAGATTGTATCTTACTTGCTGTTCTTCTTTTGTGTAGTCTTTCTGTATGTAAACAGTGTGATCTTTAAGCTTCCCTTTGGTGGACAGAACTTTTTGTACCTCTGAACTCGATTCCAGGTTAAATAAAAACGTCTTTTCTTTTGCAATCATCCTTGTTGATATCACATTTATCTTCACATCCAGTACGTTAGTGCAAATTTTTATAAATTCAACTTTGGCAGATTGAACATTACTACATTTTAAGCCATTAACAACAAGATTTGTTGAACGAGATCTACGATCAATGAACTCAATACGGGACGTTAGTTTCTTAATTTCATTTTTTAATTGTTGATTTTCTTCTTTTAATTCCTCTATATCGTTTCTAATTGACTGCAAATCTTCTTTTTTCGCAACATCATGCAGTTTTTCATCAAGAATACCACGCATCATCTCCCATGAAAATACATCCCCAGTACTATTTTGGTTAGCCATTTTTTGTGACATAAATTTTTTATTACTATTGTAATCAGTGTACTCAGGTGAAGAAAGTTGTAATGTACGTTTATTCATTTACTTATTTAAGTTATAATACAGCAGTAAAAAATTCCAATTGCCCACATACACCAGCGCCGGGATATAGCTTTTCATTTAATTCAGACCAGATAAATGATTTGTCCCAGAATAAAAGTAAACTTAGCTGCAGAGCGCCAACAAAACAGCAACAACAACGATAAATGCCGCCAGGCCAAATTGAAAGAAATGTATTTATGTACATATATCCGATAAGCACATTCATCCGCTGTACTCCAATATTTACTTATTCAGTGCGACTTGAATCACTATTGAAAATAGTTATATTGCAATTTTGTTTAATAACTTTAGAATTTTATTAAAAAATAAATTAATTTATAGCAGAAGCAAAAATAAAAACTTGTTGACATTTAGAAAACAGAGTTGCCAATCCTGTTATGTTATGGTTAAAATAACTAATATGTTTAACACTTATCAACTATGACGCCTGCGATAAATTTGTGCGAGAAATTTGTGTGCACTTATCCCGTGACCAGTAAACACACTTTTATAATAAAAAGGAACAAATTACGATTGATGAAAACAGAGCATATAACTTAACTGGTTTGAAGAGTAGTTACTCCAGAAGGAAATTGACAAACAACTAGTCCTGTAACTGGATTTTTTATGGGTTGTGGCGGATTTTACCTGGTCCTATGACTTTTTATAAAGGATATCCTTCATGTGTACATGGTTCACTCGGGACAATATCTGTGACAGGCATTATTTTAACCCAACATTTAATGTGTCCATTTCAATGACAATTTCCCTTCATATAAAGTGTTCGAACTGGAACCGATTTCCACCACTTTTGAACTGTCACGTGACAAGATTGGTGTTACTTCCCTTTCCCCAAGCGTAACTTCTAAGGAAAGGTAATTGACGCAGACTAGATGCTATCTGTCTATATTTCTTTATATGAAAAAGATCTATGTTATTAATTTGGTTCACACGAGACAGGCATTATTTAAGCCAAAATTTAGTGTTTTGCTTTAGGTTATTTCAGTGACATGTTACAAATTATCAAAAAGGAGCCAATTAATCCCCTCGGCATGTTAAAGTGAGAAGTCCCCTTCATATAAGTTGTTAGAATGAGAATCGGTCTCTAACACTTTTGAACTGAAACGTGACAAGTTTGGTGTTAGAGTATTTTCCCCTTGCGATTTTTTTCAGGCATAACATACGGCTCTTTGAAAGAGGAAAATAAATTTATTTTTAGTGGCAAAAAATTATTGTTATTATTAATACCGTACCATGTTCCGAAGCAAGCATAGTATATTTGTGGGTTCTAAATGAAGGAATAATGCAACCATAATATGGTTGACGGTTTATAAATGTTTCGTTAAAAATAGTTTTATGGGAGTTGAACATATAGAAAAATCGGGCCAAAACCTTGATCGGCAGCAATTTTATTATATTTTGTACTAAAATCTACAATGAAAGGACTTTGCTGTTCCCATAATCCTTTTTGTTTCTTCTGAAAGACATGGCTTGTTTCTAATAAATATCACAGGTCTATGAGATCTGGCCCTGTGTAGAAAACGATAGTAACCCAGTGAACACTGATTACAGTTCGAAATCACTAGCCAGTTTAAAAATTGCGTTCTTAAATGCATATATTTGCAGTTCCTTTAAATATTTGTTGTATTTTAAGAATGTTTTATAGCTTTTCTTTAACTGAATTTTTTCCAGTTCCTGTATTTGTTTATTCTTTAAAAAACTACGTGTTGTGTTTTCAAAAAATAAGTATTTATATGTTGAAATAAGGAAAACAACTATAAATTTTCCTCCTTTTTCCCTTTTCCTCTTGCTTAACAACGTTTAAATGGTATTTGTTGTTGTTGCATTCTATAGTTTTATTTCATCTTTTTGTGCATTGAGTATACACATACTACTCTAAGTCTGGTATTTTATTACCATTTCCTGAGTATTTGTTTTTTTATACTTTTTCTCTCTTTTTATATATTGTGTTTTCTTAACAGTCATGATGATTTTGTTGAAAAAAACGAGAATCCTTAAAACGTCTAATGTTCTTAAATATTTTAAATTGAAAAGATAAATACAAAAAAGACCTTATTGTATAAATACACGCACACAACTAAAAAAAGAAAATAAAATGTGCAAAAAAAAATAAAAAAATAATAATAATTTCCATATAAAGAAATAAGGAAATGAAAATTTTCAACAAAATCTTCTTAAGTATAAATATTATAACCATTGTGCACTACATTATATTTTATATTTTATTGGCTCTATTGTGCAATGGCATATTATGCATTTCCTCTACTGTTGTCTAGATTATTTTTTTTTTTTTTAAGATGAAAAACCAACTTTGATTTTACCGACTGTTACTAATTTTTATACATGCATAAGAATGAAATATTATAAACATTTTTTCTAAAGCTTAAACAAATTATAAAAAGGCTTGAACACATTTAGTTATGCTTGAATCGGTGCGATTTTAATTTAAAACTTTTAATATTTCTTTGTGAATACCGCATTTTTAATATCGTTGTGGTAAAATGAAATTATCTTGCTTTATTTCTTAGTCTTTTGTTACTATAGCAATTATTTCAAATCGTACGCATAAAACAATATTAAGCAATTAGTTTTCTTTTCTATCTGACTTGTGTCTTAGTCCTTTTTCTAAAAAAAATATCTTTAAGCTTCCACAGAAAATCCTAATTTCTTGTCCATTTCACTAAACAATTTTATTATTTTCATTATAACGATTATTATTTCCATAATGTTTAATAACTGTTGAGAAAAAATAAAATGTTAAAGCCAAACAATCAGTCAGTAAAAAAACAAACTAATGGAAAGAAAGTGAAAAACCAGAGAAGAGGGATAAACTGTTGTTATCAAAACAAAACTTGGAATTGGTTGAATATAAATCCAATAACATTTTGTAAAGAT
The DNA here is from genome assembly GCA_949318255.1 of Pollenia labialis. NCBI lineage: Eukaryota > Metazoa > Arthropoda > Insecta > Diptera > Polleniidae > Pollenia > Pollenia labialis. Next base: position 118,976,307 of record OX439142.1, read on the forward strand.
TCTTCTATTTAAATGGTCAAAAAGTTTTTTATCGCCCCTTCACCAAATACTCATACTTAAATGCAGTAGAAACTTGTTCACAGTGTGTGTAAATAATGTAGGGCTTTGTAGAATACACTAGTCATGATGGCCATCGAGTCATTTATACATTGCAAAAGCCAACTGGTAAGCAATACTCTAGACATTTAGTCTTTCTTGTATCTGAAATTCTTTATTTTTTCATGTTTGGGTTTCTGACTCCCTTTTTCTCTGTTTTAAGCGCTCAGTTGTCAAATGTTTCATACTCAATAATAGCGGGCTACAAAACTAACAAAAGAAACATTTATTCTTGTGTGTAGTTGTATTTAGTTGTAATAGTGGAGGTTTTAAGTAGTGATTGTATTTGCTTAACATTACCCGAATACAATAAGATCTATTTGTGTTTATACTTATGGTAGTAATGTACAGTGGACAATCAGCAGACAAAGATAGATAAGTTTTAGTTCGAAATTTCAAAAAGCAACACCTTTCATTTCGCTCATGATACATCTACTTTCTGAAGCTCGTTCTCAATCTGGATTCTCCGTGTGATGGTAGGTGTACCGGATCTTCTGGCGCCTTGAGGGCCCTAATGGAGTTTGGAAGGCTTGCTTCCACAGATTGACATTAGGATTGTTGCGAGCCAGAATATTCCTTGTATTCGCCTTAATCGACGCAGCCACAGAGAAGCACAGATTTGATATTGGTGTTAAAAACTCTAAGTTAAGTGCAAGCGGAAATACTTTGATACCTCCAACATTTATTTTGCGTACTACAGTCTTGTCTTGTTATCTAATGCTATGTTCACATTTGGCTTCTTAAACGCGTTTAAGCAGCTCGAACGTAATTAAGCTCTAAACACTTCAAAATCGCGATGATTACCCATACATTGAAGTGATTTGTTAATCACTTCAAATATAGAATCCTCTGAACATACCTCAAACCAAGGCGAATTTAAATTCGTCTTGCCTCAAACTGAAAAATGGCCACAATGAACGTTCCTCTTTGACAGTCATTTATTTTTTCATTAAATAAAAAAAAAGTTAAAATGTAATAAAAATTAAATGGATTTGAAAAAGAAAGAAGCCTTGTAGTCAGAAGCAGGAAGAGATGCTCGTGGAAGTGTTGGGTGATAGTAAATAATCTGCTGATAACTTTATTAATGTATTTTTTTCCATTTTTAATGCTTTCAGAAAAAATAAAAATTTGCTTGTTCTTTTTTGTTTATCGATCAGCTGTCTTTGCTGTCAGCTTAATCATCTCAAATGTAATGTAAACGGGTTTGATTAGCTAAATCAACATTTTGCTTAAACGCGTTTAAAAACCCAAGTGTGAACTTAGCATTATTTACTGCATTGGATCTTGAATATGAACCTCCAAAGGCAAAAAAACATTCCACGTCTTTGAAGGGCTGCCCCATAAGCAGTCTTGTTTAGCTTTCCATGGTTAGTTCTTGTTATATTATTTACTGCCTTTGATCTTGAATATGAACCTCCCAAGTTAAAAAATATTCAACGTCTTTGAAGGGCTGCCCCATAAGCAGAAAGAACGAAGTGTTAAAAGAATTTATATGCATTGATTTCGCCGCCTTGTATAACTTGTATGCCAGCTTAAGCCGCCTTTTCTGCGAAGAGTTGGATCAAAACATCCATATCTGAGAAGCGGTGGAAGATAAGACGAACATCATCACATATTTCGCAATGCTCGCCATTGTATAGTTCTTTCAATATTTTCTGGGACCCTCTTACATCGTAGAGCCTGCCAGCGCGTGTGATGATTAAGTGTATCGAACGCAGAAAATCGGCAAAGACTAAATATACGGGTGAGCGCCCGCTCGACGATCATTCTGATACTTTAAAAGTGGCCTACACAAGACTTATTCGGTAGTGCCTTTACTGAGTTTCCAGGATGGTGCAGGATATAGGATATTATCTTGTTCGCCATATTGAGGAGAGTGATGCCTCTCCAGTTTCCGCACTCTTGCCGATAACCCTTCTTTGGAATTTTTATTGCCTTCTCTTATATCGTCAGAGATTAATTCATTTTCCCAGAAACTTGTTACCAGGGGTTTGAGGAACATTGTTTATAGGTGAACATTATCTTTCAAAGTTTCTTGAGCTATTCTATCGGGGCCTGCTGACTTGCCGTTTTTAAACTGGTTTATGGCTTCTGCAATTTATATTGATATAGGCGTTGTTGTATTAATATCATTCCTGGTGTAACGCGTGTGACGCATTGAATCTCAATCTCATACAGAGTTTTTTTTCCTAAGATAATCCCCGCGAAGCTATACGCTTGTCTGCAGGAAATAACCCGAGTCTCTGTCGGGAATCGAACCCGCAACCCCGGCGCTGATAAACTAGTTCACTGCCAGCTGTGGCATTTTGGCAAAAAATCTTTAGTCAAACTTAAAAAGTTGAAAAAAATGTTGTTAATCATACTAATTTTCATTCAAAAAACATTTTTATTTACGGCTTTAAAATTTTGTATTGCAAACGAAATTTTTCTTTATTTTTGGTTTATTTTATTATTTGATAAAAAGGATTTTTCAACGAGTTTTTTTAAAAACCTTTTTTGCTATCTTATGTCGACATAAGATGTTTTGTCAAAATGCCACAGATATGTATATTGAATTTAATTAGGAACTATATGAAGTTACTTACGATTAAGTTCGATCTAGAGGGGTCTAGAGGGGTCTCCTCCGACTTACTGAATTACAAAAAAAAAAACAACAAAAGAGAGTATAGTTTGTCAAGCACGACCATGTGATACCCTACACCAAATTTTCGAGAGTGAATTGATATATGAATTAGGATCTGTCTATGTCCTTCGTGGCCCTACGATTCGGCCCATTTTGAAAAGGCTTGGTACTTGCGCCAATAAGAACCTATGTGCCAAATTTTATCTCCAAAATTGAACAGCTAGCCAGCAAGCCATCAAGCCTACCGGACGGACATCGTTAGATCAACTCCGAAAGTTATTCTGAGTCGATGGTATACTTTAAGGTGGGTCAATGACCACTATTTGCGAATAAAAGACTTTTTCTCTTGTTTTTTGTTTTCTGCAGTTGTTTTAGGAATTTTGAAACCTCTAGAGAACTGTTCAATTGAATTGTACAAGATTTAACATTTTGCATTGATATATTTTTTTCTTTCAGAATATATCAATACTTTGTCGATCGGATAAAGATTTACTGAGTTACAGGACTTTAAAAAAGTGATTTTTTATTTTTCAAAATTAACCATTTTGATTCGCTCCATTTAGGCAATAAAAAAGTTAAAAAATTTTAAATAATTTTTTGTTTTAAACGTAGTAAGCGTAAAATTGTTATCGTCGGACAAAGAAATAACGGCATATTTAGTGAAAACATCCGAATTTGAATTTTATATTACACTGGGGAACAGTAACTTTGCAATCTGGAATTGGATTGCAAATTTTTACTTATTTGAGGTCACTGATTTCAAATCGTATCTCCATCTTTTTTATTAGCTCTAATTTTCGAGATATACCGTTCAAAATTAAGGCACTTCCACTACAAAACTCCGAAATCCGAAACTCGGCAACAATATTATCTTAAAGCTGTGCTTACATTGTTTTTAAATTTTCCCTGTAGTTTCAGAGATATCGTAGAATTTTTGTTACTCAGTAAAAATTTATCCGATCGACACAGTGCGGACATGTTCTGAAAGAGAAAAGAGATATCAATGCAAAATTGTTAATCTTGTACAATGCAGTTGAACAGTTCTCGAGATTTTTCGAAATACATAAAACAACTGCAGAAAAACACGATTTTCGTTTACATCTCGAAAACGCTTCTTGAGAAAAATAAATGAATGCCATATTCGTGATCTGCTGCTTCGGTTTATCTTAGAAAACATCTAATTTTTGAGGTTATGGCAAAAAGTTAAAAACTTGTGAACCAGTGTAATGAACAAAAATCCAAGACGAAGAACAATTTTATTTTTACAAATATTAGAATTTAGCCCACTCTTCGCTTAACTTAACCCACCATTAAGTCTTATTTACTAACAGTTAAAGTTGTTGACGCAATTCTTATGTCATAGAATCAGCCCTAGTAGAATTGTACTATTTTGATCAAATTTTCTTTAAAGGATTTTGTGTTGTATTTTTCTTTTATGTTTCGGATTTATTTTATTCCCCTTCTGTAATAGAAGACAGGCAGTTCTTCACCATTTTTACTTTTTTAGAAACAGATACAAGCCAACCAAAAAAAAAACAAATAAGATATTTGTGTTCAGTAGTTTGGCCAAATGTTTTTTTTTTCTGGGTTTATAGGAAAATGTGTGTTACTGTAAGTTTTTCCAATTTGTTTAGTTGTTTGTTGATGTCGAATGTATTGTTTAGGTGAAAAATTACTTGCAAAAGATAAATTATCTTTCTATTGGCCAACAATACATTTAACAAAGTCCAGTCATACAAAAAAAAAAGGAAAAACCTTAGCATTTGCTTAAGTGTATTAGATTAGAAGATTAAAGTTATAAAAAGAAAAGAAAAAATTGCTAAAGTAAATAATCACGATTTAGACAAACAGCAGTAAATGGGTTACCTAAAATGAAATATAATCTTTGAAGCGAAATAAAAATATACATATGGATCATATATTTATGAATTTGCTAATGTAGAGTCAATTCTTAAAAAAACAATAAAAATAACCGCCCAATTGCAAGTTGTTCGGCACATTCAAAAGTTATGGAGAGTATGATAAATCACAATCTTGTCAAATTTTTAGAGTCAAACTACCTGCTACGAGATTGATTAGGAGTTTGACTTAATCTTGTATTGAAAGTAAAAACATAATAATTTTATAGTAGACAAATCCGTCTTAAACATTTTTTTAATCCTGGTTTTGCATTATTATATTTACATTGTTTTTTCTTAAATAGCAAAATTATGAAATTTACTTTTCAGAATGTTAGTAATTTGTAAAAAAAAAATAATAATCCTTTTTCGTTAATTTCAGGTAAGCTGTACATAAAAAAATATTAAAGGTAATTATTTATTGGCATATTAAACTTAAATTCTGTATAATAAAGGAAGGCAAAATATCTTCTTAAATTGGGTGAACGAGCAAGGTTTTAATGAAATATCCCTAGAAGGAAGCAAACTGACACCAAAGTAGTCCCGTGATAGGTCTTTGGTGGTAGAGACCGGTTCCAATTCTAACACTTTATATGAATAAGACCTATCACTTTTACATGGGGTTGTCATTGGAGGGGGTCAATTGACACCATTTGACCAGTCACAGAACTAATCTCAATGAACGAACTTAGTGTCAGTTACTGCAATGTAGTATTATTTCAATACAATGTAGTAGTTTTTCAATAAAACAAGTCCTAGAATTATGTTCAAGAACCAAATTTTAAAAAGTACCAACAAATGTGTCACAGCACCGCTGAAGACTGTGCTGTAATTTCCCTGCGGGAAATTTGTGTCAATTGGTCCAAGCGACTGGTCCTGGGATTTGTGAAAATAGAACAAGTACAAAAAGAAAGGACTCATGACCAGTGAAAAAAGAACCAATCCCTTAACTGGTTTATAAAGAACAAAAAGGTAGAAAAAGTAATGAATTACAGAACAGTCTTCAGCGGTGATGCGACACATTTTTTGGTAATTTCTAAAATTTGGCTCTTAAATTTAATTCTTGGACTAGTTTTATTGAAATAATACTACATTGTATTTAAATAATACTACTTTTTAGTAACTGTCACTAAACAGGTTCATTGAGAATAGATCTGTGATTGGTCAAATAGTGTCAATTGACCCCTTCCAATGACAACCCCATGTAAAAGTGAAAGGTCTTATTCATATAAAGTGTTAGAACTAGAACCGGTCCCTACCACCAAACACCTATCACGGGACTACTTTGGTGTCAGTTCGCTTCCCTCTAGGGTTATTACTTTTTCTACCTTTTTGTTCTTCATAAACCAGTTAAGGGATTGGTTCATCTTTCACTGGTCATGAGTCCTTTCTTTTTGTACTTGTCCTATTTTCACAAATCCCAGGACCAGTCTGTTGGACCAATTGACACAAATTTCCCGCAGGGATGTTACTTTCTACTATCTAGTTATTAGGAGTAGCTTTAAGATACCAAACGCGAATTTTTTTTTATTAACCCTGTTATTTAGAAATAACTCTTTTATATAAATTCGCCTAAGACGTGGAGTAAAAAAAAGGCAATATTTGGGTGGAAAACGATTGACAGCAATGTGAACAAGATACATAATATTGTCATTTTACATCATTACTAAAGATTAATTTAGTGCAAAAAAATGATAAATAAATCGAAGTGAAAAAAATTATTAAATTAAACATCATGTTTTGTTAAAAAGATAATACTCATGTGGTATTTATGGGTGATTTTTTCCCAATATTGAAAGTTCAACATACACTGAGAAAATTAAATCGTAAAATCAAAGAAAATACAAAGACAAAACATCTTTACCGGAAAGGCGCAAAGATCTTTAGATTCCCATGAAATATATACTTAAAATCAAAGACTTAAAATCTTGTGGGAAGGATGCACGTCTTTGGAAATACATAAAAAAAAGTCCATAAACTAAGGAAAAAGTATTTTGGCACAAAGATTTTCATTCGTTAGTCTTAAGACTTGAATTTTTGCTTTTAAGTACAATTTTCGTTGTAACAAAGACGTAATTTTAACATTATTACAAAGAATCGCAATTAAATTCAACGAAATAATTCTTTCAAATACTAAAGACTGATATGTAGAAACAAAGGCAATTTTCTTTGAAATCTGCTATAGAAATGTTTTAAAAAAATTAAAATTTTTCTGCAAAATAAAATATTTAATGAAACCAAACACAGCATTTTTATAAAATTTTTTTATTTCAGTTTAATGTTTTCAGTCCTATCGACTGACTTACAATTAATGACAACCACGAAAACAATTCTTTTTATTTTTTACAATTATTGTAATCAATCGGCTACACTTGTTTCGTTATGCATTCGTATACAAATTTAACTTTGAAGACTAAATTCTTTAAAGATGCAGATTTTATCTTTATGTTTTTTTTTTAACCGCTCTTGTTTACCGTTGCAAGCAAACATGTGTGAACAAGCAAACATGTTCATTTATGCATTGAAGACAAAATTCTTTAAAGTTACAGACTTTGTCTTTGTAGCAAGGATGCTTAGCTTTAAAAAAGCAAAGAATAGTCTTTAATTTTAAATACGTTTTTTAATCCCTTATTAGCAAAGAAATTAATCGTTGTAGCAAATATTTTATCTTTACGGAAAAGATAATTTCTTTGATTAAGCTTCAAAGAATTTTTAGTCGTTTGTGTTAAAGACGCACCATTTGCTTGTTTAAAGAATAAATCATTGATGCAAGGATTTTTTCCTTCTTACAAAGATATTTTCGTTACAATTTTACAAAGACTTTTTTTCTTTGATTTTAAAGCTTTTAATTTTCTCAGTGTACCATTTGTTTATTTTTTCTACATTCAATGCAAGATTCGGAACGATTTTTCCCTAATGCTGTATATTTGTTTAAGTATTTCATATTAAATATATCCATATTTTTATTTTATTTTAATAAAATGTAAAAGTGTGTTTATCAAATTATAAAAAAGTGGGAATTAAGCATGAATAACGAATCATTATAATTAAATTGTGTATTCCCACGAAAATTATTTCGATAATGCACGTTTAATTTAAGCTTAACTGCCGGTTTTTAAAAAATTAATATAACTGAGTGAGTGAGAAATTATTTCAAAAACAAAAACAAATATTCGTTTTTTATTGTTGTTTTCAAATGAATTTTTCCCTCACTCACTTGTCTTAATTTTCACAAAACAGGCAGTTAAACGAAAAAACTTCTTTAAAACTTTTCAAATCATTAAAATGTTTTTTAAAGTTAAGCTGTACAGAGACACCAAATTTACTCGTTCAGAAAATTTTTTATACATTATAATTCATTGACATTTAACATTTACATATCAAAAGTCTGAATTAAATTTGCATCCTGTAGACAACGTCTATTTAAAAATTTGTTTATACATGTACATCACAACGTATTCAGTTTATACATTCCCTAAAAAATATTTTATTTTGCCAAAAAAACAAAATCTTTATCCCTATTAATTGGCAATAGATTTTGTTTTGCAGATTCCTTTAGTGATACATATTATGTATGGATGAGTTTTATTAAGTTGATTTGGCTTCGTTTTGTTTTAAATAAAATCCCAATCAAAATTGTAATTCTTTCAGATGAATTGTTAGAGGGACGGTTAAGGAATTTTTCTTCTATTTTGAATATCACTACGTGTGGACGTACATACATATACATAAGTGTCAGAAACAAAGATGACATTTGTATTCGTTAAGGCCCGCGGAATCGGAATTAAGTAAAAGCACCGGTTTTATATAGTAAAACGACAAATAGGCTTTAGGGTATATTTCAGTCTGATAAAGTGTATTCAACATTTTAAATACATATCAAACATTTTTGACGTTGCTGTTGTTGTTGTCGTTAAATCCTGCCAGCAGTCTGATAGTTCTAAGGCCTACTTTGGTCAAGAAATATCAAAGAAACTTACGTTCTATTTTCTCTTTTTCGCACTCTTTGTTTTCGGCTTGCTCTATCTTTGTAACATGCCCTGTAAAATAAATGGTCATTATGTATGTATAAGAGTATGTTTAAAAATGAATAGATGAATACAAGTTGTTGCTGTAGGTTCCTTTTATATTTTCAAAATAGTTTAATTTTTTTTGTATTTTCATTTATATACATTCGTTTTAATATTTAAAAAAATTTTGTGCTATTTGTTCAAAGCTGATGTTGGTTGGTGTTTTTTTTTTCTTCCATTCATTCTCGTTTTTTATTTATTTTAATGCATACACTAATTTTAAAGGTTATGGAACTCTTATGTAAGTGCTACAGTTTTTCTGTGTTTTTTCAGACCATTTTTCCCATTTTCATCATTTATGTTGTTATTCAATTCAATGGTAGGTTTGGCTGGCTGTTTTAGGGAGTGACAGGCGGGGAAATAGTTGGCTAGTGGCTGGTGGGCTGGCATTTGGAAAGAAAAATTATTTTTACAGACACTTGGATATTAGTTTTTCCATTTTCTCCCTACACTTTTGATAAATTTTTTTACACGTTTTTTCTTATAATTTTTCAATGCAAGTTGGTATTAAAAAAAGAAAAAAAATTGCAGTGAAATTGCTAAGACTGTATGAAAAATTATTTTAATATCATTCATTTTATTTTGACATTTTTAAGTATTTGTGCAGATAAACGAATGCTACATTTCAGCAGTTTGACAACGGACGGGTGTTTGGGGGACACAAGTAGATAGGGAATTTATAAAGGCAGATACAGTGATAAATTATTTAAAGTATCTCCTAGTACAAGGTGGTAAAAAGAATTTTTTATACGAGTATGACTTGTTATAGTTCATAGGAGAACTAATGTTTTTCTGCTTTAGCTTTCCTCGTTTTTTCTCTTCAGGTTTGCTCTGTAGTTCTATGTTGGCGGGGTTAAAAAAGGAATATAAATATGACTGAGATACAAGTATCTAAATTCCTTAAACCTTTATGTTTTTATTAAACTCTTTGGAGCTTACTTTAATTACAGCTTAAAGTTAAAATAAATTTTGTGGTTTCGATATAATTCAATCTTTCGAAAGTAAATAATTCTAGTTTGCAGAAGATTAACTTGCCATAAAATATGTTTTATTTTACGTGAAATACAATTTTAATAATGATATCCAAGTAATGATTTAGTAACGAAATTTAGTAATGCTACTAAAGAATTGGTTTAATTTGACTACACATGTCTGATTTACATCAAAATATTAGGAAAACAACAACAAAAACATGAACAAAAGTGTTAGACAATTTCTTTACTGCCTGTTTTTAGAAAACGTAAACAAATGAGTGAGTAAGAAATTATATCGAAAACAACAATAAAAAACGAAAATTTGTTTTTGTTTTCAATTTAATTTCTCACTCGCTCACTTGCTTACGTTTTCTAAAAACAGGCAGTTGATGGTGATGCAAAGAAATTTTAAGCAGGAGCCAAGCTAAGCGACTTTAAGACTTTTATCTCAAATACATATTCCGGAGAATACAAACGATTCAGTTCTTATTAATTAAGCACAAACAAATTTCGCGGGAATGGAAATTGTCCGAGAAAGTAGAAACCCTGCTTCCAATCATTAGGAGTTATTGAATATTCCGAAGCCCCAAATAAAGAGTGCGATCTTCAAAAACAGGGCGCAAAACATCGAGTGTAGCTTCGGCTGTAGGCACATAGCGCCGTTGTGTTAACACTAAATGTTGCCAAATTCCTCCTCTTGAATTTTTGTGAACAAAAATTCGTTCAACATGGCCCGATAACGATCGCCATTGACTGTAACGGCCACTCCTTGGTCCATTTTCGAAGAAAAATGGCCCAATTATCAGACATAAGCTAAGAATTACCATTCACGAAATAAGCACAAGTTGAAAAAAAACGTTAGATGGCGGGTTATTATACTCTTTCGGCTATAAGGCCAACATCCGTAGAAAGTGTTTCTAATTGACAGGTGTCTTATACTACAAACGCTTTAAACGATTCTGTGAATTTTAACTCTGTACTTAAATCAAACTTTCAAAGAAATATGTTGCAATATTTTGTGTAAATAATTTAACTTGTTTGATTTTATATTAATGCATTTATAAATTTATAAAATAGATCTCATGAATTGAAGCACAGCCGCGAATAACGTTGTAAGTGACAAAATAATTATTTTTTAGAAGAATAAAACGCGCTTTGAAAGGGCAGGATCACCTTTTTTTTAATTATAATGAAAACTTATATGCAAACTATCAACAAATTTGAATTTAAAACAATATGAAAATTTACAGGTTATAACTTTTTTTTAGTGAAAAATCGTTTCATATCCACAATCGCGATGTTATTTAAAACGTTTTTCCACTACGCAAGAGGCTTTTAAGACGTTATTCCGATTTTTAGTAACTTACGACGTTCTTTCACTGGCTGACCCTTTGCATTGCATTTTAAAGCGGTTAAGGTCCATCATTTTGGATGATATGATGTTAAAAGAATGTAAGAGTTATTGTAAAAAGTGGCGTTTACAACGTTATTCACGGGTGTGTTTCAATTGTTACTTGTCTTTCTTCAAATAAATTAAACTTAATAACGTTTAGCATCACTTTTTATTGGGGCAGAATTCTCAGGATTGGAAAACCAATCCCAATTTCCATGGAAATAATAAAGACCGGGAATAGAAAAACTCCAGTGGTATCTATTGACTTAATAAACATACAAACTCAAATATTTAGTAACTTAGTGATAAAAATATAAAAATTAAACGAAATTTTAATTCCCTGAAAAAAATTAATTTCACTCATTTCAAGACCAAAAGCAAATATTTGCCTGAGTGTGTGTAAAAAATACACATATACATCGACTGACAAAACAAACCTAAAACTTATTTACTAATACTAAAACATTATAAATGCAAACATGCATGACCATGGTCTGGAGTGCTTTTTTTTAATTTAGCTGTTGATATAATCGTTGATTTACAAAAACAAGTGTTTTCCTTATGGTCGAAATTCGGCCATAATTTTTTTAATATGAAGAAATAATAAGTGGATCGATTTTGCGATGGACCAACCTCCGGTTCATATGTTATGTTCAACGTGAGTGGTTGAAAAACAACAAAAAAAGATATCGTTTTTAACTGGTTTGTCTGTGCCGATTTATATAGTCGAAATATTTGAAACCCGGTTTCTTAAAAATGTCGAATAATCGACCGCCCTTTTTTTTATTATTTGATAATTGGAAAAACCAAAATTTTTATTTATGTGTTAGTATCAAATTTGAACGCTTATAACTCTTAAAATATTGAACAGATTTTAATAAAATATATATTGTGCACTTCTGCCCTATTCTAGTCGCTTGGCAAGCAGAGGAGAAAAGTGTTCTTAACTGTTTTGCCTTAGCCGATTTATATATATGTAGATGTATGATTCCTTACGATTATATTTTTTAATTTTAATAAAATCAATAAAAATAATATTGAAAAAAGGGTGTCCGGTAGGCTAGTTGGTAGAGGGTATCAGTGCGGTGGTTGCGGGTTCGGTTGCGGGTTTGGTTGCAGGTTCGATTCCCGCCAGAGACTTCGGTCTGTTTCACTACAACAGACTGAAGGTCTACGTTACTATTGCTAGGTTAATAAAGTTATAGTATAATTTGTAATTGTATTTGTAACTCTTATTAAACAAATAAAATAAATAGTATTGAAACAAAAAACTTTTACATGTGTTAAGCTTCATTCACAATGACAGCAAAATTTTCACTGGTGTTTATATTTGCCATTAAGAACCCGTTTGCAAATTTTGACCAGAATAATATGGCATATTCATTATTGTTTTTTAAAACATTTTCTTAAATTCATTAAAAAGATTTTGTGTTTCGTGCTTAATTCCTACCCAGCTAGCATAGGCTGTTTGTTTGCGGATTATGTTTAAATACAACTCCCAAAAGAATCTTCTGATGATTATCTTTGTTTTGTCATGAAAAATACTGTTGATGCCCTTATTTAGGTAGCTGAGCATATCACGAGTTATAAGATAATCCCAACATGAGTCGCAGACGACTCTTGGCATGCTTTTTGAAAGACTCGTAAGATAATCCCTACATGCATCATAAACGATTCCGTTTATGATTAATAAAAGCGTCTTTCGCTGCGTTATGGAAGAATCTCTCATACGAATCAGCACGTGTAGCCGTTTCTCCCGTGCGAGGAATCGTCTACAATTAAAAAATGAGCTCGTCGACCTTTAAAAACACTCTTTGTGAGATTTCCAGTGGACTCCAAGACGATTGAAAATGCTAGCTGGATAACTTTCATTCTTGACAAATACACTGAAAGTTATTATTGGTGAATATGCACATTTCGCTTGTTGCTAAGGATAGATCATTAGGAAACCTTTTCCCAAAAACTTTTTAAAAGCTAAAGATGTTAGATATGCAAATAAAACTGTAGAGTGAATGAGAATTGCACACTCTCCGATGTTATTTGCAACGATAACAAAACTAAAACAAAATGCCAACAAACAAGTAAGAGTGATATAATCGGCTATGCCGAACCTTAAATACCCGCGTGCTATTAATTGTATTAAGAGACAAACTTAATTATTATAATACAAAGAGTAATTTTTGGGATTTCAATATTTTGATTATAACTCAGCCATTTTTATGCCGATTTGACAGATTTACGTACCGAACGTGTTTAATAAAAAAATGTTAGTTACTTGGGTTATAAAACTTGGTTCCCAAAAATGGGTATTTTTTAAAAAAATTTATATTTTGGTCATAGTTTTTTCGTACCTGAACCTATTTTTCCGAAAGTATTTTCTACTAAAGATTTCCGATCTTTTGATATATAAGACGTAATCTTAGGTCATACGGCAGTCCAGAAATTAAGGTTTTTATAAAATGTTTAATATTTTTGTACGGGACGTACTACGCCCACATCTTCAATCACGCCCACATTTTGTGGGATTGTGTGTATTGATAACCTTAATGTTTGTACCTAATTTGAAAACTGGGCTCTTACCGTTCTCTAGATATATAGAAAAAAAGTAATAAAAATGCAACAAAAACAAGGAATTTTTGGAAAAAAATAGAGGTTGTCGTGGGTGTTTGCTCATATGTCAGCCATTTTTAGACCAATCTGGCTGGATTGCAATAGCAAATTTATAATAAGAATAGCTGACAGTAATATGTACCATCCAACCCCTCATCATACCTGGGGCTTCGGAAACCCCACTTCAACAGACAGACGGACGGACAACCGGATTTGAACCACCCTTCTCATAAGGATCCAGAATATGTACACTTTATAGGGTCTATGATGAACAGTGGAAATACCAAATGGAATGACAAAGCTATATACACCCTTTTACCTTCGGTGAAGGGTATAAAACATGGAGTTTATTTTAATTTAAAGTTTTCTTAACAAACATGTTAGAAAATGTAAAAATAAATAATAACAAAAAAAAGGGAAATGTTTTTGGTGTTGATTTTGTTCAAATCTTCATTAGAAGATTATTTTAGGAGTTGTACAATCAACCAATCCTCTATCAAATGTTCTATGTTAGCTTGGTTGTTCTTATCTAATTTACATAGTTATATTAAGATCAAAATCAAAATATATAATTTCGTTTTAATATAAGTTTATCATTCCGTTTGTAACTTATACAACATTAATCAAGTTTTGTTTGAAATAGGGTTTCCAGAGAGTAACTATAGGTTGTTACAATTTTATAACATACATTGGCGGAAAAGTTTGCAATTTATACTCGATAAGATCGCTCCACAAGTGGCTGAGTTATTAGCAACTGACCACGATTGCTTTGAAGTTTTACCAATGAATTTCTAATCGTTACGTTAAGTAGAATACTTATAGTAAAACTTAACCAAATCGGTTCATAAATGACCGAGGTTTAAACAAATAACATGTTTGGCATAAAAGTGAACATGTGAGTTGGGGGGGTCGAATTTTTTCTACTTAAAGAGTTTTATTTGTTTAAAAAGATCTAAGTCGGTCCGTTATTTACCCAAAAATGATTTATGGAAAAGAAAATTTAAAAATTTAAGCAAGACAGCTATAAACTTTTTTTGTGCTGGTTTTAAAATTTTTTGGTGACAACAAAAAAATTACTTTTAAGAAACAAATCAGCAAATCGGCACTTTGCTAATGTCGGGACAATCATCAAAATGATGATAAATCATTAAATATGGCAGTCCTGCAAACATAAGTAAATTGTAAATGATATTTGAATTTTAGAATTTAATTTCAATTCATACTGGTCCCACTAATTTTTCCCGCCTAAGAGAAAGTGCCATAAGATTCCTTGGGTGTAAACGTAAATGTATGCAATACTTCTTTTGTTATGCCTAAGAACTCAGCAAACACGAAGTTAAACCTTTGCTTTGAAATTACTTTATCATATGATAATAAGCTTTTTCAATGTTTTGATTTAAGCATTTCAATTCAAATTGATGATGATTTAAATACAAACCTTTGACAAATAATGTTTCATTAATATCATTAAACCTGGCCATACTAAAGCGAAGTTAATGTACATATTGAATTTAATATTTAACACGCTAAATACACATTAGTGCTGAGTGTAAGACGTAGCTATTATTTTGTCCCATTGTAATTTAGAAAAATGTATCACTTTGTAAGGGTACGTGTAACCTAACAAATATGTTACACAAATATAATGCATTATTATTTGGAATAAGAAGAAATAATAAGTTTGTTGTATGATCGGGGTGCTATGCAGAGCAAATACAATCTTGGAAATTAAGAGGTTGATTTTGTCTTTCCATTAGTTTGAGATCGCTTTTCACCTTTCAACAGCATCGATAGTGCCGAGTGTTTAGCTGAAGGTTTATTAAAAAAGATAATAAATTAACACTAAAAAGCGTTAAATAATATGAATTTACAAACAGAAATTTTAAAAACATTTGAGAATAACTTTTGAAAATAAACGAAATCTTTTTCCAATTATTTTCAAATAATTCTCGAAAGCTTATCGATTGTGTTTGATTTCAAATCAATTTCAATTTGAAAGAAACCCTAAAACTATAGATGAGCGAGTATTTCTCTTAGTATATTTATCTTTGAGTGAGCAGCTTTGTTTGTTATTTCGTTATGTATCCCATGCAATGAATTTCTCAAAATTATATTTAATGGACTAGAAAAAAGGATTTTGCTGAGCCCATTTCATATTGCTGCAGGTTTTTTCTTATTATTTTATTGTAAAACTATTTCTTATTTGCATTTCTGGTTGCGGAAAATGTATTTTTTTTATATAAAAATATTTTCTGTTTTGTCTTTTGATTTTTTTTTTCGTTTAGTAATTTGGCAATATTGAATGCAATGATCCCATTTAACATTAGTGTCTTAACCAGTCAAGCTTTTTATTTTGATGCTTTTTCCTCATTTCTTCTTCCATTCTCATTATTTTCTAGTCTCAAAACAGCCAACTTTCAAATCCATATAAACTAATGTTTAAATCAGAACTATTTGTTTTCCTTTCTTATTTCTCTAAGAGCCAAAACTTTGTTTGGTTGTTTATTTTGTTTTCTTTTTTTCATCTAGCAACTTCAAATTTGGCTCTTTTTAAGTTTTTGAAAGCATTATTGCTATTTCTTTTGTCTCTGCCATTCTATTTTTGATAATGTTCCAGCAGATTAACCACAACTGCGGCATGTTGGAGCTCAATTTGTTGAGCTCATAAACCACGCCTTATAAGCCACACTATTAAACATTAAGAATAAAAATCACAAACTATCTAAAAGCAGTCACAGTTTTATTACTAGAACAAAAGCCACATATCTGTGTGTGTCTTTTCTTAGTTTAAACTTTTTTTTAGTTCTGCTTTTTACTTAAATCTTTCCGAGAGTAGTTTGTTTATTAATTTGAGTGAAGGTGTTTATTTCAAAGTTAAGAGTTGAGTTCATTGCTTAGTTCTATTTAAAGTAATAAATTAATTTGAAAAATATTTTTAATTTAAATATACATTTATAAATTGTTGCCGCAAATAATCGTATATTTGTCATAAAACAAAAATTAAAAGTGTGTTTATAGTGGTCATAAAATGGACTTAAAATCAATCCAAATATCAGTTTATGTACTAAATGTGGGCGCAATTAGGGTTTTTCCCGAGATTTCCCGTCCCGAGAATTCCCGGGAATTTCAATTATTTTCTTTCCCGTTTTCCCGGGATTTTTGTTGCGGGATCCCGGGAAATAAAAGTTCCTCATAGTTTCAGAAAAAAGCTATTTATATTTTGAAATTTAGTTTTCTATTCTCTAAAAATTAATAATAAATCTACCAAAAGCAGAAAGTGCCGTGCAACAGTCGATAGTTAATAAATTTAGTGAAGTGAAGAGTTAATAAAGAACATTAATTCAAAATAAGATGCAGGCAGTAAATTTTAATTTTCCATGGACAAATCTTAAAAATAGGAGATATCCAAAATATCGCTCCTTTATTGCAGCAAAGTCATATCTACAAAAAAATTGAGCTTGGCAAAATGCGATTAAAGTTTTCAAAATGTACCGATTTAAAGATATATTTTGCTATAACTTCGGTTCAGTTTGAGATAAAATACCGATTTTTTGTTACGAGAAAGTGTGAAGGAACATTTTGCTTAATTTACTTAAAATTAAAAAAAATTGAGATTTATAAGGTGATAAACATAAATTTGTTTCATTTTGTGGCAGCTTATATAACCAGGAAGTGCTGGGAAACAGAAGTAAAAAAAAGATATTGAAACTCGTGTAAGATTCTACAACATACAATTTTAAAAATACCTTGTCCTAAAGATTATAGGTGGATCTTGTAAGAAGAAGTCCGTTTGATGCTATTTTTTGCATCAACCTTAACATACATTTAACTGATATAGACGTTGTTTATAAAAAAGAAAAATTACTTCGGATTGCGAATTAGAAATATGCAACAACTTTAAACATTTGCACTTTAAACATTTGTCTAATCTCGGTAAAAAAGTCAACGAAATGTTTCGGAAACATGGTAATAAGTAAATAAAATAAGAAATTTACTCTTTGCCGACTTTCTAAACGCATTGAGTGTGTCTTAATATTATTTCCTAAGCTGTTCAAAAAGGTTAATATATTTAGAAAACATATTTATTTAAAATATTTTATCTATTTTATAAATTTACCTTTTGATCTCAAAACTTGAGTTTGTTTTTATTATTGTTTTATGAAATTAATTATGTTTATGTTATCTTTTTATCTTGTATCTACAGCATAATGATACGAAAAATGTACATATAAAAGCGTAAGCTAATAATAATTCAAGTTCCCCTTTCAACCTTTAATTAATTTTTGGGAGCATTTAGGCATTTCTTTTACTTACCTTGTAAACAAGTTCCCTTACGCTTTTTTAAAAAAAAAGTTTTTTTCATTAATTTAAAACATATTTACTTTGTATTATTTATATGGAGCGGGATCCCGGGATCCCGGGAAATTTAAAAAATTTTCCGGTTTTCCCGGGAATCGAAAAACTCCAGGAAAAAAACTCTAGGCGCAATGCTCTAAAAATTGTGCAGTATTGCAAAGAAAAAACCAAACAACGAAACTATTGTTCAAAACATACATAAATAAACAGTAGTGTGCATTAAAATAACTGCACATTTTATAGTGCATCTTGCTAATTTCATTTAAAAAGAAAAAAACTTAATTTTTTGTTATGTTGTTTTATTTTATTACATAATACATATAAACATAACAAAATAGAAAATTAAGGGCTGCAACAAGACAACCATACAAATATATGCCCAACAACAAAGACAACACAAGTACTTGCCCACACAAAACATAAATAATATCATATTTTATTTTCCTGCTAAAACAAAATATTTATTATCTTTAATTTTTGAGAAATTACCATTTCGGGAACTCATCGATATGCTCATTTTACCACAAATTTAATTTTGTCTTGTAAGATTTTGAGCATTCTGATGATCTCAATTCGTTGGTTTGGCTGGTTTTTTTATGTCAGTCAGTATGTGTGACACGAGCACATACATTCACCTTGTCATGTGTATGCACTAGGGTGATCGATCGAATAGTATTCGACCGGTTTTAACCGGTTATTTTAGTTTTGCCCAAGTCGAATATTTTAAAAAGTCCATTTTTCGAATATCGAATAAACCGGTTATTTTAGTAATGTATAATTTATATACGTTTTCCTTACTTTTGTTATAAATGCACCCGTAATTGAAGTATTTTTCAAATTGAATATTTGGAAAACTTAAACTTTTAATAAAGAATGTCAATACAAATGTAACAAAAGTCCAAAAAACATTATGATCAATGTAAATACAAATCGCTTATTTAAGCGTATGTACTTGTAACAAAAACCAAGAACAATTCAAAACACTACAAAAAAAGTTCAGCTTAAAAAGTAATCAGCAATTTGACATTTGAAAGATGTCATCTCTGGTGATAATATCGAACTGATATAAAAGACAATGGTGCTTAAAAGGCCCTAAAATCATAAGTTGCAAAGGTTGTTCAACGTCACGACTTATTAATCACTTTTAATTAGTCTACAATATTGACATAAATATATGCCAAGTAAAACATGACTCTGTTCCAAGTAGTTTTTATGAGACTGGAAATAGTACTTTACTAAAATATGCTGCCAATAATGAATGAAAAACTCTTCAGTAGTTCTGGCATATCTTCATGCTTTAAACTACACCATACCTGCGAAATCAACCATATGGGAAAATTCTTCCGTTTTATTTTTTAAATTACCAAGAACTTAAAACAAAATTGAGAGAATCAAACAATCTCATCGAAGGGTTTAAACTGTGATCGACGAATTGACAGATATTTCATACAAAAAGCATGTTCATATTACTATCGTTTCTATAATACTGAAACAAAAAAAATTTAAATACATATATAATCCTGGATAAGAAGTTTTTTTTTGCAACTTTTCAAAAATATGGCTGAAGTTTACGGATTCATATAGACATGCTTAGCCACTAACAAATTGAAACTCATTTAAAATAAATTTGGGAGAATATCTCAAATAATAAATTTATTAAATTCCTATAATTTTTTAAAACCAAAGTTTTTCAAAATTTCTACAGCTATGTTGACACCTATAAAATATTTGATGTCCTACACGTAACCACTAGTTTTCTTAAACAATTTTTTGCTTTAACAGAACGTTTGGCTAGAGCAAACATTATTTAACGGTTTCTTAACTACATTATACATAAGTACAATTATCATATTAGACATAAAATTTAGCAAATATATAGAAATTGTTAAAAATAAAGCCTAAGTTTAATCAATTTACTGGTCGCGCGTTTTTTATTTTATCGTCAAATATTTGTTAAGTCTGAACATACCTTAAGTCATATCTATGTATTTTGTAGGTTCCTTACCTTTGTGAATTGTTTTGTTTTTATACAAATTAACTTTTTATTACAAAAAATAATTTGATTTTTGTATTTTTATGTATTCGAATAAAAACCGGTTAACCGGTTATTTTTAAAATGCTTAACCGAAAACCGGTTTTTTTAAAATAGCAAATATTCGTAATATTCGAAAACCGGTTATTGAAAAAAGTCGAATAATCGATCACCCTAGTATGCACACATAAAGAAATAACCAAAATTTACTCAAGCAAAACGATATTTCTATTCATCCTGCTTTTATCATTTTGTGGGTAAATTTTCTCAACTGTTTCGGTATTGACAATAACTCACATTTGAAAAACAAGAAAGTCAAGAAAAAACATATTGAGTGAGATTACCAAGCCATTTTTTCCTTTGCCCACGCAGAAAAAAACTTCACCTGACTTTTAAAATATTTTCAATATAATTTTTATAAAAACTTTATCAACGCAAGGTGAACTGATTTACAAATTTCGCTTATAACATTAAAATAAACAGAAACGAACAGTTTGTCCTAGTAGTAGTTACCGTCTAAGCATTTAACTTGTGTAATGTATACCCGGCATCAGTAATTTTAAAAAGTTTTAATAAAGTTCTTATTTGCTTACTTTACTTTTAGCTTCCAAAACTTTTAATTACTTTCACAAATTCGTAACAATAAAAATAGATTTAAAATAAATAATTTACTTTATTTAATCATACGTTTAAACAAGCAAAAATTAAAGATATTTCCTGTATATCCTGCAAACGAAGTAAAGGAAGGAGAGATAAAAAACACAAAACGATGACAAAGTCATATGTATAATCACATTTCCTTTATAAGCACATCCATGATCATGAATAAATTGAGCTAATGAAGTACATACTATGACATCGACAAGAAACTTGAAAATCAAGACAATGAACACACATTTCTAAAATTCGTGAAAAAAAACAGTTGAGTATACACATGACTAAATTTTGAAAATATATGGCAAAAGGAAGCCGTAGCAGGAGTTCAAAAAATATATTGTCTCTTGCATAAACATACGAAATTTCATACTTTAGGAAATACCGGTAACAATTCAACTGTTTAAACAACTAAAGAACAAACAAGCCTAATGGCAGCATAGCAGAACTAAACTCAACGGAACGGAACAAAAATATCAAATATTCAATTGAACAGTGAATGTACTTCAGCATGAAATAACAAATCGAAGAACAAACTTCTCTTACTTTAGAAACACCAAAAAAAAAAAGTAATTTTCACAGACAACAACAGATGATGTTAAAAAAAGGCTATTATAAAATAAATAAAAAATAAAAAACAAGATTAACAGTATCAAACGACAATCTATGAAACAAAAATATCCCTGCAGAAACCTTGAATCATGTTGTTAATTTTGTCGATTATTTTCGTGGCTTTTCGTGACCCTGTCAACAAAGCGTCTAAATTTTTTAACGCTGTAAATCTTAAATATTCAGCTATATTTTTTCAAATTAAAAATCCTATTTAAACTAGTGTTCGAAAATAAACACTTAATGTCGCTCCTTAGTGTTCGGTTCGGTAAACTTGTGGAAAACACAAAACGCTTGTAGTGTTTGTGTAGGAAATCATTAAAAAAAAATAACGTTTCTCTACTTGTCATCTTTCGAACACAAAAATAATACTGTTCTTATCCAACTCAACAAAAAGATGAGAACATTTAATTCCTTTCGCATTTTTTTTTAAAGCCACAAACTTTATTGTGTTCGCTTCGGCTCATTAATGTTCGTCCCTTTTGGCTGGTAAAAAAACAAAACATTTTTTACAAAAACAAAATACACATACGAAAAAAAACAAAAAGCCTGACAAATAATTTTACACAAACAAAACATATACACAATAAACGCATAAGCTGTTCGCGCTGTGGTCGTTGCTAAAATAGTTTATTTGTTTATTGCTTTATCAATGTAAAAAAATAAACATTAAAATCTGTTTGTTTACACACTCAAAAGAAAAATCACTCCATCCGTACTGAAATCAATCCGAAGAGGTATAAGTAGTACGATGAGAACGGATTTTCTTGAATCAAGTACAAACAGATTGATTCAAGAAGGGATTTTCAATCGCAAAAATATTTTATATCCCTATTCAATCCCGATTACGTACTTGAAATAATCCGAAAATGAGATTGGTTTAGGTAAAACTAAGATTGAATCAATCTCAAAATGCGCTTGATTCAAGAGTTATTAAATTATTTTAATCCGAATTCGTACTTAAAATAATCCGAAAATGAGATTGATTTAGGTAAAACTAAGATTGAATCAATCTCAAAATGCGCTTGATTCAAGTATTATAAAGCTGATGTTGTCCCAAATTGTTGCTTGAAAAAAACCGAAAAGTTTACAGAATGCTAAAACAACAACAGCAAACCCTATGTGGTTTGTACTTTATAAATCTTATGTACACATTGAACCAAACATATAAACTAAATGAGAATCAAGATTTCAAATTTTCTTTTTAACCCTTCGTTGTACACTTGAGTGTATAGAATAGTTTAATCTTTTTTTACTTGATTTAAGAATTTTATACCCATTTAAAGAAATTCCGGGATTGATTTTCGAAAGTAATCTCATTTAGGATTGTATTGAGTTCGTTTTAGTGTTATTCGTACTTGGATTTTTGAGTACGACTTGTACTTAAAATAATCATAAAAAACTTCAGTTATCCCGAGTGTTTTTCTCTCTGTGGCAGTATCACTACAATTGTTCTGTTTTTTAACGAAGAGCAGAACAATATATAATGTAGTTACGAACGGTATTAAGGGTTGTTTTTGTCTACACAAACACCCAAAAGTAGATGTAAGCCGAACGCTTAATAATGTTCTGTTTATTTTTGAACACTGATTTGAATATTTTTTTTTAATTTATGCATGCATTTGGATTTAATGAATTACCATTTCCAAGAATATTTTCAGTGCAAAAATCTAAATAAAAATATTTAAAAACGAAGACTTAAACTACTATAATGTACTATTGAGTCTCTGGTTTAAATTTCTTATTATGATGCCACAAGCACTACCTAGTCAAAAGTTCTCAGGTCAGTAGTGGAATTTCAATGGCTACCAAATAATAAATGTCTATAGCAGAAACATTGTTTGGTCAACAGTTCGTCAGTAATTCTAGTGACAATGTGAACAGTTATTCAGTACAGTTTCACTATTGACATTTTCTACAGGGGTATGTTGTGTAGTACGTGCATACGTGTTTGTGTCTGTATGTTTAAGTAATTTCACTTCAAGTATGCTACAGATTATTATATTATTTAAAATGCCGTAACTTGCATAAATAATAAATAGTGCATGCATTAAAAAGTTTCGAAATTATATTTTTGTTTGTCTACATATGTTTAAGAATAAACATGCAAATTTAAAATCACCTTTTCCCACACTTCGCACAGTGAGGATTTTAAACAATGTTGAAAATTGCATATATAATCGTCCAAATTTAATAAGAACGTCTCAACTTCCACCAGTCTTCTAAAGAAGGGTACTTTAAAAAGGTGTTACACCTAATGTTCACGATGATTTAAAAGACATGTCTTTTTTGTAGTTTTTTTTAAAGAAACTTCCAAAAACATGTTAAATTTTCACAATGTTTCTAATTTTGTTTGATTTTTTTTATTTTCCTTATATATGTATGTATGTATTAAATTTTTTTAAATTAAATTTGTTTATTTTTTTTATAATTTAGTAAGTAATTGTCATTTTGAAATAAAAATACAATATAAATTAAAAAACAAAAATTTAGTGCAAAGAGGAATGTCAAAAAAAACACAGAAAATACGATTCATGTCTTTTTTTCTACCCTGCTTACTTCTCACCCCCGCTCGCTTTCAAACTAAAAAAGACATGTTTCAAAAATAGGAGAAAAAATCATCATGAAAATTGGGTGTTACTTAAATATAATTTATCCGATTTTAATCAAATTACACAAGCCGACAAAATTTGGAAAAAATTCGAAACCCTGGGACGATTCTTTTCTAAATTTTTGAGTTGCACTGAATCCGAATTTCTGCATCACATCCTGTTACCTTAAATCAATTACCTTAAAAATAAATGCAATATCTTGTTCCTTTTCTGAGAAATCTTAACCTAAAATCTGATTATTAGATAAATTAATGGCATTTTTGTCATTTTTTATATTTTTGTGATTTTTTTTTATAATTTAAAATTTTTAGAAAATTTTGGACTGGTTTAAAATTTATTGGCATGTGTAATAAACATGATTATATTTAAATTTCTTTAACGAAATCGATAAGCAAATATTTTGTAGAATACTATTTGTAAAAACCTACAATGGCTGACAAATTTTGTTTTTGTTTGGCACGAAAAAAAATTTTTTTCGCGCATCGGAAATAGGCTATAAGTGTCCAGAAACATTTTTATTTTGAAAAAAAATAATTCATATAAATAAACAATAAAATTTCACAAATTTATTACAATAGAATACACTTTAAAACAAGCGTCCCTCTTTCATCGGGCATATGTTAAACTACACGTCTGCGATTTTACTTAAAACAAGGGTGGCATTTATTACAAACTTTTAAGCAACAAAGAAGAAAAACTTAAATCCTTCTCTTAAATATGTTTACCATAAATGTTTTTGTTGCGTTTGTTGATATTGTTTGTTGTTTTGTTTAGTATAATGTCCTTCTATTGGGTCACCCAACCTCAACATTAAAACTTGCAATACTACAACTACTACGAGTATAAACACCTCAACATGTTACAATAGTATTTATTTATTTTTTTTAAAGGTTTTTTTTATCGTTTTCATTCTTTTTCATCTTTTTGCAAACTATAAACAAAAGTTGTTGTTGGAAACAAGATGAAAAACTCTTATTTTTTCTAAACGCCCACCTTAAAGTACACAGAATCAAACACAAATGCAAACGAATTTAACATTTTAATGTTAAAATGAACACACACATTCAAATACGAATATCCACATAAACGCATTTTCACTTCACTTCTATGTTTTGTAAAAAGTTAAAATATGTATCGTACAAAAAATACGAGGGTATGCTGAAGAAGTTATTTTGCAGAAGTTTGTTTATTAGTGATACTGAGTCAGCATTACACCATTTTCTTAATTTAAAAGTATTTAAATATTGATTACTTGTAAACTCATATGGCGTCGTGAAGAGAGAAAAAAAGAAAAGTATAATTAAAGAATGTCTTGTGTATAATTGCATATCGTTTTGGGCTGCACCCGATATTTAATTACCTGTAGCATAAATTGGAAGCTTTCATTTCATCTCTTCCCAGCGGGAAAAAGACGGAGTAAGGTTGGCTTCTAGAAGGCCTCTGTACTCCTTATTTTGGGTGTACAAGGCCTACTCGCTCCATTCCATACTCATATCTTTTTTATGCAAGTTGTCATTGTGGAATGGGCCTTCCGCACTCGCTTCTTTATCAGGTACATACATAATAATGCTATTGCTTGCGAAAAAAAAATTCAAAAAGTGTTACACCTTCTCTACCCCCTTCTTAAAGAAGCGAATGTGGAATATGCGAAAATCCGAGGCCCTCTATAACAGTAAAACTAGAATAGTAATTGAATCAGAAACATTTTTAAGCAGGTCTTAAAAAATGCCTGAAGGAAGAAAGTCTTCAGAGTTTTCTCGCCGGGCTTTGCTCTACGATATTCGCTAATCTTAGGCTTTAGCACCCATATTGTACTTAATATTCTTACTAAAGTATATTTACTTTGACTACTTTATTTTGCTTTTTAATCCATATTCTTCATTATTATATATTTAAATTCGCAAATATGTGTATAAATTCGTTCCTATTGTGCGGATTTACATTAGCTTATTTTTTATTATTAGGTCAGTCAAAATTGTAATGTTTTTATTTAACAAAAAAAATAAAACACTAGCGAAGGCCCTGAAATTATTTGCTTAAATACTACTTATGAAAATAAAACTTAACCTAATATTGAGTGACTTTACAAAAAGTTCACTCAATCACTTATTCTAGTACTTAGCATTAACTTACATACAAATGATACGGTATTGTATCAGGCAGACAGAATTCGTTGAGTTACTTTACCTATTTGTATTTCCTTAATTATTATTTAGAGCGGTGTCCAGTTTATTAAAGAATTTATACGTATGCAGGAATTTGTTGGATCAGCATAAATGTATCGTTGTACATTGAACTACAGTTGTCGAATTTGTTGTCAACATGACTAAACGAACGTTGACCGTTGTTTGTTTAAAATATCGAATTACAAAAAAGAATTTATAATTGTGACAACGAAAAACAATTCAGTTATGTTACTGACCTAACTTAATAAAAATATTTGTTTGTTTTCTTGCAAGAATGTATTAACTCTACATTTAGAATAAATTGTAAATTAAACGTATGGATTAGGGATGCCAATCCCGAAATCCCGAATACCGAAATCCCGGGATTATTCTAAAAATTTAAGTCTCGAATCCCGGGATTTTTTGTGTAAAAATCCCGAGATTTTGGATTAAGTAAATATATAAAATACAACTATATTTAAATAAACGTAAGCCACCCTGTTAAAAATAACTTCAAAAATTTAATATTAAATCATACTGGCAATGAATCTAATTTTTAACTGGTTACAAAAAGAAGTAGAAAGTGAATAAATGTTACATGCAATGCATTTTGTACCACAGAAATGAAATCAGAAGGCAAAGTTCGGTGTGGTCTTTTTTCTAAGTGAATGATAATAGAACTGCGCACGCACAATGCAAGTTGTGCAAAAAGGTGTTAAAAACTTTAGGAGATTCTACCAAAGGTCTTTCCTTTCGACACATATCTGCTTAAGTTTTAGTTTATTTTATTAAATTTATACTTGCATATATATCTGAGATAAAATAAATTAATTATTTTTATATAGCATATACTTATGTATCTATTTATTTACGATACCAACCAGAAGAGTTTAATGCGAACATTGTTTTCGTCGGCAGCATATGTTTTCAGTAAAATAAGGTATCGATTATCAGACGTATTTAATTTGTTTTAGAAGTTTTTAAAAATATAAGTTTAAATACATAATTTTTTCATATTTCTTTAAAAGAATACATTAAACTGTTTTATTTTGTAATGAGTTTAATATTCTTCATGAATTTATTTGTTTAAATACTAAAAGATGAACATTTTATTATAAATAAATATATGAATTTTAAAAATTGGCCTTTATATATGAAATCCCGAAAAATCCCGATCCGTCCCGGGTTCCCGTATTTTTGAATAAAAAATCCCGAATCCCGGGTTTCAAAAAACCTGGTTCCATTTGGCATTCCTAGTATGGATACACTACAAAATAGCTTAGTCTCTAAACTTTTCTTGAAAAGACCTTCCCACCCCTGGCTATAATTAACAATTTGTTTATAACAAGCCTTCTTAAACACTACTATAGATTTTAATTTTTTTTTTCAAGAGACCTCACGAACGGCCCTCATATATTCCAAGCATAAATTGTGTAATGATGAAAAAATATCATTCATATGTATAAGCGTAAGAGTGAATAAGTATTTGAATGTGTTTGTGCATGTGGCGGTGTGAGAATTTTTTCTCTCTTTAAGTGCAATACAATCAAAATGTGTGTTAGAGTTACAATTTTTTGTAAGTATATATGCCAATGTTTATACATAAATATAAATATGTACTCATACAACATCTATAGTACATGACTAGCCGAATGGATGGCTGATGACTGTCTTGTTGTTCTATAAAGCAAACACACATGTGTTAGTATTTGTGCAAGTTGTAACGTAGTAGTATAGGTGAATGCCTGGCTGGCTGTTTAACTGGATGGCTGGCTTCTAGTGTTGAGTGGTTGATGGTGCAGTGTGTTAAAGGTGTTTGACATTATAAAATGCCTAAAGCATTTGCGCGCTCACACATACACCCACCCATTTAAGTAAGTTTGCATCAGTGTTACTGTGTGTGTAATAAAAGTACATTGCACGTTTACTAAAACGTAAATACCAGTAGCAATATATTGCTGTTGACAACGTTAATACGAACGTTGGTTTGATTATGGATTGTAGGGGGGTTAGTAGGTGATTTGTTAGTTTTAAGTCTAAGTCAGTAAAACATTTTAGTATTTCTTTAATTTTTTTTCTCCACCTTGTTTTTTATACATATATGTAATAATGTTGCCGTTGATATTTTTAAAAAAATACATACATACATGAATCAAAAAAGTTTTATGTTGTTTACTTTAATGCTATTGTTTGTATACACAACAAAATACTTCTACATACTTGTGTAAACCTACAAATACGTATGTCTGGTTATGTTTGCAGTATAAAACAACTACAAACTTTATGGTTGTATATATTTTTTATAACCGGCAAATTTTTTATTTTCTTCAAGTCAATCACGTGCTTGTAGAAGTCTTAACTAAAAATATTTAAATAAATTGTCTGAAAACATGTTTAAGACATAAGACATAAACTTTCTCCTTGCCTGGTGACAACGAAAAGTCCTTAAAGTTTGAGCAATAGAATGCGTTAACAAAATATATACTTTTAATACAGGAAATATTTTATAGAAAATAAATTAATTTGTAGGAGAAATTTGTTTTACTTTTTTTTAGTAACCATAGCAGGGTTTCAATTTGTGAGTCTGAATAATAAATTGATCATTTCAAGAGGTCAGATGAATAGCTGTTATAAATTGCTGTTAAATAAAAGGAGCGTTATATATTAACCTGGAGTATCACAGCTGTAAAATGAAGTAACTTGTCATTTAAAAATGTCTGAAAGATGATAAATTGGGAAAACATAATTAGTGTTAAGTTAAAGATGAAAATCAAAATTTACTATTTAACCAAACAAAATACTTACGACCAAAAAGAAAAAAAACATTTAATAACACAAGGGAACAAAATTAAACTTTTTTGAGCGGCCTGGAACTTTGTTGCAAATTTGTACTAATTTGAGGTCGTTGATTTCAAATATAATTTCCGTTTTTCTCCATCAGCTCGCATTTTTAAGTTACAGGTACTAATCGTATTTTGGACTTTTTTCCAAAAATTTCAAGTTCAAAAAATCATAACTGTACTCTTATGGCGTTTTCTTTTCTACAAAAAATGTGCCTTTTTTAAAAAAAAAAAATGCAATTTGGTGTCTGATTCTTAAAAATTTTGCTC
This sequence comes from Pollenia labialis, assembly GCA_949318255.1. Lineage (NCBI taxonomy): Eukaryota > Metazoa > Arthropoda > Insecta > Diptera > Polleniidae > Pollenia > Pollenia labialis. Next base: position 119,005,509 of record OX439142.1, read on the forward strand.
CCGTAAAGCATGAGTTTTTTAGAATAAAACAAGACACCCTTTTCGGGAGCAAAATTTTTAAGAAAAAGACACCATATTGAATTTATTTTTAAAAAAGGCACATTTTTTTGTAGAAAAGAAAACACCATTAATTAAGCTGTTTTCTATTAATTTTTTAAAACTTAATTCGTACTTTAAAAAAAAAACAATTACATTTTTGGAAATCACAATAAAAATGGCTGCGTTGGGTTGTTTACGTAAAAAAAAATACAAATTTTGTATTTAAAAAATCATAAAAAATCCAAAACGGGAAAAGTTAAAGCCTTATTACGTTTACATAATCTCATATAACCTATGAACAAAATGATATATAGTTCATAAAAATCGATGGACGCGATTCGCTTTGATTCACAATTAATTGAAGGTACCTAATTTTTAAGTGAAGGAAAAAACGTCCATATTTTTGTATTAAAATCGCGATTTTTATCAATTCAGTAGATTGCGAATAAAATCAAATGTTGTGCACCGATTACAATGAGATGAATTTCATTTGAATTGAAATATGTTCAGCTAAATGTTTTTAAAACTGTGATTTTTGTAGCTTTTTTAATTTTTTATGAATATTTAAAGAAATTTTTTTTTAAATTTATATTTTTTTTCAAAACTTCAACATTATCTCTAAATCTTCTGGGATAATTTTCAACAGTGTAAGCACGGCTAAAAGAAAATACCGTTGCATTTTTTAACTGAATATGCTACACCGTTTTCAAGTAGCAGAAGTGCCTTAAATTGTACATAACGGTTTATCCTGAAAAATCGAACTGATAGAAAAAAATAGGGATCTGATTTTAAATCAGCGACCTCAAATTAGTAAAAATTTGCAAACTTTCCGGGCCGCAAAACGAATGTTCCCCAGTGTTATTTGTATTCTTATTTTTTAATTTATTAAGCCAAGCAATTACAATAGTTTTTAAGAACCCTACAAGAGCTTCTGGTGCACTCAGAGAAAAAACAAGGATTGAAGTGTGGTTAATGACCATATCGCACACTAGTCCAAAATTTTAATTTTTCGGGTTAATATGATTTAACTATGTACAATACACTTGTTTATCTATAAAAAAAATTTTGTTGTTGTTAACTGTTGTTAATAAAAAGTTATGTATCTCTTTATATTTCAATTGGTATACAGTGGCAATGCATAAAAGTGACTTATTTTTAGTTGTGTCAGAAAACACCAAAAGTGGCATTACTTAACTTGTAACTTAACTTGGTAACTTGTGCAAATAAAACATCATCAAAAATGGCACAGCTAAAAATTCTTCATTTTCTACTGTATAAATATAAAAAAAAAATTTTTGGATCATAATCTGTATGGATTTTCTACTAAATGATCCAAAGATATGTTTTTAACAACTTTTTTTAGGTCAGAAGCAGTTTTTTCGATTTCTGAAATATTTAGTTTTTTTGTTGAGTCACTTTTTGGCAAAGGTGTGCGATATTATATTCCCCATATTGGTCGTAAATAAGCTATAATTTTTTTAAAAATAGTATTATTACGGTTATTTAATGCTGTTTATATTGAAAAATAAAATGTTTTATAATCACCAAAATGAAAAACATAGAAATTATATAAGTATTAGTGAAAATGTGTTTGTATGTCACACGGCGCTGGAAGGAAAATCAAAAAATGTATATATAACGACGAAAATTACATCCAGCCCACGTACACGAGTGAATTTTAACTTTTACACATTTAAATTTTTATTACTTTCAATTCGCTTAAAACAAAAATTTCAACAAAGTAATTTTTTGCAATTTCTAGATACCTTTTTAAAGCAAATGGCAATAAGCTAAGCTGTGTTGTGAACTGAAAATATTATTACGAAATTTAAGGATTGTGTTCAATGGCAATAACAAAAACATATTATTGTGGGAGTTTCGAGAAAATATTGAAATATATTCTTTTTAACTTAATTTTAAGAACATTATTATCTTTGTAATGTACACAGAATAATAATCAGTAGTTTTTTATTAATTAAAAAAAAATATTAAAAAGTATTTCAATTTAATTAATGTGATAATTGAATCAATTATTATTTTTTTTTTGTTGAAGGAAAATTAAAAATATAATTTAATTAACATTTTAGATGTTTTGAAATGAATTTTTAATTAATTATCAATAAATCTTAATTGGCGTTTCCTTTAAAATAAAATAATTTAACCTTGTAGATCATTTATTAAATTTAAAATTTTTTCAATTTTAAGTAATTTTTATGGGTACAATAGACCTAACCTGGTCGCGGTACCTGTCACTGTGGGGAAACCTTCCCGCTCCATCGTACGAAAAAAAAAAAAAAAAAAAAGTAATTTTTATAATCGTTTTGGTAAACTCAAGTGTAAACTCAAGAAGAACAGCAATTTTTCAAGAAGCTTTTCCTTTGACGATATTTTGAACATTTTATTTCACTTGCGTTTAAACTTTTATAAAATTTTTAGGAAATTCTATTTTTGTAAATAATACGTACATATGTAAATGGAATTTTCAAGAACACTTGAGGGAAGCGAATTGACACAAAAGTAGTCCAATGATAGTTTCTTTGGTAGTCGCGACCGGGTTTATTTCTAGCGCTTTATATAATTGGGACCTATCGCTTTTACATGGTGTTGTCATTTAACGGATTCATTGACAAATAATACCAACCACTTGCCAAGTTACAAATCTAATATCAATGAACGTGCTTAGTAGAATGTGCAGTTACTACTTTACAATGCTAGTCTTTGGTATAATTCCCATAAAACAAGTCATATAACTCAATGACGTGGTGGTTAATTTTACCCCTCTTAATTTTACAAAAAAAAAAAAAAAAAAAAAATTAATAAAAAATATTTTTTATTTAAACACAACAGGTACTTGAATTTAAAAAACCCAAAACTTAAAGGGCATTTTTCAAAGCCAAATGTATACACTTAAAGATATAAAAGAGATCATGAATAAACAATTAGGTGTAGAAGCTACAGGTCAACCTTTTGGAGGTTTTTTATTAATTAAAATATGCATCCCATACCATTGGCTTATTAAATTGCAGACAAATCGGCGAGAGCTAAAGCTTTCAACTTTGGTCAAAATATCTTGGTTATCAATGGGCGGAATAAGTGGGCGTGGCACCTCTCCTTTTAGATTTCTATATATCTGAAGAAGAGTCAAAGCTTCGAAATTTGGTACAAGCATCTTGGTTAGCAATACACAACATTCGACAAAATGTAGGTGGGATTAGAGAATTGGGCGTGGCACAAAATGCATTTTTTTGTATCTAATAAACGGCAAGAGAAAAATTGTCCATATTTGGTACACAGAGCTGGAATTTCAATAAACAATTCCTTTACAAAAATGGGCGGGATTGGAGAAGTTGATGTGGCACCTCCTATACAAAGGGATTATATGTTTCTGTATAACTGAAGAATGGTAACAGCAAGAGTATTAAATTTTGGTACAAACAGCTTCCTAAAAAAAGCACGAGACCTGTATTAAATAAAATCTACTTATATAAGTTTAATAAGGGTAACAAAGAGCACTAAGTTAGGCTTGTATCATATAAAATATTTTTTACTTACAAGAAAACGGACGAGTGGTAAAAATAATTCCATGAAAATAATACGTTAATTTTGATGTGGGGTATCGTATTACGCTAACGCTGACGTGGTGGTAAAATATTTTCAAAGAAAAAATTACGTTAATGATGACGAGTAGTAATTTTTACACCAGCATATCCGTAGCTCCGCTCATGCTAAGTCGAGCTCAGCCAAAACACAAGTGAATAACAACGATTACGATATGAGATTATACTTAAAGAATTAAATATTTAGAGCGCAATGGAAAAGAGTTTTTTTAAAAAAAAATAATGGAGAGGTTCAAATCTACCACCACCTCAATAGTTAAACCCAACTTTTAAACAGTCCCAAAGGAATCTATCACAACACCAGTAATAAATACTGTTAAAAATATAACCTTCATTTAATTTTTTGATATCAAGAAAAAACCTTGTGTAAATAAATTCAAGATATTTTTTACCTTTTTTTGTTTAATAAATCAGTTTACTGATTAAATCTCCTTTCACTGGTCATGAGTACATAATTTTTTTCATATTCTATTCTTACAAATCCCAGGACCAGTTCAGCTGGAACAATTGATACAAATTTCTCGCTGGAAAATTACTTTCATGTATAAATGCAGTGTAAAGGTAGTTAATATAAAAGAACAAAATTATTTAAATTATTATTTTTAAAAAGTGGCGTGAAACAAATTTTATACAATTTTACCAAAATAAAAAATTGGAAGCCTAAAATTTATTTTCAAAAAAAAATTCAGGTCATTTTGCCATTTTAAGCACTTATTCCATGACTCAATCTCAAAGCTTTTAGATCGTCTACAGGGTTAAAAAAGGGATTTATATATTTTTTTTTTTTTTTTATATATTTTATATTTATATTTAGTTCAGGGTATTAAATTCTACTTTGGCCCTATGGTCCTTGTAGGAGTTTAAAGGAACTAATATATATATATTAAATTCTACTGATTTATTGGAGTATTCCAACAAAGTGATATTTGAATACTCAGTTAAATTACGGTTACTGCAGACAACTTCCTTTTTCAATTCATAAAAGTAATATATATATTTTTGACTCAATTTCTGTTTTTTATAAAACTTTGAATTTCTTTTTACTTTTTAACCATAATCTGTTAATCCATCATTTAATAACATTCTATTTTTTTTCTTTCAGGTAAGAAAAATTGCAAATCTAAACAGAAAATGTTGTAATTTAACTGAAATATATGTAAGTTTAATTCATAGAAAAGTATAAAATTAAGAATATATCCTTAAAATATTTTCAGTTAAAACGTCACAATTCGACCTAAAAAAAACTGATATTTTCAACCCGCATTGTAAGTTTTTTGATTTGTAAATGTAAACGATTCAATGATATTGTAAATCACAACTTCAAATATCACAATTTCTGCCGGACGTAAGCCGTGAAATTAATACCACGTGCCTATTTCACTTCATTGTCTTCACACAACAAAGATCTACATAAAAAACAAATAATTTTTTGTTAAATATTGTGCACGTTTTTGTTTGATTTTTTTCTTAAAGCCTCGATGATTTCAATTATGCCATCATCTATACTTGTCACCGTAATAGTCTGTGTTAAGTGACAACATTGACGAAGTGCCTTCATTATGTGTATTCACCTGAAGTGAGTTGTTAACAGCAAAAAGCAAATATAGAAATGCGTAAAGAAAGAGAATAAACAAGCAGCAGACAAACACCAAAAACCGAAACAACAACGACAGGAAATCATTGTAAACTTTCAAGATGCGGGTGGTGGCTGAATGATGAAGAGACGAGCTGCAAAAAAATTATTGCCAAACGCAAATACCTCGCTGCATAATAAATGATACAAGACAAAAACATGAACATATAGAAGAAAAAACGTGTCAACATTTAAATCAGACAGGTTCAACTTGTTCAACAAAGTTCGAAATTTGTTTATTCGATTTTTTTTGTTTTAATTCTGTTATGTGGTTGATTTTGATGAAGAGCAAATGTTCTCGTTATACAACACTTTTGTTGACAGTAAAATTATTAAAGAAGAAAAATAATTTAACTTTTAACGTTTTTTTACATATAAATAAAATGTAATAATATAATTTTTAAAATAGGATTTATGGAAAATTATGGAATGATCATCACAAAATAGAGATCTACTGTGCAAAAAAACGCAAATTTCGATATATCAATAAGAACCTTTTTCTGTTTTATGAGCTTTTCAAACTCTTTTGGCAGATTTGCTCTAGTAGTAGTCTAGTTTCATTTTGTGTTGCAAGTATTGTGGTGGTGGCGATGACTCGAATTTTGTTGCACTGTATTACAGGCAATTTATGAAATATTTCTAAATGGAAATTTGTATATGGAACTTTCTCATATTCTTTGTTCTTTAAATATTATCTGCTTTTTAACAAATTTCATCAAATTAAGGTGCTTAGCACAACATTTTTAGACATTTTATTTTCCTATATATTCCTTACGTATTGCATATCACGTATCAAGGGATTACTTTAGCATTTTCGCGGCGGAGATACTTGCGATCAAGGAGGCTGTGAACTAGCTCAGACTATGTTACCGATATTTATACTGATAGCCGTGCCGCCGAGATGGCTGAACAGTTGACTTAGGATTATTTCGTTTCCAGAGCACAGGGATATATATTGGGGATAGGTGAATTCGTCAAAAAAACAACATTCTAACTCCGACTCCGACCCCAATTGCTGACATTTTTTAAGTCCGTCTTCTTCTCCGACACATACTTCGATTCCTATTCTAACCTTGATGCTACATGTTTTTGAGACTGGTCCTTATTTGACTTTTATCTTTTTTTTCTTAGTGCAGTGCAGTACCTTTTAAATGGTTAAACATAGCAAGATAAGGATTCTGTTAAAATTTCAAATAGATATTTTAATTCCAACACGTGACGCATTGAGTGTAAGGCCTGGTGCTCTGTTCCAGTTTATGAAAAATGTTGAGCAAAATTAATTATTTCAAAAGAAAATTTTGACAAGTATTAATGTTACGTATCATGCGAGTTTATACAATATAACGTTTTTATTCCTGCAAATTATGCGACATGGTTTTGCAAATGTAATCAAACCCCACATGTATTTTACTAAAAATTATTTTTTTTAATAAAAAAGAAAGTAAATATGGATAAAAAAAAAACTGTTACCGGTTGTGTTATTTTAATTTTTTATTTCTTATTTAATAATCAGTTCAGTTTGGCTTTTGCTTAAAATTCCACGTGAAATAAAAATTTGTACACCAGACCGTGAATTAAAAAACATGACTTTTTATTTATTCCCTTTAAAAGATACTTCCAAAAACACGACAGATTTAAGCTATAATTTTTCCCATCGATTTTAGGGTTGATTTTTCCCCGTTATTGGTAATTCTTCTTTAATTGCTTAATTGTAAATACAAACAATTTAAATTCGCTCCGTGTTTTGTATTGTAAAGAGATGATGGCACATTGAAATAAAAAATAAAATGAAGCAAAATTACCAAAATACGAATGTGTGCAAAGAAAAATATTTAAAAAATACACAGAGAACAGAAAATTTGATGTTAAACTCTACTCCGCTTGCTTCTCTACACCGTTCGCCTACAAACACCAAAAATCATCAGCCTGTTCATCGATTTCGAACGTTAACGTTCGTATAGAAAATTATATGTAAAACATAATTTTTTAACTGAGGTCATCCCAACAAACACGGAGGTTTGATTTCAAATTGAAAATGATTTGAAATCAAACGTTTTCTCAAACGACAAACGTTTGATAATCATTTGAAAATCATTTAAAATTAGAGCGTTCTCAACAAAAAGGGGAAATTATTTTCAAATTAAAAAATGCCTTTATTTTCAACTTGCTTTCAAACGTAACTCTCAACTGTTTTTCAAATGTGGATTATAATACAATGTGGAATATAAATAAAACTATTTAATTTTTTTAATTTAAATTTATTATTTATTTAAATAAACTTTGATATAAACATTCGGTACCATAGCTTAAAGATGAATGATGTTCTTTCCGTCCTCTAATTCTTGGTAAGACAAAATACTTGGCTCCCTTTTATTTTGAGGATTGTAGCACCGCGATCGTTCTTCACTTTCCCGTTTTATTATTTTATCATTGTAATTTCTCACAAATAATTTTTATTTTTCACAAGAAATAAACTGTTCACTTTATATTAAAATTTATTTTTAATAGTAAAACACATGTAACCACAAGGAAAAAAATGCAACTTTAATCGCCATTTTAATGCTTCAATTTATTTTTCGCTTTAGTATTGCCAAGTTTATTTTTGATTTGATTTTAATATTTGACATCAAATTGATAAAACATTTGATATCAAATGTTTATTTTCAAATCATTATCAATTTGAATTAAAATGTTAAATCAAACAATTGAAAAACGTTTGAGAATTGCGTTTGGTGTCAAATGATAAAGTCATTTCATATCAAAAGTTTGACTTCGTGTTTGTTGGGATGAAACAAATTACTTGAGCAACAGAAAGTATTGCAAGTGATGTGTGTCAGTTTTTAAGAGTAGTTTTGGGAACTTTTTTAATATTTCGTATATATTTGTGTTTGTGGCTTGGTGTAGTTACAAATCTAAGATTTTTAATGTCATCAATTTATTATGTATTTGTCTATTTTTTTAGTTACAATTCATATTTCCTTATACAAGTTCTTCAGTCTTATAATTACTTGGCTTTTCTCTTGTTAAACGCTACTAAGGCTCAAAGGAATTGCTGGCTTGTTGGGTGATGAATTAAATCAAAAGTTAGTGTAAAAAAGGATTTTTCCATTTAAAGTAAAAGTATAATCTTGATATTTATGCAAAAATCCACCATTTCTTCATAACACTGTGTATATTTGAAAGTTACAGTTAGAGGTTTTTTAAGTTTCCACCAAAACAAACTAATTCCAATACTGACAGCAGTAAAGTGACTATTACAAACTTACAAAGATTTCATTTTAAAAAATGTAAATTGAAATCTTTACTTTCATTCAGTTTGACTATTTTTCCAACTATCTGAGTTGTTTTATTCTCTTTCGTACTTTTTTTCTTTTTCGTGCTATGTCTGAAGGAAGCTATTGTTGTTATTTGCTAATATGTATGTTACGATGTGAAGAAGTGCTTAAAATTTTCTGGAGTACTAACAATTGGTACAACTTACACACAGACACAACTGCACACAAACATTAAATTCGACAACAGCATCAAATCTTACAATTACGAACATCACCCTCATGTTCGTGATGGTTGACAAGCCCATTCATTTTCACACATACTAACACATAGATACCTTTATTCACTCCTTAATAGGAGGTGGTAAATGTTGCCTTTGTTTTAATAGTTGCTCTTCTCCTGGCATACATTCTGTATTAATAGATTGTTGACATTTTTTTGTTTGTTCCCTGCGAACGTTTTATACAGATATGTGACTATAAGTGTAAGTTTTTATACACGTTTGTGTATCTGTTGTGTACTCACATCATTTGCCAAATTGTTTCTTTTATACAAGTCTTTAGTTTTTTTATTATCTTTTTATTTATTTAATAGACTTCTTTAGTTTTAACAGTTTATACGCACATATAAGAAAGATAGATATGCATACGAGGCAGGAGTGAAATTTTTTTAAAATAAAATAAAAGGGTGTTAAAAGCAGAGCATAGCTAGGAAAAATAATTTTACTATTTTTTTTTTGAAGTTAGTGCTGTAGATCATTTGCTTAGAATTCTAATTATAATGTAAATTACGATATATTCTTGTCGTGAAAGTACAATATGCAAATTTAGTTCATACAGTTACACATATTTATAATATATTTCGTTCCGGAAAAATTTTAGACGTCGCTGACAAATCTTCAATGTATAATTCGATTTTTCTTAGCTCTAGATTTTGCAATAAAGCGTTTGGGTTCAAAATTAGGGCACTTGCAGGCCACACATACAGCTATATTAGGCAAAGTAAAAATTCGACAACAAAATTATTGTTAATTTAGAATAAATTATAAATAAATTATTGCTATTTCCAGGGTTTAAAAAGCTGCAGTCAAAATCAAAAAATTGCTTTTTTTCCACTTTTTGATTTTTTATTGGACGAAAATGGACCGTTGCCTTTATTTCTGATACATTATATGAAAACAGTCGTAGTGAAGGCAAAAGCAAAAAACGAAAAGTTGAAAACAACAAAGAACATCGTGTTTCGTTTGACAGACTGAAACTTTTAATAGTTAAATACCGAAGTTAACGAAGATGGGACGTTGTGTTTTTTTCCCGCAGCGAAACAACAAAGCAAAACATGAAATGTAAATTTATGTGTTTGACGGACTCTGGTTTGCACAGGTTTGTGAATTGGGCTAATTTCTTTTTTAAAGTTAAAATGCTAACCAAACATTAAAAATATTTAAGTCAAACTTTTTGAACAACCTTAGTATGTATATCTATCAGAATACTTCTTTTTTATACAGTATAAGTATATTTTGATTTTTATGACTTAAATCTTTAACAATCTTGTCTTAACGTTCGTATTCAGTGTCATGTATACAAACACATTTTCTTCAGCATACATAATTAAATCTTTAACAACCCTGTAGGAAATGTCACTAGTGAATCTGTTCTGATTCACTACTGACACAGTCACGAGTACTATTGACTTATTATACCCCCAAAATGTTATTGACAATAGACATTTAAAATGTGCGTGTCATTGAAAATCTCCTACTGCCGTTGGTACTATTGACGATGTAGTTCTTCTGGGCCATATGTAGACATTGCAACCGGAGAATTACTAGTACAGTTTAGAAACTCTAGTCTACACCTTTGATACTTTTTTAAAGTAGATGTCGAAATGAAAATTGTTTTTTTAACATTAAATTATTTTATTGAAAAAAGAGTTAATGTGCTGTTTTCACAACACAAGTGATTGAACGTGTAGTAAAATTTATATGAAAAGCACTCAGTTTTTTGAGAGTTAATCACATGTATTGTGAAAACAGCACATAAGATACGAATTCATAACAAATTTTTCTTCTTATTAAAGACAAATATAAAAGTGTAGACACTTCGTTGACAATGTCGCCAAAAAGTCACCAAAATAGTCGAAAAACTGGTGACTTGGAGACACTTGAACCCAGGTTTCCTTCAGGGAATATACAATTTTTACACAAACACATTTATCGAAACGAATACATACATGCACAAAGGGAATAAAAATTCGTGTGTATATATGTATAAACATCGCTATTTTATTGTAATTTTATATGAAAAAATTTAATACAAAACCTACACTTATACTATACCAGGCGTTAAATTATGTTAAGTACGATTCCTTATTATATACTACATATACATTTGGATATATACATACATACATATTTGCTGTTTTCGTAGTCGTCCTGTTCTTTAATCGTATTAGGAAATTAATATTTGTGTCATTTTGTGGGTTAATAAGACCACATTAAGAACATGTTTTTTGCAGGGTGTTTATAAATTTTCTTCACTCATACACAGTAAATACGTATCTCTATGTATGCTTGTGTGTATGTACTTATATAAATTAATGTTTTTTTTGTGAGAATGCGTAAGTTTGTCTAAATGTGTGGCTTAACGTAATACACTCTTTACATAATTATGTTTAAATTTATTGGCTTTACTTACTGTGACAGTTGCTGTCATAATTTGTTTTGTTTTTTTCTGGCTTTTAATGCGTATACCCACCAAAAATTTTGAATTTTTTTTGTTTGGTTAATAATGATTTTTATTAATTAAAGTTATTCTTAGTAAAGCAATTAATTTTTCTGGGATTAATGTATTTTCTTTGGAGAAATTGTTGTATAAAAGATGGTTGAAAAGATTAAATAAAAGTTTCTAACACAAATCAATTAGCAACATGGGGATGCACAAGTGAGGGGAAAATGATTTACCTCTAACAAGCCATAACATAATTATTAAAAATCTACTTAAAAAAATTTAATTTAAAATTATATAATTAGTTAATTTAAAAAAGGGGGTTAACAAGGCAATCGAAAAAAATATTTAAAGTCTACAGCAAAGCAAAATTCATGCAATTTCTATGGCATAAATGAAAAAATGCTTTAGTCGACTTAAGCAAAATTTTAATTTATGAAACCATCTCCACGTAATCTCCATGTTTAAAAGTACCCATGGACAATTTCAATTATTTTGTACTATTTTTTTAGGAACTTATAGCAAAATTATTTTTTGCTTACTATTTCAAATTTGAAAGAAAAGCTTAAGAATAAATCCGACCTTTGACGTAAGAAGTATTTGGGCATACAAACAATAAACTACAGCTGAAGAGAAGTTATGATTTTATAAGGGCAAATATATATTTTCAAACACTCCGTTAAAACTGCTTTCCTACAAAGCAAAAAAAATAAATAGCATAAGCACTTACCGTATTGCCAATTATTTATTGTGTAGCACAGTGTATTGTAATCTTCGGTCAAAATATTCATTTATTATACACCAGAAAATTGGAGGTCTATCCTGCACCCACCGATAAATTTAGAATAATTTTTTTAAATGGATCCAACGATCTACGTTTGTCCGTCCGTCCGACTGGTAGGCTGGATGTGAGCAAAGGACTGGTGAGCAAAATACTAGTCGCAATTTTGAAGATATTTTCATAAAATTTAGTAGATAGGTTCTGATGGCTAAAAATGTTATATTGTTAGGTCCAGAATTAAACGTGGATCCTATATGTACCCCAAAAAATTTCATATAGATCAAAAAATAGGTTGTCGATCAGTGTAGATTGTCATTTATTTTTGTAAGGAATTATAGTTCTATCAGGTATGTAATGAAAATCGATCGATTTCAAAACGAACGTTTTTTAGAAGGTGTGATGGATTTCGAGGGATTTCAAAAATTATTTCAGAATTAAAGTCTTAAGTTCACGTATATAATATAAAATTTAAAATAATAAAGACTGAAAATAAAAGGAATATGTATTTGAAATCCATTTGAAAAGATACTGAAAACGATATTTTCGGTTTCAAATCGTTTCGTTTTTAAAATCGATTTCCATCACATACCTGTATATCTCTAGAAATCGTAAATTTCCTGTAGATCGGTTCATAGTTTACCACAAGGCCAAGATTAACGCTACTTTCAGAAAACACTCCAGTACGCCTAAGACCATAACGAGTAGTGCTATTGCAGTAAAATTTGGTCTGTCAGAGTTTTCCAAGATCAGAAATTACTCTGTTAAATTGAATGTAAGATTACTTCTTAATTTATCATATTAATTCTACTTTTGAAAAGCACTTTAGTACGGAACAAATAATTCTAATGTAGTAAAATTTGATGTTTTATAGTTCCATAGTTCTTAAAAATCGCACTACCAAATTTCGCGACGGTAAAACCCAAATTGGGCAATCACTAAAAACATCTAAGACCGTAGAGAATATGAAACTGCGGCAAAATTTGGACACAATTCAACTTGATATGGGTAGAAAAGACATCATGCATTTGTGATAATCGGTCCATAATTTTCCAAAGGTCCCATATAAAGCAGCCTTCCGAAAAGAACTTACAAAACGTCAAAGAAAAATTTATTACTGCATTGAAATTATATCTAATTAAGGTGTTTAAATGCCAGAAATCACACTACAGAATTTTGTGATGATCGATTCACATTTCCAAAAAAAAGTTCAGTAGTTTTTTATCAATTAAGAAAATTTTTAAAAAGTTTTTGAATTTAATTAATTAATTGAATAAATTTTTTTTTTTTGTTGAATTTTTATTTAAAAAAATAATTAAATAAAAAAAATTTTAATTGATTTTTTCGTTTAAAATAAAATTATTTAATAATTAGTATTGTAGTTATTTTTGTTGAAGGGTTTATGGTATTTAATCCAAATTTTTATATTTTTAATTAGGCTTGTGTTTATCAAATTTAATTTTCATTAAATTATTTTTTTATGAAGAAAGGAATTTTGCAACATGAAATTATTTAAAATTTATTGATAATTTTTCATTCCTGCCGCGGGGCTCGAACCACTCAATATCATCAGAGGGTTCATCAATAAATTTATTAATAAATTTTAATTAATTTCATGTTGCAAAATTCCTTTCTTAATAAAAAAAATTAATGAAAATTAAATTTGATGTACTTTAGCCTAATTAAATATATCAAAATTTGGATTAAAATAATTTAAGCTTGTCAAATTGTTCTTGGGAATTATCAGAACCTGAGCTATATTTAATAAAATGAATAAAAACATTGTTTCAAATTGCAAAATGTTTTGATAATTTTTTTAGTTAAAATTTTAAACATCATTTGTTGAAAAAAGAAATATTCATAATATTACATTTTTGCTTTTTGATATTTTTAGCCATCATCATCAATCTTAATTTTTATTAAATTATTTTTACTAAATGAGGGAATTTCACAACATGAACTCTATTAAAATATATTGATTTTTGTGTATTTTTTGGTTTATGCAATTAATTTTTTAATTGACTAAATTCGTGTATCACGACTCAAATATATAAATCCGTTAATTGATATGTACAATTCTTTTGAAGGGGCAAAATTAGTAAATAATTTAATTGTATGAACGAGTTGTTTAATTAAATTATCCGGAACAACTAAAAAATAGTTTGAAACAGCATTACATGATTTATTTGAACAAATTTTGATTAAAATTTGTTCTCTGCTATTTACCATGGTACAATATATTTTGCCCTCATGAAAATAATTTACGGCTTAAACTGTTACGAATCACAATATTTTCTATATTAGGTAAAATAAAGTTTAATATGACTAGAATCAAAAGTATTAAACTTTCTGATGGTCAGTCTATAATGGAATATTGGTCGAAGCCACAACCCATTAAATAACTGACGACAGTTTTGTTAAAGATTGGTTAATAGCTTTTACATCCCTGCAATCTTCTAACTGTCAGTGAAGGGTATCAAAGAGTCGGCGTAACCGAATATAGCACTCCAACTTGTTACCACTTTGTTTTATAATTTTTAAGTGTTTTATGGGTTTTCCATTTTATGCTTACCTTTTTTTGTTTAGATTTTTCTTTTATGTATTTCACATATATTTAGCTTCAAATGTATGCTTTTTCCATTAGTTGTGGTAACTACTTTCGCAATTTTGTGCTTGTTATTTTCTCTTTTCCCCCGCTATTTTGTCTATGTTTTTGTTTAATTTTTGTAATAGATTGCAAAGTTTTTTGCAGAAATGCAAGAAAAAAAATGGGAAAATAGAATTAAAAGAGACGCAAAGTTCATTAATCTACAAACTTGCCAAGTCATTTAGACAGTTTGTCAGTGTGAAATCTATCTCGTGGTAAAAGAAAATATTGCAGCGTAAACTGCAGAAATAATCTTGTGTTGAAACAATACGTTGTCAATCTGGAAAAATAGCAACAAGGGATTATAGAACATTTTGTAGAAGACAAAACAGGGACAATTAACAAAATTTGTGGTTTTTGTTGAACAATTTTTTTTATCTTTGGTTTTGTTAAAATGTAGGGCTTATTGAATGCGAAATAAAAGAAAAATTAAAGAGATTTTTGTTAAAGTTTTGGAAAAATAACGATAAAGTTTGTCTTTAATTCCAACAATAACTATTGTCTTTAAAGTCAAAAGGAAATGCACCACGATGTGAGGCCCAATGAAATGAAGCCCAATTGGTTTTGAAAATTTTTTTTTTCATATTTTTATTGGGGGTTATATAATTTTTCTGATTGGGCGTTTCTTATTAGGCTTTATTCCAACAATAACTATTGTCTTTAAAGTGAAAGGAAATGCGCCACGATGTAAGGCCCAATGAAATAAAGCCCAATTGGTTTTTAAAATTTTTGTTTCATATTTTTATTGGGGGTTATATAATTTTTCTGATTGGGCCTTTCTTATTAGGCCTTATTCGTGTCGCCATAAGAAAATTTTAAATACTTACTGCCGTATTCATAAATAATTAAAATGGATTTGAAATGCATTTTAAGAAAAAATTAGTATGAAAATTTGGCCTTAAAACAGATTTCAAACTTATTTTATTTTTTATGAATACAGCTGTTAATATAGAAGTTATCTCTGGTTTGATGCAGTTAGATCATTAATTATTTCTTTCGTTAATTGGGTCGTATCGAATTGATTTTTTTTTAACTATTTATTTTTTTTGGTAATTTTTTCTTTAGGTATTCTTAAATTAAAATTGCTTTAAAAATGTTTAAGCCTAAAAAAAAGAAAAAATGTTTTATATCTGTTTTCCTTTATAAAATTAACTCTCATCGAACTCACATTTTCTTTCTTATTATTTCAACTTTAAGCATCTGATAGTTTTAGCAGGCAGCATCACATGGAAAATTTGTTATAGAAGAGAAAAAACATTAGTTGATACTTGTCATTACATTAAAATTTCATCCGGAAAAATCCTTTTGACTTCCTGATCTACTTTTAAAAAAACTACAACATACACAAGCACTTATAAAAAAAAAAAAAAAAAAAAATAAAAGACAGTAGAGAAAAACTTTGGCAAAAAGTTAAAAACAACTACTTGCACATTTACCTTCTTTAGACTAATGAAACAAATCAGGATGAGATGACGAAATGGGACCATGGGATTGAATGAATGCTCATACGTTACGCATCTCATGATACTCTATCTCTAGTTTGTTGATTTCAAAGTTAATTTTTTTTTAATTTTCGTGACACAAACACAGTTGTTGAATTTGCAGTTTTTTTTCACTAGTGAAATGAAAATCAAACAATACTTAGTAACATAGATACAACTTAAATATTAGGATAAACAAACTTACAAAAGCAGAAGCAGATGGATTATTTTTTTTTTGTATATATATAAATATATATATATAACTCTGAAGATACGAGGGTAGGCTGTTCTATACAATAATTTATTAACCTCTATTTTTTTATGGTTAAGCTGTATATTGCTGCTAAATCTGGCAACGCTTTTATCAGACGACAGTTTGAATTGGCATTAAATCATAAATAAACCAACAATAAAGCAACATTTGCATTTTTAACCGAAACACATATAGGGTGTTTTTAGCTGCATTAGAACTTTCGATATCGTTAGATATGTTTTGAAAGCAGAGAATGTTAAACTTTGTTAACATTTATGTTCAGTAAGGTTTGGCAAGTCATCAAAATCGTTTGACGCTAGAACAACGCTTTCAAATTGTGGAAATTTATTTTGAAAGAAATTAGGCCCTTATTATATAAAACGCAACGCCAAAGAATTACATTGAAAGCAAAAACAAAGTCATAAATATTTTGTAATTTTGTTGTTGTTTTCTACAAAAATTTACGTATCGTTTAAATTTTTGAACGCCACAAGTTATGAGGCAAGCTGAACTTCTGTAAAAACCCTGCGGGAAATTTGTGTCAATTGGTCCAACAGACCGGTCCTGGTATTTGTGAAAATAGAACAAGTACAAAAAGAAAGGACTCATGACCAGTTAAAGAAGAACCAATCCCTTAACTGGTTTATAAAGAACAAAAGGGTAGAAAAAGTAATGAATTACAGTACAGTCTTATCTAGTGCTGGGACACATTTTTTGGTAATTTCTAAAATTTGGCTCTTAAATTTAATTATTGGACTAGTTTTATTGAAATACTACTACATTGTATTTAAATAATACTACATTTTAGTAACTGACACTAAGCAGGTTCATTAAGAATAGATCTGTGATTGGTCAAATGGTGTCAATTGACCTCCTCCAATGACAACCCCATGTAAAAGTGAAAGGTATTATTCATATAAAGTGTTAGAACTAGAACCGGTCCCTACCACCAAACACCTATCACGGGACTACTTTGGTGTCAGTTCGGTTCCCTCTAGGGAAGGAACAACATTTTGCATCACTACATCAGCGATACATAGTTTTTATGCATTTACGTACGTACCCAAATTTAAAAGCAGTTTATATGTATTTTTTGTTTAATATGCCGTTAAAAATTATATTGTTTATTAGTTACAAAAACAACAAAATTAAAATATTTTAAATGTTTTTACGTTTGTTTTTACGTTATAAAATGTATTATAAGTATTTATTTATAATCTTAAATTAAGTTTGTATAAGAGTCTGCAATTAGGCATATTTTTACATTTTATAAAAGTGAAAAAAATGATGGTGGCACCACTGAAATTTAAAGGCAAAGTGAACAAAAACAGCTGTTTATATTTTTCCAATTGTAGCTGCCGTCATCAACTAAAATTTCAGCCATCATGATTTGTAGTATTGTGTTCGTGTAGCCTGCTGTCTCTCGTGTTTAATGCATGATATGTCAATTTTAAATTTTTTTTAACATTACTTCATTTTTTATCGATAACTTTTTTGAAATTTTTGATAAGTAGCAAGTTATCTCAATACATCTGAACTCTTTGCGCTTGGTTAATTGTTCTTTTGCACTATATTTGTACTGTTTACCAAAACTTGCACAATTCATTAAAAATTTAGTGTCATAAGGCCTTAAGCTCTGCTAGAAAATTGACTACAAAGATCGCTCGATAAATTTCTATTTTGATAAAATGTCCTGGAATAATGTGACCTTCTTCGTAACCCTTCGGTTGTCAAAACACAGACTTAAGACAATAAAATTGTAAAATTTTTAGGAAAAAAATCGTTGAACTCGTCAAAAATAATTGCAAAAATTGTAAAACTCAAACCTCCTACTCTGCCATTTTATCTTTTCAGTAAAAATCTTTTCGTAATACAGTCGAACTTCCCTCTAATAAATCTCATGGGACCATAAAATCTGTTCATTATATTGAAACTTTATTATGTGGATATTATATTTTTTCCACTAATTAGGAGTTTGAGTTTGAATTACATTTTTTAAAGTGCAGCGTTTATTTATTTGAGAAAGTGCAGCGTTTATTTATTTGAGCATTGCTTTAATAAAATTCTAAAAAACGCAATTTTGATGCCGTTTCTGGTTGTCTTTAAACTTCTTAGAAGAGCTGCATTGTTTTTTTTTTAAATATTTAATAAAGTGCTGAAGATAATCTCAAACTGCTTAGCACATTTTGTTTTTGGTACTTCTTCTTAAAGTTATTTGTTTAAATGCCAATAATAATATTTGAAGTATCAAGGGAGGTAAAAACTGTATGGTTAAATAGAAACAAAATATTATTAATCGCGAAAAAAGTTATTTAAAAAATAACAATAGTTTGTTTGTTGCCATTGCGGGAAACGCAGTATGTTTTTTTAACTTAACTTCAACCAGGTTTTATTGCGTATAAGTATCTCATAAATCGTCCAACGTGTACAAATTGCTCGAAAGATCTGCACAAAAATTGTTTGCTTTTGTTTTTATAATTTGATAAACTTTATATTTAAACTTTATTTATGTATTTTTAAATAAATAAATATTTTTTGCAAAAACTACCTGCATTTGTTTACGGCTATATAATAATGTCTATTAACAGTATAGATTTTCTAGAAGTATATTTCTTTAGAACGTTAATTATTAAACACAGTACAAAGAGAATAGGACAATTTTATCGTACAGAAAAATATGTATAGCTTTTAATCTTAAAATCTAAATTGTAATAAATAATAAATGCGTTTTGGGCCGCTTAAAAAGATCATATCGAGCCCTTATAGCAAAAATGATGTAACCAACAAAATTAAAATTTTACAGGAGAAGGTGTTTTTAAATATTTTTGCTTCAAGCCTAGGGTTTCGATTGAAATTGCTTTTGCTCTAATTTCGTAGCGGTACTTCCCAGAGGTACGAGATTTTTAGAGATGATACAAACGGCCGAGTTTTTTTTTTATTTCTCCATTAAAATTTTTGTTTTACTTTTTTTTTAATTACGGCAGCACTTTTTTAAGATTCATCCAGAGCATTACTAATGCATACTTTAAATAAAGTGTGACCTCATATCAAAGAAGAATGTCTTTTTTACCAAATACTAACTTAAAAGTTGTGGTATTTCTTTAAAATAAATTTTTAATAAATTTTTTTTCTAGTACATAAATCAAGTTTAATTTTTCTTGTAAATTTCTTTTAAAAATTAGGACAAGTTTAGCGACCTCTAGCAGCGGCAGATTTTCATAATTGTTGTCAAAAATTTACAAATTTTTTTTTTGTTGTGGCAGCGAAACCTACCTGGTTAAGCTAGCAAAATATATATAAATGTGTTTTTCATAATCAATAGTCATTTTCGCAACAAAACGAGAATAAAAAAATCGTTTATATTGTTAGGAATATGTTTTAAAGATAAGAGTTCAACAAGAGTCAGTTCAGCTTACCGTTTTTTCAAAGGCTTTGAATCTTCTACAAATTTTTTAATGGAAAAAACTGCCAGAAAACAAATCATTATCGAAATAAGGTAATGTATTTTATGACACATTATAGCTGACAACTTAAGAATTTGCTTTCAATCAGTAGACCTTTCATATCTGTTTCATAGATACTGGGAAGCCCTCGCATGTTTAAAAAAGTTGACATATATATTTTTTTAATAAATGAATGAATTATTACAGGTAGTAGTAGCAGAATACGTCTGGTGACTTGTCAGTGATGAGGGAAAATAGCATCAAAAATGTAAAAAAAAATCTGTGCATTTTCTTTTGTGTTCTTCTTATTATTTTTGTTGTCAAGTGAAGTGAAGAAACCGGAAATGTATATACAACTCGAAGACGAAGTAGCTTCATTACTCTGTCATACATACAGCAATACAAAATGAATATGCAAATGTATATATGAGTGAAAGTCTGTTTACAGATATAAATATGCATATGCATGAATCTGTCTTATAAATTTGTTTGTTAAAAAAAGCAATATTTGTACGTACCTGGTAAAATGAAACCAGGGAATTTATTAAAAAAAAGAGAGTAAATGTGTAAAATGAATAAAGTAATGCTGCGAATGCAAACAAATAAGTAAGAGGGCTATATTCGGCTATGCAGAATCTTTAATACCCTCGAACAGGAGTGGGATCTATATGGTAACGTGTTTCGGCGTCCCTGACGGTCACATTAAGGGAACAATACAAACATGGTCTGAATCCATTTCCGTGTTAAGACAGGCCAAGAGATTTGTGGCCCTGTCCCGTGGCATTGTAGGTAGGCTATTTCTGCTTAAGATGGGGGAACTTAGGCTACTTGTGTGGCCTATTTACGGGGCACTGTGCTCTAAGGTGGATGACGAAACGTCAGAACATCTGCTCTGCTGCTGTTCCGTCTTGGAGTGGGAATTTTTCGGGGGGAAAAGAAGAGCTCAACTAAAACTAATGATTTTGTAGGCCCTTTGTAACTAATTGACCGTTGACGTAACAAATAGGCACAGAAAATTGTTTTCCGAGAGTGGGGTGTATATGGACAGATCTTCACAGAATTTATTAATATGATTTCTAGTGGCTTCATCACACTTTTCCTACTTAACTGATTATGTTGTTTTTCAGTTACAAGCTCCTTAGGAGAATTAGAAACTGTTTGACACCCATTTTGTCTATTTTCTGTTTAGTCTTTTGAAAGGGATCGTGTTTGAAATAGAAGGACAGACAGACATGGATATATCCACTTACAATTAAGCAAACACTTGGAATATATAAACTTTTTCTTGGACGAATATAAAAGATGTTTCACACGAAATAACAAACTAAGTATTCCCTCATACACCGCTAGTCATGTTGGAGAGTATAAACAAGTAAAAAATATGTTTTATTATTTGGTTGCCAATTTTCTTTTCTCCCTTGCGGTTAGTGTTTTTTTTTGGTTCTTTTGAATTTTTTACCAACTCCAGTCCCATCTAATAATCATTAAAAATCCTTTGAGTAAAAAAAGAAACTCGGCGTGTAATTTTTCATAAGGAAATTTTCTGAGTTATTTAATAGTCAAGTTGTTGGTGGTTTTGTTTTTGTTAATGTTGATGTTAATTTAAACAGCAGACACATTAATCATGTTGTGCAAGCAGTTTTTGTTTTGTGTTGCAGTTGATTTTCCTGCACAGCTGCAGTTTGGGAAGGTAAAAGTAGGAAAAAATTTATAAAAAATGCTAAAAAGTACTAACTCTCCTCCCTTGACAGCCAAGCAGACAATCAAAGAGTCTTATATTTGCAATTGGGAAATCAACTAGAAAAAGCCAACATATTTCAACAATTTACGAGAAAATTAAATAAAATAAAGAAATAGTGATTTAATAAAAGGACTCTTTAAATCACGTGAAAAATAATTAAATTTAATTAAAAAAGTAGCAAGATTTAGCATAAAGATTAAATACCAAAAACGATCTTCAAAAGCTTCTACAGTTTGAATAGCAAATTTACACAACAACAAGAAATACCTGTTTTATTTTTATTTAGCAAATTGTTAATAGCAAATAAATATCAAACCTTTTATTAGTTACTCCTTAATGGAAAGTACATACCGTCCATGGCTTTTGAAGTACTACAAGCATCTATTAAAGTCACTATTTGTACCTTCAAAAAAAAAATAACAAAATCTAGTATGAGTTTTCTCTCCATTTATCAGTTGCCCCTTTCAGTTTGGAGTTTTTTGCTTTTTGCAACTTTGTAAAAGCTAAATATTGTAAACATTTTCTAATATATAAAATTTTTTATTATATGTAGCATTTAAATTTTTTTTGTAATTTTAATTTTTTTAATGCAACAAAAGTACGCATTGCTGGTTCTTGTAAGAACCCAGCAAACAAAACAACTTGAGATTTTATATGATTTAAGTTTCTATAAAAAATTTTGTTTTTCAATTATTTTTAGCCCTTTAACATTAAAGAACGGGTTTGATTTAAAATTTTTACTCAGTCTGCACTTTGACAGTAAGCCTACAAATTGTATAACCTTATTTCTGATAATAAATTCGTTAATTTGTATAAAATTGTCTAATCATTGAAGAACTAAATTTAAGGTTAATTTGATGAAAAAAATTTTAACAAATGCCCTTTCCTGGATTCAATAAACAATATATTCTAATGTTTCTCAAATCTTAAAATAAAATTTAATAGAAAATTTAATTGATTTTGTTATTCGTGATTAATTCCCAATATATATTTTTGATAAAAACACTGAAATTTATTGTTATATACGATTTTTGTCGTTGCGATTCTTACCTTATGGACGAGAAGGGAGAGAGGAATTAAAAGTTCAGAAATTAAAAAGTCCTTTGATTTATTTTTTTGTCTATAAAGTAGTTATTAACAAATATTGCAGATTTACTATTTACTATTTATTTATTTATTGGTATTCCTATACAACAGGACTTAAAGTCTTATAATTATAGTACAGGATAAACAATTCGTAGCAATTTTTATGTGTCACACAATAAAAGATTTTTACAATAAACATTAAAATAAAAGAATTTAATACATTAAAGCAATTTTTAAAGTGAAAAGATCAAACAATTTTAGACATAAAGACATTCAATTTCAAGTACGGGAATAAAAATTAAAAATACATTTCCTAAACTGCGTTGCATTACTAGTAAATTGAACAGTTGCTGGTAGAGTGTTCCAAAGACGAATACTGTGAACGAAAAACTGCCTTTCAGATACTTACTTCTTGAATCTTATCGGGATCAAATTGTTATTTCTTCTTGACTGCGTAAAAGTAACACATTCAAATAGATACGTCGGCTCGCCAGTATAGATAATGTTATGCAAAAGAGTAAGACATCGAATATTTAACATGACTGAATTCATAAAAATTTTTAGAACTTAATAGAGGTTTACAAAACAAAGTATTTATGAAAATTTCGTTTAATAAACGTTGTTAAATTTAATAATCATTTTTGAATACTAAAAATTAATTTAAGACATAAAACCATAATAATAATTTAAAATGGTTAAATAAAATGAATTGTTTTGCTAAGTTTTCTTTTTTAAAAGTAAAAAAAAAATATTTATGTTAACTTTTGTTTACAAAAAAAGTTGTTAATGATTTGTTCTGTTATTTTTTTTTTTTTTAAAAATTCAAATTTCCTATTAATTGTTTTGTTAAGTTATCTTTTTTTAAAACTCAAACATAAATAAATAAAGTGTTGTTTGTTTAAAAAATTTGTATATCAAAGAAACACATTGATCTCGAAATCCCGGGATCCCGAATCCCGGGATTAGTAAAAATCAATCCCGTTTGCCATTCCTAATTCACATGTATTATCAATACGACCTTCACTTTCAATATTTTTCTCTTAAAAGGAAGAAATTGAAATATCTGATTCACTTTCATTTAGAATTTCAGCTTTGCAAATTTCGACGATTTCCATGTTTCCATGTTGGAGAAAGTAAACAGATAAAAGGCTTATCACAAACTGGAGGAAGATTCGTACTGGTTGTACACAAACTGCATAAAAATGGTAAATCTCCGAAACAAAACAATATAAGCTACAAAATATATTCATTCCACAACAAAGAATTTGTAATTATCCAAAATTATTATTTCGTTTATAAATACTTTCAAAAGTCTGGCCAAATGAGTCTTATATCTACCTGTAAATACAAGGTGGACCAAAGTGGTCCCTGACATAAGATTTGTAAGTTTTTTTTAACCTAAAAGAGGGTTAAATTAGTTTTTTAAGTTTCTTAAAGATATTAAAATAACAATTGACTTTTATTTTTATAAATGTATTTCTTAATTAAAAAGCGATTTGTTATGGACATTTTTTAAGTTTTAAGTGCATATTTTTTATTTGTTTAATGCATATTTTGGAATTTTAGTGCATATTTTAAGCGCATAATTTTTTTATTTTTTAGTGCATGAAAATCACATCCCTGAATGATTACTATTAAAACACCTTTATACTTTATTAACTTTTCTGGGTAATCATTTAACACAAAAAAATATCGTCACCTAAAATCTAAAATACCGTAAGCGCCTAAAAATCTACTTTTTGAATGACATGATGTA
This sequence comes from Pollenia labialis, assembly GCA_949318255.1. Lineage (NCBI taxonomy): Eukaryota > Metazoa > Arthropoda > Insecta > Diptera > Polleniidae > Pollenia > Pollenia labialis. Next base: position 119,029,979 of record OX439142.1, read on the forward strand.
GGTTGGTTAACTACATCTTAAAAATCAATCAAGAAGTCAATTTTGGAATTTCCATAGCTTACGGCCTTTTGGATTTTAGGTAACGATATGCATGTTCTTGTAAATTAATTTAGTTTTTTTTTTTTGTTATTACGGCAGTTTCAAATTTTTTGCCGGAGATTTTGTACTGTTTTGTGGTCTGGTCATGTGTCTACTAAATTGTTAGTTTTTGCGAATGGTTTTTATAAATGAAAACTGTAGGAAAAAAACTACTATTTTAGTAGTAGTTGCAATGTAATGCTGCCATGTGGTTTATAACTAAGTACTAAAATATAATAACATAAACATACAATTAAAGTTGTACACATATTTGTATTTATATGTTGTAAACACATATTAGCGCGGATCAGTTCCAATGAAGAGTTTGCGTCGAAACACATGAAATAGTAGAAATATTTAATAAAATCCTTGAATCATTAAACATCTTTATAATTTGAAGATTTAATTTTTTTAAATGAATTAACGCCAGAAAACCCGTAATCCTTCCCTTACGTTCATTGTACTCACCCTAGTGTTTATTTTTACAATTGTAAAAAATACAAATTATTTAGACAAGTGGAATTCAGTTAGTTATTCAACTGACTTGTGCTGCTTAGCTTAAGTATCGTTTCGGGACGTAAAAGTAAAATAGAAACTTTTATGTTTTAGGGCCTTATTTTGTATATTCCATTCACCTTGCGTAGACAAATTTTTAGTCTGAAGTTGTAAGTTTTTGGAAATTTTTAATGAAAATATACTTATGTATTGTTTTGCCTAAAAGGGAGTAAATTTAGTTATAATAATATTTAATGTCCCTTACGTAACCGATATTTTTATTCAACATTTGTTTGATTTTGTATAATTTTTGCTATATCAAACTGCGCTTAATAATTTGTTATATGATTCTACTGCGAATTGATACAGAAAGGTAGTAAAATCAACAAAAAATTTCAAGTTTGATCAATTAAGTGATCACGATTTTTTTGTCACATAAATAAACTTTTAGATATAAGTAATGGCAGAAAATCATTAAATAGGTATTAATAATTTTTTTTTAATATTGTATTAAATACATATTATATATCACAAAATCAAATTAGGTATTTTGAAGGGCGGAAAGGCTACAGTTGTACCGTTTTAATTTTTGATAAGCTATACATTTCTGTTTAATTATAACCCTTAATATGCTTTATGTGCTTAACTGTAGCTGCACATATTTTATGTAAAAAGAAGCAAGAAAACAATCTTCTGGTTCTGCTGCCAAAACTATTTCTAATGCATTTCAAGGATTTTTTTCTGATTACTAATTTAATGATGCTTCTTTCTTTAACTGTGTCTTTTCGGGGGTTTCCTGCTGTTCATATTTAAGTGTAGCACAATAAAGAAAAAAACGGCATTTAATCAGTGTATTACGTTTTTATTCCTCGTTAAGTGTCTATCAAAACATAAATGCTGTGTCCATTAGGTAATGTTAATGTTTACTTTCAACATTCGAATTCAATGTTCAAATGGTTTTTAAACACTAAAAAATAACTTTCAAAAAATTGCTTAGATTTTTTGCAGCAGTTGTAGCAATAATAAAGTTAAGCATAACATCAGTGTATAAACAGAACATTATTTAGCGTTCGGCTCACACACCCAGGAACAATTTTAATTTCTTTGTTCTTCGATAAAAACCAGAACAATTGTAGTCATACTCTGTAGACAAACATCATATTTTAATGTTCTATGTTAATTTTTTTATATTGATAAAGAAATGAACAGCTCGTGTGTGTATTGTGTATATGTTTTGTTTCTGTAAAATTATTTTGCTGGCTTTTTGTCTTATTTTCATATGTGTATTTTGTTTTTGTAAAAAATCGTTTTTTTTGCCAGGCAAAAGGGCGGTAGGCGCAAAAGAAACGAACGAACAGAAGTTACACTAGAGTTTGGAGTTGGGCAACATTGTTAATTTTAAAAAAGCACCAACATTATGTATTTATTCTATGTACAATAACAACACTTTGTTAATGTGTTGGCTATATACTTTTTTGGGAGGGGTCAGGTTGTATTTCAATAAAGTCCCTAATTATATAAAACCAGGCTATTAAGAGACAAAATTAAGTGAAACAAGTTAACGACTTAGAACACCTCACTCGCCGAATTAAAAATATATTTTGAGTACATTCTTTCCTTTCTCTATTTCTATTTCTCTATTTAAAATCATGTACGTATGTATTTGTTATGCGTAAAAAATAAAGAGCAACAAAATGGGAGTTTATGCCAAAATTTAGAGGCAATCGTGTTTTTTCTCATACCTCAGCCATTTTTGGGCCGATCTAGCTGAATTTCAATAGCAAAAAACTTCGAACTACCTGGGGTATACATAAATATATAACAATTACCTTAACGGACAGACGAAAAACGTTAAATCAACTTCGCTTTTCATAATGACCCAGAATGTACACACATACATATGTACATACTTTATAGGGTCAAACATTAACATTGTAGCAATTATACTTTTAAATGTATACACTTTCCAAATGTCTAGATAGTGTGCAAAAAATTCAAGTATTGGTAGCAATGAACTATTAAATTTAACGTTACAAACGGGTTCTTAAAGCAGCAATACAAGCGCTGAGATGACAACATTGATGATTGGTGTATATAAGCGTACTACTCTACATTTAATTCTATTGTTTGCTCATACACGTCTAAACATATTTATTTCTGTTGCATTCCATTGTTTTGTTTTAGATTATTTTATTTTATTTTTTATATTTTAAAAGAAAAAAATGTAATTAATACAAAGTGACACTTTGTGGTATTTTTTTTGCTCTTGTTGAGTTTTATTTTGTTTTTGTTTCTGCCGCTGTTGCTTGCATTTGGCTTTTGTTGTAATTGTGTGGATAACGGTTATACGGAAGTGTTATGTTTACTGTAATATTAAATGTTAAGTACAAGAATATATGACAAGTTGTTTATGCTGTTACAGCATTGGGTTGGCTGCTTGTTTTTAACAGGCTTGCCAGAATAATTCAAATTATAAGTGCTAAATCGACAAAAAAATTATAAAAACTTTTTTTAATGTTACAATATAATATGTATATTTTAAATAAAGTTGTCAAAACTATTTAAAATTTCAATCATGTTATTTTCATCCTTCTCATATACCAACTCATGTTGGCCCTTTTCAGATGGACCGATTTTTTTACAATATTATAGGCTTGTGTCGTTCTTGAAGGAATTACTTCAACTGAATGATTTACTTAAGTGAAAGAATGAAATATTTCCGTATTTTCTTTCCATTTCTTTCATCTTTTTTTTTCATATTTCTGTTTGCTTTCACATTCTGGTTTATGTCTATCTCGTTTGTTATGCTGTTTCTCTTCTATTTTTCTTTTATTTAAATGAAGTTTTTTAATTATCTTTTTTAACGAATGACACTTTTTTAAACCAATCTGAATTTGTACATACATACATATTGACATAAACATACTAAATATGTGCATATTTAATACATATTGCTAAAACAACTCATTAACATTAAAACTAAAATCTAATTTTGATACAATATAAAAACACGTGTGTATTTCTTTTTAAAATATCAATTTAATCATTCATCAATGAACTTGACACTTCATTATGAAAGCTGTGTGTCATTTAGAAAGGTGAAAGAAAAGAATGAATTAATTCACTTAACCTTTCTGAAAGAGAATGAAAGATTCACATAAATGAAAGATTTTGCCCAATACTACAATATTAGCCGATATGTTTAAAGTGTGGCAACAAACGATGTCTAATTTTGAACCTTCTCTTATGCGTTTAACTTTACATAACAGTTCTATTTTCATTCTAGTGTACAGTTAATTCATGGCGAGTTGACTAGAAGGTGTGGCACAACTGGTGGTTTTTTCGGTGGTCGACTTGAAAAAGTTTGTATACAAACTAGTTTTTTATGTAATCAAACCTTTTGTTTACAAGCAATATTTTGATAATCCGACCACAAAAGTAGAGTTGTTGTAGAGATTTCCTCTACTCAATTCGCCTTGAGTTTACTTTTTGATAAGCAATTTTAATCTATTTTTTCATAAGAATAAAATTAACTGTATTTGTTTCTTCTATGTACAGTGTACATTGTACACTACAAAGATGCAAAATTCAGTTGCAAAAAAGGTGGCGTGTGAATATGTTTGAATTTTTTCTTGATACACTTAAGGAATTGATACTTAACTTAAACTGATTATGTGAGTTTTTAAGTAGTTTTGGGATTTAAAAAAGTGCTAAAAATACACATAGTACTTTTTTGAAATTCTAAGTGCTAAATCAGAAAAAAATGTGCTAAAAAAAACTGGCAAGCCTGGTTGTTTTGCAGAAGAATATTTTTTTGTTGTTTGCTTTATACTTACTCTCTATTGTTCTTTGGGTTTTTAATAAAGTTATAATTTATTATTCGCAAATTAATTATAAATTATACAGTTGCCGTGTTAAAAATGAGCTAAAGTGGTAACGTTTCGTATTTTTCCCCTTCGAAAAGTATAAGAGATGTCTCATAAATTTTATAATTTTAAATGTGTGTGTTGTGTTTTGGCTTAACAGTACATAAAGAAATATCTGCTTCTGTCAATTTTGAGTTAATAATACGACAAATTTACACAAGTGTATGAACGTGTAGAAGCAAACAATAAGTGCATTACTATAGTGAAAATATTGCTATAAAAAAATACTCCCAAAATGAACAAGGGAATAAAAAGTACACGCCAAAATGAGAGTGGGAACAATGAGAGTGTTAGCATATGTATTTTTTAAACACTTTACCGAAGGTAAAACGGTCATTCCGGTTGTAATTTCTTCAATATTGAAAGAGGATGTTCAAATCCAGCTGTCCGTCTGTAGAAATGGGTTTTCCGAAGCCCCAAGATATGATGGGTGCTGGGTGGCTATATATTTATGGCATATACATGTATTCTTATGATAATTTTGCTATCGGTCCAAAAATGGCTGAGATATAAGCAAAAAACTACCACTTTTTTTGGGCTGTCATATTACCTATGTATGCGCATTATATATCCACAGATCGGAAATATTTAGTAGAACATATTTGATGAAAAACTCGGATAAATCGGTTCTACTACAAAAAAGTTATGATCAAAACATACATTTCTTTTAAAAAAATAACCATTTGCGGGAACCATAGATATTACCGGGTCCTTCCTTAACACGTCGGTACTTAAATCATTCGAATTAGTAAAAAATACTCGAGTTGCGTCCAATATTCTTAAATCCTAATAAGTTCTATTTTTTTATAATTAAGTTTTTACATATATGTATGTATTTATTTATTTATGTTTCACAATATAGCAATATTAACAACTTGCTTTCACAAAGTATTTTTAGTCTGGGCTTACGCTATGAAAGTTTTCTTTCAGAAAGTCTGAGTTTATAGGTTAAAGGGGAAGAGAACATGCTATTATTCTCTTCCCTTTTATTATCAGGACACTAAAACAAAATAAAAAATTAAAAACGAAATGCAAAATAAACAATTTCTTATGCACCAAAAATTGAAACTAGATTAACTCTTCGTGTTACTCATGAGCAGTGATGTTAACTTTTATTTTTTCATTACCTTACGGATCTCTAAAAATTACCGTTTTTGAGAAGAAATTACCGTACGTAAAGATTTTTAATCAAAACATTAATGTGCTGTTTCCAAATGACAGGCAATTGATTGTTTCATTTGTTGACAGCTCATTCGAGCATTATTTATAAGCCATTAATTTAAATTTTAAATGTGTTTTAAGAAACATTTGAATGTACATTTTTATACATGTACATGAAAATACATTTTTAACCAAAATGATAGTATTTTTTATGAAAAAGGTAGTAAACAAATTTTGAATTTTATTCGTACTTAAAATAATCCGAAAATTATAGATAAATTTATAATATTGTGGCCATTTCATATGTTTAAGAATTGTTGATTTTTACAAACAAAAAGTTAAATATAAAATTAATAATATACAAGGGTAATTTAATTTTTCTTATTTTGCACTTATCGGTGTCACGAAAACATTTATAGAAACATAATGTTGTTAATTTTTTTGTTATAATATTAATCTATGTATTTTAAAATTGAAAATCACCTCTCAAATGTTAAAACTTTAAATCCTACATATGTAAGTACGTATATTTATACCAAAAATCCAAATTTCTTTAAATTACCGTATTTTAAATAAAATTACCTTTCTACCTTTTGCGGCCCAAAATTACCCTAAAAAAGGGTAATTACCGTACAGTTAACATCACTGCTCATGAGTCTGGCCAGACCTTTTTCAATGTTAAATGTTATATTAATATATTTAAAACTCAGGCAGAGACTTCCAATTTCAATTACCCTTCTAGAATTTTGTTTTCTATGAACAGCTGAATAAAGATATCCTGGAAAGGATATATAAGGAAACTTATTCGAATATTTTACTGTACACATCACATTCGTAACAAATGTGGTCTGGCCATATATATTTTGTAAAGAAAATGCCGTATTTAAAACTTTATTTCTTGCTGTTTTTATTTATTTGTTTATTTATCGTAAAATTAAAAAAAAAAAACGGTAAAACTAAACATTAAAAATGGGCTCAGAAATTTGCAAAAAAGCTTAATTCTCTGGATTTCGTGGACAACCGTTTTTTCGTTTTTGAGATGTTAACTCCATATTTCTTAATTTAAACACTTTTTATATGGACCAACTTTTAACATAAGAATTTTTCGGCTTCTCTAAAAAAATTTGATTTTGAAACGCGGTTGCCCATAAAAATCACAAAATTATGTTACCCATACACTCAAATAAAAAATTTTTTAATATTATATTTTTAGTACATTTATTATTATTATTATTTTATTAAAAAAAAAAAAAAAGAAAAACCCTGAAGAAGGCACACAACGGAGTGCCGAAATATTGGTTCAATAAATTTAATATTTTTTAAAAAAAAGAGACCTCAAGCTTAATAAAATAATAATAATAATAAATTTTGTAAAGGTCGAATAAAAGTCAATTTTTAGTACATTGTTAATTGAAAAAACTGTACACGATATTTTTACATAATTTTAGCAATCAATCATTTATCAGCGACTATCTCGGAGATAACATTAGAGTCGCTAAAGGGACCCAAAGAAATTTATTGGTTTACTGTGAAATCTTCAGCTAATTGGAAAAAAAGATCGTAAAATTTGGCATATTCTAAATTTTTCGGCCAATACACTTTAAAACTCTCTCTTTCTCTTTATTAGTTTCCAAACTAAAAAAGCTTATAAAAATATAATATTTTAAATATAAATGAAAGTTTCACTATGTGCTATCACGATTTTTCGGTGTTTAGTAAGGGTGAACTTACAAATTGAATGTTTGTAAAAGCCGAAAAGCTATGACACCGTTAACACTTTACCTTTATTCGTTTGTTGAAAGAATGTTAATTATGTATTTAGCTTTTTTTTAATTTAAAGAATTTTAAATGTGACCTCACGTTTTTTATTTAGCAACAATTGAAAAATGTATGTCATTGGAGCAAAACACTATACATAACACAGAGAAAATTATAATGAAAGGATATAGGAAGAATAGTTTGAGGAAAAGAGTTTTTTTTTTAATAAAAAAATATTAAAACTTTTTTATGCAATTCAAACGAATAATATAATTAAAATTGTTTTAGATGTTTAGAAAATGCAATATAAAAATATGTAATGATTTGAAAGATAATTTTTTATAGAACAATTAATTTTATTTGAACCTACTAATATTTTTAGATTCAAATCTTTATTAAATTTTTTTAGAGAAATAACTTTCTTTGTACTCCAAATTTATATGAATACTGAGCAGCGTTTTGAAAATTTAAATGCGGTTGAAACGGAAACAAACGAACCAGCGCAGATCAAAATACCGGAAGACATTGAGAATAATGTAACGACACAAACTAATTAACTGAAACCGAGCGATGAATACTGTAAAGTTTTCGGCGAAGATCCAAGCGAAATCGAGCTAACGCACCCTGTGCAAATAAAAACCAGTTTCACGACAAATGAGCTCAAAGTGCCGAAACCGTTCCGACTTTTTGAAGTTGAAAGGGAATCACGTAGTCCCGACATGGCATTACACATTGCAAAACCGACAGTTAGCGATCTCTTATTATCTATGCAACTTCAAGACGACAGCATTTGCAAAGTCATTGAGAAGGTAAAGTCTTGGCGACAAGGAAATGTTTAAGGATTACACAATAGAAAATGAACGACAATAGGCAATACAATGGCGAGTCTTACAAGGATAGCACGATAACGCGGGCCACTTAGGCATAGAAAAAAGGCTTAACATTTTCGGTAGTATTTTTTGGCAGTAAAATAACGCAAAATGTCATGGGTAGAATATATAATTAAATAAAGCGGAAAAAGTGAGGGTTTGCTCAATTACGAAAAAAGTATTCCCATCCCATATAAAGAAGGTATGAAAGAGCAGGTTTACTTCAATAACTTCAATTTATTGATTTTTTGAGATATGACTTTGTTGCAATAAAGGAGCGATATGATAAATACAATTCGCTGCCAAGCAGTTCTAAAAAAGGGATTTGATTTTAGCGGCAAATGAGCCTACAGCGACGGGTACTTCAAGAAAGTTAGAGCTTCTCTTTAAGGGCCAATATGAAGCAACTACAATTATTAACAACGATCTGTATGTTATCGAATATCTACCCGGAACAAATAGAAAACAGCGACATTATAAATCCGTATATGCATCCGACAAAATCCAGAAATAGTGTATTCCTTCAGCGTTAGAAGACGAATCTCCAAATGATGATGACGAAAATGAAGACAACTCTCCTGCACCCATCAAGGTTGATCGTAATGAAAGGATGGCCGACTGTAAGAGCATGATTGTTAAAAAACCAATTGTTGGGCAGTTGACGAGAAACACTCAAAGGGACTAGACGTGCTCTGAAGAATTACTTATATATTTACTCTATTTTTCTATTTTATTAAATTTTCTTTTGTTATTATGGAAATGAATTAAATAAATATCCTAATAAATATGTTTAATTTTTATTTAAGACTAGCATTTAACCCGCTACTTCGTTAGCGTCTTTTTTCCTTTTCCTTCGTGGACATATTTTTACGCCAAATTATTAAAAAAAATACCAGTTGTAGAACCAAAAAGCAAAAGAAAATTATAAAATTTCCCGTATTTCCTTTTTAGGGTACTATTTTTTCCCCCCATTAAAGTATCAAAAATTTCAGTATTGTAGTGGCAGCCCATTAGTAAGTACGTATATGTCAACGAATGGAGAAAAATGTTTTGTAAAAATAAGTACCAAAAATAGTTACGATTTCGAATTTCGAATGTTCGAATTTCGAAAAATACCAAATTCGTATTCGTATTAATTTGATAAGTTTCGAATGAGGTAAAAACTTTATTTTTAAGTTTATTGGTTCAAGGGATAGATGGGTTGACAAAAAAGTACAAAAATTCAGGTTTAACCCGTTTTCTCCCTAAAATAGCCAAATTTCAAAAAGGACTAGACACCTGTCCGCTTATTTTTATTTTGTATCTCTTTTAGTTTTGGAGGTATAAGGTTAAAGATTTTACCCGTTTAGTGGATCGATTTGGGGAAAGACCCATCTTCGGTCCAAATTTTTAGTTTTTAGCTCAGGAAATTAGGCTGTGCAATGATGAATCAGTCAGTTACGTTACAATTTTATGTATATATATATATATATATAGATAACGAAAAATCATATCAAAGAAATTACATAATATTTTGTTCATAAATATCCCAAATTTCCACTTTAACTCTTATCTTATACTAAATAAATAAACCGCTTCTGGTATTTAAGGGTCAATTTTACCCGATATAAAAAGATCGCAATATATTGGTTAATTTTGTGTATTTTATTTTCGGAATGAGATTTTCATAAAAATTTTACATGATGTTTGATTGCATATTTTGTATTGCCGTATAGTGTTGGGCAGTTTTGACCCATTTTTGAAAAAGGCTTTACTGTTTTGGTACAGGCTTTACAAATTAGTCTTGAAATTAAATATTTTATTTAGAAAAATTTAAAAAAAACAACACACAATAAAACTTGTTTTGAAAAAAATAAGCTTTTTGGAAAATTTTAACTTATGAAAACAGGTTAAGAGGTAAAAATTAACTTATGTATTTTTTTTATTCCCCCTCAAATTTATGCTTGTACTTTTTATTTCCTTGTTTAACTTTTAAGTGATTTTTTTGGCACCCGCTTTTCAACTGACCTTTACTATAGCGAAGCATTTATTTTTTGCTTCTGTACGTTCACACACTAGTTGTTTGTGACAGCGACACAGTATAGAGTTTAAAAATTTGTCAATGATTTGAATCTGCATTTAAAAGGAACTGTGCAGTCATCGTCCTCAAACTGATCAATGTTTGCTAATAAAATCCTTCCATACTAGTCCATACAAGTCATTCTATGACAAGTGTACATTGGGCTCCCAAAACAAATTTATTTTGTATTCCTTGTCAGAGGTGCAAATATTGTTTTTTTTATATTGTTGAAGCAGCAATTTTAATATGCTATGGTTTTTGACTTCGGGCTGAGTAACACCAAATTATTTTATTTTTAGGTGAATTTAAATTTGAAACAAAATTAAATTTTAGATTTTTTTTACCAATGGTTCTGCAAGTATTGGCATAAAAAGTTGCAACAAAACTTGTTCGATTTGCTTTGTAAAATAAGCATGATTGTGCTAAAATAAAGATCACATCGATTAAAATTCTTTGCTTCCAAATAACTAGAAATCGAAAATCATTTAATCTCGCCCAAAATATTGCAAATTATAACAAAACTTTCAAATAACGATACTCATTCTTACAATTAAAAAAATGCGTTATTGCCCGTCCTATGCCAGCATCCTACTAAACTTTAAACATCATGAGCATGAACATTTTAATTTAAATAAATAATTAAAATATTCGTAATAAAAATGTTTTTTTTTTAATTTTATATTCATAGTCGCATTAAGTTAAATAATTAAAACCTTAATTAGCTGTTTGAGGCAGTTTTTATGTAAAAAGATAAATTCAGTTGTGTCTTTTTTTTCAACATTGATGACCATAAGGTTAAAAAAATAAAATAACAAAAAATAATATAAAAATGTATACAAAAGTTTTTAATAAATAAAAGTCACGTGCGTTAAATAACATAAATTGCCTTCCAACCGTCACTTGTACGGCCACAATTGCTTTCTGCCCCCACAGCGTTAGACACGGAAACTTTTAACAAACCTCTTGCACTGTTGCCACTTAAAATCTTTAGTCAGCACATTCGTACTGCCGGAATTGTACGTATGTAGTGGTTGTTAGTTTTTATCAGTACGGCAGAGGACTTGAAAAATTAAAATTGTGGAAAAAGGCCAGTGCACAGAATTAAACAGGCAACATCCATCCATCCAATTTAACGCAATTAACGCTTGTTTTAAACAAGAGTGCGAAGTTTTAGTGTTTATTTAAAATGTTGCTGTTGATATTCTCTTTTTCTTTTGCATTTTTCTTCTATTCAAGAAAGGGGACCTTTCGAGAAGGAGGAAAAAACATTCTAAAACTCAATAAAAAAGAAAAAATGGACTGTACGTTTTTTAAACTGTTGTCACATTTTAACAAATGAATTTGCACTTATTTCCTTAGAAAATTCATGTTTAAGGTTTTCCTTTTTTATCGGTAGGAAAGTATGCTGGTTTTTCTATGGCTTGTGTTTATTGCTTCTACATCTTTATATATTTTTCTTTCTTACTGTCATTTTTCTCAAGAGCTTTAGATTATAAGGCATTAGGAAAAAATAAATCTCAACTTTGCAATGCTGTCTTCTAGCCCTTTTTTCTGTTCTTACTTTAGTTTTTATTTTTCTTTAAGATTATTTACACTTTATCTTTAAATGCAAAATATTACTTACATTTTACAATGAATTTCTTTGGCTTGGGCAAGATTCTTGAGGTTTATTTTTTTTTAAACATAAATGAGGTTGGATAAAGATTTTGAAGGGACCCAAGTTTAAAGTTATTTTGATGAAATATTTTTAAATTACAAAATAAATTATTTAGCAAAGATTGCAATTATACAATAAAAAAAATTCGTTTAAAAGTCAGCCGCAATTATAAACAAAAATGCCCCGGTATTTTTTTCCTATTTCCATTTTCCCTGTTAAATTCAATTGTAGAAATGGGAGAAGCACCGTTTTTTTCGTTTTTATCCAAATGAGGCAAAAATTAAAATGAAGCAAATTTTGGGTCTAAAAATAACCATCTTACAATTTGCGATACATAATCCAAATTTGACGATTTTGTAAAAGAACACACAATCATGAAATATAACGCAAGCAAAAACCCAGAGCACCCATGTAACCCATTATAAATTTTAATCAATGTCAGCTTATTAGAATTAATATTTTATTAAAAACCTGTTGAACAAAATGTCAAATTGTTTATTGTTTTTCTTAAGCAGTTTGGATTGAAATACAGCACAATCGGTTTGCTAGGATAAGAGTTGTGAAGCCAGATTTTGAACAAACCCCCTAAAAATGTATATAATTAATACAAAAAACGCCAAGTCTCATTGAATTTTGCACAAATTCGTTTAATAAAACAATAAATCTTACTTTTAAAGATTTCGAAGATCGGTTAATAATTTATAGAAATTATAATTTTTCGCCAAGACATACATAGATACATATGTACATATAAAGCAGCATATACACGACATATTTTTTACATCTGACTGGTCAAATTTTACAATGTAAGATCATCTCATCACTAAATAGAATTTATGTAAATATATATACAAAAACAGTTTAATTATAATATTCTTAATTGGTATCTTTGAATTAAAAGAAACAATTTTAAGATGGCTAAGTTATTTTACGGCGCAAACAAAAATTTTAGTGGCGGCAGCAAGCTATTTCGAAATCGAGAACTTCTTTGGTTTCTGCAACTACAATGCGAAAAAACAGAGACAATGTCAGAAGCATTTTGCATGTACATTTGAGACCGAATATAATAAACCTTCTGTAAAACAGTAATTTTGACAGACATGCACAATTAGATGCGACTTGAAAAGTTGACAATTCAGATGTAAAAAACATGTCATCTACATGCACCTTAAGTTTTGCACACACGATGTTCTTGAGGAACCGACGTCCAATTATCCATATGTAAATATTATAATTCCGGCCACTGCTCCATATGCATGCTGTGTACACCAAATTCATCAAAAACAGAAAAGTACCAATTTTTTTCCATTTTTTGACTAATAAAAAGTACCCTCTATTTTAATCCGGCCCATATGCTATCTCTGTAAAATTGAAAAGGAAAACAGTACCAAAGGTCAAAGAGTACCAGTTTTTCCTAACTTTCAGCCCCGAGTAAGTACACCGATTGTGAATGTAGTCTATACTCTCTATATATATCAAGTGTATCAAAAAGAGAAAAAGTAGAAAATTTTTTTCAATAAGAAAAAAAGTACCAAAGTACCAAATGTTCCCACAATTTTAAAAAATACAGACCTATTAAATGGGGTTTGCGTGATTGAGTCGGAAACTAATGGTGTTTTCTTTTCTACAAAAAAAATGTGCCATTTTTTTAAAAAAAATGCAATTTGGTGTCTGTTTCTTAAAAATTTTGCTCGCGAAAACCATGAGTTTTTTAGAATAAAACAAGCCACCCTTTTCGGGACCAAAATTTTTTATAGAAAAAGCCACCAAATTGATTTTTTTTTAAAAAAATGCACATTTTTTTGTAGAAAAGAAAACACCATTACAAACATACAAACTCCACATTTAAAACATTTGTAGGATACAAAACCAACTCATAAAATATGTCTACTTGAAGTGGAAAGCATCAAAGATTCAGCAAGGGTAGCCCGATGATATGTTTGCGTAGGTATCAACATTAAAAGTTTTAGCTATTGAATTACTGAACAAAGTTGCATAAATAGTCTATCGGGTCTGTTCTGAAAATCACGTGCCGCTTAAATATTACACGTGTGATTTTAGTAGGCACATGTGATTTGAAATCACGTGATTTGAGTTAAAGTGATTTTCAGAACAGGCCTGTATATCTGATGCTTTAATACTCTATTTACATTTGTTTTAAGGCTACAAATATTTATAGCCTTTAGTGAACAAACGGGTAACCGGTCATGCATTTTAGGGTTAAATAAGATAAAATGTAAAAAGTTTAACTATGTTGGTTGCACTATTTATATCCTCTGATCATTTGAAAATACACATCTGTTCATTACTTAAGTGCAAGACCATTTATTTGTAGGTGTAAATATAGTTAGTGTCTGTGTGGGCGATTACCAAAATGTCGATATTAGATATCGTTGTACAAAGTACATCCTTTAACTTGTATATATTTGTTCATTCACATTTTATTTCTTTTTTTTTTTAGTTTTAATATACTAAGTTTTACTTTGGTTTTGTGCTTTTTTTAGTGCACTTAAGTTTACTTGTGTGTGGTTTATTTGGTCTTAGAATTTATTTTTTCAATACTTTGTGTTAAAGAAATAGTTTTTCTTTTTGTCTGAAAAAAAATAATTTACCATTGAGTAAAATGCTCTTTGGTCTGTGTTTTTTCACAGATAGCCGAATTATATAAGTTAAATTTTTCTTATATACATATGTATATGTATGTATACTAGACTATTTTTACATGCTGATATATACTTTTATACATAGAATGTGTGTGAATGACCAAATAATTTATGTTATAATTCATGTTTGTAAAGATGCATGTGCATTTTTTACTTTTTTTTTTTGTTTTTTGCTTCCTTTTTTGTAAGTTAGAACATCGACTAGCCATTTTGGCTACAAATTTTACAAAGTGATTTTTGTTTTTTTAATTTTCAAACTTGTTCGTTCTAACACATAAGTTTTTTTTTGTGAGCATGTGTGTATTATCATTTGGTTGTTGTAAACTAAAATTAAGTGTAAGGAAACACTTACATTTGAGCGGTAAACCGCAATTAACACAAAACTTTATTAGTCTGGTTGTAACTATAACGAGAAAAAAGTTATTTTTTTTTGGATAGAAATAAATTTAAAACACAAACTTAAATTATATATTAGATGGTTTTTTTGAATGGAATAAAATGTTTAACTTTTAATTTTAAATAAATAAAATATTAAAAAATTTTGTATATATTTTGAATTAATTCAGTGTAACATGTTATTCCTGATATGAACGAGTTACAATTTCAGCAAAATTTTATTCAAGATGTAAAAGTTTTTCTTGGGATTCAAGAAATTAATAACAAGGGTTCGTTTAAATGTGCTAAATTTCCATTTCATACTATTGATAAACTGAAATTTATTGCTGATGATGTTTTTGTATTTATTAAATTAAATAATTTTATATTCCTTAATGTTATGTGTCCACAGTGATAATTTCCCAATAAAACGGTTGTCTTATTGTACAAAGTACTAAAAATAGGATTTCAAAAGTAGACACACATTTATGGCCTTAGCATAAGATCAACAGAGATGCAATGTGGTGAGTAAGAAACAAATCTTATAAAAAATATCGCTTAAAGGACCACATCTTTCCCTTACTCCGAAGCAGGGGTTTAAAGGAGAATATTAAAGAATGGCTGAAACAACAACTAATCGTAACACTCACCGGTTTTTATGTGTGTTGAATTAAGCACTTTTTGTGTCAAACTCTATTTTTTTAAGTGGGAACTTGTCATATAAAATGTCTTCCGTAAGCGAAACTTTAACAGTTCTCCCTTCAAACCTGCTACAGTTAGAGCTCCCATTTTTAGTAGGCTGTTTTTCTGAATTTTTTTTTTAATTTATTCTAGATTTTTACGATTTAACGTTTTTTTTTATTTTTCATTTAGAATATACTCAGAAACAAAAACAACAACAAATAGGCGGAACACAATAGCCTATTTGTTGCTGTTTTGGTTTCTGAGTTTGTAATATTTTGTTAATTAATTTTTAATATCTTTTTTAAATGTTACATTAAATTGAATCGAAAATTTCTCCAATTTCAGTCATAATTACATATTACAATTGTCCAATTAACAAGCCCGCATTAAAGTTGCATTTATTGTGTCATAGTCTAATTATACTGCAGAATAAAGAAATATTTTACTTAGTAGAATACTTGAAATGTATAACTTTGGAGAGATGTTCAGGGATAATTATTCTATCTATGAACATTGGCAAAATCTTGTTAACAATTACCAGTTGAAGGCAAATTACTTCTGTTTCTAATAGTGGGCCCAAACTACTATACGAGCTAGATGCACCAAATTTGAAACAGATATTTCTTAAACAAAAAGAATATTAAAAATAAGCTTAATAACCTGAGTTCAACACAAGTGTCGTGTCGACTTTAGGGTATTTGTAAAATGGGATCCATACAAAACAATTGGGGTTTATAAAATTAAGCTCAAATAGTTTCTAAACATAAGAAATGTTTGGTTTTATAATCAGCAAAACCACATATTTCTCCTAGCGCCCATATAAGGATACTCCCCGAATAAGGATTTTGTCATGAAAGCACCCAAACCATGTAGCCTAAGGAAGAATAAACTTTCCAATACTAAAGGGTGGTTAAATTTTAAGGGCCGATGTTGATTTTGAATAAAACACAAATTATTTAGGAATTTATTGTAATTTCTTTTTATTATGATAATATTGGTATGCTTCAATTATGTATGGAACAAAATATCGGACAAATGGCCGCCGTGACTTCGGCGGCACACCTCTATCCGATGGTCCAAATTTTGATGTTCTACGCCTTTTCTTTCAAATAACCCCAAAGAAAGAAGTCCAACGATGTCAAATCACATGATCTTGGCGGCCAATTGACATCACCACCACGTGAGATAACACGGCCATTGAATTTGTCGCGCAAAAGAGCCAATATTTCGTTAGCTGTGTGGCAAGTGGCACCGTCCTGTTGAAACCCCATCCATATCTTTCAATTTGGGTCATAAAAAGTTCGTTATCATTTCACGAAAGCGAACACCATTAACAGTTACTGCCTGGCCTGCCTCATTTTGGTAAAAATACGGCGCGATGAAGCCGCCAGCCCATAAACCGCACCAAACAGTCACTCTTTGTGGGTGCATTGGTTTTTCGACAATCACTCTTGGATTATCATTCGCTCAAATGCGGCAATTCTGCTTATAGACGAATCTACTGAGGTGAAATTGTGCCTCATCACTGAATCACGAAGTGCACGATATGCCATTTGATTTGAACGCCCATTTTCATAAGAAGCCTGAATAACTTTAACGCGTGGCTCCATTGTGTATCTTTCCATGGAATGCAGAAAAAAACTAGACGTTTAGTGGTTCACATTCAACATCGTCCCTTAACCAGTCGGTATATGAAGGTTGTATAAAAACCGGCAAAGCCGAATACAGGACATTTATTTATTTTCAACTTGTGCCGTTTGTAAGCAGTTTTTATTTTTAATTTTTTTCTTTTGTAAGAATTTATCATTAGATGGGTAGCAGTTAAATTATTTTCCTTTTTAATTAGTGTCCAAAGTATATACGGGTATTTTTTTTAAAGACCTTCATTTTATCTTAAAAACATTACAAGACACACTAACAAATCATACAAACGTGCATCATAAACAATTAAATTCTAGTGCAGTTTTTTATAGTATTGACAATAACAAAAGCAAGATTTTACTAAAATCGTACTGAATAATAAGAAATTTAATATAATCAATAAAATTTCCACTGAATTGGCCAATTTATTTTAGTTTTTTATTCTTTTTATTTGTATCTAGATTTCAAATGCTTCCAAACAATTTATTTCTGTATTATTTAATTTAACCTTTTTATATTTATTTGTTTTATATCCTTTTATTCAATAGCTTTTATTTATTTGTTTGCAAACAAATTACGAGCCAGGAAGAAATATCTCTCTGCATACGTTTGTATAATTTTGGCAGATTCTTTTCTTCGTTCTCTTTTTGTTTTAGATAATAAAATGCAAAAAAAAAAATCAAATCAAATATGTAAGTAGAATACAGATCAATCAAAATATATTTACTTCTGGTCATGCTTTCTTTGTTTCTTATTCAATTATCGTACAGTATTTTTATTCTTTTTCTCTTCAATTTCTTTATTTATTAATCTACTTATACGTCCTTTTATTTCCCTCTTATGCTAGATTTTTTTTATTTTTCTATTTCAGTTTTTCATTTTTATTTTATGTTAAAAATTTATTTATTTTTCTTCTTAATTTTGTTTATTTCTTTTACGTCTGGTTCATAAAATAAATGAAGCATCTCGAAATTTAGCAAAACTTTATACAAATTCCCATATATAATGCATTTTAATGCGAAAATAAAAAAAAATATAGTTTTGAAGGGTTTTTTATGACTTCATGTTTTTTTCTTAATAGATTAACTGTTTTATACATATGTGTTGTACAAAATAATACTAAAGATTTGTTTGTTAAAAAACATTATACAGCTCCTCCAATGCAATATCAACATATGTAACTACAATTTTCCTTAATATTGAGGATTCAGTTCAACGCTTTATTGCTTAATAAAAATGCAATTGTGTCCAGAAATAAGCCTAGAATTGACTTTAAGAGTCATACAAATAGCTGACTATCATGTTAGTTAGAATTGATATTATTGTTATCTACATATATGTACATATGTATGTACATATGTTTGTATATTGCACTTTGAACGTGATGCCTCAAGCTATTTGTTTATATTTATTTGACTATTGAGCAATTCCATATGAAAGCGATCACCTTTCGGACGAACCCTCTCCGATTTTAAAATAAATAGGCTCAATCGATTGCCCAGCAAAAAATAATGTACCTACATATTTTTTTTTTTTTAAAGTGACTGGTTTAGTGGTGGTGTACACCACTATCATGTGACAAAATTGAAGAATTCTTCATAAGGGACCTCATTGAAAGTTGTTTAAAAAAAACTACTAAAGCGATCGCAACGAGTGATAGCTCGTTGGAAAGGTATTGAATCAGGCTTTAATTGAAAAATAAAATTTTCCTAATTTTTCTTAGAAATTTACCTTTAAATTTTCCCATGAAAATTAAATTTTCCGATTTTCCACAGAAGCTCCTAAATTTTCCGGCTAATTTTTTTTTTTTGGATTCCTCATAATTTTTGCTTTAAGAATCAGCAATAAAAAAATGGGCCCCGACTCCTTGTTTGGACAGGAGAAGAGCATTTAAGAGACCACCTTGTTAAAAATACATTTTAAAAATTATTTTACAGTTAAAAATACATTTATGAAGAAAAATTCTTTCTTATTTTGCTGCTTATACAATACAATATTTATTAAAAATTTCAATTGTCTTGGCATCATTATAAAATTAAAGTAACTTTAAATTTAGCACGTCGGCAGACGAAGAGTACCGCTTTACATTAATTGACATATCAGAAATATTTGGTATGAAGCAATGAAACTTTTGCGTTCCAGTTATAGTTTTGACATTATTATATCTGTTTTGAATTCGTCGCTCCATGGCATATTTGCTTTAATCTTAATTTTTATTAAAAGAAATTTATGTAATAAATTATATATGTATATAATAAAATAAATATTTTTATACATATAAATATAAAAAAAATTCTAAAAATTTTTCGGAAAATTAGCAAGAAAAATTATTAAAGCCCAACTATATCATTCTTAAGTTGGCTTAAGCAACTGTGCGAATATATGAGATTCATATCTGTCGAACCATATTGAACTTAAGAAAACTTTTTGTATAATTTTAAGAAACTGTTATTTGCCTAAGCAAAATGCGAAATAGATCGCACTTTCCGTACGGATTCAAATACTTTTCTGGTTTTGTTTTTTTAAATGCATTTAAGAGGCAAAGGAAAAACGGATAAGAACACTTTCCCCCTCTGTTTTTGCAATGATTACCCGGAAAATAATATTGGACTACCTTATACATTTTAATCAGGACTGGCCCAATGTAATGTAAGCATGGACAATGCCATTGCTAAAAGTAGTTTGTAGTGAAACGACATGGCTTCGTTTTTTAACGATATGTTTTCGGTTTTGATCGATTTCAAAGCTAATCCTCCGGAGTATACCATAGAGTAGTTTTAAGACAACTCTTTTGTAATGCAAAGCTGGGTTATATGGTTCTGCCCTAGAACATCTTAATGTTAAATAGACCATGTTTTTACCAAACATTGGGGCTACCATTGGCTTAGTCCTAGGCCGTTATGGTCTACATTTTTCATTCGTGTACCCTGCAAATAATATTGGACTACCTGATCCATTTTAATTAAATGGACTACTCCCTGGACTGGTCCAATGTAATGCAAGCATGGACCATGTCATTGTTAAAAAGAGTTTGTAGTGAAACGACATGTCTTCGTGTTTTGTTTTTTTTTTGTAGTGTACACAAATAAATTATTAAAACTGCAATTGCATCATTGGCTTTACGATTCATGTTGTCTTTTTGACGTTTAAGGTTATTGTGATTTTTTCGTAATGTGCGAAAAAATTGTAGGCTAACAAATCAATAGTGTGTGGTTAGCTTTACACAAGGTTGTTTTACCAAATTTAAAAATAAAATAGGGTGATCGATTAATCAACAGTTTTATAAAACCGGTTTTCAGGGTTCTGAGTGTAGGTTTTTCTTCTTCATCTGGTACGTTTAGAATTTTTGTTAATATTGGACATATAAATATAAATTTAAACATGCGTGGTCCTAAGTGAATAAGAATATGCCATGGGGAGCATTTTGGTACTTTTTCGTTTTACATCTGGTAATTTGATTAATTTTTGTCAATATTAGACAAAGCAACATAACATTAAACATGCAATGTCCTGAGTGGATAATAATCTATTAGACGAGACTTTTTCAATTGGTACTTTCTGATATTTTGTATATTAAATTTACAATATTAAATTAAACAATTACGGACTCAGGCAAAAGATAACCCATTGCCCTTACCAATTCGATCCACTAAGAAGGAAAAAATAAATGCTCGAAACACGTAAATTCATGTATGCATACTTAGATGTGCTATGTTCTTTTTATAGTTAGATACAAATATGGTCGAATTTCTACCTCTGGCCAAGCATTAGTTTATATAATTGGATTTTGAATTTCGAAAGATCTGAGATACACAATGTATTACACATTTTAAGAAATTGAGTTATTTGCTCTTTTTAAGGTACACATATAAGCCGATATGCTGTGAGATTATCTCCATATCTATTCAGAATATTTGACATATGTGTTTTAGTTGGCAATTGAAAACAACTTTGTATTCAAAATGTGTATAGCATTTGTTATGAAACATTTTTTTTGATTTTGGTATTATTTAAAACAATCTTAATTGTAAACATCGTTTCTGAAGAAGAATTAAAATAAATATAAAATTAATACTGCTGCTCGAAGGATAATGACACATTTAATTTTTATGAAGACTTTCTGTAATGGCCAATTTCATATATTGATCTCATACCCGCTATCTCCATTTCTTAAGGGAGCTCCCATACAAAATTTTCAATACAGGCATATATTGAAGAAACAGTCCCCAAACTGCCTAAGAGTCGAAATTCAATTAAAATTGTTCAAAGTTTGTGAAAAAAATCTAAAGTTGTAAACAGATTCATCATTTGTGCTTGTTTGGTTTGGAACTTTATTTTCAATATTTTTCAATTTTAAATGACGTTTTTAAAAAACAAAAATTTTGCTAATAAATTAATTTGTTTTGCATTATTTAAAGGTAATTTAATTGCGTGATTTCAGTTTTTTAGTTTTTGAGTTACGCGAATATATGCATGTTGTGCAACCTTTTAAATTTTTTAAATAACGGTATATCGCGAATGCCAGAGCTAACCATTAAACCGGTAAGCTCTACTGGATTCCGCTTTCCCTAATTTGTTTAACCGTCGGGTGCATCGCTTGACCGTTTTTCCACTATTTAGCACAATGTAATTAATAAAAAGTTATTCTTATACTTTATTTAATGCCCAGCCAGCTCTGGACGTAATTTGTCCATATCGCGGTCACTATTTACATATCTATGGCCTAATATAATAAAGGCCTAGCTCGATTTTTGTAAAAATAGCTTTTTTGTTTATTCTGGTAGCCAATGCCACATGTTACTTGAAGTAAAATTTTTAAGGGGCTGTAGTTCAAGATTTGTTGGATATTTTTATTAAAAATAGCATTTAAATTTTTTTATCTAAATCCATACAGATTTTATAAAGTTTTTTTCTTACCCTGTAAACAAACACTATGTCATCGAGATATATATGTAGGTGCTAAGCGCTCTTCTAATCGGATGAGTCCTGCAGTATATTTTCTCTTTAAGCTAGTGTGGCCATCATCAATTAAAATACTTATTTATATTTGTTTTTATATATTTAGCTGGTGAGGCCTAACTCAATTTGTGAAAATAAAAATTGCAATTTTTTTTTATTTAATTTTTCCTGACGTTTCGTGAATTTTTTGTTCACTTCTTCAGGAGATTCGTCTATTGATATAAAATAAAATAACAACATTTAATAATAAAATAAATATGAATGTAATGAACTTATAAATTTGTATTACATGAATATATTAAAAATAAAAAAAGCCAAAGCTACACGCAGAGAAAAAACATGTTTAAATATGGTCACCTCGAACAAAACAATTTTTAAAGAAAATTTTAAGCATATAAAAAACTTCATTTGTACAAGAGATTTTAAATAATGCCCCAAAGGCATTATTGAGGCAAGTTGGCATAATAATTAATTGTTAAAAGTACAAATAAAATATTTTACTTAAGTTAAAAGATAATGAAATATTAATAAATATAAAAAAAAGAAAAAAAAACAAATAAAGAAAATTTATTTTAAAAGCGTTTCAAAGTTGTTATATAAATGTTGTTTGCAAGATGATTTAAAAGCCGAAACTCGATTAATCGATGTTTAACCCACAGGTAAATTATTAAATTTTACAGCACCTACGTAATCAATGGGTTGGGTATTAAAATTAAATTGTTGTTGACAAAATGTTAAGCTTTGGTGACCAATATGTTTTATGTATTTAAAAACCAACACTAAAACTTGATAATCATGCAATCCATAGATTGGTAAAATTGTTTAGCTTACATCTTTGTACAATGTAACAGTTGAGAACAGTGTTGGCAATCTAAAAATTATTTTGAATGCCTTATTTTCCATGAATTGAAGAGATTTCAGTTAATTTCTATTTTTATTGTGGGCATATATATGTAATTGCTAGGTATTTTAAATGAGATTGAATAACAGATTGAAATATCATTATTTTTGATTTAACATCAAATTGCTTCTTTAATTTATATAGAATTCCAATTGCCAGAGCTATTTTCTTTTTCAAATCATGCATATGTAAATCCCATGACATATCACTTTGCAATGTTATTCCCAAATACTTTACAAAATGGGTTTCATAAACAGCTTTCCCATCAATAACCCTTTCATCCCCGAAGTTTTTAGGGCGGTTCAAAAAAAATTTTTTTTAAAATAGTTAAGTTCGTATATGCCTGGATATGCCTGGTTAAGGATAATATTCAAGATGTTGCTTATAGGCAACATTGGGCAGTTGTGGGTAAACTTTAAAAACGTTTAAAGATATTTGATAATTTATTTTTTATTTTTTACAAAACAATTATTTTGTGGATTACAGCGTGACATATCCTGCATCGTCCTTTTGATCCCTTTTCATTCCAGTGGCTAGTTTTGCCATATATTTTATTTTTTACGGTCCCTACTACATAAAAAAATAGTGATGATGAAGCTGGTGAATATGGAACGGTGGTTAATTTTATATAGCTCCATCAACATATTAGCAAGATCAACTCCGACTATATTTTTTGATATAGCAATCAATTTCTTTCCATTCTGCTATTATTTTCATGTTCATCGTCAACAATCCTCTCAATCAAATTAGCCACCAATTCGTTTTCGTTTATACTTGGTTTTGTTTCCTCTATTAAATTTCCAAATATGTGAACTCCAGGCTGGCTAGTGGATGATTGCAGGAGGGCTTTAGAAGAAATCTTAGGGAATTATATGGTGAGGCTGTGCTTGATACCGGGTCACTGCAACAAGATAGCCGATGAGTTGGCGAGACTGGATTGGAAATAAGAGATCCTAACAGTTTGAAGGCGGTCAGGCCTCCAATGCGGTTATTCTTTGAAGGAATTAGGGAATGTGCTCCGAGCGGAACAAATCTGGTGTGGCGGACCCGAACGGACTGCCGGATATCGCGCACGTTGTGGCCGGTGCTTAGTAGGTCAAATTCAGATGCGCTGCTGGGCAATAGTAGGGCCTGGTATTATCACAAGTCACTGAGTGATTAGCAGGATTGCGGTGGGAATGGGATTTAATATGTAGGTTATGTATGGACCCAGAGGACCTGGAGACAGTTGACTGAGTACTGGGCACATGTAAGGCAGTTGTTCTCTTTTCCTGTGCTTTCACTCTTTACTTCTCCAGTTCTTTCATACTTGAATTATTTCACTAACTAAGGGTGTAAAGTTTACTTTCTAACCTTACCTAACCTAACCTTAATTGCCAAGAATTCATCATTTTCAACGTCTTCACCTTTAGATTCTTCAGCAGAATCATCCCAATCAAAATTAATAATTTTTTAAAAATTGTTTTACAAAAAATACTGAGGACAAAGCTACCACTTCTTTTTTGTGTTTGTTGTTTAATACCAATAACTAACCTGTTTAAATAGAAAATTGCACTTTTTACACAAATATTTTTTTTTTAATATCAATTTCTTTAGTTTTTTTAAAAACACACTTTTTCCAAATAATTTGTAATACTTGTGGTCGCTTAAACAAACGGTTCGCAAATGAACACCATCAAAGCTTATTGCATTAAATTCTGCACACACATTGCCAAGATGCATATTTACTTAGAACAAAAAACCGTTATGAGAAAAAAATAAATTTTCAGGAGTTATAAGCGTTTGATATCAATGTTGACTATAGGCAACAACGGGGCTGAAAGGGTTGATTAAATAAAAAAAAGTATGATTTATGACTTAACCCTTAAGCGAACACCAGGTCCTGCCTAGGCATTTATGACTTTTTTCCAGTTTTTTTAATATAATTATTGAATATATTAGAACGAAACTTTATGTTTTCCTCAATCAAAGTGTTTTTACAAGAACATTAGAAAAAAGTATTAACTTAAACACCGTGGGCGTGGCAATTGGCCAAATAAAAATTGTGTGCATATTGTATCCACCAGGGCCTGGTCAGTCCCAACCCTATTATATTTGTACTGTAGTAAATAAAATCGAAACGAAACGTATGAAAAAGCATACGAAACACATAAGAATCCTTTCTTTACTTTTTTTTCGAAAATTTATTCTATTTGACAACAAAATGTTCCTGCTATAGCCATAAAACTCCATACATATAAAAGTAGTCCCAACCAGGCCCAGGGGTTCGTTAGTGTGAGCTATTTCTGTAGCCACAAAAAGCTCCATACAAAATACAAGAAGTCCCAGCCAGGCCCCGGTGTTTATTGTATTTTTCGTGTTCATAGCTTTTACTAATAGCACATTGAGATCCATGTGAATATAAATTCGAGTTTCTAACATCACAGGGGTGGCAGTGTTTATTCGAAGGAGTTTATATTAGAGCATTTTGATTTTTTTTAATGTTCGATATCGGGGCAGTGCCCCTATAAGAAGAAGTTAACAATCGACACTATGGACAGAATTTCTTCCAATAAACCAATTTCTTTTCTTTGCAAAAATACCACTTTTGAACTTTTTAAAGTTAACTTTAAGCTTAATACACAAGAAACATTTGCCTTTATTTTCCTTTTTCCACAATTTCTTAACAAAATCGATGACAAAAGGAAATTTAAATAAAAATCGTACAACATCGATTTTAATGTTTTATATATGTACAAAATTTATATTTTATATATTAATATACTCGTACATGTGTATGTTTGCAGAAAAGCAAAAAAGTTAACAGTTTGTTTTATTTTTTGTTGCCGACAATTCAAATGTATCGCATCCGTAAAACACACTGCTCCATATTGATGGCAATTAAGATAAAGGTCTTTATTTTATGCCAATATAACAAGACATGGCTTATTTTCAACAAGAGAATACTCCTCACACTGTTTTAAAGATAAAAGCCCGATACAAGATACATGAGATTGTTGTATACAATATTATTCAAAAGAAATTGAAATATACTTAAAGAAGTATGAGAAAATAACCAAAATATTTGTACTACGTTTTTAACAATAGATTAGCATCATTATTGAAAACGTTTTTCTGCCACATTAACGCTTTTGTTAAAAACCCTAATGATCTTTGAAAAGCATTGGAGGTATAACAAACAAACAAAAATAAAAAAAAAAATACTCGAACATAAATAAATTGCTTGAACGCTAAAGTTTATTCCCTTTTCGTTAAAGATTATTAATCGATAACACATTTTTTGAATTACAAGTTTAAAGTTCACGCAGACTCTGAAAGTTGCAAAACTGAAGTAGGAGTATATTTTTTTTATTTCTTTTAGCTAAAGGAAAATAAAAATAAAGTTGCGAAAATTATTAAAGTTTTATGAAAGCACAAGAGCAGCAACAAAGTAGTGTTGCTGCTCTTGCAACGAAAGAAAATAATACTTGAAATATTAAAGTTTTTTTAATAACATTTTGTTGTAAAATTTTTATTTAGTAGCAGGCAAATTTTTCTGACAAAGGATAAATGGTTGTTTTTGTGTTTGCTTAAGTTAGCAGAAATTTTTGCATTCAAAACTATTTGTTAAAAAAATGTACAAGTTTTTAATATATTTATTACAAGAATTTATTTAAGTATTACTCAAAGTTTATTCACTTTCAAAATATTTATCCAGCTTTTAATGCTTTAACCAGGGACCGTAACAGTTAGTAATTTTTTCATTAAAGTTAAATGATAACAGTTATTTTTTTATTTTTTTGAAAAAAATAACAGTTTAATTTGATTTGCTTGAACAGAAATTTATTTTTGTTTAAAGATTTTAAAATAATTATTATTTTCGGTCCCTGACCTAAAGAGTATTTTTAACCCAATAGAACTAACAAGAGGTTAAGCTGTCAAACTACCTGCCAAACCGCACTCATATTGATGATCAGTATTTACCCTAAAATCACTCGAACAACTCTACCAAATCATCTAAATTTCCTTTTAAATTAATATTCGCTTTATCGACTTTTAGACACTATACGTTTAATCACTTGTGTTGTGAAAACAGAACATTAATAGCGTCGATCTAAGCTGGCCAGTCAGCGAACTGTGGATTGATTTCATACCACAAGAACTCGCCACAAACTCTACAGACTTTGTTACATTAAGAAAAATGCAAAGTTTGTGCGGCTTACACGCTTGCGGCATTACTTTTTCAAAAACTTAGCCGAAAGTCGCGTAAAGGTCAACCCGACAATTATCGATGACAATTTGCTTAAAAATATGGATGACATAGATCCGGGAGAGATGTGGTTTCAAAAGGACGTGCCATCAATTATCTGAAATCAGCCATCAATTTATTTACACAAATTTGGTCATTGGTTGACATCTATGAATTAATTCCTAAGTGATTGCGTAAAGTAACGAATGATAATCCAGCAACAATTCATGCCTTTGGAAGCCAACATCGTTTGTGTAATTCGTGACATACGGTTAGAAATGCTGGTAAAAGTGGCCAAAATTGGACGTCCAGAATGCTCTTTGTCAAGCAAAATTGATTAAAAAAAATTGTTTGTGTTATTTTTTAAAATTGCAAGATCTAAGGCAAGATCTAAGGTATAACAAAATACCTTTTATTTTAAATAAATGGAAGAAATGTATCATTAAATTTTTTATTGTTTTTTATTTAGTAAGCACACTGGCCCCTACATAGGTAGGAATTAAAGATAAGCAAGTTTCGTGGGGTACACCAAAATAGAGGCAACGACAGATAGCAGCCCCATTATCCTAGGACCTGCTACAGCAGACCAATCAACTACTTAACTGGAACTTAAAGAAACTGAAAGAAGACCAAATAACAATACTCAATGCATCGATACTTCAAGAAAAAGGACAGTCGAGGTTGTACACAATAAAAACAAAACAAAAATATTAGAACATTAATTTTAAACTATTAAATTGCCGAAATGTAATTTTTTGTCAAAATTATCATCGATTGTTTTATTTAAATTGCGATGATTGTGTATAAATCTTTTAACCCCGCAACTGTTGTTCTCTATTTACGCCACTAATACATTGAGTACAAATATATAAATTTCTGTTTATCTTCATTGAATTTAGAAATTTTTTCTTAATAAATATAACAATCCTGTACACAAACAGAATTCCTTTCCATGGTAACTATTACAATTCTTAGCTCAGTTACTGTTATCTAAAAGTTAAATTTATATTGAATAATTTCTTTTAACTATTTTGATTTAACAATTAAAAGCAAAGTACACAAAAAAATTAATGTTTAAACTCATTAGTTAGTAAAAAATCTAAAAAAGTAGTATTTGCAAACGATAAAAAAAAAAAACATTTAAAGCCATTAGAAAAAACAACATCGTCACGAAATAAGCAAACGTACGTTATGAAACATAAAAAAAAAAATAATAAAATAGGAAAAGAAATCTGCTAAAATTAAGTATTATACTCATCTTCATTTTATGAAATTGCATTTTAAATGCCTTTCTACAACGCCTTTTTTAATTTTACTTTACTTTTTCCTTTCGACTAAACGCTACTTCCTGCTGTTATGAGCACTACACTTTTACTAATGAACTCTCATTTTACAATAAAACGTGCAGTTTGCCCTCCAACATCGTCTTCTTAAACTTCATCTTACATCCTTCAATCATGCTTATATGCCAGCTACGGAAGAAGGAATGAATAAATGGTTGGCTGACTGACTCGCTGGATGAATGTGTGCAATGAATGTACAATGTCTTTGCCCGTCATCTTGTAGAAAACAAATACACCCAACACTCTCTCACACATACGCACTTACGTCAGTCAGTGTCCCAACAAACACGTCTTTTTGATTTCGAATTGAAAATGATTTGAAATCAAACCCTTTCTCAAACGGTAAACGTTTGATAATGATTTGAAAATCATAGCATTTTCAACAAAAAAGGGGAATTAATTCCAAATTGAGATGTATATTTATTCTCCAATGCTTTGCAAATGTGGATTGTAATAAAATGTGAAACACAAATTACAAAATTTTTTTTTAAATTAAAATTAATTTTTTATTAATATAAACTGTCAGTGAAACATTCGGCACCATTGCTGCTGATGAAAGATGAAATAGCTTCCTTTTCGTCCGGAAATCCTTCGGAACACTTAATACTTGTCCCCTTTTTATTCTAAGGATTGTCATGGCTCTGTGTAGGGCCGCGATATTACAATAAACTTATAAAATCTCCGTTCCGCATGCATAACTAAACAATCTGCACTGCACGAAGTAACCCAGATAACGATTTTTGTGCAATTAAGAGAATAATTTTGAGACTTAGTTTTTATTTTCTGTACAGATTTGAACAAACTTTTTCTTTTTGTAGGTTCGGACAATAAATCAGCTGTTTAAAATCCAAAATGAAAGGTTTTACATGCATTTGCTTTAAAATGTTAAGATTCAAATCATTATCGATTTAAATTCTAATGTTAAAATGAAGCCATTGAAAATGATTTGAGAATTGTGATCGGTATCAAATTATAATGTTATTGCATATCAAAAGTTTGACTTCGTGTTTGTTGGGGTATTTAAAAACATATAGTTTGTCTTCTAATACACTCTTCTTTGGGAGTTGATAAGGATATGACTTGTGAGAAGTTTATGATTGTGTGAGAAGTCATGATTTTAATACGAGCACTACTTTACTTTTAGAAGCTGTACGTACTACAGCATTAGTTATAGTTATTAAATGCATTTTACATTTAATCTTATTTTTTAAATCTTTTTATCGCCTATTATCTTTAAATATTTATGCGAAATTGTTGTTGGTTTCCTTTAAAATTTATAACTGCTAGTACGAAATTTGTACATACTTTAGTTTATGTAACCAGTTCAAATTATTAGTTCTAATCCTTATAAAAGAGATGTCGCAAAAGATGAAAAAAGAGTATATTAAAACATATACATCTTAATAGCTCCTTAATTATTATGTTCATAAATATTGTAGCTTATTTAGTAAACAACAGGCAATGCAATTAGGAAGTTATTTTAACTAAAGAAAATATCAATGCAGTTTTTTATATGTAACTTTCTGTTGGCATAAACCCCTTCGAATTTTATAATTAAAATGCAACACTGTCGGACACAACTCACTAAACAAAGTGTTTTGACATTTGGTAACTGAAATGTCAACAAAACAAATGTCCATCCATGAGGTCTGCGCAAATATGTTGCTTACATTTTGCTTGAGTTATTTGCTTATTGAGGTAGCTAAATTGTGTAGGTGTGAACAGAAATATAATCTTGTCGACACCATATAAAAAAGGAAAGGTAGAAGGGCTATGGAGTCGTCAAAAAATAGTTATAAATCCGCCTCCAACTGCTTAAATTTCTAAAGTGCGACTCCTACTCTAACCGTGATGCTAAATGTCCTTATTTGACTTTTAACTCTTTTTCTTTAATACAGCTTTAAAATGGTTAAACATAACAAGAAAATGATTCTGTTAAAGTTTCAAATCAATAATTGTATTCTAACACGTGCCGTATAGCAATTTGCATATGTTAAGTGGACTGGTCCATAGTTTCTGACTACAACATTTTTAAAGCCGACCCTCCTAAAATTTTTTTTTTTTTGGAAAAAGTAAAAAGTTTTTCTTGTTTATCAGGAAAAAACATTTTTTTCCGACGTAGCCTTAAAGATTTTTTTATAGTTTCGCAATAGTTTATACATAAAAATCTCATCTGTTAGCATTTTTGAAACCTTTTTATGTTTATAAATTAAACTTAATTCAGCAAGAAAAACACCTTTAAAAGAAGAAAATCTTTAAAAACAAACTATACTGAAAATGTATATGTGCAGACGATTAAAGTATTTTCGTACACTTTTGGGATTTTTTGCAGTACTTACAATGTTTACTCTTGATGACGAAGATTTTGCTGGTTTGGTAAAGAAGTTAGTAGAGAACAATCAAACAAAAAATTCTGTATAAGTGATAGACAAACATTTTTTTAAAGACAAAAAACACAAACAAAAATGTAAAAGTGACTAAGACCGACCATATGATACCCTACAGGTTTTACCGAAAAATTCATGGACTCAAACGAACAAAAATATTTTATGTGGTTAATAGCCTTTTTGCAGATGTCAACATTTTACATCTAACATCAATTTGCAAAGATGTTGGAATTTTCCCATAAGAAATTCATAGAGATAAAAATCAGCATCTTTGCAAGATGTTCATATCTCATTGTATTACATTCTCCATCTGCCGGCTATTTAAGCAGGGCTGTGGAGTCGGAGTTGATGTGTTTGTGCCGGAGTCGGAGTCGTAGTACCCACAAAAACTCGCGACTCCGACTCCAAAGTTTTTCGGCATAAAAAATTTAAAAAAAATTCCAAAATAAAAATTATCTTCTTAAAACACATTTAAAATTTAAATTAATTTAAATAAATGTTTCCAAATAAAAGGCAATGTACTGAGTGCTTTTCATATACAGGGGTGTGCTGGAAATCGCAAACGTAAAACGCAAGAATTTTAAAAGTCGTTTTTAAATAAGATTTTTGTAATAAAAGAATTTTATGACAAATATTTAACAAATATTTTCCTATTAAACAGGATTTTAAACCAAAAATTATAAGAATTAGGTTTAAAGTTTATTAAATACAACTTCCAAATTCTTGCGTTTTGCGTTTGCGATTTCCAGCACGCCCCTGATAAATTTTGCTACATAATCAATCGCCTGTCATTTGGAAACAGCACATTAATGTTTGCGTACGGTAATTGCTTCTCAAAAACTCTAATTATTAGAAGGCCGTATGGTAATGAAAAATAAAATTTAACATCACTGAGTATCATATACATTTAGCATCAAGATTATAGTAGGAGTCGGAGTAGGAGTAGGAGTCGGAGTCGGAGTCGCACTTAAAAAATTTCAGCATTTGGAGTCGGAGTTAGTACTTTTTTCGGACGACTCCACAGCGCGGTATTTAAGTGTCATCACACAGAAAAAATAGAAAATCGACTTCAATTAAACAATTCGTTCAGACAATTAAATATTTAACTAATTTTGCCCCTGCAAAGGAATTGATCATATCAATTAACGGATTTGTATTTTCGAGTCATTGGACACAAATTTAGTCAATTAAAAAATTAATTGTATAAACAAAAAATACACCACATATACACAAACATTTAATTTTATGGGTTTTGATTAAAAAAATTAATTGCAGCAAACAAAAAATTAATTGAATAATTAATGTACACCAATTAATTATTTAATTGAAAAATTTTTTGGAAAAATTTTTTTTGTGCATTAGAAAAGTGGCAATAAATTCCATTATTATTGGGGTGTCACTGACAAAATGGCATTTGTTTTAAGTCAGCGTTACCATTTGCCCAGTTTTTTTAATATAGTTTTTTTTTTATATTATGAAACAAAATGAGTTCAAAGTACATTTTGGTGATTTCTTTTAAAATTTAGGCACTTCTGTAGAAAAAAAGTATTAAAAAAAAATTGGTTTTTTTTTTTGATTGATAGTGTTTCAATTGTGAATGCATGTTTCACATTTTATTTATTTATTTAATCATTTCATAGTAATACAATAAGCTTAAACAGGCCAATAAAATTTCATATTACAAAGATATTTTAAATATTATCTAACATCTTTAAATGTATAATACATACAACATTTCAACGATTGGCTCCCCAGCCTAAAGCTGGGATCACACGATTGCCGCAAATGCACCAATATGACACAATTATTATTGTGCTTTATTGACGCACAATAATGAAATTGCCCCAACCAAATTTTCTGAAATCACACGATTGCCCTGTTTTATACAAATTTAATTGCCGCTAGTTGGTACAAAGCGAAATGGTTACAACAATTGCCGCAGAACAGTCACACGATTGTTCTTACTTATGTATATTAACTGCGAAAATAGCTGTTGTGGTAGCTTTTTTTTTTGTTTGAAAGTTCTTGTTGGATTGTTCATTGAAAAAAATTAAATGATAAATGATACAAATCATATTCTTAAACAAATTATTGTTGAATAGTTTTATTTAATTTTTTAAGATATTCCAAAAATTAACAGTCGTTTAACAATTTCGTATGTTTAGGTTCGAATAGAAATATCTTTAATAAAAATATTCGCACAGAACAGCTCAATATGCTTGTGAACATACATACTTAAAATAATTAATTAAAAAAATGTAAATGCAAAATAAATAAATACATACATATTTATTTTCATTACCTACTAAAAGAAACACAAAAAAGTAAATCTAATAAAAAAGGCAAATATTGGCGCGTATTGTGTTGTTTGATTGCCGCACAAGAACACAATAAATATTGGTGCATTTTTGTCATTTTTATTGACGCGCGGTTGCATAGCAAACAGTCACACGATTGCCGCACCAGGGTTGCATTTGATTGGTAAAAGTAAGCACAATATTGTCCTCGATTGGTACAAGAGCCATTTGGTTGTGCAGTCACACGATTGGGGTATTAAAAAGTGTGAAAATTGGTGCATTGCGGCAATCGTGTGATCCCAGCTTAAGAAGTAAAAATATAAACAAAACAATAATAATTATTGTCCCAATGTTGTGAACAGACATGGAGATTCAACATCTGCCATGCCTTCCTCCAAATTGTATTCAAGTGTAGAAAGGGTATAAGAATTATAGAGTATGTGAATATATCGTCTTAAAGGGATTTTATGGAAGGCGTTTTTAATGGACTTACGTTTAGTTCTGGACTTTTATGTGAGCTATGGTAAAATATGGACTGCACTTTTAAAACTAGGTAGCAATTAACATTTTTTTTTGCAGAATTGACGGTAAATTTATACACACAAAGTATTTATTCAGGAAAGAAGTTTGTATGTGAAATTATGGAGCGATTTGCAAAAATTTTAAAAGGTTTTGTGCTTATGACAAATAAAAAGAACATGGACGGAATATCGTAATATTGATTCAAAAAGTGATACTGAGTCGATCGGGTCACTTAAAAATGGGTCTGTGTCATAACTTTATACATAGACTCTATATATTACAGACATCATTCGGTAGATCATTGGCCTACTAAGGATTTTTTGAGAACGGTAGCAAATGTAAGGAAGGTATAAAGAGAGAGAAAGAGAGAGAGTTAACGAAATGGCTTTAATTGGTTGGGCTCGTAGAATCGACATCTCAATAAAGAACGAAAGTTATAGTTCTCGCGCAAGTCTGTGCATTAGTTTATATCATAAGCTAACTACTATTTTCCGAAAGTACATACTTGTCTGTATCTTATTTTAGTCACAAACATTTGTAATCCTAGTTAAGATTGTGTAATTCATCACTAGAGTTGATAAGAAAAAACATTTAAAATACCGACAAGAAGGGGTAAACTGCATTTAGTA
The DNA here is from genome assembly GCA_949318255.1 of Pollenia labialis. Classification (NCBI taxonomy): domain Eukaryota; kingdom Metazoa; phylum Arthropoda; class Insecta; order Diptera; family Polleniidae; genus Pollenia; species Pollenia labialis. Next base: position 119,064,611 of record OX439142.1, read on the forward strand.
ATACACATTATACTGGTTATAAGATTTAACATGTTTCCTTTTTGCACCATTTCCAATAACTTAACCATAAATCGTCTGTTTTGCGTAGTTATGTAAGTCTTTAGTACAAAGCACAGGTCGCAGATTTGGAGACAATTTGGTAAAATGTGGTTAGCATTCAATAGCTGAAAATGATTTCACATATATAACCCTTAAATCACCCTTGTGTGAAAAACCACACAAAATGAATCATTTTTAGACGATAAACAAAAAACTTGTTGAGGTTCACTAAAGCAACTTCTTGACTTTGTTATCAATATCAATTAAGTATTGAAAACAAATTTTTTGATTAAAACATATTTTTTTAGTAACGCAATATTTCAGATCTTACGTAAGTTACCCTCGTGTGTGCTTTTTCACACATATATATTTCCTATGTAATTTGCATTAGAGACTAAATTGTCTGCCGGCAAGTGTGAATATTTTTGATATTGTTGCGAACTGCATGCAATGTATGTTTTATAAAGTGAGTGCTTATATATAACCTTTATATGGTTTGCTGTTGATCAACAACTGGATAAATACATCATTAATAAATCATTTAGGAAATCTACACCCAGAGAAAAAACATGTTCAACATACACCTCCCACAAAACCATTTTTAAAGAAAATTTTGAACATATTATGATTTATTTAACCATATTATTGTCACTGACAACCATATAATGGTTAAATTAGTCCTCCACCAAAAAGCCATAACCATATTTTGGTGAATAATAACTTGAATATGCTTAACACTTATAATAGCATGGTGGTTTTTCAACCATGTTGATCTCGTAAAATAGGAAACTTTTGGTAATTTAATATCAAATCACTGTCATATTTAACCATGTTTATAGGCAACCATTATATGGTTGGGGCTTCGTGACTGAGGATTTCTTTAAAAATAATTTGGTGACAATAATACTGTTATATTAAACATAATATGCTTAAAATTTTCTTTATCAATAGTTTTTTTCATTTTTTTTTATCATATCTAAACATGTTTTTATTTCTGCGTGAATTTTTATTCTTATATCTTTGACTTTAAAAGTGACAACAATGTGGGAACCATTAATGCAAAAATCATTTCAATGTGTCATTACCCGGACAAATTTATGTTTTCATTAAGCCTCCTTACACGCAGAGAAAAAATATGGTTGGGCATGGTTACGGCAACCACACTGTGTTTATTGTAACAATATATTGTTGTTGTACACAAATAATTGTTATTTTTATTAAATATCAGCAATATTATAGTTACTGTAAACATATTAATGTTTATCGCAATTATAAATTTGAGTATTGTTGACCGAAAAATAATTATTTTTCTAACAACTAAATTATGATAACTTTCAAAACATATTATATTACTCACAGCCATAACATGATATTTAATAGCCATAACATGATAACTTTATATACATTTATCATAATAAGTTTAAGATGCAATCAAAATATCGTTACTCTAATAATATTTTGGTATCGCCATTTGTAAAATAATTTTGTATCAGTTGTGTCGTGTTTTACATAAACATATCGAATTATTTGTTAGTGAGTGGCTAAATAATAAAAAAATAACCATTAAAATAAACAAGAAATTAAAAAAAAATAAAGAAAAATATTAAAAAAGAAATAACAAAATAACCATTAAAATAAACAAGAAATTAAAAAAAAAAATAAAGAAAAAACATTAAAAAAGGGTTGAAGTGTCACAAAATAAAATATCTTTGCTAAAAACTTTTAATAATCTTAAAGTGGTGGAAAAATTTGTGAAATATTGGTGCAAAATATTAACCATTACTGGTAAGTTTTGTGTTATTTTAAGAGAAAAATAATGAAAACTCCATAAAATAATTTATAAATAATGGCGACCTACGACAAAAAGATTACAGTAACTATATTATGTTTTTTATTTTATCATAAGTATTTTTTTCCAATAAAAATATTATGTTTAAAGTTGTATCATATTATGATGTAAAAAATTTATGTATAACAGTTCATATCACTTTGCATCATAATATGATTACTTCTAAGCTTATTATGATTGCCATGACAATAATATGATTACTTCTAAACTAATTATGATTGCCATGACAATAATATGATTACTTTTAAACTTATTATGATTGCCATGACAATAATATGATTACTTTTAAACTAATTATGATTGCCATGACAATAATATGATTACTTCTAAGCTTATTATGATTGCCATGACAATAATATGATTACTTATAAACTTATTATGATTGTCATGACAGTAATATGATTACTTCTTAACGTTTTATGGTTACCATGACAACAATATGATTACTTCTTATCTTATTATGATTACCATGACAGTAATATGATTACTTTTAAACTTATTATGATTGCCATGACAGTAATATGATTACTTCTTAACGTTTTATGATTAACAGGATAACAATATGATTAACCCGTTATGCCCGAGAATACTTTATTGTAAATATTAAAAAAAAATTTATCAAATTCCAATCTTACTCACGAGAAGAACTTTTCGTCATAATTATTTTTTGCACCCTTGTCCTGCAGGAGCCAGGACAGACTGTTGCCATATGGCAACGCCAGGAACTATCTCAACTTACAAAATATAATAATGAAATGATTTTTTTAGCTAATATATTTTATTAAAAAACAATCATATACATAGGTACATAAAAAAATTATTTTTTTTCTAATGAAGCAACATATAATAAATACATTTATCTCTGAATATCTAGGGTCTTGTGTGATAATCAGCAAAACATTTAATGCAAAGGCCAATGTCGCACTTTCTACAGGCTGTTCGACCAATGGTTTTACAAGTTTCTCCAGCGCAACGTCGTTTTTTAATTATTGGTATAACCAGATGTTCTTTACCATCATAGCGAAGAGCATCTTCTGCAGAATCTTCATCGTAACGTCGTTTGCGTGAAGAAATCACACCACTTTGCTTTCTTGGTTCTCCAAAGTGCTTACAGTAGTAAACGGCAATTTGTCTTTTAAATTCAAGCTGGCTCATTTTACTCTTCTCTATTCTTTGCAGTTGCCAAGAATTCTGAACGCATACGTCCACCAACCATGTAAAAATAGAGCTCCACCATTTTTTACCACGGTAGCCAATGCGATAGCAATTGACATTTTGATCTAGTCGATCAACTCCACCCATATACTTGCTGTATTCCGCTGCAGCGCATGGTCTTTGAATACTTACTTTTTTTTTTTCTTCTTTCGAGTATCTCGAGATCTTTGAAAATGGAGTGGCACCAAATGCAGTAGATGCAATCAAAACAACAGAATTATCCAACCATTGCGTCAGGCTTATTTCAGCTTCTTTTGCAACAGCGTAGTCACAAAAGCCGCGAACTTCTTTCTTCTTTATGTCTTTCTTTTTGACTATTGGACAGTCCTTCGGAACACGGTTTTCGCGGATTGTCCCAGTTGAACAATAGCCTTTATTTTTGAGAAAGTTAAGTAGCTGGAAACTAGTAAAAAGATTGTCAAAGAAAAAACTATATGGCAAATTTCGCTTTTCCTCTGGAAGTTCGTCAATCATATTTATAAGTGGGGCTGCACACTTTCCAAATAGCTTTTCATACTCTGCATTTGAACGTGGATTTCTTCCTTGGTAAATTTCAAAATTTATTAAGTATCCACTTGGTGTGCAGAGTGACCAAACTTTATAGCCAAATCTTATTGGTTTACCTTTAATAAACTGTTTGCAGCTATGTTTCCCAAAATAGGAAATCATGCTCTCATCATATGACAAATTTTGTTCCGGATGAAAATTCTTAAGCATGTTGACTTTTAGATGGTCTGTAATCGGGCGAAGTTTCCACATCTTATCACCGCCATTGTCGTCTTGAGCATTGCCTACAAAATGTAGACAACTACATATTTCCTGAAAACGATCTCGACGCATACTTTCAAAGACGATATTATTTCGTAAATCATCTTCGGCCGACCACATATCTCTTGTTCTTGCCTGCGTCCTATATCCCGTTATTAAGAGGATACCAATAAAGCAGCGAATTTCAGCAGTAGTAATGGCCGGGTTCTTTCTTCCCTTAAAAACTGCATATTCGTTAGATTTGTCAGCGATGTGTTGTACCAAAAAGTCATCGAAAAACTTCTCAAACTGCTCATGTGGTTTTAAGTGCAGGCAATCTTCATAATTTCTCTCAGGAAATATTGAAATTTTTGGGGCGAAATCATTTTTAACCCAAGTATATTTTTGTCCTTTATCAATTGTTGTTAAAGGAAACAACGGGATTTTACGTGTAATACTTTTTAAACAAACTGTTGTTTCTTTCTGTTGAGAATTGACACTTTCCGAAGAATTTGCAACTAAACTCTGTAGAATATCTTCAGATGTTGTTTGATTGTTGTTGCTATCATTTTCGCCAACGTCCTCATTAGAACCTAATCGCTGACCACCTTTAAAAACTATTTCGCAATTGGATTTCAGCTGAGAAGGACAAACGTTATCTGGGATACCGCCTTCTTCTTCTGTAGCGTCATCTTCACCGCTTATATAGCCATCATTTTCAGGTGGTTCAATAAAAATCTTTGAAACTTCATCTTCGGTTTCGCTATCAAGCTGTTCCAGGAAGTCTAAGGCTTCAGATAATGTTATTTTTCTGTAAAATTTCAAACATATTTCAAAAAAAAATATCTATCTTTTTATTCACATATAGTGCCTGCCGTTGCCATATGGCAACGTGTGTTAAAAGACTTAAATATATGTATGATATCAACATTTAATATATATAATTTTTACGCAAAACCAAAAATACACTTCTTAAGAAACTAATTAATCAATTTACTTAAAAGAAAACAACAAGTTCTGAAAAATATTAGCAATTACTTTTTCATGAAATCCATTTTTACAAAATTTTACAACTTATTTTTTTGCACTTCCAAAATACAGCTTATCAACAAGATGCTTTGAACGAAACTGACTTTATTTTACTTTAAATATTAAAAACATCATATAAACATTCTCAAATATTCGCTCATTTAATATTTACCGTTAGCCACGCTTAGCAAATGCTGAGTAACTGCTGATACAGAGAGCGTTGCCGTATGGCAACAGTAGGACATAACGGGTTAAGGGAAAAATATTATGATGTAATATTACGAACATATTTGGTCATAATATGATTTAATAACAATCGTAATATGGTGACTACAATCATGAATCTTATCATAATATGTTGCTCTTAGAATATGTTTACCACAACCATGTTTTTTCTTTGCGTGTATACGAGTTTTTGTGATCTAGTAATGCGTGCAAAGAAATCGACGGACATAGATGTTAATAGGAAATGGGACGTTCTCGTGATAAAGAGCTACAAAATAATTTCTGGAAAACAACCTGCATATGGTTTCATTGTGGTAGTGAAAAAAATTATTTGGTATGCATTAAATTGGGTGGCTTTGTTGGGAAATAAATAAATTTTTTATTGATTTGTTAAACTAAAAATTGGAAAAAAGATACAATTTTGGAATTGGTGTAGCAATAAAAACTATAAAATATATACAACGATTTATCAGCACAAAACTTCTGATATACAAACTTGCAATTAAGTGCAAAAAACCTCAAAGACATTTATACATACATGACTTAAAAAGATGATAGAGAATCAGGAACAACAAGAGTCGAAATAAATTGCAACACTTAATGGAGGTATGAACTTTACATGTACGAACTATTTACACTTGGGTGGGTTGAAAGTTTAAAACAAAAATTTTTTGTACCTTAAAATAAATTTAACTTGCAGACTCTATTGAAACACTAATTATAACAAACAGGATGAATTTGAGTTAAGCTAAAATAATGAACGCAAGTCAATATTCTTACAAAAGAAATCACCGACAAATGTTAAAGAAATAAAAAATTAAAAAAATCTTGAAAATATTTACGCAAGTCTCAAGTCTTAAAGCAAACTTTAGATGATCTCCGAGTGTTTAAGGCCTTACTAAATTACACAACTTTAAAGATATTATGAGTATTTGGATTATGATATGACTTTTAAAACACTTTGAACAAAAAGTCTATAATCTTAGCACATTTCCAGTTGCAATTATTTATCTTAAAAGCCAGGTAATTTAAAACTTTGTAATTAAAATCAAATAAATATTTGTAATAAAAAGAAAAATAGCGACAAGGTTTTTAATGAGTCACATTAAGACGGCAACATCAATTCTCTTGAGTTCAGTGGCAAAAGTTCATGCACCTTGGTAAAAAATAATTGTTTAAAAAAAAATATGATATTTATATATATTTATAAACATACAAAGTATCTATGAATGTACTATATATATAATTTAAAAGAAGTGTTAGGTAAATAGTCTGTGGAATGTTTTATACAAAGACGCCAATACAAAACTGACATCAAAATAAATGTTTAATTATGAAGGTAAAAAGACATTTCATTTAAGTTAAATAATTTATTTTGTGCAGTTGGATGAACCAGACTTATTTTAAATAATTACATGGTAATACAAAAGTAGCAAGCTTACATAGATAAAAGCTGCAAGCTTTATTTTTATTTTTTCTTACAACTTAAACAAAAAAAAATACCTGCAATGATAATGCCATATTGTATTTTCTGGTTTAATTTGGCCCTAGGGGCCTATAAACTATTAAATTAATTATTATTAAAACAATTCTAATTATTAATAAAAATAAATAAATAAATAATGCAAACGTAGTAACGGACAGCTTGCAAAATTGATTTAAAAGATCGCTGAGTCGAACTTCCAGATATCGGTCATTACGAACTTTAAAAAATGGGGACACCCATTTAAAACCTTGAAAGTTTTTCTCAGTTTGGCCAACCACTATTTCAAATCAAGATCTGTGTGAACAGAAATGTTCATATTTCTTTCGATATGAAAATACGTTCCCACAAATTCTAATATTAAAGTATTGGATAAAATATATGTTAGAAAGAGGCATTATGCCATATGTACATATAATTTATATGACAAAATAAAAATAAATTATAAGTAATAAATAATAAATAATACATAAAAAAATAATAAATAATAAATAATAAATAATAAATAATAAATAATAAATAATAAATAATAAATAATAAATAATAAATAATAAATAATAAATAATAAATAATAAATAATAAATAATAAATAATAAATAATAAATAATAAATAATAAATTATAAATAATAAATAATAAGTAATAAATAATAAACAATAAATAATAAATAATAAATAATAAATAATAAATAATAAATAATAAATAATAAATAATAAATAATAAATAATAAATAATAAATAATAAATAATAAATAATAAATAATAAATAATAAATAATAAATAATAAATAATAAATAATAAATAATAAATAATAAATAATAAATAATAAATAATAAATAATAAATAATAAATAATAAATAATAAATAATAAATAATAAATAATAAATAATAAATAATAAATAATAAATAATAAATAATAAATTATAAATAATAAATAATAAATAATAAATAATAAATAATAAATAATAAATAATAAATAATAAATAATAAATAATAAATAATAAATAATAAATAATAAATAATAAATAATAAATAATAAATAATAAATAATAAATAATAAATAATAAATAATAAATAATAAATAATAAATAATAAATAATAAATAATAAATAATAAATAATAAATAATAAATAATAAATAATAAATAATAAATAATAAATAATAAATAATAAATAATAAATAATAAATAATAAATAATAAATAATAAATAATAAATAATAAATAATAAATAATAAATAATAAATAATAAATAATAAATTATAAATAATAAATAATAAATAATAAATAATAAATAATAAATAATAAATAATAAATAATAAATAATAAATAATAAATAATAAATAATAAATAATAAATAATAAATAATAAATAATAAATAATAAATAATAAATAATAAATAATAAATAATAAATAATAAATAATAAATAATAAATAATACATAATAAATAATAAATAATAAATAATAAATAATAAATAATAAATAATAAATAATAAATAATAAATAATAAATAATAAATAATAAATAATAAATAATAAATAATAAATAATAAATAATAAATAATAAATAATAAATAATAAATAATAAATAATAAATAATAAATAATAAATAATAAATAATAAATAACATGTTAATTATCAAAGTTATTTCGTGGGAGTACTTAAAATTTTTAATATAAAAGCTTAATTCCCAATTTATATTCTTGATAAAAACACTGAAATATATTGTTGAAGGGATAAGCTATTCCTATGCGCATTTCACTGGTTGCTTAGGCCAGATCGTCATGTTAATAAAAACAAATAATTTGGTACACATTATAAAGTGGATATGTACCAAATCCACTCGAAAAAAATAATAATTAAAATAAATAAATGTTGATGGTCATTCTTCATTATCTTTTTGGGGCCATATTTATCGATTGATGAGTATTTAAAAGCTCTATTGGGTTTTATTCTTAAAAAATAGTAACTTTAGTGCATCCTTAGAAATTCATCTTTCGTTTCATTTCCTTTATATTTTTGCATGCCTTGGTTTCCTTATAATTTTAATTTATTTGGAAAACGAACTATGTTATCTCTGATTTCGCAGATGGTGTCGATTTCATTAGACACATTTTGTATATATATTAGTCAGGATTTGAAGTCAGTACAAATTATAAATTTAGAGCTATTCCTTTTCTGATTAATTGATTGACAGTGCAAAACTAGTTACTTATAAAAAAAACTTATACTAGCTTTCTTATTGTTTGTGTTTTTATTAATTAAGGGTTATATTATATATATTTCTATGAGACATGCCGGACAAAAATTTGCTAAAAAAAAATTTAAGACCGCCATAAAATAAACAAAGTCCGATTATAGGAGCTTAAAGTTAACATTATTCTTGTGATAACCGGCTAACTGTACAACAATGAAGTATAAAGTTGTTGTCGAACAGAATGAATTTTACTCGACGTCGACTTAAAAGCGAAAATACCACGTGACAATTATTGTAAATTATTGGCGACTATATTATTTGAATGTACGTTTGTTATTTTATTTTCTCATGAAAAATTTTTAATGCATAATTTTTACCAGACTGTTAAATAAACGCTAATATAAAAATTAAATTTTTCTTTCATTGCAGGTATGTTAGAACAAAGTTACAGGATGACATGTAAGATATTTTTTAAATAGTATATTATTTAAAGTCTATTTAAATAACTTTCAATTTTCAAAAGATTTTGTTATTCGTGCTTTGGAAAAAGGGTGGCATGTATGTATTTTTCATTTGATACACTTGAGAACTTATAATTTACTTGAATTGATAACGTGAGTTTTTATGTAGTTGTGGGATAAAAAAGTGCTACAAATGCGTAATAATTATAAAAATGTGCTAAACTACCTTATTATTAATACGACTTCCGTATGAGGTGCTAAATTCCCAGTTTTTCATATTTGATAAATACACTGAATTTTATTGTTGAGGGAAAGCTAGCTTCTATGCGCATTTCACTGGTTGCTTAGGCCAGATCAACAGGAAACTTCATCCATAAATATTTTAGAAAAACTAAAGATATAAAACCAAATAAAACTGTTAAACGTATAAGAATTATAGCAACAGTTCTACTTGTAATAATATCAAAGTTTAAACAAAAACACATCAACAATAAACAGTGGGTTTATGGTTTAGCGACAAGCTTGATAATCGAAGGCCAGTGATGCCTACTTAGCTATTATGGGGCGAAATTTAGCTCTTTTTTAATTACTCCCGACTCGTAATTTTTCCGGTTAACCCTGTTTTTAAAAAAGAGCTTACACAGGCTCTTTTCAAATGTGATATTGGAACTTCCGTTATTACCCTCTTGCTTTGTCTTTTGTTCAATTTTATGTGTGCACACATTTTTTGGTTCGGTCATTAGTATTGAAAGGCTTGGGAATCAAATCCTGTGTTTAAAAAATGGATTGAACTAACAAGAGATCCGTCAAAAGCTGAATACAAATATTACAATTCAATAATAAAAGCTTAACATTTTTATTTAGTACACCATTCGGTCACTCAAAAACATAAAAAAGTATGGCGCCATTAATCGATGTTGTACTATCTTAACCAGATATATAGATATATAATTTTCGCCAGACAGTAACGTAAATTGCACAGCAAATTTTGCTTTATATACTCCATTTTTAGCAATGTATAACCTTTGCGAAGCATATAAAAAGTCAACATTTGTTATAAAAAATATGGCCTGAAGAAGAATCTAACATATTTTGAAAATGACTGTTCATATCTTTATTTTAATTTATTGAAATGATACATATTGTAATGTAAATATTTGTATACAATTTTTAATAGTAATTTTATTATACATTAATGTGAATATTACATTTTTTTAATATAAATGAGTTTGAAGTACAAATATGAATAATAAATGGATTGTAAACAGAACAATCTTTGATTGTTATATTTACATAGCACTTTTTGACTGCTCGGCCGTACTCTCGTGAACTAAGTGAAAGAGCATAAGAATGCACTTTAAGTGCTAGATTTAGCACATTTTTTTCTGATTTAGCACTAAGAATTTTAAAAAAATTGCTAAATGATAGTTTATTAGCACGTCATACGGAAATCGTATTAATAATAAATTTTGTATTCCCGAAAATATCTTTGATAATATACATACTTGCATGTGCCCGTGCAAAAAACTGAATTGGCAAATTGGTTTTTTTTTGTTGTTTTCTTACGAAGAGAGTAGAGTGAAGAAATTTGGTTTTTAATTTTTTTTTTCTTTTTACCCACTTACAACTACAATTCGAGTCGGAAAGAACCCAACCACAAGTAAGTGTTACAAGTAAGACTTTGAGTGTTTATAATTCTTATTCGCTTTAGGGTTTTATTTGTATAATATTTTTGGCTTTTCTAAAATCTTTGGAAAAGGTTTCCTGATGAGCTGGCCTAAGCAACCAGTTACATGCGCATAGAAGCTAGCTTTCCTTCAACAATAAAATTCAGTGTATTTATCAAATATGAAAAACTGGGAATTTAGCACCTCATACGGAAGTCGTATTAATAATAAGGTAGTTTAGCACATTTTTATAATTATTACGCATTTGTAGCACTTTTTTATCCCACAACTACATAAAAACTCACGTTATCAATTCAAGTAAATTATAAGTTCTCAAGTGTATCAAATGAAAAATACATACATGCCACCCTTTTTCCAAATTGCATGTTTAAGTGTACGAAAAAGAAAACAACGAAAGAAAGAATATAGTTACTTTTATTCTTATGAACAAATAAATTAAAATTGTTTACTGGCCTTAATAAACACTAAACTGAGAATTAGAATGAAAATAGAACTGTTATGTTCAATTATACGCATAACAGATTAAAACCTCCTTTAGGCAACATTTGTTGCCACACTTTAAACTTATCGGATGATATTGTAAAAAAGCGGTTCATATGAAAAGTCAAAATGAGTTGGTATATGAGAAAAATGAAAATGACATAAATGATATTTAAACAATTAAGAAAGTAAAGTCGGCCAAGCTCGACCAAAAAATACCCTAAACCTTAGTATTTTAAAACACATCATGCTTAAATGTCCATATAAATATGGATTCATCTATGTTCATTAAAATTCGATTAAAAGTTTGTGAGAGGCAATAGATTTGAAAAACTGCATAGCTAATGTGTCCATAAATGATTTAAATTTTATTAAAATCGTTATGATAGTTCCTGAGAGGCAGAAATTTCCCCCTATCTTGCCTCGTGGTCCTACGATTCGGCCCATTTTCAATAGGCGGGATCCTCGTGCTAATAAGAACCTATGTCTCACATTTTATCAAATTATCACTAAAATTGCAAACTGTACTATGCGCATAAGGTTACATTCACAGCCAGCCAGCCAGCCGGACGGACATCTTTAGTTCGAATCAGAAAGTAATTCTGAGTCGATCGGTATACTTTAAGGTTGGTCTCGGTATTATACTTATCAGCGGAAATGCATAATACCCTCTATACTATTGTGTTATAAGTATAAAAATAGTTGTAACGACTTTAAAATATGTTATATTGTTACATTAAAATAAGTGTTTATATTAAACAAAATTAATATGTAAAAATTTCAAAGGTAATTTTTTATTACATTCAAAAAATCAATGTTACAAAACTAGCACTTTTGTTTTCTGCTGTAGAAGAATTTAGCACTTTTTTTTGCCGTTTTAGCACTTTTATTTTGAAATCTTCTGGCAAGCCTGGAAGAATGGCTGTGAATTAATTTCCACAATTATGGTATGGGCTGGACATCAATGATGTATAACAAAATCACTTGGTCAAAAGTTTTATCAAAAACTCTAGCAAATAAAACTTTCTTTTTTGATGACATTTGTCTAATTGCTCCCTAATCCTTCAATTAATTTTCTCATTTCTTTTTAAGTATTTAATTCAAAATTAAAAAAAAAATAAAACTACAAGCAAGTAAGAAAAATAAACTTTTTAATTTAAAGTTTTTTTTTCGTTTCGCTAGACTTTGCTTGCTTACAAAACATTTGGCATAAACTCATGTAAATGAGATCAAAAAAGGAAAACACTCTTAAAAAAACCCAAAACAAACTACAAAAACACTTTATATAATGTTTTGTAGCAGCAAAACAATAACAACGCATTAAATAGAAATACTAAAGAAAACTAAAAAAGAAAGGATTTAAAAGTACTTTGGCTACTTTGAATTTACGTATGTATATTACTACTCTCGACAAACTGTGTTGCATAAAATATGTTGCAAAAATACTTCCTTAAAAGCTTCAATGGTTTGTTATTGCAGTTTTTGTTGTTTTTTTATTGTTACACTACAAACATGGATACGGATACGCTCTGGACCCCAACTATGTAGCATTTTGTTTTATTATTTTAACGTATGCGGCGACGTATTCATATTTGAATATGCATAAGAATAATTTAAAAAACATTTATTTGCATATGAAAATAGCCTACCTTTATGCATATGTAAATAATAATAAATGGATATGATAAGAATCAGTTTCAAAAATTATTTATTCCGTGTTGCAGAAAAAACGCCATAAAGCAATAATTTCTTTAAAAAAAAATAATCAAACAGAATGATTTTACAATTTCTATTTATGACTATTTTTTGTATTTATTTATTTAGACTATGGATTAACTCATTTCAGATAAAAACATTTCATGATATTAAAAAAAATCTAATTTAAGGTATTTTATTTAAATGCCGATTTCACCGAGTTATGTTAAAAATTACTATTATTTTAACTTCTAGTTAACAATTTGTTTTTGATATTAAAACTTATGGTTAAATTTCCGTTTGGTGATATAAATACTCAAAGTAGTCTTCTCGCAAAATTATAATCAGGTGTATAATAAAAATCGATTTCGACACCATAGCTTTTGAAATCGACCAGATATGTGATGTGTTTACTTTTGTCGATTTGTTTTATGAATTGAATTTTTTTACATTCCGTTTTTTTGGCTTTGCAATAGATTTTTATTGACAATGTTGGTTAAAAACTATATTAATTTATTTTTATTTTACGAATTATTTTTTGATTTAAAGAAAACAATTTTTATGTACTTATCTATGAAGGAGCATAAAAATACTTTTCTAGCAATATATTGCAAGTAGCTCTCCGCTAAAAATCTTAACCCTCCAAAGCCTAAGTAAGCCACAACGCATGCTTTGCAAAATTTCTACTGACGGTCAATATATTATTAATTTATATGAATTTCTATTTTCTTACAATTGCTTAAAGATTTAGAAACATATTTGTAGAAGCTTCGAAAGCTCTAAAAAGTTCTAAAAGCATTGTAAACAATGCTGCTCAAATAATCAAAATAGGATAAAATAACAAAGATGAATAAAAAAACGAAACAAAAACCTTTTAATTTATTGATTTTAAATAATTTTGTGCAAAGTGCGTAAAACATTACTAGTTCTTATTTTTATTTTATTAATTTAATTTTAATTAAATTAATTTTTTAATTTTATTTGAGTCAAATCGTTTGCTTAAGGATAAATAAATAAGAAGCTCCACGGAAAATTGGTGTGTGATAAGAAGTGGTTGAATTGTAGGCTAAATACTTAAAAGCCATATCATTTATCGACTATATATGTTTATAAACCACAATTTGTTTTGTTTAAAATAACAGCTGACTGAAACAGCTGGCTTTTAACACCAGCAGATGTAGTTAAAAGTGTCAGTGTTGCTATTAATTTTGTGGTAAACAATTTTAAACAAAACAGTTGTGGTTTAAAAAGCATAGTGAATCTCACTACTGGGCGTTAATAATTATATTTCAGTTACAATAAACTGTAATGAAAATAAACATTGTTTTAATTACAATTACAAAAAAGTAGGTCTTTTTGAAGAAACACATAACGTGCAATTGTAATGAAAAATTTAAATTACACATTACATGTAATTGACAAATAAAAAAAAACATTGATGTTTTTCATTTCCAATAATATTTTTGCGAGACCGCAAATCATTTCGTAAGACTTTAACCATGTTTTTACATGCCTTCCACTTTACACAAATTCTTGATTGCAGGACCCAAAACAGTCTACCATGCTCTATTGACAATAGGCACAATGATCTCGTAATAAAGATTTTAAAAATTTTAAAGAACAATATGCTCGTAAATGCAGTCCCAAAAAATCGAATGATGACATTTTTTATCGGTTTCGTATACCTTTAGGTCCTTTAATTTCAAGCAACAAGAAACATTATGATAAAAAAAAAACTACAAACAGCTGATAACTGATAAATATATTACACAATTGTAATGCATTAGTATTTTTTAGAAAAGAAAACACCACAAGATTCAATTTTCGCTTGGAATTAAAGCAAAAATTAAACCTTTCTTTTGTCTCATATTTTACTGAAACAAAAGTGTAAATTGTTTCACTTTAAAATTTCAATTTCTATGCAATTTACAGTGACGCTTATGACATTTTAATGAATATTTGCAAGCACAGTCGAACTTCCCTGCATGGGACAATAAAATAACTTCATTATATAAAAACTTCATTGTATATTATTTTCCACCTTTAGTGAAAATTAGCAAGTGTTTTAGTTTGGATTACAATTAACAGAATCCTCAAAAAAGCCTTTTTAGAAACATTGAGAGCCTAACTGAGCTTAACTTCAACCTTTTTAGATTTGTATTGTTAATTTTTATACTTTATAGAGTGCTGCTTAAAATCCCAAACTGCATTGCTTTATTTTGTTACTTCTTTTTCAACTTTATTAAATACTTATAACAAACCACTAACAAATTTTCTTATTTAACGAAGCACTTGTACTATAAAAATAATCAAGCATTTATGAGCTACGCAGTAAAATATAGAGAGATGCAGAACGTATAAGTGAATAAGCAAATTTTACAAAAACAAGTAAGAAAGTATAGTTGGTCAAGCCCGACATTTTAAAAAAGGGGGAGTGTACCCTTTGAGGTTAAGATTCATTTAGGTGTTCTTTGTGCCAAAGTTATTTTCGTCTATATCAGGTTTATATTGGACCGATGATTAGTTTTGGATCCTCCAGCACAAAAATTTGTCCTAAGCAAATAGCAATAGTAAAGTTATTGTCGCCAAGATTTATTTCAATACCAACATTTATAAGCAAGTTATGGAATTAAAAGCTGTTTTCCAATCAAATTTTGCTAGGTGATTTAGATTGCAATCAAATAAGTTGAAAGCAAATTTAATCCAAATGTCATCATAATAGTAAGGTTTATGAACAGAAAGAAAATTAGCTTTTATTAGGGCTTTGTGAAACTTCCCAAAAAATCGTACGAAATAATGTATCAACTTTTGAACGTGAGGATCTTATAGCTGCCATTAGCTCAAATTAAGCTTAAGTCGACTCGAGTACACTTTCCTTTTTGTCACAACTATAAAGAAGAGATAAAAGAAGATAAATAATAATTGTTCGGAACATTTTTACGGCCTGGCCTGGCTCACACCGTCGACAAGAACATTTTTTTTCGTATATCGTAAACAAAAACAAATTTTAATTTTTTATAAATTTACGAAAGAAATGTTCTTGTTGACATTATGGGCCTGGCAGTTAAATTGATTTAATTAAGATTTTTGTCCGAAAAAAATTTGGCTGTGCTGCCAACTAGTTTAATTTTGCAACCAAGGTTGAACTGAGCTGCCACGTCACACCATATGTATCATAAAAGCATAGAGTATACTTGCGGTTAAAGTTTTCAATTTATGCGTTTTTTTGATACAACTTTTGTTATAATAAAAAAATAAACCATATCTAGACTCTTTAATTATCAGAAAAATTAATATAATTAAAGTAAACTGGTATAAAAAACCTCAAGCATCTGGTAGACTTTTTATTATTCCAAACATCCTAGAAGGATAATAATAAACACGGCGACAAACTTTATAACAAGGGTGCTAAATACTAGTAATGCAGAATTTCGCGAAGAAAACAGGAAGAAGATAAAACATATACTACGCAAAAACGACTTTCCATACAAAACTATAAACAGCTTAATGGCCTAGATTAAATGACAAGTGAGGGACGAAGAAACCACCGAAAATATATACTTACGTCGATAAAATATATGCCTGGGCTGTCAGAAAGGAAAAAGTATTCCGACATTTACAACAAAGAAAATTACTTATTAGCAATGAAAACGAGCAACACAATGAAACTAGATAAATCCAATCTAGTATATCAGCTTAAATGTAAGGGGGACGATACTGACATATGCCAAAAGATATATATTGATACAACGAAGACAAAATTAAAGACAAGATTATCATCGCACAAATCAGACTTAAAATCAAATGACAAACCTTTAACACAAAAAACTGCACTAGCAGCCCACTGTGGAAAAACGGGACATCAAACAGGCTTTGATAAGGTGAGAATAATAGTGGGAGAGAATAATTACGCTAAACGATACATGCGATATTATAAATACGCCAAACGAAAAGAGAATTAACTACAAAACTGATACCGATAATTGCGCTCATATATATCTTCATACAATGAACAAACACAAGATTAATAAACTAAAGGAAATTACTAGAAAGTCAGTGAAGAAAACTTAAAACGATTACATCGGACAATACTCCATTAAATATTAAGTAAATTGTTGGTTATTAAAATTAAGAAACATGTTTAAAGTTATAATATTTTTTTAGATAATAACTATCTCCCTGAAGATGACCAACAAAGTTGGTAGAAATATTTGAATTAATAAATAATAAAAATTAAAACAAAACAAGAGTTTTTATTTTTATTCTATTTTATGAAACAGACCTCAAGCCGAAAAATATAAACATTCAAAAAATAGAAATTTAAAAAAATTTTTATGGAGCTTTATAATCAAAATTAATAACTTTTAGTATATGGAATTTAGCGAATCTGTTGCACTTAAGCTTATTTCAGAATTTATATTAGCGGTATTCAGTGTTTGTTGCGTTTTAGGTTGCAACGGTTTGGTAGTGCAATAGTTTTATCATTTACAGTGAGCGGTATTTTAAGCAACTTTGCAATGCTAAATGCAAATAAAATAACAGCTGTTTTACAGAATTATTGGTCGTGGAAATTTACAAAAAGGTGTTTGAAGAAGATATTATCGCAGCATTAGTAGAAGAAGTTGCCCAGGAAACAGTTCTAAACGAAGGTAATTCATAAATATCGAGCGGTAATATACAAACATTTAACTTGTAAATACTTTAATTCTAGAAATGTTGGATGATGACGAAATCGCTTATGAAAAATTACGGACTTCTCTTAAATACTAACCTCTATGTTTTCAGACTCCTCCAAATAATCCAAAACAGTTTTTATTTTATCTGGTGTCCACTTTTTGTAGGGGATTTCTCTTTTTAATTTTTTATTTCTTAAATTTTGTTTCACGATGCTAAATTATTGTTTACAAATGTAAGTTGTTCGAGTATCAGTGAAGTAAACGCAATACACGTAGCAAAAAAAGCTAAACAGTTTTAGTATTGCGCAAAAGGAATGATGTGACAATTGCAATTCTGTATATTTTGTTGTTGGATTGCAAACAAAAGCTACAATATTTTGCATTTGCACTTTCGCAACACCATTCGCATCAAACACTGAACTCCGCTATTATAGCTATTAGAAAAAACACTTGACTTTTATTCATACTTTTTTAATACAACAACAAGAATACAACAAATTGCAGTCCCCTGCCGCTGTGCTATCACCTTGCAAAATTAATACGCGATTTTTACACACGTAGTTCATACGCTAGCTTTATTTTTCCAAACAAATTGCTTGAAACTATCAGTAAAAAAATATTAGCGGTCATTTTTTTTTTCGGTAACAATTCACCCATTGTTTCTGCTTTACTTTATAAAAATTAGTTTTTGATAACACTGGCCTGCAAAATTTGAAATTTTCAAAATATTATGCGCAAATTCATCTTTATGCATAAAACGTGATCCGTCGTTTAAAGTCCTACTTATAACCTTTAAAACAAATGTTAAATATTTTTAATACCTTATTCCTTCTCTGAAATACCGTACCCAGTAATTTCAAAAATCCGATATTTCGCAATATTCATAGAATTTTCGCATTTTTTTTATAATTTTGACTAAATTTTTGATTATTTATAAGCCTTTTTTGTAATGAGTTTAAATTAAAAAAAGTCTTAAAAAAATCAAAAGTTAAGCCATAATTATAAAAATAAACACACAAAAATTTAAAAATAAATGACTCATTTAATATGAATTCAGCGAAAAATCGGACTTTTAAAATTTTAAAAGTGTATACTCTAGTTCATGCTTTAATAATTTGTTGACCTGTGTTATCAATACACTTAAAGAAAGATTTATGGGTCGGTTACGGATAGCAACACAACTAAAGTTTATTTGCCTGCAGCGAAATAAGGCAACACCGCACTCACAATATTATTACAGTAACGGACTGTAGTTTGTTTAAGAAATATTCCGTTCAGTCATTTTTAAATAAATAAACATTTAAAATTCCAAGCAAATTTATTTTAACTGATTCTAGCAGTTATTCAAAAAACTAAGTGCATATTAATACGGATTTTCAGTTGCAGTTAATATTGTCCATTGATTGAGTTAAATTCTTCTTTATGTTAAAGTAAATAAAAATGTAATTTAAAGCAACGAACAGTTCATTTAATTTTTATTGTCAACAATTCAACCGCGAATTCCGTAAAAACAAATCAATATTCAGTTATCTTATATAAATTAATTGTCAAAAAATTAACTACATATTCCGTAAAAACAAATAAATATGCAGTTATTTTATAAAATTTTACTGTCAAAAATTCAACACCATATTCAGTAAAAACAATTAAATATTCAGTTATTTTATATAATTTTACTACCAAAAAATAATTTTTACTTATCTATAAAAAATGAATTGCTTGTTTTGTGTATGCAATTCCAATTTTCTATTTGTTAAAATAATTTAGTTAAATACATCAAATTTTAAAAGTAAAATAATTGCGAAGCCATATCGGTCATGCTGCAGGTGTCTTATAATTGAGAGTTCTTCTGTAAACAACGTGGTCAGTACAACAAAAGTAAAACAAACGTGTGTAACTGGGTAAGTAAATAAAAATATTCTCCCTCTCTCGCTTATAAGAAAAACAAGCGGACAGGTGTCTGTCTGGAATTTTTTAGAAATTCGGCTCTTTTGTGGAGTAAACGAAAATTTAATAAAATAACTGAATATTTTATTGTTTTTACTGAATATGGGGTCAATTTGACAGTAAAAAACTGACAGTAAAATTTTAATAAATAACTGAATATTTAATCGTTTTTACTGAATATGGTGTTGAATTTTTGACAATAAAATTTTACAAAATAACTGAAGATTTATTTGATTTTACGGAATATGGTGTTGAATTTTTGACAGTAAAATTTTTAATTGAACTTTCATTTATTTTATATTACAATTTCAGTTAATTTTACGTACAGAATATTGTGAGTGCGCTTATGTTAAACTATCCAAATTTTTATTTATTTTATATATTAACATGAGCAGCATTGGCTGATTTTGCTGTCGGCAACTCAACTTCAGTTCAGTTGTCAGCCGTAATTGACCCATTAGCTTGAAAATAAATATTTCGGAAATTGAGTATTAAAAATATTTAAGACCGGAAAATAACCAAAAAAGTTTTCTTATGTGAGAAAAAATTAGGAATTGACCTATAATCAAATTCAACTCTTTTTTAAAACATATTCCAGTTCCATAACTCACTTCTGTTTCGTTCGTTCGTTTATACAAATATTTCGTTACATTTTTTTTTGCCGTTTGTTATCCCTCAAACTTTCTGTGTTTCTGTGTAAATGGTAGATTTAGTGAACATAAACTTTTAACACTTATCGACATCAGCATCTTTTGCGTTCGTTGTCCTTTTTAAAAAAGCCGCCAGCTGGCTGCTTGCATCAGCATTGACGTCAGCGAATACATATCTTAAGAGTCTAAAATAAGTACATTTTCGAGACGAAAACAAATGAAAAAAAAAGTTTTGTTTGCTACGAATATATACCACTATTTTTATGAATATATTCAGACATTTTCTACTTATGCAGACGTTTTTACGTAAATGAGTGTGAGTGGTAAAGTTTGTTTTTTTATTTTTATATTTTTCTTAACAACTATGGTAGGTTAAACTTTGTGTTTGCATGTCTTTAGGTTAGTGCAAACATTTTAAAATGCTTATATGTGTATACCATATATATACTTTCACATTTACACAGATATACATACATATGTATTTACATGCACTTCATACTCTATTTACAACATAGTAGACAGAACGCATTATTATTATTTTTTTTCTTTGTTTGTACTTCAAGCCTTTTAGACAACTCTTTGCCCGCTTTCCTATATAAGTACAAGGCGGTACCTAGACTTTCATTTGCGATATTTTATTTTAATATATATTTTACTATAATTTTCCTTTGCTTTTACCACGTTTGCCCCTAAAATTATGTTACACATTTGCAGTGAACACAAATTGTATGAGTATATTTACGAAACCGTTAATGGCTTACAATACATCCACAAAAAATAAAACAAACAGACTGTAGTTGTATTAAAAGGCATGTTTCTATAACTTTTTTGTTGTTATACTTACAACAAGTGTATTTGTGTTACAGAATTTCAGTCTATAACTATCATCTCCATTTTATAAACTTTTTAGACGGTGAAATAAAAAAGTAATAAAAATAAAATGTTCATATCCAATGGCTATTTTTACAAGAACATGACCAAGAACTTTTTAAACTCTATGTTTTTTGCTATTTTTTTCTTCTGTTTCTTATTGTTCTTGTTTTATCTCGTTTAGGCGGAATTTTATTATATTTCATTTAACGTTTCCTTTTCCTTCCTATTTTTCGTTGGTTTTGATTTTGAAAATATGACTTCTTCTGATTGCTTTTAAAAGCATAATGACGAAACCATTAGTGGATAACTTAAAAAAAAGGAAAAAAAAAATTATATCGAAATTGAATTTTTTATTATTGAAGTTTTAGAAACTTAAATTTAAGATAACAGAATTTTTTTTCATGAAAAATTATTGTTACCCACAAATTTAATTTAAATTTAAAGTTATAAATAATCTCACCTATAGTGAATAAAACTTACTCGAAATGCGTTCCCTTTAAAAAAAAAAAAAAGCATAACGGAAAAGGTAAAACTTGTTCATTTTTCTTAATGATAGGAGTGAAAATGTTTATTAAAAATTCCAGAGGACCAAACTGTTTTTTGTACTGACAAAATTCTGGCAAACTTTGAGTTATTAATCCTGATGTAGAAAAATGAAGCTATCACTTAATTTTTAATAAAAATTGATTTTTTTTAAGTTTTAGAAAAACTGTGAGTATAAGGAAAGTTGTCCAAAAAATTCAACAAAGCGGTACATTTTAAAAGAAACTACAGGAAGGTTTATATACACACGAGATATCTATAATTTTTTTTACGCAAAAGTGTCTATATCATTCAAAAATGGCGATAAATTTCAACTAATCAATAAATCTTATATTTTCAATAAATATCCCATAAAAAGCTCTAGAAGCAAACTATTGTTTAGATAAATTGATAACTCTTATAAAACAGGTCTGCGATTAAAAAGTTTATTATATAAAACATGTTGATGTTTGTCTAAATCTTGTAACATATGTAATTTTCGATTACAAATTATTTATATCTTGATTGAAAGGCTGCTTACTTAGGATGCAAACAGTGCCTAACGGGCTTACAGTGAATAAAGTGAATAGTGGCTCAAAGCTAAGATGTTACGAAAATGTTAGTGGTTTTGTCATTACGGAAGATGTTATGTACCATTATTTAAAGTAAAATCCATAAATTGAATTACCCATTAAATTTAATTTTTATTGTACTTATAGACTATTTGATTACAAAAATGTGAAGCCATTATTGACCGAAATCGGATAAAACATAAAATTCTATACATAATTGGGGGATACACAAGGTAGTCATAAAGTTGTTAAGTCAAATGTCTTAAAATAATTACATGAAATATATATGACTGCGGTGGGTTACCGCTTATAATTAAGATTTCTACTGTACAGTTGTGACGAACCAATGAACATAGCATTAACATTTTTATTTTGTATGAAACACAACAACATTTATTTTAAACAATTGTAAAATATTATTTAGGATGTTATGACGATATGACGTGATAGCACACCTTGTGAATCCCCCAAATAAAAAAAAACGAAAACACTAGCCTTTAACACAATATGTTATTTATTTTAATCGATCGAGCCTTTCACTCTTGATGATGCAACACAAATTTACCGATATCTGGTTTACCAGAACCAAAGCGACATCTCAAAATTGTTTGAGAAAAGAAAATTCATATATATAACATTTTGCTGACCTGTGTAATTAAAAAAATTTCTATAGAAAATTCGAGAAATCTGCAATTATTCTGAAAATTCGAGTAATCAAACAAATTTCTGTATAATCGATCAATTTACCATTGAAAATTCGAGTTATCGATAGTATTTTTATACGAATTTTATGTAATCAATAAATTTAACGAATCCATTGATTTTTTTAAGAAATTTTAAGTAATCAATAAATTTTGATAAGCAATTTCTGCAATCAATAAATTTTTTATACAAAATTTAAGTAATCGATACATGTATTTTCTTTAGAAAATTGTAGCAATTGATACATTTTCTATATAATAAATGATTAATCGACTAATCTTGAATGGAAATTTAAGTAATTGAAATTTTTTTTTAGAAAATTATAGTGATCCATAAATTTTCGACAGAATATAATTTTCCTACATTAAATTCCTGTGATCAACAATATTTCTCTAGAAAATTTTAGTAATCGATAAATTTTCCAAGTACTAGTACTTCATGAATTTTTGCTAAAATTATAGTTATTGATAAATTTTCTGTACCAGGTTCAAGTAATCGCTAAATTTTAACAGAAAATTTAAATAATCGATAAATGTTTTACAGAAAATTCTAGTAATCAATAAATGTACCATAGAATATTATAGTTTATCATAAATTGTCTAGAGAATTCTAATTGGGGATAAATTTTCTATACAAAATTCTTGTAAGCGATACTTTTTATGTAGAAAGTTCTAGTATTTAATAAATTTTCTAAAAAATATGAGCGACAGATAATTCATAATGTTTTGAATTACTCAATTCAAATTAATTGTTCTCTAAAATATATTGATATCATTTGTTTTCTATACAAACTTTTTTATTCTATAAATTTGGTTTTAATTTAAGCAATCGAAATTTTTGTTAAACTTATTCGAGAAATCAATTATAGAAAATAACTCAAACCAATTTGTTAATAGAAACAAAAAATCGTAACCTTAAATTCAAACTGCACTTTAGTTTTTTTTTACAGGAGCAGCAAAAACATTTCAAAATTATTAACAATAAAGTTTTCATGGAATTTGAATTTCTTTAATATTATTGCCATTTTTTATGCGTCACTTTATTTTTAATTTTTTGTGTAGTTTCGTACGTTTTGATTTAAGGTATGTATCAACTGAATTATTAAAAAAAAATTGTAGTAAATAACTGTTATCGATAAATTTTTTTATAACATATTACTGGAATGTCACCACTAGGTTTCTTTTATTTACTACAAACATTATTTTTGTCATACTGACAAGCTTTTTATCCACTATATCAACAACCGCAATGGATAGATTTGTATCAATTTTTTCCGTAGATAATTATTAAACTGTCACATTTTTTAAGTTCAAATTAAAAGCAAACAATATTGCATATGAAACGTTAATACACTACGTTTCATACTTATTGTCCTTGATAATTTTATACATTTACACACATCCTTTTTTTTGTCCACACATGTGTTTGTTTGTATTAAATTATAATTAGTTTGTTTACGACATTTAAATAAAAAAACATATAAAAAATGCAGAATTATCTGAGGTTAAAAAAGAAAAGCAAAAATAAAGAAGAAATCAAAGTCAACAGCATTATTGTCAAGGATGAACAGCTAAAAAAAAAAAATAAATGAAGCAATTTTAATATGCTTTTAATTTAAAACTTTAAATTATAATAAATAAATTTTTTAAATATATAAGTGTTAGTTTTTTAATTTGTAAATTATCAATAAGCAATTAAACGTCTGATTTTATTTGAGTTCTCTTCAGTTGCAATTCCAAAATTTATTTAATTATTTATTGAAAATGACACTTCAAATTGCACATATATTCTCATTTATACTTATTTTCCAATTAAAACAATTAATTTATTATCTAAATGTATACTACAGTATGCCATGCCACAAAATTTTGAAACAGCTGCAGCAATAACCGAAAAAATGCAGTTTTATAAGCACAAGCTAAAGATTTAATTAAAAGGAATTTGATTACTATAAAAAGAATAAAAAAACAATAGCGGAGTTCAGTGTTTGGTGCAAATGCTCTTCCAAAAGTTTTGTTAAGTCCAACAACAAAATACACAGGGCTTCTGTTAAATTTTATAAAAAAGCTACGAAATTTAGCATCTTCTGTATCGCAAGACCATTTGCACCAAACATTGAACTCCGTTAATATGTTTATATAATTGCATTTATTGTATACCCAATAGCAAACGTAGCTTTAACCATTTCGCTGTATTGTATCCATACTTATCTCCAAGTCAAAGAATTATCTTAGATATCGACATGTTATAGTTTTTTAAGATCTTTGGAATCAATTTTAATAAAAAGTCTTGGATTTTAACAAAATTGAGAAAACTTAAGCATTTTTAAAACAAAGTTTTTTATTATTTAATTTTTTTTGAAAAAAAGTTTTTTTATCTTACAAATAACATATGTATATGACAATGTTTAAAAAAAAAACGCATCCAACATAAAGAAAAAGGTTTATTTTAACTCTTTTTATCATTAGTTTTTGGTTTTAAACAGGAAAAAAAGCTGCACAGAAAAAATTATTGCCGAATTATTTTCAAACAAACGCTTTTTTGAATTGTTTTTAATTTCTACAAATTTTTTTACTGATTCAATTAATATTTTTGTTTGATTTTTATATTTAATATTTAATATACGTGCTATTGGTTTAAATTTTCATAATTTTGCATATTAACGGTCTTTAAAATGTTGTCGATTCTGCATAAAAATTAAGCAATTTGCAATTAAATTTATCGATAAATTTTCTAAATGAAATTAAATTCAGTGGAAAATGTTCTAAATGAAAATAAATTTATCGATACATTTTCTTAGTGAAATGAAATTATCGATAAAATTTCTATAGAAAATTAAATTTATCGATACATTTTTTATAGAAAATAAAATTTGCTGTAGAAATCAAATTGATCGATAATTTTTCTATAGAAAATTAAATTTATCGATCATTTTTCTATAGAAAATTTAATTTATCGATGATTTTTCTATAGAAAATTAAATTTAAATATAATTTTTCAAGAAAAAGTTAAATTTATCGAAAAAATTTCTATAGCAATTAAATTTATCAATAAATTGTCTAAAGAAATTAAATTTTTTGATAAATTTTCTAAAGAAAATTAAATTAATCGATGATTTTTGATATAAAATTTAATTGAGAATGTATCAATATTCTCAATAGAAAATCTAATTTATTGATAAATTTTCTATAGAAAATGTAAATTTAATTTATTGGTCGGCAAGTCGATAGCCTTAGTTGCTAGTAGAGGTCTGCAAGAATAAATAATAAGCAATTTCAACGCACTCATTTGTTTTTTAATTACCATGTGTCGATCACCCAATGATAACGAAACAAATGAAAAAATAACCAGAGACAAAACAACAAAAACTCATTCTATTCAGTCAACTCAAGTGAAATGAGTAAATTATTCAAATATAATTTGAATGTAAAATATGTGTACCTACACATTATGTATGTATGTGTAAGCTTAACTTTTATAAACAAAAGAAGCCACAATCTTACACACATATTATGGCAAGGTATTCAAATAAATGTATGCACATTCAATAATTCAAAAATTATTTGAATATTTTTTGTAAACTTGCTCTCTCTAACGGGTCATTCCAATGTTTTGTTATTTATGAATGCCTCTCATATTCATTTACAGTAAACAAGTTTTTTATTCAATTCATGCATTCTTATTTTTGTATATGGTTTACTCTCATCTTATCTTTTTAAATGTTTTATAATTGAATAAATGTTGTGCACTTTAGGTAAAGGCAAACAAGTGAGTTATTCAAAGCAGACCTCTAGTTGCTAGTGCTTTAGCTTCAAGATTTATTGTAATTTTTATAAAAAATATCTAAATAAAATAAAATTTATTGGTAAATTTTCTATAGAAAATTGAAGTTTATTTATCTAGCTATATAATTTATTAATAAATTATCTACAGAAAATTTAATTTATTGATAAATTATCTATAGAAAATTTAATTTATTGATAAATTATCTATAGAAAATTTAATTTATGGGTCAAGTTTTTATAGCTACTTAAACACATACGCATCGATTAATTTCCCATACAAAATAAAAGATATGAATAATTTATTTACTTGGCAAATTTTCGAGGAAATCAATGTCGGCTAAAAGCAGCTGTTATTTTTCCAATTCAAACAAAATATTTGTAGAATCAAAACATTTTTTGTCTGAAATCGGTCCTTTAAACAAATTCGCATATTCAAACAATTTATTTGCATTTTGTTTACTGAAAAAACACTGATTTTTTCAAACAAATAATTTAACTGAATCAAGCAAAAAGTTTACTGAAATTCATATAAATTTTAAACAAATAATTTTGCTGATTCAAACAAAAAATGTTTGCACAAGCAATGATGCGCACCCAAGCAATCACTGAAAGAGAAGATGAAGGCAGAGCAGAGCGGCGGCTGGCTTTGAGACACATTTTTTTGTTAGAATAAATTTTGAACAAAGTCTTGTATGTTTATACACATAATGTTTTTCTTCATCACTCACTGTTGCTGTATCCTTTCCATTGCTCGACTCGATATGTTTTTCGTCATCGTTCTATTTTTGTACTTAATGTATTTAACTTAATAATTTTAAAAAATTGGATACGGGATTTATATGTATATAAACTCGTTTCTTTTACTTCGGCCGTTATCATAGGACCGTTTCTACATTTTTAATAATAAGGTTTATTTAAAGACAAATTGGGCCAAAATATCCGATTTTCGCATTGTGGCTGCTAACATAACTTCTCGAAGTGCAGTGGTGACGCATGGATTTATTCGAAGTAGCCCGCCCATGGTCCGTTGTTATATTGATTACGTTGGTTGGCGCTAATTGCTCCCTACGATGTTACAAACATCAGAGGCATACTCGGGACTTAGTGCGAAATTAAAAGACGCTCTCTTTTTTATAAAATTTATCAGTTAATTTCATGCAAACAAATTAATGAAGAATTATTTTTTTTTTTAATTAATATGTTTTTACAAGTTGTCGTAAACTTTTCACATTCGATCTTAATTATTGATAAATGTTCTAGAAAATATTGCGATTTATCTAATAAATACTCGAATATAAAAAAACCGTCAATAAATTTTCTATAGACAATATTAAGCAAATGAAAAAAACTTTATGCATATCAGTATGTATGCACGTTTGTTTGCATCCATTTATTGCCTAAAAATATTTATGTGCGTATAACTTCACAACACCAAAACCTCAAAATTTTAAATAACTTTTTTATTTTATATGATATTTCCATCCTAACTTATCAGTTTCTAGTGCTTGTGTAATATAAAGCAATTGAAGATGTAGTATGTGGAAAAAACCAACAAGTAAAAGCGCTATATTTGGATGTGCCGATTCTTAATTTCCCTCCACCTGAAGTAATAATATTTCAGAAGTGAGATTTATATGGAACTTATAAGCAATGAACCCATATGAAAGATATTTCGTGGTATGATTTCTAGTCTTATTAAACTATGACACGGAAAACTTAAATAAAGTATCATTCTTTGTTACGATTTGAGGCGTACGAAATTGTTTTTCGAAAGTAGGTTTTAAGTGGGGGCTATGGCAAATTATGGTACGTTCTTTTGAAAATTTTTTGTGGGATTTCAGGCCATATAAAATCCATTTTTGGAAAATTTAATGATAATTATTGCAGCATTCAGCACCAAATTTATGTTTGATTTTTTTGTTTTACAGAAATATAAAATTTTTAGGGCAATTGTTCAGCATATTATGCTGGACTACAAGCCCAAACTGCTTAAGAAAACTAGAAATATTTTGTTAAGTATTTCGGAGCTGAGCGTGTTTTCAATAAATGGACAGGCATATAGACGGATAGACAGACAAATTGACTTAGAAATGCTCAAGGACCCATAAGACTGTAGACGAAATTAAAAAAAAAAATAATTATAAACTTATTGACATACAAACAGGGTGTCTGGTAGCAGATTTATGTTTCCATACTTAAATAAAAAACGTATTAATTAACACAAAGTTTTATTAAGAACATTGACCGATAGAATGGAAATGCGGATTTAATTTTTAAAGAGTGTGTCATCCAGATGTCTTCCGTCGAATTGAATACAATGTTTAAAACTGTGCCTTGTTTTTCGAGAATTTTCGAAAAAAATTGTCCAATTATCTCATGTGAGGATGTGTGTGCACATCAAACAGGGACCAGCAACGGCAGTTTTGCTTGTTGACGTGGCCATTTATGAATGAACTTTGAACAAAGTTATCGATTAGAAATAACGTAAGAATCATTACATCGTTGCTGACAAATCCGCACAATCGGTAATTCCAACGGTGACACCCTCCCTCCGCACCGTTTATTACTTTTTAAAATAATCGTATTTAAAAACATAAATTTGGCACAAGACACCCTGTACTTTTTCTTAACAACAAAATACAACTCAAAATGTTCAAAGCCACCCAAAAAAAAAATTTGGCAACTCCACTCGCATAAGTTAACAAGGGTAACATCATTGCCTTGTGACAGCCCCTGACAGTAGTGAATAGCTCTACATTACAATTTGTATAAATTTTTAGCACAATAAATAAATAAAAAATATATAAAATTGCATCAATAATTTAAGAACAGGACGAAGTTTTTAGAAAAAATCTGGCATCTGGATCAACTGGTGTGGGCGAAACTTTCCCAAATTATAGAGACGTGGATTTACATTAAAAATTGAGCTGCGCGTTAAATCGGGAAATCAATTGATCTAGAAAAACTGATCTGTTTGATCATGGGTAGGGCCAAAAATTTAAATTTATCGTACAGTGTAATGTATATTAAATAAAGTTTCCTACGGAATCACAAACCTAGTTTGCCTTCTTTACAACAAGTTGTGCAGACAATAATAAAAATAAAACACAACAACAAGTTTTTATACCATAAGGATGAAATCTGCGAAAAACAAATTTTAACTAGAAAAAAATTAAAAAAGGAAAGAATTTTAACATTTAGCTCTGCTAACGAAACCAATTTGAATATCCCAATGCAAAAAGAATATCTGAATTTTCATGTTCATGTGTTCAAAAATCTCTTTTCATGTGAATTTGAATTTATGCGTGTGTGTTTTATCTGTGTGAGCAACATTTGTTACACAAATTGCAGTATTTTGCAATTAACTTGTTTTTTGCGTATTTTTTCCCCAACTTTCTTGCATATACTATTTACATTTTCTAAATTTCGAAAGGCAAAAATAAAAAAAAAAAAAATGGAATAGAGTGTTGTGCACTAATAAATTCCATAAAAATCTACTCTTCGTCTGTAATTTTAGAAGAAAAAAAAGAGTTGTATGTACATTCTTGATTTCATATAAATGTTTTTCCTCGTTTAACACTCCGATCTCCCTAAATGGGATGCTTTCATAAAACAATTTTAATTTCAATTCTTTTTTAACAGTTTTGCAATTTTCGTATAATTTTTCAATGTTTATTTTTGTATCATGTTTTCTTTTACTTGTTGTTGTTTTTTTTTTGCATTTTCTCTTGTCAATTTTGTGTAGTATTTTTCCATTAAACCATGATTTGTAAGGCAATTGTTACGAATTTTATATACGAAGTATTATACAAAATGATTTGGTGCAACCAATCGACCCATAAACCCAGTTTTAAACTTCTGTGTGTAAATCGTATTAAATGCTTTAAAAGAGAAATATGTATGTATGCACTACTAAAAAAAAATTTAAACATTTACTTGAGAGACTTTTTTCTCTGTTTTTGAATAGAATTTGGCTAAAATGAATTTGGACTATTACGTAAAAGTAATTGAAAATGGGAAAATGGATTTTTTTAATAAGTAAATATTTTTTACAGAAATATAGAAAAATATAAAAAGCAACGTGTGAGTAGAACCATCCAGTAAAGGTGTGTTTAACTAAAAACTAAATTGATCGAAAATATAAAAAATAGCATGGCGCTGTTTGCTTTCTTTTAACAATTGATTGAAACTTAAATGATTTTATTAAAATCGAAAATATTGTTAACAACAATCAGCCTTATTACGGTTGTCGTTGTCATCAACAACTGTATCGTTTTTTGTAGTAGATTACAAAAAAATCCAGTTGTATGTCCCTGTAATGTATTACAAAAAACGATAGTTATTGATGACAACCGTAACAAGGATGATTTAAGGAGGTTCGTTTCACAACTTAATTATTCCACTGTTTGTGTTTTTTTTACAGTTTGAGAAGATCGTTTTTTGAGATTATCATTTTGAACAAGAATAATCTATTTATATTAATATATATGTTTATATATATTTAGCTGGTGAGGCCTTACTCCATTTTTGAAAATAAAAATGCAAAATTTTTTATTTCATTTTTCCCGACGTTTCGTGAATTTTATGTTCACTTCTTCAGGGGATTCGTCTATTAATATTAAATTAAAACATCAACATTTAATAATACAATATTTTTAATGTAACGAACTTACAGTGAAAATAATTAATTTAAATTACATTAATAAATTTTAATATAAATAATCTACTTTGGCGAAATCATGCCCTTTACTCTTTTTTTCTGGGGTTATTATATTAGTTTTGGCTCAATTTTAATTCTGCTGAGTTTTCATTTCATTTCGAAAGTGAAATGAATAGGCAAGTTTTGAAAGGAACCTCCTTATTTTATCTGTTATTGTTGTTAAACTTGAGCTTGTTATACCAAAAAATGTTTTCACAATCAATTATCTAAAATTTTAATTGAAATGATTAAAAGTTAAAACGTAAAATCTATGAATTTTACAGGAAACCGTAATCATTATATCTGTGGCATTTTGATAAAACATCTAAAGTCGAGATAAGCTAGCAAAAAAAGTATTAAAAAACTCTGTGAAAGAATAATTTTTATCAAATAATATAATGAACCGAAATGAAAGGAAAATTTCGTTTATAATACAAGATTTTAAAATCGTAAACTTAAATATTTTTTTGTGAAGAAAAACTCGTATAATTAACATAATTTTTTTCAACTTTTTAAATTTGACTTAAGTTGTTTTGTTAAAAGGCCACAGATGTATTTATTTAAAAAAAATTACTTTTTTGTAATTTTCTAAATTTTATTAAAAAAATGTATTTTTTTCCTATGAAATAATAAATATTATTTTCGGTTTTGTATTTTATTTATAAAGTAGAAGTAAGTAATATCTGACTAATGGACACTGAATATAAATTTTACCCTTATCTGCACGCAGAGAAAAAATATGGTTGGGCATGGTTACGGCAACAACACTATGTTTAATGTAACAATATATTGTTGTCGTACACAAATAATTGATATTTTTCTTTAATATCAACAATATTATTGTTACTGTAAACAAATCAATGTTTATCGCAATTATTAATTTGAGTATTGTTGACCGAAAAATAATTATTTTTCTAACAACTAAATTATGATAACTTTCAAAACATATTATATTACTCACAACCATATCATGATATTTAATAGCCATAACATGATAACTTTCTATACATTTATCATATTATGTTTAATTGAATTTGATTGCAAACTATTTTTACTCTAATAATATTATGTAAGCGCCATTTGTAAAATAATTTTGTATCAGTTGTGTCATTTATTTTATATGTGAGCGGTTAATCAATTTAAAGATAAATTCCCATAAAAAATAAGTTTAAAGAATTTAAAAAAATTAAAATATTAGCGGAGTTCATTCAGTTTAGCGATTTAATAGTGCAAATGCAAAATATCGTAGTTTTTTTGTAGATTCCAAAAACAAAACACACAGAGATTTCGTTATATTTTATGAAATTGTTACGATATTTCTGTGGTTTTCATGGGCCACCGCGTATGTCTAAAAACAAATTTTTCAGGAGATCCGAAAAACAATTCTTTATCCTACTATGGGCTAGGTATTGCAGATTGCTCTTTTGCAAGCCTTATATTGAACTCCGCTGTTTGATTCACATTAAGAAAAATTGTAAAAAGTCACAAAATACAAAATCGATGCAAAAAGTTTTAATTTATTTTATATTTTTATGACAGTTATGAAAGGGGCTGTATTATAATATGATTGCTTCTATATTAATTATGATTAACATGATGATAACATGATTACTTCTTAGATTATTATGTTTAACATGACAATAATATGATTAGTTCTTAACTTATTATGATTAACATGACAATAATTTGATAACTTCTTAACTTAGTATAATTAACATAATAATAATAATATGATTATGGCAAAAATATTATGATGTAATATAACGAGTATATTTAGTCATTATATGATTAAATAATAATCTTAATATTGTGATTTTTATCATAATATGATGCTCTTAGAATATGTTTACCACAACCATGTTTTTTCTTTGCGTGTGTGTATCTGGTAATAAACTTAAATATTTGATTAAAAGAATAGAAGAGTTTAGAGAGCTGAACCAAAAATGGTGGGATCACTAACTAATAACCATTTGGCACAATTTATTACCTATAACGACGAAACATCCCGGGTACATTATTCCTTTTTTTATTTCAAAAGAGTGGATCTTTGACTGCAAGAGAAATGTCTGAGCTTCTCAAAAGCACAATTATAGAAACAGTTATTCCTTTTAAAAATCTAGTTGGATTTGCACCAAATACACCTAATGTTATACTTGGACAATATAATTCAGAAATTATGTTGTTAAAAGAAAGAAAAACTTATGGTGTTTCAAGAATATTTTCGCGACAACATGCGCTCTTTTACATTTTGAAAATTGTTAGCTTTATAGTAATTTGGAGCCAGAATATTATTGGAAAAAGGTTTTTGAAATTAAAAATTCCTTGGGAGACATGTTATTTCAAATAGTAATTTTTGTTTTAGTTTTTTTTAAATGCTGCTGCGGAAAGAATAATGAGTAATTTAAACAATTGTAATACAAATTTAAAAATGAAAAAAAAGGAATAGAAATGGTGGAACAAACTTAGAGCCACTTTCAATCATTATAAACAAAAAGTGGAAGCTTTAAATATCTGGAAAAATCAAAAAAAATTATCGCTAGGTAAATGTTGTGTTTATTTTTTTAGTTATAAATTATAATAAAAAAATAGTATGAATTGTTGGTTTTGAACGGTTACTTTTATGAAATAAAAAACAATGACTAGTTATTTTTTGAAAAAATAAGTTTATACATATAATGAAATTCGAAACAAAACTCGTGAGTTTGCAAATAAAAGACAGCACGTATATTTTCTATTGCCATCTGTAATTTTGGCATGGTCCATGTGTAATTTACCATTTCGTTGGTGGCAATACTGCCATATTCATAAAAAACATTTCAGCCATATTAAAGGTTTATGAACAAATGTCCATAGAAAATTCTTTTTTATGATAATGGGTTAAATTTTTACCCCTTTATTCATAAAAACTATTTAAATTTTCTTTATTGAAACTAAAAGCTATCCATAAGATTTCTAAGAAAAAAAAAAATAAACTAAAAACTATCGCAAATTTTTTTTAAAATTTTTTTATTGTTAGTATTATGGTTTTGCTCTTTATAGTTTTTTATCCAAATTTTTATATACATACATGCATATTAATCATTAATAAAATTTAATTTTCATTAAATTATTTTAATGAGGAAAGGTATTTTACATCATGAAATTAATTAAAATTTATTTATAATTTTTCATTCTTGACTTACCGGGGAATTGAACGGACGGGTTGATCTGAAATATTTCGATAGTAACCAGACTATCTCTTTTTTGCCGTTTAACACTCGCCGCCATTGACGACGGCTGGCAATCAATAGTTAAATATCAATATTTTAAGCAAATGATATTATTTTTTCTAAGTGGATCGATATTTGTGGTTGTTAATGCTTTACTTCTGTTTTTCAAAGAAGAAAAAAACAAAAATATTTGTACACAAATTTTTCACCATTAGGGTGTGTGTGTGTAACGGTAGCAAAGTTCTACTGTGAATTAAAATTGTCAATAGTTTCTACGCTAATGTCAAAATTAATACTAGCTCCCAAGGCTAGTGAAATTTTATTCGCCTCCTTGTCTAAGGGTGTGTGTGAAACGGTAGTCACACACACCCTTAGACAAATTTTTTTCGTAAGGTGAAGGAATTTAGGAAACAAGCCCCTAAAATTAGGTTTAAAATAAAGTTTCAGTGAATTTCACATTTTGACTTTTGCGATTTTTAGATTTATTTTTTTATAAATGTGGGAACTGGTGGCAATCACCCGGAGTGGCCGCAATTTTTAGGAATGCAACACGTCAGAAACTGACGAGAACTAGGGAGTGGCTCTAACGAGCGACATGTTAGTGTCGACGTAGATTGAAGGACGGATTTTTAGAGTACTTTGAACTATTGAACAGTGAACATTTAAATTTAATCTTAAGCACATTACAATACATACACATATTTCATTTGAATAAATATATTTTTATTTAATAATTAATAAAAACAACAGTGTTTTCATTAAAAAACCTACATAAATAAATATAAAGATGAGTTTATTCTTCCATAGCCTCGGAGAAGCGTTGGGTTTTCATTATCATATTTATATCTAATGATTTTAAGCTCAACTTACAACAGCCTCTTGCCACTTCTACCTTGTTCAAAGTTAACTCATATTAGTTTTCTATTTAAGCTAGTATGAGTATGAAAATGAATTATTATACCCACACCACAATAATCGAGGGGTCCTATGCGCTTGTGATGATGTAGGTAACACTAAAAAATATATTTTAAGTATTCCGATCAACTCAGAATCACCATCTAAGTCGATCTAACGACGTCCGTACGTTCGGCTGGCTGGCTGGTTGTCATTCCATGTAACCTTGTGCGCAAAGTAAAGGGAGCAATTTTTAAGATAAATTAATGAAATTTAATACATCCAATTCAATTATCATAAGGACGAAGCCTATTGAAAATTATGAGAATCGGTCCATTATTTTCGTACAACTTCTTTCCGGAATAGAATCTTTGTGCCTTTAAGCTATATCGTTTAAACAATTTTTTGCTAAATAGATTAGTAGTGTACATAAATATCCAGTAATTGCTCCTAGTTGTCTGCATGCTCATATCAAAGAACTCAAAAAATGGCTTACGTAACGGAAAATAAAAGTTCATTCAACAAATTGCGCACATTTTACCTTGAGAAAGGATAACTGTCTCAAATTAAAGATAAATAACATCGATATTCCCGAGCATAATAGAATAAAATATTTTGCTATGCAAGTTGATCGTCGCCTTGCCTGCTTTCAACACTTTAAATGCAAATCCACACAACTTTAACCATTCTACTCTCAATCAAACCTACAAGGTTTTACTCTTTAACGCTATGTTTAAGCCAATATCGACCTATGTTATCTAACTATGGGGAACAGCTTCTGCTTCTAATTAAAAGAAAGAAATCACAATGATGACAAAATAAAATCTTGTGACAAATTACTGGTTACCTGTGGTATATGGGAACTTGAATATTCATAAGAACATTAATATTCCATTTGTTCGCGAATAAACAAAAACCTTCTGCTACAAAAATGCATGAAAACTGGCAACTCATCAAAATTGCTTTATAACACATTTCGCAAATTGGCCGTCGCGTAACCGCCTGATAGATAAACAAAGGCAACAACTTAGAAATTTTTAGTTAACTTAAGATTTTAAAACTTATTGTTATTTTCTTCAATAAGAAAGATCCAATAAAAAGAAAAACATTCAGCATACTGCAAAAATAGACTCTAAGTCTTGTGTATGGAGCAATTCAATTAAATAAATTAATAAAATAAATAGTTGTAAAATTCTTCATACGTCACTTGGTAGGTCGCATATAAACCCCACTCCAAAATCACCTTAAGACAAACAAATCTCTTAAATATTGGGATCTTGATAATATTCAGGGCAAATAATACTTATATGAATCCAAACCTCATAACATAATTTGGTCTGCTGGGTCCATGACTGGCTATGGGTTACAAATAGGGTACAATCTCAAATGTGTAAATGATATACCGTGGTATCTTTTTATTTTGTTTTTTTTTAATATTTATGAGTGAACCAAAATCATAATAAAAAGTATTATAAATGCAAAGTGTTAGCAATATATTACCTTTATACAGGAAGTATTATGCAGAAATATTTAATAACATTGAAAATAAGAAGCAGTTTTCAAGTAGAATTTCGTAAACAAAAAATCATCGCAGCTATGCTCAAATCAAGAAAATATATATAAATGTTGTATGTAATACATTTACATACATATGTATGTATATTAGAAAAATCTCATGTTTTTTCATTGCATTAGTAATGAAATTTTTCTCTAATTTAATACCCTTTTATGGGTTGTGGATGTTGTTGGCATTTGCAACCATTATTTTCCACACATATTTTTTTTATATTTCTTATTTTTTCGTCATTCCCTTCAACAACTATCTAACTACTTGTTTAAACTGAATTCATACACGAATGAACGAGATACTGTGTTACAAGTGTGTGTTTGCAAAATAAAAAATTGTAATAAAAGAGGTCATTGTGCGCTCTAATAGTGTGACAAGAGGGCGAAATGGTAAAAAGCTTGCTTTCACTTCACTGCCTACAAACACTCAGCCAGCAAATGATTGTGCAACTGCAGTGGCAGAATCAACGAAAACAACATACATATATTAGAATCAAATGCAAAATTGCAAGAGTAGAAGCAGCAACAAAAACAAAAATTGTTACGTTTAACAGGCATGCTAGTCTGAATACTGTATGTTGCATGAACAAAATTATATTGTGACATACGTTTAACAGTTGTTTTTGTTTTTATCTACTTGTAATTTTATCTTATTTGTTTTTTTTTTTTTTTTTTCATTCTTAACTTGTATGTTATAATTCCTGATGAACAATGACATTTGTATGTACATACAATAGAAATTTAACTGTAATTGTGTGTAAACATATGGATGTGTAGTCTTGTTTTGTATTGATGCGGGCTGGTTGGTGTTTTGTATTTTTTTTTACTTTTTTACTTTTTTGATTGTAGTTTTTTGTTGCTTTTACATTGAATATTCTACCATCAATTTTACCACATAAATGCAAATGCAATTCTGTGGGATACAGCCAATAACAGTGAAAATTTTTCAAGCATTTCAATACAATATTAAGGGTATTCACAAGTTATTTTTTTTATACACAAATTGAAAAATAGAAAAAAGATTCTCTAAGTATATGAAGATTTTAAAATTTTTAAAATGTTTAAACGTTTACAAATAGGCACATTATAATGAATCAAACGTTTTAATCCTTCATATATCTTGTTTAAAAAAAAATCTTGCCACGGAGTATTATATATATTTTTTAATTTAAATTGATATTAGTTTTCAATTTAGTTAAATTTTGTGTATTTGTATACTAAAATTAAAAAAAGAAGTACATTTACTAAGCGTCTACTTTATTATCATATAAACAATAATCATACGCCACCATGTTTAATAGAATTGTGCACTAGTGTGTCCCAAAAAAAATATTTTATACCCCATCTTTTTTTGAAAGCTTATAGGGTAAAGTATTTTAGTAATTTTTTTCAGATTTTTCGGAAGAAATCGAATTTAACCCAAATATCGGGGTTTCTCGACTTTTTTGAATTTTGTTCATTACAAACAGAAGTACTGAAGAACATGTATATCAATTTAAGTAGACAAGTGTTTGCCTAATGGTCGAAATTCGGCCATAATTTTTTTTTCTCTAATATTAAGAAAATATAGTACACAGAAAAAATTTAAAATTGTCTCTAATCACCAAATTCATAGAATCAAGCAACCCATTTGTTGATTTTGTACCTATTACCAAAATGATTATATTGATTACTAAAAATTGTTAAAATTTAATATTTTGAATACTTTTTTTTTCAATAAATAATATGAATGATTATCAAGAATAATTTTAATTAATTTTCATGTTGTACAATTCCTTTCTTCAAAAAAATAATTTGATGAAAATTTAATATGATGAACTTAATATTGAAAATTTGAATCAAATCCCGTAAATACTAATTATTAATAAATAATATTTTTAATTTTAATTAAAAAAATGATAAAAAAAAACTTTGCCGTTTCAACCAGTGTGTTAATTGATTTTGCAAATTTCCAAAAACAATTTCAAATGTTTAAATTATTTTATTGTATTGTTGACCGCTTATAACTCTGATTTTATTAATATATTGCGCTCTTCTGGCAGTAAATACCTTTCAAATGGTGTATTTGTTATCCTAGTAGTTGGACAAACAGCGGAGAAAGGTGTTCTTAACTGTTTTTCAAAGCAAATTTCGATCTACCAAAGGTTAAATACAATTTGGTTTAAAGATTGAGATCTGACTATTGACTGCCAGCAGTCGTCAATGTCTGCAAGTGTAAACGGCAAACCCCTCTGAAGGGTAACCTTTCGTGAAAGCCTGGGTTCGATTCCCACGAGCAAAGAATGAAGAATTTCAATAAATTTAAATTAATTTCATGTTGTAAAATTCCTTTCTTCATAGAAAATAATTTAATGAAAGTTAAATTCAATGAACTTTAGCCGGATTTTTATATCAAAATTTGGATAAAAAAAAACCATAAACAGTTCAATAAAATAACCACAATACTAATAATTTTATTATTTCATTATTTATTACATTGCTTCTTCACATCTTATACAAACTTGATTTCATTCGATTCAGAACATTTCATTTATAGAGCTCATGTATCTGTTTTTTGATATTTTTTCCTATTTAGAAGCCAGAACTAATTTGATTTTAATTTTAGTTTGATTGGAATTCACGTCCGTGGTTTTTTGAGATTATGTTATGTTTGTATTATTCGTGACATAAGGCCAGCAATGCTCGAAAAAGGCCCAACATTAGAGGTCTAACATGCGATGCGTCAAGTCAAGCCGCGGCGCTCATATTCCCAAAATTATTTTCCACTGTTAATGGCATGTAGTGATATTTCGCATAAAATAATTTTTTTTATTTGAGTTAATAAATTTGTTTGTTGTTTTTTACAATTCCAATTCTATTATTATTGTTATTTTGTTATTATTGTTGTTGAGATAATAGGATTTGATTATTGAAGAATATTTTTTTATGAAATTTAAAAGTTTTTTTTCAGAAAACTTACACTCAATTTACATGATGAATTTTATGACGTCCAATTTTAGACGGCATTTTTTGTTTGAAAGCAAGCGGTGTAGAGAAGAAAGAGGAAGAGAAAACAGAAATCATGTATATTTTTCTACCCCTCTTTCTTCTCTATACCGCTTGCTACCAAACAGAAAAATTACGTCATAAAATTCATCATGTAAATTGAGTGTTAGATTCCACCCATGTATGTGGAATCTATGGGGAAGGTGTAAAGGTATTGGTACGAAATTGCATCTAAATGTGTAAATAAATCTAATGCCCATTTGTATTGGCACTAGCTGAACTCTTGGTATAATTCTCATCAAATTCAATAGGCTTCGTTCTTTTAAAAAAGAATAAATTTACAAATTTTTAAATTAAGTAATCTTTTAAAGTTAGGCTTGTAATTTATTCATAAGCTTAAACGCACACTCAGCTAGACGGATGGTCATCGAATTAAATGATGATCCCTAGACGAGCGGTTTACAAAAAGGACCCAGCCTTTAGACATGGTATTTTTATGCCTCACGAACATCATAGTAAACGCTAGAAAACTCTTAGCCTATTGTGTTTTAGGGAATACTGATTATAGTCACTTATCTCTTGTCCTTATCACATAAAAGGAAGTGAATTTTAGGTCGTTCTATTAAAAGAAGAGGTCGTTTGGATTTATTTTGTATATGTTTTACACGTCGATGGTGTAAACGTTAATTATAATTTTTTTTTTTTTAATACCCATTACAGTTTCTCCTTATCATAAACACGTCACCCTTATCGCATTTTACGTTTTCTTACGATTCTTCTTTTGCTTTGCACAGAAATTACATTATTTATATTAAAATTTATTTAGCACTTACAGCACACTTAATAAAACAATAACTACAAATTTTATGTTTTCCTATTAAATTTGCTATTAGCATCATTATAACTAACACAGCTCGTAGTCACCTTTGTAATTATTTCTCCCAAAATGCTCATTATTACGAAGCTTACTTTATGCAAATTATCCAGCATTATGAAATTAAATAATTCAAAATTTATTTTTCACTTCCCCATCAACTGCTGCTTAAATTATATCTATAATATAAATTATTTATGTGTTCATGCCTTTAATGAAATAAAGCAAAAATACTTAAAAAACTGCTGTTGTTTGTCAGAAAGATGTAAAAGTCGTATTCATTGAAACATTAATAATTTTATTTTTTATTTTATTTTATTTTACTTTATTTTATTTTTTTTTTGAGTAAGTTTGTTACTGCGACAGCCTTTTTGGTTTAGACATATATTTCAAGTCATTGATATTGTTTGTGGTGGCACTGCTACTGACAGCCCTAGTGTCTGTGGTGATGGTATAAGTAGCAGCAGCCTAGACGCCCGGACAAACACACGCACACATTATAATGAACGTAAGACAGCTAGAGGATGTAACTAATACATGCGCACAGCTATATTGGTAGTTAGTTAGTCAATTGTAGAAAATTAAATTAATTATTGCTGCTTAATTGATTGTATGAATAGAATTAGGCAATTTGTTATATCGCCCATTACTACAATAACAAAAAAGCAAGGAAAAACAGAAACTTTACTTGAAATATAAAGAATTCTAGGTGTTTAATAAGGCATAAATAAATTTTGTTAGGATCATAATTTTAACAAAAAGCCAAAGAAATTTTCATAATACAAATTAAAGGATATACAAAATTTCTTTACAATGTCAAAGTTTTCTGTTCAATGCTAGAAACACAACTGGAACGAACGAACGATGAATTATTTGCAACAAATATTCGATGCCAGAAATAGAATAAGCACATTGGCGTACATGAAAATACACATAACAATTGCGTAGACAGAAATTCATGGTAAGTTACGAACTCTGGGGACTATCCCTGAAACTCACATATAATTTTTTATAAATTTTTGTATCAACTTTTGTAATACCCTCTAGAACGGAGTCTAGTTTTACTTGCCGGATATTTATGTCAAGCAAGTGGACTATTTTAAGACAATTAATAAGTCGTGACGTTAGAGAACCTTTGAAACTTTGTATTTACATTGCTCATAATATTTTTTGAGTTTTGTTTCATTTTGTTTTGACATTTTTCATAAAAAGTTTAAGTTTGACATTGAATATTAGAAAAATACTTAAACCAGGGGTACATTTATAACAAAAGTAAGGAAAACGTTAATAAATAAAACATTACTTCAATAACCAGCTTATTTTACCAAAATAAGCGGTTTGTTCGATATTCGAAAAATTTACATTTTAAAATATTCGACTTAAGCAAAACGAAAATAACCGGTCAAATACTATCCGTCCGATCTCCCTATTGGAATCACTGTTTTCAAGCTTATTCTGACATAGAAAAAAAGTTAAAAAGCTGCTGTTGAGATAGTAAAAGTCATAAGATTGTGCTGCAACTTTGATATCTTCATTTGTCATTGGACAAAAAAAAACTGTTGCCTTAACTTCTGATTCATTAAATGAAACCAGTCGTAGTGAAGGCAAACGCAAAAAACAAAAAGTTGTACACAACAAAAAACATCGGCAGTCGACATGTTCGAAAGTGTTTGGTTTGACCGACTGAAACTTTAAAAAAATCCCGTAGTTACCGAAGATGGGACGTTGTGTTTTTTCCGAATTTTCGTCCAACGAAAAATCAGAAAGTGGAAGAACAAGCAATTTTTTGATTTTGACTGCAGCTTTTTAAACCCTGAAAAAACACTTATTTGACTTACATATATGATACCTAAATGCTTAAGCTAAAAAATTTAACTGTTTTAAAATATCCAGGTTAATCAATAAGGGTTTTCATGATAGCGCTTAACAGTCTCGTAATCTAATAATGCAAACTGTGCATTTTTTGGCCCTCGAAAATTAACTGTAAGAAATTGTATGAGCATTTATTTATACAAACTTTGTAAATTTGCCCAACAATTGTGACATGTAAGCTTGAGCTGCTCAATTGTGCATTTATACAAACAGATTTTTTTAATGCTTGACGTCTCACAATGCTGTGGCCCACATACATAAATAAAAAAAAAAATCTTATGTTGTGCTCAAATATGTACAGATCGATAGATAGCAAAATAATTCAAATGAATTTTGAAGAATTTTTAAGATTTAACTATTTTTGGTGGCGCTAGATGGCGCCAAAGTTTGAGTATTTAAAGTTAAAATGGCTAAACAACTACTTGAGTTTTACATGCTTCAGGAAAACTGTTGCAAAACTGATGTTCTTTGAAGAACGAGATTGAAATTTTTTTCTGTAATTAAATTTTATTGAATTATTTTCTCATAAGTGTTTTTTTTATTGGTTTGAAAATGGTTATTATTCACTTAAGCTCTAAAAAATGTTTAAATTTGATGGAATATTAGACAAAAAAAGAAAAATATCGTCTATGGGTTTTTTTCTGTATTCGAATATTAAGACTGTTTTCTAATAACTACAAGAAAAACAATTGAAAAAATTTAACTACAAATTGAAAAAAAAAATATTTTGAAATGCCATTTTCATGATTTTTGCTCAAATTTTCATAGTTTTCAGCAGTTTTAAAGACAATAAACTGCAAAAACTGTGAAATATAAACTCAAACTAATACTGTTCAATAAAAACCAACAAAAATCAAAATATGTATAAAAAATTGTTTGTGTTTGTC
This sequence comes from Pollenia labialis, assembly GCA_949318255.1. Taxonomy (NCBI): domain Eukaryota; kingdom Metazoa; phylum Arthropoda; class Insecta; order Diptera; family Polleniidae; genus Pollenia; species Pollenia labialis. The sequence continues at coordinate 119,108,427 of OX439142.1, forward strand.
TGCATTTTACGGCAAAAGAGGGCGCTGAAATCACAAATGCCCTTGGTTTTTTATTGTTTCAAGAAAATAATTGTTAAAAATTAATTTTCTGGATTACGAGATTCAAATTTTTTTCTGTAACAGCTAACAATACTCTCAACCAACGATAAAAAAATTTTTAGGTGAATTATGCTCCTATACATATTTTTTAATGGTAAGAAAAATGCTTATTATTTACTTAAGCTCTAAAAATTTCTTAACTTTGATAAAAGTTGTGTCTGTTTCTTTTTGTCGCTTCAAGATGACGCTAAATTTACAGATGACGTTGGTTTTTCATCGTTTAAAGAATGTTTTCAAAATGTGACTTAGTGCCGTTATTTTTAATTTAAATTGAAGATGGGTACGTGACAGAAGTTTTTTTTTTGCAACAGCCTTTGTTAGTTAGATCGGTTCAGAATCACTTTCTGAGTCGATCTATCGATATCCGTCCGGCCAGCTGGCTGTCCATGCAACATTGTGCATACAGATCGCAAATTCGGATGAAATTTGTCACAGAGTCTCTGACTGGTACAAGGACCAAACCTATTGAAAATGGAACGAATCGGTCCATAATTTTGCAAAAACCATCTTGTTACATCGGCAAGATTAAATTTGGTCCAAACCAAACTAATTTTATTGCAATCAAAATCAGCTAATCGAATTTTATTGGAATCTTTGTATCTTTGAACATACAAATCATTCTCCTGAAAATAGCTTTGAATGCCAGCTTCCTTAAAAATATTAGTATTAACATACCAAAATAAACAAAATAAGATTCCATATAAACCCTCATCCAAAAAACTCATATCGCTGGCTTAACATGTAAAGGCTCTAAGTCCATATTTGAAAATTTTTACAGGAGAGACAAAAAACAATCAAAAAACATGTGATGGAACAATTGAGAGAAATGGTTAAACTGTACTTTTATTGGGATTTAGAGCTTTTTCTTGTGATAAATTGTTCATCACAACAAAACAACAACAAAAAATTAGATAACTGTAATTTTTTCTTTGTAAACAACGTATTTTTACTTATTGCACATTACTGCATTCAAATCTCAATTTCTTAAAAAAGTGGACTTAGAGCCTTTACATGTTAAGCCAGCGATATATGAAGATGAAGATATCTTAATAATATTCGGCAGAAAGAACTTTTAAACGAATTTGTCCATTTGTTTTTAAATACTATGCTATAGGGAATAACATTGTCGGGCTTGACCGATTAAACTTTATTTCTTGTTATTTTTGCAAGAGCATTTTAAGCGTTTTTAACTCATTTTTCATTAAATGATGTTTTGTATTTTTACATTAATAATCTGATTCTACCAAAATTTGGCATACATATCGTCACCTAAAAGACGAAATAACCTATCTGTAGTTTTCAAAAGTTTACAGGAGAGGGAAAAAACGTTATAAAATTGGAACTATTAACGATATTGAAACGAAAATTACACATTTTGATTAAAATGAACCCAGTAATATATATCGGGTGAGAAAATTTTGTTTTTATAATCACAGCTTATGTTATGACACTTAGGTTTTTTGGAATTGTAAAAATCTGAAACCAAATAACCTATCTGCAGTACTAATTAGTATGCATAAATAAAAATTTCTTTACACATGAATATTATATACATTCAATAATTAAAGTAGTAGTTTTTTTTACTGGTTTAAGCAAAAATAAGTACTTAATGTTTGTTTAAATTACACTATGCAACAAAATAAAACTCTTATCGTGATTTTTGATGATTTATTTTTCTCTTTTTTAGTGCGTAACGGTCCTCTAGGTAGAACAACTTTGTCATTTGCAATATTACATGTTCAAAATTTTGCACACATATGCGTTATGATATAAGAAATAAAAATCCATAAAAAAATCAATTTTGAAATTTTTGCAGATAGGTTATTAGGTCTTTAAGATGACGATATACATATGTATATCTAGCAAATATCAACTTTCATACCAAATTTTATTGCGATTAGACAGTTTTTGTAAGCATTTTTAAGAAAAAGGATATGTGGCAGGACCTTGAGTCCTTGTCCAGATTTAAATGAAAATTTACACAAACGTTGCTAGTTGTGTGTGTATCACCATGACCATTCTTTGTTGTTTTGTGGGCAATATTGAAGCTAAAATTACATTTTTCCATTTCAGGATACATGGGAGGTAGGCGTGTCCTTGGACCGATTTCTCCGAAAATTCATATTTTTCTTAACTAAGCTTTTTTCTGGTAGTGTACCAAATTTCTGACAACTCCTTCTATTTATGTCCATTCATTATATGGGGACAAAGCACTGTGCTCAATGAAATTTCAATTATTTAAAAATCACAAACAATAAATTCATGCAATAATTTGAGCAGCTTAAGGCTCATTAAGTCTTTACTTTCTGTTCTGTTACTAATCAGCTGATTTGTTTTTGTTATTAAAAAACCTGTGAAATTGATTAGTTTTTCTGTTCTGTTGCGGTTCAGTTTGTTAAAATCAAAAATTTGTTAAGTAATTGTAAGTGACAGCAAAATATACATTTAATAAAAAATACATATTTATATTAAAATAAACTATTTTTTGATTTTAAGAATTCATAAAATTTAATTTCTTCAAATTTATGTGCTTTAAACTTATTGAAATAAAACAATGGACGGTGCAAAACTAATAAATTTGTCATAAATGGCTGATAAGTTGCTACAGAAAAAGTAGCTATTACAATTCCGAAACAGAACGGCACGGAACAGAACAGAAACAGAAAGTAAAGACTAATTCTGCCTTTAGTTGCTTGGCTTTCTTTATCCATATTTAAAAACAAATTTCACATGTTATGCTAGAATGTAAGGCCGTAAATTTTTAAAAACACGCTCCACTTACCCACAATCCCGTCGGATATGTATTTTGTATCCTTTTGATAATAATATTTGAAAATTCCGAATTAATTCAAATTATTGTTTTTTTTCTGTCCTTTTAAATTGTTATTAAAAATTTCATTTGAAAACACAAAAATTATTTCACTTTATATTTCTAATTTTTTTCTATTACCGGTGTATGAAATAGAATTAGATCTACGGCGAAGTACGGCTTAGATGCGCTTTAACGTCTACCCAAGCTCTTGTGTGCATTTGAATAAAATGTTATACGCAAAATGTTTTAACAAAGTGACCTCAGTACTACACCAATGAAATAATAGAAAAAATAACAGGCATTTTGTTACTAGAATTGAGACGGCAAATGTCAAAATGCCTTTATAAAAAATATAAATAAACAAAAAAAATATCGCCAAACGTCACACACGAATATAATCACTGCAAACATCTGCTCTTGTGAGGTCACTTTTTTTAGTACATTCTGGTTATACGTTTTCATTTTGCAATGCACCTAAGTCGTACGCTACTACGTTCATATGGTGAGATTGTGTTCCTACGGTTATTCACAAATTTCAACTTTTGTTTTATATTTTTTAATTTTTTTTTATAATTTTTTTTTGTATTGATGTTTCTTACAAACTGACATTAATTGCTTAAACTTACACAAAAATTAAAAAGGGTCTTCATGAAACGAATCTCGCAAGTTTGCCAATTTGCACAAATGCAAATTCTTAGCGATTTCATGAAAACCCTTAATGTCTACTTTTAAATAAAAATATAAGCTACAGCAATTATATCTTATCTGGCCTTTGCTAGAATTTTTTAATTTTCTTAACTCTTTGGGTATTTCAATATCCTTTAGGAGGGAATGGGTTGAAGATTAGCCAAATCGATGCCGTAGCCCTAATAAAAATGTTTACCTGAATAGGAAATTTGGCCTCAGTGTTTTCTTTCTACTGAAAGTGTTTCTTATTAAAAAAGGCTGAATCGAATTAATATTTTAACTGGACAAGTGATGAATAACAGATGTTAACTGCGATGCTTTGGTATCGACAAAAGGTAAAATGAAAAAAAAAATTTTTCTTTCTCTAGATGTTCAGTAAAACAAATTTCAATTTATTAAGCTTTTTTCGATAGTCCTATTCCCTCAATATTTTACATACTTTTTTCTTAAAACAATTTTTGCTAAACATTAATGTCTGTATTCATAAAAATATTTTTAATTTAATAAAGGCTTACGCAACAAATTTTTTTTTTTTGGTAAATTTAATAATCGCTTATGAACACAGGGATAAAGCTTTAGATATGTTTATTTATTTAGGAATGATACGATTAACTACCAGAATATCTTGTATCTTCCTGTTATGTATTTCATTTTTGCTATCCTTTGGTAAGCAATTAAGTAAATTGTATGTAATTTAACAACTATCAGACATCAGCAGAATGTTATTAATGCATGTGAAACATTCAGGGAATAGGATTATTGCAAGAAAGCTTTATCTATATATTAAAATTTAATTCATTAAACACATTCGAAAAATAAAAATGGTTAATAAGTATAATAAAAATAAAATTATGAACAGAAATAATTCTCACATTATCAGGGGTGATTACAAGTTGAATAAAAAGGACTGTTAAATTCTTTCGTTTTACGTTTTCGATTTCCATGACACCCCTGTATATTTTCATACCCACACCACAATAGTGGAGAGGGTATTATGCATATGTGCTGATGTGAGTAACACCTTAACATAAATGTCATGGATCCACCTTTAATCGATCTAACGATGTCCATCCGACCAACTGGCCATGTAGATTTGTGCGCAGGGTATAGGTCGCAGTTTTCGAGATAATTCGATGAAGTTGGGCACGTTTATTCTAATTGGCACACAAAGATCAAGCAAAAGTATGGACCGAATCGTAGGTGCACGAGGGGAGAATCGGAGGAATTTCTTAAAAACAAAGATAGATCCCAACTTTTATGGATACAATAGCGATTAATTACAAAAAAACATGGTCAACGAGTGGGGGGAAGCATAGTGACACACGCCTAGTATCCGCTCGTAAATAATCCTTGGCACAAAGAACTTTTAAATAAATCTCAACCTCATAACAAAATTTTGTTCAAGCGGGCCCATGATTCCAAATAGGTAAAAAATTTCTAAGAAATTTGTTTTTATACATTCTATACTATACTTTCTTACTTGTTTCACTTTATGACATTTATGAAATTTTATATTTCATTTGATTTTGTATTCGAAAAACATACATTTACAACAATTTTATATCAACATGAGCATGAAAGTTTATTATACAAATGTAGTTTACTATACTCTTTTAAACATGATACAAATATACAAGGTAGTTCCACTTCTCTCTCACAATTATTTGTTTGAAGTTTATCGGAATTATTTGAAGTTTGTTTTTTGTAAATATCAAAAAAATCGTTGCCACACATTAAAAAAGGCAAAAATTCCTTTTGGAAATTATAAGACAAAATGTGTAATTTTTATTACAGCTTTAATGTGAATTTTTAATCATTTTAATTTTCTTTAGAGCTGAAAATTAAAAACAATGTAATTCACCAATTATGAACATACATATGTTCTTAAAAAAAAGTTATTTGTATGGTCTATATTTTAAAAAAGAAATTAAAATGTATAAAACAAGATTTAAGCTAAAATTATTTCATAGTTGAACAAATAATTTTAGATTGTTTTATGAATTAAAAACAAGATTCTACCCAAAAAGAATCTGTTCATTATATTTTTATCTAATACTAAATTTTAATTTCATATAATTTTTTCATAAAACTAGGCTCTGTATACAAATAATCACTATTAATTTGGACAAATGTTAAATTAAGATGTTATAGTTTAGTCAAAAAATCGTTGCTTGGTTTATTAAGCCCGCCTTCAGGTAAAAAGTTTAAAAATTTTTCAAGGCCATCGAATTCCATATCATTTGAAAGCTTTATTTCTGCCCCTAAGATCAACAGGCATGGTCCTTGTGCCAATTATAACCTATGTGCCAAAATTCATCAAATTATCACTATAATTGGGGCCAGCCAGCCAGACGGACATCGTTAGAATGACTCAGAAAGTGACACGTAAAAGTGACCCCAATAATTTAAGGATTTACAAATATGAGCACAAATGCATAATACCCTCATCAATATTACGTTGTGGATATAAAACTGTGCTTCCTTGTGACAATTATTGTGTTCTTTTTATGTTTGAAATTTTCGCACACAGTGTGCATGGAAAGCCAGCCGGTCGGACGGACATACGCCATTAGATCGATTCAGAAAGTGATTACGAGTTAATCGGTGTACTTAAACTGGGTCTAGAACCAATATTTTTTATGTGTTGGGCACATCAGCACGAACGCTTCCGCATCAAATCGGAAGATGTACTTACAAAATAACGTTTGATAAATGTTTTTTACTTTTTTTAAATATTTAATATTTTAATCAGGCTTAAGTTCATCAAATTTAATTTTCATTAAATTATTTTAATGAAGAAAGGAATTTTACAACATGAAAATTAATTAAAATTGTTATTGATAATCTTTCATTCTTGACCGTGGCCGGGGCTCGAACCCTGGCCGGCAGGTTACCATGACATGTTTTGATCGCAACCACTCGATCTCCTCAGATGGATTTGCCGTCTTACACTCGCAGCCATCGACGACTGCTGACGTCAATAGTCAAACATCAATCCTTAAACCAAAATGTATTTAAACCTTTGGTAGATCGAAATTTGCTGTTTTGAATTATTATCCATTTTAATTGATTTTACATGTTTTTCCTAACTTCTGTTTTTTCCGTACTTATGTCAAGAATTCTTCTTGAAGTCCAAAGTAAATTTTTTTTTTGTTTTTTCATTTTGTCTTTCTTTTTCTTGATGACCTTTTTCAGCACAACTTGAAGGACAAATGTTCACAAATAACCACAATTCTAATTTTTTAAATATATTTTATTTATGTTACATCTTATTTTTAATATAAATTGTTTAAAATCAATTTTATATTTAATTTTTCCAAGCTTCAAATAAAAAACAAAGGAAAAACAGAAAAATGGGATTATTTAATAAAATGTGGTAGCACAAATTTTCATAATTCCAATAAACGTCAGAACGTTAATATGGAGACAAAAAGAGAGAGTGGAACTACCTTCTGTATTTGTATCATGCTTTTAAATATCACCAATATTATAACACATAAGCCACAAAATATTCGTTTTGTTTGACTTTTTTGCCCATAGTTTGTGATTTATGTTACATGTGGGAAAATAATGATTTGCATTATGACAGAATTTTATATGTTTCATATTTTTCTTAATTTTTGTTTTGTTTTGTGAATTTATTTTATTTAACTTGCATTTATATATTATTTGCATATACATATACAGCACACACATATATGAAAGTATATAACTACACTATATATACATGTATGTATATATTTATAAATTGTGTAATACTTTATCTTTTGCAGTTATATCTTGCGGCTCATTAATAATATAAGGCCACACTTAACAAATATTTTATGTCCCACATTTAATCACTATTTTTTCTATTTAATATTTGTTCGATTTCCAATAACTTTTGCTAGATCAACCAGAATTTTACAGTATTTAAGTTTTTTGGTAAATATTTGCTTAGTATGAACATGCCAACACAGCTTGATTTTATTTAATATTTTACCATTTCACAACTTTAATAAATATTTGAAAAATAAATTACCGTTAACTGAAAATAAATTGATTTTATTCAATTTGTTTTATTAACGTTTGGAGTACTCGTACAATTTTCTACGTCATTTATTTAGTTTGATATTTATTTTGTTAAACTACACATATTTTTCTCCTTTGATAGACTTTTGTTAATCAAAAAATGGTAAAACTTCTTTATAACATTTACCTCCAAAATTTAGGCAAAAATATTTTTGCAAATCAAACTGAAAAAAATGGTTTTGTTTGGATAAAAGAGTTTGAAAATTAAAGAAAAAAAGAAACAAAAATGGAAATGATTTCAAAACTGGCATAAATGTAGGTCATTACAAAAAGGTACAATTGCCTGCCTATACTGGCAACGCTAAATGTGTGTTAGTTTGTGTGTCTATATGTATTATATATATTGATACCTTGGATTGGTTATATGCTCTAACAATAATACATAAAATATAAAGTTATATATGTAGGTATATGCATACACGCAGAGAAAACATGTTTAAATATGGTCACCTCCAACAAAACTATTTTTAAAGAAAATTTTAAACATGTAACGTTTAATATAACCAAATTACTGTCACCGACAACCATATCATGGTTAAGTTAGTCCTCCATCAAAAAACAACCCTATTATAGTTGCCTCAAAACATGTTATGGTTAAATATGACAATAATATGTTTTCAAATTCACAATAGTATTTTCCTCTTTTCTAAGTGGTTGAAAAACAACAATGCTATTATAAGCCTTAAATATATTTTAGGATAACATGTTTAGAGGCAACCATAATATGGTTGAGGGTTCTTGATGGAGGACTAATTAAACCATAATATGGTTGTCGATGGCAATAATATGGTTATATTAAACATAACATGTTTAAAATTTTCTTTAAAAATGGTTTTGTTGGAGGTGACCAAAGTTAAACATGTTTTTTCTCTGGGTGTACTTTTTGTGTAATGGTATGTGTTTGTTATATACAACATTTTCTACTCGAAGTCTATGTACATATTTATGGAGAGAGTTGAATGTATGGCAAATATTTTTTTGGTGTTACTAGGACACTATGACAGCAGTGTGCAGACATAAATTAAAAAATATACATGGAAATGCAGTATTTCCATGTATTTATATATGTATGTATACATGTGTATATGTCCATGTTGTTGTTTTTAAGGATAACGAAAAAAAAAATTTACATTAAATTTTTTTAAACGATTTTTTACTTTCCTTTTAGTAAATCGAAAATTGTTTAAATTTAAACATTTACCATGTAATTTTCGCTTTCAGAAAACTTCAGGATTAAGTTCAATTTATGTCTTTCAATTATTATTACACTGGTGAATAAAGTACAGGGAGGGGTTTTTATGGATTATTTTAAAGTTATTTGATCGTTAAACGGTTTGTGCTTTAACTTTCTTCTTTAAAAGGTATTAAAGTCTTTTTGAATATTCAATAAGATTAATTGTTTGTGAAGTTTGAAAAAATAACGTGTTTTAAAGTTTTTTGTAATTTAAAAAATGTGCTTGGTTTGCGATAAATTAAACGATTTCATTGAAATGTGCTCTCAAAATAATTACCAACATTCATATTTAAAAAAACCCAGAATCAGTTATGTAAGATACTTTAAAATTAAAATTGCTGGTAAAAATCCGATCTTATTTACAGCCGTTTTCAAATGAATTATTAAAAATGTATTGCAACTATATAGAGAAGCAAATCCAGTAAAAACTTCGCTTAATTTTTCAAAACGAATAGCTTCTCTCACTCACTATTTTGTAGATTTCTTCTTTCTTTCTTCTATAACTACTTATTTCTGGATGTAAGTAGGTAAAAACAATAATGACTTACTTTTGAATGCGTTCATTTTGGGACTTCATTTGTAAAATTATTTGGTTCTTTTAGAAGAATTGTAAGAAGTGCTTTTAAGTTTTTCTGATTACTTAACAAATTTTTTGGGCGAAGTTTTTACTGATAACTTACTATTACTTTTTTTTGTTTTTTTAAACAAATTATCATAAAATTTATAATATTTTTATGGTATATCGGGTTTCAAATCTTGTAGTTGCTTCAATTTAATAGGCTAAACTAACAGTTGGTAGTTATGTAAAGGTTTGAGGTAAGTCCTGTGTATGCTTTAAATCGGCGGGTCAGTTTTTGTATTATGCATCAAAATTGACTAAAAATTAAACATCTTCATTTGTTGAATACTTAATGGATCTCAATTGTGCAACTGTTGGAGCATCTTTGAAGTTTGATTTTATGTCTTGTTAACAATTCTTAATTTTTTCGTTCATTTTCGCTATTTTCGTGATAGGTGAGCGGTTTCCGAAGTTTTTGGATTTCCAACATTTTAAGAGACTTCTAATCAATATTGCACTTTGCAATAATTTTTGTCAGGGATGCAGCTGGCATCAGCGAACAGTTTTCCATTAAATAGTGAAATTTGTTAAATACAGGCCGTCGATATATTATTTTGATTGTAGATACTAAGTAGAGGATTAACCTAATTTTTAAATAGTGTGTTTAGATAAATTCTGTTGAATTACCGGTTAATACTACAGTGTATCAAATTTGAAAACTCGAACACGAGAAAACTTTAAGGATTTGTAGCTTTTCTCAATGTTCTATGGTATTAACATTGGCGCTGTCTCGCGTGATACTTCTACATATTTTAAACATTGAAAGTACACAGAAAAAAGTAATTTTCATATTTGAATACGAAAATCGCATATTTAATTAGAAAATTTGAATTTTCTGTGATGACAATTTTTGCGGTATTGATTAAAAAGTTTGTAGGTAAAATTGTTAAATTTTAATTCAACAACCAAAATTATTGAGTTAATAAAAAAAGTTGTTGGCAAAAAAAATTTTTTTCAACAAAATGTTTACGTGATTTGTTAAAATAAATTGATGGAAGTGTTAAATAAATCAAACAAAATGTTTATCGAATTTTTATTTTTTTATTTATTTATTAAGATGTGCTAAATTCCTAATTTTTATTCTTCGATAAAAATACTCAAATTTATTATGGGGAAAGAAGATAGTTCCTATTCGCAATTTGATGGTTGCTTAGGCCAGATATTCAGGAAACCTTTTTCAAAGACTTTGGAAAAATTAAAGATATTACTCAACTAAAACTGTCAAGCGAATGATAATTAAAGGCTTAAAAATGGTCAAAAGTTGTAAAAATATTGCCTTTACTTTGATTCAAATATTTGTTTTATTGAATACGAATCATTTCATTATTAAATATGTTTTATTGAGTGCTATTTTGCAAAGTGTAATTTTGATAAATATTTTCATTAAATCAAATAAATAATTTGTTGACTTAAAATTTTATTTTTAACAAACTGAATTGTTAAAAATTTTCTTGAGATATTTTTTTCTGTGTACCTTGCGGGAAATTTGTGTCAATTTGTCCAACAGACTGGTCCTGGGATTTGTAAAAATAGAACAAGTCCAAAAAAAAGAACTTATGACCAGTGAAAGGAGAACCAATCATTTAACTGTTTTATGAAGAACAAAAAGGTAAAAAAAGTAATGAGTTACAGTACAGTCTTCAGCGGTGATGCGACACATTTTTTGGGAGTTTCAAAAATTTGGTTCTTGAATTTAATGCTAGGACTTGTTGCATTGAAATAATACTCATTTTATTAACTGGCACTAAGCATTGAGAATAAATGTGTGACTGGTCAAATGGTGTCAATTGAGACCCTCGAATGATAACCCAAAGTAAAAGCGTCAGTTCGCTTCCCTCTAGGGTAATTTTACGTAAAAAACCACCAACTGAATTTTTGTCCAACTGTTTTCGTAATTTTGCCATTGCCAACCATAAAAAAGGCGAATTGGCAAAAAAGCATTTCTAACTTTTGTAAAAGATGCTTTTTAATATTAGTTTTGAAAATAGAAATTTGAACAATATTTGTTATATTCTCAGGAAGGTTATTAAACTCCAAACTACTAATATGTTCTACACGCTGTTTTGTGGTTTCCAATCGACATCTTACTACTGTTATGTTCGTATTATTCCTTGTGTTGTCTTGAAAAAGTTATTTAATGATATAAAATATTATTCAAAGATTAAAAAACATATAGATTTTGTGCAAACCGAAATTTTTAAATGACAAATTCGATTTGTTTTAAAAAGCGGCCAAATCGGTTATTTTTTTAACTATACCGTAGATATTTTCATGTTTGCTTAAATTATAATTTATAAACGTCCTGCCGTTTTGTCTCTATAATGGTCATTAAAACCAGACCCTTAAACCGATTATCAAATTATCTTCAAAAACGCGGCCATGCAGCCAGTCGGCTGGACGGAAATCGATCAATCAACTCAAAAAGGTATTTTGAGTTAATCGGTATACTAAAAGATTGGTTTAGAAGTCCAATATTTTAGGATCTTAAAACATCAGCTCAAACGCATAAAATCCTCTTCACTATTGTGGTGTGAGTATAAGAAAATGCGACCATTGCAGACAGAAAAAATTTATTTATCCGTTTTAGAGCTTTTTATGAATTTTTGGATCGATTTTTTAGTACATTATTTTACCGTTTGCACCATTTTTTGCATAATTTAGTTTAAATTGGATTTTTCAGCATTTATTTATTTTTTTTATTTAATTGAATATTTTGAGTTTAAAGCGCATCTATTGAATTTTTAAAGGTAAATTTTGATACATGTAAATTTTTTTTAGGTGCCTACAAGAGCTTTCGCAGCAAAAAGAAACCATCTAATTATGTAAGTATTTAGATCAAGTTCGACCCAAAAATATTTTTTTGCAAAATAAATGCTTTTCGAATCAGCTCAAATTTGGCCAACACTTTTATCAATAAATAATTTTAAATTCCTTTTAAATGTTCACATTACTAAACAATTTAGCGACCGTCCCTAAGATCCCTTAAAGACAAAAAAGCTCATATGGATGTTAATATCTAGAAAATATTCGGCATAAATAACTCTTTTATGAATTTTAACCTCTTAATAAAACTTTGTTTTTGTGAGCCGATGTCTGCCCATCCAAACTGTGGTTTGGACTTTACCGATTATAATTTTAAGATTGTTTTTATTAAATGAAACTGTTTTTACATTGTGGAATATTTTGTTTTCAAATAAGCAATATCTAATTCTTTGAGGCATATGTTTTTAAAATTTTTACTGCATATTTAATGCGCATAAAACACGTTCTTAGATCATATTTCTGGTCTCACTGTTTATTAAGTATAATTTAAATTAACGAAAATCTATAATCAATCGATTAATAACACATTCCTTATCGAATACAAGTAAAAAAAAAATGTTAACTACTTAAAATTCTTTAAGCTTTTATATTAAACAAATCAATTTTAACAAGATATGACATGTTGACCTTGAAATGAACTAACATGTAATAAATTCAATAAAGATATCAACGTTCAAAGCAACAGCACTGTCCTAAGGACTCAAACACACACTTATACACCTAAACTTGCAATTTCTTGATAAGTATTGAAAATATTCAATAATGTTATAAATATGTTTGATACCTTCTTTTTTTTGTAATTTTTTACAACACAAGCATTTAGGAAAACAAATATTATTGCTGCAGTACTTTTGTACAACAATCATATGGATGAGTACTTTTATTTCTTTTTTAACATAAACTACAACTACGCAAGTAGGTAAATGTGTGTGTTTTAGGTATTTTTTATGATTGCCCTTTAGAAAAAATTAAAAAAAGTGCATGTTTCTAAGAATGTAAATGTACATTCTTCATTCATGGTGTATGTATTTACCCAAAACAACATATAGGAATTGGTCTTTGTACTTATACGTTTTTGTAAGATTTTGCTTCAATGTGTTGCAGTCAATATACGCCGGAGACATTGTGCTATTGTCATTTGAAAATTACATTTGTATTGTTGTGGCTCTACTAACCTTGACCTCGATATGTATGTGTATGAATAAAGAGTGTGTGTGCTTGTTTTAGAACAGCTATAATTTCCTTTAACAAAAATTTCTTTCTTAACACTTACGCTTACATAAGAATAGTTTTTTTTTTTTTTGTAATTTTCTTCAGACATTTTTCCTTGTGTTTGTGTTATTTTGTGACATTTCCTTTTCGTAAATATTTTGCATAAAATAATTTTAATATTCTGCAAGCAAGAAAAAAAATTGAGATAAAATTGGGTTATTATTTTTCCTTGTAATTTAAAATATTTTCAGAGGTTGTAGAGAATCGAACCATTTTCAAACAAAAAATTGCGAAAGGAAGTTGAACTTTAGGAATAATATTTCATATCACAGTTTATTATTTATCGCAATTGTTTAACAATTATTTTCAATTATCTCCTAGTTTAAGTTATTTCTTAATCTTAGACTTTTTTATCCAAATTCATTCAAAAAACCAAAATTTCGATCTACCAAAGGTTAAAATAAATTTGTTTTAAGGATTGATGTTTGACTATTGACGTTAGCAGTCGTCGATGGCTGCGAGTGTAAGACGGCAAATCCATCTGAGGAGATCGAGTGGCTGCGATCGAAACATGTCATGGTAACCTGCCGGCCAGGGTTCGAGCCCCGGCCACGGTCAAGAATGAAAGATTATCAATAACAATTTTAATTAATTTTCATGTTGTAAAATTCCTTTCTTCATAAAAATAATTTAATGAAAATTAAATTTGATGAACTTGAGCCGAATTAAAATATTAAAAATTTGGATTAAAACCCATAAATAGTTCAACAAAATAACCACAATACTAATTAGACTTTTTTATTTTGAGCTACCTGGGAGTTCTAAGCAGCTAACAATCCGTTGCAATGGTTTAAGAAAAAACACTATTCACAAAGTGGGTCTTTAAAAACGATTAAGACCATGGTCTCCCAGGTCTCTCCTACTAATATACCAAAATGTAATACGTTTGTTTGTTTGTTAAAAAATCGTTATTAAAAAAAATTCCGTTCGAAAAATTATTTGTTAAATCAAAGTTGAAAAGATTTAAAAAAAGATATTTTTAAATAAAAGGATTGTACAAAAAATTTATGGAAAAATAAATGCAGAGTTTCTCATGTAGTAATTCTGCTCTATTGGACTTTATTAATTACGAACCTATTACAAATTTTTATCGATAACTTCCTCTTTCTATAATGTACAAAATACAAAAAGAAACGAAATATAGGAATTTTTAAAGAAAGGTGTAGCTTAGGTTCAAATTAAAATGTTGTTAAGAAAAAACAGGATTTTCAGGGTTATATAAATAGGTGACTTTAATGTGTTTAAACATTTTTTGTTGCAAATAGTTTTGATGGAGTAGACCATGTCGATAAATTTGTTTTCTCTGCATTTACTAGCGGCTTCGTATTCTTCACTAATATACGAGTATATCGACCCCTCTATTGGGGAGTTTCCAATGGAAACATTTTGAACATTTTTAAATAGTCTTTGTGTATATTCTAGCTGAAATTAAAATCCATAAGCTCGAGGTCACTCCACAGTTAGTACGCATTTTATGCAGCTGTCAAAGTTGTAGACTCTGTGTAGTTAAACCTTGCAAGTAACTTGCACAAAAACGTACTATAACTTGACTACTGGAAAGAGTAGGCTTACTTTCTACTTTTGTAAGCATCAAAAAGGGCATTCGAATAAGTCTACTTTTTTTACAATAAAATTGTATTTTTTCTTGTGGGGATGCCACATAAAAGCAAGTAAGTTATGAAAAGCATGTAACGTGTTTGCACGAAAACGCATGGTGTGGACATTCAGCTTAATATGTGCAACAGCATTAATATTATAAACGTTAAATTCAAATTAGTTTAATTAAACTTAAGCAGAAAAAAGGAAAAATTACAACCATACATAAACAATAGATATACTAGCCTTAACAAAATGTCTACACACGCACACACACAACACACTAATATATATAAAACTGCTTAATCGAATTAGAGCTGACCGAAATGGATTAGTTGTTGAATAAAGTGCGTCTTTTTAAAATTAAATGACCAAATTTAAAAGATTTTTCAACCAATTTCTAAGAAGTTACACCCACATCTTTCAAAGAAAAAAGAATTTAAAAATCAGTCTTAAAATTAAAAAATAAGGATTTCATGAATTTTCAAGCAAAGAACCAAGGAACAGTTTGGTATTTTAGAAATATTTTGCTTTTAGCAGAACTAAATTGGTACAAACCCCCTAAATGTACATTTGTAGCACAGTGCTTTTTTAAAAAATGTAATGAATATATTAATTACAGCCATTTTGGTTTACGCATGAAAATTAATTCTTGTATTTAATAAAACGTTTTTATTCTTTCTCAACTCTGACACCAAGAAATCTCTACAAACTCTGTGCAAAAATATCATTCTATAATTTTTTTTTTTTTATAAAATTGATATAAAAACATCAAAGCTTTTTTTGCTTGTAAATTATCTTTAAGTAAAATAATATCTTAACAACAATCGGTTTTCGTTCTTTACATGTAGATAGATGTAGAGTCTTTATTTTTAGATTTTTTAAAATGCTTTAATGAAGGATTTATAATTTTCTTAATTATTTTTTTTTAATTCTTGAGTTTTACATGTTACAAAACCAAGGGCTTTTTGTGATTTTTTAATAAATTAATAAAATTCGATAATGTGTTATGAAGAGATGAAATGACGATAATAACGATCAAAACAGTGTTCTCATATTCATTGAGTTTCATTATGTTGTTAATGAAAAGTTAATGAAAAACTATGTCAATTACTAAAAGTAAATTTAATAGAAATTTAAAATATGTTAAACAAAAAAGCCGATAAATAAATTTTTTTAATTGATTCAAATATTTATAATATTTTATTTTAGTTTAAAAAAAATTCGTGAGTATAAAATTTTATTAATTAAAATTTATTCTAATTTTAATTTCAGGTAGGATGAACAAATTAAAAAAAAGGATAAACACTTAAAGAAAAACCAAATTTTATAAGGTAGATATAAATTAATGGTATATAAAATATTGAATTAAAAAATAAAAATTAATATTTCTTTTTAAAATATATTTGACCATAAGTTCGAAACTAATAGAAATAAAAAAGGTATACAAAATAATTTATTAAATGTTGTTTGTCGTGCCAAATTTCCAAATTTTGTTCTTGAGAAGTCTTCTTTCACACGTTTCATCTTGTGATGCTCAACTCTTATGTTTTTGGTGAGAGAAGGAAGTAGAAAAGGGGTTAGTACGGAGATGCCTGTACTCGGTTAGTACGCTTTGTGTTCTTATTCGTTGGAATATGGGCAAATCCTGCGCAGCAATGCTAGCATCGCACGCGTTTTCTGATTGATATATACACATTTTGTTGTCTTTTAAAAGATAAAGCTTCAACTTATAAAGTATAAAGTAATTTTAACAAAATTTTTGTTGTTTTGAACCGAAAAAAGTTGAAACCGATTGCTTCGTGCGATTATATTGGCATCTTTAAAAGGGAATTGGAAAGAAGTTGAGCATCAAAAGATGAAAAGTGTAAATTCAGTCTAAATACATCGAAATTTATTTTTGGACGATTAGCTGGTTTCCACGAGCATTTCACTGGTTACTTAGGCCAGATCATCAGGAAACATTCTCCCAAAAATTTTAGAAAACCCAAAGATATTATCAAACAAAACAGCAGAGTGAATGACATTTGCAAATACTTAAAAAGCCTTATTTGCAACGATATCAAAGCTTAAACAAAATACCAACAATAAACAGTGAGTTTATCTTTTCATTTATCACTCCCCACTACACTGTGCATGGAAACTAGCTTATTCTCCAGTTATAAACTTCAGTATGTTTCTCAAGAGTATAAATTGGGAATAAAGTACGACACACAAAATCTCGTTAATTAAAAATTTTGTATTCCCAAAAATTACTTTGATGGAATAAAAAATATATAAATACGTTTTAAGTTTAAGTAACTCACAGACAATTCATTGAGATTTGGAATTTATTCAGAACAACTCGATTACTCGATTACAATTCTGACCGTATGATACCGTACACACAGTATATAGAGAAAAATGTTTAAGGGTGTACTCTATCAAGGACTCATGGGCAATAATGGACCTACCAGAGCAAAAATTATGATACAAGAGTTTTTTGCGTTGTATATTAAATATAAAAAAAAAATACTACAAATAAGATTTTGTCGTCTTCAAGGGGTTTCAGGGAGAGGTTTATATTGGACCTATGTTCAATTCTGGACCTACCAACAATATTTGTAAGAAAGATATGGCATTAAAAGCTATTTAGGGGAGTGGTAATTGGAGATATGAACAGTAGGTATATAACTTTCTAAAATTTTTGCAAATAGGAAAAGTGTCATAGCATAGTCAAATAGAGCATACAAAAGTATGAAGACCCATTAAATTTTTTTTTCGGAATCGCATAAAAGATCACGCAGGAAACGCAATTAATTTTTTTTAAATCATATTGTCATTTGCTAAATCGTTAAATTTAGAAATTTATCTACATAAATATTATTTGTGTAAAACTGTTTAAACAAGTAATACAAGTGTGACATACGATACTTATCAGGAGTGTAATGGAAATCGAAAACGTAAAAAGCTAAATTTGGAAGTTGCTTTTAATGCACTTTTAATTTAATTTTTATAATTTTTTTTATTTTATAATATTCTGTTTATTGGAGAATAATATTTGTTTTAAAATTCGTTTATTACAAAAATCTTATTAAAAACAAACTTTAAAAGTTCTTGCGTTTTACGTTTTCCATTTTCAGCACACTTCAGTATTTGAATAAAAGCTTTTAAATACTTTTTAAAAATATATATTTACCCTATAAAAAATTTATGTTCGCAGATCTTTTCTGGCACTTTTGGCTTTTAAACTTATTCCGAAATGACGATTGCAATTATTTTCTTTTTGTATATGATACTTGGAGCGATGTCTGATCTTCTGATCATACTCTCAACCAATATAATATCGCTACACTACAAAAATCATGTTCCGGCTTTGAAAAAGTGTAAAACATTAATCCTGCAATTTAAATATTGAAAATTGTCCTTTAATCCTGATGTCCACATTATTTGAACGATTCCCTTTTTTTGAAAACGAATGGACTTTTTTATTAAACAGCAAAATTAAGTAAAACTAGGCTCAGAAGTTTTTATAATATAATAATTTTGTTACTAAGCCTGGATATTAGCTTTGAAGTTTTTATTGGATCTATATGAAGTGCTTAATACCCAATTTTTTATTTTTGATAAATACCTTGAAATTTATTGTTGAGGGACGCCATTTTCTATGCGCGTTTCCCTGGTTGCTTGGGCTATATTATCAGGAAACCTTTTTCCAAAGACTTTAGAAAAGCTAAAGGTAAAATCTACATATAAATCGGCAAAGGCAAAAGAGTTAAGAACACTTTCCTCCTCTGTATGTCAACCGAAATGTGCACCATTTGAAAGATATTTACTTACAGAAGTGCACAATATATATTTAACCCTTGCGCGCCCAAAGTTGCTTATAAGCAACTTGAATTTTAATCATCGTTTTATTTAAAACCATCGTAATAAAATTATTAAAGCACATATAGAGTTGGTTAAAGAATGAATAAAAAATAGAAAAGTTTGTTTTAATTTTTCATGATGTGAAATACTTCCTGAACGGCCCAAAGTTGCTTATAAGCAACTTTAAATTTTTAGTCACCCGAAAATTAAAAAAGTCTGAAATTTTCAAAAATCCTTAATTTAGATCTAATCACTAAGGAAATTATAAAAAATAATTTTTCTGGCAATGCGTTCAAGAGCGGGCGCGAAAGGGTTAATTAAAACTGTTCAATATTTTCGGAGCAAAAAAATTTGCTTCTAACACATATGTATGTACAAAATACAAAATTTGTTTTTTTCAATTATCAAACAAAATAAATGAGGTGCTCTCGATTAATCGACATTTTTTTAAAACCAGTTTTCGAATATTTCGACTAATAAATACGGAAAATTTAATTTCATTTTCTTTCTTTTCCGTGCTGCATGTGATAATTTTGGAATTTTCTACAATATTTAACTTCGTTTATATTCAACCTATAAATATAAAATTATACATTAAACTATAAGAACATGACATGGGAGCTTTTTGGTACTTTTGCGTTAAACATCTGGTACTTTTATTAATTTTTGTTAATAGAAGAAATAGAAAAAAAAATTAAACATGCAATGTCCTGAGTGTATGACAATCTATAAAGAAGATTTTTTGATACTATTTTATTTTTCAATTGATATTTTCCGATATTTTTATATTGAACAAAATTAATTTCACTAAGATGGAAAAATAAATGCTCGAAACATGTAAATTCTTATATACTTAGATGTACTATGTTTTCTTCATGTGTACATAAAAATTCATGGTCGAATTTTGACCATTAGGTGAACACTAGTTCAAATAAAACTCCTAAGATAATAAGAATAATAAACCCTCAAAGTCTTACTTGTAACAATATCAAAGCTTAAACAAATCGCCAACAATAAACAATGAGTTTATCTTTTCTTACACTCCCCTTAATTGTTTGGAAATAATATTTAAAAGTTTAAAGCGATTTAGACAAACGATTAATATTCAATGGAATTGCAAGTTACAAGTTTTTAAGTTTATTAATACAATTCTTCTAACTTAATATAAAAATTTCTTACTAAGCTCCGAAGATATCTAAAAATAAAATTCCCCAAGATATTAAAGGACACTGCTGAAGTATCGTTCGTATTGAGCTTTTTATCGAGCTACCATATTTTCCTTTATTTTTTTCGCAAGACAATTTGCACCAAACATTGAACACCACTATTATTTTAATACAAGTATTTTAAAGCACTTGAACATTATTGATTATCCTTTACATACTGTTAATAAATTTACATAAAATTATGTGTAAAAACTCGAAGAATTAACCTATTTTCCAAACTTATCTAAAACTTTTAACTGAACTCGAATAAAAATGATTAGAAAGAGTTAAAGACAAGAAATAAATTTTAGTTTCTTAAGACAAACTTTATGCATGGAAACACTTAATAAGTTTCCAAAAAAATTATACGGTATTTTAGTAAAATCTCTAAGATGAAAAGAACGTAAACGAAGTAAAGAGTGAAGAATAAAAGTTTTAAACTAAAACAAACTGAAGTAAATTTTAGTTTTACCAAATAAATTCATATATAAACATTTAACAAATACATACACATACATATATGGTGGTATATGAAATGGAATATTCATAAGTATATAAAGGATTTATCTTATTTGTTAGTTAGATACAAGACAAATTAGTGCGTTTCCAAACTATGTAAGTTAATTGTTATTTAAAATGAACAATTTATTGTTTATTAATGTATTTATTCAAGTACATACTTATACATTAGGATAGAGCATCAAAAAAAAAAAAACTAAGCTAACATGAGGGCGCTTAACAGGAATAAAAAATTCATTTACTTTTGGTTCAGAGCTGTTAAATTTGGATTACGATTAGTAATCAATTAGATTAAATTTTAAAAATAATGGTATTGATTACATAATTCTCTTTTTAACAATTCCTGATTATTAATTAATTATGATTACAAATAATCAAAAAATAATTAAGATTAGTTAGGATTACGAGAAAATAATCAAAAATAGTCAAAAGTAATCAAAAAAATAATTGACTACTTTCAAGGATTATTTTTGATTATATTCGATTATTTTTTAAAAATTCAGAATGCGCATCATTTTATACAAAGATTTTATTTTAAAAAAATTGCATTAAAAACGTTAAAAAAATTAAAAATATAGGTTTATTCACTTCAATAACAAAACAACTGATAACAATTTAAGTACTTACTTAATTAACAAAAAAGGGAAAAATAATCAAGAAAACAAATACATTCAGAATACATTCAATTCACAAAAAAAGTCTTATAATATACATATATTTACAATTGGCCTTCATTACAACTAATTTTTCAAAAGAAAAATCAGACAATGATTGCCGCCTTGGACTGTTGACGATCCCGACAAACAATAAGCTCTTTAGGTTTTTTAGTGATTTTGTTTACTGGCGGAAATTTTGAGAACAGTTTATATGAATAAAATACATTATTATTATGTAGATATTTCTCTATTCCTTCAGCTAAAGCAATAATTGTGTTGATCCTATAAAAATGTATTGAGTTACAGGCTTGAAAAGTTCTAAGAAGTTAAATTTTTATGGTTTTGTAAAAAACTATCATATTAAATTTCTTCATTAAGACGAAAAAATATACTTAGCAGTGACGATCGCAATACACAAAATTTGTGCACTCAACAAATATTCAGAGAGTTATAAGCCGTTAAGTGAAAAGCAGCATTTTTATCACATTAAATTGCTTTAATTTAGTTTAAAGTTCTAAAATTTGTTTTAATTCAAATTAATTTTGTATGGGATTAAATCGGCTTTTTTCACTTAATGGCGTATATCTTTCTTATTTCTTGTAAGATCTCATCGATTTTACGTTTCTTTTATCCAGTCTTTGACTTGTAGGCTTAAAGAAATAATTAATAAAATATTTCATATTAATTAAGCAAATTGAAATTAAACTCTAAGATTACTCCAACTTCAAGCGCTGTTAGAGGAATATAGTTAAAGTAGATGCAATATTCTGGAGGTATTCCAAATTGGATGACTTATTTTCCTTAATACACTGACGGACCACCCTAATACACATAAGTATATGCGTATTAATAATAAATAAATTAAAATTTCGTTTTCAAATTACATATTTTTGCATTGTGTTCATTTGTGACTTCGGTGAAATGAGTTGATCACTTAATAATTAATATTTATTTATTATAAAGCCATTTGCTTTGTAATGCTCTCACTTCGAGCACATACGAAAACAATAAAACAAGCACTGGCAATAAATGCTTAAGTTAAATTTAATATACATTTCCCCTTTCATCGTTCACTACCTACAAATGCATATTTGATTATTTAATTCATATTTCTATAAGACATACACAACGGTTATTGTTGCAGTATTTATATTCAAATTGTTGGGTATCTTATCTTTTATTTTACATAAAGTTTGAATTGCTTTGAAAGCCATTAACTTTAGAGTTTGAAATAGAGTGTGTTATCTCTGTCTACTGCTAGTAAAACTCCAGCATCTGAAATGAAGCTTAATGAAATAACAACCATCCAAGTGATTTATAGTTAATTGGTATTAACATTTAAGTATGATTTCTACAATTATAAGATGATCTACTTACAACTCAGCATACAAAGAACGTCTATCGAAATTATATTATAATTTAGATTTGATAAGCAGTCGTAAGAATATTATTAATAATTGATTTTTTATTAAAACATAATGCCTTTAAGGAGAATTATGTTGAGAAATTATCTGTTTAGTAAAACAGTTGGAAATAAGTTAATGAAAAATCTCTTGATTAAAGGCCAAATAAACCATATAAACGATAAGATAAATTATTAAAAAAAAAGTAGGGAGCATTTTTGTGCGAATATTTTGCGGGTTGTAAAAGAATTGTGTTGGGGCAGTTTAATTAACAAACTGATATTTATATAAAAAGATGTGTACACTTTGATGTCATTACTTACTGCGAAAACGGGTCGACCAATTTGAACCAACTTCAGGGTACGTTGGGGATAGTCTGTGGATGGTTTTTGTGAAGTTTGCATGAAATCGGCCCAGGGCTCCTGCAGATATGGCATTTAGATTTTCCTATGTATTATTCCCATGCAAATATTAACATATTATGATTTTTTGTTTGTACTTGAAAAGTTACCAAACCATGTATCTAATGTTTACAATCACATTCGGAATAGTCATAGTTTATATTCATAAAGTATATTTCATATCGCTAGAGTGCGTAAAATGGTGCAAAACGGGTAAAAGCTCCCTCTACCCATATTTTCTTAATTATTTATCCGACGATAGTTTCAACTCTTCATGGAACTTAAGGCTACATATTATACATTTTCGGCGTTCAATAAAGCAAAAAGAATAAAATGAACATTTTTTTCTCCGGTTATTCTACTTCGAAATTTGAACCAACCACGGCTGTTCAAAGGTACGCGATTGGTCGTTATAAAATTGATGAAAAACTTTATCGAAGCTACCATTTTGAATGGTAAATTCCGAGACCAATATGTTTTGGTGCAGGCAGGTCCCAATTGAATTCATAAGCGTTCAATTTTCTTATAGATTGACCTTTGCAATGACAATTAATAAGTCTTAAGGCCAAACGATGTCTGTTTGTTGCTTAGTTTTGGACACACCATGCACGGACAATTATATGTGGCATGTTCTAGCGTCGGCACTCAATCGAGCTTATTTGTGTTGGCTAAAGACGGGGAAAAAATGTTCGCTTCGTAATGAAAATTGATTATCTCTGTTTGATTTTCATACTTCAGGATAAAAAATTCATCACTTGTGAATATGTAAAGAACTGAAGGAATGAACAAATAAATGGCTTTTGTTTTTTTTCATCGCATGGTTGGCTTTCAACCATAGCATTTTGCTCTTGTAAAAGAGGAAAATACTATTGTTAATTAAAAACAAATTATTGTCATATTTAACCATAACATGTTTAGAGACAACCATATAATGGTTGCGGCCTCACGATGGACGACCAATTTAACCATAATAGGGCTGTCGGTGACAATAATATGGTTAAATTAAACAAATTATGGTTAAAATTTTCTTTTAACATAGTTTTGTTGGAGCTGACCATATTATGCAAAAGCATTTTTTTCATTAAAGTAAGTGAAATTGCATGTTTTTCCTTGTGCAACAAATGAAGGCACAAACAATATATTTATCAGTTTTAAGCCTTTTTATGAATTTTGGCATCGATTTGTTAGTGCATATTTTTGCATATTTCACCGTTTGCAGCATTTTTGTGCATTATTTAGTTAAATGAGCATTTTTGCAGCATTTCTAAGTTTATAGCGCATATTTTGCCTTTTAAAGGCATATTTTGATACGTGTACAAATTTTGTTGATGCCTACAAGAGCTTTTGCAGCAAATCAATTTTTTTTTTGTTTTTTTCGAAATTCTAGTTAACAGATGGCTTTTCTGTTTGAAATATGTATCTGTATAGCCAACGTGTTGCTTCAATTTCGCCATCTACATTTTATTTTTACTTTAAAGTTTAAAAACAAAGCAGGTTGTCTTTAAAGATAAATGTTATGCGATGTGTATAATACATAGAAATCCAACTAGTCTTTTAGTATACCGATCGACTCAGAATCACGAAGTAAATCCCTCCGTCTTTCTGGTTGTACGTCCATGTTTCAATTTCGTAGATAATTTGATCAAATATGGACGGACAAAGCCTTTAATTTCACATATTCCCCATAAAAACTTATTTCCAAATTATATTCTCTGTGTCTGTAGACCAACTAATTATGTAGGTATTTAAATTAAATTCGCACCAAAAATATTTTACTGCAACATAAATTATTTTCGAATCGGTTCACATTTGCCCAAAGCTCCCATCCTTAAATGTGAACATTAACCCTCCATTACTAACCTCTGGGTCGAATCGACCCAGACACGCAAACTTTTTAAATTAAAAAAAAAAACAAGACGATATTTTAACTCAAGATATATGTGTAATCTAAATATGTTTATATTTAAACGTTTATTAACAATAAACATAAGGAATATTTATGATATTATGCATATAAAATTGTTTAAAAAAACAGCCTGGGTCGACTAGACCCATAGTTAGCAATAATGTAACAAAGATTATGGGTCGATTAGACCATTTACAGTACATAGCTGAAAAATTTTTGCTTTAGTCATACCAATTTTTCTTTCTAACATTTTAATATTATATTTCAGGTTTCAAATGCACTTTATTTGACGTCAATATCTTAAAAACTCATAATTTTATGCGCAATTCGGCTGGATAACTTTTTTTTTCACTTTTTTTTTTAGCTATGTTGTAATGAATACAAACTTAATTTCAATTTAAATATATAAGTGGCTTATCACATCATTTTATATTAAAATTTAACAATAAAATACTAAAATCTACCAAAAGAAGTATACGTTTTATCAATTTATAAGTTGAGACGATTTCAATGGATAATACAATTGATGGGTCGATAAGACCCATGGTTAGTAACTATGCGACATGATTTAAGGTTAGTAATGCAGGGTTAATTAACAGTTTAGCGACCATATCTAAAATCCCTTTACGGCAAAAAACCATATAGATTTAATATCCTGAAGTATGAATATTTTGTCTTCAAATGAGCAATTTTTTATTTTGTAGGATATATTGTAAACAATTTTCAGGGTATGTTTTCCAGTTTTTACTGCATATTTAATGCGCATAAAACGTGTTTTTAGAGCATATTTCTGGTTTCCCTGGGTATAAGGTACATTGAAATAAAATTTAACTTATTAGCTAATAGACCTGTTTTTGGATTTGCAACATAAATAAGTTTTTTATATTAAAATTTTTTATTTAACTTTTTCACTTTTGAAATTTGTTAAAAAAAAATTAGGAAATATATAATATACCTACCTAAGCTTCTGACGGAGGTTGCTGACATACGAACATTATTATTTAAACTTAAAAATCCAATCATCTTAGACATTTGCGACTATTTTAATGATATAATGGTATATACGTGATGCGAAACCGCAACACTGAGACTAACGATGTACAAATTACATAAAATTATCATATACAAACATATTTATAGTAAAAGTTGTTGTCATTTATGTGTTTCGATAATTTTCGATAAATTTTTATTCTTGCAAACTAATGGCCAATTTGCAAAATGAAGGATATTTCGCAGTAGGTAAATTCTCCATGTCAATTTATTTATTTTTTTCTTATGCCCAACGTGTGCTTTTTACTTTAGTAGCACTAGTAATGTGAAATTAGCAAATAAATCATTAATTATATTAAATTTTAAGGGTACGAAAGTGTTTTTCGAAAGTGGGCTTTATATGGGGCCTAAAATAAATTATGGACCGATCTTCACGAAATTAGACAGTGTCATTTCTTATCATAAAGAACTGATACAGACAACAATTTGTTACAATATAATTATTTTTTATGGTTTTAGGCGTACTAAAGTTTTTTTCGAGAGTGGAATTCATATGGGGTCTATAGTAAATTATGGACAGATCAATTTACAAATGTAAAAAAATGTGACGTAGCAGTGTGCCCAAAGTGCTTTAGAGCATATCATAATTGAACTAAAAATTAAATGTAGTTATATGAATATCTTTTTTAGATTTTTTTCCTAAAGATGTTAATAAAATATTTCAATTTAAAATTTTTACGAATGCGCTCAATTTTTATATCGTTAAGGCCCAACGTTGCGTTTTCGCAACGGAGGTAATCTGGGCTCCCACGTATCCGTTTCTTCCAAATTTTTTTTTTAATAATTAGGTTCAAATAATCAAATTTTAAAAGTTTCATCATTATAAATCAATGGGATTTTGCTCGGCCCTTAAAGGGTTAATTGTTATTTTTATATCATACGCCACTATATGTAGCGAAAATTTCAACCTTTATGCGAGCCATATGTGCGGGAACTCCTTCTTAAATTTAAAAAAAGGGCAACAAATCAACGAAGCCTGTTCTGAATATGTCTGAATGATTTTAACGTTAAAATGATAGTAAATGCTATTACAAAATGGTGATTTCGATGCAAAAGATAAGAACGCCCAGTTAAGCGAAAATATTTCGAAGGGTTTACTTTGGAGGCATAACTCCATGATACATGCCAAAAATAAAAATGTTTCCTTACCCGAATTATGGTCTATACATTTTCGCCATTGATAGATGCAGAATGTTGTCACAAGAAAAAGCTTCGTTTCAATACAGGGTAGCCAAAGTTGTCTTGATTCGTTCTTGTTCTTAAAAAACAAGCAAACCGATGCATCACGATGGGTAATATTTGATTAAAATTTCTTTGTTTTTCATGTGATTCAAAAAATGTATTAACAAGGTTTTGTTTAAATGTGCTTAGTTCGCATTTCATACTATTGATAAACTGAAATTTATTGTTGATGGCATAAGCTCTTCCTGTGCGCATTTCACTGGTTGCTTAGGCCAGATCGTCAGGAAACTTCATCCAAAGATTTGAGAAAAACTAAAGATATTATAAAAATAAAACTGTTAAGCGAATAAGAATTATAAACCCCAGTGTTACTAGTAAAAATATCAAAGCTTTAACAAAAACAACAACAATAAACAGTGAGTTTATCTTTTCCAACAGTCCTGACTACAATTGATTGATTTTTTTGTCAACTCTAAAGAAAAAGAGAAAACAAAAATAAAAACAAATCACTTTATTTTGTTATGCCAGTTAAGTTTTATTTACACTGCCACTTGCACACTAATTATCAAAGTTTTTCATGGGATTCAAAAAATAATTAACAAGGTTTCGTTTAAAAGTGCTAAATTCCGATTTCATACTATTGAAAATCTGGGATTTAACAAATTCTGCATTTTTTATACACCTAATAGATATTATTTATTTGATTGTTTTCGAAAAAGGATCTTATGAAGAGCCTCTAGTCCGTAGAGAACAACGACCCCAATATCTCGTGATATACAGACATGTAACACATTGCGATTGGAAACTATTGGTCCTATTTTTTAAAAAATATATGGGTGTTTCTACGTTAAAAGGTACACTCTACGGCTACATTAAAAAATCATATATAAATAAAAAATTTGTGGAAATATCAAACGTGTTTAATAACAAATAAAGTAAACTTTTTTGACAATAAATTGCAATACCTAAATTTCCTTTGTTAAAAGTCGTTTAAATAAACTTTCAAATTACTTTCATATTCTATTAAAAAAAATTACATAGTTTTTGTCCCTCGTATTTTAAGTCTCCTCCCCAGAACATTTTTCGACCGTTAAAAAATGCCGCTAAAATGCGTTGACGCTGCAAATTTAAATTGCAGAACATTTGTTTCAAAGTGAATTTAACAATAAAAATCGAGGGGGCCATTAGCGTACTCTTATTGGGCCGATAATTCAACCACACCACTAGGATCGCTCGAACGTGTCAGTGAGTGATGTATCTCCACTGGTGAGTTTTATTCGCTTGTTATTTGTGGCTTAAGTTTGTTTGAAATATTTATTTATTTTAATTTCAGTATAATTTACTGTGTAATTTTGTTTTTTCGTTACAATACATATTTTTCTGATTGTGCTAGCTTTTTAATGAAAAAATCTCTCCCCTGCCTTATTTCGCCTGCTTCATCTGATGCCAGGGTAGAGATTTTGCGTCCAGGGTAGATACAAAAGTGAGATATAACGTTAAACGAACACATATCCACTTTATACGTAATAGATGATGAGTTTGTGCCTTTGGAATGCAGGATAGCGGATTCTATATATTATATTTTTCTTCTGTGGAAATAAAGTATCCTGTCCGGCCTTCATGACTTTACCCTGTGCAGAGTATCTCCCTTGGTGACTTTAAATACCGGTAAAAGTAGATTACTTGACTGGCCATTATTAAACATGCACTCAAACTACCTGATTAAATACGATTATATTGAAAAAAGTTATAATTTTATTTATATATTGCTTGTGAGTTCATATTAATATAGATCTATCTATAGTTTCGGAGAAGCAGAAATTGCCGCCTTAGTCAAATATTAAACAGCTTACAGCTTATAGCTAACAGAAATTTTATATATATCTGCATCTACATTCAAAAAGAAGAATGAATATACAAATACACATTGGCAGCGTATACCTATAAATATTAAAAAATAGTAAGAAACTGGGAATTACTTCCTTCCGAAGGTAACTTTATATTATATTCAACATTTTTTTATTTTTCGAATTTATTCTATGAGCTAAATTTCAGTTATGTATTTAATTAAGCTTTTTTGTAATAATCATATTCCTTCAATTTTTCAGAAATGGCTTTATACACTACTACACTTTATACATAACTGAAATTTAGATCATTGAATAAATTCGAAAAATAAAAAATGTTGAATATACATATTAAAGTTCAACTTCACTGCAAATAATATTGAACCACCTGATCCATTTTGATAAAATGGACTACTCCATGGACTGATCCAATGTAATGCAAGCACGGACCATGTCATTGTAAAAAAGTGTTTGTAGTGAGACGACATGTCTTCTTTTTTAACGACGTGCTTTCGTTTTTAAACAACTTCAAAACTAATCCTCTTGAGTATACCATGGAGTAGTCTTAAAACAACTCCTTTGTAGTCCAAAGCTGGGTTATATGGTCCTGCCCTAGGCCATCGTAATGTTAAATAGACCATGCTTTTCCATACGTTCGGGTTACTAGTCCTAGTCCCTTGTGGGCTACTCTTTACACGCGTGTTTGGACTGGTCTTATTATTTGCAGGGCTGTATTGGGTAATAGTATGTATGTGTATGGTTTTGATCTCTACTCATGCATGCCCACACATGTTTTCTCACTAATATTGAAAGAGTACTTACAATTATGTTTTTGTCATTCTCTTATACATACATATGTAATACGTTAAAAGTTTCCCAATAAAAAATGGTGCTTCCAACGAAGCAGGTTTGTAAGGGAGAAACATAAACGTTTCGCTTACCCTTGCGCTGACGGAAGACATGCATTTTATATGGCGAGTTCCCACTTTGAAGCAATACATTTTTGATACATAAAGCGCATTATTCAGCGCATATAAAAATTGTTGTATGTAACGATCGGCCTTATAAACTGAATGTTTCAATACAGTTATTTTTTAGTTTTCTCCCTTACAAACCTGCTTCGTAGTAAGGGAATGCCGTAGCACTTGAAATTTTGTTTTTTTTATAAAAGTTGTTGAGAGTTCTTTCACTTACTTTACTGCATTTCTGTATGGCTTATTGCGTAGCGCATAATTGTGCGCTTATTTTTTTAAATGTACCATTAGTGCTTCGCAAAATGATAAAATTTTTTATTGGGTTTGAACTAAAGTTGTGTAAGAAAGTGTTCTCTTTTATACAACAAAATTTTTTCATTCTGGACCGATCTTTACAAATTTTAATGGTATGATTTCCAGTTTTTATATGAAAATTAGTTTATTCACCAATTAAGTGCAACAATAATAACAATTTTTAAGGAAGGTTGTTCCCCATTTGGGTTCGGTACTCTTTGCCTACTGAACCCATTATACTAGACATTGATATTCTTGCGTTCTGTTTAGTCTCTCGAGAGTGCGCGTGCTTTCAGCAGCCGTACATTGGGACATGGATTAATCTACTAAGAATTAGTCAAGCCCCCTAATATATATGTATATAACTACTTTATGAGGTCTTAAGTTAACATTAAAAAAAGTTTTGCCCAGAACGAAAAACTTAGTGGTGGATGGTATAATGACAAATAATTTCAATAACACGGTTATCCAAAATATTATTATAATAAATCATTTTTAATAAGGTGAGATTTTTAGTAATAGCAAAATAAGGAAACGTTAATTACACCGAATTTGATATGAAAATATTAAAGGCGAAAATTTTTTTTATTTAAATGTTGCTGGATACAGTTGACATATCGCCCTTGATCATAAAGAGGTTATTTGATAAATTTTTTTATTTGTTTCACTTTTTGGAAAAAATCGACACATAGTACTCATATCTACCTGGTGTAAAAATGTCATAAAACGTTAAGCTTAAAAATTATTTTTCATATGCTTTATTATATTAAAAATAGTTTTGCTTCAACTAAAAATTTGTAAATTTTGAGTTAACACCCTCTCTATTATAATGTACGATATGAATAAATGTTTTACTATTTTAAATTCTTCATACTAAATTCTTAAAAAAAAAACTTCTTAGATTCCCTGCTGAATTGTGTGCTGCATAATGTCAACCATATACGAAGAAAGAGAACAAAAAAGAGAAGAAATTGTAATACTTTTCCTAAAAAAAAGTAGGTCTCTACCCTTTTATTCTTACAAGTTTTTGGCTTGATTGTTAACTAGAGTTTTTGGAATTTAAGTTTTTGTTTTTTTCTTTAAAAAGAATCAAACATGTACGTTAAGAAATAAGTTTCCTATTTTCCTTCAGCAGAAAATGTCTCTTTATGTGTGTTTTAGTTGCAAAACTATGCAAAAAGTATAAAATGATGTCTTTTTTATTTCAGTTGCTGCTTTAAAGTTTTACCCCCATATTTGTTTTGCTTCTTGCATTATTTGAGCAAGAAATTACTTTTAGCCTAGTTTTACAAGTTCTACTTCATTGACTATTACAATAATGATAAATTATCTTTTTTATTTGCTTAAAAAAAAAAAATTGCAAAAAAGCCAAATAGTTTATTTTTAATGAAAAAAGACAGCAAAGAAAGGAAACTTGTTAAAAGAGTTACTTCTATGCTTATTAATTTTTCATTATAAATTAAAAATATTGAAATATTGTTTAGTAAATGTTGGTGGTGCTTGATTTATCAAGGTTTTTTTCATTTTAATTTTTCAAAATATAAAATTGACATTCACTGTTTACAAGCGTGTTCTTGGTGCTCATAAATATATTTACACTAACCACAATTTATGCCACTTTTCCCTTTTCAATTTAGCTTTTTTCCATTTAAATTTCACTGTCATTTTACAAAGTGACATTTGCCTAGATTTTTTGCAAGCAGTATTCAAACTGCTGTTTTGTTTCTTGTTATAAAAAAAAAAATAATGAAAAATTAGAACGGAATAGTTTTTTTTCTAGGGTAGGAGGCCTATTGTTTTAATTTCTATTCTGAAAGTAGGTTTTTTTCATTTTTCAAACTTTTGTTTTTGTAGTTTGAAATTGGCTCACTTTCGCGGCTTTTCATTGTCAGTCATTGTAGCAAATATATAATCTTGATATATATACATACATATATACTTATAAACATGTTTATGTGTATATCCAAACACAAACACATTCAATTTTTATTTCAAAATAATTTTATTCACAGTTTTACACAAACACATGCAAATTGTACTCATTTAATAACAAAAATTAGATACATTTCATTCTTTATTATTGCCAATGCTGCTGCAATATTGTGTTTTGTGAATGGCATATTTCAAAAGGACAACAAAAAAAAAAGAAAAATATTTAAATGTTTCAGTAGCTGGTTGTATGGTTGTGTCAAACCTTGAATAATTTTTTTTTAAGGGTAAATTATAACAGTTTCATTTAAAAATTTGACAAATAAACATTGGAAAAAAGAAAATAAGAATTGCATTAAATAATCCTCGTACGTACACGTCATGTTGAATTTAAAAAAATACATTTGTTTTTGAAATTTGAAAGCATAAAACAAATTGGGTTTTTTTTCGTATTTAAGCGAGATGTTAAAAAAATAAATGACGGTTATATTTTAATCATAAAATACCCTGAGGTATTTTTATGGTTTTTTTGTGGAAATTCAATGCACCTTTTAAAGGTTTTATAGACATATAATCCGTTTTGAATATTTTCCATTATAATGTCAACTGCATAACTAATACACAATAATAATACAGTACAATTTTAAATGAGTTTTTGCGAACAAATTATGAGTATATAAATTTAGCTAGAAATTAAATTTCCAGTATTTAAGTTAAGATTAATAATGCGTTACAATTAGTTCTTTTTCCCGGGATTTTTCTTGCGTGATCCCGGGAAATAAAAAATTCCTCATA
Organism: Pollenia labialis; assembly: GCA_949318255.1. Lineage (NCBI taxonomy): Eukaryota > Metazoa > Arthropoda > Insecta > Diptera > Polleniidae > Pollenia > Pollenia labialis. The sequence goes on from OX439142.1 coordinate 119,141,650, forward strand.
GTTTAAGAACACAGAATACTTTGAATTTTAGTTTTCTATACTCTTAAAATTAGTATCTCTGGATGGGTTGTCGATTAGCAGAATGGGCAGTGCAACAATGGATAATTAATTTATTTAGTGAAGTGATGAGTTAATAAAGAACATTAATTCAAAATAAGATGCAGGCAGTAAAGTGTCATTGTACATGGACAAGTCATAAAAATAGGAGATACCTAAATATATCGCTCCTTTATTGCAACAAAAACCAACGAACTTGGCAAAATGCGATTAAAGTTTTCAAAATATACCGATTTAAAGATATATTTTGCTATAACTTCAGTTCAGTTTGAGATATAATACGAGAAGGTATGAAGGAACACTTTTTGCTTAAGTAACTTACAATTTTTGATTTTTTGAGATATGACTACGTTGCAATAGAGGAGCGATAAACATTAGGTGATAAACACAAACATTTCTAAATTTGAGTTGGTTTATAATATACCCGTAAAGTGCGGGGAAACCGAAATAAAAAAATGATTAACAAACGAATAAGATACTACAACATACAATATGCAAGATACATTGTCCTAAAAATTACAGAGAGACCTAATGAAATGAAAAGCTTTGTAAAAGGTTGATGCTATTTTTGCATAAGCCTTGACATATATTTGACTGATATAGACGTTGTTAATAAAAAAAATTGGTTCTTATTTTGAATCAGAAGCATTCTACAGCTGTGCACTTTTAACTATTTGTCCAACCTCAGTAAAAAAAGTGAGCGAAATATACTTTTTGATGACTTACTAAGCGCTCTGTGTGTGTCAGAAAGTTATTTCCTAAGCCGTTAAAAAATGTTGATGTATTTATTTAAAATATTTTATCTATTCTAAGACAGAATTAGTCTTTACTTTCTGTTTCTGTTCTGTTCCGTGCCGATCTGTTACAAAATGTCAATAGTTACTTTTTCTGTAGCAACCTACCAGCCATTTCCCAAAAAAAATGGAGCTTCCAACGAAGCAGGTTTTTAAGAGAGAAACATAAAAGTTTCGCTTACCATTGCGCTGACGGAAGACATAAATTTTATATGGCGAGTTCCCACTTTGAAGCAATACATTTTTGATACATAAAGCGTATTATTCAGCGCATATAAAAATTGTTGTATGTAACTAACTGTTGTATGTAATTAAAAAAAATGTTCCGCTTTCCCGGGAATCCAAAAAATCCGGGAAAAAACTTTAGTTACAATACATCAATTAAGGTTGTATTGTCTTCTTAAAGCACTAATCCTGTGACCAGCGAACAGAATATTATAATATAATGGACCGAATTGTGATAGGTGATATACTGTAATTACCTCAAAAGAAAAGGTAATTAACGTAAAAGTAGACAAGGGACTGGATTTTGTCCTGGCTGATGCACGCAGAGAAACAACATGTTTAAATATGGTCGCCTCCAACAAAACTATTTTTAAAGAAAATTTTAATCACATTCTGTTTAATATAACCATATTATTGTCACCGACAGCCATTTTATTGTTAAATTAGTCCTCCACCGAGCAGCCACAACTATAAAATGTTTGCTTCTAAACATGTTATTTTTAAATAGGACAATAATTTGTTTTTAAATTAACAAGAAAATTTTTCTCTTTTCTAAGTATGCAATGCGGTTCGCTCAGGACAATATCTGCGACAGGCATTATTTTCACCGCAATTGAATGTGACCATGTACTTCAGTGACCTTCAAAGTGTCAAAAAGTGCCGCTTAACCCCCTTCTAAGAAATCGTCATGTTAAAGTATCAAGATCTTTTCATATAACGTGTTCGCACCAGTCCCTATCAATATAGAACTGACACGTGACAAGTTTGTTGGCAGTTCCCTTTCCCGTATGGGAATATAAGCCAGTACAGAGTAGGAGATTGACACCAAAACCCAATAACTTTGTTGTTTCTTTTCGCAACGCAGTAAAACGTGGGTACGGAAGCTGAAGACCGTTTTACTGACGTTTAAAAATTTTAGCTACGCCCATATATAATGTATAATATTGTGCCCATTTCACCGCCATTTATTGGCCAATATAATATATTATTGTCAATGGTTGTGAGATAGCTTTATTTCTCAAAAGTCGATCGAAGATTAGTGTGAAACTCACTTACTTGTGAGCCTTTTTACCAGCCTGAAGTAAAGCACTTCAATCTCTTAAAATCTCCTAAAATATCCGTAGCTTAACAACCTTTTTTAACAGCACTTTTTTTAGTGTTACCAGAAATTTTATATGAACGATCCGATCAAAATAATCAGTTTTAAAAACTAAAGAAAAAAAAAAATTTATTTTACAAATATCAAACATTAGCCTACCTCGATATCGTTATCGTTAAAGCCAAATAATTGTATTAAAAACTAAAGGCCCAACTATAATATGCTAAAGATTGATATGTGTCGAACCATACAGAACTTTTGCTGAAGCAAAGTGAGAAACAGATCCCACTTTCCAAACGGAATACAATTTTTTTTTTAATATAATTTTTGTTTTCCTAAAATTAGAGGCTTTTGGTTAAGTTTTGACAGGAGCTTAAGCCACCTTATGCATTTTATGCTTGGGCCATAATAATGAAATATACTAACTTTCCGGCACTCCTGCAGTCAAAGTTGGCTGTATATTGTAATCGAAATTTATAATTACATCTATTGAATTTTTTTTGAGAATTTGGCCAAAATGTACCTCAGTGCTGTACATTTAAATTAAATATTAATATAAACAAGATTCGGGTTCAACTACAACTTAGGTTTAGTTACGTTTACTTTGAGTTTTTGTGTCAATATTCTATTTCGATGTAGTATAGCGCCAGTCATATAGAAATATTTTTTATATGCTCTAAGGATCTTTCATATTTTCCGACTATGTCTAATATTTATTTTAAGCAACACGGTTCATTTACCTTTTTAAATTTAAATTATATCTACCCTGATATGTTTACCCTGATATTAATTTAAAATAAATAAAATTCAATTTTTATTATCTGTAGGGCACATATTTACATTTAAGAAAAAAAAACACAATAAAATACATTTTAATATTGTTTTGTAGAGCTGAAGACAAATCTTGTTAGCATAATGTTTTCTAACCATAAAAAATCATGGTCAATAGACAGAACGAAGAATTCATATCCAATAACAAGTTTTATTCATTTCTGCCATTGTTAAATAAGGCAAATGTTTTTGATTTTCCTTTTTTATTTTTGTAATTCATTCATATATTTTTTTTTGTTATTTCACTTCATCTGCTGCGTCTTAAGGTTTAATATTCTTGGTAACATTGTAGACAATATCAAAACAATTGATTTTCATGAAACAAACATACATTTAATGAAATATACATAAACTTTTTTCACATGCCAGCACATAGTATTTTTTTTAGGGCAGTTTGAAAAGTTATTTTGTATAAAAAAATGTTGAACCAAAATAAATAATGAGTTTAATATGGTTAATATTTATCAAAACATTATAACTTTTTACTATAATTTAAATTATTTTCAATTGTGCTTATTAAGTCAAGCTGTAACGCTTATCTGCAATCTTTCTCTTTAACTGGTTAGCGCTACTTCGTCATAATCCATTTGAATTTTAAGTACTTAAATATTACTCTTTATGAGTATCCCGGGTAGCTTCATCCTTTTCAACCCAAATTCACATTGATAATTTGATATCTAAAACTTCTTGAGAATCAATAACAATAATCAATTCCCCGTGGGGTGTTGGGATTATTTTATGGATATTTGATCTATGTATGACGTATTCTTTCTTTCAGAAATATTGTTTTTGATGAAGTTTCGTTTTTCCATTGAAGATACACTTTCGGGGAACACATGGCGGTTGTGTTTTACTAATCACAGTCACTGCAGGGAATATCCTAAAAATCCTACAAAATGGCGTATTTTTAACCACTTGAGGGAGACACCGTTCTAAGGGAGGACTATCCGTTGACGGTTTTGCTACCAAGGTACTGTTTGCATAATTCCTAAAGCAGAGGAGGCTAGATAAGTCTATACCCTAAACAAGGGGCGAGTGTATACCGGCTGTAAACGCGTTGTTTTCGCCCAGTGGGTTAAGTCCAACTTGGAGTACGCCCTATGGCAGGCATCCATGTAAACCATTCTACAGCCGTTAAAAAGCACATAAAATGTTACAATGAATATTAAAAAAGTTGTTCCAACTATTCGACTGCTGCAGAAAATTCTCCCATTACTTATAGGTTCAGCTGTCAATAAGTTTGAGAAAGTGTCGCCTTTAACGTTTCTTAGAGAGAGAAACGTTGTTATACCCAGCGTTTTCACTAATGCATAGGATCCAGAAATAATGACTTATCCTTATCCTTCAGATAACAAAAAAAAAAAAAAATAGTATAAAACTCACTTGTTCAACAATAAAAGTTTTATTTTTCACTTAAATTCAATTACTTTTTGACAAAAACTTTTTTGCTTCTACTAAAAATTTGTAAATGTTGAGTTAATACAGTTTTGCTGAAAACGTGCGTAATAGTTTTCTACTCCGATAAAATGGTATCCATCTTATGTCCTGTTCATCGATTTCGTATGAAGACTTCGTTCACTTAACTTACATGTAAAACATAAATAATATTTTAAAAATTGTTTTTGTGTTAAATGTATGTTGGGCGAAATAAAAGTTAATGCTTTTAATTCAAAAATGTGGCTTATTTTTGTCGGAGATGGTTGGTTCATGCAGTATTCGTAAAAAACCCCAATTACCTAACAAAAATGGATATCAAAAACATAAAAATTGAATTGTTATATAAATAAATTTAAAATGTAAAGCATACGTTTTAAAAGAAGGGCTGATTAAGAAGGTACAAGCATTACATTCCATACATAAACACTTTTTTGCACAGGTTGTTATTGGGAGCAAGCCCTTCCATACTCCATTCTTCTTGCAGGTATTCTCAAAATGCATTCAGATGAAGGACTTTTACAAGGGAATGTGAAGAACTTAAATTTTTTGTCAAATGAATGTATTGCTACACCAGGAATTACAAAAATAAAACACTAGTTTGGAAATAAAAATCGACAAAACAAATTAAGCAATAAAAATAGAACTGTAGCTACACGCTGCTCAGGGTTTCCCTTATAACAATTAAATACTGGAGAATTTTGTTAATAACTTGACCCCATCGCTGCCTACCGGGTCAAAATTTTATCAGGAACTCATGTCGGTTTTATGAATACAAATATTTTGTGAATTTCAGTCAAATCATACGTATGTACTATAAATTCAAACAAATATAAATATCACGACAACAGCGAGGCCTATCGAGATTAAGCTCAAGAGAAACCTGGCTCTAAAATAAACGAAGTTGTTGTCCAAGTTTGGTGTCAATCGGTACAATGGTTCTTGAGTTTTAGAAACACATACCTGGCACAAAAGTTTTTTGAAAACTCCCGTTTTTAGCTAACGGAATCGTCTTATGTTTTAAGTTTCAACATAAGAACCAAAAAGCTTAAGTAAAATATCAAATTTTACGTATTTTAGCTTTTTGGTACTATTTTTTCCCCAATTCAAGTATTAAAAATTTCAATATTGTAGTGAGAGCCCAAAATTTAGTACACTTAAAAAATTATTACAGTAACTGATTGTGGGTTATTAAATACTGTTAAAATTGAATAAAATTATAGTTATTTTACGAATAATTTTATTTTTCAACATTTGTGTTTGTTATTCAAAAAACAAACAACCAAAAAATAATGTTTTTCCGTAATTAGTTTGTTATGTAGTTTGATTTTTTTCGGTTAAAATATATTTTTTAAAAGTAAAAACTATTCAATTTTACGGAATATGCTGTTTAATAAATAAAAAAATTGAAAATGAATGTAAAAATCATTTGTTTTAAATGAAATGTAAATGATCCGTTTTTTAAATGAATTTTAAGTTGTTTCAAATGAATTTTCGTTTGAATTTAACTACATAATTTTTTGAGTGTACAAATATGTCAATGAATGTAGAAAAATGTTTTGTAAAAAAAGTACCAAAAATAGTTACGATTTTCACTCCTTAAATGCTCGAATTTCGAAAAGATACCAAATTGGTATTCGTATTTTATTGATAAGTGTCGAATGTGATATAAATTTTGTTTCTATAGGTATGTTTATTGATTCAAAAGATTGATGGGTTGTCAAAAAAGAACCAAAATTCAGGTTTTGCACGATAACTCCTTAATAGGGCCGAGTTTAAAAAAGTACCAGATACCTGTCCGCTTATTTTTCTAAAGAAAAACGATAAGTATTACAATTTTTGTATCTCTTTTAGTTTCGGAGATATCAGGTTACCGAAATTTCGTGTTTTTACACTTTATTGCCCCCTAATCATTCGAATTTCCAAAAATCCCGTTTTAGCAGATCGATTTAGGGAGTGGCCAATCTCTGGTTCAAGTTTCAGGTTTTTAGCTTCAGGCGTTTAGGCTGTGCGATGATGAATCAGTCAGTAAGTCAGTCAGTTACGTTACAATTTTATACTTTTTTATATAAAATATTTTAAAAACCTGTATAATTTTATAAGTGGAAGTGTTTTAAAAATATATAATAATAAAAAAAATATTTAGTGTTTGTGTGTAAAGAACAATTTTGTTAAATATTTTAACAAAATTCCTCTGTCGACAACTGCAACACTAGTGACTGAATATTTGTGTTTTCTTTTCTGACAATAATGTTCCATTATGCTACAATTCATGCGGATTTCTATTTAAAAAATATATGCAAAAATGTGAAAAATTTTAGTTTTCCTTTCTATTTCTTACCCCCAGTTTTTGCATCTGCGTTGAGTACTGTTTTATGCAAACAAGTATTTTTCTTATTTCATTTTTTCTTGTGTTTGCGTACAATTTGTGTTCTATTGTGAATTTTGGTAATATTGTGTTGGATATAAAAACTTTTTTTTTTGTTTATTTTACATTAATAAAATAATTATATTTATTTCCGAAACATATTTATCGGTATAACAAAATCCGACTTTTAACTATTGGCAAGTTGTATTAATGGCCCTTAGTGGGCCGCAAATTTTTATGAAAACTGTTACCTTATCGGCCGCTTGCATGGTCGATCGAATTGTTGTGCTGAAAATTCAAATCAAGCGAATGATAGCGGTCGACATCAGGGGCCACGCTGTAAAGCTTTTGTTAATTGTGCGTTTTTTGGAAAAAATCCCATGTTCGTCAGTTGAGTGTTCGTTTTATCAATATAAAAATACATTGGCTATAATAAAACACTTTCAGAAATGATACGTAAAAGCGGAGAAAATTTTAAACATTTTCAGGTTCATACGCAACACAACACATTAACTTAAGAGTACCTATTTATACATAAGCTTGGTAAGGAAAGTGGAGCAGCTGTTCCGCAACGTATTCGTTTACATAAGAATACATGGAACAAAAAAATAAAAGAATTTAATAATTTCTTTCCCTTCCCGAAGCAGGAAGTAATGAATGTCACTAAGAACAAAATAAATAAAACTGACCAACTTTTCTTCTCCTATCTTAAAGTGGGGAAAAGCGCTTGTGTAGTGAATATTTTGAGAGGTCTATTTTAAAGCTACGGGTTTAACTAATGATTTCAAACAAAACTCTGGTTAACTTGATCTAAGCCTAGCTCTAATCCTTCGTTTTTTGTATAAACTTTAAGGACATTTAAATCCTACCTTATATGACTGGATATGTATGTACATATTTATTTGTAGGGTACACACATTTCTGTATATAGATATAAAATGTATTTCTTCCTTTTTGTGTGGATACATACACCCTTAAGGTTGGAAAATGTTTTTATTATACGAAAACATCAACGACAATAGGAGTAACAGTACTACATGCTTATGCTTTAAAGCACATTCGCACATGAGTATTTTCATATATTCATTTATACAACCGTTCATCCATTCACTCACTCATTCATCTATTACAATGTATTGTATCTAAACAATACTAACATGACAAAATCTACTCGTACTATTTGTTGTTTTGGTTTCCTATTCCTACAATAATGTTTTTGGTTTAGCTGTTATTGTTGTTGTTGTTGTTGTTGTTGTTGTTGCAGCTAGTTATTTAGTTGGTTGGCTGGTTAAATGTTTGGTTGTTTAGATGCTTCTTTGTCTTGTCTATTGTATGTGATGCGGCAAATGTAGCGTCAACACAAGCAACAACATCAAAAATATTGTACAATATTAAAAAAAAAAAACATTTCATCATTTGAACTCTTGCTTATTTACACTAAAATGGTTTTTCTTTCATTTATGTTTCAGTTTCATTTTTTCTAAGCATAAAGGAAAATGCGGTATGTTACACAATCCTGGTAACTACATAAATGCACATACTCTAATACACCTAAAATGGCAGAAAGGATTCAGATTTGTTGTTCTATATGAAAACGAATACAATATTACATGCATTTATGTTCATGTTCTTTAAATCAATCTTTATAAGTGCGTGTTGTGTCCCCAGGAATACATGTGTCTGTCTCCTGAATACTTTCTACTATCTTCTTGTCTTGACTTAAATTCAATTGAATTTGAATCTTTTTTTTTTGTATTCCATAGTACATGTTCTAAATGTTGCTGTTGCCGCTGTAGTTGTTGCTGTTTTATAAACATAATGTTATAACGTACGTTGCCAATAAATTGGTAATAAAAATCAACCGTACGTAAAAGTAAACGCACTTAGAATAATATTAGTTAGTGATTTGTTGTTTCTATTGCTGCTATTTGTTGTCGTTTCTTACTATTTTTATATTCATTTTCATAGAAATTTATTGTCTTAAAATGGGATATCTGAAGAACATGTCTATACTCATCTTTAATACAGGACAATTTATATATTTTTTTTTTATTTATGTGCATGTTATTAACTAATCTAATCTAAGGAAGAAGGTACAAAAGTGAATCGCAGTTATGCTTTGTAAGACTCTAGAGATTACAAAATATCGTAAATTTTTACCGATCACTTCGCTTTAAGAAAGTAATGCTGGTCTTAATTGAATTTGTTTTGATATAAATTTTTTTATCAAATCTGCTCTAAACCGTAATAAAAAAACTAAAATTTTAATAGGAAATTGATGTGATATGATTAGTTTCGTTAAAGCAGAAAGCATACATTTATACGCATATACATTAGGAGACAAACAATACGTTTTAGAAAAGTTACACAAATATACGTTTTTATGTTACCTTAAAGCTACTAATTTTATTAAGGAAATTATGGTACTTAAAGCCGTTTTCGGGAGTAATATTTGTTGATTAGCTATGGCCGAATATTGACCATACCAACTGAAAAAGATGGTGTACGGCAGAGACAGCCAGACGGATGGACATCGGTAAATCGAAAATAAGAAAGTGATTCTGACGAACTACATACTAAATTGTGGGTCTAGAATCAAGTACAAGAAAAAAGTACATAAAGAATTTAAAATTTTTTTCAAAAAAAAGGTTTTTAATTTTAAGCATTTTTATGATAAGAATCTGAAAATTTATTTCTCATGGCGAGTAACATTTATTATATAAATCTTCATATTATTTGAATGTGTATTCTAATCAAATTAAATTTTAAAAGCTTTTATACTTTAACATGCTTATTTCTTCAATATTATCAGGGAATATTGATAGTGCCTAGAAAATATTCCTGGAAAATATTGAAGGAATAAGGCTTTTAAAGTATAAAAGCTTTTAAAATTGTAATTTGACTTAGAATTCGCATTCGAATCATATGAAAATTTATATTTGTATGATTTTTATATTTGGTTCTTTAATATTTGCATTGTTTTTAAAAATTATTAATTGTATGCTCTTTTCTAAAAAATAAGAATGCATTATATTTGTGTAATATATTTATCATGTTACACGCACCCTTACAAAGTGATACATTTTTCTTAATTACAATGACACAAAATAATACATATTTTTTACACTCAACACGTAGCGTGTTAAATATTGAATGCAAAGTTTGTCCCAATTAGCGATGTTTACCACGGTTGTAGCGATTTTCTACATTAAATTTTCTTTGCATTCCAATAAGCGTTAACATCACTGATTTTCAATAATTAAACAGGCATTGTCAAAAAATTATGCGCAAAAAAAATAATTTTTTTTGTTTTTTTATCCATCACAATTTGACCATAAATCACAATACAGCACAAATTTTACTCAAAAACAAGAAAAAATTTAATAAAAAGTACTTGACTCAGATTCAAAAAGGGGTATATTCTCACACTCAATTATAACTAGGGGTAAGAAATGGAACAAATTAGCCATTTATTTTTGCAACATATTTAGAAAGGCAAACGACAACTTTTCACAATTTTGCACATATTTTTAAAATAGAAATCCGCACGAGTGGTAGCATACATGGAACATTATTGTCAGTAAACAAAACACCATAAGCATAGTGATCTAAAAAATTATTGGAATTTTCGTAATTTATGGACACATTATTGAATATCAAAGAATAAAGTTTAGGCGCATATGATTTTAATATAGAATAACACTACAAATTAGCCATAATATCCATATAAAGTCCAACATTTTTCACAAATTTATTTGAAAAATTTTGTAACTTTATTCATTAGTAGAGTTCTTACCAACTCTGTGTTCTCACTAACTCTGTTGGTCATTATTTTACGCACTGCTGGGTACACCATAAATCAATTTAAATCAGAAATTTGCAAGCATATAACTAACATTATTTTTGTAAATACACATAAAAATTTTCTCACTTATGACAAAAGAGTTGTTTCCAAAGCTAACAAACATAAACAAACTATTTCTAAGGGAAATAAATTAATTTAAGAAGTTGGTAAAAAAAAATTTATTGAACACAAATCTAAAATAAATTTTCTGGAAATTAACATTTACGACACATACCAGTTTTATGCAGTGGTGTAAGCCAGTTTTGTGGCAGAAGTAAATTGGGTTTAGTTTTTGTTAAACTGTTTTTTTTTTAATCAAATTTCTTGTAAGAAAAAAACTTATATAATGTTTAGGACAAAAATCTTTCTCTAACAACAATGAATTTCGTTTGTGATAATAAATTGTCATATTTGATAATGATAAAAGTTAGAAACTTTAACGCCCGTATTTATAAACAATTTTTAAATTCAATAAAGGTTTACAAGACAAAGTTTGTATGAAAATTTGTATAAGTAGACGTTTGTTAAATTTAATAATCGTTTATTAATACGGGGGCTAGTAACTATTCTCATGTTAAAGGGAATCATTAAATTTTACACTTCAAAATACTAAAAAAAAAAATTATTTTTTGTATTGACTTTAACGATTCTTAAACAAATTCAAAAGTAGCCAAAAAATCATCAACTATTTCAAAAATCGACAAAAAAAACGTCATATAGAACACATTCTAAACCACCAAGTTTGGCGAGAAATCACCATATCTCTGGCAACCCTGCTTTTCGATACTAATTAAATTGCTACTTCAAGTGATTTTATTGATTACTGACTTACAGTCTTATTTCAAGCTTACTCAGGTGAATCTTTTCAAGGGTTTGTATTTATCTGTGTAAGAGTGTATTTGCTCATTGATATACGTACACGTGTAAGCATTTTTAACATTGATTGACTATTAATAAGATGTAAGGTAAAGGTCAATTTGTTGGCAATAATCAAGAAAATATTTGCTTATTAAATATTTTATCATTTTCTTAAAATCTTCACAAATTAGCTTGACATTGCATTTCAATGAATTCATAGTTAAAGGTTCTCTGTTTAGTACTTTGTGCAAGGTACGTATGATCAATATTAATATTAATCATACGTAGTGTATTAGGAAGAAAATATAAATTATAAAATAACATTTTTAAGTTAAATCTAAATAATCATGTATGTATTTAAAACTTTCAAAGACTTTAAAACTTAGCATGAAAATCCGCTTATTAGTCTACCTTGGATTATACCTAGAAAACAATTTGAATAGAGGAAGGAGAGAGGAAAACACATATCTCAGCTATTATTGGGTTATACTACGTTCACACTCGGGTTCTTAAACGCGTTTAAGCAACTCGAACGTGATTAAGCTCTAATCACATCAAAACCGAGATGATTTCCCATACATTGTGGTGATTTGTTAATCACTTCAAATTGACATGTTTAAAACTAAATCACTTCATTAATCACATAGAATCCACTGAACATACCTCAAACTGAGTGTAATGTAGAATCGGCCAACATAAACTGAACAACCGGCCACGATTTCTGCTTAATGTTTTTATTTTTTTTCCTTAAATAATTCATAAATTTTCACAATTTCATCATTAATATGTTTAAAATAATCTTCTGATAACTTTATAAAAGTATTTTTATCCATTTTTAGTACTTTAAAGAAATATAAATTTGTTTGTTGTGTGTTTTTTCTTAATCATCTGTCATCTTAATCATCTCAAATGTAATGTGAACGGCTTTGATTAGCTAAATCAACATTTTGCTTAAACGCGTTTAAAAACTCAAGTGTGAACAAAGTATTAGTAAAAATTGAGTTTACTTTGTTGTTGTAACTTCACTAGGAAGAAATTTCGAGCGAAAATTCTTTTATAATGTTTTGAAAGGCTTTTTACTCTAGTCGTTTCACTGTCATTTAAATTTTTTTCAAATAAAGTATCATATGTATTTATGTAGATATGTCAATCTTTTTCTCTATTAAGTATTTAAAAAAAAATTTAGAAAGCACATAATAAAATTAGTTATTTAAGTAAAAGAGGCTTCAGAAAGACTGCGTAGCAGTCACTTATTATACTGTTTTTAAAAGAAGAGGCAATCTTTGAATTTTTATTAAACTAATGGGTAATCCAATGTCAAATCAGCCAACATTTGGACCCGAGCAGTTTCGATTTAATTTTTTTTTTTTTTTGTAAAATTTATAACCTACTAAAAATTACACAATTTTTCCGAACTATCCGAATACAAAGTTTTTACTACAAATAAGTGTATTTGAATAACAGACAAGTGATAATTTATACATTTGCTTGCTCTAGTAGATCGATTGCTGAGACTGAAAGTGAAATCGTTCCTCTTAAATTTGAAAAATTTCTAAATCTAGCAGATATTTTATTTAAAAAAACTTTTTTTCTCAATATTTTTTGTAGCCCAAGGTATTTTCTTAATAAAACATAAAATCATGTTTGTGTATAAATAAGTTTTCGATATATTGAAAAATTGAACTCAACAAATTCGGCGATATTAAGAGATTTTGAATATGAAAAATATTTTTTTTTAATGTTGGCATATGTATGTTAGTTATAGGATGAAAGAAAAGTTCTAACCTATTTTCATTCAAATCGAAAGGGTCCGGTCTAAAAGTCGGTCGCTTGGACATGAACCTACTCTAATGGAAGTCAAGGTAAAACTAAGAGTTTCGACCTATAAAAAAAAATAAATTGATTCAACCACCGTACCCTAGCGCATCAATTTATTGTAGATTATATTTGAAAACGTAAAATGGATGTCAGCTGGCCAAATATAAATGTTGTGTTACCTTTTAGCATAATTCAATATTTCGGAACGGATTGCCCATAGTGAACTATACATTAGACCAGGTCGACCTCCATACAAAAAAAAAAGTTGTGCCAGTCACATATTCATAGAATGAATGATATGTCAATGTAGTTTCTAAAACAGGAAACAATTTTTTTTTGCCACGCCCCTAAATACAGCACTTTTGTTTTTTTATATGCAGCGCTACCATTTAAAGTCCGATCTTATCATATCACATATCGTTGACAGTGGCTTCATTTTTGCCTTTGGTGACTCTTCAATCCGACTTCAAACTCTAGGCGCCACTCGGACCCTTCCCCCAAATGTAAATTTTTTTTAAACGTTCCAAGAAAGTCCTTGTAAAACTAAGTATGTCTAACTTTTATCATACTCACTTTTATGCCACGCCTCAAAATTTAGCCCCTTTTTTCTTTTTCACATACATATTTCATTTAACCAGGAAGAACCCAATACAAAAACCAAAAAACATCCAGGAGCAACTTCATGGAATAAAAGTCATATTTATTAAGTTTCAAGAGCTTACAAGCTTTTTTGCCACGCCCACTGTCAAGCCATGAGCAACGATATGTGATATGATAAGATCGGACTTTAAATGGCAGCGCTGCATATAAAAAACCAAAAGTGCTGTATTTTGGAGCGTGGCAAAAAAATTTTTTTTCCTGTTTTAGAAACTTCATTGACATATCTTTCATTATAGGGGTTGACTGGCATAACTTTTTTTTCGACCCACCCTACTATACATAGTTCGCTTACACATCACATAAATATTAGGATTGATTTGGACACAATTGTGTTTTCAGTTACTTAAATCCTCAAGTTGTGTCAGTATCTTCATAATAGACCTAGTGACACTATGTTATCATTTCCACAGATTTTTTACTTATATCTCGTAGTTATTAATTTCATTGAATGTAAGTCTTTGACTTAACGCGTTTTTTTTTTTTTTGCTTAATATAAATAATTACAGAACTGCTCAAACATCTTAGATTTAGGAAAACATTTAAGCAATATCTTAGGTAACAATTCGTGGCCGGTTCTATTTTTCTTAATAAAGTCTAAAAGTAAAAGAGTGCCAATATTTTTAACACGCGTGCGATATTAAGTAAAATATTTAAATAGTTGGCATTTTTAAAGAACCTTAAAATATTTTACAAACGCACACACAGACATTTCTTGAGCATTGTTACATTCTAGTGATAAGAGCAAAACAATCGTAGAAGCCTTTCCAACAGTATAACCCAGTACATGCAATCAATTCTACCGTATTTATACATGCCACCACTCAAAGTTTGTCTAAGATTCTGTTTGCTGAAAACCAAAAAAAAGAGATGCCAGACGGACAGATATACAGTAAAAGAAAATGAATGAATATGATGACATTCATTTCTTTAACATTTGAAACACTAAGCATAAGATGCTATTATTTTTGGTACAAACAAACTAACCAACAATTACTTATATTTATTAACATAAGAATGAAGAAAACACACTCCTATAAATACACACATTTTCTACAAAAAGAAAAAAAAAATTAAAAAAAATTAAGAAAATAAAAACGAATACAAGAAAGGAACATGGTCATAAAATCCAATCAATAAAAGAAACTAATATTATATACAAATGTAGGTGGGTGTGTATGTGTGTATTTCCTATAGTGGAAGTTCAGGGAAGGAATGTAGTCATTCTATTAGAACCATTGCGAATTTTGCAACCAAACTGAGATAACTCTCATGATCCTTCGGAAAGGCTTGCCTACTGTAAAAATGCCATCTCTAGCACACGAGAAATACTCTTTAGGCGATTAAAGGAGACACTTATAATGTTTATGTTACTATAAAACGCCAAAAGAGAAATTTCGTATATGTGTTGTGTAGATACTTACTATACAGGCGTGCCACCGAAATCCTATCCAGTCGAAAGTGAAAGTGATTTCGTATCATGATGCACTTAAAACGAAATATCTTTCGATCAGAATTGATTTCTGTGACAGCCCTGATAAGCTTCCTTAATCACGCTTGGAAGAATAAATTTCGGTTTTATAAAATATGTGCCATCTGCGAATTTCTCTTTAATGGATTAGCTTGTGACTGATGAACTTCAAGGTTATAGAGAAAATTCGTACTAGGGAAGCTGTCATCTTTAAATATATACCATGTTAACATTTCCTTTTTATTTTAATTGACGGTTGCTTACATTCAAACAAATTTATAAGAGTAAAATAATGTATGTATTAAAGACAGCTTTAAAAAAAGCCGTTATTTTTGTTTCTGTAATGGCCGTTTTCTCATTATGCGATTACCTTTTTTCCCAATGAATAACTGCACATGAAAGAAATTTGGTTCTCTCAATGTCTCATTTCCTTAAATTCTTTCACAAATAATTTATTTTCTTTTATTTGCCGCACTGATAAATTCTATCAGCTGACTTCCAACTTTTTCATGTATTTTAAGATGTTTTTTGTCGTTTATTGAGAAACCCAAAAGTGTTAACGGACAGTTTATCGGTCTAATGAATTTATGTTGACATTAAGTAACACACAGTTCGTCGATATATTGAGAAAATTGCCATAAGACTTTTAAGTTTAACTCCCACGACAATGCCGACAAAGGTATTGAGAAATGAAAAGATTCGTTGTAGGGAGAAAATTAAGCAAAATTAAGTTGTATCTGAATAAAGGGTGTTTTCCAGAGAAAAATACTCTATAAAGAAATTTCTTGTACACAGAAAAAATGTGAGGAAACTCCTAACAAAATACTGTGTTTTTAAAAATAGTTCGTTTTGTGAAAAAATTTGTTATAGTGAAGTTTGTTAAAGGTTCAACTGTACTTTGTTTTTGTAAAATTAACGCTTTTCTTGATGTAATATTACTGAGTCTTTAAAAGTTGTGCTTTCTGTTGTTATTCAGAACAGAAGTGAGGAAATGACTTCAGATGAAGATAATTGCAAATTAATTTAGTTTCTGTAAATGAAAAAATCTTCTTTTTGTGGTCCAAAAGTAAAGAAAAAATTGCTCCCGGTCATTTTAGACATCAAAAAGTATCTAAAGCAGTGATCGAAAATAAACAGAACAGTATTTAGCGTTCGGCTCACACACCCAGGAACGATATCTATTTTTTAGTGTTTGTGTAGACGTACACAGCCCTTAATAACGTTCGTAGCTATTTTCAAGAAAGAGCCGAACATTATATAGTATTCTGTTCTTCGTTAAAAAAACAGAACAATTTTAGTGATACTGAAGACAAACACTTTATTTTAATGTTCTATAAAGTTTCTTTATTTACAATGATAAAGAAATTAACAAACAAAAAGTTTTATCAACGACCGCGGCACGAGTAGCTTGTGTGTGTATTGTGCGTATTGTGTATATGTTTTGTTTGTGTAAAATTATTTTGCTGGCTTATTGTTTGTTTTTCGTATGTTTATTTTGTTTTTTAAAATTTTTTTGGTTTTTAACCAGCCAAAAGGGAGGAACATTATTGAGCTGAACCGAACACAATGAATTTTGTTGTTGTTAAAAAAAAAAAACAAACGGAATTAAATGTTCTCATCTTTTGTTGAGTTGGATTAAAACAGTATTATTTTTGTGTTTGAAAGATGGCAAAAAGGGAAATGTTATTTTTTAATGATTTTTTACACAAACATTATAAGCGTTTGTTGTTTCCATAAATTTACCGAACCGAACACTAAAAAACGATATTTAAAGTTTATTTTCGAAAACTGGTCAAAAGGTTTGCCGGGTATGTAGAGTATTTGTTTGCATTTGTATTTGTGTGGGTAAATGTACGCTTGCAATAAAAATTGTTTGTTAACTTTTTATAGGTACAGTTTTTATTTAGTGTGTGTGTGTGTGTGTGTGTGTGGGTGTGAGTGTATTTGTACATGTTGCCCAAATAAAAACCCATAAGTATCTTTCATACATATAAATGTTCTTATTATAATGAAATACCCATTACAATTTGTTTAAGTAATTCATTAAATTTATTATATTGTACAATATCCTATTATTTCGAATGTATTTGAGTGTTGTTTTTTATTTCATGATGCTTTTAACTTGTCTATAATGTAATATTTATTGAAAATGTATAAACTCATATTTCACTTAACATTCTTTTGTCGCACTTTTTTTCTGAGCACATGACTTGCAACCAATTTGCCGCATAGTCAGCACTAAAAATCACATTATTTAAATAATTTAATCCTGTAAACAACATAATTTATAATTATTGAGCACTTATGTTAAACAAAATTAGCATTAAATTGCCATCTTTTTTTAATGAACTTCTACCATATTGCATGAACATTGGCTTGTATGTTTAAATATCAAAAATACACGAACTTAGTATCTCAAGCACGTACCTTTAAGCCATCACTTACTGTAATTTAATCCAAATTTTAAATTTAAAAAAGAAAAAAAAATTACAAATGTTTTCGAACTGTGTTGTTTATTATGATATCAATAGTATTTGTAACCATGAATTGGCATTGAAAATCTTTTCTAGATTTTTGTATTACCTGTTAGATGAAAGGACATATAACAACATCTAACTATTTCTAATAGATTTGTTTTAATAAATTTATTCCAAGGATAAATAAATTGTTATAATGTGGCAAAGGTTTGAATAGTTCTTAGAAAATTGTTCATATGTTAAGAAAATCGATAATTACATTTGCCTTATACTTTTATTAAAAAAAAGCTTAATACACAATTTTGCTTTTAATAAACCTTTGAGCCTTATAAATAATATTTTTTTTTTTAATAAAAGGTTGTTCCAAGAAAGAGTGCACATGTATTAAGGTCAATAAAAATAAAGATTGTGTGTGCTATTTTCGACCAAAAGAGCATGATGAAGAACTTTCAGAAGAATTGTCGGCGATTGTCTAATATTTCCCAACCAACCCGTGTTGATAACACAATTTGTCAAACAGCAAATATTGACAAGTAAAAATTATTAACTTTATAAGTGTTAACAAACAGGATTTCGGAAGTATTTCCTTTTATAAAAAATTAGCTTCTTAGGGTTAATCCTATAAAGAGTTTAAAGGAATTGTATGCAGTAGTTTGCATCTATATTTATTTTGTGTTAAACTATTTCAATAAACAACTTTAAAGTTTACATATAAGTTTAAAGCACTCGTGCTATTGAGGAACTGACTCTAAACTGTCCATATCAGAAAAAGGGGTCTCTAAATTTGTTTTTATTCCGCCAACGGGACATATGGGCATTTCTCTAGAAATGTCAACCACAGCCAAAAAATTCAAAGTCTATAAAAGTATGTTGTTTTAACATATTTTTATAGGGAATCTATCAACTTTTAATAATGTAAAAAAATTTTACATTAAATCATAACACACTTTGAAATATTCAAATGCAAAGTCGAACAAGTGCAAAAGTTCTGTTTTGAACATTTCTATTGCACGTTTTGTCTTGCTAAATGATCTTAATGAGGAACATTATGCATTGACAATTGCTTTTTAAATCTCGGTTTATATTCAAACAATATAAGAAAAATGTAAACGGAACGATGCGATTGCCAGTTACGGTAATTTTTTTCTTTGCTTTACCGTATATTTCGATGTAGCGTGCAACATTGAAAAAGAACATTTGTTATCAGTGCGTCGAGGGTATTTGTACAATGCGCATCAAATATTAGTAACACACAGATATTTTTGCTGCAAATTTAATTAAAAAAATTTTGCTGGAAAATAATTAGTGCTTTTCTCTTGGTACTTATTGTAAATTTGTAGCGTGCGACATCGTAAGTGTAAAATGCATAAATTAAAAAAAAAAAATTTTCTAAAATATCTTTATTTGCGATGGCCAATAACTACAAGCAGCAAGGATAGCTTATTCCATTAAAAAAACTTTATTTGAGAATAGCAATACTATTTTCAGTTAAGTTCGGTTTTGTTCTATTTTTCTTTATTGAAGATATTTTTTAAGTTTATAATTTTTGTTCGGAAAATAAATATATTAAATGTATTTAAAATAAAGTAGAATCATCTTACGGATATCCTGTTACATAAAAAGTAAAAACGTTAACATAAAAGTATGATGGAACAAAATTTCGCATGCAACACGAAGCGTGCGACAGTGATTAAAATTAAATTAAAAATAAGCTACACAATATTTTGAATCAAATAAAAAGCATTATTAAGATACATCAATGCATAACATTTTAAAATTAGTCGCATTAAAATATTTCATCAGGTTTCGCTGAAATCAGTGTTTGAACTGTTTGCCGTAAAAGCGACTTCTGTTTTTGTCGCATGCAAATGCCTTGGTTTTTTTTAATTTTCTTGAAAACGAACAATTGCTCAAAACCAACCTTTAGCACAAATTATAGAGCTAATCAAGAGCTATAAGTTTCGCCTTTTGTCAAAGTAAAATTAATGTTTTGGTATATGTTTTTTTTCACTTTTAAGGCTTACGAATGTCGCATTCGACATTAGAGAAATGCCCATATAAAGTACCAAAGGTAAAATAATACAAGGTTTTCTTCATTTTAGGCCCCCATAAAGTACTCTGAATGTTAAAGTAGGCTATAATTTGCATGAACAGGGTGGCCCAAAATTACCGAAGGGGTTTGAATTGCTTCTAAGTTTTTTATTATAATTTTTTTTTTCAGTATTTTGTAAAGAAGACTTGGGGAATTTAAAATTGAGCAGTACTCAATAGTACAACGTGCGCAAATTGTTGAGCTAAATCTTTGAAATCAACGATCCGTTGTTTTGACTCAGCGCGCATATCGTCGTTATATTAATGTGCAGGTTGGCCCTCAAAGTGAACAATAAACCGTCTGGTTGTAAATTTTCGACAACAAGCGGCAGTATGGAACGTTCCTGGAGCTGGCAGAACACACGGATGATAATATTGAACTGGTACAGAGGAGAATTTGGGAGGATGGAGAAACATCAACCAGGAGACGTTCGACACAACGTGGCCTCTCACGAGCGTGACTGCAGAGAATTTTGCACACAATAGGAATGTTTCCATACAAGATTTAGCTTGTCCAAGAATTGAATGCAGTTTTTTCCGTCAAAAATCAGAAGAAAATCATAATTTTATTCATAATTTAATTATGAGCGACGAAGCCCATTTCCAATTAAGTGGGTTCGTTAATAAGCAAAACTGCACCTAAGTTTACGGTGTGGTGCATTGTTTCATCGGAAGGATAATTGGTCCTTATTTTTTTTAATAAACGCGGGTTCGCCGTTTCCGTCAATGGTGTCATATACCGTACAATGTTATAAAATTTGATAAGGCCAGCCGTGAAAAACCATCCGCAAGTATGGTCCAACAAGATGGAGCCACAGCGCACACTGCAAGGGACGCAATGGCTTTTTTTACGGGACATCTTTGGTGAACGAATTCTTTCGCGTACAAGTGATTTTAATTGGCCTTGGTGTTCACCGGATTTAACCGCCCCTGACTGTTTTCTTTGGGGTTATTTGAAAGGAAAAGTCTACACAAATAAGCCTAGAACCATCCAGCAATTAAAAATCAATGTACGCGACGAAATAAACAACATAATGGAAAATGTGTTGCAAAGAGCACGAATTTGCGAAATAGAAAATGGCCATCACTTGCGAAATATTATTTTTCATAACTGACCTAAAAATATTCCCCATAATAATTATTTCTTAAATAAAAAGTTATAACGAATTCCAATTAATTTTGGGCCACCCTGTATATCAAATTAATCGAAAAAAGTTCCAATTTTATCCTGTATTACCCCTTAAATAGTACCGATTTTATACCTTAAAAGTACCCTATATTTTATTCCTCACCACACCCAGAGAAAAAAAATTTTAAATATGGTCACCTCCAACAAAACTATTGTTTTATTTAATATTTAAAGCATTTTATGTTTAACTTAACAATATAATTGTCAGTGACAACCATATTATGGTTAAATAAGTCAACCATCAAGAATCCACAACCATATTATGATTGCCTCCGGACATGTTTTAGATTATGTTTAAATGCTCATTACGAACATCGTTAAAGGAACCCTTTAAATGAACAAGTTCAGTGGCTGCAAGCTAAATAGATACAGTTTTCAACCAACACTCCAAATATTTTGCATAAATATGCATTGGAGGGCGAGTTAAACATTTCTGACATAACCAGCAATCACAGAAATACATGACAGGGAAATCTTCTCAACCTTCTAATAAAAAACAAAGAACTACTTCCTTAAAGTACACACAAATTAAATAGCTTAAAGGCACGTTTGCCATACATAAGCAATATGTACTAGTCGTACATACTTACTACAATCATTTTATTGAAAAAATAACTGCAAATGACAACATCGTGTATTACTTGGCAGTTGAAGCTACGGAAGAAGAACGTGATCTACCACAATAATGGAAGTATTAGGTCTTTATTTAACTTGGTTTTCGTTTGTTTTTTTTTTTTGCAACTCAATGAAAACTATCTTAATGCTTTAAATTACTTTAATAATTTTGATTGTTTTCGGATTTCTTAGGTTGGTTTCGCCATCAGATGGGAACGTCAATTTAAATTTTTTATTGCTTGACTAGTTTCTGAAATAAACGATTCAATTAAAAAATAATGCTGTTCTATTTGTTATTGTTCCTGTTATGACGGCCAATATCAATAAAAAAAAAACATTAAAATGAAATCATAAATAAATGCAACAATGGCCAATATCAACAATTGTTTCAGAATTTCTGAATTTTCCAGAAAATTCACTTTACAATGGTTATATATTCAAACCCTGAATATGTCTAAGCCAAACTTGATAAGTGGAACCTAGAATTTCTTTAAGCTGTAATTGTAATTTTTTTCAAAGCCACGGTGATAGAGTTGATTCAACAGAAATGTATTTTAAAACAAAATTTCATTATTTTGTAATTAATCAACCTATAAAACCTTAAGTCATTTAACTAACAAACAGAGCTCAAGAAAGTTTTAAATTATTACTTTGTGTATGTTAAGGAATTAAGATTTTAATTAAAAATAAACATAAATATCAAATTACAGTATTTAAATACGTCATAGCATAGTATAATAAAAATTAAAGACAAGTTAGCATGTATGTATTATGCTTGTCATTGATTGGGATAAAATACATTATATAATGCTTTATTACACTAAATTCTGTGTCTTGTCAATAAATCTACTCATAACAATGATAATAATACTTGTTTTATTTGGTAAAGTTAAACACACACACACATTATGATAGTATAGTATGAACAAAATATTTTAATGTATTCATCAGATTGACCATATAAAATAATTCCCAGTAAACATTTTTTGCTAACCTTTGTCGAAATTATTGCCTACATTCTGCTTAAGATGCCAAACCGAGTAGAGTATGGAGGGTTAGCTGGAAAATTTGGGAGATTCGCCGCACAGAAGTTTATATAAATTTTGAAAGAGTTTCAAGTAAAGTTTTGAAGTTGTTCTAAATCGCCGCATTGTTGTCTGACGAAAGAGTAATAAAAAAAATTTACGATTATTGGTAATATTGTCTGATAAAACTGAGGTATAGATTTAAGAAAAATCACTGGATTAGTATAAAATCTTGATACATTTTTAAAATCTTAAAAGACATTTCTATAAGCTATTTGAAAAAAATGTATTAAATTGTATGTTTTGTAAGTGTTAGAAAATTATTCTACTAACTATAGATTAAAAAAAAACTTAAAACAGAGTCTTTTTTTAAACAACGTTCAGACAAACATATGCTTTTGTGTCTGACAGAAAGTAAAATGAATTTTCTAAATATGCAAACTTATCCCTAATAAATCTTTTGGAACTACTGAATATTTACAGAAACTGCTTAGATTTAACTATTAGGACATTTTGTTAAACATATCAATAAAACTTAAACATTTTGGATGATTTTCTATAAAAGTTTCAGACTTTGTCAGATATCAAACATAGTTTTCAAATTTGTTCACTGGGTTTTTTCCAATTCATACATTCTGAGTTATAAACAAAAGCCAAAAAAATGGGAAACTATGTCTCTAATCTTCTGTACACACATCTAATATTTTGTACACAAATAATATACTAACATATTAGGGTTAAACCCCTAACGGGGAAATATTTCCGGGAATTCCCAGGAAAAATATTTTTAAAATACCTGGAAAATTTTAAGACGAGAATTTTGTTCCTAAAGTTTTAATACCCTTCACCACTGGGGTAAAAGATTGGTTTGTCATTCCGTTCGTAATTTCCACAATATTGACGTTAGAGCATATAAATTAGACCCTAATAATAAAAATATATTATGGGTCCTTATGAGTCTGCTGAAGACCCCAGAAATGATGGGAACTCGGTTGTTATAAACATCTATCACATATGCAAGTTTAAATCTTGCTGTTAAAATTTAGCCAGATGTATGGACCCATTGAATGATTGATGTTTTAGCCAAAAAGGGGGGGGGGGTGTTTTAATACCATGGGAGATAAGGCCATGATGGCTTTATCTCTCATTCCAAAGGGAGATAAAGTCATTTATTTTTTTTTTTTTTCATTTGAATGGGAGATAAAGCCATCATGGCCTTAGATCACATTAGTAATATTAGAAAATAGCTTTTTCTCGCATTTCAGTTTTGAAGGACTTTTGCATTTTACATTGATAAATAGTTTTCTTTTTTTTATAATTACGAGGTAATGCTTTTCCCTTTTACTAAAGTTAAGTATTAAAATCTGGCTTCGCATACTAAAGTTTTTCTGCGTGGCGGCCTGCTCCCGTGCTTACAGGTTTTCTCCTTCATTACTTTTGTATCTGTTTTAAGTTAATATATATTTATGGCCACCGCAATTTTTTATTGATAAATCAAAATGAAAATTTTGAATTTTTTAGCCATGGTCTTTTAGATTTTAGGTGACGAAATGTTATGAGCCGTAAGACTGAATTAAAACTGTTACGTGTACAAAAATTTAATCAAGTTTGACTTCTTTGAACTATCGTTCAGGTATATTTTAAAAATGTCCAGTTATTTTTTCAAAATCTAGGTGAAAAACAGAAGTTAGGAAAAACATGTAAAATCAATTAAAATGGATAATCATTCAAAAAAGCAAATTTCGATCTACCAAAGGTTAAAATACAATTTGGTTTAAGGATTGATGTTTGACTATTGACGTCAGCAGTCGTCGATGGCTGCGAGTGTAAGACGGCAAATCCATCTGAGGAGATCAAGTGGTTGTGATCGAAACATGTCATGGTAACCAGCCGCCTGGGTTCGAATCTCAGGTCAGTCAAGAATGGATGATTATCAATAACAATTTTAATTAATTTTCATGTTGTAAAATTCCTTTCTGCATAAAAATAATTTAATGAAAATTTAATTTGATGAACTTAAGCGTGATTAAAATATTAAAAATTTGGATTAAAAACCATAAATAGTTCAACAAAATAACCACAATTCTAATTACTAGGTGAATTTTTTACATTGTCTTGTTATTTGAATTTTGGGGTCTGGCAACCCTAGTAACAATAGGTGTTATATAATTATTTTTTTGTTTACAAACTGAACAATGATACTATAATGTTTGCACAATTTGAACAGAACATCTCTCCTTAGAACTAATTTATTTACAATTTTATGACTAAACTTATTTCGTTTTATTTCCTGTTTTATTTTTTAAAAATTTTAATTGTAAATAGCGGGTGATCACCCCTTATGATAACAACTTTAACCACGGTCAATGAAGTTAAACTTTGTTTTCATTTGTCTAAGAGTTAAACAGCATTTAAACATTCTTAGAGCTTAAGCAATTTATTAGGAATATAAGAGCCAGAGGTTATAATCATGTAAAATGGTAGCTTTTTAAATAATAAAATGTTTTACATGTAAAACATAAATCATAATCTGATTTTTTCTCAAGTTTTCATTCCATATATTTTCTAACGATTTGTTTTCTGAAATTTTTTGTGACGCGATGGAATGATTTTAAGACAAAGTCAAGCGTTTTGGAAGAAAATTCGGGCGTTGCGACTTCTTCTGGACACGAATACCAGAAACATATTCTAAACGATACAAATTCCCCAATTTTTTATATCAAAATCGGTGTCCTTGGGTATTTAAGCGTTAAGCAAGCACATTTTGCTTCTTAAACTTAAATAATTATTATTAAAATATAAATAACTCTTCGCATTAACTTCACAAAACAAATTTCTGGAAATTCCCCGAAATATAAGAAAAAAGTTTTGGGGGCCCGGAAATAAGAAAAAACGAAAGTTAGAAACCCTAACACATGTACATGTGTCAAAATTAAAAAAAAATATTTTGCTATTTGCTCTTTTTCCGTTGAGTATGAGTGTGTGACTTGCATATGAAATTATTTTAGAGAAAGTAACATGATGTATATTATGTAATAATAATAACAGCAGTATTACTATATACTAAGTATCATGTATTATATTTTTTGCATATATTATTTCTATATGTATAGCAGATGTGCTACTTGCTGGTTGTTAGTGGTGGTAACACACTGTATTAAGTGGTAATACAGTTCAAGTTTTGCCTTTAACTTTTTTTTATTTATTTATTATTGTTTATTTTTTTCTCAATATTATCTGTAATAAATTGAACTAATAAAAAGCTGATTAAATTTCACTTATTTTATCCTAACGCTTGTATCAGTGTGTCTGTAACTACGTGCGTGCTGGATTAAATGCGGGAATGTGAATATGAGTTTATAAATTTAGGCTGGTAGACTGGGATTACAGCATTATTTTTGGACTTATTAAAAATGCAAGAGGCAAACTATCATATTATGGAGCATCAAAAAACCATACAAAACAAAAGCTACGTCATGGCTATTTTTAGGCGAAATCGACTCAAAATCTAAAATTGCTTAAGCTATGTTCACACACAATATTTGATGTCCTATAGTTAACCACTTGTTTCATTAAAATATAATTTGCTGTTGCAAAATATTTCACGAGATTAAACATCATTTAACAGTATATAAATTATACAATTGTCTTCTTACAACTAAATTTTAGTAAATCTAAAGAAATTGTTAAAAATAAAGCTCAAGTTTGATCAATTCACTGGCCAAATAATCGTCAAATATTTTTTAGGTGTGAACATATTTACCTTCAGTAATGCAACTAAAATTTTTTTTTATATAGTACAAAAATTACTGTCCCCTACAAGAAAAAATTACATTTTAACAAAAACAAAATAAAACTATGTCATCGAAGTCGTCTTTGATAACTGCTAAGTGGGCTTGGTCTATTTGCTTGACCTTTTTTAAATGCGACCAAGCTTAAAACTCAATGAAAAAGAAATATTAAATGATCACAATATTTATACACAGTAGACTCATAAAGTAAGTGCTCAACCTGTCATTTAATTTTGAAATAAATTTTTCAGACTACCTTTATCGTTTACAAAAGAAATTAATTTTTTTGCAATCAGCAAGTTTTGCTACAGAAAATGTAAGGAGATAGTTTGAAATATGTCTGGCGATTGGAACCAACCAGTTTTGTTACCAACTACAGTTTAAGATTTCATCAAAACATAGAAAAGAACACGCTTCGAAGCAATCTGTATTTTTATTCTTATAAAGTGCTAAAAGATCTGTCAGAATAAATTCTTATCCCGATTTTTTTTTTAACGAACGAGTATTATAACTCGCTTAGATGTGCTGACCAGTTTTAACAAATTGCTATGGTATTGAACCTAAAATTAAACCAAAACTATTGGCTAATCAGCTGGTTTTTGAAAGTAGTGGTATTAATAAGAGATAAACAAAAAGTCATTTGGTTTAAGGTACAGTGTCAGGTTGGTCATTAAATTCTTACCGCCAAGTCCCGCCAGGTCCCACCAGGGGTGAAGAGAACACTATACTGCGGGGCAAATCAGATGCTGTCACACTTTGAATCCGAAATCGATGCGCCACGCAAGGTCTTCGAGATTGCTTGAGAACGAAGGCTTATTTGGTATTAGGGGGGTTAGAAATATTAGTATAGTGTAAGACAGAAGGACAGTTAGTGGGTAGTGAATACCTTAAATTGAAACCGGAAGAGAGGTTGAGGTACCACGGTTAAAGATGGAATGCGTTGGTATAGTGGAAAAGGGTGGCTTGCAATGGTTTTGACTGCTCGTATATGATCTGTTCATTTTTTTCTGGGAAGTGATCCCCCTTTGTGAGTGTGTGTTTGGTCATCATGTGATGGCTGTAATTTACACCCAAAATCTCGAAAAGGAAGAATCCCACAAAGGAGTCTGATTTTTTTAACCTTGTGGGCAAGCTCGGCCTCTTGCGGTTCCTCCTTGGTGATATATCTTCTCAACAGATGCTGCTGGCATTTTTACAAACGAAGCGGAGCTTAGATAGCTCCAGCTTCTAAACAAGCGGCTAGAGTACAAGTTTTCTCGGATTGTAAACTAAAATTGCTACCTGTGGCAGTTTGTTAAATGCATTTCTATACTAACCGAGAAATCCATAAAGCTTCCAATTCATTTCCCAATACAATTCTCTATAGCAGCAATTGCTGTTATTGCAATTTTGGTCCGACAATCAGAACTTAATATAATTATTTTAAATTCTTAGCTGTCTTCTACATGATTGTCCTTCCGTTTTAATATTCTTCCAACTAATAATAACCAACATCCTCTTCAAAATAAAAATTGAAGGTAGATTTTAATTTAGATTATACTTTTGTTAAACAAAATTAATTAGCTTGTTGCTTTTGCGGCACGTTAAAAACCACTAAAAAAATGCAATAAAAGTAAAAGAAGAGTGATAATTAAAAAAAATTATTACCGACATTTTTGCACAAACAACAAAACGTTTTTATCTCGTTTAAGAATCAATACAACTTTTTGTTACAAAGTTCAAATCTTTGACCATTTTAATCTCACCTTAAGAAAAGGAGAATATTTTTTGCAACCGTTTTCCCCTCGGATCCTTACGTTTTTGCAAAGACTTTTGAAGTTCTATTTGTTTTTGCTTATATTTAACCCCTAAGCTGATAAATAGATGTTGTTGGCATTTGGGTTTTTTGTTTGTGTGTCTGTTTATATAGTAGATCTATAACAAATACTTGTGTACAAAAATAACTCAAGCGTTGGTTAAGTTTAAGGTACAAGGATAGCTTCCAGTGTTTACAAGCAAACAAAATTCAATTTGTCTTAAAATTTAAGATGTTTATTTAAGGTGGGTATTTTGTTTTCTATGTCAATATTATTAGGAATATTAATGGTCTTGGATTGTTAGAGTTAAATTTTCTAATTAAATATATAAAATGCTAATTTATAGGGTATTTTTTTAAAGGCTTGTTAAACGATATCATGGTTCTGGAACTTGTTGAGCAAAAATGTTGGCAGACTGAAAGCAGTATTTTCTTTTTTTTGGAATATTTAAAAAAACTTTAAATTATTTTAAACCTAATCTAATTAAACAAATTGCCTTTAACTTAATTTAAACTAATTGCTTTTCCTTCTAATAAGTAGAAAATGAGAACAAAATTAAAAAAAATCAAATTTAAAGAAACTGTTTTTGTTATCAAAAAATCCCTTTTAAATTGGCTTTTTAACAACACTTGCCGCAATATGTTTTTAGTGTTATCAAAAACTTCCTAAAAAAAGAAGAATTAACAGACATTTTCCATCCCTTCCTTTTTTCTTTAGATAAGGGACCCTTTTATGCTGTCGTCTTATATTTCTTTTAAAAAGCGAGTGGTTTTCTTTCTTATCTTTAATCTTAATAGTTAAAACATGTTCTTGAATTGTTTGCAAATATTTTTTTAAAGCTAATTTTATTATTTTTTTTTTTGCTGTTGATAAAAGTGAACAAAAAATTAATTCAAAATATTTTCCTTACATTTATTTCAAAAATATCCTTTTTCCTCTTTTTAAACATTAGATTAAAAAAAAACTTCAAATTCCTTTTTATCCTTTTAAAGTGAGTGTATGAGAGTTTCTTTTATTTTATGATGAAAAAAAATCTGTTTTTTTACTTCAGTTTTATTGAAACTTTCTTTTAGTCCTATTTTTGGCTTGCTTAGATTTATAGTGACAAAATAGCTTTGGATTTTCTCTCCTTTTAATGAATTTAATTTAGGGTTTGCTCTCAAGCGGAATTTTTCAATATTTCGCTTACGAATAAAATATTTCTCATTAATCGCGATTATCAATTACAAGCACATTTTATAATTTTGCATTTTAATTTAAAAAAGAAACTATAGATTTCAATATTTAGCACAAAAGGGATGTCCTTATTTTCAGAATCGAATCCGTTATTTCAGTTCAGCTGATTTGTTCATACAATATGGATTTGCATAACACGACATTTTTCTAGAGCTTATCTCAATGTGTTATGCTAGGAACTTAACTTGGACGAACGACGAATTTCGCCGAACACGAAACATTTTTCAGTAAAAAATCGATGAGTAAATTCGTCCTACGAAGCACAATAACAAATACGAACAATAACGAATATCTAGCAGCTTGAGAAAGTTGTTTACTGTTTGTGCAAAGAGAGAGAAATAGTGTGACCATATGAAAAAATAATACTTAAAGAACAAAACATTAACAACACAACTAAAAACTCCTTTTTTAGTAAATTATTTTAAAAATTTATTTTAATTGTTATAAAATAAAAAAAACTGTTATTAAAGTAAAAATGTAGCGTTATTTATTAAAATACATTGTGGGTGAAGAAAACTTGATCTGAACCACAACGTAAACAACCAAAATTATAGAATATGGAGTGGTTCAAACCAAAAAATACCCTACTTATTTAAACAAAGCAGACACAGCGTAATCGTTACTGAAGGCCGTTACTTAAGAATCCAATACTACACCGAAAGAGAATTCCTTTCAATTCTGTGTAGTTTCAACAAGATGGTGCTGCTGCGCACATAGCTCAGCCGGTTATGGCTGAATTATCCAGAAAGTTGTATAACAGGTTGATTTCAAAAAACTAAAGCTTCCGTTGGCACCCAAGGTCGCCTAACCTAGGGGCGGGTATTTAAAAGAATTTATCTTAAAGACTTATTAAACTATTTTTAATACAATTCATTGGGATTCAAAATGAAAAAAGATTAATTAAATTTAATGCGTTTTAAAAAAAGTAATTCCAGTTTCTTAATGTAGCAAAACTAAAACCAAACATGGTCACCTGGTACTGGAATTTTTCTTCGTTTGCCGGCCTTTGAAAAATAAATAAATCTAGTGCAAAGTCGCCGCGTATTACGAATTTTAGCCGACACAATGATTGTGCGTACATATTATCATTTACACAAACATGTTTTATTTTTGGCAATGAATTCGTCGTTCGTCCTAGTTGTATTTCTGGAGTTATATGGCACGCCGCGACCGCTATTTAAGATCTTTATTTTTTTTTGTAAATCAGGTACCAATTTAATTTACTAAATTTTTTTGATGGCCTTTCGACACTATTTTAACATTCTAACAGCCTTATTCAAAAAAAGTTACTAAAGGTTTACCAAGACTTATTAAGTAAAAATCGTTAAAGTATTATTCAAAAACAATTATTAGTCTAAAATACGTTTAGTAACTCAATATTAAAAGAAAGAATTTTAAAGTACCTTCAACCCTACTTTAAACCAAAATTAATAATATTACAAACACAACAAACTTTGAGAAAACTAACAAAATAATAAAAATATAAATTTTACAATATTATATTGGTATTTAAAATGGAAACACTAAGTTTTATAGAACGAATGTTTAAAATTCTGGGGATGGAGAATAGTATTGTCCACAAATCCTAATCATTTTTTATCATTTCACATGGGCGTCCTTTTCCAGAAATCTGGACTCATCCCCTAGAGACTTCAAAAGAGTAAATTGGCCATAAGTCATTCCAACTCGCTCTGTTAAAAATTCTGGGGATGGAGAACGATGGAGAATAGTATTGTCCACAAATCCTAATCATTTTTTATCGCCCACGTTGACTCCTTTTCTAAAAATCTGGACTCATCCCCTAGAGACTTCAAAAGAGTAAATTGGCCATAAGTAACTCCAACTCGCTCTGTTTAAAATTCTGGGGATGGAGAACGATGGAGAATAGTATTGTCCACAAATCCTAATCATTTTTTATCGCCCATGTGACTCCTTTTCCAGAAATCTGGACTCATCCCCTAGAGACTTCAAAAGAGTAAATTGGCCATAAGTCACTCCAACTCGCTCTGTTACAAATTCTGGGGATGGGGAACGATGGAGAATAGTATTGTCCACAAATCCTAATCATTTTTTATCGCCCACGTTGACTCCTTTTCCAGAAATCTGGAATCATGCATCATAACAGCGTTAACATAAGTTATGTTAAGTGGTTAACATTGCTCTGTAAACATAACAGAATGTGTCTAGGGTTATAAATTTTAAAATTTGACTTCACACACATAAGTGCATGAACCGGTGTTACCAGTCTTAAACTAAAAAAATTCTAAAAGTCATTATTAACTAATATACGTTTTTTGTATACAAATTTTTACAATAAGGTTATTAAGCGTAAAGTGCTTATTAACTAATATGTTCTTTAAACCAAAATTAACATTTTTTTTTGAATAAGGCTGTAAGACTTTAAATGTTACTTGACACAAGATATTATAAATTTTTGAAATTTTTTATCCCAATCACGATTAACTATAATAAAATATCTCAATTAATCGAGATTTGTATAACGAATACAATCGTTTTGCAAACCCTACTACTCTAATCCTTTTTTTATTTTATTTTACTTCTTACCCTTTTTCCTGTAAATTTCGAATTGCTTTACGTTTGCTTTTTTTATTGTTATTAAGTGTTATGGCTGTTTTATAGGCAAATCCTTTTTACTTGTTTCAAAAGGTTGTGTAAGTATGGAAAAAAATATTTCGTTTCTTTTTTCTAATCTTTGATCCACAGATGGAGATAAAAATTCCCTCAACAAGGTGTTGTTTGTTTTACGTAATGATGTTGTGGTTGTGTTGGTTTGCAAGAAATTAAATTGAGCAAAATATTCATATTTAATATAACATTGGCCGTAGATTGACAACTTTTTATTTAATGAATTTTTGATAATATTTATAAATATTTTTGAGATGCTTAAGTATGGAAGTATAGAATGAATCCTTTTCCTGTTTGTGCTTCACTTTAAAAATATAATTAAAAATATCGAAAACTTTATTCTTTGAGTTCAATATGCTTTACAGTTACATTCATTTAGTTAAAGAGTGTAAGGTGGAATACAAGTCTTTTTAAAATCAATCAATAAACTACTTCAAATACGAAAACTCTTTGTTATTCCATTAAACATTGTACCAATCAAGATGAAAAGTAATTTCTAGCTGTCAAGAACAAGCCAATGTTTAATGAGGTCTAATATGAATAAAAATGTACATACATACATTTGAAGAAAAAAACCAATATAATTTCTTGCGCTCCATAGCCATTCATACCCTTAACACATTCCAATATTGTAACCAGTGACGATCCTTGTGACAGTCCACATGTTTCAGCTAAGCAGTTATAAAAAAGGTGAAGAACTAATTTCATCTCTGCGCGATTCATATATAGCTCCAACGTAACCTACCCAAAGGTAGAACTATTCATTTAAAATAGGAGCAATATACCTCAAAAAAAGGAAATGCAATGATTTTCTGCTTATGGCGTTTTCTTTTCTGACAATAATGTTCAATGTATGCTTCCATTCGCGCGGGTTTTTGTTCTATTCTAAAAATATATGCAAAAATGTGAGAAGTTGTCTTTTTCCTTTCTAAATATGTTGCAACAATAAAAGGCAAATTTGTTCCATTTCTTAACCGCAGTTTTAATTGAGTGTGAGATAAAACCCTTTTTTGCATCTGCATTAAGTACTTTTTTTATGCGTACAATTTGTGTAGTATCGTGATTTTTGGTTAAATTGTGATGGATATAAAAAGTTATTGTTTTTCGTTTGTTTTACTTTTATTTAATAATAATTTTTTTTTGCGCAAAATTTTTAACAGCAGCTGACTTTAATTATTGAAAATCAGTGTTGTTAACGCTTATTGGAATTCAAAGAAAATTGTATGTTAAAAATTGCTACAACAGTGGTGAATATCGTTTTAGCAAAAACTTTGCATTCAATAGTTAACACGCTAAATACACATTAGTGTTGAGTCTAAAACGTAGCTATTTTTTTGTTCCATTGTAATTTAGAAAAATGGATTGCTTTGTAGAGGTGCGTGTAACCTGATAAATATATTACACAAAAATAATGCATTATTATTTTTTAGAAAAGAAAACACTGTTAGTATTAAACGCTTCTTTGTTATTCTAATAATAAGTGAGAATAGAGGCATTAGGAGGAGTTATAATGTACTAGTGTTGTCTGAAATACTTAAGAAAAATCGGACCAGTTTTTTAGTTCTTCTAATTTTGTGTAGGTACTTTTTAAAATAAAAAAAAAGGTTTTTTAAAAACATCTTCTGTACTATTACGTTATGAGTTAAGTAAAAAAAAAATAAAAATTATACCTCAGTATTTACAGTTAGGAATGGGCAAAAAATTTCGATATATCAAAATATCGATATTTAAAAAATGAATAATCGATATATCGTCGTTCGCAAGTTATTGTGTTCTATATGACAAAAATGTTTTTTTTGGTAAATCGCTGTTAAAGTTTAGTTGTTAGTTACAAAAAATTGAACCGAAAAAGTTGTCGCAACCTTCTTACCAAGGAAACTTCTAGAGTTTCTGGTTTTTTTGGCAAAAAAAATTTGAGTCCTTGGAAAAGCTTCTAAGAGTAATAAGCGTTTAAAGAAAACCAGGTTTGTTCTATATGCATTTATTTATGAAACTCTTATTTTTATAGCATATAGAACAAAATGTAAAAAAATTATTGTGAGAAATAAAAAGCAATGTCTTTTCACGAAACAAAAACTTTATTATACCCTCCACCACAATTAGTTGTGAAGAGGGTATATAAAGTTTGTCATTCCGTGTGAAACTTTTTTATTATTCATCTCAGGCCCCATAAAGTATATATATTCTGGGTTATTGAGTGATTATAAGTCGATTTA
Source organism: Pollenia labialis (assembly GCA_949318255.1). Taxonomy (NCBI): domain Eukaryota; kingdom Metazoa; phylum Arthropoda; class Insecta; order Diptera; family Polleniidae; genus Pollenia; species Pollenia labialis. The sequence goes on from OX439142.1 coordinate 119,176,188, forward strand.
GCCATGTCCGTCTGTCTGTCCATCTGTTGAAAACACGCTCTTTTTCGAACAACTCAAAAGAAATTAAAAAAACTTGGTGCCAAATTGCTTGTAGTTATCCTTAGCAGTTTCAAATTGAAATTTAGCAAAATCGGTGCAGTAGGATCCGAGCTATGAATCAAAATGTGGAACCACCAACTAAAAGAAATGATAATTTTGTTACAAGAAATAACATAAATGGTGGAACAAGGCACGGAATGAGATAAGATTTTGCAAAAATTTGTTTTATTCGACTGGAAATCACGCTGTAAAATTTCGTGAAGATCCGTCCATAATTTACCCAAGGCCCCATATAAACACTACTCTCGGAAAACAGTTTAGTACGCCTAAAACCGATAAAAATAATGCTATCATTACAAAATTTGAATTGAAACTGTTACTCAAACTAGTTTAAATTGCTAAAGAATTTAATATAAATCTAAACCTCAAACCAACCAATTTTAATGCTGATGCCTGTTTTTATAAAGATAAATTAATATTAAATAGACATCATATAGATATCCCTCCTGAAATATTCGAACAGTCGGTGGAGGGTATTAAAGATTCGGCACAGCCGAATATAGCACTCTAACTTGTTTTTTTTTCATTTCATTTGCCAACTGCAATGTAAAGTCACAAAAAGGAAATAAAACAAAAACAGACAATGCAAAGAGTTCCAAAGTACTACAAACTTTATTTACACTTTCATATAGAACAAAATTATTATTATTATTATTATTTTTTTTATTTAGTATTTTTGCTGCGTTTTTGTTCTATATGCACGAGTTTTTGCATATAGAACACAATAGGTTACAAAGCTTGTCACTGAAGTGTTGTATAGAACAAAGTTAATGTCTCATATTTCGAAAACTATAAATGATACGAGCAAACTGATGACACAGATCGACAGATCTCTAAAAGTTTACCTAAAAATGAATCTTATCTCAATTTTTTATATTTTGCGGTATAGAACACAATAACTTTCGAACGACGATATATCGCCGATATTTAAAATACCGGTACATCAATATATCGATATTGAAATACGACTATCAAATTCGATATTCTTTAAAGTCAGTCTTCATTAAAAACTCAACATTTTTGCCTTTTTTTAAACAATATGTTTTTTAAGACTTGGCATCATTGCCTCTAAAATGATTGACATTTTTAAGAAGCAGTGCCGCATCGCAATAAAAAATTGTATCATTTCGCGAAGCACTTATGGTACATTTAAAAAAATAAGCGCACAATTATGCGCTACGCAATAAGCCATACAGAAAGGCAGTAAAGTAAGTGAAAGAACACTCAACAACTTTTATAAGAAAAAAATAACATTTTAAGTGCTACGGCATTCCCTACTACGAAGCAGGTTTGTAAGGGAGAATAGTAAAAAATAACTTTTTTATATGCGCTGAATAATTCGCTTTATGTATCAAAAATGTATTGCTTCAAAGTGGGAATTCGTGTCTTCCGTCAGCGCAATGGTAAGCGAAACGTTTATGTTTCTCCCTTACAAACCTGCTTCGTTGGAAGCCCCATTTTTTATTCTGATACAAGAACCATTTTGTCAAGAAACATTTATAGTTTAAGTTGGTACTTTTCGGGTGTAATTCAAATTTGAAGGTAAGTTTGTACTTCCATGACATAACATAACAATGTTATTACATAAAATATGTTTGTTCATAAATATGTATGTACGTACAAAGGTATATTAAATTTTTTAATTTTGTAATACATAGTTTCAGCAAAATACGTTCGATATATCGATATTTTTGAAATAATAAATATCGGTACTCTTAAAAAATATCGATTCGATATATTTTTTTCAATTTGCCCATCCCTATTTACAGTTGAATTCTAGAAACATTTCATAAATATAATTTCACAAAAAAAAAAAAACTATAAGTCGAAATCAAGATAAAATGCATTTGAAATATCTCTTTTGTATATTTTAAATTTATTTATGCATTTATTCATACATCCTTAAAGGAAAAAATGTATTTTCTAAACCAACACAACCATAAAGTAAATCCATATCGATTTCAAAATACTGATACAGCAAACAAGTGTATAATATTTTTATGTTTACTATTTTAATAAACCAATATGAGGGGCATTAAAATACATTATGCATTATTTTAAAATGAGTTTTTCTTGGGAGAAAATTCATAAATATATTTCTCATATTTTTCTACGTTATTTTTTTTTTTTATCAAACTGTGCCTGGTTTTTTTTTTTTTCTTAAAAACCATACAATATTGCACAAAAAAATTCATAAACATTTTCCTGAATAAAAATAAGTATTGATAGTATTAAATGGATGTGTGCTTAAATAAGCCCAACTTCGCTTTTCGAAAATTTCGAAGTTTTGTTATATGTATTGCTATTAAACTAATTGTGGACTATTTTAAAATTATTTTGTTTTTCTATTTTTTAAATTTTTCATTAAAAAAAAAAAATATGTAAAATTGGGTTTAAATCTTATTTGATTTTTTCAGAAGCAATCAGCCAGATAATTGTAATATATATTCCTGCTACATGAATTATGTTACTTCACGTGTTTGGCAACTTCCTTTGTATATCATAAAATATCAAACATTAATAAATTAATGTACTTTTAATGTTGTGGAGTTAAGTCGTTTTGCTTGTGACACATCCAAATGTCGAAAGAAAAACTAAAATACTTACTCCATCCAAATCACAAACACAAATTCCTACATGTTTGACTATGAACTTATGAACAAGGAAATTCACATTTCCTGATTTCGTTTAAATCAATAAAAATCGAATACACTTTTGTGCATGGGTCTGTGAGTGTTTTCTATAAATATGTTTCCAATAACCCTTGCATGTTTTAGACATATATAGGAAAATATTAAACCTTACAAAAACTATAAATATAATTTTTTGTTTCAAGAGTCATGAATAAGGATTTGTTTATTTGTTTGTTAAAAAAAAAACTTATAAGTTCAATATAATTTATTGTAACTGGGTTTTTTTTCTTAAAAAGCTTTTACATTTGTTAGCATTTTGTCCATGAATAAAATATTTTAGACACAAAACTAAAAAACCTATTTTCAAAATTTGTTGTTTTTAATATGGAAATATATCGCACATTAAATTATAAAAAGGCACAACACAGAATTTAACAAATCATTTTTATTTCATAAACCAGTTCATAAATAAAATATATAAAACGATCACGAAAATTTCGTTTGCTTTTTTAACATTTGTGAAAATCAATTTGATTAAAAAATTGCAATCAGGTTTTTGAAGCCTAAACATTTTTGAATTTAGAGTTGTGCCTGCTTATGCTGTTGTGTGCGATATTATTATATGAAAAAAAGTATTTCTTTGAATATTAAAGACAACAGTGTAACCTCGGTAAACGCAACCATCGATAAACGTAACCATTCGTTAATAGCAACACCCCAATTCTTAAAATTGGTGACTATGGAAACGAAACTATTCAAATATTAACGCAAATTTATAAACAAAGTTTGGTGTTTTTCTCTTTCAGTGTTTTCAAAAACTAGAACGTGCATATTAGAGCAATATAAAGTATTTTTGCAAGGAGGTTTTGCCGAACGTAGGGGTCTTTCTTTTAAAATGTCTCGTTATATCATAGGCATTTACAGTCCGATCTTAAAGAAAGATATATCAATGTTTTTGTCTCGAGAAGACTTAACCCTAAAAGACCATTGACCTCATGTATCTCTGGTATTTCTAGTATATATCCTACAGATCTCTGTTCGTTCCACCCTAATGTGTATCTCTACTGTCAGAAGGCTAAAGCTGTAAAAAAATCTATTAAACTTCTGCTAGGGTATTCATTCGGTTAACCGTTAATCGGTTAACCTATTAATTACTACCCGATTAACTGATCGGTTAATTTAAAATTTGATTTTTTTGATTAACAATTAAACCGGTTAATTTCAGTCGATTAACCGATGTAACATAATTTTTAATTTTTCGTAGTATTAAACCCTATTTTTGTGTTTTTAATTATGGGTGAGTTTCAAAACATAAGTTGCAAAGCAACCCGTTTTTTTATATGCATTCTACAATGCAGCCATGTAAAATTTTACGATGTTGTTTGTACCAAATATCACCAAAAAGATTACCAAAGTACACCAAAAAAATTGTGTTAAGAGATATTTTTTTAAACAAAATATTTTCTTCTAGAAATACATTCTTAAAATACAGTACAGAAACAGAAAGGTCGCATGTCATAACGTCCAGTGTCATAGTGTCCTTGGACTCTAACTTCTTTAGTAATTATTGACCTTATGACATTTTTAAAATGTCCATTTTCAAAGTGTTCTTATGCCCACGGATATTATGACATTTTCAAAGGTGTCGCAATGTCCATGGACACTATGACACTGAACATTTAAAATGATTTGAAACCAAAAGTTTTCTCAAACGTCAAACGTTTGATATTGATTTGAAAATCATTTAAAAATCATAGCATTCTCAACAAAAAGGAGATATTATTTTCAAATTGAAAAATGCCTTTATTTTCAACTTGCTATCAAACGTAATCCTCAACTGTTTTCAAATGTGGAACATAAATATAAATATTTTTTTTTTTTTTTAATTTAAATTCATAATTAATTTAAATAAACATTATACAACACAGCTCAAGGGGATATTAAAGTTCTTTCCGTTCTCTAATTCTTTCAAAGATGAAATAATTGGCTCCTTTTTATTTGGAGTATTGTACCACCACGATCATACAACAAACTTATAGTTTCTACACGTTGCCGTTTTTGTTTTAATTCGTATTCTTAATCAATAAAATTACACAAAAATGTTTTTTTTAATTTTTCACATGAAATAATTCGTTCACTTGTAAAACACAGTTAACCACAAAGTAAAAATGTAGCTTTAATCGTAATTTTTAATGTTTACATTTATTTTTCGCTTTATTTTCAAATCATTATCAATTTGAATTTAAATCTTAAAATCAAACAATTGAAAAACGTTTGAAAATTGTGTTTGATGGCAAATGATAAAGTCATTTCATATCAAAGGTTTGACCTCGTGTTTGTTGGGTTATTGCAGAATGTTCGGTGTTGACCTTTGTCAGGTTAAGTTAGATAATGACTTGACAACAGAAGAAACTCTCGATAGTAACACAGCAACACAGCAGAGTTAACCGAAACATTTAGAAATGTTAAACATTTAAAAATGGAAGATTTTATATGTTAAGAGTTATCCACAAAGAGGACTAAGAAATTTCAGATATTCTTAAATTTGGCTCCTGCAGCGCGCAAGATGCTTCTAGACAGGTAACAAGTATGGCCAACCCCACTTTATTTTTTATATCCGCCATTTATTTTTACCCAACCTACCTTTGCATTTTTATATAGTGTTTTTCAATTTGTTATTTGGTCTTGGGAATGTGATTTTTTTGTAGCGGTTTGTCAGTTTTGTTGCCACAAACATAGTACGTAGCCAAAATGAATGCAAACAATTTATTCATGTAAAAAAGAGACGTAGGCCTTTCATAAAACCTTCCTAAGAAGGCAAGCGAGCACAAGTACTGGATCTAGACAAAGGTCTAAAAAGGTCTTACAGAAGGTCTTAAAAATAATGGTCTCCAAAACTTTGCCGCTGGGTTGATATAAAGTTGCAATAAACACACACTTTTCCACTACTTTTAAAATTTGAAGCGAATTTGCTTTCAAATTCTCTTTCCTATTGTGCGTTTCAATTGGCAGTCAAGAAAAAAGCTGATAGCAATTTTAATAAGCAAATTTTCCGTTTAAATTTATAAATATTCTTCCGCCATAATTCTTTAAGATATCTTAAAAATAAATTACTTAATATTGCATCCAGCCCTCGTGACAGCTTTTCATTTTTGAGAATTTTTTCAAGCAATGTATGTTCAAAACTTGAAAGCAAACCTTGAACTTGTGACCGCAGCGCGCAGAGAGATATATTAAGCAAAACTATAAGAGTGGTGCTTGATCCTTAACAGTTGGCACAGAGCATACTTATTAAATATTGACTAAATTAAGCAATCAATTAAATTTATTCAATATCCGCCACGCGCACCACCTGTATTTGGAATTTCTAGAATAAACAAAATATACATTCCCTGTTTCATAAGAACAAATAACATGAGTCCAGGATAATCAAGAAATTTCAAGCAACTAAAATTTCCTAAACTATATCATATAGTTCTAAACCGTTAATTAGACACCTAATTTGTGTGGCACAAACTGCCACCTTGGCCTGAGTGGGACCACTTGTATTTTGCATTGAGTGTTTTGTGGCTATCGAAAAAACTCACACTAACGAACTCCTGGAACTGGGACTACTTTTATTTGTATGGAGCTTTATGGCTATAGCAAGATAATTTTGTTGTCAACTAGAAAAATTTTTCGAAATAAAAGTAAATAAAGAATTATTATGTGTTGCGTATGCTTTTTTTACTTCAGTACATATATAATAGGGCAGGGCCAGGCCAGGCCTAGGTGGATACAATATGCACGACATTTTCATTTGGCCAATTGCCACGCCCACCGTGTTAAAATTTACACTTTTTTCGTTTTCTTGAAAAAAACACTTTGCTTAAGAAATACATCGTTCTAATATATTTAATAATTATATGAAAAAACTAAAGAAATTCAAAAAAGGCCTGGCCAGGCCCAGGTATACAATTAAGAATTAAAGATTTCTATGAGGTTGACGACATATAATACTTATATACGGATCAGATTATGCAAGCAACAGATGCAAACTTTCAGTAGTTACTTAAGTTCTTATAGGACTTTCTGGAAAATATTTAAATATAGTTCCAGTAATCTTTCTTACGTGCTTATTCTGTTTCTTTGGAGAACGTGCCAATAGGGAGCACTGCTGCATCAATTATAATTTTTATGAACAGGAAGTACCTGTTATATTTTTGAAAAACTAAGCAGATAAGAAGGCCTTATTCATACTCACTTTTGTTGCCATTGAAACGAACAACATTGCGTCGTTTACCTTTTTTTAGTCAATCAGCCATTTTTATTTGGAAACGTTGGCCTTGTACTTGACACTTACACAATCGGGGCTACTGATCTGTGGGCAAATATTATTTTGTATTAGTAAAGTTCATTGTTATCGACTTTGTGCCTATTAGTATGAAAAAGGAAAAATCAAAAACCAACCACTTAATGAACTGTAAAAGCACGGGTGGAGCTTAAATAATCTTTATGACTGCATAACCTGGCCATTTAATCCACAAACTTAACTGTGACCAAGAAGTAATTGTAATAAGTGAATCCAATTCTTTAACACTCCATTAAAGTTTTGAATTTTCTCACAATACTTCTTGCTACACATAAATTTAAAAAACTTAAAGCATACAATTTAAAATACTCTTTCTTTATGCCATGGACAGCAAATTTTGTTTTAATACTTAAGATAAAAATACTTGCATTTAATACAAGAATCTACGTTATATCAATTGCCTTAAGTTACGAGTAATTTCCAAGTTTATAGAAAACATATGAAAGGATTACATATTTAACATCTTTTGTGGAAAAACATAACAGTAAAAAATTTGAACCCTAAAAAAACATGTAACGGAAGGACACCCAAATGACTAATAAAGCATAATTTAATGGAGCTTTTCTATATGGACTCACATAAACAAGTACCAAAAAAAAAAAATAGCTGAGGCTAACTAAATACACACACGTTTACAATCTACATTTATATTTATATATATATATATATATGTGTATGTATGTTTATATAAATTAATTTGCGTTTGTTTGTGTGCTTGTTTGTTTGCTACATATGTATAAACTAATAAACTACTAATCCTATTTTCTTAAAATTTTGGATGGGCCTGGCACCATCCGTACCAAGAATGCACATAACTCCCTAATGCCCAGCATAAGAAGAAATGGGAAGGAAATAATAATATTTATTAAGGGTATTTTTGAGAATTTGAGTCTAACAACAATTACTGAAAAACCCGTACAATGAGTTGGTTACCGCCCAGACGAAAAAACATCAGTCAGTGCCTTCAGGCACGCTTGGGTTAAAAAACATTTAATTTTTGGAGAATTCAACTTGCATTTGAAACAAAAGTATTGTGTTTAAAATGGTTTTCAATGCTCTAAGAGCTTTTTAAGTTTCTCCAGATATTTTCTTTCATCTTTAAGCATCTGCAAATATGGTTAATTAATATATTAAAATTATATATTGAGCCATTATTAAGCACTCAGGGTTAAGCGTTAAAAGCTAGAGCTTTTAATAGTTTTAAACAGTCGATGAGTAGCTTACCAATCTGTTTAACTAGGCTTAAAACTACTTTGGTAGGAGCAAAGGGAAGTTAACCCCAATACAAAGTTAATAACTCTTATTTAAAAAATGTGTATATCAAAGTTATGCAATCTTTCTGAGGAATAAATAGAAAGGTGACCCTGCAAAATTTACTCACCTGGCAAGTCAGCAAGTATAGTTGGAGAATTATTATTTAACTACCAGTAAGTTGAATTGTAAGTACTTACAATATACATACTAGTCAAACAGATCTCGCTACATACACACACAAATCAAATTCTAATTATAAAATCAATAAAACCTGATGCTACCAGGCATTACAATAATCAAAAGAGTTCCAATATGCATTGCAAGGTTTAATATTTTTTCGGTAGAAGCATTGGGAAATTGAACCACAAACGATGTCAACATTTTTAATCTACATTTTAAAGAATTACAATATGATGGGGGTTTTAGCATTACGAAGGTTAACCCTTAAGTGTATATATGTGTCTGGTCAGGCATTTTTCTTTACTTTTTTCATTTATTTCTCAATCAAGGTGTTTTTTTTACAAGAAAACAAGAGAATGTGTAAATTTAAACACCGTGGGCATGGTAAATAACCAAATGAAAATTTTGGACACATTGTATCCACCTGGGCTTGGCCAGGCCCTGTCCTATTATATATGTACTGTAGTAAATAAAATCAAAACGAAACGTATCAAAAAGCATACGCAACACATAAGAGTTCTATCTTTCTCTGCTTTGTTTCGACGAACTTTTTTATTTAAATTATAGAATTATTACAGTAACTGATTGTGGGTTATTAAATTCGTTTTCCGTACTGTTAAAATTGAATAAAAATATACATAGTTATTTTACAAATAATTTTATTTTTCAACATTTGTGTTTGCTATTCAAAAAACAAACTACCAAAAAATAATAAGGGTCCTCATGATGTCGCTTAAAATTGCCATTTGTGCAAATGCGCAAAATTACGAGTCTTGTTTCATGAAGCCCATTTTTTTTACTTTTGTGTAATTTTAAACAATTAATGTCAGTTTGTAAGAAACGTCAATACAAAAATAAATTAAAAATTAAAATTCAAAAATATAAAAATTTGTGTTTAAATTTGTGATTAGTATGTATGAGAAATTTGCTTTTAAAAATGCTCAAAGAAAGCCAAAAGACCAATTTACTGAAATTATTACTAGAATTTATTGTTTGTGATTTATAGATTTATGGATTTTTCATTAAATCATTAAATCATTAAAATCATTAAAAGATCTGTTTGTATAAATGCACAATTGAACAGCGCAAGTTTACGAGACAAAATTGTTGGGCAAATTTACCAAGTTTGTGTAAATGAATTCTCATACAATTTTTGACAGTTCATTTACGTTCATTATAAGGACCCTTAATGTTTTTCCGTATTTATATTGTTATGTAGTTTGATTTTTTTCGGTTAAAATATATTTTTTAAAAGTAAAAACTATTCAATTTTACGGAATATGCTGTTTAATAAATAAAAAAATTAAAAATTAATGTAAAAATCATTTGCTTTAAATGAAATGTAAATGATCCGTGTTTTAAATGAATTTTAAGTTGTTTCAAATGAGTTTTCGTTTGAATTTAACTACATAATTTTTTGAGCCATACATATAAATAGTCCCAGCCAGACCCAGCTGGCAATCTGTGCCACACAAATTTGGTGTTTACTTAAGAGTTAAGGATTTATCTTTGAATAATGGTCAATTTCACAAATTCTATTTAAATATCGATTCATATACATACATACAATATAGTTTTTCATATAATTTTATTTTTATTTGACATGAAAAACGAATTTTAAACATAAATTGATATTTAAATAAATTGGTGAAATCGACCATAAGTTTACCAGATTAAGCGGTTAATTTCAGCATCGTTTTTGCAGAATTATAATTAATATAAATTCAGTGATCATAATTTCGGTAATAATGGCTAGAACAAGCTTAAAATGTAAGACATATGATAAATAATTAAATTTTCATTAAATTGGGATTGAACAACCACATTCTCGTCATTAGAATTTTTTGTGCCCATTCACGATTTTTGTCGTTGCGATTCTTACCTTAAGGACGAGAGGGGAGAGAGGAATTAAAAGGGGTACACAAGCGAGTGTACTATTCGATTCATTTTGTTCGCTCTTTCGTTCTCTCATTGTTCTCTCATTTGACGAAAAATGTATTGTAGTTCGGTTGCAAAAGAAAAAGTCGTAACGACAAAAATCGTACAATGTAAACATCAGACCGACTTCAAAGAGGAAACGACAATAAACGTAACGACAAAAATCGTATAATGTGAATTGGGACTTTGCCGTTCTACCGTTTGCACCACAGCGCACATTTTTTATAAAAATACTTAAAATTATATTAATTAATTAAGGGATGCTGAAGCGCACCGGGTTACACTACTACACATTTAAAACACAACATCCAATTTAAAATAAGCTAAAGCAGCAACAAAGGCTTCAAAACAAAATAAACATAAAAAACTCTTCCTGTTTTAAATAAACAATAGTTTATTATGCACATATACACACATACGTTAATATGTACATATGTATAAAATAAAATGGCTACAGGCACAAACGGCTATACATAACTACATTTGTGTATTTTTATAAAAACACTAAATTAACCAAAGAGTAAAAGACAATGTACTTCACTCATACACTGACGCTACAGTAGTATGAGTTTCATACTTACATATTATACACATGTATATCATTATAATCCTAGCATGATTTTGGTATTCTCTGTATTTTTATGGACAAGTCCGGGAACTGAAATAAACTTAAAAAAGGGCTTAAAACTTATACACACGCACTGTAAAAATATTTCATCTCCAACTCACTCACTCTCTCGTCTTCTGTTTTAAAAAAGGTAAAGTAATTGTATGTTGTTGTTGCTGTTGGCAAATAAAGTATGTGTTTCCTTTGCGGCACCAAAACCATTCTGCTGCACTTGTTCGTTGGTCGCTCTTGTCTTTGTTGAAAATCTGATAATAGTATTTTTTGTCTGCATTTTTTTTTTTCTTTATCATAATAAAGCAATATATCATCAATATGTGTAGAGGTACAGCTTTTAATTTATTATACATGGCAGAAAATGTAAAGGATACAAAACAGAAAATTTATCATGTTTGCCTGATAAAATCTATATTTTTTGTGCATATTTTTTAATTAGCATGACTATAAAAAGGAGTTGCGTATAAAAACATACATGCATATGGATATATTTATATTTTTTTTTGTAAAATATGGTGTAGGTTTTAAGACTAGTTGAGAAAATAATGCATTTTTTGAAGTCATTACATTAAAAGAAAACCAAAGAGTTATTAAATAAAAAAAAACGAAGAGATAAATATAAAAATACAATTTTATCTGATTTTGCATCAATACCTTTGACCTTTTGCCTAACACAGAGCAAACAGCTTCAGACTATTTTTTGAACTCAAATTCAGTTGCATTGTTTTATAAAAAGTTTACTCCGCTCTTTGAGTAAAGGTATCTCTAATGACTGATCACACAAATGGGCCTCTCCAAGATAATTCTGTTTTTAAAATTCAATGGTTCACTGATTCTTTAGCCATAAGACATATGCGCTTGCCCATGAAAACATATGTATGTTTTCCTTTTAAACTTGCAACATAATAAAGAATAAACAATAGCGTTCTAAAAATTCTCAGTCTATCAAACAAACAAATTTTAAGGCCTCATACGTAGATATTGCGAACAAATTAACCCTGCTGTTAGGTTAAAAAAAAAGCTTACGAATCAATTTGTCAGTGAACATGTTGGTCCACTTTGTAGTTTCAATAAGTAATTTGATGTAAGACTTGTTTGCCCAGACTTTTGAATTAATTTATGAACGAAATAATCATTTTGTAATTCCCCAAAGTTTTTTGTTGTCCATTGAGTTTACAAATTTTGTTGCTTTGTATTGTTAATTTTCGAAAATTTACCCCTTTTAACAGATATGTGCACAACCAGTATGAGTCTTTCTCCTGTTTGTAATTTGCTTTTTATCTGTTTACTTTCTCAAAGTGAAATATTAGGTATTGTTGAAATTCCAAATAAAAGTGACTCAAGATAGTAAAATTTCTTCCATATTAGACGAATATATTGAAAGTGAATCAATACCATGATGATGCATTTGAATATGAAACGGAAATGGTGAGAAAGATTGAAGCATTATACATTGTAATAAACAAAATGCAATGAAGTGCAATTCCTTTACCACGTCGCATGGGAGCTTCAGCAGAGAAAATTATATCAGTATTACCAGGTACAAGTTACGGTCTGTCCAGATGCCGTTTTGTGTACTTTTTCCTCCGAGTGTATAAAAAAAAATCGAATAAATATGGTTTAACTTAATTTTAAAACAAATGCAGAGATTAAGTAAAATACACTTTGTGGGCATATATTGGAGTTTTACAGGGGTGTGCTAGAAATCGTAAAAGTAAAACGCTAGAATTCGGAAGTTGTTTTTAATACACTTTTTATCTAATATTTATAATTTTTGTTATAAAATTCTGTTAAATTGAGAAATATTTGCATAAAATGTGTCATGAAAATCTTTTATTACAAAAATCTTATTAAAAAACGACTTTTAAAATTCTTGCGTTTTACGTTTACGATTTCCAGCGCACCCCTGTTAGATCTTGCATATCCTTATCGGTATATTCAATATTTTTGATCATATTTATAGTGGTAGTCATAAGAATTTTGCAATTGCATTTTGGTGTTTTAAAAAAATTATTAAAGAGAATATCTTAATTTGCCTATGAAGGCATTCATTTAAATCATATAAAAATTTTTTAAATATTTAACAATATAACTTTAAATTGGCTGTCTTAATTAAAAAAAATTAATTAAATATATTTAACATGTCCATATTAATAAATGAAACGTGTTTTTCCTTTATTTTTAAACATATTTCACAAAAATAATATCATAAAATGCAAACGTTTATCAAAACGTAATTTTATTTTTGGTTTAACGAAGGGTAAATCCAAGAATAAATTTTCTTACTTTATAAATGGTTTATTAAAGGTTTAATAGACTATTTTTCGATTGTAAATAAAAATTTCGCAATGTTTCCTTAAATATGGTTAATTAATCATAAATAAGTTTTTATGAATACGGCTGTTAATCAGAGTTGTCATAGAAACCAATATTGGTTTTGCTAATTGTCGGTTTTTAAAACCAATATTGCTTTCATTTGGTGTCACGAAACCAACTTGGCTTGGTTAACTACGAATGTAAATAAAACCAATATCGAAACAGCTGTTGTTTACATTTTTATTATATTTTATTTTACTTTTTTGCAGAAAATTGACAAAATATTATATTTTTTTCATTAAAATATCAGTAAAAGGGTTTTTTGTGAAAATAATTCATATCAAATAACTAAAAGATGATAAGTGCTTAAAAATAAAATAAAATTACATCAGCAGTTGCAGCATTTTTGCTATTGGAAGATGATCTTGCATTGCATTTGTTGTTTTAATTTGTGTAATTTTATTGTTTTGTAAAAATATGTAATTATTAAGTATATATTATTATTAAAAATATAAAAAAATTTGTTGTTTAATGTTATAAATAAATAAAGTGACAACTGCCGTTGTTGCATATTTGATGTTAGCAGAAAAAGTGAGAAGCAGACTTTGGCAAATTTGCAGCAGCCCGCTGCCGGAGACTACCGGAAGCATGCAAAAAATTCTATTTTACCACTTTATCAATTTTATTTACTTCTATCTGTGGAAAAAAACTAACTGTTAAAAAAATTAAATAAAAAATTAAGCTTTTAGCAACTATATTTATTTTCAATAAAAAATAAGAGCTGTAAGCTGCTTGGTTTATTTCCAATAAAAAACCGATAACATTGGTTTCTGTGAGACCTAAAACCGACACTAATTCTAGTTCGAACATAAAACCAATAACATTGGTTATAATAACAATGACACCAAAGCCTTTTTCTTGTCGGTTTTAAAACCAATTCTGACAATATTGGTTTCTATGACAACCCTGAATATTTATAACTATTTGTACGTTCTGCATAAAAATGTCTGCCGTTGGAATGTCACCTTTATCAATAAAGAGACGGGCATGTTCTACAAATCGAAATGAAGTGGAATTGAAATCGAACCAGATTTTGATTTCAATTATTGACAAAATTACTGTAGTTTTTTCTCTTTTTAAGATCTGGTCTTGTAAATATAATTGGTACTCAAAGTATGAAGTATATAAAAAGAAATAATTTTATGAACTTTCTTTACAGTCTCGTTTTCAAAATTTGTCCGGTATTAAATCCACTTTATTCCGATTTAAAGAACATACCCGAGAAACAAAAATAAAATTCTCTAACACAAAATGTAAAAATTTATGTTATCAGATCACGCGCAACGCAACGCGTAACAAAGATTTTAATATTTCAAAATTATTCTGAATATAAAAAATAAAGTTATCCTATTAATAATTTTTATATAAAATCTAGTTTTAACGTTTAAACCAATCATTAAATCCTGGTTTTACCATACAAAATAATTTTGTTAAAACATATTTTGATTTGGTTTTAAGTATATTTTATGAAATACAACAACGTTTTCGTTGTACTTAATTCGGTGCAACCAAAAGATTGAAAACAGCTGATAATGGAAATAAAACTAAAAAAGTAACAGTATTTTTACGCCTAACGTTAAACCCCGGTTTTAACATTTAAACTATTGGCAGCTGATTTTGGGTTCACACTACAAGTTTTAATTAATACGGGTTTAATTCACAGCTTGTCTTATAAACTACATAGTTGAAAATAAAATAATATAAATTTGCCTGTAACTTTTTGACCTGTATGTTGCGCATTAAGTTCACACGGACAGTCAAATAAACATCCGGACGGATAGGCATCGTAATTGAGGTTTTAAGGTGTTACACACATAAGTACGAACACTTAAAATCCCATTCGGCGAAATGGTAATTTGTCGCTCTTATTGTATTGAGGAAAACATCCAATGTAACAAAACGTGTATTTTGTCGTCTTTAAGATTGTATTTACGTCTTCTAAGGAGACATTTCCTTTATTTTTGTCTTAAATAAGACTTTATTGAGGACAACATAAGCGACTATTCAAAACGATAATGATAAGCGATATTGTCGCCTATATATCGTCAAGTGTCGCCATATGCTCGTCCACGACGTTATGAGCGTAATGAGTCACCTATTTTCACATAAGAACCTTTAAAATATTGGTATCAATGTAAATTTCAACTTTAAGAACACTAGAAAAAATTATTTTAATATTGCTGCTATTAAATATTTAAAAAAAAATAAAATTTGTTCGCTTTTAGTTAAAAGTTACTATTTTAAAATATTAAATAACTTATTTATGTAAAATTTTGTATACAAAATGTATATAAAGCGAAACCATCATAAATGACCAACATTACTGTAAAAACGTTTAAGGCCTTTTAAGCCATTATTATCACCAGCAAATACAATTTAATAGCATTAACACCAAATCACAAAAGGCCATGCTAACAATCAGTCACATATAAACTTCAGTCACCAACACCACAGACACTCCCTGCAAAAATACATAATAAAAAATTATTTAAGACGCACAGCAATAATCAGGCTTCAAGAGGATATAAAATAAAGCTGAAGGATTTACCACGAAAAACCCAGGCAGCCATTTAACCATTCATTTATGCTTACATACATCCATCTACAAAGCCAACCAACCAGGCAGCAATCATCCAGCCTTTCATCTGCACGCTTGGTCGTTCACTTAGAAATAGAGAAATGATGACGGCTTGTCGCTTCAAATATATTGATGGTATTTAGAAAGCATCTTTACATAAAATTGTCACAAAATTACCCTTAGGATACGGAACAGGCGTAGACTAAAAAATATTTATCTCCTTAATTCTAGTATACAAGAATACTTTCTTTTTTCTTCTATATTCCACTTAAGGCATGTTTATGTAAACAACAGGCCTATCCTAAGGCTGGGTGTTACTGTAACTGATCCATTCATCTAGCCAGCCAGCCAGCCAGCCAGCCAAGCCTGTTTGTCATTCAGTCATTCAGTCGTTCACTCATTCAATGAGTTTTTTTTATATTCATTCATTTATTCGCTTATAACATCATCGTCCATTTATCTATGCACTTATTTACTTATTCACTCACTTCTGTACAAACTCATAAAACATTTGTTTGATGTTGTAAAGAAAATTTGTTCCAAGCCTTTTCTCCATTCACGACCTGCCAATGATTGTCACTTAAACTATAGAAAAGTATTAAACATCTAAACGAAAACCAAAATGAAAAAGCTTTTGTTTTAGCTGTTAAACAGCAACCCTCATCTTTACAATTTCAAGTCCTTTTCATGTGCTTAAAATCTCAGTAAAATGCTATTTTCTTCAATAGAATGTCTTTGAACTACAAGTATGAAGTTTTGTGTATGTAGATTTATATTTTACATGTAGTTTGTCTAAGGATTTTTTATTTTTATTTAACTGTTCAAATAAAATATATTTAGTTTTTTCCAACTTTATCTTTAAAACACTATTTCCATTATATTGCATTGTGTACAAAGACAAATGGTTTATTTTAAACATGGCAAATTTCTTTAAAAACACCATGATACACGCAAAACCACCAAAATAGGGAGCGACCAGTTCCTTCACCTGGCTACTCTCTGTCCACTGAAGCGTTGTGTACAATGTAAAGATGGCAATTCAAAAAATATTTAAATTAAATAAGTTAGTTATATATAGATATCACAACAACGAAATCTATTTAATATGATAAAAATCGGTATAATACTTATCCTAATACCCAATGTCACTATAAATATATCGCTATAAAGATATTCCAAATTTTAAAATACATTCTTCGAGATTCTTTCTTTTTTTTGTATTTGTATTTGTATTTGTATTTGTATTTATTATTTGCTTTTCTAACACAACAAGATACATTATCTTCTAAATTACAGCATTAGAATCAGATACGTTATAGGGCATGGTTTGCAGAAACAATTATTAAACTAAGCAATTAACATTATAAATAAACATTTAACATTTAAATTATTTATGATTTAAGAAATAAAAATAATAATTAAACATAAAATTTAAAACAAACTTATATCTAGGTCCTAAATGTTTTAGTTATTAGCAAAGTGAGTTATTAACAATTTTTTGAATTTTATTGCGTTGCGGGTAAGTTGTATATCAGTGGGAAGATGGTTCCAGAGGTATATTGTGGATATATAAAATTGGTTATAAGAAGCACTCTTGCGAAATCTAAAGGTGCGTATGCTATTGTTTCTTAAGGATGAGGTGAATGTTAACTTGTTGTAGAGATATTTAGGCTCTTTTGTTACTATAATTTTATGCAAAAAGATTAAACTTTTAAACTTGAGGTAGTCATCAAAGCGCATGCCAAAAACACGTTTGGAATATGGAGATACATGATCAAATCTCTGCAAGTCGAAAATGTAACGCGTGATGTTATTAAATGTTGTAACAAGCTTACGTTTGTCAGTGGCATTGCAAGTAGCAAAGACTTCACAGCAATACAAAAGTGTTGGTATTAAATACGGTTTGGCTAGCATCATTCTTATCCTCTGTGGAGTAAAATGTTGACTACACCAAAGGCTTCTAAGCATAGCATATGTTCTGCCACATACTTGGTTAATATGATCCGACCAAGTAAGGGTACGATTAAAAGTAACACCCAAGTTTTTTACTGTATGTACTAGTTCGATTCGAGTACCATCAATATTAACATTAATGTCATTTATTATGTCAGTGTTAGACCTCGCACCGATTATAAGACATTTTGACTTGTTTGGATTTAGTCGTAATCCATTTGCGGAAGCCCATTGAGAAATCATGTACAGATCGTGGTTAAGTTTATTCACTACAGGACGAATTGATGTTTGCATTTCCTTAAAGATTTACTGACTTGGCAACTCCAGCAAGGTAATTTTATTACACAGAAAAATTTCTCGCCAATTTTTTTTCAATTAAACTATCAATCAAAAATAAAATCAGTGTTAATTAAATATTAATCAAGTGAATTAAACGTTTACGTATATCATCAACAATACTGCAGAAAATGTTTTTATCTAATATCAATTTTCTGTTTAAAATATAATTTATTATTTAGTTAATATCACACATTTTTTATTGAAATAAATTTTGCTTTTTTTCTTTGTCAATTCTTCCAGAAACAAAAAATTGGTTTCAATTCAAAAATTTGTGATATTAATTAAAAAATTAAATTAATTTACACCAGTAAACATATTCATTAAACGTAAAATTCACCCGATTAAACGTTAAATACCCTTGATTAAATTTCAAATAAAAACTGATTTTGTTCTGAATAATGCTTTAATGGGTTAACAATTTTATAGAAATTTTTCTGTGTTCACAAAGAGTTATGTGTGCCTCGGTTCATTATCTTACTGAAAGGCCTATCGAGTCGGTTTATTGTATTTCCAATATTCAAAGTGGATCATGGTAGCAAAAAACTGCACCTACGCCATACCACTAAAAACAGCCCAAAAACATGATGTTACCACCACCATGCTTCGCTGTACTTTTAGTGAACCGTAAATAAAATTATTTACCACGAGGCGACGTACATATGTTGCATTACCGAATATATTAACTTTGGTTGCATCGCTATTTATTATCATATGATGGTTGGGGTCAACTTAAATCTCTTCTGACAAAATACATTCTTGCCTACAAGTGTTTTTCTTAACTTGGCACCTTGTGGTTGAAGCCGAACGGTTCAAACACATATTTAATATTCTATATCGTCTGAAATTTCTCTTGAAAACAAAAGGGTTCTTTTTGCCGAAAGTAATAATCAAGTTATCCAGTGTTTCCAAGTTTTTTCTGGTTTATAAGCATTTTGAATAAAAAAACAGTGACCTTTTCAGATATTTGACAATTTGTTTCATGTATCCTCCTTTGTTTCTTCACCTTAATACGATTGTTTACAGTGTCCATATCGTGCCATCTTTCAATGCAATTTTATTTCTTCTTGACTTATTTAGGCGAGATAATAATTAAACTAACAAAACTTTTCTAAAAAGTATTCCATTTGAAGAAAAATATTACAAAATTAAGTATGTACTTACTAGTGCTTACCAGATCCTACCATAAATGTCGAAGTTGCCATATTAAATATTAAATGAAAGCAAAAAATTACCGGGTGCTATCATACCAGATGATATATTAGAGTTGCCATATTAGATGTGTACTGATTATTTTGGCCATAAGTGTAAACCGATTTTGAGCCACATATAGGCAAAATAAACTCAAAGGAAATTAAGTGCAATTCAAATATATTATTGACCTTACATTGGATTGTAAACTTTTAGTTTTACACTTCCATCTTAAAGGCTAATTAGGATAACTCTTAGAATAATATTTTGCGTTTTGCGTACTACAGTCTTGATCTCCAACATAGAGAAAATCCAAAGTCGTAAAATATAAACATTAGAATTACCGCAGCCGCCTCGTTAAATATTAAATATGCCAATATCCACATAGATCTCAATGTGCCAACAGTAAAAAATTAGATAAAACATTTTTAAATGATAGAAAACTAGGAAACTCGCGTTTTTTGCATTCATAATGTGCAAAAAAAAAACAAATATGTATACTGGTACAACTTAATTTTTTATAATTTTTTTTCCTTTGATTTAAAATATTTTATAATCTAGGACATGAAAATGAAATTTTTTACTTTATCGCTTATTAATCAATAAAGCATTAATGCAATTTTTATCTTGTTTTAATCGAAATATTACTTAAATCTCAAATACAATCAAATTATTTTATTACCCTTAGAAATGGTGTGGAATCATATTCACATCTTTAACTTTTTGCCTTATTGAATTGGCCAATAAATTTTTGTGATTTTGATTAGAGTCTCTTAGTATGTTGATTATTATCAAAAGCCACATGTGTATAGAAAACACATACACATCAACACTCACTTACTGACTTACTTTCCCTTCATATAAAGTAGCTCCCTTACGCATAGACGTAACGAAAAAATTCACACCATTAAGATAGTATTTACAAGGATTAGGATTTTCTGTATCAGTATTTTGGTTTTATTTTTAAAAGTTTGAATGTATTAAGTATTTTTGGTTGTTAGGCTCATTTATGTGATTGTTAGTGTTTCTTTTTTGCTTTGCTTATGGTTTTCTATTGCCTTATAACAAAACAGACTAAAAAAGAACTACGAAAGATTTTATTTCAAAGACCATGAAACAAAATCATTGCTGTATTTGCCTTTTTATACCCACACCACAAAAGCGGAGAGGGTATTTTGCATTTTGTAACAACTTAAATTGTTGGTCCTAGACCAAGGAAAGCCTTCGGTCCAGTTGGCTTTCCTTGTTAACGTTTGCGCAACGTACATGTTCGGAATTTCACAGATAAATTGATGAAATTTGGGACATCGGTTCTAACTGCGCGCTTTTTTCCGGAAACCATATTTCATATTCCATAACCATTAACCATCTTATTTAGAATAAATTTGGTCCAAACTTATTTGATTGCAATCTGAGTCATCTTCTGGTACCACATGGGTCACGAATAAGGAACACTCTCGAACATTTCTTTTTTAATACCATGGTGTATGGTATTATATGGTCGGGTTTGACCGCATATACTTTATTACTTGTTTTATTTTGGGTTTTGTTCATTAGTATTTTAGCCACTTATTGAAAATTTAGCTATTTTGGGTTATCTGCTGTTTTGTGGTGTTTTAGAAATTAAATGAAAAGTCATGATTGCTATGAGGGTTGGGAGTAAAAAGAATGCCATTTTGTTTCTTCGTTAACAATTTTAATGATATTTTATGAAAATGGTTTTTGTTTGTTTATTGTTAAAGTTATTTTATTGCAAAAAGTGCTAAATTGTTTATTTCATTATAATCATTTTTAATGTTAGAAGATAACATGCGTTGTGGAAATCATTTAAGTGACTTTGTGAAAGTTGTAATTAAAATGGGATTTGTTGTTCACTTATTGATTGTGGAACATTGAACATCGATGTTTTTTGTTCCATGTATCAAAGCGAAACATTTTATACAAGAACTTTCTAGCATATGCTTAATGGCAATATCTTCAACTATTTTTGTACCTTCTGAACTTATTTGAACGTAGTAAAATTCAATGTTTGCCAGAAGTATGACTATAATATATTTTGACAATTCTTTTATTAATTTGAGTTGATGATTTTTACTCCGAGAAAGATTTTCTAAAAACACAAAACAAGCCATCGAGAACAACTCTTATTTTGAAAGATAATTTTAGTGGAGTTTCATCTCCATAGATCCAATTTTACGAAGATTCAGTAACGCGCCAAATACACTTGTCAAATGCTTATCATGCTGGCAAATTCACTCGTGTACCTGTGCTGGATGTTATATTAACCTTTTTATCTAAATTTTTTTTGATTTTCGATACAGCATTTGCTGTGTCACACATATAGATGAGTATTTTTATAAGTGTATTTGGCCCTTCAGAAAGCTGATCGAATGTTTTTATACTTGAACATCTGTATTTTAAACTGTCAAACACCACACCTAAAAATGTTCTATAAATGCTGTTGCAGAACTTATATTACCTTACAATTAGTAAGTAACAAAACAATAACAGTGTTGCAACAATAGAGCGTCTAGTTAAAAAACATATTTTTCATTAGCACAAGTCTTGAAATTTTTAATTTTTTTTTGAAAAATTATATTATTTTAAAATAATGAAACGATTGTACCGGTATAATACCGGTACTAAGGACAACGGTATGCGTATACCGGTATTTTATGTAAAAAACTAATTTCGGAATCGGTATCAATACCGGTATTCAATTTAAACGGTATTGTTATTGGTATCGGTTGCCTTCCTTGCATAATTATTACGTTAAAAAAGGACTATTGAAAACAACATTGCCTTTTTTTATATTTTTTTTAATTTTTTGTCTGGAGTCTTTAATTTGCCCCTTATTTTTAACAAATTAACAAATTTTTATGAAACTTAATTTTTTTTTTATAACGACTTTCTTAACAGTGATTGAATATCCAAAATAGGTCCGTTAAATACCCAGCAAAAAACTTTGGAAGTTGTTCAAGTAGAAGGGATATTTTCATGACTTCTTTAGCACTTAACTACTTGAATGAATTTAAAATGCCTTTTAAAATTCGAATAAATTTTAAATAAGTGAACCCATGAAAAATTACATGCAATGCACCCATTCAACTCTTATTTATGAATTAAAATTTTTCACTTTAATTTGGTTTTCTTTTAGGATTGAAAGGGGACGAATATTGTATGCAATTGACTTTATTGATTGAGTTAATTTTTGTAATATATACATATATTTAAATAAATAAAGGACATATATATATATATATATATATTTGCAAAATTCATGTACATAATTCTTGATGAAAGTAATGAAATTGTTATTAAAATGTTAATAATATAACAATTAAATCACATTAAGTACTTTGTGAAAACTAATTTGCAATTCTACATATACATGTACATTGTTATATGTACATTTTTTACTTTGTAGAACATCATGACTACTCACTTTTCGTTTTCTGCGGGTAGTCAGATGTACCTAAAAAAATACCACTTGCTTGAAAACTCAAACAAATTTCGGACGCGCTTAAATTAATTTATAATACATTCCCATAATGCATATACAAATTAATATTAATCACCAATGAAAATACATTTTAAAATCATTAAAGATTCATTGCTTTTAATTCACACGCATTTCAGTTAATATTCCGGATCAATGAAAACCCCGATCTAATCACTGAACTTTCATTGGTTCAAAGCAAGATTTTAAATGACGAGCCGTTTACCTAAATGTGAACCCATGCTCGCCAATGACACGCTAATGTAAAAATCATGCATGTTTCACCAAAAAGGAACCAGTGCATTATCCGCGGAACCCATGTATTTACTACTTCTTTTGCATGGCTTTTTTTGCTGGGTATAAACGTGCATGTGCGTGTGTGCTTAATTTTTAACACTACTTTTTTCTTTTTTGTTTAAACACTAGCAAACAACTTTAAAAAATAAAACTTTTTTAATTTTTATATTTATTAAAGTTTTTTTTAAATGTACACATACTTCCTTTTACAAAATTTTACACTTAAATCCTTTAATAAAACTTTTATTTCAATAAAATTACTCACATACGTACGTTTTCTCTGTCCAAAATCTTTTTAATTTAAAAAAAAAAACTAAACTTTTTTACCAAAGTGAAAATTTAACAGAGCATGGCTGTGTTTGAGCACAAGAAAGAACAAAAATTAAGTTGGCTTTGTTACTACAGTTGCCTGTATTCCCTGTTTATATCTTAAAAATTAATTTTGTTACTTTTATAACTTAAATGACATGCATACACATATGAAAACATATAAAACGACATGCATGTATTACGAAATTTGTACAGTGGTGCACTACATATAAAATAAATTAAATAAAAAAGGAAATGTTAACATACGTTTACGTATGTATGTGTGTATAGTCTTTAGCGTAAGTTATAGTTTTGACATCGAAACAGTTTCAGTTTTTTGTCTCTCCGGCACTTTCATGTCTTTTATTTTTTGCAGTGGCTGTCTTGCTGTTTCTTCATTTTTGCTTAGCAAAGCAAATACTTTCATTATTTTGCTGCTGGCTAAAAGGAAAGTTTATTAGTAAAACTATGTATATGTGTATATACGTTTAAATATATATATGTATATACCTAGATAAACAGAAACATTTATATACATATGTTAATAAATTTTTTTTTAGTTTTTCTCTATTTCTCAACGTATCTTTTAATACAAAACAAGCTGTGCCGAATCTTTGATACCATCCACCGACAGTAAGAATATTTAAGGAGTGGGATTTGTATGGGTTCTATGGGAAACTTTGGATCCATCTTCATAAAAGTTGACAGCGTGATTCTAGTGATAAAAACCTATGACAGACCAAAATATATTGTAATAGGATTATTCGTTACGCTTTTACGAGTACTAAAGTGTTTTCCGACACTGAGCTTTATATGGGGCGCATGGCAAATATTGGACCGATCTTCATGAATCTTGAGTCTGTTACTCAGCTACCTAAACAAGAGCGGCAAGCGTTTTTTTAAACATGAAAATTCTATTACGAATACATTTTCAATAAAATAAAACGGCCGAGCGATCTATCAAATAAGATTTTCCAGCCGTGTGGTGTTAAATTCGCGTTTTAAAGGTTTGTTTCCCATAAACAGTGTGAAAATGAAAAGTTTTGACATAAAACAGACGCTTGCCGCTCTTGTTTAGGTAGCTCAGTTATTTCTAGTCATAAAGAACGAATTTATCCAAAGACTGATATGATTATGTGCATGCCGCTCCTATTTAAGTTAGTTTTTGTAAAAAAATTACCAATTTTTTAATTGCCACATTTTGATTCACAGCTCTTACCCTACTGAACAGATATTGCTCGGCTTTAATCCCAAGCTGCTTTGGTTAACAAGAAACAATTAAACCCTAGAATCATCGATATTTTTTAATATTTTAAATTTTAATGCTATTTTTATTTTCAATTGGTTTTTTGCATGTTGCTTATTTATTATTTAAACATAACCTAAAATAACAATACAGTTAATTTTATAGAGCAAGAAGAACCCCAAGACTTAAGAACAATATTGTTTGGTGCATAGTGCCGATTTTCAGGTAGAATTTACGTGTAGCCTTTGATAGAGCACACACTCAAAGCACTTTGAAGACCAAAAATGTTTTGTGTTTGATTTTGTGGCTGTTTAAAAGCTATTGTTGCGAGCATTTGAGGAATTTGATACCGTTAGGCCGCAACACGCTTGCGTAGCAAAAATTTAAAGAAAAATACAAAAAAAATGTACGTACGTTAGTATTCTAGGGTTAATACCAGTATTGTTATCTTCGTTTGAATTTGTCGAAAGTGACCGACAGGCAGGTTGACCGACGAACATTTCGTAATCAACCTAAAATTACTCAACGACCCAGAATATATCGTACACGATCATAAAAAGGCTATTAACTCAAATTTTCGGTAGAAGAAAAACAATATTTAATTTTACGTTAAAGGTTTATAAAAAAGAACTTTTAAATCAAAAAGTAAGCACAACAGCGCGATATTTTTACAGATGCTCGATTTTAAAATTACGTTTAGATTTCTTCCAAAAAGTACAAAATTAATGTTTTAAGGTAATACCCTCTTTATGATCAAGTTAGATATATGTATACTATATGTGGTCTAAGATGCGTATTGGAAAAGTTTCACATTGAATGACAAACTTAGTATGCCCTCTGTAACCGATAGTGGTGGAGGTTGTAAAGAAGTTTTTCGTTTTTTAAGATTCTCATGAAACTTTTAGCTTGAAAATTATAAACGCCTACTACAGAAGACTGAAATGTGTAATAACACATACATATCGTCAACTTAAATGCAAACGGACATAACAATATTTGAATTTTTTTTTTTAGGTTAAGCAAAAAGTTTTACAAAATCAATAATAGCAACGAGTTTTTGGCTTTCGCTATTTTTGATCTCAGGGGTCCAAAAATTTTCGTTGAATAAAACGAACGAAAATTAATCAAAAATTAAATTTCGAATTATTATGTTGTTACGTCCTTTTGGATTTAAGGTGACGATATATTCCTATGTGTATGAAAAATAAAGTTAGTTAACGTTTTAGTTGTATGTCTAAATGAGTATCATACACATCCCTGCAAACAATTTCGATCGCAAAACTCTATCGCTATTCAATTCTTACTGATGTAGTAACATCGTTTGGGAAGAAGTGTCCCACTATGTTAATATTTACATTAAGAATTTACTTAGTGTCGATATTTTAACACGAATTAGAGCGCTTTGGTAGTTGAATATCATTTGAATTTAGTAGTATCGCTTTTGGCTATAAAAAGTACTCTTTTGAAGTTAAGTTTTTTCTTATTGTTCTAGTGGCCATTTTATTGTATATCTCTGTTTGTTTTTGTAAGGGAAGTGTGGGAAAAATAAAAAATAACTGAGCTGAAAGTTTAATAAATATTAGAAAATCTACAGTAATCTAATCACCCGCAGAGGAAAAACATGATTAATATCGATTCTATCGTATTTTGTTGTTGTTTAATTCCGCAAAAACTACTGTTTATCTACCAAATGAGACGAAGTAGTTTAAATTTCATAGACAAACGAAAAATACTCTACCAATTGCTTGGAGGGATATTTCGAATTAAAACTTAACAATGTGTGTGTGTGTGTGTGTGCGTGTGTAGCACTATGGGCATAGGAAATGTAGAATATCTAAGCCTTTTATTAATGTGTTGTTATGAAAATTAATTAAATTTTTGATGTCCTTAATTCATTTAAAGTTTAATGTTTTTAAGAATTTCCCTAAAGTTACATTTATATGATGTTAAATATAAGTTCATAAGCTTAGCTTTTAAACTGTATAAACAACTGTTTGTTTTTAGCGATTGATTAGGTTACCTAAAAAAATTATAAATCCTAGTTTTATAATTGAAACAAACAGTAGGAAACGTTTCCATATTTCGAGTATAAATCCAGTTTTTTATGCAATTCTCTAAGCAATTTAATAAACAACTGGTTTTAAAAAAATCGCGACTACAAGACTATAATTTTTATTAAGTTTTTTCCTTCTCCTATAAAGTAAGGAAAATACTAGTTAGGGCTTTTCTATAATAAATTAACGTTATGTAGATTTCGTTAATTCTATAATAATTACAAGGTTCCAGTTACAACTGATATGGCACCCTTTATGAAAGCATATACAAGTTTTGACATGTTAGCCTCTATTTACTGCCCGTGTATACCAGAGATAATTATTGCGACATATATAGCAGTAAATGTCAAAATTATGTTATCTTTAATGTAGACAGCAATTTTTTGTACACATTCATTGCCGGTAATTTATGTTGCAATATTTGTTGGTCCATTTTCGATGACATAAAACGTTCAAACTTGGTTGTCAATTAAAAAAAAAGAAGCAAAAAAGAAAAAAATACTAGCAACTTGTGTGACAATGAATTTTTGAAATGGTAGCTAATTATATTGCAGTAAATAAATTAAATTAAAGAATTTAATTAACAATTAAATAAAATTACAAAAATTATTTTTATTTAAATTTTTATTAATTTGTTTAAGAAGTAAGAGTTCTTTTTTATATAAAAATATTCAGGGGTGTGCTGGAAACCGCAAACGCAAAACGCAAGAATTTGGAAGTTGTTTTTAGTAAACTTTAAACCTAATTCTTATAATTTTTGGTTTAAAATCCTGCTTAAGAGAGAAATATTTGCCTAATATTTGTCATAAAATTCTTTTATTACAGAAATCTTATTAAGAAACGACATTTAAAATTCTTACGTTTTACGTTTGCGATTTCCAGCACAACCCTGATTAATTTTACTTTTACAAAAAAAAAATATTTAATAAAATTAATATTTTTATATAAAAAAAAGACGTTAAGCTTAAATAAATTGATATACATTTAAATAATAACGGCGAAAAGGAAAGAATTTACATTAATAAAAATAATTTTTGCAAAATACCGCCAGTTTTTACACTGCACCTTCTTCCTTGATTTTTTTTCAAATTATGAGTTAACATAAATACGTTTTCCCATGCATTTAACATATGCTGAGCAATAAGAAATATTGCCCAGTTATTCTGCCGACGTTATTGCCAACTTGCATAGATATTTAGCCATAAAAAAAAGTATACCAGCTTTTCTGTCAACACCACATGACTTAAATCATTTTGAAGATTTAATTTCAGAGGAACAATTCAGATATGTTTTTATTTTGAAAAAGTGTGATTTCCAAATACTGACTTTACGCGAAAGGAGCAACAAAAGTAACACATTCGTAGCCAAATCACAATGCAACCTTTCGAATTGGATTGCGGACTTAGTGCCACTCTAAGCACTTTGTAACTATTTTCCACAAATTAAGTTGTAAACAAAACTAACAACACTTAGTGTTATTTACCACTAAACTAATTGGACTTGGTGTTGTCTTCTCGAAAACTACAGTAAATAGGACTTATTAAAATTCACCTATCGATAGAGAAGAAAACAATGATTCCAACAGTATAAAAAACGTATATTGAAAAATAGGCGACTTGGTGTAGTTTACCTCCCACCTAGAGAACAAATACAAAATTAACGAAAACCGATTTTTTTCTGAAGTTTTCTGTCTAAAATTTTTTTGGGCATCCAAATACATTTTTCCCGGCAATTCCTCGACATTTTTTTCCGAATGGAAGTCATAGTTCTTCTTAATTCTTTCGAGATGGTGGTTAAAATACGTATGAAAGGAAGATGAAGATGATAGGAAATAAGATGCATTCGGCAATCAAAATCCTGGTTTAACTCCGAAATCATTGAAAATAGCACGACTAACATTTAACTAAATTGATGAGCGTTTAATATTTTTATCTGCTAAAGACTAATCCGAATTTTTCAAAAAGTTTAACGGACTAGAATTGATCCACTTAAAGAGTGTTTTTGATGAAAAGCTTCCACAACATGTGTTCAAACACAAAGACGCAATTCTGGTAACTATAACAGTGATTATAATGCAGTAATGAAAAAATTTTTTGATAGTCAATATTTGAAGTTTCATCTCACCTGATTTTTATCTATTTTATTCAGAATACTTTGGAATGCGCTCAAGGATTGGGTCGTTTCAAACGTAGTGCTTAAAAAAATTAATAAACGCTACAGCTTAGCGCAAACAATACTTTGAATAAGAACATTTATATAATGCAAGTAGAGAAGAGACTCTCTTTTTCCCCCAAAGTTTTAATTTAATGCCACTTTCTGCCGCTATTAACATGTAAATAATAACTCAATGCTGATTTTTGGAAATTGCAAAAAACTAATTTAATTTTCTTTTGGTTATCTTAAACCATAGTGCAATATATGCACTGTATATACATCATACATATTGTGCTTGGTTGCGAGTTCCTGATTAAAGATATGACACGTTTAACTTATTGTACTATTTTTTCCTTTTTCGTTTTCCATTTGTATGGAAAAAGGAAAAGTTGTTTCTGCTATGCACCCAGTTACACACAAATGCGCTAACAAGTTTCCTACTGTGCGAACGTGTACGTAAATGCTCCATATTTGTTTGATTTAAGTGTATAAGTTCATGACACAAATACAAATGCATCCTCTTTCATATTATTCTGCTTATGTATCTGTGTTCATATTTTGTTATGGTCCTGGTGTTTTACAAATTGATGATGTTTGGTTTTATTTAATATAAGTATAACTCATACATTCACATGTGCTTGATCTACACACACAAACCCTTTTCTATTTCTCTTTTTTATTACAAGATTTTTAAAAACATCAATTTTCTTCAGCCATAATTGACAAAATAAAAATAAATTGACAAAACTTTATAGAAATGGATGTTGGTGTTTTAGATAACATGCGCTGCACTGGTTTTTGTACCCTTCACCACTAGTGGTAAATAAGGGTATGTTATGTTTTTTATTTTGTGTAAAATTCTTTTAAGATTCATCTAGGACCAAATAATGTATACATATGCCTAGGCCTTGAGTAATTCTAAGTCGATTTAGCCATGGCCATGTGCCTGTCCGTCTGTTGAAATTACGCTCACTTTCGAACAACTCAAAAGAAAAGAACAGTCCCAGCAAAAGAAAAATTTAAATGTAGTAGCAATAAATATGTCTACTACATCCCAACCGCTTCATTTTCGCTTCTTAAAATTACTGCCTTACTCTACTCCTGTAATATAAGGCATGACTCATGTAAAGCCAATTCTCGATAAACACTTTTTTATACGACTCAAACAGTAACGAAAACTGATGTTGGTACAATTTAATTTCATTAATGCTTGAAACACTATGCGGAATTTTGGGGCCGGTCCGTTATATCCCATATACTATATTATATTATTAGAAATAAAATCCTAAATCTTTGCGATGATTGGTTCATAACTGAATATATAAAGCCAGCTCCTGAAATATTCCTACTAATGGAAGGGTATATCAAAGAATTGGAACAACCAAATGCAGCAGCTTTTCTTATTATTCTCTAAATTGTTGTCATTATTAAATTTCAACCCATGTCTTTATCATTCCAACCCATATCTCTATTTCATTTTCCATGACGAGATACTGTCGATAACAACAGGTGGTAAAAGAGGAATACTGTGGAGAATAAGCGAACAACTCGAGGAACTAGATTATGCCGATATCCTAGTTGTGATGGCAACGAGTTAAGATCATAAGCAGAAGAAAGTTGACGATTTGTCTTAAACGGCATCAAACTATGGCCTACGAATTAATGCAGGCAAAACAAACTGTATAGTTAAATCAAGCCATCCACCAAAATGTTTACTAAATAACATGCCAATACACCACGCTGAGGATTTTTGCTACTTGAGTAGTATTTTAACGCCAGAAGGCGGCGATGTTGGTAGCGTATATTCGCGTAAATACAGGGCCAAAACTGCAGATAACAACCTGCTAAATAAATGATATCCAAACGACCCCTCTAGCAAAGCATACAAACACATACACAACGCCTGCTTAAAAAGCATTCTGCTCTATCGCCCGAATCCTAGCGTTACTAATATAACAAACTGCTTACTTACACTTCCGATTAAAGCGGCAATAACTAGCGAATCAATCAGATACTGCCATTTTGTTGTTGTTACCCATCATGTGAAAAAACACTTTTGTTTTTTTGAAACATTTGAAAGGATAGCTGCTTGACGATGGAAACACCCAGTTGAAGGATCAGTAATGTTGAATGTGGGGAATATTATGTTAGCCTGACAAAATTTGAGTGCCAATGAAACGATAGAAATGCTTCCTAGTGATTTGCACTGGTATGTCATTCTGCTTATCATAAGTATTGGAATAATTTCTTGATCAACGTATTGCTGAAATTGCAGAAAGGCCAACTTTTCATCTATATTTTCGAATTCTAATAATAATAATATAAATGTAGATTTATGTAGATATCGACCCCTTTGCGCGAAATTATCGTATATGCCAATTTTTTGAAATTGAGTTTTTGATGCAATCTTGTTCTACATTCAAAGAGACGTCACCTGACAAAATATTGTAGGCGAATTCCACTTCTTTGCTCCAAAAATTGAATGTATATTTTCATTTTTATATGAAAGCAAACCCAGAGAAAAGTAGAAAAATGGCTGTCCTGTAAAATTTGGTTTTTGTAACATACGATAATTTCGCGCAAAGGGGTCGATATATTCCATAAATACTTTCGTATTTACGCAACGATTTTATTCTGCAGTACAACAATATGAATGTAAAGATAACCAAAAACAAAGCATTACACAGTGCATCACTTAAATCTTGAACAAAATCTGAAAGCTTTTGATGGTTGAAGAAAGCCCCTAGCTGGGTTTTGAATTATTAGCTAAGGTTTTTTTATAATTGAAGTTTTCAACTGCGGGTGGATTTTAGTACAATTTTCAAAATATGTACGGATTCTTAAGTCTATATCTCGTGAACTATTCGAGATATTGCTTGTCTCTCTTCGGCAAATTTTTAGCTCTAAATCAGATCTAAAAATTTTAACTTAAGATAAAATCAAAAAACAACAACATTTTACTCAAAATAGCAAAACTGTCAAAAAACTTAGAAAAATTTATGATTTAA
This sequence comes from Pollenia labialis, assembly GCA_949318255.1. Classification (NCBI taxonomy): domain Eukaryota; kingdom Metazoa; phylum Arthropoda; class Insecta; order Diptera; family Polleniidae; genus Pollenia; species Pollenia labialis. Next base: position 119,208,266 of record OX439142.1, read on the forward strand.
CTTTAGTCGTCGTTATCGGAGCTAGTCTCATAAATCTGAAAACATGTTCCCGACCGTTTACCGTGCACACTAGTGAGTCCCAAAAAAAATTTTTTTTCGATTTTTATAGGTACCCCAGCATTTTTTGGAAGCTTATAGAGTAAAGTATTTTTATGAATGAGCAAAAAAATAACCAAACCTTATAATATCTGCACAGAGAAGTAAAGTTTGAGAAGTTTCCCTTAAAAAAATTGACTAAGTAACAAAGAAAATCGTGCTAATGGGGCGAGTAATGAGAACTATTCAAAAAAAAATCGAGAAAACTCGATTTTTGGGTTATATTCGATTTTAGCGACTCCTAAACCTCTTCCGAAAAATCTGAAAAAAATCACAAAAATAACTTACCCTATAAGCTTTCAAAAAAAGGTGGGGCATAAAATATTATTTTTTTTTTTGGTACACACTAGTGCATACCTGTTTTAATCCTTTTATGTTGCTGCAATAGGCGTAAGAGTTTTCGTCGTTAACGCTGTAAAACTTTTGAAATTCCCCTTGGCAGTTACGGTGTATTGAGGTCTTAACATCAACGGCCGTTAGCTTTTTTCGTTTAAGAAATGCGGAAGAATTCTTTTCGAAACAATAAAATCGTTTAGCGAACTGAGAAACATCACAGCAGAGAGGCAGACAGAGTCTACGTACGCAGGCTATATGATCCTGATGGAATTTGCTGAATATTGTAACGTCATTGATTTTAACAACAAAACTTTTGGGTTCTTAACAATGAGTTACTATTTTCCTTCCAAATTTTGGGTTTGATGGTCAACCCATTTTAGCCCACCCCTTTGGTATTAAAATACCACCATGATTATACTCACGGAAATTTTTGAATATAATCCCGAAATTTTATTTTTAACTTTACTACAACTCTATATCATTTATCCCCTTTTCCTCACAACCCAAATTAAATAAATCAGTATACCATTTTTCTTATGTTCAGTCAAAATGCATAAAAATTTTTATTCAAATCTTCATAAGGATTCATTTACTAATTTGTAAAACTTTCCTGCAACGTTGTTTTCATACAATGTTAATATCAAACGAGCAGTAGTTTTACAAAAAAAAAAAAAAAAAATTGATTTTAAAACAAATAGCAAACAAAATTTAAATTAACAATATAAATAACTTACAAAACTTGGTCCCACGAAGATATGTACATATCAGCGCTTCACAAACATCCTTAAAAAATCTGAAGATGTTATTGTATATATACAAAAGAAAAATTAACAATAACCACCAAAAAAATTCACAAATTAACCCCTTCTCTTAAAATATCAAGCAAAACATTAATAAATAATTTCGTAATTTCCATTAAATCAAATAAATACCGAAGAACACAATTAATTATTAAAAGGGAATAGATCCATCAAAAGAAAGTTATTTAAATTAGTGTTTATTTAATACATAGTTATTCACCAAAACAGCAACACGCAATTCACAAATTTGACATAATTAAAATTTTTTTAAACAATTAAGCAATGCAAAATTTTAAGTAATTTTCTTTCGAGGTTCTTTACAAACATATAGGATACTTCAGTTGGTCCATAAGACCCGGATATTAATTGGCTTTATGAATGAATTATATCTTTTTTGTTTCTTTTTTCTATTTTTCTTTTTTTCCCCCTTGATTCAGCACACAAAAGTTATCTTTTCTTTAACTAACTTCAACTGCTAAATATTCAAACAAAATATCAATGCAAAATTATTTCCAAAACCAAAAGCAACTTAATTAAAAAAAAAACCTAATGAATTCAAATTTAGATCAAGTATAAAAGTAAACAAGTAGAAAGTATTGATTGAACCAACCGGAACAATATATACATTTATGTATTTATATTCCATAAATTTTTACGTATATTTCAAAAATTTAATTTAAATTTTATTTTGGCTTCATTTACTACAATTAAATATAGAAGTCAACAATCATCTAACAAAAAATCTGTACTTATGTGGCAATAGAAATGTTTCTATAAATTACACATTTATTGTTAATTTTGATAAATTTAATTAATATAAATCTGTCTAATTAGGCTAAAATGTTTTTTTTTCCAAAAAAATTTTTTTTTTGCGCTTTGTCTGAATTTATTTTGTTATTTATTTAATAAATGTTATAAATAAAATTACAAATTATATTTCAATTTAAATTACCGAACAAACGTAATGAAGACCTTCAACCCGTTGCAGTATAACGGACCAGAGTGTCTGATGGGAATCGCACCTGCAATACTCTCTCTACTAGAATAACCAAATAGCATACTTGGGCACCCATTGTCTGAAACTATTGTTAGAACTAATATTTTGTAATTTTATTTAAAAACAAAAAATTTACATATTTCGAGATAATCAATTGTAAATAGCCACGTTTTGTGGTTGACATATCACCAATATTAGCAGTCACATTATCCAAAATGGTTTAAATTTTATACGTTTGCTAGCAAATATTCTATAAACATTTTTAAATAACAAATATAAAATTAATTTTTGTGGTAAATAATTTAATTATTTATTACATTCTATTGTCATTACGTTCTATAAGCACTACTAGTTTAACTTTTAGACAAGTTAAAACTCCAATATGATTTATTTTGTCAAACGACAAATTGCGAATCGTATTAAATGCGAATATATTTTGTTGAATTCATTAGATTGTTATTAAAATTTTTCACTTGTCTATGCTTAATGTGCATTACGAACATCATTAGCTACTGGCCAGTAGCCAAGCTGGTTTATTGAATTTGTTTTTGATTTTAAATAATAATTTAAAAATTTAAGTAAAGCCTTAATTTAACTTCCTGTAAATTTTTAAACAAAAATCTTATAGTTTTAATAATAAACACATGTTTTTTTAATACAAGATATTATTGAGAAATTTTGCGTTTAATTGAAAATATTTTATATAAAACAAGTAAGAAAGTTTAGTCCGTCAAGCCCGACCATGTGATACCTTCCTTACACCACACTAGATAGAAACTAGTTTTGCTAGTGTATCCTATTTGGGACCCATGGGCAGTAATGGACCCGCCTTTAATTTTGATATGAGTATAAGATTTATGAACAAGATGCTTGTGCCGAATATTACTTAAGTATCTTTATACATTTTCGGTAGTAGTATTTGAATTAGAGCAATGGACCGATTTCAATAAAATTTGGTAACATTATTTTGATTGTAATAAGATAAATTTGGAACAAATTTTATCAACATAAAAACATAATAATCTAGCTTTTTGGGAACAAAGACTCTATTCCGGAAAGAAGCTTGTATTAGGGCTTTGTGAACTTATGTGCCAAATTTCATCAAAGTATCTCCAAAATTGCGACCTGTACTTTGTGCACCAGTTTTGCGTGGACAGCCAGCCAGACGGGCGAATATTGGTAATTCGACTCTCAAACTGATTCTGTGCCGATCGGTATACTGTAAGCTGTTACAAACACAAGAACAAATTAATTATACCCTCTAAACTATTGTGGTGTGGGTATAAATTTTGCAGAAATAGCAACTAAAATATTCTGTTTGATAGTTTTAATAATAAATCCTTTAGAGCCGTGTGGAAAATTTTAAGGGAAACAGCATCAATGGTTTATCAAGCGCAAATAAAAGGGGGTAGGGTCATCGCCTCACTGGGCTAGTCGAGCTGTAATATTCAAAATCTTACATTGGGCTTGGAGGCTGTCCTTGTCCTCGTAGTTCATAGCCTGTTGTACACCTGTTATCAGAATCCACACAACCAATGTTTCACCAAGCCACATTAATTACGTTAAACAATTGTTAGAGATATTATGTTTTGTGTAGGTTTCTGTTATGAAATTTCTTATTTGGCAAAAGAAAAAAAAAATTTTTATAGAAAAAACAAATTTTAGTGAAAAGACTAGATAAACTTCGCCTTACCAAAGGTTTTCATGAACATCGTTTATCAATATCCATCGATTTGTTCAGTGACGAAAAATTTTCTTTTAACTGAAGCAAATTTAAGAGAGTTGTTAATCTTTGGTATACAAAAGAATTTTTTCTACATCGTTTACCAATACCCTCGGGTTGGTAATGCACATATTGCACATTTGCTGCAACGTCGGCATAACTCAAAAATAAGATTTTAAAGTTAGTGATGCAGACATACAGAGTTGTGCGAATGTGTCATTATTTTTCTAAGTGGTGCGAGCAAATTAATAACTTTAACCACGTTTTTTCGAAATGTTTTTTTTTTTGAGTTGTGACGACGTTGCAGCAAATGAGCGATATATTCATAGGCGATTTCTCGTCATACAACTAATTTTTTTTTTAGTTTCTTTTTAAAGAACTGTTCAGTTAATTACAATATTATTTTAACTGCATCAAATCAAAGGAAGTTATTAAAGAAATAAAGCCGAAGTAGTCACCTGGTTGAGAATTGGTGAAAGAAAACAAAAAACGGAATTATAACCCGCGTCGGTATTGGTACGGCAAAGCTTCATTTAATAAATAAAGCAATTGCTTTGCGATAAAAAATCCATTTTAATAGAAACAAAATTCGTAAAAATTCAGATAATCACTTCCTGATCTAACTACGGATAATGCATGTCGGTCAGGATGGCTGGCAGGTGGTACTTATCCATATAAAAAAGTGCGCAAAGTACAGCTCGCAACTTTTCAGATAATTTAATACAATTTGGCACATTCGTTTTATTTGTCATAAAGCTTTTGGGTTTGTAAGCCCCTTTTAACGTTTTATTGCAATCTGATTCATTTGCATTTTTTTAAATCGGTCCATATTAAAAAACTGTTCCCATACAAATATTACTCCTTATAAATCTTGAATTTTAATCCATATTTGATACCATAAAACTCTCTCTTTCTCTCTCTCTCTTTCTATCTCTTTCTCTCTAAAATCGATTTATGACGAAGAAAATATTTAGCAACACCTCTTTTATGAATACTAACCCCATATTAAAATTTGCTGGGGTTTTAGTTAAAAGAGCAATTTTTTGTAGGAAAAATTACATAAAGTAAAGCACCCTTTTCAGATATTTGGAAATCGTCTGTTATAATTGTCTTCCTCTTTTTTGTTTTATGGGTGACTTTGCGTTAATTTACCCTCTGATTTCTATGCCTTACTTGAACTTATGTTTTTATTTAATATGCACAACGTCTCAAAATAATCTTTTTAATAAAAATTCCTTTCCCAAATTTCAAGTATTTAATATTCGTCCATAATAACGTACTTACATTAATTTAATGATGTAATAAATTTCGAATTAAACAAAAATTTTATCGAATTTGCAACAATGTTAACAATAATATAATTGGCCAAAGTTTATGGTTAACAAATATTTTATTATGAGAAATAACAGCCACTTAAAAGTTCACAGTTTGTAACGTTACCAAGAAAAAAACTTCAATAAAACTCGATGATTATAAAATTAAAATTATTACTAATTATATTTTATTTATTTTTTTATGGTTAACCATAATTGCCTTCATAATCAATAAAACAAAGTTTCATGCCACCAGCCCTCCATTGTAGCAACAAAAAATAGATTTATGGTTGTTGTTAAAGGAAAAATGAGCAACATATTTTCTGGTAAACCTTAAAATTAAATAAAATTGATTTTCGAAAAATGTTTCAGCACAATGAACCCGAACGAAAGAAATATAAAACAGCAACAAAAATAATAGCAGTTACAACAAATGCTATGTCATCAATTAGAAAAATTAAAAGACTCTCCACAAGATGATGATAAAAATATTTTTTTTAAGAGCAAAAAACAAAAATAAAAAGTAAAGTAATGTTTAAGTAAAAATCACTGTTTAAAATCACTGAGACGAGTTGATGGTGGGTGGGGTTGTAAAATGCAAAAAAGGACATCAATTATGTTTATATTACTAGATTTACGAGGCAGAAACCAGCACGCCAAATTACAACAAAAAGCAAAAACAACGACAACACACTATCAACAAATGTAGTCATTAGCAAATAACATCAGCTACACAAACACACCCACATTTAAAAATATTTGGCTATAAAAACAAGTACAGAGCGATGTAAACAACTAGGCATGATTCTTAGCTTGTTACTTTTTCCTTTGATGGTGAAGGGGCGAGGGAGCGGGAGGTATTAAAACATAAATCCTTTAACAAACTGTAACACCCAAAAACAAGAGACATTTGGTTAGGCAGACATATGTAAATTTAAAAAACGTCATTGGATATTTGTTAAACAAAAGGAAATGTTTTGAAGAAAAAAATTTTTTTTTTCTAAATAGATGCATTTCAAAAAAAAGTTTACAGTACAGGATTATTGGATTTAGGGCTTTTAAACTTAAATCGGCTGAGGCAAAACAGTTAAGAACACTTTTCTCCTCTGTTTGCCCAGCGACTAGAATACACCATTTGAAAGGTATTTGCTGGCAGAAGTGCACAATATACATATATTTAATTAAAATTTGTTCAATATTTTCAGAGTTATAAGCGTTCAAATTTGATTTGATGACATAAATAAAAATTTTGTTTTTTCCAATTATCAAATAATAAAAAAATAGGGTTGTCACCGGTTTTCGAATATTTTGACTTTATAAAATATTTTTTATATATAAATCGCCACAGGCAAACCAGTTAAGAACACTTTTCTCCTGTGTTTGCCCAGCGACTAGAATAAAAAATACACCATTTGAAAGGTATTTGCTGGCGGAAGTGCACAATATATATTTAATTAAAATCTGTTCAATATTTTCAGAGTTATAAGCGTTAAAATTTGATACTAACACATATGCAAAACAAATAAATAAAAATTTTGTTTTTTCCAATCAAATACATAATAAAACAAAAATAGGGTGGTCGATTATTCGACATTTTCAAGAAACCGGGTTCCGAATACTTCGACTATATTAATACGGGAAATTAAATTTCTTTCTTTTAACTTTCCGTGCTGCATGTAATAATTTTTAAATTTTCTATAATATTTAAATTTTGTTAATATTCGAACTATAAATTTAAAATTATACATTAAACTAGGTGAATAAGTACCTTTAAGGGGAGGTTTTTGGTACATTTTCATTCAACATGTGGTACTTTGTTAATTTTCGTCAATATTAGACCATTGGAAAAATAAAATTAAACACGCAATGTCCTGAGTAGATAACAATCTATAAAGGAGATTTTTTGAGACTTTTTTGTTTTTCCATTAATATTTTTTATATTGAACTTACAAAATTAATTTAACTCACATAGAAGATAAAATATGAACCGGAGGTTGGTCCCTCGCCAAATCGATCCACTCAGACCAGGAAAAATGCTCAAAACATATTAATTCATGTAAACTTAGATGAACTATGTTTTCTTCATATGTGCATACAAATTCATGGTCGAATTTTGAGCATTACGCGAACACTAGTTTTAATAAAAGAGTAAACGAATTTGATCGAATTTGATCAAGTTTTTTTTTTTGTAATATTTATGTAGATTTCATTTTATTTTGTTTTTCTTTAATCTGTTGTAGAATCTATAAAGCATATACTTAATACATAATATGTACATATCGCCACCTAAAAGCAAAACAATGTATCATCAAAAATTCAAAATTTACTTTTTTATTGATTATAATTCCTTTCATCACATTACCCAGTAAAAACTCATGATTAAGTAGCTTTCTTCTATATAATTCATATAACTACTTCAATTACTACTTATTTTTCAGATGGATGTAGGTAAAAAATGATAGGTTGCATTTAAATGCTTTCATTTTGAGACATCCCTTGTAAAATTCATTGGTTCTTTCAGTCGAATTGGAAGCAGTATTTTTACTTTATCCTGATAAATTAACACATTATTTTGTAGGCGAAGTTTTTAAAACTTTTAACTTCAAAAAACCCAAGTTACGAAATATATTCAAAATGACGTACCATCAAGTGGATAATTTTCTCAACCAACATAACGTGTCATCAAATAAGCATTGGATTTTTTGAAGAATACGGCTACACTGAACAATAGAGTTTTGTGAGGACTACAAAAATTTACGTTGAGCAAACGAAAAATTTATTGATTTTCGACCAATGAATTTGTTCTTTGCCAGAGAAGAATTAGAAACTTGTTGATAACAAAGTTGTTCTAAAGGTTTTCGGTTATTTTCTCTTCATTATTTAAAGCGGTACTCGCATTTTATTAAAAGGGGTGCTTAAGCCTCTCAATAACTTTTAATTTTTCTACATCAACTTCTTCCGCAAAAAAGGATACTAAGACTTTACCCCTCTGCGACTGACTATAACTATTTCAATGATATGGTAGTATACTAGACACTATTTCGACGGCATGTATTTTCCAAGGTCTATTTTATAAATCTACTGATTGTTTTTTTTTAGAATTTGGTTCATGTTTAAGCGATATAATGAAAATATTGATGTAATTGACGTGGTTGTCTTCCACACACCTTTCTGCGCACAGCGACGCGTGCGCTCTCTTTGATCGCGTCCGTCGCGCTAATGTACACATGTAAACGTAATAAGAGAAAAATGTGATAGTCGATGTTTGGACAATAAGTTGGGAAACCCATTTTTTATGTTTGTTATGTTTGGGTTCGGTGTGGCAGCGTAGATTTCGTAGAATTTACACGTGTTCATGCAAAAACACTTGTTAAATCCCTCGTTAGCCCAACGAACGAATACCTAATTTGTTGATTGTGTATGGCAACTGAACTTTAGTAGTCCAAAGGTCACGCAATAGACCTAAACATTAACGTTACGTAAGGCAAGTTTTCTCAGTTGCTATTTTAGCATTAACCTTTGTCCAGCGGAAAAATTTTACAACGTTAAAAGGCGGTATGGGTACAATTGTACCTTATATACTTAACACGGCTTTCCTATTAATATAATTAAATTATTCTGTTCTTATTTAATAAACAAATGATAGAACAGGCCCGTGGCTAAAAAAAACTTATTTTACGTACACATGTATAAATTTTTTGCTTTATTTTCTTGTTTTTTTTCTTACGACTTATATGAAGGTACAATTGTATCCCTTCAGACTTTTAGGAATAGCAAGTTAAAAAAGACTTATTTCGGTATGATATAATCAAAATCTTTTTTTTTAAATTTCAAATATGCAATCCGTAATAAAAGTTTAGAGATGTCAGAAAATTTTAGATATCTAGTATTAACAAAAAAAAGTTATTGCAATTTAAAAACGAAAAAGGTACAATTGTACCTCTTCCGCCGGACAAAGGTTAAGGCAACAAAAAAACTGCAAACAGCTTAAGGAAGAAAAATCTAATGAATTTGATAACAAAAAAAAGATAAGTTCAATGTATTTTTTATTATTAAGAAGGGGTGAAAGTGGCTTCTGTCGATAGGCAAGTGTAGTCCGACAATGATGCCGTGAAGTCTCTAAAGGTTGAATAAAAATTTATAGATCGACAGCAATATCCCACCTGTTAAAAGTTTAAAAGTGGTTTTATTCTATTTTTTTAAACTAGTTAGATATTTGCAATTAAATGTCCAATATTGAAAAAAAATCATTCTATTGATTTTGGGCGCACTTAATTTAAAAAATTTTTTTTTTGTATTTGACAGACACAATCTTTTTTATAAGCCCACAAAAATTTCGTTTTCGAAATCGAAAGCATCATGAACTGTGGTTATAAATTCGATAAAATCCTGCAGTACTTTTTATACAAATTACGTTTGGTACCATAAGGAAAATACCATAAGCTCTAGCAATCACATTATTTTACAGTAGAATACCGTTTTCGATATTGCCCAGTAAAAGAATCTCTAAGCAACAATTAGTTCCATTTTCAAATTTTCAAATATTATATCTTCCCTTAAGCATATTTTCATTATTGTACAATATAAATAATCTGTAAATGCTAATCATAATGTGCGTTATACATTTCAACATAAAAAAAGGTTCAGATTTCATAATAATTTTAAACTAAAGACACACACTAACATCCACAAAAACAAACAACCCCCAAACAAATTAAATACACAAAACAAATATCACATGTTCCAACATATTTAAGGAAAAAAAATTATATTTGAGCAAGATTGATTGATTTTCTGTTGAGACAGCAAAAACCCAAAACATTTTATATCACATTTCAAGTAAAGACAAAAAATACTATTAAGGATAAGAAAGGAATAAAACTTAAACTCATGCACGATGTTTAGGCTGTTGCTTAAGCCAATTAATTACCTTTCCATTTCCACTACAGTACTGAGAAAAGAGAGGGATACAATACTTCTGACTCAGAGCTTAAAACTAAAGTATTTCTAAAGATTTCTACTCTCTATGCCATAAACGTTTCATCCATTTAATATCAAGTCAAAAAAGAGTTTGTGGTAAATTTGTTAAGTTTTCTTTCCTTATATGAAAAACCGAAATTTAAAATTATTTGAATTAACCATTCGCTTTAAGGTTCTTTTAAATTTGTATTATTTGTTTGTGTTTGTGACACATTTTATTTTTTAACAAGGACGAATGTGCAAAGTAATCTTCATACAAGAGTGTGCTGTGAAACTGATAAAAGTAGTTGTAAAACCACAATAATACCTTTTGTTAACTGGGGAAATATAATTTTCTTTATTTAATATATTTTTTTTCGTTTCTTTAGAAATTCTAACGAAACCGCACACATGGAATTCTTAACACAAATGTTTTCTAGCAACTCTTTGGGGATTGAGGTTTTTGCTAGTTAGTGAGTACAATCGATGAAATTATTAGAGCTTTTAAGATTATATTGCAGAATTTAAACATTAGATTTTTTCTTTGTTAGAAATTCAAGTTAAAGAATACAAATGACATTTGTTAAAACAAATTGATGTTCGAGAAATTCGCTAGGGATATTTTTATTATCCTGCTAAAAAAATTGTTGAAGTCCCTTTTGGTCTAAAACTCAAAAAACACAAATATTGAGACATGAGCAATCAGGTGTATAAGTTGGAAATTATCAGCTAGTTAATGTTTTCAAGCCCCTTTATATCACGATAAATATATATATACTTATTTCTTGTTTGATGATAGTTAAGATTTTAGTGATTACTATTGACAAAAATTAATGAATCTATTTTAAGGAAGGTAAAATTGTCCCTGGCATGCGTTATAATTTAAGCCAAACATCTTTCCTTCCAGAAAAATATTCGAAATTTTAAACATATATGTATATAAGTTAAAACGAGCAATATCGTTTGAGAGCATCAGTTTTGTTAGGATTAAGAAATAGTTTCACTACAATTGGATCCTGCTTGCTACAAATGCTCCGAAGATGTGCCCATACGTCTTGAGGTTACGTATTGCATTTGGACTAATAATCGCCGGGATATGGGAGCAGTCTATGCCTAAAGCTTGTCTCAACTTAAGAGACCAAAGCCCAATGAGTAAAAATTATTGACTTTAGTTGTTTTTGCTTATATCTCAGCCATTTGTGGACTCATCTGGCTGATTTTAAATATCAATCTATTTCGTACTATAAGTAATATCAATGTATAACAAGCTAGTGTTCATCATATCTCAAGACTTTGGACAAGCCATTTCAACAAACACACGGACCAACTAATAGACTCACATTGTTAAATTAACTTCGCTACTCATAAGGAATCCCATATTTATATAAACTTTATAGGTTATAAGAAAATAATTGTAGAAATTATAACAGTCATGACAAACTATTATACCTTTTCCACTATCTGCCAGCCGTGGTTTTCTGCTCAGATAGTCAATTATGGAGCGATCTTAATGAGTTCATCTTTGTTACTCAGAAGGACTTGAAATACTTGTACAGTTAAGAATCCGTGATCAATATTGCAGAAACCACCAAAGGAATAACAAACTTATACACATTCTTCACCTGTGGCGAAAGGTATAACAAACAAAGGTTTTACACTACTTTTGCAAAGCCATGAAAATTGCCTAAATGAAGAAATTTTTCTAACATTTAAAGAAAAAATATAATAGAAAACTATTAAAAATGTAAATTTTAAGCTGCCATTCCTTCCACATCTTCATTTGTGATTGGCCAATAAAAACTGTTGTTTTTACTTCTAATGCATTCGAAGAAAACAGCCGCTGTCAAATTTGTCTAATTTAATTGTCTAATTTTCGTTCTTTGTTCGACTATTTTTAGTTTCGACTGCAGCTATTTAATCCTTAAAATTTAAGCAAAAATATTCAGAATTGATTAGATAAATAAACAACTACAACAATCTAAATATATAAAATTTTAACGTTACTGACTTATTCTTCATCGCACAAGTATTAACGCCTTAAGGCTCAGTTAGTCTTTACTTTCTGTTCTGTTACGAATCAGCTGATTTGTTTTTGTTATTAAAAAACCTGTGAAATTGATTAGTTTTTCTGTTCTGTTGCGGTTCAGCTTGTTAAAATCAAAAACTTGTTAAAGGCTGTTACACACTATCCCACAAAGTCTTACGTATTTTTCAAAAATGCTTCCCTGATCAAATTATTCTTTGAACATTTTTAAAAAACAATAACAACTTATCATGACAGGGTTGCATTTTTGTAAATTACTAAAGACTTTGTGGGATAGTGTAAAACAGCCTTTAGTAATTGTAAGTGACAGCAAAATAAATAATAAAAAATACGTATTTTTATTGAAAAAAACTATTTTTTGATTTTAAAAAATCATAAAATTTAATTTCTTCAAATTTTTGTGCATAAAACTTATTGAAATAAAACAATGGACAATGCAAAACTAATAAATTTGTCATAAATGGCTAATAAGTTGCTACAGAAAAAGTAACTATTACAAATTTGACACAGAACGGCACGGAACAGAACAGAAACAGAAAGTAAAGACTAATTCTGCCTTTAAGCTAAAAAATGGGTCGCGAGCCAAATCAATCCACAATCCAGGAGGCCAGGTGTGTGCTACTTTTTTGTAATTCCGCGCTTTTAGGTAGTAGAAGGATATTATTTCGGATTTATTTTTTTATCCCGTTTATTTTTTTTACCAATAAACATAGAAATCTAAAAAATACAAACCTTAAGTTGATACTTTTTCAAAATTCGAATGTTTTAGCGGTAAAAATCGTACTGTTTTTAGTATTTTCATACCCACACCACAGTAGTGGTGTGCTTATGATTGTAAAACCTCAAAATGTTGGTCGTAGAACTACCTTTAAGTATGCCGATCGATCACTTTGTATTCAAAGAACAGGTCGCAATTTTGGAGTTAATTGGATGGAATTTGGTTCATAGGCTCTAATTGGCACAAGGGCCAAGCCTATTGAAAATGGGGCAAATCGGCCCATAATTTTACAAAGCCCCCATCCAAGTTTCTTGCCAGAATAACTTCTTTATAAATGTAAGTATTTACACACAAATTGGCGACAATGACTTTTAATATAGCTACACTCAAAAGAAAAATCAATTAATCCGTACTCAAATCTATCCAAAGTGGTATTAATAGTACGGTGAGTACGGATTTTCTTGAATCAAATACAGAAAGATTGATTCAAGTACAGATTTTCAATCGCAAACTACTTAACTTATCCATATTCAACCCCAATTTCGTACTTGAAATAATCCGAAAATGATATCGAATCAATCTCAAAATTCAGGTATTTCGAAGTTGATTTCATCCCGAATTCGTGCTTGAAAAAAACCCAAAAATAAATTAGAGCGAACAAATTATTATGATTGATTTACTTGCACGTTTTACACCTTACAGAACGTAAAAACACCAACACCATGGCCGATATGGTTTTTACTTTAAAAATCTTATGTACATTTTGGAGTATCCAATTATTCGACTTTTGGTTTTGTTCGAGTAAGGAATTAATCGATGTTTGAATTTTAAAATTGCTCGATTAATCGAATAAAGATCTACAATGGGAAAAAGCAAACATCTCTATTTGAACTACAATTTTCATAACTAAATAATATTCGGCACAAAGAATTTCCACATGAATTTTAACATCCTAACACATAATTTTGTTCTGACGGATCCATGATTGCCCATGATTGCCCAAATAGGGTACACTTGTAAAAATGATTTCTTATATACTGTGGTTTAGGGTATCATATGGTCGGGCTTTACCGACTATACTTTCTTACTTGTTTGTTTTTAAAAAAAACTTTTTTCATTAATTGATAAATGCGTTTGAAATTATGGGCTCCCAGTACAAAATTAAAATCTATAATTTTTCAAAGGGGAGAGAAAAAATCACGGGAAATAAAATTTCTTTAGTTTACCTTCCGTATTTTACATATCGTACTTTTTGAGTCATCTTAAAAATTAAACTTAGGGCCAGTATTACAACTTGCCAATAGTTAAAAGTCGGATTTTGTCGGACCGATAATAGCTTTGCATTATAAAACCTTCATTCATTATGATTTCATCTATTAAATATTATTATTATTGAAAATAACAGCAATAAGAAATGGAAGTTGTAATAATGCAAAGCTATTTATCGGTCCAACAAAATCCGACTTTTAACTATTGCCAAGTTGTAATAATGGCCCTTAGAAACATAAAATTGTAGGTGCAAAATCCTGCGAACATGAAAGTCTCCCTATAAGATGGAATATATAGGAACTTTTTTGTTAAGACTTTGGCGTATAAATACGTACGTCCAAGAATGGGAGACCCTAACGAAGTAGCGGGTTAAATGCTTGTAAATCGATAGAGCAAAATGCATTTATTTTAAAATTGTCATATTTACATTTTCACGTGTAAGCGTGTTTTGTTTCAATTAAGTAATTAATCCAGAAAAATTAAAGCACAAACAAAATTTTTATTTCAACATTATATAACATTCTCCAATTAAATTTTTTTTCAAATACATATTTAATCAATAAACTGATAATGAGGTTATTTTGGTTTAATTACGTAGGGTTTATACATTTTATAAATATTTAATAATTACTTTTTCCAATTTAACACTTTTGCACAATCTTCAAACTCTTTATATACATATGTATGTAAATGTAGTTAATTAAATTTTTATTTTTATTCAATTACAGATTCAATAATAATGATGGACAGCTGAAACAGGGACACATAAATTGAAAGCAACAGTAAAGGGCTACTTCAACCATCCTTCGCCACAGCCACAAAAAAGGAAGGAGTTGGTTGTACCCAAAATAAAAAGCGTTTTCTATCATAACAAAAACATAAAGCAGGACTATAAACCACAACAATTACAACAACTTGAGTAATAACAGGGAAATAAAGAACTCATTAATCATCATTATTACGTTGTATTTTATTTTAATTTATCGTTCATTGTTGTGTTTTATTCTATGCCAAAATGGATTGGACTCGTTGGCAAAATACTTTTCTATGGATTGCATTTAAATCTGGGAGCATAATGTGGCTGCCTATATGATTCTCACCTTACAAGAATTATCAGAAAATTTATTTACCAACAATATCAATACAAAATATTAAATAAATTTTCACAGCAGCACCTGCATACATTATTCAACGTAATTTTAATTTTTAGTTGAATTCGTAATTGCAATATAAATACCAGCCAAAAAAAATGGTTCATAGCATTCAATTAAAACCCCAAAAAAACTAAATGTACTCATCTCACATACATACTATGTCTGTAATATTCATTAGTAGTTGAGTGATAAACACAAAACGTAAAAAAAAACTTATTTACTTAAAGTTGTAAAACTAATGAAGTAATTCAAAACAACTAAACAAAAGCAGCACCGATCTTCCCAAATAGAAACAAAGTACGTCAAACTTTTTATACTCTCAAAAATAAATCATCTTAAATAAGAAACAAAATATTAAATTATCAAACCATCTCTCTGTTTTATCACAACATCACCAAAAATAAAAGCATTTGTATAAAAAATATCATTTTACATACAGTGAATCACAGCCAAATTGGCCCACAAAGAAATCATTGAAAACCTGCCTAATATTTCCTTAAAAAAAAAGATATTTCATTAAAAATTTTTGTTTAAAATAAAGTTTATTTGGCACTTAATGTAAGGAACTAAGCGTTTTGAAAATTCAGTAATTTAAAAATTAAAATTAATCGATAAAAACAATAAAATATAAAATATCACCTCACAGTAAAAATGGACCAGCACATCATTTTATTAAAAAAAATTGGATTTTTCATGTCCTAGCATTTTGTAGGAAATCCTTTTTGGGCGATACAGATGTAAGACGTCTAGGCATGGATTCCACAAGTTTTTTTGTAAAATTTGGAGAGATATTTGTCCATTCCTCCTGTAAAGCCGCTTTAAGGTCATTCACATTAGAAATATTATGTTTCCGCACTTCAATTTCTAGCTTGTGCCACAAATTTTCGATTATATTTAAATCTGGAGACTGTGGAGGAGTTTTAATGACCCTTGGGCAGTTATACAACAACCAATTCTTTACTATGAATGCGGTATGTTTAGGGTCGTTATCTTGGTAGAAGTGAAAGGTGTCTTTAATACATAGTTTTTCTGCACTCTACTTAAGATTATTTCTTAAAATGGATAAATATTGGATTTTGTCCATGTTCCCCTCCACAAAATGCAGATTTCCAACACCTGCCGCCGAACACGCACCCCATACCATAACGTGACCACCACCATGCTTAACTGTAGGCCGGAGGTGCTTAGGATTCAACTCTTCGCTGGGCTTTCTCCATACATTTACCCTACCGTCTGAGCCAAAAATATTAAATTTTGACTCATCTACAAATAAAACATTTTCCCAGAAGGAAAAATCTTTCATTACATAGTTGTGGGCGAACTCGAGTCTTATTTTTTTATTTTTGGTGCTCACGAAAGGCTTTTTGCGGGCAATTCTACCATTCAGGCCAGCTTTTCTGAGCACTCTGCGCACAGTTTCTGCATTACAGCTAATATAAAAATGTTCCTTTACTATGTCTCTTAACTTTGGCGCACTTAACCTTGGATTATTTTTGGTCTGTTGGATTATCCAGCGTTCCTCTCTCTCAGAAAACATTTTTTTGGGGCTGATTTTTTGTTTATTAGTTATCCGTTTTTCTTCATTAAACCTCTTAATAATGTTTTTTACAGTTCCACGTGGTTTTTTAACAATTTCCGCAATCATCCTTTGGCTTTTTCCATCTTTATAGTGGTCAATTATTAGTTTTCTCACTTCAACTGTGGTATGACGACCCATCTTATAGAAGAACACATTTATTTATGATTTATGGAGTAATATCAATGTCGACAGAAAGCAGAACACAGAAAATTTAAAAAGAAGTTATTTTGGGTTGTTTTACTTTGAAATAAACCGTAATATAACAGAGTTTATTTAGGTGGACCATTTTTACTGTGAGATAAAAAATGTAACGCTTCTCTTTAACCTTTTGTAATTTTGTTGTTGTTATACATATTTTAAATTGATATACATTATGTTAACACTAAATGTACAATATTTTAAAGTATATGGGGTTTAATTAAAAATTTTTTATTTAACATGAGAAATATTAAAAATAAATTTATTTCTAAGGGTGGGCCATTTTGACTGTGATTCACTGTAAATGCACAATTAACGAAACAGCAACTGAAACAGTAACATCAAGAGAAAGAGTACAGTTTCAACAAACGTCAAGAGATAAAGAGAAAGTACCAATAAAAGATATTACAATTACTTTAAACAACGAGAACAAGACAAAAAACCAAATCTCCTCTTTCGTAACTCCTTAATTACAAATATCAAGCACAATTTTAATTCAAAAATAAGTAGAACCCCAAAAAGCATCGAAATGATTTTAAGAATATTGTGATTAAGGTAGAAACTATTGAAAGCAGTAAACACGACGTTAAATTAAGAAACAAAAGGGGAAGGTTAAACGACGTAGAAGAGGCAAGAAGGTAGAAGCAGTCGACTGAGTTCTAAAAGAAAAGTGAGTGAGAACGTGAGAAAGAGTAGAGAAAGCCAGAATTATCATTTTGACTCATTAATCATCGAAACGCACAACAATAGTGATTGCATTCAAAGAATAGCAAGCAGCAGGAGAAGACGAAACGAAACAAAAGTCAACAGGATAAGCAAGAAAGCAGAAAATAAGGACATAAATATTACCCAACAGCAAGAAGAAGACATCAGAAGCTATACTGGAGTATTTTTCATTATCAAATAGTTACTAAAAGTGGAAAGCACCTCACAAGTATGTAGTTGTTTCTTGTTGTTTTTTTTAGTTTTTCTTTTGTCTTTGTAAATATATACAAACATACATATATAGATTTTATAACAGAATGTTATATGACAAATTACTGGCTCATGTAACGAGTACATGCATATGAAAATGTTGATGTCTTGTGTATATAATCATCGTAGTAATTATCGAATTTAGGTTTAGCGACTAAAATTTGTATTTCAGAGCATATGATTAATGTAACAATTTACTTTTTTCAAGCAAAGATATTTTTTATGGGAAAAACTACATTTTTAAGAAGAAATAATTAATGACATTTAGGAGTTAGTTTTTAATATATTTTGATACGTTGGATATTTCACGTCCATATGTATGTATGTATGTCTTAAACGAAGGATTTCCAAAAAATAAAAAGTAATTTACTTTGAAACTATGAAATATAAAAAAATCAGATAAAACTATATTTAAGTTTTTGGAATATATAAGATTTGTTGCCTTCAAGCAAATAAAATAGCTAAAATTGATTTATATTCTTACTTAACATCTTATTAACTTAAAAATATTTTCATATAAATTAAAAAAAGAAAAATATGAAAGGTTTCGTAACCCTTGTGTTAATATGTACCATACCACCTAGGTATATTTACATGAAAAAAAATTTATTAAGAATTAAAATTTTTAAACAAGCTTTTGGATCTTCGTTATTTTACTTAAAAGAAAGCGAATTCAGATTCTAGATTTATTTTTTTCTCCTTTAATACTCAAAACAACTTGCTTAAACTTTAACCATCACAACATATGGACCCGGGTACCCTGGGTGCATTCGAATATGTTATAGTTATTTATAATTAAAATATGTTTAATATTTATAATAGCATGGTTGGTTTTCAACCATAGCATGTTGCTCTTAGAAAGAGATTGTTAATTTAAAAACAAATTACTGTCATATTTAACCATAACAGGCTTAGAAGCAACCATATATGTTTTTTGCTTCTTGATGCAGGACTTATTTAACTATAATTTGGTTGTCGGTGACAATAATATGGTTTAATTAGACATTATGTATTCAAAATTTTCTGTAAAAATAGTTTTGTTAGAGGTGACCATATTTAAACATGTTTTTTCTACGTGTTTATAACTACAAAAAGCATATCTTTGTGCAGGAAACACGTTTTATTAATATAAATATATTTATATAAGAACAAAAAACAACAATTAAGATGACTATAAATTTATATGGGAACTAAATATGTATGTAGACAGGCCATATATTGGTCATTTGAAAATTATACGTCTAAAGGTCTCGGAAACATCTTTTGTGCAGGTATGCTCGTCAAAACTGCTTAAAATACGTTTCTAGGAAGCTTCTGAAAAATTTGAGCTTAGCTATTGCGAACAAAATTTTTTTTTTTACCTTTTTCAGTTAAAATGCTTCATATCGATGCTTTATTTCAGAAAAGACGTATCTAACATACAAAACTTTTTCTACGAAGTTTATATACATATGTATATTTTAAGAACTATAGGAAATGCAGGTCCTTTCCATTATATCTGAAAGTCCTACAACTATACATAAGATAAGTCTTATCGAGATCAAGTTTTATGTTTCAAGCTTAAAAATCTTTTTAAACTAAATTAACGACATTTAAATATACGAGCACTTTAAGGTAAAGAAATTGTTCAATATATTTTTAAAGTTATTTTATCCACTTAGAAAATTGTTCAAATGACAATAACTGCTAACATTTATTTTAGTTATTTATATGTGTCCACTGTTATACAATAGTGAATTTGTATATACATATGTATGTACATAATTTCGAAGCTCTATAAAGATATAGTACATATAAATAAGATTTAGAAATTAATTCAATATCATATTAAATACACTCTTATAATAGTTTTGTAAATATGTTTAAAAAATTTAAATTAAAACACGCAAATCGATTACACAAACATTTAGCCTTTTTAACAACATTTTGAAAGATTTCAAATTTTAATCAATTTAGATGTACAAACATATAAACAGCGATGTATAAACTGTATGTATATATGTATACTTTAAAAACTATTTCAAAACATGAATGATATTTACACAAACAGAACAAAAAACTACATATTTTAATTATCCTAGACTACACATTTTCTCATCCATCAAAAACAGTAAAATTCATAAATTTTAAAAGACCAAAAAAAAAACTATAATTAAAACTTTGAACAAATAAAACTGTAACCAAACAAATCTCATGGGAGTAGTTACTAAACAAACATAAAACTATCAACAACATTTAAACATTATAATTGAATTAACAATTTATTCAACAAAAAAAAAACAATAAAATACACTAATGCTGCATTCCAAATGAAATAATAAATAATAATGACTGTCATGTGATTAACAAACCGTTTTGTTGAGTTGAAAAAAAGGAAACTTAATAAAATAATCAAAGTGTGACAAATTGTTTGTGTAGAGTTTATTATATATATTCGTCTGGTGAGTGTCATAAGAAGTGTGGCATGTAAATCGCGTGCTCTAACAGTTGTGTTTAACAAAACGTTTTAATTTTATTTTTTTTTTTTTCAGTAACATTTTTATGATAAAAATCATTTAATTGGTCATAATGTAATAGCAAACAACAACAGAAGTGACCAAAATAAAAATAAGTTAAACATAATTTTACATAAGCGGTTAACCGGAAAACCCCATGCAATAAATAGCTGTAATACAGTGGGCCTTAAAAGGGGTGGTGTAAGATATACTGTTTATAAATATGTACAAAGAAATAATGATGAAGCTGGTTTATGTCCTTAAGTTAAATCCTAATTAGTTTGCTCACAACTAATTCTCAAGCTCAAAAGTTAACAGACACATTTCAGTGTATTGTGTAGCAATAATCCTAAAATGTGTTAAATAGAATTATGAATTACATAAGCTTTTGGGTTCACTTAAGGCTATTGACAGCTAATGTATAATTGATCCAAGTTTTTATAAATCGTACTTTTGCCAATAAATATGCCATTTCTTATAGGGTTAACACTAAAAAGCAAAGTGAATATTAAGTGTTTCTATCGACTCGATGTCTTTGTATAAAATTTCATTTCATAAATGATATGGGAAATTGAGTATAAATTAGAAGCTACTACCTTAGCGAATATATTTCCATTTTAATAAGAAGGCGTTTCTATTAGCAACAAATAATTTGCGAGTTCGAGCAAATGGTACTATTTATTATGGTTATCGTTCTATTTGTTTCGGATGAATGGAAGTTGTTTATACCTTATCAAACAGTAAAAATCTTTTTCGAAAGCCCTGTTTTGTATTACGAAAATAAGCATCAGCTATGCAAAAGCATCAAGCAATTTTTCGAAAGCTCTTCGGTTTGTGACAAAATGAAAGAAAAATAAAAAATGTATATATTAAAATGTTTCAAGATAAATAAAAGTATAAAACAAATTAAACCCAGTAATGCTAGATTTGATATTTAATAAATTTTAAGGGCCGATATTGATTTTGAAAAAAAACACAAATTATTTAGGAAATTATTGTCAATTATTTTTATTATTTTATTATGATAATATTGGTATGGTTGAATTATGTATGGAACAAAATATCGGCCAAATGGCCATCCGATGGTCTAAATTTCCGATGACGCTGAGGCATAATTATTTCATCTTTTAGCTCCTGAATTGTTGCTGGCTTATCGACGTACAACCCAAAGAAATAAGTGCAACGGTGTTAAATCACATGACCTTGGCGGCCAATTGACATCGCCACAACGTGAGATGACACGGCCATTGAATTTGTCGCGCAAAAGAGCCATTGGTTCGTAAGCTTTGTGGCAAGTGGCACAGTCCTGTTGAAACTACACGTCGCACAGTGCAAAATTTCTTGAGTTTAGCGGAACACAATTATTTAAACCAGTAAACCAGTTCTATTTGTGATTTTTTTAAATTTTTAATAAAAATTAATGTATTTTTTTGTATTTTACAAACTAGCGCACGAGCAGGTGCCTTTAAACTGCACAGAGCGTCAGATGTTAGCACTGGTAAGCCTATTTTTTCCAAAACAAAACCAATGATGGCGTCCGATGTCGGTTCTTCCTTTCACTTTTAGAAAATGCAGTTATATGAAATTTGCAAAGTCATTCTGGAAAAAGTTTAATTTAAAAGAAGATCGCAAAATATCGCAGAAGATATTTTGTGTTCCCAATAGAGGAAAAACATACCTTTAAAATGTTGTGGGTTTTAAGATGGTATTATGCTGTATCACCTTTAAAAGTTTCCAACGAAGTTAAAAAACTAAATTTACTTACTTCTTAAAAATCACTTTTTTAACGAACAAGTCACACACGAGTACGAAGTGATTTTGCAATTATTTAAATGCCAATAATTGACAATTTTCTCATAAAATAAATTATGTAAAAATCATGGCCTACTGCACTGCCGTTTGTATGTACCACTAGGGTGGTTCTTAAAATTAAAAGTTGGATTTTATCAAGTCTCAAATTCTAAATCGGTGGTTATTAGTAAAAAACTACAAAAACAAAAATTTTTGGTCCATCAGAGAAGATTAAGGCACGTCGCCAGCCCACCGAAGTTTGAAAAAATCCTTAATTTTTGGCTAAAATTTCAAAAATTAAATTATACTTTAATAAATATTTACTTCTTTATTCATAACAAATATTTTTGGTTTACTAATAGCTTTTTGACATATCCTGCATAAACATATCGTCACCCAAAAAGCAAAACGCCCTAACTAACAAAAATACCAATATTGATATTTTAACTTACTCATTAAGAAAACTCGTTATTATCGGATATTAACAAATTTAAATTCAACTTGTTTATTTTTATTTTACTAAATATTATAATTTTGTTTTCATGCTAGTTTGTTATAGTTTTTTTAGTACATCCGGGATATTTGCGTCTATAATCTTGGACAACTTTTAGTACATATTGTTTTTGCTCTTCATTTTTTGTCAGTAATGAATTATATTATTCCATTAGTTTGACTCCTATTTCCGCAGTGTCGTTGACTACCCTTAATTGCCCAATAATTTCTTTGTCTTTAACAAAAAAAGCAATCCCATCCCAATCTTCAGAGCTTGATTTTAAGAACTCTTGATCTATAAGGAATCTTTCGAAAAAGTTTTGTTTCCATGGACACAAATTGTTCCATTCCATTGTCTTTGATGGTTGAAATATTTTGATTAGCAATAATGGGACGCTTTATATTTTGATCAACGTCACCAACATTCTTAAGGGCTTCAACCATTTTTGCTTTAGTGCTGTTCGGTACTCTTGAATCAAAAAATGCTAGGGCAACTGTGAATTTTTTTACATTCCTTGTTAAAGTTAGTATATTTACATTATGAGTTGCTAAGAGATCGGAGTGCAGATCAACATATTAACCGCACACATATACACTAAAGCATGCATTCATATACATTCTTTCATATGTATGGCCTTATGAAAATCTAAAGAACACTGTTTGTGAAGCAAATGCGCATTTTATGAACATGTTAATATAAAGTAAAGGGCTTTTTTTCGATAATTTGTAGTTTATTTTCTAAATATACGATTTACAGAAAAGTCGTTTAGAGCTATGTTGTTACTAACATCACGGACAATAACTTTTTGAAGCAATTATTTTTAATAAAATTAATATTTTTTAAATTATGAGACATAAATAAAAAAAAAAATTTTTCAAACATTGGAGGGCGTGGCGACATGTCTTAATCTAAACTGATTCGTCTGAAATTTTTTTAGGATAGTTTTTCCATAATACTAATCGATTTGGGATACGAGAGTATGAAAAAATCAGGAAAAAATTTTTTCGATATAGCTAATAACCACCCTAATGTACCACTCTATTAAATGAAACAAATCGAAAATCTTTCTGTATGCAAAAAGTATAATTGAATAAGAAATGCAACTTTCAGGTGTATTTTGGAGTTGTTTCGCAGGGTAAATCCCCAAACTGAGTATGAGGTTTTTGAGGTGGGATATTAATCAACCGCAATAATGAGTAATCTTATGCATTTTATGTATTTAAAAAATTTAATAAAGTTCCGCTAAACTTCCTGAATTTCGCACTGTGCGTCGTCCACATTCATATCTTCTAATTCGGTACATAAAAAGTTCGTTATCATCTCACGATAGCGAACACCATTCAAAGTAACCGGCCCGATGATGATGCCAGCCCATAAACCGCACCAAACAGTCACTCTTTGTGTGTACAGTGGTTTTTCGACAATCACTCTCGGCTAATGATTTATCCAAATGGGGTATTTCTGCTTATTGACGAATCCACTGAGATGAAAATATGCCACATCACTGAAGATGATTTTCTTCGAAAATGCACGATATGCATTTTGATTTGATTGCACATTTTCATAATAAGCCTGAATAACTTTAACGCAATCCTCGATTGTGCATCTTTCTATGCCTAAAATTGAATTCAAATGAAGTGCAGAAAGAAAATTTGCGTTTATTTGTGGTTCACATTCAACATCGGCCCTTAAAATTAAACCACCCGTTAATTGCTACATAATAAAAATGTTTTAATATTTGTTGTCTTGAAATATACTCAAAACACGAAAATATACAAAAAGAAGCAGTATTGAGAAATTATTGACTTTTTGGACTCTTCAAACCACCGGGAAAGAAAATTATTTTACATTAAAACAAAAACACAACTAACATATTTTTCACACATTGATCATATTAAATAGCGGTTTTAACTCTTGGCAATAAAGTTCTATTGTAGACCTTGTTTATCTTATGAATGTTATTAACCTACTAACATTTACAATAACGCAACAACAAAATTTTTTTTAAACTTTTATTTACAACGCTGTTGTAAGAAAATCACACAAAAACTGGACCAAGGCGAATTCAACTACATGTGGTGTCGCAACTACAACAATTCAAAAACAACAGAAACAACATAGGGGGTTTTGCATTGCATTGTTAGTGTTTACGGCTCGAAATGACAACCATTCTCAGCAAAACACTAACAAATCAAAACAAATAGGCTCGAACTGTCGAAATCAGAAGGCGTTTCGACACCACCTGTAGTTAATTCGCCTTGAACTGTACAAATTTGCCGGCATAAAACAGTTGACGAAACTTTTTTTCTCTCTCTCAGCAGATTTATAAATTTACGAAACATATGTACGAATAAGCCACTCACGCTGTGTAGCATACAATTGTATTAAACATAACAGAGTTGTATACCTAAAACAAATGGTACAACCACCAATATTTCTTTTGCCTTGGGATATTTTTGTCCACTTTGGCATTTTAATAGCAGTGCTATTAACTTTTAATTAAATATCCAATTTGCTTGTAAATACAACTCTGTCATCGTTTCGAATAAGTTACGAATCGCGAATTGCTTTAAAAATTTGTACACGATAGCCCCCTCTGTAGTTAAGCGTAATCTTCGCAAAAATTATTTCGATCAACTCATAGACAGGCAGACAATACGTGGATAGAGACATTGCCCACAATTAAGGGACTTCTTGACGTACAAATAGACAAACAATATTTGACTAATTTCAGGACATAAAAATTATAAACTTTTGTTGAGACTTCTTACTAATATTTATTTAATATCCCCTGCCTTTAAAAATTTGCTTAAATGAGCTAAACATATCTTAAATTAATCAACATCCTTAGCGAGGATATTCAGTGATGTGCAATAAAAATCCCTATCTAAGCAGAAAAGGCATCTATAATTTAAGATAAGAAATACAAACAAATTTTTGGTTTACCTTGCTTATTTCCATTTTTTCGTAAGATAATGGTAATATTTAAAATCGAATTTCAAAAAATGGTAAATTTGTTTGCTTTGGAAATTAGCTGCATTCGGTGCAGTTAAGTAACAAATTAAGGCCCGTTTTCACAATTTACCGATTGCTTAAGGTAGAATTTAATCGGCCGTAAAAAAAGTGAACCATTATTACATCTTTACTTTAACCTAAAGTGCGCGATAAGCTTAAGGGAGGTTCATCCTACGTGGAAGGTTAAAGTAAAGTAGCAATAATGAAACAGTTTTTATACGGCCGATTAAATTCTACCTTATGCTATCGGCAAGTTGTGAAAACAGTCCTAAGCAAATTTTTTAGCTTCAATTCGGTCGCTTGATAATAAGTAGATTTTCATGATTTTTGCATGAAAAATAAGCTTTTGCATATTTCTTAAGTTTTTCAAAACAAATTTCTTCTAATTTATTTAGCAGAAATTTAAATATTACGCAGGTCGGCAGCCGCTTTAATAACAGCAAACTCTGTTTTCCGTTATTACAATATTAATAATAACTCATCGGTGTTAATAACAAGTTATTTTGAAACGCTTAACAGAGTAAATTTTTCAAATGAGGAAATGTTAACGAGTTATTTTAATATTTTCTTTTAGATGATTACAAAGAGCAAGCGTTAACTATTCGAACTTAGATCATAATTTCTTGCAATAAGCCGATTTATTTAAACTTATTTTAGTATTATTTTGGTTTAAGTAGGATGGCATGATTCTCTATGCAAAGTAAACACGACTGTTAATTATAATTGTAATAACTTAATATTGAATAATATTTTTTTTTTTACAAAAACAACTTTATTTCTAAAAACTTCATAACCATTTCTACTTTAATCGCCCACTGTTTGCAAACAAAAAAATTCCCTCTTAATTTATTTTAATAAAAATGAACCGTTAATTTTGTAAAAACACGCGTGCAGTTAAATCAACACGGTCTGTGGTAACAACAATACTTAGCAATAACAAAAATAACAACAATACTAAAGAGCAAAACTGTATAATTATAAACAAAGGACCATAAAAATTTAAAAAATTTGCTTAATTCAAAACAAAAAAAAATTGGTAAATTTGAAAACATGAATAGAGTTCATGCAATACAACGTGACTTTTACAAAAAAAATACCCGGGTCAGTGCCAAACAATAACTAAAAGGAGAAAAAGTTCATCAACAATAAAATTAAAAAACATTCTCGTTAAGCTTTATTGTTTGTTTTCAAATGTATAGACAAGAACCATTTAGTAGACGTGGTAGTTTAAGATCCTTACGCAGTGCCCCCATACTTAGTACCGTTTTAGAAAGTACATTATCATTATCGCGTATACATCCGATTGCTTCACTGGAATTGCCCGGCCTCGATTACATACACACAGTACAGTCACATTCGGCATTACAGCAGCATTCCGATTTAGGGACATCATTGCGTAGTGGCATTTCAGCAATAACCGCAGCCACAGCTGGTCCTCAACCGCAAGCACCATTAAAAACACGCCTGGGAATCCAAAGCTCAGTACGTGAAACTAAACGTAATAGAGCACCACAACGGTATGTAAATGATTGACAAAAAAAAAAAAAATAAAACAGAGAAACAAAAAATTTTGAATAAATTATTTATAAATATGAGTACACAAAAAGCCGTTCAATAAAAAAAAAGCTTTAAATATGTAAAGAGTACATGGTCAATTAAATTGCATTATGTAGTATAAGTTTTTACTGAATGGAAATTCTCACACTTGCACAATGGCAGAGAGGGAGTGCCACTGTGTTAGTAACAATATTAAATTACCTGACATGTGAAACGTTTTGTTACGTATAAATTTGCATAAAATATTTTTTCTATATTTGTATAAATCATATTCATTCTTTCTTTACAACGTATGTATTTTCCATATACATATTTGCTTCTGTTTTTATATTATTTAAGCTGCATATTAAACAAATATTTATCATAATCATACAAATTGTAATTGAAATGTCATGCAATTTTTTTTTTCAATATTTATTAATATTTTACAATTTCCTTTTCTAAACGTTTAATTGAATTAAATTTTTTATTTCTGAGGTAAAAATTAATATAAGATGTGATTAACGAATATTTAAAAACTAAAATAGCTTTATTAATGTGTATATTTGTTGTAATAAGATGTTACTGGTG
Organism: Pollenia labialis; assembly: GCA_949318255.1. Lineage (NCBI taxonomy): Eukaryota > Metazoa > Arthropoda > Insecta > Diptera > Polleniidae > Pollenia > Pollenia labialis. The sequence continues at coordinate 119,236,348 of OX439142.1, forward strand.
TGGAAAAAATAAAAAAAATTGCAATACTTTAAATAAAGTAGCCGATGTCGAGCCCTTAAAAAAAATCTGAGCCCGATAGAAAAAATACTGAAAACAACTTGAATTAAGCCCCTTAAAATCTTTTATTTTTAGTCGATTTGTGTTATCTGTGTTGTCTTTTTTCGATTATGATTTTTTTTTCTCTTTCAAATTGCAACCTAAACTAAATTAGAGAAAAATAATATCTTTAATATGTTCCCAATAAAATTGTATCATCCAGGAGAGAATTTTGCTATTTAACTTTCTTAAAATTTAACATCTGTTTTGCATAAATCAAAACCAGCTTTAAATTACAAATTGAGAAAAAATTTAGGCTCTTGTAATATTTTTCTAAGAAAAATCATTATTCTTTCTTTTTTAAGAAATTTGTTGTAGACCTAATTACTTTTAAAACATTTAAACATTTTAACATATTACTGCTTAAAAAAAATTTTTTGATATCGCTGCTGGGTGAAAAATTAAAAAATACTGCGTAATTTTATAAAGTTTGAAGTATATCAAGAAACTAGCGTAAAAAGTATTTAGCGTAAATTTTTTTTAATATTAATTTTTTTTGCGTCTGACAATATGAATTATCTTTTAAGTTGGCTAGTGTATTGCGTGATGTGAGTAACTTAAATCCTTAAAATTGTATGGAGGAAACAAAATGTTTCTAACCTCAAAAAGCATCCTTGTATGAATATATGATATGTATTCAAATTTGTTTGTAACTATTTGCTAGAAAATACAATTTTGGGGCTTGTGTTTCTCTTTTCATATCAAACTAGCGGAACTAGAAAGAATTTAAAACCGATAAAGTATATATACTAGCCAACCCCCTGCACACTTCGTGGTGCGGCAGCGAAATACACACGTTGGCCATTTTCAAGATGAACAGATGGATATCTATCGTGAATTTGAAACGTAAAAATACGCCAAATCGCTTCATTACTGCTAATGTAACGCCCCATTTGATACTGAAATATTTCGTCGTCTATATTTAGATAAGTAGCTCAATATAAGGACATATCAATACCTTTATTTATATACTTGCAAATGTTTATAAAGGACTTGACAGAATTGCAGTATTAGGCATTAAAAGGAGCTTTGAATACTTTCGCCAATAAAGGTGAATATGGCACATTCCAACCATTATCGACCTCAATGTTTTTATTTAGAACTCTTATGGTAACAGACTACCATTATCCTGAATTGATCGACGACGATATAATGGGTAACTATAATTTCCAGTGATTGTATCTGAAACCAAAGTTCTAGGATAACGTTTAAAAAAAATACATGTTTCGGAATTAATGCAGTGTTCACTAAAATGGATATAACTCATGAACCAATACACATTTAAACCTTGGTACTAACGTCTCCTTCAACGTGAACTTTGCAGAAACAAAATCGGTTTACGCATTACGGAGAACATGAATTCCTAACATAATGTAAATTTTTTTTATATATATAGATATATACTTTATAGGTCTTAGATGAATATTAAAAAAGTTTTACACTGAATGACAAAATTAGCATATCCTCATTTACCACTAGTGGTAGAGGGTGTGAAAATTAGTTTGTTTTTTTACCATTAAAAATAAATCAAGATAGATGCAAAAATTGATCTTTACAACAAAACCAAAAATTTAATTTTGAGAGAAAATTTTAGTTAGCAAGAAATTAATGCAACTTCAGAAAATTCATATTCACATTTACAATTTAACTTTTTTTGGTGCAAAGAAATATATATCGGAAAAAGCCATATTTATATTCTAATATTTGTCCTTTTACTAGATAAAGATGTAAATTAATGGAAAAATTCAACATTTATATCTTAAACTAAGAAATGCAAACTAATTTTTTCAAAATGCTGAAAACAGTGTCTTATGCACGAAGCCTTTTTTCATGCTAAATGAGAAATATACTAAATTTGGTATTAAATGTGCTAAATTGGCAACAGTGCATCAGATCAATCACAATCTTTTGATTGGTAAAAATTATTGCTTATAAAAGTACAATAAATTATGTATCATGATTCAACTCTATTCACATTTTCATTGCTGATCTCTGGTGTGAACTTAAATGGTGGCGTATGATTATTATGTACTTTAATTAATACGTATAAAAACAGTAGACAAAAGTCGTATTTCTACAGTGCAACAAACTTAAAAAGTGTTGATATATTTTGAATTACTTAACGTGACCAGTTTAAATAAATGCAAAGTTCTAAAAATTTCTTCATAATAGGTGTGTTCATTTACTATACTAGCAGAAATTTTTTTCTCCCAATTATACAAAAAAAAAATAAAAAGTAAATGAACGCTTTACCACCAAAAACCGACAAGTTAGGAATTTCAACAGTAATCAGCTGTTACATACGAGATTCAATTGTTTTGAACTTTTTGAACATAACTATTTAAAAAAAAAACTTAAGAAAAATTTATATTTTTTGTGATAGAAAAACTTCTAATTTTAGAATTATGAAAGATACCATTTTCCACATTTTCAATGAAACAGGTGTTTCAATAAATTTTTTTCTTTTAAATTTGTATGATTTTTAAAATCTCTCGTTGCAAGTTTTTTAAGTACTTGAAAACTTACTTGTAGCAATATTTGAAATAAAGCAATAATTTTCTGTTACAGAAAAGACTTTATATCAATTATATATTTGTCGTTTAATTTTTTTTATAAAATCCAAAAGGTTTATAAAACTAAAATATTTTTTATGAAAAAACTTTTTATAATGTTATTTATTACCTTTTATATATTAATGTATCGACAAACTGTCTACTACTTAATGTCAACATAAATTTATAAGAACAATAATCTGCTCGTTTATGATTTTGGTTTTTGCTTAAAATATTGTTTCAACTCTAAAATACATGTCAAAATTAAACGTCAGCTAATTTGAATTTATCTTAACGGCAAATAAATAATTGGCAGATAAGTTCGGTTAGTTTTGCGACCGATTAGAACCAAATTATCTTTAATGTGCAGTTTTTCGCTAGATAAAGATAATCGGCTAATGAGCAAATGGCCATAAGTTGAATTTAATTTACACCTTGTTGATAAGCTTAGATTATAAAGCACCCAATGTCGATAACATTTATTTTCCGGAGATGAGCCCTTTTTGAAAATTATTTTTAAATTTTCGTGGTTTTAGTAGCAAAATTGTATCTTTAGTACATGCAATTTATTGAAACACACAACAATTCAGATAATCTTTAACGTTTAAATATATATTTTACATTTCAAGATAAGATGAACCCCTTTGAAGAATTATTAATGAACTCAAAAATTTTTAAATAAAGTAACCATAAGCGCATTTCGGTACATTTTTATCTGTTAATTAGGATTACAATTTACTTTCATTAAAAAAACAAAAAAATTTCATCAAGATAAACATATAAATTAGAAATCTTCTTCTTTCTATATATATGTTCCTGTGAGCCGCTAATTGCAGAATAACGTCATAAAAATTTTAGAAATCAGCAATCTGGACATCATTGTCCTCCGAGCAGCTGCATTCACACATTTGCAAAATGAAAATACCCAAAACTTGTGTTATCATTTTAATTTTTCTCCTGAAATGGTGTTCATTATTTAGTCTTTTTTTATAAGGGCAAAATCAAAAATAGTTTTCTGTCAAGAATTGACAATTTATATTTAAAACTAAACTCTTACAGTAAACATTTTGAATGCAAGTTTTGTTAAATTGCTAACTGAAATATACATATTAAATATTATAAATAAATATGGAGATAAGCCGTTTTCGAAATGTATTTAAAAACTGCTATGGAAGAGGTATTTAATCTTTCAAACTCACAGTATATCGGTGTATATTAAAATTAATGTGTACCAACAGCAAAAATCTCAATTTACAAAAATTTGTACCTGCGTTTTTTCGAAATAAATTATTCAATTGTAATGCTATTTTAATTTGACTCGCGGCTAATTTCACCAGGTTCAAATAAAATTACCTATTGATTTAACTTGCAGTTAACAATATATTTTTGACTGTTATAACTGGTAGTTTATTATAACTGAAATTGGTGAATTAATATTTACATTAATTTATATTTAAAATACCATCCAAACATTCCAACATATATAATCACTTATTTCCCATAAAGCGTGTGTACTGATGAATTTATTGAGAATGACAATTTGTATATTCTTATTTTCCCTTTTTTTGTTTTCAAGTGGATAAGCAAAGTATTTCCGGTTTATCTACAATAACAATAAAAAACATTCGTGCGTATTGGGGATGCCACGAGGTAAATGAAAAAAAAAATGTGGCTGATTCAATGTTTGGCAATTGATTAAAAATTACATTTAGTTTCGGGTTTTGCTTGAAGGAGGTTTTTTGATTCTGCCTAATTTTAATCAATTGAGAGGATCGATATACGAACGTGTTCTAAAAATAAAATTTGATGTACATAAAAGTCTTTTGTAAGGCAAAGGATAACCACTGAAAATAACGGTAGTTTATAAAAAAATGGAATCTCGTTAGATTTAAATTCCAATTGGTTTTGATATCTAGAACATTACTGAAAATTTCGTGTCTTAAGTTACACTCTATTCTTTTAAAACTCAATTCTACATACAACAATAGATGTTTGATATGCATACATATGTATGTGTTATTAAACATACTAAAGTTAATAATGGTTCAGATCAAAACGAAGCATTTTCATATCTAAAAAATTAATAACTTGGGGATGTTATAAAGTAATTAGATAATCTAGGGACTTAATACACACTCTAAAAACAGATCTAGGGTTTTTATTAAAATACGACATATCGTCAGTTCTTCACGTAGAAAACTTATTATTATTATTATTATTATTTTTATTATTATTATTATAATTATTATTATTATTATTATTATTATTATTATTATTATTATTATTATTATTATTATTATTATTATTATTATTATTATTATTATTATTATTATTATTATTATTATTATTATTATTATTATTATTATTATTATTATTATTATTATTATTATTATTATTATTATTATTATTATTATTATTATTATTATTATTTTTATTATTATTATTATAATAATTATTATTATTATTATTATTATTATTTTTATTATAATGTCCTGTGGTTCCTACAAGGAGCAAAGGTTAAAACAATTTTTTGTTTAATACCATGTCTTTCAATATTTTGTTAAACCGTTTCTGAGAAATCTTGCTCATCGAAACTTTATATTGATTTTATATTTTTTTGTTTTTTAAATATTTCAGGAATTAAATGATTTTGTTATTCGTGCTTAATTCCGAATTGTTGAATTAATAATTGCATGATGTGATACGTGTCGCTATGTTGTATATTTCAGTATTTGCATGCCTTTTTTAGAAGTTTAAGTTAGGCTGCTTAAACTTGTTTTTTTGATCTTTACATTATTGTATCTCGTCCAGAAGGAAGTTGTATAAATTAACTAAGAATTAGTTAAAAAAATAATTTATTAATTCGCTGTAGGTTTTGCAAAATCCTGCACTTATCAAAAAAATTATATCGATCTGTTGTGGAAGTCTTCCATTTAACTGTTGGGGGACAAGTAGTAACGCATTAATGCTACAGCAGGCATTAAATGTGCCTGTTATCAATTTTAGAATACGACATCGCACTTAATGCACTACGTGACAAATTCGTTAATCCAAAATGTACCCATAAACTTAAAAATGGTTTTCTTCTTTTGTTTTTATATTCACATTTTTTTGTACTGCTATTAAAGTAACTACAGCATGTCAGTTTTTACATTTTATAACCTTGTTGTTATACATTGTTTTCTTATTGTATTGTAATTCCGTTGGTTTGATTGTTTAAATGTCTGACTGTGTAGAAATCATTGATTAACAATATCCTTAAGACTTGCTATTACAATTTTGTACGTATTTGTTTTTTCTAGGTTGGTGAGTGTACCAAATTACATTAACTTTATATCTTTTGTTTCACAGAAACATAAAAAATTTGCTTGGAAAACGTCAGGGCAATTCAACTAATACTCGGGACTATAAATTAAGTCATCGATTTAATAAAATTTTACTAAATGAAGAAGAAAGTAAAATAATCTTTGTTTATAAAGAATACAAATTCATGTTTTACTTAATTTTATGGCAAGTTTGAGATTCCTTTTGAATTTGAGATTTAAAAGCATTACAATATAATTAGTAGTATTTATCACTTTATATCGCTTGAATTGGTTTTATGAAACACCACATTGATGAAACTTTGACAGCAGTAGAAAAAAATTTTAACCTAAAACAACAAACTGTACCTTTATTGAAATAAAAATTAATTATCGTTGTGTATACCTAGCAAAAACTTTACTTACCTGGTAAGTAAACTCTATTTGAAATTTTTTTATTACCTCGTATCTTCTAATCGGCTGAATATGATATTTGAAATGTCATTACTTTCGTCTTAAAACCCTAAGTGTCCTTGTTTGAAAACGAATTTTCTGGTTTTTGTCGTGAAATAGTAATAGAGTTTTAAAATAAAGGAAATTAAAAGAGATTTAAAAAAAAAGATCCTGTTTTAAAAGATTAAAAAAAATCCATTTATTTATTAAACATTGAATTCTCATCTTTAACAGAATTTCTCTTAAAATCAGTAAAAACTGCAGTGATTTTTAAAAAATTTAACGGAGAATCTCCATCAATTTTAATTTCACTCGATTTTAAGCAATAAAAAATTGGCTTAAAATGTTTTTCATAACTGGCTGGCACCTCTCTTTTTCTGTTTATAAATAAAATAAAAGTGCGAGTTAAAATAGAGATGTTTGTTGTATCCCATTAGATAAAATTATTTGAATTCTTCTAGTTGTTTCTGTCAATATGTAGAATCCAAGGTTTTTTTCGGAAAAGTATCTCGGATATTTTATGACGGGAACTTTTCGGTATTTCTGTGCAAGGGTTTGACTCACTATCAGGTCTGTTCTGAAAATCACGTGATTTCAAATCACATGTGTTTTTAAAATCACACGTGAGATTTTCTGGTGTTCTGCAAATCACACCGTTTTTTGTTTTTCGGTGTGGTTTTCAATTGTCGAAAGCACAAGCAAACACAAAGGGTTTGTTTTTCAAAATTATAGCTAATTTTTAACGCTTTTTATGTTAATTTCAGACAATTTGTTTTTTTTTAACCGATTTAGCGATCTCAAATTAGTTTTAGGGTTGTTTAAAATTTTGTATATTTTTTGCGAATTTTAGCCATGGTCGCGATAGAATCGATTTGCATCTGTAAGTTTTCTGAATCTTTACAGCTTTTACGATTTATATTAAAAAGTAGACTCTGCTTTCATGCCGCTGTTAGCAAATTTTTGCGAATATCCGCCATTTTAACAATTTTTACCGAATTTTTGCCATTCCTTACAGTTTTAGGGAGTTTTAATTAATTTTATGGCTTGTTTGAAATATAAAATTTTTTCGCGAATTTTCGCTATTGTGCAAAATTTTTTTTTTATTTTCCGACATTTTGTTTTTTTTTTAGCGATTTCAAATAAATTTTAGACTTAGTTTACAAGTTTGCAATTTTTCGCGAATTTTAGCCATATTAGAGATAGAAGCGATTTTTTCCTGTGATTCTTTATAGCTTTTACGAAATATTAGACTTTGCACTATGCCGCTGTTAGCAAAAAAGCGAACTTTAATTCAACTAAAAAAACAAACCTGATATCACAACAGAAGTCACAAAAGCAAATATCATTTTGTACACTCAAACAAGTTTTACATTTACTGTTTGTAATTTATTTTAAAAGTTTTCCGTTATGTCGAAATTAAACCAAAATATAGTAATTTTAGAACGAAATTTACTTTTTAACTTTTTAGGCACGTTGTTTAAAAAACAAACTACAAAAAAAGAATGAATTTCCGTTCATTTAAAATATTAATTTGTTTTCTTTTTTCCTTAAAAATTTAAATGTATTTTATATTTTAAAAATTTTATATTTATCGTTGTTTTATATTTATTATTTGTTTTTTGATACTTAAAATTTTGAAACAAAAGTTAAAATCAGTAATTTTAACTGTAATTAGTGAGTTATTTTATAACATTTAAAAATAAACATATTTTTAGTTTGATTTAAAGGAAAAATGAGTTGACCGGGTTTTAAATGAATTTTCATTTGTTTTATATTTAATTTTCCGTTGATTTTACCTACATAATATTTTGAGTGTAGTATCATCGAATTTTCTTAATTTATAATGATTTGTTGTAAATAAAATAGTTTATTGCAAAAAAAAATAAATAAACAACACATAGAATATTTTATTTAAGAAATTTATTATAACGGTCAACTTACAATAGTCGCAAAAATATCGAAGTGATTTCAAAAAGTTGTTTACGTAGCTGAACGTTTTGAAATCACTAAATAATATGCCCAGAACACCTTTCTTGTGGTTTGAAATCACTTTCAAAAAATTTGATTTTCAGAACAGGCCTCTATATCTATGAATATTTAATTAATTTTTGTGACGTGGTCCAACTGCCAATTTTGCAAAGTCTTAAAACAACTTAAATAAGTATGTATGTGTGCCCCGATAGGCTAGATGATAGTGGGATAGTCCATCAGCACCGGGGTTGCGGGTTCGATTCCCGCAAGAGGCTCTGGTTTCATTCCTGCAGACAAGCGAAGAGCTTCCCGGGATTAGCTTAGGAAATTAAAAAGAAAATGTATGAATATAGTTTGCAACATTAATCTTCTTCTGTTCTTAGGGGCGTGTATGAGTTTATTTTCATCGCTATATCCTGTCTAGTTCTGGATGTTTTTCAACCATGTGTTTATCTTCTACTTCTAACAAGTCTTCCTTTAAATGTTCCATTAATGACTTCTTGTAGAATTTTGTTGATAAATATAAGTTGCGAGTTGGCATTCATCATTCTTAGAATTTGGTGTATTTTCAGTACACTGCGGAAAATCCACATTTCGAAAGCCTGAAATGTTTCACATTCAAGGCATTTATTGTCCACACTTCTTCCCAATTAAGTTGTATTGACTAAATGTAGCATTTTATAAACCGTCCTCTAGTTCCTACGTTGATGTCATGTCTCATCATACTCTCTTGCATTTAAAAAAGGCATCTCTTGCCACTTCTATTCTGTGTTAAATTGCTTTTGATGCAACATCATAAGCAAGTCTTTTATTTAAATTCTCGAAAATATGCCCTTTTTTAAAAATTAAATTAGTTTTTTCCTAAATAAGGAATAAGTAAAAATTTATTCAGATTTGACAAAAAGTTTTTACAGTCTTTAACCATACATAGTATCCTGCCCTCAAGCAACTGGCAGTTTTGAATTAACTAAAGATTTAAGTTTAAAAGGCTTTAACTTAAATGGGAATATATTTCAGTTACGTTATTCTTAACAGACTGAAGCAAACATAAGTCGGATAGGACAAGATCTGTTCTCATGTTCTGTAACTTTGGTGAGATTTCTCGCATCGAAAAGATGTGAAATAAAATCGTCCATCGTTTCTTGAAAGTGAGAAAAAAGTGTGGCTGGAACTCATGTCGAAAACTATCAAAAGATATTACGTCGAAGCCGATGTAAAATTGCAGACGTTGCGAACGCCAGTTACACGTCATTGACAGCGATCAAAATTTACTAATATTTAAACATTTTCAATGACGGTTGCGAGAATACAACCGTCGGCTATACCAAATAATGAAAAGTGCGACTTTAATGTTAGTTGCATACCAAATGGCTTTGAAAACATTCGTATATTTTTCAAAGATGTTAAAAGCAACATAAACAAATTCGTGAGTTTATTTGAAAATTCAAAGCGAAAACTTTTTCACAAAAATTTAACAAACACAATTTTTCTGTAAATTGGCGAGTAATTTCCTTTCTTTACCGCTATAACTGGCCAAACATGTAATAGATTCAGTTAAGAGTGAAACAATTTATTCAATTTGGCTGATTTCTCACGTTTCAATCGAATAGTTTCTCGACGCGGGAGTTACAGAACATGGGCACAAAGCTATAAAGCGGGAATATTCCCAATATTCCCCAAATAGTTTTTCTAGTGAAAGCCTATTGCTTGACGAATGTTATTTTTGTCAAGCTAATTATTAGGGACCAGATTTTTATGCTGTTAAAATCGAGTTGTATGCTCATAAAACATACACTAAAAAAAGAAAAAAATGCGGTAAGAATAGATAAAATATGTACTTTAAATTTTTCTTAACACATTGAACCTTTAGCAATAATACCCATTTTCATATATTCATTTTTCACTGCGCTGCTTTCGTAAAAATTTAAATTTAATATGCCAGCAGCTTGTGTTTATGTTTTGTGTCCTTCATTTTTAAAAAAACCTTATCAAGTTTGTTACGAATTTATTTACTCAAGTTACCCTTAACTACATACATTCTATTTATGATATTATCAATTAATTTAGTTTGCTTTCTCAACGGATTTGATTTCTCTAATTTAACAATGGTCTCAGAGATAAATCCGTCATTTGATTACATACAAATTATCCGAGTTTTAGTTTTGGTAAATTTGTTATTTTTTTGATACGGCATTACCATCGTTCCATATTATCCCTGAATTGTTCAAAATTTTAAGAATAATTCACAACTGATTTCAACCATTTCCCCCACCTTGTTGTTAAAGGATAATTCTTCTAATATGAGACAAAACGCGATGTGCTTTGCAAGAAATTTTTTCCCATAAAATCAATTGATGCAATACGTTGCATTGCAAAATAAAAAATGCACCAAAAATTTGCAATGTCAGCAATATGTGCAAAAATATGCATTTAAATCAAAGTATGCAAAAATATGCACTTACAAGTCGATGACATATTATTTAACATTTCTTGACTCGAAAATTTGCATGAAAAACCCTGCCTTGCTAATTATTATTTATTATAATTATTGCTTTATTGTTTCCTTCAAGCAGATCAATCCTTGAGTGGTGCTGAGTTGTTATGAAGGAGTTTTGGCCCATTTTAGCAGCTCGAAAAAATAAAATACCCTTCTCATTACTATTATCACTATTAAATACTACAAAGTGAAAAAACTTCAAACTTAATTACACAAACAATGTTGAAAAAAGTTACATATAAAAAAATAGTTTGTTGAGCGTTTCAAATAAAGTCAATATTAAAATTTTATTAAATTTTTTTATTTGTAATTTTTCTTTTATCCAGTTCTGTGTTCTTTCGTTTCTGCCGAAAGTGTCACTTGAGAATTTTATTGTTGGCATTGATTATTTGTCGACCGACTTCTTTTAACTTTTTCTTATTTAAAAAATAAATTCTCACATAAGTGTACTCGTATATTTTTTTATTATATTTATATTTACATTGCAGATTAATTTTATATTTAAATACAAATATTAACTTGTCAGTTAAGATTTTATAGCTCAGGTGTATTATTGTGACACCAGTTACCACAAATATTGCCTGTGGCCAACCATACGCATGCATTTTCTATATACGCACACACGCAAACATAAATATATAAAATGCACATACAAGGGGTGATTTTTTAGAGGCATAGAAATTTTTTAAAAAACAAATCACAATACATTTTTTTATGTGCAGTTTTTACAATACGAGTGATTGAACGGTTAGTAAAATTTAGATTAAAATCGTCCGTTTTTAGTGCTTTTCATATTAATTTTACTACACATTCAATCACTTGTGTTGTAAAAACAGCTCATTAATGTTTAAAAATAATTTCTGCCATACGGCCTCCGCAATTCGCCTTGTGCACGCCAACCTATCGGCTTCATTTTACACTATTTCTTTGAGCATAACCGTCCATATTTCATTAAAAGCGCATGGAATTTTTGCTTTTTAATTACCAATTGTTGCTTGCATATCAACATGGACCCAAGATTTAACATATCCCCGTAATAAGTAGTTTAAATGTGTCAAATGACATAAGCGAGGTGGCCAGTTCACAGGTGCATTTCTTGAGATAATTCGGTAATCAAACGTTTGGCTCTACGAAGTAATGGTTTTTCGCCCTGCATAGTAGGTTGCTCCATCTTGTTGGAACTATTTTTCTAACAGATGATTTGCAATGGCATTCAAGCTCAAATGGGGCGTTGAAGCCTTCGACATGTAAACCGCACCAAATCGAGATTTTTTCGGAATGTTATGAAATTTCATGAGTCTCATGAGAAAATTCTGTCATCGCTCAAGATAATTTGACAATAAAGATCTGGTTCAACTTGGTTGCTAAGCCCATTTAGCAAAACACTTAGATAAATGTAGATAGATGTATGCTCAAATCTTTTCTCAAACTTTTTCAAGTAGTGGAGGCAGAGTTATAGCGAATGGCTGCGGTTTGATAAATGCGAGTCCTCTACCAATAGCGGGGATGGCTTCATCTGTACCCTCGATTTGGATCAATATTATCCACAAGAGTAAAGTTGCCATGACTCAATTTATAGCATTGCATGGTCGATTATGCGCATCGTTAATTTGAAGAAGTGCTCTAAAAGTTTGGCGAACAGATCAGAGAGATTTGTAAACGTATTTTTGGTGTACGTCTTTGCATGGTGATTTGTTAAAGTATTCTGTAAAAAAGTCAAACACACTTTTTTTACAGTTATCCATATCGGAATATTATACGTTTTAAAAAATACCCTTTACACACATTTACTAGTATGTATATACAATCTTGTCTAAAGGATGTGAAAAATGTACAGAAAATCAAAGATAAAACAGTAAAAATTGAGACATATAGACACATACATACATACATATGATGTGTGGGACAAGGAATTCTGTGAGTTTGAGTGTCATTATGTATGCGATGGCAATATATTATAGTGGATATGGATTGAGATGCAGGTTATTTACACAAATATACATAAATAAAAAACTTTTCATTTCGTTTGTGGTTTTTAAAAGAGTTGTATATGTACTTTCTGATATAACTATTTTGTCCACTGTAGTTGAGAGCACGCACAATGTTATAATGTAGGAAGATTGAAAAAAACTTATATTTTATATTTAAATGTCTTGCGAAAGATTCTGTTTGTGCGTGTGCTCTCTGATTTGTTGCAAATTATTCGACCGAAGATTATCAACCTTATTTGCTTTTAATACAAAAAATTAAATATATTTAAAAAAATGTTCAAATAGGGGAATTTACAAAACAACATCCTTAATAATCACGCCTATTGTGTTGGTCATTGTCGATGCCGACGTCAATTTCAATTTGATATTCACGCCTACTGAGTAGGTCGTTGTCGATGCAGACGTCATTTTTAATTTGTTGACACATCATGTCGAAGTGTGCATTACTTCGGCTGTAATTTGATATTTTCTAAGAATTTGTGACGCGGTCGACTAGTTATCGAAAATCTGAAAAAATCCAATCTCTCATTACACCTGTCATTACAATTAACTTATAATATTGTCTCACTATCGTTTCGTGGAAATATTTCGCCTTGAATAAAAGAAAATTCCTGAAAAGTTGACAAAACTCACTTATTTGTTGCGTATATAGAAAATCATTCAATAATGAAAAAAATTAAAACATTGATGTTGAAACATCGATGTGTCTTGTTTTTTACCGATGTTTTTTAACATCGATGCTTATCGTGGATACATTGATTTATTTAAATATCGATTTGTTTCAGAACGAAGTTGAATCACTAAATGTAATTATGTTTTATATTTTAGAAGCGTTTTTATTTTGATGACTATCCGGCGCTTGACTTAGGCCACCATACAAAAATAATATAGATTTCTGTATATCCAGAGAGCGGTAACAGTATAAGTATCCAAATTTAATACGAATAGCTTGGTTAACAATACAAAACATCTATAAAAATGCGGGTTGGATTGGAAAGTGGGCATGGTACTTCCCACACAAAGACAGTATACATTTATGTACATCTGAAGTAACAGTAAAAAAATAAAACAAATTTTATACACATGGTTTGGTAACACTGTGCTATTTGTAAAATTAGACAAGCCGGGCACATGACGTTTTAACATAACTCGGGTACGATGAATCCAATTGTGCTAACCTTTTTTTAGGTAAGCTCTTTTTTTCGAGATATACCGTTATTTCAAAAATGAAAAAAAATGAAAACAAATGATTTTTTTTATAAAAATTTTGAAATTTTTGTTTTTTAACAATTCATAAAAAATTGGAAAATGCAGCTAGGCTACCAATTTTTTGCAGAAATATAAAAAACAAACCTGCAAATAAAATGGCCAAAAATAGTTAAAATCTGTTAGCAACTTTTGATTTTATTCACAAAAGTCTAAAAATTTTAATTAATTTAAGAATTTCATAAAACGCAATATTTGTATGAAAGCCCCCCTAAGAAGTGGTGATAAGGAGCAAGTTTGTCTCGAGAAAATGTTAAGGACAATTAATTAATTGAGGTTGGTCATACAATCGTCCCACTAGGGGCGACTGCTGGGCATTTATGGGACTTTTCTTCAATATATTTCTAGTCTGCATTGAACATTTTGTATAGGAGTCCCCTTAAGGAATAGAGAAAGCGAGTAGGTATGTTCGAAATAAATGATTGAGATGAAAAATAAAGTGGGGTCGGCCATACATTTGACCCAGCAAGGGGCGTCCTACGCGCTGCAGGGGCCAAATTTAAAAATTTAAACCATACAAATATTGTCATTTAATGAATTTTAGTGCGGTTTTTTTTAGTACTTTCATTTATTTTTTTAGCGTACCCGAATTATGTCAAAACGCCAAGTGTAAATTTCGAGCACATTATTATTAATAGAAAATAACTATTAAAGTGCGCTGGATTGAAGAAATCAGTGTGGCACATTCAATACAAAGACAATAAGGATTTTTATATCTGGAGAACGGTAACAGAAAAAATATCCAAATTTGGTACAAATTGCTTCGTAGTCTAAAAAAGAAGAACAGGAGTTAAAGAGGAAATTTGATCTACAGCAAAAGTGATTTGAATTTATTGATTTCGAAAGTTTCTTTATACCAGGTACTTATAGCAGAAGAGACTTAGAAATGAATTTTTTTTGGAAAAAAAACATTTAATTGATGTGGAACCCTTAACAACATAATTTTCTATGCAAATACATAATGAGGCATTAGTAAATATGGGGAATATGCAGATACTAGGAATTTAATTTGATTATGTCCATATCATAGTTTTAAAATTTGGCATGGTATTCTTTAGTTTTCCACATGATACGCTCGATAGAATGTTGTTGTATCGAGCTGTAACAGCGAAAATAGTGTAAGCGGCAGAAATTTTAGTTTTCGTTTTTTTTAATAAATGACTTTATTGGCAACACTTGCATCATCTCCTAAAATGTCGTGGTCACATAAGGTACCGTTACGATTTTATAGCAAGAACAATTTTATTGTAAGCGACAAATTTCATACAAAATGTATATGAAATAAAATAAAAAAAGCTATCTCCTGTAAAATTTGATTTTTGGCGCTTACACTATTTTCGCGGTTAGGGCTCGATATGATCGATAGAATATTATATGAGAATGGGAAGAAAAGAGGTGGATTTATAACTTGGATACAGTTTTATCTTGCTTCTTATGTACGAGACATAGCAGGCTGAGGTTCCAGACATCAGGCATGTTTCCTTCAAACCAAATTGCACTTCGGCCTTGAAAAGCTCCGCCAGCAGACAATCGGCACCAGCACCTTTGTTGTTTTCAATCGGGCAATTGCCATCTTGACCTGGCGGTGTGGTATTCATCATAGTACCATGAGTTTTTGGGGAGGAAGTTTGAACCCAATTACGGATTTGACAGCACACTTTATGGAGCGGGCAATATGTTGCTATTGTGCACAAAAGTCGTTGGGAAAAGGAGCGCTCTCTCTAAGCAATCGAGCTGTTTGTGTGGACTAAGCGGCGGCTTTTGGTTGTGCATATTAAAACTGGGACATACTTTTAATATAGATTGTATGTACAGCTGAGCTACCAAGTGGAACACCTCGGATAAACAAAAGGTTGTAGGTGCCTTTTTAAATATTTAATTTATACCCAACGCTCGCCTAATGGTTCTGTGTTGATAAGTGAAACTATTCTTTAAGTTTCAAAAATCGACCAAAGCGAAACGCTTGAGAATATATTAAGAGACTTGTAAGTCTATATACATTTTTGTTAATGAGTAATAATTTGAGTTTACAAACTCTGTTGTTATCTTAGCATTGGTCCCCATATCAAAAGGGGCAGTGAGGAAGGCCTATATACAACATCAATACTCCTATACGCTTTTATTTACAAAGAAATTACAAGAAATTTGTTCTCAAGTCTTATGGGATTCTGCAATTATTTTCTGTTTTAGTTTAAAAGCACATAAGAACCTTTTTTATTTAAAAAATGTATACATGAATGCAGTAAAATGCGTAAGAAAAGTTCTCTTCTAAAAAAGAACTTTCGGGATTATGGGTGGTTCACAATTAGAATTTGTAATCAATCAATTTAGATGCTTAACTTTGTAGGACTCCTTCATTCTACACCTAGTAAATTATCCAGTTTTATTCTATATAAACAGTTACCTGCATTTTTATGTACCTTGGAATTTCTTTAAATATTAATGTAAAATCCTACATCATTTAAAGAAAAAATGCCAGAAAATTTAAACAGAAAAATTCTCTAGCCAAAACTAAAAGAAATATTTATTTACTTGCTTCATGAACGTGATTATTTTTAACAAAATACACAGTGGTCGTCAATAAAAAAAAGTAAAATAAATGCAGTTTCTTGTTATACGTTCTTCCTTAAAAAGTTGTGCAAAATTCTTCTATTCCAACATTGAAAACATTTTAGAAATATGTTATTATGGGATTTAAATTTTTTTCCGTTCAAACACAAATCATGCATGTGTTCATAAACACAATCACATGTACTTGTATCCATACAAGGATTCTGATAGAAATTTTTTTTTTATTTTTAAAATTTTTTATTCATGCTGTTTTTTCTTCTACAAACAATATTTGATTAAAAAATAAATGCACATACGTTGGTAATAATATTAGATTTTAAGTGTGTTATCATAGAAATTGGTACCAGAAGATGCTTGCAAATTTAAAAAAAAGGAATTTAAAATAAAATTGCACTAAATCCAATTAAATAATGTATATTATCAAATGGCATTTCCATTTTTACAGGTGCAGGTGCTTTGAATAAAGCAACATTTTAATAAAGTTGGTGAGAGATAGGCAATTAGATATATGTTTATGTTGAATAACTTGAAAAATTCAGCAAAGCCAATTAAAAATATAAAAAATAAGACATTGTTAGCATTAAGTTTAAATCACTATGGCCAATTCAAATAAAAATAGAGGTCATAAATATTCTCCTTACTGCAAAATTTATTACATAAATTTCTCCAAAAAAAAGTGATTTTGGGAAAAAAGATTAAAAATATAGTGCAAAACAGATTATAACTTACTGCCTTGTCAGAAATACAAAAATTAAATTAAAGAAGTTATATGTAGCTACGAAATAATATTTAATTAATTAATTTATTTTTTTTAAGTCATTTACTATCAAGATACATTATTATATCTGACTCTTCTTGGTTTTTTAAATCATCACTCTCATCATGTTTGTTACGTTTATTTTATTATTAATTTTCCAAACAATTTACTAAGTTAACTTACCAAATGTGTTATAATTACACTTTGCTAAGTAATTCAGATATTGTCTGCAACGAAGGTTAAATACAGTGGGTCAGAAGTTTAATTTGGTTTTTGAGAATTTATTGTAGTTAGTACAATTAAAAAACTTCGTTGAGTATCTTTATTATTTTTATAGCTAAAATAACTTTTGCAACAAAACGTGTAAACTGAAAATTTTATATTTTGTTATTGTAACTGACCCTTTTAATTAAAAAAAAACTAGGAAAAAAGAATAACTGTTAATTATATGAATAAGAGGATAACAGAACAGGGGGTTATTTTTCTAAGCTGTGATGCCAACTTATCCTACGTTTCCACATCCAAGTAGTTATTTTAGTTCTTAACTTAAAACTTCTGACTTTTGGATTAGTATAGTTAACGGATTGCAGCACAACTTCAGTTCCCAGTTTGGCAACTAGAAATCAATATATAACAAATTGAGAAAAACGAACAAAAGAATTCAAAGTTTTTTACTATAATAAAATAAAATTAAAACAGATAATTAGTTCTGAAAACCACCCCGCAAACAAATGGAAGATATCCTCTAAGGCAATAGTTTATCAATATCCCCAATTTGTCATCTAAAAGGAAATAATCAAAGCAATGTTTTATTTTCTAGAGAAAAAAAATTTATAAAATATTTGTACGTCATAAATAAAAAAATAAGAAAAATTAAATCAAAAATATTCTGCAGAAGGTAAATATATAAATTAAATAAATCTGTAATATATTAATCTGTTTCCTTTTCAACTTAATCCAGATATTACTCAACCCTCATAATGGATGCAATTTTAAAGGAATTTGTTGGAAATTACAAAATTATTTTATTTTACTTTATTTTATTTGTAAGTATAATTTACTTATATGTATGTTTCTGATAAAAAAAATGTATGTTAAATAAAATTAATGTTTTTCTAAATGCAAAATCTTCTTTTTTATCAGCCCAATGATAATTTGGCGATATCTTCTTATTTTCTTATATGTGGTTATCTGTCGATATTGCCAGTTTATCATCTAGCAGAATCGCTTTCGTATTGCTAAGGAGTATTGCTATCGAGACACGTTTCTTTCCGAAGGAAGTATCTTCCGCAATACGGAATCGATTATTGCCGCATTAATATTTTTCATCCAGGCAATACGTTTGGCAATACATATGGAGTATTTCTGTGTTTGCTGGGCATTTTTTTGTAGAGGCGTTGCTAAAATTTGCTAGACGCTATTTAATAAATATAGCAAAGCCTCTACCTTTTATAAATATTTTGGAGCTCAGTCTCTTGTTCCAAAACTAAAGCTAAGTTTGTCCCAAAGACATGTCCTTTAGGATTTGCAGCCAGCTCCATCTGTGAAAGTTCGGATGCATCCTGTTTAATTGAGGCAAAACATATTTTCTCTGACTGTCCTCCGCCAGTAGTGGATAACTATTTTTATTGTGGGACATTTTTTTTTTTGCCTTTAAGTGTTGCCAAACTGATAATTTTTCTGCGATACGCTTCCATGTAGCTTCAGTGCTGGCTTTTGTTAACTCAAAAGACTGAACACTGCAATTGAATTGTCTGTTCCATTTCATGGATTAAACTGTTAACTGTATTGAGTTTTAATTTATAATCATATAAAAATCTACAATTCAAGAAATTAATACATAAACTTAGACAACACAAACGTTTGTCAAAAAAATAAACTTACCATTTAATTTAGCGGTCTCCTTAACTTTAAAAAGATTAATAGCGACTACAACACCCATTAATGTTTTTCTGGCAATATCGTATTGTGAACTCATGTGGCAGCATTCGAATCACGGTTCGTAGTAATAAAATGCAATTGCTTAAAATCTATTCACTAAAGTTTCTAGTTTTTCTGTAAATATCTTAGTATATAAACATTGCAGTTATAGGGGCACTTAGTGGAATAAATTGTTGGTGAATACATGCAACATCCTGCAGCATATTTAACATAGAAGGGTGTTTGGAAATCGAAAACGCAAAGTGCAAGAATTTTAAACGTCGTTTTTTAATAACATTTCTGTAATAAAAGAATTTTATACAAATTTTTTGCTATTAAAAATAATTTTATCATAAAAGTTGTAAAAACTAGATTAAAAGTGTATAAAAAGCAACTTTAAAACTCTTGCGTTTTGCGTTTTCGATTTCCAGAACACCACTGATGATAGTCTTAACAAGATAATAGTTGTTATTCAATCTACGAAATGCATTACGAATTAATAATTATGATAAATTGTGCTGGCAAATTCTGCTATATTTAATTACTAAATAATACTTAATACATTCACGGGTTTTTTTTTAGTTTTCAAGAAACGTTTTGAAGTCAAACACTGCGTTTTAATAAATTTTATTTTTTTTTATTTTTGTGTAAATTTTTTGTAACAAACAATACAATAATTTCAAATTTTTTTTGTAACTTTGTTTTTTCTTGTATTGAGTATTGAGGAAGTACTTTAAAGCTTCAGGTTTCCAAAAAGTAGTCACTACCCACTACTAAATACTTTGCCTGCACTACTGACGAAAAATACACATCGAAAATGCTCGCCAATTTGTTTTAGTTAAAACATAAATCAAAAATAAAAACAATTTTAGTTTAAAATTTTATCAATTGAATTAAAGATTTACTTATATCAACAATAATGCTGCATAAAATGTTTATCAAGGAACATTTAATTGATACTGTTTACTGGTGCTAATTTAATTAATTTTTTAATTAATATCACAAAGTTTTTAATTGAAATCAAATTTTCTTTTTCTGTGTATAAAAAGTCACAATATCACATAAACAGTGTTTTATGGAATAAAGACGAAGATGACTTCTTCTTCTGTTGTTAATAGTTTCTGCCACTTTTTGAAGATGTTGTCAATTTCCTCTTGGGACGTCATCGATTGTTAACAAAATTTTTTTTTTTTTAAAAAAATTCCAGGGATTAAAATATTAGGCAGGATCGAAAAAAATTAGGCAGGATGATTTTTAACTTAAATTTTTTTTTAAATTCCAGGGATTAAAAAATTAGGCAGGATCGAAAAAAATTAGGCAGGTTCGAAAAAATTAGGCACGATCGAAAAAATTAGGCAGGATCGAAAAAATTAGGCAGTATCGAAAAAAAAATTAGGCAGGATCGAAAAAAATTAGGCAGGATCGAAAAAAATTAGGCAGGATCAAAAAAAAATTAGGCAGGATCGCCATGTAGTGGTCGGATGTCTTTTAGCGTAAAAAGGGGTAAGTATTTCTAAGCACTTCTGCCGCATTAGACGAGCATTAAAATGCCCTTTTTGAGAAATAATTAGTCAATCAATTTGAATGCTCAATTAATTCTGATTTTAATTGAATTATTATAGCGTCTTATATACTAAAATATCCTAGTAATCAGCATTTCTCATAAACAAATTGACAATGCCAAATTCCCACGATAAAAATATTCATTGGAATTTAATTGATTTTTAAACATCAACAAATATTTCTGTTGCGACAGTTTGGGGAATCATTGAACTTACAATTATTGCTGACTAAACATGAATTTCTTACTTAATTTAAATTAAACAATTTTGCTTCTTAGGTTTAATGTTACATATATGTTGTTACAGTGATGTGCATAAGTGCGCATACACTACACACAGCACACTTTATTTAACAATGACCAATTTTTAAAGGATGCAAATGTTTCTTTAAGCAAAAGCTTACTGTAATATAATTGAAAGTAAAATATTATTTTTTTAATAAATACTGTAGACTTTTAGGTTCCTATTTTAAAAATGGCATAATAATGTACTAAAACCGAGTTTTTTTATCTCTTAAGTTAAGTGTCCCAAGAGTTGGCAACACTGCTGTAAATCCCTTTACTTTGCGTTGAGAAATTTCTTTATAAAATTTAAGGGGTTTATTTCAATTTACTAGATTTTTCTTTAATTTTGTTCGTCTTTTCACACAATTATTAAATTTTGTTTTGCTTTTGTTTTAAAATCTCTTATATCTAGTTATTCCATTTTTCAAGTAAACTCCTTGATATATGTGTTTCTTTCCCTACAAACCTTAAAGTTTGTTTACACTCTGTAGTGCCACTGTAACAAATTTGAACTTTGATGTATAATATTTTCTCTATCATTTATTTTCTGTCTATAAAGTAGGAAAGTTTGTAAGTGGGTGTATGTGTGTGTGTCTTAGATTTTTTTAATTAAAAACACGGCCATCAATTAAGACTTTTCTTAATTTTAGGATTTTTTTTTTTCATTTTCTCCTAACAACTTAATTTGTGCCATTCCTTTTATTTAACATCTAGCAATTGAATGCTGCTACTAATGGCCTTTTCTACTCTTTCGAAAAGTTTGTCTTACTTTTTTCTCAAGAATTCTGCTTATGAGACACGATGCAAGACTGAAAGAGAAAAGGAGGAGATGGTGGTGTTGTTACTCACAACTTGACGTTATCTTTGGTAGGCACATGTGATTTTTTTGTTGAAGCGTAGACATAGTAAATGAGTTTGAATGAACGACTGTTGGCATCTCGACAGATAGAGATGTATCAAAATAAAACGAAAGAAAAAATTGTGCAGAAAATATAAAAAAGTTTGAGGTAAATTTGATAAATTTGTTATAATGTTTAATGGTTATTTTTATGCTTTTCTGTTGTGGGGAGAAAGAAAAAAGTTTGTTTATGTTTTAATGTTATAAATAAGTTTGTCTTAATCGTGTGATACTTTTCTAACCTCGTTGTTGTTGATTTTTTTTCAAACCATAGGGTTTTATTTAACTTTTTTTGCCATTAAGGCGGCGCATTTTATTGTTTTTTGTGACTTATTTAGTTTAATGTTGCTTCTAATTTGTTTATTTATATTTACTTGTGTGCATTTGCATTACTGCTTCTGTTAAATTAATTTCAATTAAGTTTCTTATAAAAAAAGTTAAGGAAATAAATGAATGAATGAATAAATAAAAAATGAATATCTGAAAGTGTGTATTAAAAATATGACGTCGTACATGTTTTGTTAGAGGAATTGTTACATAGTTAATAACTAGCATGTTGCAAAATCATGTTGCGTAATAAATCATGTGCGTTAGTTAAGTTTGTGCTATGATTTTGATTATTTCCTCTAGACTTAAATTAAAATAATTGAATGTTTCATTTTCGTTTATTAAAAATTACATTAAATTAAGCATATAAATACTTTGTTGTCGCTTCACATTTGCAATGACAAATAAATAAAACGAATGTCGTTAATCAATCATGTGTGAGTGTTGTATTCTATAGCTCGTAAGTTAATTATTATTCTGTAACTAGGTTCCGTTTAAATGTGCTAAATTCCCATTTCATACCATTGATAAACTGAAATTTATTGTTGATGAGATAAGCTATTCCTATGCGCACTTTACTGGTTGCTTAGGCCAGATCGTCAGGAAACCTCATCCAAAGATTTTAGAAAAACTAAAGATATTAAACCAAATAAACAAATAAAACGATTAAGAATTATAAGTCTAAGTTTTACTTGTAACAATCTCAAAGCTTTAACGAAAAGAAAAATAATAACCAGTGAGTTTATCTTTTCTTACATTCCCTATTACAATTGGTTGATTTTTTGTCAACTCCAAATGTAGTGGTAAGTGGGTCTTTCACTTTAATTTTTTAATCAGATTATTTAAAGGTAACTCCGTAACAGTTTATCCTGCCTAAATTTGAAATAGAGACGATTTTTTGTGTTTATTTTTTTTATTTTTTTTTTTTGGCGATCGATTTTATTGATTTTGCAAATTTTTGTGATTCAGATTTTTACAACTTTGGCAGCTCTTTTTTAAATAAATCGATTTAGTGTTGCCATAAGACGAAGCTGCAAAATGCTAAAATGCATTTAAAAGTGCTTTAATTTTCTATAAAAAGGAAGGTACTGGATTTATTTAAAAGCATTTTTTATAATAGCAATTAAAAAATAGCTAAACATTTTTAATTTAATGTTTTAATACAGATTGACATTACAATTTTCAAAATATTTCAAGTATTTGTTTACAAAAATTTGCTTCTTTTGTGTAAGCAATTCTCCGGCCATCGACTCGCCGCCTGCTCTTCATCATCTCATTGAGTGCATGCTTGGGTGCGCATCATTGCTCGTGCAAAAAGAGTAAGTTTTTTCATTTGATGCAGCAACACTTTTTGTTTAAAATGTATATGAATTTCAATAACTTTTTTGTTTTATTCAGCTAAATTATTTGTTTGAAACCAATAATCACAATTATTTGTTTATAAAAAAAGTTTTTTTATGTAAAAAAAAAATAAGACCTTAAGCTCGAATATTTAATTTATATATTAATATAAAGAAAGTGTTTATTTTTGTTTCCATTCTCATTGTTGCGTGTATTTTTTATTCCCTTGTTTATTTTTGAGAGTATTTTTATACTCGCACTTTCAACACGTTCACACACTTACGTAAATTGGTCGTCTTTACTACTCCTTAGTATTTGTTTGCAACAGCGACATTACAGTATAGCGTTGAGCTAGAGATGAGTGATCCCGTGATTTTTAAGGAACATCGTGATTAGTGAACGTGATTTTAAAATCACTGTTATTTAAAACTGTGATTGTGATCACAACTTTTATTTTTGTTCTAGGATATTTGAAAATTTTTTGTTATGGAGTTTGACAAAGAAATAAGGCAACAAAAACGATCACCTGTTTAGTTGGACATACTTGAACAAATAAACATTGGCTGTAAAAAAATTCTAAAAAGGAAGAAGAGAGAACAAAAGAAAAAATAGCAACAATTACATTCATGAGTGCAAAAAACGCTATTACCCACACAAACAGTGAAATATCATAAATTTGTGTATGAAACAAAATAAGAAAATAACAACTTAGCAAGTACCTGTTACTTAACAGATTTGGTCACAACTGTGATTCGTGATTTTTCAGTAACAGTGATTAAATCACAGGTACGGAAATATCGCTCATCTCTACGTTGAGCGTTTTTAATAACAATGAAACAACTTTTATTTCTAGAAAACAACAATTTGTATCGAAATTTATAAGCCTTTGTAATTAAGTGTTCACATTAGTATCTATAAATATTGAAAAATTGAAAGGCAATGTCTATATTTGGTATCTCAATACAAAGTGAAGAAAAATATTTTATTTATAAAAATTCAAGGCGAATTTATTACAGGTGGTCTTAAAAGCGCAGCTGATATTAGCTTAAATCACTGCTGGATGTCAAAATTTTACTTCCCTAATTTAATTATTCTTTGAAGATTTTCAAAAAACAATAACAACTTATCATGACAAGGTTGCATTTTCGTAAATTACTAAAGACTTTGTGGGATAGTGTAAAACGGCATTAAGTGATATTTGATAAAAAATGTTATTACACCATTGGTGTTTCGATATCTTAATGGGTTTAGAAAATACCAAAAAGTGCTACGTCAATTTAAAAATGTTTAAAATAATTATTGACCTTCTTTGCGCTTTTATAATGTCTGTATCAAGCGTGTTTCTTATGTGATATGCAGTGCATATATGTGATAAGATAATGAACTTTCTCAATACAATTTTTCATTTATATATATGTAGATAGTGGATAGATTGGTATATCATAACCAGGGAAACTAAAAATATTATATTTATCCGTTTTAGAGTTTTGGCATCGATTTGTTCGTGCATTATTTGCTTATTTTACCTTTTGGAGCATTTTTTTGCATAATTTCGTTAAAAGATTTTTCCAGCATTTTTAAAGTTATTAGCGCATATTTTGCCTTTTTGAGGCATATTTTGATGCATGTTAAAGTTTTTAAACGCCTACTAGTGCTTTCGCTTTTGGGCCTACATTTTAATTCAATTTGCCTGTCCATGTTAATTTTGAACGCAAAGTACAATTGCAATCTTGTAAATAATTGGATAAAATTTGGCAATTGCTATATACATGTCTATGCATATGAATGTCTATGAATCGGTCTATAATTAAACATAATCCCCATAAAAACCTCTTTCCAAATTAGACGCTTTGTGACCGCAAACCATCTAATTATGTTAGTTCATTTCACATCTATAAATAACTTAAACATCCGTTGAAATGTTAACATTAATAAACAATATGGCGACCGTCCCAAAAATACCTTTTAAGACAAAAATCTCCTATCTAGATAATAACTCACACAAATATAAATTTCCCCAGTAAAAAATGTGCTCCGAAAGGAGTAGGTTTTATGTATGAATTCATACCTCAAATCGCTTCAAACATGCTGATGGGATGCCTGATTTTTGTATGGGGTGTTCCCGGTTTGGAGGACTATTAGCGAGCGCTTCTTTTAATAAGCAAACAAAGCACTCCTAAAATACTTTTTTAGAGGGAACTATATTAACATACTCATTAATATTTTCTTTTACCATAATATATTTAAATAATTCCTTGTCAGCACTAAAATAGTATTTTGTACATTTCATTCTTTATCTCTCTTATTAAAGTTATTGCATTGTTGAATATGTTGTTAACAAATTAGCAATTTTGAATTTTTTACTGCATTGTATGTTTAATAATTTTCGGGGCGTATTTTCAAGTTTATACTGCATATTTAATGCGAATAAAGGAGCATGTTTCTGGTTTCCCTGATCATAAGCAATTACCCTTCCGGACATCCCGGTATTTCTTGTTTAATGTACAGCCGACATGAGGTCGGCTCACTTAGGTCCTTACAGCAGTCCCTTTGTGATAATGCTAAAAAAATGTGTATTCAATAAACACAACAATAAGAGAATTAAAAGTTAAATTTATACAATAAATTTAGTAAAGAACTATTGCAAACACCTGATAGCCCACAAATATTTATACTTTTGTTGCCTTTATCTCAAACACAACATCTAAATAATTAAAACCCTTCGTTACTCTTGTCACTTAAGTTGTTGGCTGGTACATTGTTTACTTTAGAATTGTTTTCCTTTTGTTTTTGTTTACATAAATATTAATTTTAATAATGACAAAAACTCTTAAATGATCCTTAGTGTAATGCAAAGTACACAAAATCTAAATTTAATTAAAATTTATTTTCAAGAGTTAACTTGGAAAAAGGCATATACATGTTCTTTGGCTTTCTTGTGAATTTCGTTGGTACTGCCACTCGCACTGTGGACTGGATACATAAACAAGAATTTAAGTAAATAAATTTTGCCTACTTACTATACCTTCCCTAACAACAACAACACTAATATGGTGTATGAAAAATGGATTGACTTATAAAACCAAATTAAACAGTAAGTAAGTAAGCGGAAAAAACAGTTAAATGAAAACCAAAAAGAATTAAAGAATTCTTGTGAACTCTTGATTACGAGATGTGGCAAAAAGTTAGCATTTCGATCACCTTTTAGAAACAGAGAATTGTAGCGAAGGTATAATTGACCTCGTTGGCCAGAGGCAAAGAACATTAATGAATTCACGTTAAAGTAAACAAAAACTTTAACCCAACAGATTTCAAGTACCACGTTAATAAACTTTTATAAAGACCAAAACAAGAGACCCCTGAGGATATTTTTTTCAATTTCCTATGTCTAGCCCTCCGATGAGTGACAGTTCTGAACTTCACGGCCGTGTGAAAAGGTCCCTTAGGACTTTTTTTGTAAATCATGTTTTGTTCATATAAAAATTTTTTTTTTGATTTTGTTTTTTTTGTTTTTATTGTTTATAACTAAATTCTACATACTAAAATAGTTTTTTCAATTTTTTTAAGGCACAATATTCTAATTTTATACTACTAGCAATAAACCAGTTCTTAGAATTTTTTGTTCTTAGTATTTTGTTCTTAGTATTTTTTGTTTTTATCATCATCCCTAATGTCTATGAGTTTAGGTCTTTGTGTTCAGAACAAGTAAATTATGTGTTGAAACAATAAAAAAAATTATAATGATGCCCAAAAACATGCATTTATTAGTGAAATTCAGAACAAGGTCCATACGGACCTATTCACACGTCCGCGTACTATTCTCATTAAAACCTCAATAACTCCTAAAGTAATGATCGGATCGGCTGGAATACAGAGTAACTTTGGGGGGGGGGTTGTAGTGGCCGAGCAATTTCAGTTATAAAAGGCAAAAAGGACCTTCTCACTCATCGGAGGGCTAGAGCATAACCCAGTCATCGTGTGGAAAATTGTCTTTAAAGACTACCTAAGATTATCAGAAACCACCGCGCTCGAAAATGATTTTCAGAGATATTTAGAAATTAAGTTGTTTAAAAAACAAAAACCAAGTTTACAAAATGAGCGCAATTATAGAGTGCCCCGGTAGGCTAGCTGGTAGAGAGCTAGTCTATCAGAGCCGGGGTTGCGGGTTCGATTCCCGCCAGAGACTCTGGTTTCTTTCCTGCAGACAAGCATAAAGCTTCGCGAAACTGCCTTGAAAATTAGTCGGAATTGATCGGAAACATGAGTCATAAAAAACCACTTTCAGAACAGTCGCAGTTGGGATACCATTTTCTCCCAAATACTTAGTATTTTTCGTCTCAAAACGAGCGCATAAATGATTATTTTAAACGCGCAGAGAAATCAAAAAGGGCTCAAAGATGATTAATAATTTCATAAAATGATGACTGGGTAAGTACTTGCTTACTTACAATTATGATTTAAAATTCATTTTTAATGCTTTTTAGCTTTTTTTAAACAGACTTTAAAGACTTTTGTATCTCAAAAACGGTACTGTTACACTCTGTAATATAATTTTTTTTACAAAAAAAAGTTCATTCGCCTTTTGCGAATTACAATTTATTTGAAACTATTTTCACAGAGATGGTTTTAAATAAAAAATTAATTAAAAGTAAAACAAGTTTCCCCTAAAAATAGAAATAAAAAAATTTATTTTAAATGTAAACATTACCAAAATTGCATCAGGTGCGTAGTTTTAAAGAATATAATGCAAACTTTGATTATAATCGAATACAAAAATGCATAAAGATTTATTGATTATTAATTTAAAAAAAAAAACCTAAGCATTTTAAAAGTAAAAAAAATTGCCCTTGCAAGCTAGTTGTACTACCAACTACAAAGCTTTTCTATTAGTGTGAAGGTTGCCGGTTCTATTTTCGCCAGTGACTCTGGCATGTTCACAGGGCTTGGTAAATTAAGCTTTAATTGGTAATTGTATTTACAACATTAAAAATATTAGTAAATAAGCTGAAGCTGGTCTGAATAACACAGCCTTTGTCGTTTTTTTCTTAATGTTTACCAAAAAAAACACATTCCCGGAAAAGGAGAAATTTAAATTATTTAATTTTCCTGAAAATATTAGGATGGGAAAAAAAACTTGTTAAAAATAATTTTTTATAAGTATTCAATCACAGAAGAAGCATCACTTTTAATTTATTGAAATAATTTCCATAATGTTTTGTACACCAACGAATATCTCTTGAAAAAAAAATCCCCACTATACTACCGCCTACAAATATTCTGAAAATTATTTTGTATTGAAGTTTGTTTGTAGGCTTATTTAATATTTACTGTGATTTCAATACCCTTTAAATTTTAACGTACCAAAAATTGCTTCTGCTCGTTTATTCTCTGCATTAAACTTACAAAACGCAGGGGTATTTTGCTGGTGCCGTTTCAGCAACGATTCAAAACAACCAGCCAACCAAGCAACATCATCATCATCATCATCGTCAGTCATTACAAATCCAACAAAAGCAACATTATTGTAAAAAACGAACAACAATTTGGTTGTTGTATTGCCGTAATGTTATTTTCCTTTGTCTATTTGTGTGTGACTGTGCTTAAATTTATTTTAATATTTATTTCATTATACCCACACCACAATAGTAGAAAGGGTCCCTGCAAATAATAGGACCAGTCCAAACACGCGTGTAAAGAGTAGTCCACAAAGGACCAGGACTAGTCCAAAAGTAACCTAAACGTATGGAAAAAACCTGGTCTATTTAACATTACGATGTCCTAGGAGAGGATCATATAACCCACCTTTGGACCACTAAGGAGTAGTTTTAAAACTACTCCATGGTATATAACCCACCTTTGGACCACTAAGGAGTAGTTTTAAAACTACTCCATGGTATACTCAAGAGGATTAGCTTTGAAGTCGTTTAAAAACGAAAGCACGTCGTTAAAAAACGAAGACATGTCGTCTCACTACAAACACTTTTTAACAATGACATGGTCCATGCTTGCATTACATCGGACCAGTCCATGGAGTAGTCCATTTTATCAAAATGGGTCAGGTGGTCCAATTTTATTTGCTGGGGTATTATGCGTTTGTGCCTATGTGTGTAATATTTGTATGATTCTAGAATCACTTTCTGAATCACTGGCTGGCAAGGTACCAGTAGCACGCCTATAAATTGTCTTGAGGACAACTAATAAAAATGGTGGTAATTAGCACAAAACTTTGCATGGCCCTTATCCAAACTTCTTTTCGGAATAAATCCTTTGTGCCCATGAACTATTTATTTATGCCTGTATTTAGACTATATTTGGTTCACAAAAATATTTGTGTAACCTTAATCACTTCACCATATTTTATTACAATCGGCCCATATTTGACCATAGCTACCACACCAACTAAAAGCCACGCTAACTAATACTAGGGATATCGATTATTCGACTTTTTTAAAAACCCGATTTTCGAATATTCCGCTATTTTAAAAACCTGGCTTTCGGATAAGTATTTTAAAAATAACCGGTTAACCGGGTTAAATTCGAATACATAAAAATACAAAAATCAAATTATTTTTTTTTGTATAAAAATGTAGCTAATTTGAATTAATTTGAACCAATACAACGAAGGTAAGGGACCAACAAAATACATAGATATGACTTAAGGTATGTTTAGACCTAGCAAGTATTTGCCGATAAAATCCAAAAATAAGCGTGAAAAGTAAATAAATCAAACTTAAGCTTTATTTTTAATCATTTCTATTTATTTACTTAACTTTATTTATAAGGCAATAATTGTACAATGCAATTTAGAAACTTTTAAATAATAAGCAAACGATTTTTTACGAAAACTGGTGGTTACGTGTAAGACGTCAAACATTTAATATGTGAGAACATAGATTTAGAATTCTTGAAAAACTTTCGTTTTAAAAATATACAGGAATTTAATATCAAAAAGTAATTTCAATTGTTAGCACGAATAACAAAATCTTTTGAAATTGGAATTTAATATATTTTGAGATATTCACTCAAATTTATTTTAAATCGTCGGCTGATAATTTAATTGTCGTATGTGGATTCCGATAGTTTCGAGTAAATTGAGTTTGAAGTTTGAACTCTTGTAAAAAATCTACAAGCGACATTTAAATAATTAATCAATTTTGTGGTACGACATTTAATTTAAAAATTGTTTCAGCAAATACCACACACGACAAACTCAACACTCCATATCTCGCAAACCGTATGACCGCCAAATGAAAGATCAGCTCGGAAAACCTAAGGAATCAATCTTAACTCAAAACCGCCAAAATGAGTTTTAATTTGTTGATGGTTAAACATGTCTATTTATATGAATTAATAGACTTCAACCATATTTTTGAAAAGTTGCAAACAAGACCTTTTAGCCAGAATTATATATTTTAAATTATTTTCTTTCAGCATAATAGAAACGAATTGTAATATGAACATGCTTTTTGTATGAAATATCTGTCTATTCGTCGATCACAATTTAAAACGTTTCATGTCATTGTTTGATTCTTTTAATTTTCCTATATCGTTGATTCTGCTGGTTGTAGTTTTAAGCATGAAGATATGCTGGAACTATTTAAGAGTTTTCAGTGCCTTAAGGAACATTCCGTTTTTTGACTCTTGTTACATATTGCTTTGACATACTTCATAAAAAGTTTAATTTTGTGAAAAATACTTAAATTACGGGTTCATTTATAACAAAAGTAAAAAAAATTTATATAA
Organism: Pollenia labialis; assembly: GCA_949318255.1. Taxonomy (NCBI): domain Eukaryota; kingdom Metazoa; phylum Arthropoda; class Insecta; order Diptera; family Polleniidae; genus Pollenia; species Pollenia labialis. The sequence continues at coordinate 119,267,879 of OX439142.1, forward strand.
ATTACACATTACTTAAATAACCGGTTTATGTTACTAAACTAGCCGGTTAATTCGATATTCGAAAAATGGACCGACTTGGGCAAGACTAAAATAACCTGTTAAAACCGGTCGAATACTATTTGTTCGATCTCCCTATATAATACCTCATATGGGTGTTTCCACAGAAAATGACCCCTTATAGCTCAAGAATGAAATAATTATTTTGAATTTTGTCCAGTAAATGTTACATAAAATATATGTATCTGTCATTTTCCGAAAGATTAACTTTTATTTTCTTTATACTAACAAAAATATGCTTCTTTGAGTTACCCATTATAAATGAGCGCAAACACAAAAAACTGTTAACTTTTTAAAATGTAACGACCGTTACTTATAAAAATAAAAATTTTTTAAGGTAACAATTTTCTTAAGTTTGAAAATAAATCCATTCCATAAACAAAACATTTCAAAGAATTTAATCAGATATTTTACTTGACATATCCTGCGCAAAATTTTACAATACATGATGTTTCTTTCCGACATTTGAAAACAGCACATTTATAAAGTAACGACCGTTACTTTTTTAATGGTCAAAAAAGTATTAAAATTACATTTCTTATGAATTCTTTCGGTTGCTGCCGTTGCTTGAACTTTCGTAAGTCCAAAATGTAGAAATCCTCGTGGCATATTTGGGTGGGTTGGGATTTTATTTAAAAAATCTCCGAAAATCGGTAACGTCGTTACTTTGGAAACACCCATATGTCATGGGAAAATTGGGTGCGAGTGTATCCACAGTCCACAATAGGTTTTATATCTACCCCGTTTCTAAACTCTTTAAGACGATAAAATCTTATTCAGGTGTAGATATTAAGAAAAAATTAGGCGCAAAGGGCTCTAATATAAATCTTAAACATCAAACATTATATCATCATGCAGGTACATATTTTTGCCATGGGTACCAAATGTGGTACACTCTTAAAAATTTGTCTGTATATAATGTAATGTAGGTTATCAAACAGTCGGACTTGATTGACTATACTTTCATACTAGTTTTATTTTAATTTAGTTAGGTTGTAGATGTTCTGTAACGCACTATAGATGCAGTAGTTGTATTTATATTATTTTTTGGTTATAATGTGCCTTTGTGAGGCTTTTCAAATACCACATCACGTTCAAAAAGAAATGTAACGCACATTCATAAACAAATACAATCAAATAAATGAAAAAACCCGCAATCTTTACTATAACCCTGCAAATAATAGGAGTAGTCCAAACACGCGTATAAAGTGTAGCCCAAAAGGGACTAGGACTAGTCCAAAAGTAACCAAAACGTATGACCATTACGATGTCCTAGGGCGGGACCATATAACACAGCTTTGGACCACAAAGGAGTATTTTTAAAACTACTCCATTGTATACACAAGAGGATAAGTTTTAACTACGTTTAAAACCGAAAACATGTCGTTATAAAACGAAGTCATTTCGTCTAACTACAAACACTTTTTAACAATGACATGGTCCATGCTTGCATTATATCGGACCAGTCCATGGAGTACTCCATTTTATCAAAAAGGAGCAGGTGGTCCAATAATATTTGCAGGGAACTACTACTGTGCTGCTTATACAAGTGCATCTACTATGCAATTGTAAAAATATAAAACACATTTTTACACAAACAAAAACTAAAGCATTAAACTTTAATGCCTGGCAGAGTAATAAATTTTGTTCAACATTTGTATGCAGTTTAACTACCAAACGAGAGAAAACAATATAAAAACAAACAACTGCAACAAAAACTTCTAAAAGAAAATAAATTTAACACATTTAAATTTTCGGCAACAAAAACTCATCGTTTTTCTTTTATTGTATGAATTTAAATTTAATTTTCATTTTGGGTGGTTTTCCTACAAGTTTCATTTAATCTCTTCTTACCAAATCTAACTAACAAGTATTTTTAAATATCTAAAACAATTATTTTGGAACAATAAAGTTTGTTGATTTCACTAGAAGCATGGTTTTCGAGTACAGTGGCTTCTTTGTTAAAAAAGAGCTAAAATTGCGTTGATTATTAAGTCAGTTTTACACAATACACCTTGAAACCATTCAATATTAATACATATTTACAGAAAATTTATTTTTTCTAGTCGCTTTATATAAAAGGAACACTGTGCTGAGGGTTGATTTGCTATAAATTCCTGTATGTGGTCTTACAATCCTCCACTGTATAACGAACACAAGCTAAAAAGTGCATGGTAACGTTTGGTTTTTAATGTTTTAAAACATGCTACATAAAAGTGAACGTTTATATTGCGTTCAATTCGCAGCAATGACTTTTGTTTTATTACTTCTTATTTAGAATGTTGGTTGGAAGGTTCTTTTCCACTATTCACTTTAACTTTAGTGTATATTTTGATTAATTTATAGGTTTAAAAAAGCACAAGTGCAACTTTGTGTTTTTCGCTAACCTTCAAAATTGTATATAACTGCTGGGATGTTGTAAAGCCAAATAAATACTGACTTTTACAAGTTGTACAGAAATGTGAAAACTGAATGATTTAAAATCAATTGCAAACAACTAAGAAAGTAAAGCCAGTCAAGCCCGGCCACGTGATACCCTACAGCACAATGTTTCGATTGTGTACCATGGACAATCATGAATCTGGCAAAAAAAAATTATGTTATGACTTTAGAATTCATATCTAAAACTCTTCATTGTGCTGAATTTTATCTAGATATCGACTTCCAATTGAGATTTGTTTTAGTTACAGCGAGGGTTTGTACAGGACCTTTGATAAATTTTTAACCTAAAATTACAAAATTTTGTCATTTCATGGAATCTTCCCAATAAAAAAAAAATTGTATCATTTTGAGAAGCTCTAATGGTACATTTAAAAAATAAGCGTACAATTATGCGCTACGCAAAAAGACACACAGAGATGCAGTAAAGTACGTAAGTGTGTCGAAAATGTATTGCTTCAAAGTGGGAACTCTTACATTTCTCTCTTAAAAACCTACTTCCTAGTAAGGGAATATCGTGTTCTTCAAATGTTATATATTTTTTTATACGTTAAGTATTCGTTCACTTACCTTTCTGCATCTCTGTATGTCCGATTGCGTAGCGCACAAATGTACACGCAAAGAAAAAACATGGTTGTGGTAAACATATTCTAAGAGCAACATATTATGATAAGATTCATGATTGTAGTCACCATATTACGATTGTTATTAAATCATATTATGACCAAATATGTTCGTAATATTACATCATAATATTTTTCCCTTAATCATATTGTTATCCTGTTAATCATAAAACGTTAAGAAGTTATAATATTACTGTCATGGCAATCATAATAAGTTTAGAAGTAATCATATTATTGTCATGGTAATCATAATAAGATAAGAAGTAATCATATTGTTGTCATGGTAACCATAATAAGTTACGAAGTAATCATATTATTGTCATGGCAATCATAATTAGTTTAGAAGTAATCATATTATTGTCATGGCAATCATAATAAGTTTAGAAGTTATCATATTATTGTCATGACAATCATAATAAGTTTAGAAGTAATCATATTATTGTCATGGCAATCATAATAAGTTTAGAAGTTATCATATTATTGTCATGACAATCATAATAAGTTTAGAAGTAATCATATTATTGTCATGGCAATCATAATAAGTTTAGAAGTTATCATATTATTGTCATGACAATCATAATAAGTTTAGAAGTAATCATATTATTGTCATGGCAATCATAATAAGTTTAGAAGTTATCATATTATTGTCATGACAATCATAATAAGTTTAGAAGTAATCATATTATTGTCATGACAATCATAATAAGTTAAGAAGTAATCATATTATGATGCAGAGTGATATGAACTGTTATACATAAATTGTTTACATCATAATATGATACAACTTTAAACATAATATTTTTATTGGAAAAAAATACTTATGATAAAATAAAAAACATAATATAGTTACTGTAATCTTTTTGTCGTAGGTCGCAATTATTTATAAATTATTTTATGGAGTTTTCATTATTTTTCTCTTAAAATAACACAAAACTTACCAGTAATGGTTAATATTTTGCACCAATATTTCACAAATATTTCCACCACTTTAAGATTATTCAAATTTTTTAGCAAAGATATTTTATTTTGTGACACTACAACCCTTTTTTAATGTTTTTTCTTTATTTTTTTTTTAATTTCTTGTTTATTTTAATGGTTATTTTGTAATTTCTTTTTTAATATTTTTTTTAATTTCTTGTTTATTTTAATGGTTATTTTTTTATTATTTAGCCACGCACTAACAAATAATTCGATATGTTTATGTAAAACACGACACAACTGATACAAAATTATTTTACAAATGGCGATACCAAAATATTGTTAGAGTAACGATATTTTGATTGCATCTTAAACTTATTATGATAAATGTATATAAAGTTATCATGTTATGGCTATTAAATATTATGTTATGGTTGTGAGTAATATAATATGTTTTGAAAGTTATCATAATTTAGTTGTTAGAAAAATAATTATTTTTCGGTCAACAATACTCAAATTTATAATTGCGATAAACATTAATATGTTTACAGTAACTATAATATTGCTGATATTTAATAAAAATGACAATTATTTGTGTACAACAACAATATATTGTTACAATAAACACAGTGTGGTTGCCGTAACCATGCCCAACCATATTTTTTCTCTGCGTGTACGCAAACTTTTCAAAATTTACTATTAGTGCTTTGCAAAACAATAAAATGTTTTATTGGGTATAGTCTAATATGGACTGATTTATGTTTATACCAAATTGCATCTTCTTGCTTAAATAATACGATAGAATAATATTTTGCAAACAAATTCTATTCAGGAAAGAAGTTTGTTCACGGGGGCCATGTGAAATTATTATGTAGATTCTTACCATTTTCAACAGGTTTTATCCTGACAATTGAAACATACGTACTAGAGAAGAGTGATCTATTAATTTTTTAGGAACATCATGATAAGTGAAGGTGATTTAAAAATTACTGTTCCTCAAAACTGTGACTGTAATGACGGCTTGTCAGTTTTAAATTCCTTTAAAGTAATTATAAAATATATGGTCTAGGATATTTAAAACTTTTTATGACACGAATCAAGTAAATAGATGCAGCACTTAAAAAAAACAACAAGTATGCGCAATAGACCTCAGAAAAAGTTAATCCGTACTAAAGTAATAAAGTATATTTTCACAAAGAGATTTAAAAAAACTTTTTGTTTTTTTTTGCCGAACGTGGAGGTTGCCTTTTTACATATTTCGTTTATCTTAATCCGATCTAAAAAATTTTTGTTTCGAGAAGACCAATGATTTGCCCTCAGGAGCCATTGACCTCAAGTTCTAGTATTTATTCACTACATCTCTGTTCATACAACCCTAATGTAGGTACGGGCCTAATGCCAAACAATTAAAGCTCGCAAGTTGTTCGATAATTCCAATTTGTAAAAAAATGTTTATGATGAAAAACTAATGGCCGGTCATGCTCCATGGCAGTTATCTGACGCTTTTTAAAAATATTTTTAGTCTGTATTGAAAAGTTAGTATCACTCAAACGAAATAGTCGTGACGTTTATCGTTTCGTCTTATAAACTTTGGCCACAAAGGGCTTTTTATATTACACAATTATAACAAATAAAAAAAAAAAAAAAAAATAACGCCTTAATTGTTTTCAAAATGATGAAATTATATTTAAGGAAAATAGAGTTTGAAAGTCAGAAAGATTTGAAACTCCTGTTTTCTAATCTCAAACCCTTAATATAGATTATTTAGAACCGTCATCATGAATTTGCCCATAAGTCTTTAATTAAGTTCTTGAGTTTTACCCAAATAAGACAACTGTTTTTCGAAACATCGTTATGTTGATTAATGAAACCGTATTTACAAAGAATGTAAAGCTTAGATTTCAAAATTTTCGTATTTATATGTGTTTTGGTGGAGAAATGATTGTACTAAAAACTTGTACTAAAAGCTTAAATTTAAGTTAGTAACTTTAAGTAGAGAATACAAAAATTTACTTGGAAATTAAGGCACTAATTGTTAAAAACACAACGCAACGTCAAAAACAACATTGAAAGCAACAAACAAAGACAAACATTTTTCATAATTTTGTTGTTGCTTTCTACAAGATATGCAGCGTTTGATATTTAAAAATTCATTATGAATTTCTGTAGAAAGCAATTTTGTCTCTGTTTTTGTTTTCAATGTAAATTTTGGCGTTGCGATGTGGTATACGCAATTAGGGCTTTAGAGATATTTTTTCCGGTACAGAAATTTTAAATTTGCATCAATCATATTCTTGAAATTTACGTAATTGGCTAGTTGGTAGTGCTTTCGTCTATAAGTGTAAGGGTGGCGCGTTCAATTCCCGCCAGACACTCTGGTCTGTTGCACTACAACTTTTACAATTTAAATTATAATTCCAATCGTAACAACAAAAAATTATTCATAAAAAATTGGAAACTGTAACATATAAACTTGAGAACAAGATTAAATTTGTCCCCCTAATTTATCTTTAGGCATTAATTTCATCCCTTTTAATTTTTTATTTCTTTCCACAATGCTGAAGTCATTTTTGATATCCCTAGAAAAACGAACAGCCCCCTTTTATGTTTAATTTATACAATTGAAGTTCCCTATAAGGTCACTATCATTTTGTGATAATCAAATTTTACATAAATAAAATGCTCAATCATCAAAACTAAATGTTGGTTGTATAAATAGACTTACAAAATGCTTAACTATAACACCACGTTTTATTATAGCTAAACACATCTTATTTGTCATTTAGAACAAATTTCCATAATTTCCATAAACTAAACCGCCCAGAAGTAACACACTTTTTTGACTGGAAAAAATATAATTTTTTTTATTTAAAATTGAAAATTATATAAAAAAAAATAAAAATAGCATGACGTGCAGCTAAAGAATTAAGATAGAGCCAAAAAAAATGTGGCAATAAAATGAAAGAAACATAAATAGGAGAACATATAGAGAACAAAAGCGAAAACCAAAACCCCAACAAACATACAATAATGATAACAGCGAGCCTTATAATGACAAACAGCCAGCAACAACAAGAAAAATAAGAACAAATGGCAAAAAAAAAGTGCAGAAAGCACCAAACATACAAAAGCAATATCAGCCCAAATAGGAAATGACACAGAAATGTAACACTCAGGCCACAACACCATTAACTTTTACATTTTCTTTAGTTTTTTTTTAATGTAGATTTTTATTGTACAAAGTTTAACTTTATTTCTACTCATACTCATAGAAAGGAAAAAAATATTGTTTTACTCATACACATTTGCATACAGTGGAAGTTGTTTGATAAAGTGCAGATTTTGTTGTTTTTATGAAAATAAGAACTTTTTTTGAATAAAGGAAAATTCCCAGGATTTCCTAGAAATGTGCAAAGGAAATGCAAAAAGCTCGGTCATTTAGTTTCCTTATCAATGCGTGTAACTAATCGCCTTTTTCTAAATTTCCCCGACTGTATTTCAACTACTTGTATATATATTTGTAATAGTACTGATTCATGTAGCTGTCATCTTTATTTTTTTCTTATGTATTTAAAATAGTTTTTATGGGACCTGCCTCCTTTTTTTTGTTTCAATTCCTTTTGTTGTATACATTTACACAATAACGCACATACATTATGGTTTGCATAAAGTTTTTATGTATGTTTGTTTATTTTATACAGCAACAAAAAAGAGTCAATGTGTATAGAGGAGTTTTGTATTGTTATAAAGTTGCGACAGTTAATGCGACATAAACCCAAACGCGCTACAAAATGATAAAAACGATGCAAAGAGGAATAAAAAACCACTCCGGAGAAAAAAGAACTACTGAAATTCCAATGGTATTCGCTAGATATATAAAAGTGGTAAAAAGAACAAAGTTGTTGCAAAAGGACAGGGAGTCAAAATGACTTACCAGTGAACCATCAAGTCATATAGAACAATTGGAAGTTTGTCCTCGAGCTATAAAACCTTTAAACAAAACAATAATGGTGACCAACTTTGACTTAAACAAAAGGCACAAAAAAATATAACAGCAATAAAGCAAAAATATATATTTTTTAAATTATACAAAATAATAAACCTTTTTTTTAAAGTGGACATTATTATGACATAGTTTATCTTTTCTCTTTTGTAGAGATGATTTTTATTAACATTTTGTTATTGAGTTGTTTTGTAATCCACTACGAAGTAATTTTAGTATTTTAATGGATATGAACTTTAAACAGAAAAGCTAGAGGTATAAAATTTAATTTAGAAAAAGATTTCACTGATCATAAAATACAACTTTAGAGTATAAAGTGTTCGAAAATAAACACTAAATATCGTTGCTTAGTGTTCGGTTCGGTAGATTTGTGGAAAACACAAACGCTAATAGTGTTTGTGTAGTAAATCATTAAAAAAATAACGTTTCCCTTTTAGTCATCTTTCGAACACAAAAATAATACTGTTTCTATGAAACTCAACAAAAGATGAGAACATTTAATTTCGTTCGGTTATTTTTTTAATCTACAAACTTCATTGCTGTTCGTGTTGCGGTTGTTGCTAAATTTGTTTGTTTGTTCATTTCTTTATCAATGTGAAAAAAGAAACATAATAGAACATTACAGTATCACTACAATTGTTCTGTTTTTTAACGAAGAACAGAATATTTTATAATATTCGGTTGTTTCTTGAAAACAGTTACGAACGGTACTAAGGGTTGTGTTCGTCTACACAATCACTAAAAAAAATAGATATCGTTCTAGGGTGTGTGAGCCGAACGCTAAATAATGAACTGTTTATTTTCGAATACTGTTTTAAATGTTGTTTTCGATTTTTTTCTCAATTATTAGAAACCTCTCATGGGATTTACAAATATTTCGCAAAAAATAACGATGTTTTCTATACATCGATTTTTTCTTGTTTTTTGTGATTTAATAAGAAAAAATATAACATGAATCGTCAATAAACAGCAATTATTTTTTTTTATTGTCTACATTTATTTAGTTTTGCTGGAAACTTTTGACAAAAACCGTTCAATAAAATACCAACTATTATTAATTTATGTTTTGAAATCTATTTATAATTTAATAATTTATTAAATAAAAAAAAATTGTGTGTTTTTTAACACGTTTTCTTGGAGTAAAAATCATCAATTTATATTAATAAAAGAATAGCCAAAACATATCAAGTCATACTTTTGGCAACATTGATTTTAAATTTGTTGAAATAAACTTTGGACAAAAAGCAGAGAAGGATCATTTCTTCTTTGCTTTGAATCTTGTATGGAGAACTACGAGGTTTAAAATTAGTTTATGACAATGACATTTTAAAGCGTTCTTTTAGTAAATTAGTGCACTAGTGCACATTGGTCAATTCCGGCCAAAAATCCATATCAATGGCGCTGAAATTTGGTATCCAACTTATGAATAGCATGTTTGACCCCCAGGTAAGTTTTTGGACACATACATACAGGGGTTGGCCAGTTAATAATTTAGGAACCTTTAACTGAAACATACCATTTTGCAAAATTTCTTTTGGAAAGACCATTGAAATGGTATATTTTCCGTTTAAGGTGGGTTGGGATGAGTAGAAATTAATTTTTCTTCCCTTTTTTTACATATTTTATTGGGCATATATTCAGCATTAAAATAAAAATAGCTTAATATAAAAAAAGTACCAACGATATTTATATATTCGAATTTCCAAAAGGTACAAAAATTGGTATGAGACCTTTTAAAGAGAAGAGAACACAATTTAAATTTTATTTGTATCTTTATTTTTTAAGAAGATACCAAAAAAGTGGTGGCAGCTGAAATGTATAGTACTTACTTTTGATACTTAACAGTACTAGATATAATTAACACTTTACTTCCCCTAGCCCCACTTTTTTTGTTATGGTCTTTATAATTTGGCTTACTTTAGGTTTTATTTATTTTTAAAGTAACTCACAATCACTTCACTTATCCAAAAAAAATAACGCGCACAAAATTACAATTACCACATGGAATGATTAATTACTAATACGGCTAAAACATAACGCGCTCATTTACAAAGATTACTTTAAAAGAAAAATTATAGCGTTCTTTTATTTCAAAATACAAAATTAAACTTTAAAACCCTTAAATTTGTAAGAAAAAAATGATCTACTTTGCTCCAGTATTAACAGTTAACTTGTTACCCAAGAGCCAAATTAAGGAATTAGTTGTATGTTTTGAAGTGATCGCTATAATCTGTCATCAAAATTATAATAAAAGTAAATAATTTTTTGCCGGAATTGAACAGTGTGTACTGTCCAAATTATGAATTTCTAGAGTGAAATGTTTAAAACGGATTTCGTGTATTGGCAGCAAAGCAGCTTCAACTTAGTTTTAATGATTTTACAGTAACTGTTCTACAGATATGTATACAGATATTTCAATTGTATTCGTATTGGAGGTGGCATGCCTACTTTTCCCATTGAAACTACTATTTGTATTTGTACAAAACTGGAATATATTCACTGTTACAGTACTCCAAATATGTAGAAATCTTTAATGGCATTGTATGGGAGGTGCCACGGCCACTTAAAAATTTAATAATGTTAATCGCCTATGTTTGGAGCTGGGTCATCGGAAAATAACTGTAAAAATTTCAGAAAAATCGGTTCAGAGTCTATAAGGAACAAAATAACATACGTTTTTTCGTGCTACATATATATTATTTATTGCTCCCTCTTTATTTTTCTATTGAAAGGTATATTTTATCATAAGAATGGATCCTACAAAGCTTGAAGACTTTTATCTTTAGATATTCGGTATTTAATATTTTTGTTCTATGGGGAAATTTATAGTTTACCATAGTAGTGGCTTTAACCACGTTTAAAGACTCTCGCTATAATAGTTCTTCAGTTAGGAGATATTTAATGTATGCATCCAATGGGGGTATTGCTTCCCCTGCGCCTACCCTCTTTATTTTTTGTTCTAATGTGTAGTTTACAATAAGAGTACCATCTACCAAGCTTGAAAATTCTCACTATAACAGTTCTTAAGATATACGATATTTACCATTGGCGTCCCATGGGGCCACTACTACCCCTGCTGCTATTTTTTCAATTTCGGGGCTCAGAAGACTCTACTGCAAAAGAAAATGTGTGTATCGGATCTTAAGATTTGCGATACTTAACATTGGCATTCTAGAGGGTAGTGGACCCCTGCCCTATCGAAAAAGTAGGTAGACCATTTTATATTTGGGGCTCACGTAATATTACTGTAAAAAAATCGGTTCAGTATTGGGAAGTCTATAAGCCAACAAATAAACAGACAAAAATTTTTGTTTTATATATATGTGAACTTCTCCGAGAAAAGGCACCTAGTGTGTGAAAATTAAGTTTTGAGAAAAACGTATTTCATCTTATTTTATACCCAGAATCCACGCTTAAGTCCTAACCCGTTTTTTGATACACTAGGGCCCTTTTCTCGGAGAAGGTCACATCTATAGGTATACAAATACACCTGACCGTATGATAACTCATACTACAGACAGACATATTTTTAGACAGACTTTCAAGAGTGTATCCTATTGGAAATCTTTCATTGTGTAGATATTTAGTAGTTATATTACGAAAATCAATTTTTATACGAATATCTGCGCCAATATTCGCCAAATAAAAATATCCAATCGGTAATTTATCGCAACTGGATGTTAGAAATTTAATTGAGACTGTCACGCTACTGAATATATTTAACTGAATTTTAAACTTTGCACATGAATGCGACTACTCATTATTTTAAAATGTTTTACTTACTCAGTCTCAGTTTTATGCAAAGTAAATAAAGAATATACGAGCTTTTTTAGCCAGGTAATATCTAGTGACGCTACCACGAGTGTTCCGAGGGATCGAATGTTTTGCGCTGCGGCACTTTCTTACAGGCTACATCGCAATAGACTTGAAGGCGAAAAGGCTTTAAAACTTTTATTTTTGAAGTTGAATATTGCTCTACTGGGATCTGATTATTAACTTAACATGACTATACCTCTATACCTTTTGTTTTGTTATTCTAACACTTTTTCAATAGAAGTCGGCTGTAGGTGTATTTGTATTTCTATATAAAATACATAAAATTAGAAAAGGAAAGCAAGATAAAAATACAAAAATTGCAATATTATGATTTCATAATCTGGACACTAATGCAATTTCAAAGCAAAATTTTTTTAAAAATTGCAGCAACAACATATGACTATTGAACATTTTTTTTTATCCTATTAAATATATGCTTAATAACATAACAATAAAGTTTTGATTTCTGCAAAATATGATTTTAAAAAAAAATTTTAATTATATTGAATTAACTGCAAGTCGAAAGAAGCAAAATTTTGCAAAATAAAATTGAATTATACATAAGTTACAACTTCCTTTAATATTTTAATCGCAAAAAACGAGCTCTTACTTTAAATTCAGCGTACTCGAATCAGCTTTTTAGGATGCACACAGCACTGCACAGCTTGTTACCATTTGCCACTAACTAATTTTCTGAAAACAGGAAAAAAAAATGTTATCGAGGAGAAAAATAACAAAAAATTGTATTAAACAGAGTTGAATTCATTTATATTGATCAATGATCTCAAAAGTAATAAAAAAACTCGTTTTATAGTACAAAATTATAAAAATTTGCCCTCGCGAATACTACCACTAGCTTCGAAAAATGGGAAGTTCTACTGAATTCCACATACTCGAATTAACTTTACTGTTTAAAATAATAAAGTGTAAAATTCACGCAGTGTTATTATTGTGCGTTAAAGACAAAGGCCATTTTAAATGACAAATAATTAAAATTTAAATTTTTATTTTGTTTTATTTATTTTTTGCACTTTTGTTTTTCTATTATTTGCAAAATATTGGAGATATATTCGCTTAAGTTTTGCGAAGATAACAAATTGTTATACATAAGCAGTTTACTTTACGAAAAATGTTAGATTAAGTATTAAGCATTTTTAAACTGTAATTTAAATGTATGTATCCTGCAAAGAATTAGGGCATAGCAATCTGCCATCGATTTTTGCAATTTTAATTTTCTTAATATCAGCCATAAAAATATGATTTAATAATTTTGCTCATATTTTTAATTCTATGCCTTTTAATCAAAGTTAATATATGTACAATACATTAAAAAAATTTATATTTGTTGGTTCTTTACACAAAAATATTTTTATTGTCCATTAAATCATAATGTGCACAATATAACATTACAATAAAAAATAAGTATGAAAAAACATTATTAAATATTTACCAGTGTCGCCATTATCGTTTGCAATATTAATTCATAAAAACTGTTATATCCTTGAAATTAAAAAACTACGTACCATAAGGGTCATTTAATTTATGGCAAGAATAATATATTATTCATAAGTCTGTGGTTTTCAATGAAAGCTTTTCTGTTAGTTAATATGCATATCTCGTTCTTCATATCTCTCTCTCTCAATCTATGATTAATAAGCGAGCTGTCTTTGTTCGCCTTCAGACAATTTTTGCTTTAGACTATGTTCGTAAATAATATTTTTTTATACCACATACAACAATAGCTGGAGAGGGTTTTATGCGTTTGTAACTTTTACTCTAGAGATCGACTTAGAATCACTTTATAAAGCGATATAAAGTAATCCATCCGGCTGTCCGATGGTTTGTCTTATCATATAAGCTCTGTGTGCAAAGTACAGATGACAATTTAGAAGATAATATGATTAAGTTGCGTGCATACGATTGAATAGTTATAAGAACTTAGCCAAATGAAAATGTTGATCGGTCCATAGCTTCACATAGCCGTCAATTTAACCTATTTCCGGAATAGAGTATTTGCGTCCATAAACCATATCGCTCCTTTATTGCAACAAAGTCACATCTCAAAAAAAAAATCAAAATTCGCAAAATACGATTTAAGTTTTCAAAATGTGCCTTTATATACAGATTCAATCAAATATATTTTGCTATAATTGTGGTTTTTGTTTTACATATAGAGAAGGTATGAAGGAACAGTTTTGCTAAAGCAACTCCAAATTTTTGAGTTTTTGAGATATGACTTTATTGCAATAAAGGAGCGATATGTTGGTAATTGGATTAAATATGGCACAAAATAATTTTATTGCAACCATCTCAATATTTATTGAAATTGGTACATCGCTTTCATATAGATTCCACTCCCGAAAATAGCTTTTAATGGCAAGATTTTGTTATTGACACACAATTTAACCATAGTAACTTTTGTAAGAGCAACAACATGTGTCATTAAAAAAATGTTAACCTCTGTAACATATAGAATACTACTGGCAACAAACTGGTCATCTCTCAATAATTTCCATAGTAATAGTTATTGTGACCTATTAAGTAATTTAACGTGTATTATACACTCTATTCTTTACCACAAGTGCAAAAAATCATAAGGTGGCTGTTTCTTATTGCTATAAATATTGCGATCCCATTATAATTTTAAAAATATTAAAAAGTGAAAATTGTTATAATAAATATTTATTAAAAAATATTTTTATAATCGCTGCTTCGTTTTTTTTTTTTTTTTTTGTGAAAATCTGTAAGGTTAGTGTCCAGATATGAGTCATTGCTCTAGTACTTTTAATATTTTTGACTTATTTGCGTAAAACACGAAATTTAGTGTTTGTGTCTTGTGGGCTACATTTGGCGAAAAGCGAATCTATTTTTTACAGCCTCCAGCAAATTTATTAAAGTGCTGTTTTAAATTTTTTGGTTGAGAATTACTATTAAGACGTAACAATGTCTAACTTTTGGTTGATTTATAAGAGCGAATGCAAATAAATAAAAGTCCATTATGTTATCGAGAAACTTTCGCCTAGAAGTTAGCGAATCTCTATGTAGAATGAGGAATTAACCACCCCAACACGCCAACTTTTATAAGGCTTAATCCAAGCAAAAACGAATAGAAAACCTCCGCAACAATTGCCTTCGCAAGTAGTCCGCCAAAATCAAGTCGACCGCTGGCCTCAATGGGCGAAACAGAATATCCAAAATATGTAAAATTTACTCATTCTGTGTGAGATATGCGTCGTAGATTTATGCTTCTCGGAAACAAAAAACTATTTCAAGAGTTTTCACTCGTCTTATCTGATCTAATTACCATAAATATGAAATGCTTTAAATTTTTTACGTCAAGCTTTTTCATAACTTTTTTACTTTTCCTTTCCCTTGTTGCTCGTTGTTGTCTGTAGGACACACTCCGTTTCTATGAAAATACTAAAATTTAAAATGTGAATTAATTAAAAATTTGTAATTTTAAGATGTTGAGGGTTAATAGAAGGTCCATAATTAATAAGTCCGATAGGAACCCCGTTCTTGAATTTACTTTAAGGTCGGCACAAATAACTCATACTTTACCTTAAAAAATACAGCCTTTTCAACGATTTCGAACGTTAACGTTCGCATAGAAAATTACATTTTAAACAAAAACAAAATTCTAAGACTTGTTTTTGGTTTAAATTTAATTTTCTATGCGAAAATTCTAAAATTGGTTTTTTTGAAATTGTTAGACAGGATGATAATTTCGTTTTGGCGGTTTCATGTTTGCATAAAGTTCCTAATACGGAATCCTTTTAAAAAAATATCTGTAAAGACTGTAGTGTAGGGTATCATATGGCCAGTCATGACTGATTATACTTTGCAACTTGTTTTTGTTGTTTTTGAGTTTGTGTAGTTAAGAATGTCGTATAAACATATTCAAATATATACATGCATTTAATAAAGTGTGTGAATGTGTGTTTAAAACAACACGCATACAACAAATGTTTATAATCCAACATATACTTATGTGAATGTGTAGGTCCTACCCTGCAAATAATAGGACTAGTCCAAACACGCGCGCAAAATGTAGCCCACAAGGGACTAGGACTACTCCAAAAGTAACCCAAACGTATGAAAAAAACATAGTCTATTTAACATTACGATGTCCTAGGGCAGAACCATATAACCCAGCTTTGGATTATAAAGGAGTAGTCTTAAAACTACTCCATTGTATACACAAGAGGATTAGTTTTATCTTCGTTTAAAAACGAAAACATGTCGTTGGATAACGAAGACATGTCGTCTCACTACAAACACTTTTTAACAATGACATGGTCCATGCTTGCATTACATCGGACCAGTCCATGGAGTAGTCTATTTAATCAAAATGGATTAGGTGGTACAATATGCTTTGCAGGGTAGTGTTCCCTGCAAATAATAGGACTAGATCAAATAAGAGTGTAATATGTAGCTCACAAGGGACTTAGACTAGTCCAAAAGTAGCCCAAACGTATGAAAAACATGGTCTATTTAACATTACGATGTCCTAGGGCAGGACCATATAACTCAGCTTTGGATTACAAAGGAGAAGTCTTATAACTACTCCATTGAATACACAAGAGGATTAGTTTTAACTTCGTTTAAAAACGAAAACATGTCGTTAAAAACGAAGATTTGTCGTTTCATTACAAACACTTTTTAACAATGGCATGGCAAATGCTTGCATTACATCGGACCAGTCCAGTTTGGCTTGCTAAACGTTTGCTTGTACATGTGCACTACTAAATTGAGAACAGGATTTTTTTGTCCAAATTGCATGTTTTAATTATATTTTAAACATTCTTTATTTCTTGCATTTAATTTCTCGCGATATAAATTCCAAAATACGAAGTAGAATTATATAAAGTATGTGAATTTATATGGGGTACATACTACGGCGAGTATATCTCATGACATTGTTTCAGCGAAGGCAATCTTATAGCCATTTTCTCAATGTACCGTCAAACTGCCTGTTACTTAATGTCAACATAAATTTATTAGACCGATAAACTGTCTGTTAACAATTTTGGGTTTCTCAATATACCGACAAAAAACATGGTTTTAAGCTGGCAACACCTCTCAAAATACATGTAAAAGATGGGACTCAGCTGATTGAATTTATCTGTACGGCAAATAAAAGGAAAATAAATAATCGGCAGATGAGTGCTGGTTAGCTTTGCGACAGAATGGATAGCAAATGAGACATTGAGAAAACCAAATTTCTTAAATGTGCAGTTTTTCGTTGGGAAAAAAGTTAATCGTGTAATGAGAAAACGGCCATTAAAGTAATAAATTTTTCTTTTAAATAAAAAAATTTAAAAATGCTTATTCTAAGGTATACGTTATAGAGAATTCTAAAACAACAAATCACCAAGAAATCATCAAGCCCAGAACATGCCAAAAACGTAGTTGAGAAAATGTATCTTCTCTTCAAAAATACTCGCGCTCTAAATATTAAATTCATACATCATACAATAGTAAAATATATCAATAATCCTAAGGAACGCCAAAGCGACATGTAAAAATTCTTAATTTATTTCTTTCGCTATTTACAAAATAGATTTTGTTAAAAAAAGTGTTCAAGTATCGGTATATATTAAGTGCAAACCCACATGACAGACATAAGAACACCTCATGAACTCAATATTTAAATATCTATCGGCTGTTGGTATCGAGAAGTGTTTTCAGAAATTATTTTCGAAATCACACAATTTATGCAAAATTATACCTTTTCCTACACGCCAAAATGTTTTTCTCTACACTTTTTTTTACAAAGCTTTTAATAAAAAATACATTAATTAATCAATAAATTGTAGTCAATGAATTGTAGTCGTGATCTTTTGGAAAACAAAATTCGAAAAAGTGCGGTTCCTAGTCCTTATTTCCCTGTCGATCGGATGAGTAACAAATAATGATTTTTCCAAATATGCTCAAAATCCCTCAAGTTAACTGAAAGAATTTTATTCACAGATCCAATGAGATTTGACATTAAACCAATGAAAAATTACATTAAAATTTAACATTTGTAACGCTTCATTAGAGTAATGAGAATGTTTCATTAGCCCCTAGTAAATGAAATGTTTCATTAAATCGGTGAAAATTTTGCATTAACTTAATTGAAGGAATTTGAAATTTGACACTGTGACTATTTGTCATCACAGTAATGAAAAATTTCATTAACATGAAGAGACAAACGTTTAAAGAAATTTCTTTTATTATTTTAGTGAAAAGGTTTTTATAATTCAATGAAATTTTTAATTTGTTCAATGACATAAATTCATTGAGTTAGTTACTTAATTTCATAATTTTTAAGACAGTCCTTATCAGTTTTATTAATATTATGGTTTTTTATTTCAACAATTTTTTCAATATCTTTTTAAGTTGTTGTAAATTGTATTTTATGCTTTTTTATCATCAAGTTAGGGTTTTTTAATCCTGTTCTACTTTTATAAGCTGACATCTAAGCAAATTGTATTTAATACAGCATTCTTTCCATTTTACTGATTTGTACTAATACGTAAATTTTGTGTATATAAGTTAGCAATTAAAAGAATAAGAATGTGAGAATAGTTTGCTCTTGTTTTTTCCTTCTCGTTGTTTGTTTTTAACCTATTTCGTAATCGTAACGAATTTTTTCATTGATATTATGATATATTAATATATTAAATTTTTTTCACAAATTTTCATGTCTATTTCCAAAAATTGAATAAGAAATACGTTTTTACAAAAACTTTAGGAAGAAAATATTTTCTTGCTATACATATGTTGGAGTTAGATAACTTTATTTTGTTTTCATTGATTTAGTGATTGTTTGCCCTTTTTTATTAATTTAAAAATATTTGAATATTTAATTCGTTGTATTAATGAAATTGCTTCATTAAAATTTCATTCCCGTGTTGAAGAAGCATAATTCTTTCAGTGTACACCAAAAAACCATTTCAATGTCGAATATTTGCAAAATCAGAAATATAATTCAAGCATATGGGTACGGTAGGATGATAGTGATATTTTCCATATGGTTCAAACGAGTGGATGTTTATCAAAATTTATTTTATTTTTGTCTTTCATAATTAGTAGGAAATAAATAATGTGACAAATCGATTTATTTGTTTAAGTCTTATAATTTATTTAATTTACATGTTTTAATAAAACAACCACATCTTAAAAATGGGATAATTAATAATTTAAAATTTTAATGTGTTGTTATGACATTGGTTGCCATTTAGTGGCTAGATTAGCCATTTTTCACCATGCTTAGACATTAAAAAATAAGTTTAGCCATTAGCCAATATTTGTGAGCCATTTTTCAACTTGTTTAGCCATAAAAATTTTCCCCCGTTTTTCTTTTAAAAGGATAATTTTCATTTCATTATTAAAATTTATAAAGTAAAATATACATTTGTAACAGTTTAAATGCCTTTAAATTAAATTACAACTTTTACAAATGTTAAAAATCGCCATAAACTATGATGATGAGAGAAACATCTTTCTAATTAAAGGAATAGTACAGTAGACGCTCGCAAAATAAAACCGCTTTGTTTTTAACTCAATTCTAATTTCTGAATTATTCTAATTTCTGGACGTTTTTTTCGGTTTTAAAATTGGGGGATTTTAATTCCTAAAATTAAAATTGTCTATTTTTAAATATGTGTTGGAAAGAGCATTTAATATTGCTGTTCTATGTGATTTAATGTAGCTGATTGAAGATGTTGTCACATTAAAATCTAGGACTAACCGGTTCCCTTGAACGCCTTTGCCAAGCTTTTCTTATATTTTGACTTTCCAATGATAAAGTGTTTTTTACGTTTATTTGATATTTCCAATGAAACAATTTAACATTTTAATTGAGACTGCTAAAATATGTACACGCGCATCAAATTTCACAAGTACACTGGCTAGAAATATACATAAATGCGACAAAAAACAACAAATAGGGGCACATATATAAATTTAGTAATTATGTTTAATCCTTATGTGAATAGCAAAAAACACCTATAACAGCATTTCAAGGTATCCCGGTACCTATATGGAATTTGTATTGGAAACTGAAATTTTTTATCGAAATATATGTGCACTGGTTCAGAACGCCTTTTCAAAATAATTTTTAAGCTTAAAAATAATTATAATTTAAAATTTTTTGAAAGTAAGGAGTTCTCAACCAGTTTTAAATAAGTGGACCATTTGTTTTTTAAAAAAAAAAATTAAGTTGAAAATGCCAAAGGTAACCGGTAACCTTGCCATTCACATACGGGTTAAACAAAATAAAAATAAATTGGGGATTTCTTGTGTTCAAATAACAAAAAAAAAAACGCTCTGAAATTGGAATTTTAAATTCGAATTTTAGAGCGTTTAATGTATTGCAAACACTGATTCTAATTTCTGGACGTTCGAATCACTAAAAGCTCTAATTTGTGAGCGTCTACTGTACCTATTTCAAAATAAAATTTATAAAATGGATCAACAGAAACATCGGTGTTTCTTTATGGTTGCAACTACGTCAATAAAGAGATTCAGGCGGCAACAATTTTTTTTTTTAGAAATTTCAGAATTGACTATAAAGTTGCTCTCACTTCCATGGTCTAATTCTGAAGTAGACAGGGCATTTAGCCCAGTAAACATCGTTAAAAGTAATTTAAGAAATAGGTTATATTTAGCCAACGTTAAATTAATTTTATCAATTAGGTAAATATTTTTTACCATAGGAATGAAATATTTAAACCAACGCCACAATAGTGGAGAGGTTCGAATAAACGAGGTTTGTCTGGCTGGATGGCTGGATGGCTGGCTGTCCATGTAAACACTGTGCGCAAAGTACAGGTCGTAATTTTGGAGATAATTTAATAAAATTTTATACAAAGGTCTAGTGTGGTGTAGGTTATCATAGAGTCTGGGTTCACCGACTATACTTTCTTACTGGTTTTTATTGTAGACCTGGACTCAAAAGGTTGGATAAATGTTGTCGTGGTAATGATTAACCTTCATATTATTTAAAACTAATAGGCACGAGTGATTCCTTTGAGATGAACAATAACGACATCGAATTTATCGATGATTTATTTGACTTTTAAAATAATTATCAAAATACTAATTTACATTTATTCTTATTTAACAAATTGATCTTAATTACATTTTCATCGTAAACAACTTTAAATTAATTATTTCTGTTTTGTTATTGAATTTTAATGAGGTTCTATTTAAAATAGCTTTGTGCCATTTTTTAGTCCATTTTTAGCCATTTTTTTAGCCATTTTTAGCCACTTTTGGTACGCAAGTTTTCGCAACACTGTTGGTTGCAGACTTAAATAAATATGAAGTGAAATATGCTATTACGTCAAAAACATTTTCAAGTCGGCATTATCTTCAAACACATATTTCTCAAACATCCTCAGTGTATTGCCTTAGAAAAAAAACTTATTATATTTTAATTATGCCATTTAAATCAAAATTGAAAAAAAATTATAAAATATGCCAAGTTTGAATTTAATTATCCACACAGTTATCGTATATTAACGTAGTTATGCAAGCTACAGCAAATCTTGCAAATTTATTAACAAATGATTTCTGCAATTCCCATTCAAAATATCTACGCCTCAATAACCATTTAAGTCACATCCCATATACCTGAATTTAAATTATTTCTATTTTTTTTTTTTTTTCATTGAAAAATAGAAAAAAAAATTCAGAAAATGACTACAATAAGAGCACAAAACTCTTTTAATCACTAACAGTTGCTACATTTATAAGTATGATAACTGTTATATAAATGAGCATGATATTATCAACTTCAAATTACAATAATTTTCTTATGTCTTTAACAACAATACATATAAACTCTTACAAATACACCTGTATGTCTAAATAAAGTGTATACACACAAACATATACATACGTTAATATTGGTATGTAAATTTATAGTTCGTAAACTATTTAAATGATAATTCCACTACCACAACTACATACATTTCACAAATACATACGAGTATAAAACAAAAGCAAGAGATTTTTAACATGTGAACTGTGTGTATTTGCAGTAGTAAGTACTGATATAAAAAAAAACAAGAACTATAACTGCTAAATACACTATACTCCACATATGATAAACAATAGAAATCAACAATATAAAAGCACTCACATGGAATTGAGTGCGAGAGCGATGTCCTTATTTTTTGAAAAACATAATTGTATATAGGAATTGTATATAAGAAATGAAAAAGAAAAAAAGGAGAAAGACAAAAAAAAACATAATTGAATAGAAAGACTACTTGCAGTTTTTGTATGAATTGCAAAGAATAGGGGTTCAGCTTAACTATGTGAACCTGCCTTTTGTTAAGCAAGATGCATAGTAAGAAAATATATTTACTTATGTAAAATATTTTCTCCAGAAAAATGTGATAATAATAGTTTTATATCTAAGTATGTAAGCTGTTCTTTACGAGTCATTATCATTTAATTCTGTGGTCACAACCCATAACAGCCTAAATCGAGTTAGGACAAAATTGAGGTATTAGTACCATCGTATTCATTGTGTCTAAATCTATTTGCTATACATTTTTAATTTTTGAGTCTGTTACAGGAAGGCAATTAAACCTAAAAAACCTTAAAGCTTCTAATTGACTGTTTTGGCATAACCGCCTAAGTCAATTCAGGATTACAACACATATAAACATTATTTTTTCATTATTGCCTAAATCAACTTAAGTCGTTATTTTGGCATAGAATAATAATTTATGCCAATTTAGGCGCACTGTTAGATTTGTATTTTATCTGGAATAATAGCCTTAAGCTACGGTCACACTTGTCAAATATTTGACTAAAAAAACGGGACCAACAAGCAAACTAAATAATAATTTCCTTAAATTTCAATATTAATTTTGATTTGAATAACAATATCTTACAAAAACCAGTTTTTTTATGCCTCATAGTAGAACTAGTTTTATTTTGTGATATTAAGACCATGTTAGATCAATCTAACTATTTTCAAAAGTAGTGGTTGCGCTTATTTGGTCAAATATTTGACAAGTGTGACCGTAGCTTTACTCTACTTAACCTTTTTGACTTTCTTTCGTTCAACAATTCATAAGAGCCTGAGTGTCTTTTTCGATAATATCTTTTGGCTAAGAGAATAAGCAACTATTTGACTAATTAACAAGTAAGTTAACAAATTCGTTACTTTGGAATCTGTAGCAAAGTTTTACAAACAAATCCGTCTCCTGATTTTCAGTAAAGATTCCAAACTTTAAACTACGTACTGCAAATATTGAAAAACAGACTGAGGCTGTTATGACTTGGGACCACAGAATTAAGAGTGCTATATTCGGATATAATGAATCTTATACACCCTTCACCATGGTTGGAACAAAACAGAAAGTTATATTTGAGCTCAATTTTATCCACCATAGGGCCCATACAAATAAAAATTCTATGTGTATTGATCCTATCGTATCAAAACCCTTAATTTGCGAGGAACCTGTATGTGGGCCAGGTGAAATAATTAGTCGTTTTCACTAATTTTGAAAAACGAACAAACTTTAATAAAAGAAAGCGTCAAAGGTTTCACAAACGTAAATCATTCTATCATTGGCATAAATTTCGTAGTTGAAACCAGTGTTTCACAATAAACAGAACATTATTTATCGTTCGGCTCACACATCTAGAAATGATATCTATTTATATAGTGTTCTGTTCTTCGTAAAAAACAGAACAATTATAGTGGTACTGTGTACAAACATCATGTTTTCATGTTCTATAATTTTACTTTTTACATTGATGAAGAAATGAAAACACAAAAAATGTAATCAACCCGCAGCACGAACAGCTTGTGTGTATATTGTGTAAATGTTTTGTTAGTGTAAAGATATTATGCTGACTTTTTGTTTTTTTTCGTATGTGCACTTTGTTTTTGTAAGAAATATTTGATTTTTTTAACCATCCAAAAGGGCGCTAAGCGCAACTGAAACGGACGAACATTAATGAGCTGAACCGAACACAATGCATTTTGTGGTTTAAAAAAAATCCGAAGGGAATTAAATGTCCTCATATTTTTGTTGAGTTGGATAAGAACAGTATTATTTTTGTGTTCGAAAGATGAAAAGCAGGGAAACGTTATTTTTTTAATGATTTCCTACACAAACACTATAAGCGTTTGTGTTTTCTACAAATCTACGGAACCGTACACTAATGAGCGATATTTAGTGTTTGTTTCCGAACACTGGTTTTAACTCTTAATAGGATAATAGATTTGATTACTGCTCAAATTTTGAAAACTACTTACGGAAATACTTTATGTTAGTTAAAGTACTCACTCGAATCGTGAGGTTGAGGATCCATATGAATACTCAGCTCGTGCATTAAGAAAACCGAAAACACAATGAGTATTGTTGAAGACAATTGAAAATATACTTCATCGAAGGTAAACGGGTATATATAAGTCTGTGATTCCGTTTGTAACTTCCACAATATTGACCATAGACCCAATAAAGTGTATATATTCTAGATCCTTATAAAAAATAAGTTCAATGCGGGTTGACCGCACCTCCTTCCGTCTATTGAAATAGGTATTCAGAAGACCTTAGATATGATGGGGTCTTGGTTGGTATTTATTTATGTCAGATGTGCTCATTTAAATTTTACTATTGAAATTAAGCCTGATCGGGCCATAAATGGCAGAGACGTGATAAGGAATCCACTATTGCCTCTAATATTACCCATAAATCCTATGTTGTATATCTGGAGACCGGCAAGAGCCAGAATTTCCAAATTAGGTAAAAGCATCTTTGTTATCAATTCACAAAATCTGACAAAATGTAGGCGGCATTTGGAAGTGGGCGTGATGCAAAATTTATTCATTTATATTTTAAGAACGGTATTTATTTAACTTTTTGCTCTTACTGCACCGTGGTTAAAGGTATTTAAGATTTAGCATAGGCGAATATATCGCAACTGTTACTGCAACCACGAAAAAAATTAATAATTTCTTCCACAATCATGTTGTGGTTGCCCTTATTTGTGTAAGTTTTTGCTGTAACTATTCATATGTTTTTGAACTACAAGATTTTGCTTTTTCAGTCATGTTTTTTTAGAAACATGTAATAGTTATTTTCACACCCATGCATTTAGGTTTGATAAGCAAAGGAGGTTTTTGGCCCCCACGACATTGCCATAGTGAACTATAATATCGTTGTGGTCTCCATGTTAAGATTATCTTAGCAGCAAAAAAATATAAATAAAAAATTATGATTAAAGGGTAGATATGTGCATATGTATATATGCAAATATATGGGACCTTCTCCGAGAAAAGTTTTGAGAAAAACTCATTTCATCTTATTCGAGACCCTTTAAGGAAACAGAACCCACTCTTAAGCCCAAACCCGTTTTCTGGCACACAAAGTCCCTTTTCTCGGAGAAGGTCACATATATTGCAAATAATAATTTGTTTCTCTATCAAATGCTACAAAAATGTGCCCCATAAATTACGATAAGTACTTAGAGAAACTCCGCACGAAAAGGAGTCTGCCCTCGATGACTTTAAAAATTTTCACAATATAATTAACGATTTAAACTTTTTCATTTGGTCATATTTGATTTTTTTACTTGAAATAATAAATATTTTACAAACCGACCACAAAAGGATAAAATTAGGCTACAAAATTAATTAAACGCCCGATTTTATGCGTTTAAAGATGGTTTATATATTTACGGATTTAAAGATTTTTTGGTTTAAACAAATTTTAAAGCAAAAGGAGAGTTTTAATTGCCCAGACTTATTAGCCTTTAGTTATTTAACAATTAAGTTAAAGAACTAGATATGTCGACGTTACGCATATGTGGCAGTTGTCCGTTATAAGTTTTAATTTTAACAAGTTTCTTACATATTGCATAACCTAAGAAATTTTGCTATATATTCTGAATAATGGTAAAATTGTTTTTTGTCAATTCATAATATAAAAATATAAAACTTTCTTTATAATTTAAAATTGTCTGTCTGTTTTTAATAAATGAAAAATTGAAATGGAATTACAATAACAAATTTTTTGAAATTTAAACACACAGTTATAAGCAAATTTCATGTGAATTATAAATAAGAAGTTATACAATTTTTTTTTTATTTTTTAAAATTTGTTATGCGTATTTAATTTGTTAGAAAATTTTCTGTAAAATTTTTAAAAAAAATAGAAAAAAAAGAAGAAAATATAACCCTGAAGAAGGCACTCAATGAAGTGCCGAAATATTGGTTTTAATAAATTTAAAAAAGTTTTTTTTTTATATAAAAAAATAAGACCTTAAGTTCGAATATTTAATTTATATATTAAAAAAATTATTAATACATTGCCAAATGTTCATTTAAATTTTAAATGATTTTGTTATTCGTGCTTAATTTCCCAATTTTTATTTTTGATAAAAACGCTGAAATTTATTGTTGATGAGATAAGCTATTCCTATGCGCATTTCACTGGTTGCTTAGCCCAGATCATCAGGAAACTTCATCCAAAAAGATTTTAGAAAAACTTAAGATTATAAACCAAATAAAACTGTTAAGCGTATAAGAATTACAGCAACAGTTCTACTTGTAATAATACCAAAGTTTAAACAAAAACATCAACAATAAACAGTGAGTTTATCACTTCTTACATTCCATACATTCTTCAATTCTTCCTACATTAATTGTAGTTGTAAGTAGGTGAAGGAAAAAACAAAATAAAAACAAAAACCACTCTCTTTACTGTTTTCGCAAACAAAATGTAAAGCGGGTTGCCAGTCTGTTTTTTAGGCCTTGCACTTGCCAGTTTATTATAAGAATAATTTTCGTGGGAACACCAAATTTAATTTTAAATGATTTTGTTATTCGTTCTTAATTTCCTAATTTTTATTTTTGATAAAAACACTGAAATTTATTGTTGATGGGATAAGATATTCCTTTGCGCATTTCACTGGTTGCATAGGCCAGATCATCAGGAAAATTCATGCATAAAGATTAAGCACGAATAAAAAAAAACTTTTAAAATTAAATTTTGTATTCCCACGAAAATTATTTTGTTCATTTAAATTTTATCTAAATAGATTATTTTTAAACGACTTCTTTCCTCAATCATGACCAACGATTTTTATAGTAAATGTTTTATTAAAATTTTTTAAATTCTTATTTTACAAAAGATACATTCAAATAAGTTATTTTTATTATAATAAAATAAAAGCTTTGAAAATGTTGTCAATGCAAGCACCATTTGTGTTAGAAATTGTACATACAAACCATAAATTTTAAAACGATGTACAATTACCCCAAAATTTCCTATTTAGTTTTGTATTTTGTATAAATTTGTACACAAATTTTTTTGGCCTTATAAACAAACAGCCGTTGTATTTATAATTTCCTTTGTTTTAGCAAAGTGTTTTATTTAATTTCTTTTCTATTCATTGTTTAATTTTAACCTCAATATTAAAGTGAAATTTTTCTGGCATTGTCGTTATGGCTTATATTTTTGTATGCATGTTTGTATGAACCTTAAAATGATTACCTATGCACACTCATCCACAAATACTTCTGAACGTACATTCATAAAAACATGGCAATTGTCATATTTGTGTTGTTTGTTTTCCTTGTTATTTGCACAATAAAAATAACAACTAACAGCTATAACAACAACATGGTGAACTTAAAAAAAAAAACAAAACAAGGAAATAGGTTACCAAGTGCACATGCTGTGTGTGTATTGTTGTTTATTTTATATTTATATTTTACCTGATTTCTCTGTGTTTCGATTTGTACCTTTATGCGTACAATGCTCATATACAACATAAATAAATACTAAAATAATATATATTTATGTACCCTAAATGCTATCCTCCGCTCTATTCCTCTCTTTTTTTTACCACACTACGCCTTTTTCCTGTGGCTTTTTGCATCTAGTTTTTATGCTAAATATTGAGGAAATCATTATCTTTTTTGTGTTTTCCTGTACTTGTACAATACACTTACATTTCGAGTTTAAGTATTAAGTTCGTCTAGAATAAAAAGAAAACTAAAAAGAAGGCTGGGGGTGGGGGGGGGGGAAGTAGTGAAAAACTATTGTTCTTTGTGTGACTTTAAAACCCAGTTTTGAGTTGATAATAATGAGAAACAAAACATGAAAATAGATTATTCTTTGAGACTTATTGTATCTTATTTGTGACTTCTAGTTTGCCGTTTAACGTTTTGTTTTTAGCTCTTTTAGAAATGGTTTCTAATAGGAACTATGTGTTGTCCCGTTAATAAGGTCCAGTTTTTCTAAATAAAAATTGGTATTTAAACCAAAGATTTGGAATATTTAAAAATTTTTTTGTTTCTTAATTTCTAATTGATTTGTAGAATTTTATGGGAAATGTTAGATCTTACTTTGTCTAACTTACAGAATGCTCCATATATTGCTATCGATGTCTTAATATAAAAAGGGCGTAACTCGATATTTTTAAAAAAGCTTCTTTTGTTTACTTTGATGTGGCATACATGTATCTTGATTTAAAGATTTTAATTGGCTGTAGATATTTTTATTAAAAATGCGTTAAAACATTTTTATCTAAAATTTTACGGGTTTTATTAAGTTTTTTTTTTCTGCGCATGTAAACAAACAACAAATCGAGTTAGGCCTTTTTCGTATTAAGCTGGGATCACACGATTGCCGCAATGCAGTAAATTTCACACTTTGTGATACCGCAATCGTGTGACTGCACAACCAAATGGCTCATGTACCAATCGAGGACAATATTGTGCTTACTTTTACAAATCAAATACAACCCTGGTGCGGCAAAAAAATAACAAAAATGCACCAATATTTATTGTGTTCTTGTGCGGCAATCAAACAACACAATACGCGTCATTATTTGACTTTTTTATAAATTTTCTCTTTTGTGTTTCTTTTAGAAGGTAATACAAATAAATATGTATTTATTTATTATGCATTTAAAATATTTTTTTTTAATTATTGCTATTTACAAAATATATATGTATGTTCAGAAGCATATTTAGCTGTTCAGTGCGAATTTTTTTATTAAAGATATTTCTATACGATCCTTAACATACGAAATTGTTGAACAGATTGTGAGTTTTAGAAATTTCTTAAAAAATATAAATAAAACTATTCAACAAAAATTTGTTTAAGTATATGATAAAAATTTTATTGTTTTTTAATGAAAAAACCAGCAAGAACTTTCAAACAAATAAAAAAAGCTACCACAACAGCTGTTTTCGGAGTTAACGCATGTAAGAATAGTGCCTGTGCAGCGGAAATTATTGTAACCATTTCGCTTTGTAGCAACAAGAGGCAATTGAATTTGTTTAAAACTGGGCAATCGTGTGATTTCAGACTATTTTATTGGTGCAATTTCATTATTGTGTCATATTGGTGCATTTGCGGCAATCGTGTGATCCCAGCTTTAAGCCATCGATATATTGAAATAAAAATGCGTTTGTTGTTTGCTTATTAATGTTTATCTGTTGCCCATAAACTTCTTAGCTACTGCAGTGATTTTCCTGTGATCGTGGCAACTCCCATACAATAAGCAGTATAAATTACAGTGTATCGAAAGAATTCGCACAGTAAAAGCTAAAGGAAGACATGAATTTTATATGCCGAGTTCCCAAATTGAAGCAATACATTTTTGACAAAAAAAAGCGCTTTATTCAACGCATATAAAAACTGGTGAACGTAGCTACCAGCTTTACACACTTAATGATTTTTTACAGTTATTTTTGATGTTCTCCCTCACAAACCTGCTTCGTAGTAATGCCGTGGCAATTGAAGACAATTTCTGGCACTTGAAGACTATTTTTTTAGTGAAACTTGTTAAGAGATCCATCAATTACTTTACTGCATCTCTGTATGTCTTATTGCGTAGCGCATCATTGTGCGCCTACATTTTTAAATGTGTAATGATTCATTTTTTTTTGAGGAGTCACAGCAACTTAGAACTTGGTGCGGCGAAAAATGGGTTAAATAAAAAGATTCCGTAAATCTGGATAAAGGTAAAAGTAAATGTTTAAAGTTCCGGTACAAATTGTTACGTTATCAAAACACGAGATCTGTTTACAAAAAAGTACAAACAGGAAAAATCGAAATTTCCCTGGTTATTTTATTTCAATTTATTTAACACATATAAAAGATCTTTACAATAAAAATTAAATAAAAATTTAAATTAACTTTTCCCAAAAAATTCCAAAATGCAATTTGTAAGTTCTCGTAAATTTTAAATAATTGCAGTGCGTTAGTCGCAAGCGGAGCTCCCACCTAGGAAAAATTAGTGTACGCTTAATTTTTCGAAAAATGTGTTGGACGGAATCAAGTTTAACAATGATCCCAAAAGTATAAAAAATTCGGCTTATGGTAATTAAGTATTGAAAATTTTATTCGCGTATACAAGCGTTAAATTCGAAAAATGGCTAGCACCATTGAAATTAGCGTACACAAATTAGCTTAACCTATAGCGTATCCAACTTGTTAAAAATAATGTGTCAAATTCGAGCACAGTGTTATAATTATTATTATAATTATTAATGTTTAATTATGTATGCCAACCGAACTTTAGTTACGTTCTCAAATGGAAACGTAACGTAAATAATAAATTTATATTAGATAATGCAACATTTATCAGTTGCCATTTTGACAGATCGGCAACAGAAAGCAAAAAAAAAACAATTAACGCAAGCAAATGAAAATACGCAAATTAAAAAAAAACTATTTTAAAAGTTCCATGAATTAATTTTGTTCGTCGAAGTAGCCACGGTGCTGGGCGAATTTTAAATATGTAGGTGCACAGTGTTAATTAAAAATTTAGTCATTTAAATTACAGCAGAAAATGTTGTTAATATCAAAAAATATTTAATATGCTTACTGGTGCAAATTTAATTAATTTTTTCAATTAGTTTAGCACAGTATTTTTTTCTCCTAATCTACAGCTGCAATTATGTCTATTGGTTTCCGAGAAAAAAAAATCAATTTCTTCGAAAAAATAAAGATATAGAAAAAATGTTCATAAGCCCATAAAATCCGAACGGTAGCTTAACTACCAAAAAAAAAGAGAGTTTTGTTCGTCTCGATTACTTGCATAGTAATATTCATTAATGCAAACTTTGCATATTTTCTAAACAAAACAATATAATTATATTAAATCGATTAACAAATTCACAAAGGTAACAAAATAATAATCCTTTTGAATCCAAGTAAAACATTAAAAAAATTTTAGTCCTTTTGATAAATCAGAAAACAAATAAAAAAAAGAATAATAATAGACAATAAAACTTATTGTTTATTCTATCAAAAATTATAATTATTATAACAACCCATTATTATTTTTTATTTAAATTACAAACAATCAGCCACAAGTAGACTTGACTTAAATAAAGTGATAAGCAGAAACGATAAACCAAATAGAAACCACAAATAAAAAAGAAACCAACCAACAAACAATAAAGTAAAAGTAAATAAAAAACAAAAAATCATTTAAATAAAAACGAACAAGAATCACGGAAATGCTGTCATTGTCAACTATTGTTTAAACAAGAAATAGAAGTTTAACAATAATAAACAAAAAAATTTAAATTTCCATAGTTTTTTTTTTAGTTATTTCATGTTCTAGTATTCTTATTTTTGCAGAAATAAACGAAACCAAACTTATTAAACTAAAACACTGACCAAGACCTGTATTAAATTCCGTTATACAAATAAAAAAAAAACTACTTTTATGTGAATGTGTGCGTGTGTATGTTTGCCTAGGTATTTTTGATTTCCTTTCTCGAAATAAGTTGTCCGTATATGTTTCGAATGAAATTGGAATATGTTATGATTCCAATAAATTACCACATGTTTTATTGTTGTTATTTTTATATATATTTTTTCTTTATTAAAATTATGTGGGTTAAAGAATTTATTTATTTTACTTTTCCTCTCCTTTTGGTTTCTTTTGTCTTGGGTTTTAGTTTTTCTGAATTTTTTTGCACTAATACAAAGAAGAAATTATTGTTGTAAAATTTCCGGTTGTTAAATTCACAATGGTTTAGTAAACTATAATTATTTAATAGAAAACTTAAACTGAATAAAAAAAAATAAACGAGAGTAGAATGAAAAAGAAAAAAAAAGAAAAACTATTACAGAATAACGAAAACATTGACAGTATTTAAGTTGAAGTGAAGGTACACCTACCTGCTGCACTAATTCACATGATTGTTTATTGGGTATAAGAATAAATAAGTTTCCATGACTGCTAAATTTCGAAAATTATAAAGGGAACATGAAATTTATGCTCATCAAACGTTTAAAGGTTGAAAATCGTAACTATTTTTGCTACTTTTAACAAAACATTTTTCCTTATGCATTGCGCTCCCATACATACTACAATATGGAAACTTTTGATACTTCAATGTGGAGAAAAAACGTACCAAAAAGGGGAAATACGGGAAATTTTATCTTTCTTTGTTTTTGTTTCTACAACAAGTATTTTTTTTTAAATTATCGTTAATATTGAACCCAAAGATATAAAATTTAACATGCAATGACCTGAATGAATAAGAATTTATAAGAGGGAAGTTTTTGGTGACTTTTTCTTCATCCACTGGTACTTTTTGAATTTGAATTTGAAGACCTATCACGGTACTACTTTGGTGTTAGTTCGCTTCCCTCTAGAGTAGGTATTGGACCTGTGAACATAATATTAAATATGCAAGATCCTGAGTGAATGAGAATCTGTTAGAGGGCTTTTGGTACTTTTTTGTTCTTAAACTGGTACTTTTGGAATATCCACTAGTTTATTATAAAGGTAATTAAACTTTGTTAAAGGACTTTGAGACTACTGATCAGGTCTTACCAAGACAGATGACTGGCTCGAATATGGCAAATAAGAGGGTTGTTATAGTTGTAAATTTTTTTCCAAAATTTTATTTGCTTTTTAATATACCTACTTAAAGACGAAATAATAATTCTGAATTCAAATAGTTCATTTATGAATCAGTTAAAAAAACTGATAGTTTGATACATTTCTTAATTCTGAGTTAACAATTAGAGAAATTGCATTTTTCCAGAGCTTACACATTATTACAGGATGTAACTTTGTAACAATGACTTAGTCTAATATGCATACCTTGTCCTAGATTTGTCATGTGGCAGTAGAGTGGTTATATTAACGAAAAAAATGCAAAACTAAAATCGTAAAAAAGTACACAAACATGCACACAAGCACATACATGCCTATAGGTGCACGAATGTATATATGTTCTTGTAAAAGAGTAAATAGTACGTTAAACTAGTAGTTCACTGTGTTGCAAACTACGAGTATATAAAATATTTATAACAATATTTAAACGATTGAAGCCTTCAAGTTTTTTGTTGGTTTACTACTTTATCATTGATGTTAGTAGTGATTAAAGCATGAATATGTGGCTACAAACAAACACACACACACACATGTAGTAACAGATATACATAATACTCTTTTATAATTTAAACGCGAATGTCCGGTCGTCCTTTAAATTTTGTTTTCAAACGATTTTCCTTTTCTGATGTCCTTGTTAAAGTCCATTTTGTTTGGTGGTTTTTGTTTTTTTTATTTCTTATTTTAAATATTATATTTCTAAGGTATAAGTGTCTTTTTTATCGTATTGAGTTCAACATTTAATTTTTTTCTATTTGTGCTTGTTATTAAACTCTTAACCTACTGACTTTACATCCGTTGTTTTCCACATATGTGTTCCGATTTTTTGCTTGAATCAATCTTTTATTTAGGTGGTTTTTGTTTTATTATTAGTTAAATATTGCTTTGTATAGTCTTAGGAATAGATATCATGTCATTTCCTTTTATAATTTGCTTAAAACTTATTAATATTTGTTAGTTGAATGTTTGTTAGGTCAAGTTATTGCAGTATCATAAAATATTGAATAACACACATTTTTTAAGGTTGTTTATGAATATCGTGGGAATGAGGGCATAAATAAAATGATAAATATGTTTGTTTATAATGTTGACTTAATTCTTAAGCCATTATTCATATTGGATTACTTATGTTTTAATGAGTAAAGAAATAAACCAAGGATTTTTTAAATAATTAAAAAAAAAAAGTTGCAAACGTTTATTTAACTTTTTTTTTTGAAAGAGTCCAAAGGATTTGAATTTAAATAGTGTATGAGTTGCTTAATCGAACACTCCTTTAACTTTTTAATACACACATATAACAAATATTTTTCCATATGGTCACATCCAACAAAATTTTTTTAAACATATTATGGTTACTTTTACCATATTATTGTCAACGGCAACCATGTTTTAACTAGCCTAGTTCTACATTAAAAAGTAACAATAATATAATAGTTGCCTCTAAAGTTGTTATGGTTAATAATAACGGTAATATGTTTACCACTTATGTATAATATTTTAGTATTATTTAACCGTAACGTGTTGTTCTTGTTTTTGTCAATTTAAAACCATACAATTATAAGTGGCATATTATTGTTACTTTTAAACATAACATGTTTGGAGACAACCATAATTTATTTGTGTTTTCTGAATGTAGGGCTAGTTTAACCATATTATGGTTGTTTACTGAATTTTCGTAAACAACGGAAAAGGTGTTATTTCGGCGTGTTGATCTAATTTCTTATGTTATGTTACCACCCATCCATCAAAGCGGCTCTGTGTTCTACAGGAAATTAAAGGACTACATATATATCTATCCATCATATTCACATGGTGTTGGCCTTGGATGTAGTAAATTGGCATATTTTTGGCTCTTTCTAATGGGCAAATTAATATATTCGGCTTTAAAGAGAATAAAATGACTTGCCATAATTCGTTTTAAATTCATTCGAAAATTAAATTCCATATTACATATTTTCTGCGACAGGCATTGTTTACCCGAAATTGAGTGTGTCAAATTAAGTTATTTCATTGACTTATTAAAAAGACTCGCCCTGCTAGAACATCACAATGTTAAAGTGACAAGTACCCTTTATATAAAGTGTTCGAACTGGAGTCGGTCCCTACCTCTTTAGAACTATCACGTGACAAGTTGTGTGTTAGTTTTCTTTCCTCTAGGGAAGCAAAAACAAATAAGGCCATATTAAGTCATTGATATAATTAGTATTTTGCAAAATAAGTAAAGCTTAATAGCGGGTAAGCCGCAACAAACAGGTTGCTAAAGGCTTAAAGATTTTCTTCGCTCCAAATACGCCAATTCTCTCTACGTGCTGTTGCTATTCGACAAATGCTGCTGGTTGCTCCTAAGCAGCTGACGTTAGACAGTTCCGGCTCCTAAACCAAACTCTCTTAGTTACAAGATTTATAAGCGAAGAAATTGCTACCTGTGTGTGTTTGTGGCGCATACGTACTGGGGTGCCTTCCAAATTTCTACAAATACTTACAAAAACATCTTGAAGATATTTCACTTCTACGTGTTACGTTCTCGGCAGAGCTTACCTTTTGGGATCGCGGCTAAAAAGTCACAATCTACTACTCTGGAGTTACGAGAACTAGCAGCCCTCGGACTTTGGCCCTGGACTGGTTATTGGAAGGACTTTTCGGGAACTACGTGTTGGCTATAGGGTACACCCATAATCGTGAAATATAAATCTTAAAAGTCAGATTTGATGGGTGATTTGTCACCTAAAGGGAGCATCTCACTATCAGGTGTGGAGTTGAAACAGTCCCAACTCCAAAGCAAAGGCGAGCGTACTAGTGTTAGGTGCATTAACACAAGGGGACGCCTATAGAGGTATTGTGTCCGTTTGAACACTTTTGTACTTAATTAGTTAATGATGTATCACCGAACGTTTAATGAATAAAATTTACCAAAAGATAAAACTGTACCAACTTTTCTTACATGTTTATAGGCCCAACTACAATATCTTTTAAAAATGAGCAAAAAAGCGCTCGGAAAGTGCAATCAGTTTCGCACTTTGCTTAAGCAAATTATAAATTCAAATAACTTAACAAAAAGTTTCCTTAATTACAATATGGTTTGACACATATTATTAACATGTGTTTGCACAGTTGCTTAAGCAGATTATAGTTGGGCCTTAAGTCTTTCTCAAGAGTTAATTAAGTTAAAGTACTTATTGCAACTATTCATTATTAATATCAAATCTGACATCCTTCCTCGCTTCCCTGTCGTATTTTGATTTAATGGGCTATTTTCGTTTTCAAACTTATCTTAACTGCTTAGTTATTTTTTTCACGGTTTTTCACATTTTTTGTTAACTCTCTTCAAATACTATTCCCGCCCTTAACAGAAATAAATTTAAAATACACACATCAAATTTTTGCTTACCTCTGTCAGTGCAACTAAAAAAAAATCACAAAAAATAACTACTAAACTGACACAAAATAAATGCGATTAATAAAAAAAGACACATTTGAAGAGCTTAAATAAAAATTGAATTTCATAAGTGCATCATCATGTCTACTCTACATTCATACATGCCCTGAAACTTAAGCCTATAAACTTTTAATTCACATATCATTGTCAAAAAAAAATATTCTTTTGGTTGTGTTGGTTGTGCAACTGTGGTATCTCGACATAAAAATAAACACTCACGCATTTAAATATAAAATGTATACGTATGTGCTGCAAAAATATACACTGGGAGAAATTTTCAATAGAGTGATTGAACTGATTTTTATAAAAGTTTCTTAAATAATTAACATTTTCTATCAAAACAATAAAACATGGAAAAAATTCATGAACTCTTTTCAAATTAGAACTTTAAAGTGTCTTTTTTAAATTTTTATACAGTGTAACTCAACACACAGATACAACGTTTGCAAGCCAAGTTTCGTATAAAACATTTTTTATGTAATTTTTATTATATTCGTTAATTTTTTGTCTCTTTTATTTCAATTTATGCTTGTATTTGTTCGCCATAAAACCAAGTTTTGGTTTTATCAATGTTGAATTTGTATCATCTTTTTTGTTTTCTGTTTTTTTAATATTTATTTGGAATATCTTTTTTTAGCTACAATTGGTTACCACATTTTATAGAACGTAGGCTGGCTGCTTTGCTCTTTTTATTGTGTATTTTTATTTGTATAGATTCTGATTAATAATTTTACCGAAACGGAATTGTTGTTAATAATACTAATAATAAACAAAAAATAAAATGGTTCATTTCATGTGTGAGTGACAACGGGGTTTTTCACTTTTGTTTTTCGTTTTAATATGTAAATTATTGCAAAAATAAATATTTCAAAAAACATATTTATAAAATATAAAATAAATGTGAAAAAATCGTTCAAAATTCTGGCAAAATTTATTACAAAAAAAAAAAAAAAAAAAAATAGTGAAAAAAAAGTTCTATGATCTGTAGTTTTGCACATAAAAAAGAGGTAAAACGATAAAAAAAAAGGCATTTTCACAACAAACAGGTAAATAAATGTGTGTTAAATAATTTTTTTAATTTTATTCAAAGTTTAAGAAATAATCGGTATAATTGAAGAAGAAGATGATTATGTGGACACCGTTTATGTGCTTTCACCAGATAGAATCGTTGATCTTACAGATAAGGAATACAACGTCGAAAATTGAATTCCCATAAATGATAAAGTAAATTTATTTACATTTTATTATTATTTTCAATACATACTTACATACATATATGTATGCTTGTATGTTTGCCAAATGTAAACGTTTATCGTCACCTGAAACGCTAAAGGCCATATCTAACATTTTGTCAATTTTACAGGAGAAGACAAAAAAAAACTAATTCAGATGACAAATTGATACATTTTCTATAAGTAATTTTTCTTGTAAAAAAATTGACAATGTCCCATATTATTCAGACTGTTAGTTAGGTCTATTAGCGTTTTAAAATTTTCAACAACAACAAAATAATGAAATATTTGTTATTTTGTTTTTGCTTACAATGTAATTTTTGGCGTTGCGGGTGCGTTTTTCAGAATTTGTTCCATAATCATTTGTAGATAGAGCCGTTTGCCTTTTGTCAATAAAATCGCATATGTTGGTCGAAATGTTCCAAAATTTGTTATGGACATTTGTGTTGATGCAATGCAACAGATTCAATAAAAAAGTCGATTTATAAGTTTTTGTTAGTTTTGTATTTATTTTTTTTTTTTTATTTATTTATTTATTTGTCTTTGATATATAAAACTTACAGACTTCTTATTAAATACAAATTAATTTTAAAATATACAAGTGTGAAATAAAATATTACAAATATTATGTGTTTAAAAAGATTAATAATTTAGTTTTAATATCAGTGGGACTAGAAGAATAGTCTTACCGAATTATGTTGTTAAAGTTATTTGTTGAATTAAAAATTAACAGTTCAACTAAAAATCAAAATTGTTCTTAGAAATAGCTATGGCACAGGCTCTAATGTTTACATTTGTACTTTAATTTGTACAAATAAAAATGTCGACGGAAGTGGACAGGAAAACATAATAAACAAATGTATTCAGGTTTTCAAGACAAAGTCTTGACAGAAAGAATACGAAAAAACAGAGGAAAAAGGAGGCGACATGTAATTTGAAATTTAAGTGATAATAACAGCAAATTTCGAACCACCAGTACTACTGGTTAAAGATTGATGTTTGACTGTTGGCTAACGGGCACCGCATTGGTGCAGTGGGTAGAACACAAAGATCTTCTGACGATAGAAAGTGGTGTTTCTTGAAACATGTAAAGATCAACCCGGGTTCAAATCCCAGCTCAGCCAAGAAAAATTATCAATAAATTTTAATAAAAATTCCAAGTTGTAAAATTCCTTCCCTCAGTGAAAATAATTTAATGAAAATTAAATTTGATGAACTCAAGCCTAATTGAAGAATATCAAAAATTAGTTATTTGTATTTTTCGTAAGTAACGGAACTCATCAATGGGGATTAAGATCAATTATGCCCCTACAGTTATAGTTTCTACTCATGAGCTCATAATCTGCTGTAGATGTGCGATACTTGGGTTTCCTTTTCAAGAGATAGAAGTCCAAACTACGTTTGTTTTTCTACTAGCTCACCATTTACACACCTGCAAGCATGTTATAAAGTATAAAACAAAAATTGTGGTTAGTCTTAAATTGAACAAAAAGGCTTATAAAAATCGTTGTTTTATACGATCGCTACTTATAGATTAAATGGCATTCGATATTAGTTAATACAAATTTTGCCTTAAAAGCTTTTTTTAAATCATACCGATTTGGATGTACTTCAATCCCAAACAATAATTTGCCACAAAAGTATTCATTTTCTGCTGTGTCTTTTAGAAGTTTTTATATTTTCCAGACAGAAAGATAGACGCATATATTTAGAACACAAAAAAATGCAGAATGGGGTCTTTCTTTCTTTTCAGTTATTTCCCCTAAGCTAATCCCACGAAGCTCTAAGCTTGTCTGCAGGAGAACAGAGTCTCTGGCAGGAATCGAAAAAGGTAAAAGATAAAAAAAGGAAAAATCTATATAATAAATTTCAATAATGTTGTTCAACGATTAATAAGATTTTGTTTGTCGTGCTTAATTCCAAATTTGTATTCTTGATAAAAACACTGACATTTATT
Source organism: Pollenia labialis (assembly GCA_949318255.1). Classification (NCBI taxonomy): domain Eukaryota; kingdom Metazoa; phylum Arthropoda; class Insecta; order Diptera; family Polleniidae; genus Pollenia; species Pollenia labialis. The sequence continues at coordinate 119,307,255 of OX439142.1, forward strand.
GTTGGGGTGTAAGCTAGTTTCTATGCGCATTTCTCTGGTTGCTTAGGCCAGGTTATCAGGAAACATTCTCCCAAAATAATTTTAGAAAACCCAAAGATTTCAGCAAACAAAACTGCAGAGTAAATGAGAATTGCAAACACTCAAAAAGTCTTATTTGCAATGATTATTATTTAATAATTTTTAAAGTAAAGGATTTTTCAGAACTTTGCACTTTTCGGAAAAGGATAGAATATATTTTTAATATAAAGTCATCCGGCCGATTGATTGACATACCTTCTTTCTTTATAGTTAATTTTGTAACTCTTCCTTATTTAAACAAACAACAATTATTTTTTTATCTAGAACAATTATAAGAAGTCAATTAAATAAAGTACATTTCCCTGATACCCTGAGACTTTAAAGTTCTAAAATTATTATTTGCATAATTTTAGATTGAGTACACTTTTAAAACGTTGGTGTTAAAATTGTTATTTGACTGTCGTTGACATGTAACAATATTAATAAATCATACATTTATTCATACAAGTATACAGTATCCCAGCAAACAGTTTGCTTACATTTTAACAAACAACTGCCCTTGCACCAACTTGATTACCTAATTGCTATTCGTACTTTTATTTTACACCCATTCATAAAGTACTTTTCTATAATTCTTATGCTAATATGCGCATAGCTCAGTTGGCCATAACGCAGATCCACAAAAAAACATTAACATTGATATTTTTTACAATTTTTTTTAGTAATATTAAAATGTTTACTTGTATTTAGAAATTATTTGTTAACTGTCAAGTAAATGAAATGCAAGTGGAGTAGTAAGTAAGTGCTGGCTTAGACATACCAGGTTAAGTTGAACAGGTTTTCTTTAATATGCTTTAAAACCTGCGTGAACGTTCATATGCAATCAGCTTTTGTCATCAGTGTTCTTGTTCTTTGCCTTAAACCAAAAATTATCTAGACTATCATAAAACAAAAACAATTAGAAAGAAGAAAATGTTATGAGTATGGCAAGTGTTCCCCCCTTTCTTTGCACTTTTCCCACTCCCAAACCAACTCAAGACTTGAAGGGTCAAATTTGATTTGAACTAAGACTCAAGACTTACAGGTATGGTTATTTGTATTGGCCTGGGTTTGAATCACTGGTAAGCCTGATGTTTTTTTTCGCTATGTGAATGTTTCTACTATCAAAATATTTAAAAGTTTTGCTGGGATGTTTGTTGTAAAAGATGTTTCTTTTTCGAGTTTGTTTAAAAATTTTGTATAATTTAAAATTTATTAGCTAAGCTTTTGAGCTTTTAACAAACAAGAAAACATTTAACCGTGCTTAGATGCCATATTCAATGTGTTCATGTTTTAAAACTTTTTATCGATTTTTTTGCATTCACATGTGTACACCCAGCGGGAAAACTCAGAAGACTTCCGGCCTTTCTAAAGGCCTGCTTAAAATTGTTTTGATTCAATTCCTGTTCTTATTTTACTGCTAAAGAATGCCTCATAGAAGGCCTCGGCTCTTTGGTATAAAAGATAAGATACACCTTCCACACTCGCTTCTATGAGAAGGGAGTAGAGAAGGAGTAACATTTTTTGTATGGCTTTTTTTTGCACAAGCAAAATCAAAATAATTATTATTTTTTGGTCCCATTTTTATTCTTATGTACCTGCTAAAGAAGCGAGAGCGGAAGGCCTACTTCACAATGGCAACGTGTGTAAAAAAGATATCAGTATGGAATGGAGTGATCAGGCCTTGTACGTCCAAAGAAGGGGTACAAAGGCCTTTTAGAAGGCATCCGTACTCCTTCCTTTTCCCGCTGGGCATTTCATCATAAGGAAATGTCTGTGTGTGTTTGCGTGTGTAAAAGAATTGTTACTTCATACTGTTTGCTTCTTGTTTTTATTAGCGAAGAATTTCATTAAATCCATAGAGAGTGGAGCTTAGATACTTATCTAATATAAACTGTAAAATGTTAATATGAGGGATGATGTACCTTTTTTAGCTTTTTATTCATTTGTTACACAGAATTAACAAGCGGGAAGAAGGATTTGTTTTAAAATAGAATGAGCTTGTGTGTGTGTGTGTGTGCTTGGCTGTGTTGCAAATGAGAATTAAATTCGAAGGCATTACATAGATAAGAGCATACATTATCCGCTATAAATGTTAAGCTTGTTAATAAACACTTCAAGAAAGTTGGTAAGACTACACATGTACTAGAGTGAGTGATTAAGTTTAAAGTTTATTTTGTAAATACTTAATTTAATGTGTGTGTGTGTGTTTGTGTGTTCCAAAAGTTTTCTTTATTTAAAAGAAAACACAAATTACAAATTGAATTTTCTTTTAATATATCTTGAACATTTTGATTATAAATATAAAAGGGTGCTATATTTAGTTGAAAACAATAGTTTCAAAAACTTTACTGATCATAATTTTTTATCACTTTAAAAAGTGCACATTTCTTCCTTCGAGAAACAAATAAAATTAAATTTGTTTAGGACTCTACTCAGATACAGTAAAAAGGAATTTGTTAGTTGTTTCAAATCATTAAAATCAAATTTATGCAAATATTACTTTAGAAATACAAAAGTAACCAAAGTATTATCTCAAAAGAATTTGTAGTTTGAAAGCGTGGCTCATAGAAATTTTTTACTTGTAGGCGTATAATCAATTATTATTTCTTATATTATTCACAGTTGTTATCTTTGAACACAAAAATTAATTATTTTTCTTTTAATTTTTGATCGGCTGCACAAAGGAAAAAGAAAAAAAATTAAAGCGGAAAAATCAGTGTATTTAAAGGTTAGATTTATTTATCACTAAGTTACCTGATTCGGAAAATATGGAAAATATGCAAAATATGGTTTTACGTTTCTTAAGTAATTCATTTATTTATTGTCAAATTACCGTATTGCCACATCAGTAACTACACAAATAAAACGCTAGTTTGGAAATAAAAATCGTGCTGAATATTCTTAGGGTGCAGCAAATCAGCTGTTCGTCGTTGAAAAAGGAAGCGTACAAAAGCGGTCGAGGCTGTTATAAAACCCAAATAATAGTAATAAAACATGGAGATAAAACCGCAAGATTGACCAACAAATAGCTAAATTGCGATTATTTGAACGCGCTGTCAAAATCGGATTTTTCAATTGCAATGCTTTGACGCTGCGCTTTTTAGGGATGTATCATACAAATTGTATGGGCATGACGATTTTTGAGGACTAGAAAACACCAGCCGCTTTTTTAAGGAACGGCTGTTACGATGGACGTTTTCGAAAAAAGCAAAATTTTTAGATAAAATATTATATCAGCTATTTTTAAATTCCATTCTTTATATATTTGCTAATCAGTTCAGCTTTAGAGGCGTAAATACAGAAATTTTTTGTTTAGAAAACTTTTCCAAATCTTTATAGGGATACAAAAAAAGTATACCCGATCTTGTAATTTTTATGGAACTGTAATGAAGATATTCCAGAGCAGCACTGTTCCAAAACTTAGCTGCGAAGAATTGCGGATGAGATTTTTACATCAGTTTTTCTGAGTAATAACCGAAATACTGAGTCACCAAAAATTACTCTTTTTATACCCTTCACCAGCGAATCCGGGACACGTATAACTTCTTTTTTACCGATATAACATCTCCCGTTGGTCTCATCCCATCCCGATTTAGACTGTCGCATAGTGTAATCAGCACTGCCAGATAGAATTGTAGGAAAATCGTCAACTTTACACATATAACATTCGGTAAATGTACGCGCCGAGAAAAAATATGGTTGGGCAATGTTGCGGCAACTACACTATCTTTCTTGTAACAAAATAGATGTTGTTGTCGTACACAAAAATTTTAATTTTTATTGAATATCAACAATATTATAGTTACTGTAAACATCTCAATGTTATATATACACGTTAAGGCCATGTGCACCCCGACCCAAAGGATCTTTTGTGCAGCCTATATGTCTCACCAAGTCAAGTTTAGGTCGCGTATAAAGCCCATTACCTTGCCCGGTGGAAGATCATAGATGTCGGTCGGGCCCATTGTATGCCCCCCGAAAAATTTCCGCCTAAAAGTCCCTAAGGCGGGACAGCAGCAGAGCAGATGTTCCGACGTTTCATCATCCAACCCGCAGAATCTGCACATTTTGGTAGGTGAACTACCCAACTTAAACTGGTGGTACCTGAGACCACAGTGCCCCGTGAATAGGCCAACAAGCAGTCGAAGTTCCGCTTTTTCAAGCAGCAGAAACCTTCCTGCCCTGTGCCGGGACAGCGTTACAAATCTTTTAGACTGTCTCAATCCAGAAGTGGACGTCCATGCGTGAAGGAATTCACGCTCGGACCATTTTTGTAGCGTCCCCCTGATGTGACCCACAGGGACGCCGAAGAAAGGCTCAGGACCTATAAATGGACGACGAGCGCCCCTGTTTGCCAATCTCAATGTTAATCGCAATGATAAATTTGATTATTGTTGACTTAAAAATAATCATTTTTCAAACAACTAAATAATAATACTTTGAACACATTTTAAATTACTTACAACCATATAATTATATTTACTAGCCATAACATGATACCTTTCTATACGTGTACTCATACTATGTTTAAGATGCAAACAAAAAATCTTTACTCTTATAATATTTTGTTATCGATATTTGAAAAACAGTTTTGCATCAGTTGTGTCGTTTGTTTTAAATATGCCTATTGAATTATTTGTTAGTGAGTGGTTAAACAATAAAAAATACCCATTTAAAAAAACAAGTTAAAGAAATTAAAAAAGTAAAGAAATTGTATTCACATTAAAAAAAATTTTAAGGTGCCACAAAATTAAAAATCAATGCAAAAAAAATTTTAGTAATACGATTTCTTCTAAACTTATTATGATAGACATGATAAAAATATGATTGCATTGAATTATAATATTATGTATTACAAACAAATAGGATTAAGGGAAAAATATTATGATGTAATATTACGAACATATTGAACCAAAATATGATTTCATATATTTTTCACATTGCTATTTCGGGGACAAATCTAGCAGCCTTGCTTATAATGAGTTCGTATTCGAACTTTACACATTTACAGTTTGAGTAAATTTATGAATTTTGCTAAGTATGACTACAGTGAGTTACATCCAACCTCTGAATGGATTTGAGTTCGATAACATTCCAATAAATATAAATACGTATACGTAAAAGAATTATGAGCCACGGTTCAACTCTATTCATATTTTAAGTACTCATTTCATATCTCTGATTCAGACCCCGTTATATCATCGATATTGTCAAATACATCTTACAAAAACACTGATCATCTTCCAAAAGCCAAACAATATTAGTTGTAAAAACTTAGGAAGTTTTAGTATCCGAAAGTAACTAAACGGATCCCATTGTTAAAAAAATGTTAAATTGCATGATTAAATTTTAAAGTAAAAGTGCTAACTCGTGTTTCATTTCAAACTTATATGGAAATAATTGTGTATTTAAGGTACTTTTTAAGCTCTCGCATATTTTACAATAGAAGGATAATTTCAGAAAGAATGCTGAAAACTGATACAGTTTTCGACTAAAGAATTTTGTGGCCAAATAAGACTTTTTTAGAAAATATATTCTCTTGAATTAAAATACTTTAGTTTAAAGCAGGGCTGTGGCGTCGTCAAGAAAAAGTTATAACCCCGACTCTTTCCACTGAAATTTTTTAAGTACGACTCCGACTCCGACTTCAACTCTGACTCCTATTCTAACCTTGATGCTAAATATTTACGAGAATGGTCCTTATTTTACTTTTAACTCTTTTTTTTAATTCAGTACCTTTAAAATGGTTTAATATAGCAAGAAAATGATTCTGTAAAAATTTTAAATCGATATTTTAATTCTAACGTGCCGCATTGAGCTTAAACATACGATTGTTGTACATATTTTTCATAAATTTGTTTTATATATTTAATTATATATGTATTTTATAGTAATTATATAATTATGCTTAGTTATAATTGCCAACGTTGTCTCAACGCTGATACCATTGTATAAATTGTAAAAAATACTTTATTCAATAAAGAAAAAAAAACCCCGAATTCATACGAGTGTAATTGGAATAAAACGAGTAAAAATAGATCCTATTTTAAATGTTTATAAAAAAAATTCCTTTAATATAGTACATATTGAATTATTATCTTTACCAGAGCTTCTTTTAAAATCAGGAAAAACTGCGTCAATTTAAAAAAAAAATTAACGAAGAATCTCTATCGATTTTAATTTCACTCGATTTCCAGGAATAATAAATTGGTTTAAAATATTTTTCATAACTGGCTGGTACCTGTCATCTCTCTTTTTCTGTTTATTAATAAAATAAAAGTATGAATTCAAATAGAGATGTTTGTTTTTCCCCATTGGATAAAATTATTTGAATTATTTGAGTTACTCGAGTAATTCGAACAATTTAAAACCTTTATTCGATTAATCGAGCAAATTTAAAATTAAAAATTCGATTAATTCCTTACTCGAACAAAATCAAAAGTCGAATAATTGGATACTCTACTAATAACTCAACAGTTGAAAAATTGAAACCAACTGAAATATAGAAAAATAATGCAGTTAATTTTGGAGCGAACGAGTTTTGTTACGAACTTTCGAAAGAAACGAGTTTTGCTTCAATCCGTATGGAATCATTGAACTTTGATATATTTTGAAAATTAATTAAAATTATGGCAACAGTGCTAAAAAATTTAACAATAGTTCTGCATGGGAGAGATAAATTACACACAGAGAAAACAGATTCGTGATCACAACCGAATTTGGCGCCAATCGAATTTCGTCGGTTGCATGTACTATCACACAATTCGGTTACAATTACTGAAAATTTCGTTGCTTAGCATAATATTTTTGATAGCAACATTTGAATTTTAGTACACTTTCAGTCATTACAACAGATATTGTTAGTTGTTAGTATGATTATTAGAAACAAAATTGTGCTTATAGCCGAACATATGATAGTTGCAACTGAATTTACACACAATTGGTGTTCATAACAAGAGATTTGATTGTCGTTATCATAATATTTTTTTTACCGGTTACATAAACCATTTTCCCTATTTATTAGATAGAAAATCAAAATAATTCCAATAAACTCCATTTTTTGTTGGTATATTTATTTATTAATATTTTTATGTATAGTTTACAAATTATTAAATTCTATACAAACACATACATGTAGCTTTCCACATCATCCAACGAATTTTCAAAGGTGTACAGCTTATCCCATAGTGTACCAACAAAACATTCTTTGGCAGCAATTCAACGCAATCTAGTGTCTGAAGTAAAACATAATAATTAACATGTGATTTTTACAATACGAACAGTGATTGAAGCTGTAAACTAATATGAAAATCACTAAAAAATTTAGCGATTTTCATATAAAGTATTTATAATATATTTGTTTGACCAATTTACACGCGGAGCAAAATATAAACAATATGTACATGTATATGTATTGTACACAGAGTATGAAAACAAACAAAACATTTCGCAAACGTTTGCAAAATGCACAAAACTATTCAAAATTTTTTAATTGTATTTTACATGTGCAAAACCAAAACAAAAACTTTTCAAGTGTCAGAGAGAGAAAACGAAACAATTGGCTTTCCACTCTTGTGCATTTTTTAATTTACCGTAGCAATCGTACATCTGAGTACAAAACAAATAGAGAAACGTTTTGTTTGCAGTAATTGATTAAATTCTTGTTTGGGTTTTGTAGTGGTTTTGTAGTTGTTTGATTATAATAGTCAAAATAAGCATCAATAAAAACGAAAAAACCTAAAAACCTTTCTATTTATTTCACTTGGAAACAATAGTGTAAATGAGTAAATTTTATAATGAGTAAATCAATTACCAAACGTTTGTCAAACGTTTTTTCTCTGAATGTTTCAATATTGTTTTTACTCTTTTCTTTTCCAGCTGTGTACGTTTATATTAATGTACTATTTGCGCTCTCGAGCAAAAACAATACAAAATAAAATGGCACAATCATTCTCATTGTTTTGGTTTTGTTTTTGTTTTACTCCCTGCAAAGAACAAAACAAAACGAAAGCAAACGTTTCGTTTTGTTTGTTTTCGTACTCTGATTGTACATATGTATGTATGTCGAAGATATTGCCCAGATAGCATCGGATGTTTGTTAGACGATTGTCTAACTACTCAAAGAATCTTGTGATGATTATCTGATGAGTAACAATAATAAAAACATCTAAATTTTTTATTTATTAGTTTTTTATACATTTTCTGACACACTTGTCTTTTAATCTTGGAATGAACCTTTTGCGGCTCTCCTTATGAGTAATATAACAATTACTGAGCTATCTAAACAAGCCGACGTAAGGATCTGCCAAATAAGATTTTCCAACAGGATTGATGCTGAATTCCTGATCTAAAGGTTTGTTTCGAATAAATTGTATGAAAAAGAAGCTTGATGCGCTTGTTTAGGTGGCTCAGTTATATGTGTAAGCATTCCACAAGTTGTAAGGAAATTCTTACAAAAGTCTCATAAGGTTCTTGATGTACTTTCTGAAAGCCTCATTAGGAAATCTTTACAGAAATCTCAAACGAATCCGTCTACGATTAATACACTGTGGAACAAAAAAAAACCAGCCCCAATACTTGCAACGCGAAATGAAACTAGAATATTGGTAGAGCAAATCTGCCAAAGGGTTTTGAAAAGTTACCTTGGGTCCCGGAAATATGGGTCCCTAAAGTTTTTTAATTTTTTGAAAAGGCGTTTGATATAAGTGAAAAAAAAATATACTACTGTACTTCTGAGCTAAAATATAATTTTAGATGTCTTCAGTAAAATCGTATGGCAATTCTTTTCTTAGGATATATTAACCTTCTAACACTCATTTTTGTCCTTTTTTTAACTTCCCAACAAAAGTATTCTAAAACGGCACATTAGAGGCTTAAAATGTTCCACGAATATTTCTTGCATCAAAATTTACTAGGAGTCTTCTAAGACCAAAAGTTCATGCAATTAATGTAAAACCGGTTTTCAAGAAATTCAAAAATTTCAAGGCCAGGAATTTCGAAAATCCGTTTTACATACATTGCACGAACAATTGGTCTTAAAAGACCCCTAGTAAAATTTGATGCAAAAAATATTCGTGGAACTTTTTAACCCCAGGCAAACTTTTTGAAACCCTTTGGCAGTTCTGCTCTTCTGAAACTCTAGTTTCATTTCGCTTTGCAAGTGTTGAGGCTGGCGGCAATGACCCGATGTTTTTGCACTGTGATATAAGCGCCTTTCTCTGTGTTGTAGAAGTATCTCGCAGAGGAATCAGCTTGTGTAACAGTTTCTCCTGTGCAAGGAATCTTTTACGTATAAAAATTGCGCTCGTCGACGATAAATGGTCTTCATGAGATTCCCAGTAGATTCTTTCGATTGAAAATGCTAGCTGGGCACATACATATGTATGTATATGTATGTATGTATTAGAAATATAATACATACATAGATATGGACGTGCATATGTACATAAATAATTATATAAATATGTAAATTACTTACCCCTAATTACTAAGTTTTTGCACATTTTCAGTTTTTGAACACAAACTTATTTATTTTAATAGAAAATTAAAATTATTTTATTATATTTAATGTTTTGACAGAAAATTTAGTAAACAATTGGGACACACAGCTTTTTTTTTGGTTGTGAATACCAAATAATTATATTTTCATTTGTTGTACTCGAATTGGAACTATACTAGCAATCGATAATTAGCTGCAATAAATGAATTAACATTTTTATTACAAAATTTATTGACGAAAGCAAATTTTTAATTGCAAAGGCCAATATTCAGTATTGCCCTCTATTAAATTCGGTTGTGATTCCAACCATTTGTACTAATTTTTAGAACTAAATTAAATTAGTTATCATAACTAATAAAAGAATTGAAGGAATCACATTTCAGTTAGAATAACGTTTTAATAATCAAGAGAATTAAAAATCAGTTAGAACTATACATTTTTAATAGCTGCAATAATAAATTATATTTCTTGATCAATATTTTATTACTGCAACCGTTTTCCAACCAATTTGTTTTCTGTGTGCACCAATTCACATCTTTTTCCAAATACGTTTTTTATACTGTTCTAATTTATAGATGTGTAAATTTCCATAAGTCCTATATAATGTAGTCCAATTTGCTTAATGGCATCAAGTGTACTTAGTGTTGTTTGACACCTAATTAAAAGAGGCAAAGAACATCATAAGTCCTTTTTTGTATATTATGAAGTAAGGTCTTTTGTTTTTAATATACATACATAAATTAAAACACTGCCATTTTGGTTTTGTTTAATTTATAAAGTCAAATATTGCGACCAACTTTGTTAATAATTATCAGAAAAATTAAATATATTTTTATTAAAACATGAAAACAATTGAAGTTACTTCTACAATTTTTATAACACATTTTGAAGAGAAACGTAACGCAAAAAAAATTTGTAAGCTTTCTATTATTTTCGGGAAATAGCACTCCTTTTGTTGTTGGACTTGGTTCTGTTTATCTAAAGGCATGCAACAGTACCAATACCATCATAGACGGTTACGAACCTTTTATGACGTAATTTTATGAAGGATATCATCGAAATAAAAAAACAAATTAGGATCATATAGAATATTTGCCAAATTTTTAATACAAAAATAGAATCATTTGTGATTTTCAACATGTTTTTTCGGAATGCTGTAAAGTTTTCAAAATGTGGCTGGATGTAGTTTATCTCCCACCTGCAGAGTTAAAAAAAATATGAATTTTTAAACAACTAAATTGAAATCTTGTTCTTCAGTGCAATTGCTTTTTTCCATTCCATAATCAATATTATTATTGTCGAAGAACGAATTTTTAAATTGCAAGTCTTTATTATCTCTTTAATTTTCCCCAAAGTGAGTAGATAAAAGTATTTTCAAATCATTTTTCGTGTAGACACCACTTTGATGGGAATTATATCTGAAACAATGTCATGTATTTTTCCGAGCTAATTTTTCTTTTTTCTATTATAATTCACCATGAAGATTGGAATTTAAAATGTTGTTCACCTAATGCTTTTAACACAGGAGCTGCAGTAGATTTCAAGTCATATACTATATGAACATGGCTACAAACATATTTGTTAATATACGATAAATAAAAAACAACTTGTTTACAAATTTAATTTTTAAGTTCCATAATTCGGCTCTATTTCATTAACGCGAAATTCAAGCAGAAAGGTTAAAACAGTGAACCAGCGAGTTTTGTTACAGAAATTGTAGGTCACATAAATACATAGAAAAGGACATGATTCGATACAATCTACTATATATTTATTCTCATAAATTACTAAAAGATTTCTCAAAACAAGATATTTGATACTCACCTTCTCATATGTAAAGTATACTGGTCCTTATTTGCTGCCTTAAAAATTTCAAATTTCAATTTTCTTAAATATCAATTTTTGTTTAAAATTCGTTGTTTTATGTCATATAAAAATGAAATTATGAAAATATCTAAATATAAATTTATGTATATTAAAATAGAAATGGTAAAATTGGCCATTGAAATTTTTTTATTTTGAAAAAAATGTTACTGCCAAAAATGTTGGAGTCGGAGTCACTAGTTTTTGTGGGTGCTTCGACTCCGACTCCGGTACAAAACCCTCAACTCCGACTCCACAGCCGTGGGCTAACGCCATCAAAGTTATAAAAAATATTATTTATTATCATTCTTTACAGCCAGTTTGTAGTGAAGCAGACCAGAACTTCTAGCGTAAGCTAAACCCGCAATCCTCAAACTTATAATCTAGTTCACTACCAACTAGCCTACCAGGAGCACCCATATCTCCAATTTTCAAGACATTTATGGAACACCTAAGTATTAAATGAGAAATTAAGATGACCGCTGTTCGGTCCTCATTCGTCTTTACTAAAGTCAATCGCTAAAAATTTTGAATTCACTTAATAATATACAAATTTTTATGATAAATAAGACTTCCGTTTATATAAATTCTTATTTTCTCAACCATTGTCACAATAACAATTATTATAATAATTATAATTATTATAATTTTATTATAAAAGATCAGTTTACTTGTTTCCTTTCAATAACATTTAAAATTTTATTACTGTCACCATAAAACTGCACTATAATAATAACTTTAAATTGCACACTAACACTCTTTTTAAATAATACAACACAGAATGACCATAAATTATAAAGTCGTAAAAAGTAAACTTTTGAACATTTATGATACAAGCAAAGAAGCTAACTTACACTACAATGCACTAGATTATTTATCCTGTTTGATCTGAAGAAAACACCTACATATAATGTTAGCTCATGTATATACAAACATACATGAAATTATGTATACGTATACCTACATGTGGCACCGTAGAAATGGCTGCTGTTTCTGTAAGGTTTCCTGAAACGTTTCCTGAAAGGTTTACTAACTTATTTCTAGTCAGAATCAGCTGTCGTATGCAAGCAATAAAATTTTAGAATATGTCGCGTTTGGGTCGTTAGTCTTTGGTAGCATATCGTCTATTAAAACGTGCTTTAGATAAATTTAAAGGTAACCAACGTACATACATACATATATAAGCTTGCCGAAAAACAGTGAAACAGATGTTTGTTAGTATGTTGTGAAAATGATTTTGTGACTGTGAGTCTAGCATTTATAAACATTTAAATATATTATTCTTTACTCTTACGCTATACACTTGTTCTGCTTTCTTTTCGTGTTCTTTGCCTTTTGGCATTAATGCAGACAAGCGGACATACGTACATACAAACACCAACCCGCATTGCCGTTAGTTAAAGTCACGTGTATTTACTGCATTAACCTTAGTTGAAGTTAAAGTAAAAGTTTTTAAGTATACACATGTATATACCTCATGTGTACGTACGTATACCTCGGCAAAAATACATTCCCATATGTGTGTGTAAAATTAAATTCTTACAAGAAAATATCCACATTCTTGTAAAAATTTAATTCCATGTTTTATTGCCTCAGTGAACATATCGTTGATTTTTTTTCTACTTTTCCTGCTTTTGCCTTTTGTAACTGTAATTTTAGCTGGTTGTTAAAACGCTTGTGTTGTATCCTGTAGATTGTTTCTATCCGTGTATGTTTAAATGTCTGGGCTCGTTAGGTCTGCATTTTTGCTATTGTTTGCCTAAGGCATTTAACAAGATTCTTGTGTTGACTTTTTTATTCCCCAACTCTTGGCTTGGCGGTTTTGCGAAATACTAAATAAAAATAATAAATTTTGTGACTGTAACTACCCACACCCAACTCTCACATATGTTGGCTGTCATAACAATTGTGAACAATTTTGAGTGTACAAAAAATATTTTTTAAATTTCGGCCTTCTTTAAAAAGGGATGTGCGAAAATTCAAAATAAATTTATTTTTGATTTATTTAAAGTTGAAAAAAAAAAATAAATAACAAAGATACATTCAGGTGTTTCTCTGTCTGTACCAATTCTATTTTCTATAGATTACGGAAATACAAATATTTTTTTTACAACTTTCTTCGGTCCCCTTTTTTCTTAAAATGGCGATAGCATTAAAGTTACAAATTTAAGCAATCATAAATTTGTTTATTTTTAATATAATTTGTAAGATCTGTGTTTGGTTTGACAGGCGAAAGTTTTACTTTACAGAAGTAATAATTTTATTTTAACGATTGGGAAATAGCTGAGTTATAGGCGTTTAGGAAAAAAACGAAATGCCTTTTTTAGCACATTCCTTTAGCTCCAGTCAGATCGCAAGGTAATAAGGGTTTTTTTACTCATATAAAAACGTCACCTGATTTATAATAAGTTTTATGATTACATGTATATTTTTGTGTTAATTGAATGGCATATCTCGCATTTCGCTTAGAATTTCTACAACATTTATCTTGTTCGGGATATGAGTTATAGTTGATTTGACCATGTCCGTCTAACCGCGTGGATGTTCAAATGGGTTTTAAGATGCAGACTAGGTTTTTATATATATTTTAACAGCATATGCCAGGGAATACTTTCCTGTTAAAAATCAGCCAGATTGCTTTTCAAATTACTTTTATATAGTAAAAAAACACCACTCCTCCTTTTTTCCCCCCATAAATCTTTGCGATTAGCAGTCTCAATATAATTTATGAAGTAAACTCTATAACTTTAACCTTAAGTAAAGTTAATTGAACACTTGTAGTGAAAATTACCAAACTCGTTCTATAAATGACCGTTAAATATTGGCACGATAGCGCCCATACTATATGTGCGAGGAGTACAGAATTTGGTTCAGAAATTTCCTTATTATAAAGACTATAAAATATTTAAAATGAGCCATCTGGCCTCCGTACAAGTGTCTTGGTACAAAGGATCCATACAAAACAAATTATCTCCAAAAAGAGCAGGTTTATTACACGTAGAGAAAAAACATGGTTGAAGATTGGTTAAAAAAAACATATTATGGTCCCTGCAATGGCAACAAAAACCTTTTGTTGTTTTTAAAAAAACTTTTTTCACGATTGATAATATTTTGTTTCTATTTAACAATAAAGTGCTTACCTCCCTTGAAACTTCAAATATGGTTGATTTTAACAATATAATGTTTAATATATACATTAAATATTTGAGCTTAAGGTCTTATTTTTTATATAAAAAAACTTTTTTTTTAAATTTATTATTTTTATTATCAAAATAATTTTCGTGTGAATACAAAACGGGCTTAATTCCCAATTTTTATTATTTGATAAAAACACTGAAATTTATTGTTGATGGTATAAGCTATTCCTATGCGAATTTCCTATCAACAATAAATTTCAGTATTTTTATCAAATAATAAAAATTGGGAATTAAGCCCGAATAACAATATTATTTAAATTTATTATTTTTGTTTAATTTGTTTTATAAAAAATTGTTAATTTTTTTGTTAAAAAGAAAGCAAAAAACCCTGAAGAAGGTACTCAAAGAAGTGCCGAAATATTGGTTTTTAATAAAGTTATAAAAAAAATTTTATATATAAAAAATAAGACCTTAAGCTCAAATATTTAATTTATATATTAAAATAATAAAGGTCGAAGAAAATACATATTAGAAATATAATGTTTAAATAAACTAAAACTACGACAGTACACTTAAACATATTATGGTTACCTTAATCATATTATTATCGCGGTATTCATATTATGGTTAAATTCATCCATCCAAAAGCTATAACCATATAATGGTTGCCTCCAAACATGTTATGGTTACTATTTAATAACAATAATATGTTCGAAATTATAATATTTTAAAACATTGTATGATTAATTTTAAATTTAAAATAATATGTTTAAAAAGCAACAACATTCTGGTAATTTGCATTTTACTTGGTTTGCTTAAAATTCCCATTCATTTTATTTTAATTATTGATAACACAAATAAATTTACGTAGAAAAACTAGTAGAACAGAAAAAATGGTAATATGAAGGTCGTCACTGGCTGGAAAATGAACCAAAGGGGATATTTTGTATAAAAGTGGAACGTAACACCTATCAAGAATATGAAATTTAATAAAATAAAATGGATTTACCATAATATGATTAGCATTCACCATATAATTGTTAATCCTGGCCATAATATGGTTACTTTTCTCAAAATTCTGGGAAATTTTAAACATAATATGTTTAGTTTTGACCATTATTATGGTTAATATTGACTAAAATATGGTTAATTTTTACCATATTATGGTTGATTTAGTAAAAAATTTTTGTTGATTTTAAACATACTATTTAAACGTAATATGGTAACCTGCAAACATAAACATTGTTAAAAACCAACCATAGTATGTTGGTCTTAGAATATGGTATGGAATTCATACCTCAAATCGCTTCGAACCTTATGACAGGATGCCTGATTTTGTATGGGGTGTTCCCGGTTTGGAGGATAACTTTCTGACAATAAGCACTTCTTTTAATATGCAAACAAAGCACTCCTAAAGTGATTTTTTAAGGGCTAACAATATAAATTTATTCATTAATGTTTTGCTTTTACTTGTTTAAATGCCTTTTATCAATAATTTTCGTAAACCATAATATATTTTTATTTTTTCGCTTTAATACCTTCTTCTATATCAGCACTAAGATAGCATCTTTTTTATTTACTTTATTCCTTATCATTTGCTGCTGTATAAGAGCTCTCTAATTGAAGAGCTCGAATATGCGTTTTTTCTCTTAAGTGCTTCACAAACCCCAAATTTTGTTTACTGGGTAGCTAGCATGATTAAATTAAGGTCAAA
The DNA here is from genome assembly GCA_949318255.1 of Pollenia labialis. Lineage (NCBI taxonomy): Eukaryota > Metazoa > Arthropoda > Insecta > Diptera > Polleniidae > Pollenia > Pollenia labialis. Next base: position 119,323,528 of record OX439142.1, read on the forward strand.
TGTTCTCTACATATATGATTTGTTTGGTTTTTAAAATAAGCAAAATCCATCCATTTTTACCTCATACACGCAGAGCAAAACATGTTTAAATATGATCACCTCCAACAAAACTATTTTTAAGGAAAGTTTTCAACATATGGTTAATATAAAAATATTATTGTCACCGACAACCATATTATGATAAATAAGTATTCCATAAAGAAGCCAACATCATAATATGGTTGCCTCTAAACATATTAAGGTTAAATATGACAATAAATTGTTTTAAAATTAACAATATTAATTTCCTCTTTTCCAAGAGCAACATGCTATGGTTGAAAACCAACCATGCTATTATTAGTGTTAAACACGTTTGACATATTTTTGACCATAATATGTTCGGAGGCAACCATCATTGTGGTTTCTTGATGGAGGACTAATGATTGGCGCTGACAATAATATTGTTAAATCAATCATAATATGTTTAAAATTTTCTTTAAAAATAGTTTTGTTGGAGGTGACCATATTTAAACATATCTTTCTCTGGTTGTACCGCCCATACAAATATGCTTCCGAAATAAGGGTTTTAGGGCGATAAACCCCATTCTAGGGAACAACTGGTTTTTAAATTCTATGGAAAAGCATAAAGAAGACTTGGCACAACCAATTATAGCACATGAATTACTTTTTTTAATATTTGTATACTGTTTGCATTGTACGTGAAAGTGTGTAAATTATGTTTAAAGCAAATTATTATGCATTTCTCATTCATTGTTAAATCGATTTGTATAGACTTTGGTATTTAAAAAAGCCTATTAATGAAGATATTTTAACAAAAAAAAACTAAAGTAGTTTGCTGTTTACTGATATAATAAAAGCATTTTTTTTTAAATTGCATTCCTTTTACCCTGCAAAAACATGTTCAATAAATCATTTTGAATTTGCTGCTTGTAGAAACCCATTTAAACTGAAAGCTGTGTCCCAACCTGCACACATATTAAAAGTAAATCCTTTCTTAAAATGCGCCCAACGTGGGAACAATTTGAATTGGTAACTTCACTTAAGCCTATAGTACACGGAATGTAAAAGTCACATGCTCATGTGGTTCTGACGTAATTTTGTCGTCATCACACAACACGAACTTGCTATTGTGGCATTGTAGTGACGACAAAATTACGTCAGAACCACATGCGCATGTGGCTTTTTACATTCCGTGTACTCTAGGCTTTAAAGTGCCTCATCTCATGATGGAGCTGGACTGCACCTCTTTTTCGCAGAGGAACAACACTAGTTATATTAAGAACTATTTATTTATTAATTGGTATTCCTATACAATAGGACTTAAAGTCTTATAATTATAGTATTGCTATTTTATTGCTTATCGTTTAATATGGAGAGGCACCCTTCATTTCAATTCGTTTTAAAAAGCCATTGCACTGCTTTGGGAAGAGTATATGGCCTTAAATTCTCACAGTTTATCGGTCTATATGTGAACCTCCAAAAGTAGAAAAAACTCAAGTTCCAAAAATTTTAACCTGAGCCCTTTTCGAAATAAATGATTAAATTTTTAATATGATAAACATTTTACGTATAATTAGTATTTATGAATTATTTAATCGTCATACGCCTCCATACGTTTTGTGGCACAAAATTCCTAAATATCTCATAGATAGATATTGACAAGGCAAGTGTCTTCATGCATTTTGCTTGAAATATGCCTTTTGCAGATTTTACTAGAATCATGTAATAATTTATTATTCTTATATAGGGCACGCCTTTTGGTGCTTTAAAATAATTTAACTATGTATTTTAAATAGTAAACTTTAAGTTGTTAAATGCTGTGCAAACAAGATAAATACTTGGGTATTCATTCGGTTAACCGATTAATTATTACCCGATTAACCGATCGGTCAATTTATAATTGGCTTTTTTCGATTAACGATTAAACCGGTTAATTTCAGTCGATTAACCGAAGTAACAAAATTTTAAATTTTTTCTCATTTTATTTTTTTTTGTTTAATATTATTTTTGTCTCTGGCAATACATTCTTTTAATGCAGTACAAAATCAGAAATTAAGAAATTCGAAAATAAAATTTTTGCAGAAAGTTCGATGCTGAGCTTTGGCAGGATGAGTCAGATGATGAGCTGACAAAAGAAGAAACTCTCGATTGTAACACAAATAATCTTTTAATAGCATTAACCGAATCAATTAGAAGTGCTTAAAATTTTAAAATTAAAACTGGAATTTAATGTCGTAATGGAAGATTTTAAATGTTTAGAGAAATACAATTTTTTCCAAATCAAGTTTTATCAAAACTCAAGTAAATAATCGCTTAAATCCTAAATATTTAAACCAAATTATTTTTCAAAAAGATTATTTTATAAAATCTCCCTAAGCTATTGAAAATCTTATTAATAAAATGATTTCATAGTTTATTTCCTACTTACCGCCAATTTCACCATGTTCAGTTATGATTAATAGTGAGTTTTATTTATTTATGAATTACTTTTTTATTTGCTCGTTTTAGTGCAGGAATTGTTTTGTTTGTTTTGTTATTGTTTTTTTTTATTCTAATATATAAATTTTGCATTTTAATTTATTTAAATTACTTAATTTAAACAAAACTTTATTAACCGGTTAAACGATCAATAACAAAATCAACCGATTATAAACTCGATTAATTAATTGAGGGATTAACCGATTAAAGCAAAAGCCCCGGTAGGCTAGCTAGTAGTGAGCTAGTCTATCAACCCCGTGGTCGCGGGTTCGATTCCCGCCAGAGACTCTGGTTTCTTTCCTGCAGACAAGCGTAAAGCTTCGCGGGGATTGGCGTAGGGAATTAAAAAAAAATAAATAAATAAATACCCTAATAAATACATACTATTATTTTTAATTTCTTAACACAATTTTGATTTTTTGTCATATCAGGACAATTTTGCTTCTTTAATTAAATAAAATGAATAAATAGAAACTGGGAATTATTTCCTTTCATAGGTTACTTTATTATATTTAACATTTTTTCATTTTTTCGAATTTATTCTATTAGCTAAATTTCAGTTATGTATTTTATAAAGTTTTTTTGTAATAGTCCTATTCCTTTAATTTTTTAGAATAAATTCGAAAAAAAAACATGTTGAATAAAATTAATAAAATTAAGTGGAACTATAAATAGACAATTTTAAAAACTTAAAAATATGCATGTTGTATATTTTAAGTTTACAACTTACGTAACATACAGGGCTTTAAAGTTTTTATTGCAACTTTTAGTGGACACATTGCAGGTCTTTTTTTAATAGCGAAATAAACATTTAGATGAATAAAAAAGTTTAAAAATAACACAAGCTTTACTTATCGACTTTCAATAAAACTTTTTCATTCTATTGCATACACATTCATACCCAATTCTTCTACTACTCAAGGTTCTTTTTTGTGGCAAAATAACAATAAGATAAAACCATATTTAAGTTTAATTTTGTATTAAAACGTTTACCCTTTAACAAAAAAATCCATTTCTTTTTTCTTTTATAAACGCACGTTATTTATACAATATAAGAAAGACTATCATATAAGAACAACACCTACAAACAAACATACAAAAATTTGTGAGAGATGAGTAAAAAAACTACACAAAGCATTTCCGTTTACACTTACACCAACAAAAAAAACCAAAGTGGCAATTTGGTGCTTAAGTTGTATATTCTTCCTTAACATAACAATAATAAAAACAACATAATATGAAAAAGCTACTTGCATGCATTGTAAATGTGCATAAGCTTGGTTTGTTGTTGTAAATGATGTGGTATGTACATATGTATGTATGAAATAGTGTGAGTATTTAGTAGTTTAACAACGAACAAATACAATATATATGTTTGTTTATAATGTATACACCTAGAGAAATAACATTTTTCAATATAGTCACCACCAACAAAACTATATTCAACAAATATGTTTCAACATATTATGACGAATCTAACCATATTATTATTTCACCGTTAACTTTACTGGTAAAATGAGTACTCCCTTAAAAAGCAAAAAGCAAATTATGGTTGCCTTCGAACATGTTATGGCAAATAATAACAAAGATATGTTTAACAATTTTCGTTAAAAAAGCTTTTTTGAGATGACCATATTGAAAATTATGTTTTGCTGGGTGTAAATATGCATATGTATATGACATATGCCTGGTTACACACCGACTTCTATGTTTGAGTGCAGTTGAGTGTGAGTATGTAGCAGCTACTAAGGGAGAGCAAATAATGGATTTGTGAAGGTTTTTTTTATAAAATTTGTTTTGTGGCTTTTTTTGTTGCGCTGCATATGCATATAAGTATGGGCTTATAATAGGTGTGATGCAAATGTTTATTATATATGTGGTATGCATGTATAATATAAATAGAGATTTTGTTTCTACATCATTGTTTTCATTGCTTTGAGAGTTGTCGGCTAAGAGCACTAAAAAAGGCAGTTAAGGTAAATTAAGAACAATACAATTGTTTAAAGCCAAACATTTAAACCAACATTAAAAAGGTGATTATATAGTACTTGTGTGCAGCAGGTGAATGTTTAAAATACATAATGAAAAGTGTACTTGAACTAAAGCATTTTTTTTAAGGAAAAATAATACTTATATTTTTAATAAAACTAAACTTTTTAAATAAAAACTTTTAACTTAAAATAATTTGTTCAAATTTTCTTTTATTGTAGAGTATTATCACGTAAACTAAAACCTCATTTAGTTGCCGACACAGTTAAGCAGTATATCAGTCGAGCGCAACGCCCTGCTAAAGGTTCTCAAGAGCAGCAGCCTAACATGGAGTTTTTACGTGGTGTTTATGCGTTTATGCAAGTGAGTAGATCATCGGTGAGTGTCGCTTATACCATTTTAACAACTGTACTAATCTATATAAATATTTCTTCTACTTTTTTTGAGTTATTGTGTTCCTTGATAAAAAAAATATTTGGTTGGAAAAAAACTGAATTAAAACCATCTTTGAAACTTAACCTTATTTTAACTTCTTAACTTTTAAAACAAACCACCTTTTGCAATTGGTATTTACAAAAAACAAAAATTTTATTTCAAAATTATAATTACTCACACACGTTAAAATTTATATATACAAAATAACTTAAATTATATCTTCTTAAAAAAAATACAAATAATTTAACGAGTCATGCCATGTCCCAACAAACCATTTTTAAGCAATTATTTTATAAGTCGTCAATGTCGTATTTTTGCCTTTCCTTTTTTTTTCTTATTGATTTATTTGTGTGATAAAATATTAACAAAAATAAGTCTTAAACATAAAACAGCATCTGATCATAAAGAAATTTAAATGTTTTCACATAGATATTGGTTTTATTAAGAGCAGGATGTAAGAACTTTTATAATGGAAAAAGTAAACTAATGTGCTACTTTGGTTTTAGAAATTTCTTGTTGCACAGTGTACTTGCAATCTCCGTAATTCTATTTAATGATTAAACTTTGAAGAAAATACCAATAATTTGTTGATCGCGCACACTTTCAAAATTTTACAATTTGAATTGTTACTTTTTTCTGTTAAAAGCTTAAGGCCCTAACTGTGTAAAACGTAACGCAACGACAAAAATTACATTTAAGTACCAACAAAATCAAAAATATTTCATAATTTTGTTGTTGCTTTCTACAGAAACTCATATTGCGTTTTAAAATGTTCAATGCCACAAGAAATGCAGCGCTTAAAATTTAAAAATTGAATTCACATTTCTGTAGAAAGCAATAACAAAATTACAAAATAATTTTTACTTTGTTTTTGCTTTCAATGTAATTTTTGGTGTTGCATTACGTTTAACTTAATTTGATTGATTTAATTGATATCAAAATTCTCTTGTTCCATTTTTTTTACCTTATATAAACGTTACTCCATAATAAGATGTGTGCCACTATAGCAAACAATCGAGACGGCATTTTCCACAAATACTTTTTACATACAGAGTTTTTTCGGTATTAACTTGCAAATGCCAGCCCATTTACAAAAATTTCATTGCCTGTTGTTTGATTTTAAACAAAATTTAAAAATTGTTTACTGTTTTATTTTTAAATAGTTAACTGTTAATCTATGTAACAGCAATTTGGCCCTCGGGGTTCTATGCTCATGGAGTTTATGAATTAAGTTCAAATCGACCTTGCATTGCAGACTTTCTGTTCTTGACAATGCTTGTTGCAAAGCTTTTGAGCAAAAACAATTCTAGCCTAAATAAAACATTTTGTCTAGTGCTCTACATGGCTCTTTTGAGGTATGAAGACCTCGTGTTAAAGATTAACTTGTAAAGATTATGCAGTATTAAATACTTTATACTATGAAAACATCTTCTTAGTCAGTGGTTCCTTAATTTAAAAAATTTTAACTTCGTGGTATGCTGCTTTGACCACATGCACCGCTCTTTTAAATCGTTGTGCAATAATAAATCGGAACGAATAAATGTCTATTATATAAGCAGATATACGGAATCCCTTTTTTGAGCAATAACAGAAAATGTACAGTATCAGAAATCGGGTCAAATACATTCAATAAGTCATGTAATTATATCTTTCCAAAGTTTGTTAAGTTTAAAATGAATCTCTAATTTTGTTAACAAAAGCTAAACATTTTAATATATAATGCTATCTTTTAAGATATTCCATTAACGTTTCCTTCATGTTCTAAAACCAAAGTTCTATAAAAATTCTTCAAGCTCTTACGAAATGCGAAATATTTATCAACCAAATAAAATTGTCATGCCAATAAAAATTTAATAAAGTCATGCATAACTTTGAAATTATAATAAAATTCTTAAATATTTAAACAAAAAACCTGAGCGAGTGAGCGAGCGAACGGTAGTAAATCTCATAAATTAGCAAACAAAAAAACTTAAAAATAAAATCTTTCTCATTAAGAGATGGCGTCGAGCAAAAAATATAAAAAACACATACAACCAACATAAAAATCATCGACTTAAAAAAATATCAACAAAATGAGGCAAAAACAACATAAAAAGCATCATTTCGTACTAATGCATTTTGTTCTACTTTCAACCAACAACTTCTTAAAAGTTTTAACTAACAACTTCATACAACTATTTTCATCAACTATATCTTTCTTTCTCTCTCTCTCTCTCTATTAACGCCAAGTCTTTCTCCTTCCTCTCCTTAAGACTACTCAACTCACTCATTAAAATATTAAAATTAATAAGCAACATTAATCATACAGAGTTAACAAAATACGCCACATCCTTTAAAAAAAATAAAAAAAAAACGAAAGAAACAACAAAAAACATAATTAATAAAAAAAAAATTAAAAACGAAAAGCAAATGTAAAAGAATATTAAATTTAATTTGCTACTACATCAACAATATAAGAAATGGTTTAAAAATAAATATACAAAATATTTTTAAACAAAATTTATGTAAATTAGAATTTTTGTATTTTTATTTTTTAATTTTTAATAACATCATTTTGGAGGGGGAAATACAACAGAAATTTCTTTAGTATTTTTTTTTTGTTGTCGCATCTCATATTGCCACAACTCATTAACAGTCTGTGTTGTTGTATTAAAAGTTAGGTCTTAAAACTAAGACAACAACAACCATCAGGCCACACCATTACAATCTTAAGGATTTTTTCCTTCTTTCTTAAAAGTTTAATTTCTCAAACTCATTTTGTGTTTTAAATATTTTTTTACATTTTTTGCCATTAAATTTTTAGCATACCCAACTGTTTTTTTTTTTTTTTTTCATTAGATAATTACCGTAATTCTGTTAAATTTATTTTATATCCAGTTTTTAATTTCATTTTTTTCCGGTTGCCAAACGAAGCAGTTTTTTTTAGTTGGCTTTCGAAATTAAAAGATTCATTATTAATTAAAGTTTTAAATGATTAACCTTTTTGGAAAACAAGATAAACTTTTAGGGAGTTTGAATTATTTGCACTTTTTTAAAGTTTTCATTAGACTTTTTTTGTACAAATTTTAAAAACGTTAATTTTTAAGAATTGTAATATTTTATATGGTGGCTTCAAAGCTAATCTTGAATATGAAAAACTAAAGGGTGGGTATTAATTTTCAAGCAACACTAAATTATTTAAGAAACAGCAAGAAGATATTAAAAATTTAAATTTCCCTTAAAAACTTTTAAAAAAGTTTTATTTAAAAAATCGTGTTCATTTCATAAAAAATGTCGTTTTGTTTTATTAAATTATTGCCTAAAATTAAAAAAAGAAAATTCAATAATTTTCATAAATATTTTTTAAATGATCGCTTTAAAATCTTGAAATCCTGCAAGTTCACTTTGAGTTGCTGTGTTTCCTTTTTATATTATTTTCTTTGTCGTGAAGAAAATAATTTCTTAAGCTGAATATTTCAAAGGAATTTTAGCCATACTATGATTAATAAATTTTTAGAAATAAACTAAAAAAAACGTACACTTTCAGCCCATTTTGATATTTTAATTGAGCCCATTTAGGGTTTTCTACGCCGCTATGGTTATATCTTTTGTTTTCTGTTTATATTGAATTGTGAAGGCCGTCTTAAAAATTTAAATACGTGTGAATAAAAAAACATCGAGAGAACGGATCATTTTGGGTGTCTTTTTAATTGGTAACAATCCATTCATTCAACTTTACAGTTTTCTGCAAATATATTATTTAAGGGTTGTCTAACCAAAACAGACCATGCTTATTGTAAATAAAACAAAAAGTTTTTAGAGAAATAATGTTTTCTACTGTGACTGAAGAATCTATGACAATACTGTGTCAAACAAAATATAGGCCAAATGCTGGCCACGGCTTCGGTGTAATACCTCCACGCGATGGTCCATATTTTCAATGACTCTGAGACATTAATGAGGTTCAATGTCTTATTATCTCATACTTTAGCTCTTCTCTTGGTACTTTTTCTTTTAGATATCCCCAAAGAAAGTAGTCCAACGGTGTCAAATCACATGATCGGAGGCATTGTTTCTTTTGCTGTGTATCAAGTGGGACCATCCTGTTGGTTCCACATATCGTCCTGATCCATATCCACAATTTCTGCCTACAAGAAGTCCGTTATCATCTTGCGATAGCGAACACTATTTACGGTTACTGTTTGACAGACCTCATTTTCGAAAAAATATGGCCCGATGACGCCTCTAGCCAATAAACTGCACCTAACAGTCACTCTTTGTGTGTTTTCGCATTTCCTACAGACTACCGATTGTGGACATATTTTATCGATTATGCAGACCAAAAAAAACAAAAAGTAGAAGAGATGCATTTCTAATAAATGCTGAATATCTAACCTCTCCTCACTTGAATTTTTCAAACACTGAAACAAAACAGTGTCAAATAAGGTTTGACAAAAAACTTGACGTTAAGGTGTGCATTATGGTTGGATCACCCTTTGTATCCCTTATCAAATGCTGAAGTTTGTAGGACTTTTAGTGCATTAAGTAGCGTTGTTGTTCACGTTGTGAAGCTATTAAAAATAATTCTACCGAAACATTAAAATAATCAAAATGTCATTTAGGTATTTAGTGATTTATGGAATCAGGACAAGGATGGCTTAAAACTGCGAGCATGCTATGCTTTAGGCTTATTTCGGATTTTGATGTAAATGGAAAAAATGGGGCTAAGTTAGAAAAGTTGGAATTCGACATGATTACTCCAAGTTTTGAACTGCCATACGTGTGTAAAGCAACTTGCATTACTCTTAAACGCATGGAGATCCCATACAGTATAATGAGGACACCCAAAGCTAATTTTGGTAAAAAAAAAAATTAAGTAGAACATATGGGTCGAAGTTCTTTTTATATACATATGTATATCCAACGATTTCCTATAAGAATCGATTATTTTAATTTTTTGTTTAATTTGTTTCAAGTTTAAAACAATAATTAAAAAAAATTGGAACACTCATTGACTAGAAGTACAGGTTTGCCGCCATTTTGGTAAACATTAGTCTTGACGGTTTATATTTGGCAGTCGTGAAGTAGACACGTGGCAAATTTTTTATGGAAAAATATTCGTGTTTTAGTCGTAAAAACATTTCATGAAAATCTATCATCGATTACTGTGACGATGAGAAAGTTACGTGAAATTTTGTGGAGAAACAACGTGCCAACAAAACGCACTATTAATCGTGTAGTGAATTATTTCGAAGAAATAGGGTCTGTAGGTGATAGGCCCAAACATGGACCACAATGTACTGCAAGATCGGCATTACTGTTTAAACATTACTGTTGCTCAAGAAATTGTTCAAACCAATCCATCAACCCCAATTCGACGCCGTGCTCAGGAGCTTGGTTTTCAAAGAACAACTTTGGCCACAATTTTGCACAAGGATTTGTATTTGTTTCCATTTAAGATTTAGTTGACAGAAGAGCTTCTTCCACAAGACCATTTACGCCTCCGTACATATGCCCATGGCAACCCTGATTTTCATGAAAAAATCATAATCAGCCTTATTTCGGTTCTCGATGTCGGTAACACCGTAAGTCGAATTTTGTAGTAGATTAAAGAACTTTAATTTAATTTACTTTAATCTAATACTGAGTCGTTTTCGACATCGAGAACCGAAATAAGGCTGAATGAGTGACGAGACACATTTTCATTTCAATGAATGTGTGAACAAACAGATTATTCGGTTCTAGGCAACGCAAAACCCTCAAATGATTCATCAGTCACCTTTGCATCCATTAAAAGTGGTGTGCAATTTGGTCAGGAGGAACCATTGGACCTTACTTCTTTAAAAATGAAAATGGCATAACGCCAACTGTGAATGGGGAGCGATATCATATCGTGAACCGATTTACATGTGGTATCAATAAGACGGTGCCACATCGCATACAGCCACGATTACAATTGAATTACTGCGAGAAGTATACCTTCGCGGCGTACACCCTGTATAGTTATGCCAAATTTCATCGAAATGTAATTTTTGTTGGGTTGTACGCTTCGCGAATAATGCCTCCATTGAAAAGTTTAACTATGTATCTAACTTTTTCGAAAAATAAGAAAAACCTTAGGTATCGTCCTTATTATTTAAATGAAATTAAAGGATTTGTTTACTTCTTAACCAAAATAAACTTTTCTGTTAAAATTAAAAATCTTAAATTTTCGGGGTTTGGCAATGTTTTTTTTTAAATATTTCTTTTTAGGTTTCCGCTAAAAATTTCTTAATTCATTAATATTTTTAGGTCTTTATGTTTGTTTTTTAATTTTGAGTTTTACCTTTCTTAATTTTATTTGTCAATAGACTTTTTAAATTTAAATAAAAGAAAAAATATTTGTTGAATTTTCAAGCATTTGCTGCTTCCTTTAGCTGTATAAAATTTTAATTGTTTTCTACTTCGATTTTCTGTTCTCAATTAAATTCTTTGAAAAAAAGAAAATATTCTTACACTTGAATAATTTTTTTTTTAACTTAGTTAAGGAAATGAATTCGTGTTTGTAAAATGTTCAGCCAAATACAAAAAGCCATCTGTGTGTTATAAAAATTACAGAAAGAACAAGTCAAGAAAACCAAAAGAAAAAAAAATACGAAAAATAACAACAACAAACAAAAGCAAAAAAAAAACGGAAAGATAAATAATGAAAGTGTTAATTTAGAAATGAATAAGTACTACGTGTTTAATTTCCTACTGTATTTTTTGTTACGTTTCCTGTTTTATTTTTCTTTCATTTTTATAAATATTTTACTTCTTGTCTTTCAGTTTTTCTTAATTATATAAAAAAAAATGTATATATATTTGTGTTGATCTTGATTTGTTGTTAAAATGTGTCCTGGGCTCTTATTTTTCCTTCGTTCTTTTCTGTGTTAATGTTTGTGATTTATTTTATTTATTTTTTTGTGTCGGTTCCGTTTTGTGGGTATTTTTGGTCCCTTTTTTATCATTTATATTTAGATTTGTAATTGTGTGTGTGTATTTTATATATACATTCTGTTGTTGGTTTTAATTAATTTTAATATTTGTTTTGTTTGTTAAACTTTTTTGTGTAATGATTTATTTAATGTTTTACCTTTCATTACAATGTGTAAACCACAATTTCTATTGGAATTTCTTAAAGTATTTTGTTTGGCGATTTGCCGAAATTTAAGTACAAATATTGTAAAATGCTTACGGTGTTTCTAAATAAAATATAAGTCAGTGTTTCAAATAAGTCCCTGCTTGCCTTATATGCCGATATTATTTTCCTAAGTGTCACTTATACAGCAAGTGCTGTAAATAAGATAAGGTATATTTATTTTGTTAAGTTAATGATGGCAAATTTCATTTTCTTAAAAGCAGTTTGTACCAGTTTTAATTTTTTATCGAAAAACAAACTAACTTTAATGTGTTAAAAAAGTGTTGTTGCAATTAAACGTTTGATATAAACAGCAAATTTCGTTGTTATGAAAATATTTGTGTGATTTGTAAAGTTTGTACAAATACGTTAATAACGTGTCAGTGGTTATTTTAACAAACACAAACTTTTAATGCCTTTCAGTGAAATCAATTTATTTACTAGGGTTAGAAATATAACCAGCACTATCAGATTGGCTCATTAATTTTAACTTTGTAAGATCCCTTCGTAATTTCCAATGAAATGCGGTCTACCCTTTACAATATTCATGGTAGATTGCTACAAAAAGGGGCCAGAATATAAAGACTATCCCTTTAAAGAAAATATTCTTCTGAATTACTGCTAACAATCTCTAAGCAACCTGGAATATGGTCTTTGACTCAACATTACAACAAGCCTCTAAGATATTTAGAAGTACTTGATATACAATGCATCCAAAAAGATTTTACGATGTACTTCGTAAAGTCATTCTCTACACGTTGAGAAAAAAACTTTTTTCAATATGATCACCTCCAACAAAACTATTTTAGAGAAAATGTTTAAACGTAATATGGTTATATAAACCATATAACTTTTACGGCAACCAGATAATGCTTAATATTATTGTCCATCAAGAAGCTACAACCATAATACGATTGCCTCTAAACATGTTATGGTTAAATATAACAATTTTTTGTTTACGACTAATAATTGTTTGGTTTTTAAATAACAATAGCATTTTCGTATTTGCCAAGATATGGTGATGATATGATTGAAGAACACCAATGGTATTATAACTGTTAAATATAATTTTATTAGTATTAAAAATAACATGTTAAAAGGCAACCACAGCCTGGTTGTTGCTTCTTGATGGAGGATTTAGTTAATATGGTTAAATTAACGATACAAATATTTTAAACTGTTTAGTAAAAATAGTTTTGTTGGAGCTGACCATATTAAACAATGTTTTTTCTCTTCGAGATGGTTTTAAATGTATCTTTAGACCCGCATATATAAAAGATATATAAACGGAAGTTTTAGCTGTCAAACGAACTGTTGTACTGCGATTATTCTTTGACATTTAAGATTAGTACACCCTTTCAAATTAACATGAGTATAATAACACTGGAACAACACCACTAAATTATCGATGAAATCTTTCATCATCTATCAACCAGAGACTTGGTTTCTTTCCTACAAGCGTAGAACTTCGCGGGATTAGCTTAGGGAATCAAAAAAAAAATGTTTTATCGCAAAATTATCTTCAACGATATATCTAATTTTTGTCGCATATGAAGTGATGAGAGCAATCCACAACAGACCCTACATACTCCATTACGTCCAGAAAAATGCGGTGGTATTATTCGAATTTTATTTCGTCAACAATTAAACCGGGACTCGATCTACGGTCAATAGAGTTCGTTATCACACGATTATCAATGATTTATTGTTTAACAATCTGGATGTCATTAATCCGGGCGATATGTATTTTCAATATGATGGCGCTTCGTACCATATGGCGATCGCAACCATAAACTTATTGAAATCCAAACTTAGCGATAAGTAAATATCAAGATATGAATCGGTCAATTGGCTTTAAAGGTCGTGCGATTTGACACATCTCGATTATTTTCTGTGAGGCAACGTGAAACCACTGGTGATTTCTGATAAAGCAGCTACAATTGACACTTTACATACGGCCACCAATGCTCGACAAAATGCTCTTAAGCCGGACGTCCAGAATGCGCTTCGTCACGGACTGCCGATATCGAACCTTTGCTGCAATAGAATAATAACTCAAATTTGATTTTTCTATCACCTAATGCTATAAATACATTCGAGACTGCAGGCTACCGACTTCAATATGTGAAAAATAGAATACATGTGTGCATATGAAAATGATTATTTTAACGACGACACGGCTACATGACTGTTGGTTGCTGTCTGTGCTTTTTTTGTCGTTGTAGTCAAATTAAACTAATTTCTATTTTTGTCTACTACAAAACAGAAAAAGTGTTGCTAATATAAAATAATATTTAAAAAATAAGTGGTTCAAAAAATTTTCTTTTTTTTTTAACAGAAAACTATCGGCTTAAAACAAGAATATAAGCTCGTCTCAACACCAAATTGATATTTATATAACTTTGTAGTAGCCTTTAAAGAAGTTCTATAGGAAGATGTTTTTCGTGCCAGTTTAGGGGTTTTAGGTCGTAAAAGTTGCAAAACACTTTATCCACATATCTACAAGTAAAAAATGAATCTATAAAATTTGTGTGTTTTCATATATTCAAACTCCGTGGCTGACATTTTTTTTACAAAATTTGCTTTATCTTTAAATTATGTCGATATTTATTTATATAACCCTTAGATATTTGCTCTATAATTATGTACATATAACAATAATTAAATATGTATCCAGTACATAAATTATTACCACAAACATATATATTTTTACTCAAACTTATTAATATATTGAGAAATTTTTTTTGTGGAAAAATCTTTCAAGAAATAGTTATTTTTAAAATTTGCTCTTAATGTTCTAAAAAATAGGAATTTGTAATACATCATGTGAAAGATATTTCGAAGTAGTTTCTAATAATACCAATACTTCTTTGATCCAGTTTTTACCTAAAAAGTTATCACTTGCGGAGAAGTAAAGTTTAATATTCGTAAAAGCATCACTTGTTCGAAACTAAGCATCATTCTCATATGTCAAAAGTTCTTTATGCAGTGATGCCGCAGCTCTTCAGCAAATTTTGGGAATAATTACCTTTTACATTATAGGAATAATTTTATTTTTCTTTTGTAATGCTTTTCTTGTCATTTATAAGAAAACTGTCCCTTTTTGTGTCAATATTTTCAATAAAATTTGTCATCGTTATTGTTGATAACATATTTATTAATATTTTATGTTTGCTGATTAAACTTTTGAAATTCAACTCGTGTTCAAAAATTCTAACTTTGCACATCTGTTGTGGCTTAAAAAAAGTATCAACATCACAACTGCAACTGGTAGTTACGCATCAGCAGCAATATTTTGCATCACTGCAGCAGTGATGCATAGTCTTCATGCATTTACTTACGTACCCAAAGTGTTTTGAATCTTTTACGACCTATGTACATATACCAAGTGCGTTGACGGAACAAATTTGTTATTTTTCTTATTTTAAAAGCAGTTTATATGTATTTTTTATTTAATCTACCGTCAAAATTAATATATTTAAAATGTTTTTTAATAAATTCATTTTAAATAAAATATATTATAAATAAGTATTCATATAATTATAATCTTAAATAAAGTTTGTTTACGAGTTTGCAGTTATGCGTGTTTTTCCATTTTATAAAAGCAAAAAATAATAAAAATTATAGTGGCACCACTGAAATATAAATACATAATAAGCAAAAATTTTAGCTACACGACTATAATTGCACCCAGCAGCCTTTGTAGTCGTGTAGCCTGCTCTGGTGAATGTGTTTAATGCATAAATTTAATTATTCTTTCTAGAGTTGAGAAATAAATACCCGATATGGCGATTAAGTCCACGGTTTTAGCTAGTAGGCGGCCCTCTCTGTTCCACTGGAAATTTAAGAATTAAATACATTTGCTCAAAAATCAGATTTGTTGAGTTATGACTCTATTACAGTAAAGGCTCGATATGCTCGAAATCTCCAGAATAAATTTTTTTTTTAAATTATTCTTTCAAGTTCTATCGGGTTTTAATAAAAAATACCATTTATAATGGTATGGCTTATATTTATGTGACTGTTATAGGCCATTTCCATATAAAAATTGTCAAAAATTTCTACACAAGCGCACTAACTGTCACTTAATCTAGTTAAAAAAAAGAGCAACATATTTTGACCTGAAAAAATTAAAACACATCATTCCACAAATTGAAGCACTAAACTCTGTTTTTTCGGTCTTCAACACAGGGTCTTGTTTTCATCCACATTTTCATATCCGCAAACTAATTAGAAAGGAAAACCTATAATTTTCGGGAAAGTCCTAAAACTTTTTCAACAACTTTCGCGCGATTTTCGACTTAAATATTTTCGAACCGAATCGTTATAAAATGTTTAACACAATCAGGTATGTAATGAAAAACGATCGTTTTAAAAAATTTGAACAAGCGTGATGAATTTTGAACGATTTTAAAATCCATTTCTGAAATAAGGGGTTGATTTTTTGTTTATAGAAAATACAAAATTTTAAATATACAGGACAATAAAGAAAAATGAATTAGCCATAAATTTTATAAAGATACTGAAAACGATATAATCGTTTTTAAATCGTTCTGTTTTCAAAATCGCCTTTCACAACATACCTGAATAAAACAGAAATGTTAAGCCTTCTGATTTTAAGCAAATACTAGAACATATGAGCTCAAAAGTTTTATTAATTTAGCTTATTTGCTACCCCAAACTTACCATTGACTGTCAAAAAGTGATAACATCGAATATAGATTTCATTATTATTATTCACAACAAACTTCCCTCGGAAGAAACATTTCTGCGATTCCTGAAATAAAAAAATCCTGGAATTTCTAAACCCTTAATAATATGTTAGCAACACTAAAAACATTCACTATTTAAAAATTAAGACAACATATCAAGGGATTACATAAAGCATAAGTATTTTCCAAAAAAAAAAAAAAATAATTTAATATACGCTATCCATTGTACTGTAGGAGTAAGTCTCTAAAAAAGAATACACAAAGCATTTTACAAAATATAATTTAAAATTTAATCTTCAAATTTTCTTCAAGTTAATGTCTTTAATTTTATTTAAAAAAAATTAGAATAACCTTATTTTTTCTTCGTTATTACATATTTTATTTCAACAAATAAAAAACCATTACTTACGATATCAACAAAATATGTGTGTGTGTATATTTACAAAGAAGATTTTCTTTATGTACTTGAAGAAAAAACGCTTTTTTGGAAAGCAGATATTTAAGAAAATTAAATATTACCAACATATGCACTAAAAAAAATTATATAACAGGCATTCTTGGGTAAATAAAACAAAGCAAATTAAAAAATAAATATTTAATGATTGTGGAACTTTAGACTTTTACACAAACACCAAAAAAAAAATATATATGTATATACAAAATAAATATATATATGTATATGTAAATGTATGCATAAAACAATGTACAGGATATGCAATGTTAATAAACCTGACCCTCGTTTAACAATAACTTAACTTATTCATTTATAAATGTACATTTACATAAAAAAATTCAAAGCACTTGTAACATGATGTACACATACAAACACATACAGTTTAAATGTGTAATAACGTCGAGCGCCGTAATGTAAAGTGTATTCAATTTACACATTAACACACACACAAACACACACGCAAATAGACACACTTTTACATACACTTGTAATGTGGAATCTTGTAACAAACAAATTTTACTTATTCTCGAGCTCTATCTCTTTAATAAACATAGCCATACATACTTGCTGTATGAGTAAGTGTGTATGTGTTTCTTGTGTTGACCAATAATAATTTTTGGAAACCTCCCCTACCCCTGCTCCCTCTCTCTATATTATAATTAATATTTCATTTGATTAAGGAAGGTATCCTAAGGCGATGAAAGATCCCCTTGGAAATATGCAATACGGGTACATTTAGCGCAGAGCCTCTATCAATACTAAAATTATACAGAACGACACAAATATTGCGGCATAGAGTTCACTAGAGGACTTTAGATAAATTTTACCTAGGGAATCTGAAATTTTTTGATACATATATAAATATGTACATATGTAAATTGACTTTAAAACTCAAATAACTTTCTTACGGACGATTTCACCAAGTTCAGGTAAAATTAACTACAACTTTAACTACCAGTTAACAATATATTATTGACAGTTTCTTAAAAAAAAAAAATATTTTAAACTAAAAAAGTGATACACAGAATAGTTATTTTCTTATGAAGAACTTAAACGTACCAATAATGAACTGTAATTAATTTTCTCCAGGAAATTTTTAAAAAGTTGCAAAAAGACTTTGATTTTATATCGCGACCATTCAATATTGTTAAACCATATGATGGAACTGATTCTTTTCAAATTCATTATAAAAAGCCAGATTGGCAGGAAATTGGTCTGTATTGGCGTAAATAGAAAACAATGCAGACTCATAAAACTACAATTTCGAAATATCCCTCAGATTTGTTGTCCATCCGTAGAGGTATACGAATTGACAATACCGATAAAATAAACGGCTTGTTACAAATCGATTCAGCAAAGAACTCGGTTTGTTTGTGGCAATCGTCTTTTAATATTTACGACTTCATTTAGTGTGGCTTTCGGATACATCCAAGTATTTTGAAACGCTCGAAAACCGTTGGTTGAACATCTCGCAATCTGTAAAAAGTTATTATAGGATATCATTGAACAAAAATTTTATTTTACAGACATCACAAATCTTTAAAATTTTTCCATTATAAGTGAAAAAAAAATATAATTGTTTTTTATTTTTTGTGAAAAGATAAAAAAGGATACTTGTGTTAGGTTTTTGTTCAATTTTCTTATAAAAAAATATGTTGCTCTAGATTGATGAATTTGAGATAAATTTAATCACTGTCTTTCCTAAGTTAACGAAACCATTCAAAATTGTATAATTTATTTAACAAATCTTGCTTCGGATACCCTCCTTAAGCAAAAATTACCAAATTTTTTTATTATATCTGACACTAAGTATAAGGAATGCTCTTAAATTACACAAAAAATTTTAATGCATAAAAAAATTTTTTCTTAAAAAATCTTTTTTCTTGGGTACTGAATTTTAAATAAAATTTAAACAAATAATAAAAATATAAAACCGAACCTAAAAAATAAACCTAATTAAGGTGGACTATCAGTATCAGCATCAGGGATATGAAAATGAAACTGCTATAAAAGACCAACTAGAACAACAACAACAACAAGACACAAAAGCAACAACTACTAGCACTGCTACCACTCCTAAAATTATTAAAACTACAAGACATTTTAATGATAAAGAAAATGCTGCATTACAAGAAGAATTAAAGCAAAGATTTGCCAAACAAGCACTGAAAACTACTAAAAAAGAACAACAAGAAGAAGAAGAAGCAAAAGAACAGGAAATGAAACCTCAACCTCAAGACAAACAACAAAGACAAAAGCAACAACAACAAAGTAATCAAATGGAATATAAAAGACAACAACAATAACATAATGTTTTATTAAGAGAAGGTGCCACAAATCCAAGAAAAGAGAAAACATGATTAAATGATAAAGAGTTAAAAAAATTAACTTTAAATTTAATTAAATAAAACAAAAAACCCCATACATATATAAATATATTATATCGAAATCAAATACATAAATATAATGTGATCATTATTATAAGAAAGCAATATCTATCTATATAACTGTCGTATACATTAATATGTAAATTATATATATTTAATCAAATCAAAATATGCCGAAATCAAAATCGTATTTAATGCAAAATAAAAACTCCATTAATATATATAAACAAAAAAAAAATAATATTCTCTACGAAATACAAACAGAGTGAGATCTTATAATTTAAAGAAAATATAAATTCTCAAAAAACCATTGAGTTGCATTCAAGACAGCCGGTTTCATTGAAGAAAACCGTCAAAGGAAAAATCTATTTAACTATCTACTGTATAAAAAATACATACTCTCCCTCTTCTAAACAAAAACGCAAAGAAAAAAAACACTTTAAAAATATCAAGTGTCTTTTTGCTAAGAACAGGATACTATTGCAAATATATAAATATTTAAACAGGATACTGCAACTGCTCTTCATACTTTATTTTGTAAAAATATTCATGTACAAAACTTAAAATTTCCTTGCATTATTTAATTGAACATATAACAAAACAACTATTAAGAATATTGTATATAAACAACTCCAAAAAGACAAAAGCAACAATATAAAACAAAAACTCCATCATAAGTATATATAGATACAGAAAGACAAATAGAAACATATATATTTATAAAAATTTCAGTCAGCCGTGCCTTTTTACAATATTATTGTGCTTTTTGTATATTTTGTAAATCATCATTATTGTCGTCGTCCTCGCCGTCGTCGTCACTATTGTCGCCGTCATCAAATTCGTTGTTGTCGTCGTCATTCTGTATATAAAAACGAAATATTTTGTAACATAAATCTCAGTGAACTTCAAAGTGGTTTCGTCTGTTGCAACACACTAGGCCACAAAACGATTTTCGTACGCATAGTAAAAGAAGATGGTAATTAATATTTCCTAAATTTTCTTTCAAACTTTCTAAGAATTTCTTTTGATTTTAATTTAAATGAATTTGAAAATAGTTTTTAATTTTGTCTTTTTATTTATTATAAACACACAATATCTGTAGAGTTTCTGTTTTTTTTTAACTATAATTGGCCATAGTATTTTATTGTTTTAAATTGTTCTATTACTATTTTATTACGGCTGCAAATTAAAAACATTATGCAAACATTTTATATATTTTTTTTTATTTATCTTGAATATCAAAAACTGTTTAAAATAACATAATCTCTTACTAAGGGTGTGTGTGAAACGGTAGCAAAGTACTCATGGAAGTAAAATTCTGACACTATTGAGGTGAATAAAATTTCACTAGCCCTGGGGGCTAGTATAAATTTTGACATTAGTGTAGAAATTTTTGACAACAAAAAAAATATTTTTTTTTTTATCAAATTTGTTTAAACTAAATAAAAAATAATATGGAAGTAGGACCAGCGGCAAAAAAACAAAAAGAATTATACAACATGTAAGTATGTACACATGTATAAGCTTTCTTGCCCGCACTTAATATATCAGAACGAGTTCATCAAATAGTTGGGACGACCTCAATTCCAACAGAATTGAAATGATTATTGGTAAAAACTTGATTAATTTATTCATTTTCACAAAACTACTAGTAATTGTTTTTTTCTTTATGTCAAAATTTTACGTTGTCAAAAATGTTATAATTTCACACAGCACAAATATGAAAATTTTCTACCACAAACAAATTTTATTTCACCATAGAACTTTGCTACCGTTTCACACACACCCTAAGTATTAAAATAAATCCTTTTCTTAAAAGTTATCGATATTTTTTTAGAACATAATATATTGTGCTTATTAAGATGAGGTTATGTACATATAAGTAAAGAAGAGACCAGTCAGTACTCATCTGACACACTTTTACCCAATGATCGATTGTAATAGCATGAATTCCACTAAACAGAACTACCACCGTAGATCTAACCTAAACTATTAATGAAGGCAAGATCTGCTACAGGTTGCGGATCCCATTTCGGCCAGTCGCCTTCTCGTCAATACAGGACAGTGTCAAAGAAGGTTTTCTACGTCTTCTTCCTCATGTTCGTATTTTCTGCAGCGGTAGTAGTCATTGTGTCCGGCCCCTAGACGCTGTACACGCCCTCCTATAAGACTGTTTCCTATGACATCAGATACCAAAATTGCTTGTCAAAGAAGTAATTCAAACAAGATATTAGATTTAAATTTTAAAGAATGCTGAACGAACCAACATAAATTAATTACACAGTCAATCATTTTCTATCCGTCAAAACTGTTCGCACTTTAGTATACAAAATTATTAATCAAGGTAAGAAGATTCAAAGCATACAACGACAGTGGTGTATGACCTTTTGTATGATTTTAAACTTTCCTGCAGCGTTGTCAAACAAAAATTGATATTCTGTTGATGTTACCAGTGTAAGACGGCAAATCCATCTGAGGAGATCGAGTGGTTATGATCGAAACATGTCATGGTAACCTGCCGGCCAGGGTTCGAGCCCCGGACACAGTCAAGAATGAAAGATTATCAATAACAATTTTAATTAATTTTCATGTTGTGAAATTCCTTTCTTCATAAAAATAATTTTATGAAAATTAAATTTGATTAACTTGAGCCGAATTAAAATATTATAAATTTTTTGATTTTCCATCCAGCATCGTGGCGGTCACATATAGAAACATATTTTGATCAGTGCATTGGGCCTTTAAATTCAAACAATGTTTAATTTAATTCATTCACTCTTAAATTTGGTATATGGTTTCATTCTCCTTGTCTCTCTTAGTGTTACATTTTTATTATTATTTATTAAAGGATTAAATAAAAATCAAAAATATCCCTCGATCGTTTTTAAAAAAGTTCGTCCTCAGCTTGACTAGCTGTCTTTTTGTTTAAAAAATGTTCTTCGGTTCATTTAGAAAAACAAAACCTATAAAATAAAATATTTTGAAATTTTTTAAAAAAGACGCAACTGATAATTTAAAAAGAAAATGTTATAGTTTAACATCATTATTATTAGCAACAGGCCAAACTAATTTACAAAAATGCATTAACAAACGTTTTTAACAGTGAAAGGCATACAAAACTCCGTTTTCTCTCTAGCATAAAACTAATACGTGGTTTCGCTCCATGTTTCTTACACAGCGTCAAAAGTAAGTGAACATCAGCGATAGCTTTTTACTAGAGTAAAGTTATTATCACAATAATAACTTTAAATTTTGGCGCGTGTAATCACAGTCTACATTTCGACTTAAATTGTGAGAATTTTTTGATGCCAATAAATTTATTAAAAAAAAAGAAAATACAAAGTTTTTACCAATGCTGACTCTCTGTTAACACTCTTTGTATATAGTATGCAGTGTTGCCAAAACTTTGTGACCAAAAATGGCTAAATTTACGGGGAAAAATGGCTAAAAATGGGCAAAAAACTGCTAAAAGCATTTTTAAATAAAAACATATTAAAATTTAATAACAAACAGAAATAATTCATTTAAATTTCTTTGCGATGAAATTGTAAGTTAAGTTTGTTAAAAAGGAATAAACGTTAATTAATATTTTGATAGATATTTAAAAAATTAAATCATCAATAAATTCGATGTCATTATTGATCATCTCATAGGAATCACTCGTGTCTATTAGTTCTAAAAAATTTGAGGTAAATCATAATCACGACAATATTTACCCAACGTTTTGAATCCAGATCTACAATAAAAAAACAAGTAAGAAAGTATAGTCGGTCAAACCTGACCACATTAGCACCTACGTACCAAATTTTATCAAATAATCTCCAAAACTGCGACCTGGGGCCTAATTCTGGCAGTCGTGATCGAGTACTTCCTCGATTCGAAAGCAATTTTATTTCAGTCGATACTTAACGAATCGAAATTATTTTTTCAGTATTGTGAAACTAAAATTAATCCTTTATAACACTGAAAAAATTATTCCGATTCGTTCAGTATTGACTGAAATAATTAAATAATAAATTGCTTTCGAATCGAGAAATTACTCGATCACGACTGCCACAATCAGGCCCCTGTACTTTGCGCACAAGGTTTACATGTACAGCCAGTCAGACAGCCGGACAAACATAGTTAATTCGACTCAGAAAGTGATTCTTAGTCAATCGGTATACTTAAATGTGGGTATAAAACCAATATTTAAAGGTGTTACAAACATCAGCACTAACGTATAGTACCCTCTCCACTATTGTGGTGGGGGTATAAATATATAATTATAAAAAATAAAAATTATTCTTTTAAAAGAAAAACGGCAAAAAAAATTTATGGCTAAACAAGTTGATAAATGGCTAAAAAAATGGCTAATGGCTAAACTCATTTTTTAATGGCTAAACAGGGTGAAAAATGGCTAAATCTAGCCACTAAATGGCTAAATTGGCAACACTGATAGTATGTCATGGAGTTTTGTCTCTACAGTTGCTTTGTTGTTGTTTCTTTAAAGCAAATCTTATGTTGCTTTACTCATATGCACGTACATATGTAGTTACCGTTTTATGGAACACTTGTGTGTTGGGCAGCACTGTTATAACGATAAATAATTGATTAAGTCAGTAAGTTATTTTTTCTTACAAAAAGAATTGCTATGATACAATCAATTTTCTATTGCAGCAGCTTTAATGAGAGATTTTTCAAATGTCAATCAATGTCAGATTTTTGTTCAATTCTAAATGATTAAGGTAAGGATTACATGTGTAAAATATGTTAAAAAAAAGACATACATCTGAAAAAGTGGTTGATTTTTGGTAAAATTTACATCAACTTTAAGATATAAAAAAGTACGCGGCCTTACTTTGCAAAAGTAAATTTTTGTATTTTTTTTATTTATTCAACTTTATTTCTAAATAAAATCTTACCTGGCATTCACAGGAGAAAAATTTAAACCATTTTGAAAAAACAAACTTTCTAATCATATCGGAAGTACGGCAATACAGGATTCACATATTATTAAAAACTAACATAATTTGTTCATCAAAATGGACCAAAAATAAAAAAAGACGAAATATTTAATTAATTTTGTTTTATCTAAAATAAAGCATTTTTTATAAGATGATCGCTTTGTGCACATTTGGAAAATAAACTCACAACTGACTGTGTAAGCAATCAAGCTACTTGCAAGACTTTCGGCTATACGTATACACTCTTAGCAAGTAATTACTCGCATGTGTAAACGCAGCGTTAGTAAAATGTAGTTTCTGAAGTGCTAAGCCATGTTTAATCTCGCAATCCAACAAACGTTTAATAAAAATATTTGTTAAGTGTGACCAAAGCTTTATAAAACGAATTTTAAGTAAAAAAAAATTTGTTTGTCAAATCTTTCATAAGCCTTTTTTATGGACCTAAAGGTAAGAATAAACATAGTTTAATGGAAGAAAACGTTTTCTTTCAAGATTTATTTAAGAACACAAATTATTCCTGCATAATCTATTTTGAAATAGCAACAATTTAATAATTCTAAAATTAAAAACGGTTTTTGATATTCAGTTTATTTATATTTTTTTTTAATTTTTTTTAAAATTCTTTGATTAATAACTTACAAAAAGAAAACTTTTTAAGTTATTAAAATCCTTGTTTTAAATTGTTTATTTAAAAAAATTTATTTTTATCCAAACAACAGCACCTACTGTGGGGATGCAAATAATGAAATATGTATAAAACAAATACAAGCAACGAAACGAAAATCGATATTTTATTAAAAAAAAACTTAATAAATAAAAAAGCTTTAAAAAGAAACGTTCGCTTCGCCTCTAAAATGAGAAAAGTAACAAATAAAACGAAAACTTAATAACAAGATAAACGAAAAAAAAATTTCATTTGCTCGGATGCTGCTAAAAATATGCTGTCTTAAACATTAAAAACAGAAAAAAATTTCTAAAAAAAAGCTTTTAAGAATAATTATGAAAACTTTAAGAAAAGATAAATCTTTATTTTATATAAAATACAATAAGTTTTACACAATAACTTTTGTAAAAAAATATAGTAAAGGTGGGTAGTAAATATTCTCTTTTACTTTAAACAAATTATTAAATAATCAAGGATGTTTAAAAAAAAATATTTAAAAACAAAATTTACATGGAAAACAAATACTAGATATCTGTCTGTCTTCTATGAACAATCAATAACGATGACTATTTTTTTGTTGTTTTTTAAATAAAATAATATAAAAAATTTAAATATAATTTTCAAAACAGCTCTATTGCCGCGTATATGTATGTCTGTTTTCTTGACAAGTATTAAATTGAAATGAATTTAGAAATAACAAAAAGAAAAACAAATTATTTTTGGTATATTTTTAATGCCAAGGATTATAAGCAATTATTTATATTGTGTTTCAAAAAAAAAAAAAAAAAAATAAAAAAAGTTCACACCAGCAGCAGCAACAAATTTGCAATATATTTTGCACTTAAATAAATATTTTATTGTATTGTATTCGTTTAGTAACCAAGATAATCTATTACATATGCTGATTACATACTTAAAAAAATACTACTACTTACTAACTACTACTACTACATATGCGCCTAAATACCTAATAATATTATAACTTATAATCAACAATTATCTTATTTAACTACTACTACATACTCCATATTTATTTAAAACTAATAAATAATTATCTACAATATATATTTGTGTGTGTGTTCGTATGTAATAATCGTATGTCATAATCTTCTAATTAATATTGAAGAAACCCAAAACTCAAATTACCAACACAAAAAAAAAGCAAATGAGAATTATTTAAAATCTATTAAACTAAAATATAGTACATTTGTGCACGTAAATTGCAGTCTACTTAACAATAAATTATTGGTTAAAAAAAATGTATATTTAATTTATGAATTTATATGTTTTCTGTCTTACTTTTTGATAATATTTTTATTTTTGTGCTTTGTTGGAAAAGTTGTTTAGTTTTTCTTTATTTTCTTTACGTGTGTAGTTTAATGAAGTAAATATTTGTATAATAAATAATTTAATCGTATGATCATCTTGTACTATTCAATATTGTAAAACGTGTATGTGAGTGCATGTCTGCTATAATCGTCTACGTGACTACAATAAGCTAAATAGGAATATTTGTTTGTCACTTATCGTAAATTGATTAAAATGTTGATTACAGAATGTGGGATAAAGAGTAAGTTGTTATCTACTCAATAATATATTATAAATAATTCATTCTTGTTGACTTACCATTGATATTTTAGGATAGAAAAGTATTAAACATACCTATTGCTTAAGACTTGATTTTAAGAAAAATAAAGTTTATAGCAGTTAATCTGAGGCACCACACGATGCGTTTAATAATTTCTTGACTTTTTTTCAAGATGCTTGAGAAGCCCTATCCCCCTTATTGGAGTTAATGTTATTAGTATAAATGGGACGCATGCAAAGAAGAAAGTATTATTACTATAAGCGATAGATACCTCTTGGCTGAGTAACTTGTCAAAACAATTTTGTTTTAAGTGCCATTATTTTAATTTAATTGAGTGAAGTATAAGGCTGTGCTCAACTTTGACGTTTAAAATATTTCAATATTTTATAAATATTAATTCGTTTCTTTCGTACTTGTCAAAAAAAGTAGCCAATAAAGAATAGCAGTCAAAAAAAAGAATATAATAAAAATATTAATAATTTTAAACTAACCAGGAATTTGAAAGGTAAATTTACATATGTTCAACTAGTTTTAACAAAAGCCGTTCAGGTTTATGTTATCAATATAAATAGCCATCTTAAGCCCTTATGACACTACATTTTTTATTCATTAATTGATATAAAATTGATAGAAAGAAACACTAAATGCTAGAAAGAGCAAACTATAAAAAATGTAAACAAAGTTTTTTAGTTTTTTTCTCTTGTTATGGTTTTGTTTCAGGGATGGCGTTGAGAATTTTTAAAATTGTACCTACAACCTTTAAAAATTTTACTTTTTTACCCTAATTGTCCTAAAAGATTTTTTTAGTTGAAATTAATTTTATTTATGTTCTTATAAAACCCCACAAAAAGGTATTATAAATCTTAGTTTAAAAAATATCAACAAAAAAGTACAATTGAAACAACTTAGCTATCCCTGTTCTGTTAGTTGTATTAAATGTTGCCAACTTTTTGTTTATGAGAAACCTAAAAACAAAAAGCGGTTAATCGCTGAATTTGCCCATAAACTGCTGATGCAGCAACACTTTTAATATTTCAAGCTTGAAACGTCGGGAAAAATGAAATAAAAAATTTTGCATTTTTATTTTCAAAAATGGAGTTAGGCCTCACCAGCTAAATATATATAAACATATATATTAATATAAAAAAATGTCAATTTTAATTTGAACAATTTTACATTTTTTTTGACATACATAACTTCATTTTTTATCGATAACTTTAGTAAAATGTTTGACAGTTTGCCATTTATCTTAATACAGCTGAACCCTTCGCACTTGGTAAATTTTTCTATTACTTTATATTTGCCCTGTTCACCAAAACTTGAACAATGCATTAAAAATGTAGTGTCATAGGGGCTTAACTATTTTCTTTATACTACATATATTAAAAAAAAAATTTACAAATTGTGTAAACTATTAAATGAACTAGTTGCCCAATAAAAATTTGACCTTCAAACGAAGCAGGTTTGTAATGAAAAATGTAAAAGTTTCGCTTACCATACCGCTTACGGTGGACATGAATTTTATATGGCGTGTTCCCAATTTGAAGCATTTAAAAACTGTTTAAGGTAGCTATTAGCTTTACACACTAAATGTTTGTTACAGTTATTTTTGATGATCTCCCTTACAAACCTGCTTCGTAGTTAGGGAATGCCGTGGCACTTGAAACTGCTTAGGAGCTCCTTCACTTACTTTACTGCAACTCTGTTTGTCTTATTGCATAGCGCATAATTGTGCTCTTACGTTATTAAATGTACCATAAGTGCTTCACAAAATGATAACATGTTTTATTGGGTAACCACAAGATGTCCTTTCTTTCGATTTTTGAGCACGGCCTTTCAAGTAGAGCGTTGTCTTGAAACTTTGGCAAAATACATATTTAAGGACTAGGAAATAAAAAGGGGGTTGCTCAGATATGTAATCTTGTTTTAAAGGTTTTAGTGGATATCATGGATTATAATACTTGAATCCATTACCAATCGATTAATATGTATATTATATATACAAACAATCCTGTTTTTACACGGAACATACTGTGCAGAGGATACCGGAAACCTAGTATATACATTGTATGTATATTTGTATATAAAAATAAAATTCAAAAAATACTCACTTCAACGTTGTTAACTTGAAACTGGCTATCACACATTGCTTCAGCCACCGATCAAGTAATTTTAACAGTGAATTCTGGGTTAATAGTAAGTTGTGATCCTACTTTGAAAACCTCTTTGTGGACTATTGTAGGTCTGATTGAAATTTCAAAGCTTTTTCTTTATCACGTTTCAAAAAATATTCTGCCAACTTATTTGATATTTGAAGACCATCAAGTATTGACTTGGCAGTTATTGAACGTGGAATTTCAACCTCATTAAAATAAAATACAAGAAGAAGTGCATACACAGATATGTATGTATGCGTTCGTAACTCGTGAATGCCCTTACAATAAATATAAAAAGAGCTACTATATGCCTAGTTTCCTTTTTTGAATTTTTCTTAAAGCATAAAAAAGTTAAGTGTAGTTGTGCCAACCGTGTTATTTTAAATTCGTGTAAAAACAGGTTTGGGTGTATATATAAATATAGGCCTTGTGTAAGGGCTTCGCAAACTTGGTTTCAAGTGACAGACAGATGGACCTTGTTGATTAAATTTCTCACAACGATTTACAATATAGAAACAAAGGTAGCCATCCCATTGTTGCAGACAAAAACATATGCATACATACATTCAAAGATATTTTCATTGATAATTTAATGTTTTGCTATTTGGCACAAACTAATCAGAAGAAGATTTGAACATAATTCACGGCTAAATACCAGGGCTGTGGAGTCGGAGTTGAAGAGTCGGAGTTGATGTTTTTGTGCCGGAGTCGGAGTCGTATTACCCACAAAAACTCGCGACTCCGACTCCAAAGTTTTTCGGCACAAAAAATTTCCAAAATAAAAATTATCTTCTTAAAACACATTTAAAATTTAAATAAATGGCTTATGAATACTGCTCTTTTGTGCTGTTTCCAAATGACAGGCGATGGACTGAGTGCTTTTCATATACAGGTGTGTGCTGGAAATCGCAAACGTAAAACGCAAGAATTTTAAAAGTCGTTTTTAAATAAGATTTTTGTAATAAAAGAATTTTATGACAAATATTTAACAAATATTTTCCTATTAAACAGGATTTTAAACCAAAAATTATAAGAATTAGGTTTAAAGTTTATTAAAAACAACTTCCAATTTCTTGCGTTTTGCGTTTGCGATTTACAGCACACCCCTGATAAATTTTGCTACATAATCAATCGCCTGTCATTTGGAAACAGCATATTAATATTTGCGTACGGTAATTGCTTCTGAAAAACTCTAATTTTTAGAAGGCCGTACTGTAATGAAAAAATAAATGTTAACATCACTGAGTATCATATACATTTAGCATCAAGATTATAGTAGGAGTCGGAGTCGGAGTCGCACTTAAAAAATTTCAGCATTTGGAGTCGGAGTCGGAGTTACTTAGTACTTTTTTCGGACGACTCCACAGCCCTGCTAAATACAATAAAAAATTTTAGAGTGTTGTGTTTGTTTTAATCAAAAGGCATTACAATATTTTATATAATCGATTATGAGTGGAAATTCTTTTTTAAACTTTGTTGTTAAAATTGTTTTCTAAATTCTTTTACTAATTTTTACCTACTTCACAACCACTTTGCTTTTCAATTAGTAAAAAAAAACAGAGCAATAATATTACCTCAAGATAAATTTATGAAATGTTATTTTTTAATTTTTTTTTTTATTTTTCAAAGGAAAGTTCAAAAATAAAAACTGTTTCAAATTTTTCGGAAAATGCGGAAAAATTTGCATTTTAGTATGGGAGCACTAGAAAAGCAGAAATCTTCAATAAAGATTGCTATCTTTGTTTCAATCAGTACATTTTGACTGCAGATTTAAGCTCGAGAAACTCTTTATTGGAATTACCAAATTTTTAGAATACAAGAATTCAACAAATGCAACTGTATTGCATTATTAGATTAGTTTATGAAAAATATGGAGATTGCTAACTTTGTTTCTATTTCCCTCATATACATATGTATTGTGGGGTCTTAGGTCATATTTTAGAAATTATAAACTGAATGAAAAACTTATATAGATATCGTTAATTTAATTTAGAAAAAATTATCTAACGTATAAAACGCAATCAAGTTTTAGACATAAAACTTCAAAAAAAAAAAATAAAGTATACACACAGAAAAAAATCAATGAAAAATCGTGATTTTGCTTCATAGTTACTTCATGTTAATTTTACATGATTTTACAATAACTTATAACCAACATTTTTTTCTTTTAAAATAACTATAATTCATGTTAATATAACATTGCAGAAAAGTTAGAGCAAAATGCCATTTTTATTGAAATAACAATCCGAATCACGTTGAATGAAAGTTATTTCAAGTTGAAATAACGTGAATTCCATGTAGAATCAAATTGGTTTGAGTGTGATATAACAGTGAGAAGAAGCTTCAGAGACAACATACATATGCATTTATTTAAGAATAATTCAAAACAATTACTCCTGTTACACACGTTTCACTTATTTTGTATTCCCCTTTGTTATCGGAAGCATCAGCATAATGGCGCGATATTGTTTTCGTCATCATTCTACTTTGAAAACTTGATGTACTATTTAACTTAAAGAATACGGGAATTTTCTTTTTTTTAACATATTTTAAACATGAAAATAAAAAAATGTATGGTTTTCTTTATATAGTGTTGTTTTTTTCTATGCAAAACAAGTAAAACAGGTTTTTATGGTTTCAATATTGAACAATGTTATTTTAACATTTTTCATTTAAAAGTAATTTACAACAATGGTAATTTTAAATAGAGTCCATACTTTTGCAGAAATTTACTATCATTTGTAATCAACATTGCGCCATGTTAATGTAACATTGATATTTTAACTGTGTGTACATGCATACACACAAACATACATATGTACCTCTTTAGCATGTATGCATGTTAGTTAAACCAGATAAACTTTTGATTTTAATATAGAACAGGTTTTTATGGATTCAATATTGAACAATGTTAATTTAACAGTGAATAATATTAAATAAACGTGATTTAAGGTTGTTTTAATATTTTTGATTTAAAATTAATATGAAATACTACAACAAGTAACAACACCAAAAACACAACAATGTATTTTTTTTTGTTGCTTTAGTTGGTCGATATATTAAAAGCACAAGCAACTTTTGACATTTCTCTCTCTCTTATTAAGAAAAAAAAGTAGCACATCTGTGCTTTCAACGCCCCCTGAAAAATGGAAATAATGATAAATTTCAATAAAGCGCCTACTTTTCCAGAAATATACTATGATTCTCAATCAACTGTGTGAAAATAAAAAAGGTTATGCATAGTTTTACAGCTACAAATTATTTAGGAAAGGTCCTACATATCTTATAGTTTAAAAAAAATCCATTAGCTTTTCTATCCAGTTTGATGTCTCCATCTTAAAAAGTTATTGTACATTAGATACGCATTTTCTAAATTGAGGCAACGTTTAAAACTTTTTCACCTACTATAAAAGATATTAAAATTCAGACTTGTTTGTGTTACCCACTACACAAATATATTACGTTTTCAAATTGGGTCTATTTTCCTTCATAGCAAATATGGTTACACTTAGCAAAAGGATATAAAAATTTTTGCAAAACAATTTCAAAAAGGAAATGCATATTAGTGTGTCCCAAAAGAAATAAGAGGTGTAGATGTCGCACAAGTCGAGATTTTTTCAAAATGGGGGCTTTGGCCGTTTGTCTAATTTTTTTTTATAACTTGTTTAAAAGCACGCTGTTTTAATTTTTGACAAAATATTGAAAAACATAAATATTTCTTCAATAAATGAAACAAATATTTTCAAAATAAATTAATTTTATATCAAAATAGGATTGAAATATTTTTATTTAAATTAAGAACTGTACATGATCGTAAGCGAAAAATTGTTAAATTGTAACAGGTACGTATGTATTTTACAACATAATAATTATAAAATGTGTTAAAAATTGACAAATTATTATTACTACAAGCTACAAATACAAATATATTTTTTATACATAATCGAAATATTTACCAAAAAAAAATTCTATAAATAATAAAAGATAACAAGAAGTAGTTGTCGTTGTTGATGTTGTTAAATAAATGTGCAATAATCCTTTATTTAAAAAATAATAAAAAAAAGCAAATCAAAAACTTAAAAATAATCTCCAACAATTATTTATATATATATTTATAATCTTATATACTATATATATATATGTAAAGCAGAAATTTTATTTAAAACCGATGTCATAAACAGAAAGTGTTGTGTAAACTTTTTGTATATTTTATATTTGTTTTTTGAACAAAAAGATATAAAAAATATTTAGATTTTATAAACAAAAATTTAAAACAAATTAAACGGACAGCATATATGTTGGCAATCGAGCAACTGTTTTTTTTTTTTGTGATTCCTTTAATTTAAAACTTTTAAAGAATATTTTGTATTTTTTTTGCATTGAAACTGTACAAAAATCTAATATATTTTTCGATTGAAATTTCGATAATTTTTTTAACCAAAAAAAAATTTTCTAACAAATAACAGTATTTAAAAAAACTAAAATTTCGTTTTTGTTTTTTTATAAATTAATTTTATGTTACTGATATTTTTTTTTGTGAACTTGTATTTAAACTAACACAAATAAAACAGCTAACTATACTAACCAGCAGCAAAAATTTAATAAAATATATTTAAACGAACTACTAAAACATATAAAAACACAAAACCACCACCACACACTAATTAATCCTTTAACATGCCAAATAGATAAATTTATAAATAAAACAATTTTAAAATAACAACAACAACTAGAATGAACACATTAAATACAGGTTTTAACACAACCAACAGTTAAAACACACTTAAACAACTTTTAGAAAAACTTCACACATAACACATGTATACACTTACATCTAGCTAGATACTCTTGATAAAATTATTACAAATTTTAACACAACTACTACCAATGCAAATATAATACCTATAAATACTAACTAATCTTAACTATACTTAACAACTTACTACTCACTATATCAAATCAAAAGTATATTTGCTATTTACTAACAAAATAAAACTACTTAACTAATAATACTCTTTCTAATATAAATACTCCTTTTTCAGTGTTTTGATGTTATTTTTATCTTTTTATTATTTTTATACATTTTTTTTTTATTCCTTTTTATAAATTTCCTTTTGTATGTTTTTTAGTGTGTCTGTGTTCGTTTCTTAATTAGAGCTTAATTTCTGTGTAAATGAGTGTGCGTACGAATGAATGGTATTTGTTTTTATGGTTTATTTTGTAAATTTTATTTATATGATTTTCTTTTTACAAATAAATAAATAATTCTTATAATCAATAAATTATTAACTCTTATTACTTATCTACTATACTATATAATCTATATGCTATAAATACACTATATTCTGTCTGTTACTAACTATAATAACTCTTTATATACATACATATATACATAATATCCTATACATATGAATAATTTACTCAAATATTTAATAATATTAACAATATATTACGATTATTTATAATCTTGTACATGTTATTTATATAATTTATTTGTTGTAATTATTATAAAGCAAGTGTATGTGCACTTTATGGCATTGTTGTATAATCTCAATATTAAGAAGAATCATGTTTAATTGTGATTGGCTTTTTTGTAAGTTGCTACTCGTATTGTTAACAAGAATTGTTTAAACTATTTACTTCTTCGTTTTATTTTTGACTGACAAGCACAGATCAACGTAAAAAAAAACTTTAATAAACACACTTTTTTAAAAGAAGGATTTAAGATATTCTTTCTTTCAACTTTTTTAGTTGAGACCACAGGGTGCTTTTAGTAATACAGTTATTATGAAACTTGTTTGCTATTTACCCTAAAACATATACATACATAACTAATTCTCATGCAGTATTGAAACTTTAAATCTAGGAAATCATGGTATTTCTATGTCGTTTTCTGGACTATTTATGAAATTCGGCTCAGTGGTTCCATAGTATAAAGTTCCTACCCAAACACACAACTAGGGTACCCGTGTAACCAATATTTGTATGTAAAAATTAGCAAATTAGAGTCTGTCTAAAGCAGTGTTCGAAAATAAACAGTAAATATCACTTCTTTGTATTTGGCTTGATGGATTTGTGGAAAACACAAACGCTAAAAGTGTGTTGTGTAGACAATCATTTAATAAAAATAACGTTTCCCTAGTTGTTATCTTTCGAACACGAAAATAATACT
The DNA here is from genome assembly GCA_949318255.1 of Pollenia labialis. Taxonomy (NCBI): domain Eukaryota; kingdom Metazoa; phylum Arthropoda; class Insecta; order Diptera; family Polleniidae; genus Pollenia; species Pollenia labialis. Next base: position 119,358,647 of record OX439142.1, read on the forward strand.
GTTATTATATTATAACTCAACAGAAAGATGTCAAAATTTCATTCCGTTTGGTTTTTTTAAACCGCAAACTTCATTATGTTCGGTTCAGTTCATTAATGTTCGTTCGTTTCTGTTGTACTAAGTACCTTTTTGTCTGGTAAAAAAAAAAACAAAAATTTTTTACAAAAACAAAATACACATATAAAAAATAAACAAAAAGCCAGCAAAATAATTTTAAACAACCAGAACTCATACACAATACACGCACAAGCTGTTCGTGCTGCAGTCGTTGCAAAATTTTTTTGTTTGTTCATTTCTTTATCAATGTAAAAAAAGAAACATTATAGAACATTAAAATATAATGTATGTCTACAGTATCACTACAATTGTTCTTTTTTTAACGTAAAACAGAACACTATGTAATGTTCGGCTCTTTCTTGAAAATAGTTACGACCGGTATTTATGGTTGTGTTCGTCTACACAAACACTTAGAAATAGATAACGTTCCTGGGTATGTGAACCGAACGCTTAATAATGTTCTGTTTATTTTGGAACACTGGTTCAAAGGCTTTTTTATTATTTTAAATTTTTTATGAGAGGATTCTAAATTAAAGTTTTTTTTTTGTAAAGTTAAACATTTTTCAAAATTTTAATTGTGTGGCTAAAATTGTAATATTTAATTTTCTACGAGATCAGGACCCCTTATTTAACTCAGGGAATTTAAAGGCTTTAAGTTACAAGGATATAAGAAAAAAGTATCTATGATTTTTAAACACAATATATACGAGTATTTTAAAACCATGCATGAAATTAAAGCAACACAAATTTTAAATCATATGATTTTTTTTTATATAACTCCCAGTCACAAAACTAATTAGTTCCAGAGACCGTGAATAACAGTTATCCAGAAAATTTTACATCAAAAGTTCTTTAAATTAGATTCTACGAAGCCCTATACTATCATATACCCATAGATACGAATTGAAGTGCTCTAACAGATTCTATGGTGATCTTAAAAACGATCACATCTCCATAGTTGAGATTTATTTTTCACCGGAAAAATAAAATTTCGGATGCAATGTCTAAAACGAGAGTTTTATTTCGCTGTCATAAAATAAAACTTAATTGAGGAGTTTATTTTTTCGTATAAAATAAAACTTATTCATAAATGTTTATTAAATTTAATAAGTTTCTATTGAGGAAAATTTGCATAGAATATTAACTTTGAAACCCTTTTATGATATCACTTATAACTGTTACGTTCCTTGATTAATTTAATAAAGTGCCATCTATTTTTTAGTTAACAACCTCCTGTTCTGTAACTTTACTAAGAACTTCTCGCATCGAAAAGATGTGGAACAATATATTTCAGCGTTTCCCGAAAAGTGAGAAAAAAGTGTGTCTGTAACTTATGTCAAAAACTATCATAAGAGATTACTTCGTGACGTTATAAATGTCATAATATAAACCCCAGTCACGCCGGCGGCTAAAATACAACTGTTCTCTATACCAAATAATATAAAGTGCGACTTTAGTGTGTGTTGTTTGCAAAATAGTTTTGAAAACATACGTATATCTTATAAAAATGGTAATAGCTAAATAATAAAACAGTAAAAAAATGTGCCAAGAACAAAATATTATTATTATTTTTCTTTGCATTTTACATTTTTAATATGTTTTTTAGTGTTGAAATTTCTTCTCGACCAGTTGTTATTCGTTAAACAGTTGAAAGAGGGAACTTTCATACAAATTTTTACAGAAACACTTTTGCTTTAAATTGGCGAGTAATTACTTTACGTGACAGCATTTTCTCGCCAAAAAGGTTACGGATGCAGTTAAGTGAGAGAAATAGTTGTTTGTTTCAATTGTTGGCATTCTTGTTTCATTTTTCACGTTACAATCGAAACGTTTCTCGACGTGGGAGTTACAAAAATTGGACACTGGAGCCCTTTTGCTGGTAATTTACATTCAAATTATTTAAAAAAATTGTGTTGACCTTTTTAACGAAAAACTTTAACATTTCTATTAGTTGTTGGAAATGTTGCATCAAAAAAAACTGATTTTAAAATAAGCAGTACACAGAAAAAGTGAAAAACCAACTTCAATTAACATATAAGTTAGAAATTAGTACTACTATTAAATTCCATACTGATTTCCGCCTGCAAACAAATTGATCATACCAATTAACATGTTCGTAAATTTGAGCTTTTCTTGCTGTTGAGTTTCTAGCAATAGGTTTAATGGAAATGTGACCACCAGCAAAAGGGGCTTTATGAAACGTAAGCACAAATCAAAATATACTTTTTACAGTTAATTGAAACAATAAAAAAATTGTTTGAAACTTCAAAATATTTTGAAGTTTGTGTGTATGTTTTCATATTTGCCTGTATATTTGCATTATAATTATTATTTGTTTTTTAATTATGATAAATTAATTGGAACAGTTAAAAAAATTTTTTGAAACAGCGTTACTTGATTTAATTGATAAAATGTTGGTGAAAAGTTGAATATCTGCCTGCTGGCGGATGTTTATGTTTGCTGTTTAAGAAAGGTTTCTTTGCAGCAGTAGAGGTTAGATAGACTTAGACACTATGCTCGTATCAGGTCCTCCAGGGCGCTATTGAATGCATTGTGCCCATTCGGTAGTAAGAGCACCGCAAAATTCTGCCGGCATACAGGTACTCACAATAATCCAGATCACATCTGTCTATCAAAAACTAAGATCTGTTCTCACCTTTTGGCAGTTTTCATAGCTAGAGGCAAATTAAACACAACCTGTGTTATTAATTCTATTACAAAAAAACAACTTAAACGTTTCAACACTGGTATGGCCAATCATAGTTTTTATGAGTTATGACCAATGTTAGTTGATTCGACAAAAATAAAGAAACCTCGATTCAGTGAAACCGACCTAGTTCTTAAAACATATTTAAATTAACAAAAAGTAATTTAAATTTTTGGGAATACAAAATGTCAAAAAACTAAATCTTATTTTACAAAAAACTTAAACTATACAGAAAGAAATCAAAAAGTGTTGAAGGCTGGAAATAAGTAATATTAGTCGAAACAACTAGCACTGGACAAGGCATTTTTCGATATCTGTGGTCAGTAGAACAAAATAACGAACTGGTCCTGTCTTCTACTTTGCAGCAGTCCCATTCTAGTTGATAACGATCGTAACGAAACTCGTGATAGTAGTTCGCGATGTCGTATGACACCATTGCATAAGTTTAAGAATTTTACTAGCTCTAGGGACTTCCTCCATTCTGAATAATACATAAATATTTCTTAGATTTCAAAAGTTTAACAGCTTTTGTAACACATATGGTTGACAAAAAAAAATAATTTTCAATACTTTTTATACTTAAAAATTACAACACACCGAACACCACTTGAAACAAATACAAAAACTTAACATCAAACTTTGAACAACACTAGTTAAATTTATTAACACTTCAAAACTAAATCACACTAAATTCCACCCTGCAAATAAAATTAAATAATAAAAATGCAAATGTTTAATTAAAAAAAAATTACTATAAAAAATGTTTAAAATAAAACAAAAAAGGCTTAAAATATATTTAAAACCGAATTTATTATAAATACTTTGATTTTTCTGCTTCTCAAATTTATTATAATATTTTTCAATTGTTATTATTTTTCTTAAGAGAAAAAAAAACTGCATCGACGTTCTTCTAATTTGGTAATGAAGTTCTTTCTTCCCCCTCAGTCCCCCTAAATACTGAAGACCTCTTTTCTGCCTCAGTTTATTTGTAAATATAAAGTAGTCGTTGTGTAAATTTGTAATAAAATATATTTTCCTTTAGTTAAAAAGGTTTGTGTTTTTTTTTCGTTTTATTCAAGTTTGTAATAAGTTTTATTAAAAATGTTAATTTGATTGATATTTTCATTTATTTTGCTTTTTGCATTGCATTGTATTTGTACGTAATGTAAAGTGTCTTAACTGCTGCTTAACTTCCTTATTTAATTGCAAATAACTATCATCTTAATACTACCACTACTACTACATACTACTGTACTAAATATTCCCCTTAAATCCATAGCTTTGCTTACAAATACTAGTTATAAAATAAAATTAAACCTTAAAATAAATTCTTATGATTTGTGTTCAGTATTAAAATAATAATTTAGCCTGTATTCATAAAATTTTTTTTAAACTTAATAAAGGTTTTAAGAACAAATTTACTACGAAGATTATCCTTAATAAACGTTTGTTAAATTTAATAATCGTTTATGAATACGGGGGTAAAACTTTATGTTTGTTATATTCACCTTTGACATCAAAAAAAAAACGTTTTAATAAAAATCAAGTAAACAAAAACAAAAAGTTAAACGAAATCAAAGTCATCCCCCAAGTAACTGTTGGTATTAATTGTTAACTTTACTTTTTTTAACATTTAATTTACTTCCATTTCTTCTGCTAAGTTTTAGTTCGTTGCAGATAGTTTGTATATATATATTTTGTTTTGTTTTTTGTTTAAGTTTATTAAGTGATAAATTTAGAAAATCTTTGGCCACTTCTGACTTTTGTTAGTGCGTCCGACTTACTTAATTTACTACCAGCACCACCACCATCATCACATTCTATTTAGAATTTCGTACTCATATTTTGCGCAATTCTTTGTCGAAAATCTAGGAAAACTTTTTCCTTTCTTCAATTCTCTGCCAAAATCTTTTGTAAATACAAAAAATTGTTCTTGTTTGGCAGCTTTAGAATATAAAACTTTTTAAATTTTGTTTGAAAAATGCATTAGACCAAAAATTTTAATAAATTTGCTATACAGAGTGACTTAGTGGTAACCTTAGTTACTCTTTTTATGTGTCAAGACAAAACGTTTTATAAAAGTATTTAATTGTTAAAACTTAAATTAGTAGTAATTAATTTTTCATAGTTAGCAGTTTTTTTGTTTTAACAGCAGAGATACCTAGAAAATTATTTATAAGATAAATATGAAATGTACATATATATTATCGGTAAAGCCCAAACACCATAGTATTTACAGGCAAATTTTCGAGATTTTACACTATTTGGAAACGATGGGCAGTCAGCGGCTCACAAAAACAACGATACGTCAACAACATCCATATTTAATTTTTGTCTTTAATGGATTTTAGTGACGGTCACGATTATTATTAATGAAAACATTTCAAAAGAAGTTAAAGCTTTTTATAGTTGTAAAATAATTCGAAAAGAATTTAGTTTGCAGTAAAACATTTTTGGAGCGAATTAAATTTTGGAAAAGTTTTTATGGAGAATATGCAAAATTATAGACCGATTCACAGCTATTCATATTCATAGACATAGACATAGACATAGAATTTATCCTAAGTAGAATTAAAGTGTAGTTCCAAATTTGATTCAATTACCTACAAGATTACAATAGTACTTTGCGCACAAAATTAACATGGACGGGCAACTAGCCAGGCGGATGGATGGCTATCGTTAGATCACGTGCCCTAAATTTTTGCTTATTCATATATAAAATTTAAAAAGGTTAAAACAACAATAATCTTTAATGACAACCGGCTTTTTCTCACAATTTTCGAGTAAAAATTAACTGTAGATGGAGAAATTGAAGCAACACGTTAAGTATACAAATAGATATTTAAAATAGAAAACCCAAAACTTCGCAAAAAAAAATTTTTTTTCTGTTGCGTCCAAACAAAATTTAACGTGTATCAAAATATGCCTCAAAAGGCAAAATATGTGCTTAAAACTTAAAAAATTATGCAAAAAGGCTCTTTTAACAATATATGCAAAAAAAATGCTCCGAACGATAAAATGTGCAAAAATATGCATTATCGATGAATAAATTCATAGAATGTTCTTAAACGGATAAATTTAATGTTTCTGTCGTCATTAGTCGCACAAGGAAAAACATGCTATTGCATATTTTTTGTTTCCCTGATTATAACTATGTGCGAGTAGGCTCATATCGTCAGCATAGTCAAAGTCATTTAATTTCGTGAATGAAGCGCACTGCAGGATTTAAGGGGATGCTTCGTTTGACGCTTCCATAACTTCGTCCAGTTCGAATAGAAACAGGAATGGCAGACTCCTAGGTCGATTGAAAGGGCATTCAAAGTTTGAAATGCATGTTCTTAATTATGTTCGTAATCTTGTTTGGAACCCCCTTGCGTTCTAGAAATTTCCATACTGACAGTTTTGTTAGCTCCATTTAGTTTAGATATGCAATCAGTGTTGCCAAAACTTGGAGACCAAAAATGGCTAAATTTGCGAGAAAAAATGGCTAAAAAATGGCTAAAAATGGGCTAAAAAATGGCTAAAAGCTTTTTTAAATAAAAACACATTAAAATTCAATAACAAAACAGAAATACTTCATTTAAAGTTGATTACGATGAAATTGTTAGTTAAGATCGATTTCTTAAATAAGAATAAACGTTATTTAATATTCTGAAAGATATTTAAAAATTTAAATCATAGATAAATTTTATGACGTTATTGTTCATCTCATAGGAATCACTCGTGCGTATTAGTTTAAAATAATTTGAAGATAAATCATAATCACGACAACATTTACCTTACCTTTTGATTCCAGATCTACAATAAAAATCAATTAAGAAGAAAATATAGTCGGTCAACCCCGTTTAGAACCTGTGTACCAAATTTTATTAAATGATCTGCAAATTTGCGATCTGTACTTTACGCACAAGGTTAACAGGGACAGCCAGCCAGCCGTCAAACATCGTTAATTCGACTCAGAAGGTGGTTCTGAGTCAATCGGTATACGAAAAGGTGGGCTTAGGACCAATATTTTAAGGTGTTACAAACACATAGTACCCTCTCCACTATTGTGGTGTTGGTATAAATATTTCATTGATAAAATCGAATTAACGGTTGCTAAATGTAACCTTTTTCTCAAAGTACTTTTAACGATGTTTACTTGGCGAAATAACCTCTCTACTTCAGCATTAGACCATGGAGTAGTGTTTTGTCCGTCGTGCTGTTAACACGTTTTTTCTTTATTGTCCCCGTGTTCTCGTCCTTTAATGTTAAAATTAAATTACTGGTGTTTACGTCGTCCGTCAATTAAATAGAAAAAAAAAAAAAAAAATAAATAAACAAAATAAAATAAAAAATTTAAATAAATACAAAAGAAATAGTTTAAACTTAAAACAATAAAATAGACCAACAATTTTACATATTAAACTAAAAACACAAAATCCAAAACAAACAAAAAATATACACAAAACATAACTGAAAATATTTAAAAAAAAAAAAAAACACAACACTTAAAAAGAAAAAATACAATAACAACACTCACTTAATAACTGTGGCTTCAATTCGAAATAAAAAAAAAAAAATAAATAAAACAAAAAACAAAAACAATAAAACACATTTCAACTCTTTTAAAAATCTAATTTACAATAACAACTAAACAAGTGCACAATCATCTACATAAATAACCTACAACACACATCAAATACACAACCACACAATATCAGGATACATTTACACCTCGATATACGCGATTAAAAATATATTTTTTTGGCAATGACCAAACGAGGGGCTTTTATGTCCCCGTTTACAGTGCCATTGCTGTTCACTTTTCCCATACCATTTTTCTACGAAGTTTAATTGGCATTATGCCAGATTGCTGTTGGTTACTTAATGACAAAGGCATAACACTGGCCATTGAGTAACTTTCTCAGCAGCAATTTGGTATTTTTGTCACGTTTACTATCGTAAGGAGTATTGCCTTGAATCTTCTTAATTTGTAATGACAGGTAGATTTCGCATAGACTTCTGCAATATACGCGGATTGAGAGCGAATTATTTCTCTTTATATGCTCACATTCGCTTCCATCGGCCGGATGTTTTCGCCTTATGTGAAACCCAGGTGTGTGGGGATGCTGATCCACAGGATTTTCCCATACCTGGGTATCAACTTCTATCCCTTTTTTCTCTTCATAGGGGCCTTGCTATGTACATTCGCAACGATGTTGTGTACCAGTACCAGCAACATCTTACATGTGGTGATGCGGAATTTAGTTCCCTCTGGGTTAAATTCCGGATCAGGACACACATGTTGCATTTCGGATTTCTGTATAGAAGTCCAAACATGGAAACGGCGGCTTCCCTTAATGGCTTTGACGCCCTTTCCGATACCATTTCTAGAATCCTGGAAAGTTGTCCGAACAGTGAAATTGTAGTTGCTGGCGATTTTAATGTCCACAACTGTTCCTGGCTTCGCCATTCGAGCCATACAACTCCCGAAGGCCAATACGTTGAGTTATTCGCCGCGCATAACCACTTAGCGCAATTAGTGAATGAGCCAACACACAATTCGTGTGTTGTAGGGCAATCTCGAAATACTCTTGACCTTTTTCTCACTTCTCACCCTGAAAAGTACGAAGTGAGAACACTCGATCCTCTCGGGAATTCGGATCACAATACCATTTCTGCTTACTTTTCATATTCGGCACTTCATAGCGTTTCGAAAACAGCCCCGAAACGCTCGATTTTTATTTATGAAAAGGCTCGTTGGGCCGAGCTTAACGAATTTTACCGGCATTTCAACTGGAAACTTTGTTTCCTTGACAATAATGTTGATGCCGCAGCAAAAATGGTCGTAAATGTAATTTTGCTTGGAATGAAACTTTTTATTCCCTCGAAGCAAATTTCGGTTAAACCAAAACTTAAGTGTTGGTTTAACCAGACGTGCAAAAATGCAGTCAGATCCAGAGAGGAGGCGTTTAGTAGTTGGCGTTTGAATAAAAACGCAACTACTGATCACCTACGAAAGAAGGCAAGATCTGAGTGTGCCAAAGTACTTAGACGGGAAAAATTTCTACACGAACAGCGTCTTCGTGCTAAGGTCCTTGCTGCTCCTCGGGGCAGTAAGACCTTTTGGTCCTTCGTTAAAAGAGTTAGGGACAGTGCTAGTTCTTCTATCCCAGCGCTTTTAAAGGACGACCAAATATTTACTGACCCGATTGATAAAGCTAACCTCTTGGCTGAACTGTTTGCAAGTAATTCGTTCTTGCCGGAAAGCAATCAATCACTGCCCGTGGTCGGAAGAGTATCATGTACTATGCCCAAGATATTTTTCCGATCACGCGCAGTCAAAAGGGTTCTTTCGGATCTTAACGTAAACAAGTCACCGGGGCCGGATGGCATATCAGCACTGGTATTGAAACAGTGCTGTTCGACGTTAGCTCGTCCGTTGGCCAACCTTTTCAGCTCTTCGTACCGTGCGGGAATCTTTCCCTCTTGCTGGAAGGTGGCCAATGTTCAGCCAATCCCCAAGAAGGGTGAGGCTACTAACCCTGACTATTACCGCCCAATCGCAATTTGCTCTTCGCTCTCGAAGGTGATGGAGAGCATGGTTAATTACCATCTTGTGAAATATCTGGAGACGAATTCACTTCTCAGTGACAGACAGTATGGTTTTCGTGGTAGCCGATCTACAGGAGACCTGTTAGCGTTTCTTTCAGAACGTTGGAGTCGGTCCATTCACCGCTTTGGTGAATGCAAAGTGGTTGCTCTGGATATTTCCAAGGCGTTTGATCGAGTGTGGCATGGTGCGCTTGTGTCAAAGCTTATTGCTTTTGGTGTCGGTAATGATTTCTCTCGATTTATATCGAGTTTCCTCAGTGATCGCACTATACGTGTTGTTATAGATGGGATTGCATCAAACGAGTTTCATCTGAATTCAGGGGTACCGCAAGGTTCTGTCCTTTCTCCTACGCTATTTCTTATATTTCTTAATGACCTTCTTAGTCATACTTCAAATCCTATCTACTCTTTTGCAGATGACAGCAACATTTGTCATTCATATTCCTTCGATCATAGGCCAAGCCTTGTTGAGATTGGGGGCAAAAGGCAGAATATGAATGACACACTTAATCAGGACCTGGCTGCAATCTCTGAGTGGGGTCAAGCGAATAGGGTCGAATTTAATGCACGCAAGACCCAATGTTGTATGTTGACCCACAGACGGGCCGTGGGACCAACTATGTCATCTGTAGTAATGGGTGGCATTGATATTGAAGAATCGGATACTCTTGATGTTCTGGGCATGAGAATACAGTGCGATGTCCGCTGGAATAAACACGTTTTTAAAGTGTCGAAAGAAGCATTCAAGTGTTTAGGTTTTTTAAAACGGTGCAAGACTTACTTCACTTCATCCGATCTCCTTACTATCTATACCACCTATATCCGACCGAAGATGGAATACAACTCCCATATATGGGCAGGGGCTTCAAAGTCTATTTTGAACCTTCTGGACCGTGTACAAAGGAGGGCGGTGAAGCTCATCAATGACAGTAGGGTATCCAACTCTATTGACTCATTGGAGCATCGTCGGAATGTGGGTTGTGTGGCACTTTTCTATCGATATTACCATGGGAGGTGTTCCACTGAGATGAGTGAACTTATTCCACCCGCCCGAGTATTTCTTCGTAATACTCGCTCATCCAGTGGATCACATCCGTTTGTAGTCGATTGTCCTGTGTTTCGCACAACGCATTATAGAGAAAATTCGTTTTTCAGTCGAACTATCCGTATGTGGAATAAACTTCCCGCAGAGGTCTTCCCCGATACTTACAATTTATTAAGATTCAAGTCAAATGTCCACAAACACTATTCCCTCTTTCCTCCTTCCCAAACCTTATTTTCCTGATCAACACAATGCACTGCATATATAGGGGGCATCCCCTGAGTGTTGGTTTATCGCTAAAAAAAAAAAAAAAAAAAAAATGGAAGTGAGAGCAACTTTATAGTAAATTCTGCAATTTCTAAAACAAAATTGTTGCCGCCTGCATCTCTTTATTGAAATACTTGCAGCCAGAAAGAAACTCCGATGTTTGTATTGATCCATTTTATAAATTTAATATTGGAATACTGTTCCTTTATTTTGAAAGATGTTTCATCATCATCGTTTATAGCGATTTTCAACATTTGTAAAAGTTGTGATTTAAATTAAAGGCGTTTTAATTGTTAAAAATGTTTATATTGCTTTTATAAATTTTTATAATAAAATAAAAATTATTCTTTTAAAAGAAAAACGGCAAGAAAAATTTCATGGCTAAACCAGTTGAATAATGGCTAATGGCTAAATGCATTTTTTAATGGCTAAACAGGGTGAAAAATGGCTAAATCTAGCCACTAAATGGCTAAATTGGCAACACTGTATGCAATCAAAGTCCCCGACAAAGCAAATGTAATAAAAGGTGGTGCCCACTAAACAGCTGAAAATTTTTTGAAGGGTTGAGTTGTTAAAGTTTACCAACATTCTAAAATTTTGCCTTTGCATGAGTATAAACAACTTGGGACCCACAAACAATGATGGATGGAACCTACAAAACAAAATTACGTTATAAATTTAAGATTCATATAAGAATTTTTTGCGTCGAATATTATCTAGATATCTAAGTCCAAATGATATTTGTTTCTCTTAAAATAATTTAAGGGAGACAGTTTTTACGTGAAGAATGATAAATGTTAGACCTTAGTGCTAACTAAGCTATTTTCGGCAGATATATTTTTATGGGAGCGAAGAAATGGTCAAATATGCACCTGTTTCATAAAAATTGGAAAGACGATTTCTCTTGCAATAATATAATTTTGCCTAGTATCATGTACATAGTAACATAATACAATAGTTAATGGGCACAAAAACTTTATTCCGGAAACAAGTTTTTATGGGGTTCCAAAATAAGAACGAGTACTTTTTCTGTACGGCCACTATAGATCGAACCAGAATAACTCTCTGATCAACCTAGAACTAATATTTTGTCTATATGTAGAGATATTTTTTTACAAAGAAAAAATTTTCATTCGGAAAGCGTGTGTGCAAGTGAGTTTTTACTTGTATTTTTACTTGAAGTTTTACTTGGCTGAACTTTTTTTGTATTGAGAGCAGCTGCTTTAACATAATGCCTTTCCTTAAGCACTAACTAAGAAGAAGAGTATGAGTATATGAACTCATTATAAAACAACTAGGCGAATTAACAACAGGTGGTGTCGAACCGCCTTCTGATTTTGACAGTTCGGGCCTATTTGTTTTGATTTGTTAGTGTTTTGCTAAGAATGGTTGACATTTCGAGCCGTAAACACTAACAATGCAATGCAAACCCCCCTATGTTGTTTCTGTTGTTTTTGGATTGTTGTAGTTGCGACACCACCTGTAGTTCAATTCACCTTGTAAAACACGTGAAATTTTATACGATACCAAAAGAGCGAAAACATTGAAAGATTAGGAATAAATAAGAGAATCTATGAAGTAAAAATCTTCTGTGTTTTTACTTGTTCATTCAATTATAGCAACAAACTGATATGCATACATACATATGTTTATAAAACACGATCGTTAACTACACTGTTGAAAGAGTATTAACAAAAAGGTGTAGTTTTCTTATAAAGCTAAAACCTCTCGAGTTTTTCCACAAATATTTCCTAACTTATATGAGAAAAGCGAAAATGTTCTCCTATACAATTTTATGTTGTATACGCAGAGTAAGACCTCTTGAGAAATTTGGACCAAATAGTTCGACAATGGTATCATTACTTGTCTGTTTTAAGTTATCCGTGAGCCGAACTTGTTCTACATGCTCTTGCCATCTAGATTGGTATCCAGATTGGTTGGTGCCTATGCCAGATTTGGCAGCATATAATCACTTGCAAAAATAGACGGATAATTTTCAATAATATTTTCGAAATACGCATATCGCCTATATACCAGCCTTAAACATAGCACTGTGCGGTCTCCTGATAGAACTCCTGCAGGCATCCTCTTAAACAGATAAATGTATCTGAGGAATATGCAAATAGCTCCTAAATTTTAAGTAGCAGCGGTTTTAATAACAGTGATTGAAGATTATATTAGGCGATAAATCTTGTCGAGTTAAGCTTGACCTGTTCTACTTTTTCCTGATACTACCATGATAAGGCGGCATATTTTAAAATGGATATTATAAAAGTCATAAAAGACCAGAAGTCCATTCGACGTTTTAACCCACTGAGTTTTTTGAAAGCATAAATTCCCTAGTACAAATAAGTGTGGCATGTAAGAATTTTATTCAGAATTATTTCCAAAATGATGTTAATTCGTTAGAAAACCAACCGTACGATAAAATGCCTAATTCTCTTGCTCATGTTTACTTTTCTTTCTAACATTTACAAGAACAAATAGTACTCACAGTTAAAGAATGACTGCCAGGTAACTAGTGCACATGTCTAGCCAATTTACAATTTGATTTCTTAGTTGACCTCTCGTTTTCATTTATGTTTTAGGATAACATTAACCTGAACTATGTCTATAGTATACGTATGTCTATAGTATACGTATACGTTTATAAATTTGTTGGTTTTTATTTTATTGCAAAGTATTGCTATGCGATTTTAGAAATATAAAAAAAAATAAAAACATCATTTTAGCGACAGTCTACTCTACTATTAACCTACTTTCTATGTTGCTTGTCTAAAATAGACACAATGGATTTTACATGTTGTGTTACATGTTTTATTACTTAACACACTGCAAATGTTCAAATAATAAAATAAGTCTTTTATTGTATCACTTTGCATTTATGGCAAGAATTGGTTGTGGTTTTCAAAAACTTACAAAAATATGTCTACAGAAACAATTTTCAAAAAAAAAAATAGAAAAGATTGGTGGTGGTAGAAGTTTACAATTTAAAAACAAACAAAAAAGTACAAATTTCGATAGCTGTATAAAGAAAAATCATAGGCAGCTTTGAGCTACAAAAAATTATCATCTTTGACAAGTAAGTGTGTTTAAAAACTAACTCAATACAGTGTTTAGTGGAAAAGTTTTGAGGAAAAATTAAATTATAAATATTAAAAACTTTAGGATTAAAAAAAATTTATTAAATCCTGACAAGGCTTACACACATCTCTAACCATTCATTCGCCGTCTGAATATGCTAACCAAATATGAAAATGTAATGAAGTGTATGTACTTTTTGACTAACTACTTGTTTGGAGTCTAGTTGTTTGTAACATAATAAAAGGGAACATGTAATATTTAATATTTCTCTTTTAGTTTTCTTTCTACAACTTTTTGTTTTTATTTCAGCCTTTCTTTGACTTTGTCGCCTTTAGTTTTACTTTTATGCATTATTACATTTTATTATTAAAAAACAAAAAAAAAAGAAAGAATTTCAAAGAATATAACAAACAACTTACAAAAGAACTTAAAGAAAGAAAAACTTCTTTAATATTGTTTATGTTACAGGCTTATAGCCCCATAACATGTAACAGAAAACTGAAACAAAACTATAACTTACTACATACCACTTACAAAACAAGTATTATTACATAGTGTTTAATACAGAAACTAGTGCTGCTTCTACGGCCACATACTTTTCTGCTTTCCTACTAAGCTTATGGTACTACTAGTACTGATGATAATGACGCGGGTAATCACAAACATAAAGTTAATGACAATGACTAATAAAATAAAACATAACAAACAAGAAAATATGTATGAGGAGTTAAAAGCCATATGAACGAATGTATAAGACAAGGGTTAAATAGTTTTTGCAACAAAAAAAATAAAAAACAAAGAATTTCAGTCTTTTAAGGTTTCTGTAAGTCGAAGTAATTTAAATTAATTTTTTTTCGATTTTTTTCTTTCAATTTAAATTCTTTATTAGTATAAAAACATTTTTTTAGTTTTTATTATCATAAAATTTTCTTTTTAAGTTTTTCTTTTCAATTTTTCAATAATAGTTCACAGCTAAAATAAATTCACCTGTATAGTTTTTCCCAAAACTATTTTTTTAACATTTCTTAAAGCGGTTGTCCATCAAAATCTTAAAAATTTCCTACCTTTAGCACCAGTATATAAACAAAAAAGTATTTAAATCTTAATTATTATTAAAAAAAAAATCAAACATTTATGAAATAAACTTAAAAAAAAATTAACAAAATTTAAAAAGTTGTCATTTTTAATGCATTTGCAAGTCAATTTAATCAAATTAACAACACGCGTACTCTCATCCACATCTCATCATCTTCACAACAACAACAATCTGAAATATTGTTTATTTTCTCACCAGCTGATCAATTAAATATCTCAAAATAATCAAAAAAAAAACACTGTTTTTCTCTCACTCTCAATTTTGTTAAACACCACAAAACTACAAGAACAACTACAAACCATAATTAACAACAAAAATCAATAAAAACTAAAAGAAAAAGAGAGTAACTTTAAAAAACCCAACAAACATATCACCTCCACAAGATATCAATAGTGATTGATTGATATTACAAAATCATCTCATCTCAATGGAATTATAAAGCAAAATCGAATTATGTCAAATTGCTCAAACCAAGTTTTCGGAAAGGAATTATAACAAACAACTTCTTTTTTTATAAAATTATGAAAAACAAAAAAAAATATTTAATTGTGTGTTTAAATTATTTGGATTTCAAAAAAAAAGTTGGTTAAACAGCGCTGCTTCAAATACAATACAGATATTTGAAGTCAGTGTTTTTTAATATTCAACATTTTATGATTGTTGATAAAAAATTTTGGGCAGTATTGAATACAATTACAAAAAATCCCATCACATTAATCATTTTAAAACTGTCTACAAAATATATAGTATTAATATAATTAAGAAGAAATACACTACATTTTACGTATTAAACATTATCACACAACGGAGGACAGTCGACATACATATGTATTTTTGAAACTTAATCATGATATTTGGCGAAGATATTGTGATATTTAAGTTGATAACCTAAAATAATTAAGTTTGCCTAATTAGAAATTGATGGAGTTAATTTAATTTGTATTTAAAATATTAAATATCTGCAAATTAAAGTTGACCAGTTTTGCCTATTTATTAGGCAGTTTGAGAATACCTGCTCTACTTTGTTTCGGTAGGGACCAGATATGAAGAGTGATATCGGGCATTGAGCGTCGCTTAATGATAGGGAGCCGTGCGATGAGGATGGAACTAGGTTATAATGACTACTGTAGAAATTATCATGATGAGGAGGAAACAGAGTTTCACTTTTTCTTCCAATGCCCCGGTTTCGGTGCTATTAGTTTGACAAATTTCGTGAGACCAGAATTCGCCATACTTGGATGTTATATCTAATGTGGGACTAAACTTTATCTCTCTTTTTCGCAGGGAGTCAAAGTGGTACGAGACTGGTCGACTCTGGTCTCTTGCTCTATGTATCATAAAATGATTGCTATAAAATCCAAGCGAGCCGTCTTCGAAACAAAAAATAGCACACTTCTTAATACCAATCGATTTATTCACAATTTTAAAGACTTGTCATCATACTAATGGAAGGGCCAGCACGATGTCCAGGCTTTTAGTTTAAAAATGGTGATTCTGATCCAAACAAAGTTATTTTCTAAGTCATACAACTATATTGGTTTGTTTGAATTAACCAAGGTTGGCAGCCAATACCAATATGTCGTCTAAATCGTTTATTTTGCTTTTAACATTCTTGTTTGGTTTGGTTACTTGAATTTTAATTAATTAATTTAATTTTGAAGTTTAATACCGATACCGAAATTCGTTTTGTTTGCCAACCATTAACGGGGTATTGCAATAAAAGCCTGGATTGACTGTACCGAGTGAATTTTCTTTTGAAGATGGTGTTATCATGTTAAAAAGGCGAAGTAACGCACTCTTTAAGTTTAAACCAGCAAGTCTTGAGCTTTATGGAGAGAAGGGAATAGAGAATTCCCTAAAAATCCAAAACTTGTCGACTAAAACTTGAAGAGTGTTAACCAGCACAAAGTAAGCACAACTGATAATAAGTTGCCAGATCAGACATGCGCAAGTAAAATATCTTAGAGAACAGGAATCACCCTTTAAAAAGTTCTTAACACTAAAATTCCAAATGTTCTTTTTACGTTAGTCTTGTTTTTGTGTATGGAAATTTCAGACAGTTAGACTGGGCGGTGATTAACAAAGTGGTCAACTATTAAATCCTTAATATGCATGGACTACCAAAGAAACCCCATTTTATATTTTTAGACTGCAATAAAAGATGTATATTACAATATCGCCGCTATCTTACTGACTACAAAGCCTAACAATGATATTTATGAGTTAAAAATTATGAAAAATCATTATACTATTACATCATAAAGTTAAACACATTTTTTACAAAACTGGGTTACAACATTACAGATTCTACAGAAATACCGTCACCAAGATATGAACAATAATCCACAAATCCAAACATTCTTAAAAGAAAAAACCAATAACAATCAATTAATAAACTGAAACCACAAAAAAAAAATCACTACAAGAAACAAACATCTTAAAAAAAATTATCACACGTAAATCTCATAAAAAGTTATCATTATCACTGCTACAAAAAAAAATACAAATCAGTTGCAAAAATTTCGTTCTTCATTTCCATAAATTCAATTAAAACATTATCAAAGTGTCATTAAATTCATATAAGAATTCATGTTGCTGCATTTTTTGCGAAAATAAAGCCCTGCTAACTAAATTATGCTTCAAAAAACACTCGTTTGGGAATGATAATTTTAAAACTAATTAAACAACAATAATAAATTTAAAAGCTCGTTTCACGCGTTCAAAGTGTTAATGAAATTTTTTTTTCCAACCCAAAAACATTTTAAAAAATAAATAAGCAAAATAAACTGAAACACTTTATAATAAACCTTTTTTCGTTCTTGTCAAAAAAAAAAAAAAACACTTGCTCACAAATTCAACACTTTATTAAAAATAAAAAAAATACATCACAGAAAACTTAAGTAGTCACAACAAGCTTTTAAACACTTTTTAAATAATTTTAATTTTTCACCTCACTCACTCACTTAACACACTCAGAAAAAATTATGGAACAAAAAAATGGCTAAAAAACTGAGACTTTAAACAAGGCCAAAGTTTTTATAATTGGTTATTAGTATATGTATTTAAAAAAAATTATGAATTTAATTAGCTAAAGTTTTAATAATTAAAAGAATTAATTATTAAAAAACACCTTTAATGCTGAAACCTCCAAAACAATCTATTAAAAAATACCTTTATCACACAAATCCTTTAAAACTAAATAAAACAACTTTAAATCATTTACACCACTTTAAGCAAAATTTTTAAACCTGATAATAAAAATCTCTAACACTTTCAACTTTAAAAAAAAACTGACTGTATTGCTTTCAATTTCCCTGTTTTTACAAAACCTTTATGTGTCATCTTTTTATCGATGTATTTTTAAGTCTGTTATTTCAATATTTATATACGAAATCTATTTGAATCGAAATTATTAGTATGTATGTATTTAAAAGATGTATGTAAGTGAAACCTTTTTGCTTTGAATGTATTGTTCCAAAACAAAATTTAAGGTATTTAAAAAAAAAACCAAAAATTAAATAAATTTTTAAATGTTTAAAATCCTTTAAAAAAAAACCAAACAAAAAAAATTTTAGTTTCCTTAATACAAAATTATTTATTTTAGTTTTTTATTTACAATTATTTTTTTTTTATTTCCTTATTTTCACCTTAGTAAGTACGTTTCTACTTTTTTCAACCAATAAAAAAATGTTTCACCTTCACCACTTTAAAAAACTAAAATCACTAAAGTGAATTTTACATCACTTACAAAAATTTTTTTCACCTTTATCAAACAGTAGAAAATCACAAAATTTCACCTCACTTTTCAGCTATTTTCAACATCAACTATAAAATGGTTTCTCTCACCTCACATACTCAGTCCACAAAAAAATTCTAAATAAACAATTGAATTAACAATTTCACCATAATTCAATTAATACCACTTAAACCAACCACAAAAGAGTTATACTTTTTTGACAACTACTGCTAACTTAGCACTCACCACCTCTAGTCACCACATAAAGTTTTAAAAAGGCAATTGATCTCAAAAAAACTCACCACTTCACTACCACAAAACTAAATAAATTACTAATGCTACTACTTCAATTGAAATTAGAGTAAAAGAAAATAAATAAATTCACCCGTTCACTTTTAAATTTCATCATTAAAATTCAACAAATTGTCAGAATTTCGAAACAACTTATTTAAATGTTCACAACATTCACTTCAACTAATTTTGTTCACCACTCTTTCTCACCACAAAAAACAGTATCTGCTAAATTCTAATTTTAATATATTCAAAACCTTAATTGAAGCTCTAATTCTTGTCACCACCTTCACTCACCAAATTAAACAGAAAATTTAAATTTAATTAGTTTGAATAAAATTTAGAAACAAAAATGTATTAACCAAAAAAAAAACCGATATTATCGAAATTTCATAACTACAATTAACATTAAATCTCTCTCTCTGACTATCTCAATTCAAATTTCATATCGTTGATTATGAAAAATTTAACATAAAAAAAACTATAAAATATCGATTCAGTGGTCATCGTTATAAAAAAAACTCTTAAATTGCATAACAATTAACAACAAAAAATATTTGTATCTAAAACATAATAAATATGTTCAAAAAGTATCATTTTCTATACAAAAAATCTGAAGTCATTCAAATGACATTATTTCAAACATTTTTTTCTCTTGTAGAAGATCATAGTTATTAACATTAAAAGAGACACTTTAATTTGCCAAACGATATTGAACGTGTTAGTTTTTTGAGATTGGAACATTTTTGAGATTCGATAATGATCTGCTAGAAGACTACTGGTAATAACTTGTTGACCTGTTTATATTTTCACAAGATAAAAGTCTTTGTTTGACTTTATAGTTATCTACCTTTATCAGCGTTAAATTTAATTGAATTCTTATAGTCATACCTCAACAAGAGCGGCATGCGTTTTCAAGTTGTCAGAAATGTCATGCCCATACAATTTGTATGAAGCTTTCCTAAATAACGAGGCGACAATGCTTGCATATGGACAATCCGATTTTGACAGCGCGTTTAATAGTGAAGTTAATAAATAATGGCAATTTAGTTATTTTTTATTTCCATTTTTTGATAATACTTTGTGGAAATTTAAAAAAAATGGTATGGCACATCAGCGTAAAAGCTAAACGGAAGAAAACGTTTCGCATTTCGCTCTTGTTAGAATAACGAAGAAATTGAACTACTTCGTTATTTATGCATATTTCGTGCTAACCACACTCCATAATTTTCTGAAAAAGCAAATCAGCCTGTAACTTTTGATTGCAAATATAAAGCGTTTACTATTATAGGCATATTTTACGAGAGTTTTGAATAATGAAAGTTTTCCATCTACACGCAAATGTCCGCTATGTTTGTCTTTAGCAGTCATGGGCATTTAATAAATTTCTTCAGCTTAGTTAAGCTTGTAGTTACTTATAGCTGCATAAATAAATCATAAAATTCTTTTTACAGGGCTCCTCAGTAAGATAATAGATTTGATAATGCATTAAGTATAATTGCACTAAGAGCAAATGATTTCTCGGGTTTTTGAACACATTTCATTGTTAATCAAACACCATTTGATTGTTAAAACAAAGCAAGCGTTATCGATTGAATGGTAATAAGAAATTGCCTAATATGTATATTCTTAAGGCTCAGTTAGTCTTTACTTTCTGTTCTGTTACGAATCAGCTGATTTGTTTTTGTTATTAAAAAACCTGTGAAATTGATTAGTTTTTCTGTTCTGTTGCGGTTCGGTTTGTTAAAATCAAAAATTTGCTAAGTAATTGTAAGTGACAGCAAAACATATATTAAAAAATACATATTTATATTGAAATAAACTAATTTTTAATTTAAAAATTTCATAAAATTTAATTTCTTCAAATTTATGTGCTTTAAACTTATTGAAATAAAACAATGGACGGTGCAAAACTAATAAATTTGTCATAAATGGCTGATAAGTTGCTACAGAAAAAGTAACTATTACAATTTCGAAACAGAACGGCACGGAACAGAACAGAAACAGAAAGTAAAGACTTCGAGAATTTAAAAAAACGGAAAGTTTCAAGCAGCTTTTCTCCTTTTATGTCAATGTCCGATATATTTGTCTAAAAATGTCATGGGCATTTTATCATTTTCTAGTGTTAAACTTAGCTTGTTCGATAGCGAAACAAGCCAACCATGAAATTCTCCATTTATCCAGAGCCCCTCAATAAAAGAATACCCATTAAGTATTATTGCACTGAAAATAAATGATTTTTCAGTTATTTATAGACATTTTTTTTATTTAATCATACACTACTTTATTGTTGAAAAAAAAAACAAGCGATATCGTTTGAATGCTAACAAGCTACTGCCTTTAGTATACTTATTTTTAGGTTTCCACCTTCTATGCGAAGGTGTATTTGTGTGTATGAAATGAAAAAAACTTTTTGAATATCTATGAACAAAGCGTGTTGGATCATACACTGCTTCATTGTTTTTCCCAGTGTACATCCTTTAAAAAAGCGATATCGCCTTTATCGCTTAAACTCTGACACACTGTGAAAGTTTTCTTTCAGAAGGTCTTAATTTATTGGTGAGAAGAGAAGATAACATGCTATTCCGCTTTCCCCACTCATCAATAAACTATAACTTTCTGAACAAAAACTTTTAGAGTGTGAACCGTTTACATTGTGCGCTTTTAATTCCAGCAATTTTGTTGGTGAGAGGGAAGAGAAGTTTTAAACTGGGTACAACAGTTTATGTACTTTTGTCATTCGTTTTATTCCCTTATCCGTTCTTTCATTTTACGAAATATTAAGTGATTTGTGAATTTTCTGCAAATGTGTTGTTTGTTTAGAGTTTGTACTTGAAAAAATATATTCCACTAAATATGTATATACACATTTACCAAAATGGTGGCAACAAATATTGGACAATGTAAACAGGCACTTAATAAAGTGTTTTTTTGCATCATTTTAGTAAATCTTGTTGACATCCATTGCACGTTTGTGCGAAAAGCTAATCAATGAACTTCGTAGTCATTATACAACAATTACGTATTAAAGCTTTCAGACGTACTAAAATATCGTAAGATATACCTTAAATTTACTTAATCAAAGAAACACTATATCTGAGAGTTGTATAGTAATTTCGAAATAAGGATCTATTGACAAACAAGGCCCAAGTTTAAACCTACCTGTATTTAATTTCAAAGCAAATCATTTGGAATATACTTAAAAAAGACTTGATTAAATCTGCCTAGAAAAAGAGATTGCCTTGAACACTTTTTAAGTAGACTTTCAGCATTTTATTCTCCTTTTATAATTACGAATAAGAATGTTTTTAGCTAAAATTTTAGCAAAATTTCTTATTGAAGTAATTTAATTATTATAGATTTTGAAAAACAAAATCTCAAAAATCGTTTACCGTAAATCTATTTATTAAATAAAATAAAAAAGAACTTAGTTAACTTTGAAATTTGTAAAGTTAAATAACTAATTTTAACTAAAATCGCAATTAAAGTGTTTCTTTTATCGTCCATAACATAATAATTTTTTTTAATTGAAATTTAATTTCTAACTTAATTACAAAACAAATTTGCATTCCTATCAAAATAATATGTTTTTTATATACAATTTTAAGTTTATTTTGCGTTGTTTCTTCGTATAATTAATTCAATTAAAAATAGTAGGCTAAGTATCTATTTTATTATTACTAAAAATAATACTACTAATAAATAATTAAACAACCAAAAATTAATAAATTTTGTTTTTATCTATTTTAAAATAAAAAACCAAACTTACATACATAACAAAATTTTTAGTTATATTCTTTCGAAAAACATTTATTATGCAAAAGTACTACAACACTTTACTATATTTTAAAAAAAAATTAACTTAAATTTCACTAATTTTTTTTTAATATATTTAATATAAATATGAAAACAACATTTTATTTTTGTTAAAATAAAAATCCAACAAAAAAAATCAGAAAATATATGTTTGAAATTAATTAAACAAATAAATTAAAAGGGAAAATTATTTGAAATTAAGTGAAAGATTGTTGTTGTAAGGTGCCTTACTTCTCATATTCAGAACTACTTTATTTTAGTAAAAAATCCTTCGGTTTTCTATTAACATCCTACGTAGAAGCATTTTTAAAGTTTGTGATTTTTAAATATCATGTTACGATTTGGTAAGATCATAAAAAGATTATGATAAAAATACAATTTGATTAAAGCTTACAATTATCCTTAATATTCTCTAAATAAATAATATAAATAATAATAATAATAATAAATAATATAAATACGTGCTCGCTGTTTTTATTAGGAATAGAGCTGACACACTTACCCCTAATAATCCATTGTGGCACTGTGGAATTCCTATAACAAGAACTCCCACCGTTAAGCCAACTTGAAGTTCTATCGAATTAAATCTCAATGCCTGAGTTATCGTAGAATCGAGAGAAAGTGGCGGATCCCTTGTCGGCCAATCGCCATCCCGCCAATGCAGTACAGTGATAGAGGAGGTATTCCACGCTTTGCATGCCTAATAAAAGACAGTGTCGAGTAATCACAGTGATACTTCCTTTTAAGTCATCGCTGGCAGAGGCTTGCCAGCCAGTCATCTATAACTGCCTTTTTGGCCTACTTTTTAAAATTAAAATGTTTCCTTTGAAAAAAAAGAAATGTACACTGTTGATTGTCGAGATAAATAAAAAGTGAACGAGATTGTTAGGAGCCATTAAATGAAGAGCAATAATTGTATTACCGGTTTTAAAAGAAAATAATAAAAAAAATTCTAACAAATGTAACTCAAAATCAATTAAACAGAATTTCTTTGAGAGACAGTTTTGCCGGAACTTTTTGAAATCCACTAAGGGCCATTATTACAACTTGCCAATAGTTAAAAGTCGGATTTTGTTGGACCGATAAATAGCTTTGCATTATTACAACTTCCATTTTTTATTGCTGTTATTTTCAATAATAATCATATTTAATAGATGAAAACATAATAAATGAAAAGGTTTTATAATGCAAAGCTATTTATCGGTCCGACAAAATCCGACTTTTAACTATTGGCAAGTTGTAATAATGGCCCTAAGTGCTACAACGCTTAAAGTTATGATTAAATTATTCTTTATGTTATGTTCCTTACATATCCTGATATGAATATATTATTTTTAAAACTAATGTAACTAGATAAAACATAATTTTTTTACATTATGCAAAAATCCAAACCCACGAAAATCTGTCCCCAAATAAATGTTGAAATCCCCAATATGGAGACAAGTCTCCTTATCTGGCAACATTAATTATAAATCGGTTTTAAAGAGGAAAAATGTTAAATATTCAAAGCACATACAAACGTATAACAGCGAAAGTCAGTCTTGGTATTCATGGTTTTTTTTCGCAAGAATACAAATTCTTCAATAAATACAATAAGGATAAATAACTGCATGTTTTATTAGGTTAAATAAGCAATTATTTTCAGCAGAAAGTATTACTCCAAACCGGGAAATCCCCATACAAAAATTTTGCATCCTATCAGCAGGTTTATAAGCGATTATTTTGCATTTTCATAGTAAAAACCTGTTCTCAATTTACCAAAGTTGTGTTGTCAAAAATTAATGACAAAATTGTAGAGATAATATATAAAGCTAAACCGCATATATTATTAACAGTTTTAACGAGACCAAGTTGGCACAAAAAAACAACGAGGTGGTTAAAAAATATTGACACCATTCGTTATCAAATTGAACACAAACGTAGTTGGCTTACTTTTAACAACGGATGGTGTGAATAACAACTCAAACTTTCCTTATTCATTTGCTTTAGAGTATATAGTTTAAAATTAATTATGAGATAACAGGAAATTTAAATGTTATTACTAATTATTTGTTTAGTATTCGCAATAACAGTCAATACAAACTATAACAATCGCAACAACAAAAAATGCTTCCACTAAAAAACAATTAATAAATTATGGCGAATTTATAATTGTTCATACATATAACGAATGTTTACATAGAACTAATACGTTAACTAATAGTTCAGTTGTTATGAATTAAATGGCCTTTAAATGTATACATATTTATTTGTTTAATTAATACTATCATTCATATCTTACTACAAATACTACCTTTAAAATATTAATAAACTAAACATTTGAATAGCTAAAAACAAATTTTATTTTTATGTATATTTATTATTGTTATTATAAATTAAACAAAAAAATAATTTTATAAGCAAACCAGAATCCCTATAGTTTACATTTTGATTATCTACTAAAAAGTTAAATTAATAAAATAAAAAAATAAAAAAATAACAAACTGAACAAAATAATATATTTAAATTTGTTTTATCTATAATTAATATAAAAGTTTTTAAATTACAAAAATTTCACACATCATTAAAAATTTTACTAATACAAATTTATTTTTATATTTCCCTTTCCCAATCACAAAAAAAATAATGAAAACAAACTCCATAATGTCCGACTCAATAGGTGTCTCATGTTAAAATCGATTCACCTGTATTTCGCCTACACACAAATGCAACCGTTATATTATTAATAACATTTTCAATTGCTGTTACAACGCGTCAATACGTAGGAAATCCAATAGACTGTGTACATACAAGGTGAGTAATTTTTTCTACTCTCTGCTTTCACTTTTTAAAAATTTTCTTTGACTTTTTTCTCTGAAAACTTCAACTATGAAATGAACACAGAGACATTCCGGAAGATGTACTTAATACATATTGTTGGATACATTCAACATACACTGTGGTGGATGCTTTTATGAAAAAGCAAGGTTCCGAGGTGCCTTTTCCTGGGGTTCATAATTCACAGGGACGTGGACCTCTAACAATAAAACACACGAAATATTATCAATGGGTGGCGTTTACGCTATTTTTTCAGGTAAGTAATTTTTTTATTTTTATGCACTTACAGCAAATTTTACCAAGTTCAGTTATAATTAACTTTCAGTTATAACTGCCAAAACCATATTGTTAACTGGAAGTTAAAGTAATATGTAGTTAGTTTTAACTAAACTTGGTGAAATTGGCCGTTAAACAATTTTTTTCTTCAAAATATTGAATAATTTGGTTAAGTATTTTCAAGAACCAACTAAGAATACCATTTTGTAATAGATTAGAATACTTTGCTCTGCTAAATATTACACTGTTTCTAATATTATAAAAGCAAACATTTAGGGTGCAAAAACTAACTAAACATTTACTTATTACTTTTTGTTATCTTATTGGCACACTGTTATCGTAGCCAAACACCAAGTGCTGGATAGCGGAAATAAAATTTCCAAGCTTTAATTATATGTCTTTGCTAAAATACCCTAGTCAACAACCGTTAAATTACCTTGTTTGATAAAGCAGTCAAATAAGAACATTTATTGAATTCATTTCCTAGAATGGGTTGAAAAGCAAGAATAAAAGCTGTCGTATTTCTTTGGTAAAAGACTTTTAATTTTTTTAAAGGCGTATGTTAAAGGAAAGTTTTTATCGAACGTATTATAACTTCTTAGTTATTATAACTTTACTTGAAATTATAGTATGCGTTAAGTTAAAGGAAAGTACATCCCACCTGGTAGGTAAAAGTAAATTTGAAATAATGAAAAACACTGTATACGTCAGATAAAATCATAGTAGCCCAATTCACAATCATGTGCAAATGGTCTTGCATCGTAGCATTGCAAAATGGTATAGTAAATACTGTAGAATACTTTTGGGATTTTATTAAATACTATACCATTTTGCAGATCGGCTTGGTTCACTGAGTGTTAGCTGTCGGTTTGCAATCAAGTGTTGCATAAGTCGAGTAAATATAAACTATTGGTTGTAGGCGTTGCATATTTGCAAAAGAGTAGTAAGTGCATTGCTGCATATTTTGTTGGTGTAGAGTAAAAATATACCATACCATTTTACTATAACCCCCAAAGTAGGCTATAGTATTTACTATACCATTTTGCAAATGCTACGATGTAAGACCATTTGCACAAGATTGTGAATTGGGCTACTATGTATTAACAAACGCCAAGTTGTTTTAATAACCCAAAATCTATTTAATATGTTTTAATACATTTTTAATTCTTTTTGTTCAATAATGTTGAGTCTTAAAAAACTATATTAAATAATAAAGTTGCCAACTATTTTCTGAATACATATTTAAATGTTTATAAAAAAGTCAATGTTGAAAATGCAAAATGTAGTTAGTTAGTTTAAATTTTGATACGATATAACGATTAAATATGACCATAAATAATTTGCTTTTGATAATAATATGGTTATTATTTATTTCAAGAAACATGGTGAGCCCATAACATGGTACTCTTTAACGTATTATTGCAAATATTTTTTTACAAAAAATGGCCGTTATTTTAATTGAGGAGCTCCATAACGGGACCATACCACTTTAACAATTTTCAAGTAAATGAACAAAAAAATTTTATTTTAATAAATGTATGTAGGAATTATCAATATATCCAAATGCCATAATATTTGACGAAAAACTATTTCATAATAATATCTTACACTATAAAATGCATTTCTGGCAACATTGTTTAAAATGAAAATAAGAATAAAGATGACTTCTAATGAGTGTGCACGCATGCGCTAGTATTTTATGCATATGCGCATGAGTGTGATCTCGATGACCGTAAGTTTATTCAATAAACTTTATTGCCATATATGAATAAGACAATTCATAACACCTATTTTGTTACTGTTGTTTGGTGTGATAAGTGTAATAGGCAGTGTGATTTTTTTGGTTCTTTGTAGTGTGGAGTATTTTCCGTACTCTTAACACTTCGTATTTGGTCGTTTATGACACACTAATTAAAATCCATTTGCATTTGTGTGTTTATATTTTTTTGTGCTTTATATGTTTTTCACAATATAGTACATATTTGATTCGTTAGCAAAGAGAAATCGACAATCAGTATTGAATCGGCATTCAAATGTATTGCGTTTTGTTATGGACGTCCTCAATTGATTTATATACAAACTATAACCACTTTTTAGAATTTTTATGAATTTTTAAAAGAACAAAATTGGTTGTTGTAATTTTAGTTATGTTTTTGTACACCGCAATATACATAGCAAAGTTGTAAACAATAATACAAAAATTAAGAAATTACAACTCATCTGAATTCAGTTGTGAACCGTAATATGGGCCTAAATTGCAGTATATATCGTGCAAAATACTAGCGACATTTAAATTTCTCTGCATGTTAATATGAGGGCTGCATTTCTTCTATCCGCTGAAAGCAGTTGCTGTGCTAGTTAAGGCCGTTTTACTCTATCACCTAAGTCTTTTAGTATTTTGACGAAAATGTTATCCTTATCTAAATTTTGTTTAAAAATTAAAAAAAAAAACAATTTATCATAACAGGGTTGTCTTTTCCTAAACTTGTAAATTGTGGCTTATATTAGGGTGACCGTGAAAATCAAAAGTTGGATTTCTTTAGGTCTCAATAGCCAATTTGCTGGGTATTGATTAAAAACAACGCAACAATTTTTTTAGAAAGCTCGTCGAAGGCTAAGGCGCCCCTTACGCCCAGCAAAGTTTAAGAAAAATTATATTTTTTTTTTACATGAAATGTAACTTTTATGTTTCATAACTTAGAAAATAATAATTTTGTAGAATAGTTCTTAGCAAGTTTTTCCTTAATCTCTTATTAAACAAAATTGAGTTGCGCTGACGCGGTGGACCTGTGAATCCACCTGCTCGATATCCAGGATCCTTTGGCCTGGATATGATGGACGGAGAACCAACTCTCTACTTGGGTTCAGCAGAGACCAGATTAGGACTGTGATATCGGTTGTAACTGGACACTTACCGGTGGGGACTCATGCTGAAAGAATGGGTCTGGAATTTAACGACTACTGTAGAAGTTGTCAAAACGAGGAGGAAGAGGAGACTGTGCTCCACTTTCTCTGTCATTGCTCTGGACTGCGGGGTATTAGGGTGGAATGCCTGGGGGAACCGGTATTTGCCTGTTTGGAGGATCTATCTGGGATGGAACTGAAATCGCTCCTTCTCTTCACTAGGAAGACGAGGTGGTTGGACTTTGCAGTGACGCCATCTGAGTAACTGCTCTAAGGGATGGGCATTGGCGCGGGGTATCACAAAGGGACCAATAAAGGACCCAAGTGAGCTGTCTTTTGATGGCTGCCCATGGAACCTAACCTAACCTATTAAACAAAATAAACTGAAAAATATTGAATAAGCCACTACTAAAAAATCAAATTTTTAATTTATTAAAGTAGGGCATTTTCTTTAATTTTGTAGAAAAACATTTTTATTATTAATTTTAAAAAAAACCGACCAGTGGCGTGGAAATTTTTTTTTTGGAGATATACCGTTATTTCAAAAATGGAGGAGGCTACACAGCATATATTCGCGTTACTCAAAAATAGTTTATTATTGAATAAACTAGAACACCTGAAATTCCGCAATAAAATTACCTTAAGCTTAAAGGTTTTTCTCATTTTAGAAACAAAATTTTTTTAGCAAAAAATAAATAATTTTTTAGCAAAATTTCAAAATTGTTGTTCTTTAAAATATCATAAAAAAATTGGAAGATGCAGCGGTGCTTATAATTTTTTCAGACATATAAAAAACGAATTTGCAAACAAAAAAGCCATAAGTGATTAAAATCTGTTCACAACTTTTGATTTTATTCACAAAAGACGAAAAATGTTCATTAAATTTAAGAATTTCATAAAACGCTATAAATAAAGGGCAAGTATGTTTTTGGAAAATGTTAAAAACAAAAAACTAATGGAGGTCGGTTATACATTTTATCCTCCTTGGCAGTTATGGGGCTTTTTCTTCAATATATTCCTAGTCTGCATTGAAATTGTTGTATGTTAAAAAATTGTTTGTTTTTTTTTTTTGCCAGCCAAAAGTGACGAACATTAATGAACCGAACACAATGAAGTTTGTGGTTTTTAAGAAAAATCGAAAGGCAATTAAGTGTTCTCATCTTTTTGTTGAGTTGGATATGGCCAGTATTATTTTTGTGTTAGAAAGATGTCAAGCAGGGAATTTTTTGTTAATGATTTTCTACCCAAACACTATTAGCGTTTGTATTTTCCACAAATCTACCGAACCGAAAACTAATGAGCGATATTTAGTATATCTTTTCAAACACTAGTTTAGATTATACTCTTTTGATATTAGCGAAATTTTATTTCCATAACAAAAGGAAATTAGGAAATTTAAAAGGAATTAGCAATTTAAAAATCTGCATTACCTTTAAATGATTTTGTTATTCGTGCTTAATTCCCAATTTTTATTATTTGATAAAAACACAATAAACTTCAGTGTTTTTATCAAATGATAAAAATTGGGAATTAAGCACGAATAACAAAATCATTTAAATTAAATTTTGTATTCCCACTTCATTTATTTCATTTATTTTATACATTTTTTTATCCGTACCATTCTTTTTTTACTATTGTCTTAAAATTTAAAAATTTTTTTAACAAGCCGCTATTTTTGTTTTGTTTTCCATTTTAATGTAATATTTTTCTTGTACAGAAAAGTAGTTTTTGGTACTATATGAAAAAAAAACATAGTTACATAATCAAGTTCTACTAGATTTTGTGTAGATTTCGTCAAAACGAAGAATATTTTGTTTTGTATAGAAAATCTAACTTTTTTTAGGTGCGTATTTGCTAGGGAGATCGATTATTTGACGATCTTAAAAAACCGGGTTTCAGATATTCCGAATAGCTCCTGTTTTAAAAAAACGGTTTTGGCTTAGCAATTTTATTTTTTATAATAAACTGTTAATTTGAATAAAAGCAAAACAATTTACGAAACCAACAAAATACATAGATATGTATAACTTAAGGTACGCTCAGATCTAACAAACATTTGAAGATAAAATCTAAAAAAAGCGTGACCAGTAAATTGATCAAACTTAAGTTTTATTTTTTATAATTTCTATTTTTGTACTAAACTTTATTTCTATTTTATAATTTTATTATAATGTAGTTAGGAACCGTTAAATTATGTTTGCTATAGCCAAACGCTTTGCAAAAGGAAATATTTAATAGGTGTGAAGTTGGCTTTAGAATTTTTGAAAAACGTTGGTTTAAAAAAATTATAGGAATTTAATAAATTCATTATATAAGATATTCTCCCAAATTTATTTTAAATGAGTTTTAATTTGTAAGTGGCTAAGCATGTCTATATGAATCAGTATTTTTTAAAAGTTGCAAGCAAGACCTCATATCAAGAATTATATATTTCAAATTTGTTTGTATCGGCATTATAGAAAAGATTAGTAATATGAACATTCTTTTTGTATGAAATATTTTTCAATTCGTCAATCACAATTAAAAACCTTCCAGGACTTTGATTCCTTCAATTTTGTCTTAAGTTCTGGGTGTTTTAATAACTTAAACGAATAAATTTACCCATAGCGTTGATTCCGCCGGTATGTTGTAGTATTAAGCATGAATATTTGCTAGAACTACTTAAGACTTTTTCATCCATTATTGGCAGCACATTTAAGTAAAATATTATTTGCAGTCTCTTCAGAACCACTTGGAACAAAGTTAAGTTTTAGTTGGCGTATATTTATGTCAAGCTTGTGGACTAATTAAAGGTGATTAATTATTCGTGACGTAAACGAACCGTTGCCACATATTATTTTAGGGCCCTTTAAGCACCATTGTCTTTTAAATCAAATCGAAATATCGCCAGAGATGACATCTTTATAAAAATATATATTATATTTAGAATATTGTCAAATTGCTAATTCTTTTTTAAGCTGAACATTTTGTTTTTTTTTTTGTATTTTGAATTGTTTTTGGTTTTAGTTACAAGATCGGATTTCATTCCGTATTTTAGTGCTTTAAAAACTAACGAAAATAATTTTCGGAATGAAACCATTTTGTTTTCATGAATGGAAAAATGCACTTTCTTTAAATAAACCAATATGTTTTCTTCGATTCCGAACGGAATTGTACTCTGTGACATGGCTGATTAGCGTTTTTTATTTACATCGTTCATAATGTTTTTTGACTTTTGTTAAATTTTGTTTTGACATTCTTTATAAAAAAATTAAGTTCACCCAATATTCAATGAGAAAAATACTTTAATTACGGGTACATTTTTAACAAAAGTAAGGAAAAGTTAATTCCATATTCGACAAATGGAGATTTTAAAATATTAGACTTGGCCAAAACTAAAATAACTGGTTAAAACCAGTCGATTACTAACCGTTCGATCTCACAAGTATATGCCAATAAGAGAGTTTTTGTAAATTAATTTTTTGTTCGAAAGCACTAAAAGACCTGCAACAATGGAAATGCAAGTAAGCGATAAATAATGTAAAAAAACGGTCAAATTCGAAATACCAGCATAATCCCTTTGCCACTTCTAATTGTTTTGTAATGTTAAGAAAAAAACCGACAACGCAACAGTCAGTTTATCTTTCAAATAACATTAAACAAAGTCAGATTTGAAACTTCAATTGATTTATTTGGCATTTTGCCTAGTTTTATTTATGTTTTTTCAATCAATCCGTTTAATCATTATCGATTCTTTCTCTAACAATTAAGTGATTAATTAGTTTCAAGTCATCATAAGTGATTCAAGATAACTCAGTGAAGAGATTTAAAAAAAATTCTTCCATTACCTTACATTGAAGGTAAACTTAAAGAAAAATCTTCAATAATATTTCCAAAAAAGAAATTATATGTATGTACATATGTATACTATATTTAAGAAGAAGAAATGCTCCAATTAATTTGTTATGATTATTTTCTTTTTATCGAATCGTAAATTAATTTTCTATTGTACTTTTTCTCAAAACTACAACTCAATTTACATATTTTACCAATATTGATACCAAACACATAAAAAACGCTATTTTTAGACACAAGTCTCTAATTCTATAAATTGATTGTAAATATAGATAAATATAAATAGAGATCGAACTATTTAAATAAACACCAAACAATTCGAAAAAAATAGAACAGCCACCATTTACAAAATGTATGTATGGAACCTAAAGAAAAGTGCTTGTTTTTTTTTATTTCTACTCCACAAAAAGAAAACTATTTTAGTTCGTAAAAGTATGTGAGTTAAATAAGCACAACAAGAAAAGAAGTCGAAGAATAATAATTGTAAAAACCACTTACTAAAATTTTAAATAAATATTACACTGTGTTGAAAAAAACTCTCACTGTTACAAAAAAAAATGGAAATAAGTGAACACTGTAGAACTGTAATTCTAACACTTGCAAATTATGAAAAACAAAAAAATTTAGATTGAAATGTTGTTAAATGCTGGAGAGACTTATTTATTTATTTAGACCATGTAGAAAAAACTAAGGCAAGAATCTTTTTATTTTAAAAACGTCCATTCAGACGTCTATCCCGGAAACATAAAACTATAGTGTTGAATTTTGTGTCTATACATTAAGTAGCATTATGCATCAATTTAGATTAACCCTTTGAGGGAGAATCGAAAAAATTTATAAAACTTGATTTAAATATACAATATGTTAGTTGAGGCATTATATAGTGCCCTAACCGCGAAAATAACGTAAGCGCCAAAAATCAAATTTTAAAGAGAGTTTTTTTATTTTATTTTATATAAATTTTGTATGAAATTTGTAGCTTACGTTAAAATTATTCTTGCTATATAATCTAAACGGTACCTTATGCTACCATGATATTTTAGGAGATGATGCAAGTGTTGTCAATGAAGTCATTTGTTGAAAAAAAACGAAAATGGAAAATGATGTCGCTTATGTTATTTTCGCGAGTTGGGCTCGATATGTAGAACAAATAATAAGATTTTGTAAATGAAGTTCGGACACATTATTTAGTATGGTTACAGAAAATTTAAAAAAAATGTGATGATCCCTTATGATTACTATTTAAGTGCCGCAGCCATATAATGGTTGGTTCAGTTTCATTCATTAGACTAACAATCATATTATAATTGTCCATAACCATGTACAATTTTATTGTTAAGGATCATAAGTTAAAAATTAAACAATAACAATTTGCTCTTTTTGTCGACACACACCCAGAGAAAAAATATATTTAAATATGGTCACCTTCAACAAAACTATTATTAATAAAAATTTTAACCATATTATTTTTAATTTAACCATATTATTGTTAAATTATTTCTCCATCAAGAAGCCACAACCATAATATGGTTGCCTACGAATATGTTATGGTTCAAAATAACTAAAATAAGTTTAACACTTATAATAGCATGGTTGGTATTCAACCATAGCATGTTGCTCTTGAAAAAGAGGAAAATACTATTGTTAATTTTAAAAGAAATTATTGTCATATTTAACCATAACAGGGTTGAGGTATCTTGATTTAGGACCAATTTGTCGGTGATAATAATATGGTTACACTAAACAGAATATGTTTCAATTTTTCTTCAAAAATACTTTTGTTGGAAGTAGCCATATTTAAACATGTTTTTTCTCTGCGTGTACATATATTAAGAGCGACATGGTTGCACAAAAAATTCAAAAATATTTGTGATCAACATATTAATTATTTTGATAACCAAAACATAACCCGAGGGAGCCGTCATATGGTTTTGTTTGTCCTACGAAGCACCAATTCTACAATCTCGCCCACATTTTGTTGCATGTTTTGTATTGATAAACAAGATGCTTGTACCTAATTTGGCAACTTTCTCCAGACATACATGCATAGTAATTATGATCAACAAAGCACGACAGCCCATAAATTTATACCTTAGATCTCATATGTTTACTCATAAACCTTAACTTTTCGAAGTCCACTTATTATAATTCATGAACTTAATTTTTTTAATATAATCGTTTTAGCCAGTGGTGCTAAAAGAAATTTTAAAAAATCCCTACGTTGCTAAAAAATAAATCCCTTTTTCCCTACAACAAAAAAAATTTCCCTACGTTAAAAATTTATTGTTTTTAGCAACAGGTAAACATATACATATTTTGTTAAGATTTCGTAAATATTATAACAAATTAATAAATAACAACAAGAAAAAAACCAAAATAAATATGTCAATGCCATACACGCATATATTAAAATTCAATTTTAAAAATAACACTGAGTGACGAGTTTAAATTTGTTCTTTTTGGCAGACACACCTCTGTATATGTATCCTTTAATCTAGAGATAAATTAAATTAAAACTTCGTATTTGATTTTTCATTTCCTCATCTTCTACATCTTTTTTTTAAGAACACTTATTTTAAAAAAATTTTTTTAATACAAGTGTCTATTTATTTTTATCAAACTTGGCACTAAAAAAAGGAAAGGCTCTGTAAAATTTATAAAAAAATATTTTCTTCAGTTGCCCTGAACTAAAATATAAAAAAAAAATTCCTTAAAAATATATCCTTCCTTATCTTTTAAAGTTTTCATTACTTTTTTTTTAAAAAAACCGTAATTGTATTGTTTTATTTCTTTTAGTTTAGAAGGTGTTATTATTTTTTTTACAAATTAATTTCTATGAAAAAATTTCATTCATTAAAATAAAAATGTCTGTATTATTCACCTAGACTTGAAATTTTTCGAAAACAAGGGAAAATTCCCTATTGTTGACATCACTGGTTTTAGCACTGTAGCACCTATTTCATATTTTCCAAATATAAGAGGTAGTAAACATTGAAAATCATATGGCTTCCATATAAGTATCTTACCGAGTTAAAGGTTTTATTGCGACAGGGTTTATCATACAAAACAAACTAACTTGATAAAATTAATGATGAATTTTCTCAGTGTATGTTATTTAATTGGTTTTGAAATTTAGGGAAACCGACCTATTATTTCAGCCAGCGCCCACACAAATATGTTCGTGTACTAAGGAAACGCTGGCGCCCATACCGTATGTACTAAACTTGGCTCATATATTTCTTAAATATAAGGAAGTTTTACTATTAAAAATCAGCCAAATCGCTCTATTATTTCACCTCGCTCCCATACAATTGTCCTCCCGAGCTTAAGGTTTTTGGTACAACAGGGTCTATACAAAACAAGCAAGGTGGATTAAATTGAGCTAAGGAATAACTTCTAGGTCTTTTCCAACCATGGCGACTGTTATATCTGTTATATAGAATTATATTCAAGAACATAATTTTAGAAAGTACCAAAAACTGTATCACAGCACCGGTAAAGACTGTATTGTAATTCATTATTTGTTCTACCTTTTTGTTATTTATAAACCAGTTAAGGGATTGTTTCTTCTTTCACTGGTCCTTTCTTTTTGTACTTGTTCTATTTTCACAAATCCCATAAAATCCCCTATAAAGTATATAATTTCTGTATCCTTATGAGAAGTTAAGTTTTAATCCGGTTAAATGTCTGTCTGTCTGCCCTTCCGTCTGCTTAAATGGTTTTTCCGAAGACCCCAAATACGATGGCGACTTTGACGTTATATATTTATGACAAATGTAGCCCGGAATTCTTTACTGTTTAAATTCGCACCTTTCGCTCGAAAAATGGCTTAGATATGAGCAAAAAAACCACGACTGCCTCTAATTTTGCCCATAAATCCCTCGCTATTGTTAAGTTTTTAATTTTTTTTTTTCGTATAACTGGAGAAATTAAAGAGCGAGCCTAAGTACACAAATTAGGTAGAAGCATATACACACCTTCCGCCAAATATAGCTGAATATAGCACTCATACCATTTTTACTTTAAAAACTGAACTTTCTAGTATCCTTAGAAACTTAACACAAACTATCTACTTGATTTAATATAACTAAATATTTTTATCTGACACATAAAATCTCTTCGTTTAAAGTGTTAAGAGTTTTGAATATGTATGCAGAATAAAATCAGCCAGTTTTGTGATATGATATCTCCCATTGTTAAAATTGGCGTTACTTTTTTTTCTGACCAGAGTACTAAAAAGTACAAACAAATCTCTGTATTTTTGAAATACAAAGTATTTGTATCGATGGATGTGGCTGTAAACATTTCTTAATATTTGTAGAAATGAAAATCAAAAGGAATAAAATGAAATGTAAAGTAAAACAACTTAAAAATTTGTATCATCATTAAAAAGTAGACTTATTGCAATTGTTGATTGTTTGTGCAGCGGCAGCAACAGCAACAGCAACATCATCGGTATCAGAGCATCAGCTTGATGTATTTGGGCAACAATCCAAATGCATTTCATTATAAACACTGAGCAACAGCATGAAGGGAATTAAAAGACAAAGTAAGGAAAACAACGACTACAAGAAAAACAAATATGCAATAAAAAAATCTTAAGAAATATTATGAATTCGTAACTAAGAATGAGTATTATTGTTAAGATATTAATTCAGATTTCTATTTGTTTTTTCATTAGTAAGATTTTCATTTCCTTGCAACAAAAAACATATGTCATTTGTATGTGGCCACATGTGGAAAATATAAAAAGAGTAACAACACAACAACAAAAATGTAGACAGACGACCACATATGCTTAGTAGACAAGACAAAATGGACGTGATTTGTTATAAAAGTCTTAACACGACATTGAAGTTTAGTGTCGACGACTATTTTTGTACAAGGGAAAATTCGAACAGATACAGTCTACATTCATGCAAAAAATCTTGATAAAATTGCTAACAAGAAGAAAAACCGGCTGATAACATTTCAAG
This sequence comes from Pollenia labialis, assembly GCA_949318255.1. NCBI lineage: Eukaryota > Metazoa > Arthropoda > Insecta > Diptera > Polleniidae > Pollenia > Pollenia labialis. The sequence goes on from OX439142.1 coordinate 119,396,147, forward strand.
TGCAAGAGCAATAATAATGCATTAAATTTTAAATAAATGTAGATTTTTTTTTTCTTCAAAATTTCCACTTTTGAAAATTGTTTTGTTTCAATTAAAACCTAAATATTTATCCTTGTACAAGCACACTTACATACGAAAAGATTAAATTCTGTTGATATTTCATTCTCTTGAACAAAAATGAAAACATTCACATGTCATTAGCGCTCTTAAAAATTCCCCACGTTTGTTTGACTATAATTTTAGGTATTTTATATTTAATTTGACTTAAAATTATGTTGGCTCATAAAACATTTTACAAAATAGGTCAACCATTAATAAATTTTGTTCCATTTCTAAATGTTGCATCGCACAGCCACAACTAAGACATTAATTGCCGGCAAGTTTATGCTATTAAATGCACCGTTTCTTTGCACCTCTCGTTGGTAAATCAATTTTTGACTATACAAATGCATTTCTGTAGGTAGGTATATTTGTTTATTGTTTTAGTTTTATTTAATTGTTTAAATGTTTAACAAAGTTAAAGAGACACACAAAGAATTTATGAATAAGGATAAGAATGCTACAAATAGTTGAAGACATAGTTGAAAATTAGATGCACACTACAATGTAAAATGCTCAAAATAATCAAAAGATACATCCGAAAAAAAATTATCACTGTTCGAATCATGCCCGGCTACTGTGAATATAAAGTTGAAGCCCATCTTGGCGATATTGGATATTAACAATATGGCGCTACTTACACCCTAGTGCCCCGGTAGGTAAGTTGGTTGTGAGGTAGTCTATCAGTTCTTTATATATATATGTATATATATATTCCCAAATATCGTATAAGGAGCATAGGGCCCCTAAGTAGCATAGGGCCCCAAAAGGAGCATAGGGCCCCAGTTCTTTAATGAAGTAAAAAAAAAGATTAAACTTTCGTTGTGTCTAACCCTACGGCTTATGCATGTTTTGATTTTCTATACACATTGAAAAAAGGTATGGCCAGACTCATGTGTACCACGAAGGGTTAAAAAGTAAATTTGAACTCTTGCTTCTCATTAAGTTTGTATTTTTGGTTTAATATGTACATACGATTTCTAAAGTAAACACCATTTCCGGCATGCTGTTGGTGTTTTATCATTCTTTAAGGTGTAAAACGAGTAAGTAAATCACTTGAAAACAATTTTTTCTTTCGTATTCGGGATAAAATTAACTTTATAATACTTGAATCAAGCGCATTGTGAGATTGATTCAATCTCAGATTTACTTTAAATAATTTCATTTTCGGATTATTTCAAGTAGGAAATCGGGATTGAATTTTTTCGCGATTGAAAATCCGTACTTAAATCAAGCTTTCTGTACTTGATGTACAAGAATACCGCTTCGGATTGATTTGAGTACGGATGGATTGATTTTTATTTTGAGTGTACAGAACAGTTAATGCTACATAACGGATCTGATATTCGACAGAGTACGTAGTTGACAGGTTACCTGTAATAGTAAATATAAACATTTTATGCATTGATTAACTTATAAAGTAGATCTCATAAATTGTTTTTTGTTTAAATAAATTAAATTCTATTTTGCATCGTTTGGTATCGGGCGGGAATTCCCGGAAAATTCCCTTTCCGAGAAATGAAAAACTCTATATAAACTTCACAAATCTGTTTTATTCGAGGCACAATTTCTTTTCTTCCATGTGTTACCTAAACTAAATATCTTAAAATGAAAATTACTTAACATTTTTCTTTTGCACAAATGCTTTTTCTATACTTAGGGCTTAAATTTAAATGCAAATCTAAAAATAATCGTACAAAAAAAATTAAAGAAGGAGTCTAAGAAAAAACTCAACACGCGGAAATATAAACAATTTAAAATGTGCGTTTGGTTTCGTCGTTTATTTGGTCAAAAGCATATAATTCATGATGTACATATGCAATGCCCAAATGTTTACGAGAATCCCTCAAATTTTTATTTGAAGCATTTATGTATGTGTGTTATTAAATTTAAGGCAACTGTCGTCAATGCAGCAACGTTGGAGTCAAAATCAGTTTTGCGTGATAGAAAAGCTGCCGGCAAAAATAAAAAAAATTGAAAAGTTAAAGCAAAAGAAATATACAAATATAAACTCAAGACAAATAAATAAAATTAACTTTTAAAACGAATAAATTTTTTGAAAAAATATGTTTTTATATCTGGGTAATTCCATGTCAAAACGACCAAGAGTGGGACACGACCTCTTCCGATTGTTATGAAATTTGGAGAGATGGTTTCTTCTATCTTATAAGGAACATATATGAACGAAAAAAAATTTTAACATTTTTTTTTCAAAAGTTATGTCATATTCAAAATGTCATAATTTCGCAGATTTTGCCGAATGTGTTGAGCTTATTTCTTCAATATCTCGAAAACTACTTGACATACGAAGATGATTTAAATGTCATTTTAAAGAGAATACTTGGGACTACAAACCATATACTGAAAAGATATAATTTTTTTGAAAAATTTAATATCTGCAAAATATTAAATTTTAAAAACGGACTAAGTCAAAAACCTATTTTTTTATTTGGCTGATTTTTTTTTATATAATACCCCAAACTGTTCTTAAAAAATCCTGAAACTTTGAAGGAGGTGTTTTTTTTCTTTTTTAAGATATGATTTTTTTTCTTTCGCAACCTATGAAAAAATAATCTTAAAATAGAATTTTAATACTGTAATTTTGAGCAATAAGTACACTGTGCTAGTTGCAAAAAACAGACCAGCCGCGCACCTTGCATTTTGCCCTAATTGGGGCACGCTGAATTCAGTGGGACTTACCGTTTTTTTAGATTGGCTCTTGTTTTCAAGAATTACCGTTATTTCGAAAATGTAAGAGGTTGCACAGCATATATTTGCGTAAATCAAAAACGGTTTAGTTTATTGAAATAACTAAAAAAAAACGAAATTCGGCAATAAATAATAAAGTGGGGTTGGTCATACAGTTGACCCGCCTAGGAGCATCCCGAAAATAATAAAACATTTATAAATGAAGACATGTCGATTTTTTTGGAAAAATTCAAGCCAAATTAAGAACGAAATGGACGAACTTATGTTCCTGATATTTCACGTATTGCTATGTCTGCTTTCACACGTTTCATCTTTTGATGTTGAGTTGACTCTTATGTTTTTGGTGAGAGCAGAAAGAAGAAAAGGGGTTAGTACGCAGATGCCTGTACTCGGTCAGTACGCTTTGTGTATTTATTCGTAGTTATATGCACAACGATGGCTGCATATAATTTTTTTCTTATCTTTTTCTCTATAATTCGCTGTTAATAAAATTGTTGTTGTTTCGAACCGAAAAAAGTTGAAACCGATTGCTGCATGTGATTATATTGGTACCTTAAAAAGGGAATTGAAAATAAGTTGAGCATCAAAAGATGAAACGTGTAAATTCAGACTATCGGAATGTTGTCAATACCCCATTCATCAGCAGCAGTTGGGCGCACGTTTTTAATTCAAAATGATGCAAAAACGAAAAAAAGAACTCGTTTGCAAATACAAACTCTCAAATTTAATAAAAACTACAGATTTATTAAAATCAGCTGATACTTGTTATGATATTACTAATGATTGCCTAACGGTCTTAGACATCGAAATGTGTGTACCTTCCCAGCTAGCATTTTCAATCGTCTAGGAGTCTACTAGGAATCTCATAAAGAGTGTTTTTGATCGTCGACGAGCTCATTTTTTAATTGTAGACGATTCCGAAAGACGCTCCTGTGAATCATAGAGGAAATCGTTTATAATGTATGTAGAGATTATCTGACGAGTTTTTCATAAAGGGATTATTTTACAACTCATGAAATGCTTAGCCGTATAACTGACTTACCTAAAGAGTGCATCAAGCCAATTTTTCGTGTCAAAACTTCTAATTTTCATAGAATTTATATAAAACAAACCTTATGGTCGCGAAATCAACACCATCCTGTCGGAAAATCAATTTTTACAGATCCTTAGGCCGGTTTGTTTTATTGAAATTTTATTGGCAATAGAATTTTCATATTTCAAAAATTCTCTTATTATGGTAGCTCAGTAACTGTTGTACGACTCTTACATTCATTCCAAGATTAAAAGACGAGCTTTTAACATGCTGAGCAAAAAAATAAAAAATAACAACTATTTAGATGTTTTTGTTACTAGTCAGTGCCCCGGTAGGTTAGCTGGTAGTGAGCTATGCTATCAGCGCCGGGGTTGCAGGTTCGATTCCCGCCAGAGATTCTAGTTTCTTTCCTGCAGACAAGCGTAGAGCTTCGCGAGATTAGCTTAGGGAATTAAAAAAAATAAGATATTTTTAACCAAAATATTTTATACTTTTTTTTTTTGTTAAAATGAATTAGTTTTTTTAATTTTATGTATATTTGTTTATTATTTTTAAGTTTGTTTTTCAATAAAAAATATGTTTGAAAAAGTGCCAAAATATTAAAAAAAAAAGTACTCCTTTGCTTGGTGGTCAGAACCGTCTCGATTTTTCAATTTTCCATCACTGTTAAGAGAAGAAGTTTCTCAAGTTATTTTTTATTTCAACGAAACTATTGAATAATCTAAAGTAATTTTCGTTTAACACATTCTAGAGTTTGTTTTTGACTTTTGCAGGAATAAAACGGTTTATAATAAAACATTTTTGTTTATAAATCTGCACATTTGTTTATCTTAAAAAAAGTTATGTGTATACATATTTTTTATATTTGGTCTAGGATTTTTCTGTCTTTAATAAAAATTAACCATAAACATTTTTTGACCCTGTGATAATTTTTTTAATGCATTTTTATACGACAATGCGGTCAAATATTTTTTTGTTGTAAATCTTGTACATGTTCGTTTTTTGTTTTGCAACAAAGTTCATTGTCAACCTCTGAAGTTTAAGGGCCACAAATATCTTTTCCCCAAAGAATAGCTTTTCTTTTTGTTTCAACGCTTCTAGTTTGTTGTTGTAATTTTTTCAGTTTTTGTGTCTGTAGGCTTCATGCAGAACAATAAATGCGGTAGAAATGCGTTCATTGACCAAACAATTTTCTTTTATTTTTACAATGTGTATAAAATGCACACAGAATATGTAACGTACATACATACATATGTACATATGTATGTATTAATACAAACATATTGAATCTTATATTTGGCTAGAGTTTGTTTAAATTTTGATATGGCAGCAGCTTGAAAGAACGCACAAAATTACGCATATTTACTTACACACACACTCGCGCACACATGGTGACGATAGCCATATATTATCCATTTTATTAAACTTTGTCATTTCCGGTAATGAGGAGATAGTGCAATATTTTAAAATACAAATAATTATGCCTGATATTGTAGTTTGGTAAGAATGGCTTTTCTTGTCTACTTTTCTATAGGGATTTGATTGATATTGCATCAGATTTATTTTATAAACAAAATTATTGTTTATTGATGGCCATCTTTTTTACGATGTTGCCACAAAAGAAAGACCGTCTTCTACATTTGGTGTTTCTTTACAGGAAATGTTGCAGAAATATCTAAAATGCAAAATTTATTCCTTTAATTTTGCCTAAGCCCCACATATTGCCATTCAAATCACATCATTTTAATAGACCGGTTTGAAATTATCATTTGAAATGATTGTTTAATAAACTATAAATATTATTATTGTAAACACGTTCCCTTTTTTCCTCAATAAAAGTCTACAAATTTTAATTCATTCTCTATTTGGTTCGGCCAACATATGTCACATATCAATTTCTTGATGTTTATTTATGCTGATAATGATGTTGAATACTGAAAAAATGATTGAGATGTCTCTGTCTTACTGCTGTAACGACATAATCGAAAACAAGAACAATAATAGTTTGTCAAAACAAATAAATTTGTAAAACACTAGAAAACATTATCAACATATGTACATATGTTATTAATATGTCATTTTAAATAGTAACAGTGTTGTGATTTTCCGCCGCACTTTACGGCTGAACGAGAAGGAAGGATACAGAAGGATATTGCTACAGTTTATGATATTGTTTTTCAACAATTTAAAGTCATAAAAAAACAATAGGCATGACCATATCCTAATGTTGTATGGAAATGCAGAGGCGCACCGTAAGGGGAAATTTATTGCTTTGTAAGGGAAATAATTTCGCATATTAGAATTATCTTTTCTATCCTTTATATTAGTTGTAGTATTATTTTATGTGTGGTTCTTGCCTCCAGTTCGCATTAATAGATCCTTGTTCCAATAAGCAATTTATTGATGTACTTTCATTAGCTTGTTTCTGCTTGAATATACCTCATATAAAACCAATATAAAAAAATCCAAAGAAATTTACAGGGGAGTGCTGGAAATCGCAATCGTAAAAAGCAAGAATTTTAAACGTCTTTTTCAATAATATTTCTGTGACAAAAGAGTTTTATAATAAATATTAAGCAAATATTTTTCTCCTAAACAGGGGTTTTAAACCAAAAATAATAAGAATTAGTATACAACTAAACCAAAAAAATTAAAATAATTTAAACCAAAAATAATAAGAATTAGGTTTAAAGTTTGTTAAAAAAAAATTTTAAATTCTTGCGTTTTGCGTTTGCGATTTCCAGCGCACCCCTGTAAGATAAAAAAACTGCTTCGAACTTTTTATATATTGATATTAATATTGAAATCCACCATATTTATTAAATGAGTCTAACAGCCCAATTATGAATAAAAATTCCCCAGGAGTTTTCTCACTTCTCCCATTTTTGCAACAGAATTTCCATAGGGAAAATGGAAGAAGGGAGAAATCTCCCGGCGAATTTTTATTCATAATTGGGCTGTAAGTGATAATCAAAAAAGTGTGAGTAGCAGTACACATTTCTGTATTTTAGATATAAAGTAGTAAAAATAATAAAACAAAAATAAATTTTCAATTGGACTTGTTAAAAAGGTTTAAAAGAAAACATGTAGCACTGGTTCCTTTTAAAGGAGTCAACTCAAATTGTACACATTTTCAGGTTTTGCAAGAAAGCTATAAATATTGCTAATAAATACCCACTGTAAAAATCGTACATCGTAGTTGTATCCAGTGATGCCAACTCTTGGCACACTAAACGAATGAAGATTCTAAAACAACGGGCTAAATTGCAAAAATTACGGTTTTAGTACATTATAAATATTTTCTTTACGAAAAAGCGCGAAAAATGACAAAACATTATTTTTTAAACTAAAACACCATTTTAACAAACAAATTAAAATACACCTGAAGCTTGAAGTACCTTTTACATCTTTTTATAATTTTTCATAAAATTTGCCAAGCTTGGTTATCATCGTCTCCATTCCATAAATCGCTAGCGGTATTCAGTGTTTGTTTCATTTTAGGTTGCAACGTTTCGTTACTGCAAAAACTTTGTCATTGTTAGTTAGCGGTTTTCAAGCCAATTTGCAATGCTGGATGCAAATTAGGTAACAGCTGTTATACAAAAAAATGGTCGTTAAAAATTAGAAAAATTTGTTTAATTATTTTGTGAAATTATTTTAAACTCCACGAAGATTTAATAAATTTGTTTGACGATTTAAAATTATTATTAACAAATGTCTGCTGTTCGCAACACACGTGGAAAAAAAGCTATACAGTTTTAGAATTGCGCAAAGGCAATGATTCGTTAAGTCCAGTTCTATGTATGTATTTGATTGCAAACAAAAGCTACAATTTGCATTTGGACTTACATTTATTTATTTCATTTAGACATGTAGTTAATATATCTCTTTTATTTTTTTTATAATTTTATAATATTTATAATATCTTTGTGAAAAATGTAAATAGTTGCAATTAGCCTTTATAACGCCAATTCGGCGCTGAGGAAAAATATTGTTATATTGAAATAATTTATTGAAAATAAATAAATAATAAAAAAACCTCTCAATGAAATTTTAAGACAGTCTTCACAAACGAATCAAAAGTAAAAACGGGATAAAACGGAAAATTAGAAATAGCAAAAACTGCCCAATTTACTACTTTTTTAGTTAAGGGCTAACATTTTTATCCGTTTCAGGTACTTATAAAAAGGGTAAATCTAGCTTGAAAAGGGCTAAGTTGGCATTATTGTATCCCCCTTTCCGATATAAGAGTACATACAAAAAATAGTTTTGAGTGTAATCCCATAATTAACCATATTAAATACGGCAATGCTGATTTCAGTTCAAAACGTCGAAAACTGCACAAAATTAAAGAACAGAATGTAGAAGTCGAGAATGAAAAATAATTTAATACATCATCTACCCAGCGAGAAAACGTAATCAATAGGAATCGAGAAAGTAATACATATCTTGTATAATATTTGATTCCAGAATTCATTATTCTTAACACGGAACATGTCCTAGGATTGTAATGAATTTAATAATGCATCCTTAATGATCAAAATTTGTAAACGACATAAAGGCAGCAAGAAATAACGAATTTTTATTTCAGAAAATATATAAAAACACGAATAATAGTCACGAACAGAAACAATACATTCCAAATGTGGGAATATACGTGGTAATCAATGCTAATTTATTTTGTCTGATAAAATTACCTTCTCGATTCCAATGAATGCATTATTATTCTTTCGGAAATAATGCATTATTTTTTAAGTTATTTATGTAATTCATTCCGAATTTTCCCGCTGGGTAAGTGCTGGTTCATTCTCTCAAAGTTTTAGCCGTCAAGTTCTGAGATTTTAGGAGAGAAGAAAAGACGGAATGACACTTCTTTCCCTCTTTTCCGAAAACTCAAGAATGGAAGGCTAATACTTGAAGAGTGTGAACTAGCAATAATTAAACTTATTTAAAGTTTGAAAAAAGCCTTAACAAAAATAGTTGTTAAAGTTCATTTGTTGATGCTGTTTTCAGTACAAGTTGGATAGATGAAATCCAAAATGTTTAATCAAGTGCAAAGAAAGCCTAATAATTACCGATAAGCCATCTACATTTAAATAGTAAAGGTTTCGATAATACATTCAAACAACTTAAAAGTCAAGTACAAACACTCAAAAAAAATCAATCCATCCGTACTCAAATCAATCCAAAGCTGTATTAATAGTACGGTGAGTACGGATTTTCTTGAATCAAGTACTGAAAGATTCATTCAAGTACGGATTTTCAATCACAAAATACTTAAACTATCCATATTCATTTCCGAATTTTTTTTTCGTACTTGAAATAATCCAACAATTAGATTGATTTAGACTGAATCAATCTCAAAATGCGAAAAAATTATTATGATTGCTATACTTACTCGTATTACACCTTACAGAATAATAAAACACCAACATCATGCCCGATATGGGTTTTACTTTAGAAATCTTATGTACGTATTTAACCAAAAATATAAACTAAATGAGAGGCAAGAGTTCAAATTTACTTTTTAACCCTTCGTGGTACACATGAGTCTGGGATCTTTTTATAATGTGTATTGAAAATCAAAAGGTTTAATCTTTTTTTTACTTGATTTAAGATTTTATACTTATTTCGAAAATTCCGGGATTGATTTTCAAAAGTAATCCCATTTAGTATTGTTTTGAGTACGTTTTAGTGTTATTCGTACTTGAATTTTTGAGAACGACTCGTATTTAAAGTAATCATATAAAACTTGATTTATCCCGAGTGTTTTTCTTTCTGTGCAACACAATTTAAAATTGCACTTTAACTAAAAAATTGTTGAAATAAATAACCATATACTATTTGGGATATGTACGGCAAAATGGAAGACATTGTCTGCATGTTGTCGTTGTTGATAAAGTAGACGACAATGTCGTCTACGTAATCTTTCGATCGAATGAACGCAAGAAGAGCGACATTTTTTTTCTTTGTGTCGTGCACGATTTTCGCGACAATTGTTCGAAAATTGCGTTGACGATTTTTCCTCGCTGTCCCTTACATGTCGTGCAGGAATTTACATTGTCCTGCATCCGTCTTCAAGGATGTCTTAAAGACGTGGACAACTGCGACCTCTCTATCTATGAAAGTGTCGGTATAATATGGTATCCCAATTGGCAACTCGAAGAGTTTTCGATTTAGATTTATTAATAAATTTAGGCAAAAAAATTATTCCATATCGAACGAAGTTGTGCACCCCCTCTACACTGCCACCCTGCATCCATTTCCTTCTTACATTCATATTCAATTCCTTCCACTAACCATTTATACAACAATTTTTTCCGGTATTGGTATTAGTATATCGCGATTGTACGGCATTGTTCGAGAACTGACATACACAAACATACTGAGAACTGTCACAAGTGATAGAAACGCCAATCCAACGATATACACATACAAAAACAAATCACAATATTAACAACAGCTACAAACATAAGCAACAACAATACAAAACAACAAACAGAAAACAACCCAATAGCTAAAGAAAAGACAACAGCAGCAGCTGTAGCAGTAAGAACAAACACTTTTGCAGCCACGAAAGTGTTAAAATGTTGTATAAACTTTAGACGTCAGACAAAAAGCAAAAACTCAGAGTTTATACTACCCAAAACTGCACATTTGGCCGGCACAAGACCCAACAGCATCATTTACATGGTAAACGCATAACAAACCGGAAGCAGAATTGTGAACGGGTGAACAAGAGTTAAAGACGGCAAAAAAGATAATTCGTATAATTCTCAAAAAGTGCTGCCAAATTTTATAAAAAATTTAAGAGATCACACAATAAACCGAACAAAAATTATGAAAATAAAGGAAAGTTTTATGTTAAGAAAAAAAGAAACTAATTAATATTTTTTAAGCAAAAGAGGGAAAAACTAAATTTTTCCAACACTCGCAAAGGCATTTGCTTCTCTAAATATTTTAGCCAACCATGCCAAGAGGTTGAGATGCTACAAATGAACAGTCAACGGTGATAGTCTTTATTTTGGCGGCATTGTGTACGGGCGTCTGGTCTTTCGAACTGGTACGGTTAAAATACTTATTTCTTGTCCCGATATTTATTTGTGCGGTTCTGTTTCTTCTTCGTACTGTTCTAGCTTCATGAAGTGGACCACATTTGAAAAAATAAAAAAACTTTTTGTTTAAGATTGTGTTGGCGTATGATTTGTGTTTTTTATGTATGAAGTGAAATGAAAGAATAAAAGAAGAAATTCTGAATAATAAAAAGTCATACATACGATCTCATTTTTTTACGTGAAATTAGCAGAAGGCAAATAAAATAATAATAGAAACAAACCTACTAACAGACCAGACGCAAAGGGTGTGTTTGTGCAAATGCGTGTGAATGCGTGCGTTTCTTTAGTTCCTTCATTCGTTCGAGAGTGTGTTAGTGAGTGACGGCATTTATCAATGTTTGTATGCGTTACATGCAGAGTTGATCGTGAATTTTTTTTTTCTTATAAACAAAAAGTTCTTCAAATAAAAAAAAAATCTTCAACAAATTGTTTTTATGTTTTACTTTTTAAACATAACGTGCCTTCCACGAGATCAAAATGTGGTCGTACAATTTTCAAATTAATTTTAAGTCCATTTTGTTTGAAAATTTCAATGAGTTAAAACAAAAATTCAAGTCTTTAAGAATTCAATAAAAGGAAATGTAAAGCAAATGTTGTGTAAGAAATTCTGTTTTAACATAAAAAGAAAATGCATTAAAAATAAACAAAAATTGCTGTTTGGGAAAAACTTTTATGTTTTGTTGTGGAAATGTTTTGATTACGGTGAATTAACCCTAAAACATTCAAAGAGGTGCTTAAATAACAAAATCATTTAAAATAAACCAGAATTGTTAATAGCAATAGCAAGCTGGATTAACCCTTAAACGATCAAGGGGGTACCTTAAAAGAAATATTGGCTTAAAAATAAAAAACTCAAAATTGATAAAGAAAACATTTTAGTATGTATAACGCTAAGATATGGCACTAATCGACTTCGCCCAAAGAAAATGATAATTAGTCCATTGGGTAATTTTTGTCCATCCGTCTATGTGTCTAAAGGCCCAAAAATAACAAAATTTTAGTACAAATTAATAAAAGATGGCAAATAAGATTTTATTGCAAAAACCCAAAAGTATTAAACGAAAAAGAAATAAAACAAAAACTGTAATGAGGTAAACATTTTCAGTATCTGATAATAAAAAAACTCCAAGGTACATTTACACAAGGTAGACTCATAAGGGACAGTCATAAGCCCGAATTGCCAAATTTTGTATGTATGAGCCAAAATATGTGCATGTGTACGTTTAATTGGTTTCATATGGAGACAATTTCCACAAGTCGGGGTTTTTTCTATTGCTTTCTCAAATGAGTCAACGTTGTGAAAATATATCTTGTGTATATCAGTATTCTATAAATTTGTCACACATCTTAATAATAGCATGCTGGATTTAGACATTTTTTTCATTAAATATTTAAAAAACCAACAATAAAAATTTTAAAAACTAAAAATGGGTAAAGGCTTAATTAATTTTATCATGGCTAAACAAGAAAACAAAGATCACTAAAAAACTTGATTAAGCATTTGGAGGCTATAACCATACGTGAAACCACCTCCATGGTGGTTACTGTTTAGAACTTTTTTCCCAAAATCACTTTAACTTGCACAAATATTTAAGGCTTGTAATACACCGTCCAGACTATCCATTGTTATGTGTGCACAAGAACAAAATATTGGCAGAATAACCGACACACAATTACTCATGCTCTTTAATGTGGGGAAAACTTATGGCACGGCAACCCAAATAAATAGCAACAATAACAATTAAGATATCATTTATTTATGCATATGGCAATCTGTGGTAATGGTAGACATCATTGTGCGAACTAATATTTGAACAAGAACAAAACACCGACAAACAGCAGCGGTATATCCCAATTTGTGCTTCTTTAATTACCAAAAAAATCTTTGAATATAAAAACTAGTTAGGGAATAATTTCGTCCACCTAACTCGTACTATTCGATTACTTTCGTACCAAATCCCTAAATTAGTAGGAACTGCATTCAATTATGGTCGGATTTAAACTGTTTGTGAATACAGAAAATATTAAGGTAGATTTTATCTTAACAACGTATTACAAAGTCAATAAATTTAGTAGAACGATACAAGAATGAATTTGTTATTAGCAGAAGTAGCTGAAACACAAAGCCACGTGGCCTTGCAACCTTAAATTTTATATATAAATATTTCATCAGTTTGACCAAATATTATACTCAATCTAAAGTTTTGGTGAATATCTGTCAAAATTTACTATATTTTAAAAACAAACGTCCCTTTTAATAATTTTTCTTTAACATAAATTTAATTTTGTATAGTAAAAAAAATTTTAAATCATTTTACAAAATTTTAAAATTTTACACTTTAAAAAGATATCTTATACAAAAGAAATATTTGGCATTGATTAAATTTTATGGTTATTATATCATATTTTCAGACAAAAAATATTTTAAGTAAAATTCACTTAAAATCTCAATGCTCCCAGTTACTGCAACAGACGCACAGCAGCAACTACTAAACTTATAGAAAATTTTAAATTGGCTGTGTTCTGTTTAATAACAATTCACAATTGATATTTTCCAAAAAAAAAAACAGAAAAAAATTTTCAAAATCAACAGCACATAAGTACAAACAATATTTTAATTACAAAATACGATATTTTTAAAAATAAATGAAACCGCCATCAGTAAAAAGTTGCAGTTTACTGGAAAATATTTATATAAAATATATAAAAAAATAGCATAATACTGCATATACACATTTAGTTATTCAAATAATCTTAACATGAATATTTTTTAAAATTATTAATTTGCTGCTACTTAAATATCGTAATAAACACACACTTAATGTTGAACAAGTAAAAGTGCTTTCCTCGGCTATACCGAAACTTCAATACCCTCCACCAAGAGTATGAATATTTCATGTAGAATCTATCACTTTTAATCAAATCTTTATGAAATTTGATAGGAAGTATGCAACTCGTTTAAGGCGTATTAAAGTCTTTTCACGAGAGTACGTTTTATATTGGACCTATGTTTAGTTTAAGGCCGATTATCACACAGCTTTATGATGTGTTTTAATAAATCATGTCAGGAAAACCTTAGAACGAATTCAGTCAAAAGTCTCAAATGTTTTGACGAAAATGCTTCCCTGATCTAATTATTGTTTGAACATTTTCAAAAAATAATAACAATTTATCACGACAGTGTTGTATTTTCCTAAAAATACCCCAACAAACACGAAGTCAAACCTTTGATATGAAATGACTTTATCATTTGACATCAAACGGAATTCTCAAAAGTTTTTCAATTGTTTGATTTAACATTTAAATTCAACTTGATAATGATTTGAAAATAAACATTTGATATCAAATGTTTTATCAATTTGATGTCAAAAGTTTGTCAAATGTTAAAATCAAACCAAAAATAAACTTGGCAACACTAAAGCGAAAAATAAATGTAAGCATTAAAAATGGCGATTAAAGTTACATTTTTTTACTTTGTGGTTACATGTGTTTTACTATTACAAATAAATTTTAATATAAAGTGAACAGTTTATTTCTTGTGAAAAATAAAAATTATTTGTGGGAAATTACAATGATTAAAAATACGAAAAAAAAAGAAAAATAATAAAACAAGACAGTGAAGAAAGTTTGTTGAACGATCGCGGTACTACAATCCTCAATAAAAGGGAGCCAAGTATTTTGTCTTTCCAAGAATTAGAGGACGGACAGAACACTATTTCAGCTTTTAGCTATGGTACCGAATGTTTATTTCAGTGTTTATTTAAATAAATATTAAATTTAAATTAAAAAAATTAAATAGTTTTATTTATATTCCACATTGTATTATAATCCACATTTGAAAAACATTTGTGAATTACGTTTGAAACAAGTTGAAAATAAAGGCATTTTTCAATTTGAAAATAATTTCCCCTTTTTGTTGAGAACGCTATGATTTTCAAATAGTTTTCAAATCATAATCAAACGTTTGTTGTTTGAGAAAACGTTTGATTTCAAATCATTTTCAATTTGAAATCAAACCTCCGTGTTTGTTGGGACGTTAGTCTTGTGTGATAACGTAAATTACTCTTCAGGCTGGGTTTTTGGGATCTCAGTTAAACTAGTTTTAGTTAATCTAAAAACGGATTTGTAACCCCATTACTAAGTTTGTATACACAATTTTGACGGAACAACTTAGCTAAAATGCTGGTTTTTTTTATGAAATAATAAAAACACAATTACATTTCGTCGAAAAAATCCGAGTTTCAGACTGCGTTAAGCTAAGTTAACCCTTAATCCACATCTCAAAATCCCGGCCCAAGAAGAACATCGAAAGATTTACGCATACATTTCTGTGGCACTTTGACAAAACATTTTAAGCTTTGTTTAGAATCAGAGCAACATTTTCGTTTTTTCTTTCCAAAGTATTTTACATATTTTCTTTCATTTTATAAACACAAAAGGGTAACTAAATTTTTTTTTTAAATTTGAGTCAACTAGAACTTTAGCAACAATTTGTATGAAATTATTTCTGACGTTTAAAATAATTTTATTTTGTTTTGAATCAAAATTTTAACATTATGTTGTAAAAAGTAATAATAAATCCATAAAATTGCTGTGGGTAAAATTTGCAAAAGGTTTCTTAATGCAAAATGTGTGTGGTTGCGAAAAAAATTGTTGTTCTATTATGAACACCAAGTGAAAATGTTTCTGGAATTGTGAAGGAAGCTTTAAGGCAAATTTAAAAAATTAAAAAATATGTTGGTAATCATACGAGTTTTCGTTCAACAATCATTTTTGTCTATGTTTTTACAATTTTGTATTATTAACGAAATTTTTCTTTAATTTTGGCTTATTTTATTATTTGACAAAAATTATTTTTTCACCGAGTTTTTTTTTTAAAACTTTTTTGTTATCTTATCTCGACTTAAGATGTTTTGTCAAAATGCCACAGATTTATATAAATTTTATTATACTTTTTTTTGGTATAACATGAAATAAAATATTTGTTTATTTTTGCAACAACAAATGTTAAATTTTGAAAAACAATCGTTGCAAGTTTTTCTGTGGACAAATATAAAAAAAAAACTGAAAATAGGTGTTATGCGACAGTGGGGTTTATGTGGGCCCTATGGCAAATTATGGACCGAGCTTGATGATCTTCAAAAGACTTAGCAACAATTCATGCAGTATGCCATCAATTTATGGTAGTTTTTTTAACAAAAATATAAATTTGTTTGGATGGTTTACCCACATTTAGGTACACACTATTTATACTGAAAAAGTAGAAACACTTGTTCTTTTCTGTTGATTCGTACGAATGTTTCAACAGAGAGCCATGCCCAAATCGACTTAGAATTACTTAAGGACCCATAATATTAATGGGTCTTAGGTGAATACTAAACAATGACAAACTAAGTATAACCTCATTCACTCCATTCATTGGTGGAGTGTATAAAAATATATGACTAATGGTTTATTCCTGACAACTTTTTATAGAAAGAAAAATCCCATGATCACCATCATTATTATCATATTTTTTTTCATTTTCCTATTTTTATAAATATTCAGATGTGTGAATTTTAAAGACAATTTTATTCATTTGCAAAAAATATGAAAATTGAAAAAATGTTTTCTTTATTTAAATTTTTTATGAATTTATCAACAAATATGTTAATAAGCCAATTTGTTAAGTGGGTTAAATGAAATTAAAACAATATAATCAATTTATGAATAAATATCAAAACCTTTTTCAATAAATAAATAAAGAAAAAAAGTATGCTTCAATTAGCGCAACTGAAAAAAAAAACATTTCAAGTTTAGCGATACAAATAAAATATAACGTATTTAAAATATTGACAACAACACAGGGCGTAACAACATTTACCGAAATTTAATAAGTGTTAAAAAAAGCTAATTAGAATTGTTATTTCTTTTACCACTAGTGCAAAAGTGTGGTGTATTATACTGTTCATTCCTTGGGTAGTAGCAAGAACTCTTCGAAATGCAAATCAACATCCACAAAAAAGTTATTATCCTGAGTATACGCGTTACTATAAGCCCGATTTTCACAACTTACCGATAGCTAAAAGTAGACTTTAACCGGCCTTATAAAAAGTGTTCCATTATTAAAACTTTATTTTAATCTAAAGTGAGCGATTAAGTAAATTAAGGTTTATCCCACCTGGTAGGTAAAACTAAATTTGTAATAATGGAACACATTTTATATGGCCGATAAAATCCTACCTTTAGCTATCGGTAAGTTGTGAAAACGTCTCTAAGTCGTACAAGTACAAAATACGTCACGAGTATCATTAAGTATAACTTGTAGTTTGAAAATTAAAAAATTTGATTTTCGTGGGCTGACCTGCGATAATTACGGCAATCATGCTGTGTATCATGTTGTTGTACAGTAAAATTTGTTTTCTGAACAGCTGATTTATTAAACGCAGTTTTTTGCGAATTATTTACAAAATTCGCTTTGTGAAATACAATGTCAAAGAAAAATGTTATTAAAACTTTATGAAAATGTCAACTCCTAAATTTTTTATTAAAACCCTTTCGCGGACACCAATTTTAACAAAGGGTTTCCGGTGGGCATTTTGCTATATCTCCATTATTAGGCAAGATAGGAGAATTCTGAAAACACCAAACTGCTAGAAATTTAAAATAAAAACTATATAACGGCAAAGACTAAGGGGGTAATTTTGTTGTTCACTTCACCTTGCGTTGAGAAAATTTTCATATAAAATTTTTTAAATTTTCAAAAAATTTTCTCAACGCAAGGTGAAGTGAACAACAAAATTACCCACTAAGTTTTTATTTATGACGGTTATGATCGTCATGCGTCTACGTATGTCCTAAATGTGATGTAAAAAACGGCATGACGTTCCTAGACGTCAGTCGTATATAAGTAAGTTCGACGGCTATACACGTCATGCGTCTATGGAAAACTCCGAATTAAAACATATGTATGGTTTTTAACGGCTTTTATTAGATGCACATTTTGGTAGTGTTTTTTTCCAATAGAATATTTACACACTTATGATGGTATGTGCAATATATTCACACATGGTAGAAGCCAGGATGTTATTGAAAATGTTTACTCGTAAAGATTCTATGAACTAACCATTTTAAGACGTATATAGACGTCATGTCCCACGATATAACTTTGTTTTGACGTCTATACACGTTAGTGCCCGCGAAAGGGTTAAAACGTCAATTTCTTATTCATATTTTTCTTTAACCCGCCGTTACTCGCGTATTTGTTTTTGCTCGTCATTACACGCGGGGTGCTTTTTACACCCCAAGATAAACTGCTTATTTTTTCACAACCGTAAGCAGATAGAGGTTCAAATAAAAACTTTCGTCGAAAAAACGCTTAAATTCTACACATAAAAGCATTTTCTAAATTATACATAACATTTTTATGGAAACATGTGTAGCGAAAAAAAGGTCAGGTGGTTTTTAGAATCATTTTATTTAACATAAGAAATTAATTTTTTTATTGGTTAAAATATTGTTTAATTTCAATAAACATAAAAAATATTCTAAACAAATGAAAAAATTAAGGTATATTGCAAAGAATAGCAATCTGGGCAAATATAACGCATATGACTTTTGCACATAAATTTTTGGCAAAAAGCACATTGACTCTTAACTTTCTAGTTTCTTGAACGGGGACAATTGCAGCATCTATTATTTTTTGGGAAATTTTTGATACTTGTGCTTGCACAACTCAACTTAAGCTTGATATAAAACAAATTAAAATACCGTCATAGCTGTTCAATTAAACAAACTACGTGCAATTGTACAAAGTTTTTACTGAAAGGAAAAATACAAAGATAAAGCAAAAGTCGGGGGGAGGTGTAATTTACATCCTGCTCGAGTAACGGCGGGTGATACCAATCTCTACTCCATCTCCTTCATTTTATAGCCTCCACCACCACGAGCGGTGAATGAATGCATACTATGTTTGTCATTGTATGTGAAAGTGATCAAATCAAAGAGCCAACAGATAAACATTAATATGTTGTTTTCACAACCCCTCACTAACATTGTCAAAACAACTTGTAGGTTTTACGAGAAAAATGTTGAAGAAAAATTAATTATGAAGAGTTTAAACAAATTTATTATTTAACGGTCTACGCCTGGGACACACCAGGGAAACCCATGGAATTCTATTTGATACCAATTTTAACCCATCTTGTAATTGCAACATCAATCTTCCCACGACACCTAAGCATTTTCTGTGCGAATGCCCAGC
This sequence comes from Pollenia labialis, assembly GCA_949318255.1. Classification (NCBI taxonomy): domain Eukaryota; kingdom Metazoa; phylum Arthropoda; class Insecta; order Diptera; family Polleniidae; genus Pollenia; species Pollenia labialis. The sequence goes on from OX439142.1 coordinate 119,415,345, forward strand.
ACTTGATTCCTGTAGAAACTCCATATTCCAAAATTCTGACCCATTATACCTACTTTCCCATCCCACCATTAAAAATGTAAAAGTATTCATTGAATTTCTTAAAATCTCGAACTTGTATAACAGAATATAATCTTTGTAATTATCATTTGTAAAATTAAATTTTATCACATTGTTTGTAACCACATATATTTATAACAACTAAAATTTTTAAATAATTAAGAGAGCTGAAGGCCAACGTAGCTATTGCTCTTCCTAAAATTTTATCTTTAATTTGTAATTATAGATAAAATAAATAAATAAATAAAAAATATTATTTAACGATTTTCAAAAGTTTTTTGCTTCTACTGATAAATTTCCAACATGTAATATAGCCCCTTTTGTAATTAATGTAACGATATGTATATTTTGGCTCCTTGAGTAATTCTTAGTTGATTTAGCGAATTCATTTATAAATATTAACAAAATTTGTGTTTATTGTTGTCATGTAAATACTACATTATCAAATTTAACCGAATAAAAAACACGTGTGGTTTCTTTAAGATTTAATTCAGAAAAACTCTTTATTTCAAGATTATTAAATCTAATAATTTAAATATTTAATATTAACGGTTTATAATTGAGAATGATCGGACATGTCGTTATTAATTGTATGTATAAGAAATAAGTAAAAGAGTAATGGAAAAAGTAATAAAAATATGAGAAGTAAGTTAGGGTGACCATAAGAGAGGACATACTTTACAAATGTATTTTGGCATGAAAAATGGGCCAAAGAGAAACGCCAAAAGGGCAGCATTAATGGAATGAAACAGATATACAACATAGTATCTTCTGTCTCGTGTCGCCTCTGTGATACTCTGTCATTTAAAATATAAATATTTGCTTGTATTTATACTGTCCACCACTAGTGTTGAATCAGCGCATACTAATCTTGTAATTTCTATAAACTATATTTATTCTGGGTCCTTGCCATGTCCGTCCGTCCTTCCGTCTGTTTAAAACAGGCTTATTTCCAAAAGACTCAACAGAAGAAAAACAATTTGGTGTTAAATTATTTTAAGTTATCATAAGCAGTTGGGTATTGAAGCCCAATCGATTAGGTAGAAAAAGAGTTATGGGGCAAATGTGGAACAATCAAGCTAAAAATGTTATATTTCTGTTAAAAAAATTATACATAATGTTGGAATGTTGCATTAATTAATACAAATCCATAATTTACCATAGGGCCCATACTAAGCCCATTCTCGGTTAACAATTTAGTGTTCCTAAAAGCATAAATAATGTTATCGTAGAAAATTGTTGGGCTGTCATTCTTTCATTACTCTATTTTTTTGTTCGAAATTTACAATATGTATTCAAAGGTTAATCCTAATTGTTATTCTTTAGCCATTAACAATGTAGCCTCTAATTATCAGCATTCAGGTTTCAAAAAAGTCTGCAAGGCTCAAAGTGTCGGTTCTTTTTATCCTATGGTGACTGTGGAACTGTATCAGATCCCGAGCGGGGTAGTTGGTATGAACCATTAGTTTGACTATGTATTTAACTGAATAATCCAATGTAGTAGCTGCTGTAAGTATTATAGCCTTTATTTTCGCTTCAAAATGACGATAACACAATTAAATTTTGCGAAGTTCAATCTATAATTTACCATAGGCACTTATATAAAGCTCACTTACAAGAAACACTTTAGTTCGCCTAAAACCGATCCAAACAATGCCGTTGTAGTAAAATTTGGTCTGTTGTAGATTCATACGACTATAATTTATAACGCAAAATTTTTTAGACATCGGTCTTTTATTAATCATAGGCTCTATATAAAGACCACTTTGGAAAACAATTTATTATAATCGATAATCGGTCTTATTAAGCGGCCTTACAAAAAGCTATTTAAAATGCATAAAATGCTAAAAAAAAATTGTATTACTGTATTGAAATGTTATCCAATTTAGTTTTTTTAATACTGCATAACTTCATGAAGATTCATCCGTAATTTTCCTTAGATCTAATATAAAAACCCATCCGGAAAATCACTTTAATGCGACTGCAACTGAAATAATTTTTTTTCAATTAGGTCAAATTTAGTTTTTAAGGCTTTTAGTTAGGCTCGTTTCAAAAGCTTAGCGATAACTAAAGGTAGTATTTTTATGGCCGAAAAAAAGTACATTCTACCTGAATGGTTAAAATAAAGTTAAAACTTTTTTAGTTTACAGAATCAAAAGCGATTTATTTCCGGCCGAAAAAAAGTACATTCTACCTGAATGGTTAAAGTAAAGTTAAAACTTTTTTAGTTTACAGAATCAAAAGCGATTTATTTTTGTTCTCATTTTTTAAAACTTGTTCTGCCCTGAAAATAATCTTATTTAAATTTGACAAAGATTTTTACAATTTTAAACTAAATTTTTTTCAATATTTTTATATGAATGCGTAAACGGGTAGCAAATGTCTGTGATTGTTTTTAACACATTAAAATTATTTTGCCACACAGGTATTCAATTAAAATTTGAACAGTTAATAGAAATTTTTCAAACACCTGTTATACATATATTTTAAACAAAAAGAAAAAAAAATGCAATTCACATTAATGAAATAAAATGTTTTTCAATTTATTAATTTTGTATCCAAAGATATTTTTTTAAGCCTCGTTCACAATGGCAGCAACATTTTCACTTGGCGTTCATAATAGAGCAACAATATTTTTTTGCAACCACACATGTTTTCAATTAAGAAAATGTTTGCAAATTTTTTCCACAGACAAATTCAAAACTGAATAAAATTATTATGTATATACGTCATTATAAATTTCATGTTAATTGTTGCTAAAAAAGAAGAACACTTAACTTTAGTTACATTTTTGTTCGAAAAATGAAAATAAAATACATATACATGAGATACTTTGGGAAGAAATAAGATAACGAATAACGAAATTGTTACTCCCATTATGAACAAAGGCCATATTCCTAAAATTTTGACCTGCATGTGAGTGTGGGTGTATGAGTATGTATATTTAAATTTAAACAATTTTTAATTGAAATCATTGACTTTAGACTTGGGAAAAACTATTTTAATTTTGCACATTAAAAATTTATAAACATAAATTGTATTTGTATACAATATTGGCTGGTGATCACGGTGATGAAGTGTACAAACTAATTTAGGCCCATATTAAAAATGTAAAAAAATGTTTTCTTTATTTCCTGGAATTGCCAAGAGTGAAGATGGCTTAAGTTAAAAATTTGTATTAAAGATTTTTCAAAGACTTTTTGTATGGATTTGGATATACATACATACATGTAATATATTTTTGTTTTCTATTTTTTTCGCCTCTACTGTAGCCTTATAATTTGGTGTATGAATCTGTATCTACAATTTTATCAAGAACTTACTTTTAACTTTTGCGTTCACTTGTATTAAAAATCTACGAAACTTATTTACTCAACGGGAGTGAGTTGTACAAATTTTTATTTTTAATAAAGATTTTTAGTTTATTTAGTTTTACTTTTTGTTTATTTTGAATTTTTTTTTCCATAGTTTAAAAATATTTGGTATCTCATTTTTTTAAGTAAAAAAATTCTGTTTGAAAAATCTATTTTTAGTTGCCCCACTGTTTTGGCATAAAAAAAAACTAAAAAGGAACTAGTAGTAAATTAGTTTGTTGAATATTTTGTAAATGATGTGTAAATTACGAGCACCGGTTGTTGATCGTGTTTTTGCACTGTTAAATAAATTAATTAAAACACAAAAAAAAAAAATTCAAATGTTCCACTACATTTGCTGTAATTTAAATCGATTTTTTGTATTTAAACTTGACATTAAATAATATGCGATTAAATTTGGAAAAAATTATGGAATATTCGGAGAATAATTCGCCTTATTTAGTTTAGTATACATTTCTCTATAAGAATTAATTGGGTGTTAAATTGTTTGATTTTAATTTAAGGCATTAATAACATACATACATATTTTAAAGTGAATATAAATTTTTAGTTAGTTAAACTGTTCAAAACAAACATTTGTTTATTTAATTTGAATAAAATATGTATTAACTAAACGTGATTTAACTTTTCAGGCTAATCGTGTGGAGTAGAATTGATTAATTGACAAAAATACCTTGTTAATTAAATCGATTTTTTCATTATTTATTTATTTATTAACAAAAATTAATCAAATCTTATTCTGCACAGAAAAATAAATAAGAATTTATTTCAATTAAAAAATTTGTGATATATATTCAAAAATTAAATAAATTTGTACCAGTTAAAAAATTAATGGCATCAATTAAACATTTTTCAATATAAACAACGTTTTCTACAGTAATGTTGTTGAAAAAAGTAAAAGTTTAATTAACTTTATTAAATTTTTAACTTAAACTGATTTTTTTTTGTATTATTGGTTTTATTGAAAAAAATTAACCCTAATTTTTGCTGTGTAATCTCACGTTTACGTCCTCTCAATGTCGGACAAAAATTCTGCTAAAAGCGGCTCCCCTTCACTTATGCAGGTACTTAATGTTCTTCTGATCGGATAAGTGCTGCAGTATCACTTCTACTTTCGCGAATGTAGCGGACATCATTTAAAATATTTTGAGCTACACAGAAAAAAAATAAAAATTGTATTTCAATTAAGAAATTTGTGATATTAATTTAAAATTTAATTGAATTTGCACCAGTACACAAATTAATAGTATCAATTAAACGTTTAATTGACTTGATAATATGTTTAATTCACTTGATTAGATTTTTTATTAAAACTAATTTTATTTTTGACTAATGCTTCAATTAGTTAACCATTTTGGAGAATTATTGGTGTGTAGAGAATTTGGGTACAATTCAAGCCTTTCAAGAAATGTTATTGAATATTTTGTGAGCTCACTTTTTCCTGGTGCCATATTGAGGTCCCTGTAAATGTTCCAGTTCTTTAACATACCAGGGAGCGAATGTGATTCAAAGAATTTTTTTGTCGCCTTAGAAGTTTTTCTATATTGGGCGCCGTGGCAGTGCCCCACAATTGAATGCCGTAGCACCAGATTGGCTTTAAGATTTATTTGTAAAGTAGATCCAGACTTAGGGAAGAACTGCTTTCAATTAACCAATTTATTTGAATTGCCTTAAGTTTCATTAGAGTTAGTTCTTTCTCTTTATGGCATTACGATGTTAGACGTCAATCAAGATGTATACCGAGATATTTTACATTGGAATGTTGAAGTACCATTTTTGCAAATGCAGTGGAAATTTTGGACCGACTTAGTAATTTTCTAAGAACTTGTATGTAATTAGGAGTAAATTGAGCTTCAATGTATGTATTAAGCCTTCATGCCACACTTTAACGAAAGCTTGAGAAATATCAATGAAGAGTGCAGGACAATAACGTTTCCTTATTCAAAAATTTTTTTATTAACGTTACTAGTCTATGTGTTTGTTAATTTTTATCTAGTATCGTGATTAATTAAGATACCAAAAGTTTCTCAAATCGTTATGATTTGTTTGCCAATGACTTAACTCTTGTGTGATCTTTCCATGGCTAAGGACTCTTGGTAGCTAAAGAGACATCGAACAAATATTTAAAACTATTCTTTCTGAAAGGTCAAAACAAATTTAATTTTTAATACTCTATACTTTGATTACTAATTTTCTCTACCAGAAATATTCTTAAAACCAGGAAAAACTACAATCTTTTTAAAAATAATTAAACCAAAAATCTTACTCAATTTTAATTCCACTCGCTTTCGATTTCTAGAACCTGGTTGTACATCCCTCATTGACGAAAAAGCAGGAATATGGTTCAAAAATTAACATTTCTTTAATAAAAAAAATAAAAATAGAATATACCGATGTTTAAAAAAAAATTACCGAAAGCCCAACAAGTGTTGCGATGCAACTTTTTAAATATTTGTAAAATATGTAAAATTTATTTTTTTTTAAGAACAATTTTGATTTTAGTTGAACTGTTAATTTTTAATTTCTTGATATTCTTTTTAATTAGGCCTATTTATTTATTTTTTTTTTTAATTATAAAGCGTCTTTTTCCATACATAGATTATTACAATGTGTATAGAATGTAAAATAGCTCGATACGAAAGTGATTCTCAATTAGGTCAAAGTTTAAAACACTATTTTGAATTGAAATTCATACTTTTAAGTATACCGATCGACGCCGAGTGGCTGCTTGTCTGTCCATATTAATTTGTGCACAAAGAACAGGTCGCAATTTTAAAGAACATTTTATTAAATTTGATACATGTGTTGTAATTGTTGTAAATATAAGCCCCTACAGAAAACAGTGAAACAGTGGGAATCAGTATATAACTTCATATATATATTAATCTATTAATCCTCTTATGCCCGTTACTTCTACAAAAAGAAAGCAGGTCGTGGTCGTACCTAACAGTTATCTTTACCTATTTCCTTTACCTTCATTTTTCCTTTAAAATGTGGCAGCTTTTACATCATAGATTTCTATGCACAGCAACATTTCATTTTGTAGAAATTATAGGGCATTAGGAGTATAGGTCTTCTGCGAATTTTCCCCAGTTATTTCTTTTTTGTAACTTTGAAAGGAAGTTGTATGCGCTACGTGTGAGCCGGTCGTCCGATTCTTCTGCTTCCCTGATTGTTTTTATCTATGACATTGCGAATGATATTATTAGGTGGGCGGCGTTATATATGTCCTTTCCAGTATAGTTGGGGACTGTGCACTAAATATTGATTTAAACCAGCAGTGCGCTATCACTAAATAAAACTGCAAAAAAATTAGTTTACACTCATTTTTACCAGCTTTAGGGATCATTGTTATTTTTTGAACTACCACTATGAAAATTAAGTGATATTGCAAATTTTTTCGCTATCACTAAACGCATATTGAATGCAATAATCTGCACTTAATTCAATTGGTGCAAAATTTGAACTTGCAATCAAAAAAGCTGCACAAAAATTTAAAAAATGTAACTTTGTATGTTAATGGTTTTTGATTTGTTTTGAGGTTGCATAAGCAAAGAGCATTAAACAAAATGAAATTTTGTCAATAACGGTATTGGCTTAAATCATAAAAAAACAAGTTTTTGATTTTAAATTTAGTGCAACATTTTCAGTTGCACTCGAATGAGTGAAGAAAAAAAAAGTTGCAAAAACCTAACTGATGATTGCTTTTTTTAAATTAAACTTGTTTTTTTGAGTGTAAAATTTGTTAACATTCCTGTCACTCATGTTAAGTGAGGCTGCAAATTTTCAATTCATCACTCAACATCAGCAAAATGATTGCAATATTTTTGCACTATCACTAAGTGTGAGTTGAAACTGCAAAATGAGTGCACTCACTTTCCTTTTACAAATTCAACTTTTACTAGGACTAAGGACTCTTGGTAACTAAAGAGACATCGAACAAATATCTAAAACTATTCTTTCTGAAAGGTCAAAACAAATTTAATTTTTAATACTTTAAACTTTGATTACCAATTTTCTCTACCAGAAATATTCTTAAAACCAGGAAAAACTACAATCTTTTTAAAAATAATTAAACCAAAAATCTTACTCAATTTTAATTCCACTCGCTTTCGATTTCTAGAACCTGGTTGTACATCCCTCATTGACGAAAAAGCAGGAATATGGTTCAAAAATTAACATTTCTTTAATAAAAAAAATAAAAATAGAATATACCGATGTTTAAAAAAAAAAATTACCGAAAGCCCAACCAGTGTTGCGATGCAACTTTTTAAATATTTGTAAAATATGTAAAATTTATTTTTTTTTAAGAACAATTTTGATTTTAGTTGAACTGTTAATTTTTAATTTCTTGATATTCTTTTTAATTAGGCCTATTTATTTATTTTTTTTTTAATTATAAAGCGTCTTTTTCCATACATAGATTATTACAATGTGTATAGAATGTAAAATAGCTCGATACGAAAGTGATTCTCAATTAGGTCAAAGTTTAAAACACTATTTTGAATTGAAATTCATACTTTTAAGTATACCGATCGACGCCGAGTGGCTGCTTGTCTGTCCATATTAATTTGTGCACAAAGAACAGGTCGCAATTTAAAAGAACATTTTATTAAATTTGATACATGTGTTGTAATTGTTGTAAATATAAGCCCCTACAGAAAACAGTGAAACAGTGGGAATCAGTATATAACTTCATATATATATTAATCTATTAATCCTCTTATGCCCGTTACTTCTACAAAAAGAAAGCAGGTCGTGGTCGTACCTAACAGTTATCTTTACCTATTTCCTTTACCTTCATTTTTCCTTTAAAATGTGGCAGCTTTTACATCATAGATTTCTATGCACAGCAACATTTCATTTTGTAGAAATTATAGGGCATTAGGAGTATAGGTCTTCTGCGAATTTTCCCCAGTTATTTCTTTTTTGTAACTTTGAAAGGAAGTTGTATGCGCTACGTGTGAGCCGGGCGTCCGATTCTTCTGCTTCCCTGATTGTTTTTATCTATGACATTGCGAATGATATTATTAGGTGGGCGGCGTTATATATGTCCTTTCCAGTATAGTTGGGGACTGTGCACTAAATATTGATTTAAACCAGCAGTGCGCTATCACTAAATAAAACTGCAAAAAAATTAGTTTACACTCATTTTTACCAGCTTTAGGGATCATTGTTATTTTTTGAACTACCACTAAGAAAATTAAGTGATATTGCAAATTTTTTCGCTATCACTAAACGCATATTGAATGCAATAATCTGCACTTAATTCAATTGGTGCAAAATTTGAACTTGCAATCAAAAAAGCTGCACAAAAATTTAAAAAATGTAACTTTGTATGTTAATGGTTTTTGATTTGTTTTGAGGATGCATAAGCAAAGAGCATTAAACAAAATGAAATTTTGTCAATAACGGTATTGGCTTAAATCATAAAAGAACAACTTTTTGATTTTAAATTTAGTGCAACATTTTCAGTTGCACTCGAATGAGTGAAGAAAAAAAAAGTTGGAAAAACCTAACTGATGATTGCTTTTTTTAAATTAAACTTGTTTTTTTGAGTGTAAAATTTTTTAACATTCCTGTCACTCATGTTAAGTGAGGCTGCAAATTTTCAATTCATCACTCAACATCAGCAAAATGATTGCAATATTTTTGCACTATCACTAAGTGTGAGTTGAAACTGCAAAATGAGTGCCCCCATCTTTGCTATCAAGCCTCACTTTCCTTTTACAAATTCAACTTTTACTAGTATCTGATGAGTGCTGATATTTCACATCTATCGTATAAATGCAAAAACTTAATGCAGGAATTCTTATTTGTGTAATAGTGGCGAGGGATGGAGACTTTCGTACTGTTGTTAGCTGCCCAAATGATTGTCTGGCTTTTATGGTGGGGTTGGATACATCATCCAAAGATTCGTCCATGACAGTAAGGATACCACCTTAATAACAGAACTAGTTCACGTCTTGCATTAAGAGTTGAGTTGACTTTTAAAATTCCACTTTGACCTTTTTATAATGTTCCACCATATCTGAGTAATTTTGTGTGTGTAGGCACATATCGTCCGCGTAATCAAAAAACCGACACATGATTCTTCTTCCGTTGCGCGTTGCGTTCCTCATTACGATACTTAATTAGCCCCCATACAAACTTCTCTCCGGATTAGTTTTCGTGCGTATAAACTACCTTATTTTGATAAAATTTAGCTTAAAAGTTTTATTTTATTGCAACATAAATCGTCTTAAAAACTTTTTTAGATCGGTCCATATTTGAGCATAGCTGCCGCACAACAAGCACTCCCGAAAATAGCTTCAAGTGCCAAACCTTCTTTATAAAAATAACCACCAATTGATATAAAATTTGGTATGGATAGATTTTTTAATATCTACTATGGCATAGTAATTGACCTTAATGGTGTTTTATTTTCAACAAAAAATGTCACATTTTATTTAAAAAATGCAATTTGGTGTTCGATTCTTAAAAAAGTTTTGCTCTCTAAAAGGGCAGCATTTTTTATTCTAAAAAATTTACCTTTAAATGTCATAAGGCATGGCACTTTTCGCCCCGTATAAATCGAGAGTGTTGATAAAGCCCTGTAAATAGATGGCTTTGGTTTATATATGGGGTTACCAGACGAAGATGGGGAAAAAACGCCTCTAATCAGGACAGTAAAAATTTCAAGTTTTAATAGTTATTTTTTTTATTATTTTATAGTAAAAACAAAAGAAAGCATTACATTACATACAAATTTAAATGAATTCGGTGTTATAAAATTATTTTTGAAAAAAAAACCTCAAATCAAGAAATCGCAAAAACTTGGTGGTAATAAATCGGCAATCTGGCAAAGGTATTTTCTTGATTACAAATTTTGTGAGAAACAAACTAAAGAAATTGGAATTTCGTCATTCATTTGTTCATTTATTTATTTATTTAATATCAACTTTTTGTCAGCTGTTAAAAACAGGCCGATCCAATTTTGTGTTTTGTTCTCGTCAAATAAAAATTGCAGTATTAAATGTTCGGCAAGACATTTTATTCATGCACCTTTAAAAATGTGGCATTTTTTTGTAGAAAAGAAAACACCATAAGTCATATATAAACCCCCTTCATAAAATTACTTATAGACAAAAATAATCTAATTTTATTGTTTTTATTTAAATATCATTCAATACAAATTATTTCATACGAACCTGGCATGTTGATGATGAAAATTGGCACCAACATTTCTCTAAATACTGTAGGGTAACCTACATTATATGGTCGAGCTTGAGTTCGTTTTAGTTCAGATATGCTCTGTGGCTTACGTTCCTAAACGAAAAAGTCAAGACTTGTTTAATGAATACACATATTCCCGTAATAACTCCAATTTCTGCCTTGTAACATGCACTGTGGCGAAATTTTCTAACTTGTATTAAGTATTAATGCTTTGAAATTTAATTTAAAATGTGCACTTATGAGGGCGTAATTGTCGCGAAAGAAGTACTCAAAGATATTAAGTTCCCCATATTTAGTAAATTATGTTTATTGACGTAGCTAATTTTTAGATTTTATACAAAATCATGATTTTTTATTATTTTTTTGAGTTCGGTGGACAATAAAATAGTTTTCATTTTAAATTTGTTAAACAATAAAACCATATTAAAATAATGACACAATGGGCTATTCAAACTCATTCGTTTGTTATGGGCCACCCTTTTTATTTGTTTGAATTAAACATTTTAAACGTTTTTTTTTATATTTATGTAGATATGTATCTTTTCTACTAAATATGTCATTGGTTTTTATATCACTTTTAATAAAACTTTAATCCAAATCACAACCTTAATGTTGCATGCAAGAATTTGAAAAAACATTCTTGTAAACTTGTGTCAAACAACTTTTTTGATAAGATTGGAAAAAATCTTGAGTTGCAAAAAGAACAAAGAAATAAATGGCATTTCAAACATGTTGGGTACATATATTTTTTAATATAAATCGGAAAATACGCCTACCAGCTGCGTAGAATTTTGCGAAGATATTTTGATAAAAAAAACCTGTATAAACTTTATTGGAATAAACCAGAGTGTTATTTTAAAATTAAAAACTACTTCTATAGTAAAATTTGTTTTTGACAATTAAGGAAACGAAACTTTATTTTTTAATAACAATTAAAATACCACAACAAAACATAAACATTTTTGAAATAAAAGCAAACAATTTCAAACAAAAATAATTTTATTTTAAAACAAATCAACAACAAAATAATTAAAAATTTAAAAAAAGTAAAATAAATTTGAAAATGAAAGTGACATCAATTTGATTTATAATGATGATCTATCTGAACAGGGTAAAACAAACAACAGAAATTCATAAAATCGAAAACATGTGATGATAAAATTCAATACAAAAAATGAGCATTATAAAGTGCCTTATTCTTGCTCTTCGGAAAAATATTTATTTCCAAACAAAAACAGCAAATATTAAACGAAAAACAAAATTTAGTAGAACAATTTTTACAAACTAACAAAACGATTTCAAATCATAGAGAATAATTAAATTTTCAATAGAAAAATAAAGTTTTAAAAAATTAAATGTTTCATAAATTTAAAAATGCAAAAGCCTATAAAAAATATACAAAATTTTTGCATTATTAACATAACAACGAAAGTTATTTTCAATTGTTGGTGTATGAAACGATATACAAGAACTTTAAAGCGAAAATGCCACAGAGTTGCATTTTCTTGCAATAATAAGAATAATGAAAATTGCAGAGAAATTTTAAACGATAATGATCAACTACAACGACTAAATATGGAAGTGCCTCGAAAAAGAAAGTATCAGAAAGCCTCAACAACAAAGCGATAATATATTAACGAAAATATAAAAAAAAAATTAAATTAATATTTAAAAAAAACTTATTTTAAACTAAAATACAACATAAAGTCTTAAACCGATAAAGAACCATCTGTATTTAACATTTCATCACTAACTTTAACTCAATTTTTTCGCTTTAGCACTAATTTTCACTTTGAATTTGTAAAGTGAAGTTAGTGCCTGACAATTGTGGAGCGAACAATGTTAGATATATTCCGTGGTTTGAAAAACCTTATAAAGGTCACTCACGTTAAAACCGATTCACCAGTATTTCGTTTGCATTACTCTATAACTGTGATGATATTGATGTCATTCTCGCTTATTATAACCACACGTCAATATGTTGGTAATCCCATCGATTGTGTTCATACTAAAGATATTCCAGAAGATGTTCTCAATACATATTGTTGGATACATTCGACATATACCCTTAAAAGTTATTTTAATAAGAAGCAAGGAGTTTCTGTTCCCTATCCGGGTATTGGAAATTCAGATGGTGATACGCATGAAAAGAAACACTATAAATATTATCAATGGGTGTGTTTTTGCCTATTTTTTCAGGTAGGTAAAAAAAATATTTTGTTTCTTGTGATTCTTAACTAAAAATTTCGTAGATTTAAGCTGTAGAAAATAATCAAAAGGTCTGTTGTATAAGAGAAAAATGTTTAAGGAGTTAAGGATCGCTCTGTGTATGGTCGCTGTTATTATAACTGCAATATATACCCGTAAATATCTTTTATCATTTTCCCAGAAAAAACTATATTGACCTTATTTTAAACTCCAGTTTCATTATAATGTATTCATAATTATGTTTAAAGTAATCATTATATTGTAAAACTGTTTGGCATTTAAGCTTCGTTCACAATGATAGCCTCAATGTCGTTTTTCGACTTTCATTTTCGACCAGATTCAGACCGTGATTTAAAAATCATGTTTTATTTTTAATTCCTTTTAAAAGTTGCTTCCTAAAATAAAACAGATTTTTCCCACGATTTTAGGAATGATTTTTCCCCGTTATCGGTAATTCTTCTTTACTTGATTATTTGTAAAAACGAAAAATTTAAATGCCACATTCAAATAAAATATTAAATGAAGCAGCATAACAAAAATACAAATGAATAAAACAAGACACAAAGAACAGAAATGTGATTTTTTCTCTACCCTTTTTGCTTTTTTGTACTGTTCGCCTACAAACACCAAAAAACATGTCTTAAAAACATGGAAAAAATCACCGTCTGAATCTGGTGTATCTAATTTTGTGCCAAAGTATGTCCAAGGAGAATTCAACTACAGGTGTTGTCGGAACTACATCAATCCAAAAACAACAGAAACAACATAGGGGGTTTTGCATTGCATTGTTAGTGTTGACGGCTCGAAATGTCACCATTCTTATAAAACACTAACAAATCAAAACAAATAGGCTCGAACTGTCAAAATCAGAAGGCGTTTCGACACCACCTGTAGTTAATTCGCCTTAAGTATGTCATATATTTTGTTTATATATTTTTTAATGTAACTAAAGTTTTGTCTAAATTAAGTCTACGTCTACTTCAGCAGCAATTCGTATCAAATTTTAAATGACGTTTTTATTTAATTTTAAGTGAAAATTTTTAAAATATATTTTAAAAAATAAAAATAAATACACAATATTGTTCTGGGCAAAATTTGAGTTTTCTTGATTGAGTGTGTGTGCTTCTGAAAAAAATTGTTGCTTTATTGTGAACACCAAGTGAATATGTTGCTGTCATTGTGAATCTGGCCTTATAAATAGTTCATTATAATAAAAAAATTCAATAAATTAATAAATATTTAAACAAATAAAATTCGATAATCGTTTTTGAATACAGGGGTAAATCATTTAACCCAAATTAATCATTAAATTTATAATTTTCTAAACGACAACCTAAATCTAAATTTCTAAACTAATATGTTTCCTTTATACAATCAAGGTCGCCTTTTGGATACATGCTTTTAAATAAATACATATGCATATATACAGTAATTATGAATTTCTTCTTAACGTTTAATTTTTTTAATAACAATATAAACCACAAAATCCACATTATGCTCCACATGTCAGACATACTACCAAACACCTCCTCATATTTTGTTGAGGCGACAGACCAACCAACCAACTAAAAATCCAAAAATGACATCGTAAAATTGCAAAAATATTTTAACTTGACAAATGCCATCAAATCGTATAAACAAATTTTGAAATTGAAACCTGTCAAATCATAAACAAAAATAGATCGTACTAAATGAAATACAACAACAAACTCCATTTCAAATTCGTTTAACGTCACATTTTATTTATTTTTCGTTTAAGTAAAATTCGGCAAACTGCTGAAAATTACAAATAATAATATTTAAGAAATAAAACGACAAGTGATGTTAATTCATGTCACACATTAGCTAAATATGTGCAATGACAGATGGGGGAACTGACTAAAAAAACACGAGATTTTTTACGTGGTGCTTATTATTTTTGAGTACATATACATATGTTGTTTAGGTTACTATGAAAAAAATAATAATCATCAAAAGTAGCTTGAAAGAGAAAAATAGACTGATGATGTACACGAGAGATGAGTGATATTTCTGTACCTGTGATTATGTAACTATTACAGAAAAAATGGCGAATCACAGTTTTGATCCAATTTGTCAAGTAACAGCAACTTGCCAAGTCATTCTTTTCTCTTTTGTTACATATTCAAATTTATAATATTTCACTGATTGTGTGAGTTTTTAGCATGCAATAAATTTTATAAAACGCCATATTTGTATTGGAGCCCCCCTTTGAGGAAATGTTAGGGGCAAAAAGTAATGGTGGTCGGACATACATTTTATCTCCCTGGAACGACTCCTGGTTTGATTTTGTTGTTTTCTATACATATAATTAGAAGCATACATAGCTGCATTTTTGCGTGGAGTGTTAAATTTTCAATTGTTATTGTTGATTAATGGACTGAAATTAATTTTTGGGCATTTCGCTGGCTTTAAAATTATTTTTTTTTTTTTTTTTTGAAAAATATTAACCTCACCTTAAGGTTATTTTATTACGAAATTTTGGTTTATATTAAGAAAGCACATGGGTAAAACGCTAGACAGTGATGCCAGTTTAAAAAAATCCCTACTAGTAAAAAAAAATCCCTTTTTTCCCTACAACCAAAAAATTTTCCATGCACTTTTCCGTACGTTAATAATAAATATGCAAATAACATGCATGCACATATAAAAATTCAATTTTGAAAATTGTGTGACATATTTAATATCCTTTTTGGGCAGAAGCGCCTCTATATATCCTTAAATCTAAAGACAAAACATAGTCTAACTTCGCACTTGATATTTTATTACCTCATCTTTTGTCATTTTTATAGAGCTAAATATTGTTCAGGACTTCTTATTTTAAAAATATTTTTTTAACATAACAATCTTATTATTTTAAGCAAACTTGGTACCAAATAAAAGGGAAGACTCTGTAAAAGTTTAACAAATATTTTCTTCAGTTCCCCTTAACTAAAATATAAAAAAAGGTTTCCTTTTAAAAATATATTCTTCCTTATCCTTAAAAGTTTTCATAATAATTTTTTTAAAAATTCGAAATTGTATTGTTTTATTTCTTTTAGTTTAGAAGGTGTGATTGATTTTTTGCAAATGAATTTCTATGTGGAAATGTCATTCATTAGATATTCACTTTTAATATTCGCGAATGCAAATAGCAAAAAGAAAGAGAATAGTTCGCAAATGCGAACGCGAATATTCGTAGCCCCCTAATTATATATTAAAGGCGCCACGAACATTCTGGTATACGGTTTTTGTAATTGTGGAAGATTGTCAGGCTATTAGGACTTAAAGTATAGAGTTTTTGTTAAAAAATACTACATTTGCACTTAAATGCTATTGTATATGAAGAATTTTAATTTTCAAAAGAAAATAAGACGTATTTTTAAGAAATATATTTTGAAAACGAGATATTTTGAAAATTTCACACATTTGCTTAACAAAAAAACCTGGCCTCTTTTCCCTACGCTTGAAAGGTTGTTTTATAAAAAAAAGTCGTAGAACAAAGTCATTTGTAAAAATAAGTTTTTGCTAAGTTTTTTATTAATAAAAATAAAAAAACAATTGAAACAAAACAGTCAGTTGCATTTTTTAATAGCCTATTTTATATTATTAATGTGTTTTCCAAGTCGCTGAAAATGATTGTTTAGTTCACTAAAAACTGTTTACAACCCTTGCAAAAGATCGCTTTGCCTTCATGTCTTGGTTGAGCCATTTATATTTTAGTTCCCAGTCTTTCGAATGGTATCACACAAATATAATGTTTTTTGCAGCGATGTAAGCGTTATCTTCTTTCATTAACTCGGCGGCTAAAAATATTTTTTCAAATAAAAATATTTTATTTCAAAAAGCTATTTTGCTAAAACTATTCTATGAAACTGGTTTAAAATACATTTATTTTTAAAATTTTTTTAAAATTTAAAATATTAAAATAATTTTTTTTTTTTTGTTTTAATATTTTTATTACCTAAGAAATTTTATTGGACTTTCATTATTTTGTGATTTTTGTTTTCAGCATAAAGATAACATGTTACACACGAACTGAATAAATCAATCAACAATTTTCTTTTTAAATAAATCCAAAAATAAATTAATAATCAGCAGCATGCCCCCACAACTATAGCATGATGATAATGAGAATATCGTCGAATTGATGATTTATTGAGTTAGATTTTCTGAATGAAATCTACATTTTTCATTCTAAATTAAATGATGAAAAACGCGAAAGACAAAGAAATCAAAATTTGATGATTTCTTATTCTTAAAAGATTTATAGCTTTTAATTTAAAACCAATGAAATTATTTACTATAAAAAACTAAAGTAATACATATAAGAATATTGTCAAATTTTACTTATTTTTATTACCCCATAAATTATTCATATGATTTGTAACATTTTTGTGAACATCTCTGTTACTGTAATAAAACAAACGTATCGGAAATTCTAAAACAAATAAAAAAAATTTATTAATTAAAATAATTTTCCCACCACCCGAAACTGAACATTAGGGCAATACCCGTTTGACATTTTTGCAAACATAAGTTCTCCCAAGGTAAAATAGTGTGGGGCATGGACAAATATCAGGAAATGCATCTTTAGTTTTTCGCTGTCGTTAAAAAAAGTAAATGCGCCCAACGCCATGAAATTTTTAACCAAATGTTTCTTTTAATTAAATTATATAATATTTATGTGAAACTACTTTGCTCTTTATGTTGTTTTGTCACATGTTTTGAAGTTAAATTAAAATTAAGTTGGTTTAGTCAAAATGAGCCATAAAATAAGCTAAATATGTTGGAATTCTATTCAATTTGCGCATTTTTCCTATATCCTTTTTCCAAATTACCATAAAGTCTTAGAACCCATTTGTGATCTTATTTGTGACGCATGGTTTGAAATTTTATTTTCAGAACACTATTTCCAAGAAAACAATTTTAAGCGTCAAATAAGGCACAATTGTTTCATCGAACACAGTCTGCAACTTCAAATCAACAACGCAATAGCATATGCGCATAACGTGAAATTAAATTAGTGCACTACATATATCTGTGGCTTTTGACAAAACATCTTAAATCAAACATACAAAGTGGAAAAAATGTTGTTAATCATTTTCATTAAAAAAAACCCCAGCAAAAACTTACATTGCAAAGTAATGAGTTAAAAAGCTAATATTACGACTCTTCAGTATTTATACATTGGCATTTTAACTCATTATTTTAACACGGTGACGTCATTGGAGGCAAGTACTTACCACCCTCGCTTACAAATAGGGAGTTAAATAAGTCATTACCACATTCTCTTACAAATAGGGAGTAATATATTCCTTTTGGTGTTGCATTGCAATACTCCGTTTATGAAGTCAGCCATATTCATACCCAATAACCAAGAGAACGATATGAATTCAAAGTCGATATGCAGGGGTGTTCTGGAAATTGGTTGGTTTTAATACACTTTAAATACAATTTTTTTAATTTTTGTTATAAAATTCTATTTAATAGAGAAATATTTCTAGTTATAATATTTGTCATAAAATTCTTATAATACAGAAATCTTATTAACAACTGACTTTTAAAATTCTTGCGTTTTACGTTTCCGATTTCTAGCACACCCCTGTAAATTTTTCATATTCAAATTTATTACAAATTGTTTTTTATTTAATATCAATTTGTATTATATTTGAACAAAATTAAACCTTAGATGCATTTTGTTATGAGTTAACCAAAAATTTCATTAATCAACTCATACAAAAGTACTTATGTATCAGATTATATTTCAGCCATTACTAACCTACTTCTATGTAATGCAGATGGTATGAAGTAGTCACTGAAAAGTAAGTTGTTCAGTAATCGCAAGTCATTACCAAGTTTTTGCTGGGACCTTTTTGTTTACATTTTTAATATGTTGTATATAGCGAAATTTTTCTTTAATTTTGGTTTATTTTATTATTTGATAAAAATTATTTTTTCACCGAGTTTTTTTTTAAAATACCACAGATATCCACTTTGTTTAATATTGCGTTTAATGAACTTGAAGTTTATTTCTTTTAATATCTAATCGTAACCTTATAATGTTGTAATTTTTGCATTGAGTTATTAAAAAAACAAATTTAAAAAAAAAAATTAAATATATTTTAGAAATCACTTTTGGCGCGTGAAAATGGTTTTTATCAAAACAATATTGAACGTAAGATTGATCTTTGGGAGAATGACGCCCAAAAAAAGTTATGCCCTACTGAACATGCTGATACCTACCTGTTCATAAAAACTGATAATTATGGACTGTTTATCGCCAAATTGTTTTTCATTTATTTTTTCGAATAATCAAACGAAAAAGTTAAAATTTTATAAGTGTGATGATGCATTGGTGACGAGTCATTTACACGGTAAATAACCACGTTATAATAAATTTATTCATCATAAGACTCATGCGTCGTCGATGTCTATTAAAAATTTGTGATGACACTTACTGAAGTAGAACTAAATAAAAAAACGACAATCAGTAAAAAATTTAAAATTTTTAAAATTAGACTATTAAAATCATGTTTTTTGCTTTTATTCAGTTTTGTTTTTCTTTTTTGTTTATGTCTTTTGGCCGAAATCATATGTTGTGTAAGTTTTTTACAAAAAAAATCAGACATTTTGAACTAGAAAACACTGTTAACAATGAGTGGGAGATCCCCTTGTGAAATACGCAGAGAATCTTACAGCAGCATTATGTACGTTCGTATTAGGCAAAGATTAAAGTCTTAAGGAATAAGGAATACTGTCAAGGCCGAATTTTTAATGCCTTTAAACACAAATTATGTATGTATATCAAAAACATTAAGGGAAACTAAGGTTGTAAATAAACTTGCATTCTGAAGTGCTTAAAGGGTAAACCATTTTGACAAAATTTGGGACTTTGATATTAAATTTTGGTAACTTTGGAAAATTTTACTTTCAACTCGCTTTTGCAATACCGAACTTGAGAATACCGAAAATCAAGCCTTCTACTGATGTACTTCCTGAAGATGTATAGAACAAATTCAAGTCAAAAAATATATTTGGGCGGCTGCCAGCAAAATGAGCCAATGCAAAATCGCTGAAAGCAATGTGTGAAAAATCTCTTAAACATTTTCCATACAAATTTGGGTGATTTTTTTGAATTTTCAAAATTTTGGGATTGTAATTGACTTTTGCCATAGTTGAGATATATTTTTTGGGTGATTTTTCTATTTCTTATTTTGACAAATTCATCAATTCGTCTTCGGCCGGGTGCAAGAACTTCTGCTTAGATACTAATGCCTTTGTATTCGGGATTGTAAGTTTTGGACATATGACCCCAATCCAAATAAAATGGTATGCTTAAAACTAATTTGTAAGAATTATTAAATAGTTTTGGCGCTTTTTATAATTTTTGGATAAAATTTCCATTTAATTTTTGCCCTTTTTTGTTTTAAGATTTATTCGCTTTAATGTTATTTGCGGGAGGAAACCCTATATGAGACTTATGGCTAGTTATGGTTCTACTGTCAAAAATCTTCCAGTCCCTTCTGGGTAATAGAAAACAGAGCAAGTATCTATGAAAGTATGGCCGGTCAAGCTGATTTACCTTTTTGTGAGATTAAGCGATTAAGGGGGAAAATTTATATTGGGCATATGGCCAATTGTGAGCCTATTAGCACATACAATAATATTGCACCTATTATTAAGGTTGCACTACTACACGAAGTAATATGGTCTGCACTCGTTTGCAAAGATGCACCAGAGAAACTAACCAATCTTATCAAATCTCTATACAGCGGCGCAATCTTTCATGTAAACCAACGAAGCCGTACAATCTCCATCCAAGTTCAGTATTTGGTGCAAAAGGTCTTGCAAAAGAGCAAATGCAAAGCCTATTATAGCTGTTTTGTTAATCCAACAACACAGAGCTTTCGTTAGATTTCATACAAAAGCTACGAAATTTTGAATTTTCTCCTTCGCAAAACCATTTGCACTAAACTCCGCTTCTTAAGCAAAGGTGTCAGACAAGGTCGTAATATAACATTGTGCTTGCATCGTCACGAAAGGAGCCCATGTAGAGGATCGCAAAATAATATGGCAACCAGGGCTTGACGACATATTCCTGATGTCATATATTTATATTGATAACAAAAACGAATTTTAGTTTTTTATTATTGTTTTCAATAAAAAAATACTAAAGAAATGTTCTTGTTGACATTGTGGGACAGGTAGTTACAGTTTACGATAGCTATTACGTCATGACGAAATGTTTCGCAGGTAGGTCCAAAACTAAGCGTAATTCCAATATAAACACGCTTCCTTAAATCACTTATGGCTAATATATCAATTAATGTTTAAACGTTTGATTAGATGAACTAAACTTAAATTTATATGTAGTTAAAACTTAACAGCTGTAAATCAGTGCCCCACATATAATATCCCAGCTAGCATTTTTTTAATTATTTAATCACATTCGAGTATTTTTTGACTCTTGAGCGCGATTAAAATACCAGAATATGCGCTCATTTTCCGATCATAAAAGATACATTTGTCGGTAGAAAATGGGACCCTACCAGCGACTCTTCTTGAAGAGTCATAAATGATTCGTTTTTTTTTTATTAGTTTAGAGGCATTTTCGACTCTTTTTTAATAGTTTTATTATCGAATTTTAAATCAAACACTTTTAAATCATAAGCGCGAGTCATTTTTGTGTCGATTTTTAAGCGCGCAAGTGATAAATCAGTTTTTAATCACCAAAAGTACTCAAAAAATACTCATACCAATGATTTTTGAAAAAACGAATTTCCAAATGCTAGCAGGGATATATAATGCAAAAAATAATAATGTTGCAGCACTACGATAAATATGTCGAATTCATATGGTTTGTATTGGTAGTTTAAACGCCAATTTTTCGACGTTTAGAGATGGTTTAAATGTTGACTGTATCATAGCTTTGCTGGTTTAAACACATTTTAAACCAAAAAGAGGGTTTAACTTGCACTGATTTATTAGCCCTTAAAGACAAAAATCTCATATTAACGTTAACCTCATAACATGATTTTGTTTTGGCGGATCCATGATCGCCCATCGGTCCCAAAAAGGCTACACTTTCGAACATTTGTTCCTTGATACTGTGGTGTACGGTATCATAAGTTCGGGCTTGACCGACTATACATCATTACTTATTTGTCTTTACTCTTGTATCCCCGTGCTATTAATTATTAATTCTTTTTTACATTATGCATTATTAAATACTAATTTTTCACTCTTGTGTTAATTGCAATTTTTGTATAAGATTAAATGTTTTCTATTAATATTGTTAGACGAAATGGATAGCGATAATTATAATTAGAAGACGATATATCATAAGAAATCAGTTGCTGTTCGAAATAAATCCCCCCTCCAGTAAATGATTGCAACCACAAAATGGAAACAAAGTTAATACACCCGCTCTATATGAAAAATTAGAAGAAAAAATAGAAAAATATGATAAGTCGTCGATAAACAATACGGAAGCAGACAATGCTCATAAGTTTCTTTTTGGCGAAAAGCCAACGTGGAGAAAAACTTTATTTATCGAAATTAAGAGCATCTCTCTTAAATATTAATTTATTAGAAAGAGAATAGTTTATTTCAAACTCTTTCAACTTAAAGATAATTTTTTTAGTTTAATTTTTAATATAATTTATTTATTTATTTTTTGTTAACTACAATTATGATGGCATGCGTCTGAAAAACTGCACTGATGTATTTAAGCATAACAAATTTTAAAACAAAAAAAAAACAAATTGAAAATTTGCCAAAAAAAAATCTTTTTTTTTTTTTTTGTTTTGTTTTTACTCGTTTGTTACAATAGAATTTAAAGCAACAAAAAAAATTGTAAAGTGAAAAATGCAAATTGCGAAATGTGTTTGTTTGAAAAGTTGAACAAACATTGAACTGAAGTAATTCTTTTTTCATTCCTTTGCAAAATTCTTAGAAAATAAAACTAATGTGATCGACGTAATGAAACTCAAAAATTTTATTTAAATTCACGCACATTTTCATACAGAAATTTTCAATGCGGAATCGATTGATCATTGTACGGTTGGCGTGTGCGAGTCGAATGATGCATTTTAATGGCACCCAGATGTTGTTTAATGATAAGGCTGACGATGATGATTTGCTTTGTTTTCTGAGGCATAATTTTTAAACAGTTTTTTTTTTAATTTTGTGCACCCTTTTAGCACAAAGAATTAATCAGAAATGTGCACATTTGTTTGTTTTACTTTACAAGTTATCACGTATGGTATTTAGTAACAACGCAATACGCTGGCTTAAATCTTATCTTTTAGATAGAACCCAACAAGTAAAATTTAAGAATGCTACCTCAAAACTTATCAAAGTTCTCTCTGCCGTGCCTCAAGGAAGTCATCTCGGTCCCGTTTTATTCACATTATTTATTAATGATCTGCCATCCGTTGTTCAGCACTCCAACATACTCATGTATGCTGATTATGTAAAAATGTTTAATTCTTTTAACAATATTATTGATCAATCCTCTTTGAGGGCTGACATTGAACTTTTCTCTCAATGGTGTAAATACAACTTATTGGATTTAAACATAAAAAAATATAAATACATTTCAATTTTCCGCTTATTAAAACTTGATACTAGTTATTATCTAAATGGAACATTACTGAATAAAGTTCACAATATTATTGATCTCGGTATTCTATTAGATTATAAAATAAAATTCTGTGATCGTATTTCATTGATGGTTAATAAAGCAAATGGAGTGCTTGGCTTTATGAAACGTTAGTGGATATAATTTTCTGATCCATAAACTTATCACTAAACATTTGTATACATCTGCGGTTCGCACTATTCTGGAATATGGATCAATTGTATGGGATCCTTACTTAAATACATATATCAACAGCATTGAATCTGTACAGAAACAGTTTCTTTTATTTTGTTTAATATGCCTTGGATGAAATTCGTTTGTATTACCTTCATATGAAGGCAGACTTGGTCTTATTTACCAACGTTAAAAAGTCGAAGAAAAATGCTTAGTATTTCGTTTTTAATGGGTCTAATACGCGCTGATGTCGATTCCTATTTCTTGTTGAGTAAAATTAGCTTAAATGTTCCAGCTAGACCTACACTAAACTTTCAGCTGTTACATTTAAGGTATTATCGTTCTGTTTATGCCAACAACGACTCCTTTCGTCGACTTTGCGTGACATTTTATAGTTTATATCATCTAATTGACTTTTCTGATAGTAACGATATTTTAAAAAGAAAAATTATAGTTTATTTAAATTAACTAATAAATTAATTCTTAATTTATTGTACTCTTATTTCGGCACTTATGTATGTATGTAAGGATATTTAATCTATAGATTGAATAAATAAATAAATAAAAGGCAACATTTCTACCAAAAAAAAAAGCCATACGTTTTTTGTTAAAGATTTGGAGAAGTTTATAATTATGTTTTTTTGTATATTTGCGAGAGTATTTTTTTTTATTTTTTTTTTCAACTTTTTTGTTTGCATATTTAAAAATTTGTGTATGCATATAAATACTTGCCCTTATTATTTCATAAAAAAACAAACCGCTTAATTTTCGAAATTAAAATCCGACACGAAAATAAGAATCAAGAAATATGAACATATTGCTGTCATAAATCAGATGAACTCTTAACCCAACATTTATATTTTTAAAATGTATTGAGAAAATAAATTTTCTTAACTTTTTCTTAATTAGTAACCAATGCCAAAAGTATTAACCGCATTAGATAAACATTTTAATGAAGATATTATTCATACTTTACGTATGAGTAGCATTTATTAAAAACGACAAACAATGTTCAACTATAAAAATAAAAATTTTTATTTAATACCATGTTTTCTTATATACTCGAAAATTTTATTGTTATATTTTAGTATATTAAAATCATATTGTTTTTAGCCGAAATCAAAAAAATACATGCAATAAAATTTAATTCATTATTTTAAGAATTAAACCAACTGAGAAAAAAAATAAATTTATAGTCATATGTTTTCCTAAAACGAAAAGTAAAAGATTTTTTGGTTCTATACTAATCCTTAAAATTTATTTCTATAGTAAAAAATTGAGATATAAAAAATGTTCAGTGTATTAGGGAATGCGGGGTGAACTAATTTATGATACAAGTTATTATTAATTTGTCACTTATGTAGACCTGAAGAGCATAAAATATTTATCACCTTCAATACATTTTGCCACTTAATCAAAAAAATATACTCTTTGCATTAAAGAAATTTTGCTTCAGAAAGCTTGAAAGAGATTTTTCCGTATGCTGTTATCATAATTTTTTACTGTCAATCCCAAAATTTAACTAGAAACGTTTTCAGGGTTTAAGACTCTTAAGGGATTTGACAAAAACTGTATAGACATATTTTTAAGGTTAAATCGGCAACATAAAATCATTGAGTCTCTAGCACTTTATTCACATTTATTCATTTTAATATATGTGTTCTTAAAATGGCAACAATAATATTGTTACCTGAAACGCACAAGGCCCTAACTAACCAAAAATTAAAAATCGACTTTTTCATTGATTCTGATGTATTCAAATGCCACAAAAAATGTTGGCAACTTTCGACAAAAATCCGCTACAAAAGATTATATGGTAAATAATAGGGTGATCGATTATTCGACATTTTTCAATAACCGGTTTTCGAATATTCCGAATAGTTGCTATTTAAAAAAAACCCGGTTTTCGGTTAAGCATTTTACAAATAACCGGTTAACCGGTTTTAATTCGAATGCATACCAATACAAAAATCATTTTAGTTTTTGTAATAAAAAGTTAATTACAATAAAAACAATTCACGAAGGTAAGGAACCAACAAAATACATATATGTTCCCGTCGATCCCATAAGGAGCATAGGGCCTCAATACATAGATATGACTTAAGGTATGTTCAGACCACAAACATTTGACGATAAAATCAAAAAAAAAGCGTGACCAGTAAATTGATTAAACTTAAGCATTATTTTAAACAATTTCTAGTTATTTGCTAAACTTTATGTCTAAGATGATAATTGTATTTATCTATAATGTAGTTAATAAACCCTTAAATAATGTTTGCTCTAGCCAAACGTTTTGCAAAAGCAAACAATTCTTTAAGAAAACTGGTGGTTACGTTAGGAGTCAAATATTTAATAGGTGTGAACAAAGCTATAATTAGTATTGTGGTAATTTAGTTGAACTATTTATGGGTTTTAATCCAAATTTTCAATATTTTTAATCAGGCTTAAGTTCATCAAATTTAATTTTCATTAAATTATTTTTATGAAGAAAGGAATTTTACAACATGAAAAAAAAGCTTTAGAATTTTTGAAAAACTTTGGTTTTAAAATTATAGGAATTTAATAAATTTATTATTTGAGAAATTCTCCCAAATTTATTGTAAGTGAGTTTTAATTTGTTGCTGGTTAAGCATGTCTATATGAAGCAGTAAACTTCAGCCATATTTTTAAAAAGTGGCAAACAAAACCTCTTATCCAGGTTTATATATTTAGGCCCGTATTCACAACTTACCGATAGCTTAAAGTGGACTTTAAACGGCTTTATAAAAAGTGTTCCATTATTAAAACTTTACTTTAACCTAAATCGATCGATAAAGTAAATAAAGATTAATCCTATCTGGTGGGCAAAAGTAAAGTTGTAATAATGGAACACTCTTTATACGGCCCATAAAGTCCTGCCTTTAACTATCGGTAAGTAGTGAAAACGGGCCTTAAATTTTTTTTGTTTTAGCATTATAGAACCAATAGTAATACGAACATGCTTTTTATGTAAAATATCTGTCAATTCGTCGATCACACAATTTAAACCCTTCCAGGACATTTTTGATTCCTTCAATTTTATTTTAAGTTCTAAAAAAACTGATGAATTTTCCCATATCGATGATTCCGCCAATATGTTCTTGTCTTAAGCATGAAGATATGCTAGAACTACTTAAGAGTTGTTCATTCATTATTGGCAGCTTATTTTCGTAAAGTGTTATTTGCAGTCTCTTAAAAACTACTTGGAACAGGGTCAAGTTTTACTTGGCGTATATTTATGTCAAGCATGTAGTCTAATTAAAAGTAATTAATAAGTCGTGACCAGGGCTGCCAGATAAATTTGTGAGGAAATCGTCAGTTTCCTGAGAAAAAATAAAAAAATCGTCTTTATCGTTTCGAAAAATCGTCAAAAAAATCGGACAACTCAAAATTTAATTTTTTGAAAATAATTATTGTTCGATTTTTATAAAAAACATATGGGCAAATCCCAGAAACAGTTTTTTTTTATGAAATATAATACTAGAATTATACATCTATAATATATTAAAAAACATGTATTTCGACGATCAATTATACAATAATTTTTGCCAAATCCTACACAACCCCTGATCTATTAATATTATACATGAATTTAGCATTATTTTAGGTGCTTTAAATGACACTTATAGTAGAATCATAAAAATATAAATTTCGTAAAAAAAAATTGATATTCATTAATAATCACAATTTTCGTTTAATTAAATAAAATTGGGCTTATATTCTACTGGAAAAATGTTAGCGTGCGTTGTGGGGCGTGCATCACAAAGGCTTCACGGCTTTTGTCAAAAATTCACAAAATTTTTTGGCTGCGAACAAGTGATTTAAGTATTCTCTAACTTTCAGCTTTCTTTTAGGAATTAGATGTTGTATACCTGATGATACAAAATTTGCTAAAAATTAGGAAAACACACTACGCCTTTTAAAGTTACTTCCACTTTTTGTGGCGTGCGTCACAAAACCTTGTGATCAATTATTTGCAAGTATCTTTGTTGTTGTTGTACTCTGAAAATAATCAAAGATTTTCTTAAGACTTGCACATTACAGCCGTACCTTAACAAAAGCGGCACGCGTTTTCTAGTTTTTGAATAGCGCGGCGTTAGCGCTTTGCAATTGGAAAATCCGATTCTGACAGCTCGTTTAATAGTGAAGTTTGCCGCCATTGTTAACTAATAATGACAATTTAACTATTTTTGGTTAATCTAGCATTTTTATCTCTATTTTTATTCATAACTTAAACAAGAAAGCTGTAACTACTGTTCGTGACACAGCGTTGACCTTCTTGCTTTGGTATGGCATAAGCTAAGCGAAAGAAAACGTTCCGCCTTTCGCTCTAGCTAATATCACCAGAGATGGCATCTTTATAAAGATATACATATATAGTACACCTAATTCTCTTTTTACACGAATTATTTTTACACGAATTTTCATTTAACACGAGTTAAAAAGTTAACATTTTTCTCTTTTTACACGAATTGTTTTGTTTTAACACGATTTTAAACATTCTACAAATTCTTTTTATAAATTTTTATTTTTTACAATAAATAAAAGTACAGCAAATAAAAGTTGTTTATGTTTATATTAGTTTTCCTTTTTTATATTAATGAATTTCTGATATTATTTTCTTTTTTCCAAATCATTATTTTTTTTTTATAATATATGTATGTATTTATATGTATTTAAGATATTAAAATGTGTAAGCACGTTAAATAAATTCTCAAGTAAACTTTAACAAACATTTTTTATTGTTGTTTATTGTACTTTTACGTTATTTTTTAGGTCTGGAACCAATCTACTATTTTCACCTTTGGCTAGTATCTTTTTTTACACGAATTTTTTTACACGAATTTATTGGGAACGTATCTATCGTGTAAAAAGAGAATTGGGTGTATTTATAATACTGTCAAATTGATAATTACTTTTAAAGCTGAACTTTTTTTGTAGTACTTTAAATTGTTTTTGGTTTTTGTTACAAGAACACACGCTTATATAAGCTCATAATGTTTTTTTGACTTTTGTTTCATTTTGTTTTGACATTTTTTAAAAAAGTTTAAGTTTGCCAAATATTCAATTAGAAAAATACTTAAATTACGGGTACATTTATAACAAAAGGAAGGAACACGTATATAAATTACACATTAATAAAGTAACCGGTTTATTTTACTAAAATAACCGGTTTATTCGATATTCGAAAAATGGACATTTTAAAATATTCGACTTGGGCAAAACTAAAATAACCGGTTAAAACCGGTCGAATACTATTCGATCGATCACCCTAGTAAATAATAAAAGGCCTAAGATACAGTTTGCAAAATATGCAACATTGTCAATTGTCAAAGCAACTGGTAGGTTTTACAAGAAAAATATATTATAAAATTTTTAAGGCGATAAATCATTAAAATAGTTTTTACTTCTCCTGTAAATTTTTAAAATGTTGGATAGCGTTTTAGGTGACGATATGTGTATGATGTATTAAAAGTTCTACAAACATACATAAATTTAAGAAACTTTAAACTTGAAACGTAAATAATTTTTATTTTCAAAATAGTATGTTTCTCTATAATTTATAGCCATTTAATTAATAACTGCAAAAACTAATTTATCTCAAAAACTAAATAAATATAAAAACATGTAAGAAAGTACAGTCGATCAAGCCTGACCTTTTGATACCCTACACTACAGTATAAACAGAAACATTTTCCAGGGCTTACACTATTTGGGACCTATGGCCCATCATAGACCTGGCAAAGCAGAATTATGTTTTGGTGTTAGAATTAATATAAGATACATATCTTTTGGTCGAATATTATCTAGACGTCTACATCTATATTAGATGTGATCGGCTAAAAGCAATTTTGGAAAGGGCGTTCATGCCTCTGCAAAAAAAAAAACAATTTTAGTATTCAATTATTTTTAAATCTTCTTAGCAGACTGGATTTAAAATCAAATATGTACTAATGGTTGAGTAGGAAAAGAGAAATGGACTAAAATCTGAAACAACCTCCCAAAATTTTTTAATTTTGTTACAAAAACTAGCATGAATTTATGGAGAAATTAATCGATTGCCATTAAATTTTGCACAAATACGTTTAATAGTTATGACTCGAAATAATAGTATGTACTCTATTTCGTTAAATCGATTCATAATTTAACATCAATAGTGTTAGGCATTAGTTCAAATAATTGTATTTGAAATACATATTTAGTATGCAAACATGTATTCTGTATTTGTATTTAAAATACCTTCCCAAAATGTATTTGCTATTTAAAATACTTGTACCTCAAGTATTTTGTATTTCAAATACTTTTGACCTTAATATACATTTTCATGAATAACATTTACTATTAATTATTAAAAAAAAAGAAAGTTGGCTCACACATTAAGTTCTTTGGCCATTATTCTTGAATCGGAAAATTTAACTATACAGCATTTGCCATTTGTACTTTTGAATGGAATATTTCCAGAAGGTCCAAATAGGCCGAAGTTTTACAAGACTGTCTTTGGCACAAGTTATAAGAGCGATGTCTTAATTTAAAACTCTCTTTATGACACTTAACTACAGCTAATGATCAAAATAATTTTTGATTGAACTTCGGCTATAGAACTGGAATATTGAGAAGAATTAACAGTAGTTGTGAAACCAATTGCTACATATTTAGATTAAATGCAGGGCAACAATTGTTATGAAAAACTTCTTCCTACCTTAAAGCCAGAAAGAACCCGTTTAGGGTAACAAAATTTGGTTACTGTAATACCACAATTATAGAGAGTTTAAAAAAAAATATTTGTCGAGTTTTCTAAACTGACACCTAAAATAAATAAAGCGTTTTCGGCATCACCCTAGCTACAATACGTAATATTCATATCGTTTTATTTCTACTGAACATTTTAAACTTTTGAGTTTATAACATCTTGTTGATCAAGTGCGAAGTAAATTGTACTTTGTTAAAAAAACGACATAAAGAATATTGTTTTTTAAATGAACTAATGTAAGTATTTTGTCCAACCCTGAATATAGGTCCCATATTGAGTTCACTCCCAGAAATCAATTACGTACGCAGACACGCAAAGAAAATAAAAGTTATGGTAAACATATTCTAAAAGCATCATATTATGTTTAGAATTATGACTGTAGTCAGCATATTATGATTATTATTGAATCATATTATGACCATCATAGTTAGCTAAGAAGTAATCATATTATTATCATTTTAACCATAATGAATTCAGAAGTAATCATTAATTATGTTACAGTGGTGCTGTCACAACAATAAAATATAAATTGAAATTTCTTTGCATCGATTTTTTATTTTGTAGCACTTTTCTCTTTTTTTAATGTCAATACAATTTCAATATTTTTTAAATAATTCCATAGGCATATTTAAAACAAACGACACAACTGATTAAAAATTATTTTACAAATGGTGTGAACATAATAGTATAAGAGTAAACATATTTTGGTGGCTTCTTAAGCATACTATGACTACACGTATAGAAAGTTATCATGTTATGACTATTAAATTCAAAGTTATCATTATTTAGATATAGCAAAAATAATTATTTTTCAGTCAACAATACTTAAATTTATAATTGCGATAAACATTGTTATGATAAGAGTAACTATAATATTGCTGACAACAATATATTGTTACGATAAACACAGTGTAGTTGCCGTAACCATGCCCAACCATATTTTTTCTCTGCGCTTATAATTGCAATATAGAGTGTTATTTTAGTAAAATTTGGTTTGTCATAGTTTCGGGAGACTTAAAGCTGCCAAATTTCGTAAAGATTGGTCCATATTTTACCACCGGTACAGCATAAAGCCCAGTCTTTTAAAAACACCTTGATAAGCCTTAAACCGAAACGAATCATCCTATTGTATTATATAATATTTTATATTTAGTCCAATCAAGTTTTGTATGACTGACAAGATAATAGAACTCATATAATTCATTCTCTGGAAAAAGAGCTTAATACGCTTAAAATCGCAACGAATTATAATATTGTGAGGTTAGGTCTTATAATGGCTGTATTATATTTTATAATCCCATCAAATGTTCATTCCCATAATGCATTTAGTCTTGGGGGAGAGAACAAAAGATTCGGCGCTGCATAATATATCACTTTTGTTTGTTTTGTAATAAAATATAATTCCTTGAATTAATCCCGATACAAAACTTTCATACAGTCTCCTACAAATTTAATGATATAAAACCATTTTATTTTAATTTAAAATAGAAACTGGGAATTATTTCCCTTCATAGGTTACTTTATTATATTCAACATTTTTATTTTTTCGAATTTATTCTATAATAGTCTGGTAGTGTATAAAGTCATTTCTAAAAATTAAAGGAATAGGACTATTACAAAAAAAGCTTTATAAAATACATAACTGAAATTTAGCTCATAGAATAAATTCGAAAAAATAAAAATGTTGAATTTAATTTAAAATAAGTAAAGCATTTAAAAAATATCAAAATAAAAATATAAACAACTTGTTGTTTTTCCACGGGACTTTTCAGTTAATATTTAAATTTTGGAGAATTATTTTAATAACTTGACCCAGCGCTATCTCTTGGGTCAAATTTTATCAGGAAACATATTTTTGTTTAAAAAATATATTTTAAAAATTTCAGCCAAATCGTACTATGTATAAATTAAAAAATTTAAATGTCTCTAAACTAATTTATTGTACAAGTTTGGTGTGAATCGGTTCTAAAGTTTTAGTAACACGTACCAGGATCAAACGTTTTTATATATGATAGCATCCCCCAGAACATCAGTAATGCACTGTAAAATTTTTATAAAGATCTTTTACTGCTCCGCCCAGATTTAGTCAATTATTGTGTATTTATTTCAAAAATTTCAAAAAAAAAAAAATATTAAGCCTATAGCACCTCCCACACCATTAGTAATATACTCTAAAAGTTTTATAAAGATCGGCTTAGCGGTTACGGAGATTACCTCTTACAAACAAACGAACATTAAAATAAATTTTAAACGAACATTGACATTTATGTATATAAAATTGGTGAAATAGGCAGCGTTTAAAAAACTGCAGTCAAAGTAGCCAAATTACCATTACTTACACTTCTTCATTTGCCATTAGCCAAAGAAAAACTCTGGCTTTTAATTTTGATTCATTTAATATAAACAGTCGCTATCAGACCAACTAAAAAAGCGAAAATTTGCATACAAATTTTACTCCCTGGAAACAGGCACTTAGTATTTTAATCAGGGACCGAAAATAACAGTTATATTGAAATTTTAAAACAGAAAAACCATATGGATGTAAATGTCGAAAAACTGATTAAAATATACCATACGGTTTCTTATGAACGCGTATATGACAAAATATACTGATTTTTTAAATTTTGAGTTTTATTTTTTTGATCAAAATTAACAGTTATTTTTTGATTTTTATTTTTTTGAACAAAAGTAACAGTTATTTTTTGGTTTTTATTTTTTCGAGCAAAAATAAAACTTATTCTCTACAGAAATGTACGTGTAATAATAAATAACTGTTATTTTTGTTCATAAAAATTAAAATCAAAAAAAAACTGTTTTCATCTGACTTTTATGAAAAAAGGAATAACTGTAACGGTCCCTGATTTTAATTAAAAAATTCCATGCGTTTAGCCGTGTCCGCGGCGTTGCCCGTCCGAAGTTAATTATTGACTTACTATAAAAGTAAAATTAAAATTGGTTGGTTTCTAGCTTTGGAAAAAATTCAAACGGAGCAAACGCAAATTGCATTCGGTCAGGGGACAGGAGGCTGAATAGAGGGTGAACAGTGGCTCACTGATAATAGCTTTGTTGTTCTTTTGAGTACGGAAACTTTAATAGATCTCTTCCAAAACGATTAATAATATTTGCTGAGTGTAGGAGGTTTAGCGCCCCTGGACACTGCCCTAAGCACTTTGGTGGAACGTTATAACCTATGTCCGTACATTTTTTTAAAGAGAATAAAAAAAACTTTGTTTTAAAATAAAATATTTAAAAAATTTAAAAAAAAAATTTGCATTTTAAAAAATTTTATTTATTATCTTAACCATACTTAACGCACTTTTCTTATTGCAGGCAATATTATTTTATACACCAAGATGGCTGTGGAAGTCTTGGGAAGGTGGCAAAATTCATGCACTTATCATGGACTTAGATATAGGAATCTGTTCCGAAGCCGAGAAAAAACAAAAAAAGAAATTACTTTTAGATTATTTATGGGAAAACCTAAGGTTGGTATCTTCCGAAAATATTATCTCATCATCGTCGTCGTCATCACATTTAATGGGAATCCTTAAAGAATATGTCATTTCCGTTTTATAATGTATTAGAAAAAAAATTTAACCACCTTAAATTTCTTATTATATTACAGATATCACAACTGGTGGGCGTACAGATACTATGTGTGCGAATTATTAGCACTCGTAAATGTGATAGGTGAGTAATAATTTTATTCACTTCAAAAAAAAAATCTACAAAATTCTTTAGAATTTTCTAAATGCGAAAAAAGTAATTATTTCAATACTAGTTTTCATTCTAAATAAATAAAATAAGAAGACAAAAATTAAGAGAATAAAAAATACAAATTAAAAAAAAAAGACAATGAAATTATACACAATGAGGAAAATAGCAAATAAATTGACAAATGTTTTTCAAGTAAATAAATACAACACTGTTTAAACGTACTTTCTGTGCGTATTCTGTAGGTAGACTTGTATTTCTATGCATCGTATATTTTGCACACATCAATAGTTTGCACGTATAGATTTGTTTATGGATCTGTTTCGTTCTGAGAGGCATTTCTGTAGACTGTTCGTTATTTAAAACACGAAAAATTTTCCAAAATAAAAAAAAAGAAATTTTTTTTTGTTATTTGCTTGATTAACAAAATAAACAAATCACAATGAAATTTAATGTTAAATTTTCATAAACTGACCACTGAACTGTATACGAAAAAAGCCAATTTGTAAATAAACATAATTAACCGTAGAACATTTATGGATTTTTTGTAAGTTTGTTGAAAATTGTTGATCGTAAATTAATTTTTGGGGGTTTTTCTGCTTTGATTCCCATTTTGTATTTATATTAAATGCAGCGTTCTTGTTGGTTTAAAATAGATAGAGTTCCAGATTGCCATAAAATTTGTAGTTAATACGGAAAGTAGGGACACAGGCGCTATTTATAGTCACGATTATTCAGGGCGAATATAGCTCTACATATGACTACTGAAATATGAAAAAGACATATTATTTACCTGTTTCAGAACATTTAAAGAATCAAACAAGTTTAATGTATCTAATTTTGCATCTTTTTCACCAAAATTACATAAACTTGTATATCTTAGACATTTAAATTTATTTAAGTAAATTACAAATTATTGTTTTATATCAATAAATAGATTTATTTCTAATTAACTTTTACTTGCGGCTTTTGCAAATTTGTTTTATGATAAGAACACAAGGGACTTATAAAACCTTAACACTTATCCTGTGCTAAAAATAGAACGCTTGTGCAACTTGTGGGTCAATTTTGCCCAATATAGAAAATTCACCATGCATTCGTTAACTCTGTTTATTTTTTTTACATTCAATGCATTTAAAGCAAGTTTCAAAAGGATTTCTACATAAATTTATTACATGGTGTACATTTGATTAAATATTTTGTGTTGACTTATGTTTACAAAATGCGTAACTTTTTTAGTACAGACAGAAAAAGCCTTGACATTAAATATTTTATAAATATTTACTGTTCCATAAAATAATTTTTTTTCTTTTGAGCTCGAGGTCCTGGTTTTATTGTTAATTATTCTAATTTTGCAATATTTGATTTGCCAATATTTCGTTTTACATTGCAAAACATCCCTAGAGGGAAGCGAACTGACACCAAAGTAGTACCGTGATAGGTCTTTGGTGGTAGAGACCGGTTCTAGTTCTCATAAGAATAAGACCTATCACTTTTACATGGGGTTGTCATGGAGGGGGTCAATTGACACCATTTGACCAGTCACAGATCTATTCTCAATGAACGTGCTTAGTGTCAGTTACTAAAATGAAATATTATTTCAATACAATGTAGTATTATTCCAATAAAACAAGACCTAGAATTAAATTCAAGAACCAAATTTTAGAAAGTACCAAAAAATGTTTCACAGCACCGTTGAAGACTGTACTGTAATTCATTACTTTTTCCACCTTTTTGTTCTTCATAAACCAGTTAAGGAATTGGTTCTTCTTTCACTGGTCATGAGTCCTTTCTTTTTGTACTTGTTCTATTTTCATAAATCCCAGGACCAATTGACACAAATTTCCCGCAGGGATCTTCTGGGCTATAATAAAAATCAGAAAAAATTAATTCTTATTATGTTGTGGCAACATTCAATTGAAAAATAGTTATACATAAATTTCAAAAAAAAGTCATTGACCGGTTTTGAAAGTAATATGCAAAAAAACCTGCTACGGCCTTCGTAAGCATTCTTTGTATCTTTTAACTGGATAGTGCCTATTGTAAATAGTATGTATTAAACTTAATTATTTTAACAAAAAGAATGAAATTGACGGATGTTATAACAACAAAACTTCTAGAACTAAGGATACAATAATGTGATTTGTTTATGGTTTGGCATTATTGTTTTTTTATTATTTTTTATTTGTTGTTTTGGAGACTTTATTATTAAGAGCTACCTAAATTGTAAATGAATGTACAAACCATAGTCTAGATAGAAAGGGGAAAGAACCACCCTCATTCCTCTTAATAATTAAAGACCTTTTGTGGTTTGGTTCGTTACATAACATATTATGGTTTATTCAAAGATTTTGTTATCATCGACAACCACATACTGGTTAAATAAGACCTACATCAAGAAGCCATAACCATATTATGGTAGCCTCGTTAAGGATATTAATAACAAAAATATGCTAAGCACTTATCATATCATGGTTGTTTTTCAACAAGAGCATGAAAAATACTTTTGTTAATTTTAAAACTAACTATTGTTATATTTAGCCATAACATCCCAGCAAAAACCCTCATTGCAAAGCTAACATAACTACTCGTCACTACTTATACATTGGCATTTTACCTCATTATTTAAACACGGTGATGTCATTGGAGGCAAGGATTTACCATCCTCGCTTACAAATAGGGTGTTAATAAGTCGTTACCACATTCGGTTACAAATAGGTACTTCACATTGGTATCAACAAACCTGAATTTGTCAAACCAATAGTGTTATTAACTGAATTTACTTTCGAAATTTGACTACCCTGCATTAAGGACATATTCATAACCAATATACCAGAGAACGATGCAATTTAAATACGTTTATGATACAAGATCGATATCAAATAGTGTCATTTATATCACCTAGATGATATCGTTACAATATCGTTTGGTTGATTAAGTTCTTATTCAACATTTTTAATTTTAAAATACATATCAAAATCAATTAAATATTTAAATTTTTCATATTCAAATCTAATACAAATTGTTTTTCATTTATAACAAATAAAAAAAAAATATAAATTGTAATATCAAATATTTTAAATCAGTTCGTATTAAATTTGAATAAATAAAACCTTCGAAGTATTTTATTATGAATCAATTATAAATTTCGTTAATTAACTCATATACGTACTTATGTATCAGATTTTATATCAGCCATTATTAAACTACTTTTATGTAATGCAGATGGTATGAAGTATTCGTTGAAAAGTAAGAAGTTCATTAATTAGAAGTCACTACCATGTTTTTGCTGGGATGTTTAGAGGCAACCATAAAATGTTGGTGGCTTCGTGGCAGAGGACTTATTTATCCATAATATGGTTGTTCGTGACAGTAATATAGTAACATCAACCATAATATGTTTAAAATGTTCATTAAAATTTTTTTATTGGAAGTGACCATATAATAAAATGCGTTTTCTCTGCGTTTTGAGAATCAAGTGGGGACGTGACTACAGCTTAAGTCACAAGATCGAAAATATAAAAATCTTAAAAAATCATCCTAAGCGGTTATTGGATAATGTATGTTGATGCATGTTATGATTTAGGGCAACAGCGCAAGCCCCCCTCATGCAAAACGTAGGCATTAGCTGCGTTCGTTTACCCCAAAATTTGTACAAATTTGTACTGGATTTTACTGAAATGCGTTCGCGTACACATAAATTTGTAAAATTTTCATATAACTTACCTACTGGGTTTTACTGGGATTTTACTGGAAAAGTAAACGAACACACATATTGTATGTCACACTGTGTATTTATTAATTATATTGAAATTGACTTAAAAATAAAACAAAACTCATTAGAACAATTTTTTTTAGTATGTATTTATAAAATTAAGTGAAAAAAGGGAAACTTGAAAAATTCTCAATAAAATTGGAAATTTGTGGATTAGAAAATGTGAAAATGCAAACAGCCTTCTTATAAGTGTAGATTTAACTTAAGTCTATAACATTTTTTTGCACTTTTTACTGAATAAAGTAATTTGTAATTTTTTATTATAAATTTCATTATATTAATTAATGCACCTTAAAAAACAATTGAAGGATAAATAATTTTATACTAATAGCACTTTCTTCTTTAAGTTTTCAAAAGGTTCTTTAAACAGTTTACTAGCACATCAACAGCATCACAAAATGCATATAAATTTGCCTTTGTTTTATTGATTTATCGCTTCATAAGGACACTACACCAGAACTTGCAAATGAATGCACATTTAAGAAAATATACAATCTAATTGATTTTATTTTGTTTAGTTAACAAGAAAAGCTAAAAATTGTATAAAACAAAATTAAATTGAAACGATAATAGGACTAATCAGCGAAATTGGCACAAATTTGTTACTCACACTACAAAAATTTTTGAAATTTTTTAATTAAAATAATATTGGAAATAAAAAAATTTTGAATTGATGAATTTATGTGTATTAAAAGAGAATTTTTAGCACATCATCATGTTTATCTTTTTAATTGTTTATTTATTGTAAATTATGTGAAAATCTGTGGGATTCTAAAGATCTACTAATAATTTCTATTGTATTTCGTTTTAATTTAATTTCGTTTTTTTTTTAATTCTTATTCTGCTTTTATTTCCAAACGATCTTTAAAATACTTAATGCGTCAATTAATATATCAATTATTGATTAACATGTGTTAATATTTTTAAGATCATGTTGGTTTTTTAAGTAAATAAATTTGAAAATAAGGAACTTAATTTGTTAAAAAACAATAGAAATATTAATAGATCATTCGCATGAAGGCAAAAAGAACATTAAAGACGTTGAAGAAAAAATTTGTACAACAAAATTTATATAATTTTTTAGTAAATTTATGTTTATTTTCTAATTTGATTTAAAGGTCAAATGTTTCTTATGAATCGATTTTTCGATGGCGAATTTATGACATTTGGCTTAGAAGTGATAAAGTATATGGAAGACGATCAAGAGGATCGCATGGACCCCATGATTTATATATTCCCTAGAATGACCAAATGTACATTTTTTAAATATGGTTCTAGTGGGGAGGTAAGTTTAATATAATGGACATTCTAATCTGCTACAAGATGGATTTTAATTTTTTTTTTATTTAAATTCTTTTTCTAAAGGTGGAAAAACATGATGCCATATGCATATTGCCATTAAATGTTGTTAATGAAAAAATCTATATTTTTCTTTGGTTTTGGTTTATATTATTAACACTATTAACATTATTAACGCTGATATACAGGGTGGTTATTATATTTTCACCACGCATGAGGGTGTACTTATTTCGTATGCGATTTAGGTAAGTAAAAAAATAAAAAATTTAATAATTTTTTTTAAAGTTAGCTTGAAAAGTTTGTTGGTATTTACTTGTAATAATAGTTACCAAAGGTTTTAGTTACATTTACATACCGGTTATAAAAAAAATTTGTGCTTTTAGTTTTTAGAAAAAATTTATTTGCACAAAATCTCATTAAATTCAAACTGAAATTACTATTAAATCCAATTAACTTCTTAACCTTCTTTCTTGTTATTCTTAAATCCTTGGGTGTGAAGTTTGATATAGATTTCGATGATATCGGTTTTGAAAACTGTTTGATTTAGGCCTTTGACTTTAGTCAGTTTTATGGGTTGCCATAGCTAAAAGCTTTAGTTAAACAGTGCAATATTAATATAAATCAAACTTCACACAAACAAGTTTATAATCATTAATTAAGTCATAGAACAACGACTGGAAACGAAGGCGCTAAAAGGCCTTATGAGGTGCATGAAAAAAAATAAATAATGACCTTAAAGTTAAGCGTTTTTCTCTGGTAAAAAAATCGCAAAAAACAAAAATAAAAACCTAGTTATCACTTTGTTTCTCATTTATAAAATTACAAAAACATTAATTTATTATTATGCTGTTGATTCATTGTTATTCTAACCCCAGACAAAATGTGGAAATTCAATCTTAGTAAGCTTATGGCCATATTCTCAATGTATCGACAAACTGTCTGTTACCTAATGTCAACATAAATGTATTAGATCGATAAACTGTCTGTAAACAATTTTGAGTTTCTCAATAAACCGACAAAAAACATTGTTTTAAGTTGGCAGCACCTCTCAAAATACATGTAAAAGATGAGAGTCAGCTGATTGAATTTATCTGTACGGCAAATAAGGGAAAATAAATAATTGTCAGATGAGATCTGGTTAGCTTTGCGACAGAATAGAAGCAAATGAGACATTGAGAAAACCAAATTTCTTTAATGTGTAGTTTTTCGTTGGGAAAAAAGATAATCGTGTGATGAGAAAACGGCCATTAGTCTTTTAAGACTATCTTAGATGATCAAAAGCTGATTAATCACTTGCTTAGAAAGGGACTTGTTTTTAAAACCAAATGTAGAGAATGTGCGCAATCATAAATTGATCATGCAGATGATCGGAATGTGACTGTTTGAATCACTGTTTTGAGTAATTTTTAGCGCAGCCTAATGATGAACAAAAATTTATTTTGTTATTGCTACTGTTCATAACGGGACAATATTGTTTTAAAGATTTTGAAGCAAGTGAGTTTTGCTAATTAATGCTTATTTATGCCAGTAAGCTCGTGATGTAAGGAAAAAAAATAATATCGAATTGAAGTTGATTCCTGAGTGATTTTGTATAAAAATTTTAAATCAAAAATTAATATTAAAGTACTAGCACAAACTGTCTCGAAAATCGAAAATGAGTCGTTATTGGACAGAAACGCGATTAATAAAAAATACTTTTAGATGAGTCGCAGGTGACTGAAAAATTACTCGAAAAAGTTTCTAAATTGACTGCAAGTACAAGCATAAAATGTCTCGAAAATGAGCCGTAATTGATCAGAAATGCGAGTCATAAAAGACACTTTCAGTAGAGTCGCGGGTGGGAAACCATTTTCTCCCGAATGAACTGTCATTTTCGACTCAAAAACAAGCGCTAAATGATTATTTTAATTGCGCAGACGAGTCAAAAAAGACTCGAATATGATCAAAAATTTAAAAAATGCTGACTGCGACATCACGTAAACTGTTTGATGCTTTACACAGTCAAGATTAAATTTCTTAGTATGGGTTTTGACCACTACTGGTCTTAATTGAGCTAACAAAAATAAAATTATATCATCAAGTCCCAACTGTAATATGCATGAGCAAACTTAAGCTACTGTCAATAATTATCGAAAAGCCTCTTAAATTCAATAATAAACAAAATAAAAATATATCGGATTTCGAACGGAATGTGTTTATATAAAACCTTACAAAAAGTTTCCTTAAGTTCAAAATGATTTGACACATATGCTCAACAAGTATTCGCACAGTTGCTTAAGTCAGCTTATGCATAATACAGTTGGGCCTTAGCTAGTGTAAAAAAATATGCCATACGTAGCAGTTCAGACAACTCAGTAAGAAGAAGTGTTAATTTTTTATGGTCGCAGAAAAAATTGATAAAAAAAAATAGCCCGTCTTCACTAGTCGTTTTCTCTACAAATAACTTCGTTTCTAGTCGTTTATTATGTAATCAATAATTTGTGTACACTAATTTTTTTTTTTTTTTTTGTAATATGTTCTCTTTACAGGTTAGTGCGTCGAGACGCTATAGAAATTATTGTTCGTCGTTCAAAGATGGGCGATTGGTTTTTATTGTATTTATTAGGCGAAAACATAGATACGGTTATATTTCGTGATGTTGTACAGGACTTAGCCAATCGTTTAGGACATAACCAACACCACAGGGTGCCTGGACTAAAGGGCGAAATTCAAGATGCATGATATTGGGAGTATTAGAAACCATACAAAATGCAAAACGTTGTCTCCATCTAAAAAAACAGTAAAACTTCAAATGAAACAACCAAAAAAAAAAACAAATAAAAACTCCAAAAAATACCAAAAAAAATATATATAAAAAATAAATATAAAAGAAAATGCTGCCAATTTTGCTTTTTATTAGCAATTTATATGTAAAACACCATCACCACAACCACCAACTAAAAAAAATATATATATCATCAAATCAATATGGAAAATTAGTCCAGGCAAAGAAATAAAACAAATTCCATAATAAAATACGGAATAATGGACTACTATTGAAATTAATGCAGACGCACAATTACCAAGGACATCATCGCTCGTCATTAGTCAAACATCATCTCCGTCATCCTCATGAGACATACTGTCGTTGCACCTTTAGCCCACAAAACAGTGAACAAAAAGAGAAAGAAGTTTTTTTTGTTTTTTTAAGTCTTTAAGCTAAGGATTGATAATAAAATGCAATTGTCTTGAATTTTTTCAGGGCAATTTGTAAAATAATATAACACAATTAAACCAACCAACAAACAAATAGTTATAAGATCAATCAGAAGAAAAATTTATTAACATCATCATCATACAATCATGACTAGTTTCAAAGTTTAGAACTCCAAAATCGTAAAGGTTTAGAAATCAAATTGGATTGAATTGAATTCACATCATTTATATATGACATCGACATTTTCTAAAACACTGGCTCTTGCTGCTTTGTGTAGTTTAACACTTTATAATCATGATAGAACCTTAAGCTTAAATGGAAAAAAATCTTAAAAAATCTAAAAAAAAATTGGAGACAACAACCTGTGTATAATTGCATTTTTGTATTGGACAAAAACGCATAACGAATAGAAAAACAAAAAAACCCCAACTAGCAAACAACAAAAATGACATCACAATAACAAATGAAAAACCAAAAACAACAAAGTGTTCATTTATTTAACTAAATTAAGACAAACAAAATCCTTTTTTATATAAAACTCTTTAAAAAATCTCGTAAAAAAAATCTAAAAAACAATTCACATAAAAATTAGGCCTCAATTTAAATAAAGAACACAAACATCATGTTTTACTCAACGAACATCAAGACATAACGCCCTCTCTTCAACAAAACAAAATAAAATACCCTTTAAGATAAACGAAAATATCAACAACAACAACAACAAACCGAAAACAGCATCCTTTAAATTTAAATTTTATAATTAAAACAAAAAATGAAAACATATTCAAAACCTATAAAAACAACCAAAAAAAAAATAGCGCGCATCATCTAATAACCATTCAAGAAACGAAAGTGAAAAAATTATAATAAAATGTAATTTTTTTAAAAATAAAATTAAAACAAAAGTCAATATCATATTCAACAAAAAAAAAACAAAAAATTACACCATCTACAAAAACACACACCCAAAAGCGAAACTAACCATTTAAAAATAGTATTAAAACTACCTTTTTTAAAAGAAAAATACCGAGAAAACCAATTCATTAAAAATCATTAGAATCATTAATACTCTATCAATAGTTAAAGGTATACAAATTAAGAAGAATAAAAAAACACAAAAATACTCCCCTTTTTAAATATTTAAAACGAAAACAACAATAATCTCATTATTATTAAAATCAGAAACAAAAAATGTACAGTACTTTTTTTTATTAAAAATTAGTTACAAATTAAATTAAAAAAAAAAACATAAGCAATTATTTGTAGTTATATTACTTTTTTCTATTTTACTAATAATTGAGAAAAACACTCACAAAACATGTTCACAATGAAATGAAATTTATTCATTAAAAACGAAAACCAATTAAACTCAATAAAAAATAAATATTATATATTTAATATCCGTCCAAAAATGCATACATTTTTAGCGAATTAATAATACAACCAGCATATTCATTCCCACAAATGAAATTTAGAGAGACCAATTAGGAAAATCAATTAAAATATAATTAAATTCATTAAATTAATGAATAGTTTTCATTTTCCCGCAACTACTACATATAAACATGTCACACAAATACAAATAGGGATTGATTTTTAGACGAATGAATTTGTTAAGAACAGTGAAAATAAATTTAGTTTTAACTTTAAATAATTTTGGCTTTCAACTTAGTTTTACCAAAATAGTATGTAATATGTTTGCTAATAGTGCTTAAAGAGGAGTAACCGATTTCCCTTGTCAAAAATATACATATTTATATTGACTCTTACAAAATTTCTCCATGGGACTCCATTTGTCTTCTCTGCTTCCCTGAGGATTCCATTCAAAAGACATCTTTGCTATGTCATTATTTGCTATTTAAAAAAAAAAACAAATCCAATTCGCCCCGGTGGTTTAGGGATTATCTCAAGGATATTTTACATTTTGGCATAACATTCTTCCGGGAAAATCAGGTGCGTGTATACCAAGACAAATATCCAAAATTA
The DNA here is from genome assembly GCA_949318255.1 of Pollenia labialis. NCBI lineage: Eukaryota > Metazoa > Arthropoda > Insecta > Diptera > Polleniidae > Pollenia > Pollenia labialis. Next base: position 119,459,754 of record OX439142.1, read on the forward strand.
AAGGCTCTTGAAGTCTATGATTTCTTAAGATCAAGCTTCTCACAGAGCTCCTTTTTTTGGTGTTACAGGTGTCAGTAGCCCCCGGTGAGAAAAAGTCACAGGACTGACTATTGGTTCAGAAGAATTGTTTTTGCGGAAGCCTTGCTTTTCTGATAAAAATATGTCTTTCTGGAATAAATAGGTATCCGTGCATAAATGGTCACCCAGTGGACTGGTGCTCATATCAATCTGTTTGCGCATGCACAACTACGATTCCTTTTGGCTACTTCTATTCGAATGGGTGTTTTCCTACAAGTCTCTATTCGATATGATGTTCGGGCGAAATATTGTCAAATTCTTCGCCAACAATCTGTTGATGAGTGCCTGTATCGCCTGTTAGTCTTAAGCTGAGGTATTCCTCGATTCACATCCATAAAACGAAAGTGATCAAAATGCCTGTTGAGATTTTTTGGATGCGATTTTGTATGTCCTTATCCCTAAGCCACCAGTTTAGGATATTATGGTACCCAAATTTGTGCGGGATTTGACTTCTGCTAGCTCCTCGTTGTCTAGTCTTAACTTGAGACGACAGTTATTTGTGAAAAATTAAAAAAATGATCAAACATTCTTAAAAAAAAGGTCCACCTATTGTTTCAAATATTATAAAGTGCTAATATTTTTCAGACGACTATCTGGCACTTCAATGGACACTTACGTACATGCATAATAACAAACTGTCGTGTTAACTTTAAGTCACGTTATTTTTAGCACATGGAAAATGCATAGCATCCACTGGATACCGACATTAAGGTAGCAAATTGAGAATGTAATTAATTGTTAGCATTATTCAAATACCCCTTGATAAGGATGTAGATTGATTTAAATTAACCATCATTCACAGGCAAAAATTTATTTCTAACCTGGCACTATAAAAATAACCTTTCGGACGATTTTGAATTTAATCATACCCGCCTTTTGATCGCTTAAGAGTCCTCAATAACAGCTTACTTTCTTGGACAATTTTTCTTATCTATTAGAGAAAAAGATAAAGAGATGCAAAAAGGAAAAGATAAGTTTTCTTTTCACCTTTTTCTACAATCTCTAAAATAAAATTGTTATGAGTGTAAATGTGGCTTGGTTTTTACTCCTTGTGCATGACTTTTTATTAGATGACGTGGTTTTTCCCTGGCAAGGTTTGCCTATTCTGAAAGTGCTTAAGATTTTTGAATTATTTATAAAACAAATGCATGCATTTTGCAAGATTACAACAACAAAATTATTTTGAGTTCACAAGCTTGAAATTATTAGTCAATTGGAATTCAGTTAGCGTGACGTCATTTATCCGACATGCACAGAATATTTTAAGTTTGTTTTTAAGACGTCGTAGTCTTTATTTTTGAGATGTATTTGGTTCGATTTTCGATATTTTCATAGCCTAAAGTTTCTTTTTTATTCCATGGATTCTAAGCAAATATTAACGATCTTTATAGTTTAGATGTAAAAAGAATTTTCGAGTATTCTTTAAGTTATCGCACGTGTATTATTAACTAATAACTAAGACTTTATAAGAGCATAAAAATGTACAGTGATCAACTTTCGGAACATAAGGAATCTTTGGATTTTATTAACAAAAAAAATTCCATTGCTTGATTCATGCAATGATGGCACCTGCCTTTCTACTCTGTGAGTTTAAGCTACAGAATTTTCATACATTTCTTCGAGAAAGAAGAACAATAACAGGATCAAATGAGGCCCCCTACTTTTACAAAGATCAACTGGAATTGGTAAAAAAATGGTATTGAGTTTTGTATCTGTTAAATTGAATTTCGTTTCAAAACTAATGTTAAAAACTAAGATTTTTATGGCTGACAACTTTTGCTTCTTTGAAGAATCGACGAGGCCTTAAAGTCATACAACCTCTCCAACAACAAAAAAATATCAATGACGCAACTCAAGTTGTGGACAATTTGTATCGCAATTTTCGCCAGATTTTCTATGTGTAAGTGCTTCGCTTTTCTGATAATCGGCTTATTTTTTTTTACTGATATAAAAAGATTATATCCTGCTGGGTACATATTTTACTTCGACCGAGGTCAATACAAAAATTTAAATTTCTGCTGTTAGATTTCTTGGAAAAGTTTTCTCACAAACACAAAATAGAAGAAATCCTTTTTTTATTCTCTCTTGTGAATTTCTCTGGAATACAATCTTCTTAAATAGCGACAAAGGGTTTTTAAAATATTGTTAATAAAAACACCATGGAAATTTTTAAATTCGTACACGCAGGGAAAACTTATTTTTCTATATGGTCACCTTGAAAAAACTATATTTAACGAAAAAATTTTAAATATGTTATTGTCAACGACAACAATCTCATGGCTAATCAAGATTCCAAATATGCCAATAACAATAATTTTTTTAACAGCTAATAATTGTATGGTTTTAATTATCTTCCTTTCTAAGAGAAATATGCTATGGTTGAAAAACAATCTTACTCTTATTATATTCATAGACAACAGAATACGGTTGTGGCTTTTTGATTAAAGGTTAATTTAACCATAAGCCAGTTATAGTTGTTCGTTTTCCTTAAAAATTGTTTTGTTGGAGGTGACCATATAAAAAAAGTGTTTTTCTATAACATTAAGTTAAAATAAGTAGAGTTAAAAAATGTATCACACTTTTAAGATATATATAATTCAGTGCAATTGCAGCATAACTTGATTCCTTTTACCTATAAACTAGTAGTCATGTATTGTATAATTCGTTAAAGCTTATTAACGTAAACGTCTTTCAAAAAAAAAAAAAAAAAAATTTAATGCAACAAATCGTCAAAACAAACGGAAGATATTTGTCGTGTTTTTAAAAAAATTGTCTAACCTCTGTAAATATAATTGCAATGTTGCAAAAAGTTCTAAACTTGAATATATTATACTTTTACCAAACAACGACCAACTGCTACGTGAAGAAGTTGCCGAGCGAAATGTGATTTCAACTTACAAGTATATCTTCAATCAAATTTCCAGCATTATCACCACCACATTACTTGAAATATAACTGATATCTAAGTTCGTCAATAACGTGAAGCCAATCTCCAAGTCAACCTGGATCCACTGAAGTCAAACGTAACGACGTTGCGGAATAATAACGTATGTATTAATATATATTAATAAGCAATTGATTGGACGCTTAAGACTTTCAAATAAATTCTAACCCCATTTCTTTGAAACTTTTTAAGCACTTTTTTTTTTTTTTTGCAAAATATTTCCAAATTTCTGTTTAATTATTCTTTTTATCTAAGGACGATGTTAATGTAAATTATCATAGTCAGACATAAAAAAATGAAACAATAAAACTAGATCAAAATATAAAACACTGCCAAGATTTTAGATAAAATAAAAGAACATCAGACAACATTTAAGTATTACAACCACATAAGATTGACAGACACCCGAAGAAAAATATTAGTAAGCCATGACGAGGTAGACATTAAACAGAAAATCAAACAGCAAAGAAATAAATTTAAACCAGGAAAAAGTAATATAACAACAAATAAAAGCAAGGTGCTAATAAAAATATAAAACAAAAAATTATTAATTAGAAATTACCGAAAAATTAGTAGATATGTACTCTTTAATAAAAATAAAAAAATTGAAAAATAACAGCAACAAAAATATAGTTATATAATCTCAAACAAAAAATATCATTAAATTAGGCGATCGTTTAAAGAATAATAAAAAACAAAGAAAGAAATTCAAAATTATAAAAAAAATAATTCTGTAATAATTTTTTTTTTACTAAAAATAAATTGTATAAAGTTTAATTAGATTCGATTAATATTTTTAATTAAAAGATAAAAAACGAAACATAGATTTGTTCCTGAAACAATATTTTCACTTAAAAATATAAAGTTAATATTATTAAATTTTTTTTTAATTAGAATTTTAATACAAACCGAAACAATTTAACTTAAATTTTAGATACTTAAAGACGCATTAGTTTTAGTAGGTTAGTGATAAATTATTATTATTAATAATAAAGTCATTAAATAATATATTATTTTTTTTTTAATTCAAGAAGGAAATTTATTAATTTAATGTTTTTTTGATAAAAAGAAACTTAAAAACCAGAAATTATAACGCCATTAGTGATTAGTAGAAAATTTTAATTTAAAAATTCAGCTTAAATCTAAAAAGCTAAAACGAATAAATTCACAAAACCAATTATTCTAATCGATAAATAAATGTTTCGTAAGCCCCCTATTTCACACGCAAATTTGACAAATGTTGTGATCTGTTGTTGTTGTTTGACAATTTAAACTGGCAGGCAAATACATGCAACTATGATAACGCGTTCGTACGACAATTGAATCTTCGCATCGGAACTATTCGAGTCTTACTTAGTGAAAAGTTGTCAACTCAGCAACAGCTGCAGGAAAGAACTGTCGATAACAGCAAATCTATTACAACAACAATATATAAACCACGAACCAAGAACACAGCAACTTTGCTAGTACATTAAAGTCTGTACACACTCCTTTTCTTTTTGTCCTTCTCTCCAACAACAAGTTTGTTTGCGTGTGCGAAAGGGGTCTGACTGTCTGACTTTTGCCTATTTCTATATTTGTTTTAATTAAAATTTTCTTTGTAAATTTAGTATTAAACTTTTTTTCCTATAAAATTAATTTTCTTTTAAAACTTTATTTTCAAAGTAAAAAAAAGAAAAAGAAATTGATCATTATCTAGTAAAATTTGAGCAATAAATAGTAAACAACGAAATATCATCAATCATTTTAATATATTTCTAATCATAATAATCATAATTTACATTTATTTTAATTTGTATGTTTTTTAATCAGCGATTCGATGTACATTTTAAGTTAATTTTTTTAAGTGTAAATTTATGTTTTATTTAATTTTTGTCTAATTTATTTACTTATTTTTTAATAATAAAAAGAAACCACAAACTTAAAATGTTCCAAAATAAATGCGAAAAGTGTTTTTTATTCTTAATTTTTTTTTTGTTTTATTTTTATTTTGAAAGTTAAATTACTTCTGGCAGACACCCCATTTTCTGGTTTCCAATACCAAAATCAAGATTACCGAATTTACGAATTTCAAGATTTTCTTAATTTCTTAATATGCAAACCAATTAAGAAATTCCCCCATTTTTTTATTTAAAATAAAAGGAAAATTCTAAGAGTTATAAAAAGAGAGAGTTTTATATGGGAGTTTTAAACAATAATATTTGATGAAGTAGTTAGTAGTTTTCGTTAGGTGGAAATAACACTCAGCACTCATCCAATACACCTCGAATGATGCCTTGTGATACAATAATGGCATACCCAAAAAACCGAAAAACTTAACCGAACTTCTAAGTCCTTATTTACATTAGACGGACGATTTTTTTCGTTTCGATTGCTGTCGTTTCTTCTTTAAAGTCAGTTTGATATTTTTGGCGTTACAACTTTTTCTGTGCCACCGAGCTTATATACATTTTTCGTCAAATGAGAATGTGCGAACAAAACGAGTGTAAGAGTACACTTCCTTTTTAATTCCTCTCTCCCCTCTCGCCTATAAAGTTAGAATTACAAAGACAAAAATCGTATAATGTAAATGGGGACTAACGAAGTTTCAAATGCATTCAAGTACAACGCCAGAGATATACTACTCCATTTCGGCTAGTCGCTTTCTCGACAATGCAGGACAGTGACACTGAAAATGTTCTTAATTTTCGTCATCGCCGCTGCGACAGTACTCGTATTGACCGGCTCCCAGACGCTATGCGTGCCTACCTAAAAGTCAGTGTTAAAAATATACCAAAAGTTATACGTACCTCTCTTCAACGATTGCTTGGCATTCCTGCAATCAGTGTTTGCATCCCATCTAGTGCTATCAGTATCGACAGTTGATCGCCGAAATAAGCGTTTGCGGGAGATCAGAGGCACCCCAATGCTTTCCAAATCCAATGAAAGTCGTAGTATAGTGCTAAGTCTGCCAAGCTCATCAGCCATAATATTCCCAAGTATAACTCTTTGGAGCATTTAATGTACATAAAATTTAAACCTGCCAATATTTTTCAAGCCTGCTCCTAGAAAATCTAAAAGCTAGTTTTCCTTCACGTTTATTTTAAACTTCTACATGCACACGTAGATGTTAAAAATCATTCCCTTAAGGTAAATGTCGGGAGCAAACTGGAATTTATAAGATGATGGTTATAAAATTTGGTTAACGAAGTTTCAGGTTGTAGTATTTTTTCCTTTACTCAATCCACTTGGTACATAGGGCTTCTATAATTGATTTATAGTAAGTTTTATCATAGCATATAGATTTAATTTCGCCAAATGTTTTCAAGGTATTTACCAGGCGTCCCTGACGTCGGCAATCTTAAGGATTCCAAAAAAGCCGTATGTGTCCTTGTGACATAATTTATTAACGAGTACTTGCAGTGTCTGATCTATTTTGTTAGACATCAGCCAGGTTTCGCTTCCGTACACAAGCATTAAAATTGCTTATTTTTGTATGTTGTGAAATCTGCGAACAACTCCATATATTTTTAAGATGTCCAAAAGCTGCTCTTGTTTTTTTTTTTTTGAGTCTGTTCGACACATCTTCCCCGACACCACCGTCAGACATCATCAGATTCCAGACAGCAAAAACATTTTATGTATCCGATTGTTTAATTTTGTTTTTGTATCAGCAGCGTTTTTGATACGCATGTCGCATGTTTTTAAGATAATTGTCCAATTCAAAAGCTCTGTCCTATGGCCTATCGATTAAGAGGATTTCTGTGTATGCACTTGTGAATAGACAAAATTGTTGTATCGTTACTTTGTTTGCATTGCTTAATGCCAAAAATGGAAAATATCAATTCGATGCTATAAACAGATTTTTTCAAATTCAAATTCATAAATACAACATTTTTCAAATCACATAAAAACCAATCGTATAATCTGACAACACTTTTGCATGAAAACTACCAACGACAAATATACAATATTGTATATTGTATATTTAGACGATACTACAACGAATACAACGGTACCACGAGCTTGTTAGTTGAACAATTGATTTCTAAACTTACGTGATCTGCAAGATCTACTAGGTCATTAACTATGCTTTTCATGTCACTAAAAGGTTGTGGTATTTAGTACTAATAATCCTTGACTCTGCACTTAACCAACGACTTCATTTTGTAATTTAGTTTTTATTTGTCGAGTCACTTAATATGTTTAGTTTCTCTAAAAGAATCGGTCAATTTCAATTATAAAATTTCCTTTGAAAAGAAAAGAGAATATTAAAAGATATTTCAAAGCTTTTGTTACCATGTTATATATCTTTAAATCGGCCATCTAAAAAACAAACATTAGACTAATAGATATGGCACGGTGTAAAAATATCATCTAGAGGGTACAGTACATTTCGATTCTCCATAAGATTCCAAAACAAAAATTTGACTACTCACTTTGTCAACCATTTTTATTGATTTTTAAAATTCTAGTTCTAACAAATATCGTTATTAAATCTAATAAATAGCTTTTTAATCCAACAGACGTCATATTCAATTAAAAAAATGTTTGATCAAAGTAGTATTTACGTGTGGTGTGTCAAATATTTGTTAAGTGTGACCATAGTTTCAGATAAAATAAATTTAGTTGTGATAATGATATCTGACCTTCCGAATTTTCAAAAAAAGTGTAAATATTTGAAATATACGGGCATGTTCTAGAAATGGAACAAAAGTGAAATTGAATAAGAACGAGATTTTGATTTCAATTATTTTAACACTTAATGAAGTCTTTCCTGTTTCTAATGGTGTTTTCATTTCTAAATAATAATAATGCACTATAATTGTGTAATATATTTATCAGGTTACACGCACTCTTACAAAGTGATAAATTTTTCTAAATTACAATGGAACAAAATAATATCTACTTTTTACATTCAACACTAATGTGTACTTAGCGTGTTAAATATTGAATGCAAAGTTTGTACTAATAAGCGATATTCACCACGGTTGTACCAATTTTCAACATGAAATTTTTTTTGAATTGCAATAAGCGTTGACAACACTGATTTTCAATAATTAAAGTCAGCTGTTGTTAAACATTTTGCGCAAACAAAAAATTATTGAAAAAAAGTAAAACAAACGAAAAACAAAATGTTTTTTATCCATCACAATATAACCATAAATCACAATATAACACCTATTGTACGCAAACACAAGAAAAAAGTTAATAAGAAAAAATACTTGCTTGCTTAAAAAAGTACTGAAGGCAGATGCAAAAAAGGGTATTATTTCACACTCAGTTATAACTGAGGGTAAGAAATGGAACACATTTCCATTTTTTTATGCATCATATTTAGAAAGAAAAACAACAATTTCTCAAATTTTTGTGCAAATGGTAGCATTCATGAAACATTTTTGTTAGAAAAGAAAACACCATAAGAATTGTTCATTTAAAGATAATTGGTACTCAAAGTATGAGGTATACAAAAAAGAAAATATTCTTATGAACTTTCTTTACAGGATCGTTTTCAAAATCTTTTCGATTTTAGATCCATTTCATTTCGATTTATAAAACATGCCTGATTATATTTTATTTCCTGCATTAATTTTATTATAATTTTTTTTATTAAGAAACTGTATTTCGAAATCGGGTGGTCCAGAGTCATTTAAGAAGGTATATATTATATAATTTGGTCCAAATAAATTTAAGCACTATTTACTTGTTTTTTTTTGCAAAATTCTAAACTTCAAACGCAATTTCCGATTAATGGTTTGTTTTGTTTTTCATCTTAAAATTTAATACTGAGTTCAGTTATTATATTTGGCTTCACCTTTATGTCAGAAGCTACATACCCGGGAATATTTTGAATTTTAAAAACTCTGTAACTCTGAAAGTGGCTACCATATCACTCTCAAACTTCATGATATCCTCACTTAGAGTGTTTTCTAACATATTCTGATATTTGAATAAAATTTGACAAATCAAAGCATGGATGTGGTAATTTTTTTTATTCCTAACCCTAACGTCAACTTATTTACTTATTGTAAATGTCTTTGCTAAGACACCCGTTATTTTAAGTTTTAATGCATTAAAACAATTTAAAATAGGAAAAAATCCAAATAAAATACTATTAAAACGAAAAAACAATAACAACAAAATGTGCCCGAGTAATGCTTGCTGTTGACGTAAGTATAATTTTTCAGCTGTTGACATTAAGGTTAATAAAAAAACAATTGCTTGATCCTTATAAGGACGCTTTTCATGATTCTGTTTTGATATTCTCTTAATACTGGTTTAAATTACTCGAGAAATTTTTAATTCAACCGATATGAACTAAAAGCGTTTTTTTCTAAGAAGACTGAAAACTTAATTGAATAACTAAACAAAACATTAAACATACACTTTGTTAGATTTAGATTGTTATAGTCGTACTCACAAAATTGAGTAAACGTTAGCAATTTTTCAAAATGTGTGGAATGACAAAAGAAAGTTGTTAAAAGTCAAATAGTAGCTTGTTGCGTGTAAGAAAAAACGTAACGTCTAACCGTAATTGCATTACCACTACCTTCAAAAGTGTTAATACACTACATTATTTGTTATCAAACTAGGCATTATTATATAGTTAACACTTAAGAATATAACAATTAATACACTACTTTTGCATTATTTCGCATTTTCGTTAGAAATATTGTGAAAAATTCTGCTTTTTTGTGTTATATGATCAAAAAAAAAGCTTTTTTTAAATTTGCTGTTCACAACACGTTTAAGTGATAATGCATTAATCATATTCACAATATTTCTAGTGATAATGCCATAATAACCCACTTTTCCTGATGGGCTTTATTAGAAATGCAAAAGCAGTCAATAAGTTGGCGTTAATAAAAATGCAAAAGTAGTTAGTGCATTACTTGGCATATATTTTTGTGAAAACATTCAAATATGAATGCACTACTTTGATATGAAAATAATGAAGTGTAGAAAATAGTGCATGTAGAGTGTAAACATTAGTGGTAATGCAATTATTTTGCACCAAAATAATTTTTGATCAATTAAATGGTAATCACCTAGGTTTGTCGTTATGCAGAGTGTATCTGATGAACTTAGTAAAGGCACCTTTAAGATTTTAATATGTTGCGAATCTCTCAGTTTTTTAAATCGAGAGCGATCTTAGAATAGCAACATAGAAATTACCGCAGCACGAAAATATTTTTTTAATTACTAACTAATATTCAGAAAAATCTTTAAATTCGGAAACCTTCGTTTTTAAGACTTTTGATTTTGTTGTACTTTATAACTTATGCTATGTTCACATTTGGCTTCTTTAACGCGTTTAAGCAGCTCGAACGTGATTAAGATCTAAACACTTCAAAATCAAGATGATTCCCCATACATTGAAGTGATTTGTTAATCACTTCAAATTGACATGATTACAACTAAATCACTTCATAAGCCACATAGAATCCTCTGAATATACCTCAAACCAAGGCGAATTTTAATTCGTCTTGCCACAAACTGAAAAACGGCCACAATGAACGTACCTCTTTGACAGTAAGTTTTTTTTTCATTAAATAAAATAAAAGTTAAAATATAATAAAAATTAAATGGATTTGGAAAAGAAAAAAAAGAAAGAAGCTTGGAGTCATAATGAGGAAGAGATGCTAGTGGAAGTGTGGGGTGAGAGTACATAATTTGCTGATGACTTTATTAATGTATTTCTTTCCATTTTTAATGTTTTCAAGAAATAAAAATTTGCTTGTTCTTTTTTGTTTATCGATCAGCTGTCTTTGCTGTCAACTTAATCATCTCAAATGTAATGTGAACGGCTTTGATTAGCTAAATCAACATTTTGCTTAAACGCGCTTAAAACCCCAAGTGTGAACTTAGCATAAGTTTTAGAAATGTTTGTTTCAAACTACCAACTTAAGGCTTATTCATAAAAAATATTTAAGGCTTATCACATGCTTGTGAAACAAAGTTTTAATGAAAAATTTTTATTTAATAAAACTTTTATAAATCTAAAATATTTTTGATGAATATGGGGATTAGTAGGTATTCACTTTCAGTACATTATTTTTTTTTTGTCGATTTTCGACTTTTAAAAATATATTGATTTTATTAGTAATTTGAAATTTTTTATTTTATTTATAATTTCCTTCCTCTTTTTTCACATTTGACTTTTAACCACTAAAAAAATAAAATAAGAAAGATCAATTTTTTAATAAGACAAATAATGGAAATTTTAAAAGCAAACATTTCAAATCTATTACTTTATATACGGACATTTTAGTCAAAAGTTTTTTAGAAGCCTTATTATATATTGTATGGACAAGAACTCTTAATAGTAAAAATTTTTTTTGTAAATAATTTATCAAACATTATTTATTAAAAAAAGACTAGATTTCCCCCCAAACTAAAACAATACTTAATTTTCACAAAATTTCCAACAAAATGATTAAACTTTATTATAAAGAATTTAAAAAAAAACATTAAAAATTTCATTTTTATATAAAATGCCAATAATTACAAAACATTAACTATAAATACAACTAACTAATATAGATAGAAAATTATATTACAAAATTAACAATAATAAAAAACATAAAACAATTTGCTGAATAATATTTATAATTTAACAAATCTAACAACAGGAAAGTATTATAATAAAAACACAATGTGGAGAAGAAATTATGGAAGAATTATTGAAAAAATAACAAATTAATTACAGCTTATTTTAGTTGTTAAGTTAAAACAAATTTTAAAAATCGGTAGAATTTTTTTTTCTTCTTAATTTTAAAAATATTTTTCTAATTAGTTCATATGAGAAGAAAAAAAAAGAAATTTAGAAGACAATAATTAGAAGAAACAAAAAAAAAATAATAATTAAAAAAAGTAATTTTAAAATGTTAAACGAAACAAAGTGAAACATTGTTTAGTTGAATTTTATAAACAAATTATTTTAGGCAGTTTGAAATTTTTAATTTTATTTTGTTATAAAATTTTAATTAAAAGTAAAAAGTGTAAATTAAACTAAATGTTTTATTTCAAAGCTTCTAGCAGTCTTCCATAATATTAAAAAGATTCTTAAGGTCATTATTTTAATTTTTTTTTAATTAACAAATGCACCCGAATTATTAAAGAAAAGTACTTCCAAATAAATTAAGTAACTCCACATTATAATTCTAAAGTAAATTCATATTAAAACGAAATAACTGGCTGAAACGTTAACCTTAGTAAGTTTTATTTCCATTGTTCAGTAAAATCTGAAAACTCGGTCGCTTGACTTACATTGAAAACAAAAAAAGTTTCAAAATTCGTTTAAACACTTTTAAAGCAGTTTGATAATGCAGTTTTCAGTTATGCTGGTCCCTTTTTTTGTTTGGTAATACAGAACAATAAACTTATTAATCAGTGCCTATTTTAAGGTGCTGCTATAAACTCAGTGTTGTTAATGCTGTACTTGGAGATTTTGAATTTTCGACAAAAAAATTTTAGATCATTGCAACATTATTGATTATTGGAATTAGCTGTGCATAATATTTTTAATATGTACATATAAATTAAATTGTTTCTCTAAATGCATGTCTTTAAAACACGACTAAACCAAAGAATTCATTATACAGTGCACTCGGGAAAACGTCAACACTCGTTTACGTCAACATCCCAAAACGTCAACCCTTTTTTTTTTACATTGCCTACTCTAAAACGTCAACCCAACCATAAAGCTCTAAAACGTCAACTCTGAATAAAATAAAATTTCGAATTTAGCAGCAGTTAAAATACACACATTTGTACACACACACATTTATTTTATGAAATCAATTCAGAAATTGGGGATCCACCTGGATAATGTTTCTAATTCGTGTGAAATTGAGGAGTTGGAAGTGATCGATGATGAGGAGAACGATTTAGATACAAATGTGCAGACAATAAAACCAAGCGAAGCCGTCGAAATATTTAACAGGACTTTGGACTGGGCTCAATGCGAGAATGTTGAGCAAAATGACTTAAATGTATTAAGACGTTTAAGAGAGAAGGCTCTCTTCTAAGTGTTGGATAGAAAAAAACAGCAGAAAAAAATAACAGATTTTTTTTAAATGCATATGTGTGCATGTAAAATTAAAAATATGATCTCATTTAAAATGTATTCTTTTAGTTCCAGTTGTCTTCTATGGTTTTAGTCAGGTTGAATGCCTTTTTTATCTCCTTTTTGAATTTGTTTATGTTTGGATTTAGTTTATAATTAATAAAAACGTTTAAAAGCACATTATCGATATGTTTTTTATATAAAAATTTTACATTCGTAAACGTCAACAATTTGTAAAACGTCAACACCCGCGGTTTTAATTAGTTGACGTTTTCCAGAGTGCACTGTATATGTTTTTGTCAGTTGAAAAGTATGTATTTACTTGCTTGTTCCGTAATTTCATACGGTAACATATTATTAGTATGCAGCAACTTCAATCAGGTACACAAGATGTACACGTAGGACCTCCATGTTTATCTGTTGGCTGCTATATGTCCGAATTCCTTCAACGATTTCCTTCTTTCGTTATGAATATAAGGAGAATAGGGTCCCAAGAAACTTGAAAAATTCAGATCTGTTCATAGCAATAGTTGTTACTTCACTCGAGCTTTTATGCATTTTTCTAGCCTCTCTATCAATTTGCCTACGCCATGTATGTGCTGGTCGGACGCTTTTGCGACTCCCCTGCGGGTAGCATTTTGGTAGCATTCCGGCAAGATCGGACAGTGGCTTACGAAGTGTGTGTCCAATCCAGTTCCACTTGTTTTAGTATTTCCAAACACAACGGAATTTTACGTGTTTTAGCCCACATATTGTTGTTTGGGATGGTTCGAGTTCCTCGAAGATATTTACGAAAACTTGCAAAGTGTTTATGTCTCGGGAGGCAGCGTTACAAGTTTCACATCTATATAATAGAGTTGACCCTACATTGGTGTTGAAAATGTAGATTTTTTTACACGTCGTGATTTTCGTTGTCTTCCTGGAAGCTAATTCTGACAGTCGAGATGGAATACTTTTTTAATTCGAAAGCAAATTTATTTCTAATTCTATAACACGAATTGAAATTATTTTTTTATTGTTGTGAAAACAAAGGCTTTACAGCAATAAAAAAAATTCCGTTTTGTTTAGCGTTGACTGAAAGAATAAGAAATACAATTGCTTTCGAATCGAAAAAGTATTCGATCACAACTGAAATTATTAGTCCCTGGTCTCCTCGTCGTATGGTTTTCAAGAGTTTATCCGAGCCACCTATATTTTTTTATCTTATTTGAGTGTAACAGCGATTTTAAGAAGTTGTTTATTTCTGACTACTTTAGGCCACTAAATCTTAAGTATCGTAAGCATCTGCGTAAATACTTGAAATTTATGTTTATATTTTTCGTTTACTTGCCAGTTTTCGGAACGATAAGGCAAAATGAATTCCACACATGCATTGTATGTGTGGATTTTTGTTTGTAGAAGATGGTGTTTTATTTCCATATGTTCCGTACGTAAATATAGATCGCCAATAGCATCGCCACCTTGTGCTATTATACTACCAAAGTAGCAAAAGTTATTAACATTTCAAACTGGCAAGTTGTTCAGTAAAAATTTGGGTGCATTGATTCGAAGGCCTTGTTTTGTCCTCTATTTACTTCCGAATATCATCCATCTTTATGACCAGCAAAACTATCTAGATACTTTTGTTAAACTCTGCTTATTGAATTGAAGAGTTCACGTACCGCAATACCGCACGAGCATTTTAGATTCATAATACTGTGTTCTTATTAGTGCGATTAAATTATTTGGAATACCTTTGCTACTAAGAGCCTGCCATATTTTACTTAGATAGAAAGCACTAAATGCTTTCTCGAAATCGATAAAAGTATGATGCAGTTATGAGTTGTGTATAAAGGGTTTGGACGGTAGCCAACTTCCTATTTCCGTGGTTGTCAAACTAGGGGTTTGGGGATCCGCTTCAGAATTACCTAATTGAAAATTTAGCAAACAGCGGGAGTTATTTTCCGAGTTGTGTTAGAGAACTTCATGAAAATTTGATTATCATTATTTAAGGAATACTGACATTCTTTTATTATCACGATTCACCTTACGAAAGACCCAAATATTTCTTCCTAAAATTCAAGTCGGAAAAGTTTTTGGAAAATTTTTAAAGCTTAAAAGTTTTTCTTTGTTTCGTAAATGTTGAACTTTCAGACACTGTATGTAGTTTTAATTTTTTCGTAAATTTCAATTTGAAAGTCCGCTTTCCTAAACGCATGTTGCTTTACTGTGCAAAAATGTCACGCATGTTTTTCCAAAGGCAACTGTGCAAATTAAGACGAAGTATGGCATTCCTAAAGTCATATGTTTCGCATCTGATGATCAAACAAATGCAACTAGATTTATACTTAAATTGACAATGTTTTATCAAAGTTTAAAATAATAATGCTTTTCATTTGCAGTGCTAAAAATTATAATTGCTTGATTTAAAAACTGATTTAAAATAAATTAAACACATTTTATAACAGCCAGTTTATTTAGAAAAATCTCGGAATAAAAAAATTTTTTTAATATCGATATCCAATTTTCAATCACCAAAACACACTTATTATCTAAAATAGCACCCGATTTTCTTTCAAATAATATTTCCTTTGAAAATTAAATAAACTCAAATGACTGCACCCCTTTCTTTGATAAAAGAAAAATCACCTAAAACTTAAAAAAAAATCAGCACTAATTCCTTAACATTATTTTTCCTTTAAATTTAAAAGAACAACTAAATTTTAATAAAAACTGCCTTAAATATTCAATTTATTTATTAAAACAAATGTAAATATTTTATAAATAAACAAATTTTCACGCATTAATTATAAGAGTAACTAATATTGAATAAAAAATAAAAATGTAAATATTTAATCAATAGACAAACTAACAAATTATTTAAATTTAATAATTTTAAAATAATTTTTATCATTTTATTTAGTAAACTAATTCTAATATAAATAATATACATAAAAATAAATATGTAAAAATTAAAAAAAAAAATAATGAAAACTGCATAATAATATAAAATTCAAAATAAATTCGCCGATTGCCTTCAATTAGAAGAATTTTTTTATTTTAATTTTTAAAAATTAATAGCAAAAGAAAAAAAAATAATAATGGTAAAAAACAACAAGAAATTTAAAAGCATATACAATAAATTATTGAAAAGAAAGAAGAATAAACAACTCCCAATATATACAACTTATACAATATCATTAATTTAAAAAATTAACAGAAAAAAATCCACTATCCACAAATTTAATTAAAATGTAAAAAACAAGAGAACTGAATAATTGAAATAATGATTTTATTCTGACAGAAATACAAAAAACATAGTAAATATTTATCTAAAAAAACCAAACAAAAATTAAATATTATATTAGTTCTAATTGAATTAAGTAATAAATATACACAATATACTCGTAAAAACAAACTACCACATAAAATTACAATATAAATAAATAATATTGATAAATATACAATATAAATTATATTAAATAAAAAAATCCAACAAAATCCCCAATTAAGAAAACTAAACGAAGGAATTTAAATAGAATTAACTTAAAATTAATTAATATTAATTACAATACAGAAAAAGCATTAAAGCCACATAAACACTCATACATACATCCAAAGGAAAAACTATCAAAAAAATCCGCAAAAAGGGAAGGTTGATGTAAACAATTCGCAACAAAATACCGCAGAAAACTTAAAGAAGTTAAGTCAACAAAATCGTTAATTATCATTAAGATGACAAACAAATGATTTGATTAATATTTTTTTTGTAAATTTGTTTAAATTAATTTGGAAAATTTGGCTTCTTGATTGCACCGCCACCCCACCACCCAAAACTTTTTGTCCGATTTACGATATATATGATTATGTTTTCTTCGATTTAGCTGACTTTCATTCACTAGAAATTCAATTAATTGGGACCAATTTATTCATATCTGAATCGATTGGAGTAATAAAACACATTAATTACAAAACACATTTAATTTAATTCATATTTCGAACAAAACAGTTATGTGCTGTTTTCACAACACAAGTGACTGAACGTGTAGGAAAATTTATATGAAAAAAAATCAAAAAACTGAGTGCTTTCCACATATAAATTTTACTACACGTTAAATCACTTGTGTTGTAAAAACAGCACATTAGTTGATAGATTTTATTTAAGGTCGATAGCTGTCGATTTCTTATTGTTATCGTTTACACAATTTGTTGTTTAACTATAACTAAATGCCTTAAGGTATGCTTTAGAAATGTGTATAATTTGAAAATAACGTGCTGCCATATTATGAATAGAATTAAAAAAAATATTCTATTTTAATTAGCATTTATTGCAGGTAGCGAGTTAACCCAGCAAACAAGTAGTCAAGGTTTTGCAATATAACTGCATTATATCTGTGGCATTTTGACAAAATATCTTAAGTTAAGATACGATAGCAAAAAAAGTTTAAAATAAAACTCGGTGAAAAAAATTATTTTTATCATATAAAAAAATAAACTAAAAATTTCGTTTGTAATACAAACTTTTAATATCGTTAACAAAAATGTTTTTGTTTATACCAACCTTTTAAATTTTACTTAAGATGTTTTGTCAAAAGACCACATATATAATCTTAGGTAATAATTTAATTCTTCAAACTAAAAAACAGATTTAAATGTCTTTTGTCTTATTTTCAAATGTTTTATAACATAAGAGGCTTTGCATATTGCCAAAAGCATTTCAAAATGCAACAATTTATTATTTCTTTTTGTGTCAAATGAAGCCCGCATGTTCGCTTAATAATAATTCTTGAAAAAGTCCACAAAAACTATATATCAAGTATATAAGTTGCAGTCTAATTCATAAACGTATCATTGCAGCTTTATAAGTCATTAATAAGTAAAAGTCGAAAAAAGAGTATTTATAAATGTTTAATAGCCTATTAAACGTTTTATAAACATTTCATAAATTTGAAATATTTATTGTAGCCTTTACCCTACTTTAAGCGTTTAATAAAGTGACAATTTCAATGATTGTTAAAATAAAATAATTGCACGAAACATTAAACATTTTTGTCGTCTTATTTATTTTAATAAAAAATTATAATACGCAAACAATTTTTTTCTAGAAAAACAATAACTAATGTTTGAATTAATTTTAAATATAAACTCCTCGATAGATTTGTTTGTTAAAAATAACGTGGGTCGCGAACTATGGTTTCTGTGTAAACATAAAGTCGTTATAACTTTTTGCATAAAGTATTAAAAGCTATTAAGATTTATTTCAAATAATGCAAACCTTTTTTTAACAATCATTACTCTTATATTTTAAAATGTATTTTAATCGGTTAAGTATTTGTTCAAGCAAACACAAAGTAGAAACCACATAGTATATCGTGTGTTGGTTACTGGTTTGCCGCACGGAACAAAAATGCTTTGTTCTACATGCTATGAATGGAACATGCAGCACAGCAATTACAAACAATAATATTTTAAATTTTGCAACGAAAACTTGCTAGAATGAAGCAAAACAATGTTTAGAGAACTGTAAAATTAAGGATATCAGGCAATGCTAGAACTCGATATCTCTTAATATATTCGATATATCCAAAAAGGGATTACATGTTAAAAAAGAGGGTGCCATTAAAATTACAAAAATTGATTTAAAACTTGATAAAATTTTGAAAAACTGATTAAAGTTAAAAAACAATTTGTAGATTAAGGATGATGCGGCAAATCATCATGGGTTCTCTCAAGCAACAGTGTGTAGAATTTCAGCCAGAGTGGCTCGTGCCTTAGTTCGCTGGGGCAATAGAAAAATTAAAATGCCTTCATCTCATATAGAGGAAGCAATCCTAATGAGAGAACTAAGACATTTAAAAATTTCCCA
Source organism: Pollenia labialis (assembly GCA_949318255.1). Taxonomy (NCBI): domain Eukaryota; kingdom Metazoa; phylum Arthropoda; class Insecta; order Diptera; family Polleniidae; genus Pollenia; species Pollenia labialis. The sequence continues at coordinate 119,478,669 of OX439142.1, forward strand.
GACGTTATTGGTACGCACATACGTATCAAAAAACCGACGGGAATTTAGCCCAATATTATATTAACAAAGGGTTACTATATCCTGAATGTTCCGGTAAATTATGTTTTAGAAATACATAATTAATAAATCTTTTCCACTTATGATTGCCGTAGTTTAAATGAGTCAACTATCAAACTTGAAAGCGGAGAGTTCAAAGGTATTTTGTTAAGAGACTCAGGCTATAAGCCTGAGAATTAAAATGAAAACAAATATAATAGGCACTAGAAACTCTGTAAAACGTTCCGTCGGAGTTTGGAAACAACGATTTCGCTGCTTTTTAGATGGGCTGGGGGTATATTTGGCAAAAGGAAAAACATTGATTATCGCCCTAGCAGTACTTCACAACATTGCTATTGAAGAAAATTATATTGTTCCAGATAAAAACATTTGAACCTAAAATATTTTGGCAGTTATATGTGGCTAAAAAAAGTTTTGTTAAAGCCTAGGAGGTTTTATTTTCAAAACATCTGCGTAATGTTTAATAAAAATTGATTAAATTATTCATAAAACATAAAGCTGTATAATCTATTTTGGAACCTACAGTAATCAGTAAAAATTTGATATTGCTAATAAATGTTTTACATACATATTTCGCTTCTATTTCAATAGTATGTGTTTAATTAAAAAAAAAAAACATACAATTATTTAAAATATTTCGTTTTAAAAAACAGAAATTCATTTTAAATTGAAAACAAAACATAAATTCACATAAAATTCGTTCGTTGTATCGTTTCATCCCTAGATGTATGCATCACTATTACAAAAATTACAATTAATATAACAAGTTGCTGCCAACATAAAAATACAAAAGTAATATAAACGTTTAATTGTTAATCCACTCCTATTAAGCGTTTATAAATCAGATTTTTTATTAATGGCTTATAAAACAAAAAGTGTTTAATAACTATTGTAAGCATAAAAGCTGAAACAAGAAATTTTTATGAATTAGGCCGCAAGTATATAAGTATCCGCTGCATGTACACTCATCGCTGGATCATTAACGACTAAATGAAGGAGAATAATAACCTTTTCACACTCGTCAACATCTTACATCTACCATCAATTTGCGAAGATGCTTACATGTTCAACATCCTTTCAAGATGTTCCTTCCCATTTGATTCCGTTCTACATCTTTGGATTATATTAATGTCATCTTTATAGTAAGGTGGAAATAAATTCTATTATTACTGTGGCATCATTGACAAGATTACAGTTGTTTTGAACGAAGCGTTACCATTTGCCAAGTTTTCCCTTTTTGGTTGTTATATTGTTAACTGAAAGTTAAAGTATGTAATAGTTAGTTGCCAATGAACTTGGTTAAATTGGCCATAAATCAAATTAATTCCAAATACATTTTAGTGTTTTCCTTTAAAATTTTGGCACTTTGGTAGAAAACAAGTTTTTAAAAGGAATCAGTTTTTTCAGAAATTGTGAAATTTTTGATTAAAGATGTTGCATATTTCGCATTTTCCATGTGTTCCCCCCCAAATGTATGCAAGTGCAAAATGGCTATAAGAATGTTTGTGAATTATTTTGAACAATTGTTCTATGGGCTGCGCATCAATGATTTCAGCTGACACTTCGTTGTAAAATCTCTTTAAAATATGCAACAAGAATGAAGGTGTAGTGGCCTGGACGATATGATACTCTACACAACCGCTAAGGGAGTACAAAGTAGTGGGCATATAACTATAAATTTTTAAAGATGATAAGATATTTTAGATGAAAATTTAGATTTTAAAACGTCGGAAAGTTTTTTTTTTTGGAAAAAAATAGTCGAAAGATGATAAATCAAAGTTTTACCGATAAATAAGAAAATATTGAGAAGACAAAAACAATTTGACATGCACTTCAACAAAAAATATTATAAAAGTTGCAAAATTTAGAAGGTACCCTTGTTGACACCATAATATGTACACTGTACGGTCCAACTAAATTATTTGGTATATCGTCGCCTTAATATGCCAACCTGCTAAATCCACATTTTTGGAAATGGAGATTTTGATGACGTGTGTTACAGTAAGATACAGCTCATCTACCAGCATGTAGTAATTCTTCAATTTGAGTTATGAAATTTGTAAAACCAACTAAATTTTTGGTTTTCCTCGCAAGCCGCTAAAGTGAAAATAAACAGTTTTTTGTCTCTCTGTAAAATGTGCTGAAAGTGAGTTAGCAGGTTTGCATATTAAACCGACGATATGTGACTCTTATTATTTCTCATACCGATTATCTCATACCGATTATACGATTATTTTATCTTCAAGTTTAGAAAAACGGTTTATTATTGGTCATAAATGTTTTTATAACCATATCATTTTGCTGTTAAAATAAAAATGTTTGTTGGGGAAAAACCAACATACTTTTAAATTCCTTTTTTTCTCAAGCATACTTTAAGGCCTCATCAAAATTTATATTGTTATTTCTTTTCAAACGTTTAAACTTTAAACTCTTGTTAAGCTGTTAAAAAAATTTATTTGCCTTCCAAAAACTCCTTCTTTTTTCAACTTCTAATGTAATTAGATAATTAAAAATTAAACATAAAAACAAATTACTTAAAAGCAATTTTTATTACAATTAATATGTAAATTATTAAATTTAAATATAAAAAAATAATAACTCAAGTTTTATAGAAATTTGTTAAATAATAAAAAAAACATTTTAGTATAAATTTTTAAAATTATGATTTTGTTTATATATTTGAAAAACAAAGCGAGCATGGTTAATAAAGCTTTAATTTGAAGAAGCTATAAATAGTTAAAAATAAATTAATAATAAATGTGTCCTCAGTTATATACATTTTTCAAGATGAGTGACCGCAAAATTAAAAATATTAAGTACTTAAAATAATATTAATTAATTATAATTATTATAGCAATTTTATTAATAATAGAAAATAAACTAACAAACAAAGTTGACATCAATATTTCCATTAAAAAAAGAACAACTTATTCATTAATATATTTATATGAAATTATTTTAAAGAAAATTTTATTTAAAACGATTAAATTCAAAGAAAATTCATGAAAATCATGAGCATTAATAATGTTATATAGTATGTTTTACCAATTAATATTAAATTTAATGAAAAAATCCAATATTAAAAAAGTAATATTAATTTAGAAAATATTTAGTTCTTAAGCAAAAAAAAAAAAAAAAAATAAACAAAAAAACTTAACAGTTAAATTTTAAATAATGAAAATAAGACGGAAACATCATTTTCAGGATTGTATAACATATTATTAAATTGTAGTATTTATTATTAATTATAATAATTATTTATACAGTACAGTACTATTACAACAGACATTTAAGTAATAAAACAATAAAGAATTAATTTAAATAATATTGAAAAAAATTTTAAATTCAAGACAAATACAAATAAAAAGTAAAACGAATTAGTTTTTAAACCAAACAAAATTATACTATAGATAATATACCGAATAATTGAATTTAAAAAATTAATAAACAATAAGAGAAGTTAATTTACAAATAGCCAAGAAAAATCAATCTTTTAATGGAGATGGATTAAAAAGAAAACCTTACAAAATCTATGGCAAATTTAAATGTAAACTTCCCTTATTTATTATTAATCATCTAAAGGAAAATAATATCTAAAAAGAAAAATTAAATAACAACAAAATAATAAAACCTTTTGTAAATATGATTTAAAAAAACAAAAAAAAAAAAAAATGCACACATACAACAACACTTATACAATTAGTTGATTTACTATTAAACAAAAAAGAAAAACAACAAACAACAACAATTATTATTAAACTTATAAACTAAATATACAAACTATTATTAACAAACAAAATAAATAAAAAGGAAAAAAATACAAGAACAAAAAACCACAACATCAACAACAAAAAACAGAATAATGGTTCATAAGGTAACGATAAAACAAGAAAAGAATTAAAAGCAAAACAAAAATTATATTATTAAATTACATTATAAATTATTATAATTAAAAATTAAAATAAAAACGAAAATATTATTATATAATAATGCGTAACAAAATGATTAAAAACGTATTGAAAACGTTGTATGATTTTGATCAAGAAAAAAAATATAAAAATAAAAAAAAAAACAATTTTTCGATTTGTTAAAAAAATATACATAAAAAATAATTTCATGTCTTTTTATTTACGAAAGAACTTGGGCAAAGAAGTAAGTACAAATTGAGGTAAGTTTGCTTTAATGACAAAAGTTAATTGATTTCCTACACACGCATAAAACGAAAACCTTAAGAAACGAACTTATTTTTATTGGTTTATTAGTGGCTTTGTTATTATAGCATGAAACCAGGGATGATAAAACATTTTCCTATAATTTTTTTAATTTTATTTTTAAAAACAATTCTTGATAGCAAAAAATACATGATCATTAATTATACATAATAATTGAGTTGGTCCATTTTTTTCGCGTCAAAAGTTTAACGACATTCTTGTTTTAGATGTCATTCTAAGAAACTTTGCCATAGAAACCACAGGTCAAAAATTAAATTCGAGTCCCCGGATTTTTCAAAATAGGTAGTTTTCCAAAAAAAAATATTCGAAAATAGAGACAATTGTATTTGCTCTAGCCAAAGGTGTATAATGCGGTTTTAAGGGTCGATAAATCTATTTATTTTTTTTTGCCGCCAGAGAACGCTTCCTTCGTACTCTCTTTTATTGAGAAAGTTTGAGGAAATTGTTGTGAAAATAAAAATTTAATCATGGAGTGGGGCTCTTACTGTACCAAAATTCTGTGGATAACTTCGTGACGTAACAGAGATCTTGTTGAAGAATATTTCAAAATATTATGAGTTCGTTACAAAATAATATTGAGAGGAAGTCGTACCTTCTAAGTACTTGAACTTTTGCACAAAATTTTTCAATATCATGAGAAAATGCACGCTTATATGCTGCCGATGGTACTAAATTGAGAATGTGGCATATGTAATCGTGGAATAAACACGTTGCAAAAGAGCAAATGCAAAATATAACAGCAGTTATCAAAGTTATTTTCGGGAATACCAAATTTATTATAATACGATTTCCGCAGTTAAATCCAACAAAAAAACAGAGTTTCCTTTAGATTTCATAAAAAAGCTACGAAATTCTGTATTTTCGCAAGATGATTTTTACCAAACAGTTAACTGCGTTTATATTCATTGGACAGTTAATATGAGTTGCCATTTTATATCAATGAACAATAGGTTTGAAAAAATTTGGAAATAGTACCAAATATGTCACGGGGGCACCATCGTACTTTTTAGTTTTGAATTGTACCAAAAAGTACAATTGTACCAACTTTATCAACCGTGCATGAAACAAAGTGAAAAGAGAGGCAAAAGCATTTTAAGAGATAAATCAGAAAAAAAAGCCATAATTTTTCATAAAAAAAACCTGCAAAATGTGCGTAAAGATTTAAAAAAAAGATATAACAATTCATTTCAAAATATGCGGCCAAGTTATGGAATGTTAAATCGATGCTTGTTTTTAAACTACTTCTGGTAAATTTATGTGGTCCTCAAAGTATGAGGTATAAAAAGGTGAAATGTTTTTTTGAACTTTCAGCACAGAAAAGTTTTAAAAATTTGCTCGATTTTAATTTCACTCGAATGCGATTTTTAGAAACTGGCTAATAATGTTTGGATACTTTTACATTTAAAATATTTATCAAGTTTAATTACTCAGGCTGGGTAAGGATTTATCACATCTTTGTTATTTTAAACAACAAATGAAAAGTTAATTGATTGTGCGCAAAGTCAAAGTCGCCATCTATCGGATTTTGGCTGAGAACTTTCTATTTTTTCATTTGGGAAGCCATTAAGGAATAATTTCACACAAAATTTCGTAAAAAAATCAAATTTCGATTTTTCCAATTTTCCGACTTTTGCTGAGAGATTTTCCAATTTCCGCAATTTTCCATGATTTACACTAAGAACTTTCTATTTTTTGATTTGGAAAGCCATTAAGAAATAATTTCACACAAAATTTCATTGAAAAACTCGATTTTCGATTTTTCCAATTTTCCGACATTTCCGTAGGAATTTTCCGAAATTTTCTTTCGTAAAAACCTTTTCCCAGCCGTTCTCATTTTATGAATTACTTTACATTTTTTAAGTCTTTAAACGTCGATGACCGCATTTTTTAATCGAAAAATATTCCTCACACGGGGAAAACTGTAACACGAGCGAGATTCTTCCATAACACAGAGAATGACGCTTCTTCAATCGTTGTGGGAATCGTTTCAGACTTGGGTTAAGATAATCTAACGAGACTTTCATATCAAAAATCGTATGAGACTCATGTATACATTCTCTTACAACTCGTGAAATGCTCGCCGTATAATTGTTTTAAATATGAGAGTCGTAAAAGGTTCATTCGGTGATGGTTTAACGAAAGATAAACAAAGTGTAACATTGTTGTTTATGTATTCTAAATATAATCAAAGATTTTCTTAAGACTTGAATATTACAGCCGTACCTAAACAAAAACGGCACGCGTTTTCTAGTTTTTTGTAATTGGAAAAACTGATTTTGACAGCTCGTATAATGCCGCTATTGTTAATAAATAATGATAATTTAGCTATTTTTTGGACAATCAGCGTTTTTATCTCTTTTTTGTTTATAATTAGTGAGTTTTATTACACAAATGAACTATCATTACTATTCGTGCCACAACGTTGACGCTTTTGCTTTGGTTTGGCATATCAGCCTAAAAGCTAAGGTACGGCTATTAAACATTTTAAGATTAAAAAATGAAATTGTCAGAAAATGTAGTATTTTATTCAGAGTTTGGAGACTGAAAAAATCGTCACTTTTCAGAAAACAAAATCAGCAAGTCGGCACTTAGCTAATTTCGGAACAAAAAATCAAATCTGAAATCAATGATCCATCCTTGAAGAGTTAAAATCGGACTTCTTCTCACGATTTTGAAGAACCCTAATACACAATAATTTTAGTATTCAAATTTTTGTTTTTTGATAATCACTCCTACATAATCAAAAAGGGCATATTAAAGAGTGCCTAGGGAGGAAGCAGGCCTAAATCCGCCACTACCAGGCGCGGATCCAGCTTGAATCTTAGGGGGGGGGGGGGCATTTTTTTTGATACAAAAAAGTAAAAAATTTCTCCCGTATTCATAAACGATTATCAAATTTAACAAACGTTTATTAAGCCAAATTTTCATACAAAATTAGTTTTGTAAACCTTAATTAAATTGAAATTTTTTCTATTAAAATTAATATGTGTTTATTGTATTAAAAAACTCAACAATAAGATTATATGAAATAAAAGATCAGTTCAATATAAATTAATTTTTTTTAAATAAGCAATTTATGATTTCCTTGTGAGGCAAATTTAGATAGTACAGTCTTTCTTCTGTCATTGTTGATCTGAGCCATGTTTTTATTAGACGACGGGTAGGAAATGACCTCTCTCTCGTATCATTACTGACGAGTAGGGCAAGTTTTTTATGGCATATGCCATTCTTGCCATTTCTTCAATTATTTTGTTAAAAAGCAATTTTTGGTCCAGCTTGCTAAAGAATACCTTTTTGCAACATAGAAAAAAATTTTTAAATAAGCTTAGCGAATATGAGGCAGAATCTATTCGAAATGCTAACTGAATAATGCAAAAATCGGACGTAAAAAGTACTTTCAATGCATCTACTCAAGCCTCTTGAAGTTACAAACGAAAGGGATTTCTATGAATGAGTGCTAAGGAAAATAATACAAGATGTCAGTAAAAAAGATTTTGTTGAAAGAATGTTTTTCATTTATAGAACTGTTTTATGTGATAACAGGAGATTATCAGGGGTGTTTTAGAAATCGAAGACGCAAAACGCAAGAATTTTAAACGTCGTTTTTTAATAAGATTTCCTTGATACAAAAATGTTATGACAAATATTTCAAAAGATTTTGTTATTCGTGCTTAATTCCCAGTTTTTATTATTGATAAAAACACTTGAAATTTATTGTTGATGGGATAAGCTATTCCTATGCGCATTTCACTGGTTGCTTAGGCCAGATCATCAGGAAACTTCATCCATAAAGATTTTAGAAAAATTAAAGATATTAAACCAAATAAAACTGTTAAACGTATAAGAACTATAGCAACAGTTCTACTTGTAATAATATCAAAGTTTAAACAAAACACATCAACAATAAATAGTGGCTTCATCTCATCTTACATTCCCCACTACAATTAGTTGAAATTCTCTCAACATTAATTGTAGTTGTAAGTAGGTTAAGAAAAACAAAATAAAAACAACAACAACTTACAAAAGATGTTGTCAATTAAGTGTTAAATTTTCAAAAGATTTTGTTATCCGTGCTAAATTCCCAGTTTTTATTATTGATAAAAACACGAATACAAAAATCTTTTGAAAATTAAAATTTTGTATTCCCAAAAATTTAAATTACTTTTTGGTTATGACAAATATTATAAAAATATTTCTTTATTAAACAGAATTTTATAACAAAAATGAGATTAAAAGTGTATTAAAAACAACTTCCAAATTCTTGCGTTTTGTCCCCCAGTATTTTTTTTTTTTTTTACAATTTAAAGAAACATACTATTGTACTTACAATTAAAACTTAATAAAATAAATGTTTCTTACATACCATGTATATTTTTGCCATTTTTCGTGCCAATTTTTATACTTTTTCGTGCCATTTTGCCAGCCATGTTTAACAATTTTTCGTTCCATTTAAAACTTGCCCTGCTGACGAGCATTGAAACGAAAATTTGAAATATTTTTCTTAGATTTCGGTAGATATCTTCATCACAGTTTATTAAAGCATCTACAACGTTATCTGCTAGATTTTCAGATATTTTCCATGTTTGTTGCCAATGCAACAGTTCAGACTCAAGTTTAGATGTTAGTAGGTGTTTATCTATCTCTTTTATGAAACATAATCAGCTCATCAGCTAGTTGTGATTTTAAAAGTTTTGTATCTGGATTTGACTTGATGACACTTTGAGGCAGAAGTTACGGTAGGTTCAATACATTGAGGATATCTATTGGGAAACGTATTTTGAGATCTTCTAAAATAAATTCTATAAGAGGAATGTAACCTACAATTCGGTAGTAATCTTCAACATTTTGAATGTGATTGGAACCTCGATTTGAACTTAACTTTTTCAAAAATCGCTTTAATTAGTTCTTCGGCTTTATTTCATTTCTCTTCAAGGCACATGAGTTAAGTTTTGATAAGGCTTGATCCTTTTTGAAGATCTATATCGTGCTTTTGTAAAATGATACTAGGCGGCTGTGATACATTGGGCATCACACTTAATGTGTTTAATCCGTATATTAATTCAAAAGTACTAAGCGAGTTCCTTAATATAAGGCTTCTGATGAAGTATCTCTACCTTTCCACTCAGATATTTTTTCCAAAGCTTCTACTATATGATGTACACTTGTTGCAAAGTGTTAAATTGAGTCGTGACGGTCCAACCATCTTATCTCGCATAATGTAGAGATTTTAGCTCCCAAATACTTGGCTAAAACTGCTTGGGATGATTATATTTAAAAAAATGTTTCGTTTCTTTAACAAATGATACAACTTATTGTATTAATGGCACTTTGTTGCTTTTTAAAATTAAGTTGTTTGATTTATGGGAATAGCAAGGCGTTTGTTTTGCATTTGTCCAGAATTTTATAACAGCTCCATTTTCTGATGACATCAGAGGACACCCATCTGTTTGTTCCATTTCCTACACAATTTTTTAGGTCAAGACTAAAATTTGTCAAAGATTTTAGAAATATTGATGATAGTGCCTTCGCTTCAATTGACACATCAACGTCATTATCAATATCCTTTGAAGCCTTTTAATGCTAATAAATACTTTCCTAACAACTTTTTGTTATATGTTGAAATATCTTTAAGATAAGGAAATCTGGGTTTTCCTTGACAAATCTGTGTTTTCGTCAAAAATTGTCGAATAGAATTTTGATATACATTAATGTTGCATATACTTATTAATAATTCTTTGGATATAGATGGCACCTGCTGGGATTGTATGTAGAATAATAAGTATTTGAATTCTGTAAACTAGATGTTTCATTGGAAAGATCTAATAAATAACTATTAGAATTTAGATTTGGATACTTATTGAAAATTTCGATGGATTCAATAAAAAAAACAAAAAAAACCTTGCTGGGATTTCCTAAAATTTTGTGCATATAAAAAATATTATTATTGGGAATTCTAGTATTATCGAGATAAACCAAACATATTTTTATAATTTAGGGGGGGGGGGGGGGGGATTTCCTTATTTCCTTATTTCCCCCCCCCTGAATCCGCGCCTGGCCACTACACATAATAATAACGAAGAATTAAGTATTTTGGAGGGGTCTTAATGCTTGCAGATAATGTGTTGTGGCTATACACTGTCTAAGGCTTAGTGGTCTGCTTGGATCGGCATGACAGGGACCATTGGACGTACTTCTCAAAAGGCTTTAGATATTATTCTTCATCTTCTGTCTCTATTGAGCAGTATGTGATTGGAATGGCAGACAGAAACCTTCTTAGACTAAGGAAATTAGGACAGTTAGAAAATATCGCTTTCGGATTTTGGATGAGATAAGCATTGTATGTATCGCCTGCGCCTGCCCGGTCAGCGGTTTACGTGGGCTTTAGTGTCGACTTTGGACATTTCCCACAGGTGGACGTACTCTCTAGGGAAAGTTGGGCAGGGAAGATTATATTAAGAATTTGCAATCTTTTCTAAGTTATAAGAAGAACATATATGCTGAAAACTGCAGTGAGTTTCTCACAGATGTTGTAGGGTTTCTTTTAGGTCGTACAATTGATGGGGGCTTGAAGCTTAATATATATGTGGACAACCAGGGCCTTGGTGAGATTTTTTGTGTATTACAAGCAAGTGGATGTTTGTAGGAGAGCTCTTAGGGTAATCTTGGACATTTTGTAGTGACGCCTTGCTGGGTATCGTTTCACTGCAACATCACCGGTAATGAAACAGCCGATGAGTTTGCGACACTGGGCTCGGAAAAGGGAGATACTGGCAATTTGACCTCCAATAGGCTTTCATTAGAGAAATATTAGGGAATGGGCTCTAAACTTCACCTGCATATGTCAATAAAGTCAGCAGGGGCATTCATTTGTGTGTGCTTAATGGCCCCTTATTTGCGTTTGGCCAATTGAAAGAATCTTTTGCTCAATAGTTACATTATGTTGGTCTAAAAGATAAAAAAAAAACATTGCTGATCACAATCAGTATATTTCTTCTCATAAAGCGCCAAAAGAACTGTAAGAATCAGTTACGAATTCGTTTTTTAATTTTGTAACGAATGAATTTTTCATCTTACCTACTCATACGAAAATTGGTATAATTTTCTTTAAAAATCCGAACAAGAACACCTAAGGTTAAAAATAAATTTTGATCATTTTCAAAAAATACTAAATTAATCTTATTTTACTTATTTAAAAGTTTCAAACTGACAAGAGTATTTATTTTGATATAAAATCTCATATTAAAAGGGGACTTGGCACATTTACCTAAACATTATCAGCCGTATTCATAATGAAAATTTGACATTCTTTAATTAGGCTTGAGTTCATCAAATTTAATTTTCATTAAATTATTTTCACTGAGGGAAGGAATTTTACAACTTGGAATTTTTTTATTAAAATTTATTGATAATTTTTCTTGGCTGAGCTGGGATTTGAACCCGGGTTGATCTTTACATGTTTCAAGAAACACCACTTTCTATCGTCAGAAGATCTTTGTGTTCTACCCACTGCACCAATGCGGTGCCCGTTAGCCAACAGTCAAACATCAATCTTTAACCAGTAGTACTGGTGGTTCGAAATTTGCTGTTATTATCACCTAAATTTCAAATTACATGTTGCCTCCTTTTTCCTCTGTTTTTTCGTATTCTTTCTGTCAAGACTTTATCTTTGTCCACTTTCGTCGACATTTTTATTTGTACAAATTAAAGTACAAATGTAAACATTAGAGCTTGTGCCATAGCTATTTCTAAGAACAATTTTGATTTTTAGTTGAACTGTTTATTTTTAATTTTTATATTCTTTAATTAGGCACCGCATTGGTGCAGTGGGTAGAACACAAAGATCTTCTGACGATAGAAAGTGGTGTTTCTTGAAACATGTAAAGATCAACCCGGGTTGAAATCCCAGCTCAGCCAAGAAATATTATCAATAAATTTTAATAAAAAAATTCCAAGTTGTAAAATTCCTTCCCTCAGTGAAAATAATTTAATGAAAATTAAATTTGATGAACTCAAGCCTAATTAAAGAATATCAAAAATTAAAAATAAACAGTTCAACTAAAAATCAAAATTATTCATTATTAGATTATTTTACGTACCATTGCAAAACAACAAATTGAGCATATTAAATAGCATTTTTTCTTCTGCGAACTATTTGGGGATTAACAAGGTGTCATAAAGTCATATGTATATAACCCCTCCTAATTCAGTGTGCTATTTTGAATTTAAATCAGCTGATTTAAATCAAATATGTGACCATCTCCGAGAAAAGGGACCAAGTGTGTCAAAAAACGGGTTTGGACTTAAGAGTGAATTCTGGTACCTAAAAGGGTGAAGAATTATATGAAATGCGTTTGTATCAAAACTTAATTTTATCGGAGAAGGTCACATATGGGCATACGTGTCGTGATATTTCTACCACAAAATGTTGAAAAATTAAATGAAGAAGTCAAATTTGTAAAAAAGGTTTTTATATATACAAAGTAATGAAGTAGCACTATATTCAGAAAAAAAATTACAGTAATCGAAGCTATGGATTTGCGCTGGCGTGACGTTAAAAAAACGGAAGTGGATTTTGACATGCATTACAAAACTGAATAAGACTGCGAATTGAGCAAGATGTTTTGTATAAAACCATTTTTCGTAAGCTTTGGACTAATACAGATTTATTTTTCAAGCTATAAAATTTATAAATCTTTGCTCTTTTAAGGTAAATATGGGAGTTTTCAGAGAAATTTCTATTTTTTTTAATGTAACGCCAGATTACAAATAAGGTTTTATTTTCGGACCATGTTGTTCAATCGTTATCCCTTTTGTTACTATATGTTAAGCTTGTTGCGCTTTACACCAAAATCTAAAAAAGTAAACTGTACATATAAAATTTTTTGAGAAACAATTTAAAATATTTCTGGCGTTACGTTACAAAAAGTAGACTTTTCGCTGGAAATGCCCATATGGAAATAAATATTTACCAAAAATTAAAATATTTTTTAATTCTAATCCATGAATTAATAAATTAAATTAGATCTTACCTGACTATTTTCCATTTTTTAGACGCAAATCAGCAATAAATTTTATTTTTTTGTTTACAAAACAGCAGAGTCCGAAGCCGATATAATTTGACGCCGCAAGTGTTTTGTTGCAAAAATTGCTAGCCACAGGTTAAATTCGGATGTTAGCCGGATAAAATTTTACCATCAGCGGCGACGGCTTACAAAAACTTATGCTGCTCAGCTCAGCCGTTCAGCGCAGGTCTCTTCGAATTAATCACAACATCACAATAAAAATAGCAAGCAAAGTTCTAATCCCAAAAATTACTTTGATAATTAAATTTTTCTATTTACTTATAAGAAAGTTTAAACTTTTTAAATTAAATGCAACAATTCAAAACTAATTACCAAAGTTATTTTCGGGAATACAAAATTTATCATTAAACGATTTGATATGACGTGCTAAATTCCTAATTACCTTTCATTTTCTCCAGCTAATATTTCTAGCTTACTCATAGTAACTAATGCATCTTTTATTTGTAAATTTTTTGAAACAAAACGAAACAAAAGAAAGTTAACAAGAATTCATACGCCTTATTGATATGAAAATTTAAACAATGAATCTTAATAATGCATCATAATGCCTAAATTCAGTTTAGGCGTTTTTTACTTCATTTACTTTTTTAAGGTTTTCTATAACATTTTGTCTCTAAAGTTGAAACAAGTGTTTCGACTCACGGCACGACTTTAAGTACTTGATCCTAAATAATTCCGAACAAACCTGCATTATAAATCGGCATGAAGAGAAAGCTACTTAAGTAAAAAATTATTTTAAACTATTAATCATTGAGTTGATTAGTAATTGCCAAGGGCTTTTAATCGGTTTTGGATAACAAAAAAGCATTCTTCATGTAGACTACCTCTAAAACAGACTTTAATGTGTGTATACAATTTTGTATTCAATCGTTTTTGTTTAAAAAAAATTTTTTTTTATAGATTTTAAGAACCAAAAAATTTCTAACTAACAAAAAAAATCTTTAAATTGAACTACAAGATTTTTTTACCTGCTGTGAGAGATACAAGAATTTAAAATGTGTGTATGTACGAACTTTTGTTACCATTTTTAAATTAAAGTGGCTTGTTTTTTGTTTTTGGTACTTGTAAATATATATATAATATGTTGGATCCGTATTTTGTTGCAATTACTTTTAAAAAATATTTTTTGCTTCTCTTACCTTATGCGTGGTGTATCAGAAAATAATACTTAATATTTTTTCAATTTACGAATTTTAATAAGTTGTTATTTGAGTGACGAAGTTTTTTTTAAGAGCTATTTGACCAGCAGGTTTTAATACTTTATAGCTTCGTTTTAAATAAGGTACGGGAGGTAATTTAAAAAACAAGAAATAAAGCAGTATAGGCGATCAAGACCGACCATATCGAGCCCTAATAGCGAAAATTATGTAACCAACAACATTTTAGATATTTGTTTTTTGATGAAAATCGATTTTGATCATTTGCATCATCACTAAAAATCTCATATCTCTGGGAAGTACCGTTACGAAAAAAGCAATTTCAAACGAATAATTAGACTTGAAGCAAAGATATTTAGAAAACCCATCTCCTGTAAAATTTTATCTATGTTGGTGACTTTATTTTTGCTATAAGGACTCGAAATGATACTCTATACCAAAGTAGTTACAGAAAAATTTTCGAGAGTGTATCCTATTGGGTCTTATTAGGGCTGGGAAACTATCGATAGTCTTAAAATAACGAAAATAATCGATATCGATATTATTATTTAAAATACAACTATGAAAACATGTAACAGCATTTATTATCACAGCTTTTCGCTCCCACGTCAATCGGTCCTACGCACCGGAATGACTCGAAGTTCAATAAACATCGACCAAGAATTATGAACTCAGCAATACCTGTTCTTCAAGTCTCGCTGCTACAACAGTAACAGTTTTTCACCGCTAACAAATCGTGCTGAATACAAGAAGAAGGATTGCCGGTGGTGTTGATAGCTGGACGGACATGATTGTGTTTTTATTTATTTTATTTATTTATTTATTTATTAATTGAATTGCTCCATACACAAGACTAAGAGTCTTATTTTGCAGCATGGAACTGAAAATATGTTAAACTTTAAATCATTAATTAATTAATACCTTAATAACTAACTACAATTTTTATATAAATAATCAAAAAACAATTTAATTTAAACAATAAAACAATAAACAATAAAGAAAAAAAAAAATTAAGATAATTTAATTTAAATATTTAAAAAAACATAAAACAATATATTTTAATAATCAAAAATTTAGATAATTTTATATATTTTAATCTCAAGTAATTATGTTTCAAAGTGCTATGCTGAAAACAGTTTAAAAATATTTTCCCTGAATTTTCGTGCGTTACTTAAAAGTTGCATGCTATATGGTATAGAATTCCAGAGAGATACTGCGAATATGTAGAAATGCCACTCAGAAATTAAACTTTAATACCCGAACGATCTAATTCTTTTCCCTCTGCTTATGTCAGAAATACAAAGTTTACCGTACAAGTGCTCAGGTTGTGGGTATATATTATCTTATGTAAAAAAACTAAAACTCTCATGTTCAGCAGATTATCTAAGGAAAGGCCATAAAGCCGAGATGAATACAAAGAAACAGTAGAACGCCTTTTAAGTCCATACACGTACCGTACAATATTGTTAAACGCAACGTTCAATTTCGCCTTACTAATCGTATCAGATTTAGCAAATAGCTCACAGCCATACAGTAACACTGGCATCAGATAAGTTTTAGCAAGAAGCATTCTTATTCTTAAAGGTGTACAAAAAATTTAATATTTTCCTACACAAGTACAAACATTCAGTCGATAGTAATATCGATAGTAAAATCAGAACTATCGATAAATATTGATAGTGGAAAATATCGATAGTATCCCAGCACTAGATCTTATACACAGAAAACAAATAATTTTTATATTATCAAATTTATTTTCGGTAATACAAAATTTATTATTAAGACGATTTTCGTATGACGTGCTAAATTCCCAGTTTTTCATATTTGATAAATACACTGAAATTTATTGTTGAGGGAAAGCTAGCTTCTATGCGCATTTCACTGGTTGCTTAGGCCAGCTCATCAGGAAACCTTTTCCAAAGATTTTAGAAAGGCCAAAAATATTCTACAAATAAAACCCTAAAGCGAATAAGAATTATAAACACTCAAAGTCCTTCTTGTAACAATATCAAAGCCAAAACAAAACACCAACAATAAACAGTGAGTTTATCTTTTCTTACATTCCCCTACAATTGGTCGGGTTCTTTTCGACTCGAATTGTAGTTGTAAGTGGGTAAAATATATATTTGAATAAGAAAATAACATATTTGGATAAAAAATTTTTTGAACTTTCTGCAATGACGTGTTTTGCGATATTGATAAAAACGTTGGCAGGTACAGTTATTGAATTTTTAGTCAACAACAAAGTTAAGTGAATAAATCAAACAAAATGTTTATCGTATCTTTGTTTATTTATTCATTAATTATGATGTTCTAAATTCTCGATTTTTATTCTTTGGCAAATACACTAAAATTTATTCTTGGGGGATAAACTAGATTCTATGCGCATTTCGCTGGTTGTTTAGGCCAGATCATCAGGAAACCTTTTTCGAAAGACTTTGGATATTATACAAATAAGACTGCAAAGCGAATGAGAATTACAAACACTTAAGTCTTACTTGAAACGATATTAAAGCTATTAAAAAGTTGACAATAGTTGTTAAAATACTGTATTTACTTTGATTCAAATTTATTTTTTTTATTGAATTTAAAGAAATATTTTATTATTTCATTATTAAATATGTTTTATAGAGTGCTATTTTGCAAAGCGCAATTTTGATAAATTTTTTCATTGAGTCAAATAAAAAGTTTGTTGACCTAAAATTAAATTTTTAACAAAATGTGTTGTTAAAAATTTTTTGGAGATATTTTTTTCTGTGTAGGCGTTGATAGTAGACCCAGCAAAACAAAATGATATTATGAAGTTAAGATTCATATAAGAGTTCCTTGTGCCGAATATTGTCTAGATATAAATGTTTATTTATATGGAATTTATGGAAAGGGTAGTATATATAAATTTGTCATTCCGTTTGTAATTTCTACAAAATTGATCTTAGACCCTACAAATTGTATATATTCTGGGTTCCTGCTAGTAGCAAAGATGATTTTACGATATCCTCCCCACCATCTGTCCGTAGAAATGGGCTTTTTAAAGACCCCAGATACGATGAGGACTGACTAGGTTCCCAGCAAAAACGTTACTTACCTAGTAAGTTAGCAAGTAATGTTAGAGAAAATAAACACTACTTATTTTTCGGCTATACAACTACTTATTGTTGTTCGAGGTGTCCACAGAATTCAGTACTTACAATACACTTACTAGATTTAAAAAAATATCTTGTTTTTGTTTAACTACGGGTAACTTAAATTGTAAGTTCTTTCAATATACTTACTAGAAGCCAAAAATTCACTAGTTAATATGCCTTATAAGTAGTTATTGAGTATGTACCAGTAAGTAAATATTCAGTACTGAAAACAATACAACTAATAAGTAGTTATTGAGCTGATTATTAGTAAGCAAATTTTCAGTAGTGAAAATAATAAAAGTAATAAGTAGTGGTTTAGGTCATTACTAGTAGGTACTTATTGTAGTTTTCAGAATAATGCCAACTACTTACCAGGTAACGTATGAAATAACTACCACCTATTACTAATAATCAAAAACTTTTTCCCGGGTAGTTTCCAAATAAGGCACAAGCATTTTGGTTATCATTGGCCACAAAATTTGGGCAGGAGTGCATAGCACAAAATATATTTATTTATATTAAAAGAGCGGTTAGAGAAAAATGTTCCTACATTGGTATACATAGCTGGGTTATCATTACACAACCTTTCTAAAAAAATAGGCAAGATTGAAGGAGTGGGCATTGGCCCTTCCGTACACGCAGAGAAAAAACATGATTAATAAATGGTCACTACGAACATTTTATTCATATTTGCCTAATATGTTTACCCTAATAAGTGTATTATGGTCCTAATATAACTTGAACAAATATTTTTTGTCCTTAACATTTTTTAATTCACTATAATAATATTATATGGTGTTTAACACCTAAAAAGTTACTCTGATCTAGATAAATATATTATATTATGTGAAATGTTTGCCACTAAAATATTTGTATTTTCAACTATACAATTAAAGTCATAATATAAGTTGCACATAAAAGGAATGTTTAACACCATAATATTTGTTTGCTTAAAAACATATTCTCTAATTGAGCAAACATTTATTGTCAAAAAAAAAAAAAACAATGAGTATTTAGTCTGCGAGCATCAGTTAATCGGGATACATACTTAAATTATTACAGAATAATTTAAGAAAAAGGAAAGAACTTATACGTTTATTTAAACAGGTAAGTTATTTATATATAATTATTAAAATACATACAAACATGTATGTATAAACGTTGTCTTTCTTGCAGCCAAATACACCTACAACATTAAAAAAAGTTGGGAGTTAGCTGATTGAATGTATCTGTACGGCAAAAAAGGAAAAAAAATAATTGGCAGATGAGTGCTGGTAAGCTTTGCGACGGAATAGAAGCAAATGAAACGTTGAGAAAACCGAATTTTTGTTAATGTGCAGTTTTTCGTTAGAAAAAAAATAATCGCTTAATGATAAAACGGCCAATATATGTATGTATTTAATTTTATTTTTTATTTTTTTGTATTTTTAATAAAAAATAAATTTTTTAGAATAAATTTGTTATTGTTTTTATTATGAGAACCATGTAACGTGTTGAAATATACATTTTTCATGGTTTTGGGAAATATAGAAACATGGTTGCAATGGTCGTTTGCGTTTTTCTTATGAGCATAATAATATGTTTGAGACAATAATAGGCTAAAAACATTATGTCTGAACATATATTGTTACGCAAGACGTGTTTGCCACAATCATAACCACAAACATTAATGATAGTTTGCGATTGTGATTGCATTAACTATGTTTTTTCTTTGCGTGCACAAAGACTTTAAAGATTTATGTATATCTAAAGAACGGCAAGAGCCAAATATTCCAAATAAGATACAAGTATCTTGGTTAACAAGCCACAACTTCGGACAAAATGTGGACGGAATTGGAAAAATGGTCGTGGCACAAAATAGATTTATTTATATCTAAAAAACCCCATTTATATAACATTTGTTATTACCGAACCATGGTGTAGGGAATATAATATTCGGCAGAACCGAAAAAATTGCAATCTGGTTCATAAGTTTAACGTGTAGACCTTTTTTTTCCTATTTTATACATATAACAAATACATACATGATTTGCCGCTTAAATAGAGATTTGTGTTAAGAAAAAAGCTGTACACAGCGTATTTTTTCTGTTCGATAATGCGCGTTAATGGATGGGTAAAGGGTATTAGAGATTCAGCACAGCCAAAAATAGGAATTTTTCTAGTTTTGTTTTAAAGTGATTTTAGGAAAGGTGTTAATATGGGACCTATGGACAATTCTGGATCTACGAGCACAACATTTTGCCGCGATTTAATAGTGTTATAAAAGTTTTTGTCGCCAAATTTAAAGGAAGTTATTGCATTAAAAGCTATTTTCGGGAGTTGTGTTTGTATGGGATCTATGGACTAATTCCGATTACAGTTCTTAAGATTACTAAAGTTGCATTAGAATGTTTTTGGACAGCCTGCCAGTCAGCCGGACAGATGGACATCGCTAGATTGACTCTTAAATTGTTTCTGTTTCGATCGTTACACTGAAAGGTAGGTCTAGGACAGATATTTTTTGAGTGTTACACACAACCAGCACCAACACATAATACCCACTCCACTATAGTGGTGTGGGTATAAGAATTCATAAAAATGTTGCCAAAAATGACAATTTTAAGTTACTTCTTATGTAACGTACATTTATGGCTCGACAACAATTTATGTAAATTAGTTTTTTATGTCCGTCAATCATATTTATGGTACGTTAAATCAATATTTAACATTTATAACTGGCATTTTGTGCAAAAATATCAGAAATAAGAAGTTGACTAGTGGTTACCTAAAATATTTAAAAAAACCCAATTTTGCTTTTCTTAATTAATATGCATTATTAAATTAACTAGTGTTTGTCCAGTGATCGAAATGCGACCATAATTATTTATGTAAATCTGAAGAAAACATACATATAATTATAACTGAATTAACATGTTGCAATCATTTGTTTTTTCCGTCTTCAAAAAGAACCAATTGAAAATAAAAAAAGTACCAAAATGTCCTCTTACAGTTTCTCAATCACTCTGGACAATGCATGCTGAAATTATTGTTTCTTACTTCAATTAAAAAAATTCATTTCAAAAACTGGTAACAAAAAAATGTAGAATAATTAATCACCCTATTTTTTTATTAATTGGTAGAAACAACTTTGTGAAATTGGGAAAAACTAACTTTTTATTCGGAAAATATGGAACAGATTTTAATAAAATATATATTGCGCACTTCTGAAAGTAAATACCTTTAAAATGGTGTTTTATTCGTTGGGAGAACAGAGGAGGAAAGTGGTCTTAACGGTTTTGCCTTTGTCGATTTATATACAGATACATTTTTTTTCGAAAAATATTAAAAAGTTGTAGTAATATTTTAAGTAAAATAATATTTTCTATTTACAGCTTTTAATAAGTTTCATTTAGGGTTAAATTCTCAGACCTTCCCAGCGGTAACTAGAATTAGTAAAATGGCCTAATATTAGGCTTTATTTAGAAGATACAAGCCCTCCTTACCACACTGCATACTTATTTATTTTTTACACTAGTTGTCATTGAGAGCAAGTCGTTGCACACTCCCATTAATAACAACTTTTTTCCTTTCCCCAAGAAGGGTGTTAGGAAGGTCACTAAAAAATAAAACTGAACAACTTTCGATTTCCCTATTAAAAAAAAGGGGAGTGTGCACTGAATATTATTTCTAGAAGGGATACTTCTAAATTCGAGATATCATACGAAGCGAATCTTTAAGAAAGGAGTATAGAGCCCTTCGAAGAGGCCTGCCTTGCAGCAACTCAATTGTTATTTGAACAGTTAGAAGAGACTTTTGGCCGTAACATGTAGCAATTGGGCATGCGCTTTGTGTCGTATTAAAACGTTTTATTTTTTTAGTTTTTAGTTTGACGTTTATTGTAAAAATATTCATCAGCATTTATAAATTTTTAAATCACGGACTTTTCGTTTATGGGCTTATGGTTTATGGGTGCCATCCAATTGGCTGGATGGATTTTGTCATTTGAGTTATCGTAAGTACCATATCACGGGTTCTTGGCGCGAAATAGAAATATGTATGTTAAGAATAAAAAATTAACCAAGCCTTTAGAATTGAACTTTAAAATAGCCGCTATTAGCCATGTTCAAATAAATATGAGTAAAATTGAAATCAAACAAATTTGAAAAATTATCCTGTTAAAATAGTCCCTTACTTCCTACTTTAAGTTATTTAATTTACCAGAGTTTCTCTTAAAATGAAGATAAACTATGGAGATTTAAAAAAAATTTAACTGGGAATTGATTTTAATTTCACTTGCTTTTCTGGAATAATAAATTGGTTTTAATAGTTTTTCCTATGCTGAATGCTCGCATTAATGTCAGTGAGCAGGCGGAATAAAGCATGTATAAAAATTTGGCTTTCAAATCATTGTTTATTCTTTAAACCCGAAGTCGTGCACTCAAAAAAAAAAAAATTAATCAATCCTAAGCGGTATTAATAGTACGGTAAGTACAGAAAGATCGATTCAAGTACAGATTTTCAATCGCGAAATATTTAACTTTTCCATATTCAATCCCGAATTCGTACTTGAAATAATCCGAAAATGAGAATAATTTCAATAAAACTAAGATTGAATAAATCTCAATATGCGCTTGATTCAAGTATTATAAAATTGATTTTATCCCGAATTCATGCATGAAAAAAACCAAATAAAAAAATTAGAAAGAGGACATTATTATGATTGATTTACTTACCAGTTTTACAGCTTACAGAAGAATGTAAACTACATGCGAAAGTATTATCTCAATAAGCAATTTTGCTGAATATCAAGTGCAAAACAATTTGTTTTAAAATTCGAATTTCAAGTTTAAAGGGTTAAGATATACTATTATTATACTTTATTTCAATAGCATTCTCCAGTAAAATAGAAATTTGAAATCAAGAGAAAATTAGTAAAATATTTTAAAACTTCAATAGAATTAAAAAAAACGTTTGAACTCAAGTTTATTTCTGTTGTTTTTACACACAACAAGCAAATCTTTTTTCCCAACTTGTGTGGTGTTGTTGTAAATCTACAACAAACTTTGGAAAAAAGGGTATGCACGCTTAAAAGAATGCAATGCTGAGAGATGAGACTAATAAGTTTTATGAGAATAAAACCCTCACTTTGTAATTTTACTCTCAGAGTGGCACTATCAACGAAAAGTTAAATCTTTTTTTACTTGATTTAAGAGTTTTATACTTATTTTAAGAAATTCCGGGATTGATTTTCGAAAGTTATCCCACTAAGGGTTGGTTTAAATACATACGTTTAAATGTTATTCGTATTTGCATTTTTTTAATACGATTCGGGCTTAAATTAAGTATGAAAAACTAAATTTATCCCGAGTGTTTTTATTTATGTGTGTTAACTTTGTTTTTAATTTATTTTTATTTTGTTTCCCTAATCTTGTTTCGGTCTTTTAAGTGCATTTAAAATTACATACTTTGCAGCCAGCTGTTTGATTGGTTTAATTACGCAGGTAGATATTTTTGAAAGTTTTTATTAACTCAGTTTTCTGCTATCGCTTCATATTTATCAGATAACATTTGTTTTCTTCGCTGAATACATTTCTTTCAGCCGCCATCCAGAGTTTATTTGTTTTAGGATCCTTAGCAATTTTTTTACATATAAATACTTATTAAACTGCCGAAATTGTACCACTCGTGATAGTTACTATAACCTCCAGCTTTTTTAAAACATTTTTGTATGCAATTGCTTCTTTGAAACTCTTATTTCAATATTTAAATAAGGTTTTCTATACCTTATGTTTCTTAAAGTCCTAATAATTTTTAGCTTTTAAGTCTATCTTTAAATATAATTTCTTTAAGTGTATAATTAATATTATATTACAATTTTAATTATAAAAACTTGAAAATGTGCTTATCAAAACAATACATTTTTAAAACTAACACACTGTTATGTGAGTTTACTTATAAGAGCTGCAAAAAAAAACACACTTCACTTCAGCAAAAAACACTAAAAATTTTATTCACTTCAAGTATTTTATGAATAACTGGTTTGTTGCTTAAGTCTTTTGTTTTCTAACGAATAAAATTAATTTCGTTTGATTTTATTTTTATGAAAACTGACAAACACATATTAAAACACATAAGACATTGAAGTGAAATGATATAAAATTAGAATTAAAAAAAAAAATTAAAACGCACCAATTGAATAAGAAAGATAAATGTTTTATAATAACAGAAAATTTTCTATAATTTTCATTGCTGTAATGTGAAATAACATGTCATTACAGATGCTTATGAATAAAACAAAAACTCAACAAAGCAACTAAAATGACATCAGTTTATTAATTTTAATTGTTAACTGTTGAATTTAAATTCATATTTATTGGCACTTACATAAGTGATAAATGGTGGTATTACGAAAAATTGTTAGTTAAATGTTTACTCATGTATTGGTTTAAGAGGAACGTGCTAAGATTGCTTTAAGAACTAATTGCATTTGGCTGCAGCAGAAATTTTTTTAAAAGAATAATTTTTTTTTAAATATTTCTATATAATTATTTGTAAAGCATTTGCAATTTATTTCAATATTGACTCACTTTTGTTTTTTTGTCAAAATTTTTTGAAAGGCTACTTAGTTTTCAATCCCAGGCTTTTAAATATGCTTGTGTTCACCAACAATAATTGCTTATTAGAAGCAAACATTTTAATAAATAAATAACTGCTAAAGTACTGAGTTACTCTAGTTAACTACTTTAATTTTATGTGAATGTGTACCTTTTAATTACTTAAAATATGACGGATTTTTACAAAAAAAAAATATTTTCTTTTAGGGTATTGTGGAGAATTAACTCATTTAATTCCTGAAAATGTTTCATTACAACAAATTAATTACAAAGTGATTTTAATTAAACTACCTGAAGAACGTTAAGGAATATATCTAAACATAGATTTTAGCTCTAAAGTTGAAATTACATACATGTTTTTCACTATGGAATGTCACAATTTATGAACCCTCTCTGCAATGAAATGTTTGCTTTAAGCTAAAAAAACATATTAACAATAGGTTGCACACACTATGGAGAGAATAAGAATAGAATTTATTTGTAAAATAATTTAGTTGAAATTAGAAACTGGGAATTATTTCCTTTCATAGGTTACTTTATTATATTAAACATTTTTTATTTTTTCTACTTTATTCTATGAGCTAAATTTCAGTTATGTATTTTATAAACCTTTTTTGTAATAGTCCTATTCCTTTAATTTTTTAGGAATGACTTTATACACTACCAGACTATTTTATTGTATCTTCTTGTTACATTTTACCTTAGCTGTCCTTTGGATAGCAATAAAGTATATTGTATGTACAGAAATATTTATAATTATCTATTATTTTTCTTGCTGTGTGACAAGTGGCAGCAGCCTGTTGAAACCACAAGAAAGCTTTGGATCATCTCCCTGTAGCGTTTTTCATTGACCGATAATACCTCAAAGTTGGACACCCTTTATATGTACATATTTCAGAATTGGTGCGAAATTCTCCTCAAAGTTAAGCTCTATCCAGTTTATTAACGGACTAAAAGTCAACGGTAATAAACCCATGTAAATGGCTCCAGATATTAATGGCAGTCCACTTACTCAACCTCAAAATATTTTCGAAGTTTATTTTTCGACTTGGTTCGCTTCAGCTCTGAGACCTCCATATATTATAGTCGAAGCAGTAGGTCTGACTTTTGATTTAGAATATAAAAAATAAAAGTTTTATTCCTATTTCAAAATACTGTATAAAAGCAAGCAACTAAAAAAGTATATTCGGTCTAAGCTCACCCATTTGAAACCCTTCAAAACCGTATTTGCAAAAATATTATCAATTAGAGTACAATATTTGATACCAATGGACAATCATGGTCCCGCAAGAATCAAATTATGTGATAAAATTAAGATTCATATAAGATTATCTAGATGCCTGCATCTACATATAAGAGATTTCTTCGTCTTAAAGCGATTTTAGAGAGGTGACTGAAATGCGACCATTGTTCAAAACCCAGTTTCGTATTATTAACAACTTTAACTGGGTGGCAATGGCATTTAAAGCTATTTTTGGGAATGGTATTTGTATTGTCTATTTATACCGATTCCATGAATATTTGATAACAAGGTAAAGATTGCAGATTGCAGATTGCACATAAACTTATGGTGTTTTATTTTCTACAAAAAAATACCACATTTTAAAAGGTTTACAGAATAAAATGTCTTGACGAACATTTAAAACTGCAATTTTTATTTGACGAGAACAAAACACAAAATTGAATAGCCCTGTTTTTAACAGCTGACAAAAAGTTTGTTCTTCAATATATATTAAAAAAATATGTACATAAATCAAAAAGTGTGTTCGTCATAAAATATAAAAAATATACATAAACCTTAATATGTTTATAGATTGATATTAAATAAAAGAATAAATGAACAAAATTAATGACGAATTCCAATTTCTTTAGTTTGTTTCTCATAAAATATGTAAACAAGAAAATACCTTTGCCAGATTGCCGATTGATTAACACCAAGTTTTAACGATTTCATGATTTGAAGTTTTTTTTTCAAAAATAATTTTATAACACCGAATTTATTTAAATTTTATACCACTGACAACCTACCATTAACAATGTAATGCTTTCTTTTGTTTTTACTATAAAATAATAGGAAAAATAACTATTAAAACTTAAAATTTTTACTGTCCTGATTAGAGTAAATTTTTTCCCAAATTCGTCTGGTAACCCCATATATAAACAGAAGCCATCTCTTTACAGGGCATTATCAACACTCTCTTTTTATACGGGACGTAAAGTGCAATGCCTTATTACATTTAAGGATGATTTTTTTAGAATAAAACACGCTGCCCTTTTAAAGAGCAAAACATTTTTAAGAAACGAACACCAAATTGCATTTTTTTAAATAAAATGTTACATTTTTTGTAGAAAGAAAACACCATTAGAGATGCTTCTATGAAAATTAAATTCTGCACAAAAGATCCTCCGGATCGCGGTGCTTATGGCCTTCTATTTATACATGAAAATGATTTAAAATATGAAAATTTATAGACTATTTAAATTGCGGCCTGAACTTTACGCACAAGGCTTATGATGCCAGTTCGACGGGCAATCGTCTTTAGATCGATGTAGGAACTCATTCTAAGTCGATCGGTTTACTTTAAAGTTAATCTAGGACAAATAAATTTATATGGTACACACATCAGCACAAACACATAACACCACTGCATCTGTAGTAGAAGAAAAAGGTGCAAATAAAAATAAAATTTAGTAAGACCATTGAGTAACATAACAAATTTTAAAATACTACGTTTATACGTAGACTATTCGCAAAAAAAAATTATTTGCGATTAACTTACTTACTGTTTATATGTCTTTTTTTGTTACTGAAAATTCTTATTTTTATGTGATGCCGGATGGAAAATTTATGCATTTGGTAGCACTGTATGTATAAAAACTTTTTAGTTTTGAATGAATAATGAGAAAATTAAAATTTTTATGTATTTGTGAATTTTATTTCCACAATTTTGAATTAATTTTACTTTTGTCGTCGTATGAATGTGCCACATCGAAATAAAAACGTAAAACGGTTAAAAGTGTGGCAATGCTTTTTATCTTATTTGCAAATAGTGTCGTTAATCAGGAATTGTTTTCGTGCGTAAGCTATTCGCAAATAAAAATTTAATTCACTGTTTATGCGGCAATTTTCTTTACTTGCAATATTTTTATTTGCGTATAAGTGGTGCGTATAAACGTAGTAATAGATAATTATCAATCTTTTAATGATAACATCAACCATATTATCATCAGCTCAAGCATATTATCGCTAAATTATCCTATATTATGTATGGTTAATCATAAAAGATATCGTCACCCAAAACGGAAACGGCCCTACCAACAACAAAATTCTTTTTGCATCAATGCAAATGCTCGCGAATAATCTTAGAATATTTTTACTAAAATTAGCGATTTTATTAACACAAAACAAAAGAATCTATTAACAAAAGCGATTATATGATAAACGCTATAAGGCCAGTTCATTGCAATTTCTGTGGTTTCCGTCTCAAGATCAAATTTTTCAGGAGAGACAAAAACCATTGCCTAAAAAAATCGGAATTGGACCTTATTTTTCAGAAATTTTAACAGCCATGTAAAGAGCGTTTAAAATTAAACAATATGGCACCAGCATCTTAAAATCGAAACAATGTACACACGTGGTTGCCCATTAAAACCACACCTTTATTTATTTATAATTTTAAATAACTTTTTGCATCTCCTGTAAAGTCTTTGAAATAAAATTTAAGATAGGGCCGTTTGCGTTTTAGGTAATGATATCTATATTACAAATAAAATTTAATTATGTTATTTATGCCTACGAGTTGTAACAATTAAAATTCACCAGGTTGTAAACAACCATCATATGAATGGATAGACAGAAACGAGATTGATTTAATCATAATTTGCATGCTGCAGAAAATAACCTTTTCAGAGAGACTATAATATTTATGTTAGTACTTTTTCTAGTTCTACTAAAAAATTTGTCTGTGATTATAGCCAACCATATTTTTCTCTAGGAGTATACATTGCGGACTTACCTACGGTATATTAAATAATTTTCTTAACAAGACTGATCTTTTTTGCTCATACATTTAACCTCAAAATTTTGTGCTGAAATTTAAAGATATTATTTGTGGAAAATTTTTAGCAGAAAGCGATCGTGCAGATTTCCTAGGTTATGACTACAATTAAGGTTAGTTATGGTTTTGACCCTTTCAAAGGAATTATAGTTAAATTTGATTTTTATTTTGTAGTACCTTTAACATTACTATGAGATTTACCCAAGGTGGACTTAATTTTTTTGAGAACACTGGTCCATTACAAAATTTAAAACAGATTCTTGCCAAATTCGTTCAACCTAATATATTAAGGCCCATTTTCACAACTTACCGATAGCTAAAAGCAGACTTTAGCCGG
Organism: Pollenia labialis; assembly: GCA_949318255.1. NCBI lineage: Eukaryota > Metazoa > Arthropoda > Insecta > Diptera > Polleniidae > Pollenia > Pollenia labialis. Next base: position 119,507,311 of record OX439142.1, read on the forward strand.
CCTTATAAAAAGTGTAAAACTTTACTTTAACCAAAATTAAGCCATAAAATAAATTGAGGTTCATCGTACCTGCTAGGTAAAAGTAAAGTTGTAAAAATAGAACACATTTTATACGGCCGATAAAATCCTACCTTTACCTATCGGTAAGTTGTGAAAACGAGCCTAAATAACATAATGTTTCCCTCTAAAATTTGTTAACGCTTCTTACGTCGAGATTATTTATAAATGTTTTTTTTAATTTTAATTAAAATAAGTAAGAAGGCTATAACGATGTGCCGAATCTTTGATATCTCCACCGACAGTTCGTATACTTCAGGAGTGATATCTTTATGATATTTATAATTACTTTATCTTTATCTTTATCTTTATGGTATTTATAATTACTTTATCTTTATAAAAACAGACATCAGCATTAAATTGATTTGCGGTTTAGACCTACATATATTAAATTATTGACCTACAATCAGAAAGTTTTGTTATATTCTTTTTTTTTTAGCAATTTTCACTAGCTTGAGTAAAATATCATTATTCGTAATAGTTTAAGCCGAACTTGAATGATTTTCAGGAGGGGAATTTATTCTGGAGCCATGGTAAACTCTGAACCAATCATCTTAAATTTCCGTAGAGTTATTTCTGGTATTAAACATAAATTTCATTGTTTTAGCGTTTACATTGAATATCAAAAGGCTGCAAAAATGTGATCCAAGGTAAATTATGGACCGTATATCAAAAATTGCATGGCAATATGAAGCTTAATAAGAAGATATTTTACCGCAACATTTGTTCCTCTCAGGTTTTAGGCGTAAAATAAAACTGTGAATTTTATTCTGATTTATTACGGTTTAAGGTGAACTAAACTGTTTTCCGGTAGTTGGGTTTAAATAAATAAAATAAATTTTTGCAAAATCTTATATCATTCCGAGCATTGTTTCACCATCTGTGTTAGTTTTATAGCAAACTTATAAATGTTTTTAAGAGGTGGTTTCACATTCTGATCCATAGACCCGAACCTACTAAACCGATGTTGCTGCATTTCAATCCAAAACTGCTTAGGATAACTACAAGCAATTTGACACCAAGTTTGTTCATTTCTTTTGAGTTTTTCGAAAGTGAGCGTGTTTTTAGCATACGGACAGACAGACGGACATGGCTAAATCGACTTGGAATTTTTCAAAGAGCCAGAATATATATACTGTATGCGGTCTGAGATGAATAATAAGAACGTTTCACACGGAATGACAAACTTAGTATACCCTCTTCAGAACTCATTGTGGTGGAGGGTATAAAAATAATCAATAAATTTTGAAGTTTCAAAGAATGTGTTAATTGATTTAATCTAAATATTTAACACTATTATGTTTGCACAATAAATGAAACCCCTATTTTTTTATCTAGAGACTCTAATTAAAATTGTGTTTATATTTTTTGCTTTCTTCCTTATTATATCTGATGTTTCACAAAAACCAACCAATGGTAAGTTTTTTAAAATGAACCGCATTTAAAGAAAAAATAATGGCATAAAGGATAATATGCATGTAAAAATGACTACAACAGTACTAAAATTACTAAAAATTAAAAATTTAAAAGTATGTTTTTTGCTTCTCTTAATACTGAATGTTTTATAACCGTCTCCTTTTCTTCTTCCTATCAGCAACTTGTTTATCCCATGTACTCTTGTCTATAACATATCAAACATTTAACCAGGGGGCAAATTACGGTATTCGATATCAATCGAACTTTCCATTTTAATTGTATTATAATTTCGATCGATATCGTATGCAGCAATTTGCTCCCAGATCAGGGAACTTGTTTGTTTTTTAACCTTTGGCCAACTTAAAATACAGGTAGAGGTCAAACTGACCATAATGTATACATTCTATAGACGATTTTGAAATTATACTTATAAATATTTTTGTAATTGAAGCATAACTTTCGAATTGGAAAATATTTTGACACATAAATTTTGTCTCAAATAAGTCAATATTTTTAGGTTATTACTGGATTGCATACATAAAAAAAAAATAAAAAAGTGTTTGCCTTGTCACTCTTCTTGTAAATATATTTGTATCAACTTAGATTTGTTATGCTCAGCCGTTATTGAGAAATTTAATTTTTATTTTAATTTTAATATTTCGTAGACAATTCATATGAATGAATATTAATAAACTATTTAATTTGCATATTAATAAATATATTTTAAAGTTGATGAAATTACATTTCATATAAAAATAATTATTTTTTTTGTATCAGCAAATGTTCAGATATCAGTTACAGATATTGCTACTTCTTCATAAATACACATTGAAAATTAAAATTAGATATTTAATTGAAAATTTTATATTTTAAGCTGGGATGGTTGTGGAAATAAAAAATTCAGTTTGTTCGGCAAAGAACAGCAAGTATTGGAATTCTATTTTGGAACAGGTTATCGAGAATATTAGAGTTAAGTAATTTTTAAATTCCCTTAAATTAAGGAAACGCTGAATTCACTTGATTAAACTTTTAATTATTACTTGGTGAGAAATTTTGGAGTGTTAAAAGGCCATTAATTGTCAGCAACGACTCCGACTTTAACTCAGGCTTTGGCTCCAACTTTACATTGATGCTAAAAGTATATGAGACTGGAGTTTATTTTACTTAAACTTTTTTTTTTATTGATGCGGTACGTTTTAAATACTAATAATTATTTTTGTAAAATTTATAATTAATTTCAATTAATTTTTTTCAAATTTTTATTCCGAAAAATTTTGGAGTAGAGATTTTGTGGGTACTTCAAATTCGACTCTAGTACAAAAACCTCAGCACCGACTACATATGTAGCTCTGTGTAAAACGAAATAAAAAGAAGTGACTTTTCTTGATCTTTAATATATATTATATCTGAAAAACGTCCTAAATAAAACAACACAAACAGATTTTTTCTTCTGAATGATCATTTTTTATTATATTAATCGTAAATCAATGCGTACGTCTCATATTATTTTCTTACATATTTTTCAATATATTTCCTACGCGCAAATTCCCGGAAGTAAGAAACAAGTTCCCTGAACTAAAAAATTCAAGGAAAATTACCAACTCTAATTCGAATTACGTTAAAACTCTATTTTGGTACCATATTGCCTGCAATACTAATTCTTAAATACTTTGGATTAAATTACCACATTAAGAGCCACTTACTCAACTAGACATTGGCTAAAGGAAGGATTTTATAGGGCATATAAAAAGTTTACTATAACAATTTTATTGTAACCTAAATTGAGCGATAAGTAAAGTAAAAGAATGTTTATTCTACCTGATAGGTAAAAGTAAAGTTGTATACCTTCAATAAAATCCTAACTTTACTAAAATCAAGTTATTATAGTGGCTCTTAAAGGGTTAACATGTTAGCAATCTACCTAGAGAGTATCTAAACGCAAAAATAAAAACAAACTAACAAACCAAGTAAATTCTAACAGCACCCAAAAATCAGCGAAGCCGAAAAAACACAATATTTTTTTTAAAACATATTTAAGACAATACACATATTACAAGCCAACAATTTTGTTGTTAGATCTGGCTGAAAAAAAACTAAATAATATACGAAATTGTGAGAGTAATAATACAAAATTTACACAAACATCCACTCACCCAAATACACAATCGACATAGAGTATCTAAGTCTAACTTCATAGCAATTTACCTTGAAATAACCATAAAGCGAATAGAAACTCACCATGACTTAAAAAGTAAGCGTTAGTTTAAAAAAGAAAAACAAACTCACAAATCGTTAGAGTTCATAGTGTGGTGAGTTTAATAAATAGCAGGCCGACAGGCAAAAAGTCTCCACACAGAGCAAATCCAAACATTTTAGAGCGAACTAAACTTGTAATAACCAAGATTTGAGTACGAACTGTGTGGATCATTATTAAGTTGGCCAGATAAACTTAAGCTTTATAACGTTTGCTAACTGTGTGGTAAATAAATATTTTTTATTCAATCTAAATACACAGTATTAAGTAGGGGATCGAGGGACAGACAGACAGACAGTCATATTCACACACACGAGTATGGCAAACACAAGTAACCAACAGATTGCAAATGAATTGAATGGCTAAAACCAGCAAAACTTTTTGTTTTCAGTCGCGAGGTGGTAACTGAATAGAACGGGTTAACGTTACGGAAAGGTAAAAATACTTAGGAAAGTCTTAAACTTAAAAGCGTGATTAACAGAAAGTAATCAAGTGAATTAAAAGATTTGTTAAAGAGTGAAAAAGAGATTGATGAAAACGCAAAACTGTTTTAGTTGGTGATTATTATTATTATTATTTCAAATCAAGATAACAGTATTCATTTTGTTGTTAAAATTTCATTAAAATTATTAACAAAATATATATTTATGTAATAAATTTTTTAAACAAAACTAGTTTATAAAACGAATAAAAAAAAATATTTCGCAAAAAGCTGATCTAATGCTGTTAAGCTTTTATTCACTCTTTATGTAGTGGTGAAGCTAATAATGATTATAACAAATACTTTGAAAATGACACAAACAAAAATACTTTATGACGTTAAACCAAACCTTTTTTTTTAATTTTAAATTAACCTAAAACAATGTTAAGATACAAAAAGTGGTAGCAAAAAGATTGTGTAAAACTAAAGAATTGTAAACAAAAATAATTAAAATAAATTTGTGTAAAAAAAATATTTAAAGCTTTTTTAAATAAAAAAAAATATACTTGAAATGTTAAAAAAAATTCAATAACAATAAATTTTCGTACTTAAAAAAAAAATAAAGTTCAATAATTTACTTAAACAATAAAGTGTTGCCAAGAAAAAGAGTTTCAACAAACACCTTTAACTGGTTGAATATTCCAAAGCAACAATGAAGGTCATAAAACCAACGCAAAAATTTTGTTGAAATAAAATCTACAAGACAAAATATGAAATAAATACATCATCAATATTTAAACAAAAAAAAAAAAAAAAGAAGAAAAAAAGGAAAACCCACATAATTATTAATTTATACTGCAAAAAAAAAATTATATATAAAATGATTTAATAATATCAAACAATATAATCAGCAATTTTAATACTTAAAAAAAAAGGAACAAATATCAGAAAATTTTAATAATTGTAATTTTTAGAAAAATTTGAGTTGCCTAAATTGTTCCACCATTTAAATGAAATCCGCAAATTTTTTTAAAGAGATCTCGTCTACTCAAAATAACCCCTTTACTGAGTTTCTTTCAATATAAAAACAATAAATCGCTCGTTTTTATTAGACGAAATCTTTTTAAAATTTTTTTTTCAATTTTATTTCAATGGGTTAGCGAAGTGCTTTGCCCACTTCTTCAAACCGACAGATGATTTTTTATAAAATCAAGCTATTTGTTTTAAATCTAAATCACCAGAAATGTATCTAGAAATTTATAATTTCTATGTAAGATTGGCGCGACTTTTAATTAAAATTTTACAATTATTTAGCTTATTTGAAACTAGCAACTTGGTTATGAATACACAAGATCTGTCAAAAAAGAGCTGGGTTGGAGAAACAGGAGTGGCACCTCTCATACAAAAACATTATAAATTTCTATATATCTAGAGAAAAAATGTTTAAATTTGGAACAAGTAGTTCAGTTTTCTGTACAAAACTCCGTCAAAAAGTGGCCTGGATTTGAGAAATGACCTTTAATTTAAACACAATAGAGATTTCTGTAAGACTTTAGAATGGTAACAGTAGAAGTATCAATTTGGTACAAGTTATTTCGTTATCCATACTCAAGATCTCAATCAATGGGGAACGCGAAGCGCACCGGGTAAATCTAGTATACTTTCTAATAACAACCTAAATTTGCAATTATGCTGCAGTCCAGCTCAAATCAATTAATCACTTTTTGCCATAATAGTTATTTTAGTTGATTCGATTTAAATAAGATTATTGTTTTATTAACACTTTATTACGTAGTATTTGTATAAGCAAATCATAAGGCTATTACGTGGCTTACAATTAAGAGAACTTTTGGAGGTCATTGATCCCACCTTAAGAAGTATTTTGAATCTACAAAAGTAAATTTAACACTCCATTTAAAAAAAAACTTCTTTTCTCAGATGAATCTAAGATTCCTGTTGGTGAGATGGAATCTAGTCGGAGCTTCGGACAAACATAGATGCGGTAAAGGCATGTCTCCAAGACAATCCAAGCCATGAACAAGTTGCGCACCGAGATTCCGCACTCTACGCTCCTGTAGAGCTGAACCTTCACAAATATGTGGCATAGATTTCTCTCCTTCTTTGTCTAAGCAACTCCTACGGTTATTGTTACGAGGGTTACTCATACGTACAATCATACAATGTTTTGGAAGAATATTCACCCTTATTCCAATTAGCGTCATCAATACGAAACGATAATGTTTTGTGTCGATTCTTGAAAATCGGTATGCCCATTGTCAATATCAAGTTTAATCGATAAGCGTCGATGTATATTTGGTATTCCGTACGCAACGTTAACGATGGCATCGATAGAAATTGACTCTGATTTTGTCGTCAGCCTTATTGGTGTCGAAACAGTGTTATTCCTTTTTAACTTTTTAATAATAATAATGTTGAATTAAAAAAAATGGAAAAATCGCAATAAAGCTACGTAAAAATTGCAAAAATTTGCAAACAAGCCATAAAATTGATTAAAAAAAATTCCATAAAAATGTCTGATAGACGAAACTTTTCATGTTAGTTTTCTGATTCTTTACAGCTTGAACGATTTTAATAAATATTAAACTTTTCTATCGAATATTTGTAATTTCTCATAGTCTTAGGAATTTTAAATTAATTTTGTTTGGCTTTTTTTGAAAACTTTCACAAATTTTTGCAATTTTTTTTTTATTTTTTCTATGTTTTAAGCGATTTTTATGGAACTTTTGCCATTCCTCTCATCAAATTGGATTTTTTTAATAAAAACAAAACAAACCAACTGTCTAAGGTATTAGAGATGTGCTTTAAAAAACGATAAACAATCGGCATCGTTGCACTGCTGTTTTAGAATACAAGTTTTGTATCAAATAGATGACGACGTCAATGAAAATTGATGTTGATTTTTAACTGATGACGATGACGACAACGTTAAATGGAATAAGGGTGATTTATTAGAGTCTTTACCGAATTCCTATCAAGGGAAAATAAGAATTTTGAATTTGTTTAGGAATGGCAAGAGCTTATTGATTAACTCTTTTAAGATGCTATTCAATTAACATTTATACCCACATCCCCCATAGTGCAGCGGGTATTATACGTTTGTATACAAGCATTTTTCCGCGATAGGATCTTTATGTCCAAAAACCATCTTATTATGGTAGAACTTATATTCAATTATATATATTGACATATATATTATTACTATATTACTCTTACTATGTAATAGCAAATTGTTGTGATGTATATCCGGAATCGAAAGTAGGTCCTATAAAAGTTTTCTCCTTAAAAATACTTATAGACGGAAAAATCTCATAAAGGTGTAGACAATACAAACAGCATTACAAATTCATAACATATTTTTGTTTAAGCGGGTCCATGCTCACCCATTGATCTCAAATATCGTACGCATCTAAAAAATTGTCTTTTAATACCATATTGTATTGAGAATGTGAAAAAAACTTCCTCAGTTAATACGTCCCACATATCTGACAACAATATTTTATAATGGGGATTTATAGCTAAAAAGATTTATCTTGTTGTGCTAGATCATCAATAAATAAATAGATAAAAAGCGAAATATTTTATTACTCTAAAATAATAAATATAGAAATTATTATGCATTTGAACTTTTTTCTGACTAAGTGGAAATAAAGTTAAAGTTAATAACTTCCACTCTAGATCGGAAATGATTTGTGTGACAGACCTGATTATCTTAAAATTTTTATAAATTTTGAATCCGATGGAACTGAATATGTCAAAGGAAACATATAATTACACACATTAATTAGAAATATTATGGGTGAAAACAGTTTTTCAAAAATTGCGAGTTGCCTTTAACTAAATTATTTTTTATTTATAATAAATGTTGAATTAAATAAAACATAATACAAAACAAAAATTCATCTCTCAAGGTAATCTAGGTTGCGTGTTTTCCTTGTATTTTAAAGTTTAAAGTTTTATTATTTATTTACTTTTTTATTTTTCTTTTATATTTTTTTTTTTTTGTTAAACTGTGTTAATTGTATGTGCAATATTTTTTTAACACACAAAATGCTTTAATCCGTAATGTTTATTATTTGAACAAGTACTCGAAATTGCTGTATGAGTTCAAAAGCAGCTACTACATCAGACATGTACGACACAGTTGTCAAACCAGACCTTAAAAGTCATAAAATTACACCAAAAAAAAAATAACTATTATTTATAAAAAAAAAACAAATTATATCAATTTTAAACGTCTTCAAAAGAAAAAAATCTTTACCTTTCATTGCATTAACAAAAACAACATGTTTTAAGCCTTTTGGCCAAAATAAAAGTTTTTAATTTTTTTCTTCGCTTTTTGTTTATTTTCTAAATTTTTTTTTATTTTTGATAGTGTTGAATTAAGTTAAACTGTAAGAAAGGAAAAATCGCTGTTTTTGGGAAAGTATATAATTTTGGAGAGTTTGAAAAGAGAAATATTAAAAAAAGAAAGAAATAAACAAATATAAAAAAGTTTAACAGCGTGTGGAGTTATTTTTAAGTTTAAGAGTCTGACAGCTGCAACTACAACATTTCCTGGTGTTAATGCAAAAATATTGTGGTAAGTAGAAATTTCATAAACTTTTTAGTTGAAATAAATTAATAATATTATTGAATATTAATTATTCGTTTTTGTTTAGGACAAAATATTTAGATCATTATAAATAATACGGTATTCTGCAAGATCTTAACAAAAACACAGCAAATCCTTTGAATTTTTTTTACTAATACTGGAAGTAATAACTAAATTAGCCCTTAAGGGAAAGTCTTGAGTTTGAACTTTGATGTATTCTGGCATATCGCTCCTTTTTTGCAACATAGTCATATCTTTAAATTGTAGGTTACTTTAGCAAAACATTTAAAGCAGAAAAGCCATCTGTTAACCGGAATTTTTTTGTTTCACTGCAAAAGCTATTTTAATTATTTCAAAAAAAGCTCTTTAAACTAAAATATGCAGCAAATGCTTCAAAATTCATAAAAAGCTCTAAATAGGATAAATATATATGGGGTATTCACAAGGTGTGCTATCATGTTATATTGTCATAATGTTCTAAAATTTTACAATGGTTTAGAGATATTGTTGTTGCTTTATAAACAAAAAGTTTCTTAAATAAATATAACATTGCTTGCTATGCTTATTGTGATGTCGTAATTAATCCGAAGAGAAATACGATGACCGGCTGAGCCGAGCCGTATTAGTTTTATTAAGCCGTCGCCGTTGATGGAAAAATTTTATCCGGCTAACATCCGAATTTAGATCGGAGTTTGATAAATAAACAAAATAAAATTTATTTCTGATTTGCGTCTAAAAAATTTAAAATAGTCAGGTAAGAACTAATTTAATTTATTAATTCATGGATTAGAATTAAAAAATATTTTTATTTTTGGTAAATATTTTTTTTTTATATTTGTTTTAAATCAGCTGATGCTTTGCTGCCGATAATCAATAAAATTTTTGAAAAAATTCTTTATAAACAGTTGTCGTTATATTTGAATAATAATAGTTTTTTATATAATTGCCAATACGGATTTAAGAAAGGTTGTGGAACAGAAGAAGCTGTTGTAAATGTAGTCAACAGTATTTGTCAAGGTTTGGATAATGGGTTCAGTGGTGTGGCTGGAATTTTTTACGATTTTTCTAAGGCGTTTGATTTAGTAGACCATAAAATATTAATTGAAAAACTAAAGTATTATGGGGTTAATGAAAAAGCACTGGTTTTGTTGAAGAACTACTTAACAAATAGGAAACAATATGTAGATATTGAAGACTGTAAAAGTTTTACTGGTGTTGTAGAGTATGGGGTACCACAGGGGAGTGTGTTGGGCCCTCTGTTATTTAATGTATACCTAAACGATATAAAAAATTTAGAATTGTTTGGAAAACTGTACATGTATGCTGATGATATATGTATGTTGTACCCATATAAGCACGAATTAGTTTTAAAGACGTATATGGAGTACGATGCTGCTATAATTACAGAGTATGTGAGGCTAAATAAACTTATTTTAAATCCAGATAAAACCAAATTGTTAAGATTTCGGCCATATGTAACAGATAACCAAAATTTTAGTATATACATTGATGGGAAGGAAGTTTTTGAGGTTTGCTCTACAAAATATCTTGGAATTTATCTACTAAACAATCTTACCTGGGATAAACATATTGAGACCTTAAAAACGAAGATTACATCGGTTATTGGTATGCTTTATAAATTTAGGAACAGGTTTAATAAAAAAACTAAGCTAATTATATACCAGTCATTAATTCACAGTCGTTTAAATTATTTGCCCATTATATATGCTTATAAAAAAAGCACTGAGTTAAAATCATTACAAAGAATTCAAAATAAATCACTGAAAATCGTTTTTAATAAGCCCTTAATATATTCCACAGTAACATTGTATAGGGATATATCGAAAACAATTCTGCCTATTTACGGATTGTATAAATTGCAGTTACTTTTGTATGTTTTCAAATCGATACATAATATTGGTCATCATACAATTTTTTTTGTTAGGAATCAAACCGTATTTAACACAAGAAATAACATGAATCTCCGAGTTGCAAAATGTCGTTTGGAAACCACGAAACAAAGAGTTGAACATATGGGTAGTTTTGAGTTCAATAATCTTCCGCAGAATTTGAAAAACATTGAAAGGGTTTCAATTTTTAAGAAAAGTTTAAAAGAGTTTCTTCTCCAAAATTTAGAAATGCTTCTAATGTAAAAGTTCTTGTGAAAATTTATTTGAAATGTAATAATATTTTTTTTCTTTTTCTTTTTTTTTTATTATTGCTATTATTATATAAAACTTATGTAATATTTTTTTTTGCCAACTCGCCTCAATAATGTCCAAGTGGCGCTGAGGCACTTTCCATCTTTTCTAAAATATTTCTTTTTTTTTGAAAATAAACTGAATAAAAAAAAAAAAAAAAAAAAAAAAAATTCAAAATATTACACTGAATTATGAGGGTTATTATTTTAAGACATATGACTTTATGACAACTTGTGAATCCCCCAATTATTTCTGACTTCATTGGTCGCACAAAAAAACATGCAATTGCATATTTACGGTTTCCATGGTAACGAGGAAGAGTGCTCTCTTTTAGTGCAAGGATTGCGGGTTAGATTCCTACCAGAAACTCTGGTATGTTTACTATTGCTCGGCAAATTAAGTTAGAACATAATTAATTAAAAATTTATGTTTAATATATAATAATAACTAACACTAATTCGTATAATTTTGCATACTGGGATGTGCTTAAATTCTAGATTTAAGGTTGAATTATATATTGAAAGCTTAAACTAAAATTTTCGTTGTTATTTTTAGGTAGATACTGTACTGGCTGTTAAACTTTCAATCAGAATTTACTCTTAGCTCTTGTCACATTAATTTGTTCTATCACATTAAAGTTTTATTAAAAGTTTTAAGAAATTTATTCCCCAAGTCTTATTTATACAATTTGAAATTTATTTTAGAATCCAAACAAACCGCTATTTCTATGATATTTATTAACTGTTTAATTTACCCATCAGTCAATCAATATTCTATTCTACAAATTAAAAATTCTTAATTATTGTCATTCTATTCTCTGCTATTCTCAAGAATATTTCTTGAACATTTTTTGCTCTTAAACACAGTTTGTAGACTAAAGTCTTTAAATACTTAAAAAAAAATTATATGAGTATAAAAACTTTCAAGTCAAGTTTCTAAATGTGGTATTAGTTTTCAAACACATACAAAAGCACTCCCAAACTTCTTAAACTCACATTTACACACAATTAAAAAGAAAAAAAAAACGCCTACATTTGCCATAACTATCCGACAATTTTATTAAATTTGTACAAGAAAATGCAAACTAATGACTGAAATAATAATATTTATTGATAATGAAGGCGAAGTTGTTTTGTTGTTGATAATAATGATGATGAATTTACCATAAATGGTAGTGAGTCACCTTGTACCATTCTTGATTAAGTCAAAACTGTGACAGACATATTCGTTCATTTGTAGAAATACCCAGAGATGTTGGTTGGTATCTCTGAAATTACTAAATAAGAAGACAAATAATGTAAAATTTGATTAAATAACTATTTAGCATCTTTTACAAAAGCTTTTAATACTTATAAACTCGTTGCAAGGATTACACTCAATGAATAAAGTGGTATGTATTTATTTTTTTTCCATCTATTTTTTTTTGTTAAAATGTTTATTTACACACCCTGTTGTCTTGTTAGGTAACTTAAGAGTCTCTTTAGTAGACTCTTGCATTTTTTCTCGTTTTATTTTTTGATTGTTTCGGTTTTTTCTTACTGTTTAGTGTCCGTCTACTTGTTGAGTGTAGTGTGCAATTATAACACGCGCGTTGAGTACAGTTCACTTTTTCCATCTTCTAGTTGTTCTTTTTTTTTTTTTTGTCTAGTACTTTATAGGTTTTTGTTGAAAGGCGTTGAATGTCGATGTCAAATCTATCTTGATTTGCTTTACATTTTTATGAATGTGTTAGAGTTACTACACGTACTATTATAATTACTTGTATGTTAGTTGGGAAGTATTTTATTGTGGTCTTGTCCATAAATGTACCTATTCGTACATGTGTTTAAAATATCCAGTCAAACGGATATTTGTTATTACATATTTAAATATTTCAGTTTGTATGTATTTAATAGCGTTTGTATTTCAATCTAAGCAATACTTTGTGCCAACCCAATAACACTTAAACTCTTGTTGGGTTTATTTGTATTTTAAAGTAAAAATAAATATAAAAAAATATGAAAGCTGAAGTCTTAAGCAAATAACGTTGATTTGGGGAATAATGCCAGTAGGTAATTTTGTAAAATGTTATTTAAGGAAATATGGATGTATTTGAAAGAGACAATGATGATTTCGTTAATACAAATTTATATGTATTTCTTAAACTAATTTTAATTTGTAATATTTAGTGAAATTTATAGCTAGTTTTTGCGTATGCAGAATATATTCAGTAATCGTTTTCAATACGGCATTTTATTTGTTTTGGGGAACGAATTTCGAACTACTGTATAAAGTATTAAAATTATTGCTGCTGATTTTTGAGTTTTTTTAATGCAGACAATTTTTGCAATTGTTAAAGAAGCAAAGTTCGCTAGTGCTCTACAAAAAGTTATGTTTTCACGTGTTAGTTTTTAATTTTTTGTTTAGCTACGGAAAACGCAAAATATTGTTACTTTTGCTACAATGGCGATAGCATTTTAAACGCTGCTTTGAAGGCAACTTACGTATACCAAAGACCAACATAGTGTTCTGAAGGCAAATATATTCTAAGAGCAACATTTTATGATATATATATATATATATATATATATGTGTTCCTCTAACTCCCATTGGAGCATAGGGCGCCATTTTATGATAAGATAATCATAATTATTAATCATGTTAGAAGTAATCATATTATTGTCATGTTAATCATAATAAGTTAAGAAGTAATCATATTATGATATAAAGTAATTATCTGATAATTATCTTATAATCTGAAAGAATCATATTATGATTCCAAATATGATTACAGAAATCATATTATAATAGTAGGTTATCATAACATCGTTGCAATCGATTGTCGTAGCTCGCAATTATTTCTAAATTATTTTATAAAATTTTCATACTTTTTTTTATTGAAATAACATCAAACTAACATGCAATCGTCCATATTTTTTGAACTCTCACAAAGAAAAAAAAAATTAAAATTTGTTTAGCAATGCTAATTTATTTAACAATTTTTTTAATGAACAATTTGTTAACTTTTTTTTAATTTCTTTAAAATATTATGACAGAACTGATGCAAAATTATTTTAAAAATGGCGCTAACAAAATATTATTATAGTAAAGATATTTTGTTTGCATCTTAAACATATTATGACTACACGTATAGAGAGCTATCATGTTATGGCTATTAAATATCATCAAATGGTTGTAAGTAATATGGTATGTTTTCAAAGTTATCATTATTTAGTTGTTACATTTTGTTTTCAGTAACTATAATATTGCTTATATTTAAGAAAGCTCCAATACAAATACAACTCTCCAAAATTGCTTTTAAAGCCATAAAATTCCTAATTGGTGTTCATATAAAATTTGAATTAGCAGCTGCCATAACATGTCATGCTTTTAGGTTAAGATTTGACCTAAAATAAACACTTAGATACTATTTGACACAACAACTTTTGCATAAACTTTAACATTATAACATAGTTATGGTTTAGTGACTCCATAATTGTACATGGGTCCCAAAAAGGGTACCCTCCAGAAAATTTGTCTGGTAATGCTTTGTTGTAGAGTAACGTATTGTTAGGCTTGACGGACTTTACTCTTTTACCGATACCGCAAAACTTGTTTGTCCAAAATTTAAAAAGCACATCAATATAGAATTTACAATTTTTTACTTATGCTTAGAAAAAATTTACACTTAAACACAAATAAAAAAAAATTTGGATATAAAAGGATCTAATGGGATTAAGATTAAATTTTATTAAATAATTTTTATTATTACTATTATATATTAATTTAATTATTATTACAAATAAATAAAAAAAAGAATTATTTGTCAACATTTCTACAGAAAAAATGTGATTTTATTCCTGGGATTAACATATTGTGGGCATTACAGTATCGAAGGTATTAGTGCCCATTCACATTATACGATTTTTGTCGTTGCGATTATTGCTTTATAGGCAAAAGGGGTGAGAGGAATTAAAAGAGGTTCACAAGCGAGTGTTTTGTTCGCTCATTGTTCTCTCATTTGACGAAAAATGTATTGAAGTTCGGTTGCACAGAAAAAGTCGTAGAGACAAAAATCGTACAATGTAAACATCAGACCGACTTCAAAGAGGAAACGACAATTATCGCAATGGCAAAAATCGTATAATGTGAATTGGGACTAAAATGATTGGGTATGTTTCATACCGTGGGAAAGGTTAATTTGTCTAGTTTCTTTGTATAACTTTTATTTTAAAGGTTTTAGAAAAACTTGAACACAAATAGGAAAAAATTCAAAATAGTGCATATGCTATAAATAGAAAAACCCTCGTCTAGAGTAAGTTGGCACAAATTTTGCCAAAACCAATAGGTAACAAGTTACATGGATGAGAAAGAACACCTGTATGGCTAAAATGTCAAACTTTGATCCCCTGTAACTCAAAAACTTTTTGACCGATCTTGTTGATCGGGTCGAAACTAGTATCCAATAGGACTAACCTTGGTCCAAATCGGAAGACATCGATTTCAAAATTGGGTCACTTGACATGAAATCCCCTATATGTAAATTTATATAAATCTGCTTAAGATTTGTCAATAATGATCTTTTCTTAATTTTTAGAAATGCGTTTCAATATGAATGGGAAGTGTGTTGGTTGATAACTTTGAGCAGTTCTTCTAAGTTTTCGTAATAGTTTTAACGATTTTGATTTTTAACATTAAACCTCATATGCGATGCATTTTTTGAGTATGTAACTTTCTTTTCATATGTCTGATTTTATCGTATGCCCATCGCAGCAAGAAAGATAAATACGACAACATAACCTCTAAAGCGACGAGGCCATACATCAAACTGGCTAATCAAACTCACATTTATATGATGGGGTTAGAAATAAAAAACTCACACATACATTTTAATGTAAATTTGGCGAAAATTAAAATACTCTTTAATTTGACAAAAACCTAAAGCTAACTTGATGTGTATGCGGAAAATTACTTAAAATGTCATTTAAAAAAAAAAACTAATTTAGAGAAAAAAGATGTTACAATTTTGCAGAAAAAAAAAGATTTTGCTTGAAGTTTAATGATGTAAATTTAATGTAGGGCTGTGTTAAGAAAATCACACGTATGTAAATTTGATAAAGTAATTTTATTGCGTTAGTTCGTATACCAAGTTATCGTTAGGGGCAGAATAATACAAAAGTACTTATGGTGGATCTAATAGAAACTTGTAAGAGCCCTATATTTCCTACTGGGTATATCTTAGAATATTATTTTAAAAACAACGTCAACAGGGTATTAAAGACAGACACCACTCTTTGGCAGCCAATCTTTGTAAACGTGTTTGTGTTTTTCAGACAAGCCGCCTTTGCATTATTAAGCAGATTGCTAAACACAAAAAATTTAAATTTACCAAAACACACGTTCATACTTAAACACAAAAGTAAAATAATAATGCGTAGGTTGGTTTGACCAATTCATTTCAAAATTAACATTTTTTTATTTTGCGCACTCTAAGCCAATCTACGCAATTTTAGTTTAAAACACTTTTTATAGAAAAGACAGCTTGTTATGTGCGTCTATTAACAAGCAAAAAACAAACAAATTTCCTTTAAAATTAGTCTCAGTTGGAAGAGTTTTTTAAACTTTTTTTGTTTAATTTTGCAAGAAGATTATTATTTAATGTTTATAAAAAATTTTTGGTTATAAAAAACTTCAGCATACTTTAGCGTGCATATGACTGGATTTATTTAATGCTTTTTGCCTTTTAGATAAAGTCTATGTTTCACCATCTTTATTTCCGTAATGGGAAGAGAGTAATTTATAATAGAAACTAAATAGCAACAACCTAACACAAACCAACAATTTTTTTTACATTGAGACTACAAACAGCCACTTCTACAGGTGAAGTCATTGACCTGTTATATTTTATTTGGATTTACATTATTTTGTTGTGGTGTCTTTTTGCTTGTTGTTGGCTGTATTTTTAAGGTACAGGTCATGTTCGGTTCATTTAAATTATTGTTTTGTTAAAACAATTATTTTGTTAGTCGATGTCATGTTGGTAATTGTTCGTGTAATTTTCAGTATTTAATGTTTATTTCAATTTACAGGTTTCTTTGGGGTTCAAATGTTAGATGAGGTTATTTTAATTAGAAATATATATTACGTAATAAAAAGCCGTAAGTAAATTATAGAGGGAGCAGGCTACAAAATTTTAGAAAGGTTAACAAGAATCGAAAGTTAATATATGAAATAACTCTACTTCAAAAAAAAAAAAAAAAAATTCTGAAGGTTGTTTTTTTTTAGACCCGATAACATATTTGAATTGTTAGGTATCGTACTGCGTTTACTTTTTGAAATTTATGATCACTATGCAACAATTGAAGCATAGCCGCAAATAACGTTCTAAAAGCCACTTTTTGCAAAAACTGTTTTTTGCAGATGATATTATAACATTACTCTCTTACACTGTTTAAACTTCAAATCAACCAATATTATAAATCTTAACACCTTCAAAATGACATACAAAGAGTCAACTAGTGGAAGAACGTTGTAAGTTAACTACATACTTACATGATGATACAATGATAAATGGTTTTAAAACGTGGAATAACGTTTTAAACTCCGCTTGCGTAGTGGAACAACGTTTTAAATGACATCGCGATTGTGGATATGAAAAGTTTTTCCACTAAAAAAACATGTAATTTAAATTTTAAATTTCTTGATATTTTGCATAAAAGTTTTTATTATCATTATTTTTAATTATCTTAAGAAAAAAAATAAAAAATTAATAATCTTGCCTGTTAGTGCTGGTTCACACTCTTCAAGTTTTAGTCATCAAGACTTGACGAGTCAAACTTGAAGTGTGTGAACCAGCACTTTAAAACGTTTTTTGCTCTCCTGAAAAAAAAAATATTTTGTAACTTAAAACGTTATTTGCGGCTGAGTTTCAATTGAACAAAGCCACCAAATTGTTCTATTTGTCATTGAAAATCAGACATAGATTACCGCAACTTTAAGACGACTTCATGATTTTTTATGGCGCACATATCCATCTGAGCGGTTTTGTTAATAAACAAAATTGCCGTATATGGAGTGAGAGCAGTCGTAAACAGACCCTACAGACTTTATTACGTCTGCTGCTGGTTGCAACCTGTAGTGCGATTCACTATGCTTTTTAAACCACAATTGTTTCGTTTAAAACTGTTAACCACAAAATTAACCATTTTGCTATTCACTAACATTTTTAACGACATCTGCTGGTGTTAAAAGCCAGCTGTTTCAGTCAGCTGTTATTTTTAACAAAACAAATTGTGGTTTATTAAAACTAACATTTTTGGTGTGGTTAGAAAAGTGTTTATTTATGGTTGTACCTATATCCCTTTCAGACCTGATGACTGTATGACCAGATACCAGATAAATGATATGGCTTTTAGGTATTTATCCTACAATTTATCCACTTCTTATCACACACCAATTTTCCGTGGAGCCTCTTATTTATTAATCCTAAAGCAAACCATTTGACTCAAATAAAATTAAAAAAATTATTTTAATTAAAATTATATTATTAAAATAATAAAAATTAGTAATGTTTTAAGCACTTTGCACAATATCATTTAAAATTTAAAGGTGTTTGTTTTGTTTTTGTTTATTCTTCTTTGTTATTTTATCCTATTTTGATGTTTCTCTTGGCAGAGTTGCCACGATATATCAATTTGAATAGAGAGAAATATAAAACTTTTTACCGTGGTTATAAATAAGTTAGTGAATCACATAGTGGTTAGTGCAAACATCAAAATGTGTGGTTAAAATTAACACTTTTAAAATTGTTAAAAGTTAGTGAATTGCACTTCTGGTGGCATTATTAGACCTTATATTTTCAAAAATTAAGACCGAGCTCTCGTTACGGTCAACGGAGATCGTGACCGAACAAACTAGATGGTACTACGTCGAACCGCAATCATCGTTTTTTTGAATCAAAATTTGGCGATAAGTTATTTCTAAAAATGGACCTGTCCATTAGCCTCCAAGCTCATGCGATTTGACACCTCTTGATTATTTTCTTTGAAACTACGTAAAGTCATTGGCTAATGCTGATAAATCAGCTACAATTGGCGCCTTGCAGGTTAACATTGTTTATTTTACGTCCAGCAATGCTCGAAAAAAGTCCTTGACAGAAAAAATTCAAAAAGGATTTTAATCACCAAATTCGTAGAATCAAATAAAGAAAATGATTATATCGATTACTAAAAAACGTAAAAATTTTATATTGTGAAAATTACATTTTAAATTTTGATTAAAAATTAGATCAAAAGCTCATATAAAAATTTGTGAATCTTACGATCAGCTTTACGTTTGTTGTTACCATTATTCCTTTACATGCTGCTTCTTAGCAGGGAAATGTCGTGGCTCTTCAAATGTTATATGTTTTTTTAAATGTGTTAAGAATTCGTCTACTTACCTTACTGAATCTCTATGTGTCGTATTTTTAAATTAAATTAAAATTTACTTTTCTTGCTTTGCAAAACCAGAAATTTTTTTATTGGGTTATTACAGCTCTAATAATTATTATTTTCTCTGGAAAACTTTAACTTTTTTTAACTTTAAGCCTAAGATCGTATATGACGAGTTAATAAAAAAAATTATTAACCATTATTTAAATAAAAATTATTTTTGATAAATTTAGTTCAGGTTTTACAACAGTCGGGCTTGACCGACTATACTTTCTTACTTGTTTTTTAACTTTCTCTTCTTTTCACAGTAATTTGATTAATACAGATTCCCAATTATTAACAGAGAATTAAAATTTCAACAGGTCTTTAACACACAACTCTTTATTTTACACAATTCTATATTGATTATCATATCGTTCCCTGTTTTTTATAAAAAAAAAAACAAGTTATATTTTTGTTTGATTTTTTAATTGTGAAAAATTAATTTAAAATTTTTTATTCATCTGCTGTTTTGAATTTTAAATTATCTTTAAATGTTTCGTTTGAATTAAAAAAAATTAACAAAAAACCTTATTATGGCTCCATAAAACTATATTTATAATTCAATAAAACCTAAACATGTGAATATTTGATTAAAAAATAAAAATTAATCAAATATTGAACATTAAAAAAAAAAATTCACATGTTTTTAATTGCTTTAACTCCAGCTTAAAGGGAACGCTTAATGAATGAAACGACGTAAAACAAGGTATCTTCTACATATTTAACAATGCTTAGTAATTATTTACTAAAAAACATTTATTAAAACAAAACGTTTAATAAGGAAAATAATTTTAACTAACAAACTCTAGCTTAAAGCCAGCCGCATGAGGATTTACTGCCTTTGCTAAAGAAAATTATACAAGCAAACAACAAAATTCTATATTGACATTTGATGACTTATGACAAACTTCATGTTTGTAGATACAAACGTCATGCCTGAAATGTTTCAAAAGAATTTGTGTTCAAGATTATTGATAAAAAATTTCACACACGTTCAATTACGGACGAGCAATAACGAATAAACGAATAAAAAAAAAAAATATATGATAAATATCATTCAATATATTTAATTTAATATACAGACATATTTAAAATTATCCAGGTAGAATATCCAATGTAGAATATCATAATATTGAAAAGAAACTGCAAGTTCAAGTTTCTTTATGTGCATTCAATGGGTTTTCTTACTCAACCAGGAGTACTTGAGCTAAGGTGTGTCTTCTAGGATAATTAAGATAAGACATACTGGTCATTAAATAAAGAAGAAACGCTGTCAATAAATTATTGCAACGAAGAATATCTTATCGCATTTGATCTTTTAACCACAAATGCAAAATCATATGGAAATTAATTAACCCTTTAAGGAGTCGTAGCGTAGAGTATTACAGGAGGAAGTTAATAGGAAGATTATGAGACGCTTTTGTTTTCTTTAGTTTTGAGTACGTTTCAACAACTTATCTTTTCGGAACTAAATATCCATTTGCAGTTTAGATAACTTTTCCATTTTAAAATCTGGGTAAAATAGCTGGAAGAGTTAACAAGAGGACCCTAACTACCTGCTAAGAATACAAAAGCTTAAGCGATAAATTTGACAAAGCTTTTGGTTGGAAAATGGTTGGAACATAAAAAAGTCTCTGTCATATCAGGTTTTGCCCTATTTTTCGCCATATTGGACGCGAATTCATCTTTTTGGCATCTTCAGGTTAAGGTATCTCAGAGAATGAGATTTGTGGAAAACACAAACACAAAGAAAATAATTAAAAAAATTCCGTTTTCTTGTTTCCAACACAAAAATAATACTGTTTTTGTCAAACTCAACAAAAGATGAGAACATTAAATTCCGTTCGGTTTTTTTTAAATCCACAAACTTCATTGTGTTCGGTTCAGCTCATTAATGTTCGTTCCTTTCAGCTGGCAAAACAAACCAAACATTTTTTACAAAAACAAAATACACATACGTAAAAAAATAAAAAAACAAAAAGCCAGCAAAATAATTTTACACAAACACACACAAGCTGTTCGTGCTGCGGTCGTTGCAAAATTTTTTTTTTTGCTAATTTTTTTATCAACATAAAAAAAAACATTATAGAACATTCAAATATAATGTATAATCACTACAATTGTTCTGTTTTTAACGAAGAACAAAACACTATATAATGTTGGGCTCTTCCTTGAAAATAGTTACGAACGGTATTAAGGGATGTGTTCGTCTACACAATCACTTACAAAATAGATATCGTTCTTGCGTGTGCCAGCCGAACGCTAAATAATGTTCTGTTTTTTTCGAACACTGATTTTAAGTGTAATAAGCAGGACCTTTAGGCTCCATGTCAGAATTTGTAAGGATGAATTCGGGTATTTATAACATCTTGAATATGGCGAAAAACAGGTTTTTGTTTTAACTTTAAGCTAGGATATCTCGAAAACGTGACGTGGTAGAGAAACAGATAGAGTACATATTCAGATTCTGTGCAATACAAACGTTAAAAAAGTTTACTCTTAACCCAGGGTTTCGACTTCTTCCAAATTTTGCAGGCAACCTCAGATTGTTAGGTGTTTTTGATTTAAAAGCAAGATTTTGATTTTTAGAGAAATGCTTCAAATGAATTTTTTTACAATTAACCAATTAATTCCTAAAGAAAAATATGATTTTTTGCCATTGATGACTTTATTTGGTCTGGGGAGGCACTCTAACAAAAAGAGCATGTGATTCTGGAAGAGGGAACCAAAAAATATATTTGTTTGAGAGAGTTAAAGTTTGCACTGTTTTGTCACATGCTTATGAATCGAGATTGAAAACAATGTTACCCTAACATTTGCGGTTTAAAACGTCTCTAGGAGATTAATGTAAAATCGAACGGGTACATTTTTATTGAGATTTTTCACCATATAATCTTAAAATTTCTTGAAAAATAGTTTTTATTTTAAGACCTTTTTTAAATCTAGACAATTCTATACTTATCAAGGACCTACCCCTTAATGAGTAATGATTAATGATCCAGTTTATGTCCAGTCACAACGAGATATAAATGGTTGTAAATGTCATAATCGGGGTGGATCTGTTTAAGACTATAAAAACATTTAATTGCCTTTTGCATTTTCAGGAGTAAAATTTGTCCTGACACAGGGCTATTATGTATTGAAAATTAGGGTTGCCAGGGCTTTATTGTCAAGCTATTTTAATAGATCAAGAAAAAACGCAATATGTCAGGCTAAACCGGAATTTTAAAAATGTTTCCATTAAATTGTCAAGAAAAATCCAGAAAACACAACCATTATTGGTTGTGTTATTTCGGTTTGGCCTGCAGTTAAAATTTATTTTGTAAAAAAGGATAAAAAAAATTATCGAAAAGATCTATGGGAATTTGTATCCCAAGGAAAAAAGAACGACAAAAAAAAAACAGAGAAATGTACTTTGGACTTCAAGAAGAATTCTTGACAAAAGATGTGAAAAACAGATATAAGAAAGAAGGTTCAAATAAAAAAAAAAAAAAATAATCATTCACAACAACAAATTTCCACCAAGTAAAAATACCATTTGATTTAAAGATTTATGTTTGACTATGGACTGCCCGCCAGTCTCGTCAATGGTGGTGAGTGTTAAACGGCAAAGATTTCTGAGGAGATAAAGTGGTTATTATCGAAATTAACCTGTCTCTGAACGTGGGTTCGGTTTCTCGGTCAGTTAAAAAATTAAAAATTAGCAATAACTTATAATTAATTTCATGTTGTAAAATTCCTTTCTTCATAAAAATAATTTAATGAAAATAAAATTTGATGAACTTTAGCCTGGTTAAAATATAAAAATTTGGATTTTTATCCATTAATTTTATGTACCAATATTGGCTCGAAAAAGCAAATTTGTATTTGCCTGTATTATACGAAATATTTTAGCAAAATTAAGTCCACTTATCACATATGGTGTGGGCATTACTGTGCCAAAACCGTGATGTCTATATGTCATTACCAGTGTTGTTCTAAGTTTATTTTATATGAAAGTTGAAAAATAAAGTACAAAAATTATAACAAGAATTTTAGAAGTTAAAATTTATGGATAAAAATTAGAGACAGACGTAATTTAGCTGATATTTGAGCTATATGTGGCTCCGGACTATGTGCGATATAAATATATAAATTTAACCAAATTTTTAATTGTCAAGAAAAATTGTTTAAGGAAAATCGATCTGGCAAGCTTACTTAAAATTCAATTACGAAAAATGTTTAGAATGGGACTTATTTGATATTTCCTCAGCTCTTAAAGGAAGAAGTACATAACGCGCGTTAGAACTAGTGTATTTTCATAGAGCAAGCTACATACAAAATATTTTGACGCGTTCACACCAGAAACTTGATTAACTTTGAACTTTTTAACGCGTTATGTATTTTTGACATGTAATCAGCTGACAATAAAAAGAATAATTTAACAAAATTGTGAATCACGAAAGAAAAACTTATTAAAGAGCTTTAAAAACATACAATATTTATATAAAAAGAATAAATTAAATTAAATAAAAAAATCTTGATATAATTTCGAATCCGTTTTCAATGTACAAATAAGTAAACATATAAAACACAGCTGATGCAGGAATGGCTTTTGTAACGCGCGTTGTGTAACTTGAAATTTTTTCATGCGCTTAAGTTTTTAAGAGCGCGACACACGTCGATGAATTAACGCGTGTTATGTACTCCTACCTTAACTAAAAGAAAGATTCGTGTTAGAGATTGGGATTTAATTTCCAATCAAAAATATGGTTTGTAGATAAAGAAAAGTTCGAACAAAATCACTAACTTATCGAACTTTACAAATAAATATTGCGACCTCTTTATTAACACAGTATATTTGACTTACCTTTATCGCCAACTATATTAAAAAAAAGCTGAAAGTAAAAAACAAATTTTTTAAACGTTTTTTTAGATCCACAAAGTGATTATTTTCATTACTATTATTAAATGCAGAGTGAAAAATGTTAATTATTCTACGTCTAAGAATCCTTAATCATACACTATGATAAATAACCTTTAATAGGAACTCCTCACAAATCAGCACAGCATGATTAGAGAATAACACCAACCAACCAACTTCAACTATAAATTTTGCTTACGCCCTTAAATAAATAAATGTGCATAGGTACTTACCAGATGATAGATCTGAGAAAGAATGAAAAACTAAGCAGCCTACAACAAAACTGAATGCCTAAACATAACTCTTATAAAAGTGTCATAAAATTTACATAATTATGGCTGAGATTGTAGACATAATAAAAAAAATAAAATAAAAATAATAGCTACATGGGCTGGCGCACTCCCAGCGCAAAGCACCAACAATCTACAACAATCTCTGATTACTATAATTTATAAGCTACTCAAAACTGATGACCGACCGCACAAAGATAAATAATGATGGTACAACAAACATACAACCAACAACGTTTACGCAACAGCCGAACAAAGAGACACTGCAACAAATGCATTAATAAAATGCACCTGCTGAGAAGTGCAACAACAACAATGGACTAAAAAAAGTAAAAAAAAACAAAGTAAATAGAGTTGCGAAGATTACAACAACAATGGTTTCCTTAATGATCCACCAACACCTAGAAATTCCTTAAAATCAAATTATATTGAGTAAAAAAAAAATAAATCAGTTCAATTCAGCTGAGCTCAGTTTGGTCGGCCCAACTCAGCAACTGTGATTATTACAACACTCATAGACTTAGTCACTTACTCATTCATTGCATCTTTCACGTCTTCTTCAGTTCTACTTGACTGTCATACGTTAAGTCAGATTCAATTAGTTAAGCCTACAAAATGCAACATCATTTCGTATGCAACTCATGTTTTATTATTATTGCTCATATTGTGGCATTTAAGTCAGCTCATAGAAAAATATTAGTAAAATTTATTTTAAAAATATTTCTAATTGTCATTTGCGAATTTGGAATGAAGGCGCTTAAAACGAGTGGAAATTGTAAAGAAAATTAAAAAAATAACTTTTTTCCAAAAATAAAATACAACAAATTCAATAAAGTGACCAAAATTTTAGCTTTATTATATCACAAGTTCCATGGATTTAATGTTTAAAAATAATTTCCAGCATATGACCTCTGTGGCTGCGCTTTATGACCGCCATCCAATTTTGCAACTCTTTTTCCAGCCAAAAGTGCATTGTTTTATGGTTTCAAAAGGATCAATTGTTGCTAGTTTATCAGCATAGACCAGATATTTGACGTACCACCACAAAAAAAAATTTAAAGCTCTCAAAGCACCTGAACGAGGTAACCAATTCACAGGTGCATTTCTTGAGATAATTCGGTCGCTTTGCCTCAACAAAGTGATGGTTTCACGCGCTGCATGGCCTGTTGTGCCAGCTTGCTGGAACCATTTATCCTTTAAATGATTTGCAGTGACATGAGGAATAAAAAAATCAGCTTGAACCATTCACGGAAATGTTGGCACCGGCTTCGGATTTAAAGCCAAATAGGTTGATGATGATGCCTTCCGCGCGTAAACTGCACACGCAGAGAAAAAATATGGTTGGGCATGGTTACGGCAACCACACAATGCTTATTGTAACAATATATTGTTATTTTTATTTAATATCAGCATTATTATAGTTACTGTAAACATTTCAATGTTTATCGCAATTATAAATGTGATTTTTGTTGACCGATAAATAATCATTTTTCTAACAACTAAATAATAATAACTTTGAAAACATATTTTATTACTCATAACCATTTCTTGATAACTTTCTATACGTGTAATCATAGTATGCTTACGATGCAATCAAAATATCTTTACTCTAATAAGTTGTGTCGTTTGTTTTAAATATGCCTATCGAATTATTAGTTAGTGAGTGATTAAACAGTCAAAAAACACAACAAAACAAGTTATAAGAAATTGTATTTACATTAAAAAAAATTTTAAAGTGCCACAAAATATAAAATCGAAACAAAAAATTAAAATTTTTTTTTTGTTGTAAAAGTGGTGCTTTATCATAATATAATAAATTCTAAAGTTATTATGATTAACATGCCAATAATTAGATTACTTCTTAACTTATTATGATTAACAGGATAAGAACATGATAAAGGGAAAAATAGTATGATGTAATATTACGAATATATTTCGTCATAATATGATTAAATAATGATATGGTGACTACAATCATGAATCTTATCATAATATATTTCTCTAAGGCCCGTTTTCATAACTTATCGATAACTAAAAGTAGACTTTCACCGGTCTTATACAAAGTGTTCCATTATTAAAACTTTACTTTATCCTAAAGTGTGCGATAAAGTAAATAAAGGTTCATCCTACTTGGTAGGTTAAAGTACAGTTGAAATAATGGAACACGTTTTATACGGCCGACAAAATTCTACCTTTAGTTATCGGTAAGTTGTTAAAAAATATGTTTTTTTTTGCGTGCACAAAAAGTGATTTTCGCGGTATGTAATTGTGTCCTAGGAGTATTAATAAGGTTTTGCTCGCTCTAAAAACGACAATTCAGCTTGTTTACATACCCTTGAATTTACTTTGCGAATTTCTCCATAAATTTGGCGAACAGAGTGCGAATTTCTGGTGTAAACTTTTGCATGGTGATTTGACAAAAATCAAATTCAAGTGAAATTAAAATGGAACGTTTTTTAAAAACGATTCTCTTTTGAAAGTACATAAAAATATTTCCTTATATCGGTGGCGTTGGGTAAAAAAGGGTTAAGTCAGAAATTGTAGTTTTTCGTAATGATAATTTAAAAGTATTTATTTGTTATATTTCATAGACATTTTTCCTGAAGAGCAGATGGTTACGATTATAAGCAGAAGTGCTAGACTTATGTTATTGATACCAAACTAAAGAGAAAAATAATTTTAATCTAAGGCAATTAAAAATTAATTGTTTGACTTAAGAGATATCCCAACGACAAACCCCAGAAGACCTTCTTACTTTAGGCCTTTTTAAAAAACCTGCTTAACATTTTTTTTGACTCAATTACTATTCTTATCTAACTGTTAAAGAAGACCTTAACGAAGGCATCGGCTTTTTCTTATAAAAGATAAAATACACATTCCACATTCGCTTCAATGAGCAGGAAGTAGAGAAGGAGTAATATTTTTTATATATTTTTTTTTTGCACAAGCAAAAGCAAAATAATAATTTTTTTTATCCCTTTAACATTCTTTTGGTCATGCTAAAGAAGTGAGAGCAGAAGGCCTACTCCGCAATGACAACGTGTGTAAAAAACTATGAGTTTGGAATGTAGCAAGCAGTCCTTGTATATCCAAAAGTTGGAGTACAGAGACCTTCTAGAAGGCATTCGTACTCCTTATTTTTCCCGCTGGGATACTTCATACCAATTACCTATAGCAGAACTACTATTCAAATTGGGAAAAGCTATAGTTTATTTCAAATTCACTCGATTTCGAATTCCAGAACATGGCTGAATAATATTTATATTTTGCTCATGTCTGATTTTTCGATTCACCCAACAAATTCTTGTAGCTGAAAGTTAAACTTACTATATGTCGATCTTGTTTATATTTTTAAAAAAATTAACATAGACTTTAAGTTCATTGTAGGGAAACAGACCATCACACTGGTGTGCAACATATAATGTTCGAAGCATTTCTGTAACGATGGCAGAGTTGTATTTATAAACAAATAGGAAACTGGTTGAAAAGTTGTTGTTCTTAATAAAGATATGCTGGTTTTAAAAGGATATGTTTGTTTTCGATAAAAATTGATTAGTATTGGGGTTATTTTGTTGAACTGTTTTATGGTTTTTAATCCAAATTTTTATATTTAATTAGGCTTAAGCTTATCAAATTTAATTTTCATTAAATTATTTTTATGAAGAATGGAATTTTACAACATGAAATGAATTAAATTTATTGGTCATCGTTCCTTCATTCTTGACTGACCTGAGTCTCGAACCCAGTCGTTTTTAACGGACAGGTTACCCTTACATGTTTCAATCGCAACCACTCGATATCTTCAGAGCGATTTGCCGTTTAACACTCGCAACCATCGACGACTGGTGGCAGTCAATAGTCAAACATCAACCTTTAAACCAAATTGTATTTAACCTTTAGTAGATCGAAATTTGCTTTTGAATGATTATCTTTTTAAAATGATTTTACATGTCCTTTATTTACATCTGTTTTTTTGTACTTTTTGTCAAGAATTTCTCTTGAAGTCCAAAGTACAATTTTTTTGTTTTTTAATTTTTTTGTCTTTCTTTTTCTTGTTAACCTTCTTCAGCACAACTTGAAGGACAAATGTAAACATAGAGCTCATGCCTTAGCTTTAACAATAATTAGTATTGTGGTTATTTTGTTGAACTGTTCTATGATTTTTAATCCAAATTTTGATATTTAATTAGGGGTAAGTTCATCAAATTTAATTTTCATTAAATTATTTTTATGAAGAAAAGAATTTTACAACATGAAATAAATTAAAATTTATCGATAATTTTTCAATATTGTCTGACCGATAAACTTTAAAAACTTCCGTTCATTCGAATCAAATATAAGGAAAATCGTAATACACAATAAAAATTGTTCGAGATCGTAAATTATTTCGAATCGAAATACGCGATAAGCCCCGAATACTTAATATTTTAAATTTTTAGCTAATTTTTTTATTTAAACAATTTCAAAATAAACAAAAAATTTGTCGTCAATTAAAAAAAAAGATTTAGTTGTTTCTGTTAACCATAAATTTGTAGACACAACTAAAACGAATTTATAGTATTATTTTACTACGCATTTTTCCTCTAGTGTGGTTTTTACACATTTTATGCTAAATTTTTTTTGTTTGATTATTCTCTTTTATTGTCGTAAGTTTCCACTATAAGTTTGAATGAGTATCTCCTTTAGTCTTCACGATAGTGATGTTAACGATGCTGGCGTTTTTTCGTAATCGTATCTTTTATAAAGACAATATTTTTTTATTTTCCTCTGCATTTACATAGATGTTGATTATATACGGTACAGAAATCCATGCGTTTGTTTCGTGTTGCCATTATATTACGTAGTTATTATTTTCGACACCCTGTGTACCCACTGCAATACACTGAACCTTCATTCACTCACTGATGATTGTGATGTGATGAAGACAGTCTTTATTAAGTTAATCCCTTTTTCCACTTGGATGCGTATGAGTTTTTGTGCAACACCAACGTCAAGCTTTGTGTTCTTCAATCATAAATTTATAATCCGTTTTTGTGGTCAATAGAAGAATGTTTGTGATTCGAAGATGAAGGCGGATGGAAATATGGGAATTTGTCTGCATCCAATTAAAATTTACTGCAGTTCTGAACTTTAAGGTTGAACCTTAATCGCAGCTTAATCGGAGCGCACATGATTAGATGGAAATAAAGATAGGAAATAAAATATTAATTTATGTTATTGGTGTAAAAAGTCGGTAATAATACAATTGTTGTATTTTAAATGTAATAGTTGGGAGTGTATGGTGCTTAGCCTGGCAGGGTTTTCGAATAACTTAAGTGAAGGTATAAACGAACATAGATTTTTAAATGGGTGTAGATTGAATACAAATGTTGTTAAAAGAAACAATAAAACTGGATTATAAATAAAGCTTTAAAGTGTAATATTTCTTGTTTTTGTAAGACAACTCATAGTTTTTTTTCTCTAATGTGCAACGCAGTTTAAGAAAATATGTTATTTCGCAATGGCCTTTAACGCGTTAATGGAAAAAAAGAAAAAAAGAAAAAATAACTTGAAACAACTTTTAAAAAAAACTTTACAAATATCGCAAGTCCTATTTCATTTACTAAAACAGGGCTATCCATTTAGTGGTTTTGAAACCTCCAGTATGACAAGCTGTCATTAGTTAAATATCTGTCATCTGAAGTGTCACTTATCTAGTGATAAGTTTGCCATTTACGAATAAGAACACTGTGCTAATTGAAAAAATAGACAAGCCGGGCACATGGCGTTTTAACCTTATTCGGGCACGCTGAATCCAATGGTGCTAACCGTTTTTTAGGTTAGCTCTTGTTTTCGAAATATACAGGTATTTCGAAAATAGAGGAGGTTGTACAACATATTTTAGCGTAACTCACAAACGGTCAAGTTTATTAAAATTCAGAAAGGTAGAACTTGTTTCTAATATGCGCAGTCGTTTTGACATAATCGTCAAATCCTAACATTATTTGCTCTCACAATATTTTTTTTGTGTAGAAATATATTGAAGAAAATGTCTTATACTTGCCCCTTAAGTCCACTTCTTCGGGGGGTTCCTATACATATATGTATTGCGTTTTATGAAATTCTTAAATTAATTAAAATTTGTGAATAAAATCAAAAGTTGCTAACAGATTGTAATCATTTATGGCTTGTTTTGTTTGCAATTTCGTTTTTTATACGTCTGGAAAAAATTATGAATTTTTAAAAAACCAAAAATTTGGAAATTTTGATAAAAAAATTGTTTTTTTTTTGGCAAGCGTTACGAAACTTTGTAATCCATTATTTCGCAACAAATACCTGCTAAGAAATAATGATATATGCCATTCGTAAGTACATATTAAAGACCAAAACATTTTTATATATCAATCAGAAAAAGCGTGCGAATGTAGCGTTCGTTACGCAGGATTTGCCCATATGTATTTATAAAAAAGATGTAAAATCCCTTACACTGGGTCTCCACGTAGCAATTTTTATTGCTAAGTATATACAAGTAAAAACGTCGGCAGAACAATAGAGTTGCTGATTATATTGCTGGAGAACACTTGAAATTGATTTGCCATAAATTTGCAATTTTCACCGCGAGTAGTTGTATAAAGTTTTGTGGCTGTATTTATAACAAATGTTATATGTTGCGTTTTGAAGTGGTTGTTAAATTTTCTTTTTTAATATATAAATTAAATTCTCGAGCTTAAGGTCTTTTTTTTAATTTCTGTCCATAAACATTTTATTGGGGACTAACTAAATGCACTGAAATATGTTATAATCTCCTTAACCATGCCTTATGAATTTCTTTCTTTTTAACTTATCGGGGCTTGAAAGGGGAATTTCTCTCAATATCACAGCTGACTTTTTTAACACTTTGGGAACTAATAACCATAAGTAAGTAAAATAGGCTATGGTATTATTGATGTTGGGCTAAGGCTTGATTTTGCCCTTAATCTTGCACAGTATTCAATAGAAGCTGTTACACAATGCACAAAGGTAAGATAGATCCGGCTCCTAACTAAAGCATACTTGGTTTTGACAATCATATGCGTAGGGGTACACGCGGTGTTTATAGTACCAAAAGGTTGACCCAACTTCCGATATGAGAGATAAAAAACATTTTAAACAAAAATTAAAAATTTTTGCGTTAAATGTCTTTTAGCAAGTTTTTATGGAAATATAAAAATTTACATGAATATTAGATACCTTGGTAAGATAGTTCGTAGTAAACAAGTCTAACTGTGAAAAATTTGCGGTTTCGATTCCCGCCTGAAAAATGGGCTAAAGGTCTACGTATTAAATTTTCGGTAAATAAAGTCAATGATCAATAAACTCTTTGAAGCTTGGCAAACAGGTTGTGAGTAAATTTGTTTGCTTTTTCATTTGGTGTCAAAGACTTTAGTCCAGCATAACTGCTTTCAATCGTAATCATTTGTTTTTTAAAAAATAAGGCAAATAAATAATTTTCAATTTAACATTACGAAAAACTTCAGTTTTTGACTTAACCTCTTTTTGCATTCACTTCAAATAATTCTGCTTCAATATTTTTCAAAGCCCTGCTGAAAATTCTAATTAAAAGTATTTTTATATTTCACCCAATGCAAACTTTTCGGTTATATTTTTTATTACTCATATTTCACATTTTTATTAGTTTTAGCCATAATAGCATGTAAAATATTTCAAAAAATATTTTTTTTGATGAATGACTCATAAAAAATTATACAGAACCAGCTATGAATGAATAAAAGTTAAATATTAGTATTAGAATTGCGTTCACATTCTAACTCGTATTATTTTTCTAGCAAATATTACTAATACTTTTTTAAAAATCATTGTTAACAACATTTTTTTACTAACCTGATTGACAATTGGAAAACATAAGGAGCAAGAGACACAAAGAGTAAAAACAAAATCTCTGTCTCCGAGACATGTCATAAAAATATTTTTTTTATTTTGCAAAATGTTTATAACTATTTGCTGTCTATGGATTAAGTCACTTTACTGTTCAGCAAAGTGGCGAAAAACTTTTTAAATTTAACAAGCCATTTCCGTTTTATATTTGAATACAAAAAGGAATGAATAACTATACATCATCATTATCATCATCTACATCTCTAGTACATGTGATTGCAATGAAAAATATAATAAAAGTAATAAAAAAAATGAATTAAAAAAGGCATCTATTACGGTAGTGTTAAAATAAAAGATTTATTTAATAGAGATAACAACTTAACAATTACAAGATAGCAGGTAGAGTTTGGAAAAGAAAGATAAAAACTTTCTTTTTAAAAATAAAAATTTATAGTTGCATTGTTAAATTGTTTTTTGTTCAAGAAGAAACGAAGTAATTGTTAAAATTAATGTTTTTGTGTGTGCATAAAAATTAGTTCGTTCCTTTTAACACCTTTACACAATAAATTGTGAGTTAGCGATACTATCGTATTAAGTTTCTTGGAAACTGCTGCATTTTAATTTTAAATGAACAATGTGGTCGGCGAAAGACTAAAAAAGCAGAACCTTGGATTCTTAGCATGTGTGTGTAAAATTTATATCACATTAGCAGCTATGTTGCGAAAATAGTAGATTCAATAAAAATTTTAAGAAAAAACTCTAAATTCTGTAAAGCATTTCCTTCTAAGAAGAGAGTACGTTACAGTAAAAAATCAGGGACCGTAAATAACAGTTATCCAGAAACTTTAAACTCAAAACCTCACGATATTAAAGGCAACGGAGGTCTATGCTGTCAATATCAATAGATTCGTATTGAAGTGCTCTTATAGAAATTATCTTGGACAAATGATCTCAACTCCACAGTTAAGACTTATTTTTCAACGAAAAAATAAAACTTCGTATGAAACTTTTAAAACAAGAGTTTTATTTCGCTGTCATTAAATAAAACTCTTTTGAGGAGTTTTATTTTTTCCTTCTAAAATGAAACTTGTTTCAGGAGATCTTTTCCATCATAAACTAAAACTATTTTCAGGTTTTTTAATTTTTCCGCCTAAAATGAAACACACTTCGCCGTCAAAAAATAAAACACTTTTAAGAAGTTTAGTTTTTCACCTAAAAAAGAACTCATTTTGTATACAAGCAGAGAAGAAAAACATAGTTGGACATGGTTACGGAAGCTAGTCTATGTATATGTTAACAATATATTTTTGTCGCATACAAAAAATTGTTATTTTTATTCAACATCAGCAAAATTATAGTTACGGTTTAAATGTTTATCGAATTAAAAATTTGAGACCGAAAAATAATCATTTTTCTAACAACTAAATAATGATAACTTTGAAAACATATTAAATTACTCATAACCATTTCATGATAACTCTCTAAACGTGTAACCATAGTATGCTTTAGATGCAATCAAAATATCTTTACTCTAATAATATTTTGCTATCGGCATTTGTAAAATAATTTTGTATCAGTTGTGTCGTTTGTTTTTCATCCTTAAATGCCCACTGTATCTTTAAAGATACGACCACCAAAAAAATTCCCATTGGCTCATTTTTAGTGAAAATAAAAAAGAAACTACACAAGTATGTTCAAAAATCATTTGATCTAAAATTTATTTTTATAAAAAAAAAATTTAGATTTTTATGTTTAAATAGCCGTCAACTATAAATATTAAATCAAAAGGGTTATTTAAAACGTTAAATATCAGATCTGAGCGGAAATTGATGTCCAGAAAAAATATAAGGTGGTTCGAATATATGACTATATAACCTAAAAAAAATTGGGTTCGTGGACCCACTATAAAACTTTGTCCAATGGTTGTATCGTCAGAGATGCAATGTTCACTTACCAGCAAATTAAAAATTCGTTTTTGTTTACTTTTGAACCGCTTTATTCATTTGTTTTATTCATTTGCTGAGCTTTAAAGAAGCTCATACGTGTTGTTATAGATGGATTCTGATGAGATGCGTTTTCTCTGTTCTTTCTCCTCCAATTTTTCTTATTTTTCCTAATGGCCTCCTGGGTCTAACTTTCAATCCTACCTATTGTTTCACAGATGACAGAAGCTTTTATCATTAATTTTCCTTTAATTATAGACCAAGCCTTACTGGGGTTGAAGTTATGAGGCGGAACAGGAGCGACGCTTGATGAGTCAGCGCTTTCTGTATCTAATGATTTTATTGAAGAATCATACGCACTTGATCTTCTAGGAATGAAAATTCAATGTGTTCTTGGAACCGACATGCTTTTTAAGTGTAGAAAAATTAATTCAAGTGTCTTGGTTTCCTCAAACGGTGTAAGAATTACTTTAATCCGTCTGATCTCCTCTCTATTTATACCGCCTATAACGGACCAAAAATACAACACAATTGCTTCAAAATCTATCTGGATCGGGTGCAAAGGAGTACGTTGTAGCTCATAAATGACAGTAGGGTATCCAGCTTTATTGCATCATTGTTCTAACGATATAACCATTGCAAGTGTTCATCTGAGATAGGCGAACTCATCCCTGAGACGCGAGAGTGTGCCGTAGTATCCGCACTTCCAGCAGATCACATTCATTCTTTGACGACTGTCCAGTGTTTCGCGCAATGCATTACTCTGAATATTCGTTTTTTGGTCGAACTAGCCATATGTGGAATAAACTCCCGGCGGGAGCCTTGCCAGTAGGCTACAATTTGAAAAATGCAATCTCAACGTCCACAAATACTAATCCGTATTTCCTCCTCCTCATAACCTATTTTTCGTACACAAACACAATGAATTTCATTAATCGCATTCCCCGAATAAAAATATCAATTAAATTTTTTCATTATCATTTTTGTTTTTAATAATTTTATGTACTTGTATAATTTTTTTTTTAATCCAAATGAAATAAAACTATTTTAAAAATTCTAGTTTATGTTTTCTATGTATGAATGCGTTGGATTAGTACTTTCGGTTAAAAGTACTAACGGGAAAGTGCCTAGTGTATATTCTAAGATACAACCACTATTTTCTTAATAACTTTACAAAAAAAAAAATTGTTTCGACAAAACTGGTACCAAAGTTTTTCTAGGGATTCAAAAATTAATTATCAAGGTTTCAATTTCATTCTATTGATAAACTGAAATTTATTGTTGATGGGGTAAGCTATTCCTATGCGTATTTCACTGCTTGCTTAGGCCAGATCGTCAGGAAATTTCATCCAAAGATTTTAGAAAAACTAAAGATATTAAACCAAATAAAACTGTTAAGCGAATTAGAATTATAAGCTCCAGTTCTAAATGTAACAATATTAAAGCTAAAATAACAACAACAAATAGTGAGTTTATCTTTTCTTACAGTCCCGACTACAACTTGTGGGTAGAGAAATAACAAAAATAAAAACAAATTACTTTATTTTTTTTGCCAGTTCAGTTTATTTACACTGCCACATGAATATTAGTGATATAAGTTTTTCTTGGGATTCAAAAATTAATTATCGCAGTATGCAGTTGATTTTTCCCCCTTTTTACGCATCATATATTTTTTTTATCAAACTCGGTGTCTTTGGGCATCTAAGGGTTAATTTTGTCTATCGAATTATTTATTAGTGAGTGGTTAAATAATTAAAAAAAAAATACAAATTAAATTATATCAACGGCAAGCTTTAGGTGTCAATAAACATTTATAGAATGACGGGAAAAATCAAACTCCACCAATGAGTTTAATTTTTTAGCGGCTTTTTAAGAGTTTTTTTTCGATATTTTATTCCTCAACTGAGTTTTTTTCAGTAAAACTCTCTTTTTAATTTGACCTTTTATTTTTACGTTGAAAAATAGCTGTTTATGTTGGATATTTTTGTTTTTAATTCACGATATTTATAACTATTATAAAACTAATTTTTTGATATCATTTATAACTGTTCCGATCGCTGAGAATAATTAATTATTATCACTGCCGTAATATAAACTTTTATTCCATATTGTTTTATTTGTTGCAGTTAGTCTTTTTCAGTTTACTTAGTGTAAAGATTTGTTTTAAACAAACAATGTTAGTAGTATTTTTCAGAGCTAGCAAATGCTTGAATTAGTGCCTCTCTTTAGAATCTGCCCAACAGACTTTATTAAGTCTTCCTAACAAGAAATCACAATGTTTGATTAATTTTGCAATGGAAGAAGAAACAAACGAATTCGTTAATTTTCTAAATAGAAAATTCAATCGGCCTATAAACTCCATTTATGGGTTTGGAATGCCTGTGTTCGCCTTGCCCTGGGGTTATGTTCCCCGTTACACTTTAGTTATTGATTATTTTCAACAATATAATTATCACGGGCAACATATTATGGTTAAATCAGTTCTCTATAAGACTGGTTGCATCCAAACATGTTTTCTTCTCACTTAATAAATTTTTACCTCTCTAAGATTCTTAAAGAAACTCCCTAAAACTGGACACACTATATATAAAAAACTATGATCACATAAAAATACAATGTAAAAACTTTGCAATACTTAAATGACTAACATCATTGCCAATATTGCCCCAACAAAATGAGTTTACCAATCCTATATATTAGAACAATCATGAAAATTGATATAACTTTAGTCAGTTTATGTAACTACTTACATATATAACTTATATAAGTCTTTAATTTTTCGGTGGTCGTAAAATAAGTTACTTTTTGAAAGTTATAAAATGTTCGTGGTCAACCAAATTCTGGCTATAAATTTGTTATTTAATAATAAGTATAATACGGTTAATGTATAAATAAAATTGGTGACGTTACAATTACAATACGATATTTCCAACAAAAATGCTTTAACCCATATCGTCCCAGCGATTTTTTTTTTCGAGTAATTTTAAAAAACTTTGTGGTTGATAGATAATTTGAGACTAGAAAACACGAATCTGAAGTCAAAATTTTTTTTGGATTTTTTGTTTCTGAGAAAAATGGTGTTCGATAAATCGAACGTTGGGCGCTATTTAGCATTTTTGTTTTATTGCTCCTATAGATTGTAAATATGGAAAACCTATGTTTTTTATGAACTTAAACTAATTCATTTTATTTAAATATGGTAAAATGGAAGAAGGCATTTATTTAAATAAAAAATATACAGTTGATCCTCGATTATCCGGCCAGCACAGGACCGGGCTGGGAGTGAATAATAAGGGTGATTCATCGGTAGGTTTGAATTATAATGTAAAATAAAGCACATAAATTTAAAAGTGAACCTAAAATTTTTATTATCGGTTAAAAGAACAATTTATGGCATTTACTGTTTGGAAATGATATCAGGCAAATGTTGGGCATGTTATTCCTGAAGACCCAATACATTGCATATCGCCAGAGAAAATAGTCCAAAGGTGTGATATCGAATGATCTAGGGGCCAATTTACCATAGCAAAACGAGATATTAAGTGCTCACCAAAATGATTCCTGAATAAGGTCATTGTTTCACGCGCTGTATGGCTCGTAGCGCCGTGTTATTGAAACCAGAGCTCACAGAGACCATGCGCTTGATTTTCAGGTCGCTCTACTGGAGACCTACTGACCCTGTTATCAAAAAAATGGTGCCGGTCCATTTACCATTTTGGCGAAAGTAAGGTTTGTAATTTCTTTAGATATTTCCAACGCGTTTGACAGAGTCTGGCATTGTGCACGTTTTGACAAGAAACTTATTGCATTTGGTGTCGGTGATAATTTGTCTCGTTTTATATCGAGTTTTCACAGAGATCGCACTACACGATTTGTTATAGTAGGTTTTCGTCAAACGAGTTCAAAATTCATTCAGGGGTGCCGCAAGGCTCCGTTCTTTCTCTTACTGTATTTATTATTTTTCTAAATGACCTCCTACATATGTCAAACTTTCAACCCTATCTACTCTTTTACAAGCCTATGCCATTAGTATTCACTTGATTATGGGCGAAGCGTATCCGATGTTGGTGCTATTAGGCAGAACATGAATGATACGCTTGGCCGACACCGATACCCGTACGCTTGTTCGTAATTCACGTTTTTCCTCAAGAGGCCATCCTTTTGTGGTCGATTGACCGGTAAATCGTACAACGCATTACAAGAAATTCGTTTTGTTGGCCGGACTGTTCGTATGTGGAATAACCCTTTTACTTTCAATAAGTTCAAGTCGAATATTCACAAGCACTACTCTCTCTTTCCACCTTTCCGTAACATAGTTCCATCACAATGCAATGCAATGTAAAACAACAAGGTGCGAGGTTACCATTGACGGTATTGTTCTGGTTTTCCTTAATTTTGAAGAAAAATGGGCCAGTGACTGCACTTTTAGCTACAGCTGCTATATTCACTTTACTACGTGCTGGATGTTGTCTAAAGGGTCGAGTATCATGCATACTGGACTCAAATTTGCGAATGATGTTGGCAATTGTGGTTTCAGTACGTCGATTAAGCGTACCCTAACTTCCTCGAATCGGACGAAAAACATTTCTCACATAACGCTGATTGTGCATAAACATTTTATTAATCAGCAAAAACAAAATAAATTTATATCCGTTAATTCAAATGCGTGAAAAATATATATTATGGTAACATCCGATGATTCAGTTAGCCTCTCAAAGAAAAAACCCAAAGTGATTTATAGTGCCCAGTGTTCGACAAATCGAACACTGCTTTTTAAAGTCAAATAACAAAAACACAATTGAAAAACACGGAAATTTTTTTGCTGTTGTTGAAAGCTTAATCGTTTTTCAATAGAACTACATTTTCACTTTTTTTATTTTTTTATAATTTTTACAAAATTTTCAGTTTTTAAAATCATGCTAAAATTAATATTTTTTCTTTCCCCTTGTTATAAAAGGAAGTAGCAAAGTGGGTAAGAACAATTATTTTTATATTTGTAGCGAACCACTTACAATATTTAATTGTTTAAAAAAATTTGTTCTTTGTCTTTCCTAAAAAGTGTAAAAAAAATTCAAAAACACGAAAAATTTACTGTTCGAAAAATCGAACATTGGGACGATATGGGTTAATTTATTCGCTTAGAATTTAAACTTCCTTTAAGAGCCACTTTTTGGGTCAGTGAGTAGTGATTAAACTACCTTTAATCTCCGCATTTACTTTTTGAGTTGTATTTTTTTAAACTTTTTTATTAGTTCAAGCGGCCAATGGTGATGGCTTAAACCTAAATTTAAACTGTCATACACTTGTTTAACATAAACAGTTGATGAAAAAATATTAACAACAAATAAATGATCAAAGTAACTTTTGGTAATACAAAATTTTAATTCACAAGATTTTGTTTGTCGTGCTTAATTCCTTATTTTTATTCTTGATAAAACACTGAAATTTATTGTTGATTTGGTAAGGTATTCCTATGCGCATTTCACTGGTTGCTTAGGCCAGGTCGTCAGGAAACTTCATCCAAAGATTATCTCTAAATGTTCATTTTAATTCGAATGTGTAGTCTAAGTCAAATTTCAATTTTAAAACCTTTTATCCTTCGAAGTAATATGAAAATTTATATAATAAATGTTACTCATGATGAGAAATATATTCCCAGCTTCTATTTGTTAAAATATTTTTTCTTTAATATATGTTTTCTTTAAGCACAAAATAATTCTATTTTGTAAACAATATTTAATTCGCGCTTTTTTTTCTTCTTCTTTGAAAACATCCATATTGCTTTGATAAATAGTTGACATTTATTTGTGCTCGGTATCAAATATCATATTAAATTAATAATAGATTAACTTAATTCTCGGATAAGTTAATAATAGAATTAAATTAACTTTAATCTCAGACCCAAAAAGTGGCTCTTAAAGTTTAATTAATTATTAATTTACTTTTGCCTAAAATCATAACGTAACAATTTTTTTTATTATCTAACTCTTGTTTAATTTTACCATATTCTAAACAAATTTACAGTTAAACTTTGCATTTTGAACAAGCCCAAAAACAGTTAATTAGTTGTTTTAAAGTTTATTGTATAATTTAAAATTTGTATTAAATTAATAAACAAGTATGCGTCATTTCAACAACTGCAAAAAGGATGAATAAAAGGAAAAAAAAAAAATAAAAATCAGCTTAAAAGGTAGTACAGGTTTCTTTGTTTTTTTTTTCTTCTTTTTTTTGGAAACAGAAGTGAAACGTGTAGAATTGGTTTGTATTCACTTTTGTCAAGGTCAATTCACAGACAATAAAATTTATAAAAATTAATGCACAAGCAAAATGCAATTCTCCAAAAAAGTTGAGAAAAAAAACATTTACTTTGTCATGAAACAAACAAACAAATAAATTAAAGTGCAAAAGAAATCAGTATTTTATTCCAAAAACTGGCGAAGTATAAACAAACCTGAAATTGAAAATGACATTTTAAAAAAGAAGTTTAAAGCAACAATTTCTTAAAAGAAATTCTTAAATTGAACTAAACGAGAAAAGATTTAATTCATTTGGCTTACTGTTTAGGCCAGTCAGTGCATATGTACGTTTTTATTAAAAAGATGTGTGTATCTTTCAAATTTAAGTCATATAACTACCTGAAAACAACAAAGTCTAAAACAAGAAACTTTTGCTTTTTAATAAACAAAAAAAAAAAAAAAAAATTAGCAAAAAAAAACTTAAACATGCGTAAAACAGAGGTCCTTCATCTTTTCTTCTGCGTTTACTATATCATCAGGAAATTAAATGTGCTTTACTAGTATAATTTAGCAAAAAATTATATTATCATTACCATTTAAAAACAGAGTTTAATGTTTTCTTTTGCTTTGAAAATTTTAAATTTCTTTCCGTTCGTTTTAATTTTCTCCAGTCTAAGAAAAACAACGAAACTAATTTTTTAAGGCTGTTGCACATTTTCTTATAATTTTTAAATGTATAAAATGTTTAGAGTTTTCTTTATATTTTTTTGAAAACTAGAAAAATCTGGAAAATAATAATTTAAATCTAAAAAAAAAAAAAATTATGCAATTAAAAATGTGAGTCGGGTAGTGTAGACTGTAAGGATTCCTACGTTAGTTTAAGGAGATATATTTCGAAAGAAAACATTCATTCTAACAATAACTCTTTACACGCAGAGAAAAAATATGGTTGGGCATGGTTACGGCAACAACACTATGTTTAATGTAACAATATATTGTTGTCGTACACAAATAATTGTTATTTTTCTTTAATATCAACAATATTATAGTTACTGTAAACAAATCAATGTTTATCGCAATTATTAATTTGAGTATTGTTTACCGAAAAATAATTATTTTTCTAACAACTAAATTATGATAACTTTCTAAACATATTATATTACTCACAACCATATCATGATATTTAATAGCCATAACATGATAACTTTCTATACATTTATAATATTATGTTTAAGATACAATCAAACTATTTTTACTCTAATAATATTATGTAAGCGCCATTTGTAAAATAATTTTGTATCAGTTGTGTCATTTATTTTATATGTGAGCGGTAAATCAATTTAAAGATAAATTCCCATAAAAAATATGTTTAAAGAAATTAAAAAAATTAATATATTAGCGGAGTTCATTCCGTATTAGTGATTTAATAGAGCAAACGCAAAATATCGTTTTTGTAGAATCCAAAAACAAAACACACAGAGATTTCGTTATATTTTATAAAAGTGTTTGTGGTTTTCATGGGCAACCGCGTATGTCTAAAAACAAATTTTTCAGGAGAGCCGAAAAACAATTCTTTATCCTACTATGGGCTAGGTATTGCAGATTTTGATTTTGCAAGCCTTATATTGAACTCCGCTGTTTGATTCACATTAAGAAAAATTGTAAAAAGCCACATAATACAAAATCGATGCAAAAAAGTTTTAATTTATTTTATATTTTTATGACAGTTATGAAAGGGGCTGTATCATAATATGATTGCTTCTATATTAATTATGATTAACATGATGATAATATGATTACTTCTTAGCTTATTATGTTTAACATGACAATAATATGATTAGTTCTTAACTTATTATGATTAACATGACAATAATTTGATAACTTCTTAA
This sequence comes from Pollenia labialis, assembly GCA_949318255.1. Lineage (NCBI taxonomy): Eukaryota > Metazoa > Arthropoda > Insecta > Diptera > Polleniidae > Pollenia > Pollenia labialis. The sequence continues at coordinate 119,549,840 of OX439142.1, forward strand.
CTTAGTATAATTAACATAATAATAATATGATTATGGCAAAAATATTATGATGTAATATTACGAGTATATTTAGTCATAATATGCTTCAATAATAATCTTAATATGGTGACTACAATCATAAATTTTATCATAATATGATGCTCTTAGAATATGTTTACCACAACCATGTTTTTTCTTTGCGTGTAGTTTTATAAATTCGAAAGTATTTGCATTTTTGCCGATTTAAGCTACTAAGTTCATCTTTGTAAGAGATGTGGTTTGAAACCGGATAACTGACAATATAACTATAGCGATTTTTTCTGCCCGTCACCTTAAAGCATTGTGCCTTTAGAGTGTATCTAGGAAAATGTCTTTAGAGTGGATCTAGGAAAATGTCACTTTACACTTGTATCAGTTTTAAGTAGGGATTGCTATTCGGTTTAAACCAAAATCGAAACCGCGGTTTTAAATGCCTAAAAACCGAAACCGAAAACCGACAAAAAAACCTCGGTTTTAGCTTTTACTTTAACAATATATTTATGATTAAAGAAATTGCAATTATACATAGTAATCGAACTTCATATACAAAAACTTTGTGCATTATAACCTAAAACAACTGCAAGGCATTTAAAAATTCTTAAAATTCAAAATAAGTACTAAGAAAAACAAATGTTACATTAAGAGTTAAAGTAGACAACTTATTTGTGTGGCACAAACTACCACCTACCACACTAACGAGCCCCTGGGCAAAGCTGGGACTACTTTTATATGTATGGAATTTTATGGCTATAGCAGGAACATTTTGTTCGAAAATGGAACAATTCTTCGAAAAAACAGTTAAGAAAGAATTCTTATGCGTTGCGTATGCTTTTTGATTTTATTTACAGCAGTACATAATATATATATTATATGATAGGGCAGGGTCTGGCCAGCCCCAGGTGGATACAATACGCACAAAATTTTCATTTGGCCAATTGTTACGCCCACGGTGTTCTAACTTTTTTCTCATTTTCTTGTAAAAAACACTTTGATTGAGGAATACATAAAGTTGCGTACTAATATACTTAATAATTATTTATAAAAACTGGAAAAATGTAAGGAATGCCTGGCCAGGCCGATGTATACACTTAAGGCTAATAAAAGTACCTGAATTAAAACATATAAAAAAATTATATTACATACATACAAAAAAGTATATTTATTTATGTATCAAATTTAACTTTGATATTTTCAAAATCGAAAACCGAACCGAAACCGACCGGTTTTAATCATTTTAAAGTCGAAACCGCGGTTTCACGTTTTTATGGTTTTTAGAAAACTTTAGTTTAAGACATATTTTCGATTCGCTTAATAAACTTTATGGCGGTATGAAATAACCCCCCAAAAGTTTATACAGAGCACAACAACGATTTTTAGGGGGTTATTTCTTTTTGTTTGGGGTGTTATTACATTTTCTTAATTGGGGATTATTTCATATGAAATAATTCCCAAAAAAATCATTATGAAATAAAACCCCAATATATTTTTTTGGGGATTATTTCCTTTCAAAAATTTAATACGAAAACTTTTTTTGGCGCAAGGACTTTCTCTTCTATGGTATAACAATAACCGCCTTCGCTAACAAAAGCTTCTCTGTGTAACCGGCCTTCGGCCGGTCGCTAGAATGTTCTCCTCTTTGTTGTACCAAACACCGTCTTCGCTAAGTTAAGCTCCTAAGTTGGGATTGCCTAAGGCCGCCTAGGCAGAAAAGCTTTAATTAGAGAAGCCGGTATTTGTTATACCATGGAGGAGGAAATCCTTTCGCCCGACTGAAGGCCGGCTATGCAGAGAAGTTTAGTTAGCGAAGCCAGTGTTTGTTATACCGTAAATGAGAAAATCCTTGCGTCCGGCCGAAGTCCTGCTATACAAAAGAGCTTTAGTTATAGAAGCCGATGATTGGCATTTCATAGAGGAGAAATCCTTGTAATCGGCCGAAGTATCGTATGATTCTTTAAACTGTACAATTAATTGTATTATACACATTGGGGTCTTATTTCATTCCAGAAATTGGGGTTTTATTTCATTTCTATTTGGAGTGATTATTCATTTCGTTGGCAGTTTATTAAATTTTAAAAATTGGGGGTTCATTGCATATGAAATAAGGCCCCACACTTTGGGGGTTATTTCATTATTTTTTTTGGGGCTTTTATTTTGGGGGGTTATTTCATGCCACCAAACTATATACAAAGAAAAAATGTATTTCTATATGGTCATGGATAAATAAACAGTTTTTAAAGAGAAATGTTCATACGAGATTAAAAAATCGACTAAAATATAAAAAACGTAAGCAAAAATGTTTTTTGAATGAAAATTCGCATGAATTCAATAGTTTTTTCAACTTGTTAAATTTGACTTAAGAAGTTTCTTAAACCATATTATGGGTAAATTAGTGAAATCAGTAAATCACTAAATTAAGAGGAGTGATTAAATTATAATATGGTTGTGGCAAAAGATTGTGAATGAGTTTTTGAAGATCGGGTCAGCCTATAATATTTAGAGTATACATTATAAATACACAGGCTTAATTTTTCCTGATATGGAATGTGTGATTCAAGATTAAGTCAGAGATGTAACCTTTTAATCGTTACGAGTATTAGAAGCATGATTCTTGTAGAAAATGCTTTTTAACTGACAAGAAGGCAAATAAACATCTCAAAATAAAAATAAACACCATCTTCTCGATATCCAAAAAAAAAAACAAATGTCGATAAGTTGCCAACATTATGACTAAGTTAGTTAGGTAAGCCTGGCCCCCTAAAATAAATAATAAAAAAAAATAATGTTTGAATGTGTAGCTTGATGCTGTAGTTGTTTGAACGTTTAAATAAAATAACTTTGGTGTAGACAACTTTGCAGCTTTATTAAACGCATTGCATATTTCCGCCATCCAACATAAGGACAGACAAATAAATGTATAAAGTTGTGAAAACATTTTTCGTGTGTACTTTTTTTTTTAAATACTAAAGCACAGTGAAAAAAATGGTAAGAAAATTATATAAAAAACTTATGGAATACTGATGCTTTAAACGATACAATTATATTAAGACTTTTTTTTAACACAAATAAAAATTATAAAAGGCTAAGTATGCAATCGATGTTATTGAAAGCTGTACCTAACAAGACATGAACTGTCTGAAAATTTGTTTTTGGAACGTAATCGGAGTCCGCCAATATAAAAATTAACCTTAAAACTTTCATATTAATATCCAAATTGGTATTATTATGGCCACTGAAACTCATTGGACCTTAAGTAATTCGCTTAAAATCAAGGGCAGGTAGAGCTTATTATTTTACGGGCATTAAGAGAAGAGCTCGAATCAAACCTTTCCTGATGTATTGTCTTAGTGAATCCAACTTTTAAGCAAAATACATTTGAACTTAAGATTGTAATCGAAACCCAGTGATTTCATCGTCCACTTAGATTAACGATTTAAAAAAAAATATTGTAAATATTATAAAAAACCAGGCCCCTGTGTTCTGTCTGCTGGCGGTTACAATGCTAAAGATACTTTCTAGAAATAATTCTAAATTGTTATTTGGTACAATTTCTTAAATGGGAATATATATGTGATCGCGAGTGGTCAACCAACCTACTGTCCTACTGAACAAAAAAAAATTATGTTATTGCTTTATTTGGCCAATTTCAAAATTTTAAATCTTTTTCTTATTGTTAAGCTTGTTAGGCCCGGAGCTTCAATGTAAATAAACCATCAATTTTATTACAGTTTTTCTTAACGTTTCGTAGAGTATTTTTCTACTTCTTCAGGGGGCGTAATATTTTTTGATTTTTTTCCGAAAATCTTTTTGAAAAACAAAAAATAATTAACAATAATACTTTCCAACCACATCCTATTCTAATATCACCTTTAAGATGTCATCGATTTTGGAAAAGTTAAAAACATCTCAACAAAAACAATGTATGTTTGAGCTTCTCTTGAATTATATTCTGATCACACTCCAACTATAGCAACTATGATAACTATGATGAACCATACTGAAGTTGTATTCCCGCTTGTTAACTAAGCGATGGCTCACGGATAATTTGGTTAAAATTGACCCCTGTCAATTTTAATATAAATAACGAACAAGCTGTTGAACACTCTTCTGTAGTCCCCAGAAAAAATTGGATATAATTTTATATATTTTGCAGGTGTCGAAAGAAGCAGTATTACAAATCCACTGAACTTAAGATTTTTTCCTATATTTTGGTAATACCAAACCTACTATACTCTCACTATAAATAGATTTCTCTTTCGCATGTTGTGTATTGATAACCAAGAAGATTTTGCCTGGTTTGAAAACTTTGTTTGAGCCGTTCATTAGATATAAATAAATCTATAACGTCGTTGTATGAAAATTGCCACGTCCACGTCTCTAATTTCACTAATTTGTTTGAGAGGTTGTGTATTGATAAAACAGCTTTGTGTACCAAATTTGGAAACTTTTCTCCTGCCCAAATTTTGTTGGATATTGGATATTGAGAAACAAGGGTCCTGTCCTAATTTGGAAACTTAGGTACTGACTTTTCTCCAGATACATAGAAATCTATAATGTATTTGTATGGGAAGTGCCACGCCCAATTCCCCATTCTGCGAATTTTTTCGCGGCTCGCAGCGTTAACCAGATATACAGAAAAAAACCACAACAACAAGGGATTTATGGGTAAAATTTAAGGCAGTCATAATTTTTTGCTCATATCTCAATCATTTATAGGCCCATCTAGCTGAATTTCAAAAGAAGACTTTAACGGAGCATATGCAACATAAATATATTGCAACCAATTCCCCTTCATATTTGGTGTTTTCCGAAAATGGGTTTTTACATGCATACGGTCAGACCCAAACTTTATAGTGTCTAAGATCAATATTGTAAAAATTACAAACGTAATGACAAACTTATAAACGTATACCATTTTCACTTTGTTATGAAATGTATAAATGTAACTACTTTAAATCACTGTGCAATTTCAAATGAGTGATATGAAAACAAAGCTAAAAACGGAAAATTTAAGAAATTTAAAAGCAAAGCAGAAAATATTTCAGCAACAATACTTTTAAAACTTAACAAAAATCTTATCAATTCCAAGTTTTTTTTTCAACTACATATTTTCTTTAATTTAGAAAAAAGTTTTGCTGATGTAGTTTTAACTAACCACTCTCAGTCTCAATCTTAGCCAGTTCGTAATACATTCTTAGCTGCAACATGTATTCACATATGAAAAAAGCTAATGTATTATAAGAGTTTTGTAATCTTTCAAATAAACTTTTGTGTGTATCAATGAATGTCTTGTGCTTAGTTTGGCGGTAAATAGTGGGATACAGTGGGTAGAAAATATAAATGATAACATTTTTTATTGTGCAAGTTTACAGAGAAAATAACAAAACATTTTTTAGATGTTAAGGAAATGATTATGGATAATTTTCTTCGGAGTACCGTTAAAGATTTATGGTGAACGAATATGCTATTCTTTCCTTAGGAGGATGTAAAACCGTAGTTTTTATGATAAAAATCTTATCGTTGTATACTTATTTTTCCTGCAAGACGAAAAACTACCTTTTGTACAAGCATGTAACAAGTTTTTGCATAAAACGCACGAAACTACATTCTAACTAATTTTTTTCTTACAGAATTTTCACGAAAATAAACTTTTTTACGATAAAGTATTTTTGCTGCAAACAATTACATTTTGCAGAAAAAATATTTTTTTTTTGTAATAAATCACTTTTTCAAGTTGTGACTGTTTCTAAAAAGAAAAGTTTTTTGCCGATTTGTACACCTACTTTGTTTGGAATGTTGGAGCTGCTTTTTTAAAATAAATATTTTTTTTCAATTCTTTAATATTTATCAAATATTTAACCCCTAGGCCATTAAAAATTGAACTCCTTTCAACCCACTGTCTAGATGACGACACACAGTATCTGGAAATAGGCTTTATCATACAGGAAGCTTTAAATTGTTGGCTTCTTCACAACCAATACCATCACTACCACCGCCTTTACAAACTCTACCATTTTCATCATCATTATCATCGTTATTATCATCATGTTTCCCGATTTAAACTGCGGCACGTTTATACTTTAAAGTAATGTTTTGTTGTTGGTTTGTTGTCATGTAAATGCAATGTATTCACATGTATCAACCCCCCAAAAAAAAAAAAAACAAAACAAGAAATAACAAAAAACTAACATATAAAAAGAAAATACCAACAACAATAATCAAAAAAGATATAAAAGAAAATCCAACTTGGGTAACTATGATTTTAGCTCAGTAAGTTACCCGTAGATTGGTTGGTGGTTTTTGTTGTTATAAAAATATTTCCAGCTACTATTTGCTGTGCACTCGTACAACATAGTAAAACTTTTTATTTCTCTTGACTTCTTTCCTGCCTCTGAATGAGGTTTTAACCGAATATTTAAGCTTCTGTGTAGATTTACAACTACGGCTGACTGACTGAATGGCACAGTGTATCTTTTAGGTTTTATGATTTTTTAGCTGTGTGCGGTGGTGTGTATGTTATAGCAACGTAAATTCACTGAACTTTTCTTTCATAAGAAAAAAAGAAGGAACAACAAAAATACCAAAATACCATAACAAAAAAAATAAAAATAAATAAAAATTTAGAAAAAAAATCACATTGAGCTGATGAAAAACATTTCCATACAACAGACAATGACTGATGTCGTAATGGGAAAATAATTTCTGCCCTGTATTATTTTCTCTGCTTTTTCTATATTTTTCATTTATTTGTTTTTCTATTTGAGTTTGCTTTTGGTTTAGGCCAGGTTATGTTGTACTATTTTGTCTTGTCTTCTCTTAAGCTAAAGCCACACCAAATTTTTACACTTGACTTCGTTGTTTTGTTGTCGTAAATGGGTTTTTGTTACTGCTGCCGTTGTTGGAAGTTTTTTTTCATCTGCTTCTGAAATCTATCTAACTGCTAGAGTTGGTGTAGCAAATGTGAAAGAGAAGACTTTTGTTACCTACCCAGAGAAACGAACCTAAAAACCATCTAACTTCCGCAAAAGGTTTTTAAGGTCATTAAAAAAAACGATAGAAAGGAAAATAGTAACAATTAATTTAAATTGCCTCAAGTGGTATTGGATTATTTTATTGATGTTAGCCAGAGACTTAAAAATAAACATCCACTCTTGTTCCCTTGGTAATGAACCAAAAATGTGGCTGTATCTGGTTAATTTAGTCAAAAGCTTTTGAAATAAATATTATAAACGGGAAGCAGAAAATAGAAAGAAAATAGGAGAAATATTAAGAATGTTTCCGCCTTCGTTTATAAATAACACCAGATTTATGGTCAGTAAGGAATTAATAATTAACTACAGATGTAAGAATTCTAGATTTAGCTTAAAGGCTTAATTGCAGTTCGCAGGATTAACTAAGATGGTTTTGCAACAAAGCCATATAATTTTATTTTAAAATCTCTACTACCTTTAAAATTTGTAATGCCAATATGTTGTTTGAGTAAGGCTTAAAAAAAAACAATTGTGGTAAAAATATGCCCTTCAAAGTAAAAAGAACCGACTTTTTAAAAAAATAATTAAAGTATGTACAATATCCCAGGCTTACGCCAGTAATAGGGGCCGGGAAAATACGACGCCTATAGAAATGACGCAGAGAATATTGAAATTGATAAAAAGTGAGAATTAATTCAAAAGCTGAACTTTGTCGTTCAAAGTCGTGTTCGGCATTGGGTAAAAGTAAATATTATTCTACAGTGACCGGTCAAAATCAAATAATTTTTAAAAATTTAGAGATATTTCAACTGGTAGTATTTTTTATTATGGTGTTTTCTTTTCTACAAAAAATGTGCTTTTTTTTAAAAAAATGCAATTTGGTGCCTGTTTCTTAAAAATTTTGCTCCCGAGCATGAGTTTTTAGAATAAAACAAGCCACCCTTTTCGGGAGCAACATTTTTAAGAAAAAGACACCAAATTGAATTTTTTTTTAAAAAAAGGCACATTTTTTTTGCAGAAAAGAAAACACCATTAGTCTTCCTTCTAACAATAAAAATATTATTATGGAACCATCAACTCCAGGTATTTAAGTAGCTAATTAAAAAAATTGGGGTTTGATAAATGTTTTAAAAATGTGTTGTGTTTTTTAAGTGCTCCCAAAATAGGGGTATTTTTGATATATTAATTGAGTTTTAAAAATTTCAGGGCGATATCGGGCAAGTTTTATTGATAGCTTAAATATCAAAAAAAAAAAAAAAAAAAACACACATGCTGAAAACGGCGGTATATAAAAAAGTAAGAGTGGTATATTCTTCACTATGGTGTGATAATAACATAAAGTTATATAAAAACCATTATTAAGATAAAAATAAACCAATTTTGTACCACGCCCACTCGTCCTATTCTGACCTCATTTTGTCGGATGTTGCGAATTGATAACTAAGATGCATGTACCTAAGTTGGAAAATTTGACTCCTGCCGTTTTCCAGATTTTTTGGTAAAATTATATGCAGTCTTTCCGGACTATATGTGACATAAGTATACAACTACAAAGGCACCAGCTTATCTGAAGTCTTCTGAAACCAAACTTATATACAACCTCTTACTTAAAACAAAAGGTGCTGCAATATGGGACGTGGACAAGAAAAAAAATTTTACAGTTCTAGAAACTTCATTGATAAAGCTTTAATTTTTAGGCTGATTGGTGTACATTTTTTGTATTTTATTGGCTTCGATCTGGTGAAATGCATTTAACGTATAAGAACGTCCCAAGTTAATTTGTAAGTTTATTGAAAATAATCCTCAAAAAAGAAAATACTAAATTTTTCATCACTCATCCGCAATCCATATCAAAAAATTTTTTATTTTATAATTTGTAAGAAAACAAAGATCCGGTAAAACAATTTCATACAATGCAACCAAACTCGAGCTTTGTTGGAGGCAGAAATTGCCGGATGTACTGCCAAATCATATAGTGCGTTGTTAAATAAATGCAGTGTTAAAGATAAAACCGAGCAGAAATACGAAGCAGATAGACAAAAATTAACATGGTGATATGTTGATTGAGAATCATAGTAAATTTCAGCAAGAGTATGCCCTTTATTTTAATTTATCATTATATCATATTAATTTTAAATGAAAAATATAAAAATAACCTTAAATCACGTTATTTTAATATTATTCACTGTTAAAATAACATTGTTCAATATTGAATCCATAAAAACCTGTTTTATATTAAAATCAAAAGTTTATCTTCTTAAATTGACATGCATACATTCTTAAGTATTTTTTATTTTCATGTTTTCAAAGTAGAATGATGACATAAACCATATCGGGTCATGAAACAAGTGTTACAGGGAAAGGGTTTCACACTGTTATATCACACTCAAACCAATTTGATTCTACATGAAATTCACGTTATTTCAACTTTAAATAACTTTCATTCAACGTGATTCGGATTGTTATTTCAATATATATGACATTTTGCTCTAACTTTACTGCAATGTTAAATTAACTTGAATTGTAATTATTTTAAAAGAAACAAATGTTGTTCGCAATTGTAGAATCATGTTAAATTAACATGAAGTAACAATGAAGCAAAATTACCACCGAAAGCGGTAGAATAAACCTTGTTTTCGACGATTTTACATTGATTTTTTCTGTGTGAGAGTAGACAAATGTACAAAGAAAACCTTTTCAGCGGTCTCAGAAAAACAGTCAGTTTTCATCGAAATCTAATACGGGTTTTGTTTCAAATGTTTTTATGCCGTAGGCTCGCCATAAATTCTATCATGGATGACGGGAGCATTTTTTACTAAAGAAGGACAGCAATTAAACTTTTTAAGGGAGTTTGAAAAGAATTATCTATGAAAAACAAAAGGAAATTTTTTATTACTGCTAATGTTTTATTCATTCCGCATACATTATTTAAAGCTGTAACCACCCGAATGCATATATGTATCTGTATGTATGTATGTAAATACATTTTTCTCTTCTTTCTAAAATAAAAAAACTGGGTATTTGCATAATATTTATTTTACTATGCAAATAAATAAATAAATTCAAATAAATATGGACCTATTCGTTGTTTTAAATTTCATTAAAATTGGTTTGATAGTTTGCACAAAGATTCCGGAAAGCAGCTCGTATGAGGGCTATACAAATTTATAGACCGATTCGTCCCATTTTCATTAGGCTTGGTCCTTGTGCCAATTAGAACCTATGAATCAAATTTCAATAAGGTATATTTAAAATTGCGACCGTACTTTAAGCAGGTATGCATGGACAGCCAGACGGACGGACATCGTTAGATCGACTCAAAAATCGTACAGACTTATTGCCGTATTCATAAAAAATTAAAATGGATTTTAAATGCTTTTTAAGAAAAATTTATATGAAAATTTTGCCTTAAAACACATTTCAAACATATTTTATTTTTTATGAATACGGCAGTTAATATGGTTTTACGATATCGATTTCAGTTGCATAATAGTAGCTTTTCAAGTTTTTAATCCCTTTGTAGAAAAGCTTTTGATAAAAAAATCTAATTTTAATGCTATTTACAGAAGCTTTTTTATTTATTTTTCTAAATAAAGTTATAAAAGTTGTTTATCAATGTACTAAAAGGTTATTTTAATTAAAAGAACTAGTTTTTTCTGATACATATAATAATAATTTGATTTCAGTATAAAGCTTTTTAGTGTGCTTATATTAAAGTTTCTATAACGAGTTTCTGTTTGCTATAACGATATTTTTTTTTCATAATAACAATTTTCCAATTTTCTGTTAAAGGTTTTTTTTCTTGAAAATTTACTTATGCAATATGCAGCTTGTAAAAGTTTTTTAATTGCCCTATTTTAATAAACTTTTATTTATAAATGGTGGGCCAACCAAACCGCAAGGTGTTAATTATAAATAAAACAAAAAGTTGTCAGGGAATTATCTTAAATTTTGTTTTATTATTGAAGGATCTATATATGTTCGCCACAACCACCTTCATCGAGTGGTCCATATTTTCAATGGCTCTGAGGCATGTGCAATGTTGTTAATGTGCCGAATTATCTCATCCTTTTGCTCTTGAATTATTCTTGGCTTATTGATGTACACTTTTTCTTTTAAATATCCCAAAATAAAGAAGTCCAACGATGTCAAATCACATGATCGTTTTGGCCGATTAACATCGCCATAACGTGAATATTTCGCGCAAAAGAGCGCTGTGTGGCCTGTTGCTATCACATATCTTCCAGGTCTATATCCGTGATATATGGCCACAAAAAGTCCGTTAACATCTCGCGAATGCCCTTCACGGTAAATGCTTGGCCAACCCTATTTTCGAAATAGGACGGCCCAATGACGCCGCCAGCCCATAAACTGCAGCAAACAGTCACTCCTTGCGGATGCATCGGCTTTTCAACAATCACTCTTAGATTCTCATTTTCCCTAATGCGGCAATTCCGCTTGTTAAGGAGTCTACTGAAGTGACCAAAAAAATTACGATGTACACGAAATGGATATTGATCGCCCATTTTCGTAAAAGGCTTCAACAATCTTAACGCGCTACTCAATTGTGCACTTCTCCACACAGAAAAAATTATTGCCGAATTATTTTCAAACAAACGATTGTTTGAAATTTTTTTTAATTTCTACAAATTTTTTTACTGATTCAATTAATATTTTTGTTTGATTTTTATTTAACCAACAAAAATGTTGACAACTTTTCAATAATATAATATACGCGCTATTAGTTTCAATTTTTCATAATTTTGTATGAAATATTTAACGCTCTTTAATGTTGTCGTTTTTTGCATTTTTTATTTGATCGTAAGCAACACTTCTTTATGTGAAATATAAGAACAACAACACAAAACACATACAGTTTATTTTTGGACGCTTTAAAAAAGTACAACAAGAAGAAAGATAATAAAATAACGCGACGAGGTTATTAGTAAGAAAACAAAAAAAATAGCAGGTAAAAAAAAGGTTTCATTCTTTTTCAACAACAGAAACAACAACCACATTATAAGAAACAAAATTAATTTTTGGTTGGTTTCAAAGTTGGAAAAAAAAAGAATGAAAAACAAAATCCCGTATTCAATTTTTGAAAACTGTTTACTTAAATACATCAAATACAAAAATAAAATGATGACGAAAAACATATCGAGTCGGTCTGCTGCCGTTGTTTGTTACATTTCTTCTTCTTTAGCCAAGGAAAGGATACAGCAACAGTGAGTGATGAAGAAAAACATTGTGTGTATAAACAAGACTTCGTTCAAAAATTATTCCAACAAAACATGTGTCTTAAAGCCAGCCGCCGCTCTGCTTCTGCCTTCATCTTCTCCTTCAGTGATAGCTTGGGTGCGCGTCATTGCTTGTGCAAAAAATTTTTGTTTGATTCAGCAAAATTATTTGTTTGAAATTTATATGAATTTCAGTAAACTTTTTGTTTGATTCTGTAAATTATTTGTTTGAAAAAATCAGTGTTTTTTTTTAGTAAACAAAATGCAAATAAATTGTTTGAATATGCGAATTTGTTTGTAGGACCGATTTCAGACAAAAAATGTTTTGATTCTACAAATTTTTTGTTTGAATTCGAAAAATAATTTTTTCTGTGCATGGCTGAATTTGTCAAACACTGAAACAAAGAAATGTCAATGTAAAAAAAGGTGCCTTTTTTTAAAAAAAAATTCAATTTGGTGTCTTTTTCTTAAAAATTTTGCTCCCGAAAATTGTGGCTTGTTTTATTCTAAAAACCTCATGCTTTTCGGGAGCAAAATTTTTAAGAATCAGACACCAAATTGCGTTTTTTTTTTAAAAAAGGCACATTTTTTTGTAGAAAAGAATTCACCATTAGTGATTAAGATTTATTTTTTCACAAACATTGATCCATTTATGCAAGGAATATATTATAAGACGCTTTTCAAAATTAGACCACAGATATGAGTAAATTGCTATTTTTAAAACGTTAAAGAGAGCGAACATTTCTAAATGACTACATTAAGATATATTTTACACACAAGTCATTAATATTACAGGAAAACACGTGTTTCAGCATACAACAGCAAATAATCGCTTAATCAAAAACACTTGTTTAATGCATTTTAACGATTATGTTATACATAAAAATGCTTTTGTTTTGACTTGTTTTTGCAACAAATTAAAAATAGAACAATTTTAATTTAAACAAACAAGGAAATTCTTAGCAGAAACCCTACTTGAGCGCTTCGTTTCTGGTTATTAAAATTTTAAGCATGTTAAACATAATGGTTACATGATTGATTATTATTTATTATGTTGGTTAACTTTTTGGTTAAAAAAACAACAGCAACTGACCATCTGTCAGTCAATGAATGGACAAATAACCAACGAGCGGTAGTGGTCAGTGCCCAATGCAAGCGAACAACAAATATTTAACAAACACGCAAACCCATCTATTTAGCATAGACTTATATACGATTATACTACAAAAAAAAAAAAATAACAAAAAATATTAATAGCTTTTCAAACAATATAATTCTACGTAATCAATGGAATACCTAAACGTCTTACAAAAGTGTTAAGTTTTGAATAAAATATTAAAAAAAATATGGTTTGAACACAAAAACTTTATTAAGTAATAATTATAATGTAGTAATAGAAAAAAAACCGTGAAATTAATTATTATAATTATAAGCATAGTTAGGGTAAGTTTTTCAGGCATTCGGCTTGAAAAATAAGTTTTTGTATATTTCTAAAAATTTCATTTGGAAAAAATGCTTTCTTTGCTTTAAAGAGCAATTTTGACAATTGATTTTTTTGTTAGCGAATTTTTAAGATTTAAAACTTGAAAAGGAAAATTGTTAATATTTCCAGTCAACTATTTACAAAGAAAAAAAAAATAAAAAACAAAATTCGGTTTATTATACGAGTGTGGCCTCCGTTATTTAAAATATTTCGTGCTATTAGATTTGGGTCTAATTAAAAAATTTTTAGATATTTTATTAAATATTTTATGATCATTCAGAAGTGTGCACATTTTATAAGGACGGACTGACGAAAAAGGCTAAATCGATTAAGAATTATTTACTTTATAAGGTCTTAAATGTGAATATTTGTTGTTGCAGCACATGCAATGCCAAAATATCATTAATAACTCTCATGAACGCCTCGTGTAAATATAAATTTTTCATTTAAGGTTTAACTGTGCATTAGGGGTATAACCAAAATAAGAACCTATCATTACGGTATGGGCATTGTTATACTGATATTAAAAATCGATATCAGGGGTTATTTCGGTCCAAAAACCTTCGGCACCGAATGCAATTTCTAAAACACCAAACATTATTTTTTTTTTTTTTTTAATTTTTATTACAAAGTAAAAAATTAAAACAAGCTTAATTAAATAACTTATACATTATTGTTGTACATTATAAACTTCAAATTGAGAGTTCGTGTTGATTTACAGAACGGAAAAATGTCTTGAACAACTTTCACCGCCCGCTCAGCGCATATATTGCTGCGCTGCTGTTTAAAAAGTCTTGATGGCTCCTTAACCCAGTGTCGAAGAAAACAGTTGTGAGCGTTATTAAATGTTTCTCTAGTTTCCAGAAGCAGATAACGCGGAGAAAACGTACAATAACATTACATACAATTGTTTGTTTTTTTAGTTTGACTATTGATTTTATTTTGGTGGAAGTCCTTCCCAAAAAAATATTTGTGGGAACTTCTAAGAAGTTAATATTAATAAAAATATATGTATTTTTACGTTATATTTTTGCCGCATAAATTGTAATATAAATTTTTATGGTGGGTATCCTTCCCTTGTACCGTTTTTTTTTGTTTCTTTTTTTGGAATGCAAGAAATCGTCATTTCATAAAAAAAAAACACGAAATGCAAAGACCAGCATGGCTTTCGACGTTAGAATTATGGATTTCCTGTAAAACTGAAAAAATTATAAGCTAAAACTTCACGCGATCGGTGCCGAACCTTATTGAACGCTCGCGAAAAAAGGATGCCACATTTTTTCATATTTTTTTATGCACTTTCTCACTATGATAGGTCCTTTTTGATATTTGCAAAAAAATGCAAATGGTTATATCCCTAGTGTGCATACTCATTCAAGCTGTTTTGGAATATCTTTGCTGTGCAAGTTTTATATGCACAAATTTGTGCGCATAAAAAAACTTGCCCTCTATGATTATTTATAACAGTGTTCGAAAATAAACAGAACATTATTTAGCGTTGGGCTTAACACCCAAAAACGATATCTATTTTTTTAGTGATTGTGTAGACAAACACAAACAACCCTTAAAACCATTCGTAACTATTATCAAAAAGTGCCGAACATTATAAAGTGTTCTGTTGTTCGTAAAAAAAAACAGTACAATTGTAGTGATACTGTAGACAAACACTATATTTTAATGTTCTGTAATGTTTCTTTTTTTACATTGATAAAGAAATGAACAAACAAAAAATTTCAGCAACGACCGCACCACGAACAGCTTGTGTGTGTTTGTATATATGTGTTGTTTGTGTTAAATTATTTTGCTGGCATTTTGTTATTTTTTCGTATGTGTATTTTGTTTTTTACCCGACAAAAGAGACGAACATTAATGGGCCGAACCGAACACAATGAAATTTGTGGATTAAAAAAAAGCGAATGGAATTACATGTTCTCATCTTTTGTTGAGTTTGATAAAAACAGTATTATTTTTTTGTTCGAAAGATGATTAACAGGGAAACGTTATATTTTTTTAATGATTTTCTACACAAACACTAATAGCGTTTGTGTTTTCCACTAAGGAGCGATATTTAGTGTTTATTTTCGAACACTGATTTATAATTATTTATAATAACTTCATATTGCATATATTGAGTACTTGCCTGTATAGCAAAAGCAAACAAATTACATATATAAATAATATTAACCTAGAAATGAGTGGGCATAAAAATTAAAAAAAAAGATGTAACAACAATTTAATGTCTTTGGTTTCAGTTTGGCATGTGTTACATTTTACCGCAAATTTTTTACGTCAAGGCAAACTGTTTATCATAGTTTCAAGTTTAACGACCTTTTTGCAATACAATTAAAAAGAAACAAAATTTTCTTGTTATTGCTTTTTTCGTTCTTTACACACAAAATCGATCTATAAAAAATTTCTCAATACTCTTGGAAGAAGTCTTTGACTTCTTAATCAGTTTTGCAACCATTTCTTTCTCTTAAAATTGTTTAAGTTGAATAACGTTGTTCTTTTAGTATTTTTGTTATTAAATAATGATTGTGAAGAAATTTAATTAAGAAATTTTCAAAGAAAACTAATTAAATATGCAAACTTTATGTTGAGAATAATAACAGCAATAATATTTCGCAAAAACTCAATTGCAAAAAACAAAATAATTCGTATAATAAAAAATTATTAGAATTTTATTAATTTAAAAATAACAAAGCAATCTGTTTTCATTTGACTTTATTCAACGTCTGATTTAAAATTAATCAAGATGGGTGATCCAGAAAATGTTAACACAGCCTTAACAATTGAAAAGAATTGAGAAAATTAAGCAATATGTTGGGATCAGGTAATTAAAAATAAGTACTAGTATAATATTTATGATACAAAATAGCCCCTTAACAACACGTCTCAACAAATAAAAAAAACTAACTGATTTTATTTAAAAAAATGGCACAGATAACATTTTTAAAGTCCGTTTTAGAAAATACCCGCTTAAGGTAACTATTGGTACTGCTTGCTAAAAAACTTCTAGAAGTACTCTTTTGACAAAGATTTAGTACATACTACATATTTTTAAATCTTCATCCCTAAGTGCGATCTTAATATGCGTCCACTATCTTTCAGAAGCTTAAACGTTAAAAATTATGTATTAAGGTTTTTGTCATATTTTTTGAAAACAACTTAAATTTATTTTTCAGGATAAAAATAATTTCTCATTTAGAAAGATTTTTTGAGATCACAAAAAGCCTGAGTCTAAAGCTGCGACTAGGTTTAAGATAGCTTTTAATAAAAGAAAAACGTTTATAACAATATCAAAAACTTTTTGCTTAAGTTGTGTTTTTATTCGACCTTTAGAATTTAACAATTAATTAAAATGCTGAAGGTCGAGGTCTGTTGTATGTAAAATTTTTCTTTGTTTTGAATATCGAAATATCGGAAACAAATAAAGACAAATTTTACATACAACAGCTTAAGCATTTTAATTTAATACTATATATATAAAAAAGATTATGTTTTAGAACACGTTGATTCTAAAAAGCTTAGCTTAAAAATTTTACCAATTCAAAGAACTTTTTTTTTTTTTTTTTTAAATTATATCTAACGCCCGTATTTATAAACATTTTTTAAATTTAATGAAGGTTTACAAAACAAATTTTATTCGAAAATTTGCTTTAATAAACGATTGTTAAATTTAATAATTATGTATAAATACGCTGTTTAATGTTTATTAAATGAAACTTAAAAATGCAATTTCATTAAAAGTCGTTTAAAAAAAATTTAGAATGCGTATTTTTTGAAAGGCCTTAAAAAATCTTTTGGATTTTTTTTTTTATAAAAAAATGTACTAAAACTATTTGATATAATTCTTTTCTAAAGCTCTCTACAAAAGCTTCTTTTATACAAAAAATTGTACAACACACGATGTTCAAGTTTTTTTTTATTAGAAAAAAACAAAGTTTTGAGTGAACTCATTTTAATAAAAATTATTTTTAGAAGCTATACATTCATTAATATTATAAAGGAAATCAAGGTCCTTACAAACATCAATATAAAAAGTTTGAATTTTATCATAAACTTTGTCAAATTTTTGTATAAAATTAATTTCTACGAAATGGGTGCACCCATTCATTTAAAAATGTTGTATTACAGCAAAAAAAAAAATAACTATAGAAAAAGCAAATAGTTGAAGAAATACCTATTAATTTAGTTGTTTTCGACAAACACAAGCAAAAGCTTTTCTATGAAAAAAGCTTTTTACAAAAAAAATTTGTAGCTTTTACAATGAAGCTTTTGTAAAGTTCTTCTACCCTTCCCAGTAGGAGGAACGAATAATAAATGGGAGTAGCGCACTAATTTTGCAGTTCCAACTCACACTTGATGAAATTATTGCAATCATTTTGTTGATGTTGAATGATGAATTGAAAATTACCAATCTCACTAAACATGAGTGATAGTGATGTTAAATGATTTTTCATTCAAAAAATAATAATTTGATTAAAAAAACCAATCATTAGTTTACTGCAGCTTTGATTTCTTCAATGTTTTATTGTATGTTTTCTTTAATACTATCTTCTTTAAAAGAGGTGATATTTGATAGAAATTATTCCAAAAAAATTTTCTTATATGGTCTGTAATCTAAAAATTATTATTATGGAAACAATTTCACGATCGAAATGTCACGTATCGAACCAGATTTTGGCTTAAAAAAAAAAAATCAGACGATTTTAGAATCAAATTAAAGACATTTAAATGTTACATTGCTGCGTAAAATTCTGATAGTAGTTTGACAAAAAAAAAATTGTGTCAGGTTTCGCTGAACTACGTCTTTTTATACATGGCCACAAAAACTACTTCTATTTTTTTCACGTTCGAACCGCTACTTCTTTTGCCATTATCTTTGACCTAGATTCGCGCCCTACATAAACTTTAGCATAGATAACAATGCTTTCTTAGTGCTATAATTTAAGGGTTAAAAGAACGTAAAAATATTTGCGGTTTAAAATGTTATTGCATTTTTGATGCGTACGACTGTCACGTTCAACACTATGGAATTACCCATATGTAATTTCGTTTTTTCGACCATCTTCAGGGGATTTAAAACACTGTCAAATTAAAAACTACAAACAAGTTGATACGTCCTCACTGCTTGTCATATTTTCATCAACCAGTTGGTGTCCAAAAATTTGTGGATTTCTTATTTATAATTTTTATATGACCTTAAGCTAAACAAATTTTTTTTGCAGCGAAAATTCTTGCAGGCTTTTAAAAAATGTATCAAAATATTCTCTTAAGAGGCATAATAAAAAAATGCTGCAAACGGTTAAATATGCAAAAATATGCAATAACAAATCGACGCCAAAATTTATAAAAAGCTCTAAAACGAATAAATATATTGTGTCTGTCTTCATTGGTCGCACAATGCAAATGCATATTTTTGTTTTCCCTGGTAGTTATACTTTTCAAAAAAATTTTCAAATTTCATTTAAAAAAATAAAAAAAAAAATATTTGTGTCAAGTTCTGTTAAAATTAATCAACGCTATAACTGTCAAAAAACATCTTGGTAACTGGCAGTTATGGTAATAGTTAATTAATTATAAATTAACTTGGTGAAGTTGGCTGTAAATCTGTCTTTTGCTCTGCTGTTTTTAGATTATCAGACCAATATTTTAATGTACTGTCACTTCCTCTGACTAAATTTTTTCACCCACTTTTTATTAAGTCATCTTCAAAGGCACCAAAAAAGCTTCACAAAATGATGTTTAAAAATTCCTGTTTATTTGCTTATCATTATTTTAGCGTTTTTCAAATCTTAATTTCAAAATCCTTGAAAGAAAGAAGTCAAATACAGATACATTTTTTTATTACAACAATCAAACAAACAACATTGAGAGGCCGATTATCTAGTTGGCTGAATGACTGGCCTTGTGTAGTTTTTTTTTCAAAAAGTTTAAGTTTTTTGTATTTTCAATTTTGCTTAAATTTTTTTTTTTTTTTTTTTTTTTTTTTGATAAAATAAGGTAATATTTCTTAACGTTAAAAAGTCTAATACAAAAGTTACATGTCACACTTACTTCACTAACTTCAAAAACATGTCAAAGATAAAATAAAAGTAAATAAAGTATTGCCAATGACTTGACAAACCTTAGTAAAGAAGCAAAAACGATTGGCCACAAAAAAAAAAACGTTAATTCTTTGGCCTAATGAGATTTGCGTGTTTAAAATCTGTAAGAAATAAAATACAACAAATTTTCTTACATGTATGTATGTATGTATATAGATACGTGTATGTAAATAAATTAATGGTGTATCTTATGGGGTTTTATAACTGTGAAGTGTTAATTTTCTTTTGCGGTTAAAAATTATTGTTTTTTCCTTTCTCTTATATTTATATAATATTTTCATAATGTTTTTTCTGTAACAAGTCTTCTGGGATGAAAAACAAAGGTTTTAGGTCTATACTGTGGATATTGGATGTTTATTGGTTTTAATATAGTTGTTTAATTATTAACAAAAGTGTTTTAAAATACTGTTTCTTTTTTTGACACAAAAGTTTTCTTTATTATTGGGTAACACAAAATAAATGCTGAAGCCGTATAGTGATGGGAAATAAAGATTTAGTGAAAAATAATGATTTAATGCCATTGCTCGATAATACATTTCTAAATTCTTTCATTTGCCATCAGGCACAAAGCTTTAACCTTCTTTAATATTCGTGCTAAAATTTTAGTAACATTAAGAAAGTATCGGTTTGTTTTGAATGAAGTTGTTTATTCCCCTCGGTCCTAAAACGATCAGCAGTTATTTAAATGATATTTAATTGTTACGAAATAAGATATGGCTAAGAATTAATAGGTTTAGTAATAACTTATTTTACAAGTTTAAATTGTAAGTAGTAGTTTTAAATTGTTATGCATAACTGTTTTTTAAAAGCACTTTAATTACCTGTGATAGAACAACATTTCTTATGCCTAAAAGTAGACTTTTAATTAGAGTGTAAAGCAGTGTTATGTCATCATTAGTACAAAAAGGATCAAGCAACTACTAAAATAAAGATTAAATCCCTTATGTTAAAAAAAATTAAAGTTGACATTAATTAACCAACACATTAAGCCATACACTTTTGCTGGGCTTAATGTGTTAGTTAACTAATGAGAGCTTTAACTTTTGTTGAATATGGCTGTATTAATTAATACTGCTTGAAACATTAATATCATATTCTTTTAGTAATCGAGTGGTTTAGTTTATTACTTAGATAATTAGAAAAAATCTTTTAACCAAATAACTTTTTTCAATTAAAATAGTTATTGTAAATTATTAAGAGAATTAAGAGAACTGGAAGGATTTTTGTTATTTTTTGACCGTAGGTTAAGCACGGCTATGCTTATTATGATTTGGCTTAAAGACGCTACAAAATTTTTACATTTTATTTTAAGGTACTAAGTATTTTATTTTACTTTATTCTCCTAAGTTATTGCACCTATTCGGGTTCTCAACTCAACTCTAGTTGAATTTAAATTTTACTCTTTGGTATTATTTCATACAACCCTACGTTAGTGCGTTTAACAAAAGTGTCAAACATATACAGCTCATCAGTAGTAGTTCTAAAGTTAAGTTGTTGACATTTTAACTCAACTGAGTTGAATCTTTAATTTTTCTGTTATTTTAATTCGATAATTTCTAATTATACCTCTATCTGAAATCAAATTTTATTATAACTTGACTTTGCTTTAAGGGAAATGTAACTTAAGACAATTTTTCTTTCACTCTACTTAAATCTTAGTGTAATCTTACATTACGTTAACTCTTCTGTTAATCTACTCTAAGTTTACTTGAACAATACTCTTACTATACACCAAATTGCGCCAACTCTAAGATAAATACACTCTTAAGTCTTCTGCAATTCTATTTTAACACCACTCTACTCAACTTTACTCTACTCTCATTCAAATCTTATTCTACTCTAACGCTACTCTTATTTTACTATAACTCTACTATACTCAAACTCTACACTAAATATTCTCTAACTCTACTATAACTCTGCTATAATTCTACTCTGTTCTAGATCTTTTCTAACTCTTCTTTTTTTCTGCTGTAATTCTACTATAATTTTGCACCCTTTCTGTAATGTAACCAGTGTTGCCAGAACTTTTAGAGGTAAAATCAGCAAAAACCCATAATTTTGCATCAAAAAATCTGAAAAATCTGCGTCAAGGTTTTAAAAAATCTTCAATAAATCTTCAAAACACATTTATTACATTTAAATGTAGTTTATTAAGAAAAAGATATAACATTTTTTTTTCAAAATGTTCTGGAATTTAAAAATAATTCTCATAAATATCCATTTTGTTTCAGAAAAGTTTAAAAAATTTGTTCGATTTTAACTCGAATACGATTTTCAGACCATGGCTAATAATAATTTAGATTTTTTTAAATTAAAAATATCTATCCGAAACTCAGGCTGAGTTGAGATTTATCACGTCTATCTTATTTTAAACAACAAATAAAAAGTTAATTGCTTGACATGTTATTTAAACTAGTATTGAAAATTTACAAGAGATCAAATATTGCAATTATTAAAAATATTTACACAATTTCTTCTAATAAATCTATGTATTTCCCCACGGTTCTTCCATCAATGGTTGATATATTACGTTTATCAATGCAAAAAGTGAAAATAGTACAAAAAAAAGTGACAATGAAAAGAAGGTTTTTACCGAGCTAAAAAATCTGCAATTTTAAACCAAAAATCTTCAAATCTGCATTTTAATAATTTTGGGGGTAAAATCTGCAAAATGCAGATAAATCTGCACTTCTGGCATCGCTGAATGTAACCCAACCCTGCCCTAGGCCAATTTAACTCTTTCCTTCCTTTACACTTCTCACCGCTACTCCAACTCAAATCTAACTTTGCTCTAACTCTAATCTAGCTCTACTTTAATGATACTCTAAGTCTACTCTAACCTCACTCTAAATATACTTTAAATCTTCTTCAACTCTACGATAACTAAACTGTTAAAACTTGTCCAAATCTACTTCAACTCTATTTTAATTTTTCTTTCACACTACTCTACTCTTCTCTACTCTACCTCCACTCTAATTTTACTCTAACTTTACTGTACTTCAATTCCACTCCAATTCTTTTCTAACTCTGCTCCTACTCTACTCCATTTCTACTCTAACTCTAGTCTAACTCTTAACTTTACTCTAACCTTTACTCTTAATTTACTAACTTAAATCATGTACTCATATTAAAATCAGGTGAACTCTTAGCTAACAGTAGTTAAACTTTTTTCTAACTTTAATAATATTCTACATTAATTTCTTAGTTTTACTTTACAAGACAAACACGTAGATGCATAATTACAGCAAAGCTTTAACAAAACACAAAAAAAAATAATCTCATTCTACATAAAACAAATTTAATGGCGTCTTAAGAGTATCTCTTCAGAATTTAAAATTAACCCAATCTATGCAAAATAATCTTTTGATTTCTTAAAAGTGTTTAACAACTTTGTTTCTCCAAACACTGCATTTTTACACACCTTGTTTTATGAACATACACATTTCTTTTTAAACTTTTTCTCTTTTACAATCTTTAATGCAGTTTTTACACAAATACCTTTTGTTATTGTTATTTTACGTTTTATTGTGAGTTTTTATTGCCTTTTGTATCTCATTTGTATCTTTTTATCTTGAGGTCCAACCGATTACATCACACATCATGCACAATTAACCGTTTGTTGTGTTTTGTGGCGCTTTCGTTGTTGGTATATTCTGTTTGATAACTTAAGATGATGATAATGATGATTTGTAGTAAAGATGATCATTGTGACATTATCATCGTCATGGTCATCGTCATGTTTATTTTTTTTTGTTGTTTATGAGATTTTCTGTCAATTATAATTTAAAGTGTTGATTCTTTCAAGTGAACATTTGTATTGACTTTGGTTGTCTGGCTGCCTGTTGAAATTATTCCAATGTATTTGACACAATTATGAGATTTGACCACATTTAATGGGCCATTTTTAAGAGATAAAGGATGGCTTTTGTGATGTGGTGAATTCTTAATGATTTTATTGTGGCAAGACGGTTGCAGTGATACTTAAAATTGTGGTTATTTAGAAATATTCGATAAATATTTTCGAATGAGACAAAATAAAGTGAAGACATTTTGCTGTCTCTGAATACGATAAAAATAAATAAAAATTCCATAAAATTTTTTGTAATAATTTTTTAAAAAATGCTGTAAATTTGTAATAAACAAGAGAAAGAAATGACGAGCTATTAAGAATTTTTGCTTCATTAATTATATGAATTTTACAGGGTTGTACCGCTTAATTTTAATGTCCTCTTTTGTTATAAAAGTTGCAGCCTTTTTGCTAGCAAATAAGGAGGCTTATCTAACAAATGTTTCAAATTAACACCCAAGATAATTTGTTCAATTTTGTGCCTCCGGTTCTTAATAAGATTGACAAGCCGACGACCATTTCTGACCAGTATTCCAAGAATACCAAAACCGCCCAGGACAACAAATTAACCGACACAAAGAAAAGAAAACAGTGGAAATGAAGAGGAAAATCAAAGCCGAACTAAAAAAAAATTAACAAATCAGATGTAACACTTGAGGCAGAACACAACGATATTTATGTTTAACTATTTTTAAAACTGAATTTAATAAAATGTTATGCTTGAACAAAAACTAAGACTACAAAACTATCTAAGGCCATTTAAGCTAATAATTTTTCTGTTCAACAGAACACTGTTTCCCAATGAAAAAACTGTTTATAAAACGATTATTTCACAACTACCTCAATGAGTAACATTTTGTGACACCCTGAAAATCTAAAGTTACCGTTACAAAACGTATTTTGTGACTTCCCGGACGAAACAAGTTAGAGTGTAGTTATTTTCAACTTACCTAACTTGTCAATGAATTTGATAAAAAAAAACAAGCTAATGTGCCTTTTTCGGATGTGCCGAATATTTGATACCATTCACCGGAAGTTTGAATATTTTAGGAGTGGCCGTTATATGTGGCCTATGGTAAATTAATGACCGATCTTCGCGAAATTTGACACTGTAATAGTTATGTATGTCAAACAGTGACAGACCAACATTTTTACAGACATTTTTTGTCTTACGGCTTAAGGCGTACTAAACTTTTTTCCGAGAGTAGAATTTATATGGGGCATATAGTTAATTATGAACCGATCGTCACGAAATACGACAGTGTGATTTCTAGTCGTTTGGACCGAATTTGTGGAAAATCAAATTGCATTATACTACCATTTATATTAGTTTTTGTAACAAAATTATCAATTTTTTAGGGTGTTGGTTCGACATTTTGATTCTTAGCTCTGATCCTACTGAACTGATTTTTCTGGATTTTAATCTCAAACTGCTTAAGCTAGGCCACCCTGTAGGCCCAAAATTAACCAAGGGGTTTGAATTCGTTATATGTTTTTATTTAAGAAATAATTATAAGATTTTTTTTAATACAGTATATAAATGAGAATATTTTTAGTTTAGTTATGAAAAATAATGTCTCTCAAATGGTGGCCATTTTCTGCTTCGTAAATTCGTGCTCTTTTTAACACATTTTCCATAACCTTTTGCAAAATTTCATGTGTTATGCTGTTTATTTCGTTGCGTATATTGCCTTTTAATTGCTGGAAGGTTCTAGGCTTATTAATGTATAATTTTCCTTTTAAATAACCCCAAAGAAAACAGTCTGGGGCGGTTAAATCCTGTGAACGCGCAGGCCAATTAAAATCACTTGTACGCGAAATAATTCGTTCACCAAAGGTGTCCCGTAAAAGAACCCTTGTGTCCCTTGACGTGTGCGCTGTGGCTCCATCACCGCACCAAACCGTACACTTAGGTGGGTGTAATTTGCGCTGTTGAACTACTCTAAAATTTTCCGTAGCCCATATTCTACAGTTTTGCTTATTAACAAATCCACTTAATTGGAAAAGGGCTTCGTCGCTCATAATTAAATTTTTAATAAAATTATGATTTTCTTCCGCTCGTTGTTGGGCACGTTGTTCAATTGAGTACTGCTCCACTTTAAATTCCCCAAGTCTTCTTTACAAAATACTGAAAAGAAAAAAAATTATAATAAAAAAGTTATAAGCAATTCAAACCCCTACGGTAATTTTGGGCCACCCGGTAGAAGCAAGTTGACACCAAAATTGTTCTTTTCGTTTGAGTTTTTCAAAAGTGAGCGTATTTTCAACAGACGGATAGATGGACAGACGGGCACACGGAGAGACGGACAGACAGACGAACATGACTAAATGGACTGAGAATTACTCAAGGAGCCAGAATATCTTTACTTTATGGGTTTATGTGATGAATAATAAAAAAGTTTAACACGGAATGACAAGCCTCATTCACCACCCAACTATAATATGCTTTAGCTTTTGTCAAAAATTAACAAATCGCCTCTCAAATGCATTTCAAGATAAATACAAAATCAGCAAAACATTTTATTCCGCAAGGAAAATGCGAACAGTTTCACACTTTTCTTGAGCAAATGACAGATTCAAAAATTTTAACAAAACGTTTTCTTCAATATGGTGTGATTTTCATGTATTCGCACAGTTGCTTACGCCAACTTAAACATATTATAGTTGGTTATAAAGCTTTTTAAATAATTGTATATACAATTTTACCAATGTCAAATTGTTTTCGTACTTGAACTCTTGAGAAAACTTTTTGCCCATGACTACAGATTTTGAAGGTGAACTCGAAATTCTGAAATTTATCTTCTCAGAAAGTGTAATGGCTCACGCCAGTATATTTTAAATATCTCTTTTTGGGGATAACGTGGTGTATATTGTTTAAACCCAAATCACGGAGCGGGAAAACTAAAAAATGCAGGATAAGAGGTTGTTTTTTACCATATTCTGTAATATAGTTAGGCTAGCAGGCTGTTGCTATACAACAGAATCGGCTTTGCTCTATAGGTTAGATAGTTCCAGCTCCTAAGCAAGCGGTATATTGCCATTTGTATATTAGTTTTATATATTGTTTTCATCTATACATAGGAGGCTTAATGGTAGGTACTCATGCGATCTTAAAGGGGCAAAATATTTTACCAAATATAAATATATATATATCAGCCATGTCACAGAGTGAAATTCCACTTGAAAACGGAATTTATTCCGTATTTTGGTGTTTCAGAAAATGACGAAAAAATTTTTCGGAATAAGCCATTTTTGTTTCCATGAACGGAATGTGATTTTCTGTATCTGAAAGACCAAAAAACTATTAAAATACACTTTCTAACAATAAAGAAATATGTTTTCTTCGATTTCGAACGGAATCATTCCTAACGGAATTGTACTTTGTGACGTGGCTGTATATATTTGTTTCTTTTACTCCTCTGGGAAGCATAGGGCCGCAACAAGTTGATTCCAATGACTTTGTTCCATTGTAGTCGTAGCTCGAACAGTTCGGTTATGATTTGGCGTTTCCAGGTGTGTGATGGTCATCCGATGCGTGTGTGTACAAGCCAACCCATTTGCGTTTTTTTATTTCCATCTCAATTGGTTGCTGGTTTGTAGCAAATGAACTAGTTTAATTACTTTTCGCTTTAAATCGTTTTTGATTGCCTTTTTAGCGGATAATTCAAGTGTGATATACTTTTTTTAAATTTAAAGCTAAAGGTTCAATTTATATGCTTAGCTTGTTATAAAAATACAAATATCTCTCTTTTAAAATATTAATGCATTTTTTTTACTGAAATTTCACTTGCAAATGGTGTAAACGGTTTTTCATATCTAACAACATAAAGATTGCTACCGGCTTTTTTAAATATATATTTTTTATTTCCACATAAATGTATTTATCTATCTGTCTTTCCTTGCGTATATTTCATTTCACAATGTCAATGAGAGTGTGAGTGAATGGCATTGTTTGAAGCGTAAAAAATGTTTTAAAACACACACCAACCAACAAATAAATAAATACTCAAAGATAGTAGATATATTTTAAAATATATGTGTATACAAAACCCACTTGGTTACAACTGATCCATGTTATAGAACATTTGTTATGCTTCTATACATCTGTTACTTCTTTAACATGTTTTTTGTATACCGACAAACTGTGGCTTACACATGAAAGCACTTTGAAAAGAAACACTCATTCGCTTACTCAATCCCATTAGAAGAAGCTCATGTATTACGATGAGTACAATAATGTCTTGATGGGCATGCAGTCCGCCAAACATTCAGTCACAAAGTAACCAGAAAATAACTTGAAAGGTTGTAAACATAATCTAACGCCTCCCGAACAGCAACCAACAAGTGGTTCGTTGGATGGTTGGTTGCAAGTGAGTGAAGAAGCGTGTTGCTGGTTGTTTAAAAATTGGAAATTTACAAAGAAAATACAAAAAAAAAATAAGAATTGTGTAAAAACCCCAAGAAGTGTAAGCAGTTAAACGTAAAGAATCATCTAGAAAAGGCAAGAAGCACGAGTAGAGTTAAGAAACGAAAAAACGACAAGACACGGTTTGACAAGGTACATAATTAAGTTAAACGCTTGATTAGACCATTGATAACAATCAATCAACAGTGCTGGAGGAAGACAATGAAAGTGACATAAATATACTTAAGGGCATTTAATTTTTAACATTAAAGAAAAAAACCTGCAAAACAAATTAGATATTATTTGTCAGGGACCTTTACATTCTTAAGGTATGTTCAGACCTAACAAATATTTGACAATAAAATAAAAGAAAAAGCTTTATTTTTAACAATTTCTATTTATTTACATACCTTTATGTCAAAGATTATAATTGTATTATGAAATTAAGAAACAATAGCTCTAGCCTAACGTTTTGCACGAGCTAACAATTCTCTAAAAAAACTAGTGGTTACAGGAAGGACGTCAAATATTTAATAGGTGTGAACATAGATTTATTATTACCAAATTTTTCTAGCAAAACTTAATCCGTATTTTAATTATAAAACTTATTTGGTTAACTATTAAATCCAAAATAGTCTAAATAACGAATTTGGTTTCTTTTCTTTTCAGATTGATGCAGTAAGTAAATTTTTTACATTTACAAAATGTATAGTAAGTAAAACTACTAGCAATATCTGAAACCAAGACATTAAACACAGCCTCAACTGTAATGCCAAATAAGTCTGAGGACAATCATGACAGCCGAAGTTCCTTTTTAGAAGTAAACTATACTTTAAATGTTAAGTAAAATATTCTTACAGCGCTTTCGAGGATAAATTTTGGCTTAACCTTGCATTGCATTCATTGTCCAAAATTTATTTATTTTTATGTATGTATGTATATATTTTTATTGCTTATTATTTTAAAAATAAGTCAAGGAATTTTTTTTGGAATTTATTTTTAATTTTTTTTATTGATTAGAATGTTATCAAAATAATTTTCGTGGGAATAGAATGCATAGAATGTATGTGGGGTATAGAAATAGTCGAAATAAAACAATTTCTCAAAAAATAGTGTATATAATTAGAAGCTATTTTATGAGTTAAAGTTTTCATACGCTATTGTTATTTTGAGGGGACGCACAGACAGGTATTTGGCCCTAAAAGTGGCTCAAAATGCATTTTTATATATAAGCACTACGCCGTTTTTACTTTTAATTTTCAAAAGTCAGGTAACCCCTCCAAACTGCATGCAGTAAGTCGGAAATTACCGTTCGCCAAAGGTGTTCATGTGTTCGTTCGATACGCTCAAACATTTACTGTCTTAAAATATTTATTTAATGGTGATAAAGTTAATTTTGTGTTAGTTTCTATAATGGATTGTATACAATCAGGTATGTGCTTTATATAAAACTTAAGTTTTACATTGATTCTATGATTACTAAGTTTTTTTTCGCCCTTGATGGTGAAGCTCTACACATGCAAAAAACACACATCTTCACATATCATAAAGGTTTAAAACTATTACTGTTCATTTCTGAGCTAAAAGTTTGATAGTATTTTATAGAATAGACCTTCCAGAAATTCAAAAAGCTAAAAACAGGTTGTTTTTGACGTTAGACCCTCTTTTGACAGGAACGAGGAAGACCAAATCGAAAAAGAAGATACCCCTTTTGATTAGATTAAAGTCTTAAATTTACTTGATGAAAACGATCTTTTTAACATTAATATTGAAACCGAAGACGATACTGTGGAAAATGACGAATAAATAAGATTTATAATTATGTTTTTACCTTTTTCTACACTGAAATACGGTCATCTACCTTTAAATCCAATAAAATACTAATATAAAATTATAAATGAAAAAAAAAAATTCTTTTGAGCGATTGTCTGCATCAACAAAGTTACGCATTTTATCAACACGGGTCAGTATTGCCCAACACTTTTAAGTCAATAAAAGATATGAAAACAAATGTACTGCATGTAATAGATTTATGTAAAAATTATTCCGAAACTTGCATTACAAGGATTACAAGCATTGAGTGTTAAAAAACTTAATTGAAAAATGTATGATGACGAACTTTCTACATTGGACAAAATTTACCCTCAAATACCAGATACGGTTTATGTTTAGTACAAATCTGTCAATACACAATTTCAAAACAATTGTACAGGATGTAATAAATTTAAATGCAAAATTCCTTCTGAAACTTGCATTACATAAATTAAATGTAAAACAAAACAAAATTTACAAATGTATAATAGAAGAGCTTTCTAAAATTGTCAAAATTGACCCAGAAATACCTCATGCGTTTTAATCCTTTAGTACAGGATAAGGGTTAATGCCAAAACGCTTGTTCTGAATTTTTATTAGTTTAAAAGGGATCGAAATTTTGGGACTATACAAATAACGGTACTAAAGGTACTGACAAGAGATACTTTAAATCATTTTTCTACTTTGCTTGTCAAATAAGTATAAAGTAAGTCACAAAAGAACTTTACTTCTAAACGCAAAGAAAAAACATGGTTATGGTAAACATATTCTAAGAGCAACATATTATAATCAGATTTATGGCAGATTGTAGTAAACATATAACGATTATTCTTGAATAATATTATGACCAAATATATTCGAACTATTACATCAAAATATTTTTCTCTTAATCATTTTACTATCATTTTAATCATAATAAGTTAAGGAGTAATCATAACATATATAAAAGAATCATATTATGATTACTATAATCATATTATAATCGTAGGTTATCATAATACCATTGTTATCGAAGGTTGCAATTTTTTACAAATTAAACATAAACTTACATGATATGGTCAATATATATTGCAATTTTCACAAACAAAAAAATATTAGTTTAGTTTAAAAATTAAATATTCGAGCTTAAGATATTATTTTTTTATATAAAAAACTTTTCTTATAAATTTGTTTCTTTTTTTTTTTGAACAAAATTAACAATTTTTTTATAAACAAATTTAACAATAAAATGACAAAATTAAAAAATGTTTGTAATTGAGTATAAAAATATTTTTCAATACAAACTAGATCTTGAACTTCCGTTTATTTTTTTATAAATTAAATGTCCACAATTTTGTGCAACATTTTCAGTATCTGACTTAAATTTATTCTAGACATTGTCGGCACTCTTATAATTTGTAACATTTCCAACATAAATCTAAGTTTGTAATTATCTTTCGTGTTTGAAACCTTTGTATTATTAAAATCTGGATAATGGCTAAGATCAGCACAATGAGTTGATAAAGCTGTTTTTTTGTGAAATATTTCTATACTTCCGATCTGACTTATGTTCTGCTATCCTAGTTTCAATTTAATTTTGTTTAGCAATCCTATTTTTTTTTTAAATTTTTCATTTAATGAACGTCTCGTTAAATTATTTTTAATTTCTTTAAAATACTACGACAGAACTGATCAAGGCGCATTCATAACAGATTGTTTTATAAGCCCAGGTGATAACTTTTTATATCTTTATCATTGTTGGATATCAAAATTCGTTTTGTTTTACCATAAAATATATAACAAATAGAATCTGGGAATTTATTTATCATGGTGAGTAACATTTATTATATAAATTTGTGTGTCTTAAAAAACAGAAAAATTGCAAGTTTCAAACGACGCTGCTTCAAAAACTAAGAGAGAAAGAGCGAAATAGAACAAATTCGGTTCTTTGGGTTAAAATTGCAAGTCCCGAGAATTCAAAGAATATTATATGCATTCTTTGTTTGCATATTATATAATTTTAAAAGTTCTTGACTTATAGAATACGACTGCCAAACATCCGAAATCTTTCCAGTAATAGTTTTTAACCCATATATATCTACCGTATCCTATGTGGTACAGTAACTTAAAAAAATCTTTCGACTTACCCAATAATAATTGTTTTTGTTCTGTTGCAAAGATAAGACAGTGTTTTGGTCAGATAAACTAAAAAAAAATTTATTACCAAGTTTAGTGTAACAATTTAATGAAACACCTTTTGTTTAAAATTTTGATATAATAAAATAAACCACAAAGTCAATAGCTGTTTTTCAGTTTCAACCTTTGTTCAACTGAGTAAAACGTTAATACACGTCCCAAAATGTCCTATGAATTTCATAAAATCAGGAAGGGTAAACCATAAAGTAAATATTTTAATTAAGTTTATGCATAAAACAGACAAATAATCGGCTGATTTATATATATATATATACTGACTGATTCGTCAACGCATAGCCAAACAACTGAAGCTAAAAACTTGAAATGTGGACAGGACAACCTCCTTCTCCCCAAAACGATCCACTTTTTCGAATGTTTAAGGGGTAAAAACGGATAAACGGTAACCTTCTCCAGAACTTAAACAGATACAAAAAATTAAAAAGAAAAATAAGCGGTTTCTGGTATTGTTTTTAAAATTCGGCCATTTTAGCAAGTAAACGGGTGGGTGAAGCCTTTATTATCGAACTTTTTTTCATCCCATCTATATTTTACACAAATAAATATAGAAGTAAAGTTTATATCACATTCGAAACTTATCGAAAAAGTCCAAATACGAATAACCTTTTCAAAATTTCTGATACTTTATTCGGGCAAGTACTTTTTTGCAATTAGCATTTACGTATTATCAACGAAAAATTGAAGAAACAGCCGATTGGATGAAAGTACACAAATTACGTGTGTGTTAGGGAAAAGTGTGAGTGTATTGCAACTTTCAAGAAATTCTTGAACATGTTAAAAGTGGAAGCTTGCTCCGCAAAAATAGTTATCTTTGATCTATAACAAAATACCTTTACATATATTCGAATCGTTAAGCGCTTTCTGAAATACTCACAATTCGATGCAAACATTTATGGCTTTAAAGTCCAAACTAACAATGTAAAATCCATGACTTTCGTATGTAAAGCTTTAACATTTTTCCCCTACAAAACTGCTATGTTCGCATCTAAATTTTTTATTGAGATGCTTAACACTTTCGCTAAGAAAATTATAAATTAAAGCTCAGTTAGCCGAGAGTAACAGTAACTTCACCTTGGGGTAAAAAAAGTACGACCAATCTATTTCTTACAGATTGAGACGTAACATCTTACTTCCAACTCTACTCTTAGCTTTTCGATTAAATAAACAGAGAATATATTTGTGGAGCTTTAGATTGAGACGTAACATCTTACTTCCAACTCTACTCTTAGCTTTCCGATTAAATAAACAGAGCATATATTTGTGGAGCTTTAGTATCATTTACATAAATTAAACTTTTCTTGGATCGATTAAAATTTTAAAATTTTTCAGTTATTCAAATAAATAATTTTAAACAATTAAAAGAAATGTTTGCTAACATTACATAACAAAATGAATAAACGATTATTTCAACTTTTGCTAAAATATCTTTTTCAAAACAGAATAAATCTGAAAATGTCACGGAAATGAAATTGTATTAAAACTATTATCCATCATCTCACTCCCATACCTTCCCGTTTCATTTCACATCATTAATAATTACTTCATATTGTAAATGTTACTCTTATAATGACTGCCTATTCCCCCCTGCCATGCTTCACGACATTGTTCTTTGGCGTTTAGAATCTTGATGTACATAGATAATGGTTATTCATCAAGTACTATCATTAGCATTTGCACAAAAACCCATTATATCTGTACTTTTACTAAAAAAAAAATTAAAAATATATAGACAGACTTAAACAAAATATAGGTCACTTTGGAAATGAGAAATAAAGAATACTTGAAGTGCTTGTGCAAAAACTAGACACGTATCGGGATGAAAATATTTAAAAAACGAACAAAAAAATAAAAAAAAACTCTACTACCTTTTTTGCATGCAAAAACCACAAAATACTCTTAAATAAAACATTCTTAACTTCTAGAACGTATTCAGCCAAACAAAACAGGTACTTGGTATATTTTCTTCACAGCAAATACAAAAGGTTAAATCTTAAAAAGTTGTGGTATTTGAGGGGAAATGAATGTAGTGGAATAACAAAGATATTAAAAAAAAACACAAAAAGAATTTATCATGTCATGACATCACCATCACCATCACTACGGGTATTAACATAATCAACGGCAGCAGCATCATCATCGTTATAATGAATTCTTTGTGTCAGTGCCATTGCCACTTTTTATATGTAGAATATCTATCTTATATTTACTAACACTACTACTACAGCTACTATCATATACATAACAGAATCTTAACTACTATTTTAAATTCACTAACTACCTCTGCCACTATTTTTAAACTTTTTGATAAAACTTAAAAGAGCGCCATCTCCATCTACTACAATTCCAACGGATAATTCAATCACAGCAACTCAACAACGCAGTTTACTAATGATGTATAATTGCTAAGACGTCTTTAATTCTTGCATGCCAAAATGTGTGTGCCTTTTAAGCAGACCTATAAAGAAATTAGTAATATAAATGAGGATAATATTGATGGTTCCACAGAAATCGTCTAACAGAAAATAAACTAAAAATGCATTATGCGAGTCCACCCATGTCTTTTGAGGCTTTTAGACAAAAACTACATTCATGAACTCGCTTACATTTATCAGCATAACGAATAAAAACTTTTTCATTGCTTCAAAAATGCTTGTGTACATTCGAAGTTTAATTAAATTAGCAAATATGGCTTTAACCGTACCGTTTTTTTATCTTTTGTAAATAACAAAAGTTTCACACGAATATTATATGAGAATGTATTAAAGTAATTCAAATTACATTAGTCCTATTCACAATCTTGTACATTTAAGAATGCAAATTTATGCAATTGCAAATAGCAGTGATGGAAATTTGAAAAATTTAGATAGTTCTGACCACTAAGCAAAAGAGTACTTTTTTCAACATTTTGGTACTTTTTTTCACGCATATTTTTTGAAAAATAAATTTAAAAATAAAAAAAATTGCATAATTTTATTTTTGTTTTAAATTATAATATACCAACAAGCATATGGGAAACTTCAAAAATTAACGGCACCTAGAAATTTTTTTTTAGTGTGATATCAATGTTGATTTGCGTGTGTATAAACCGATATTTGAGCATGTGAAATCCTTTCGCGTTAATCTGCAGTTTAAAGTTACAAATTTAAAAAAAAATATATAAAAATTACAGTTGTTGTTAAAATTGAAAAAGGATAATTCGTGTGGATAAGTCCCTTTAAGGGCTTTCTTAGCAAATGTTTTTTTTTATCGTGTATGCATATGAAATTTTTTTTGAAATTGTTTTACCCAAATATTTATTCTTAGAAGCATTCAGCAAAGGCTACTATGATCATGATTTGTTTCGCTTCTCAGTTTTCTTTTTACGATTTTCAGGATTTTTTTAAATACAGTCAAATCCCGATAAATCGTAATCGCAAGGGACGGGCCATTTATTACGAATTATAGGGGTTTTTGATTTAAAAATAAAAATTAAAATAAAATAAATACGAATTAACGGGGGTTTTCAATTTATTTACTAAAACGATGCGTGTGCTTTGACATTTTTCTTTATTATTCGTGTAACAAACTGATCTTAAGAAAATAAACACATACACAAGCAAAACCCACGCAAAAAAAAGCGGTAAACCAAATATCATTCTTTCCATGTTTTTGTTGTTTTTATTACGAATTATAAATGGTAGTTAGCAAACGATTACGATTTATAAGAGGAAAAGAAGATTTTATTTGAAAACAAAATTACGAATTAGCGAGGGGACTAAAATGTATGGACATTTTACGAATTAACGAAATTTTTTCAAGGGACCGACAGTTTATTAAGAATTATCGGGAATTACGATTTATCGAGGTACGAATTATCGTACATACAAGGATTATTTTTGAGGTAAGAAACATTTTGTTTCCTCCATAAAATTTTAAATCCTTAAATTTTTTTGGTGCGTTTTCAATTTTAGTATCAAGCTCAGTAAAGTCTTCTATTCGATGTACGTTTGAGCGGAATTGATACAGCGCTTAAGTTGTCGCAAAGCTAAATGTGTTTGGAAAAAACTGCCGCTGCACGTGCCAGTGTTGAAAAAAATTATATTTTTTTGCACTTTATCAGTTTAGTTCGTCGCGAAGAACCTTTTTGGATACCTAAACATGTTCCCATGCCATGTTTTGATATAAAAAAATGCTTTAAAAAAAATTGTTTTTTTGCAAAAATTTTCAAAAGTTCATAAAATTTTTGGTTTAAAAATTTTAAAGTGCGTTTTCGCCTCAGAGGTGCCCTGAACGAAGTTACTCACTTCACGCAGTACACTAGCCAACTTAAAAGAAAATTCAGATTGTCAGACGCAAAAAAATACATTTTTAAAAAACATACACTAATTTCTTTTTAGTTTGTGATGTCCGTGATACGTTATTGGTGCGCTGACATCAACTTAATATACCTCAAATTTTATAAAATTACGCAGTTTTTTTAATTCTGCGGTTTAAACTCATTTTTATTAAACGGCGCAAAAACCCTATGTAAAATCTTCAAAAAGTTCGAAATTCGGAATATTTTGGTTTACTTGTAAACCACCATGCAACTTTTCACCCAGCAGCGATATCAACAAATTTTTTGTAGTGGATATATCCCCCAAGTTTGGTTTGAATATGAAAGCTAGAAACTATTACAAAGAAAACGGAATGGATGAAAAAACTCTTGAAAGTTTTAAGTCGTTTTTTTAATTTTTCGAATTTTAGATGACCACCAACTCTTAAGAAGAAGACTTTTCAACGTAAAACTTTGCACGTCATATCCTTCAAGTATAGTCACCCAAACCCTGTACAATGTTTTTTTCAATTCATAAAACTTAACGAAATAAGAGCCAAAGTATGTCGGTTTCAGCAGGTGCTCAAAACATTTGAAATAACCCATATATATTTTTGATAAGAATAAATTTTGTCTAGGCAATGTTGTCAAGAAAGCTGTGGAGTCGGTGTTGTATGGTCGGAGTTGAGGTTGTTGTACTAGAGTCGAAGTACCCACAAAAATTTCGTGAAACCGACTCCGAAAAATTTGTTATGTGACATCGAAATTGGCGATGCAATATTTAAAATATTGATTCGAAATTTTGACTGAATTCTTTCCTTACTATATTTAACCATTTAAAAGTTAAAAGTCAAGTTAGTCTCATATGCATTTAGCATTAAGGTTAGATTAGGAGTCGGATTTGGAATTTCAGCGCTTGGAGTTTGAGTTAGTACATTTTGTTGACGACTCCACAGCCCTGGTTGTCAATGTTAAAATAAATATAAGCCAAATTTCTAAACAAAGAAGCATAACAAGAAAAGAGTACTAAAACGGACTTGGTGGTTCCGTGGTATTTTTGAAAGGAAAATGTACTGAAAATAGTACTATAGTACTGAATTTTCCATCACTGGTTAATAGTATCTTTTATTTTTAAATACTTTATTTGGTTTAGTTTACAATGCTTGTTGCAAGACGTGAAATTCACAGATGATTGATTAATTGTGTCATTTAGTGTCAGTGTCGCAAATAAGTGTTGCATACTCTGAATAAACATAAACTATTACCTTTAAGTGTTGCTTATTAAGAAAATAGTAGCAATTGCGTTCCTAAGTGTTTTGTTAGTGTTGAATAAAAATATACTGCACCATTTTGCAATTGCAACGATGAAAGTCCATTTGCACAAGATTGTGAATAGGGCTATTATATAGTGATGCATAAAGGTGAGATATACTTATGTAAGACCAAACTGTAATTTTAAACAAGTTGGAATGCATAAAAAGGTGTCCGTACCAGCGAAAAATACTGTTACTGTTTTTATAATTCCCTGTAATCATTAAATTGTATTTGTCATTTTCTGGTTTCAAATGATTTGTTTGGATTTTTTAGTAAAGTACTTGATTGATCTATAATCCCATTCAAATCTCATTAAATTAGAATAAATTTGATATTCGTGAGACTATAGATAATAATTGCAATTTTAAACTTGTTTGCAATGATGTCTTGAAAAAAGCTTAATCCGACATTAATATTTCCATTGAGCTCTCCAACTTCTGAATACTAGAAACGAGCCAAAAACCCAAAATGGCAATTAGTGAAGCACCGCTAAAATAGTCATATCTGTCAGATCTGGGCGATTTGCGCTTCTTTGAATTACCTTAATTGTAATAAAACAAATTTAGTGCAAAATAATTCCATTGCCATTAACGTTAACCATTTTAAAGCAATACTTATTGCTCTACAAAGCTGAGAGTAATCGTCCCTCTCTCGCTAAAGTATAATGAAAAAACAAAAATCATTCAAAGTTGCGACAGCGAATTATTAATCACTAAAAATCTACTCAAAGCATGCCGGATATGATATTCTCAATCATGCTAAGATTTAAGAATTCTTTGAATTAACTCTCTTAAGATTCTGTTGTTTTGCAAATTTAGTTTAACAATTCTTTTTTAGACATTCACAGGCATTTATTTAAAGACACTCATGTGTAAGTTAATAAGAATTATGACCAAATTGCACGTAAACTTTTTCGCATACTCGACGTTGTTGTATTTTGTTGGCAATAAGAATTAATTAGCATATTGCAGACTTTGGAAATTTCAATTAAGGGTTGCAGGTAGAAAATACTTAAATTTTGTGTTTAGAAATAAAGGTTAGAGGCTTTAAATTATTTATAATATTAAATTTCTTAAAAAAAAAAAAATAATAAAATTTTTTTGGCACAGATGAGAAATAAGCTGGAAAAAATAAATCAAGGTTAAAAGTTTGTAGTTGACCGTAAAAATGTTTTGTGTTTTTTTTTTGTTTATTAAGAAATATTTGCTGAGTTTATTAAACGTGCATCCACATACATACATATGTGTTTAAACATTCGTAGAAAAATTTTTTTCATAAATATGGATTTAATTTTATATTTCATAAGAAATCATATTTAAAAATTAGAAACAAAGTAAGAAAAAATTTATAACTTTTTAAATTATTAAAATCTTTAACTGGCTTACGGTCAGTGTTACCAATTTCAGTTATAATTAACTATCGGTACTGTTAAAAACATATTGTAAACTGGAAGCTAAGAAATAATTATTTTAAACTGAACTTGGTGAAATCGGATTTTAAATGTATAATTTTTTTAGCCGAAAATTATTTATGAACTTATTTCTTCCCTTTTTATATCCTTACTTACAACGAAATATTCCTCTAAGGCTCCGTAAATTATATCTTCTCTAGGACCAGGAGCTATTCTCGATCAATGTAGTTATGCCCGTCTCTCTGTTTGTCTGTTAAAACCACACTTACTTTCGAGTTTTTCAAAATAAAACGTAGAAAATTATTCTGATTTCTGAACCGAATCTATTTCCAATTCTATTTTGTTTACTCAGTATTTACTTTTTCGTCTGCTCATTATTGGTTTGACCTAACGACTATTTAAAAAAAATTTAATTAGGTTTGGGGTTGATATAATTATTTTGAATACCACCTTTCTGAATCCAAAATCAGTTTCACGAAATTGTTTATGGTTTCTGAGATACTAAGCATTATATTTGCACTTTATGAACTATTTTAAGGGTTTTTAAGTATTGTGTTGCTCTACACGCCACTGTTTAGTGATTGCAGCAAATTTTTCATACAAAAACGTAAAAAATAAATTTCACTCTTGCTTCACTGCTGTTGTTTAGGCAAAAGCAAAATGAAATGACAACAACTCAATACACAAAAATAAGTTTACACATGTACCACAAAAACCTACTTTTTAGAAATATGTTTAAAAAAGTGGCGTGAATTTCTCTAGTAGTTTGCAAAAAAAAAAAAACAACTGTATTTCCCTTTTTAGTATAAAAGTACATATAAAAAGAAAACAGTTTTTGGTCTCTACTGAAAATTTAAAAATCTTGAGTTAACTCCTTAAGAGCAACCAGTGCGATATATCGACAGCAGTGGTGAAAATATAAAAAAAATTCTATTGGGTATATTTTCAGAAAACTTCATGTAAACCTTCATTGTTGGTTTTCTCCACAACGACTTTTTGGCTTATGTGCCAAACGAATAATGAACTAACGATTTTTAGCAAACATTTATTACTTTGCGCTGTGAAATGTGGCCCCAAAAAGAAAATGGACATTGACTCCAAATTTAGGGCTATTTTTCAAAATGCAATATGAATAAATTTTTAGAGTGAAATGTCACTCCAAAAGTGAAAAGTAGTCCTATATTTAAAATTAAATATAACCCCAAAAATGGGTTAATCCGTATGCAGAATCACCATAAGTTTTTTAATTCAGTTTTACCCCCACAAATTCAAAATTAAAAATAAAACAAAAATAAAGTGATATTAGAAATTCGAGCTGGAGCCGTATGCCCGAAACTAAAATCACGTATTCCAAAATACCCAAACTTCAAAACCCCGATTTTAAAAATACGGAATTTCAAAATCCTGAATTTTAATATCACGAATAATTAAACAGTTTCAGTTTTAAAAATTGAATTGGTGCATAGATTTTTTTCTCTATGTTACAACAAGCACCTACTTCGATAACTAAAGTTTCTGGGCATAGCTCCAATTCCTACGAATAGCACAGTCAAATACAGATTTCATTCTTTATTTTATAGAATTTAACTCTTTTTCATAAATATAGAACCCAATAACTAAAATTTAATAACTCGAAAAAAATATCCATTACAGACATTTTTTTATTACAAATATTTACTTGATGTTAAATTGAACAAAACACGAACGTCTCTAAGTTTATTTAACAAAATCACTTTCGAATAGTTTTAAACGGAACAACAATCAAATAAAAAAGTCTATCAATTCCAGAATTTTTTGTATACAGCTTTAAGTTAAAGTTACAAACAGAAGTATCGTACTTGAAGCCCTTGAGGACTTGTTACAAAAATGTCAAATATTTTGCCAATTAATGCCAAAAACCATGAAAGTCTAAACTGCACACATTACAAGCAATTATTGGCCAAACTCAAATCCAAAACTAAAAAAAGAATCATGAGAAAAAGAAAATTGAACAAAACTAAACTTGACCACTTTAGAAAAGCATTAAACAAACAGAGGCGGCTTGGCAGCAATGAAGATAAAAATGTTTTTAAAACTAGTAAAATAAGGGACAATGGGAAAAAAGGTTAAAGTATTGGAAAACTCCATCACGTTCGTCCTAAAATACTTCAAAAAAAACAGCAAAAACGATAAAACTATAAATGAAAAAAATAAATGTCTTTAAATTTGTAACAACATTAAGTTAAATGCAAGAGATTGAGGCAAGAA
Source organism: Pollenia labialis (assembly GCA_949318255.1). Classification (NCBI taxonomy): domain Eukaryota; kingdom Metazoa; phylum Arthropoda; class Insecta; order Diptera; family Polleniidae; genus Pollenia; species Pollenia labialis. Next base: position 119,591,179 of record OX439142.1, read on the forward strand.
AAATAAATTGGTGTGATTTTAGCCATAATTCTTGGTAACATAAGTTTTGTTAACATTAAACTATAAGACTAGAAAAATATGTTGTTCAACAAAAAAAAAAGGGAAAATATTCAGCATTTTAGATAGATTGTTTATAGAATGTTAGTAAAAAAAATAAAACTGAATCTCGTCTTAGAAGAAGAAATACGGTGGGTTTCTTAAAATAAGACTCATAAATATTTTTAAACATGTTTACAAGCACAAAACATTGGTTTGTTTAACACAATAAAATATAGACCTACATAAAAATTGAAACTGAACATGAAATAGTTAAACAGACAGACTTAAAGCAAACGGACGTATGGAAAAGATAGACAAGCAGGCAGGCGGCGGATAAGCAGACAGACAGATAGTAACACAGACAGCCAGCCTACAATTGCTGCTGAAACAAGTAGATGTTGCTAAAGCTGTTGCTAGTGTTACAATGGCTGCTGCTGTTGTTGTTAAAACCCGTGAGCCAGTCACATTAACAATCATCAACCATCCATCCATCTATTCATCCGTCGTATCTCGTCTTTTTTCGCTGCTTTAGTTTACAACAACACAAGCTAAATTGCTTTATATTTCGCACACATTATTTCATTGTTGTTCTAGTTGTTGTTGTCTGTATTCGGTCTTATGTTGTTACAACTGTGTAGAACGCGGTCAAAGTGAATTATTTTCGCTGAAGATGAATGACCATCTTAAAATGACACAAAACTCCAGCCAAAATAACCAAACAAGCAGCCAACTCCACTAGACTAAAAAACCTTTACCATAATCATCAGTAAAAAAAACACGAAAAATAAGTCAAAGGCACAGATCGTAAGACTTTTATCTTACAATTCTTTGGTATGTAGACTGATTGTGTCTTCATGTTGTAGTTGCTCTGGTGTCTTGTTGGTTGGTTTGTAACAAATGTAATGATCTGGTACAACATTGTAGAAACACCATTTTTGTATATAAATATACGGACATTCCTGTAAAAACTTTTTTCGGCTCTTCTGTCGGCCACCCTACTTTAGGTATAATTAACAAAAATAAATTTACTTTAGAAACAAAGGTCAGTGTGCCAAGGTTAATATCAGAACATGTTTAGAAATATTAGATCGCAAAGGCCTACTAAAATCTAAGATAGCTCTACAGTGTGCACCCAGAGAAAAAACATGTTTAAATATGGCCACCTCCAACCAAACTATTTTTAAAGAACATTTTAAACATATTATATATAATATGTATAAGCATATTATTGTCAGCGGTAATCTTATTTGGGTTAAATAAGGCCTCCATTAAAAAGTCCTAACCATGTTATTGTTGCCTTCAAACATGTTTTGATCAATAACAACTAAAATTTGTTAAACACTTGCCATAGCATGGTTGGTTTTCAACCATATTATGTTGCTCTTGAAAAAGGGGAAAATTCTATTGTATATGAAAACAAATTATTGTCATATTTAACCCTAACTTTTTTAGAGGCAACCATAATATGGTTGTGGGTATTGACGGCGGACTAATTTAACCATAATATGATTGTCGCTAACAATTATATGGTTAAATTCACCATAATATGTTTACATTTTTCTCCAAAAATTGTCTGGGTGGAGGTGACCATGTTTAAACATATACAGTCGGGATAACGTGCTACAATTGATTCAAAAACAACACTCTCCTTTTAATGACAAATTGGTTAAATCCGGTTGACCAAACATTAATGCCCGTATACACAAAAATATTTAAAATTTAATAAAGGTTTAGAAAACAAATTTTCTATGAAAATTTTTCTGTTTGTCAAATTTAATAAACGTTTATGAATACGGGAGTTAATGTTCATGTTTTCATCAGCAAGTTTTATTTAGTTAGATAAAAGTAAACATTGCTTGATCGGTTTGTTTCTTTTGTGATTTTATTTATGTATTAAAATGTAATATTTTTACACAATACAAAATTTTCGCATTTCCTTTTTTTTTCCTATTACAAACAATAATTGAATGCCATACTTTTACATACAAAAATTGTAAATTCATATAGTAACGCTAAAATATTTAATCGTTCACTCAAAATCGTGAAAGAGGATTAAAGTAGACTCATTTTCTTATAATCTCAATACTAAATGTATTTACATAACCGCTTTAAACTTAAAACGGGTTTTCAATAGCGCTTTAAAATCATTTTAGTCCGCATATGGTTAATTAAAAGCTCGTTAATTTTTCATTTGTGCCTATGTATATAGTGATGGGAAATTATTGATAGTAAACAAATATCGAAAATTTCGAATAATATTTTAACTATCGATAGCGATAGTTTAAATAAGTATTCGAAAATAAAAAGTACATCATGTGACCCATACACGTTTCAATTCAATTGTAAACTGAGTCTTTCAACTGAAATGATGCTTGGCCACACACTTCATAAACTGAATTGACAGATTTTGAACTAATTTTAAAATTTAATAAAATAAAAGACAATTTTAAAAATGCTTAACTTTTATTTAGCAAAAGAAAACTGCAAAAATTAATTTTGACAGCTGATCAAGAGACTCGAGCGCACACATAGTGGTCAACTTGAAAAAATCAAAATCTTTTGATTTTTCTTCAACCAACTCGTCAACTGTTAAACTAATCAACTGACAAAGCCATACACGCTTTGATTTGGACAACAACCGACTCAGTTGACAATTGAATTGAATAGCGGTCAGCTCACACATCAAAGAACGATATCTTTTTTTTAGTGATTGTATAAACGAACACAACCCTTAATACCGTTCGTAACTATTTTCCAGACAGATCCGAACATTATATAGTGTTCTGTTCTTCGTTAAAAAACAGAACAATTGTAGAGATACTGTAGACAAACATTATATTTTAATGTTTTGTAATGTTTTTTTACATTAAAAAAAAAAAAAACAAACAAACAAAAATTTTTAGCAACGAACCGAACACTAGAGAGCGATATTTAGTGCATATTTTCGAACACTGGTTTAAATAAATGTTAAAAATTACACTTAATTTGCAACACAACGATATTTGTATAGCATCAGAAAAAAGTTTGCTTAATTAAGGGGTTATCCAAATTTGTATTTTTTTTAAACTTTGTAAGGTGCTAGCAGGTTGCCTCGATTTATACAAGAAAAATAAGGTCTGATTATTCGCTACTCTACCACAGATGCAATTAAAAATCGATGTTATCGAAATTTGGTAAAATACTATTATGGTCACTATCGAACGTTTCCCATTCCTACTATAAGCTGTTATTAACAAATATTGCAACTTCTGCTGAACTTTCTTATTTAGCTCTTCAATTGGATCTTTATATTGACGTTTAAAATACCGTTATGATTTCTGAGTAGAGGCAATAAAACCTGAAGATAGATAGAACTTAAGCTGAAATGATGAAGCTTAAAAAACACAAACAGACAAGCATTTCCTATTAGGTAATTAATATTTTCCTATGCCTGTATTCATAAAAAATATTTAAATTTAATGAAGGTTTGAAGAACAAATTTACTATGAAAATTATCCTTAATAAACATTTGTTAAATTTAATAATCGCTTATAAACACAGGGGCTAGTGTTTTATGAATTTTTTTTCCCAATATTTGTAAACCTATTCAACGAAACAACCCGAACGTTTAAAAAAAGAGAACAGCTTCTGTAACCACTAGAGACTGAGTTCCGTCGACTTTTTTGAGGTATAAAATTCAGCAAATCTGAAGAGTGGCATATAATTTTTCAATGAGACAAATTTATTTTGTGATAATATATTTTAACAATTTTCCTCTTTAAAATTTTCCTGATTTAAAATCGCAAGAAAATTAACTGTCGCAAGATTTTCGAATTTTGGTACTTATGATAGGAACAGCGTAATGCAAAAACTCTTATAGCCGTTTTCTTAATGTATCGGCAAATTGCCTGTTACTTATTCTCGACATAAATTGTTTACGAAAATAAGCATATGAGATATTGAGAAAACCAAAAAATTCCTTTCTTCATAATAATAATTTAATGAAAATTAAATTTGATGAACTTAAGCCTGATTAAAAATATTCCAAATTTCTTTAATCTGTAGCTTTTCGTTGGGAAAGAAGATAATCGCCTAATGAGATAAACGCCATGCCAGTCTCAACGGAGCTGTTCCCTGTTTTACTTATTTTATTATTCATTATTCATTAAAAAATCATTAAAAGGAAACTTTTATATATGTAACTTCTTTTAGTGTAAGGCGAACTCAGACATACAGGCAGGGTAATGGTGGCTGTTAATATTTTTTTGTATGGAGTCTGACATTTAGAATATATCAACATCAATGTATACATATCCAAAAATATTTTACAGCTAAATCGGCTTTAAAATAATGCTAAAAAAAATTCTAAACTGCCTTAAAATAATGCAAAAATATAAATTGTATTATTTTTTTGTTATTTTAGTTAATATACCTTTATATATAATTTATTTTACATAATTCTTTCCTATAAACTCACATCATATCAATAGAACAGACTGATTAAAAAAAAATAACAATAAAATTTTATTTAACATAGAAAGTCTTAAAACTATAAAATAAATCCATTTCAGTCTTTACATCAAAATTTTCAAACAGAAGATACCATACCATAACAAAAAATCAAAGAACTTGACCGATACATAAATGGCTATTATTTGGTATTTCAACAAAATTTATATAACCTGTTTAATAAAAAATTTAATTTTATAAATGAATTACGTCACCTAATGAATATTCTACTTCAGCTTCTGAAGCATAGATCGAGATATCATTATAATTTAATATACATACTATTTTAACTTCCGCGTTGCTAAATGGCAAAACCAAGAACTTCTTGGCAAGAGAAGCTAATTCACAGGGTGGCCCAAAGTTACCGAAGGGGTTTGAATTGCTTATAACTTCTTTTATTATAATTTTTTTTTTCTTTTCTTTTAAGTAATTTGTAAAGATAATTTGGGGAATTTAAAACGGAGCAGTACTCAATTGAACAACGTGCCCAAATTGTTGAGCTTTATTTTTCAAATCAATGATCGGTCCATTGTTTTGACCCAGCGTGCATATCGCGACGAAGCCCATTTCTAATTAAGTGGGTTCGTTAATAAGCAAAACTTTAGGATATGGGCTACGAAAAATCCGAGAGTAGTTCAACAGCGAGAATTACTCCCACCTAAGTGTACGGTTTGGTGCGGTGTTCATCGGAAAGGATAATTGGTACTTATTTTTTTGAAAATGAACACGGACAATGTTTGAAAATTTAAGGCCAGCCGTGGAAAAACATCCACAAGTATGGTTCCAACAAGATGGATCCACAGCTCACACTGCAAAGGGACAATACGGGACATTTTTAGTGAACGAATTATTTCGGATTTATCCGCCCCAGACTGTTTTCTTTGGGGTTATTTCAATGGGAAAGTCTACATTAATAAGCCTAGAACCATCTAGCAATTAAAAGCAATATACGCGACGAAATAAACAACATAACACCTGAAGTTTTGCGAATGGTTATGGAAAATGTGTTGGAAAGAGCGCTAATTTGCGAGATATTATTTTTCATAGCTAAACTAAAAATATTCCCCATTTATATACTGTATTAAAAAAAATTAATAATTATTTCTTTAATAAAAAGTTATAACGAATCCAAACCTCTTCGCTAATTTTGGGCCAATTTAATACATTTTTATATCCATAAACATTTATCCAGAAATCATATGAATTTAGACTCAGCAGTGAAATCAATCATTTCTTCTTTTAAATGTTCGCTTAATTTGCATTTATTAGTTTTAAACTGTTTTCTACACAAAAACGTTAGTTTTTTTTATATTATGAAAAATTTGGCAGTCATTGTCTAAGTTGACATATTAATTGAGTTTAAAAATCTGGCATGTAATTCGTATTTGATTTTCTACTTAAAAAGTTATGGTATCTCTTTTCGATTCCAGCAATTTTTTATAATCTTAATTGAGGGGAAAATCAGCTTAACATGAATTTAATGGATCAAACTGATAAAATATTAAAACAATTTGATATGAAAGGTCATTTAAAAGATTGTACAGTTTCTATAGCAAAAGAGTGGGGATTTGTATGTGCATTGAACAAAAAATTTTTGGTAGATTTTCAAAAAAAGATTACTTGAAGATTCTAAAATTAAATAATGCTAAATGTGTAGTTGAAAAAAGCTAAAAAAAATGCTAACTGCTAAATGAAAAATTTTCAGCCAAATCAGACAAAAAATGCTAGCTGCAAAAAAGCCAAAATGGCCACATACAAACAAAAGTTACAGCCATCTTAACTCTCTCTCTCTTTCTCTCTCTGATTCCGTCACTTGTATGAATTCGCCTTAAATTAGTTGAACGCAATTTTATATGAAGTATGAACGATATACGGTTGCACCCTGTTTCCTTAGAACGCTTATTAAATTTTATCAGCTTTTAAAACATCTCTATAGCATAACATTTGAGTCGACTTAATTCAAAAAGATTGCCTGATTTATATACCAAAAAAAGCTTACATTTCCTAAGAAACCAGAATATCCTTTGGGAGATTCTTTTGCAGTTTTATTTCAGTTGGTTTTACATTGACCATATTTGGTGGGAATCTTATGATTACATTAAGAAGCAGTAACGCGTGCCAATCTTGTAAATATATTGTGTTTATGTTACGTTGTCGCTATAAATTATGCATATTTATTAACAATAAATTAAAAACAAAAAATGAAATACAAAAACGGGTATGCAAAAAAAAAAAATCCAGCCAATGTATTGTAAATAAAATTTCTTAAATTGGCGAGTGCATAAGAATTGCAAATTTATGGAAAGTGATATTGTATGATAATTATTATGTTGGAATTGCAAAAAAATATAGCATACGAAACGGGATTTTAGAATTGTAGAAAAGAAGATTTTTTTTTCATAATGCGCCTAAAGAGAAACAAACTAATTTCAAAGAATTAATATAGACAACTTCAAAAATAGCTTTTAAAGCGGCAGATGATGTACGCCTTTTTTTTATCTTAAGTATGTATAAATTCGAAGAAGAAGTAAATCATCAGATTTGTGGTGAATACACATATTATATTAAAAAATAGTTAATAACGAACTAAAAACTTTTAAAACTGATTTAAACTTTTTCCATCCTAAACATAAATTCAAATATTTCTTTAACGATTGTGCAAATTCTTCTTGTTATTTAACAAAAAGAAAATGCCAATCTTTATCGGGCAGACAAAAAAAATTATCTTCAGAAAGATGCTTCAAATTTAACGCCAAAACCTATTTGAAAAGATATGATTGCTTAGGACCCCTAAAATCATTCATGGCTTTTTAATTTAAAATTTTTTATTTATAAAATTTGTCATAACATTCATACATTGTCCAAATCAAAATGTTTTAATAAATTGACCTCAGTACTACAATAGAGAAAACAACAGGCATTTTGTTGCTTGAATTGAGACGACAAATCTTAAAAGGCCTTATTAAAACATGTAAATAAACAAAAAAAAATTACACCAAACGTTACAACACGAAGAAAACCACTGCAAACAGCTGCGCTTGTGAGGTCACTTTATTAGCACATTCTGGTCCAAAGAAAATTGAAATGCAGAAGGTCTAGTATTTTTAAGTCACTTATCATATAAAACATTTGTAAATATTTATTAATATTAATTAACAGTAACTTACCTGCAAATTTTATTGGACCACTTAATCCATTTTAACTAAAGCTCTTATCCCTGCAAATATTATTGGACCACCTGATCCAATTTCATGAAATGGACTACTCCATGGACTGGTCCGATGTAACGCAAGCACGGACCATGTCATTGTTAAAAAGTGTTTTAATGAGACGACTTGTCTTCGTTTTTAACGACATGTTTTCGTTTTTAAACGAAGTTAAGATTAATCCTCTTGTGTACACAATGGAGTAGTTTTAAAACTACTCCTTTGTAGTCCAAAGATGGGTTATATGGTCCTGCCCTAGAACATCGTAATGTTAAATAGACCATGTTTTTCCATACGGTTGGGTTACTTTTGGACTAGTCCTAGTCCCTTGTGAGCTACTCTTTACACGCGTGTTTGGACTGGTCCTATTATTTGCAGGGTATGACACTACATTTTTCATTCTTTAATTGATATAGAATTGATAGAAAGAAACAGTAAATGCCAGAAAGAGCAAACTATCAAAAAAAGTAAACAAAGTTAGTTAGTTTTTTTCTCAGAGATGGCTTTGAGAATTTTTAAAATTGTACCAACAACCTTTAAAAATTGTTATTAATACTTTTTTACCCTAATTGTCCTAAAAGATTTTTTAGTTAAAATTAATTTTATTTATGTTCTTAAAAACACCACAAAAAGGTATTATAATTCTTAGCTTAAAAAGTATCAACAAAAAAGTACAATTGAAACAACTTAGCCATCGCTGTTCTGTTAATTTTATTAAATGTTGCCAGCTTTATGTTTATGGGAAACCTAATAACAAAAACCGGTACATCGCTGAATTTGCCCATAAGCCGCTGATTCAGCAACACTTTGAATATTTCAAGCTTGAAATGTAAATTTTAAGTTGAACAATTATACATTTTTTTGACATAACTAATGGCGATTTCTTTTCTGAGAAATATGTTGCATAAATGTAACATGCTCTATCTCTTTTGTGTAGAGCATGTAACATTTATGCAACATATTTCTCAGAAAAGAAATCGCCATTAATTTTGTATCGGTAACTTTAGTAAAATGTTTAATAGTTTGCCATTTATCTTAATACAGCTGAACCCTTCGCACTTGGTAAATTGTTCTATTACTTTATATTTGCACTGTTCACCAAAACTTGAACAATGCATTAAAAATTTAGTGTCATAAGGCCTTAACATGGTCCAATGTAATGCAATCATGGCCCATGTCGTTGCTAAAAAAGTGTTTGTAGTTACTGCCCGTCTATACCAGAGATAATTATTGCGACATACATATATTGCAGTAAATGTTATATATTTATTGTTATATATTTATACTATAATTTTTTTCTTATTCGATCTATTTTATTTAAATTTTTATTAATTTGTTTAAATTTGAGTTCTTTTTTATATAAAAATATTCATTTAACTGTAATAAGATTAATATGTTTATATAAAAAAAGACCATAAGCTTAAAAAATGAATATGCATTTAAAAAATAAAGTCGAATAAGAAAGAATTTATATTAATAAAAATAATTTTTGCAAGATATCGCCGGTTTTTACACTGCACCTACCTCCTTAATTTTATTCAAATTATGAGTAAGCATATACTTATACATTTTGCCATGGCTTTAACATAAGCTGAGCAATAAGAAATATTGCTCCGTTATTCTGCTCACGTTATTGCCAACTTGCTGAGATATTTATCTTTAGTGTAAACCTAGGGTTAAACGAAATGTTTACGTTTTTAAACGATATGTTAACGTTTTTAAGCGTTAAGTTTTAAGACTACTCCGTTTTAATGCACAGCTGAGTTTTATGGTCCAGCCATCTTAATGTTAAATATCCATGTATTTTTTTAAATACACCTCGGTTACCTTTGGACTGTCCAAGTCCCTTATGGGCTATATTTTACATGCGTGTATGGGTCTAGTCGTATTATTTGAAGGGTGCGATTGCCTTTTTCATAATAAATTTATATATCTTCTGATCTATATTGCGCGAAAAGAAATATTTTGTGATTAAGCATTCACACTTTAAATTAATCTACAATTTTAAAAAATGTTTTGTTTTTCTTTTAACCTTATTTTAAAAATTTGGATGAATAGTTTTATTGATCAAACATAAATTTTTTGTTTAAAAATTATTTAATAAATTTTGCCCAAAAAAATTGTTGCTGTAAAAAATATAAGGTTTGCTCCAACTGATATTGAATGATATTTTTTTTATATTGCGCAACTTATTGCATAATGGGGAGCAAAACAGCTTTAATAAGTCAAAAACAAATAAATATTAATTGAACAAACCCAAAAATTTATTTTTAACAAGTTGTTTTCCAAAAAAGTATGCGAACGGAAAATTTGTAAAATTTCGTTAAATTTTGGAATCAGCTGACTGCAAATAATAATGTTAAAACTTTTCTACACTTTTGACTTCCTGACACATTTTCTAATCGGTACTCGTAAAATACTTTTTACAACACGAACATTTTTGAAAATCCAAACAAATTATTTTATGTAATTTTTAATTTGTTTGGTTTTTTTAATTTTATTTCATTTTGCTAATTTGTAGTTGGTTGAAATTATTTAAAAGTTAATGAATACTTTTTTTGCTATTACTTATTTTAAAAACAAGTGCAGTACTAAGTACCCAATTACTTTAGCAAATAAGAAAAGAAATTTAAAAAGTTGGTATGGAACCCTATACTTGCTTCGCAAAACAAGTTTAACAAATTAATATATATTCGCTTTTTGTTTTAGTTATATTTCAACTTTTCTTTTTTTAGGATTTTTTTTACAATTTGCAACATTTTTGTTTGCTTACCTTTTGGATAATTTTTTTTTTAGTTTAACTAAAATTAACTTAAAAGTTTTGCAATAAAAATTTGTAAAACCGCAGATAAGGGGCCTGTTCGGAAATGCATCACTGCGCTGCATCACAAAAGCAAACTTTTTTTAATGCCGTTAAAAAATAATTAAATTTTTTTTTATTGTGTGACTGTTATTTTTGTGAAGTATTTGATAATTTTGTGGTCCACATCTACTTCACTAATATATATTTAAGCATTTTAAATCACTGATGCAGCGCAGTGATGCATTTCCGAACAGGCCCAAGAACTTAGCTACTATATTTTTCATTTGCACTTTTCCAAGACTAATACTGAACACCGCTAATGTGTCGGATTAAAAGGCAAGAATTCCATGAAAAAAATTCGAGGAAATATATATATATTTCCACTCTAGTAAAATATATTGATATATGGGGCATTATTTATGAAGCGGACAACCAAATAAAAAAAATTTTCATGGAATTCCTTTATATTTGGCATAACTATAGTTCAATTTGATATGAATAAGTGTGCCAAATATTTTTCTTAGTTACAAGATGGTAAAGTGTTGCCGGTTTAAAAAAAAGTTTTTTAAAATTATTTTTCGAACTAAACACCAAAGAGCGATCACACAGATGTGTCCTCACAAATGATTTGGGCATTTTTCATACGTCAATTTTTTCATCTCTGTATGCTCTGTGCTAAAAACTTTTCAAACAAATCCAAAATTTAAGTAATTCCTATAAAAAATCGATTGATCTTTAATTAAAAAACAATTTATTTGAAACAAATTTTTATGCAAAACCGGAAATGACCAATTTAAAAGTTGTCTACCTTTTTTTATTTTTTTTTTCACTAAAATTAGCCTATAGTGTCCTTATTATATTGTAAAAGTTTTTTTAAAAATGTTTAATTGTGTTGTCCGCCTCACAAGTAATGCCCATTATGTAAAACTTTGTTCTAAAAAAATTATTTTGAAATGGAACTTCCCATATTCACTTATTAAACAAATTTATTTAAAAATTGTTAGATCATTCTTTTTTAAGACATTTTTTTATACTTGTTTTACTAATTTATTCAAAGTATATTAATTTATATTTATCTTTAGCCCACACGACTTATAAAAAATCTAAAACGAACAAATGTGATCTTAGCAAAGTTATTTACTCCACCCGTAAAGACAAATTTTCAATTATTCTGCTACAGAAATTCTAACAAAGAAAGCCTTGAACAGTTTGCTGATAAAAATGTTTAAAATAAAAAAAAAAAATAACGAAATGTAATAAAGAAACATAACTTGTTCCACCTTAATAATCTAATAAAAAATAAGTCAAAAAGACCCACATTACAAAACATAAGATTTAACTTAAGCAGCAGTCCATTTAAATAAAAACAACTAAGAAAATAAATATTTAATAATGATAAATTAAAAATTAAGAGAAAAATTTATTTGATGATGCAAAAGAGAAGAAACAATAAATTCAGGGGTCCTTTTGCAGTAATTCTATGTATAGATAGACGAAACTGAATTCTGTTCCAACACTTCATAATATAAAAAATAAGGACAATCTTGAAGACATCATAATTTCGTTGTTCGTGAACTGATTTTAAAACTTTTTTATGTAAAAAGTTCAAAGTTTTGCCTTTTCTAACGCAAACTATTTTTTTAAATCGGTTGGAAAGTGCTTCCGGGTAATTAAAGGGAAAAAACGAAATTTTCATTAAATTTGAATATCTTCATGGTTGTGATAAACATATTCCAAGAGCATTATTATTATAATAAGATTCACGATTGTAGTCACCATATTCCAATAATGATTGAATCATATTATGAGTAAATATATTCATAATATTACATCATAATAGTTTTCCCTTTATCCTAATATGTAATTATACATATTATTATCATGCCAATCATAATAAGTTAAGCAGTATCATAATATTGCCATGTTAATCATAAAAAGTTTAGAAGTAATCAATTATTTTGCATCGATTTTTTATTTTGTGGCACTATAGAATTTTTTTTTAAGTTTTAACAGTTAAGAACACTTTTCTCCTCTGCTTGCCCAGCGACTAAAATAAAAAATACACCATTTGAAAGGTTTTTACTGGCAGAAGTGCACAATATATATTTTATTAAAATCTGTTCAATATTTTCAGAGTTATAAGCGTTTAAATTTGATATTAACACATAAATAAAAATTTTGTTTTTTCCAATTATCAAATAATAAAAAAAAGGGTGGTCGATTATTCGACATTTTCCAGAAACCGGTTTTCAAATATTTCGACTATATAAATCGGCACAGACAAGCCAGTTAAGAACGATATCTTTTTCTGTTGTTTTTCAACCACTCACGTAGAACATAACATATGAACCGGAGGTTGATCCATCGCAAAATCGATCAACTAAGACGGAAAAAATTAATGCTCGAAACATTATTATTTCTTCATATTAAAAAAAATTATGGCCGAATTTCGACCATTAGGAAAACACTTGTTTATTTAAAATTGTGTTTTTAATGCGCTTTTTTAATTGTTTAACCTCTCAGTAACAAATAATTCGATAGACATAATTAAAACAAACGACACAACTGATACAAAATTATTTTACTAAAGCTTCGAACAGACGATGGTCAGATCTTACAATATTGGTAAGCAGCGTTGCTTAAACTGCATTAAAATTGGCTAAAAAATCTTACAGCTGTGTGGACATTGTAAGCTCATTTGTATTTGCAGAAGTGCAAAATTAATGCATCTGGCAATTGCACCATTGTAAGAAAAATATTGCTGTTGGCAACGCCTGCTTACAAGATTGTCAGATTTGACCATCGTCTGTAAGCAGCTTAATGCCGATAACAAAATATTATTAAAGTAAAGATATTTTGACTGCATCTTAAATATATTATGAGTACACCTATAGAAAGTTATCATGTTGTGGCTATTAAACATCATAAAATTGTTGTGAGTAATATAATTTGTATTCAAAGCTATCATTATTTAGTTTTTAGAAAAATTATTATTTTGCGGTCAAAAATATATAAAAATTTATAATTGATGCTATTAAATAAAAACTGGGAATTTAGCACGTCATACGAAAATCGTTTTAAAAAATTAAAATTGTTTGTGTAAGACAACATAATCAGCTGACAATAGAAATGAATAATTTAAAAAATTTGCGAATCATGAAAGAAAAACTTATTAAGGGCCAAATACACTTGTCAAATGCTTGTCCAGCCGGCAATTTAACGTGTACGTGTGCTGGACATAATATTCGCCCTCATATCTCAATATTTTGATTTTTCATCAAGCGTTGTCGGTGTCACACATACAAACACAATTTCACTAATGCTACCACAATGCTTGATGATTACTTTGATCAGTGTATTTGGGCCTTTAAAGATAAATTCATTGAAATAAAAAAATCTTGATATATTTTCGAAAATATTTCCAATGCACAAATAAGTAAACAAGTAAAAAACAGATAACAGAAATGGTTTTTGTAACGCGCATTGTGTTACTTGCGCTTAAGCTTTTAATCGCACTACACACGTCGACGAACTAACGCGTGTTATGTATTTCTACCTTTAGTTTAGTTCAACTAAACCAGCGTTTAAACATTCACTAATTTATTAGCAATTACAGGGAAAAATGCAAAAAGTTTCTTGTGTTTTAAACATATCAACCAACGAAAGCAACAAATAAAATACAATACATATTGTGTTTTTGGTGTTGTACGCCACCACCGTTGTCGTGAACAGTGTTTAAAATTCAGTCGCCAGTTTTTTTTTTGACAGGCAACTATACTGAAAATAGTTCGACGCATCAATTTTCATCCACACTCATACTTAAATCAGTTGAACTGTATGCGCACAGTTACTGAAAAAACAGTAACAGAATTTACTTTTTTTTCAGCAGTCAAAAGAATCAGCAGCCGACTCACTCCATTTCATACACACACACTGCTGAACTTGCGACTGAAACACAGCAGTTGATGTGTTTACAGTTGACGTAAACATTTTTTTTTAGTTTTCAATACAGCGTAGCTAGAAACTGGCAGTTCGACTGTATAGTCGCGTAACACAAATTGGCTGGTGACTATATTGAGTTCTGTATAGTTAAAAACACATTTGTTTTGTTTTTGAAAAGAAAAGAGAAATACAATTACATACATTTGTATGCATTAATAGAATGAAGAAACTTATTTGTAATGTCAATTATAATACTTTTTATTAAAAAATAATTATTTTTGCTTTATTAAGGTACATATTTAATGAAAAATTAAAAAAATGTTTTTAAGATAAAATGAAAATAAGATTTTATATAGAAAAAATAGTAAATATAATAATTTTTTTCTGTTAGTTTTTAATATTATAAGTTTCTACTAAAATTATTTATAGGTAGTAATCTAAGTTTTTTTTTTGTTTTGTTTATACATACACACATATGTAGGTATTTTAATTATTATACATTTATATTGATTTATGTCTGTAGAATATTGTCCTTAAATTAGTTAATTCAAAATATTATATAAAATTATTTAAGTATTATTTTCAAGATTTAAAAACTATTTACAAAATATTATTATAAAAATTATATTTAAATAGGATTATTTCTCATATAACTAATAAAAAAGAAAAGACTTAAAGTTATGTTTTGATGTACTAAATTCCATAACAAAAGTATGCGACAATTTATTAAATAGAGTTCAAGCTCTAATAAAAGGACTATTAAATAAAAAATTAAAACGATGCAGTTGAATAAAAAACATTTTATGGACACGAAGATTCCTGCAGGGAACGTTAAAATCAACAATTTATGTGTAAATAACCAATTTCCTTAAAAATAAATGTGACAGTAGGTAAAATTTTTGGGTAAGAAGATGTGTTTTATTGATGTCTTAATGAAACTTTACCATTTTATGGTAACTATTTAACGTAAATTTGTCCTGTCACAATGCCTTTATACATTTTTTGCAGGCAAACTCAGGTGCGCATTTGGTATTTTGTAAAAAGTTATGATATACCATTAGGTAGAATAAAAATGTATGCACAGATATTTGAATGAATTGTCCTGTTGCTTTTTCTTATTGTACATTTTTCTTAGTATTGTGGTTACATGATTATCATTGTGGCAGGCAATAACTGTAAAATATTTTGCACTGGCAATGCAAAATATATACATATATTCATATAGGTAGATAGTTTTTACTGAAAGCAGTTCATAATTGGTGATTGACGACGACGAAAATAAAACACAGTTTATTAAAAAACAGTGCGTGCACATTAGTGTGGCCGCAAGTTATATGGACAATTTTTTTTCGGTTTTTCACTTGGCAAGCCCCTTAGATTGATTCCAAATTAGAAAAAAATAATATATAAAAAAATTTAGACCGTTTGCATAGTTATTGGGCTTTCTGACTTCATATTCGGATTCAGGAGAAAGTTTTACATAAAGATTAACTGTTAGATTCATTTGGTCACGACTTTGTTGAAAATTTGTCACGTAGTGTAATCACCAGGCAAAGAATGCGTAGATATGTGAAAATTTCGGTGTTATTTTTTAATTTGGCTTTTTCTGGATTAAATATTAATGTTAAAGAAAACTAATACAGAACAACATTGTTCATAAGATATAGCCCTAGAATATTTGTGAATAAGGTTTTTCTCTAAAATAAATATTACTGAAGTTATCAATAATTAAAGCGACACATAGTGAGAAAAATAGCATTTTTAGCAAACTTTGTGGGCTCACGGCTCGCCCAATAACTATGCAAACGATCTAAATTTTTTTATATATTATTTTTTTCTAATTTGGAATCAATCTAAGGGGCTTGCCAAGTGAAAAAACGAAAAAAAATTGTCCATATAACTTGCGGCCACACTAATGTGCACGCACTGTTTTTTAATAAACTGTGTTTTATTTTCGTCGTCGTCTATCACCAATTATGAACTGCTTTCAGTAAAAACTATCTACCTATATGAATATATGTATATATTTTGCATTGCCAGTGCAAAATATTTTACAGTTATTGCCTGCCACAATGATAATCATGTAACCACAATACTAAGAAAAATGTACAATAAGAAAATCAACAGGACAATTCATTCAAATATCTGTGCATACATTTTTATTCTACCTAATGGTATATCATAACTTTTTACAAAATACCAAATGCGCACCTGAGTTTGCCTGCAAAAAATGTATAAAGGCATTGTGACAGGACAAATTTACGTTAAATAGTTACCATAAAATGGTAAAGTTTCATTAAGACATCAATAAAACACATCTTCTTACCCAAAAATTTTACCTACTGTCACATTTATTTTTAAGGAAATTGGTTATTTACACATAAATTGTTGATTTTAACGTTCCCTGCAGGAATCTTCGTGTCCATAAAATGTTTTTTATTCAACTGCATCGTTTTAATTTTTTATTTAATAGTCCTTTTATTAGAGCTTGAACTCTATTTAATAAATTGTCGCATACTTTTGTTATGGAATTTAGTACATCAAAACATAACTTTAAGTCTTTTCTTTTTTATTAGTTATATGAGAAATAATCCTATTTAAATATAATTTTTATAATAATATTTTGTAAATAGTTTTTAAATCTTGAAAATAATACTTAAATAATTTTATATAATATTTTGAATTAACTAATTTAAGGACAATGTTCTACAGACATAAATCAATATAAATGTATAATAATTAAAATACCTACATATGTATGTATGTATAAACAAAACAAAAAAAAACTTAGATTACTACCTATAAATAATTTTAGTAGAAACTTATAATATTAAAAACTAACAGAAAAAAATTATTATATTTACTATTTTTTCTATATAAAATCTTATTTTCATTTTATCTTAAAAACATTTTTTTAATTTTTCATTAAATATGTACCTTAATAAAGCAAAAATAAATATTTTTTAATAAAAAGTATTATAATTGACATTACAAATAAGTTTCTTCATTCTATTAATGCATACAAATGTATGTAATTGTATTTCTCTTTTCTTTTCAAAAACAAAACAAATGTGTTTTTAACTATACAGAACTCAATATAGTCACCAGCCAATTTGTGTTACGCGACTATACAGTCGAACTGCCAGTTTCTAGCTGCGCTGTATTGAAAACTAAAAAAAAATGTTTACGTCAACTGTAAACACATCAACTGCTGTGTTTCAGTCGCAAGTTCAGCAGTGTGTGTGTATGAAATGTAGTGAGTCGGCTGCTGATTCTTTTGACTGCTGAAAAAAAAGTAAATTCTGTTACTGTTTTTTCAGTAACTGTGCGCACACAGTTCAACTGATTTAAGTATGAGTGTGATGCAAATAAAATACAGTTCATTTTTTTTCAGCATGTTGCTGAAAATAAATGAAATTTTTAGCAAATTTCGACTGCTTATAGCAGTTGTTCGAAACCCTGGTCGTGAATTCGCCTTGGTTTCAAATTTTTGATTTTTTGAAGTTGTTACTTAAATATTACTGTCATTTAACTAAAGAACAGCTCACACAATTCTCAAAAAGCAATTTTTGTACGAGAACCCTTGCCTATGTCTTGCGTAGCACAGCCTTATCATAATTAATAAATCGTAGTCGTTTATAGCCTTATAACAATGACAGTACTTAATACCCAATACAATTAAGTAGTTTTTGTGGAAAACATTTTGTTGTTATTTTTTGTTTAATAACCAACATCGCTTCATCAAACATTTACCTTCCAACCAACCAACCCTTACTAATGTGCTCACAACAAATAAAGGAGTTTGTTCTTTTTGTTTTAATAACACACATGTGTCTTGTATGGTTGGATGTGCAAGGTGTATCTACTTAATTGTTGTAGTTTGTTCAAAAAATAAGTTAACATAATAATTTATTACATAAATTAATTAATTTACACAAAAATTACATTTATTTAGTTTACATGTTGGCTGTTGTCGTGTGCAACAATAGAGACTGTGTTGGTTGTTTGATGGCAACAACAAAAGAAAAACGTATTTAAGTAAATGAAGCAAAAATGTGCAACAATATATTTTTTAACACAAAAAAAAAGATAAAAAAATATTTAACCTACATTCAACCATAAAAGTAAATAAAGCTTTAAACAAATGTATTGTGTTAAGGTTGTAGTATTGTTGAATGCAAAAGGCGAAAACGGGAGATGATATATTTATTACGAATTTACTCTGAAAATACTTCTTTTTCTTCTATTTTCTCCCTTCTCACACACAATTTATTTGAAATTTTTGTAAAATTTTATAAAAATTCCTTGGAAACACTCTTTTCTACAGACCCCATTTTTCATTATAAGAATTAATTAATTAATTTTAATCACCGAATCATTTGTCTTATCCATTGATTGGTCCATCTTTGCTTTGCAGTATTTTGTGTGCGACCGGCTTTATTTTGATACAGGCTGAACACAACAAAAACATACATTTAAATATTTCAGTCATTTTAGTGAAAAAAAGACTTTATAATTTTTTATAATTTATTAAAATGTAAGACCTAATTTTGAAGAATATAAAATTTTTGCAATTACCTTTACAGTGGATTATGATCAATTGTTAGGAGATTATCAAAAAAAAACCGTCTTTTTAATTGAAGAAGGGTCACCCATTTACAATACTTTATTTGGAAAGTTCAAGTTAATTTTCGATATACATATTTCAAATTGGTTTATTTTTCCTTGGCCGACTTTTTATGAGTTTTTGCATCATCGCACCAACAGAACTTTAAATATTTAGTAACACAAAAAAGCCCCTCTTTTGACTCAATATAGTCTCCCCCTCTGAATTTTAACTACATGTGGCTACTTTTCTTCAGAAAAAAAACACTCAGTATGAATGAACATTTATGGCAAAAATAAAATGCAGTATGTTGTTTGTTGCCCGTGTACTGTTTAAAATAGTTATTAATACAATAAATTCATGTGCACACATGTACTCCAATAAGTACATCGAGTATGTCTCAATGTGTTTAATTTTAAATGAACATGAAATGCACTCAAAGACAACATTTTTATTCAATAATAAAAAATTGCACTACATATGAAATAAACTGGACATGCCGCAACAATATGTTGCATATACATATGAGTTCACATATACACATGACTTTATTTCTAATAAACACTTAAAGAGTGTTACATATTTGTACCCCTTTTTTTTGTTTATTCAAATTATTTTTTGTTATTAAATAAAACAACTTCAGTTCATTTAAATAAGCAAACTTTAAAACTTCAAGGTATTTGCAATAAAATTTTGCTTTAGGTTTTAGTTTTGTGTTTTTTTTCTACGTCAAACAGTAAAATAAAATGGGTCATTAAAAAAAAACCTTTGGCTAACAGCTTCATAACAAAAAAAAAAAAAATCAACTGAATTTGCACAGCTGTGTTGTTTGGCCAAAAGTACAAATGACGAGAAGTATTAGAAAAAAATAGTCATAAATGTTTCTAAGAGTCAACAATAAAAAATTATGAAAAATAAAAATTCAGACCAACTGAACCAGACAGAGTAAACCAACTAACAACACAACTAAGCGACTATACACTGAAAAAATGCATGCTCAATACTCTAAATCATGTATTTCCACTAAAGAAGAATGTTCAGAAGAGTATTTTAATACCGACTTACATATGATGTTCGTTGACTGCAAAAATGGCGTTTGAAAGCATTAATAGATCTAAGATCCATAAAAGCTTTGCCTTGTTTTCCATAATCATTAAATTGACCCGTCTAGCAATGGCAGCACTCAACAATACAGAAGAATTAGAGGAATTACAACAAGTGGTAAATTTACTTACACAAGAGTTAGCAAATGGAACAGTTTATCAACAGCTCACGCCTTACAAGCAGCAGCAAAATATGTAGGTAAATCAATCAAAACCAAAGTATATAAAGACCCGGAATATCGATATATGCGACTTTCATTTTAAGGAATTAGACAAGTTCATATTAATAAGTAATAATTACTGTGCCAAAAACTAAATATTCGATATTAAGAATTTTGTCCGCAAACAAATTCCTATTTTGCACAAAAAACTAATTTTTCAAAACAAAACTACTATCAAATATAGTACGCCCATTTAATTATTAATGAAGGGTCTCTAAGAATTTTCTAATAAAAAAAAAATATTTAATAAATATTTGGCGCAAGAATAAATAGAAATTATTACAAGGTGGTGCAATGCAGTGTTGTTGGATCTTAATTATGGTGAGGATAATGTAAAATACATCAAAGCACAAAGTACCATACACAAAAGCTTACTCTAAGCTGCACGCCAAAAACTTTAAGGAATAAAGGGTGGGTCATTGATGTATCAGCAAAAATAAATGTTATCGAAACGTATTTGTCTTACGTTGAAACAAATAAAAACTGCAAAAAAATTAAAAAAAGTTTCCATCTTGAGACCGCTTCAGAGCTCATAAGAACTAAGTATTTTTGAAAAAACTCCAATTTTTTAAATATTAATATTTTTTTTATTATTATTAAATATTTTTTATTAAAACTGAAAACATTTTTAATTAAACTAAAAAAAATAAAACTTTGGTTCTTTTGGTTATACAACATAAAACAATAAAATAATTTTTTTTTTGTTCACAAAATCTTGTTTACTGCCAAATCTGGGCATCTCTCGTCTTGATTTAGGTTTCGTCTGTATTAAGCCTTCAGTAGATTTTTTATCGACTAGAGTCATTGATACTTCCGACACTATTTTCACGAACTTAAAAGTCATTAGAATTCAGTATTATGTTTTTCTGCCATACAATGCTTTGTTGTTGTATTCAAAATTTAACAAAATTTAACGTCAAAGTGCAGGCTACTAAAAATAAATTAATAATATTTTACAGGGGTCTGATGCAGTCCAAAATATAACAAATGTATGTATTTACGCTATTAGAAGTCGATAGAAGACACAAATGTTTAACCCACCCCGATGTCCACATAATACGCAAAACTTTCGTGATTTCGCACATTTTTGGTTTATTGTTCAACCGCTTTCGTATGCATAAGCCTTAGATTTTGTTCAGTGTTTGAATATTTGTCTAATGTTTAGAGGGGACATTTGTAACTGTATTACAAGAAAATGAATGTGACTTAAAGCAAAAAAAATAGTGTTGTTTAAATCTGTTTTTGTGGTTTTGTTGTTATTTTTTGTTGTTGTTTTTGTTTTGTATAAATCTTTCAGCAATTTTTGTGATCGTAGCACGCTTCACTAAGCCCTGGGTTTTAATATTTTAACTTTGGCCATTGGATGTTGTAAGTTTCGACCCAGAGACAGGAGATTGACCATTAACCATTTTATTCATACTTTTCCATTCCATTTGCGTGTATAATTTTTTTACGCTACGAGTTAGTCGTACCCACAATTGTCTAGAAGCGAAAATATAATTTGTATACAATGATTTTGTGATTTTTGCTTGTGGTTTTCCATTTGGCGTTCAACAAAATAACAAAATCGAAAAAAGAGAAAATAAAAAAAATTAGATTTTTAAAATGCACATAATTTTAAATAATATCCACATGGCATACGGTTGTCATGACTATTTGTCTATATCCGAATTATTGAAAAAAAAAAAAAAACTCATCTAACAATTTTTTTTTCGCATTTTAATAAATAAATGCCATCAAATCATTGATTTGCCACTGACAATCATATTGATAGAAGATAAAACATTTTCATTGGATATTGGAACAAAATTGGTTTAGAAATTTTTGATGGAGGTTAAAAAGTTTATCCCATAGCACTTATTTGCATGTTGAATTGTATATTTGAGGGTTTTGCTTTATACATTGTTAAACTGGAATTATGAAAAATCTTTAATACTTTAAGTGCTGTTTTAGTAGCTGATATACACCCAGAGTGAACAGTAGTTCAACATCTGTGATAACTCTTTACTTCTTTTAACTACATTAAAACTAATATGTAGGGACCGGATTTTTATGCAGTTAAAACCGAGTTTTATGCGCATAAAACATACACTTAAAATAGAAAAATATGCGCTATAAATTGAAAAAATATGCACTTTAAATTTTTCCTAACATATTTTTTAATAATAAACAAATCATTAAATTAACATAAAACCCCTAAAAATTCAGTCTCGTTAACGAAAATAAGGTACACAAAAAAAGCAGAAGTAAAAATATAGTAAAACTCAAAATATAAAGTAAAACAATAATGTAAATTAAGTCACTTGTTAGATAGATATTTGAACCTTCATATAAAATTAATTAAGGACAATACTCATTTTCATATACATTCATTTTCCACTACGCTGTTTTCGTAAAAAGTTAAATTAAATATGCCAGCAGTTTGTGCTATTGTTTTGTGTCCTTCATATTTTTAAAAACTTTACCAACTTTGATACGAATTTGTTTACTTAAGTTACCCTTAACTGCATACATTCTATTTATGATATTATCAATTAATTTAATTTGCATTCTCAATGGATTTGATTTCTCTAATTTTACAATAGTCTCAGAGATAAATCCGTAATTTGAAGACTTTAAATTAATCCGAAATTTTATATTTTGTAAATTTGTTCTTTAGCACTGCATTACCATCGTTCCATCACATCCTTGAATTGTTTAAAATTTTCAACATAATACACAACTGATTTCAACCACTTTCCCCGCATTGTTGTTATAGGATACTTCTCCTATTTAATATGCGACAAAACGCGATGTGCTTTGAAAAATATTTTTTCCCCATTTTCCCCAAAAATGCACCAAAAATATGCAATGTCAGCAATATATGCAAAAATATGCATTTTAAGCATAAAATGCAAAAATATGCACTAACAAATCGATGCCATTTAATTTTAAATTTCTTGATTCGAAAAGATATTAAGTTTATGTTGATCGCAGACTGACGACAACAAATATGCATTTGCATAAAAATCCGGGCCTTGCTAATATGTATCGCAAAAACATTTCAGCTTTTGGTGCCTACAATCACAATTAATAGGGAATCAATATCATCTTTTACTTAAATTTTGAGGAATTTTTTAATGCTTTTTAGTAGCCTTCCAGAAAGAAGCCTTTAATGTTGCAAGAAGGCAAGGCTTTGGTGTAAATAAGACATAAATTCGGAATGCGGCTGGGAGGGAGACCTTATATCTGAAGAAAGGCCTCTTTACTACTTCATTTTGCTACTAGTATTGGTCGCACAAGTCACGTTTTTGTTTCCTTATGAAGAGTTTAAATATGACTCATCTAAAATTTTTCTCTTCATATGTGACGAAATTCAAAATATTTTTTCCTCACCCTCAAGAGGTTGAATTGGCTACAATATTTTTTAAATTTCACGATCACTTTTTACTGATGTTGACTTTTTAATTTCAGCAATTTACCAATTTTATACGAAGTTCGAAATTCATCTATTAATTTATTCATCTTAACTTTCAAAACCATTTTCAACTCTCAACAATTTCTAGAAATAGATCGTTAAGTACCCCTACACTAAGTCTGTTTTCAGAGTGGCCACTAGAAGGAAGATTTAACAAAAAGGTGGCTTTATATAGTGCTACAAAGCAGGCTGTGAAATAGTTTCTAGCACGATGAAGTTTCTTCTCTATAGTTTTTGTTTTTTTTGTCAAGGTGTTTTTCGTTTTTTCCCTTTTGTGTATTAAAAAATGCTATTCAATAGCATTGATATACATAGCACAAACTATTATCGCTTCTATCTTTTGACATAAGCCTAATATTATCCTTGTTCGTTCTTTGAACTATGAATGTGACATTCGCTGTTCACACGGCATAGATATTCATAATTCAACAACTCTTCTTACATTTATGGAAATTTTTTTGCTTTGAAAATTAAGACAAAATAAAGCAACAATTCAAAATGTTTCATTATTTTATCAATTCTTACTTAGTTATTTTAGATTTCATCAAGAACAACAATATGTTTGTTTTTTTTTTTTTTGTTTTTTACAGGCTTCGTAAAAAATAATGATGGCAATGATTTGTTTGTAGTTGGCAAGGCGAATTCATACAGGTGACATTTTTGAGTCATCATTGTATTGTTTATTTTTTGTGTGTGTTACTGAATGTTAAGCTTTGTTTACATTTTGTGAAAAAATTATTTATAATTTAAAATTCAATATAAATCTAAATATTTGGAAAAAAAAGCTTATTTAGATTTTATAAAACAAAACAAAAAAAATTAACATAAATTCGGATTTTTAAAGACGTAAAAAATAAGTGGAGCCACGGTAAATTTGCAATACAGGAAAAAGATTTACGTTCTAAATCAATTGTGTATATATTTTATGAACAAAAAAATTCCCTTTTCATATTTTCAACAAATAATTTTGACATGCACTCTAACTTTTTACAAAAACCATGTACTATAATTTTTTTTTTTAAAGGATACCTTGCATAACTATATCTCATAGCGCGGTCGATCACCTGTATGAATTCGCCTTGGTAGTTGGATCCAGTGTGATTTCGCTTTATGTAAAGCAAGATATGAAATTACTTCCACTTTCGATCGGAATTGATTTCTGTGACAGTTCTGAAAATCTTTATTTTTATGTTTATTGGCTTAAAAGACATATGGAGGGAAAGAAAAAGTTCCAGAATACATGTTTTACCATTTTACTCCCCAAAAGGGACGAATTTCAAAAAAGTACGAGACACCTGCCCGCTTTTTTTAAATAAATAGCGGTAAATAAATAGTAAATACAACCAATATGACAGAATAGAACACTTCCTATTGCGTAGTAGATTTAAGGGCAAAAACTATCTTGGGAGTATTTAAAATTTTAAAATTAATTCACCATGGAAAAATCATTTTAATGATCTGGTTAGTACATAAGTTACTGCTTGAAATTTGTCCACTTTACGAAATGATGTGAGGTCTTTAGTTTTATTTCTTAGTGAAATCATAAAGCAATTTTTATAGGCTGCGTTATAAAAGCCAAAAGTGCTAGTGGGCTTATGCAATTATCAAAATTTTTTGATAATGTTCTAAAGCAAGTATCACGATGCATCGTGGCTAATTTAATAAAATATTGTTGAATATCGTTACCTTAATATAAAAAAGCCCCAAACCATTATTTTTGGAAATCCGTTTTTTTATTGATTCTTGTAGAATGGTTGCGAATACACATTCTATTAAAATTTCAAGCAAATTAGATTAAAAATAAAGAAGTTATAAGCAGACCACAAATGTTTGTGTAGCTATATTATTTCAGCTTTTATTAAGTTTTTTCCTTCTCCTGTAAAAAGTGTTTTTGATGAGTTGGGGCCTTTTTATATTAAGGTAACGATATGTACAATTTCATCCTCGCTAGTCTTTAAAAACATCGACATCTAACAACAGCTTTTATATAAATTTTAAACATTGTTATAGTTATGAATTTTTCTAAAAAAAATCCTTTAACAAAAAATTTAACTTTTCGAAACCTTTAATAAATATGCTCTAAGTTAAAAATGGGCTAAAAGTTGTTTAGGCAAAAGTATCTATCATATGTTAAAGAAAGTGTGTCCATTTAACACATTTAAAAGCGAATAAACAAAATAATTCTAAAAACGGTCAAAAGTTAGAAATAAAAAGAAGAAAAAAAAACTAAAGGAAATTATGTCAATTAATTTCGAACCGTAAACAAACATCTATAAAGTCAAACAACTTCATTGAAACTCATACAGATTGATGATACTACGAATTCAATGCAATGCAATCCATTCTATTCTTTTATACCATTAACAGAAAATAGAACTGAGAAATGCCGGTGGAAAAATATGGAACATTGAATGGTAGTTTATAAAGTTAAGTGGTGTGATTTTTTCCTACTATATGTACGCTACTTCAGAGAGTTGAAGAATATTGAGGGAGTTTAACGTTAGTTAAAAATGCTTCGACAGAACTCAAGTCAAAAAAAGGCTTCTAATCTATTTATTGCAGTTTTCACAACACTGAAAATATAACTTTGATTCGTCTAGTATCGACTAAAAGAATAAGATATACAATTGCTTTCGAATTTTAAAAATCACGACTACCAGAATTAGCCTCCAGAAAGTTCGAGGGCACAGTGCTGTCTGGGTAAAGTGAACCCCCGATGCTATGAATACATCGTTAAAGTGAACACCAGAATGTTTACATTGACTACTCTGTGGAGTGAACACTGATGAACCTCTAAAGAGTGAACATACTTTATAGTGAGTTTTTACGTTTGGCGAAGGAGAGAAAAAAAATGAAAAAGAGTGTAAAAATTAAAAAGAACATAAAATAACGGCAAAGTAACGAGAGGAAGTTGTCAAGTTACTCTCACTAATACGAATTCTATGAAGTGTTAATTTATTTTAGTCTGCGCGCATGTTCTATTAACGTCGATTCGAAAAAAGAAAGCATTTATCCTTAAAACAAAAAAGCGACATTATAAAAGAAATTGAAAAAGGTGCTTGTGTTACTTCTTTGGCACAGCGTTATGGCGTTGCAAAATCGACAATTTCTGGCATAAATAAAAAGAAAATCGGAGTCATAATAAATAAATAAATTAGTTTTTTAAATAAAAACAAATTCAACCTTGATTTAGTGAACAACCTGGGTATAGTGAAATTGCTCTGCAAAAATTAGTTCACTCTACCCAGACAGCACTGTAATTTATAAATGCGGGCTGACCTTAGAACATAATTTTTTTTAAACTTTTGCATGTCATTTATGAATTTAGCACTGTAAAATACACGCAGATAAAAACCATGTTTAATAATGACCATATTTAAACAAGTTTTTTTCTGGGTGTACACATCTTGTAAAACCACATTAACCTGTTTTCACATTCAATTTGTTTGCGACATCCCAATAAAAATGTTTATAATTTTGCGAAGCACTTTTATGTGCTACGCAATAACAAGTTCATTAAAGAAAAAATAGCATTTCAAGTGCTACGGCATTTCCTTACTACGAATCAGGTTTGCAAGGGAGAAAAATAACTGTTAAAAACATTAATTGTGTAAAGCTGAACGCTACTTTCACTAGTTTTTATATGCGTTAAATAAAGCGCTTTTTGTGGCAAAAAGTATTGCTTCCAAGTGGGAACTCACCATATAAAATTCATACCTTCCGTAAGCGAGATGGTAAGCGAAACTCTTACATTTCTCCCTCACAAACCTGCTTCGCTTGAACCTAAATTTTTTATTGGGATAGTACTTGCATGCAGCACAAGTAGAATTCGGCTGTTTTTATTATGACTTCCTTTTTACTGTTCTACTTGTAAATTTTTTGGCGTTGTTATATTTTAATAAAAAAAGTAACAAATAGAATCTGGAAATTTATTTCTCAACATTTATTATATAAATTTTCATATTATTTGAATGCGAATTTTAAGTGAAATTAAATTTTTTTAAAAGCTTTTATACTTTAATTGTCTTATTCCTTCAATATTTTGCAAGACAAAAAACATGAAAAACAGAAAAATATACTTTGGACATCAAGAAGAATTCTTGACCAAATTTGTTCTGTTTTTCATGTTTTTTTTTTATCAATGGAGGTGAGCGTTAAACGGCACTCCCCTCTGAAGAGATTGAGTGGTTGCAATCGAAGCATGTAAGGGTAACCTGTCCGTGAAAAGCTGGGCTCGAGCCTCGCGGCACTCAAGAATGAACAATTATCAATAAATTTTAATTCATTTCATGTTATAAAATTCCATTCTTCATAAAAATAATATAATTAAAATTTAATTTGATGAACTTTAGCCTAATAAAATTACCAAAATTTGGATTAAAAATCATAAACAGTTCAAAAACTTATTTTTTAAATATTCTTCAACAACTCTAACTTCTTGTTCGACTACAACTCGTTACATTCGAATTCCTCTATTTTTTATTATTATTTCTATTTAGCCAAACAAAATCATCAATTTCTATCAAATGTAGTTCTTAACACTTCAATGATTTTTAAAGTGAACACACGTTAAGCGTGCCTTCATTCACATTCATTCACTCACTCTCTCTCTCTCTCTCTTTTGCAATGAAATACATTTTTGAAATGATTCGTGGTTCCACAGAGATCAGAAAAAAGCGAAATGTTTACAACAGTTTCCTTTTCTTCATTCTTAGCCGCTTCTAATCATATCAAAAAAAAAAAAAAAACGGCTAAAGAAAAAAATCACATACCGTTCACATATTAGTGGCTGTGCTGTGTAAACGGAAACTATAACAATCCGCGCCTGTCATCACTTGGCAGCGTTTACGAGCGAGCATACGAGTACATGCCACAGTGTGTTTATGTGTCTTTAGTTTTTTTCCAAAATATTTATGTGTTTGTTTGTGAATCTGTCTAATATGTTTTGGATATAAAATTGCAGCCAATTTATCTACATAACTTAGTGTTTGCTTTTAGCCATGATGTCTGTAATTTTTTCTATATGCAGCCTTCGTCAAAGAGCTAAAAGAAACATGTCACGTTGTAGAAAAAAAAAAATAGAAATAAAAAAGTATTATTTGCAGCTGTTTTTATTGTAGTTATCTTATTCGTTAGAAAATTTGCAGCTGTGCTTTTTAATGGAAAAAATGGTTTCTTAGGTAAATATTTTTGAAAGAGATTAAAGTTTGTGGTCAAGTTTCATTTTTAAAGCGCTAGTAAGTTAGCTAGATGATAATGACAGTTAAGTGAATGGGAGTTTTATATTTGATTTTTTTTTAGTTCTAAAGGATACTGATCATTATCCGAAATATTGGAGGTCTCTTTGTCTTAAATACACATAAATCATTTCAGTTTTAATTTGCCGCATTATTTGAAAATCGTTTGAAAATTAAGTTATTTGTTGAATGGAGAAGTATAGTGTTGGAAGTTTTTTTAGCTACAGTCACATATTTTACTTTTGTTTTCAATAATATTTGCAGTAAGTTAGAGCTATCATTATTTTATTTTCAAGTTTTTGAACAATTTTTAAACCATTGTATTTTTTGTAATTTAATATGTTGGTGGTGTTTAAGACTTTTTCTTAATTCTTCTCTTTTATATATTTAAGTCATGTTAAATATGTACATGCAATTATTTACCGATTGTCGCTTTTTAAAACTAGTTTCATTTTTGAACTAAAATGTGTTTATGTGATGTTTTTTGTTAAATATCTTAAAAATTACAAACTTAATTTTATTTAAAAGGTTTCCCTTACAAGTTTGTAGGACATTTTAAGATCGCATCAAAACGGTATTCTGTTTCGATTCTTGCTAACGAACAATATTAGGAAAAAAACGCCTGTATATTTGACAACACTAAAAAGGATAGAATTTATTTGTACAATATATAAAGTATAAAAATAAGTTCATCACACTTAATATAACAATACGCTAGATACGCCAGGTGAAGTTGTCTATCAGAGTTAGGTCTGCGGGTTCGATTCCCGCCAGAGACTGGTATGTTCTACAACGGCCAGACTAATGCTCGGTTAATTAAGTTAGAAAAATTAAATAAAAATACAAATACGCTAAGTTATGAAAAATTTATACCAAAGCACAGTGGTCCCAATGACAATTTTTATAAGAACATAGGAGGCTAAAAATTTGTACGAACAAATGACTGGCATGAATCGATCTTACGCCAAATATTTTTGGATTCAATTGCGTTTGGGTGGCGCTTTCCATATAAAATTAACTGACATAAAACCTACAAAATTATTTAATAATACAAGGGAACAAGGTTTTTGTTGATTAAGAACTGAATGTTGTTTTTAAGGTTATTTGGGATGCTGAATCCAAATGTGCACTTAGATTCTCTATCTGCTCGATTTTTCGAGATATACCGTTATGGCCATTATTAAGGTACTTTCGCTACATATATTGGAATAACTTGAAAATGGGTCACCATATTTAGTTCAAAAAAAATTCAAAATTCATCAGCAATATTATCTTAAGGCCGTGCTTATATGGTTTTAAATTTGACAAGTAGGTTCAGAGATACAGTTAAAGTTAAAATAAAAATTTTAAAAAACTTTTGTTTTTCTTAAAATTCATATAAAATAAAAATTCAGCCTCCCAAATAACCCTAAAAACAACATTAAATTCTTAATCTACACAAAAAAGTTTAATTTTATTTCGCTGTTTAGTAACTTTATGCGGATTTGTGTTTTTGTATAGTTAAAATGTTTAAAGAGTTTTAAATTTTCTTAAAACGATTTGAAAGGTCGTCCGCGTCTTGATGGTCCTTCCTTTGAGTCTTCTTCCAAAAAACTTGACAATGCTTTACAGGGAAAAAGCAAAGATTCACCCAACCAATATTTTAAGAGTCACTCGAAAGCATTCTTTGTTCTGTGTGCATACATCCACTTCTTCCATAATTTTCTAGGACAATTTTGTGCTGATTGCTTTACTTTATGCTTATGGTCATTATCTTTATCATTTTCTATATTCATAACAATGTAATATTTGACAACGTTATTTTTTTTTCTTCTGGCCTTTTTCAGAATACCAAACATTGAACAAATCCGTTTTAGTGATAGACATTGCATAGACAAAATACGATAGAAAGTGTTTAGACAAAAAAAAGGCAGCTAATTTCTTAAACATTTCACAATGCACATGTTAAAGATGATAAAAATACAAAGATAGCCAAGACTGCTGGTGAAAGTCACATACAAAAACTATATAAAAAATAACAATACATATCGTCATCTAAAACGCAAAACGCCCTATCTAACATTTTGAAAATTTTATAAGAGAAGCAAAACCTATTAAAAAATGATAAATTGATTAATCGCCTTAAACTGTTTATAATTTATTTTTGTTCCTTTTTTTCTTGTAAAACCTACCAGTTTTTATGACAATTGACAATCTTGCATATTATGCGCACGTAAGTTAGGCCTATCCTTTAGGATAGGGCCTTTTGTTTTTTGCTAATAAAATTGCTTATTTTGGTCGAAAGATTCAAATTTTTTTTTTTTTTTTTGGACAGAATCAATGAAAAAGTAGATTTTTAATTTTTGGTTAGTAAGGGCCTTTTGCGTTTCAGGTAACGATATTAAGTTCCACAATTAATGAATACATTTTAATTTGCATACATATTTTTCTAAACGGAATTCTAAATCAGCGGAACATTTTAATAAAATGATTTTTTTTTTACAGAAAACGATTTTACTTTATTTTATTAGCTTTCGAAACCACATACAATTATCAGCTAATCTTTTATTAAAAATAAAACAAAGCAATTACTGAAGTTTAAATCAATGCAGCAGTAATAATATTGCAAATATTCCAAAAAATATATCCCGTTGTGTAAAGTTGGGTATTGTCATTAAAAAAACATCGACATTTTTTACTCTGGCACCATTCGAATAAACTCGTCATTTGCCCTAAATTTGTCATTGGGACCACTGTACAAAGGAGCTCATGCATAAATTTTTCCTTTTACTTTTCAGACTCTTGTCTTAACCAGTCTTAAAAGTAAAATTATTTCTGAAACTTCTTTTAACGTCAGTAGATCAATCAAACATCTTGTAAAATTCAAACAAAACTACTTTTGCAATTAATAGCATCAACATCGGTGTCAATGCAATTTCTAATTTAATAAACTTAAAATAACAAATAAAATTCTAAAATGACAAAAGCTTAAAGCAAAAATCAATATTACTGACCGCAAGCAAAAAAAAAATCAA
This sequence comes from Pollenia labialis, assembly GCA_949318255.1. Lineage (NCBI taxonomy): Eukaryota > Metazoa > Arthropoda > Insecta > Diptera > Polleniidae > Pollenia > Pollenia labialis. Next base: position 119,623,295 of record OX439142.1, read on the forward strand.
CAAGAAGACTTTTAATAGAAAAAAAAATAATAATAAATCATGTTAGTAAAAAATCAAATGCGTCTTACAAATACCAACTCACAAAAATAAATAATATTTCAAATTATTCTAAGAAAACTTTGCAAACTACAGTAGAGACTAAAGCCTTGGTCACACTTGGCGAATATTTGAGGAAAAAAAAACGTTACCAACAACTATATATTAGTGGTATTCACACCGAACTTGTTAATTTCTTACTCGTTAGTTTGTTAATTTGTTAAAGTTAGCAACTGTGAACGACCCCCTTTTTAAAACTTTGTAAGTCTGGTAACGTTCGTAGTAAAACAGCTGATTTATTGTTTTGACACAATTTATTACAATTTGTGTACACGAAAATTGCCAAAACACAAATATGTTTTTTAGAAATGTATCACAAATGACTTTTTTATTATATTTATTTAGCAACTGCAACAGCTGATTGTGAGTTACCAACTAACAACTATTTTATCTGTGGTGCCGTGTCGTTAATTTGTTAAATGTTAATCCGGTAGCGCGTTAAATATACAAAAACAAAATGCGTGTAAAAAAGTAACGATTAACGACTATTAAACTAACAAACTCGGTGTGAATACAACTATTAAGTCTTTAAGTTACAATGTTTATGTGGAATATGATAACACATCTTAAAAAAAAAATCAAATAGTTTTTTGCTGTATCTAGCAGAATAAGTCGTTTTATTTTTTAATATTAAGACCATGTTTCATTACTATGAACCACGGACTACTTAACAGATATTTAAAAAGTGATGTGTGAAACAGGACTCAAATAAGTTGCGAAGGCAGCTTTCGAAGAAAAAGACGGAAAGTTTTTTTTGGTAGTAAAGTGGCGATGTGTAAATTAAAACTCGAAAAGTTTTTTATTTAAAAAAAATTTATTTTTGTTTGGAGTTACCTCCAGGCCGAAAGAATATTTAGAACTAAACTTAAAATTAACAATTTTCATTTCTTATATTCTACTTGCACAATTCCATCTATTCCATCGCATGATTTATTTCCCGGAATTTGGTTGGTAATTGGATCATTTGATTTTGCAACTAGCGGATGTTCTCACAGCGTGCTGCAATTTAGTAGACATGGTGTCAGCATTTATTATTTTATTGCTGTTAACAAATGCAGCGTTAACTCCTCCCCTCTTAAGAACAATTGCCCACAATTGTTTTATTAAAAATATGGGATATTATTTATCCGATAACTTGATGTACGCATATTGTTTGTAGGTTGAATATAAGTTAAGGTAATTCCTGTTTCAGATGGTGGAGCTGCATTTTCTGCATTTAGATGGACCACATTTACTCTTCGCGAATTTTTATACAGATGAAGAATCAAGGAACCAATAGCTACAAAGGCCAGTAAGAAAACCATAGTTGAACCTCCATTGATAATAGTTCCCAAGGCTAATGTTTTGATTCTGCGAATATTACTGATGTGTAAATCATTTAGGCTTTCGAGAGTCAGGATATTTTCTAAACTTTTTTCTGAGGGTGTATGTTGTAAAACAGCGGGAACAGGTTCTATCTGTGGGGCTTCGAAGTTACGATATATTTTATCTTGTGCCACTATTGTTGTATTTGAGAATTTTATCAGGTAAGTGCCAAACAGATGGTGTTTAACTTCATCAATTAGTATAGTACCGTTGTAATCATTAAGCAGGATCACTCCAGGAAGTATATTCTCGATTGACGGGGTATGTTGACTGTTGGTGTAAGTGCAATATGATGGTAAACTATTTATGATGTTTGTGGAACATGTATTATTACTTAAATTTATTAATTGGTCGTTCTTACAAATTCTAACAGAATTATATTTTTGACAATTACTTTTTATACCAAAGATTTCTTTTGAATTCTTTATGATTTTATTGAAAGATAATTTTATAATTTTTTCATTTTTTTTTACAGGATATAATAATAAATTTTCATATATTTCTTCATTTGTCAATGGAATTTTTATTACATACAATATCATTGAATTTTTATATATAACTAGCTTAACCCGGTGCGCTTCGCTACACTGCTTTAACCACTTTATCGGTTGAGAGATATTAAATATATGCATCCTATGGAAGGTAGTTCCCCCCTGCGCCTACCCGCTTTATTTTTATTTTCAAAGTGAAGTATACCATAAGAGTGACTTCTACAAAGTTTGAACTTTCTCACTATAACAGTTTTTAAGATATCCGATATTAAACATTGGCGTCCTATGGTGGGTAACACTTCCCCCGCTGCTATTTTATTTCAATTTTGGGGCTCAGAAGATCCTACTACCAAAAGTTCAACAAATTGATTGCAGCGGCTCTTATTAATATTTCTATCTATGAGGGATACTGCTCATCCTCTGGCTACCCCGCCCATTTCTTTATTGAAATTTATAGTTTACCATAATAGTAGCTTTAACTACGTTTGAAGACTCTCCCTTTAATAGTTCTTCAGTTGAGCGATATTTAATGTATGCACCCTATGGGAGGTATTTCCCCCCCTGCGCCTATCCGCTTTATTTTTATTTTCAAAAGTGTAGTATACCATAAGAGTGACTTCTAGAAAGTTTGAACATTCCCACTATAACAGTTCTTAAGATATGCGATATTAAACATTGGCGTCCTATGATGGGCATCACTTCCTCCGCAGCTATTTTATTCCAATTTTGGGGCTCAGAAGATCCTACTACCAAAAGTTCAACAAAATGCGTGCAGTTGCTCTTATTTATATGTCTTCTATGAGGGGTACTGCTGCTCCCCTGTCTACCCCGCACATTTTTTATTGAAATTTATAGTTTACTATAATAGTGGCTTTAACCACGTTTGAAGACTCTCCCTTTAATAGTTCTTCAGTTGAGCGATATTTAATGTATGCATCCTATGGGAGGTATTTCCCCCCCTGCGCCTACCCGCTTTATTTTTATTTTCAAAAGTGAAGTATACCATAAGAGTGACTTTTAGAAAGTTTGAACATTTTCACTATTACAGTTCTTAAGATTTGCGATGGTAAACATTGGCGTCCTATGGGGAAAACCACTTCCCCCGCTGCTACTTTATTTCAATTTCGGGGCTCAGAAGATCCTACCACCAAAAAATCAACAAAATGCGTGCAGTGGCTCTTATTTATATTTCTAACTATGAGGGGTACTGCTCCTTCCCTCTTTACCCCGCCCATTTTTATACTGAAATTTATAGTTTGCCATAGTAGTAGCTTTAACCACGTTTGAAGACTCCCCCTTTAATAGTTCTTCAGTTAAGCGATATTTAATATATGCATCCTCTGGGAGGTTTCCCCCCCCCCTCCCCTACCCGCTTTATTTTTATTTTCAAAAGTGTAGTATACCATAAGAGTGACTTCCACAAAGTTTGAACATTCTCACTATAACAGTTCTTAAGATATGCGATATTGAGCATTGGCGTCCTATGGGGGGAACCACTTCCCCCGCTGCTATTTTATTTCAATTTTGGGGCTCAGAAGATCCTACTACAAAAAGTTCAGCAAAATGCGTCCAGCGGCTCTTAAGATATGCGATAATAAATATTGGCATCCTATGGGGGGTACCAATTCCCCTGCCCCTATCGAAAAAATAAGTAGCCTATTTTATTTTTAGGGCTCACGTGATGTTACTGTAAAAATTTCAAGATAATCGGTTCAGTAGTTTCGGAGTCTATAAGCCAACAAACACACAAACCCACAAACCCACAAACCCACAAACATACAAACATTTTTCATTTTTATATATATAGATATTTACTTTGGCGTATTCCATTGCCTCTTCATTAGATGCGAATGGCATCCTTTCTGTGTTTAATTTTTCTAATGCTAATTTAATTTCTAATTTATTCAAAATAATGGAGTTTATCACTCCACTTTTAGCCCATTGAATGGCATAGTGTATATTAATCAATTGTTCTTTTATTAGTCTTATTCGACTTTGCAAACTTAAAGCTATTTCATTATTTAAATAATCATTTTTGCCTATGGCATTTGACATTTCATTTATTATTTTTGTTACATTATTTAATCTGTCATCTAACATCTGATTAATAACAATCTGTTTATTATTACTTTCATTTAATTCATTTATATTGAAATCTAACATTTCGAAGTCATCATGGTCTGGAGTGCCAGCGATGTACTTCCATGCAGTCCCGATAATGTTAAATGATCTTTTACTTCTTAAAAATTTACTTCCTTCATTTTTATTACTAGTATTATTATCTTTAGTACTATTATTGTTACTTTTTCTTTTATTATTATCAACGTTACTAAAAGGAACAATGCTTTGGATTAGGTCCAAAGCTTGTGTTATGTCTTCATTAAGGATAGAATAAAAGGGATTGGTTTTTGGGATATTCCGTTCAACAAAGGTTTTGGTCTCTTTTACAAAAGTGTCGTATTGATTAACGTCTATCGGATGGATAATTCTAAAAACTCCGTCTTGCACTTTACTTTGTCCATCGTTAATGACTACGATGTGAGCGGACGTGTAGTCAACTATCTGGAATTCCGCTTTGCAAATTATTAGAATTGATCTGGAAAAGAAAAGATACCGAAATTTCAGGTTTTTATGCGGTTTTTATGAACAGTCCTTCCCGATCTTGTTTTAACCGTAGAATTGCCGTTACTAGCTACTATTTCTTTTTTGTACCTTGCAGTAAGTTTATTACCGTGTCGCTTATTAATTCTTACGTATATAATGTCTCCGTCCGAGTACGTCTTCAGTGGATCTCTCGATCTATTGTGGTAACTAAGATCATGTATTTGTCTTTCCTGTATCCTACGCATTGTTTCCCTACGAGAATGTTCTAATTGCTCTGGGTCTCTGCTAATATTTCTGCCATATAAGACTTCCACAGGTTTCTTATTAGTCGTTGAATGAACTGATAAATTATACTCCTTTACTGATCTCTCTAGCAATTCCTCAAATGTACCATGAGCTCTCTCAGTCTTAAGACATCGCATGATCTCTTGCAGCGTCGAGTGGAATCGTTCCACTTGCCCGTTTGAACAACTGGTGTAAGGCGCTGTGCGATAAACTTTAATGCCTAATTCATTTTCTATCATATGGTTTATGGTAATTGAGTTAAAAGATTTTTCGTTATCAAAGATTATGGTCTCCGGAAGAAGAAAATAAAGTATGTCCCTTAAAGGTTGCCTGATATCTTCGGCAGCTCTGGATTTAATCACTTTTGCTACCGCAAACTTAGAAAATTTATCTATGGCCGTTAAAACTAAATGTTTATCTGTGATAAAGATGTCAAAGTGGACAATTTGCCCTGGAAATTGTGGAATGGGGGTTGGTTGAATCTCTGGTTTCGCTGGATGACGGTCATACTTGTTCTCTTTACAGACTATACAATTCTTTATTATTCTATTGATCTTATGGTTCATAGACGGAAAATAGTATTTCTCGATAATTTGAATTTTATTTTCGCGGGCACTTCTGTGTGCACGATTATGTGTGCGCAGAATTAAATTTTCTTGCTCCTGCTCACTAATGACGTCTTCGACTTGTAATTGCGTAAACCTTACCTTATAAGCGCTAAAATGAAAAGGATATATCTCCTGAATTTTTCCCATAATGCGCTCATCGGCTTTAATGCAGTTAACGACAGATGGATTTAAGTAGCGCTTTAAAATTCTTATGAGATTTTCTGAATCGTAATATTGCTCCATAACTAGATGTCTATGATAAGTTGGAAAAATTATCTTAAATTCATATGACTGAGTTTGACCTTGCTCAAGAAAGATTTGATTTTTGAACACGTTAATAGGTACTTCTACAGAGTATATCAAATTTTGAGCGGAACTTTCTTCACTATGTTCGCTCGATGTGAGTGTGTTTATTTCAGGTGGAATTCTTGACAAAGCATCGGCGACGACATTTATTTTCCCTGGTTTATAGTGCAGTTGATAGTTATATTCTTCTAAAATAGCCTTCCAACGCTTCATCTTAGTGTTATTATTTTTATTACTTAACGCATAAGTAAGGGGCTGATGGTCAGTATAAATATTTATTTTAGCAGTACCATATAGGTAATTTCTTAAACAATTCAATGCCCATATAATTGCTAACAGTTCTTTTTCATTAGCGGCATAACTTTCCTCGGTCTTGTTTAGCGTTCTAGATATGAAGATGATCGGTTTATCTTCTTGCGAAAGAACGGCACCAAGGGCAAAATTTGATGCGTCAGTAGTTAGTGTGAATTCCTTGCTAAAGTCCGGATATGCCAACATTACATCTCCAGAAACAAGAGTTGATTTTATTTTATTGAAAGCTGCAATAGCATCTGAATTAAGGCTTATTTTAATTTTTGAAGATTGATTTTTAGACGCATGTCCTTCCTCCCCCCTTAAAAGGGATGTCAGAGGTTTAGCGAGTTTCGCATAATCTTGAATGAAACGGCGATAATACCCTGACAGACCTAGAAATGATCTTAACTCTTTTAGTGTTTTGGGCGGCGGAATCTTAGATATGGCTTCTATTCTGTTTGGGTTTGCTGTAATTCCTTCAGAAGAAATTATAAAACCTAGAAATTCAACTGTTTTTTTAAAAAAATGACATTTGTCCAATTGGACTTTCATATTCGCACTTTCAAGAATTTTGAAAACTTTTTCTAAATCGCGGGCATGATTGTCCTCGTTTTGACTGAAAACAATGATATCATCGATATAAACGAAACAACATACTCCGATACATTCACGTAATATATCGTCAAGCGCCCTTTGAAATATAGACGGGGCATTTTTTAAGCCAAAAGGTAATCTCGTGTACTCATATTTTCCATTGTTAATGGAGAAAGCTGTTTTTTCTATATCAGATTCTTTTAGCGGGATCTGATGAAATCCGCTCTTTAAATCGAGTACCGAAAAAAATTTATTGTTCCCTAATTGCGCAAGAACTTCATTAATATCCGGAATTGGATATCTATCCGCTATAGTGTCTGCGTTAAGCTTCCTATAATCTGTTACTATTCTGTACTGCTTATTTCCTGCTGAGTCCGGTTTTTTTGGAACAATCCATACTGGTGAGTTGTATGGAGAACGTGATGGCCTTATGATGCCATCATTAAGCATTGCTTGAATCTGGTTTTCTACCTCAGCTTTTAAAGCCATGGGGTAAGGATAGTATCTAGTATATACTGGCGTATCATTTCTTGTTCGAATTTCTCCTATAACCTTGGTGGTATATGTTAACTTCATATCTGGTTCAGCAAATAAATTTGGCACTTTCCTTGTCAATTCGGTAATAATATTGCTTTGTTTATTTGTCATATGTTCATCCCTTATTTTGATCATATTGATAGATTCTGACTTTCTTTGATGAATTTTAATTTTGGTTCCGTTTTCAAGCAACAAGTAACTATCTCTGGTGTAAATAACTGCTCCTAAGTGTTTCAAACTATCGTTTCCTAAAATGCCATGAAAAGATTTTAAGCTAGGAAGGATGTAAAATTTAAACTTTTTGTCCCTTATATTGAAAAGATTAATAAATGTATAAAAATTTTTTTGATTTTGTATAATTGTTTTCGAAAGAGATGGCTGTATGTAGTTTTTTGTAGACCCTGTGTCTATTAAAATATTGAGAATTTCTCCAGTTTCTGTTTTACATCGTACATAAGGCAACGATGAATCTGTTAACCTAAAAAATGAAGGTCGCTAACATCAACTGGTTGCTCCTCTTGATATTCTACTGTTTTTTCGTTAATTTCCCGAGGATAATCGTGCAAATAACTTAAATCGTTATTTTCCGAGTTGCTATAGACTTCACTTTCTTCCTGAGGGTAGTCTTGATAATATGCTCCATCTGGTACAGCATTAGAAGCGTCTAAATGGAAGTTTCTCTGTACTTTATTTGCTGGGGCATGAAATGGTGCCTGTGGTGGTCTTTTACCATAAAAATCATTCTGTCTTGGTCGATTCATGTAATTCACCCTTTTTGATTGCATACTTTGGTCAACTTCCATAGGCTCTTGCCTAGGCTGTGGTTTAGGTGCTACCGGACGTTGAGGAGGAAAATACATGTTTTGATGGTTATTCCTATTATCATGAAAATTCGGATTTTGAAACGGTACTTGATTATAAGTGTTAGTTTGAGGACGCGGTATGTATGCAATTTGAGGATAAAATTGTTGCTGGTTTGGATGGTTCTTCTGTTGGAACCTCGGTTTTGATTTTTGAATCGGTTGACTAAAAATTCCATTAGAAAAATTTCGACTTCGCTGGGCATAATCAGAACGAAAATTCTGATTTTCCAGTTTGAGGCATAGGTGAAGAGCCTGTGGCAGATCCACGGGTTCCTTCATGCCTAGAAGACGCGATAAATCACCATTAAGTCCTCGAACAAAAGTATCGAGTGCCTTATCCCGATATGATTGAGTAAAAAGCTGTAAAGGCTCATTCGCTAGATCCATACAGGCAATCTTGTTCAAGATAAGTGATAATTGGTTATATACCTGACCGTAGAATTCCTGAACCGTTCGATTTCCTTGCACCAAGGATATCATTTGATATTCTAGCGTGCGTATATCTCTTTTGTCCGCATAATGTAACGTCAGACATTTGGATATCGCTTGCCAATTTAACGGCGTGTTGTACGATTCAAGGGCAGCGTCCGCCTTATCAATAATTTTATTACGAATAACGGTTAAGATGCCATAATATCTGGGGGTGCCTCTAATAGGTTCGTAGATCTGAAGAATTCGATCCACGCTTTTTTTCCAGGAGCTAAACTCCATTGGATTACCAGAAAAATTACGCAAACATTTCACTACGTCGGGAACCTTGTCTAAGTCCGAAATATTATTATCAGGGGATGGATCGATCGTCTGATCCGAGAAATTAGTAGAGTCCGAATTTATTTGTGAGTTTGTCCGTAATAGACCCTGAAATTGTGTTTCTAATACGTTCTGTACCATGCTCGCTATTAGAGCAGGATTCACGTTCTGTCCATGCTGCACGGAAGGTGCGGGATTTGGGGTTGTATTGGGATTGGAGGGATTTATTATTGCAGGTCGGATAAGGTTATTTGGATTCGACATATTTAAAGGAAAACGTTTCTTTTTCTTTAAGCAAAAAAAGTTATATTTTCTTTTATTCAAAAAATTTTATTACCGCGATCCCGGATTTACTTAACTTAATGCTAATATAAATTTTGTAAATAAAAAAATAATGTTCTTACAATAATGTTGTTGTCTGGAACATGATGATCTAATGCTGATGTTGCTTCTTTAATTTTGTAGGTTGTTGTCGCTGTTTTTGCCTTTGTAATAACGTTGTTGTTGTTGTTTTTTCTTATCTTGGATTAATTTTTCATCTTTATTTTTATTGTTATTTTTATATTATTCACTTGTTTCTTAATTTGTTTAAGTTTTTTTTTTTCTTAATCTGATATTTGGACACTTAGTTCTATTTTTTTCTTCAATTTTTATTTCCTTAACTAGTTCTTTTTTCTTGCAATTTTTACTTCTTAATTGTGTTGAATTTTTTTCTTAGCTTTTACTAAATGGTTCTTTTGTTTTTCAATTCTTATTTCTGTATTATATTTATGTTCAAGCTTTTGTTGGCTTTTATTTTTATTTTAATAAATCATTTAGCACTTAAAACCAATTTATATCAATAGGAGAATAATTTTGTCCACATTTATTCCTGTGCAAAATTTCTCTTTAGATTTATTTAAATATTTAAAAGTTTTAAGATTTATTTTTCAACAGTCTAAAAAAAGATTTTTTCCTTTTTTAATTTTAATTTTCACTTATTGTTCACTTTCACTTATTTTTAATTTTCACTTATTATTAACTTAAACTTATACCACTTTAAATGTCCAGTGAAGCGGCTGGTGTGCAACACCGTCCCTTTTTCTATTTAAGATACTTGGGGGCCTCGTTCTTCACAATCTTCGCGGGAGTTCCGACCGCGGGGACACTTGGGAAACCGAAAAGGATAATATAACACACGTACGATTACTCAAGACACTCTGGGTTGTCTTGGTATGTTTTTTATTGTGTTTTTTTTTTTTATTTTTCGGGTCCCTGCTCGGGCGCCAATTAAAACTCGAAAAGTTTTTTATTTAAAAAAAATTTATTTTTGTTTGGAGTTACCTCCAGGCCGAAAGAATATTTAGAACTAAACTTAAAATTAACAATTTTCATTTCTTATATTCTACTTGCACAATTCCATCTATTCCATCGCATGATTTATTTCCCGGAATTTGGTTGGTAATTGGATCATTTGATTTTGCAACTAGCGGATGTTCTCACAGCGTGCTGCAATTTAGTAGACATGGTGTCAGCATTTATTATTTTATTGCTGTTAACAAATGCAGCGTTAACTTGTAAAAACAGTCCGAAGCAATCAACACAAATGGCGGGATCAAAGCAAAAATAACAAAACAAAACAAATGCATTAGAATTTTTGAAAAAAAAATTATTTAGTTATATTTGCTGTATTCACAAATCTTCTTGCATCGATTGTATGTTGTATAAATAAACAATAGTGAACTATGTATTTTTATTCAAAATACAATCGAAACACCGATACAAGGGGTTTTGTGAATACGGAAATTGTTTGTTTTATAATGGTTTTTACTTACTAAAATATTATTAACTGGTGTTGTGGTAAACTTAAAAGTAAATTTTTACAACAGTTTTGCAAATAAATCTTCACTTTACAAATTTGTGTTCACTGTATTGCGGCAAAAAAGATGACGCAAAGAGAAATGCAAAAAGGGCAGCTTTCGAAGAAAGAGACAAAAGAAAAACGCAAAATCTTCCGTCTCGTGACATATCTTTTCAGTAATCTGTTCTATTAACAAAAGTAGTGGTTACGCTTATTTGGCCAATTATTTGACAAGTGTGACTTTAGCTTAAGAGAGCCATCATCCGGCACTAGTATTACAACATTAATGACATATGATGGTAACGATACAAAACGAGTATTCGGGTTGATGTATTTGAAATAATATTAGATTAAAGCTTCTGTGTGTTTTTGTTCTGCTATTCGGTTAATTTCTAGGCCACAGTGACGATATAATTGAAGGTGAAATTATTATGAATGGTGCGTGTTAAATTTTAACCATAATATTCATTTGTGTTTGGTAAATGAAGACATGATATTGATTGTTAAAACGAAAAATTGCAAGAGGCATTGAGAATGAGCACAAAAAAATTTTCATCCCAAAAATTTTTCATCGTCTTTAATTTTTTTTACATATTTCTAGAACTTAACCATTTAATCATGATGGTGATGGTTCAACGTAACGTCACAAATTTGATTAGTTTTAAAACAAGTGTTTATTATTATTACATTTTATTTGTTTTTAGTGCATTAATTGTTGAAAAGCTCCATTAAATTCAAGTAGTGTTGGTATACAAAGCAGTGTTAATACCAGTCTGGCTAAATCTTTAAATGACCGTAGTCCAGCGTCACCTAAAATTTAATAGTATTTTGCCCAAAAAAATTTAAAATGATATAATTTTTGTACCTTAACTAAATGAAATTCAAGTGTTTAATCCAAAAATTATTCACCCACCCCTTATTCAGGAGCCGGAGAAATCTAACCTCCACTGTTTTTCACGTATTCCAGCAACTTATGCTAAACAGCAACTGCAGCTAGGGTTATCCACAGGGCAAACTTTCACACAACGTAGAAAAATTATCCTTCAATGGAAAGGTGACCCCACCCGCGACAGCCACCACGTGCTCCCCGATCTTGGTTGAACCCTTTTGTGAGTAAATGATTTGAAAAAGGCACTTTCCATCGGACAGTGCACAACTTACTGAAAACCAACCTCCTATTTGAAAAGCCAATAGTCCTGAAAGAAAGGAAGATTCAATTAAGAAGCATACTAACGGAGACCAATAGTCAGACCGGTGCTGGCACACCTGTGGTACTTCAGTTAAGTACTAAGGTACAACTTCAAACCTCTTGAATCAGTTCGACCCCAAGGAACTCTGTATTTTAGAAGTTTGTTGCAACCCAGGAAGCATTTAACTGTTTTTAAAATGTAAGAGATTCCAAAGATTGCCATAACATTGAAGCGCTATGGTTAACTAAATAACCAAAGCGGAATACATTTACCCAGAGGATTTTACACCAAGAGGAAGGAATCCTCAAGCTGCTTTAACTACGCACCATGAGTGCCGCAGCGCATCCCCCGGAGGAGCCGTATGTAATAAAATCATATTTAGAACAAAATGCCTTTAAGTCTTTGAAAAATTCAAGATTTCTTGGAAAAGGCATAAAGATTTGCTGCAATTTAATGAGCTTATAAATTCATAATCGGTTATTTTGTACAATATTTTTGCAGGTCAATTACACAGACTTATAATATTGAAATGTTTGTGAGTTTTATAGAACAATACGACATTAATTTAATTGATTTAAAGTTCTCTACACTTTTTACTTGAGTGAAGACTTGATGCCAAAACTCTGTATTTTTGCCCCGCCTCCAACAAAAAAGGAAGCAAAATTAATTTAGAGAATATAATAAGATCTAGCAAAATGCTTTCTCACTTTCCCTTAAGAGCTGGACTTCTTTTCAAAAGCTCATATCGAGACATGTGTCGCTACATCTTGTAAGGAATTTATATAGCCTGGTTAATTCTTGTAATTACTGGTAGAACCCTAGACACACTGCGCAATTGGGGTTTCATAGAACAACCGATCACACCCTACAGATTTTTAACGTAGTAGTTACTCTCATACGGAGGACCATTATGCAACATCCACAGTTTAACTCCCGACACAGTATTGTGGTTGAACTCCTTGGAAACGTGATAATCGTAATCATTTTTTTTCATACGCGAAATATTAACCGTTGTTAAAAAGAAGCATTCGGTTTCTTTTCTTTGATTAGACTCATATAGCAAATCAGCTTTGATTGATCCCATTGTTAATGAAAATTTAAATAGATCATATATATAAGAATATATTAATCATAACCCAGTAACAACTTCGCCTACTTTTTTAAAATGAATAGCTTCTTTCACTCTTTATTTAGTAGCTTTCTTCTATATAACTACTATTATTACTTCTATAAAATGTTCATTTCGACACATCCCTTGTAAAATTCATTGTTTCTTTCAGAAGTATTGGAAGTAGTATTTTTACTTTTTCCAGATTACTTAACACATTATTTTGTAGGCGAAATTTTTACTGGGAATATGGCAATAATGTTACTTGTGTTGTGATTTTTTTCTTGTTTGAATCATACAAGTTTTGCCTGTCATAACCACAAACTTTTTTCAAATCGGTTGGCAAACGCCAACATTTTTTTTTTGAGTATGGAACATAATAGAACAAACAAAGTGATTATTAACATATGTCCAATTCACAAGCTCTGTCGTATGGCTTATCGTTTAAAAATATACGGTTTTTGTTTTCTTCGTCTTTAATAAAAGTTAACATTCACATTATTCGGTACCATGAAATTCGTTTATGAAATAATTTAAAACGCATTAAACATACATATATTAATCATAAGGAATTGAATTTGTTGTGTTATTATCACATTCTAAAAAGATTTTTATAAATTCACCAAACAAATCGAACATTTCCAGGTCTGGTATGCGTTCAACATTTTTCAGATGAGACAACACTTTTGTATAAAAATTACCAAAAACAAATATACGATATTATATGATTAAACGATTACATAACGAATACGACGTTACTACGAGCTTGTGAATTGGACAATTAATTCTATTTCGTTTGTATCTTGTGCAGCACAGTGTAATGTTTAATTTTTAATTATGGAATTTATAGGTTTTGAGTGATATTTTTATCTTAATATTGCTTATACTTTTAATTTTAAGTATTTATAAATTGTTTAATATTTTTTCCAAACATCTTTATTCATTCAATAATAAACACTTTACTTGGGAAACATTAAAAAAGATAAGTCTTTTTTTAATCTGCGATAACACTTCAAATCGCCAATAACAACAACTCATTCTCATTTTTATTGACTTAAAGATTTTTGAGATTTTTGCTTAAAAAATTGCGTGCATAAAAAATGCATTAGTACTGCAAGATTGGGCATAACAAATCGTAAACAAGGCGTGCACTTAAAGGTCGTTCATTGAATCCCTAAATATCGTAAAATACGACAACAATTGCATTAACTTTACAGTCCGTCGATAAAGAATTTATTTTAACTCTTAAGCAGGTTTCTTCTTTTAGCAATAAAAAAATATGTATGTTTACGCCTTTTTTAAATCAAGAAAGAAATATTTATAGAGTTTTGGTTTATATTCCCAAAGAAATAAAGTTTAGAAAACTTTGTAAATATACACACTTTTACATCATAGAGGCGGCTGTTATCGCTTATTAAACATTAAATCTGATATTCTTGGCGATTTTTTTTTTAGCCAAAAACGAAGCTAAAAAGTGTTCGAGAAATAAGTAGAATACTGACTTGGTCAGCGAAGATTTACTCCACAGAATTTATATGTTTTACAAACACTTAAATTTTATGGTTAAATCCATATTTTCATGTGCATATTATCATAAGAGCAACAGAGTTTTATGAATATCTTCAGATAGTTGTTTATGTGTATATTATTTTTTTTTTGGTTTTTTTCGATTGTTGAGCACTTTATTTTTAAGGATGCTGCATCGATAGTTGCAACAAACGAAAAAAATGAAAATGTTTCAGCGAAGCCTTTTCTTCTGTAGTCGGGGAATCCGTAAAGTTGTACTACACATGAGCAGTAGTTGTTACTGGTATCTTCGTATACTTGTTGCTCGCTACAAGTATCCATGAAGTTGTTAACATCCTGCTACATATAAAAATTGTATTCTTGTTATTTTTATTTTTGCGTTGTTATCTTTGTTGCAAAATTTACTTTGTAAATATATTTGGCAAGAAAGGACTGAAGTTTTGTGGAGGTATTTAAGGAAGGAAAGGGTATATTTTAAGTTGCCAGTTGGAAATTTAGCTTAGAAATTTAGGTTATAGAGCTTTTTTAAAGTAAGTGTAATTCATATGCACAAAATTTCGACCTGGCCTCATCATAAGCATTCTAGTAAGAGCATTTGTAGTATGACAAATCCACTAGCGATTGTTTACACATCCTTCTCTCTCTTCTTCATTCATATCCTGTACAGCATGTAAGCGAATCACAATTACAGGTAAGCCTCGATTTAAGCGATTTCGATGTTACACGAGCCAAAAACATTAACCATTTTTTCAAATACGCCTTCTTTTTACGAGAATTTTATGAAACAGGCTTCAAAAATGGTGCACTACCAAATTTTTTTTTTTTAAGACTCCTAATTTATAGAAAAAGAACAGAGAAATTGGATATGTTTGATAACGGCTTACTTTCAATCTCTCCAACGTCAACAATAAGTGAAAGAATCTTTTCTAAATCAAGTTTCATTTAAACAAACGAAAGAAATCTTTTCAAACATAAATTTCTTTTAAAAAGATTAGCTTAAATTTTGATGCTATTTTTTTATTTAAACAGTTTTCCTCTTTAGTAACATGATTATTATGTTATAAAATTATTCGATTAACCGAATAATATGAAATGGTTCGATTACACTGTGCTAGTTGCAAAAATGGCTTGTCTAAAAATTCGAAATTTTGGTTTTGAAAAATTCATACAAATTTAGAAAATGCAGCTAAGCTTCTAATTTTTGCAGACTTATAAAAAACGCTGCAAACAAAACAATACGTAAATGTTTAAAATCTGGTAGCATGCTTTGATTTAATTCACAGAATTTCTATTAATTTAAGAATTTCATAAAACGCAATATTTGTACGGGAGCCCCCGAAGAAGTGGTGATAAGGGGCAAGTATGTCTCGAGAAAATGTTAAGGACAAACAAATAATTGAGGTCGGTCATACATTATATCCCACTAGGGGCAACTCCTGGGCATTTATGGAACTTTTTCTTCAATATATTTCTAGTCTGTATTGAACATTTTGTATGGGAGACCCCTTATGGAATGGAGACAGCGGGTAGGTATGTTCGAAATAAATGATTGAGTTGAAAAATAAAGTGGGGTTGGTCATACATTTGACCCATCTAGAGGCACCCTAGGCGTAGCAGGGGTCAAATTTAAGTCATAGCTGCATTTTCTAATTTTTTATGAATTTTTAAAAAACAAAAATTTCAAAATTATGGTAAAAAAGTTATTTCTTTTGCAAAAAAAAAAAAAAAATAAAAAAAAATTATGTTTCTAAAACGACTAGGCATATTCGAAAAAATTTTTTTTATTTTTTTCAATAAGCTAAAGCGTTTTTGAATTACGCGAACATATGTTGTGCACAACCTCCTCCATTTTTGAAATAACGGTTTAGCTTGAAAACCAGAGCTAACCTAAAAAAATTGGCTGGCACTACTGTATTCAGCGTACCCGAATAAGATAAAAACGCCAAGTGCCCAGCTTGTCTAAAAAAGTGGCAATTTCTAGCACAGTGTTATTATTCCTTTAAATTTTTACTTCGAATAAATATTCGCGGGATTAATCGACTAATACCAAACATCGATTAATTGAATACCCTATGAAATACCCCCTTGTGATCTTTAAAATTTGTAGCATTTAATGTTTTATTTCGGGCGCCTAATACAATAGGTCAGGGCATTATTTCACCGCTTACACATTAAACATCATTAAAATATGCCTATTAGATTTATGGAAAATATTTTAATTTCAGTTTGCATTAACATTTCAATAAAATCTTCAAAAATAAGTTAACAACTAATACACTTAGTGGTTGCTGACAAAACTAAAGCATTTTATTAAAAACTATATACTGAAAACAAGAGCTAACCAACACCAAAAAAAAAACGGCTAGCAACACTGGATTCAGCGTACTCGAATTAGGTTTACCCCCTGGGTGCCCGCTTGGCAGATAAAAAGTTTTAAATTCAAGTACAGTGTGATTGTTTGTTTGATCATTTTTAACCCGATTTTTTAGTCCCGAACTAAGATTTTGCACTTTATTTTTTGATTTAGCTAAATTTTAAATTTTTGGGTTTCAAAAAACGATTTTGTACTTATCTTTAACTTTATTTTTATCGAGTTTTATTTATACGCTCTAGGTTTGGTCCCAATAGACCACATTATTCGAGGCCTACCTGTATGTGATATTAAGTATAATATTTGCAAGCGTTGCTCTGTTTACAGTCAGGCGGGCCAGTTCTCCAATTGACCTTATGTCAATCTATGATCTGATATTGCGGTACCAAGACATCTGCTTTCAACCAATCCCACACCTACTACCGATTATTCTTGGTGTATAAGTTCACCAAAATATGAGGTTTTACGGAATTTGATCACATCGAATAATTGACGTTCAGTGTTCAACGATCTAAGTAATTCATTATTGATTACAAAATCCGTCAATGAATCTCGAAGAAATGGACAGTTCAGAGCAAAAGACAAAAAAGAAAATTCGGAAATATTTGTAGTTTGAGTAAGTAAACTGCCATTGATTTCTGGAGCCATTGACTTTGGCTTATTACCGTTACCTTAGGAACGAAATACTTTTTGATTTGGTCCGTAAAAGAAGTGTAAACAGTTAAACTTTGCGAAGAATTGGTACGGTTAAGCTCTGATCCTTCCAGTGATAGTAGTCGTGATATGATCTATAATATCATATCATGATCTATAATATCATATCACGACTTTTGTCTATGACGCCATGACCTACAACGTTTGGAACACAAATGTTTGTTTTGGCATAGGCTTTAATTGCTGACCAAAAATTCTCAATGGGATAAGAAAGGCCAGCGTATCTTTAGTGATTTTTCTTAAATACATTTATGATTTTATGAATTACAGTTGACGCTTTTAAATTAAAACTTTAGACTTACTTAACAAAACTAAATTGGCGAATTGCGTTATTTATTTTCTTGCGAAAGCAATAAAATTAAGTGTTTTGTTTTTTCATTTCGAGTCAGAAAAAACGCAACTAATTGAAGTAGGAAAAGTAAGAAAATATAAACTCACTGTTTATTGATGGTGTTTTGTCTAAGCTCTGATATCGTTGCAAATAAGACTTGAGTGTTTGTAATTCTCATTAGCTTAACAGTTTTATTTTTTTTTTTAAATTTTCCCAGCTAATTGGAAAAAGGTTTCCTGATGATCTGGCCTAAGCAACTAGTGAAATAGGAAATAGGAACTACCTTTTTTTTCATCCCCAACAATAAATTTCAGTGCATTTATCAAGAAAAAAATTGGAAATTTTTTACACAACAAAATCTTGTTTATGAATAAACAAATTTTCTACCGGTATGCAAAATTATCCTGTTACTTTGTTTAGTATGGATAAATATTTTGTTGATTTGTTTTTTTTGTATACAGTAAACGCTCGCAAATAAGAAATCCTTGTAATGAGAATTTCTAGTAATTAGAATCTGCTTTAATACTTTCAACGAATTGTGAGCCTGTTTGAAATTCTATCTCTGTGAAAGAAATTGAAATAAATAATAAGGATGTGTTTGAGGAAGAACCTTAACATGCAATCAAAAGCGACAGGTGGAAAAGCGGTAAATAATCACCATAATTGTGTTTGGCGTATTTAAAATACGCCTACGGCTGTTTGCTAATAGATTTAAGGAAATATGTTCACGTTCTCTTTAATCTATTACCAAACAGTCGTAGGCGTATTTTAAATACGCTAAATACAATATATATATGTTCCTTTTACTCCTCTGGGGAGCATAGGGCCGAATATACCACTAAGCGAATGAAAAATTGCTAAGCGCTTTTAGAATCACGACCAGTATAACAGATTACATTAAGCAAACAGAGCTGGAAGATTGGAAGTAAAGTGAAGTGAAGAAATAATTACAAAATATAGAATAAGTACACTTATAAAATTATTACAGTAACTGATTGTAGGTTATTAAATTCGTTTTCCGTACTGTTAAAAATGAACAAAAATATAGTTATTTTACGAATAATTTTATTTTTCAACATTTGTGTTTGTTATTCAAAAAACAAACAACCAAAAAATAATGTTTTTCCGTATTTATTTTGTTATGTAGTTTCATTTTTTTCGGTTAAAATATATTTTTTATAAGTAAAATCTATTCAATTTTACGGAATATGTTGTTTAATAAATAAAAAAATTAAAAATGAATGTAAAAATCATTTGTTTTAAATGAAATGTAAATGATCCGTTTTTTAAATGAATTTTAAGTTGTTTCAAATGAATTTTCGTTTGAATTTAACTACATAATTTTTTGAGTGTATTTCTAAAAGTGATAAACATAATCTAAGGTTTTTGTAAAAAGCTTTAGTTTTAACATTGATTTATAATTCAAGTATGTTTATTAGTATGTATTAAAGGTGTTATTTTATTCTAATGTATTTAATTAATACATACAAATAAACTTGACCCTATTTTATTTAACAACACCCTTTTTACCCTTTTTTTAAATACCCTTTTTATGACACTTTTTTCGAAACTTTTAACGTTAACCCTGCTAGAATTTATTCATACTTACTTTTTATTGACAACAAAACGATCGTTATTGGTCACAGGCTTTTGTTTTGGCTGTTTTAGGATTAATGCCTTTTTCTAAGAAAATTTCCTTATTTGAATCGGAACAGCTTAATCTTCTGCGTTCTCTTACCCGAGTTCCTACTGGTATGGATACTAGCATTTGCTGTAATTTTAAATTTAGATTTTTGTTTTAAAAATTCACTTACTTATTTAAAGTAATTGAATTGTTGTGTTTTGTTAGCATTAAGAAAAATAATCCAGAAATTAAAAAAATTCTAAAATTTTAATTGTGTATCTAATTTGCAAGCGTTTACTGTATAATTTTTTTATTCCCCTAGAACTTTTTTTTAAACATACCATACACGAACAACTAACTTATATTTATGTTGTGTCATGTTAACGTACATGAACATGGATTCTACGAACTCCCCCCCCCCCCCCCGCATCATCCAATAAAAAAAAAACTTTAACATGAACACAATTATTTGTATTGAAATACAAATTGGTTTTTATTTACATTTTAGCTCTATTTGAATACTAAAGGAATAACTTTATTAACCGATATCTAAAGAGATATTTATCTTTTTTGGCTACAAGATATTAAGCAACGATAACAAGGATTCAATATATCTGTTGCATGTAAATGCCTTTGCAGATGTAAAATTTGCATTAAATTACTAAGTGCTGCATAGCTTTTGGGATTTTACATTTTACTTAATTTAATTCTTAATAACCATCAAGAATTCATAAACTAATTATCTGGCTTGAATCAAATATTTCCTTTTTACATAAAATATAAGTTTGAAATTTGTTGGTTTGACTCTCACAAGATACCTGTATGAATTGTATGACGTGAGGTAAAAAGGTATTAAGTCAAAAAATGCATTTTGTATTTTTAATTGGGTGTCACTCAATTCTTTTCTTCTCTTTCACTTTCTATCAATAACTTGTCTCTAGCAAAACTGTCAAGCACAATATTTTGAAACAATCTACGAAATTTTTGAGAGAGATTTCTAATATTACAGAGCTATGACAGGCTGAATTTTACTGCATTTGCATTATGTATTTGTAATGGTGTAAGGCGTACAAAAGTATATTCTGAGAGTGAGCTTTATCATGAACCATGCTTTACAAAATTTTGTGGTATGAATTTTAGTCATATAAAACGAATTTGTCCACATTTTATTAGAATCACCAGTTTATGTTAGTTTTTGTAAAAAAATAAAAATTTTTGAGGGAGGCTGTTTTACATATGTGCTTATAACTGTCTACCTTCTGAACCGATTGTGATGGATTTCAAATCCAAACTAATGAGACGAATGAGGAGGTCTTAACACCAATAATGTCCTTTTCTGTTGAGTCCTTCTAAAGTGAGCGTGTTTTCTACAGACGGACAGATAGACAGACATGGCTTAATAGACTAGGAATTACCCAAAACCCCAGTATATAGGTACATACCTTTTGGGGTTGCAGATGACCATTTAATAAGTTTTACACGGATAAATAGTCCAGAAATTAGAAACATTTTTTTTTTATTCAAATTATGTCCCTAACTTGCAAGCGCTTACTCCATATCATTTTCCAAAACAGTTTTATACATTTTTAACTTAAGACTACGAAAAACAACAGTTTCTGACTTAAGATGTTTTTACCTAACTTAACGAATGTAAAACTGTACAACGCAGGGCAACTTCAGCAAACCATATTCGACAAACCAAACCAAATAAGAAAAACAACTAAATTGTAATTAAGTGAATTTGTGTGTGTGTGTGCGTGTGTAGGTTGTTTAAGATGACAACAAAACAACAACAGCATCAACAACTTTATAGTCCAGCATCCATTACAACAACAAATTTGCTAATGTTATTATCAAAGCAAGTTTTTTAATTTACAAAAAACTTTAAAATATGCAAGCAAAAAATTTCGAACATTTTAATGATATTTCGAACTCAAAAATATGTTGAAAATATTATTTTTTTTAATGAAAAACAGACCGCACACATATATTCTATAAAAAGAAAATATTTGTAAAATATGTTTAGTGGAGCAAACTTTGTTAAAACTCTTTTGATATTCTTTAAGAGCTCCAACTAGACAAAGAAGAAACATAAGTTTTGTTAAAAATTTGATTACTTAAATGCAAAATATGCTTAAATTTGCAAAAAAAAATACATTTTGCAAATAAACTGCTTGAAAAGCTTGCCCTGGTCATTACAAATGTCGTGACATGTTTGGCAAATTTTATTAATGACCTTCGCTACAAATTAATGAATTGATACAAATGTTTTTAAGGTTTCGCGGTGGTCTCAGCCAAGTTCATGTTTCGTTAAAACGATGCAAATTTATTGTTGTGAAATATTGGCGAAATTAATAAATTACATTGAAGGAATTATGTGCGGAAACTAGTTGCAGATAAGACGTTTAAAAATTAAGAGAAAGTACAAAGTTTTTCGATTTTTCAATACAAGTAATTACATAATTTAAATAGGAATGGTAAGCTTTATACTGGCGAGATATTAATGCGAAAAAACATTAATTTGATGTACCTGTCATTTATAAGAGTATGTATGATATGTTTCATTTGGAATATGTAGTGAATTTTGTGTTATAGATAACTTAAAAAAAAAAGGTTTTTAATAAATTGAATTTAAGTTGGATTCGTTTGCCAAAATTTGCTTTAAAACAAGTAAGAGTGCTATAGTCGGTTATGTCGAATATTTGATGCCCTACACCTACAGTTAGAAAATTCGAAGTAGTCTTTACATGCGACTTATGGTAAATTGTACGCTGATCTAAACGAAAGTTAAGATTGTGATTTCCAGTTACATATATAAAACTGCGACAGACTAAAATTTATTACAAAAGCGTTATTCGTTACGGCTTAGGCGTACTAAAGAGTTTTTCCTGAGTGGGCGTTATACGGGGCCTATGGGAAATTATGGACCCATCTTTACGAAATTTTGTAGTCTAATTTCTATTTATATGGAATAAATTAGTGCAATTTGTTAATTTGATATCAAAATGTGCATTCCAAAACTTTTTATGCTAGTTTTTGTAAAAACAATTGTACATTTTTTAGGGCGGTCGTTCCATATTTTGGATTATAGCTCTTTTCCTACTGAACCAACTTTGCTGGAATTCAATCCCAAGCTGATTAGGAGAACTGGAAACAAATTGTTACCAATATTGCGCTTTTCAATGGAGTCGTTCGAGAGATAGCGTGATTTTAACATACGGACAGATAGACGGTCATGGCTTAGTCTGCTTAAAATTACTCAAGAGGGGTCTTAGGTGAATATTACAAAAGTTTCACACGACAACCCTCCGTTAATATTCGGGTCAAATGTTAAATTTGTATTATCTTATACAATTTATTTATATTTTTTTCACTTATTAAATCCGACCAAAATCAATTGTCCCAAAGTATCAGGAAGCGTCAAATTTTTTTTATAGTTGTAAAAGGATTTTGTTGAAAAATATAAGTTTGGAGTCTTAAATTGATGTATAAGAATACAAACATGACCAAAGTGGCAAGGTAAAAACGTCACGTTATTAATGTGCTGTTTTCGCAACACAAAAAACTGAGTGCTTTTCATATAAATTTTACTACACGTGACATTTATGATCAGAATATTCTGTCAAATCATCATGAATGTATGTTAACGCTCAAACAATCCGTTCAATTTTTCTAAATTTACTTTAAAAATTAGAAATTGAATCGCGAACTTAGAGACGACTTCATGATTTTTATTGCGTTCAGCAATGAGGCTTATTGTTAGCTTAACAAGTCTGTTAAATAACAAAAAATAACATCGAAAAAAGTGCATCAGAATTCACTTTGTCAAAAACAGCCCATATGACCGAAATCATTTATAAATGCTTATGACATTTATTGATCCTTCAAATAATAAATTGTTTTTATAAAAACTATTTTTTTACAATTTCATAATATATCGCGCTTAAAAGCATCTTTTATTTTCAATTTTTGATATTCTTTAATTAGGCTTGAGTTCATCAAATTTAACTTTTCAATGAGGGAAGGAATTTAACAACTTGGAATTTTGTATTAAAATTTATTGATAATTTTTCCTGGCTGCGCTGGGATTCGAACCCGGGTTGATCTTTACATGTTTCAAGAAACACCACTTTCTATCGTCAGAAGATCTTTGTGTTCTACCCACTGCACCACTGCGGTGCCCGTTAGCCAACAGTCAAACATCAATCTTTAACCAGTAGTACTGGTGGTTCGAAATTTGCTGTTATTATCACTTTAATTTCAAATTACATGTTGCCTCCTTTTTCCTCTGTTTTTTCGTATTCTTTCTGTCAAGACTTTGTCTTGAAAACCTGAATACATTTGTTTATTATGTTTTTTTGTCCACTTTCGTCGACATTTTCATTTGTACAAATTAAAGTACAAATGTAAACATTAGAGCTTGTGCCATAGCTATTTCTAAGAACAATTTTAATTTTTAGTTGAACTGTTTATTTTCAATTTTTGATATTCTTTAATTAGGCTTGAGTTCATCAAATTTAACTTTCATTAAATTATTTTCAATGAGGGAAGGAATTTAATAACTTGGAATTTTGTATTAAAATTTATTGATAATTTTTCCTGGCTGAGCTGGGATTCGAACCCGGGTTGATCTTTACATGTTTCAAGAAACACCACTTTCTATCTTCAGAAGATCTTTGTGTTCTACCCACTGCACCACTGCGGTGCCCGTTAGCCAACAGTCAAACATCAATCTTTAACCAGTAGTACTGGTGGTTCGAAATTTGCTGTTATTATCACTTTAATTTCAATTTGTTACATAAAAGAAAGAAAAAAAATTATATATCTTTTAAATTACAATTGATATTTCAGAAAAACTGTCTAATACAAAGTCTTTAAAGTTTAAAGTTTAATTTTCCCCTTGTTAATGAATTTGTTAAAGTTTCGTTAATTCAACTAATTATGGTTTTATTAATTTTAACCAAAATCGTTCGAATATAAAATATCAAAAACCAAATTTTTAAATTTAAATATTTAGCTTTTAGGGAGATCCTGTAAAGGATCACCTCTAGGTGCTGTCGCCATTCAAGAGATGCAATGGACTTTTCTAATACACCGGCAGTTAAATAGCTTAAGCTCCAAAATAGGGGGAGTGTGTACAATTCTACCGGATTTTACAATTAAACTGCTACCCGTGTTTCTTATTGTCCTTTTGAAAGGACAAAATTATTTTTGTGGGCTTATAAAAACTGAAATATGTATCATGGTACAACTACACAAGGTAGATTCGTTGGCCCATATGTTTGTCAGCTGTTACCCCAGTTAGAACCCAATTGTCAAATATCGTGTATATGAGCCAAAAATTGTACATGTGTGTGTTAAATTGTTTTTTTTTTGACAATTCCCAGCGGGAAAAAGAAGGAGTACGAAGGCCTTCTAGAAGGCCTCTGTACCCCTTCTTTTGGATGTACAAGGCCTTCTTGCTCCATTCCATACTCATATCTTTTTTACACGCGTTGTGATTGCGGAGAAGGCCTTCCGCTTTCCTTTCTTTCGCCAGAGCTTCTTAAAGGCATTCAAATATATGGCTCTTAGAAGGCTTTCCAGAGAAGGACTGTTAAAAGGCTTTAGAATAAAGGTTGTCTTGAAGGGTTTTTAAGAAAGGTATGGTAAAAGGCCTTTCGGACCATCCTTGTAAAAAGTGCATCGGTTCTAATGGAAATTGGCTGATCATTTTCATTCGCATCGCATCGAAAAAAACATCGATGTTTTTTACAGTATCCATCCCTACACAGAACCTTCTTCTTCAATGAACAAAACACAACTAAAATGATTTACATTAAAGTTTGCATTTGGTATTTTAATATGTATGTAATTTTATTTTTATAACGGGATCTGAATTCTTTCGCTTTTGCTTTGGCGAAAAAACAGAACAAAAAATTTTACTCTTTCTCTTTTTAACATCAACTAAAAAGATTTACATTATTGTTTTCATTTGGAAGCTATTTTATTATGTATGTTACTATGTTTTCTTTTTGCGTGTGCAAAGAAACAAAATAAAAAATGTAACTCCTTCTTTTATCGCTTCTCATATAAGCGAGTGTGGAAGGTGTATCTTATCTTTTATACCAAAGTGCCGAGGCCTTCTATGAGGCATTCTTTAGCAGTTACATAAGAATAGTAATTAAATCAAAAAATTTTTTAATCAGGCCTTCAAAAAAGCCTGAAGTAAGAAGGTCTTCTAAGTTTTACCGCTGGGTTCGGTTAATTTTATAGAGCATCATGTCTAAACTCCCAAATGAGTCTACCTTGTTAATGTACCTTGAAATGTATAAACTACAAAAGTATCAAAGGTACCTTGATTAAATAAAAAATAGTTTAAAGTACCAAATTTGTAAGGAATCTTTTGTCAATCTCTATCATAAATTTTAATGACATAAAACAACCTAAAACAAATAAACCCAATAATTTTTTTTTAATATAAACACCCATTTAAAATAATATTAACAGAAACATTAATTACAAACAAACAAACATTTGAAAACATTTTGAAATCGGATAAATGAATAATATTATTTGAAAACTGTTTCGTATTGATCTTAAGACTCATCTGTTTGCTGGGTTAAGCTAAGTAAAAAGTTAAACCACATATAGCTAAATACACATGCACTCACACACACCACAAACAAAAAGGGCTTTCAACTAAAACTTGTTAAGCCTTTAAGTTAGTAATTCATTTGTTAAGTTGGCCATCTTCTTCTTCTTCTATCTAATCAACTTGCCTATAATGTTGACTTTAGCTGAAGCCACCAGACAGAGCTTTAAGATGATAAATATTCAAATTGACATAAATGCTTAAGCATGAATATGAAAACATACTTAGAGATACACAGAAATTACTACAAAAGCAATACAAGCAAAGAGTGGCGAATATTCTAGTTGGTTGTGCCGAATATTTAATTCCCTTTACAAAAAAATGAAAATATTCCGGAAGTTTAATTTACATAAGATTTTCGATCTACTTATGGCCGTTTTCTCATTATACGATTATATTTTTCCTAACTAAGAACTGCACATTAAAGAAATTTGGTTTTCTATTCTGTCGCAAAGCTCATCCGCCAATTATTTATTTTACTCTTATTTGCCGTACAGATAAATTCAATCAGTTGGCTCCCAAATTTTACATGTGTTTTTAGAGGTGCTGCCTACTGAAAACAATTTTTTTTTCGGCATATTGAGAAACCCAAAATCGTTAACGGACTGTTTATCGGTCTAATAAATTAATGTTGACATCAAGTAACATACAGTGTATCGACACATTGAGAAATGGGCCATAAGTCTTTATAAAATTCGTATTTCTAATTTAAATTT
This sequence comes from Pollenia labialis, assembly GCA_949318255.1. Classification (NCBI taxonomy): domain Eukaryota; kingdom Metazoa; phylum Arthropoda; class Insecta; order Diptera; family Polleniidae; genus Pollenia; species Pollenia labialis. The sequence continues at coordinate 119,650,143 of OX439142.1, forward strand.
AAAAATGCGAGCCTCATATGAGACGTTTGGTAAATTACATTATGCAACACATAAAATGCAAACTTCTTCCTGTGTGGAATTTCTCGAAGCAGTTTTGGCAACTTACAAAATTCTATTTGAGTTTTGCTACTTAAGCTGTAGGTCGGATTTTATGGCGCCATCAAGATTTTATCTAAAGCTTGAACTTTTCGAAATTGTTGGAAAGTTTGGTCTACATTATGGTCCACGGGGCTTCTTTGAGAACTCCTAAAGACAGAGACAGATGTATATGTATAAGACGACTTTTACCTATTCAAGGACCCAAAATCTATACTTCATAAGATTATAGATGAATACTTATTGGTATTACAAACGAAACAAAAAACTTAGTTAACCCTCATTTACCACAAGTTGAGGGTATGAAAAAAGGAAACAACATAAAAACGATTTGCATAGACATACTCACACCACATAAACTAACACCAGCCACAAATATCGAAGGAATCAACATCATGCACATCATCAGCTCTACCACAAAGGTGACCGTAAAAGATGCTACTAAGTAAATGTCTTAAAGGTTAATTGACAACATACATATAAGAAGCCATTGGCTGCTTCGAAGCCAGAAGAATTAATGGATAGATAGTTCATTGGTAACTGGGTTGGCTGTTTAGTCGTCTATCTAAATGGTTATTTTATTCTTGTAGTGAGGGCCGTAAAAAAAATTGATTTGGGCCGTTTGTGCGAGAATGTTTGCAGAGAAATGTGTCCTGGATGGTTGTTAATTATGGCAATTATAAAAGTACTCGTAAGTCGGCAAAATTAAAAAGGGAAACACAATTGTATGTGAGACTAAATATACATGTATGTGTCTGTGGTTTTCTAAGTCATAATGAATAGTTGGGTTCTAAGAGATCTTTTACATTTTACAAACATACTTGTTTAGCCAATATAATTTGCTCATTTGTTTTTCACTTTTGTGTGAGAGGTTGTTGCTCTTAATGGTTGTCTATAGCAAATTTGTATGTAGATTTTATGTGTTTTAAATTTTCCAAGAGCATTTTTTAGAGGAGAACTTTTAGTATTTTCATAAGTTATGCGTATTTTCGTATTTTAAAGATTGAAATTGACTACATGCATACATGGTATTTTATGCCCAGTGTTATTCCCATTATTAATCTTTGCAGGAAAAAAAGTTTTTATGGCTTCAGTGGAAAGTCGTAAGATAATTAGTAAAAAAAAATTAGATGTTTTATAGAAAATAAACAGAGGAGAAGGGATTAGATGTTCTGAAGAAATGAATATCAGTTAAGTTCTTGTTAATGTATAGACACCATTTCACCGTATGAACGTAGTGACGTATGACGTAGATTTGTTGTCAAATAGAGACGTAAAATACTAAATACTTCTGGATTGAGACAGTCCAAAAGATTTGTGACGCTGTAACGGCACAGGGCAGGAAGTTTTCTGCTGCTTGAAAAAGCGGAACTTCGACTGCTTGTTGGCCTATTCACGGGGCACTGTGGTCTCAGGTACCACCAGTTGAAGTTGGGTAATTCACCTACCAAAATGTGCAGATTCTGCGGGTTGGATGCTGAAACGTCGGAACATCTGCTCTGCTGCTGTCCCGCCTTAGGGACTTTTAGGCGGAAATTTTTCGGGGGGCATACAATGGGCCCGACCGACATCTATAATCTTCCACCGGGCAAGGTAATGGGCTTTATACGCGGCCTAAACTTGACTTGGTGAGACATATAGGCTGCACAAAAGATCCTTTGGGTCGGGGTGCACATGGCCTTCACGTGTATATACTACTACTACTACTACTTAAAACGAAGGCACACAATAGTTGTTGCAAACGTTAAAGCGTATCTACGCCGTATTACGACATAGATCTTATTTTAGTTCATACGCCGGTAACGGAAACTCATCTTTTCAATCCCAATGAAACGTGTCGGCACATAATAGTAATCAGTTTGAATTAATTCTCCAGATCATCTTTCAAATGTGTTTTTATTTTCGTACGCAGCCAGTATATGCTGAGCGGTGCCTAACGGCGCTTTTTGCATAGCAGCAGGCGAGCAATGTTATCTTATTTCTGTTGCAGGCTTCTAGCAAAATCACTTTTTTGAGGCTCTAGTATATACTTGACCAGCATAAATTTTTAACTAGTGGTGTATTAGAGGATCGTCTATTGATATATCGGCAGCTCATTATTTGACCTACCGATCGTTTTTAAAAAAATAAGTTAGGTATCGGGTATATACATTTTAAATACCCCCTTTCTGAATCCGCAACCGGTTTCACCAAATTTTTTATGGTTTCTAAAATAAAAACATTCATTTTGCTCAATATCGAATGTGTCACAGTTGCTTTGCTCTACACGCCACTGTTTGACAGAAATTTCCTCATTGAAACTAAACAAATTAAATTTAACTTCTGCTTTGCTTCATTGCCGCAAGAAAACAAGTAGTTAAAGTAAAAGTAAAATAAAAGGTCAACAAATCAATACACTACTACCATTTAAAAATAAATTTATTAAAGTGGCGTACGCGGCACAAACCAATAATTTTCCTTTTCAATAAAATGCTAATAACTTCTATAAAAGTTAATGAACATTCAAACAAATTTAAATTTTTTAAAGTAATTTTTCGGAATACAAAATTTTAATTTAAAAGATTTTGTTAGTCGTGCTTAATTCCACATTTTTATTCTTGATAAAAACACTGAAATTTATTGTAGATGGGATAAGCTATTCCTATGCGCATTTCACTGGTTGCTTAGGCCAGATCGTTAGGAAACTTAATCCAAAGATTTTAGAAAAACCAAATACAAGTAATCAAAATAAACTGTTAAGCGTATAAGAATTATAAGCAGCAGTTCTACTTGTTACAATATCAAAGTTTAAACAAAAACATCAACAATAAACAGTGATTTTATCTCTTCTACATTCCCCACTGCAATTGGTTGGAATTTTTCCAACATTTATTGTAGTTGTAAGTATTTTTTTCTTTAAAACACATGCTAGAAACATAAGTGAACATAACAAAAAAGTCTATCGGGCATATTTTTTAGAAAACTTCATGTAAACAATCATTGTTGTTTTTCTATGCTACGCAATTTGGCATATGCGCCAAAATAAAAAAAATAGATAAAAAAAACAAGCTTATTAAGTTAATTTTCATATAAACTTAAATCGTATTTAAATACAGATTGAGTTGTATAAATTTATTTGAAAAGTCTTATTTAAATAACATAAAAGTATGGTAAATACAATAAAATATGATAAAATAAAGTCTTATTATTGTAAATGTTGGCTCAAAAAACAGCTGAATGTTATTGCGTTGCCTATTGTTGTTGTTTTGTTGTGATATTGAGGCCACTTTGATAAGTTATTACAATGGAAACTTAAGTTGAAATTAAATGTACCACATCGGTGAATTAAGTTTAATTTAAGTTTTTAGTGAAGAAGAGAATTTTGTATGTAAAACAATTTTAAGCATAAATGTGTTTTAATATCAATTCTGAAAATTGGCCATAACACAATCTTAATGTGGATCATTTCACCAAATCACGTATGGTAGGTATATTACTGACCGTAACTCCCATATACATCCACTTTTAAAAATAGCTTTTTAATTGCCAAAGTAAAGTAAGAAATTTGCCGAAAATAACTTCTATAAAAATAAAATTAGCGCAAATAAATTTCACTGTCATGCGAAAAAAAAATGGATCGCTCAATCTTACCATACTCATTCTTATTCGGGCATTACACTACACAATTTTAGTAAGTCTGGCACTGCGTAAACGAAACTTGTGACACACACTATAAAGAAAACTGTGCAATATCTAATTTTCAATAATAATAATAATTACAAAAGAAGAACGCAACATTTGAAAAAAAAAACATTTTTCCAAGGCGAATTCATAAAGGTGCCTGCATCATGAGATAGAGCTATGATAGCTATCCCTTTTTTTTTTGAAAACAAACTATGTATTTTGTTTTTATAAAAAGTTAGAGTGAATGTCAAAAGTTATATGTTTATAAAATAAACCAGTTGCTTTAGAAGGTAAATAGCAAATTTATTGTGGCTCCACAGTTGCTTTAGAAGGTAAATAGCAAATTTATTGTGGCTCCACTTCTTCCTTACGCCTTTTAAAATCCTTGTGTTTAGATTTAATGTTCACTTTTTTGTTTTATAACATTAAAATAGGTTTTTTTTTCAAGAACTTATATTTTTATTGAATTTTAAATTTCAACCAAATTTTTACATAAAATGTAAACAACGCTTGACATTCAGTATACACACAAGGAAATAAACATTAAACAAATGACTCGAAAATGTCACCTTTATGAATTCGCCTTGCATTTTTTTCTTTTAATTGGCTTTTTCATAAATTTTTTGAAGGATTCGACTTTCATTATTTTTTTGCTGTTTTAAAGCGCAATAATTAAAATTATTTTTTTCCTCATTCAGGAACCCTATTCGGAATATTTTAACCGCGCTCTTTTTGTTGTTGTTATCTCTAAAGAAACCCGCGTACAAACTGAACATATTTAACATACACTTTACAAGTTCACTGAACAGTTTAACAAACTGGAGCAAATATAAAAATCGTTTTGATTATTGCTCAGTTCACTGCGTAAATAGCAAAACCACAGTCATTCACTACACAAATGCACTGTACAGTGCAAGACTTGAGTACTGAAATTGTGTAGTGAATGGGCGGCATTATATTCTCAAACGGTAGGGGGCAAACTTTGCTACTCCCCCTTTTCTTCTTTATGTCAATATTTTTATTGTTATTTGACTTCCTATTCAGACTGTTTTGTATCACATTAGACAATTTGATAAAAACTGATCGGTTAATTTCAAATTGGCTTTTATCGTTTAACGATTAAGCCGGTTAATTTCAGTCGATTAACCGATTAAACGTTGTTATACAATTTTTTATTATTTTTTTAGTATTATAACATATTTTTTTGTGTTTTTAATTATTTGTTTCGTCTCATATACAAAAGGTATGTGTTTAGAAAATATTTTTCATACAAACAAAGAAGGTGGTCAGTGATCTTCATTTTAACCCGTTTTCCGCCGACCGGTGATTAAAATTACAAGCACTATTACTCTTTTTTTCAATGTTTTTTTATCTTCATCATCGATCAAAAGGAATGTGCCGAAAAATGAATTAAATGTTTGATTGCCAACATCTTTATTTGTTTCACGTACTTTTTATATGTATGTGTTTAGTTATTTGTTTCTTCTCATATCTTCTCATATCAGTCTTTTAACAGAATTCACTGAAACAATTAGAAATGGTAATATTTAAAAAAATTAAAACAGTATTCTAATGGCATAATGGAGTATTTTATATGTTAAGAGAAATAAGATATTCACGATAAGTGAAAGAAAGCATTTTTTCCAAGTCAAGTTTTGTCAAAACTAAAGAAAATTACGAGAAATATATATCGTCGGCTTAATATGCAAACCTGCTAAATCCACTTTTTAAGTAAACTGAGATTTTGATGCCGTGTGGTAGAGAAAGATACGCCTCGCCGACCAGCATGTAGTTTTTCTTCCATTTAGGTCTTGAAGTGTGTAAAACTTAATGTATTTTTAATTTCTTATCAAGCTGCAAATAGGAAAAATAAAACAGTTTTTTGTCTGTCCTGTAAAATGTGCTGAAAGGGAGTTAGCAGGTTTGCATATTAAGCCGGCGATATACCTGTTGTGGGCTACCGCTTATAATTTAGATTTCTACTGTACAGTTATGACGAATCAATAAACACAGCATTAACATTTTAATTTTGTTTGAAACACAACAATATTTATTTTAAACAATTGTAAAATATTATTAGCCATTATGACCATATGACTTGATAGCATACCTTGTGAATCACCCAATCAGTGTTGGGCAAAATACATGGTTTGCGGTGTTTAACATACAAAATACTTGCTGGTCAAGTATTTAAAATACAAAATACACAATACTTTCACGTCATGTTCATGTATGTATTTAAAATACGAAATACACCATTTTTATTCAAACCAAAAAATACATTAGATAAAACTAATTAACAAAACAATTGTTGCCTTTGATAAATATCAGATTTTTGAATGTAGCATCATCCTGTTGGAGAATAAATAAAACCTGCTGAAGAAAATAATCTTTCTACAGGTCCTGATGAGCACAAACTTGTATTAAATTCTATGAATACTCTTTTTATAATTGGAAAGCTGTCAAGAGTGATAATGTCTTTGCGCTGTCACTGAGGAAACTGACAAATTCTAACTCCAAATTTAATGTCCTAGATTCAGCATCATTCCTATCTACGAAAACAATAAAATCATCGTCTCTTTATTTGTGCTTCTACTTCTGATATTTCCCTATTCTGATAGTTACGTTTTTTAGCGATTCTAGTTTTTGGTAGATCAAAATGAAAATAACCATCAACAATCTGGCAAAATATATTTTGTAAACTATGTTTTTAAAATACAAAATACTCCCATATTTTATGTATTTAAAATACAAAATATGAACTACTTCTATTTATTGTATGTATTTATTTTAAATACAAATTACTTCCTGGACATGTATTTAAAATACAAAATACCAAATTCCTTGCACGTCAGGTATTTTAAATACAAATACAAAATACGGGCAGTATTTGAAATACGTATTTTAAATCCAGCCCTGCCTCCAATTATGTATTAATTGAAAAATGGATATTACATATTAATGAATTGTTTTTTTTTCATTGCTCGTTTTAATTCAAGGATTGTTATGTTTGGTATGCTGATGTTATTTTTCGCTAATAAACTCCAAATAATAACTAATTAATGTATTTTTATACTTATACATATATTGAAAATACTTAATTTATAAAAAAAAAACTTAATTAATCGGTTAACCGATCAAAAACAAAAAAAACCTCGGTTAATTAATCGAGCGGTTAACCGATTAAAGCAAAAGGTCGATTAAATGAATTCCCTAGTATTTATATCACTTTGGACTAATAAAATATACTGATTTATTTATTTAAAAATGGTTGCACTGCATTATATCGTTTTGTAATGAAACCTTCAATTTAGCTTTTTTACTTACTTTACCTTTTATAAATGTTGGATATTTTTTTTTAAAACCGAATAACTAAAATTATATTTCTTTTCTTTTTTTTCAGATGTTGAAATAACCATAATTTACCAAAATAATTATAATTAAGTCAACAACATTCAAACAAATTCATTCACAACTAGAAGAACTCCAACCCTACAAAGCAACAGAAAATCTTTGGAAAAAAATCCCCAACTTTTCAAAGTTAAACAACACAACTATTTAAATTCTTCCGAAAAAAACAGAACATTTTATAGCAACAAGGAATTCCTAAAAGCAGTCATCTATCCGTACAACAAAAAGAAACAAGCAAAATGAACGAAGAACATTCAATAAAACTGTTGCCGTTAGCGGCTCTACTAGTCATGAGTTGTCTACAATTTGTTAATGTAACAGCACAATCGAATTATGTGCAACATGGTGATAGTGGAAACTATACAACAAATGGTTTACCCGAGGAAGCCACTCTCGATGGAAAGGTAAGAGGAAAAATTTATTTTATACAGTTGTAAAGTTAAAGTGGAAGACAAAAGAAAAAACGAAATTTGCAAAAAAAAAAATAAAAATAAAACAATGTACAATGAATTGAGTTTGATCATATTTTCATATTCTAACATCTAACATGACATGTTGTCAGTTTCTATGGAAATATATGTATCTGCAAGAACTATAAGGTAACAACAAAAAATGCAACCAACATCATGTTGACAATCATATAAATCTGTTGTTACTACGTCCTGTTTTGTCTGCTCAAAGCGCATCGTGTAGCCTGGCTGAATTGTTTTCTTTTGTTTTATTTTATTCGAATGATGTCTAGGCTGGATGTTATTGTTGGCTATAAATATTATTTTACATTTTTTTGTTTTATTTCAAACATAATGTCGTATATGTCACCACATTTACGGTGATGGCACATTAAAATTTCTGTTAGATTTTTTGGATTTTAACTCCACACTTTAAAACGAAATTTCTTAATTGGCGGTAAAGAGCTCAGAATTCTCTTTAAACACTGATTTTTGAGAACAAAGTAGATACTATACGCCAAAAAAACAATTTTTATGATTTCATTTAATATTCTTATGAAAATTTAATATGAATGTTCTACTTAGTTTTAAATATCTTTTGGTTGTAACGATTCAAACCCGTTTTCGACTGCAAATGAAATTACAGAATCCCCTTAGGTCGGCAATACATTATATATACAAGTGCAGTGCTTAAAACTAGCACTGTACAGTGCGTTTGTGTAGTGTATGGCTGTGTTTTTAAATCTGACGCAATGAATTGAGTAAAAAACAAAACATGTTTGATATTTCCAAAAGTTTGTAAATCTGGACAGAGAACTTGTGTTGTGTATATTAAAACCGTATAGTTTTCACGGTAATTTTTAGGGTTGATATAAAAAAATTATAGCGGAAAAAATATTCTGGACAGAGCATCCAAATTTATACAAGGAATTGCCTTAATTTGGCGCAATAAATGTAGCAATAGACTCATGAAAGTCGAATAGTACCAAAAACTAATAAAATAAAAAATAAAAAAAAGCAAACATTTTCATTAAAAAGGAAAATTGCACATTTAACTTGTATAGTGTGTGTCACAAGTTTTATTTATGCAGAGCCAGAGCCATTAAACAAAAAGTTTTCAGAGGATCTATGACAATTATGTTTGCTACCACGGCTTCGGTAGCAAACCACTATCCGATGATCCATATTTTCAATAACATAATTGAGGTTCAATGTCGTAAATGTGCCGGATTGTATCATCCTTGAGCTACTGGCTTATTAAAGTACCCTTTTTCTTTTAAATATCCTTAAGGAAAGAAGTTCAAGTGTCATGATCGTGGCGGCCAATTAACATCGCCATAACGTGAGATAAAACGGCCATTGTTTCGTTAGCTGTGTGGCAAGTTGCACCATCCTGTCGGGACTAAATGCCGTCCAGGTCCATATCCTCAATTTCCGGTTACAAGAATTTCGGTATCATCTCGCGATAGCGCACACCATTCAAGGTAACTGCTTGGCCGATCTCATTTCCGAAGAAGATAACGCCGCTAGCCCGTAAACCGCACCAAATAGTCACTCTTTGTTGACGCATCGATGATTATCATTTCCCGAAATGCGGCTTTTCTGCCTGTTAACGAATCCACTGAGGTGAAAGTGTGCCCGCGAAGTGCATGAAATGCATTTTGATTCAAATGACCATTTCCTTAAAAGGCTTCAAAATTTTTAACGCAGTACTCAATTGTTTGCCTCTCCATGGTTGAATTTGTCAAACAATGAAATATCAAATTAAGTTGGGCAAAACGCTTAGGACTTATAATTAATATTGTGCATTATGGTTAGATCACCCTTTATATGGTCGACATTATAAATCCTTTTATTCGCACCAAACACTTGTATATTTTTTTTTTATTCTTCTTTAAATAAAATGCACGGAAAAAATCAGAATGCATTCCTGAGAAAAATCGCAGAACATAAGAAATCCTGGGGTATGGACGACCCTTAATTGCTTCTAGTATGTTTTAAATCTTGCAATCAGTTCTATGATTTCCACACCCCTGATAAATCAGTTCGAAAAGAAGCTGTAGATATAGAAAAAGGGTATACGTTCATATGTATTTTTGATCGTAGCTCGTCTTTAAATTCTCTAACTCTTTTTAAAAGTAGTTACCAAATTAAATATCGCTATAAAATTACTTTTTAATGTTGTTCGGATCGGTCCAAGTAGGATTGTAGGGGAATGTAAGAAAAGATAAAATCACTGTTTATTGTTGGTGTTTTGTTTTGGCTTTGATATTGTTACAAGTAAGACTTTGAGTGTTTATAATTCTTATTCGCTTTAGGGTTTTATTTGTATAATATTTTTGGCCTTTCTAAAATCTTTGGAAAAGGTTTCTTGATGAGCTGGCCTAAGCAACCAATGAAATGCGCATAGAAGCTACCTTTCCCTCAACAATAAATTTCAGTGTATTTATCAAATATGAAAAACTGGGAATTTAGCACGTCATACGGAGATCGTATTAATAATAAATTTTGTATATCCGAAAATAACTTTGATAATAGATTCAAGTCAATTTTATTTTTTGGCATCGAGATATAAATTTGATAAATTTTTATTTTACACTGATGAGTATTAAATAAATCAGAGTTCCGATGTTATTCCCAAATCCACGTTAGAATCATAAAGCGGCATTAGCATGACATAGGAAATCATATAATAGAAACTTTTTTTCCACCAAGATATATTCTTTATTGAATTATTCAGATTAAAAGTTTTATTAAATCCTTTAGATGTAAATTTTATCGCAAGTAACTTAAAAATAAAAATTTCTTATTAAACATTTGTTTCTGTGTATCAGACATTCATATGTAAATTTGAAAATAAATAAATATAATGTAAAATATAATTGTTTAAAATAATAGTGTATTGCATATAAAATAGCACTTTTAGCCAAGCCTAGAATTTTTTCTTATTTTCTTTTTTCTGTTCCTTGTCTACACTGCTATAAAGTTCATAGACAGGCTGTTAAAAATCATATAAAAAAAAAAGCGCAACAAACGGACAAATATTCTGGAGAATGTTTAGAATTTTATGGTTTTTTCTCACATTCTTATACGTAGACATTTGGCCACATAACAATTCGTGTTTTGTTATACAATAATAATTTTATTAAAATATAAAATTTCTTACAGCGATTTTTATGTTATTTTTACATAATTTTTTTCTTCTTCTATGTGCAATTTGAATTTTTTTTATGTCTTATTTCTGAAGCAGCATGTACGTGGACATGTTAATGTCTTTGATTTTTATTTCATTTTCTTGTTATTAAAATTAACTACACAAGAGAACAAGTGCGAGGGAGTAAGGAGTACTTATAACTAAATATGGCTGCTTCTTTTTTTATTGCAAAATTAAATCAATTCTATTGCAAAAATAGCTTAAGCGACATCATTTTAAATTAAAATTTTTTTTTAATAAATTAATTTACTGGCAACACTTGCATCATCTCCTTAAATGTCATTGTCACATAATATGAGGTCTTCACCTGACAATTTAATGTAATGATTGGTATGCCAAACGTCAAAACTGTAAAATTTTTGTCAGAGTTTTTTATATGAAGTTTGACGTTTATTATGACAAAAAATTGTCAGGTAAAGACCCCATGTAAGGTATAGTTGCGATTTTATAGCAACAACCATTTTAGCTTAAGCGACAACTGTCATACAAAATTTTGATGAAATAAAATAAAAACAACCTTTTCCTGAAAAATGTGTTTTCGTCGGTTAAGCTTTTTTGCGTCAAGGGCTCGATATGCATGATGGTGAAATTTCTAGTAAATTTTTAATCAATCGAAAAAATCTGTTTAAATTATTTTTATAATTGAAGATGTAAAGCGAGGAATCGCGTTTAGGAAGTTCCCGGAACTTTTGGAAGAGAAAAAAATTAATTTTCTAAACATCTTACGGATGTCAGTATAGCTAAAGCTTATAAAGGTAGGCTTAATGTTAAGGGCCGATGTTGATTTTAAATAAAACACAAATTATTCAAGAAATTATGGTAATTTCTTTTTATTGTATGGAACAAAAAAATCGGCCAAATGGTCCAAATTTTCGATGACGCTAAGGCATTATTGAGGTCCTGTGGCGAATTAGATCAACCTTTAGCTACACTCACAATATTATTACAGTAACGGACTGTAGTTTATTTAAGAAATATTCCGTACAGTCATTTTTAAATAAATAAACATTTAAAATTCCAAGCAATTTTATTTTTAACTGATTCTAACAGTTATTCAAAAAACTAAGTGCATATTAATACGGATTTTCAGTTGCAGTTAATATTGTCCGTTGATTGAGTTAAATTCTTCTTTATGTTAAAGTAAATAAAAATGTAATTTAAAGCAACAAAAAGTCCATTTAATTTTTACTGTCAAAAATTCAACCGCGAATTCCGTAAAAACAAATCAATATTCAGTTATCTTTTATAAATTAATTGTCAAAAAATTAACTACATATTCCGTAAAAACAAATAAATATGCAGTTATTTTATAAAATTTTACTGTCAAAAATTCAACACCATATTCAGTAAAAACAATTAAATATTCAGTTATTTTATATAATTTTACTACCAAAAATTAATTTTTACTTATCTATAAAAAATGAATTGCTTGTTTTGTGTAAGCAATACCCATTTTCTATTTGTTAAAATAATTTACTTAAATACATCAAATTATTTTAAAAGTAAAATAATTGCGAAGCCATATCGGTCATGCTGCTGGTGTCTTATAATTGAGAGTTCTTCTGTAAACAACGTGGTCAGTACAACAAAAGTAAAACAAACGTGTGTAACTGGGTAAGTAAATAAAAATATTCTCTCTCTCTCGCTTATAAGAAAAACAAGCGGACAAGTGTCTTTCTGGAATTTTTTAGAAATTTTGTGGAGTAAACGAAATTTTAATAAAATAACTGAATATTTAATTGTTTTTACTGAATATGGAGTCAATTTGACAGTAAAATTTTAATAAATAACTGAATATTTAATCGTTTTTACTGAATATGGTTTTGAATTTTTGACAGTAAAAATTAAATGAACTTTTTGTTAAAAATAAATGAAAAATAGGTAGACCGGTTTTTAATTGAACTTTCATTTATTTTATATTACAATTTCAGTTAATTTTACGTACATAATATTGTGAGTGTATTTAATTATTGCTGGCTTATCGACGTACACCTTTCAATCAAATAACCCCAAAGAAAGAAGTTCAACGGTGTCAAATCACATGATCCTGGCGGCCAATTGGCATCGCCACCACGTGAGAAAACACGGCCACTAAATTTTTCGTGTAAAAGAGCTGATGTTTCGTTAGTTGTATGGCAAGTGGCAACGTCCTGTTGAAACCACATATCGTCCACATCCATATCTTCTAATTCGGGCCATAAAAAGTTCGTTATCATCTCACGATAGCGAACACCATTCCAAGTAACTGCCTGACCGGCCTCAGTTTGGAAAAAATACGGCCTGATGATGCGCGCAGCCTATAAACCGCACCAACAGTCACTCTTTGTGGGTGCATTGGTTTTTCGAGAATCGCGGGTGCAAAAGTTTAAATCCTTCGATTTCGTTGGTACTCAACTAGAAATGTTTTGAATTTCGCTAAAGGTTTTTTCATTTTCATTATGTTGACCAAAGCGAATACCAAGATTTGCGAATTTTTCGGATTTGCATATGCAAAGTTTTTCCTGTTAATAAAGATATTTTTTTTTATTTGCTACCAGGCCTGAAAAAAATGCATTAAATTAGCTAATGCGTAGAGAATTTTTTTTAACATTGAAATCAAATCAATGAAAAATCTATTTTTTTTAATAACCACTAACTTTAACACTTCTAATGCACTATGTTTTGCACAACAATAATTTCTTAAGAAAGCAAAGCATTTTTGCCAGTTTATATTCTTCATTATCACAACATACTTCATAAATTGTTAATTATTATTCCATTATCACTTCAAAATATTGTGAACAACAAACTTTTATAAAACTTAAAAATAGCTTGAACAGATAACACAAATAAGTAATAAATAAATACAGTGGAACCCCACTTTTTCGATCTCAACAATTAGATTAGATTGTCTACATATGTAATTCATAGAATCATAACAATATATTAATAGAAACAAATAAGAAAGTACAGTCGGTCAAGCTCTGGCCAGTTTATACCTAACAATACAGTTTAAGACAAAAACAAATTTTAGAATTTTGTTATTGTTTTAAATGTAATTTTCTATGCGAACGTTAACGTTCGAAATCGTTGAACAGGCTGTAAACATCAGTATAATTAAGTACCTGTATTAAGGGCATATAACGATATTCATAAAATATCCCAAATGTTTCTTTATTCATCAGCTTGTCTTTGGTATATGTCTACAATCAAAAAATTCAAACATGCGTTGAATGTTCTATTTCAGTTTTAATGTTCTATTGCATCTTGGTTCTTATTCAGCTTTCTTTTATTCCAAAATTTTTTGTGGTAGTTTTGTTCTATTCTTTACAAAAAAATATTTTTGGAAGTATGTGTTTAACAGTGAGATTGCTTGTAAGCCATTTGCTTGTGCTTGATCTACTCTATATTATCTACATTTATGTATATGAGATTGTTTCGTCTTAAAACGATTTTGGAGGGAGGTCTATATGGGACCTATGGTCAATTACGGACCTACCAGTACTAGGCCGTGATATAATTATAAAAATTTTTAATGTTTTTAATGGGATTAAAAAATTCCCATTTCATACTATTGATAAACTGATATTTATTGTTGATGGGATAAGCTATTGATATTCGCATTTCACTGGTTGCTTAGCCCAGATCGTCAGGAAACTTCATCCAAAGATTTTAGAAAAACTAAAGATATTGCACAAATAAAACTTTTAAGCGAATAAGAATTATAAATCACAGTTTAACGTGTAACAACATCAAAGCTTAAACAAAAACAACAACAACAATAAACCTTAAGTTGATCTTTTCTTACAGTCCCTACTACAATTGGTTGATTTTTTGTCAACTCTAAATGTAGTAGTATAGTGGGTAAAGAAAAACCAAAAATAACAACAAATAACTTCATTTTATTTTGCCAGTTCAGTTTATTTGCACTGCCACATGCATTTTAGTTATTAAAGTTTTTCTTGGGACTTTTCGTTGCCAAATTTTATATCAATACCAACAGAAAGTCATGGAATTCAAAGCTAATTTTTAAAATACCATTTGTATGGAAGTTTAAATAAGGGCCGATTTAAAAAAAAAAATCGTAAGACGCTTTTATATTGTAATAAAATATGTTATCATAAAAATAAGTTAGGTTTTAAGAAACAAAGACATTTCCGGACCGATTCTCACCTTATAAGTAGGCTTCGCTCTTACGACAATTAGGATGTTTTTATCAAATTATGTGTAAAATTTCGACTTGTACTTTGCTCAGAAAGTGCTTATTAGTTGATCGGTATACCAAAAAGTATTATTAGTATTACAAATATCAGCACTAACGCAAAATACCCTCAAGGCTGTATGGGTGTAAAATATATATTACAATATTTACTGGATTTTATTTTGCAAATGAAATTTTTTATGAGAATTAAAAGTATTTTACTTTTGAAATCGGAAGATTGGGACCACACTTTTAAAACAGACCAATATATTGACGGAACGTGTTAAAAAACTTAACAACAAGTGTAAACATCTGACCTACAACTTGCTAATTTTTTATATAGACAATAAAAATAAATATTTTATCTTATAAAACATTTAAAACTATAACAATTTACAATAATTTAAAATTAAATTCCAATATGTGAAAAATGAGAAGTACATATTGCCAAAAATATTTTCCAAAGAAATTAAAATAACAACAATTTATGAACAATGAAAAAAGAAGGAAGCTGAAAAAATATATTTATTTTTAAAATTCCATCATATTAATTTAAGCATGTAATTATTATTCCCACAATTGCGAAATTATAAGTAATTAAAAAAATAACACAACAGAACAGCACATCGTATCGCAGTGCATCAACAACATAACTGTCGCTCTCAAACAGCTGAGGTACATGATGGTCATGGTTATGTGGGTGAAGAAAAAACTTCATACTGTTATGTCTTAATAAATAGATTGGTAGGTGTGGGGAGGGGAATATAGCGCATGGTAAAAGTACAGTGGGAGATAATAGATTAACACTTTCAAAAGATATTTTTATTTTGCCTTATTTAGTTTTATGTTTGCTGGTTACCATATAATGTTTAAATATGACCATAGTATGTTTAAAATCAAAAAAATTTGTCGCTAAATCAACCATAATATGGTCAAAATCAACCATATTTTAGTCAATATTAACCATAATAATGGTAAAAACTAAATATATTATGTTCAAAATTAACCATAATATGTTTAAAATTTCCCAGAATTTTGAGAATAGTAACCATATTATGGTCGGGATTAACAATAATATGGTGCATGCTTATCATATTATTTTTAATCCAAATTACCTCATTCGATATCGATCAAAATTACAATACAATTTAAATAGAAATTTTAAGTCCCCCATTAAGAAGCTACAACGATATTATGGCTGCCTTCGAACATATTGAACTTAATTATAAAAACAATAACGAAAAAACACGAGAAACTTTGCTCATCTCCTTTAAAGTGAATTCGCCTTGATTAAAGTGATTTGTTTTATATGACTAATTAGTGCATAAATTTCGTGAAATCAATAGTGTAAATGGCAGCAACTGCCCTAGTAAAACAAAAGTAACGAATACAATTTAATGAAGCAGACCAGCATCTCTAAAAAAAAGAGATATCATCTGCATACATTTGCCTCAGATCTAAGAAATATTTATAAGACTCCAAATGAGCTTTTTTCATTAGAAAAGTTTATAGTCCAAAATGGTTTATTTAACAACAGAAAGTATGCAACCATCCGAATATTTTTATGCTAAGCTGTATATTTTTAAGGTAATAAATAAAATAGTAGCTGTTGTATCTGTTATGTAAGACATGTACGAGTATAGAGCAGTAGTGTGGATGCTAATTAAAATAAATGACTGCAACACAAATTCAAAACAATTGTCTTGTCTTTCCAACGCCGTTTATTACTACTGCTCTTATTTAACCCAAATTGACTTTAAGCTTTAATTGCGGTGAAAAAGCCATTACAAAGATAATGTCTACATAAAACTATTCCGATAGAAATGTTTTAAAAAAAATCTAAATAATTTCTTTACGCAAAATTAAGTCTTAAACTTTTTTCCGGTTTATTTACATATTTTTCTTTTGGAATTTCGACAAGGTAAAAAGTTAAACAGAAAAAAATTGCATAAATTAAATTCTAAAATTGATTTCTGGAATTTCATTTCACACTAAAACTACACTCCCACATACTTGAATCGTTCGTACTTTAAGCCTTTTATTAAAAAAAAAAAAAAAAAATCAAACATCTGTATGGAATTATATTTACTTTACACCAGAGTATAAAGATACTGTTTTACATTTCTCTTTAACTTTAACATAAATTTGCATACCAAACACGTTTCTTAAACATACATTTAAATTTTTGAGTGCTTTTCTACTTATTTTGAACATTTCGTATTCATACATTGATTTCAGCAAAAATGAAACAAAAATATAAATATACATAAAAGTCGACAGTTCAATCAATATTGGCACTACAGTTTATGTTGCAGTAAAGTTTTAAATTATATACACCCTACATATCTAAACAGAGGTTATAAACACGATTTACTATCGCATTGAAATTAATCAATTTTGAAAATCCGGTATGACTTAAGAATGCCTTTCGTTTGATCGGAGCGCTTGATGGACATTCGAGTTTCTGTTGTAAAATCTTAATTAACTGCAATTGTGGGTTTTTGTACATTTTGAACGACATCATCTACTTAATTATTTATTAAGTAAATGAGATGCTTTTTTAGAATTATCTAAAATGTAAATTTTATACACTTCATATAGAAAATTATTTTGATTACCATTTTTATAGCCACACCACAAAAGTGGAGAGGGTATTAGGCGTTTGTGCTGATGTTTGTAACACCAAAAAAATATCGGTCCAAGACCCACCCTTGAGTATACCGATCGGCTCAGAATCACTTACTGAGTTAAAATAACGATGTCCGTCTGACTGAATGGCTGGGTGGCTGGGTGTCCATGCTAACTTGTGCGCAACCTGCAGGTCGCAAAAAAGATAATTTGATAATTTGAAAGTGGGATGAATCGTTCTATAATTTCACAAAACCACCATACAAGCTTCTTTGCGGAATAGGATCTTTGTGCCTATAAGTCATCTTAATATGTTTGTATTAAACTTAAATTAGGTCCAAACTAATTTTATTGCAATTAAAATGCCAGCTTAAGCTTTGCAATCGTTTCAAGTAAATTTTGGTTGTTTGTAATTCTCATTCATTCTACAGTTTTATTTGCATAATATCTTTAGTTTTTCTTAAGTTTTTGGGAAAAGGTTTCCTGGCGATCTGGCCTAAGCAGCCAGTAAAATGAATAGGAAATTGCTTATCCTCCAACAAAAAATGTAAGTGTATGTATCAAAAATAAAAGTTGGGACACACAAAATCTTATAATTCGAAATATTTGTATTCCCAAAAATTGCTTTGATAATTAACCAAATACGTCATTAGTTAATTATTAGTAAAATAAAATGATAACTATTGCTTCACCAAAGTATCATATTTACAATAATTGGTTACGTAAAAATTTTAATTAGACCAAAAAAGGGTAACACTATTATAATAATAAATTTTGAAAAAAATAAAAATAGTTAACCAATAACATTTGAGGGTTTAACAAATGGTTAAAAAAATGCTTGAGATAATGTTTTATTTGTTAAACTGGTGTTATTATCTAACTAATGACTGTAAATTTTGGCCTAAAAGTATTAATATAAAGTAAGTTTATAAATTAATATAAACAATAAATTTCAGTCTTTTTATCAAGACAGAAAATTGGAAATTAAGCACGACAAACAAAATCTTGTAAGTTAAAATTTTGTATTCCCAAAAGTTACTTTGGTAATAAAACTATTTCCTCTTTGTTCTTTAAAGCGTTAATTATTCGCTCTCCCCTGGACAGTGAAAACGCCCCGGAAAAAACCCTAGTAAATAATTTCTTTAACCCTTACCCTGCTTTTCGAACTGCTGGAGATATAAATATACTACATGCACATGCAGTAATACGTTAAATGTAAATGTATTTATGTAAACGTTTGATACGTTTGACCAACAACAATTTGTTACTGATTTTCCCACAATTCAATGAAAAAACAACAAATTATATATTCATAACATTTTCATTTGAATTATAAAAACAACAACAACACGAACGACTCTGTTAACTTATTTTTCCCATAATACGAGTATTTAAGTGCAAGAGGAGAAGTGTATAGACGATGATGTTTTTCGGTTTAAACTACAATTGTCAATTTTTTTAAAATAATATTTGGCTTTCACTGCGTGAAAATATAAAAATGATATTTGTTGCTATAAAATATAACCATTTTTAAGCTTCAGGGCTTACAGCCAATATGCGCTAAAATTTTTGCAAATTTGCTACTAGAAGCACCAACAAATACTCATCCAAACATGTGTACGAAACTAATTTAATAGATAACTACATGTTTGTATGCCAAAATTGTGTTTTGAAAAAATTTTTAATATTTAAAGCCGGAAATTTCAAGCAAAATATTTGTTGTTTAGGAAATGGCAAAATAATAAATATTGGACTATAGACAATTGTGACTCTTTGAAATATTTTTTATATTTATTTTTCTTTTTTTGAATTTTTATTAAAAAAAGTAAGTGAGGTCTGCCAACATCTTTGTTTTTTCCTTATGAAATAAAATTCTTTTACTAACTGAATGTATGCAAAAATGTTTTTTCTTAAAATTTTTTACGAGTTTGTTTAAGCAGATTTTAGATTCAAATGTGTGAAGTTTTATTATCATCTTAAGTGTGGATATCTCCAGTCTGAGTGTTGTTGTCCCAACTGCTAAATTAAATAAAATATTGGCAGTACAATATAAACAGTTAAGCTAAATGTTTTTTTAAATTATGCTTATATCTTGGCAAACGCCTTCAAAACATTAGTAAAAAACACGAAATTTGTTGCAAATCTTAGATTTAAAATTTATAGTATAGCGTTTAAAAGTATTAGTCGAAGTCTTCAAATCCCCTTAAGGCTTAGTTAGTTAGAAGTTTAGTAAAGAATTATTATTCTTATACAATGACTTGAAATTTATAGCATGGTACCTCAGAGTCTCACTAATATACATAAAAGTGTTAGTATAATCCTTAAAAGTCTCAGTATAAGACTTTAATATTTTAATATAAGACTTGAAAATTTTAGAACAAGACTTGAAGGTGTTAAGTAGTTAAAAGCTTTGAAAACTTGAAAGTCTTAATACGTTCGCTTCTTAACAGTTTTTTGCGTTTTCTGGTCAAACTCAGGAACAAATAAAGTGTGTCACACATATGCGTTTTGCAAAACATTTTCTTAACAGAAACTGTGTGTGACATATTTGTGACATTCTCAGAGTAACTTATAAGTGACATGATTTTTGTGTTACATTGGTGTCACATATGGGTAATTCCATGTCAAAACGACCAAGAGTGGGACACGACCTCTTCCAATTTTAATGAAATTTGGTGAGAAGGTTCCTTTTATCTTATAAGGAACATATATGAACGAAAAAAAATTTAAAAATTTGTTTTTCAAAAGTTATGTCATATTCAAAATGTCATAATTTCGCAGATTTATCCGAATGTGTTGAGCTTATTTCTTCAATATCTCGAAAACTACTTGACATACGAAGATGATTTAAATGTCATTTTAAAGAGAATACTTGGGACTACAATCCATATACTGAAAAGAAATAATTTTTTTGAAAAATGTAATATCTGCAAAATATTAAATTTTAAAAACGGACTAAGTCAAAAACTTATTTTTTTATTTGGCTGATTTTTTTTTATATAATACCCCAAACTGTTCTTAAAAAATCCTGAAACTTTGAAGGAGGTGTTTTTTTTTTAAGATATGATTTTTTTTCTTTCGCAACCTTTGAAAAAATAATCTTAAAATAGAATTTAAATATTGTAATTTTGAGCAATAAGTACACTGTGCTAGTTGCAAAAAACAGACCAGCCGCGCACCTTGCATTTTGCCCTAATTGGGGCACGCTGAATCCAGTGGGACTTACCGTTTTTTTAGATTGGCTCTTATTTTCAAGAATTACCGTTATTTCGAAAATGTAAGAGGTTGCACAGCATATATTTGCGTAACTCAAAAACGGGTTAGTTTATTGAAATAACTAAAAAAACGAAATTCGGCAATAAATAATAAAGTGGGGTTGGTCATACATTTGACCCATCTAGAAATGAGAAGCGAAAGTTCTCTTTTTTTACTTTTAAAACATGAAAATAATGTGTTTTCGTCGAGTTCTTTTGTTTTTGTTGTTTCTACACACAACAAGCAAAGCGCTTTTTAACTACGTGTGTGGTGTCGTTGTAGTGTCAGCAAGAAAATTTGATAAGTTAAATGAGACTTAAACGCTAAATTTGTTAATTTAGTCTCAGAGTGGCACTACCAACGAAAAGCTTTTTTTTTACTTGGTTTAAAAATTTTGTAATTATTTTAAGAAATCCCGGCATTGATTTTCGAAAGTAGTCCCATCTAGGATTGTTTCAAGTACGTTTAAGTGTTATTCGTACTTGCACTTAAAGAAAGTATAAAAAACTAAATTTATCCCGAGTGGTTTTCTGGATTTCTTGGTATTTTCCGCTCTAAGTACCTTCCAGCAACTTCCAGAATCTTTAAATCAAAATCACTTTCGCTGAAGATCAACGCACAAGAAATGTTCTTCCAACCGATTTTCTCGAAATTGTAGGAAAATAAATATCAATAAAAATCTTACACTTAAATCTGACATGTGTTTCTGTGAAAAATCCTATGTCACATTTACATATGTGACGCTGAGTGGCGAATGTGTTAATATTAGAAACTTCTCTAGAGGGAAGGGAACTAATACTAAACTTGTCACGTGACAGTTCTAAGGTGATGGAGACCGGTTCGAGTTCTAACACTTTATATGAATGGGACTTATCACTTTAACATGGTGGTGTCCTACGAAGAGGTTAATTGGCACCTTTTTGACGCTTTGTTACAGGTCACAAAAACAACCTAATTTCAGTTTAAAAAATGCCTGTCGCAGATATTGTCCCAAATGAACCATGTTATTAGGACGGATGCCCTTCATTTAAAGTAATAGAAACAGTCCCCGTGATAGTTGGTGATAGAGACCGGTTCTAGTTCTAAAACTTTATATGAATAAGACCTATCACTTTTACATGGGGTTGCCATTGAAGGGCGTAGGGCTTCGCGGGGATTAGCTTAGGGAATTTAAAAAAAAGTATAATCTTAGTATAAGACTTTACTCTTTGTAACAGTTCACTGAATTGACCTTAATGGACACATTCGATTTGTCAGGAATGAACCATTTTAATATGATTGATCCCCATCATATAAAGTTGTAGAAAGAGATATAATCAGCCACTACCCGCATACAATTTAGTCATATGACTAGTTTTGTTTCCATTACCTTTCCTAGAGTAACTACACTTTAACACATTATCACCAGTTGAGTGATATGTCTGCTCTTCACCTATCAAAATTCATTCCCTTTTATTATAATTTTGTGTTCGCTGGTCATGGGTTAATAGTTTAAAGGACAATTGGCATAAATATACCACTAGTTATTACAACTTTTCGTTAGAAAATTAAACGTGTTAAAACTAAACTTGAGTGCCTGTATTCATAGCATTTTTTTTAATTTAATAAAGGTTTTAATATAATTTACTATGAAAATTGTCCTTAAAAAACGTTTTTTAAAGTCATTAATATTAGAAGAAACAATAAAGAAAAATTTTTTTTATTTAATTTTCAGGTTACCAAACTCGACGATATAAGTCCTTTGATATTTTTAAATCGTACAAAAGCAGCCCTTAATTGTGCAGCCGGTTCAATGCAGGTAAGTGTTAAATATAAACGCACATTATTTAATATAAAACTAATAATTTTTCATTAATTATACACTACATTTTAATTCTTACACACAATTAGGTTGATATGAAATTTAACGAGCCCTTCCACGGTATCATACAAGCTGATTACGATCGTAGCAGTGCTTGTCGCGTTAATGGTAAAGGCGCATTATCGTACAGATTGGAATTGCCATTGAAAGGATGTGGCACTCTGCAGGTATTGAAAGAGATAATAATTGCAATTACAGTCGATTAAATTATATAATAATTAATTTGCATTTTTCATCATTAACCTAGAATCCAACACGTGTTTTTACCAACAACATTATTGTACGTTTTCATGCCAATTTGGAAATGGATGGTGATGAGATTATAACAATAGTGTGTCGTTATCCACCACCAATACCATCACTGCCACCAGCTTTGCCAGCTCCTATGTGAGTTTTTTAATTGTAAAAATTGTCAGAACTGAAAATTTAATTGTAATTTATTTAATATTTTCATAGTTTAAATCCTATTGCGGCTGGTACTGTGGTCCAACCACCTTTAAAGGGTATTCAAATACTTATGATTATTTGTGCTATTATGTTCTTGACTTTATTGTTGTTGGGTTTGGCTGTATCATACTATTGCCTGCGTAGCCGGCCTATACCAGTTGTTCGTCGTCTTCCTATGTCAATGGGAAGTGGTTCAGAAATTACTAAACTTAGTGGCAGTAGCTTGGGTGGTATTGGAGACTTCGAAGGTGTTAAAATTCCTAGGGCTCATGCTGCTTTAACTACGGTTCACAGTTCATCGGGTAGCGAAGGTGCATTGATACCCTCTGATTATCCCAGCGAATCACATTCCGAAATTGAAGAAATCGATACGAGGTTAAATTTAAAAGTTTTTATACATTTTTTTTATATTACTAATATTTTTTTGTTGTTTTAGATCTCTACCTTTCAGCTCTGCTGGAAGTTTCGAAAATCGTGCTTTTGTCCAAGAGACTTCAAGCATTTATAGCGATCATTATGGTCATACACAAGAGGTTCAGGCCGCCAACGCTGTGACCACTGCCATTCCTCGTCATCCCATTGCCATTAAAGAATCTTCTTCGCCCAAATTCGATGTTCAAGTACGCGTTAAGAAATCCCCACCACCACCACCATCCCCACAAACTTCCGACACCGAGAGCGTGGCTACGTTACGACCCGATCGCAATAACCTCTCTACTATTATGGAAACTCATGAAGATCGTGAAAGTATTATTACAATGGAATCACTGCCTGGTCAAGAAGAAACCATCCATACACAATTCGTCTACACACCTGACATACACACTGTACCCCATCATTCTGAAATTACAGTGCCACCACCACCACAGCCTGTGTTCTCCGTTTATACCCGAACTCATCACGAAGTGGTTGATGGTCGTCCTGAAACCTGGTCCGACTATACTGACGGTCCTGCTCTAAGTGAAATTACCGATATGACTTCCCAAGCTGCAGATATGCATTCGGTGGCTGAAATGGTCGATACTTCTCACTTTGTTGAAACGGAATACATTCCACCAGAACCACCAATTGTCATTAAGAAACCTCAAATTACCTCCCATACTGTGGACGATGTTTTCTTGCGTACCATAACCGAGAAGAAGACTATTGAAGATATTGAATCGCATAAACGTAAGATTACTGAATATAAGGCTAAAGCTAAGCCACTGCCTCCTCCCATTCCCGATCCCACTTGGGATGTAAAGATACGCAATTATCCCACCGAACGTGAACAGCAACAATGGGAGAACTTCTCGGATATATCTAGCGTTTCTGGTTTAACTTTGACACCCAAAATGGAAAGATCTGAATTATCCCTACCTCCTACAAAACCTACAGAACCACCTCAACAGATCTATGATAATAAGCAACAACTGACCAGTCCTCAATTGGTAGGCAATATGAAACCCATTGAAATACCACCAGCCGATAAGGCAGTACCCAACTGGGATGTATTGATAAGAATTTTAGAAGAACCGGAAATGTCTGACGCCGATGATGTAAGTTCTGTACACTCCAGTGTTCATCCCTTGACTCGCTATCTTAGCTATGACGACAAGAGCAAATGGAAGGAAATTATAACCACCGAGTCATCATTACGTACGATGTTAACTGAAGCTGTGGTTAAGGAAGATTTCGAACGTATACGCTCCGACACCAGATACGAACGTATTTTTGAACCTCAAACTTGGGATGTCATTATTCGCATTTTGGCTCCTCCTTCTGATGACGAGGGGGATGTTGAGCTTAGGGCACCTAAGCGTGGTAAAAAGCCTCAACCTTGGGATACACGCTCTAGACGTAGCTCTTTACCAACCCTTTATGAATACGATAGCGATGGTGGTTCTAGTGTACGCACCATACGCATGGACCCTTCAATGCCCATAAATCCCAATTCCTTTAACATGCAACGTTCTAGAAGATCTTCACGCACATCTTACCATACCGATCATAATGATTTCCGTTCAATGTCTGAGGTGACCGTGGATTTTGGTAGATTAGATAACATGTCGAATGCTAGCTCGTATTATCCAATGCAATATGATGACGATGACGTGTCTGAACGACGTTCATTCCATCGATCTGTCAGCCATCCTTCTTTGGCACGATCAGCTAGCGAGTTTACCGAGCACTGGGCAGCACCAGAAGATATGTCCTCCCCCGAAGGAACACCCACGCCAAGAAGATCACAAAAATTGGTAGGGTTTTTTTTTTTGGAAATTAAGATTTAAATGAAATTTGTTTAATATTTAAATACTTTTAGACAACATTCCATCCACGCGGGGTACCAGCACCTCCACCACCACCCCGTGCAAGTCGCATTGTAGCACAAACGCAAAGTGAATATGTTGAAACCAGACGTTCTTCATCCTATCGCACCGATGCTGAACCCAGACCCAGAGAATGGTAAAACCAGGGAAGCACATAAGAAAGATGTAGAAATAGGGACAGCGGCAGGAACCGCTAGTTTTTTTCCAAATGAGATAAATTTCCAGCTATTGTTTTAAACAAGTTCTCGTACTCATTTTGTTTCCTTAACGCTTTTATAAGGGTCCTAAGAAATACTCTAGTTTTTTCTCTGGTCTTAAATATTTTTTCACTTTTTTTCTCCAGTTTGCTTTTTTTGCTTTTTAATGATTCGCTTTGCTTATTAATGCTACTTATACACTGAGAGAAAATTATATTTATTAATAATTTTTAACACAAGTGCCAATTGACTCAAATATTAAAACATAATGTTATTTTATAAAAATGAATCCTTCCTTTACAGTTTTATATTTAGAGATACTAAATTTTAGTTTGTAGATTTTTATTATACTCATGCTTTTGGAAAACATTTGTAAAAAGTATAGATATTTAACAAAATTTTACCAATCCCTTAAATTGTTTGATTAGCTTAGTTTTATAGATACATTTGTAGAGTTAGTTTTCTTATCGTAATTTTTCGTAGTCATACTAGAAAAATAAACAAAGTTCAAAACTTAATGTGATAATGCTGAAAATTCTTAAAACGAAATTAACAATATGTAATTTTAGATTTGTTATCATTTTTTTTTGTTGTTGCATAATCTTCCTTTAATTTAAAAATCTTTGCTATTTGCATATTAATTTGGTATAAACGAAAGTTTTGTTGGCAGGAAAAGTATTCTCTTGTTATTCACAAATTAATTTATTTTTAATGAAATCCTGTTGTTTAAACGAAATGTTTTACTTTTAACCCTTTTTCGATAACGATAATTTAGTTTCTTCGATTTTCATCATGTTTTGTACATAAGTGGAAATAATATGAACAACGCCGCTTATTCATATTATTGAAGTTTTTCGGATCGAAGGAACAAAATTTTCTTATAAATGGTCTCCAAAAATTGAGGTATCATTTTAATTTTAATAAAAAAATATCTTTTTTTAGATATAAGAAATAATTTAATTTCATTATAACTAGATTCGTGTTAAAAATGGGATATTATTTCGGTCAAGTGTCCCCTCTACTGGCTCCTTAGTTGATATCTGCCCGATAATTTTATTTTTAAGCTCTTAAACTGTTGTGGGATTATTGCTCTACACTTTTGATGAAAACAAAACATCACAAAAAATAGTCTAAACGTTTCAAATCACACGTGGTGGAAATGTGACTACTCTTATATGAGAAATTAAGCAATTTTCGAACTTTTCTTTCAAATGATCCATTGTTGCTATTGCTATGTGGCAAGCGGCACCATTTTTTCGAAACCACATATTCTCTATTGTAAATCAATCAATCTTTCCGCCACAAAAAGCTTCGGATCATCTCCCTATAGCGATTTCTATTGACCTTAAACTTAGACGACCTTTACAATAATGAGCAAAGTTAAATTTTATTCATCTTCATATTCATGAATGTCAATAAACAGCGACATTTAACTTTCATACTCACTAACGATTGAACGTTTCGGTACTACAGGCCTGCACAATTCCATTCGAACACCCATTCACATAATTGAACATTTTTCAAACGCTAAACTGTACTGTCGCTGTCGCAAAATCAAATGAGAAGCGGGTATTAATATTACTTTTAAACATTAACAAGGAATTAAAGGAATGAAAAATGCACGCATTCTTTATTTATTTTTTAATGTTGACTTGGAATATGTATAAAAAAAATTTACAACAACAACAACTCTTTGCAAAAACCATTCCTCTTCTGCGTACACCACCTGCGATATACAAGTAAACATCACAAATTCTTTGTATGTGTTTGTTACGTACGAATCAAAAGAACAAATTTTATATTCTCGCAAACAGCATTTTATAACTATTGATCATTTTTGCAATATGGCAACACCAATTCAGCTGGCAACTTTTAAGTTATTGCTGATTCATCTTTTACTTCCAACTTTTGCATTAACTAGTTCAACCTCCATCTTCTATTATTGAATTTCGTATTAATAACTTTTTTTATAATAAATAGAATTACAGTGCAATCTCCCTTAACGGACACTTCCCATAAGCGGACACCCCCATTAAACGGACATTGTTGCTAGGTCCCGGCAGCGCTCCATAAGCATTGCAGTCGCTTTCCCTTGAACGGACGCTTCTCATGAGTGGACGCGGACATCCGCTAGATAAAAAAAATTCTCTTGGACGGACACTTAGCTTTTTTTTCCGAATTTTTCATGTCATAATTTACAAACAGGGCACGGTTTATCATATTTACTACATCACATATCATAGTTTAATGTGGGTACGTTAAATATGTATAGTACTCATAAAACCCAATTGAATTGTTTATTTTTTATATTTTTTTTAATAAAAGTATGTATCTTTAAATAAAAACAAACAATATAAGGCAAAGTTTTGTTGATTTAAATTTGTAGTTTTCTCTTGGCCGGACAGCCCCCTTGTGCGGACAAATTTCAAAGGTCCCTTCGGTGTCCGCTCATGGGAGATTCCACTGTATATTTAAGGATATAGAAGTTGTGCATTAATTATTTCGTTGGTACAAGTACAGCACAGCACGAGGCGATTTTCAATTACAAGTAGTATAAGCAACTTTTTTTTTACTATATTGAAAGGCTTTGAAATAAACAAGTACTGTTTGGAGTGTTCTGTTTTGAATTCTTGCACCCTTACACACAAACGTTTTGTCACATACATATCAGAGTTCAGCAATGAATCGTTTTTTCGCTACTCATACTGACTCATGCAATTGAAAGTATAAGTGCGGGAAAATCATTTAAACTAAACTACTCTGATGTACTCATACTCACAAGAGAATTTAACATGAGTGCGAGGTCGACGTCGACATCATACTCATACTCATTAATGACCTCAGTTTGATGTATAGTTTCAGAAAAAAACTTATAATACTCACATTGATTCAACTCATTTAGCTCATCCATTTACCGTTTTAACACAACAGATGAAACACACAACTCCATTATCAGCGCTGCCAGATAAATTTGCTGAAAAATCGTCTACTTCATACATACAACTTTAGTAAACTGTAATTGCCAAATCGTCAATTTGCTTTTTCGAAGACAAATCCGGCAGTATGAGTACAATGAATCAAATTAAACTTCTAAGTGAATATGAGCTTGAATAACATTGCAATAAGTATGAGTGCGTACAAGTACAAGAAATTATGAGTCATGATTTAGCTCTACTCACTTTTTCACTACTCATTGCTGATCTCTGATACATAATGATTTTTGTTGTATGTTTGATTTTTAAATACATTAAAGCAGGCCTTTATTCGGTACTCTGCACAAAATAGAAAAATTTCCTTAGTCGTCGTCTATTTTATGAAGCATTTGAATGCAAAAACTTTCTTCAATTATCTTTTGAAACTGTATTCGTGTCCATACAATAAAACTTTTTTTTTTTTATAACTACATACATATTTAAAAAAAAAAATCATTACAAATTTAAAGCTTCATCACCATGAAGGCATTATTGAGGCGAGATGGCAAAAGCTAATATTCAATTACAATTACAACAATTACAAAATAAAAAAAAATTATTATTAAATAATTATAAAAATGAATTTTAACTATGAATTCAAATAATTAAATCAGAAGTTCATCTAACTTTCCAAATAAGTATCTTAGAATAGAAATTCTAGATACACATCTTAAACTTTGTTAAATTCACGACTACTTTTTGCCTGGTTGTTTCCAATCTGCATCTAGTTACCGCTAAGTTACTATTGTTTCTGGTATTATATGAGTGTTGGTTACTTGATAACTGTACTATATGGTGTCCAATATTATGCACGCATTTGAAAACATATAAAAGAAGCGGCAACTTGTTAAGGCCATGTATTGGTAAAACGTATTTTGTTTTTTCCGCATTTAAGCATTGTTTTTATCCCTTCTATCTTGTTTTTAATAACAAACTTGCAAAAACTGTTTGTGCACGTAACAAAGTACACTTTTCCATTCGTCTTTCCCCTTTCAGCACCAAACTCAAATGTTTCGCAGCAAATGTTTTATAATATGGACAAAGACTGTTTTATACTCAGACGTATGATTAATATTAATACAAATTGTTTCAAAATACAGCTCAATACTTTGTTCATATTAAAGCTATTTTTGGATTTTTATGACGAGTTAAAGCTTAGATTTAAAGTTTTTTTTTATAAAGCAGAAAAAAGTACGTAAAGTTAGGAATATATTAAAATAGTTTTTTCCCAATGAATATTTCTTTTAAAAACAGTCCCTAGAAAAGGACTAAAATTTAAATGGCATGCATCAAGTTTTATTTGAGGCAAATTAAAATTTAATCAAATTGTATCAATATTCTGACATGTGTCACAAGACATCTGGTTGAAGGCTAATTAAAATTTTGTTAAAACTGGTATAATTGAAACCTTAATCATTAATTTTTTTTGGACAGTTGTTTACAAAAAGTGTCAAAGAATTTCAAATTATTTTAAATTAGTGATTTTAAATAAAATTTCTTCTGAATTGAAAGCAGCAGTAAAAAGTATCATTTTAAAAAATAATTGAAAAACCCTTTTATGTAAATTTTTCCAACAAATGGAAACTTAACGATGATTTTCAATAGCTATCAACGTAATTTTTAAAATTTTGTGTTGTAAAACATTGTTAAACCCAAAAATGTATGAATGTAGGAATGTACAATGTTTAAAGGCTCAAACGAATGGAAAAACAAACAAGTTTCCCTAAACAACCAAGCCACAAAAATATATATTTGAATAGAAGATGTTGTAGCATTGTATTAAAAAAAAAATTTTTAAAATTTTATAACACAAAAGTAAATACAGTTTTATTTAATTTTTTTACTGCAAATGAGGGTCATGCCCTAAATATTTTTTTAAGACTTTAGACTTATGCATACTAAAACCTTAATGGAAAAAATAAATAAATTTTTCGTTTTTTTGTTGGAAAACGCACCTACAGTAGTAACCTTTACACTTGTTGAAATGTTAGAAGTAACAAAATTTATCAAACTTAAATATATTATTTTATAGTCAGAAGACAAAAAAAATTTTAAAATATGCGTGACACAAACAATCAACGACTTTGAAGCATAACAAGAATCTTAAAGTTCCCCCAAAACTGCAAAAAAAAAATAAAACTTTGAGAAAAAAAAGAATATTTTATTACTGAAATAACACACAACTTAATGAAAGTCACAAATCTTAGAGAGAGAAAACTCTTGGAAATTTTTACAAATTCTTGCCAATTTTTTAAACTTCAGCATTTTTACATTAAGTTTTATTAATATTTTGTTAACAAATTCGGCTCTCTTCAATGTATTCATGCAAAATTTCTTTAAAATTAAAGAAATAATAGAATTTTTGGAAACAGCTGAATTGCTTTAGAAACTTTATTTTTATTACAATTTAAAAAAAAAAATTAAAACTTTATCAAATAGGTGGTGGGGACCTTAATGCAATTTAAACTTGAATAATTATTTTTTTTTTACTTTTTTCAAACTAAAATGTGTATTATATTTTTTTTTTCTTAATTATGCGAAAATATATAAATTTATATAAACCACTACACAGATAAACAAAGTATTAAATACTACCTTAATAACAAATTATAATTCCAATAATAATACATAAAAAAAACTTATTTTAATTAATTAAAAATACAAGAAGCGACGACAACCATGTGTTCTTTAATTAGTTGAATAAATTAAAATTTAAAATGAAAATTAAACCTGTATCACAAATATTTTTTTTTTTACAATTACAATTACAACAAAAAATTTAAAGTAAAAAAATGAATATTTTAAATTACTTTTAATTTAAACTTTAATTGTAAACAAACTAAATTAAAAATTTTATTTCAAATAAAAAATAAAACGAAAAAAATACTAACAAATATGCAAATGAGTTTTTTTCTTGGACATATTTATTGTGTTTTTAAAGGGTGTTACTACGCCCATTTTTAATATTTAATGGTGTTTTGTTTTCTACAAAAAATGTCATATTTTATTTAAAAAAATGCAATTTGGTGTTCGCTTCTTAAAAATGCTTTGCTCTCTAAAAGGGCAACTTTATTCTAAAAAAATTACCCTTAAATGTCATAAGGCATCGCACTTTACGCCCCGTATAAAAAGAGAGTGTTGATAATGCCCTGTAAAAATATGGCTTTTGTTTATATTTACATATATGGTTACCAGACGAAGTTGGGAAAAATCGCCTCTAATCAGGACAGTAAAAATTTCAAGTTTTAATAGTTATTTTTCTATTATTTTATAGTAAAAACAAAAGAAAGAATTACATTGTTAAAAGTAGGTTGTCAGTGGTATAAAATTTTAATGAATTCGGTGTTATTAAATTATTTAAAAAAAAAAACGTCAAATCAAGAAATCGTAAAACATTGTTGTTAATCAATACAAAATCTGGCAAAGGTATTTTTTTGTTTACTTATTTTATGAGAAACAAACTAAAGAAATTGGAATTTCCTCATTCATTTTGTTCATTTATTTATTTATTTAATATCAATCTATTAACAAATTTAGGTTTATGTATATTTTTTTATATTTTGACAAACACACTTTTTGATTTATGCACATATTTTTTTGAAGAACAAACTTTTTGTCAGCTGTTAAAAACAGGGCGATCCAATTTTGTGTTTTGTTCTCGTCAAATAAAAAATTGATGTATTACATGTTCGGCAAGACATTTTATACATGCACCTTTTAAAATGTGATATTTTTTTTGTTGAAAAGAAAACACCATAAGTTTAGCATACTCTGAGAAATCATTACGAATGGAGTCACGACTAAACAACGCTACTAAGTTATCAAAATTTACTTTGAAAATGTCTCATTGATTTTCGCCGCTTATAGACGCAAAATTGTATTCAGCGATGAGATTAATTTTTGGATAAACGGTTTTGTAAATAAAGAAAATTTCTGCATATGTAGTGAGACTAGTCTACAACAAACCCTATGGACACCATTACATCCTCCATCTCGAAGCCACAATCATATTATGGTTACCTCTAAACATTTTAGCATAGTATAGGGATGCCAAATGGGACCAGGTTTTTTGAAACCCAAAATTGGGGTTTTTTTTATTCATAAAATCGGGATTTCATATATAAAGGCAAATTTTTTAAATTCATATACATATTTATAATTAAATGTTTATGTATAAGTATTAAACAAATAAATCCATAAAGAATATTAAACAACAAAATAAAACAGTTTAATGTATTCTTCTAAAGTAACGTGGAAAAATTATGTATTAAAACTTATATTTTAAAAAGCTTCTAAAACAAATTAATTTCGTCTGATAACACTGCGTAACAGACATTTTAAGGACGGGAATGTGATTGCAAATTTTTACCAATTTGAAGTCGCTGATTTTAAATCTAATCTCCATTTTTCTGTATCAGCTCTACTTTCGAGATATACCGTTATGTCCAAAATGAAGGCACTTTTACTACATAATTGACATTACTTGAAAACCATTGATCATATTCCGTTAGCAAAAAAATCCGAAATTCTGCAACATTATGATCCTTAAACTGTGCTTTCAGGTTGGTTTCCTTGTAATCGGAGCACAACTTTTGATTGAATTTACAATTTACTGAGAACACTGAATATCGATTTTCATACAAAAATTATTTTTTAAATATGCGTGTTCCATGAACGTTTTTTCTTTTTATATGAAAATTGATATTTAGTTTTCTCAGTAAATTGTGATTAAAATCAAAAGTTTTACACCGATAACAATGAAACAAACCTCATTTTATTCGAAATTATGTCTAGATAAATGTTTTACGACCAAAATTGTGATTTTTGTAGCATTTTTATTTTTTATGAATTTTTAAGAACAAAAATTAGTTTTTTATTTCAAAATGTTCCTTTTTTCGAAATTTCAACCATATCTCTGAAACTAAAGGCCAAATGGAAAACAGTGTAAGCACGGCTTAATTAAATAATATTGCCGAGTTTCGGATTTTTTTGTTTACTGAATATGGGCAACCGTTTTCCAGTTATTCCAATATAGCGACCCCTTTGCGCGAAATTCTCGTATATGCCAATTTTTTTGAAATTGAGTTTTTGATGCAATCTTGTTCTACATTGAAAGAGAGACAAAATATTGTAGGCGAATTCCAGTTCGTTGCTCCAAAAATTGAATGTTGATTTTCAATTTGATATTGAAAGCGAAAGCAGAGAAAAACAGAAAAATGGCAAAGGGATCGATATGTAGTGAAAGTGACGTAATTTTGAACATAACGGTACATCTCGAAAAGTAAAGCTGATAGAGAAGAATGGAGATTAGATTTGAAATCAGCGACCTCAAATTAGTAAAAATTTGCAATTTAATTCCAGACCGCGCACAAAAAAAGCTTAAATTTGTTCCCTTTTGTAATCGATACCTTATTTTATTGAAAACGATAAAAACAATGTTCGCATTAAACACTTCTGGGTGGTATCGTAAATAAATAGACACATACATATGTATATGCTTTATGACAATATTTCATTTATTTTATATCAAATATATACATAAGCAAGTATTAATCTAATAAAATAAACTTAAGCAAATGTGTCAAAAGACCTTTGGTAGAATCCCCTAAAGTTTGTAGCACCTTTTTGCACAACTTGCATTGTGCGTGCGCAGTTCTATTATCATTCACTTAGAAAAAAGACCAGACCGAACTTTATCTTCTGATTTTATTTTCTGTAGTACACAATGCATTGCATGTAACATTTATTCACTTGCGACTTCTTTTTGTAACCAGTTAAAAAAAGATTCATTGCCAGTATGATTTATTATTAAATTTTTGAAGTATTTTTTAACAGGGTGACTTACGTTTAATTAAATATATGTAGTTTTATTTAATAAAAAAATATACCACTTATTTACTAAATCCACAATCTCGGGATTTTCACATAAAAAAATCCCGGGATTCGGGACTTAAATTTTTAGAATAATCCCGGGATTTCGGTATTCGGCATCCCTAGTACAGTATCGACTTTTAATTATAAAAAAGTTTTTCGAAATTCTTTCTGAAAAATATTTATCGAGAAGTCGCACTGGATTTTTTAGTGCGAAAGGTGTACCACTAAAGGGGAGACAGTCAATACTTAATACCCGCGTATTTGAGGAAACAAATTGCGATGAGCATTCATATTTGTGATTAAAAAATAAAAGCAACACCTTAAATAAATTATCAAAAGAATATAAGGACTATATGGACATTATTATTTTTGATCACATAGAGCATATTTTTATTGTAATAAATAATTACTTTATAGGTTAATTTTATAGAATTCATTCTCGTAGGTTTCACAAGAAAATGTATCAGTAGTTTAACAGAACCTATTAATAATGTCTTAAAAACGTTCCTTTTTAATTTAAAAGAAATTCAAACGGTGCAATGAATTTAACAAACCTGAAAGCAACACAATTCCGCTTCTTTTTGTTATTTGCTGTAGCAATTGCAGGTAGTGGAGAAAAACGACAATGAAGGTTAACATGAAGTTTTCTCAAAATATACCCGATCGATTTGTTTTATATTTTTACCACTGCTTTGAAGTAAAATGCAAATTTTTGTGAAATTTCATGAATGAAGTTAATGGTATTTTACTGAAAGTGAAAATTATTGGTTTGTGCCGCATACGCCACTTTTCTAAATTTATTTTTTAAAAGGAGCTTTTTGCGCTGCGTACGTATTCTTACTGCTGTGTATTGAGTTGTTGACATTTTATTTTGATTTTGCTTTAACTCCTTTTTTTTCGTACGACTATGAAGCAAATCAATAGTCACATTTATTTTGTACGGTTTTATGTGAAAATCCTTAATAAACTTTAAAATAGTTCATTTTGAGCAAACTTAATGCTTAATATCTCAGAACAAATTTTCAGTTAATTGTTTTTTTATTGTAAGAAAAATAAGAATTCCGTGTACCGCTATAGTTTTTTATTTTTCGAAGAGCCAATAGATATTGAGTTTACTAATAAAAAAATTGTACGTTTGCAAGCAAAAGTTACTTAAATTATATCTAAATGTTTGTCAAATAAAAACGGAAATAGTTTTTAACTGTCAGTAGATGCATGAAATCAAAATAATATACAAACTGAGAATTTTTGTTTCCAAGAACTTTATGTTTATTTATTGCCCGTTATCAATTTTTAAATATCTATTTCGATCTATGATTAAAATTATTTTCGATTATCGATACTTCCCTAACTTAAGGTTAATATTTTGCTTGAAATCCGAAATGTTTAGCAACCAGTAATAAGATTGCCAATAGCAAAAGTTTTCAGCAAAAACTTTCGTTTTAAAACAAGCTTAATTGGGCATTTTAACACGTGGTTTAGTTATCACTGCAAGGCCAATGTACATACCGTCATGTAGAATGGAACTAACTCAATACATCCCACAGTTGAAAAAACTTTAGTACGCAATAAACTGTAACAATTAACGCTGCAGTAGCACAATTTGGTCAGCCATAGTTTTATAAGACTAGAAATCAGTTTCGTAAGGATTGATCTTTAACTTACTATAAGCCCCATTAAAAGTCCACTCCTGTATCAAAGATTCGGTACTGCCGAATGCAGCAATGTTACTTGATTAGACCTCGACTAGTTCAAGCAAATGATAAAAATCATTTTATATTTTTGATATATCCGAGGCACTTTTTTTTTGACACCTTTTTGATCCAAAGACCCTAAATAAAAAACAACTAAAACTAGAGTACAAGTCTGTAAGTGCCAAATGCAATTTTATTCCAATCGGCCTAACCGTTCAAAAGATCCAGAACTATTTCAATTTTTTCACCGATTTTATTCGGCCGCCGCACACTGGTTCATATATTGAAAAGGCGGCCAAAATTATTTATTTTTTATTGTCACCAATTTTAAAACTATTTTATTTATATGAAAGTAGATACTAGTAAACCTCGGGAGCCAAAAAATTTTAACCCTATTTAAATTATTTTATTGAGAACAAGGTGGTTCAAAATGGACTTTCTCAGTTTTTGGTTATAGTTATGAATATCTAAGTCAATTTTTAAGCTTTGTGCGCAATCAAAACAACAATTTCGTTCTTTCTTCTATTCAAGATTTTTTAACTCTATAACAATTCTTCTTGTCCTTAAAAAGTCAACCTTTGGCCCCTGTGAATATAAGGACTAAAAAATTTACAGGGGCCAAATGTTGGCATTTGCTGACAAGATCTTAGTTCGAGAATAAAAAATAAGTATCAGTTGTAAAATACATGACATGTTATAAAAAAATTCTATATAAAACTCAAAAAAAAATTTTTAATGCATATTGAAGTCCCCACAACATTCTCGTAAAATTTCTTACTGTGCGTCGCGCTTATCCAGTTTTGGTTTTTCCTTCAAGGCTATAAAATATAATTCGAAGAGAAATTAAAAGAACTTAGAACAGCGCTACTATGCAATGCTAAAAATCAGCGGCATTTACGACACATTATTTTTCACATCTAAATTCGTTTTTACAGACAACACTAACAATTTTGTTTCTTTTTGGCCTCTTTGTTAGTTAAAGCTAAGAAAAAACTTTTTTTCTAAATTCTGACATTGAAGGGAGGGAGACCTGTTGCTAAGGGAAATTCTAATTTTTTTCTTGAAAGCATTGATAAAAAAAAGATATTTATATGGGAATTCATAAAGAATGTAAATTATATTTAAATGACAATGAAGAGAAGATTACGAATAGGGAAAGGCAATGAAACACAATAGGATTTTTTCTAAACAAAAAGGAAATGAAAAAATTGCAGAAAAGTTTTTCTTTTGTTTACCGCAATTATCATATGATTTGTAAGAGTCTAAATGCTTGCAATTTAACGCAAACATTTTGTTCTCTTCTTCTAAATTCAAGGAGAAAAATTCTAGCCATGGAAACAAATGAGATTGGGGTGTTGAAGGAAGGGTTATAAGTCTTATGTATTACTTGTATGTCTTACACACATAACGCACTTGATCAACAAGAGGGTATTAACTCGAAATTTTAAAATTTTCAGTAGAAGTAGAAAATTTTTTTTTATCTATATCTATATATGTATATAAAAATGAAAAATGTGTGTATGTTTGTTTGTTTATTTGTTTATTGGCTTATAGACTCCTAAACTACTAAACCGATTTTCTTGATATTTTTAGAGTAATATCACGTGAGCCCTAAAAATAAAAAAGGGCTACTTATTTTTTCGATAGGGGCAGGGGAATTGGTACCCCCCATAGGATGCCAATATGAAATATCGCATATCTTAAGAGCCGCTGCACGCATTTTGTTGAACTTTTGGTAGTAGGATCTTCTGAGCCTCAAAATTGAAATAAAATAGCAGCGGGTAAGTGGTACCGCCCATAGGACTCAAATGTTTAAAATCGCATATCTTAAGAACTGTTATAGTGAGAATGTTCAAACTTTGTAGAAGCCACTCTTATGGTATACTACACTTTTGAAAATAAAAAATAAAGCGGGTAGGCGCAGGGGGCGAAATACCTCCCATAAGATGCATGTAATAAATATTGCTCAACTTAAGAACTATTAAAGGGAGAGTCTTCAAACGTGGTTAAAGCTACTACGTATTATGGTAAACTATAAATTTAAATATAAAAATGGGTGGGGTAGACGGAGGAGGAGCACTTTTTTCGATAAGGGCTGGGGATGAGGAACCCACCATAAGATAGATGTCAATATTAAGTATTGCATATGTTAAGAGCCGCTGCACCCATTTTCTTGAATTTTTTTCCAGTACCATCTTCTGAGCCTTGAAATTTAAATAAGATACCAGCAGGGGAAGTGTTGCCCCCATAGGACGCTAATGTTAAATATCGCATATCTTAAGAACTGATTTAGTGAGGATGGTCAAACTGGGTAGGAGTCACTTTTATAGTAAACTACACATTTGAAAATAAAAATTACGGGGGAAGGAGCTGCTGGAGCAATACCCCCATAGGATGTATATATTAAATATCGAGTAATTGTTAAAGCCACTTTTATAGTGAACCATAAATTTTTAAATAACAATCGGCGGGGTAGAGGAAGGAAGAGCGGTACCTCCCAGAGAACGAAATTAATAAATTCCGAATATCTGAAGACAAATGTCTTCGAGCTTTATAAGATGCACTCTTATGGTAAACTACACCTTTCAAAATAAAAATTAAGGGGTTAGGTGCAGGAGGAGCAATCAATAATATATAAGTAAAAAACCGTATGAAATTTTGGTCCTTATAGACTTAGGAGCCGGGTCTTAACATAGGCAATTAATATTTTATAATTTTTAAGTGCGGGTGGTACCTCTCTTACAATAACAATAAAGATTTTGGAGTATTGTTACAGTGAAAGTGTTCCAATTTTTTACAAGTAGCTTGGACAAAAATACACAACATCTTCCAAAAGTAGGTTCAATGGGGGTACCTCCCATACGAACACATGCGATTTCTGTATACATATCAGTAGAGCGAGTGTTATCAATACACGAGATCTGTTTTAAAGAAATTTTACTAATTGTATTTCGATGGGGTAGCAAAGCGCACTGGGTTAAGCTAGTATGTATATAAAAATGAAAAATGTTTGTATGTTTGTTTGTTTGTTTGTATGTTGGCTTATAGACTCCTAAACTACTGAGTCGATATTCCTGAAATTTTTACAGTAGCATCACGTGAGCCCTTAAAATAAAATAGGCACCCATTTTATTGAATTTTTTCCTGTACCATCTTCTGAGCCTTGAAATTTAAATAAGATAGGGGTAGGGGAATTGGTACCCCCATTGGATGCCAATATTAAATATCGCATATCTTAAGAGCCGCTTCACGCATTTTGTTGAACTTTTGGTAGTAGGATCTTCTGAACCCAAGAATTGAAATTTCAATATAGAAATGGGCGGTTTAGCCAGAAGAGGAGCAGTACCCCTCATAGATAGAAATATTAATAGGAGCCGCTGCAAGCAATTTGTTGAACTTTTGGTAGTAGGATCGTCTGAGCCCCAAAATTTAAATAAAATAGCAGCGGGGGAAGTGTAACCCCCCATAGGACGCCAATGTTAAATATCGGATATCTTAAAAATTGTTATAGTGAAAAAGTTCAAACTTTGTAGAAGTCACTCTTTTGGTATACTTCACTTTGAAAATAAATATAAAGCGGGTAGGCGCAGGGGGGAACTACCTTCCATAGGATGCATATATTAAATATCTCTCAACCGATAAAGTGGTTAAAGTAGTGTAGCGAAGCGCACCGGGTTAAGCTAGTTTAATATAAAAGGCATATGAAACTGAATTTTTCAAATAATCTTTTCATTACCAAAAAGTAGACAAAATAGCACGATATTTTTACAGCGGGTAGATATGAACATTAGGTGTCAATATTTTTAAAAAATTGAAAAAGTAGAAAATTTTGTGTTAATACTTTCTTGTTGATCGAGTGCCGTATATTTAATATTCATTAAATTCAGGACAGAAAAATTAATGCGTATGTATATTTTTCTTTGTTGCCTTAAGCATTCAATTGAAAGTTATTAACCTCGACAGCCAGATAATTGCTTTCAATTAAGCTGAAGTACTAAGAAGAGCTGCAAAAAATTTAGAAGTGCGTATTGCTGGGTACGATTATGTTTTTCAACAGAAATAACGATGTGCTAAAAAATAAACAAACATGTTATTGTTGTAGTAAAACATTTGATTTATAAAAGAAATAAAAAAGATTTATAAGAGCTTTTCTAGCAAAATTTATTTAATAAACCTTTTACAAATTTGTTTTATTTTGTATAAATAAGGCGGTTAGTTGTAAGAGCCTTTTTATAAAAGTTATCTAGGATACTTTAAAGTCATTTATATGATTTAAAATATTTAGAATTTAACTTGAAGCTAAAATTAATTTACCTTAATATTTAATATTTAAAAAGTTAAATTCCGTGGCATTTTGACAAAAAATATTAAGTCAAATTTAAAAAGTTAAAAAAAATGTTGTTAATCATACGAATTTTCATTCAAAAAACATTTCTGTTTACGTTTTTAAAATTTTATATTATTAACGAAATTTTTCTTTAATTTTGGTTTAGTTTAATTTTTGATAAAATGAATTTTCACCGAGTTTTTTTTAAAAACTTGTTTGCTGTCTTATCTAGACTTAAGATGTTTTGTCAAAATGCCACAGAATTCTTTCTTAGTTATCCATAAATCAGTGGCAATGGTATTCTTCTTCATGCAAAATTAGAACTATTTTTTTTTTGTTTTCAAAAATTCATAAAAAAAAAATATAAAATTAAGAGACTCAACTCAAAATTTTTCAATATTCACTTTTGGCAAGAAATCGAAGTACAGTGGTCATATCTGCGAACTGATAAAATCTTTCACCATTTTCTCTCCTCTTTTGCCAAAAAAAATACATTTGTATCTTTCCTTTTGATATAAAAGTAGTTTCTACAGAGTCAACTAGAGAGAAATATTTTAAGTTGTCCCCAAATGTACGCTGAATTCACAGAAAAAAGTAAAAAACGGTTTTAATCACCAAAATAATTGAAACAAGTAAAAAATTGTTTAATTTTGCACCTATCACCGAAATGATTATACCAATTACTCAAAATTGCAAAACAAGGGTTTTTTTTCAATTAAAAAGTTTTTACATTTTAATTACAAAAATAATTGAAAAAATTATTAATATTAAACAATGTCTTAATTGAATGAATTAACAACGTAATAAAAAAAAAATCAATATTTTAATTGAATGAATTACTGACGTAATTGATTACAATACAATACAATAATCGATACAATGATAAATATTTTGTTTATTAGTTATATGAAAATAAAACGTAATATCTACGCAATAATACATATAAAAATGTTTTACATTTTGCTAGCGTTTTTATACTATGATTGTGTTAGCATTATTTTTACAAAGTGTTCAATTCAAACAACAGAGTTAATTAATTCAATTAAACATTTACTTAAAATTAAGGTTAACATCAAGTAAAATTTTGATTGAAAAAAAATATTTTTTTTTAATTCAATCAA
Organism: Pollenia labialis; assembly: GCA_949318255.1. Classification (NCBI taxonomy): domain Eukaryota; kingdom Metazoa; phylum Arthropoda; class Insecta; order Diptera; family Polleniidae; genus Pollenia; species Pollenia labialis. The sequence continues at coordinate 119,691,841 of OX439142.1, forward strand.
TTAAGAACGTAATTAAATTTATTTTAAAATTCAACAATCACCATTAATTGAAAAAAAACTGCCTATAATTTTTTCTGTGTTCATATCATAATTGCCATAATGGTTTTCAACTTTCATTGTAAATATTTAAAAAAAAACACAGTTTTTTGCCTCAACTGAAAATTTGTAAATTTTGAGTTGACTCTTTTTAGAGTAACCAATGCGATATTTATTTAATTTATCAGAAACAGCGTTACCGTTGCATATTTCCAAAAAGTACCAAAAAAAAGGGGATGTTTACAAAGAAAGTGGCACCAAAAAGGGGATTTATGAAAAAGGGGAACTTCTTTTAAAATCAGAAGAAGTACACTAAATAATGTTTTTTCACATATTTTCTTCGATTTATCTAAAAAAAAAATTTATAAATGGAAAAAAATCATGGACGATTTTACCGATTTTGTCAAAACAATTACAGATGATTATTAATAAAATTTACTTTGAGTTATCCATATCCATTTTTTTTATATATGCAACTGTTTCGAAATTATTCAACAATAAGAATCGATACATTTTTTTGCAAAATTAGTATTATTTTTGTTTTCAAAAATTCATATACAAATTATAAGTATAGAAATTTGAAATTGTTCTGAAAGCCACGTATATTACGAATAAAGTACGGTATATATCATGAAAATCGTAGGACAAATGTTATGTATTATTCAATATTGTGAGCATGACTTACATATACTTCGCCCAAAATAAGTCGATTATTAAATCATGACTTGAGGATATTTGTAGCACTGGATACAATTATTAGCGAATGATTTGGAATTAAATTCTCTTTAAGCCATCTTTACAATATTTTTTATATTTTAATCAGCTTCGAAAATATTAGATGAAAAAGTGTTAATACCCAATTGGTAAATACCCGGTAAATAGGAAAAATTGGGTAAAAACTGGTAAATGTTCTGGTTTTTATTCAAAGGGTGGGTACAAGAGTTTTGTACAAAATTTGATGAAAATGTTTTGTTTTATTTAATCAATATTAGCTTCATTAAAAATCACATACATACAAACCTTCTTAACAAATTGAAATCAATATTCTCCGATTTATTTTAGTTTTAGTACAATTTAACAAACTTTTGGATATTGAATGACGTTTTTAAAAAACGAAAATTTATTTAAAATTAAATTAATTTTATGGACACATAATGATTGCCATATGAATTTGTGTTTTATAAATATCCAAAAAAGGAATATACCTGGTATATACTCGGTATTTACCCAGACATCAGGTAAATACCCTGTACTATCCCATATATACGAATATAGTAGATGTACATTTTTTCAAAGCAAAATTAATGCTATTTTTGTTTTAAACAATTCGGAAAAAAATTATAAGAACAAAAATTTTACATACATATGTGTATATAATTTATTGGAAAGCTAGGTATATAATGAATAAAATAAGCCATTAACCATGAAAATAATTCATTGAAATTTTTATTTACAATACGTATACAGAAATTTCATGAAAGAAGTGTAAATGCAGTATTACGTTAAAAATCAAAGGTTGCGATTTACTGCGCATGTTTCTTAACATAAATCTTAAGAAAACTAACTTCGACGAATTTTTTAAATTTTCGCTGAAAAATTGGCCACGATGATAAAAAAAATTTGACAGCCCTGATTAACACTGAGAAAGTATATGCAATGGTATACGCATTAAAACAAGTGGCACTTTCCAAGTGCACTTGCCTGCAAATACGTACATGTTTACATAATTTATTCGCCATTAATATATAAGCCAACCACGCATTACAAGAAAAAAGTTTTCACATAAGCTTGCTTACATATATATGTAACTATTATGAAGGCTGGGATTTAAATAAAACAGTAAGTAAAAAAACTTTTGTCTACATTTAGTAAAAGTATCAAAAAAGTGGCAAGAATCTCAAAAAGTATCACATTTGGGTGCATATTGTTAAAGTAGCAAAATAGTCCAAAAAGTGCCAAATTGCGCTGATTCAGAAAGAAATGTATATTGAGAATGAAATACGGCACTAATCGTGAAAAAAGTCAGCATTTGTCAAACGAAGTTTACGGTTTATGGCTAATTTTATTCATTCTATATCTGGCTTTCCAATAAGTTTTAAAAATCAACTTGTTAGTCCTCCAAGTTTTTTTTATGAATTTTTAAAAACAAAAAAAAAAAAAAAATTGGCATAAAAAAACAAAAAACAAATAGCCACTTATTTCTGAATTACTGAGCAACAGTTGAAAGTATGAGAAAATGTAATTTGGTTCACTTAACTAGAGTCAATTTGTTTATTTATGAGTACCCCAACCAGAATCATATAAAAGATTCTCATGTTCTGATAAAAAGTGTTTGCATTACAGCCTTGGACTTAAAAGAAACTAGACGTGATTAAATGAACTGGAAAAGGATTTGAATTAAGCGCTTTAACATATTTATATTCCATATGTCTTTATTTAAAAAAATTATTGCTGCCGACCAGTCTTATAGTAAATGTACAAATTAGCAAGCCAGCCTACATTTCAAAATCACATTTCCAAATTTTGACAAAATAATTGGGACACCGTAGCACATAGGGGTATTTTGTTTTAGCTAATATTGCTTCTTGGAAGAAATATGTGTTCTTGTCCTAGGCAGGTAAAGCTAAAAAATAAATAAAAATCGGACGTCTGAAAAATTAAATTTTTTTTAAAGTTTTTCCATACTTTTGATTAGCAAATGCAACTTTTAATGTCGGCGAAAGTTTAAAAACCCAGGATCCCAAGAGATCGTAAAATTACACCTTTCGTCCCCGCCCCTTTTGTGGGCGGTTACGTAAAATAATACATAAATAATGTAAATATTGAAATAAATAGATTACTAACGCCTTACTACCATAAGAATAAAATTTTTGCACTTTTTTGTGCAGGGAGTGGTATCCTTCTAAACCTCCCCCCCCGGAACGACCATGTCAAAAAATTTTTTTTTTCATTTTTTTTTGCTAATTTCCACAAAATGAGATTTATGTATTTCATAGTATTTAATTTATCTGAAAATAATTCATTTATATTTAAAATAATAACAACTAATTTATTTAAAACAACTTCTCTTTTGCACTAAGAAGATGATGAGTGCCCATGGTTCTTCCACCACTGTTTCTCCAAAGTCCTCTTCTGAATCTGAATTCTCTTCAGATCCAAGTACAGGTGGAAAATAAAAGAAATTGCTCATTTCCTAAAGGGATATGCCTTTTTTTAAGCTGGTCTTATGCTAGTAATTAGTGGAGAACTGAGCAAAAGTCTATTTATAATATATTTGTAACACTGAACGCTCGAAAACTCTCTAGCAAAATTCTGCCTGTTGAAACGAAGATATTTAATTCGTGCTTCAGGCACTTCTACTGATAATAGACAACAATGCTTCGCTCACTAAAGTTGTGCCATGTATTAAAATCGTGTGCATTGTAGGTGTCATGGTATGCCAGGGATATAGAGTAACGTAAAGATTAAGTCTAAGCAATAATTGGCAAACGCGTACAAATGGATGGATTCAGGATTGAAAAAATCTTCTGCTGGTGTTACCATCGTTGCTGTTTCTAAATCTAGTCTTCGGTACATCCACTATTAGCCCCAATTCACTTCTAAATTTTTCATGGATAGTTTTTTTCCTCTCTTTAACAATAGTTTTAGTTTAGTTCCTCATCCGAACTTAATTGCCACTTTTTTTCTGCGAGTTTAAACGACATGTGTAATATGCACTCAAAATGGACGAATTCTGGCTGCACATGTGGTTAAAACCCGTTTCTTACAGTTTCGCACATTCCTTTTTTCCACAGGAAATATTAGTGACTGGTGACATTTAGTGACTGGTGAAAGGGTTTCTATCATATGTACCTATGCAAGATGAGCAAAAACAGAAAAAACGAGAAATTTTCAAAAAATCCGCAGAAAAATGGTGAAAAAACGCACAACTTTTTTTTTTAAATTTAAATGTAGAGATTTCAAAATTTATTGGAATATATAAAATTTTTAAAATGCAACTAAATGCACGTTTATTTTTTATTTCAAAAAAGTGAACAAAGAAATCGTTTTTTTTTAAGTTTCGAACGAAGTTTTTTATATTAAAAATTTTAAATTAAATTTTTCTAAAAATACAGTCTTTCACGAAAAAAACAATGTAAAATCTTTATGTGTTTACCCACAAAAAATATATTGTAAATTACTGAAAACTTCCTTTCCTTGAACGGTGTCCCAAATACACAAATCACAAGCAAAAGACTTAAAACTTCACTATACGATGGAAAATTTTGTTGTCTGTCGAGTAGAGATCAGCAATTAGTAGTGAAAAAGTGAGTAGAGCTGAATTATGACTCAAATTTCTTGTACTTATACGCATTTCCAGGACTTTAATTCTTTATTAAAATTGATCAGGCAACTTAAATCCGGAAACGATACTTTAAAATGTGCTAACAGCTAATGGGTGAATGGCATGTCCCAAAATGAACGCATTTAAATGAAAGTCATTATTTTTTTTACCTACAAACATACATCCAGAAACAAGTAATTATAGAATTAGCCATAGAAGTTGTAAAAAGCTACTACATAATGAGTGAAAAAAGCTATTCATTTTGAAAAAGTAGGCGAAGTTTTTACTGGGTAGTGAAGCTAATATTGATACAATTAAACACAGAAATTAAAATGGATTTGAAATGCGTTTTAAAAAAAAGTATTTATGAAAATTTTGCATTCAAACTTCAAACTATTTTTTATGAATACGGCAGTAAATTTTTATCGAATATTGCCGCATCTATACTCATGGGCAAAGTCTTATCAATTCGTTTAACAATGAAATTACTTAAAATCGTAGGAGTTCTATTAAAAACCTAACACAATATTTTATTTAATTTTTACTTAAGTAGATTTAAAACTAGGTAAAAAAGGTAAAGCAACTTTGGCAATTTTAACATTAATTTTGTTCCTTAAGCTTTCTTTTTTAATATGGCAGCACTTTTACTTTTATTTACCTTTTCAATTAACTATCAAAAAAAAAAACAACAACACAACACTTTAACCAGTAGGTCAGACATACTAGTTAAAGTGATTAATAGTTCCTTACAAGATAGATACCTTTACACAGCTTGATGTCTACATGGTGGCGTAGAATGAGCTATTTGGGTTTAGTTCCATATAACTTTTTGATTTATTATTTTTTTTGTTTTATTTCAGCGTTTGGTGAAAAAGACTTGGGAACTTAAATGTAAATAACTACACAAACAAACCGTGTATCCAAACAATTGATAATTATTTTTCAAACAGTTAACTCCATTGCTTAAGCACTGCACGCTGTCATATTTAAGTGAAAATTGCACGAACAATAAACAAAGAAAAATATGTTGTATGGGGTCTATGTGAAGCTATGCACCAATTCTCACCGTCTCCAATGGTTTTCGTCCTTATTACAAGTGAAACGTATGTAGGAAATTTTATCAAGTTATCTTCGATATAGCGACCGGTATTTTGCGCACAGGTTTAACGTGGACAGACAGCTTGCCAACCAGTCGGATGGACGACCAACAAAGTAATTATAAGTCCAACTTTATAACTTTTCTGCCAATAAACTTATATGTCCTACAAATATCAGGAAAAACGCGTAATACCCCCTTTACTATTGTTGTAAGATACTAAAAAAAGGAGTTAATACTTTTGCTTCTACTCACAGGAAAATAAATTAACTAAGAAAATATAATAAAATCACATCACATTGTAAACTAACGTAATTTGATTTACGGTGTAATTTTCTTCTCTTTATTTCAGATATTTTGTACGTGTCAAAGGCTTGCTTTCTTTATTCCCACACAATTGAAACAGGGGCCGGAAAGATAAATACAACAAGAAAATAATAGCAGCTGCAAATAAAAATAGTAACATGATTGTATTGCAATAAAAACCTGGTAAAACAGAAATCAACCAGTGTAGATTTATATCAAATAGGCAATAACAATGTCCTTATCGAAGAGAATAAAATGAAATGGCTGTTATAATAAATTGTATGTTTATAAATTTAACACAACATTATTTCACAAAGATAAGTAAAATAATACAAAGATTAATTAAACTTTGGAAACATTTAAGCAGAAATCGCTCAAGACATGTTAAGGCTTAGAAAAAAAACAAAGCCAAATTTGATGACATATGAGGATTTCTATAGCAAAACGTTAAAAAGCCATTTTTAGAGTTTTTTTTTGTTTTCTGATTTAATTCAGAAATAATCTCAACAATTAAATGCATATCGCACTGGTTCCTCTAAAGACTGTCATCTCAAAATGTTTCAATTTTCAATTTTTGCAAGAAATCGATGTACAGTGGTCATTAGGGGTACAACTTTTTGCATTTTTTGAAAAAAAACAAAATTTACATGGCAGAACACGATGAGGAATAGTAAAAAAATGATAACTGCGTTTTTAGTTTTTCGATTTATTTCAAAAACTTCACGCATGATTTAAATTGAAAATTAGTATGCAAATTTCATACATATGCCAAGAAAAAACACCATATGAGATTTTATGCTTTATGAATGATTGAAACTTCGTATAAGCGTCGCGCCAGTTGCTTTTATTTAGCTGTCGATCTCTCATTCAGTGCGTGGCGGCTTGTGTGAAAGTGTCTTTTTTAATTAACAATGTCTTTTAAAAAAAGTGGTGCTGAAGTTTTAAAAAATTCAAAAAAATGGGAAAACAATTTAATAACATTTGAAAAATCTAAGAATAAGAGAAGAGAAATCAATAACATTGAAAAACCCTTGAGTGAATTGTGTAAGATTCCAAAACAGACCGTGATTATAGGAAGGTATAATGAATTAGCAAAAACGGAGAAATTTAAAAAGAAAAGATGCCAGATTATTACAAACGAAATGTTTGTATTGTGGTCGAAACTAAACTTTCCGAGCATAACACGTATAGCTGCAGAACGGAAGATAACAAAAGTTTTAAATGATTGTTCAACATTTTTAAAATTCCCGGATGGCAGAAATGTTACAATGACGTTCAACAAGTTATGTGATATAACTGATTTAAATGGTGTCTGGCTAGGAACTGAGGACAAAAAGTTGTATGAACTCCAAACAACTATAAATGGAGAAGTTGGGTACACGACAGCTAAAGCAGTTAATGTGCATCCCTCCAAAGCTGCCCTTTCAAGAAAAAATGTTCAAAGCACCTCGTGTTTAAATAAAGTGGCGCTCAACACGTCAACATCATCAGCTGAATCTGTCGAGCAATCACATTATCCACCTGTTGCTGAATATAAAGCTCCTCTTCCAAGAAAAAGAAATGCGAAGTGTTCAACAAAAGCAGCAGTGACAATGGTAACAACAGCCCATGTAAGCACCAAAAATGCCGCTAAAATATGCACAGAATTGTCCAAAGAAGGAATAAATATAGCAACACCAACACAAGCAGGTATTCACAAAGCGATGATTAAAGCAGCGCTGAACTTGGAAAAAAATTATAAGAATTCCTTAAGAGATGACATTTGGTGTATTCATTTCGACGGCAAGAAATTTGGGAAGAAAGAAGTGCAGGCCGTGGTGTTAACAAATGAAACTAAGGAAGTAAGAGTAGCGGCAATGGTTTTTAAAAACGGGAAAAGTTTGTAAATTTCTATTTAATAATAAATTTTTAGAGCATTAATTAACTTTTTTAAGGAATAAGGAATGTCTTGGATAAATTTAACCTTTGGAATTCCATAAAAATGATTGTTAGTGACACAACAAACGTTAATACAGGGGTTAAAAGTGGAGTTGTTCGTTTACTGCAGAATTGTTTTAAGGAAAAACATTTGTCCCCACCGCAGTATATTGGATGCCAACATCATGTATTAGATTTAATTTTGAAGCATGTGATGAATGAGTTACTAAGTGAAAAGTCGACATCGCCAAACATCAGTTATGACATATTTACCGAATTGATTATGAACTACGAAAACCTAAAACAAAACTACAAACAAAACGAAGAAAAGTTGACCTTAAGATCTAATAAATGGCGTGATGACATGCAATTTTTATATGAACTGGGGCAATATTTTAAATATTATGAAGTAAGCAACAAGTTCCCATACATAAAATTTAGAGTTTTACCAGCGCTCAGCAACGCTCGATGGAATTCTAGAGCTATTCTAGCGATTTTAACGTTCATACTAATACCGGAACACAGAATACAACTTTTGCCAATTTGCCAATTCATATGCAGCGCATGGTATGATGTTTGGTTCTCGGATCACCGTTTTCATAACAATGATTTTGAAATATTGGAAAAATCCGTCAAGCAATTCGGAACTGCGCATAAGTGTTTTCTAAAACACTGGGTAAAGGAAGATTCTGCCATTCTGAATTTAAAAAGATCTAATATTTGCGCTGAAAGAGCCATCAAAGTTATTCAGGAAATTTACCCTTTTTGTAAATCTGAATATAGTTTAAATCTTAAGTTTATCTCAAATAATATAAAAATTAATTAAATAATGAACTAAAACGTATATTTACTATAAAAATGTATTTGTCTTGTACTTAAATTAGTTTTATTGCTTCTAAATCAAAATTTGTCTTCTTCGCATATAACATATGAATTTTTTCAATTTAAATTCTGCGTGAAGTTTTTGAAATAAATCGAAAAACTAAAAACGCAGTTATAATTTTTTTACTATTCCTCATCGTGTTATGCCATGTAAAGTAGGTGTTACAAAAATAGACTACCCCTAGTGGTCATATAGCTAAAAGTAGACTATAACCGGCCTTATAAAAAGTGTTCCATTATTAAAATGTTACTTTAACCTTAAGAGAGCGATAAAATAAATTAAGAGTTATCCTACCCTTAAGGTTAAAGTAAAGTTGTAATAATGGAATTTTTTACGGCCGATAAAATCCTACCTTTAGCTATCGGTAAGTTGTGAAAACGGGCCATAGATAAGCAAAAAGGACTTTGGAAACAAAAAATAACTTAAGCCACTTATCATTATACAGGGTTATCAATTTATCTATTTCAAAAGCGCCGGTGTGGCAAGGCTGTCACCTGTCAAATATCTGCCATCTAAAAAATCATTTAACTAGTAAAAGGCTTGCATTGAAAAAGTTAGAATTTACTACAAAGTTTGGCTCAAACGTGGCGACTTTTCGAGCAATACGAAGTGATTATGGTCGGCATGGTCGACCTACTGTGGAAGAAAGTGGGCAAATTTTGAAGAGATATCTAGAGACTGGGAGCGTTATCTTCCGATGTCGTCTGACCTGTTTATTATTGCAATGTGCGCACTTTCTTACATCATGTTTGACATGTATTTTTTTTAATAACGCTGTTCGCTGAAATTATGGCACGAAAAGAGTCATCGCTAACTAAATCTTAGGAATTCGGTTAATTTATATAAGTTGACAGATGATTATTAAGATTTCAAGTGAAACTGCAGATATCCTACATTGCGTTTAAGGATTTGTGGAACCGAGAAATGTGTTATTTACGCCATGCAAACAATTCAAACAACTTAAAATCAAATCAAAAAAATAATAATATGCCCTTGCTAAATTTATCGCACTGGTTCAACAATAGTATATTAACTCAAAATTTTTATTTTTTCACTTTTTGGAAAAAATCGCCGCGTTACATTCATATCAAACCGCTGATAAAATATTGTGCTATTTTTTTCTTCATTTTGGCAATGAAGCGGTTGGCTTAAAAATTCTTTTTTATATGCTTTAATGTAAAATTATAAATTATTTTGCTTCAACTGAAAATTTTTAAATTTTGAACTAAGACAGTATTGTTGAACAAGTACGATATGTACCCAGCAAACACAGAAATACACCATATGTATTGCCAAACGTATTGCCAGGATGAAAGATATTATTGCGTCAATAATCGATTTCGTATTGCGAAAGATACTTCCTTGGGGAAGAAACGTGTGTCGATAGCAATACTCCTAAGCAATACGAAAGCGATTCTTCTAGATGATAAACTAGCAATATTGCCAGATAACCATTAATGGGAAAATGTAAAGATATCGCCAAAATATCATTGGGATGATAAAAAGAAGAGTTTGCATTTTAAAAATATTCATTTATGTAAAAATAAAAACAGCTTTTTATTTAAAATTAAATTTTTAATTACATACATAAATATACATTATACTTCCAAAAAATATATATTTTATAATTAAATTAAGTAAACTGAAATAGTTATGTAGTTTCCAACATATGTTTCACCCATCTCCTTTAAAATTGCATCCATTATGAGTGTTGCGTAATATCTTGATTAAGTTTAGAAGGAAAAAGATTAATATTTAACAGATTTATTTTATTTATGTATATATTTACCTTCTGCAAAATTTTTTAGATTTAATAAATTTTATTTTTTAATTTATGACGTACAAATATGTTATAATTTTTTTCTGTCTAGAAAATAAAAAATTACTTTGATTATTTTCATTAAGATGACAATTTGGGGATATTGCGAAGCTATTGCCTTAGGGGATATCTTCCATTTGTTTGCAGGGTATTTGAAAGAAAAGAATTTAAAATTACCTACACAAAATATAAAAAAATTATTTCTCTTTATTTATTAAAAAGTAGGCAATTCGACACATTTGAGAGTGAAATAACACCTACAAGTTTCACAATGCCAATGGACCTTAAGACAATATTCAAAGTGTCACATTGACCATGGACATTGTGACACATTTTACCTTTTCATAATGTCTTTGGACATTATGACGTGGCACCGATTTCAATATAGCCGTTGGTGGCAAAATACAATGGTTTTAATTAAGAACTTGATTGGTTAAATGTTAAATTTGTAAAGGTTAATGTTTTTAATTTCATTAATATAAAAAACAGATTTGAAAACTTGCCCTGGAATAAATATACAATGGTTTTTTGAATGATTATAATTTTTACTGATGGAAATGTAATATTTCTGCAGAATCGAACACATATCATGAATTAAAGAACGTTTGACGAAACAATAGACTTTGTGCATGTGCATTTGTATGTGTCGTACATTTTTTTCAAACGAACACTCATATTTAGTCTATGATGACGTAGATGCGCAGTAGAAATTTTTTTTGTACGGCTGAGTGCGCAATCTTGTTTTTTTATTCATGAACACATATTATGATTGACTCTTGCGTATAATTAATATTTAATACTATAACACTCATCCGCCCAGTGATGCTAACAAAATTTGAATATGAGGCATTGTTAGTGAAGCGAATATACCAAATAAAATATTTTGCTAAAATTCCTTTATATTTAGCATTACTACTATACGTCCAATAGATATGAATGTGTGTGCCAAATATTTCTACTAGAAACAAATATTTCATACAAACATTAAGTTAATTGATTTTGATAGGAATTTTTTTTTTTAATCTGCCAACCAGAAATTCAATTAAAAATTGTTTAACTCTGGTCCAGTTTTTTTAATTTTTTTTTTGTTTTTCAAAAGAAGCCTAGGGTGCCCTCAATATACTGTAACAGTTTGAGAATGTGGTCCCTTTAAGCTTTAAAAGTGGCAGAGTGACTGGGGAAGGCTACAGGAGCTGGGGACGAGGAACAGAGCGACGCTCTGCTAGATGCCAGGCCACTCAGGGTTCCCGGATAATAGGGAGACTGATGAGCTGGCCAGGGCTTAGGATTATGGGTCCCGAACCCTTCCGTGGGTTTAGTTGGGCAAGCGTCTAGTCCTTTATGGGAGACTGGGCTCTGGGGGAACATATGGGATGCTGGGTATCGCTGCCGGTAATGCGTCAGGCAAGGGAATTCATCCCTCCCGAGAATCCAATGATGACGTATAGTCTCGGCAGACGGGATCTGCGACAGTTGGTGGCTTATCTGACTGGTCACAACACGATCAAATATAAAAATGGTTTATCGGATGGGCCTGGCAGAGGATCAGTAAAGCAGGCTGTGTCTAGACAGGGACGAACCGACGAAACATATTCTCTGTGACTGCATGGCGCTGGAATGGGCCAGAAGGAGGTACTTGGGGCAAAGCACAATACGTGCGTCCAGAGGTTCAAAAGACCTGATTGGGTTCCTTTGGGAAGCAGATGGTCTTTTGGCCAACTAAGTGGAGTGGCTACAATAGACCTTACCTAGTCGCGGTACTCATCGCTGTGGAGGGAACCTCCCCGCTTTATCGGTAAAAAAAGTTTAAAAGCTTACTTTTTATACTTTAAAAAAAATCTGTTTAAAATTTTGTCTCCATTTATAAGCCGATTATGTTAGTTTTGACTTTTAATAATCTACTTAAGGTGAAAATTTAACATTAAGTTTATAGATTAGAAGATCACTTTTTTTGGTAAAAATTAACTTCAGTACCAAACTTTATTTGTGTCATTTTTAGACTATCGAATGAGCAATAAATTAGTTTCCATCAAAGAAAACAATTCTCTGCAAATTTTAAAAATTTATGTTGCTAAAGCTTGTACATAAAAAAAATTGTGCAATGTTTTTTTGCCGATGTTATTGCTTATGTTCGGAAACCATAAGTGGGCTGCAAATTTGTCTGAAAACTATTTTTATCATCGTGCGCTTGCATTGTCGATTGACATGTCGTGCTGAAAACTGTTAGTAGACCGCAGATCAGCTGCTTGTCGTTAAAAATACAAGCGAACGATAGCGGTCTACATCGTGGGTCAGGCTATTTGAGTTATGCAAATTTCTTTTTACGCACTTAAATCCGATAACCATGGACAATTCAATAAAATTGTTTCTATTTTATGTCCAATTTTTTTTTTGTTTTTTTCCAACCGAAACATGCTTATGTGCTTATTATATTGTAAAATTTTTTAAATGGGATTTCCATAAGTTTAAAAGTTATGTAATTTTATATACAAAATGTTCGGAACAAAAAGGCATTAGCAAAAAAGGAACGTGTAGGTCGAGCGAAATTGTAAGCCCATTGAGCTTAAAGTAGAGGCAAATTAAAAAAAAAAAATACAAAAAAAAAACTCCATAACTTCTACCGATTTAATGCTAGAGGGTTAAAAGGGCTTACTTCTAAAAAAGGCTTCCTTCTTAGAACAAATTTGTGTCAAAAAAAACTCCATGGCTGTCAAAGATCCACTCATGGGGACGTAAAATGTAGTATTGGGGGCTTCTAGATAAAGTCAATTCCAATGTTTTATAAATTTCTCATAAAAAAACTTAATAAAACAATAAAATATTATACGGTAGGCCCTTAAAGCTCTCTTAATGAATGGATATAGTGAGAAGGCATGTTAGAAATAAATATTGGTTATGAAAAATAAAGTTAGTTTGGTCATACATTTGAGCCGTCTTGGTTCATTCTACAAGCCGTGGGGAAATTTTGCTGAAACAATAAGCAAGATGTTTTTGTTTTAATTTTGTTTTTTCTTAACCTACTTACAACTACAATTAGCGTTTGAAGAATTCCAACCAATTGTATAGGGGAATGATATAAAAGATAAATTTTCAAAAGATTTTGTTATTCGTGCTTAATTCCCAGTTTTTATTATTGATAAAAACACTTATTATTGTTGTTTAAACTTTGATATTGTTACAAGTATAACTGTTGCTTATAATTCTTATTTGCTTAACAATTTTATTTGTTTATTTTCTTTAGTTTTTCTAAGGTCTTTGAAATGCGTATATGAATAGCTTATCCCTTCGACAATAAATTTCAGTGTTTTTATCAAGAATAAATATTGGGAATTAAGCACGACAAACAAAAGCTTGTAAATTAAAAATTTTGTATTCCCACGAAAATTATTTTAATATCATAAAATTTTCAAATTTGGAGCCGTCTTATAGAATCAAGAAAGAGGGAAAGTATGTTTGAAAAAAATTTTGAAAAGGAAAAACTAAGAGGGGCCATACATTTAAGTCCCCTAGAAGTTTAATGTTAACGTCTTAAATATTCCAAATTGCAGTTCAATACCAAGTTTTTTTTTCTTCAAACAATCCTGTAACCTGAAATAGTTTGTATTACAAAACTTAAAACAAAGTTAACCCCAAAATGAAACACAATTAATAAAACATTTATCGTATTAAAATAATAACTGAATACCTCTGATGTCTGCTTCTAAGAAATTTAAACAAAATAAATGATGGTGTTAAACTTTCAAATTCATTTTTTTTACCAACCTTGAGTATTTTGAACCTAGTCAAAACATCTAATCAATCTAATCCATCCTCTCGTACTTAAGGCAAAAAATACGCACACATCTAAATCGCTTTTTCAAAAATGCCATGAAGTAAAAAAATATCTTAGTAGAAAAGAGTTCCTTAAAGTTCTTAAGACTTAGAATGCCATTGGAATGACAAAATATTCAGAGTGTGTATGTCCACCGAATTTACCACACACGCAAAACTACTTTATGGTTAAACAACATCGAACAACAAGTTTCAGGGCTGTTGAAGTAACCAACTAAAGGTACGTTCAGACTGATGAAATATTTGATAGCAAACATAAAATATTTCATTAACGTAGTCTGAACACAAAATATTTTTGAGTGTCAAATAAAATAACAGCTGATTTTGAGCAAATAAAAGTATTTGCCGGCAAACAAATATTTGTCCAATGTGAACATAGTGTGAACACAAAAAATCAAATATTTTAGTAATTTTTGAGCAAACATTTATTTGATATTACAAAAAAATTGTAAGAACAAACAACGACAAATAATTTTAGCCATGTACCCGATAGAAGCAATTTTTCCTGTAAGTTTTCGGATTTTTTACAGTTTTAAAGATTTTTAATAATTATTAGACTTTGCTATCATGCCGCTATTAGCCAATTTTTGCGAATTTTTGCTAATATAGCAATTTTCACCGAATTTTTGCCATTCCTTATACTTTTGGGGACTTTTAGTCAATTTTATGGCTTGTTTGAAATATCAGAATTTTTCGCGAATTTTCGCTATTTTTGCAACATTTTTTTATTTGGTTTTTCCCCGACATTTTGTTTTTTTAACCGATTTAGCGCTTTCAAATAAATTGTAGGGTTTGCTATTAGCCAATTTTTGCGAATTTTTGCTAATTTAGCAATTTTTACCGAATTTTTGCCATTCCTTATACTTTTAGGGACTTTTAATCAATTTTATGGCTTGTTTGAAATATCAGAATTTTTCGCGATTTTTCGCTATTTTTGCAACATTTTTTTATTTGGGTTTTCCCCAACATTTTGTTTTTTTAACCGATTTAGCGCTTTCAAATAAATTGTAGGGTTTGCTATTAGCCAATTTTTGCGAATTTTTGCTAAGTTATCCATTTTCACCAAATTTTTGCCATTCCTTATACTTTTGGGGACTTTTAGTCAATTTAATGGCTGTTTTTGCAACATTTTTTGTTGTTATTTTCCCGACATTTTGTTTTTAACCGAACCATATATTTTAGGGGTTGTTACCAATTTTTCGCAAATTTTAGCAATGTTTCCGTTAACCATTTGTCTTCCAGTTTTGTTTTTCTTTTACATACTCCTGTTCTAAAAAAATAATAGATGCTGCTCCACAGAATAAAACAAATAATTAGGCTTTTGCACGAATTTTTACTATTGTGAAATATATTTTTATTTTTGAACACTTTCATTAAATAATTATTTGATGCAAATATTTGTTTTAGTCTGAACGCATGGCAAACATGAATTAATTTATTTTATTTGACACTATTTGAAAACTGTTTCAACAAACAAAAATTGTCAAATATTTGAGCTTAGTCTGAACATCAAACAAAATATTTTTTTGTTTCACACAGTTTGAAGCAAATATCAGAACAAATATTTTTGTCAAATATTTCATTAGTCTGAACGTACCTTTACAAATTGAAGAAAAGTTCTTTTTATTTTTTCAAGTTATGAAAAATTAAAATGAATACACCCAGTGAACATTTTACCAGCACACATGAATCTTTTGTGCGATTAAAACTATTTAAAAATGGTACTTTTTTTCTGGTCGTAAAATATCATATTGTGGGAAGAAAATGGTACCCTACGTATGACTCTCCTTTAAGGCTCATATAAATAAGAGTATATAATTTGTATATAAGTCAGTGTTAGTTGTTGTTATAGCAGCTAGACCTAACAAACAGGAGCAACTGTGTTTACAATTCTTGGTCTCAAATGAATTGGCATATTTTATAACTTTGGTTGACGTTGAGAGATCATTTTTCATGTAAAAAAGGCAAAAGTTTACTATTTCTAATATAAAAAAGTATTTACCCAGCCAGCAAAATTCTCCGACGTTGTCTGAATTAGACATTTTTTGACTTCGTTCTTAGAGACTTCGTTCAGATTTCTGGCAGACATTCAATATACTTACTGTCTGGTCGATTTCTGACCGAACTTGAATGGATAAATCGGGGGAAATTAATGTACAGATATGTCTAGTAGAATTCCGACGGAATTCATACAAATGTGGCTAACGATACTTTTTATTATTTTTATTTTTTGTGAAAATAATAACAATTGTCATTAAGTTGAAAATAACTTTAATTTTATTTTAATTTTTCAAGATAGAAAGATTTAAAAAAAGTACGTACGTGTAAATTTTTTAATTTCTTATATACTTTTAAATATTTTGCAATAGCAGGAATTATTTCAGCTATCAGTTAAAAAACAATACGAATCTCGACTAACTCATCAAAATTTGTCATGTCTTTTTCATTAGATTTCTGTCAGATAACTATCAGAAATTTGGGCAAAAAAAAATACGAGAATTTTCCACGACATGTCTGTCAGGATTTGTGCCAACCACTTCATACGTTTTTGGGTCAGAAGCCTGACAGAATTCTTATATGATTCCGACTTTTTTATCGACGTTTCTCTCAGATATGTGGAAGACGTCGGACTATTTTGCTGGCTGGGTATTTGTTTATGCAAACACAAATTTAAATCAAGTTTTAAAAAATATTGTACCTTCAAATAAAAATAGACTCAATTTTTAATTTTGTTTTATTTTTTTTGTTTTTATTGAAAATGTTCCTGTTTTTAACGCATATTTTTTATTTTTTTAATGCATATTTTGAAGTTTAAAGTGCATATTTTAAGCGCATATTTTAGATTTTTTAGTGCATGAAAGTCTCATCCCTATATGTCAATCTCAATTTTAAGCCCCGTATTGAGAAGGATAAGTTAGCGAAACTGGTATTTGTTAACCCTTAAATCACCCTCAAAAAAAGTTTCGTAAGTTACCCTCGTGTGTATTTTTTCACACATTTGCAATGTGATACAAAGCTTTAATAAGCATTCACTTTATAAAACATATATTGCATGCAGTTCGCAACAATATCAAAAAAATTAACACTTGCAAACTACATAGAAACAACATATGTGTAGAAAACCACACACGAGGAAAACTAACGTTAGTTCTGAAATATTTCGCTACTATAAAATATGTTTTAATCAAAAAATGTGTTTTCAGTATGTAACTGATATTTCTAACAAAGTCAAGAAGTTTCTTTAGTGTACCTCAACAATTTTTTGGTTTATTGTGTAAGAAAAATTCATTTTGTGTCGTTTTTTACACATGGGTGATTTAAGGAGTAAACCATATATATATGAGATAAACCTTGTGTTTGGCCAAATGACGGCTATTCAGAAAAGCTTTAGTAGCGAATCCAATGTTTGTTTCACCATAACCCAGTTTCAATATGGTCACCTCCAACTAAACTATTTTTAAATGCAATTTTAACAATAAAATGTTAAATTTAACAATTTTATTTTCACCAACAACCCTTTAATGGTTAAATTAGTTTTCCATTAAGGAGCCACAACCATAATATAGTTGCCTCAAAAAATGTTATGGTTATATATGGCAATAGTTTGTTTTTGTATTAACAAAAGTATTTTCCTCTTTTCCAAAGGCAACATGCTTTGGTTGAAAAACAACCATGTTATTTATTATTGAACATAGTTAAGTTATTATTAAGCATAACATGTTTGGAGGCAATCATAATATGGTTGTGGGTTCTTCATAGAGGACTAATTTCACCATGATATGTTAGTCGGTGACAATAATATGGTTAGAAAAGTCTAGTATGTTTACCATTTTCTTTAAAAAAAAGTTTTCTTGGAGGTGACAATATGGATACATGTTATTTTTCTGAGTGAAGTGGAGATATTTCTTGCTCCCGGCCAAAGTCCCAACCATGATATCTATCGCGAAAATTTAAAACCCGTACAAATCAATGTATTTTATTGGGCTCCACGAAAAGCCCCCCAATGAAATAACACCCAAACGAGAAATGAAATTTTCCCCAAATTTTTTTCATACATTTTTGGGTGTTATTTCATATGAAATTTTTTGGGCCCTTTTACATTTTTTTTGGGAATTATTTCATTCCTCATTTGGGGTTTTCAAATTATGAAATAATAATTTCCAATGAAATAACACCCAATAAATTTTTAAAATTCGGGGCTTGTTTCATAGCGTGTATAATTTGGGTGTTATTTCATTTTTTATTCGGGGGTTATTTCATTTTTAAAGCTGTTGGTTTTTGGGGGTTATCCTTGCTGAAACTGACTCTTTTATGAATTTTGGGCATAATTTCATTTTTGTTGCTGATGGGGTTTATTTCATTGGGGTTGATTTTATTTTCATCATTGGGTGTTATTTCATATGAAATAACTCCCAAATATTGGGGGTTGTTTCGTTTTCGCTTTGGGGTATATTTCATTTATTTTTCGATGTTATTTCATTCCCTGTTTTTGGGTGTTATTTCCAATTTTTTGGGATTTATTTCATTGGGGGTTATTTCCTGGGCGTTATTTCATTGGGGGGCTTTTCGTGGAGCCATTTTATTGGGGTCTGAAAGCATTTTAGGAAATTGGGTCTTATTTTATATAAAATAAGTCCCCAAAAATTAGGGATAATTAAATTTCTGTTTGGCGTGTTATTTTATTTCGCTGGGGCTTATTTCATTTTTAAAACTGGAATTTTTTTTTTGTTTTTGGGGACTTATTTAAAAATTAACGTCTTTTTAGTACTTTAGGTTTTAATTAAGCTATTAAATTTAAATACAATATTATAAATTTAAATCTTACAATTATTAAATTTATATAGAAATAATTATTAAATCCAAAAAAAAAGTTTTACACTCCTTAGTGATCACTGCCAATTTGCACATTTTACTTGTGTTTTCAATTATAAAATTTTATGGGAAAGTAAAAATAATGTCCGAGTTTTTTTTAACACGAAACTGGTCTTTAAGTTATCATGTGTACTCAAAGACTTTGTTTTGAGATGTATGTGTGCGTGCGAAAGTGTAGTATTGTATGCGTGTGTTCTTCAATATAAAGTTAACGACTTAAATAACCAACACAATAAAAAGTAGGGCAGGATGAGAAAAAAACAAAGCAAAATGTATAATTTTTCAAAGTCAATAGAGCAACAGTACGACACAGTTGAATGATTTGGGTTTAATATTTTTTTTTATATTTTCTATTTGTTTTTGTTTTTTTTTCGTTTACATTGGACATAAAGCATGTTGCAACAGTTGTTTTCACGTTCAATTTCAAGGCAAAAGAATATGGTTTGTTTTAACTTAAGGGCTTAGAGGATAACCTTGAAAAGCTTTCACACTCTCTATTTTCACTCTCTTTTGTGTTGTGTTAAAAAAAAGCTTTTTAAATATTCGAATTTAAAGAAAAGCAAGAAATGTTAGTCCTTTTTTAAAGGCAAGCACATGTAAAATTATGATTAGTTCTGTTTCAACCAACGTGGTGTAAGGACGAAAATTTGGCAGAGCTTTAAAGGTTATACAAAAACTAAACAAAATAATTTAATGGATATTTTATAATAAAAAAAATAATTACAAAATTTATAAATTATAATAATAATGTTTAAAAAAAAAATATCTAATAATCTAGAAAATAAATCAAATGTAAATAAATAAATAAAACCAATAATCTTTTTAAGTGTATATTAAACAAAAATAAAAGTTGTTTCAAAGTGGTAATTTCAAACGAGTTTCTTGTTCTAACTGTCCTTGTTTTAGTGTGTAATTTGCATAAATTTAACGCAACAATAATTCTTTGCATATTGTTAGGAGTTTTATTTGAAAATGTTTGTGTAGTTTTACAAATAAAAAACACTTAAAAAACTCGAATAAATCACTGTTTTACTAAAAAAGTCATTTTCATTATAAGCTCCCAATGACTTTACATATTAAAATATTTTAAACATATTTAAACCTTTTTATAAATAAACTTATCAAATATAATAAATTGACAAGCTAAATCGAAAATTTACATTTAATCTTCAAGAAAAACAAAAAATATTTTGAAATATATGAAGGAAAAATTGTAATTATAAATTTTTTCAATGCCCAAAGGTAAGTGTTAAATAAACAATTTGTTTTTATTAAGCTTATCCAATTTGTGCCAATATTTATTTAGTATAGGAAAAAATACTGCTGGTTTTTCCTCATTTATATTCTGATCAAAGTGGATTTATATGAGTTTTGCACAAAATAAACTCTTTGACCCTGTAAACGTTTGAAGTTGTTGGGTTTTATTGTATATTAAGGCTTTTGTTTTTTAATTTTTCTTTTTTGAGCTGTTTTTTAAATGCAAATAGTTCTAAAATCAATACAGGACGTTGTCAGAATAATTTAAAGAAAATTATAGAAAAATATTGCCTGCTGATTATTGTTTATTTTGCTTTTCCTTGTAGTTTCAAAAAATGTATGAAATAATTTTTTTGGTTAAATCTCTTTTAGAGATGACCGCATATTTTACAAACAGACTCATTAAATGGGGTCGAAGATGAATATTTATCTCTTTCCTACACAAAATGCCGGATTATTGGATTTGTCTCCAAATTGGGGTGAAGATTTTTTTATTTGAGGATGAAGGGTGAATTGGTGCTTTTGAAAGATTTATTAATTTATTATTTAAAACAAACAAAACTTTTGTTTAATACAGGGTGTTTCTTATGGCCGAGTTAGTTGTCACATTGCACACACATTTTGAAATTTGTGATTAGCATACTCTTCACGCTTAAACAAGGCTTCCAAATTATTGAAATGGCTCTATAAAAAAAACCACGAAATAACTCCAAAAAAAAAAAAATTTATTACATAAGTCCCAAACAAATTACAGAAAGCTACAACCACAATTTTTAAGGCCTTATTCTATATATGAGCAACTTGAAAAATTTACGACACCTAGACATTTTTTTTTAATTTTTTTTTTTTGTCTGACATCATGCATGTTTATAAACCGATATTTGAGCATGTGAAATCCGTTCGCGTTAATCATTTTTATTACACGGCGCAAATTTTACTGCGGTTTAAAGTTAAAAATTAAAAAAAAATATAAAAATTACAGTTTTTGTTAAAATTGAAAAAGGATAACGCGTGTGGATAATACCCCTTAAGGGCTTTCTTAGCGCACTAAAATATTTGTAAAAGCTTGAATACTTTTTAAAATACACTGGAAAAAAAATATAAAAAAATTTTTTTTTATCGTGTATGCATATAAAAATTTATTTAAAATTGTTAAACTTTTTACAAAATTACGGCTAGTATGAGACATAATTTGCAATATTTTGGGAAAAAAAACTATTTGGCTATCGCTAATGGGTTAAGAGATATAACCATTTAAACTTTACCACTCATGATTGTTTACCAAATTATATATTTAGATCATAATATGCATAAGATTACTCATTATTGCGGTTGATTAATATCCCACCTCAAAAACCTCATACTCAGTTTGGGGATTTACCCTGCGAAACAACTCCAAAATACACCTGAAAGTTGCATTTCTTATTCAATTATACTTTTTGCATACAGAAAGATTTTCGATTTGTTTCAGTTAATAGAGTGGTGCATTCAAACGGCAGTGCAGTAGGCCATGATTTTTACATAATTAATTTTATGAGAAAATTGGCAATTATTGGCATTTAAATAATTGCAAAATCGTTTCGTACTCGTGTGTGATTTGCTCGTTAAAAAAGTGATTTTTAAGAAGTAAGTAAATTTAGTTTTTTAACTTCGTTGGAGACTTTAAAAGGTGATACCGCATAATACCATCTTAAAATCCACAACATTTTAAAGGTATGTTTTTCCTCTGTTGGAAACACAAAATATCTTCTGCGATATTTTGCGATCTTCTTTTAAATTAAACTTTTTCCAGAATGACTTTGCAAATTTCATATAACTGCATTTTCTAAAAGTGGAAGGAAGAACCGACATCGGACGCCATCATTGGTTTTGTTTTGGAAAAAATAGATTTACCAGTGCTAACATCTGACGCTCTGTGCAGTTTAAAGGCACCTGTTCGTGCGCTAGTTTGTAAAATACAAAAAAGGTGGTGGGAATCCAGTCGAAATTTAGCATCATTTCTAAAAAAAAAATGCAACTCAAAGACTTAAAAAAAACACATTAATTTTTATTAAAAATTTAAGAAAATCACAAATAGAACTGGTTTACTGGTTTAAATAATTAAGTTCCGCAAAACTCAAGAAATTTTGCACTGTGCTTCGCGAAGAATCTATTTAGATACCTAAACATGTTCCCATGACATGTTTTGATATAAAAAAAAAGCTTAAAAACAATTTATTTTTTTGCAAAAATTTTCAAAAGTTCATAAAATTTTTGCGTTTAAAAATTTTAAAGTGCGTTTTCGCCTCGGAGGTGCCCTTTACGAAGTTACTCACATCACGCAATACACTAGCCAACTTAAAATGCAAATTTACGCTAATTTCTTTTAAGTTTGTGATGTCGGTGATACGTTATTGTTGCGCTGACACCAACTTGATATACCTCAAGTTTTATAAAATTACGCAGTTTTTTTTAATTCTGCGGTTTAAACTCATTTTTATTAAACGGGGCAAAAACCCTGAGTAAAAACTTCAAAAAGTTCGAAATTCGGAATATTTTGGTTTACTTGTAAACCACCATGCAACTTTTCACCCAGCAGCGATATCAAAATTTTCTTTTTAGTGGATATATCCTCCAAGTCTAGTGACTATATTTTGTATGGGTTTGGATCTGAAAGCTTAAAACTATTTCAAAGAAAACGGAATGAATGAAAAAACTCCTGCAAGTTTCAACTCGTTTTTTTAAATTTTCGAATTTTAGATGACCACCAATTCTTAAGGTGAGGACTTTTCAACGTAAAACTTTGCACGTCATATCCTTCAAGTATAGTCATCCAAACCCTGTACAACGTTTTTTTCAATTCATAAAACTTAACGAAATAAGAGCCATAGTATGTCGGTTTCAGCAGGTGCTCAAAAAATTTGAAGTAGCCCATATGTATATAAAAATTAAAATTTTTTGTCTGTTTGTCATTTGGCAGTAACATCACGCGAGCCCCGAAAATAAAATAGGCTTCTTATTTTTTCGATAGCGGTAGGGGAAGTGTTACCCTCCGTAGGTTGCCAATATTAATAATCCCATATCTTAAGAGTCGCTGCACCGATTTTATTGAAACTTTTGTATTTGGATCTTCTGAACCCCGAAATCGAAAAAAGATAGCAACAGAAAAAGTGGGACCCCCAAAAGGACGCCAATGTTAAATATCACATATCTATAAAAGCTATTAAAGCTTTTATAGTGAAAATGTTCAAACTTGGTAAGAGTCACTCTTATGGTAAACTACACCTTTGAAAATAAAAATGTAGGGGTAGACGCAGGGAGAGTAATATCACCTATAGGATGCTTATGTGACAGCGCATAAAGAAAGGGACCAGTAACGTAAAGGGAACAAAACAAAAAAAACCAACTACACAAAACAAGAGGTAGGGACGACCTACGCGCGTTTTCAAGTCGGACCAACACGTTCCTGACGTCATGAGATCTGTCGCCTTCAAATGTCGCTTTCAGTGATGGTACACCAAAGATATACGTATTTAAATCTATATTATACATATACATACATATATTGAATATCGCTTAACAATTATAGCGAGAGTCTTCAAAAAGACACTATTAATGTTTACTATACATTTCAAAATAAAAATGAGCAGAGTAGACGCAGGAGGAGCAGTCCCCCATAAGACGTTAATAAACACCGCATAGCGGAACACAAAAGCCTTCAAGCTTTGTAGGTCCCACTCTTATGGTAAAAGAACCATGAAAATGTTTAAATATCTGAGGAAGGACAATAGTTAATTTCGGTGTTTGGGGATAGCAAAGCGTACCGAGTTAGGATCGTATCATTTAAAATAACACCCCAAAAAATTAAAAAAGAAATAAACTTTGGGCCTTATTTCATTGTTAAATTAAATAGAAATTGTTAACAATGCAAATCATTAGGACTGTTCTGAAAATCTCTTTAATTGAAATTATGTGATTTCCAATCACATGTGCCCTTTAAAATAACACGTGTGATATTATGGTGTTCCGTGTATGTGTTTTTCGGTGCCATTTTCTATTGCCGAAAGCACACCAGGAAACACATAAACGGTGAGAATTTTAGAACACTACAAAATCACTCGTGTGGAGCCTGTTAAAATTAACTTTTACTATCAGCCATTGATTCGCGCAACGTACAGACGTGATTGTTTATGTTCACAATGAGACCCAAATTTGATATAGTGGGTGGATTTGTTGAAAGCCAAATTTTAAATATATACAGGCGTTAAACTTTAAAAATTAAAATATTGTAAAGCCTCGGGCATTCTAATATCAAATTACGTTTATTGATAAGCAAATAATAAAACTTAAGGAACATTTCTTTGAAAAAGTATTTAATTTAAAAGGTTTTAGTATTCGATTGAAATACTGCTTAAAGTTAGACATTCTAAACGTTAACCAAAATGTTATAAACAAAAAGAAAGAAAAGATATCTGTGTATACCCAGCGAGCATTTTATAAAATAATTTACTTAAAAAGCTACCCAGCAAAAACATCACCCACTTTTTAAAATGAATAGCTTCTTTCACTCATTATTTAGTAGCTTTATTCTATATAACTACTTTAATTACTTCTATAACTACTTATTATTCAAATTAGTGTAAGTAAAAAATTATGACTTTCATAAAAATGCGTTCATTTTGGGACATCCCTTGTAAAATTCATTGGTTCTTTCAGTAGAATTGAAGGTAGTATTTCCAGATTACTTACTTTAGCACGAATAACAAAATCTTTTGAAATTTAAATTTTGTATTCCTAAAAATTTAAATTACTTTTTGATAATTACTTAGCACATTATTTTGAAGGCGTATTTTTTTTCTTGATATTAAAAATCTGATTTCCTTATCATTTTCCGATAAGCAAATGGTATGATACGTACGCCTCTACCTAATGAGTTGTATGCTACAAATTATTCTAGACATTTTCGACACATTTTCGAGTCGTATTTCCGATCGCTTACAGTTGCATTTGCCATGAAATAAAAATCAAAGCCAAAAAGATTATACATAGTTTGGGTTCTTGAATGAGTTTGCGTCGCTCACTTCCAACCGACAGTAGTAGAATATTTATATTCCCAAATATGTACAAACATCCCTAAAATATTAACATTAACATTTTCTGATTAGGCATTTTTAATTGCTTTAAAGCAATATGAATTATTTTCTTTAAGAGTAAGATGTAATAAGATGTAAGAAATATAATCTATGCTGGGTTTTTGAGAACTCAGTTAAACTAGGTTTATTTAATTTGAAAACTGATTAACGTCGCCGGTACCAAGTTTCTATACAACATGTTGACGGAACTGCTTAGTTTTGTTAGAAATGTTGGTCTTTAATGAAATAATTAAAAAAGATCACATTTCGTTAGAAAAATCCGAGTTTCAAACCATGTTTAACTAAATTCAAACTTAATCCACATCGCAAAAACTAGGCTTAAGTAGGCTTTTTATCACCATAAACTTAGTTTTATGTAATTTCGGAACAATTGCCTAAAATCGGCAGCGAAATTAAGCTATTGTCACGATATTAGTTAATTGTTTTTCTATATAACTGGATATTGGGTTATCCATTTAGTGGTTTCAAAACCACCGGTCTGACAACTGACAACTCTGTCATCTGCTAAATATCTGTCATTTACTAATATGGATCGTTTAACAAACGAAGAACGCGTAAAAGAAGTACTACAAAGGTGGTGGTTAAGCATTACGGGGTGATTATGGTCGTCATAGTCGACCTACTGAGCAAGGAATTGAAAAGAGACTGGAAACGTTACAGATGTGGTCAGGCCTGTGTATCATCGCAATGTGCGTACTTTCGATAATATCGCCTTTATTAGTGACATTGTTGTGGACAATATAATAACAGGCTTTTTTGCCTGCAATTGAAGAGCATGAAATAGATGGCATGTGGTTTCAACAAGACGGTGTCACGAGTCACACAACGCGTCCAATTTTTATTAGTTGCATGGGGAGTTTTTCGTGGGCTAAGTCAAAGATTGTGTCTAGGCAGATAATCCGCAAAAATTGGAGCATTTGAAAAACCAAATTTGTCTCGTTTTCGCTGCACAAAAGGATCGACTGCCAAAATAGATCTAGAGGCGGATATTTAAATGATATTGATATTGTATTTCGGATGTTAAAAAAGTGTCATCGACATTATAGCTTTATTTTTGTCTTAGTTTGTCTTAGTTAACTTTTGAAATCGAAAACGTGAAACCCTTTACTACTTGTTTTTATAATGATGGGTGCACAATTAAATATATAGATCCCTCCCGAAAATCACTTTCGAACGACTAAGGTTTTAAAAAAGACGATATTGTTATTATATTGACTCCAATTAAGTTTTAGAAAATTAAACAACCAAATTTTAGGAATATCCACAACAATTATTATCAAAGGGCCCTTATAAAAACCCCATTCTCGAAAAACTCTTTCATAAGCCAAGAAACGTAACAACTATTAATATAATCGACTTAAGGAATTTAAAAAAAGGAAAAATTTGATCCAATATATTTTTATTTGACTAAAAAAACACCATAAAGTTCTGTGATGATCGGTCTATAACACAGAGCAAAATTTTTAAAATTATAATAAATTCCACTTTCATTTAATTTTGTAAGATAAGATATATACGATTCGGCACGGAAAAATTTAGTATTTTAAGTTGCTTTTAACTCGTGATTCAAGTATCTGCATTATATTTTTGTGACTGCTGAGCATTTTGGAATGTTGTTTAAGTAAGACAGTAGACACAGAAAGAGAAACATTCGGGTTAAACCAAGTTTTTATGATTACTTTTAATACGAGTCGTACTCAAAAATTCAATTACGACTAACACTAAAACGTACTCAAAACAATCCAAAATGGGATTTCCTTCGAAAATCAATTCCGGAACTTCTCGAAATAAGTATAAAATTCTTAAACCATGAAAAAAAAGATAAAAATTTTCGTTGTGTTTAACCTTTCGGCTTACGCATGTTTTGATTTCCTATACACATTGAAAAAAGGTCTGGCCAGACTCGAGTGTACCACGAACGGCTAAAAAGTAAATTTGAACTCTCGCTTCTCATTAAGTTTATATTTTTGGTTGAATATGTACACAAGATTTCTAAAGTAAAAACCATTTCGGTCATTATGTTGGTGTTTTATCATTATGTAGGGTGTAATACGAGTAAGTAAATCAATCATAATAATTTGTTCTTTCTAATTCGGGATAAAATCAAAATCAAGAGCATTTTGAGATTGATTCAACCTTAGTTTTACTTAAATCAATCTTATTTTCGGAATATTTCAATTTCGAAACGGGATTAAATATGGATAATTAAATTATTTTGCGATTGAAAATTCGTACTTCAATCAATCTTTCAGTACTTTATTCAAGAAAATTCGTAATCTCCTTACTATTAATTCCGCTTAGGATTGATTTGAGTAGGCATGGATTGATTTTTCTTTTGAGTTTAGACAGATAAGTTTTCGAGAGTGTATCTTACATGTGACCCATGGTCAATCAGTGGCAAATTAAAATTTTATTATGAGGTTATGATTCATAGAGAACTTCTTTTTTTTTCGTCTTAAAGCGATCTGTGAAAATAGGTTTATGTGGAACCAGTTATAGCTTCTGCATTTACCAACACAAAATTATGATATGACGTATTAGCAAAATTTTATACACTCAAAAAATTATGTAGTTAAATTCAAACGAAAATTCATTTAAAATAAATTAAAATTCATTTAAAAAACGGATCATTTACATTTCATTTAAAACAAATGATTTTTACATTCATTTTTAATTTTTTATTTATTAAACAGCATATTCCGTAAAATTGAATAGTTTTTGCTTTTAAAAAATATACTTTAAACGAAAAAAATCAAACTACATAACAAAATAAATACGGAAAAACATTATCTTTTGGTAGTTTGTTTTTTGAATAACAAACACAAATGTTGAAAAATAAAATTATTCGTTAAATAACTAAATTTTTATTCAATTTTAACAGTACGGAAAACGAATTTAATAACCCACAATCAGTTACTGTAATAATTTTATAAGTGTATCAATGCTAATATTTATAAGGAAGTTTTGTTATTAAAAGCTACTTTCGGGAGTGGTATTTGTTATTGTTAGGGATCGATTTTAATAAAATTTTGTAAAATAATTTTGGTTGCAAACTCTTTTTTTGGGCCATATGCGATGTAAAGTCCTTTATAAAAACAATGTTTAAGGACACAAATACTCTTTTTCAAAAGAAAGTTTATATGGCTGCTATGGTATACTTGTATATACGTGAAGGCCATGAGCACCACGACCCAGAGGATCTTTTGTGCAGCCCTGTTTCTCACCATGTCAGGTTTAGGCTGCGTATAAAGCCCGTTACCCTGCCCGGTGAAAGATCATAAATTTCAGTCGGGCCCACTATTTGCCCCCCGAAAAATTTCCGCCTTGAAGTCCCAAGACGGGACAGCAGAAGAGCAGATGTTCCGACGTTTCGTCATCCATCTCGCGGAATCTGCATAATTTGGTAGATGTATTACCCAACTTAAACTGGTGGTATCTAAAACCACAGTGCCCCGTGAATAGGCCAACAAGCCGTCTAAGTTCCGCTTTCTCAAGCAGCAGAAACCTGCCTGTCCTGTGCCGGGACAGTGTCACAAATCTTTTGGACAGTCTTAATCCAGAAGCGGAGGTCCATGCGGGAACGAATTCACGCTCGGACCATTTTTGTAACGTCCCCCTGATGTGAACCAAAGGGATGCCGAAGTAAGGCTCAGGGCCAATAAATCGAGCAATCAGCCCTTGCATTGCCCGCATGGTCCTCATGGCCGGGAACCCAACAGAAATTCAATTCATTGTGTTTCCCTATCTCATTCAGAGACACAAACAGTCCATTGGCTACTATGTTAAATAAAGGACCAATTCCTTCAAATTTTAGTAGGTTTCGTGCTTATGACAATTAAAACGTATAAACCAAATTTTTTATATTTATTTGCGCACATGCCTTACATGGACAGACACTCATTCGGCCACCCGGACGGACGGATATTAGTAGATAGAACCAGAAAAATGTTCTGAGTCGATCGATCTAGCAAGAGGTGGGGTTATTACCAATATTTTTATGTATAACTCACATTATTATAAAGGCATAATAGCATTTCCATTATTGTTTTGTGGGTATACAAGATTTTCACCCAACGTTTAAAAAAACTGCAGTCAAAGTAGAAAAACGGCCATTTCTTGCACTTCTTCTTCTTGGTTAAAAAAAACTGGTGCTTTTACTTCAACGTTTTAAATAGTCACATTACAAATTCCTGTACTATTAATTTGTGACTCTTGTACACTTTGTTTTAATATTTTCAATAATTAATTTTTGGATTTTTTTTTTCAAAAAATTGCTCGGAGAAAACATTTTACTGAAATTTAAAAAAAATCATTCTGAATGTTTGCTGGATTCATATAAATTTAATGTCGACAATGTATTGCTTTGGTGCCATTGTATCCACTTTAACTTAAATGGTTATTGCTAAAAAATCCATAAACAATTGTTTGTCCTTTTTCTCCGAAAAAGCAATTTTTGAAAAAAGTTTTTTATGTAAAAATATACATTTATTTTATGAACTAAATTTTGGGCTGGCTGTTTGTATTTGTTAATATGTATGTATGTGATGTGGTTAAAACAAGGGTTTGCAAGTCGATGAAAATCTTGACCAGGATTAATCGCTGCATTTGACCGAATCGCACAAAAAGTTGGGCGATTATGCTTGAAATTCAAAATTTGATTTAAAAAAAAATTTTTTAACATTTTTTTTAAATTAAACATTTTTTTATTTTTTCGAATTTATTCTATGAGCTAAACTTCAGTTAAAAAAAATTAATTAAAAAATGTTGAATATAATAAAGTAACCTATGAAAGGAAATAATTCACAGTTTCTATTTTTTTTAATTTAAAATTTTTTTATTTGTTTTTTTTTAAGCGGGAATGTTGTGTTTTTTTTTGCTCACTTTTTGGGCCGCGAGTGGCTTATGTTTAAGCAAATAATTTCTAACTCAAGACGAGGGTTTTTCAATTTTAAGCATATTTTGAATTTTTTCCTATTTGTGTTTAAGTGTTTCTAAAACCTTGAAAATAAATCTTATGCAGAGAAACTAGACAAATTAACCTTTCCGACGGTTACATACCCAAGTTTTATTTTATACCTTTGATACTGTAATACCCTCAATATGTTAACAATAATAATAAAAAGATAAGTTATTTAATAAAATTTAATCTCAATCACATTAGATCCTTTTATATCTTAACTACTTTTTTACTTAATTTATTGTAGCTGGTGAAGTGTTTAAGTTTTGCAAATTTTCAAATACCCAATCTTTCATATCTCCTATGTATCGCCTTTATTTTCTGCTTTCGAAATTTCAAAATTGGGTCACTTGACATGAAATCCCCCATATGTATGTATCAATTTAAATCTATACAATTGAATTATCACTATATTGGTCGAAATATAAACATGTAAGAGATAAAAAAGGCTTTTATAAATTGTAACTGGGTGTCCAAAAATTCAACTTTGAAAATATTTATTCTTAAATGCATTTTTTTAAAACATTTAAAACTCTCAAAAGATTTTGTTATTCGTGCTAAATTCCCAGTTTTTATTATTGATAAAAACACTTGAAATTTATTGTTGATGGGATAAGCTATTCCTATGCGCATTTCACTGGTTGCTTAGGCCAGATCATCAGGAAACTTCATCCATAAAGATTTTAGAAAAACTAAAGATATTAAACCAAATAAAAATGTTAAACGTATAAGAATTATAGCAACAGTTCTACTTGTAATAATATCAAAGTTTAAACAAAACAACATCAACAATAAACAGTGCGTTCATCTCATCTTACATTCCCCACTACAATTAGTTGAAATTCTCTCAACATTAATTGTAGTTGTAAGTAGGTTAAGAAAAACAAAATAAAAAACAACAACAACTTACAAAAGATGTTGTCAATTAAGTGTTTTTTAGGCCGTGCACCCGCCTGTTTATTATCAAAAAGTAATTTCAATTTTTGGGAATAGAAAATTTAAATTTCAAAAGATTTTGTTATTCGTGCTAAATTCCCAGTTTTTATTATTGATAAAAACACTTGAAATTTATTGTTGATGGGATAAAATATTCCTAATTAATTGACAACATCTTTTGTAAGTTGTTGTTGTTTTTTTATTTTTTTTATTTTGTTTTTCTTAACCTACTTGCATACAAAGTATTTAACGCAGCTACAAAAAAAGGGTATTATGTATTTCGCCCTTAAAAGTAAATGGTTGTCGGATATGGAACATATTTACCACTTATTTGTGCAACATATTAAGAAAAGAAACCCACAACTTCTCGCACTTTTAAATACATTTTTAAAATGACACAAACTCCCGCGCAAATGGTAGTCATAACCATAAGAAAACAAGTGCTAGTTTAAAAGAGCAGTTTTGCGACAAAAAAATGTAGTCTTGAATGGTAAATTTGTATAAAAAATTTAAATTTTTAAAGTTTTGGTTTATATACTTTTTGTTTTTTTTACTTTCTTTGGCAATTTTCTTATTCATATCTAAGAATCTATTAATATGTAAATTGTATAGGAAATTATATATTTAATTTTATAAGGACAACTTTTGCTACTGAAATTTAAGATGTACCGAAAATTTTAATTTTTAATTTTTAATTTCCGCTACTCAAAGTATGAATTTTTTAA
Organism: Pollenia labialis; assembly: GCA_949318255.1. Taxonomy (NCBI): domain Eukaryota; kingdom Metazoa; phylum Arthropoda; class Insecta; order Diptera; family Polleniidae; genus Pollenia; species Pollenia labialis. Next base: position 119,723,932 of record OX439142.1, read on the forward strand.
AAGAATATATTTATGAAATTTCCAAATTGGATCGTTTTAGAGTTTTGCTTGAATTTAATTTAATCTAGAACATGGTCACTTACATAACTTTATTGGCTTATTTTAAAGCATTTTAATTAAAATTATTATCTATACTAAACATTTCATATTTAAAAGCAAATTCAAAATCGCGATTAACAAATTTGTTTTTAATGAAATTCACTATAAGGCGATTAACTGCTAACCCTAATAGTCTCAAACCATTACACTTTTCGTGGGAAAATGTGTATGACTGTTTGTAAGCAAAAAAAAAAAAACACATTTAAATGTTTGTAAGGAATAATAAAAAAAAAAACGCTCTGTACTCACACTTATTCGTTCTTATAAACATTTTTCTTTGTAGCAAAGTAAAACATTTTTCTAATTTTACATATAACTTAATGTGAATATTTTCATTGACATTTCCCTTTAAGTTAAATTTAACAGTCTATGTATGTATAGGTATGCTCACATTCAACAAATTTTCAACTAAAAAATCCAAGCCAAGCGTGACCACTAATTTTATTACCCATTTACTCTCATTTAAACTGAGAAAACTTCATTTCTTAAAAAGAAATTAAGGTGAATAAACCTTTTAATGCTTTTCGACCCAAAAAACAATGTTTTATAAAAATAGTGGTTACGTGAGCGCGTCAAAAATTTGCTTAGTGTGACCGTAAATTTAGGAATTATTTCAGCAAACATTAAACTTATTGCTCCACCAGAAGTATTAGCAAAATAAAATATAAATACAAAATATTATTTGCTTGAAAAATAATAAACATAAAGATGTTGACATAAAAAATATTACGTTTTTACGTACAAAGTAAAATGTTTTAGTATTGGGTTGTGCACAAGAAACGTTCCCAGTAAAAAATGTACTCCAAAAGGAGGACGTTTTATGTATAAATTTATACCTCAAATCGCTTGAAACCTGCTGATGGGATGCCTGATTTTTGTGTGGAGTGTTCCCGGTTTGCAGGACTTTTTTCTGATGACAAAAAGCGCTTTATTAACATGCAAACAAAGCACTCCTTAAGCGCTTTTTTAAGGGCTAAATATTAACATTTTCATTAATGTTTTTCTTTTACTGGTTTAAATATATTTTTCAATCATTTTCGTAAACCATAATATATTTTTATTTTTTTCGCTTTAAAACCTGCTTGGTTGTAAGCACTAAAATAGTAGCTTTTTTTTGTATATTTCATTCTTCATCATTTACTGCTGTATAAGAGCTCTCTTATTGAAGCGCTCGATTATGCACTTTCTCTTAAGTGCTTCAAAAACCGAAATTTAATTAGTAAAACAAATATTGTTTTGCTGTCTTTTTTGTACATATGTTAGAAAGACTTATCACAGAATAAGTAAACAAGAATTTAAATATTTTTATTTTTAAATATTGTAGTTAGAAAGATAAGAGTTAGTTCTTTCACTAAAAAGTCCATTTTCATCTTAATGAACACATGAGCAAACTAAACTTTAAAACAGTGTTCGTAAACAAACACTAAATATCGCTCCTTAGTGTTAGGTTCGATTTGTGGAAAACACAAACTCTAATAGTGTTTGTGTAGTCAATCATTAAAAACAAAATAACGTTTCCCTATTTGTCATCTGTCGAACTAAAAATAAAACTGTTTTTATCCAACCCAACAAAAGATGAGAACATTTAATTCCGTTCGGTTTTTTTTTTTCAAAAAACCACAAACTTTATTGTGTTTTGTTCGGCTCATTAATAATCGTCCCTTTTGGCTGGTAAAACAAACCATAAATTTTTTACAAAAACACATACGAAAAAAAAACAAAAAGCCAGCAAAATAATTTTACACAAACAATACACACACATGCTGTTCGTGCTGCGGTCGTTGCTAAAATTTGTTGTTCATTTCTTTATCAGAATTTTTGTCTCAAAGGGATTTTAGGGACGGTTGCTAAATTTTATATTACTATTAATCTTTAAAAGGAAGTTAATACTATTTAGGGATGGTCATATGTCAACCGATTTAAAAAAAAATTATGCTTGCAGTAAAATATTTTTGGGGCAAATTTAATCTAAATACGAACATAATTAGATGGTTTATGGCACAAACAGTCTATTTAGGAAAGAAGTTTATATGGGACTATGTGCCTACGTTTTTGGTGCAATTAACACGTATTTACCAATTTTATCAAATTATCTACAAAAGAGCAACTTGTTTGTTGTGCACATGGACTGCCAACCAGACAGACGGACGGATGGACATCGTTAAACCACTAAAAAAAAGTTATTCTGAGTCGAGCGGTGTACTAGAAGATGGGTCTAGATTGATATGTTTATAACTGCTTGTTCCATAATTTTTGCTTTCGTAAAAAATTTTAAAGTTAAAAAAAAAAGAATTTCAAAAAAAAAAAAATGTTTTTGTTCGCGGCGAAAGCATTTTTAGGCATCAAAACAAATTGAGCATGTATAAAAATATGCGTCAAAAAGGTGAAATATGCACTATAAGCTAAAAAAAATATTATGCAAAAACATGCTGCAAATAATAACTGCCTCCATTTGTCGCAAAAGGATAAACATGCAATTGCTTGGCCATAAACGCCAAAAATGTATCGATATCAAGGCGAATTCAACTACAGGTGGTGATTTTTAAGCGTTTTAATAGGAATGGTTGACATTTCGAACCGTAAACACTAACAATGCAGTGCAAAACCACCTTTGTTGTTTTTGAACTGTTGCATTTCCGACACCACTTGTAGTTGAATTCGCCTTAATCGATTTTAGCAGAACAAATTGATAAATTTCAGGGACACTTTGTAATTTTTTTAGTCATACAAGTCATTTCCTCCTAACTACTACTGTGTATGTGGCTTGTGTTTTCTCTAGCAGTTGGTGTGAATGTACGTAGCACACCACAACGCACGTAGGATTTGTCTCTTTGTGTACTTATTTGTGCTGGGATACTATAGATATTTTCAGCTACCGATATTTATCGATAGTTTTTATCGGGCTGTAGTTCATTGTTTTTATCACTTTATTGAACGTATGCATGTACGCACGTTGTTTTAGATAACAGTTGATGAAAAATTGCCCTGCTGATAAGCACCTTTCTGAAGGAACCGAAGAAGCAGGGACTATAAGATATTTTATTGCAACTTGAGATAATGTTCTGAATTGGTTTTGATTATCAAACCAAAAAGTAATAAATCTAGCGGACTTTTTCTCTAATAGTCGTTCATTGTTTTTTCCTATGCTTGCAATTGCAATTGCAATTGCATTTGTATTTAAATTTTTTTACAACATTACAAAAATATTTGACATTTTAGTCCGTATGTAAATTCTTTTAGAAGCAATTAAAAATTGTTGGTGTCGTAACGTGACAAAAAGTAGACTTTTCTGTGGAAATACCCATATACAAATTTCAACATAAAGGCATTTTATTAGCAGTAAAAATCCATACCACCTGTCAATCTTGTTGTTTGTATTCATTGCTGTAATTCAGCACGAATTAATAATAGCAAGCAAAAAACTTGCTCAAAAAACTGTTTGTGTATAGCTGCTGTTGAATGTTTTCATAGCTGTATTTTAACTAATTAAAATATCGATTATTTTTAATCGATATTTTCGATATTTTAAGACTATCGATAGTATCGATAGTTTCCCAGCACTGCAAGTGGAACAAAAATCTTCATTTTATTACATATATGGCAAGCATAAATAAAGCTAGAATGAAATAAATAATTTTTAAATAATTCAGAGCGTTACTTGTGCGCCACTCTGTATTAAAGAAACTGTAAAAAGTTTTTTTTTTAATATTTTTTTTAGTGGCAAAAAATATGAAACACAACTTAATGGAAATATATAAAAAAGTTTTTACTGTTTTTTAATGTAATCACAATTGCAAAGAATACTGAGCAAATAATAATAAATACTTTTATTACTGGCCCTAAAATTCTTTAAAATATTCCATTTTCAAGTATGAAAGAAATTTTTGAAAAAAAAACTAAGTATAAGCTTTGGGAAAAGTATTTAGGGTATTAGCCTAAATAATACTTAGGCTGTCAGAAGAAAAGCACATCCGCATTCTTGATTATTTTTTTCATATTTGTTCTTAGTCGCTGTTGTACATCTGCAAATACAAGTAATTGTAAGAAATTACTTCTATTTTTTGTAAAGGATGTTTAGCTTGCTTCATGTCATGCAATATTGACATTTAATTGGCCTGGTATTAAATGTTCTAAGGTTATCCCTTGAGTAATAGATTTCAACACCTTTAGAACATAAAAACTATTTTTAAATTTTTAAACACACACACACAAATCCACATACATCTGTAGTAAACAGAAAATTTTAATACAATATCCCAGACTTGAAAAGAAATATCATACATCTGAAGAAGATAATACAAAACACTGTATGTTTGCGTGTACGGAGAATGTTGTAAGAAAATATTTGCCGTTTTGAAAACCCACATTCAGTTAGCACTTATGACGGATATTTAAAGGAACTTAATCGACAAAATATAACTTGAGGTTAATAGATAAAACTTGACATGATATGTCTAAAATAATTAATTTACTTTTTTAAAGTTGTGAAAACTACTGCAGTATCAAAATTTAGGACCTGTGGAACAGCTTGTTAGTCACATAATGGTTAAACATAAAATTATTAAAAAAACACGTTAAAAAATGTTGGCCAGCCTTCCAGGTCAAATAATCCTCTGTGCGCTAACACAAAACCAAAGAAAAACAAATAAGAAATTATTATCGATTAAGCCCGGCCATTTCATACCATACAGCTATATTTTCGAGAGTGTACCCTATTTGGGATCCAAGGCCAATCATTGCCTCGGCAAACTAAAATTATTATATGAGGTTAAGATTCGTGTAAAAGTTCTTTGTGCCAAATATTATCCAAATCTAAGTGCGGATTTTCGGTTGCATTTAAAAGTGTCCGTTGTTTACGTTATAGTATTCTGTACAAAAAATTGACTAAAATTGTAATTTAATAAAGAAAAATTACTTAAAAATCCGTCTACTTATTTTACATTTAAATTTAACGGAAAGTTCATTTAATTTTGACTATTCAAATTTTAGCTGATCTTTCACGACTGCCGTGAAAATAAAACAAAATATTCGGGTATGTTCTGTAAATCGAAATGACGTCAATTTCAAACAGAACTAATTTTTAAAACGAGCCTGTAAAGAAAGTTCATAATAATGTTAGTTTTTATATACTTCATACTCTAAGTACCAATTATATTTACAAGAACAGCTCCTAAAAAAATGCTGTAATTTTGTAAATAACTAAAATTCAAATCTCGGTCGATTTTAATTCCACTTTATTTAGATTTGTAGACCATGCCCGATTGTAATTAAAAATTTAATATTATTAACATAGAAGAAATTTAGCCCCAATAAACTTAACAAAAATTTCATTCATAAATGCATCACTCTGGCCAAAGGATCAACTATAACAATAAAAGATTTTTTGTTTGTTTCTGCTATTTTTACCGCCAAAAATTCAACATCGTATTCCGTAAATGATAAATCGTCGCTGGCTTATTAGCAAATAACAGAAATCTGTACCCATGTTATTTATCTTTGCTGAGAACTTGTCGCATCGAAAAGATGTAAAACAACAAATTCAATCGTTACTCGAAAAGTGAGAAAAAAGTGAGTCTGTAACTCATGTCGAAAACTATCAGAGGAGATTACGTTGAGAACGCCAGTCGCACATATCGTTGACGGCGGCCAAAATTTAGTAAAATTGAAAAATGTTCAACGACGGCGGCGAAAAAACAACAGTCGGTTATACCAAATAATGTAAAGTGCGACTTTAATGTTTTTTGTTTACAAAATGGCTTTGAAAACATTCGTTTATTCTTCAAATATGTAAAAAGCAAAGTAATTTAATTTAATTAAAAAGTCAACCAAGAACAAAATACTTATTTCTTCCGTGTTATTATTCATTGCATTTTACAGTTTAAACGAAGTTTTTGTGTTACAATTTTTTCTCCCCCCATTTTTTTCTTGAGTTTATTTGGCAGTTCAAAGCGGGAACTTTCATATACAAATTTTGCAGAAACACTTTTTCTGTAAATTGGCGAGTAATTTTCTTACGTGACAGCTATTACTTCCCCAAAATGAGAAAAACATTTATTTGTTTCTATTTAAGTTTTTTATCGACCTTTTCCTTATTTTATTATTGATTTGTTTAGAAAATTCTAAATCGGGCTTATTAAGGTCATGTATTCTATGCAAATAAAAGATTATTTCATAATTTATTTTTCCGACGTTTCGTTGGAGATTCCCAACATCATCAGGGATATTTTATTAGATATATAATCTTTCGTCAATAGTTCTGCATTTTGAATATTTAACACACATTCTGTTTTACATAAACACAACATAAAACATAAATTTAATTAAACAAAACAAATGCAAAAATATAATTAAAAAAAAAAATATCACAGTATAATTAAATTGTATTAAACTAAGTATCACAAAAGCAGAATCAAACTGTTTCAATTTATGGCATTTTTGTTTCATTTCTCACATTTCAATCGAAAAGTTTCTCGACGCGCGCGTTACAGAACATGGCCACTGGTTCATCTTCTCGTTGATTCGCAGCCAATCTACCGAATACACGAAGCAATTGATGGCCCTGTGGCTTTAATGGGTGCTTCATTTATATACGGATGTAGGTTAAGATCTTTCCTCAAAGGTTTTGAATTAAGATACCGATTTGCTGAGAATGACCTCGGATCGATAAATTCGAGCCCTCTGTCATACTCACGTCTACAGCGGTGATGGCTTTTTATGTTCGCACGATACGGGCTCGATTTAAATGAATGTTATACAAAAGTGCACATGAGGTCATGAATCGACCCGTAGTATTACGTATGTGCTGCTCAGACGGAAGAATTGCTCTTAAAGTTTGACGAACAGAACGCGAATTTTGTAAATAAATTTCCATGACCTGTAAACTTTTTTCATAGTTATTTGCAGAGTTAACAGTTTGCGAAAGTTCTGCAAGTCTTAAAAAACGCCATTATAGTTTATTTTTTTCAAGCTGTAAAAATAACTGAGGTATGTTACGGTCTTAAATGTTCAAGATAAACACAGAATGTATTTCATGTTTTAATATGATTCCTTAACCAAACATCGAACTTTTTCTTATGTTAAAAAAATAAACATTGATAAGCATCCTAAAACACGTAAGTATTAAAAAAGCGTTTGAATGCTGGAAACGATATCTCAGTTTATTTAACGTAACATTTTTCTTGAATAAGTATTTCATTTCAGAGTTCTACAAATTTCTATAATTTGTTAATATTTTAATAATAATAATATATTTTTTTAAATATATGTTTATGTAGATGAATTCACTACTTTAAACAAATGCTTACTTACATGTATACATTACAAAGTAAACAAAAAGTACTCAACAGCTACAAATGTTTGCAATACTTGGTACTCGTCTCTTAACAAGAACTTTTAATAACGCTTTCTTGAACACACAAGCGTAAAGTGCTTTAGAACGGAAAACCATATTTCCGCATTAGTACAGACACTTTTTTCTACATTTACACTTGGGTTATGACTCTTTTTGCAAATTTAAAATTTTACATAAAATATTTTAAGAAATGCCAGTTTTCTTTTTCGCTGCTTTAAAAAAAAAAAGTTCCCGCACCAGATGAGTTGATATTTGGTCAATATTAATAAATATTTTATATTATTACATTAAGCTTTGCCGCAATTTTGAACGGCAAAGAAATTTCGTAGCTCTTTTAAGAAATCTTATGGAAACTCTGTGTATTTTGTTGTTAGATTCAACAGAAGAGCTACGACTTTTTGCGTTTGCTCTTTTTGAACTTTGCTAATGTAAAAAAGATTATCTGTGAGTTTTTTAGAAATTGCTTTTCTGCCAAAACTAGCAGCAAACACGATTTTAATAATTAATTTTGTATGGACTATCACGCGATTAAAGGTAAATTTGTTTTCAAAAATAAGTGCCTACCCTTATATACGCACATACAAACAAACATTCGGGTATCTCTTAGGCTTTGCTAGAGCATTTGACGATTTATTGAAAAGTTCAAATTCACTAAGGCCCGTTTTCACAACTCACCGATAGCTAAAGGTAGGATTTTATAGTGTTAAATTATTACTTAAATTTATTTATCGCTCACTTTAGGCTAAATTAAAGTTTTAATTATGGAACACTTTTTATAAGGCCGGTTAAAGTCTACTTTAAGCTATCGGTAAGTTGTGAAAACGGGCCTTAGTGAATTTGAACTTTTCAATAAATCGTCAAATGCTCTAGCAAATAATGACTTAAAAGGGGAATATTTTAATTATATTTTTAATTTGTCTAGTTGAAATCAAGCTGAGTCGTAGCAGAAAAAAACATGTTTACAATTTGCCTACAGTGCTCAGAATCTTAAAAATCGAAGATATTTTAGTAACATAAAATCTTTGTTTTTAAATTAAAAATTTTTGAAGGATTTACAAAAAAATATTGTAATATACAGAGAAGATTTTCAACAAGTCGAATTTTTGTAAAAAACTTTTTCTCCTTGTCCCGATAAAAGTAATACATATGTATATGCTTGGATTTTTTACATTGAATCTTTTCGCTAACACAGAGGTTTACCAGAATTAAAAAGATATTTCCGTATTGAAACGATTTTCGGGAATGACTCCTACATGGAAGCTATAGCCTTTAAGAAACATATTTCTATTACAATTAGGACAACGTGCGATTTATTTAATTTTCAAACTGTTCCTTTTTTCACATAAATTTTATGATGTTAAAATTGTTCTTTAGCCCCTTATTTACTATTCTACACCAAAAATGTTTAAAGTGAACCGCAACAAATTAATAAATGTATGTTTACATACACCATAAGATAAAATTGAAAAATGACAAAAAGAAGTAAAAATAAGTCTGTTAAACATAAAACAAACAAGAAAACATTTAATATACGGCTGTGCTGAATCTTCGATACCCTTTAAAGTGGGCTAAATATGGAATCTATAAACAACATATGGGGCATAAGTTGTTAAAAACAAAATTATTTGTTAAAAAATTTGGTTAAAAGTTTTTTAAATTTGGCACTTTTAAACATATAAAGAGCACATAATTATAGGTGTACAATAACATCCCAGCAAAAACTTTGAATTACCTGTTAAGTAGGCAAGTAATGCTGGAAAAATAAACGGTACTTATTTTTTGTTCGAGATGTCCACAGAATTCAGAACTTACCATACACTTACTAGAAGTAAACAAAAATTTAGTTATTATTTCACTACTTTTAAGTTGTATTGTAAGTACAGTAATTTTGACTTATCTGCACAATATCCTTTGCACGATTTTTTGTGCAGATAAATAAAAAAAATGCAGCCATCTTAAATGTATTTAGCTGCCCTTATGTGCAGGTACGCAATTGTGCATAAAAGTGCAGCTAAAGTATAGTGTTTGAAAGAGGAGTAAAAACGTTTTTATTAATAAATTAAAAGTAATGCTGAGTCTATCGGTATCCGTAAAAGTGGGCTTAGATCCAATATTTTAAGGTGTTACAATCATCAGCATAACGCATAGTACCCTCTCTCTATCCACTATTGTGGTGTTGGTAGAAATATTTTATTGTTATAGTAAAAATATTTACCTGTTTTGACAACACAAGCACTAACAATGCAGTTGAGAAAAACTTTTCAAGTTATGCTTGTTTGTTTCGCTTTTTATGTTAACAGTGAAATGCTGTGATTGAAAGTAGTATGAAGTAGAACACAGAACGTTTAGAATAGTTTGCGCAGCCCTTTAGTTGAAACAACTTGTATGCCTTTGTGGAACAGAATTACAACGTACAACGTTAAGAATTGCGCTGAAAGCTGTCAAAAGTTAAAAACGGCAGTTTCAAAGTAGTGTCAACAGAATACGTAGTTGTAGTAGTCGTTGCAGTTGAAGCGCAAAATTCGAAATTTTGAACTTTGTTGCGCTACAGGGCATTCGTGAGCTTTAAATAAAATTACTTTATAATGTTCCAGGCCTAAGATTTGCTATTCCTTTCATATAATCGTTGTAAAGATGCTGTAACCACAAGTCGAGTGCAAACAAAATGAATGAATTATAATGATGCCAACTTGACTTGTTTTCGATTTTTGTTTTTATAAACAGCTTAAATTAGATATTTATGTGAAAAAGTGGACACCATATTTTTTATGTGTGCACATAACTTTGATGTTTTATATTAAAATATTTTAAAGCTGCCCAAAAATATTATAATTATGCAGGTATACAAAATGCACGTAAGCAAGGATTTTGAAGAATAATTACAGAAAATATGAGTTTTGGGCAGTTAAGTCAAAGTGCAGGTAACTAGAATTGTTTGTATTTTAAAGTGCCTTAAATTATGTGCATTTGTCTTAAATGTGCAGGAATAGAAAGTGCACTTAAAAAAGGAATTTGTATGGTGTTTTTAACAATGACAAAAAATATTAATTTTGTGGAGTTAAGTCAAAAGTGCACTTAAACAAAAGGTAGATAATTAAAAACTACTGTACATACAGTATACTTACCAGAAGCCAAAAAATATACCTTATAAGTAGTTATTCAGTACGTTACCAGTAAGTTAATATTCAGTACTGAAAACAACACAAATAATAAGTATTTAGTTATTGAGCTGATTATTAGTAAGCAAATAATCAGTAGTAAGGAATGGTTAATCGGTTTCGATTTCAATCGAAAATAGAGTTTCTGCTAAAAATCAATTTTTTGCAATCGAATTAACGTATACGATTTTGTACTGAAACCGATTATTGGGCTTTTAAAATTGATTTTTTATTTTTATCAAAATTTTGCCAATTTTTAATTTGAATCTTAATGAAATCGTTAAATTAAAACTTGAAATTTTTTTTTCGTACATACGTGTGTAGGTTGTATGCTTACGCAGTTTTTAAAGTTTAAAGTTGTAGTTGTAGTTGTAGTTGTACGTATTTACCTATAAGTACCCTTGGTATACTTTCAACTTTTATATATGGGCTCTTGTTCTTGAGAAATTAAAGTCATCAATGGACAGTGAACAAAACAGTACAAACATATCGTACCGTACAAAGCACTGAAAGTCAGCTTTGTGCAAATCAACATACTTACATATTAAGGAAATACAACAGGTTAATTAAGCCATGGCATTCCTGTGGAAATACGCTAATATTTAAACAGACAAGTGTGTGAGCGATATTTAAATATATTCATAAGTAGAGTGAAGAAATTATAAGGAAATCAATCTGCATGTTTCCGACATCAACGACATGCAAACGTTTGTTTTCTAAAACTAACTTATAGTAACTTAGCAAAGAAACAGTAGCCAACCATCAGGAAATATTGTCATAATCCTTTGAAATACTATCAATCAAATTTCGATCAAAAGTGATTTCGTTTTATGTGAAGCATGATACGAAATCACTTTCGATCGGAATTGATTTATGTGACAGGCCTGACTGACTACTGAAGAACACAAGTTTAATATGTGTAATGTGCATACACATCGCACTTGTTCCTCTAAAGGCCATCTCATCATTTACACATTTCCACTTTTTGCAGAAAAATTATAAACGGTAGTCCCTACTGTACAAATCTTAGTTCAATTTCTCTATTAGTCTGCCAAAAAAAATATGTTAAAGTACATCGCAATCTGGAAAAATTATATCCGTCGTATTTATTATAAATATACAAAAAATAAAAAAAAATCGACTTTTTTATTTAATATTTTTACATTTTATCGTACAAATATCACAACAAAATGGAAATGCCCATATTTTAAAATTTTGAGTTAATACAGTATTGTTGAACAAGTGCGATATATTAGTAGAACTTGAGAAGGCTTTTCTCTACTCAGCAAAAAAAAAATTCTAAATTCGACAAAATTATCTTTAAGAAGTGAAAACATTATTTCTAAATCTGCACTGAACTTTCGGAGACATCGTAAATGTTTGACAAAAAAAAAATTAAAATATTTGTTCACATTTTTGTTTTTAAGAACTCATTAATACATATAGATATAGAAATACAACAACGAGCCAGTTGTTTGCTCAGCTGCATGAAGCTAAATATATTATCTGTAAAAGTATTGCACAACTTTTGATTTTATTCACAATTTAGTGACAGAACAAAACTGATAGAAATTGAAATTTCCATGTAACAAAGCCTCTCGCAAGCAGACATTCAAAAGTTTTACAGTTTATACACGCGGGTTATGGTAAATTAGGGACCGAGGATAAATTTTGAGTCCTATGGGCCTATGACTAACATCAGGATTAATAATTATCTGTGGCGTGCACAAATTTTATATATTATGGGGTCTAAGATGAATATTAAAAAAGTTTTAAATGTATCGACAAACTTAGTATACCTCCTTCACCACTAGAAGTGGAGAATATAAAAAAATGTTAAATCTTCAGAAAACATCTGATGTGCTTAATCACATTAACAAATAAATTCAACCGAAAAAGAAAGAGACTAATATACTTGTACAAATAAAGAAATTAATAATTAATATAAATGAATGAATGATTATCAATAACAATTTTAATTAATTTTCATGTTGTAAAATTCCTTTCTTTATAAAAATAATTTAATGAAAATTAAATTTGATGAACTTAAGCCTGATTAAAATATTAAAAATTTGGATTAAAACCCATAAATAGTTCAACAAAATAACCACAATTCTAATAAATTTTAATGTTAGCAAACTTTGCTTTAATCCTCGAATTTATTTCATACACAGATAAAAAACCACTCGGGATAAATAAATTTTTTTATGATTACTTTAAGTACGAGTCGTAAGTACGAATAACACTAAATAAAACGTATTCAAAACAATCCTTAATGGGACTACTTTCGAAAATCAATCCCAAAATTTCTTAAAATAATTACAAAATTCTTAAATCAAGTAAAAAAAAGATTAAACTTTTCGTTGTGTTTAACCCTCCGGCTTACGCATGTTTCATTTTCTATACACATTAAAAAAAGGTCTGGCCAGACTGATGTATACAACGGAGGGTAAAAAAGTACATTTGAACTCTTGCTTCTCATTTAGTTTATATTTTTGGTTAAATATGTATGTTCACACGAGTTCTAAAATAAAAACCATATCGGTCATTATGTTGGTGTTTTATCATTCTGTAAGGTGTAATAGGGGTTTAGAAAGCCAATCATAATAATTTTTTCTTTCTAATTCGGGATAAAATCAACTTTATAATACTTGAATCAAGCGCATTTTAATATTGATTCAATCTTAGTTTTACTTAAATCAATCTCATTTTCGGATTATTTCAAGTACGAAATCGGGATTGAATGTGAATAATTTGCGATTGGAAATCAGTACTTGTATCTATATTTCTTTACTTGATTCAAGAAAATACGTGTTCACCGTACTATTAATACCGCTTTAGATTGATTTGAGTACGGATGGATTTATTTTTTTTGTGTATTTATTTTATCGTTTTGTTTTTTGACTGTTAATTTTTATTTAATGAAGAACATTAGTTTTGCTTTTGGATTGTGTTTTTATAATGTCGAAATGTTTCTTTATTAAAATGTTTATATCGTTAAAATGGCATAGATCAAGGGGCCGCCTCCAAAATTTATAACCACACAAGAATTTTCTATAACTCTTACCAGAACTTCTAGCGATAGGTTCCTACATTCCCGGCAGATTTTCTCTTTGAAGACTTTAAGAGTGTGAGGATAGTTGACTTGAGACTTACATATATCAACTGTTCAAAATTTCGGCTGTAGGTCGTGCGAAATGCGCCGTTTCTGTTTGAACAGCATGTCTTTTCCCAATTCGTCAAGGTGATGTAGGAGAGAGTAGTTGAGCATGGCTCTGTAGCGCTCGTTATTTACAGAAGTCGTTTGGGCAGCGAGGTTTTCGAAAAATAAGGCACGATGATGCCTCCAGCGTAAACCCCACCATCTAATATATGGTTATACGCGGATCAAAAATTCTGATTTTTAGCTGATGTCACTATTTCTATACATGAACTATTAATCTGATTTGGTGGAAAAGATGTGGGGATTAGTCTGTACCAATAAACATAACCCTAGTTTTCCTTGTGTTAAAGAAAATACCATTCTTTGAAGCCCATGAGCTAATCCTGCCTAGATCCTGGTTTAGCATAGAGTTCCCACTCTTGAAACCCATTCTGAGTATGTTCGCAAGTGGTTGCTTGATAAAATATTGCGCGATCATACACAAAAAGAACTAACTTTAGATACAAGCCATACGCGCATGCAGTGTTGTCATATTTTAAACCTCTTAATTTCTAAAAAAAAAATTTTTTTTCGGCCAAAAAACCTTTTTACAAAACGTTACACAAATTAACTAGAACATTATGCTAGGAACACAACTGGGACGAACGACGAATTATTCGAAAGAAATTAGCTGTATAAATTCGGCGTATGAAACACAATAACGACGAAAAAACAAAATGGAAATAAAATATATTGTATTAACAAGAAATAGTGGTACCATTGAACAAAAAAATACTTCACAAAGAAAACATTAAGAACAACTTAACTAAAATACTTTTTTATTGTTGATTTTTTTTTAAATTTGTATTTAAAATGATATTCAGTTAAAATTGTACAATTTCTAAAGTAAAAAGTAGCTATAGTTACTAAAACTCTTATCATTTTGAAACAATATGGCTACCCAGTACTGATTTGTTCGTCGTTCGCCGGCGTAAGAATTCGAATTAAACCTATTTAAAGTTTGCAACGTCCGGCGAATTTTCTCCTTGATTGTGTGCATTTTAATATACACAAGTATTTTTTATTTTTGGCGAAAAATATTCGCGGCCAAAAATTCGTCGTTCGTCCCAGTTGTGTTCCTAGCATTATGTGTTTTATTTATTTTTTTTTGTATGGACTAATAAAAATCTATAAAATATATAAATAAAAACTTAAATCATATTTATATTTCGTTTTATATTTCGTATTAAATCCTTATATTTTTAAATAAACTGTATTGATTGAAGGTTTGTTTTTAACAAATTATTACTAAACTTATGTTTATTACTTACATTTTAGAAAAAATATTTTAAAAAAAAAACTTAAAAAGTTTTTTGCAACTCACAAAAACTTGCAAAATAAGATAAATCTTACGATATGACAACACTGCGCTCGTGTTTGTAAAAGTTTGTTGTAGCAGCAACAACACTTTACAAGTGGGTAGAAAACGATTTACTTGTTTTGTGTATTAACAACAACAACACTTAATGAATAAAAGCTCATTATAAAAAATTTATTTTATAATTGAGGTTTTCTCTTCTGCAAAAAAAAAATTTTTTTTATGTCGAATCTCTTTTATATGTGAGTAAATAAGTTTTTTGTCCTAAGTTTAATTTTTTTTATGAAATACATATAAAAAACAACTCTTTAATCATCTTTGATATAAAGTCTTGTTTTAAATTAATTGAATCTTATTTTTCTTGTTCTTTATAAGGAAAATCATCAATTAAAATAAGAAAATATGATAGAAAAAAAAATTATTGTAATATAAGGATACAAAAAATTTTTAAATTCCACTATTAAAGGCTGAGGTAAAAGTTGCCATAGCAAAAAAAAAAAATCCTTTATTTTGTTGAGAAAAATGCTTCTTATAAAACTAATAACAACCACATTGACCGAACTAGAAACTTTTTACACATTTTTTAAATCACAAAAAAAAAAAACTTAAAACCTTCAATAATTTTTTTTTCTTATTGAAACCTGACAACCTTGTTACTTCATTGTTGCACTTAAAGCAACAATCACAAACAAAAATCAAAGGAAAAATTTAACAAATATTGAATGGTTTATATTATTATTGTACTCTATATTTAATATTATATTGGATTTTTAAACTGCTTTAAATAAATAATATTCATTAAGTAACCATGAAATTTTCAAGTACCAAAGAGGACGAAGAGTTTTTCTCAACCAAATATTTTATAATTGCGAATTAATAATAGTACATTTTAAAATGTTAGCGTAAATATGGGCGCTACGCTATAAGACGTGCAGTGATACGGTGAGGAAAGATAAGACGTGCAGTGATACGGTAAGGAAAGATAACGAAATTTGATCAAATTTTGTAAGAAATGGAATATAATTTAAAATGTGCATGGCATTCCCTTAAGCTGGCGGCCCACACCACGCGTTCTATACGTTGATGCATTTATGCATCTGTCAAAAATGAACAATCAGTGTAAAATTGTATTTACAAGTTAGACAGCAAACGCCCAGAATACCTAAACGTATCGAACGCATGCAACAGGGCAACTTTCCAAATTAACATGAGTCTCGTGCTTTTTAAAAAAATAAAAAAGGTATCCAACACATAGAACGCATATTGGCATCAATTTAAAGCGAAACGTTCTCCCATTCCGAAAGTGGCATTTAAACCTCTTATATTTTACAAGAAAATTACATATATTACAGTAATTTTGACTTAGATGCAGTATCACCTTTGCACGATTTTTTGTGCAGATAAATCAAAAAGGCTATTATCTTAAATGCATTTATCTTCCTTAACCCTTGTGTTAATACCCAACTTTATCCACATTGTTTAGAACCCATTTTTTTATTAATAATCACTATTTTGATGAATTTTATTCTTTATTCTATTTTAATCTTTTTAAAGACGCATTGAATTATATTTTTGCAAAAATAAGATTTTTTTACTTTGTTTTGCATAACGGCTAAAATTTTAAATTTTTTATACAGGATTTTTGGTCATACATGATATGTAAATGAGACTTATCCGTTTTATAATAATAACGCTTTGACAACTAAACTTAAGTAATTGTATAGTACAGAATTTAGTTTATTGAATTCTTTGAGCAGTTAAAACGTGTTTGCGTTATCCCATAAAGTGTATTGTATTGTATTGGGTACCGGGGTACCCGGGTGCGCATGTTGCGATGGTTAAAGTTTAAGCAAAATTTGTTGAATATTAAAGGAGCAAAAAATAAATCTAGAATCCTTATTCGCTTTCTTTTAAGTTAAATAACGACGATCCAGAAGCTTGTTTAAAAATTGTAATTCCTAATACATTTTTGTTCAAGTAAATATACCTTGGTGGGTACCACGGTATCCGGGTATTAACACAAGGGTTAAAGCGCATGCTGACAATTGTATTTTCCTGCATAGAAGTGTAGCTTAAGTTAAGTGCTTAAAAGAAGAATAAAGCCCGTTTTTAAGCATAAATTGATATTTTATTAAAATTGGTGCAGCTAACTTTGATGTTTTATATGCAAATTTTTAAAAGCTGCCAAAACATATGATAAATATGCAGGTATACAACAAGATGCACTTAAACAAGGATTACAGTGAATATTTTTTTTGGGCAGTTAAATCAAAGTGCAGCTAACTTTAATTTTTTTGTATGAAAATAATGTGCAGGTTAAAAAGTGCACTTAAAAAAGAAATATGTATAGTATTTTTAGAATAATGAAAATTTTAATTTTGTGCAGTTTAATCTAAAGTGCACTTAAACAAAAGGCAGTTAAGTCAAAGCTTCTCTATATCAATGATGACATATCGATTTTTCCCCCCACTCAAGTGTTCACAAAAACCAGATTCCTGATGAAATTCAAGAACAAAACGCCAAACAAACAATATCACGAAGCTGTGTCAATAGTTTGGTAAGTACGGGTTTCCTTAAATCAAGTACAGAATGTTTGATTCAAGTAGGGATTATTCAAGTGCACCGTACTTAAAATATTCCGCAACCATGATTGTCTTAATTAAAAGTGAGATAAAATTATTCTCAAACTGTGCTTGATTCAGGAATTTCTAAGAAGTTAAATCTCGATTGGTACTTGAAATAATTCCAAAGTAAGATTCGGTTGATTCTAACCTAAAGACATACCCCACAGAACCAGAGAGAATATAATTATATTATTTACCCATTCTCAGCTATAACACAACAGCAACATGCCTTATATGGTTTTTGTAATCATTTTACTTGGTAAATTTAACGTTTTTCAGTCAAGAATTTTAACAAATAGAATATGGGAATTATTGCTTCTTGTTTTACTTTTTTAACATGAAAATAATCTATATTTTTCTTCTTGTTGTTGTTTCTTAACAAAACAATTAAACTCTTTTGAAGTGTTGTTGTTGTTTCTACAATACACTTTTATAAACACATGCGTATGCACGAACATTGATTTTCGAAAGTTATTCAATTTTGGAATGTTTTAAGTACTTTTAAGTGTTATTCGTGCTTAAATTTCGTGCGACTTTTTTCTTTCTGGGTAAAGTTCAACGGTCATATTCATAAAAAGTTCTTATTTTTAGTTTAAAGTCTTTTAATAACTGTAAAACTTGTTATGTCTAAAAAACCTCTTATAGAAATGTTTTCATAAACGTATATTAACAGTTTTTATGGCAGCCTTTTTTACGTATTGTTGTCATTTTATTGCTAGTGATGCATGAAACTTCTATTCGGTTCACATTGTTTTCTATAATTAATATATTTTTTTATAATATAAGATCTTGAAAATTATTCTTATAATATATAAATACATATTACAGTCAAATCCCGATAATTCGTAATCGCAAGGGACCGGCCATTTTTTACGAATTATAAGGGTTTTCGATGTAACTTAAACGATGCGTGTGCTTTGACATTTTTCTTTGCTATTCACGTAACAAACCGATCTTAAGAAAGTAAACACACCCAAGCAAAAAATAGCGGTTAAAAAAATCATTCTTTCCATGTTTTTGTTGTTTTTATTACGAATTATAAGTTGTAGAGAAGATTTTATTCGAAAAAAAAAAAATTACGAATTAGCGAGGGGACCAAAATGTATGGAAATTTTACGAATTAACGAGATTTTTTCAAGGGACCTACAGTTTATTACGAATTATCGGGAATAACGATTTATCGGGATTTGACTGTATTTTAGTTTCTGAACAATATTTTACCGGAAGGTATTACAAAAATGTTTGTTTCCTTTTTTTTAATATTTTGAACAACAATTCGTTCTTTAAAACTAATTGGAATAATTTAAAACCCAATCTGTGAACGCATTAATTAAATTTTAAAATATTTAACAATATAACATGACTCACTACACATGCAGGAACTGGAGGCTGAGACCGGATATGGTTAACTGGATTTACACATCGGTGTTTGGGCCTGTACTTACCTATGCATGCACTGTTTAGTGGGATGCGTTGATCGGGTATAGCTATAGGCAGATACTCAGAAAGGTCCAAAGGAAAGAATCTCTTGGCATCACAGGCGCAAGGAGAAGCACTCCACAGGCAGAATTATGTGAGGAGTGTGGCTGCTAGGAACTTACTTAGACAATCTTAGTAGGAATGCTCTGATGGAACTCATGCAGGTAGTCAATGTAAGGCTGTGTTAGGTTCCTGGACACTGCTTGGTTGATGGAAATGAGGTGGCGGACGAACTTGCGAGAGAGTGTTTGAATCTGGACTAAGTAGTTCTAAGTAGTACCTACTAAATTGATTAATTCTATCCAACACTTATGTTATTTCTTCACTTTTCTCTTTCTCTATCATTTTGGAAGTGTGCCCTTGGGCACTTAACCCTTCTTAATTTAACCACCTAACCTAACATTATAATTTTGAATTGGTTGTCTAGATTAAAGTAAAAAATGAATAAAATGTACTAAACATGTCCATATTATAAAAAGGTTAAATAGATTTTTTTTCCTTAAATATGGTTAATTAATTATAAATAAATTTTTATGAATACGTCTGTAAATTTAATAAACTAAAAAATATATTTTTTCTAAATTCGGAGGCCGAAAGGGCAGCAGTTTAATTTGTTTGCGTTAATAATCTAAAGTTTTGGTAAAACTTTTTACTCTGAACAAATCACTGCGATCTACTACTAAAACCTGTTTAAGACGCTCTGAAAACAAAAATTTTTTTGCATGGCTTAATGTAAGTTTGGTTACTTTATATAAAATGCTCTTATAAATGTACTGTCAACTGTTGTACTTATAAATCCATTTTTTTTCTCACTTCCATTTCTGTCTATCTGTAAAACCATCGCCAAGGTCATTTCATCTATTGACACTTAATGAGGGAGAAGGAGTAAATACTTTAAGTCTTTTAATGTTGTGGAAATATAAAAAGGTTTTTTTTTTGCTAACGAGCATAAATAAAAAAAATTATTTTTTATTAAAATAGGAATTTTATAAAAAGACGCTTAAATTAAAAAAAATAATAATAATAAAAAAGAACAAAAAAAAGAAAAAACGTTATAAAATCGCTTTAAGCGACTCATTTATTTTGTAAAAAAAAAATTATAAAAAAAATTTCACACAAGAAAAAAAAAAAATAACGATGCTTGTAAAACTTGGAAATAATAAAATAAACGAAGACGAGGAAATACTTATGGCAAACTTGTTTGAAGATATCTTTTATAAAAGAAACAGAAAATTGATTTCATGATTTAACTAAAAACTGCTGATAATTTCAATTTTACAAAATCTCTTCTTGATTCAAAATAAAAATCATTCCGCTTGTTATTTCTACATCTTAAACCCAATAGAGTATATATATTCTTGGTCATTATGAGTAGCGAAGTTGATTTACCGATGTCCGTCTGTCTGTCTGTCGAGAAAAGTTTTCTAAAGGATTTGGTTGTAGTAACTATGTTGCTATCACATCTACTTCGTTCAATCTTGCTATTAAAATTTAGCCAGATCGGTCCATAAATGGCTGAGATATATATGCAAAAACCCACGTCTGCCTCCAATTTTTTTATAAAATCCCATGTTTTTTTTTATCCATCACCGAAAGTAGCAGAGTATATTATATTTTGTCTAAGATGGATTTTATTTTATATATTTTTTGAATTTCTAGACTTTATTGCTTTTTTTAAACTTAACAAATACAGCGGTTGATTTAACGATGTCTGTCTGTCCGTATGTCTTGTGAAGTTTTCAAATAAATTACAATCATCTTGGTCATCAATACACAACATCCAACAAAATCCGGGCAGTATTAGCGAAGTGGGCATGGCAGAAAACAATAACTAAAAACCGGTATTTATATAACTTCCTGTCTTTATTGCACCATGTTGAAGGGTACAAAAACTTCGGAATAGCCGTATATTGGACTCTTACTTGTAATACTTATGATTGTTATTTCGATGTCATACAAAGACGTTCACATTGTGGTAAAATGAACAAAAAGAAAATCAATATTAAATACAAACAACTTTATTTGCAAGTGAAACAAAGAAATCCCATAACACGTGGACGAGATTTGAAATATGTTGCTAAAATGTTTATTACTTTTTGTATTTATCCTCTTCAGTTAAGAACAGTTTTATTTTGATTTTATCTATTTTTTTTTTTTTGCTTTGTTTGTTTTGTTTTGCTGAGTAGTCAAAATGTTGTATAAATTTGACTCTAGAGAATTTTCTTTTTGCATTAAAAAAAGAAATGGAAAAAACTTTGCACAAGTCTATAAAATTAGACGAAATAAATATTTAACAATATGGGCACTAATAATTTAAGACTTAAGAACATTAACGAACAAACATGATAGAATATACATATATGTATTGTTTGTTGCTAAACATGTAACATGCCGACATTTTTAGAAACCCGGTATAAAAATAATTTGATAAAATGGTTTTTTAAAAGGGCGGTTTCGAATACGGTCCTAGAAAAAAATCTTTTAACCGTTTTTGTTTTTTAAAGCAATTTAAAATTGCAAAAAAATGCATTTATTTAAGTTTTCACAGCATTGAAAAAATAATTACGATTCGTTCAGTATCGACTGAAATAAAATTGCTTTCAAATCGAAAAAGTATTCAGTATCGACTGAAATAAAATTGCTTACGAATTGAAAAATTATTATCACGACTGCCATAATTTGCACCTAGCAGTTTTTTATCAATTAAAAAATTGCTTAGAAGCTATTCGAATTTAATTATTGTGATAATTGAATAAATTTTTTTTGTGCAAAGAATAGTTAAAATATAATTTTGATTGAATTATCATTATAGTTGTTTTAAAATAAATTTTTAAATAAAAAAATCTTAATTGATTTTTTCGTTTTTTGATCAGTTTTTTAATTTAAATTGAAAATATCACTTAATAATATTAGGTAATCTATATAATCATTTTGATAATGGGTGCAAAGTCAACAAAATTGTTAGCTTCATTCTATGAATTTGGTGATAGCACACAATTTTTAATTGTTTCTGTGTAAATTTTTTGTTTCATTGCGTGTGTATAGCGGAGAGATGGAATAACGGACTGAATTTACTAATATTTGCAACCAAGCACTCTATTTTATTCCACATATCCGTTTGGACGCCAAAATTATGGGGTGTATGTGAAACAATGTACCGACTTGGCTCATTTTTCAATACCAAATAAACTTGTCATTTAAAAACTTTTTCTGGTATGTACTTAATAGCATTTTTGATGATTATCTCGATGTGTTACAAACGAAATGACAAATTCAGTACATACTATTTTTAGTTGGGTAGTGGGTATAAAAAAATTAGACATCTTTTTTAAGTACTAATGTTTTTGTTGTAAACAAATAAACACATTAGAAGAAAATAAAGTCCAATAATTTGAAATGATACACCACTTACTTGTCCTTATTTTGAACCTATGGGCAATAACAGACCTTCTAGCAGAAAACTTTGTAATAACGCTTAGATTTATGTAGGAGTTAATTTAACGCAACTTTCAGAACGTTTTATCATTAGACAAATAATTGTTTGTAGATACCTACCGGCACGTTAGTTTATTCGGAAGTTGAAATTTAAAACCGGTTAAATGGTTTGGAATTTGAAATACTCAAATGTGTATGTAAGGCACACATACATATAAAAAGTTATGGTAGACAATACCCAGCCAGCAAAATATTCCGACGTCTTTCAAATATCTTATAGAATCGTCGGCAAAGAAGTCGAAATCGTATACTAATTCTGTTAGAATTCTGACCCAAAAATATATGAAGTGGTTGACACGAATTCTGACAGACATGACTTGGGAAGTTCTGTTATCTGTCGGCATTTCTAATAGATATCAAACATAAATCGGACGAAAAAGGCATGGGAAATTCTGATATGTTTTTCGGCATTCTGAATGTTTTCTGACAGATGTCTGAAAGATTATCAGAAGCAATTCTCACCGACTAATCGCACAGATTTCTCACAGAAATCTTAAAAAAATTCTAGTCTGATTTAGACAACATCGGAGTATTTTGCTGGCGGCGTACTTACAAATATGTATTAACAAGGTGGTAATCATTTGTTAAAATAGTCAAAATTTTTTATTTAAAATCTTGCTTACAAAAAATAAAAACAAATATAAAAAATTTGTTTAACCTTATTCCATTTCGCTAAATTACTTATAGTGCAATGTTCAGTTGAACAGTAAAGTTCTATAGATTTGTATACACATAAAATTTTTTTTATTACTTTCAAGCTATAAAATAGAAACAAAAATTATTTTACCCAATCCACTGTTTGTTATTAAGTGCTATAAAAAAATGGTATACAATGTTTCCAAACAAAGAATATACATCATAATGTACATATATTCTTTGGTACTTTACATTCATCTACTCAACCAAAATGGAAGTTTTATTTTAACAACGCAGACATCACTCTCTTTCTCTTTGCAACGTACACACATATTAAGGGTCAAATTCATAGAATACGAACAGAATAGAAAGAAAAAGAAACAACTAACTCATCTATCAGAAAACCTAATTATCAATTCTATTATTGCGTTAGTTAGATTGTAACTTGTTTTTAGTTTAGTTTCTCTACCTTTCTATCCTAGACATATTCTATAACCAAGATTGTTTATTTTGAAACCAGTATTAAGCAAAAAAGTAAACATTAAAATACAAAATACATACCATGTGCAAAAATTTACTTCTAACAAAAACATGTCCATTAGGAGGCCCAAAAAAATTTTCTGTGGCAAGCAAGATCCCTTTCACCCTGGGCAAGTTACTTGCGCAAGTCTCTGGCGCAACTCTTGGTTTGTTGATGTCAGCGGTAAGGTCGGGGTAAGGAAAAATAATTTTGTACAGTTTTTTTCCTTACCCCGAGTGTTAAGAGAATATTCTTTTCAACTAAATTACTTAAGAAAATTTAATCGAGAAATTAGTAAAACTGTTATGGAAAGCAAAGTTAAAACGATAGACGACCCTGATAAGTTTTTAATGCAGATTAAACTTGATAAATTAAAACTCACAACAAAAAATTCTACGTAGCAGGCTTGTAAGGGAGATATGAAAAATGTTCTCTTACCATATCGCTTACGGAAGGAATGTAATTTATATGGCGACTTCGCACTTTGAAGCTGTAAATATTTGACAGAAAATGCTCCTTCAAGGAATGGTTTGTTTGTTGTTACAGGTATGCTTTAATATTTTTCCTTACCAACGTGCTTTTTGGTAAAGAAATGGTGGATATAAGTTTTTAAAGAGGTGACGGCATAGAGAGAGTTAGCAGAGAGAGTTATGCTGGCTGTCAACTTTTTTTATATGGAGTTTGAAATTTAGAACACATATACCTACATAACTCTCTGTCTCTCTCTCTCAGTCTTTCTGATACGGTAACCTATATGAATTCGCCTTGTCTTAAACTTATCGAAAGTTTTATTAAGTATACAGGTTAATGAAAAAAAAAACTCTAAAGCCTTATTACTCATAAATTTCCTTTTCCCACTCGTACCTCTTTTATTCCCTGACATCATTTCATAGCAGTTTCTAGTAGTTATATTTAAGATTTTTTTTAGAGGGTTGTAGGGTATTATATTATTGGGTTTGCTGAACAATTAAAAGTGCACTTTACCGTTTGAGGGGTGGCTACTTTTTAGAATTTTTTAAAACAGAACTATATTTTTTTTGCTATTAGCAGTTTATTAAAAATTCTGATTAAATTAAAAGAAAAGCTAATTAAAGTCAATATTAAATAAAAGACAACAATATAACTTAAATTATATTTCAGAAACAAGTAATTTTAAAAATTTGTGTATAAAAATAAGTTTCTGGAATGAGTTAATTATAACCTTAAAAGAAGAGAAATGTTCAAAATACTATTTATCCAAACTTTGAAGGACCTATCAATCCTGAATCCGTTTTCATTTAATTTTGGGATTTTTTATTACTTCTCCTTTTATTTAATGATAAAAATTCCTTACATGGGACATATGTTCAATTTCGGACCTACCAGTACAAAATAATACTATATCGTTGCCACATTTTATATCAATGGCAACATGAAGACACGTAGGGAAAACAATGTTTAAATATGGACAACTCCAACCAAACAATTTTCAAAGAAAATTTTAAACATACAACCATATAATTGTCAGCGGCAATCATATTATGGTTAAATTAGTCCTCCATCAGAAACCCACGACCATATTATGGTTGCCTCTAAAAATGTTATGGTTAAATATGACAATAATTTATTTTTAAAATATACAACAGTATTTTCCGCTTTTCAAGAGCAACATGCTAAGGTTGAAAACCAACCAAGCATTTTTAAGTGTTACACACATTTTAGTTATTATTGATCATAACATGTCTGGAGGCATTAATAATATTATTGGGGCTTCTTAACAGAGGCCTAAGTTAACCATAATATGGTTATCGCTGACAATCATATGGTAGGTAGGTAGGTAGAAAGGCTGGTGTGAAGTCTCCTTCACACCTTCACCCAGAGACCATTATGGTCCATTGTGACGCCTTAATTAAATATAGCTATGTAGAGACGGAAAGTAGGTGAAATAAACAGCGGAAGCATAAGTCAGAAATAAAAGATAGATAGAAAAGAAGATTTCGGACTAGCCCCGAAAGAAATCCTAACCCACCAAATTAGCCCTACGTGCGGCTAGCAACCAATCTACTCTCGCGCAGCCAGGCCATCCCCATTACGAATCCCATCAGATTCTCGAGTCTGCAACCCGAGACATCCCCTAATTCGCCCAGGAATCTACTGCCTAGCCACCTCAGCCTGCTGCCTTGCAACCTGGGACAGTGACACAAAAAGTGCTCAACCGTCTCCAACACCTCAGGGTCCTCACACAACCTGCACGTATCCGACAATTCAGATCCTATCCTAACCGCCATCCTGCCTATCATACAGTGGCCCGTGATCATTCCTATCATGGTCCTAACGCAGACCCTACTCCTGCCCAGCAGCAACCCCGAACCGGACTTCCTAAGCACCGGCCACAGCGTCTCTGATACCCAGCAGTCCGTCCGGTTCCCCCATCCCGATTGATCGCGCCCAGAATCCACTCCCTGATCCTTCCAAAATAGAAGCCTATTGGAGGCCTAACCGCCTCCATACAGTTAGGGTCCTTCATCTCTGAGCCCTGTCTAGCCAACTCATCAGCAACTTCATTGCCCCCTATGTAGCAGTGACCCGGCATGGTATGTTTAAAATTTTCTTAAAAAATAGTTTGGTTGGAGGTGTCCATATTTAAACATGTTTTTTCTCTGGGTGTAAGGAAGTAGCTCGTCAAATATAGAAAAAAAGATGATTTATGTAGCAAAAAAGATTTTTGAGCCAAATCTAATTTAAACACAATACTATGTTGGTCAACATTAAATTACAATGTAGAGTGATGACGAAAAACATACCGGGGCATTCTTATAAGTAGTTTCTAAAATTTCTGTTATCAAATGAGAAATCAACAAAAGTGAAACATGGTGTAACAGGAAAATAAATTATAATATTCTCTTTCTCTTTGGTTCAAGAATAAGTGCTTAGAATTATTCTAAAGTAAATACATACATTAAAAATAGCAAAATTAAAAAAAAATATTGAGGAGAATTGCAGGAGAAAATGCATAAAAACTACCAAGTTGGCCTCCTACCCAGCCCAACAGCTTATTCCATCAACAATAAATTTCAGTTTATCAATAGTATGATATGGAAATTTAGCACATTTAAACGAAACCTTGTTAATCAAACACGATAGTTTGATATATGAAAAATATAAAAGGTGCAATCTAGATAAATTGTAGTAACTTTGTTTGCCTCTTCTACTTTGACCCTCTTTACTTTTATGATGTGAGTATAAAAATGTTTAATTCAAAAATATTTATAAATAAAATTACCTACTGAATATCTTAGACCTTCGTATTTCTTACACGCATATTTTCAACAATAGAATTATGTAAAATCCTGAAATTGTGATTTAGATTTTTAGATTTTTTCTTAAAATGCAAAAAAAAAGTATTTTTCACCCTCCCGTACCTTGTTCTGTAAATTTGATGAGAACTTCTCTACTCGAAGCCGATAAGAAATTGCAGGCGTTGAGGAAGCCAGTTACACATATCATTGACGGCGACCAATTTCTAAAATTGAAAAATTTTCAACGACGTCGGCGAAAATAAAGGTCGGCTATACCAAATAAGGTAATGCAAGAGTTTAATGTTTGTTGTTTACAAAAAAGCTTTGAAAACTTTCGTATATTTTTAAAATGTTAAAAGCAAAATCAAAGGTTTTCTTGGGATTCAAAATAATTAAGCAATGAAAAAATCAACCAAGAACTTTTGTGGCATTAATCATTGCATTTATTTTTAATTTATTTTTTAGTGCAAACATTTTGTCTCATCAAGTTTAAATTCGTGAGTTTATTTGACAGTTCAAAGCGGAAAGTTTCTCACAAAGATTTTACAGACACATTTTTTCTGTAAATTGGCGGGAAATTTCATTACGTGAGAAAAACAGTTGTTTGCTCAATTTATGGCATTTTGTTTAACTTCTCACATTTCAATCGAAAAGTTTCTGGACGCGGGAGTTACAGAACATGGGCACTGGCAACCGCGAAAGACTATACATATAATGGGTGTTTTTTGAGTTGGCATCACTGCTTTATTTGAGCACAAAATATCATCTGACTACGATATAAAATCTAAAGTTTAACACTACCTTGTTTTAAGTAAAACTGGGCCTAACTTTCCGACAAAAACAATTTAGTTAGTGAAGGGTGTTTTTTTAGAGCGTCACAACTTTGAGTTGGCATCATTTTGAGTGAGGAGAATCCACAAGCTTTTGTCGAAACACCATAACATTCACAGAAAATTACTGTTTGGTGCGCTTTATGGGCTGCGAAATCATTGGCCCATATATCGTTAAAAACGATGATGGTGAGAATGCGAAAAGTTGTTGAAAATTGGTGTTCCAGATTGTGCCTTCTACGCGCTAGCTGTGGCGGCCACATGGCTGAAATCATTTCATTGGGTAGCAAAAATATACAACATTTTTGAAATTTTTGTTACTTGTTATTTCTAGATTTAAGCCCAGAAGATGTTTTTCAATGAAAAACGAAATATTGGCAAAATAAATATTGAATAAATTAGAATAAAACCCAATAAAACCAGGACCTCGAGCTCAGAAGAAAAACAAGTTCTTTTATTAGTTTTTGAAATCTTTTAAAAGTATCCTCCTAATATGTATGTAACAAGACCGCATTATAAACAAATCACTTCTACCAAAATGTATGTGACTGGCGTACAATTATTTAGCGCATTATTTATCAAAAAAAAAAAAAAACACAAATACACCGGTGACACATGATACGCAATTTGTAATGTATTGCAACTTATTTGATATAACGAACGAAAATTTTTCCGTTAATTTACGTGTGTGTGCATAAAACTGTTTTTAAATTCGTTTTGATGAGAAGACACTCTGGGGAAAACGGGGACACGCTACCTTTTGATGTTGAAAAATAGAAAAATAAAATGATGAACTTTGACAAAAAATGTTTGAACAAAGAATGACAAAATATGAGTTTTGTGGTTTGTATTCTTTATAACTTTTTTAATTATTGTATTTCCTTTGCCTTTCGTGGCCCGAAATTTTGCGAAGTCATTAAAAATATGTTAAAGAGCACACAAATGTGCGAAGCAGAAACTGGCAACCACTAGCATGATATAACTTTTCGAAACCAATCAAAACTAAATGCCCAATTAATATATTGTATTTAAGAAATAAATAAAAATGATGGCTCATTTTGCGCCACCCTGCAAAAGATCATATATATTGACTTTACCGTAAAAAGATAATCAAGAGTTTATATTTTCTTCAAATTTAGATCGTTTAATAATCAAAATGTGTGTGAAAAAGTTTAAGCAAATTTCAAGCAAATGAACAACGGTTTGAGCCATGCCTTTTAAACAATGGTGCGCAAACCATAGAACAATTGTTCAAAATCAAATCACACACATTCTTATGCTCTTTTGGTTAGTAGCGATTGTCGACTCAACGAGACAACGTCGTATGTACATGAGCACGGGTGTATGACTTCTTCTTTTTTTCAGATTTTATTTAAGTATTTTTTGTAGGTGCACTGAACAAAATAAATTGTTTAATTATGGCATGAAAAAAATATTATATGATTAAAAATGCTTTTGGTAAAATGCAATGCCTGTTTTGTCATAAGTCATTTAAAACAATGAAAGAAAGTGTTTTAAAAAGACATTTTGATAGCTTTCATAGCATTACTATGAAAAGTTTAGTGAAAAAAAAAATTTTTTCATTTTTATAAAGTATTTATCAAAAATAATTTATTTAAAAGTTTACTTTTTCTTTTATATTTAATTTATTTTCAAAACAAAAAAAATTACAAAATTTTTCACACCGTAAAAAAATAACAACAGTTCTTTTAAATTTCACAACTTTTCTCCCAGTGCACCTGTGGTTTTGTCATTGTATTGCTGAGAGAATTTAGTTTTGCGCATCACTGCTTTTAAATATCGATTACGATTAGAAATCAAGTAGATAACTTTTAAAAAGTAACTGTAATTCTATAAAAAATAATTTCTGATTACTTATTGATTACAATTGAAAATAATAGGAAAATAATAAGGATAACTTTAAAGTAATCAAAAATTATCAAAAGAAGTCAAAAAGTAAATAATTTTTTAGCAAAATTTCGAAATAAAAAAAAGACCAGTGTCCCCCAGTTTTGCCCAAAGTCATACACTTTTTTTTATGGACCTCGGTGTAATTTTTGCAAAAAAATTATCATTTTCTCAGGCTCATATTATGTAAACCGTTTGGAATTTTGATTTACCCTCTGAGACAAAGTTGTAGCCCATGCCAAAAAAAAGTGAACATATAAAATCAAAAAAACTTCATCTTCCAGATCAAAATCGCAAAAAACTTTAAAAATTCGATTTTTTTACCTTTTTCCCCTATTCAGGTCAGAAGCAAACCGTTAAAAATTCAAGGAAACAAGCAACTACAAAAATGTACCTAAGATCTCAATAAACAACTTTTTAGAGCATATGAATGATTCTTAATACCGTTAAGGTAGCGCTTAGGTAGCCCCAAAAAAAAACTGGGAGACACTGGTCTTTTATTTTTTGTTCTTGATTAATTGGACTACTCCATGGAAAGGTCCGATGTAATGCAAGCATGGACCATGTCATTGTTAGAAAGTGTTTGTAGTGAGACGACATGTCTTCTTTTTTACCGACATGTTTTCGTTTTTAAACGAAGTTTAAACTGATCCTCTTGTGTATACATTGGAGTCGTTTTAAGACTACTCTATTGTAGTCCAAAGCTGGGTTATATGGTCCTGCCCTAGGACATCGTAATGTTAAATAGACCATGTGTTTTCCATACGTATGGGTTAATTTTGGAGTAGTCCTAGTCCCTTGTGGGCTACATTTTACACGCGTGCTTGGAATAGTCCTAATATTTGCAGGGGCGTATCAAATGTGTAAAAATGAGAGCTAGTCATTTATACTCAACACAACACCGTCCATGAAAAAGTGAGCCACACACACTAACACTAATATTGTGTGTGTCCCTTTTATTGTTTATTGTTTGATGAACTCAAATTCATATGTACATCTTACAATAAAAAAACCTGAGTGAAGTTAAAAATCACACTAATCATTCGTGTGTTTCTTGCCTTTCTTATGTTTTAAATATTAAAAGTGTTGCTGAATCAGCGGTTTATAAGCAAATTCAGCGATTTACCGCTTTTTTGTTTGTTTTATTTTTATGTTTCTCATAAACTAAACGCTGACAACATTTAATAAAATAAACAAAACAATAACAATAACAAAAGAAAAGGAAAAAATAAAAAACTTTGTTTATATTTCTTATAGTTTTTTTTTTCTAACATTTACCGTTTTATTCCATCAATTCTATTTCAATTCAATGAATAAAAATGTTTTATCAGTTTCTAGTTCCTTATTGTCAGTATATTGAATTTATTTATATATTTACCGTATTCACAAAACCCCTTGTATCATTGTATCAATTGTATACATATGTATGTAGCTCACTATTGGTTTTTTTATACACCATACAATGGATACAACGATGCAAGGGGTTTTGTGAATACGGCAATTAATTTTATTTGTTGAAAATACATTTAATTTGTTTAAACAAAAATTATTTTAATTAAAAATTATAAATCTGTTTTTAAGTGTGAAAAAGAAGCCAGTTGTAAAATTTTTTAACTTTTTTATGATTAAATTCGGTAGATATAGTGATTGTTGTAAACTGTGTGACATCATTTAAACAAACAAGTAGGAGTGCTAAATTAGTAACAAATTAATAAAAATTCCATTTGTAAAAAAAATATAAGTATACAACTACTACTTTTTGCTTCTAAAAAGTTGGCATCACTTTTTAATCTTTAATTAATCTTTTTACTAATATTTTTTTTTTCAAAATGATAAAAAAAAATTTTAAAACACAAAACACATGTTCTGTTGATAAAACATAATATGTACATCGTTACACAAGTGTATTTACTCGTGTAAAAGAGTTATTTTATTACTTATACCTGTATCAAATATTTTTCTCAAACCACTCACATACACAATTGAACGCTTTGCATACATGGATTATTTCTTACTCACAATTAATTGTGTATGATTCTTAAATCACATACAACACACTACTTGCCAGTTTGATATGTGAATTCATGTGTCATTTAATCGCACACATGCAGACCTTTAATAGATACCATAGTATTTCAATGTTGAAGTAAAGAAAAAACAAATAAAATTTAAAAAATTTCGGGAAATTTTTCACTTTTGCGGCTACCTAAGCGCTACCTTAAGTGCGTGAATTTGGGCAAAACTGGGAGGCAGGGGTCTTTTTATTTTGTCTTTTCTCACGTGTTGCACTGTGGTTAACGTATTAAAAATTTGAGCTCCCACTATAATATTGAAATTTTAATACTTCAATTGGGAGAAAAATTGTATCTTTAAGGATAAATACCGGAAATTAAATGTCTTTCTTTTACTTTAGTGGGTGGACCTTTTTGAATTTTCTATAATATTGAACTAAGAAACACACAATTATAAGTGCAAGGCTCTGAATTTAAAATGTTTTGGTTAAAAGCTAGAAACATAAACTTTGGCAGATAAATATAACCATGAAAAAAAGGGACCTGCTTTAAAAAAATAAAATGCTAGTGGCATTTGACCCGTGGAAGATAGTGGTTACATATTTTAACAATTGGGCTTCATTAAATTAAACTTACAAAGGAAGAATCAGGCAATGATTGCCGCTTTGACTGTGGACGGTCATCGATTATGCAATTAAAAAAGTTAAAGAAATATTAAATTTAAACAACATAGAAATCAATTAGCATTTGTACATTCCAACTACGGATATATTTGTGAAACTTCAACTAAATTGGAGGGAATAAGTTAACTTAATACTAAAGTCAAAAAAAAAAAATCCAAAACGTTTTGCAAAAAAAATTAAGGATTTTAAAACATAAAATAAATTTTTTGATCTGAACTAGAATCAAACTGGGATCCGAAAATGATTTTTTCAAAAGTATTGGCATTCTTCAAGTAAAAGACAATGATTTTTTCAAAAGTTTGGCATTCTTCAAGTAAAAGACAAAGGCTTACATTTTGTAAAACAGTCCTTATTTATTAAAACAAACAAAAATTTAAAGTAGACTGCATTTTTTATATTTTTGTTTTTCGTGAATTTAATTGTGATAATTTTGTTAAACTGTTTATGGTTTTTAATCCAAATTTTGATATATTAATTAGGCTTAAGTTTATAAAATTTAATTTTTATTAAATAATTTTTATGAACAACAGCAAAAAATTAATTAAAATTTCTTGATAATTTTTCATTCTTGACTGCCGCGAGGCTCGAACCCAGGCTTTCACGGACAGGTTACCCTTACATGTCTCAATTGTAAGGGTATTTCCGTTTAACACACAGCCATTGACGACTGCTGGCAGTTAAAAGTCAAACATTAATCTTTAAACCAAATTGTATTTAACGCTTGGTAGATCGATATTTGCTTTGAATGATTATCTACTTTAATTTGTCAAGAATTCTTCTTGAAGTCCAAAGTACATTTTTCTTTGTTTTACGTTTTTGCGTTTCTTTTTTCTTTAATTTTTTGTGGAAATTTAAGTTTTTAGGGCATATTTTGATTTTTTTGGTACTTATTTTAAGCGCATATTTTCGATTTTTTAGTGCATGAAAATCTCATCCCTAATGATAACAATTAACTGTTTCAAAAAAAAAAATATTGTAGTACGAATGGATACGCAATTGTTGGAAGTAATCAAAAAGAATCGTTAAAAATAATGAGATTCCTTTTTTATTACTTTTGATTATTTTTGATTATTTGGTTTTAATTGCCAGTAATTCTGATTATTTTTTGATAACTTGTAATCGTTATCAATTAGTAATCATGCAAACCCAAAAATAATCTTAATCGTAGTCATTACTTCACTCTTCAAAAACAAATGTAATCTAAAGCTAAGATCCCACTATCAGCGCAAATAGCACAATCTGTGACGATTTTTATCGTGCTATATCGGCGCACATTTAAAAACATTGCACAATTTATTCTTAGGTAGTCCCATTATCGTCGCACATTGTGACAATTTTTTTCGGTTCATATCGGCCAGAACTCAATTGCGACAATAATCATTACAATGCGGTCACACTATCGTGCTATTTGGGCAAATGAAATCATATGTTGGCTTGTTGGCTTGTTGGCAGACATAATTCTGCTCTTGAAATTCGCAAAATTCTCCGTCTGAATATTCCATTATGTTTCCTAACAATTTTAAATTAATTAATCTATAATAAAAAATGTTTTCAATTTTATTTAAACTTACTACACTTGTTCTTTTTTTTTTTTTGTAATTTTGTAAATAGATGTTTGTTTACAAACCAGGGATGGCAACATCAATACAACTTCAATATTTTGGCTAAAGCCAAATTTTTATTGTCCACAGTCAGCACAATTTCGGCACAGATTGTCGCATATTAAAAAATGTTGACCGTTCGCACTATCGGCTCATGAAATGCGGCAAAAATTGGTACATTGCGCCGATAGTGGGATCTTAGCTTAATAAGTAATTATTACGATTACTAATCATTATTTAACAGCTGTGGTTTGAACTAGGAGAAGCGATTTTAAGAAGAATTTATTCAAAATCGAAAAACAATACATCGCTAGACTGTTAGTAATAAACTCCCAAAATATTTATCGCTTAATGGGTGTTTCAGATTTTCTGTTTATAACATTCTTTAAGATCTTTGGTGTTTTTTCAATAACTTGTAAAAATTTCCTCCAACAAGGAATGAAAAACTGTTGAAGTATTTTTTAGTAATAAGATTCATTAGATAAATTAATTTATAAAAAGTAAACAAAATATGTACATAACAAGTTCAGACATTTTATTTAAAATTAATTTGCATAAGCGAAGGAAGTTTAAAAAACAGATTCTTTAAAACTTTATTCTAAAACTAAATTTTTCCTTTTTAGTAATAGTTTCTCTTAATTATTTTAAATATTTAAAGAGGTTTATTGCAACCTTAATATCTCCTTATATAATCCTTCACTCGTTTTTTGGTGAACTAAAGTTTCTGTGAACTAATAAATTTATTTTGCGTTTTGGCTATCATTTAAATTGTCACGTGTTGTACTTGTACTTCATTACGTATACGCGCCGTTTGTCATAAGTATTTACAAACAATTAAATCTTTTACGTAATAATCAGGGCAAGTTTAAATGCTATTTACATGAAAAATGTGCTTTTGCATATTTCTTATGTTTTTCTGTAAAAGATATATTTTTGTTATATTTTGCTTAAATTTGCATAGTTCGTAGGTTGGAAGACGATGTTAGCCAAAATATTGTATTTAATTTTTCTTTATAATAATTGTCTAATATCGAAGAACTAAAAGAAATTATAGCAAGTTAAGGCTTTCTGAATGTTTAGTTTTTGATACTGATTTATTTAAAAATGCCAAAAGATACTAAAAAAAAACTTTAACGCTCGTATGATGAGAGATAACCCACGAATTTTAAAGTTGAGATCCATGACACATCAAACACGACGTTAAAGGAAACGTTAAAACTATCAAGAATAAAAGTTTTTTTAAAGAACTTAACAAAGTTTTGATCTTCAAACATTGAGCGTATATAATAAAAACGAAACATATACAGTGCCAACTCGCTAATCCGAATTAAAGATTGCAGCCCCTGATCCGGATTAATAAGATATACGGATTACTGGATGTGCTGTGTTATAATTCAAAAATAAAACAGAAGCCAGAATTTCAAAACAAATTTTTTTTAGTTCCATTAATCAAGAATGAAAAAATTTAGTTTCGTATTCATGAAAAACAATTTCGAAATTAAACGTATTTTTAAAAAAATTCTCATACAAATTTTTCTTAAATATATTTCAAGTCCAATTTAGTTTTAGTTACTGCAATATTTATAAGCTTTTTTTAAATATTGTGTTTATTAAACATACATAATTTGTTATGTAGGTTTGCTTATCTTTCAGTGCACATGCTTCCAAAGCCTTGTTCCGCAATTCTTTGAGCATCAATATGTAATCTGTTTGCATACCTCGTAACTTTGGCCAATCTATTGAACAATTAATTAATTATATCGAGCCCTAACCGCGAAAATAGTGTAAGCGACATAAATTTCAGTTTTCATTTTTTTTATGAATGACTTTATTGACAACACTTGCATCATCTCCTAAAATGTCATGGTCACATAAATTACCGTTACGATTTTATAGCAAGAACAATTTTATTGTAAGCGACAAATTTCATACAAAATTTATATGAAATAAAATAAAAAAGCTCGCTCCTGTAAAATTTGATTTTTGGCGCATACCCTATTTTCGCGGTTAGGGCTCGATATTAATAAAAGCGATGAATGTATTGACACACTATCTCCATATGAACTAATATTATTTAAGTATGCGCTAGTAATATCGATTTCATGGTGAACGAATACTTTAAATATATTTTAGGGTTTTGTGTGACAATCGAAGATCATTTCAATTTTAAAAATTTTTTTGTTTGACACAGCACGGATGCCATGACCCCTACTAGGTTATGGGAAGGAGGATAGAAGGAGTACTGCTTGTGGACATTCGATTTGAGCTTATTCCTGTTGAAAGTGCGAGAGAATGCTTCTACTGGAAGGTCATTCTACATAAAAACAGCCCGGACGAAGAACGAATTTTTCTTGTAATGCTTTAAACGATGTATCGGCCAATCGACCACAAAAGAATAAGCTGTTCACGAAAAGCGCATATTACGAGCAATCATACGAGTTTCGGGAAGCAGGTCTATGATTTCATCGGAACACTTGCCATTGTAGTAACGACAAAACAGACAAATGCAAATCTAATTGTGAAGCGACGGTGATTAACTCTTTGAGCCACACTTTTATATATGCCACTTAATAACTAAAATAGGCGAAATTTTTAATTATTTAAAGTTTATTTAAATTAAAAACGTTGATAATTTTGATAAATAAGGTGGTTAGTTTACTAACCACCATGACGGTTGATTTTTGTTTTATTTGTTTGGATGCATAGAGGAACTCCACAGGTGCTGCATTACTATACAGTACGCAATGGACAAGATTTTTTTAACAAAGCACACAACCTAAAAGTTAAATTTTAAAATTTTTGGGCCAAAATTTCGCATAAATTTATTATCGACGATCTTAAAAAATACAATTTTTAAGTTCTTGGAAAGGTGGTTAGATAACTTACCACCAAACCTGAAAGAGTTAAGGGAGCCAATAGAATTGGATACACTACAGTGACTACACTATTGGATACTACACCAATGATAACCTTCCTTCACATGTTCAAGACGCACTAAAATAGACTTTGAAGCTCCGGCCCACATATGGGAGCCGAAAAATCCAATTAAAAAGGGTAGGAGAAATAACGGAGCCGTATGGACCCCAGAATAAATCTTGAACTTGTTTGATGAAACCCCACCACAAGCACGTGTACTCTTCGATTCGTTTTGTTTATTCTCTCATTTGACGAAAAATGTATTTAAGTTCGGTGGATCAGAAACAAATTTAACGACAAAATTCGAACAATGTAAATATACGAACGACTTTATAGAAGAAACGAAAATAATCGCAACGACCAAAATATTTGTTTGAATTTTTTCGCGTGTATATTTTCGAGTTTTTTTTTTGTAAATTTGCATATTCTTAACATTTTTATAAATATTTAAACTTGCCCTGGTAATAATTTAAGCTATTATCCCATTGTGTTGTTTTGTGTTTAAAAAGTCTATGATGATAACATGAAGCATAAATATTAGTGGAAACATAGTTATAGTTATTAGACACAACAATAGAATAAATATGTTGCATAGGCAAAAGTTATAGTTATTATACATAACAATAGACTGGATATGTATACCCAAAAACACTCACGTCAGCCTAATAAAAGTCTCATTTAATCGTTCAAAAAAGTTATATATTCCTATTACAGTAATGAAAAAGTTCAAGGTTCAAATTTTAAGAGCGAAATCTCATGAAATATTCGGAAAGTGCTCACATAATGCTCCATCATAAAATCATTACACGTGCTACAATTGTGTAATTAAAAAAAAAACTATTCAATGTACCAAAAAATGCTCCCACAACAGCAATAATACGGTTATACAAATTAATAAATAACCACAATTTAACCAAATTAGTTTTTTTAATGATATTTGTAGCAATTTTCTTTTTACATAAATAATTAGTATTAATAATATTAAAGTGGAAAATAATTCAAAGCGAATTTCAATCTACCAAAGTTTAAATACAACATTGTTTAAATATTGATGTTTGACTATTGACTGCCAGCCATCGTCAATAATAAACGGCGATCGCCTCTGAAGAGATTGAGTGGTTGCAAGTAAGTAAGGGAAACCTGTCCGTGAAATCTTGTTTTCTGTTCCCAGCTCAGCCAAGAATGAAAAATGATCAATAAATAGAAACTGGGAATTTATTTCTCATGTTGAGTAACATTTATGATATAAATTTTCATATTATTCGAATGTGTATTCTAAGTTGTTGTAAAATTCCTTTCTTCACAAAAATAAGTTAAAATAAATTAAATTTGATGATCTTAAGCCTAATTAAAAATATTAAAAATTTGAATTAAAAACCATAAAGAATTAACAAATTGCAACAATACTAATTAGTAACACAAATCAAAATTCAATTAATTCGATCCCTTTATAATTTTTCTATGAAGACTTATAAATTTGTTAAGCCGTTCTAAAATCTAAAACAAAAATACAGAAAAATTATAAAATACAAAATAACGTAACAACACTTTTTATAAGTTTGCATGAGAAGCAAAAAACTTAACAAAATCAATAATAGCAAGGTGTATTTGGCCTTTGAATGTCGTTAATAAAGCCGCCATTTTTAATTGCGGTGATCAAAAATTATTTTAAAACATGCAGTGGAACAAATATCAGTCAAAAAGTCAATTTCGAATTTTTTGATGATATGTTGTTTTGCATTTTAGGTGACGCGATGTAGTTCTAAAATTGAGTATTGATTATTGAAAGTCAAATATCTATCGGAAATAGAAGTATATTCCTTAAAAAAATGTTAATTTTAATTCAACAGTGACCACCCTAGAGGGAAGCGAACTGACGCCAAACTTGTCCCGTGATAGGTATTTGGTTGTAGAGACCGGTTCTAGGTCTAACACTTTATATGAATAAGACCTATCTCTCTTACATGGGGTTGCCATTGGAGGGGGTCAATTTACACCATTTGACCAGTCACAGATCTATTCTCAATGAACGTGCTTAGTGGCAGTTACTAAAATGGAGTACAATTTCAATACAATGTAGTATTGTTTCAATAAAACAAGTCCTAGAATTAAATTTAAGAACCAAATTTTAGAATTTACCAAAAAAATATGTGTCACAGCACCAGTTAACACGGTTTCGTAATTCATTACTTTTTCTGCCTTTTTGTTCTTTATAAACCAGTTCATGGATTGATTCTTCGTTTACTGGTCAAAAGACCTTTCTTTTTGTACTTGGTCTATTTTCACAAATCACAGGACCAGTCTGTTACGAAATTTGCAGTTCAAAAACACTGAGTGCTTTTCATATAAATATTACAACACAATTAATTGCCAGGCATTGGGAAACAGCACAATAAACTTTTCTACATACACAGAAAGAAAAACACTCGGGATAAATCAAGTTTTTTGGGATTACTTTAAGTACGAGTCGTACTCAAAAATTCAAGTACGAATAACACTTAAACGTACTCAAAACAATCCTAAATGGGATTACTTTTGAAAATTAATTTCTTTTCAAAGTTTTTTTTTTTAAATTTGAACTCATGCTACTCATTTAGTTTATATTTTTGGTTGAATATGTACATAAGATTTCTAAAATAAAAACCATATCGGGCATGATGTTGGTGTTATATCATTCTGTAATGTGTAATACGGGTAAGTAAATCAATCATTATCATTTTTTCTTTGTAATTTCTTTTTTTTTTTTGTTTTTTTCAATCATGAATTCGGGATAAAATCAACTTTATATTACTTGAATCAAGCTCATTTTGAGATTAATTCAATCTTAGTTTTACTTAAATCAATCTCATTTTCGGATTATTTGAGGTACGAGTTCGGATTAACACAATTTTATAATTTTTGAATGAAGTGCATTTTGAGATTGATTCAATCTTAGTTTTACTTAAATCAATCTCATTTTCGGATTATTTCAAGTACGAAAACGGGATTGAATATGGATAATTTAAGTATTTTGGGATTAAAAATCCGTACTTGAATCAATCTTTCTGTACTTGATTGAAGAAAATCCGTACTCACCGTACTATTAATACCGCTTCGGATTGATTTGAGTACGGATGGATTGATTTTTTTTTTGAGTGTACAATAACTGACATGAAATTTAAATTAAACTTGCTTTTAAAAAGTAAATAATAATTATTATAAAAGATTTTATGTAAAGTTTTATCAATGACTTAAGCATTTAATGTTAAATAAAAGCGTTATATGATTTAAAAATA
The DNA here is from genome assembly GCA_949318255.1 of Pollenia labialis. NCBI lineage: Eukaryota > Metazoa > Arthropoda > Insecta > Diptera > Polleniidae > Pollenia > Pollenia labialis. The sequence continues at coordinate 119,764,317 of OX439142.1, forward strand.
ATAAAAAAAAAACATTTTAAAAAAGCAATCGATTAAAATCATGTAAACTTTTGATCATTTTTAGCAATTTAAAATATTTTTTATGTTTTTATTAGATTAAATCATTTATTTAACAAAAATTATATTTGATTTAAAACTTAAATTAACTATTCTTGAATTTCGAATAAACATGTTCATATATTATAAATATGTATTGTATGACATACATACATACATTTATTCAAAAATGTATGCGGAGTTCCATAACAATACGCAATAATTTCACTTGTTTTTTTTTTATTGAATTAAATTCTTCATACTAAAGTGCATCTAACTATTCTTATAAATTATATAGACGATCTAGGAACCTTTGGTTAAACCCCTCGCCATTGTGGCTGCGTTTTAATGCCCTTATCATATTTTTGAAAAAAAAATTAAAACTAATCAGAAGCGCTGTTCGCTCACAGTATCTGTAGTTTATAAAATACATACCAAATATAAAACAAATTAAACAAAACCAAAAAAACATGTAGCATTGTTGACATTTTCTGGCTCAATTAAAGGATTAGTTGACTAATACCCTTTGTACACTTGCATACATTTCCGAGGAACGCATGAAAGATGTTGAAAATGTGAAATGCGCGTTCAAACTTGCAAGATCTAACATTTACTAACAATAAAAAAATACACAATTTTTGAAAAAAAAAACTTTATTTTTTTTTAATTACTTTTTTTCTACAAATGTGCCAAAAATTTTAAAAGATAAAACATGAATTTAGAATTCATTTTGTTTACCAATATGAGAAAAAATTAAGCAAAATAAGGCTTGCAAAAAACATGAATTTAGAATTCATTTTTTTTACCAATATAAAAAAAAATTAAGCAAAATAAGGCTTGCAAAAAAGGGAACACATGAGAAATGGTAACGTCGCTATCAAAGCAGCCACGATACTAATAGATTTTACTGCCACTTTTGTAGTGATGACACTACCGGAAGATGTAAAATAGAATACAACGAAATTGGAACATTTTGTAAAGATGTTGAAAAATTTGATTTCTTATGGGTAAATTTCAACATCTTCGAAAATTAATGTTAAATGTTGACAAGTGTGAAAAGGCTATAAATGTTTGATGGTTTAAAATCACTTTTTGAAAAACTGTTTACATTTTTTTTATAAATTCTATAAAAAGCTTTATAATAACTTTGATCCATGCTAATGAATCAAAAAAATATGTAAAACGATGATGAGAAACGAAAATTAATTTTCTGATCGCTTTAGGTTTTATGATCTTTGCCCTTTATTTTGACATTTTTTTTATAAAGCGGAAAAGATCGCAACAAATAAAACGAAAGGCGCAAAATGAATTAAATGACATTTAAAGGGTGCGCCAAAAATCTTATACCGCAAAAAGGGTTCAAATTGCAACTTTAGTCGACGAGCGGTAACCGTGTGCCATCGCTTTTGAGCGATGTTAGTTTTTTTAATGCCAGTCTACTGTCATAGGAAGAAAAATTTCTCGAGTAACTCCATTTAAGACCACGTCAACAAAACAACAAAAATTGTTTTTGGACAGATGCAATACGAAAATTACGAAAGTTGGAATATGGACCCTGAATGACTGGCCCATATTCTAAGATAGGTCTAACGAGAAACACGTAAAGTTGCTTCATGTTATATGGATCAGCGTAATCTTTAGCCCAGCGCTTTATAAAGCCAAAAACACCTCTAGCTTTATTTCCAACTAAAGTAATGCAAGAAACAAAGCTTAATTTAGGATCCAGTAGGACTCCAAAATCAAGAAACGAATCAACCAGCTCCAATCGATAACCACCCAAAGCATAATGCATAGCATAGTTGGGGGTAGCGCACTAAATATTGATTTAAATCAGCAGTGCACTATCACTAAATAAAACTGCAAAAATATTAGTTTTCACTCTGTTTTACCAGCTTTAGTGATGATTGCTATTTTTTAACTACCACTAAAAAAATTTTAGTGATATTGCAAATTTTTTCACTATCACTAAAAACGCAGATTGAATGCAAAAATTTGCACTCAATTCAAACCGTGCAAAATTTGGAGTTGCAATCAAAAAAGCTGCATTCAAATATTGTGTCACTAAAATTTAAAAAATGGAACTGTGTATGTGCATGGTTTTTGATTTTTTTGGAGGACATGCATAAGCAAAGAACATTAAACAAAATGAAATTTTGTCAATAACGGAATAATTATTGGCTTTAATCATGAAAAAACAAGTTTTTGATTTTAAATTTAGTGCAACAATTTAAGTTGCACTCAAATGAGTAAAGGAAAAAAAAGTTGCAATAAAGTGATGATTGCTTTTTTTTAAATCAAACTATTTTTTTTTGAGTTCAACATTTTTTAGCATCACCATCACTAATGTTTAGTGAGGCTGCAAATTTTCAACTCATCGCTCAACATCAAAAAAAAAATGATTGCAATAATTTAGCACTATCACATAGTGTGAGTTGAAACTGCAAAATGAGTGCACTACCCCCATCTATGATGCATAGCAATACAGTTATTTCTATATGCAAAGGACGAACAATAGTAAACATTAATTGGCAGTTTTTAACAAGACGCTTTAGAAGGATTTTTTTTTTTTTTAAATTTAGAATTATTTGAATAAAATAATTTGCTTCTAGGAACAAAGCAGGCTTCTTACAGGCTGCTTAGGACTTTTTGAAAAATTAGCCCTGGCAACATTTATATGAAGGCTACGGTCGAAATATTCACGTTAGCTATGGTCAACTATTGTAACAACCAGAAAACTTCTTTGCACAACAAATTTACTAAAACATGTTTAACACTTATAATAGCATGGTTGTTTTTCAACTAAAGCATGTTGCTCTTATAAAAGAGAAAAATAATATTGTTAATTTCAAAACAAATTATTGTAAAATTTAACCATAACATGTTTACAGGCAACCATTATATGGTTGTGGCTCCTTGATAAGACTAATTTAACCATAATATGGTTGTCAGTTTCAATTATATGGTTAAATTAAACGTAATATGTTTAAAATTTCAAAAAAAAAAAATTCTGTTGGAGGTGACCATATTTAAACATGTTTTTCTCTGCCTGCAGCAAAAAACCTTTTAAAAAAAATAATTTCAATTGAAATCATAGCGTTTTGTCGTGGTACTCCTCACATTTATTGGAAAAAAGCAATTCTAAAATATTTTTTTAATAAAACCAACTCTTGCTTTTTTCATTTCAAATGATTTTATGCAGGGACCGAAAATAACTGTTAATTTTGAATTTTTGATTGAAAAAAGCAACCTCAAGGAAATGTCGGAGAATGAAACCAAGTATACCATTTTGAAAGTCTTGGACCAAATTGTCAGAAAATGCGATGCTTTTTAAAAATCTGATTTTTATTTTTTCAGGCAAAAATAACAGTTATTTTTTGATTTAAATTTTTTTGAGCAAAAATAAAAGTTATTTTTTAACTTTTATTTTTTCTAGCAAAAATAACAGTTATTTTTGACTTTTATTATTTCGAGCATGAATAAAAGTTATTTTTTGACTTTTATTTTTTCGAGCAGAAATAAAAGTTATTTTTGTGTATTCAACCCCTTTTTTTTTTTAATAAATATAATGAATTTATCACAAAATAACTTTTATTTCTGCTCAAAAAAATTAAAGTCAAAAAATAACTTTTATTCATGCTCGAAATAATAAAAGTCAAAAATAACTGTTATTTTTGCTCGAAAAAATAAAAGTTAAAAAATAACTTTTATTTCTGCTCTAAAAAATAAAAGTCAAAAAATAACTTTTATTTTTTATCGAAAAAATAAAAGTAAAAAAATAACTTTTATTTTCTGACTTTAACGATAAAAGTTATAACAGTTACGGTCCCTGATTTTATGCTTTTAGTCGTTTGTATATTTTTTAGCATGTTGATTTTTTAATATTTTGCTTTTTTTTATTATACCCTTGATTATAGAAGCGTAAAATATAACAAAAATATTTTATATATAAAACAAGAGAAGAAAAAAAAGAGCTTGTTGCAAAACAATTATATGCAATAAGTAGTTTTTGTAAATAAAATTTTTATTTTATTTAAAAAAAAAAAATAACAAAAGAAAATCAGTTTTATATTCAAAAGTACAAAACTTGCATACGAGTTGATAAGTGTGTGAATTTTATATGAAATGTGTAGATGCAAATTCATATTTACAACAGGATAATTTGCATTAATATTCGATAATAAAAAACTAAGACAATATATCATTATTCCTTTTTGAAGCCCTGAGTATTTAAAATTTGATTTATTATTATTATTATTACAGCAAACTTTTACCTCAATGGACTTGAAATAGAATTTTATGATTTACATTTCAAAGTAAAAGTAAAATAGAGAATTGTAGTTGCGGTAAATACATTGTTATTATAAGGTCTGCTTGAGAAAAGCAATTATTTTATTTTTAAATCTTTAGTATCTTTGTAGTTCATAGTATGCTATAACCAAATTTTGGCCTGAGTTCCACACGATTGGGAATGTTGTGCTTTATAAGAAGAAAACATGTTCGGGAATAAAAACGTCACCCACAAAAACGATTTTGAAATATCTCCTAAAAAAAATATTTTATAAATAACTAAAATAGTAAAGTGGAAAATTTTGTTTAATTATAACATATTGAATGAAAAAAATATTTGCGTTTTTTGGATAAATAAATAAAAAATCTGATTTCAAGCTTTACCGCGGCTTGTGGGTGAACTGTTTTGGCAACCGCGAAAAATTAATACCATATTTTTAAATAAATTTCAGGGGACTGTTCGGCTGTGCTAGCTAGGGCCATTTTGATGTTCGAAAAAAAATTTTGAAAACGTTATCGCCCTAATGTAGAGTTTGCTTAAAACTGTAAAATTTTGAAACCCTTGGTGAGTAATAAAAAAACACCTTTAAGAGAGTGAAAGGGTACCCACATACAATATATTCGAAAGTTTTATATTATATAACAAAATATAACCGATACACGGTTAACCGAATGAATACCCTAGTTTGTAGCTTTATTCGATATTAAAAAAAATTAAAATAATTATTTAAATAACTTATTATTATATTATTATTTTTAAATAATTATTAAAATAAATTCGCAGTATATTTCGTTAATATTTGTTAGACATTCGGTAATACTATATAATTTTAACAATAATTTTTATGTGGTTTCCATGGAAAATCCAAAAATCAAATTATTTACATAAATATGTTCCAAAATTACGCCCATAGTATATTTTTGTTATTAGAACACAAGTAGTTATATCGATCTAATGTAAACGATATTTTTGAACAACATAACATTTACATCACACACATTTGTATTACAGTGTTAAGCTAGGATCACACGATTGCCGCAATGTACCAATTTTCACACTTTTTAATACCCCAATCGTGTGACTGCATAACCAAATGGCTCATGTACCCAGGGATGTTAGATGTGACGATTTTACGTCATTTTGACGATTTTTTTTCGAAGAATTTACCAAAATGACGATTGACGATTTTTGATGTAGAGTTACTGATGTTTTGACGATTTAATCCCGTCAATAAATTTACTTTAATATGGAATCAATTTTATAACACTTAAATTTGGCAAGCAGGTTTGGTAGATGTGACGATTTTTCTTCATTTTGACAATTTGTTTGAGAAATTACAGTAAAATGACGATTGACAATTTTTTGACTAAAACTAATAGTGTTATGACGATTTTCTGGCATCGATAAAACACACAAGAAATATTTACAATTATATTGAAAACAGTCCAAAACTTAAAAATCAATTTTTCGAAACACAAAAATTTTTGAAAATTAAACAAAAAAATTCCTCCCCCATCACAAACCAGGTGGATTTAATTAGAAGCATTAGTAATTCAAATTGAACAATTATAGAAATGCCATCGATGCTGCAAAAAATATACACTAGTGCCCTAATTTGCGTCTGTTCTATTTGGTCCGCTTTTTAAAAATTGGTTAAATCCGCTTTGCGTTTTTATGATTTCGACTTGCGACGCTACATACGAATGCATTTTTCGATGAATTCATAATCACATGTGAAGAATTTTTCTATTTGTGTGTAAAAAGGCAAATCCCATTTAATTCTGTTAGGTAAGTTATTCTTAGTAAAATTGCGTGTTAGGAAGTAAGAAGTTGCTTTTTAATAAGAAGTTATGTAGAAAAATGAGTGCAATGAGAAGAAAATGTGTAAGTTTGGAACTAATATTGGACGTAATAAAACGTTTTAAGTCTACCCGAAAGACTGTGGATATCGACAGAATCCTTGGTTTTTAGCACCTTTAACAATAAAAACAAATTGCAATAGAGATAGCGCGAGTTAAAAGCAAATGAGATTTTATTTATTATTTAATATTTTTCTGAATATGGATAAATCAAATAAAAATATTTTTGTTATGCATTTATGCAAATATATTTTTTCTTATGTTTTCTTTTTAAATGATAAATATATTCAGCTAACTTGCTGAAATAAATAAAATAAAACTTAACCATATCACTTTCTTTATCATAAATAGAATTTCTTGCTAAAAATTTATATTTTCGAACCAATCCATGCAATGAATTGTCTTTAATTTGTAAAATTTATATATTTGACGTTTTGTTGACGATTTTGTTCAATTTTCGTGACGATTTTGACGAATTTTGTTAAAACTTTTGACGATTTTTGAGGAAAAAAGTCTAACAACCCTGCATGTACCAATCGAGGACAATATTGTGCTTACTTTTACCAACCAATGCAACCCTGGTGGGGCAATCGTGTGCCTGTTTGCTATGCAACCGCGCGTCAATAAAAATAACAAAAATGCACCCATATTTATTGTGTTCTTGTGCGGCAATCAAACAACACAATTCGGGCCAATATTTGCCATTTTTTTAATAAATTTATTTTTTGTGTTTCTTTTAGTAGGTAATGAAGATAAATATGCATTGATTTATTTGCATTTAATTTTTTTTTTTAATTATTGCTATTTCGTCATGCCGAAGAATATGACAAAATAAAAAAAATTATATAAGTCCGTTTCCTATTTTGCCAAAGTTGATGTTTTAAATACGTTTTATAATTTTAAAATCCTTTCTAGGACATACCAAAATTAAATAAAAAAAAAATCCTTTTTTAAAAACTGGGACAATCCAGATGCGAACTTGTAAACTTACGAGTCTCAGGCGGGAACTTAGACAATTCGGCTACGAACTTTTTTCCTGAAGAAGCGTTAAATTAAGATATATTGAGTCTACGAATTTGTTTCTTTATTTGAGCGGCATATCATGTCCATACATAATTGTGTGTGGGTTTGTATGCGTAAAATTAAACACATTAAAATAAAACAACAACCACAAGGGATTTTTAGGAAAAATTAAAGGCAGTCGTAGTTTTTTGGTCATATCTCAGCCATTTGCAGGCGGATCTTGCTGAATTTTAATAGAAATAAATGGTGGACTATATGTAACTTAAATGTATAACAACCTAACCGCTATCATGTCTGGAGTCCGGAAAACACATATCAAAGACGGACGGACATAGTTAAATCAACTTCTCTCTTCATAAGGACTCAGAATATACATATATACTTTATATGGTCTAAGATCAATATTTTAGAAATTGCAAACGGAATGACAAACTTAAATATACCCTTTTGCACCTGTGAAAACTTTAATTGCGTTTTGCCAAGTGTGATTTTTTTTAAATATGACTATTTGCAATAAAGGCGCAATATGTACTAACAATTAAGAACACTTCTTTAAATATCTACTCTATTTAAAGGTAATTTTTTTGCAATAAAACGTGTGTCGTCACAGGAAGTCGCTTAAAAGGTTTCGTCGTTTAATAAATTTTCTTATTCATAAAACTAAACTTAGGGCCCAATGGGCAGACCAATCAAATGTTTGAGCGGTATTCTGTTTCGAGGTGCGCTAAATTTCTCAATATTCTAGATCATGGGTGGCTGGTCATGCAGGCAATGAAAAGTCAGCTGGCTTGGCAAATAAGGGCGCAAGCTTCCTATTCTTTCGATATCCCTACTGGTTACTACGAAAAATATAAGATCAAATTGTGCAAGTTGGAATTGATTCGTCTGTGCAGAAATATTCATGGGTTGCGAGAAACTGAATGATTTGTCACGCTTTATCATGGTAAATCATGTAATTTTCTTTTACTGAAAAAAGTCAACTAAGGTGAATGGTGGGGTGTCACAAAGCCATAGGACATAAAGCCATAATGGCCATAATGGCTTTATGTCTCAATCCAAACGGATATAAAGACATAATTTTGATATGGCCTTAAGTCTCATATCAATAGTGGAATGGGACATAAAGCCATTATGGTTTTATGTCCCATTTGATGTTTTGCGTTACAAATTGCTTTATTTCCATGGATTCTTTCTACTCTATGGTATAACAAAGACCGGGTTCGCAAACTAAAGCTTCTCTGCACAGACGGCCTTCGGCCGGACGCAATGATTTTCTCCTTTCTGGTATGACAAACACCGGCTTCGCTAACTAAAGCTTCTCTGCATAGCCGGCCTTCGGCCGGGCGCAAGGATTTTCTACTCTATGGTATAACAAATACCGGCTTCGCTAACTAAAGCTTTTCTGCACAGACGGCCAGGCGCAAGTATTTTTTCATTTAAGGTATAACAAGTACAGGTTTCGCTAAGTAAAGCTTCTTAATCTGCCTTGTTTTGGAACGAAGGCCGATTTCGCAGAGATGCTTTAGTTAGCGAAGCCAGTATTTGTTATACCATAAAGGAGAAAAGCCTTGCGCCCGGCCGAAGGCCGGCTATACAGAGAAGCTTTAGTTAGCGAAGCCGGTGTTTGTCATACCATAGAGGATACAATCCTTGCGCCCGGCGGAAGTCCAGCTCTGCAGAGAAGCTTTAGTTAGCGAAGCCGGTACTTATTTTATCAAAGAGGAGAAAATCCTTTAAAAAATATGGCTTTATGTCTCATTTTTGGAAAAAATGTATGGCGTTAAGTCTCATTATATTGAGTCTTAATGGCATATGCCCTTATGTCTCAATGGAATGGGACTTAACGCCACCAACATCATTTTATAATATTCCCAAGCAATGTCGATTTTTCTAGACGAGTAATGAGATCAGGTATTGCCTTTCAATTTGCAATACACTCTCACTTTTTTACCAACAGACTCACACTTTTAAACCTGACTACGAGATTGCTTTCAATTTAACCTTTCCATTTGTTTGTAACAGCTGATAACAAATTCATTTGTCGCTTCCTTTATAAAAACAATATTTCTTTAAACATAAATTTGCTTTATTAAAAGAAAATTTTGTTTTTAAGAAGTCTTGTGCTTTTTTACAAAATTCTTTGAGTCAAGCTAATATTTTGAGTTATTCGTGGGGATTTTATGTCCTGCCAGTGCCGGATAAAAATGTTTCCCTTCACGCTCTTTCAATTGAATGAGTCCTGTAGTATTTCTTCTTCATCTCTTCTCTATCATTTAAAATATTTCGAGCTAGTGGATTCGGATGCAATTCGAGCCTTTTTAAATATCTTACTTCATATTTCGTTATCATAGTTGGTGCACTGAGATCCTTGTGAATATTTTAGTTTTTAAACTTTGAGTGGCGAAATTCTGTACCGGTAGGTCGAAAATTGAGCAAAGCTCCCATATAAACTCTCCCTAAAATTAGTTTTGATATATTTATTTAGATAAAATTCACTACAAATAACGTTATTTTTCTGTAACGTCCACGGGTCCCAAATAGGGTTCACTCTTGAAATTCGCTGTAATAACTTTTTCCGGGAATTCCCAGAAATATTTGTTCACATAGAAACCCTAACTCTCGCATTGAATTCGTTGTGGTTTTTCTTCTGGGTGTTTTTTTAAGATATTTATTATTTATATAGTTTTTCTCCAACCGTCTCTTCTTCACCTTATTAATTTGTGGTTTTGTCAACTGCTTTTAAAAATCATTTATTAAATAAAAGTCGCTACTAAAGCATTACTTTACTATTCAAATTAAAAAAATACTTTTTTAAAATCATTTATTTGACACAACGTCGATAGTTTTTGCAACAAAAATTTTAAAAAATGTGGTTAGTGTAATTCTTTTATACTGTAGTGATTGCTTTTAAATTGTAATCATTATTTGATTTATAAATGTTCTTTTCCTAAATATAACAAAATAAATATACTTTAATAAATGAGTGTACAAAGAAAAAAAATAATAGAATTCAGTGTTGAAAATATGAAAATAATGAGTTTAAAAAGTTTTTCGAAAACAATTATTTAAAACTCAAATTAATTTCAGTCAAGTTCTTTTAAAACATTTCATCTTTTTAAGTTGCTCTTAATTCAAATGTCAAGATACATTTAGATTTTAATCTAAATAAAATATAATTTGAAAAGGCTCCCGGGACATCAGCAATTGCTAAGAACGTTGCGACGCGTCGCCTAAGCAATGCTCACCTTACTTAACATTACTACCTGAGACCTTAAAGTGCGCTTATCGAAAAATTGTTGAACCACTTCGTGAATTTGGAAAATGAAACTGAAAAAAATCAACAACGTTAGTTCTTTGTGCTGTGCTCATTATTTCTATCATAAATTTTCTATTTTCAAAATTAATTCTGGCAGGAAAACAAAATTTTAAATTCATGTGCAAAATAGTTATTCTCTAATTAAATCATAACGTTATTTGTGCGCCAACCTGTTGTTAAATTGTAGTCGTCTACACTGTTGGAGCGATGTCGACCAATGATGCCAACAGCTAAAAAAAATATCAAGTGTGCGTTTATCTACTATTTATGATTACAAACACTGAAGACCATAAAACAAATACAGAAGGTAGTTCCACTCTCTCTTTTTGTCGCCATATTAATGTTCTGATGTTTATTGGAATTATAAAAACGTGTGCTACCATATTTTATCAAATATGGTCTGCTTTTGTTTTTTATTTGAAGTTTGAAAAAATTTAATATAAATTAACATAGAATTGAAAACAATTTATATTAAAACGTTTTTAAATTAGTTTTGTATATTTTGAATTTTGGAAGACTTAATGCGGAAGAGTTTGTGCTGATGTGTCCAACACATATTGGTTTTTACGTACGAAGAACGCAATTTTAAAGATATTTATATGAAGTTATGCACGACATTGTCTTATAAGTTGTCCTCTATTGAACCCTATGAGGGACAGTATGAGCGACATTGTCTTATACGCTGTCTTGTATAAAAGCTATTAACGTTTTTATAAAGTTTTCTTGAATGCTATTCAATCAGTTGCTTGGATTTCTTGAAATTCTCACATTCTTTCTTTTTAATTGTTGATTTCAATACCAATATAAAATTTAACCAGTAAATACGAAAAATGCTAATGAAGTGAACCAAGATTACATGCAGTTTATACTTTAACTAAAGGATTGCTTAAAAGGGTCGAATACAAGACATGTAACACCCAGTAAAAACTTCGCCTATAAAATAATGTGTTGAGTACCCAGAAAAACATAAAAGCACAACTTACAATTCTACTGAAAGAATCAATGAATTTTACAAGGGATGTCTTAAAATGAACGCATTCAAAAATAAGTCATTATTTTTTTACCTTCTAGAAATAGTTATAGAAGAAAGCTTATGAGTGAAAGAAGCTATTCATTTTGAAAAAGTAGGCGAAGTTTTTAGTGGGCAGAAATTAAAATTGCAACTATACTAAAAAAACTTTCTGAAATAAATAACCATATAATACCCATGCAGTCGTTGACGACAAAGTAGGCGACATTGTCGTCTACGTAATCTTCAAATCAAATGAACGACATGGTCTTTCTTTGTGTCATGCACGATTTTCGCGACACTTGTTCGCAAATGTAGTTGACGATTTGTTGTCGCTGTCCCTCACATGTCGTTGCCACGCCCCAAAATACAGAACTTTTGGTTTTTTATATGTAGCGCTGCCATTTAAACGTGCCAAGAAAGTCCTTGTAAAACAAAGTATGTATATCTTATATTATACTCGCTTTTATGCCACGCCTCAAAACTGAGCCTTTTTTTCTTTTTCACATACATATTACATTAAACCAGGTAGAACCCAGTACAAAAACCAAAAAAAATCCACCAGCGACTTCATGGAATAAAAGTCTTATTTATTAAGTTTCAAGAGTTTACAAAATTTTTTACCACGCCCTTAAATGCAGACATTTCTGTTTTATACACACATGTAGAGAATCGCCAATTGAAGTCCAATCGCATCGTATCGTGTATTATAATTAATGGCTAGAATTTGGCTTCATTTTTCGACCCACCTTAATGTATATGTATGTACATGGTACTATTTCTGCACAGCGGTCGCCTTTTGAACAGTTTAATTCCCATTACTGTGTGTGTTGTTTTATGTATACTAATGCGTTTTTTGTTTATGTATGTATATAAAAAACAAACGACAAGCTTTAACATTCTCTTTAAGTACACACACGTGTCTACAGTACGATAGGACACGTTACATTATATTGCATTACAGTAACAGCAACAGCCGGCTAACGTTGCCTAAAGGCCCCTTAGAGTGTATGAGACAATATTCCTAAAGCGGACAGGACAACCCACAAAAAATATTTTGCCGAAATTCCTATATATTTTGCATAACTACACCACTAGTAGATAATCAGCCCAATTATGAATAAAAATTCCCCGGGAGTTTTCTTTATTCTCCCATTTTTCCTATGTAAATTCAATTGTAAAAATGGGAAAAGGGAAAAAACTCCCGGGGAATTCGTATTCATAATTGGGCTGAATATGAAAGCTTAAAAGTTCCCGTTTTTAAAAAAGTTTTGATTTAAATTATTTTTTCGAACTAAAAAAAAAAATCCAGATAGATTTAAAAAATTAAGAAAAAACTATTTTTTTTCATCTCCAAACAGGAAATGCGCTATTTAAAAAAATTATATTGTGGTGGTGGTGAAAAATTATCAGCTGTTGCCTTTTTTTATTTGTATCAAGTGTGGGAAAGTTAATGCGGATGTACTTTGTTTGAACTTTGTATACAACAAATATGTTTTAATTAATTTTTATCATATTGCATTTGTTATATAAGAAAAATATGATATTGAAAATCTGTGAACCAAATTTTTAATTTTCAATCTGCGATTTTCTTTTTGTGTTTCTACAAAAATACAACTCTGATAAAAGGAAAATCTAAATTGTTAAAAAAAATTTCAAAAAATGGTGATCGACATTTCATAGCAAATTGCTTTCACATTTTGAATTTATTTAAGTTTTCGACATCTTTAATAGCAACTTATTAGTATTTGTTTGGTTACTATTGAGCCACATTTTGTCCAGACCGCCTTAGGTTGGGTTAGGTTAAAAAGGGTTATGTGCCCAAGGACACACTTCCACTCGGAGACAAATGCGGTCCATTGTGAATCCCTTCAATGATAGAAAGAGAAAAGTAAAGGAGATAAGTATGAGGTGGATAGAATTAAGAAAGTTAGAAAGTTAGTTGGTACCACGTAGAACTATTACCCTCTCTACAGTCCCCTCAACAGAAACAACCGCACTTTTTCCCTGAAAAACCCCAGTAGAGCAGCCGGATTACATCCAGCGATGCACCCCAGTTCGTCGTGAAATCTGTCTCCTAGCCGCTTTCGTCTGAGACCCTGCATTCTAGTATAATGGCACAATTCATGCTCGATCGTCTCCAGCTCTTCAGAATCATCGCATAACCTGCAGAAGTCCGGTATGGTGTTGTCCCATTTGCCCGTAAAAGCCCTAACAGGACAATGACCCGTCAAGAACTCTATAAGTGTTTTAAGACCACCCCTGTCCAATCCCAGTAGAACCCTGGTTGCCCCCGCGTCCAATCTAGGCCATAGTGCCCTAGACACCCTACAATCCGTTCTGTTCCCCCAGGATCGGTTAACGTCCTCACGGAATTTCTCCCGTATCACCCCATAGTAGTAACAAAGGGGGGCTTTACCCCCTGTCCCTTACCACTAAGTCCAGATTCAAGCTTCTTTTGGTGAATTCGTCCGCCACCTCATTTCCATCAACCATGCAGTGTCCAGGTACCCAACACAGCCTAACATTGAATAACTCCATGAGTTCCCTAAGAGCACTCCTACATCGAGCGACCAGGCACGATCGCACCGTATAATTTGTCAATGCCCTAAGTGCCGCCTGACTATCGACGTATATTGTCACCACAGATCAACCCACGATGTGATCCAGTATCACTTTCGTCGCCCTCCAGATCGCTATGATCTCAGCCTGGAAGACACAGTTTGTGTGATTTTATGATTTTTTGTGATATTGTGATGGATATAAAAACTTTTTGGTTTTAAAAATTATTTTTTTTGCGCAAAATTTTTTACAACAGCTGACTTTAATTACTGAAAATAAGTGTTGTTAACGCTTATTAGAATTCAAAGAAAATTTAATGTTCAAAATTGCTGCAGCAGCGGTGAATATCGCTCAGTAGTACAAACTTTGCATTCAATATTTAACACGCTAAATACACATTAGTGTTAAGTATACAACGTAGCTACTCCCTGCAGATTACGAGACTACTCCATACATGCATGTAAAGAGTAGTCTATAAAGCAGTAGAAGTACTCCAAAAATACTCCAAATATATGGCTAAAAGATATTCTATTTAACATTACGATGTCCTAGGAGTGGATCATATAACCCAGTTTTGCCTTACAACGGAGTAGTCTTAAAACTACTCCATGTTCAGTACTCTAGTGGACTAGTTTTGAAACTACTTCGTTTAAAAACGAAAACATTTCGTCTAAAAACGAAGGCATGTCGTTGCACTACAAACTGTATTTAACAATGACATGGTCCATGCTTGCATAACATTGGACCAGTCCAGCGAGTAGTACATTTCATCAGAATGGATCACGTAGTCTAATATTATATCTGCAGGGTTATTTTGTTGCAATGTTACTTCGAAAAATGTATCACTTTATAGGGTGCGTGTAATCTGATAAATATATTACATAATAATCATTCATTATTATTTTTTAGAAAAGAAAACACCATTAGTTTTGCGTGTTTCATTATGATTTAACTGATGTTAACTAATAATTAAAGTTAAAGTAAATTGATTCAGTTTTAAACCGAAAGATAATCTTTTCCATATTTTATGAACTTTTATTCAGTGTATCAAATAATACCTATTTATTAGGGTGGCCCAGTTGTTGTTTTTAAAAAAAATTAATTTGAATACACAGTTTTTTCATGGCAAAACGATCCGAGGATTTGTGTTTATACAGGGCCTATTTTGATCTTAGGTACCACCAGCATAGAATTTCGTCATGATATTTTAAATATCACGAAAGTTATCGCCACCAATTTTTATATCAATACCAGCAGTTATAAGAAAGTTATGGAACCTAAACTATTTTTGGGATTAGAATTTGTATCGGAGCTTTTGTCAATATAGACTAATGCCAATAAAATTCAGCAATAAAATTAGTCTGATTTTGGCTGCAATCAAAAAATTTTGCACTAAATTTAATCTAAATTTAATAAAATAAATATAGAAACAGTTCCGGAAAAAAGTTGTATGGGGAAAATTATGGACAGATTCTCGCCATTTTCATTAAGTTTGACATTATGCCATTGTAAATATGTACCAAATTTCACCAAATCATCCCTAAAATTACGATCTGTTCTTTGCGCACAAAGTTTACATGGACAGCCAACCGGACAGCAATTTTTTGGGAGACATTTGTTTTCAAGGTAAACATATGTAATTAAATTTTTATGGACGACTACGATTTATTTCACAACGTTTTTTAAATGGAAGTTAAGTGATCTTATGGACTTATTCTAACCATTTCCAACAGACTTCATTTTTGAGCCAACAAAAGCCTATGGCATCGATGTTGACTGTACTTTGTGCACAATGTTTTCGTCACCACACACACTGAGAAAGTGATTTCAAGCCGATCGGTATATGAAATTGTAGCGCAAATGCTATTGCCATTTATATTTATAAAAATTTCCTTAAAGTTTTTTGTGAAATGTAATGATTTTTAAAACAGTTCAACATTTGCTAAAAGCGTCACTAACGTTTTGAGTACAATTGTTTTGGATTTTGCATGATTACTTATTGATTACGATTACAAGTAATCAAATAATAATCAGAATAACTGCTGATTACTATAAAATAATCAAAAAGAATAAAAATGTATTTAGATTATTTTCAACGATTATTTTTTCTTTTTGATTACTTTCAACAATTTCGTATTTATTCGTGCTACAATTTTTTTTTGTAAACAGTTTAATGTTATCATTATTCAAAAATGTTGTGGCGAACTATTTTATCCACATAAAATTAGACCAGCAATTGATTGTAGTTATTTATTATCAAGCAAAAAGTGTAATCAAATTTATTACTCATTTATAGAATTTTACACTAAAAGTTTTCGAACGCACCTATACAAACGAAGGTAAGAGAAAAAAGTCTTCAATCAAAATTTAATATAAAATATATTGAAACCTGCTTTTTGTTGTTGTTTTCGCTATATGAAATGCGAGAGAGAAGTTATTTTAAGCATTTTTCTCTCTCATCTTCTATTCTAATACCGACTTTGGTCTGAAATATGGTTTTAATCGTTACGGAAAACGTTTCAAGTTTTGTAAAAGCGTTCAGAGAAAACGGTGTGGAAAGTAATCTATTCGTAGATCAAATTAATGACGATGTGCCAGTTTTTGATATTGAGAGATGCTGGAATTTGCTTACTTTAACAGACGGCGAAAACATTTTAAAAACTTAACAGCCACTGTACAAACAACATAATTTGGTAATTAAATTGTGTTAAATTAAGATGAAGAGTACATTTTATTCTGCGACTCGTTTAATCCAAAATACTGTTATTTATTTAACTATTTATTTTGCTATTTTTTCAGCTATTTTAAAAAGCGTGCTTTAGTTTAAAACTTCTCAACTGCTTCGAAAAAATTTCAGTGCAAATAAATACACAATAATAGAAAGTAATAGTGTTTTCACACTTAAGGTTTTACCACAAATTTTGGTTTTAACGATAAAACCAATCATTAAACCAGGTTTTACCATACAAAATAATTTTGTTAAAACCATCTTAAAACCTCTTTTGATTTGGTTTTAAGTAGATTTTATGAAATACAACCATGTTTTAGTTGTACTAAATTCAGTGCTACCAAGTTAAAAAGATTGAAAACAGCTGATAATGTTTAATCCCAGCTAGCATTTTATATCACAATCGAATCTTTTAGGAATGAGCTCATATTTCGATCATAAATGCTACTCTTGTTGGGAGAAAAAGCTACACTACCGATCATTCACCTCAAAGAATTATTCGTGATGCAATTATCTAAATCTTTTTTGATCAATTTAATGGTAGGTTTTATAATCATTAGTTAGTATTTTTCGTCGCAGTTTTTAATCGTAAATTATAAAGCTTTTAATTATATTTTACAAAATTTTTAAATTTTCATGTTTTGAATGTTTTTTTGGATTTCTTTGTTAAAAGTAACCCCTGATTATTTGAACAAATTTTATTATGAGCCAAACAAATTTTATTGGGTTCTCGAAAAGGAAATAAGAAACTATATTTTTCTCTTTTAATTTGACAAGACGAATGAACAAAAATACAAAATATAAAGAAATAATTATTAAAACATATTGACGATTTTATCGGTACCAAAAACGCAACATCTGGAAAGTTTTACATGAGAAGCAAAAAAACTATTTAAAATAATAAATTGAGAAATCTACTTAAAATGTTTATAATTAATTTTTCATCTATTTTCCTAGTAAAATCCCTTTTCAGCCATTTACCGTTAATCATTTACGGCCTAATTTATAAAAATAAAACAGGTTAATAAAGAGTTTATAAATTGGATTTTCATACAAAATCTGTTTCATAAACCCTTAATTAACATGTTTTATTTTTTATAAATAAGGCAGTTAATCGTTTGTATATTGGGTCGTTGGTTTTTTATTTATAAAATCGCAACTTTTTGTCGAAAAATTCCAAAATTTCGAAATTATGAGTACATTTGTGTTAATGCAATACATCAGAATCAATGATTTTTAATTTTTTGTCAATAAGGCCTTTTGCGTTTTAGGTAACGGTATATGAACTAACAATCGTTCAAGTGATAAATCAGGATTTAATCATCAAATAGGATCTAAGAAGACTCATTTAGGTAATATTTACAAAATATTATCACCCAAATGCTAGCTGGGATGGCGCTCAATAAAAATAAATAAATTTAAAAAAATAAAAAACGTCAAACCGATGAAATATTCAAAAATTAATTATTTATACAAAAATGTTTGATTTCCAAGCATTCAATTCATTCACTTCTTTTAGAAATTTTCTTATTCCTACTAGAAATTAATTTTATTTTGGAGAAAATAATTAGCCAAACTGTGATTTAAAACCTGATTTTATAAAACTTGTAATGTGAACGCAAAATCAGCTGATAATAGATTTAATGTTAAAATCAGGTTTTAACTTTAGGTGTGAAAACACTATAATCAAAAATAATCGTTTAAAGTAATCGGATTACTTTTTGACTACTTTTGATTATTTTGTAGTAGTCGCCAGTTATTCTGGTCATTTTTTGATTACTTGTAATCTTTATCAATTAGTAATTAGAAATTTTTTCTTATAGCATTATCGAATTGATTAATAATCGTAATGGATATTTAAAATGTATGGTTAAACTAGAGAAACTAAAACAAGGAAAAATAGTTTTAAAAAAAAAATAGTTGTTGTCTGTAACGATAACCACTAACTTTGAAAAATAGCTGTGGAAATGAATTTACATCTCAAGACTTGCATATATGTGAGCAACTTTTTGCCTACACTTAGTAGGGGTCCCAAATTCACTCACGTTTATGTTTGTAGAATCAATATTTTTTTAAGGAATTTCTAAGGCTACGTCCTATCCTGTTTCAACAATATACAAATTTTTTTCTAAAATGGAATTATTTTTATTTCAGTTTACTTATTCCCGGTAACGATTCTTCATATTTAAAACTGTTTTAAAAAATTGACAATTAACTTATTTCTTTCAAAAAATAGAAACACATTACTGATAGTGTAAGGAACAAATTTTATTCAAGTAGATTTACGTTATGAAATAAATAAAATTGCAAAAATTTTCGAAAAATATTAAAAAAAATATCTGATAAGAAACCCTTAATTGTACATACATAAGTATATGAATAATGGTATAAACACAACTCGGACGAACGACGACCATCGCATAGTACGACGAATTCTTTACGTAAGTTCGTCAAATGAGACACAATAAGTGCATGAATTATTAACGTGACTAAACATTTTTTTTTTATATAAACATTTATTATTCTTAACTTCTTTAATTTTATTACTGCATCCATTTGACCATATTTCAACAAAAAAAAAAAACATATAAAACTTTTGAACGGGTTTGTTCTAGAATCCGAATCCACCCGAAAATGGATTACTTCAGCATTTTTAGTATTCTGCATTTCGATTTAGCGAATCAAATTAGTTTTTTGGTTTGTTTAACATTTTTAGCCATGTTCGCATTAAAAGCGATTTGTTCTTGTTAGTTTTCTGATTCTTAACAGCTTTAACGATTTATAATAAATACAGTCATATCCCGATAATTCGCAATCGCAAGGGACCGGCCGTTTATTACGAATTATAGGGGTTTTCGATTTAACGGGGTTAAAAACAAATAAATACGAATTAACGGGGTTTTTCAATTTATTTACTAAAACGATGCGTGTGCTTTGACATTTTTCTTTATTATTCAAGTAACAAACTGTGACCGTATTCTGTAGTTCGCTAAAGCTAAATCTCTATCGCTAAAAATCTAAAAAGTTGATTTAGCGATTTTTGGCTACGAATGCAATACTGTAGCGTGCATTGCTAAATTTGGCATTGCCATACAAATTTAATTCGCCGCAATTTTAGCTTTTGATTTCATCGCTAAAATTTTTCAATTTTGTATTCTCTAATACTACATTTACATTAGGCCGAAATCTTGTAGATTTGATTTAAAATCTTCTTCGAAATCTAGTGCGTTTACATTGTACATTTTTGACATTAGCGAGATTTTGTTTTTATAACACAACAGCTGACTTAAAGTTTTTTCGTTGCACACACAAACACAAAAAGAAATATACATTACCTTTTTTTTAATAATCAACGATATTTATTTTATCAATATTATTCGTGTTTTTAATTTTTTTACAATTTTTATAAAAATTTTAATATTTTTTTTAACAATTTTTGTTTTGTTTTTTTTTAAATGTCATTTTTTCTTGTGCAGGGAAATATTTTTTAGTGCTATATTGTAAAAACCATAGTTGCATCATTAAGTACTACTAGATTTTGAGTAGATTTCGTCGAAATCTTGTCACGAAGTAGATTTTGTTTTGTATGGGAAATCTAGTCAAAAACAACTAGATTTGGCTCGAAATCTCGTAAGTACTAGATTTTGCGTAGGTGTAAATGTAGTATAAGGCATTTTAGCGATCAAGATTTAGCTTTAGCTAAGCGAATTACAGAATAAGGCCACTGATCTTAAGAAAATAAACATACACACAAGCAAAAACCCACACAAAAAAATAGCGGTAAACAAAATATCATTCTTTCCATGTTTTTGTTGTTTTTATTACGAATTATAAGTGGAAGTTAGCAAACAATTACGATTTATAGGTGGTAAATAAGATTTTATTTGGAAAAAAAATTACGAATTAGCGAGGGGACCAAAATGTATGGAAATTTTACGAATTAACGGGATTTTTTCAAGGGACCGACAGTTTATTACGAATTATCGGGAATTACGATTTATCGGGATTTGACTGTAGTAGACTTTGCTAGCATGCCGCTGTCAGCAAATTTTTGCGAATTTTAGCTAATTTATCAATTTTATGGCTTGTTTGAAATATCAAAAATTTTCGCATATTTTTGCCATATTTGGAAATTTTTGAAATTTGTTTTTTTTTTTTGTTTTCCGACATTTTGTTTTTTTATTTTAGCGATTTCAAATAAATTGTAGCGTTTTTTTCAAAGTTTGCAATTGTTCGCGAATTTTAGCCTCCCCTCCGTGATTCTTTACAGCTTTCACGATTTTTAATAAATATTTTGTATTGTGGTAATTTTGTTGAACTGTTCATGGGCTTAATCCAAATTTTGATTAGGCTAATATTTAATAATAATAAAATAATAATTTAATGAAAATTAAATTTGATGAACTTAGCCTAATTAAAAAGTTGTATCAAAATTTTTAATAAATATTAGACTTTGCTATCATGCTGCGCTGTCCCTTTCCCAATTTATTCGTCGTTCGTCTGTGTAAGAAATATAAATAAACCTATCGTAGAGTTCGTTACGCATTACGTATTTCGGTCCACGCAATGATTGTGTTTACTTTCATAAACACCAATGTGTTATATTTCTGGTGACGAATATTCGTTTCGAGTAATTCTTCGTTCGTGCCCAGTTGTGTTTCTAGCATATGTAAATCCTAACAGTTTAATTTTTCATACATGTTTACGTGAACATTCTTATGTTATTTTCTAAAGAAATTCTATGTATGAAGTAAAATAAGTAAATGCGGCTGTGCCGAATCTTTAAAACACTTCAATGCTTTATATGAAAATTGTGGACCGTCTATCGCCATTTTTAAAAAGGCTTAGTCCTTGTGCCAGTTCGAACCTGTGTATGTACCAAATTTCACCAAATTAAAGGCTTAGAAAGACGGACATCGTTATATCGACTCGGAAGGTGTTTCTGAATCGATCGATATATTTTTTGTTACAAACATCCGCACAAACGCATAATACCCTCTCCACTATTGTTGTGTGGGTATATAAAGTTTCACACGGAATGACAAACTTGGCATACTCTTATTCATTTCTTGTGGTGGTGGTGTGTATATAAATGTGCGTGAAGATTATTGTGGATTTTAACAATATTTATGCCCTTAAAACCGGATATTTATCTCTTTTTTAAATAGAAACTTGTGTAGTTTTTATTTCACCCTTTTCTTTCGTTTTATCAAAAAAAAAATTGATTCAAGTTCAAATTTCATACAAAATGTAGTTTTATTTAACAAAACCAACAACCCCTTAAATTGTTTTATGTACCAGATAAATAAGTGTGTGTGTGTTTTTGTATGTTTATGTTACTTCTTAAGGATCTGTATACCCATTACTCTTATTTCCATATCCTTGTAGAACACGACAAAAAAAACATACTACATTTAACGAAACTTTCGTGGCTACTTTTTTCGCATCATTTACAAAACTTTCGTGTATACATCAATACAAAAAAAAAGTTTATTTTTGGCTTTTATGTTATTTTATTCTACGAAACTAACAATATCCATTATATTCGTTCGTAACTATTACATAACTTTTAATGGTTAAGAGTTTATTTTTATTAAAAAAACATATATTTTTTTCTTTAAATTTTTAAATAATCGGCCCTATTATGTTAGGCGTTGTCGTTAACTTGCTCTAAGAATCTGTTTACCACAACCATGTTTTTTTTCGTGCATATTTAAAAAAACGACAAAACTGATTCAAAATTATTTTACAAATGGCGCAAACGTAATATTATTAGTGTGAATATATGTTGTTTGCTTCGTAAGCATACTATTACTACACATATAGAAAGTTTTCATGTTATGTCTATTAAATTGATTCGTCATAACTGTCCAGTAGAAATCTAAATTATAAGCGGTTGCCACCAGCAGTCATATATATTTCATGTAATTATTTTAAGATATATGACTTTACAACTTTATTGGCCATTTTCTCAATGTACCGTCAAACTGCCTGTTACTTAATGTCGACATAAATTTATTAGACCGATAAACTGTCTGTTAACAATTTTGGGTTTCTCAATATACCGACAAAATACATGGTTTTAAGCTGACAACACCTCTCAAAATACATGTAAAAGTTGTGAGTCAGCTGATTGAATTTATCTGTACGGCAAATAAAAGGAAAATAAATAATCGGCAGATGAGTGCTGGTTAGCTTTGCGACAGAAGAAAAGCAAATGAGACATTGAGAAAACCAAATTTCTTTAATGTGCAGTTTTTCGATGGGATAAAAGTTAATCGTGTAATGAGAAAACGGCCATATGACTACTTTGTGAAACCGCAAAGTATATTTAGATATATATGTATTATAATAACAAATAAATTATTCTATATTTACAAAAAAAAACTACTTTAGCCGCAAAATAAGTCGAACAGTTTTAAATCTTTTTTTTAGGTCATTAAATTTAAAATTTTTTGTATTTTTTTTTTATTCTCGCACTTACCAAATGTAAATTTTTGCCAACTTGAAATTTTTTATTTAAGAAATTGAAACATCTGTAATATTTTACAAAAAATTAATTGTTGTTTTACTCCTTCTGGTAATACGTAACATAATACATACTGACCCAGTAAAAAAAATTTTGGTTTTTTGTAGGACTTAAGAGAAAAAGCACATAATCGAGCGATTTAACAAGAGAGCTCTTATACAGCAGTAAATAATAAAAAATAAAATATACAAAAAAGCTGCTATTTTAGTTCTGACAACCACGAAGGTTTTAAATCGAAAAAATAAGGTTTACTAAAATGATTGAAAAAGGCATATAAGCATGTTAAAATAAGTGCTTATTGCCAGCAGAAAATTATCCTCCAAACCGTGAACACATGATACAAAAATCAGGCATCCCCTCAGCAGGTTTAAAGCGATTTGAGGTATGAGTTCATACATAAGACCTGCTCCTTCTGGAGCACATTTTTTTAATGTGCATTAGGATTCTACTATTATTCTGTATCAAGCTCTGTTATTGTCTTATCGGACGATGACACTCTAAATATAATTTGTTAAAGTCAGGTCATCATCAATGGTTTTCCTCCACGTCTTAACGAGACGAGCCATAGAAGCACTTCAGTACTATCAAAAGAGCGCTTAACACTCACATTTGTATGCGAAAGGGAACCTTAATTAGTAGAACTTTTTTCGGGCATTGGTAGCGCGTAAGCTTGGGAATTCTAATAGGAATTGATTAATTGCAGTTTGTGGCAATTGAAGACTTTCGAAAATATACACAGACTGGACTGTAAAGATTGGATTATATATCCCAGGGGTACTAAAACCCTTTACTCAATTTGGCGACCAATTTTTATTGGGCCTCCAAAATTTTGAATATCAGTCGGTCTTCAAACAAAGGTAATCAGTCTTTGGCCAGCAGCTAATAATACAGATTTCGTGATAGCGCAATAATATAGCGAAGTGTTCGCCGAACAAACCTTGTTGAATTTTTTGTCGAAGAAATTGCTTTTTCGTGCACTTTTTTAAAAAATAACTTACAGGGACTCCTAATTTTTCACTAACAGAATTGTAGCGGCGGTAAATCAGAAAAACACTTGTGAACATATCAATGTGATCTGAAAGTATCTACGCACTCTTCGTACAAAGATGGGTGAATAGTACATTTTGCAGTTCTCTTAAAATGTGTACGTTTATATTGTATAACGCACAGGTTCTCTCGAAAGTAAATGTCAAGTTGCTGAATTTCAGCCACCGGGCGATCCTTATAAAATAAAAAAGCCAACGTTTTTTTTACCAAATCTTAAAGAAGAAATCGTGTTAAGCCCAAAAAATTTTTTTCCTTTCACATTCTTTAGCAAAAAATTGTAAGCCAAGTCAACCTAAAAAACCGAATATCGGTGTTTCCCGAAAAATTAATATTTGCAAGGAATTTTTTTTTTTTCAAAGAATTTTTAAAGTTTCATTATTCGAACTGTTTTCAAACTGATGTTAAAAAGGATTAAATGAAAATTTCAAACTTTATATTTTTTGTCCTAAAAAATTTACACTGAAGTACAAAATGTATGTATTTTATTTAATTTACTATAATTTATTTGAACAACGTTCACTGAAGGTAAAAGGGTATATATGTATAACTTTGTCATTCCGTTTGTAATTTCTACAATATTCATCTTAGACCCTATAAAGTATATATATTATAGATTCTTATGCGAATGAATGCGTAGAAAAGTGAGATCAATATATTTCTTACAGATTGAGATGTTACATCTTACTGCTAACTATAATAATTCTAATTGCCTTACATATAACAAAATGAAGCAACCGATTTGCAACCTTACTGTAACTCCTGGCTTACTGAGCCTTTAGCGTAGCAGATAATGTCCATATACACTTCAAAGTGTATATCTGGGATTGTTCAGTTGATAGTCTGTAGAAAGTTAAAGCTTCTAAAAGAATAATGTGCAGAACGGGTAGATCTTGTTCCAAAAAATTGGTTATTTTTGTGTTGAAAAAAGTAACCAAAATGGAAAAAATACACAAGTACACATTATTGGTGAAAAGTAACCAAAACGATACTAACTGATTGTAGGATTTACTATTCTCTTTAGCTACAGTATTTCTCTATAATATTTTTGGGCGACCAGTGCTCCGACATCCCTGAAGGGGTTCCACTCAAATGCAGCGTGTGGGAACTCAGATTTTTCTATTCTTAGATTGTGAACCAACCAACCATATTTTCGCTTCTTTAATTAATTTTCAAACATTCTTTGGTTAGTCCTTAATAGCAAATTATCGTTCGTTATTTTTAGAGGCCACCAAAGATACTGCGAAGACATCTGATGATGAATATCGGAAATTTTTTCGAATTATTTCCCTTGTAAGAAACCATGTTTCGCACTCATATAACAAGATGGATTTTACAAAGGCGTCAAATATTCTTAATTAGACCTCCACGCTTTACACAGCATTGCATAGCTGCCCGTAGCTTTCTTCAATCGGCTTTCTACGTCAAGCATTGTACCACCATTAGTACTTAACGAAATATTCTAACTTTCCGGCTCTCCTACCGTTAAAGTAGGCTGTATACTGTGATCGAAATTTGTATATACATGTTGCGAAGTCATAGCTCCAAAATTGCATTAAAAGTTTTTTAAAAATGTATTAATTTAAAAAAAAAATTTGAGGTTTTGGCCGAAATATACCGCTGCGCTATGGTGCAAATTTAACGGCTAAGAATTAAAAGAAAAATTTTCATTATTCTGTTTTGTTGTTTGCCAAATAAGAGCAGCATGGGGTTTTTTTCGTCAAACTTCTCATTTTTATACAGCGATGCAATGAGACAAACTTTAGAATGCCAATTCCTCACCACTCGACTGGAAAAATCTTCTAACGTGACAATTGTTGACATGTTCGCCTAAAAAATTTTACACGTTTTGCACACAATCATGTTTTACACGTAAATTAGTGTAAACAGTTAATATTTTAGTAAACTAAACTTTACATTTCACTGAAAATTCTACAACATCCAGCTAATCTAGTCGAAAAAATTAGATTAATGAAAAAAAATGTAAATAAATACTTTCGCAGTCGAGGAACTGCACTTCTTTAAAGGTAACTTAATAATAAAAAAGTATAAAAAATTTATACAAAAAGCATTGAAATTTTATAAAACTTATAATAAATTTTCTTTGAAATGTGGAAATTTATTCCTGTTGACTTACCAAACAAAAACAAGTTAATTTCCAGGAAGTAAAAATACACGAAGAACATACTTTAAATAATAAAGAAATAAAATCTAGAGAAAAATTTATAAATTGTAAAATTAGTGAGAAATCATAAACTATAACACACGTGCAATTCGTCGTTGCTCCGACAAAATCAGTTATGTGTTTTTGCTTCTGGTTTTTGAGGAGAGCAAAAAAAACCGTTTTATGTTGTTACCTTAGAATATATTTTTAAGGTGAAACGTTTAATTGAACAAATGTCAACATTGCTTTAAGTATTTCGTATTTTTGCACAAAGCTGTTTTGGTTTGAAGAAAGAATGAATATTTTTAATAAAACTTAGCATATTTTAAGCAATATCTGTGTTAAAAGTTTTATTTGGAAAGGTAAAAAAGGAATAATATAATAGTTTAAGGACTTTAAAGAATTATAACCTACCTAGATTAGACAAATATGTTGAATCCGATAAACCGGACATATAAATGAATGAATGGGGACTAAGGGAGAATGCCTCGCCCAATTATGACAAAACTGGTGATAACCAGTACAATTTCAGGGTTTGGTAAAATAAATGTTGCAGCCCCTTTGATACACCCCTTTTGTTACTTTCAGATGACTAGAATTTAAGACATCAATTATTTTTACTGCAATCGTTCTTTGACAACAAAAGAGCTACTAAAGCGTTATACGAAAATCGTATTTCTAAGGAATTGAAGTTTAGAAGTAAACTACAGTTGATTTGCAAATTTGATAGTTGAATGCCCACTTACCAAATTGTATCCGCAAAGTCGCTGAATAAAGTATGTCGTTTGGACAAAAAGGACAATGTGTTTCATTTCACAATTCCAAAACAAGTTCTCGCTAATAATGGCTTAATGCTAATTAATTTTGGGAAAAGAGCCAAAAGGGATGTATTTAGTATTTCAAAAACAGAACATTAAAAATTTTATTAAATAGTAAATTGAGAGCACATGATTCAAATTATCATAAAATGCGTAGTAATCTTTATGCATATATTTTTTTGAGAGATTGCACACTTCTATATTTTGATCATTCTATTAATGATTTTTAAGTGCACCCAAAGCAAACATATTCTCCAACAAAATTATTACTAATGAACAATGTTAAGCATATTGTGGATTATTAACCATAATATAGTCACCGTTAACCAGGTTAAAGTAGTTATCATTTTAAAAGCCACAACCATATGGTTCCCTCCGAAAACAAAGCAACTGAATGAAGTTTGAAGAATATAGAAAAATACTTAGTTTTGGTTTTTACAGAAAGATAAAGAAAGGATAAGACTACTTTAAAAAATTTTGAAGTTAAATTTAACCCTTCTTATTGGGAAAGTTAACGGCTTAAAAGTTAGACATTTTTAATATTTGGAAAAAGTGAACGAAAACGGCTCTGGAAAATTGGGAGAGTAGAAAATCGGAAAACCCTCTTGATGACTTATAGCCTTAGGTGTGCTCTGCTTTAGAAAAAAATATTAGCTAAATTGGGCAAATAACGTTGACTACAGGTTTAATTTAATGACATGGGTATTTAAATACCCACTTCGCTGTCAGAGGGTTCAAAACACATATTTTTTTTAATTTTTTTGGCAAGTAAAAATGCTTTCTTTTATGTAAATTTGCTATTTATTAGTAAAAAATTATGAAATAAATATCACAAATGTGGTCCATTATTGAGATAAATTTATCTTTTTAATGTTTTTTGGGACACCAGCATGAAACTGTGGGTGTAACTTTAATTTGCATTTTGTACAACCAAACTCAGTTTTGCTTCACATTGACTACGGCAACGCTTAATAATATGGTCAAAGTTATCTTCATGATGGGATATCCTTCAGCTTTTCTTAGCACGCACTGTAATTTCCAGGCATACACCATACCAGCATCCAAAGCATTAGCAAGAAGGCATCGGCTCATTCCCTTCTATGAGAAGGGAGAAGAGAAGGAATAACATTTTTTGTTTTGGTTTTTTGCACAAGCATAAGCAAAAGTAAAAGAATACTTTTTTTTGATCCAGTTACCATTTTTACGTATCTGTGAAAGAAGCGAGAGCACTGACAACGTGTGTAAAAAAGAAACATCCAAACGATGTGGCCTGACCACAAGGTCATTTGCCATGTTTTCAGCATTCTGCAGGACTTCAACTTTACAGATATGCGTAAAGAAGAAATGTGCAGGATAGCTCCTAAAGCCTGCGTGGTACAGGTATTCTAGGCTTCCGTTATCAATTCGCAGGCGATACACCTTATTGAGTATCACTCTAGCTTTGACCTGTTCGGTCTTAGTCCACGACGCTTGGGCGGTATTGTTCTATATTGGTCTAATTATCGTAACAAAAGACCAGTAGATCATTCTAGGCTTCAGCTCTAATGTCCTACTTCGCTAATTTTTTGACATTTATGCTCAAGTTAAAAATCACTTCGTGATGTTGGTGGCACATGGCTCCATTTTCGGCTTAACGGGTTTGTTCATAAACAAAATTGCTGCATTTGGAGTAGACCAATCCACTACAGACCTTACCGACTCCTAATAGATTATATACAAAAAAATCTGGTGAGGTTTACACGCTAGACATATCTGCGATTAAAAATGAAGAAAGTTGGACGTCCAGAACGCGTGTCGTCAAGAACAGCCGATATGCCCAATAAT
Source organism: Pollenia labialis (assembly GCA_949318255.1). Classification (NCBI taxonomy): domain Eukaryota; kingdom Metazoa; phylum Arthropoda; class Insecta; order Diptera; family Polleniidae; genus Pollenia; species Pollenia labialis. The sequence continues at coordinate 119,793,517 of OX439142.1, forward strand.
TGTCAAAAGTAAATGCCGTGTTTAACTTTTTCAAAACAAAAATTTTTGGATTATAGTTTAATTTTGTGTGTTATTTTTACTATTTCAAGTTCTATCAGGCTTAAAAACCACCCTTCAGACGAACATATGCATAACAACCCATGCTTGTACATCCAAAAGAAGCAGTACAAAGGCCTTCTAGAAAGCATCCTTACTTATTGTTTTTTTCCTCTGGTACAGATTCTACGTACACAGTGAAATAAGCTCACAACACTCATATCATACATGCAATAAATGCGTTTTTTAATTTTCTTGTTTTCAAAAAATCTTGTGTTTTAGAACTCTTTAATAGCGAAGTGGGTAGAAAAATACCCATAGTCTAGGGGCAAGGTTTGACAGGCAAAAATAAAAAAAAAACGCAATGTCAATATAAATGCCCATAATATCAAATGTGTGAAATTTCATCAAAATCGGACCACGAAATCGTGGGTCAGTCTTTAATGGGTTAAGAAGCGTAGACAAACGGATTGGTCGATAGATTCCCAGTAAAAAAATGTGGATTTTTTTAAGCACTTAAGAGAAAAAGCGCACAATTGAGCGCTTCAATAAGAGAGCTCTTATAATCAGTAAATGATAAAGAATGAACTATACCAAAAAGCTACTATTTTAGTGCAGTGCAGGTTTTAAAGCGAAAAAAATTAAAATATATTATGGTTTACGAAAATTATTGAAAAAAGGTATTTAAACCAGTAAAAGGAAAACATTAATGAATATGTTAATATAGTTAGCCCTTAAAAAGCACTTTAGGAGTGCTTTGTTTACATGTTAAAAGAAGCGCTTATTGTCAGCAGAAAATAGTCCTCCAAACCGCGAACACCCCATACAAAATTTCGGCATCCCATCAGCAGGTTTGAAGCGATTTGAGGTAAGAACTCATACAAAAAACCTGCTCTTATCGGAGCACATTTTTTACTGGGTTGTTGATATATTATTAATTTATTAAGATTAACTAATACAATTGCAAATAATGTTTACACTTAATTAACCGAGCAATAGTACCGAAGACCTTCAGCACGTTGTTGTAGAACAGACCAGATAATCTGGAGCCTTTGCACTGATAGAACAGCTTACTACCAACAAGCCTGCGGGGCATTATTTTTTTACATAAAATAACTGAAATACTAGTTAAAATCTATTGGTCTATTCGTCGATAACGAATAAAGACTTCGTTCGCTTAACTTACATGCAAAACAAAAACAAAATTTTTTTTTAATTTGTTTTTGTTTTAAATGTAATATAGGCGAACGAAGTCTTCATTCGTTGTCGACGAACTGGCCCTAAATGTTATGAAAAACAGTTAAGTGAATTTTTACACATACTTAGCTGGTTTTGTACGAACATTCTGCGTATGGGTTACACACAGATATCATTAAATGGTTTGGTGGGTAAATGTATCATTAACAAAGATTTCAAACGGTGTAATAAAAAAATTAAAAATTTTGCACATAGCTGATTTTGTTGGAGCAACGACGAATTGTTGTTAGCTTTTAAGATTCAATTAATATTATTTTCCGCTGCGTTGCGTAAAGATTATTGCGTGCCTGGTAGACTAGCTAGTAGTGACCTAGTCTATAAGCGCCGGTTTGCGGGTTCGATTCCCGCCAGAGACTCTGGTTTCTCTCCTTCAGATAAGCGTAAAGCTTCGCGGGAATAAGCTTAGGGAATTAAAAATCAATCTCTTCTAAAATTTTACACCTAAAATTTTATCTATCTAGATTAGGAACCTGGCTTATGTAGGACCTATAGTCAATATTGGACCGATTATCGGGAAATTAGTACGAATTAATACATGCGACAAAGTTTCGTAAAACCCCTTGCAGATATACATGGGGCAAATAATGTCTTATCTGCTTGCATATGAACGTATAACTAGTCCAAGAAATTTACGCTAAGACAAAATTAATTTACCTGAACTGCCACCGATATGTCTATATTTGTTAGGCTTGCACCGTGCTTCCTTCTCCACGTCTGTATTATTTAATTGAGAGTTAACCAATGATTTTAACATACAAGTAGTTTTGCCATTTTTAATATTACAAAAACTGACAATTTTCAAGAAAATCTGTTATTTTTTTAATTCATTTTTAATTAAATTTTTCCTACCGAACCGATTTTGTGGGGTTTCAATATAAAATTGCTTTGGAGAACTAGAAATAATTTGAGATTAATATTTTAGAGTCCTCGAAAGTGAGCGTGATTACAGCAGACAGACGGATGAACAGACATGACTACATCGACTTAGAATTACTCAAGGACCTAGAATACATGATGTCAAGTGACCCAATTTTGAAATCGATGTCTTCCGATTTGGATAAAATTTGCACCAACGTTAGTCCTATCGGATAGAAGTTTAGACACAAATCTCACTAAGCGATCAAAACTTCCTTAACAATAAAGACATAAGCTTTATTTTGATCAAAAAAAAAAAAAAACATTCCCACTAAAAAAAAATAAGTAGTTTTAAATTAAAAAAAAAATTTTAAACATTTTTATTAAAAAAAAATAAAAAAATTCAAAAGATTGATCAAATAGCTATCGAAGCTACTTGGGACAAATTTTGCTAACACCAAAAGGCAATAAGTAACATGGATGAGAAAAAACACCTGTATGGCGAAAATATTAAACTTTGAACCCCTCTAACTTTTTGGCCGATCTTGTTGAAAATTTGTGTCTAAACTATTTTCCAATAGGACTTTCCTTGGTGCAAATTTCATTCAAATCGGAAGACATCGATTTCAAAATGAAATCCCCCATATACTTAACGGGTACCCTCATCTCAACTATTTGTAAATACTGGTGGGTAGGGCATCACATTTTTTTAAGGCAAATATATTTTATTCTAATCTTAATAGTTGCTTTTAAAATTTTCGTATGGCAACATTTTTAAAAAAAATACGTAACGTAAAACTGATTTTACACTGCGCTGATTTGGCCAATTTAGATTAATATTTTTGTGTTAAGCCTGGTACTGTGTTCAACATTTCACGTGAAATGCTGTCAAAACGCATATGAAAAAAACTTGTGCGGAATATCTATGAAATAATGTTGATAGAGTTGTACTCTGTTCATTTTGTGAAAAAGTTAGGAAATGTTTCTGGCAACATTTTTTTACAACTGCGAAATAATGTAAGCTGCACTTATTTCACGTGGAATTTTAAGCAAAAGCAAAAAAGTATTAACTGATTATTAAATAAGAAATAAAAAATTAAAATAACACAACCGGCAACACTTTTTTATCAATATTTATATTCTTTTTTATTAAATTTTTTAATAAAAAAATAATTTTCAGTTAAATAAATGTGCGGTTTGTTTACATACGCAAAACAATGTCGCATATTTTGCAGGAATAAAAACGTCAAATTGTACAAACTCGCATGAAAGGTAACATTGATACATGTCAAAATTTTCGTGTGAAATAATTAATGTTGCTCAACATTTTTCACAAATTTGAACAGAGTACCAGGCTTTACAGGACACAATTCATAAAAAAGGAAAAAATTTTAACTTTTTTAATTTTTAATATTAAATATTAAAATACACAAATTTTTCATTTTAGATTTATTAACATACATATATATAAAAATGTATTTCTCTTCACCCCCTACACCTGATCAGACAGAAAAATAAGAAATGGAAACAGTAAAATAAATAATATTCATGAGATGGAAAATAAAACATGTAAAAAAAATATAATTTACGTCTTTGCCGGCAAAAACTATACATACACAGTGTGTATTACACACTTTCGGCATTTATTTAAAAAAAAATTATTATGTAAGTAAACTGGCAAAGAAAAAGGACACCAACAAATACACATTTATTTTATGTATTAACAACAATGAAGTTTATACTTAAATTTACATAGAAATACAAATATGTATGTGCTTCAAAACTCCGACAGACAATCGTATATATTTGGAAACCCTACAATCGATTTGTAGGGAACTATGTGCTTGTATTGAAAATTGTAACGAATACAATTTTTGTTCTTCCTTTTAGTGTACCGATTAAATCACTTACTAAGGAAATTTAACTATGTCTACCTTTTATCGGGCTGACAAGCACTTTATGTTACCCTTGTGTTCAAATATTCTCACGCAATAAAGCATAAGTATACGCACACCATAAAACTAACCTCTTAAATATTTTACTGGAAAGTAAATTAATTATGTTACCAGTAAATCATTAAAGGTTGTATTTAGTAAATCATAGTTAAGCCTCAAAAAACGAGTACTTTTAATATCTTTTCCTTAAATGTTTAAATACTATGGAGTTTTATTTTTAATTACACGCAGAGAAAAAATATAGTTGCAGAATGGCTTAAAACACATATTGTGCTGCCCGCAATGGCTACAAACTAACTATTTTTATTTTTAACATTACTTTTTTCACGATTAATATTATATTGTTTATATTTAATAATAAAATGTTAACCTTTATTGAAACAATTTTAATCATATTATCGTTACTTTAACCAACTTTAGCCAAAAAAAAAAGAACTGCCGCTTCTACTTCTGATTCAAATAATGTAAGCAATCGCTGTCAAACCAACTCAAAAAGCGATTAGTTGTACACAAATTTTCGTTTTTTAAACCCTGCACGCAGAGAAAGAATATGGTTAAGGATGGTTACGGCAACTTAACTATGTTTATTGTAACAATATATTGTTGTCGCACTCATTTAATTTAATTTCAAAAACATTATAGTAACAATAAACATATCAATGTTTATCGCAATTATAAATTTGAGTATTGTTGACCGAAAAATAAATATTTTTCTAACAACTAAATAATGATAACTTTGAAAACATATTGAAATACGTACAACCATAACATGATATAATTCTATACGTGCAGTCATAGTTTGCTTAAGAAGCAAACAAAATATATTTACTCTAATAATATTATGTTAGCGCCATTTTTAAAATAATTCTGAATCAGTTGTGTCATTTAAACAATTCAACAATTTAAAGAACAATTCCCATAAAAAAAAAGTTTAAAGAAAGAAAAATAATAAGGATATTAAGGCTAGTTTACACTATTATACTTTGTATTAATACATGTCAAAAACTCAAGTATTATGTAAAAGTCTGATAGTATGAATGCATGTGTGATGAAAATGACAAGTATTAAAGAAAAATTTTTGACATCCCATACGACTTCATCGTTTTTTGAAAAATTTCAAAACAATAATACTTTTCATTGGATCAGGGTTGCATTTTATTTCATGTGTGAGTGTTTATACTTTGTGTGATGGTGTGATTACAAACTGTCATGTTACATTAGATTTTTTGACAGTCGCAACAAAACTCTTTATATTTCTATCTCACAAAGTATTATGGAATACGTAAGGTTTGTGAGATAGTGTAATCTAGCCTTTAGCAGAGTCTTGCAATAGTGCAAATACAAATACAAATTTAAATTTCATAACAGTGTAACGACTAATAATGAACTCCGCTATTGTATTTATTAATTTATTTTTTATTGCTATGAAAGTTTTAAAAGGTGATGTATCATAATATGGCTACTTCTTAATTTATTATGACTAACATGATAATTATATGATTACTTCTTAACTATTATGATTAACATGATAATAATATGATTGCTTATTTATTTATTATGATTAACATGATAATAATATGATTACTTCTAAACTTATAAGGATTAAGATGATAAGAATATGATTAAGGGAAAATATTATGATGAAATATTACGAATATATTTGGTCATAATATTATTCAATAATAACCATAATATGGTGACTACAATCATGAATCTTATCATAATATTTTGCTCTGTTTACCCCAACCATGTTTTGTTCTTTGCGTGTGAATGAAAGTCGTCACAGGATGGAAAATGAATTAAATGGGATTGCTTATAAAAGTGAAACATAATACGTAACATGAAGAAATACGAAATAAAATTATAACTTGACGCTTAATAAGCAAATTGAAAAAAATGGCTGAAATAAATAACCATAATATGGCTAACATTGGCCATATTATTGTTAAATCTGACCAATATATGGTTAATTTTCTCCAAATTCTGGAAAATTTCAAACATGCTGTGGTTAATTTTAAACAAAATATTGTTAATATTGATCATTATTATGGATAATATTGACCAAAATATGGGAAAACTTTAGCAAATTATTGCTAGTTTTGACCATATTACGGTTGCTTTCGGCAAAGTATTTTTAATGTCTAGCATAAAATAACCATAATATAATAACCTTTAAACATATACATTGTTAAAGTCCAGCCATAAAGGATAATTTTTAAACCAAAATCCCTGCACATATTTCTTTCTCGTTCAATTTTCTGCTACAGTGTTACTTATTTATTAGCATTATTTGGTACAATATTTTTCTTATATTTTACTTTTCTGCTTCTTCAAATAAGTATCTCATTAAAATCGCAAATAAACATCTAAAAGGAACAAAAAACAACACACGTTTTGTTAAGTGATACATTTAGGAGTATGAACAGAACAACTGATTCCTTCTTTAAACATCACCCAAAATCCATTTTAATTGCATCAGCATAAATATCTTAAATATCTTGTTATTTAAATGTGTTTGTATTATGTGTTTGTAAAATATACCCTGTTATATTTAAAACGAAACAATTTCGAGAAGAATTTTATTCGAAAAATGTGTTTAGCGATGACAATATACTAACAATACAGATATAAACGCACACAAATAAAGATAACATTAACAAAGAAACATTTACAAAACAATCAACGTTTTCAGATGTTATTGTTGTAGCTTTATTTTATTTGTTTATTTTGAAAAATTCAAAAAAATACTTGACTGTAATAATGTAAACAAAATATTATTGTACGTTATTTTTAGTTGATTTAGTCCCGTTTTCACAACTTCCCGATAGCTAAAGGAAGGATTTTATCGGCCATATAAAAGTTATTCATTGTTACAACTGTACGTTAACCTACCAGGTAGGATGAACCTTAATTGATTTTATCGCTCAATACAGATTAAAGTAAAGTTTTAATAATGGAACACTTTTTAGAAGGCCGGTTAGTAAAAACCGTTCTTAACCTTAACAGGGTCTCAGGTGGATTTAAGCCAATTTTTTAGTTTATCGTGCTTAAATCCCAATTTTTATTCTTGATAAAAATATTGAAATTTATTGTTAAAGGATAAGCTGGTTTCTTTGTCAAGAATCTTTTATGAAATTTTTTTACCCTGAATTTCTTCGCGTTAAATTTGACCGTGAATAAACGGCTTGAGTTTTTATCCAATTAATATTTACAAAAACTACAGCTTAAATTTGCTAAGGGAAGCTCCAAAAACGATATGAACTCTAATAACCTACAAAAGTAAATTAAGTTTTTGTCTAAATAAAATCTCTTATTTGCTTAAAATTTGACCCGAAAAACTTTAACGTCAGCAACTTGAAGCAGCTTATGAAGGTTAACAGGGTTGTATTTTTCGCAAAATATGTATGATAGTGTTAAGTACCCTTAAGGAATGTTACAATTTTATTTGAAACATAAAAATTTACTTCATGTATATATGTATATTCATATGAATAATACATACGATTGAGATTAAAATATGTACCTTGTTATATGTCTTTATATGTATACCAAATTGCTTTAAGTTGAAATACTTTTTGGCGGCAATTAATTTCCAAAACGCATTTCAAACAGAATTATATATTTTCTGCTTCTTGTTAATTTATTGTCATTCATATAACAAACATACATATCGTTGGTCTCATGTACAAAGGCCCTTACTCGCATAATTGCAACGTTACCGGAGAAGGTAAAAACATATTAGAAACTGTATGTATCATAAAGTAAAATGGCTTCTTCAATTGCTTGTAAAACTGATATTATTGATGCTGTTGTATTAAATTCTTGTGACGAGGTGCATTTATGGGAAATGTATTGGAATCACTTAAAAATTCAATTTCGAAAAAATCAAATTAGGGCCTTTTTACATGAGGCCGACGATATACAAATACTGTAATACAAAACAACAAGCATTTTGGTCTACAATAGATGTCAAGCTCCATAAAAAATATGAAGTTAAAACCGAAAAAAATTAAACAACATGTTTACATCTAGAGTTTGACATCGATTGTATTTTGATGTACATTTTTAATCAAACTTAGTAAAATTCGAAACTGCTACAACCTTAAAAACTTGTTTAGCCTTTATTGAATGTTTTAGTAAATGTTGTGCTGTCTGTCTGTCATTTAATTTCCAATATTTTAAAAGGAGCTTAAGCTTCGCATAGTGGTGGTCAGATCTAAGAATATTGTCAGTAAAATATGTTTAAAATGTTTTACAATCGTCTAAACGGGAAATTTTTGGTTAACAACGTTGTCAGAAAAAGCATTGACAGTCCATTATAACAACAAAATTTTTCTTTGGCATTTTATTGCCAACACATTTCCAGACCATACAATATTGTAAGATCTCACCACCGTCTGTACGAAACTATAGGAAAATCAATAGAAAAATTTCTTCTACTTTTTAATATACAGAGAAAACAATAAATAAATAATTATGGTGTTTGTTATGTGGTTTTTATTTTATGTATTTAATTTATGTATTAATTAAACAGTTATTTTAAATGCATTTCATTCTTTCAATAGGCATAAAACTAATAATTAACAAAATATTTTAATAATATAACAAACTCGTATGAAACATTTGTATATAATTGTTAACGAATTATTTATTCAATATTACAATTAAAAATATGGGGAATTTCATGTCAAGTGACCCAATGTTAAAATCTATGTATGTAAAAAAATTATTAAGTACGTACTTAACTTTTCAATATCGACAGTAATATCAGTCCACTTTATTTATACAGTTTAAGCAATAACATTTATTTCCGAACATAAGCAGTAACGCCGGCGAAAAACTTCACAGAATATTTTTGTACAAGTCCAAGCAACATACAATTTAAATATTCGCTGTGAGTTGTTCTGTTTGATACAAACATATTGACTTGTTCTGTTGTTCTGTTTGATACAAACTTATTGACTTAATGTACTTATGAACAACATAACATTGTCGAGTATTTTATATTTATCGTTTTGCTCAATTCTTCGTTAAAATTTATAATAAAACATTAGCAACTTCTTAAATTCTAAAATCTCTAGAATGTTCAACATTTTTTTATTAAATAGTGCAAAAACAAATGTTAAAGAAATTAAATTCAAATTTAACAGTTTATGTTAAACATCCAAGTAAAAACTTCGCCTACAAAATAATGTGTTGAGTAATCAAAAAAAAAAACATAAACGCACTACTTACAATTCTACTGAAAGAACCAATGAATTTTACAAGGGAAGTCCCATAATAAAGGCATTCAAAAGTAAATCATTATTTCTTTGCTTACATTCATACATTCAGAAAAAATTAGTTATAGAAGTAGTTATAGAAGATGGCTACTAAATATTGAGTGAAAGAAGCTATTCATTTGGAAACAGTAAGCGAAGTCTTTCCTAGGATTTTATTCTTCTCTCCCTCTTACCAAGAAACTCAGACTTTCTGAAAGAAAACTTTCATAATGTAAGCCCAGACTTAAGGTCATAATAAACCACACAAATGGCTTGGCAAACATGTTAAAATGTTACGTTTACAAATATTTTGTGTTTTTAATTAGGGTGTTTTCTGTTTGAACAAACATTTGAAGCAATGTTTGTTGAAATATTAAAAATGTTTAATTATAGGCGGACATGTTGAATATTTGTCAAACTTTTTGTGGCGTCTAATGCTAAATGCATTCTTTTCAGCGAAAACATTGCAGAGTGTAGACGTTGAAAAAGAAGCAATAAAACAAATTTAAAGTATTGCTTGCCACACACAGCTTTAAATGATTTTATATTTTTTCTACGTTTTAAGCAAGAAGCACAAAATTGCCACAGCACTATCGGCGTTTGAATTTATTGAAAACAAGACAAAAATTAAATTAATGTTTGTACGGAGAATATTTATGTTGTTTATTGGCAAACACCAAATGGAAACAATGTGTGTGCTTGCCAAGCATTCTTGGGGTTTATTATGCCTTTTAGAACCACAATTTGACAGTAGATTATTGCTCGAGGAGATGGAAAGTGAAAAAAGTCAGGGTGTAAAATACTGTTTTGACTGTGATGGAAACTAAACAAAATTACATAAACTCAACGTTTGAAAAAGAAATGTTGACTATAAAAAAAAATTAATAAAAAAAAAGAACTTAAAGTAAAATTATACATAAAGCAAAGAAAAAGCATAGTTGTGGTAAAAATATTCTAAGAGCAACATATTATGATAACATTCATGATTAAAGTCTCCATATCACGATTATTTTTGAATAAATTTATGACCAAATATAATCGTAATATTTCATCATACTATTTTTCCCATAACCATATTGTTATCGTGTTAATCATAATAAGTTTAGAAGTAATCAAATAAAAAAAAATTAAAATTTTTTTGCATCGATTAATTATTTTGTGGCACTCTGCAATTTGTTTTAATATAAATGCAATTTCTTTATTTTTAAAATTTCTTTAAACATGTTTTTTTTATTATTTGTTTTTAAACTTACAAATAATTCGATTGGCATATTTAAAACAAGTGACTCAACTGATACAAAACTATTTTACAAATGGCGATAACAAAATATTATTAGAGTATTTTGATTGCATCTTAATCATATAATGATTACACGTATAGAAAGTTATCATGTTTTGGCTATTAAATATCATAAAATTGTTGTGAGTAGTTTAATATGTTTTCAACGTTATCTTTATTTTGTTCTTAAACAAATCATTAGTTTTCCGTCAACAAATCACAATTATAATTGCGATAAACATTGAATTGTTTCTTGTGTACGACAACAATTATTAACGTTTAACGACGTAATCGGGAAAATTTTAAGAAGCTTCGTTATTTTTGGAGTCCAGCTAAAGCGTACTTGACACCATCACACAAGTATTCCATTACACTTTGTTAAATGAAAATCTAATGAGTTTTGTTGCGACCGTTAGAAAAATTAATTTAACATAACAATTTGTATTCACACTATCATGAACAAGCTTATGTTAAAATGCAACCCAAAATCAAATGAATGGTATTACCCCCTTATGCACAAAATTTATGTTCACATTATTTAACCAACAAATAAAAACTAATTTACCTTAATGTGTTGGTTAACTAAAGTGAACTTTAATTTTTTTTTTCAAAAGTGAGTTTTTGTTAACAAAAATTTTAAAACACGTTGCATTCACACTATCACATTTTACATGCTTTTGACTTGTATTAATACAAAGTATAATTGTCTAAAGTAGCTTTATTAGAATTATTACATTAGAACCATAGATTTCCCTAACTTTTGTATTACCGTGTTATTAATACAAACAAATCTAAAAATACATCTAGAAAACAACAAATAAAACCACTCACCTACTATTTTCTGCAATTCATAATAGAAACTATTAATATTCAACAACATTGTTGCATTCATATGCTATTTTTTATTAAAAAAAAGAAACATATCTGAAATGAAACAAATAAAAAGAAAAAAAAACTATTATTTTTAAATAAAAACAATGACCACAATGTATTGAAATTTGAATTAAAATTAAATACTAATGGAAAAATAGAACAAAGCAAAATGAAATACAAAAAATGAAACCTCATGCTTAAACAGAAAACAAAAGGATATTTCACAATCATACAATTTTCAAACAAAAAGCAATAATGTTCTTATTAGTGCAACATCACAATTGAAAAAAATTTAACAAAAAAAATGTTGCACCAAAACGAAATATTAAACTCACACACAACCCCCTTTAAACCAAATTAAAAACCAGCACTGTTTTCAATATCAAGTTCAGGTAGAAGTCTAAAGGACACGCAAACATATGCAAGCATACGATTACATTTAACTATATGAAACATGCTGTGGCCATCACCAACGTGTATCAAAAAGCAAGGATGCGTATTAAATTCTTATACTGCAGGACATTAAGAAATTAAAAAAAAAGGTAATGTTTACTGTGCTTTTTCTCTCTCTCTCTCTTTTATTTGCGAAAAAGCTTACTGGGAGAGAGATTTCATTTCGAAAACAATGCGCAAGGAGCATAAACATTTCGAAATTCAACTAGTGTGTTTTAGATTTTTACATTATAATATTTGAAAAAAAAAATCATTTTGTTTGAATGTAAATACTTTTACCCTCCAAAAAAGAAAATAGGAATCAAAATTAAAAAGTTATTGAAGGTATGTCTTTATTATACACATTGTGTGTGCAACAAGCACTGTTATCTAGTAAAAGTATTAACCCTGTTAAATAATTTAAGCCAAAAAAAATGTTCAACAAAGAAGAAATATTCTTAAAATACATAAAGAAAAACTTGTTAAAAAACAATTAATACTTTATTGTTTTTATACCCTCTACCACCACAACTGATGGTATTTTAAGTTTGTCATTCCGTGTGAGAGATCAATGTGGTAATTTAAAGTTATTGAGGATTTTAACAGTTTTAATAAATCTTATATAAGATTCTTTTTTGAAATAAGCCTTCTACTAAATTTAAGAAAAACAGCAATTGGCTTTTTCGATTTGCTTTCATTTGTTACAACCAGGGTTGTGGAGCCGGAGTCAGAGTACCCACAAACCCTCAAAACTCCGACTCCAAAATTTTTGGCATCAAAATTTAAAAACATTTTATAATTGGGTTGTTCACGAAAGGCTGGTTATCTGGTTATATGGCTAATTAGTTATATTCACAACAACAAAATATGTGTCAGTTTCAGTTAAAAGGGACCTATGGATGAAAAAAAAATCGATTTTTACTTTTTTGGTGATTCTTGAAATAGACAATACGCTCTTTCTAATGCACCAATCCGCAGTTCTCTAACTGCATTACTTTTGTCTTAAGTAAGCTTTAAAATACACCTTTGATTAAAAAAAAAAATTAACTTGTTAACTTCAAAATCGTATTTCTCCAAAACTGATTGTTAGCCCATAGGTTCCTTTTAACTGAAACTGCTAATTATATATATTACAATTTTGTTTAAATATATATTTTTGATGTTAATATAACTGCATAAACCCAAATATTTTCCAAAATGAACAAATTTTACAAGCTTTCTCCGTAACATGACGATTTAAAATGTTTACAGAATAATTTTCTTGCTACATTTAACCATTTCAAAGATACTTCATTAAAAAACAAGTTAGAGTACTATATTCGGCTGTGCCGAATCTTTGATACCCTCCACCAATCAACAAAGTAATTTTATTTATTTTTAATTATCAATCACGAACCTTTTTTAAAATACAACGGCTGCTACAAAATGCAGCCAAAGGAAATAAAAATAGGCCCAAATAAAAAAAGAATATTAGATAGATTTTCAAAAGATTTGGTTATTCGTGCTTAATTCCCAGTTTTTATTATTGATTAAAACACTTGAAATTTATTGTTGATGGGATAAGCTATTCCTATGCGCATTTCACTGGTTGCTTAGGCCAGATCATCAGAAAACTTCATCCATAAAGATTTTAGAAAAACTAAAGATATTAAACCAAATAAAACTGTTAAACGTATAAGAATTATAGCAACAGTTCTACTTGTAATAATATCAAAGGAGTAGTGTTTATATGGGGCCTAAGGTAAATTATGGACGACTCTTCACGAAATTTTACAGCGTGATTTCCAGTCGCATAAAACGAATTTTTGCAAAATCTTATCTCATTCCGTGCTTTGTTCCATCATTTATGTTATTTTTTGTAACAAAATTATCAATTTTTTAAGGTGGTGGTTCCACATTTTGACTCATAGCTCTGGTCCTACTGAACCGATTTTGCTGGATTTCAATCCCAAACTGCTTAGAATAACTACAAGCAATTTGACCCAAAGTTTGTTCATTTCTTTTGAGTTGTTCGAAAGTGAGCGTGTTTTCAACGGACAGACGGACATGGCTAAATCGACTTAGAATTACTCAAGGAGCCAGAATGTATATACTTTATGGGGTCTGAGATGAATAATAAAAAAGTTTCACACGGAATGACAAACATAGTATACCCTCTTCACAACTAATTGTGGTGGTGGGTATAAAAGAGTTTGAAGTCAAATAGGGACCAGTCTCATAGCTGAAGAAAGATATTTCATATCCCGTATTTCCGATTTTGGTACTATTTTACCCCCCCCCCCCCCCTATTAAAGTATCAAAAATTTTATCTAGAGTAGGGACCCATAATTTAGTACGAATATGTCAATGAATGGAGAAAAATGTTTAGTAAAAAAAGTACCAAAATGAAAGTAACTTATGGTGTTTTCTTTTCTACAAAAAAAATGTGCCTTTTTTTTAAAAAATTTCAATTTGGTGTCTTTTTCTTAAAAATTTTGCTCCCGAAAAGGGTGGCTTGTTTTATTCTAAAAAACTCATGCTTTTCGGAAGCAAAATTTTTAAGAAACAGACACCAAATTGCATTTTTTTTTAAAAAAAAGGCACATTTTTTGTAGAAAAGAAAACACCATTAAAGTTCATCCTAACTGGTAGGTTAATAAAGTTGTAATAATGAAACATTTTTTAAGCGGCCGATAAAATCCTACCTTTAGCTATCGGTAAGTTGTGAAAACAGGCCTAATAGTGTGAGTAGCTGTGTGTTTATATAAACACAACACAAATGCTTCGGCAGAGAAAAAGTTATGTGTGCTTATGAATATCCACTCCGTTTTCCGTAACGAAAATGATATTGTGACCGAATTTGGCACACATTTCTTATACATGACTAGATACAGTACTCCACGGATAATTACCTCGCCAAAAATGCCAATATTTTCGGGTAATTGTGCGGGGTAAGCATTTAAACGAATACGCTTAACTAGCTCGTTGAGGTAATTGTATGATACCTTAACTTTGATGTATGAAAAAAAGTTGAGATATAGGAATTTTTACAGGTATGTATCTGCAAAATCTGAAGAGATAGCAATTAAATAAAACAATTGGATTTTCTGTCTCAATTTGTATCTGTAATGATTTTTGAGATGTCATGTCATATTCTACTAACGAAAACGTTCTCATACATACAAACTCAAGGATCCGGGAAACCGGGATCAGGGAACCCGTAAATATGCAATTGCATGGCTTTTCTTGTGCTTTTAAAAGTGTTAAAATTTAGTAAACCGCACAACTGAAGTGCGATTCTCTATTCAATTTTAACATAATTTAAATTGTTAAAAATGTTTGACAGCAAAGTTAACGTAAATTTTATTCACTAACTTTGTTAACCATAACGTTTACTGCTATGTTAACGTCAGGTATTTAAGATCATAAAGGCAAACTATTTTTCATTGTTTATTTTAAAATTCGTAGTTATTAAAAAAAAAACACACAAATTTTGGCAAATAAAAGCCACAGTAACATTTTTAAAATTCACATTATTTACATACATTTTGCAAAAATAATAATTTAAAATTTGTTTTTTTGGAAATATATTTGGGTATTTATAAGAATCATTAAAAATATTACATTTTAGATGCAGCTTATATAAATCACAAATTGTGTTTTCTTTTCTTCACAAAAAATAAGTGGTAGACTCTCCTATCATGCCACTGTTAGCAATTTTTACCGAATTTTCTCCTTATAGTTTTAGTGACTTCAAATCAATTTTATAGTTTTCTTAAAGTATTAAAAAATATCGCAAATTTTCCCTATTTTTGCATATTTTTTTTGGAATTTTGTAACATTTTGTTTTAATTTACTGATTTAGCGATTTCAGATAAATTTTAGTGCTTCTCTCCAAGTTTGCAATTTTTCACGAAGCTACAGCCTGCGGTAGAAGCAATTTATTTAATTAAATGTATACTCTGCTATCATGCTGTTGTTAGCAAATTTTTGCGAATTTCCGCTAAAGCCTGGTACTCTGTTCAACATTTCACGTGAAATGTTGTCAAAACACGTATGAAAAAAACTTGTGCGGAATATCTATGAAATAATGTTGATAGAGTTGTAATCTGTTCATTTTGTGAAAAAGTTCCGAAATGTTTCTAGTAACATATTTTTACAACTGCGAATTAATGTAAGCTGCACTTATTTCACGTGAAATTTTAAGCAAAAGCAAAAAATTATGAACTGGTTATTAAATAAGAAATAAAAAATTAACATCACACATGCGGTAACGGTTTTTTTTGTCCATATTTACTTTCTTTTTTATTAAAAAAATAATTTTTAGTTAAATACATGTTGGGTTTGTTTACATACGCAAAACAATGTCGCATACTTTGCGGGAATAAAAACGTCAAATTGTACAAACTCGCATGAAAGGTAACATTGATACATGTCAAAATGTTCGTGTGAAATAATTAATGTTGCTCAACATTTTTCACAAATTTGAACTTAGAAATTTTTGCCATTCCTTATAGTTTTAGTGACTTCAAATCAATTTTATGATTTGTTCAAAATATTAATAAATTTCGCGAATTTTCGCTATTTTTTATGTATTCGGAAAACAATTTTTTTAAGCGATTTAGCAATTTCAAATAAATTTAACGGTTTTTTTCCAAGTTTTTAATTTTTCGCGAATTTTAGCCATGTTCGCGATAAGAGCGATTTTTTTCCTGCGGTTCTTTAGAGCTTTAACAAATTTTAATAAACAGCCGCTGTTTGCAAATTTTTGCGAATTTTTAGCGGAAATTTAACAGTTTTTTCCGAATTTATGCAATTCCTTATAATTTTAGCAACTTTTAATCAATTTTATAGCAAGTTTTATATATTAAATATTTTTGCTATTTTTGCAATTTTCGCTAGACCAGCCAAACCTAAATGGGGTTTTGTTAGCTTCGAAAGTACTTTAGTCGTTCCACACGGTAAATATTTTGCACTCGATGACAGTGATCGTTAAATATACAAATAAATTAGCAAAGATGCAACTTGATTGAAATTTTTAGGTATGTTGTTAAAATTGAGTTACTGAATTGCTGTATCGTTACCGTAAGCAATAATTAATCGTTAAAAGTTAGAAAATTCCACTACCGGTGAGCCCAGAATAAAGTTTATTTGAATGCAAAGAAGCCATATTTTGTTTATTTGGGCATATTTTTTTTAACAAGGTTGGCAACCGATACAGATAATAATACCGATACCGTTTTAATACATCTTAAAATTTAATACCGGTATTGCTTCCGAAAACGAAGTTACAAATTGTTAAATACCGGTTTTGATAACGAAATACGTTTTGGTTGCGAGCTGACCCGGAAAAAATTAAACATTAAAGCCGTTTATACCCCTTCTACCATTTGTTGAACATTATTGTTTAATTTGGTTAAGTAAATTGGAAAACAGATAAACCTTGACCCCAGTATAAAAGTTTTTGTACCGGTATACCGGTATAAATAATATATCGATACCGATAGAACAAATATTTCAATGCCGATATCGTAGCGTTCGTCACCCTTGGTTGTTAGTAAATATAATGAAATTATACAAAAAAGCTAAAAAAATATTCAAACACTAATCAAAAAATTGATATTTTATTCAGAATTTTGTATGTAAAGTAATCAGTTTCTTTAATTCAATTTCCTCGAAATCTTAAGTCTAATACACTTTCCATAATCTTCAGCAATACAAAATGCAAATGCCTTAATTTTGAATAAAAAAAAACATAAATCTTGGTAAAACTATTAAAAACTTCTTCTTATCTTTAATACTCCTCGTATATTCTCATAAAAAATGCATGAATGTTGTTTCGTTTCTTTGTATAGGGTGGCCCAAAATTGCCGAAGGGTTTTGAATTGCTTATAACTTTTTTACTATATTTTGTTTTTCTTTTCAGTATTTTTTAAAGAAGACTTGGGGATTTTTTTAAAACTCAATTTTACAACGTGTCCAAATTGTTGAGCTTAATTTTTCAAATCAACGATCCATTGTTTTGACAAATTAATTATTTCGAGTACAAGTGATTTTAATTGGTCTCCGCGTTAACCGAACATAACCGCCCCATACTGTTTTCTTTGGGGTTATTTGAAAGGAAACGTTTACATAAATAAGCCTAGAACCATCGAACAATTAAAAAGCAATATACACTACGAAATAAACAACATAACACCTGAAGTTTTGCGAAAGGTTATGGAAAATGTGTGAAAGAGCACGAATTTGCAAAGCAGGAAATGACCACAACTTGCGAGATATTATTTTTCAAAACTAAACTAACAATATTCCCCATTTAAGAAATTTCAGAAATAAATAATTATTTCTTAAATAAAAAGTTATAACAAATTCAAACCGCTTCGTTAATTTTGGGCCACCCTGTACTATCGCATATATTTAATCGAATGTAAAATGTTTTTCTAACTATTAAAAATATTGAAGGACAAGGTAGTAAATACAGAATATAAGGATTTGTTTTTTTTTTTTTTAATTCTTGTTTAATATTTTAATTGGAAAACTTATGTTGTATCTGGGATTTTACTTGTAGGCTTCCTTTTTTATGCTATGGCAGGATATAAGGACAAGGTTTCTACAAAAGAATGCCTGCAATTTTCAAGGTTTTCTTTCTTCTTATTGCTCTGTATTTGAAAATCAAATAAAAAGGAAAGTTAAGGCTCTGTCTCAAAATACGTACAAACGATTTCATTGGCCGAGATATTTTACCAGGTGAATTAATTACAATGCAGTTTTTGACTTTTTCTTGTTGTTATTCTTGTTATAACTAGTCTGTGTGTTGCCTCGTAAGTGTTTGTTTTTACAACAAAATATTTGCTGCATTATTGTGTTGACAAATGGTTTTTGTACGTGTCCATTGTCGTCGGTCGTTGTTGTAATATTGAAGTAGATTCTATTTTATAACAACATTGTTAGTGTCATTGTTAGCAAAGAGAAGGAAAGGAGGAACCGAATAAAAGGACGAAGGAACCAAGACAGAACTAAGAGAATGAATACATCGACAGCAAGCTTAATTTGAAGGCATTATCCTATTGTTTACGTACTTATACATAGACACAGTAATTGCAGACACATATACACAGGCATACAAACACTTAGTCTGCTTTCACGCGTTTCATCTTTTGATGCTCAACTCTTATGTTTTTAGGTGAGAGAAGAAAGAAGATGAAACGTGTAAATTCAGACTTAAAGAGATACGAACCAACTTGTTAACACAGACAAAGCTGGTAATTTAAGTTTACAGTCGCAACACTACAGAATTTTAAGTGTAACTGGAAAAGATATTTGTATGTTTTAGTGACTTATTGCATTTTTTTTTTAGTATTTAACATTGTGAAATTAAAAATAAAAACATTGATGAAAAATTTAAAGTAACTTTATAGAAAATACATTTTTCAACGCAATCACTGATGTTGTTTTATTTCTTCTTTTAAACATCAATAAGCCCTCCAACTCTTTCAGATCCGTCTAATTAAGAAAGTTCTCTTTTTGCAGCTGAAAATACTTATCATTGTAATTAAGTATTTTTTTATTCTTATAGCAATTTTGACTCAGTGCAGTACATATTTGAATTACTTTTATTGCGAGGTGGGTACGACTTTAAAACTTGTGTTATTATAAAATTATAAAGTTATTCTCAAATTTATAACCTAAAATGAACGCATTCAAAATATAAGTCATTATTTGTATACCTACATACATCCGAAAAACATGTAGTTATAAAAACTTCAAAAAGGGTGTCAAAAAATTGAGGTATCATTTTAATTTTAATAAAAACAGAGTTTTCTTTTTTTGAGAAAATTAAAATCTTTTTATTTGGGTTTATTATAAAATGGTTTCGGTCAAAAATGAAAAATCATGTCGGTCAAGTGACCGCCTACTGGCTCGGCAGGCTCACCATCCTTTACCAAAATTTTCAATAATGCTTTTCAATAAACTTTATCAATGGGTGATATCTCCTCGATAGTGTTCTTTTAAAGCTCTTGAACTGTTGTGAGAGGATTGCTGTACAATTTTGATTTAAAAAACCCCACAGAAAATAGTCTAAACTTGTCAAATCACACCCGTCTACGAAAAATAATGCGTTTTTCGAACTTTCCATTGTTTCTCTTGCTGTGTCGCAAGCAGGCCTGTCATATTTGCCGATTTTTCAGCATTTTGTCGTTTTTTTGCCTCTAAATTATCAAAGTGCCGTTATGCCGTTTTTTGCTCAAAAATGCCGATTTTTTGATAAGTCTGGGTTCACACTATGAAAGTTTTCTTTCAGAAAGTCTGAGTTTATGGGTGAGAGACTTTCTGAAAGAAAACTTTCATAGTGTGATCCCAGACTAAACATCTAAAACACGGCAACCTGAATTAAGCAAATACCAGTTTCATAAAATTGACCAAAAAGTTTTCTTAAATTAATGGAGTATCTGTCTAAAATTCTCAGAAACCAGAATATTTGTTTGGAGTCCAGAAAGTTATTAACCTAAAGTAACTTTCTCGTAACTGTTCACATATCGTATGTTGATATGTACCCGGCAGTTAAATATACTTTGTAGTGTAACATATGTTTATGTGTGCCGACATACCCAGTAAAAACTTCGCTTACTTTTTCAAAATGAATAGCTTCTTTAACTCCTTATTTAGTAGCTTTCTTCTATAACTAAATCTATAAGAACTTCTATAACTACTTTCTTCTGGATGTATTAATGTAAAAAAATAATTACTTACTTTTGAATGCTTTATTTTTGGGACATCCCATTGGTTCTTTCAATAGAATTGTAAGTAGTGCTCTTATGTTTTTCTGATTACTTAACACATTATTTTGTAGGCGAAGTTTTTACTGGGTATCTTAAAACAATAAGCAGACAACAAAGCATTTAATTACACATTTCAATTCACTTTGCTCCCCAACTGCTCTCTTTCTTCCAAATGAAAGATCAGGCAATTTCATGTCTTAATATGGATATTTTATTTCATTTGATTAATGAAGTGTGTTTTAAACTTTATAAATCGTGATAAGAATAAATAAGTTACTAAAACAAAACGTTTTTGTAAAAGTAAACATATTTTTGTAATAAATTGTAAAAGCATTTTAAGTAATAAAAATAATTCAATGGCTTTTAATGGGCCATTTCAACATCCAGGTCACTGACCCACAATAAATATGCAAAATTTTGTGTAATCGAAATTAACATGAAAAAGTTTCTATAGATATGAGGGTTTGGGTGTATTTTTATTGAAAAAGGGTACATTTTATAGTTATTTAACTTCTCTTCACTATCAGGATGAAAAGAACATAATTTTCTTGTAAATTATGTAAAAGTTGCTAGAAAAATATTTAGATTATCAGCACAAGCATCACAACAGAATGAATATAAAGTCGTTAAGAAGCTTAAGAACACCATACAATTTAAAATATTGGGTGTAAAATTAAAAAATTCGCCATGAAAAATGGTCTTTGGACGTCTCTCGGGTTCAACTAAACTAAAAAGCTGTTTGAGTGGCATTAAAAAAAACAATCATAATGGAGTAGTGTCGAACTTTGACATCCGCGTAAAAGTAATCAGCTCTAAGCTGCCTAACCGTCATGTGCGCGGCAAAAAAAAACGCCTTATATTGCGCTACCTTGTCGCTGGTTACATATATGGAAGATACGTAGAAAACCAGTATGTTTGCACTTAATATCTAGTTAAAATTTTATTAAATATATAAGAGATTGGCAACAGATACTTAGGCTCCTATTACGGTTCACAACTTAATTTAGTTGAATTGAAATTTTTTAATTTTTGTATAATGGTTTACAACTTTGCTATATTGCGGCGAATAAAAATATCAAAAAGTTACAACTAAGCACAACCAATTGTCTTGTTTACAACTCAACTCAGTAAACCGTAATAGGGGCCTTAATTACATACTAAGATGTCAAGTAATGGTCTCGGGCTGCTTAAAAAATTGTCCAATGAATTCTTTCGTTGTGACAATGAATGACTGCTCTTTAAAAGATTTTATTAAAATAATTTAATGAACTGTTCGTTAATTTAATGAAAAAGTTCGCCAATTTTATTTCCTGTAAAATTATAATTTGTTTTATATTTGTATAAATAATATTTAAGAAAAAATTGTTTCAACAGAATTATAGCAAGCAATGCCAAAAAAAAAAAAATCGTAAACTCTCACAGTTTTAAAAATCTACTAAACAAACGTTACATTACCCCCATGAATCGTTTTAGATTTCAAGGAACGAGATCTTTGTGCCAATATATCAATTGTAAGTTCAATGCGTAGGGATAATTTTTAATGAAGGTTTCGTTAAATTACCGAAAAACTTTATTAACTTTAACGTACGGGTTCGGCATGACTGCGAACAGTTTGCAGAATTTCCAAGCGCCCATGTTAAAAACACTTGTTAAGTCTCTCGTTAGCCCAGGCGAACACTTTATTACTTTTACCGCACCAGTTTCGTGGGACAACGAAAAGTTTAAAGATTTACGCGCTTTCGTGTTAATAAAACTTAATAAATGTTTGGTTAGCTCAACGAACATTTGATTTTCTTTAACGTATATTCTTATTGAGGCAACATATGGTAATGTTTATTTCCTTTGTGAAATGAAAGTTTTATTAATAATTGCTAAACTCATTATTACAACAAGTTGTACCGTATTCAATTTAAATCCATTTTAATGAAATATTTAGAAAATGCAATTTCATTGAGTCAATAAAGTGTAGGTAAATTAAAATATCTGGATAATTTTATTTTTCATAATATTTTAACAAATAATTCATTGAGCCAGAGAAAATTATTTCAAAAAAACATTGTTCATTAAAATTATGAACACTTTTTTGGTAAAATGTATTTTGTTTTTCTAATGATAATCTTTTTTCGTTTTCCTGGATATGACTTTACTTTGGAAATACTTGCTTAGTTCATAATAACACCTGTCTGCACGCACTATTCTTCGTTATGTTCAAGGCATTTCTTTGCCATATTTTATATGCATTAGGTTCTCTACAGTTGCAATCAATAGATTTGTTTTGTCACAGTCTAACGCCAGACCAATTAAGCTGAATCCTCTTCAATCTTTTCATCTGTATAAGCGAAACTTTTGTCTTCATCGTTGCCCTTTTATTCCAAGTCATTTTTCATTGTCTGAGACCTCTTGTAGTAGTAATTGGAATTGATTGTTTCACTACTTACTTCTTACAACAGCGAACTAATTTTAAACAAACACCATGTTCAGAAAACATATATTAATAAAGACGATGGTTTTTCAATTTTTTAGCATATGCAGTGTTATTTCTCATCCATGTAACTTATTACCTATTGGTGTTAGCCAAATTTGTCGCAAGTAGCTTCGATCGCTATTTGATCAATATTTTGAAAAAATTTTTTTTTGTTTTTTTAAAAAGTTTTTTAAAACTTTTTTTTAAATTAAATTTTTTTTTAAATTAAAATTTTTTTTTTTTTTTTTTTTTTTTATCCGGAATGTTTTTTTTTTTTTTGCTCTGCTCAAAATGTCTTTTCCTTTAAGGTAGTTTTGGTCCCTTTTTGGGATGCCAGTGGCTTATGTATAAAAAAAATAATTTCTAACTCTAGAAGAGGGGTTTTAAATTTTTAGCACATGCACTGTTTTGAATTTTTTTTCCAATTTGTGTTTAAGTGTTTCTAAAGCCTTAAAAATAAAACGTATGCAAAGAAACTAGACAAATTAACCTTTCCGACGGTATGTTACGAACCCAATTATTATTTTATACCTTCGATACTGTAATGCCCACGATATGTTAATCCCAGGAATAAAATCACTTTTTTCTGTTGAAATGTTGACAAATTAAATTTTTTTTACTAATTTGTAATAATTTCCTTAAAGGAAAAGACATAAGCTTTATTTTGAGCAAAAAAAAAAAAAACATTCCCGCTTAAAAAAATATAAAAAAAAGTTTTAAATTTAAAAAAAATATTTAAAAAAATCGTTAAAAAAAACAACAAAAAAAAAATTTGCCAAAAGATGGATCAAATAGCTATCGAAGCTACTTGGGACAAATTTTGCTAACACCAATAGGTAATAAGTTACATGGATAAGAAAGAACACCTGTATGGCCAAAATGTCAAACTTTGACCATCACTATATCAGAAACTTTTAGACCAATCTTGTTGAAAATATGTGTCTGAACTACTATACAATAGGACTAACCTTGGTGCAAATTTCAGTCAAATCGAAAGACATCGATTTAAAAATTGGGTCACTTGACATGAAATACCCCTAATATTAATTGTATTACTAAGCATTCCATTAGGCGTCCAATGTGTAAAAACCGCTCGAAAGTTCTACACAAAATTTTTGTTTGTTTGTTTTTCGTCTTATTTTTTCCATTGTAGTTTACTTTATATTTCTGTTTCTCTATTTCATGAAATTGTTTATGTGTAAATTTTTTGTAGCCAGACTATCATTAGCTTTTGAAGAGCTACTAAAAACTTGAAAAAATATTATAACATAGGCCACATCTCCATATAAAATACGAACAGGTAACCGGGTACCTTGGTGTGCAATTAAGGTTGTTAAGAATAAATTAATCTTGCACGCAAATTACAAAAAAAATTAGCAGCAAATTAGCAGATAACAGTTAAATATTTTCTCGCAGTCAAACAAATTAAATGAGCAAAGAAAAACTTCTCGCAATAAATCCCTTGTTAGCACGAAAATCGGTATTTTTGAAGTAAAAAAAACTTTTTTGTTCAAACTATTTCGCTCAATGACTACGTGTAAGATAAGCCATCTGCCCCGAAGCTCGCATTTAAAAGTTATACACCCAATATAAATTTAGCAAACTTTTTGTTATTTATCTAATTTAATCTTGAAAATATTAACATACATTTACATATATAAAATTAATATTTTACTTTAATCATTTCATCTTCTACAGAATTACTGCTTTCACAGTTAAACGAAAAGTATGGAAATTCAAAAAGTATTAAAAGAAAAACTTTTCTAAAACAAAACTGACAAACCAGCATCATGTTGCAAGAACAAAACGACTAAACTTAAGTAGAAAGTATAAAAACCAAGTTATTTTATAATCTGAAATTTAAACCTACACCATTAGCATGACTTGAAAATTTGCTTTTCAATTAAGGACACTTGCAAGAAACAAAAGCCAATTGCTCTAGAATTTAATGGAAAAAGAAGGGATGAAAACAAAATAAAAGTCCATCAACAACAAACTGAAAACTAAGAATAAAATAAGTTAAACATTTAAATACAGAAAACAAAGTAAATTATAAAACTTTGTTCAACTTTATAAGATCTAATAAAAAATATACTTCGTAAATTACAACTAAGTAAATAAACTACTTTATACAAGATTGTAACAGTCAACCAGCCAGACAAACAACCAACCTTCCAACTTAGACAAGTATTCACAACTGCACCTGACACAAGCAGCTACTGCATCAATTTACAAAGATGGATAATGAAGAGAAATTGCTGTTGCAGGATAATGCACCATCACCTTCTATTACTGCTGCTACATCACGTCTTGTGCGCACACCATCACCTTCAACTGCAACAAGTCCTCATACACCACCTCTCCAACCCCTGGTACAAACATTTACGACACCTTTGCATCGTAAAAAAGGTCGTCTACAACGTTCCGAGCGTTTGCAGACAGTTGATAGTGGTGGTTCGAATTCTTCAAGTGGAAATAATTCAACGTCAACACCAACTTCATACTCAGCATGGGAGTCATTAGTAAAGGAAAGTTTTGGCCAAATTGCTTGGCCAATTAAAATAACATCATGGGAATTGGTGGATGATCGTGTTAAAATTGTACCAAATAGGTAAGTGAGGAAAATATTTTATGGTGTTTTCTTTTCTACACAACAAATATCGCCTTCTAACAAGGTGAATGTATAAAATGTCATACCAGCCCTGTAATAATGCTATTTGATATTTGACGAGAAAAAAACAGAAGATTTGAAAAAGTGGAATGCCCTGGGGCCTAATTCTGGTAGTCGTGATCGAGTACTTTCTCGACTCGAAAGCAATTTTGTTTCTAATTCTTTCAGTCGATACTGAACGAATCGAAATTATTTTGTCAGTATTGTGAATCTCAAATTAATGCTGTACAACAGTGAAAAAATAATTCCAATTCGTTAAGTATTGACTGAAATAATTAGATATGAAATTGTTTTCGAATCGAGAAAGTACTCGATCACGACTGCCAGAATCAGGCCCCTGTTTTTACCACCTGACAAAAATTGTTCTTCATCATTAGAGCTAATTTTTTAAGGCTTTTTTTCATTATTTTCTGACATTTTGGTTTTTAACCGATTAAGCGATAGCAAATTAATTTTTGGACTTGTCTCCAATTGCAATTTTTCGCGAATTTTGTGCATGTTCGCGAAAGACGCTTTATTGATTTTTAATAAATATAAGACTTTGCTATCATGCCGCTGTTAGCAATATTTTACGAATTTTCGCTATTTTAGCAATTTTTAACGAATTTCTGCCATTCCTAATAGTCTAATGGTGTTTTCATTTCTACACGAAATGTCACATTTTATTTTAAAAAATGCAATTTGGTGTTCGTTTCTTAAAAATGCTTTGATCTCTAAAAGGGCAGCGAGTTTTATTCTACAAATATTCACCCTTAAATGTCATAAGGCATTGCACTTTACGCCCTGTATAAATCGAGAGTGTTGATAATGCCCTATAAAAAGATGGCTGCTGTATATATAGTGTTACCAGACAAAGTTGGGAAAAATCGCCTCTAATCAGGACAGAAAAATTTTTTTGTTTTAATTGTTATTTTTTCTATTATTTTATAGTAAAAACAAAAGAAAGTAATACGTTGTTAATTGGTGTTATAAAATTGTTTTTGAAAAAAAAAAACGTAAAATGAAGAAATCGTAAAAACTGAGTGTTAATAAATCGGCAATCTGGCAAAGGTATTTTCTTGTTTACATATTTTATAAGAAACAAACTAACAAAATTGGAATTTCGTCATTCATTTTGTTCATTTATTTATTTATTTAATATCAATCTATTAACGAATTTGGGTTTATGTATATATTTTTTACATTTTGAAGAACAAACTTTTTGATTTATGTACATATTTTTTATATATTGAAGAACAAACTTTTTGTCGGCTGTTAAAAACACCATAAGGGACTGTTAATCAATTTTGTTGTTTGAAAAATTAAAATTTTTTTTTTTTTGCAAACTTTTTTATGGTATTTTCGTATATTTTGATTTTTTAACTGATTTAGCGATTTCAAATAAATTTTTGCGTTTGTTTCAATTTTGCAACTATTGCGAATTTTAGTCATGTTCGCGATAGCAACGATTTTTATCTGTAAGGGTTGTGATTCTTTACAGCTTTAACGATTTTTAAAAAATATTAGACATTTTGCTGTTATGCCGCTGTTAGCAAATTTTTGCAAATGACCGCTAGTTTATCAATTTTAACCGAATTTTTGCCATTCCTCATAGTTTTAAGGACATTATGCCATAAGTTAGGGTGAATCTTTAAGAATAAAACATGCTTCCCTTTTAGAGAGCAAAATATTTAAAAAAAACGAACACAACATTGCATTTTTTAAATAAAATATCACATATTTTTGTAGAAAAGAAAACATCAGTAGTTTAAATCTTAGAATCACTGTTTGAAAATAAACAGAACGTTATTTCACGTTCGGCTCGCGATATCTATTTTTTTTAGTGTTTTTGTATACGAACACAACCCTTAATACCGTTCGTACCCATTTTCAAGAAAGAGCCGAACATTATATAGTGTTCTGTTCTTCTTTAAAAAAAACAGAACAATTTTAGTGATACTGTAGACGAACATAATATTTTAATGTTCTATAATGTTTATTTTCTTACATTGATAAAGAAATGAATGTGTGCATTGTGAATTTGTTTTGTTTGTCTAAAATTATTTTGCTGGCTTTTAGTTTTTTCCGTATGTGTATTTTGTTTTTGTAAAAAATGTTTGGTTTTTTTACCAGCTAAAACGGTGCTATGCACAACAGAAACGAACTAACCTTAATGAGCTGCGCCGAACACAATGAAGTTTGTGGTTTTTAAAAAACAACCTAACGTAATTAAATGCTCTCATCTTTTTGTTGAGTTGGCTAAGAACAGTATTACATTTGTGTTCGAAAGATGACAAACAGGGAAACGTTATTTTCTTAATGATTTTCTACACAAACAAAGACTATTAGCGTTTGTGTTTTCCACAAAAATACCGAACACTAAGGATTATTTTCGAACACTGCTTAGAATTATGTTAAAGTTGAAAAAAATTTAAATAAATTTATTAAACATATTTTCATAAAAATCATATACCCTTTATAAACCTGAGATTTTTTTATGAATAACGCCTTAATATTGAAACTTAATAAAATTAAACTGTAGTCTAAAACAGTCGAACAGTTCTAAGGCTTTCTCAGATCGTCTACCAAGTAAACACATTTGGCATATAATAAAAAGTATACCCAAGATTAAAGTCCTCTTTGATATCCAATACCAAAAAGGTGCATAAACTTCGGTTTTCATTGCTTTTACAAATATCAAAATAATTATTGGAGAGCCTCTAAAGTATATAAATTTGATATTCTGGATCATTGATTAATTGTATCCATCTCAGTATGGCTTATCATGATAGAGAGCTCTAAAAAGAAGAGTTTTATAATTTAAACCTCGGCTTTATATTTTTATTAAGCTCCATATGGGCATCTATTCGCAATTAGGGTTATAACATAATACAGACCAAACGCAAGAAACAAAAACAATAAAATTTGTGATCAATATTTTTTGTAAACGAGAAATGTTTGGTACTGAAATCAACCAAATTTGCGAATATGTGGCAACACGAAGTTGCATTTCCCAAATTAAATATTAGCAATTTTATTAATTTCAGAAAAAGCTTCATTTAATTTATACACTTGAAATAGTTTTATATCATTTTAGTATATAAAATTTGTTAAATTGAACAAATGTTGATTAAATAAAATCCATGTTTTAACTTTTTTTGGAGATTTTTATTAAAAAAGCATACATACATATATTAAATAAATTAAACACACCAAATGAATAACTTCACTTCTTGAACCAACCGCCACCTAAGCCACTGCCATAACCACCGCCATAACCGCTGCCGTAACCACCACCATAGCCACTGCCATAACCACCGCCATAACCACCGCCATAACCACCGCCATAACCACCTCCTAGTCCACCACCAAAGCCACCACTAGAAGAAAAACTGGAGCTGGAAGCATAACTAGAAGAGTAACTTCCTCCATAGCCTCCACCATAACCGCCACCAAAACCTCCACCTACGGGAACACCTACTGGTACTGCTACGGGATATGGAACTGGAGTGTGAACTGGTACAGGGACTGGTACGGGCTTGTGTATTGGTACAGGCACATGAACAGGAACAGGAACAGGCACTGGTTGCTGAATAGGAATGGGGACACCAACAGGATACGATAGCCCAACGCCATGACCGTAACCAAACTTTTTTCTAAAAGAGGCATTTGTGTGAGTGGCAAGGCACAAAAATAGCGTCAGAACGCTAATGGGTAAATCGAAATGCATCTAAAATTTAAAAAAAAATCAGTTTACAATAGCACAATTTCTAATTATTAAAAATTCTTTTTAAATTCATTTATTAAATGAGGAATTCCAAAAAAAACGATATTACTACACTTTTTAAGATCTTTTTTCCATTAAATTCAAGTCCAAACAATAAAACAAGTAAGCAATTCTAGCCGTTCGGTATACAACAGTGTAAACAGACAAATTTTCGAGAGATTACAGATTTAGCACCTACGGGCAATCATAAGCCTGGAAAAATTAAGTTATGTTTGTAGGTACTGATTTCAATAGGAGTTCTTTGTGCCACATACATATTAGTTAGATATGGGGGGCTCAGAGCTGAAGCGAACCAAGTTAAAACAGAACACTGAAGAATATTTTTAGTTTGAATCTGAAAATGGTCAAAATGACCCTATTACAATTACTAGCACAAAAGGTAGAAGTTCTAACGGGGTTAGAATTTTTATATAAAAATACTAGTCCTTACAAGTACCAAAACTTGATGTAGTACAAAGGCACCACATGTAGACCGATAGAAATTTTTTAACAAAACTAAAATTCAAGTCCATATTTATTTTGACACTGCTTCTTAAATTTAAAATCATTAATTTATGGCATTTTTTTATTAAAAACTTTTAAAATACAATATACCATTTTTTCCTATACATTCATAGTAACAAACTGGTCCTTAAGCAACCAATGTGGTCCAAGTGTACTAGTACACGTCTAGAACCAATGGTACTAGTGATTTTTCAAACACACTCAATGCTAATTGGAGCACTAAGATGGCATAGAAAAGTTTACAGTTGAGTACTAGTATTGGATATTTTTGTACTAATTTGCTACCAGTTAGGCACCAGTTCAATCTCCGGCAGGGACCCTCTGGACTATAGTTGTGTAGGTGTTTGCCATTAACGAGTATGTTGGCAATTTGCTACAAAAATATACTTTTGTTGATCTCTAGTAGTGCTGGGAAACTATCGACAGTACTATCGATATTATCGATGCTGAATGACAGCAATGAATACAAACAACAAGAATGGCAGGTGGTATGGATTGCTAAGCTGTCATTTTTTACTGCTAATTAAAGGCCTTTAAGTCGAAATTTGTACATTTTTAATTGAAATGTCAACAATTTGTGTTATGTTGTAAAAAAAATGCAAATCCAAATGCAATTGCAATTGCGAGCATAGGACAAAACAATGAACGACCATTAGAGGATAAGTCCTCTAGATTGATCACCTTTTGGGTTGATAATCAAAATCAATTTAGAAAATTATCTTAAGTTGCAGTTAAATACCCTATAGTCCCTGCTACTTTGGTTCCTACAGAAAGGAACATTTTTCAAAAACTGTCATCTTAAATAACGTGTGTACATTAGACCGACTCAAGTTGTATGGAAGCAAAATTCGTGCTCGATGTGCCCTCCTAAAAATGAACCTTGGACTTTTTTAAGATACCATTTCAAATATTTCGGCTCCAGCTTTGACCTCTCGTGAGCTGGACCATTTTGAAAAAGGGTATATTTTTGCATGTTATGTTAATTTGAGAATCTGTTTCCTTACCAACATATACTAATTGGGTATCATAAGAAAGGTTTTTTAAGGCGCGTCCAACTGTATATACAATTTGTCCACGGACGATCATCCATGTCCTTTTTTAAAGGATTTTCTGTAAAAAAAAAAAGATTTTTGAATTTTTTGTTCGGGGTTGTTTGTAATAAAAATGCCAAATTAACATATTTTAATCTCTAGTCGATTTAATTAAATACGTGTTTCCGCTTTTTTGGAAATTCGTGCTAGTTCGCGTTTTGACAAAAATGCAATGGGGTGGCAACCCTTAGTTTTAAATAGAGCAATATGGGTATCAATTTTTTTCTTTTTCCAAGTACATCATCTTTGTATGTAAATAATTTAGATTTTTGCAAATTAGATGCATTTTACACGGTGCTCTGGAATATATATACATGCAATTTTGTAGTAACTCTACGACTTTTTTGCGGCATATTTTTTTCGCAAATTAAAAAAAAATTTAAGTCCTGGATAATTTCTTTTTTTCTTTCTTTAGTCCTATTTTCATACATACATGATCTAGAAACTAAATCCGCTATCATATTAGAGTTACTACAAAATTGCATATATATCTGTGGCATTTTGACAAAACATCTTAAGTAAAATTTGAAAAGTTGATAAAAATGTTGTTAATCGTACGAATTTTGATTAAAAAACATTTTTGCTTACGTTTTTAAAATTTTGTATTATAAAGGAAAGTTTTCTTTAATTTCGGTTTATTTTGTTATTTGATAAAAATGTATTCTTCACCGAGTTTTTTTTTTAACTTTTTTGCTATCTTATCTCGGCTTAAGATGTTTTGTCAAAATGCCACAGATATACATATATTCCAGAGCACCGTGTAAAATGCATCTAATTTGCAAAAATCTAAATTATTTACATACAAAGATGATGTACTTGGCAAAAGAAAAAATTTGATACCCATATTGCTCTATTTAAAACTAAGGGTTGCCACCCCATTGCATTTTTGTCAAAACGCGAAGTAGCACGAATTTCCAAAAAAGCGGAAACACGTATTTAATTAAATCGACTAGAGATTAAAATATGTTAATTTGGCATTTTTATTACAAACAACCCCGAACAAAAAATTCAAAAATCTTTTTTTTTTTAAAGAAAATTCTTAAAAAAAGGACATGGATGATCGTTCTTGGACAAATTGTATATACAGTTGGACGCGCATTAAAAAACCTTTCTTATGATACCCAATTAGTATATGTTGGTAAGGAAACAGATTCTCAAATTAACAAAACATACAAAAATAGACCCTTTTTCAAAATGGTCCAGCTCACGAGAGGTCAAAGCTGGAGCCGAAATATTTAAATTGGTATCTTAAAAAAGTCCCAGGTTCATTTTTAGGAGGGTACATCGAGCATTTTTTTGGTGAGTCGCTCGAGTGTACAAACATACGTCTCATACCATCAATAAAGTGATAAAAACAACGAACTGGAACCTGATAAAAACAAATAGTTAAAGTTTTCCTGCACAAGTACAAACATTGAGTCGATATTAATATCGATAGTATCGATCGAAGAAAATATCGATAGTATTTAATCTCTACAGTTAATGACAATTTTACCGATATCAAATTCTATGCCCATATTTTGATATTCATTACAGTGAAATATATTTTTTTTAGATTTATAGCTTTAAGATATTAAGGGCAGGCAAAGAGAGGGATTTCCTACCAACAATTGTACTAGGTAGATTTCAAGTTTAGATAAAATTTGTTGTCATTCTCCAATAGAACTCATGCCATTTAACTTGAAAATATAAATACATACAGTATTTTACAAATTTTCATATTATTCGAATGTGTATTCTTAGTCAAATTACAATCCTCAAAAGCTTTTATACTTTAATAGTCTTATTCTTACAATATTTTCCAGGAATATTTTGTATGCACTATTAGAATTTTTTTTTTTTTTTACTCAACATGAGAAATAATTTCGCAGATTCTACATACAGTATTGTTCGAAACCTAAGCAACATTTCGTGACAATATAATAAAAATCTTATATTTTATATTTAAATAGATTTAATAAAAATAACACACTTATTTTTTTTAATATATTATGCAACTACTTTCTTACAGTTACTACAAAAATTTAATTTTATTCCCTAGCAAGAAATAAACAAGTAAAAATTAAATCAACTCTTGTAAAAGCTGTTCGAAACTTAAGTAACTTTCAGTACTTCGTATACTAACCTTTGTTTCTTATGACCTTCGCACATCGTTTTGTCATAGAATCAATAAGATTCGTAAAATTGTGGGTGACATTGTCCAATAAAAATTGTTATCATTTTGCGAAGCACTAATGGTACATTTAAAAAATCAAGCGCACAATTATGCACTACGCAATATGACATACAGAAATGCCGTAAAGTTAGTGAACGAACTCTCAACAACTTTTGTAAAAACAAAATAACGTTCCAAGTGCCACGGCATTCCCTTACTACGATGCAGGTTTGTAAGGGAGAATACTAAAAAAATAACTGTATCAAAACATTCAGTGTGTAAATCTGATCGTTACATATAACAATTTCTTTTGCGCTGAATAATGCGCTTTGTGTGTCAAAAATCTATTGCTTCAAAGTGGGAACTCGCCATATAAAATTCATGTCCACCGTAAGCACAATGGTAAGCGAAACTTTTATGTTTACAAACCTCCATTTTTTATTGGGTGATTTCCGCACTAATTGTAAACAATCCAACAGCTCCTACTTATTTTTGAAACGACCAGCTCCCACTAACTCTACTCTTAGAAAAACGGGTCCACGCCATTATATTTCCGCTTCCATGGTTTATCGTGCCTTTACAATAACGTGGATATAACTAATCCATGTTAACCATGCCTTTTGGTTTTAAGTGGATTTAACAAGTTAAATTTAGACTTGTCGCCAAATAAAACCTTTTTCCATTTTGCCACGGTCTAATTTGTGTCAGCTTTTTTAATCTAATCCCAAATTTCTTTAAAATATGTAACTATAATAATAATATAAGCCTTTGATAACTTTATCCAGACAAGTTGCTTAGGTTTTGAACAATACTGTATGTTTATCTTACTATACTTATAAAAGACACATGTGCATATTTTCAAAAAATTGTTCAAGTGAAACCACATCGTTTTGCTATGGAAATCCCCAAATGTTGATACCAAAATGTTATAGAAAATAGACTTGTAACCTTTATTTAATTTTTTAGTATTAATTTTGATTAAAATACGTTTTTCATTATAAAAATGCAAACAATAAAATATTAAAGGTTTTTATAAAACCGCTTAAAATTGTCATTTGTGCAAATGGGCAAATTTGCGAGAATAATTTTTGGAAGCCTCTTTAAAACTTTTGTGCAAGGCGAATTCATAAAGGTGACCGCATCATGAGATAGAGCTATGCTAGCTATCACTTTTTTTGAAAAAATACTATGTATTTTGTTTTTGTAAAAAGTTAGAGTGAATGTAAATATTATTTGTTTATAAAATATACACAATTGCTTTAGATGGTAAATTTTTTTCCTGTATTGCAAATTAATTGTGTCTCCACTTATTCCTTACGCCGTTTAAAATCCTTGTGTTTAAATTTTATGTTCACTTTTTTGTTTTATAACATTTAAATAAGTTTTTTTCAAGAACTTATATTTTTATTGAATTTTAAATTTTAACAAATTTTTTTCAAAAAAATGTAAACAACGCTTGACATTCAGTATACACACAAGGAAATAAACATAATAAACAGATGAGTCGAAAATGTCACCTTTATGAATTCGCCTTGCTTTTGTGTTATTTTAAACAATTAATGTCAGTTTGTAAGAAACGTCAATACAAAAATAAATTTAAAAAAAATTTCTGTCTAAAAAGTCAAATTTGTTTTTAAAATTCTTTAAGGAAGTCAAAAGCGTAATTTGCTCAATTTATTTCAAGAATTTTGTAATTTTTGTTATGTTCACACTTGAATTTTTCGTTGAAAACGACGGAAAGCATAAACAAATTTATTTGTTTGTATAAATGCACAATTGATCAGGCTAATTTATCAAGTTATTGTTAGAGAATTCTCGTACAATTTTTGACAGTTCATTTGCGAGTGCATAAAAATGCACAGATTGCGAGACTATTCGGCGATTTCATAAAGATCAATAGCAAAAATACTTTGTCTAATTTTTTCACATTTGTGCAAAGCCGCACTTAAAAACTTTTAATTCTAAAGGGTTTTAGCGATTTTTTTTTAATTTTATTTCAAATATATATTTAAAAATTTTTAATGACCGTACCACTATTTTTGTTCTCTTTTCGTTTAGTTATGAAACTTCACTAAATTTAAAATAAATCTTTTAACACTATAAATAGACGTCAACTTTAAACTTCATAATAAACTGTTTATTTATTGTTTAAGGGAAAAAGTATTTTCTAAACTAGTTCCAATTTTTCGTAGTTTTTTAAATATTATATAATTATAAAAAAACATGTTGAAATAAAATCAAGCTTAACTCGGAATGTTAACACTACTGTCTACAATATTCACTAAACAGGGAAGTAAAATTCGCACAAAATTTTTCTTTTGGACTGAAATCAAAACATTTTTACCAAAAAATTGTGCTTTAGCGTAGATTTTTTTTCATAAGAGAGGTAGGTCAGAAGGCCAGCATATTACAATAGGGCGATGTTCGATAAAGATTTTAGTTATATGCAAGAAGATCTTGCAAGGATAACCGAACAAAAAGACCGATTTGTGCTCAGGACATCACGAGTAATTTAAATCGACAAAGATTTTCAGTTGAATTTTTGTAAAAATTACGTAGCTTTTCCTGATTTCAAAAGTAGTTTAGGTAAATAAATGAGCTCCCTAAAGTATGAGGTATCTAAATTTAATAAGTAACTACCCAGCTAACAAAGGAAATTTGTTAGATGATTGGTTGATTATAAAGGGTGGTTAAATTTTAAGGATCGATTATGATTTTGAAAAAAAAACAAATTATTTAGGAAATTATTGTCATTTCTTTTTATTATTATGATAATATTGATATGATTCAATTATGTATGGAACAAAATACCTTCATCCTATGGTCTAAATTTTCGATGACGCTGAGGCATAATTGAGGTTATATGCCGTTAATTTGCCGAATTATCTCATGCTTTAGCTCTTGAATTGTTGCTGGCTTATCGACGTACACCTTTTCTTTCAAATAACCCCAAAGAAAGAAGACCAACGGCGTCAAATCACATGATCTTGGCGGCCAATTGACATGCCACCACTTGAGATAACGCGGCCATTGAATTTGTCGCGCAAAAGAGCCATTGCTTCGTTAGCTGTGTAGCAGGTGGCTGTTGCAATTACATATCGTTCACATCCATATCTTCCAATTCGGGCCATAAAAAGTTGGTTATCATCTCACGATAGCGAACACCATTTACAGTAACGGCCTGACCGGCCTCATTTTGGAAAAAATACAGCCCGATGATGCCGCCAGCCCATAAACCGCACCAAACAGTCAGTCTTTGTGGTTGCATTGGTTTTTTCGACAATCACTCTTGGATTATCATTCGCCCAAATGCGGCAATTCTGATTAATGACGAATTCACTGAGGTGAAAATGTGCCTCTTCAGTGAAGAGGATTTTCTTTGAAAACTGACCATCCACTGTTGCCATTTCTTGCCACCATACTGACCATTGACGACGTTTGGAATGGTCAAGAGGCTTTAGTTCTTAAGCCAATTGCACTTTGTTAGCGTGTAAATGCAAGTCATTGTGCATCAACTAGGAGCGTGATAGTTGCTATTGTTGGGCACGACGACGAGTTGAGGTGGACGGCTTATCAGTCACACTATTGCGAACAGCAGCAATATTTTCTGCAGCACGAGCTGTACAAGCATGCTCACATTTGGACGATTAATTTGACCGAAAAAATCGTGAAGAGCACGATATGCATTTTGATTTGAACGCCCATTTTCATAATAAGCCTGAATAACCTAAACACGTTGCTCGATTGTGTTTCTTTCCATGGTTTAAATTGAATTAGTCTGGAATTGATAAATGTCAAATCAAAAACAGAAAATATCTTGACGTGTAGGTGTGGTTCACATTCAACATCGGCCTTTAAAATTTAACCACCTTTTACATCTCCCAAATTGATCTTCTGATGATGACGAGAAACAATATCAAAAACATTTCACTTTTTTAACTATTACATATTGCTTACTACACGTCGTTTTTTAATCTTAAAATGCTTTACATGTAAGTCTTAAGAAAATCTTTAAATGATTGTTTCCAGAGTACAAAGACAACAATGTTACACTTTGGTTATCTTTCGTCAAAGCATCATCGAATGAAACTTTTGCGACTTTCAGTATAAATCATATTTTCAACAACAATACGGGGAGCATTTCACGAATTGTAAGATATAATCTACATGAGTCTCATATGATTCTTGATATTTTTTCAAAGACTCGTAAAATAATTTTTACTCACATCTTGTACGAATCCCTCTACGATTAAAGTAAGATTCTTTCGCTGTTATAACATCAGTCAATCAATGCGAGGTTATTTTTTTTTTGTATGCTTTAGTTAACAATTCACTCTTCTCGCTCTCATTCTATTTGATGTTGATGTCAAATATAATGTTTACATGTCATCAATATGAATGTCATATGTTGTATAAATTGCTTCTTGCTTTGACAACGAATGTACATCAATGTAATGTATCTTATGCGAGATTTAAAAATTCGTTTAAAAACAAAAAATAATGGATACAACAAAAAATGTTTTACTTTAAAGCAGTTAACATACATTTTAAAATAATTAAGTTTTTATGTTTATTCATAATTTACCTGTTAATAATGCACAAAATATGGCATCGAATTGATGACACTGTAGTCATAACATGGATGACGCGTAAAATATGACAAAATAATATGATGACGTTCGTCATTATTGATGTCATAACATTTATGTCGCAATTCTGATGATAGGGCATCATCAATATGAAAATGCATTTTTCAAAACGAGAGAGACGATTTTTTTATTTTTTCTCAGGAAATTTACGCTTTTTTAAAAAAATTATCTGGCAGGCCTGCTTTTGAAGAGTTTGTGTTGAATAAAGCGTAACAAAATTCACAAAAAGAAACCAAAATTCCCAAATTATATTTGTTAAAGTTGTTGAGTTAAATACATAAAATTTTCATTGCGATAAAATCTGATTATAGAAAATATTTTTTTGATTAAAAATATTTTTATTTTAACACATTTAAACAGGGCTGTGGAGTTGAGTTTTAGAGCCGGAGTTGTGGTTTTCTACCGGGGTCGGAGTCGAAGTCGAAGTACCAACGAAAACTCGCGACTCCGACTGCAAAATGTTTCTACATTTCATATGTACATAACTTTATTAACATTTTAAAAGAATCATATTCTTGCTATACTTAGAAGGCACTGCGTTGAAAAAAATTAGTTTGTAGTCAAATAAGGACCACTCTCATAAACATTTTGCATCAAGGTTAGAGTAGAAGTCGGAGTTAGAACTATTTTTTGACCACTCCACAGCCCTGAATTTAACTAATTATCAAAATCATTTTTGAACAAATCAGACTTTTTTAAATAAACTAAATTTCAAGTAATTGTTTGAATATGCAAATTATTTTCTCAAGGGGAAAATAAAACACAATTGAGTTTTGTTTTATGACGGCGAATTAAGACCCTTTTTTAGAGTTCGTTTCGATCTTTTATTTTTATTTTGAAAAATAAATTTTTTAGATGGATATTTTTTCATTCACAAATTAACTGTTATAAAATAATTTTTTTTAAATCACTTGTAATCGTTACGGTCCCTGAAAAGTTAATTAAACTTAAGCGCACTTAACAATTTCAACAAATGTTTACAAGGTCAATAAAACTACAGGTATTTAGTTTAAATCATCTGAAAACCTTCAAAAATCATTTAAAACCTTTGAAAAACTTCAAACGAAACCTCTTCTTCTACCAACCAATAGAGGAATATTAATTGCAATGGGGTCTTTTCACTATATCAAAGACAAGATTTTTGATTAATTTCAATAACACGGTAAAAACCCAAAAAAAATAAACTGAAATTTCAATAAAAATTTTAATGAAGTTAAAATAAAAGCACGAGTCAATATCCAAAATCTACCTTAAAGATGAAATGTTTGTTTATTTTTTTTTTTTGTTGTCCAATTATGTAAACAAAGATCACAATAATGATAATTAATACCAGAATAATCATGATAATGATGTATCAGATGCTGGCTAAGATGATGACGTTTTGGATAATTATTTTTAACAGCAAAAACACGTTAAGGGGCAGTATTTCAGCTTTTGTTATGACAAATTTTTTTATGAATTTTATTTATCTTTGCTTTAATCAAAACACAACAAATTTATGTAAATTAATTTTTTGTTTGTTTTATAAATCTTCTTTTATTTTTATTCATTTTAACACATAACAAGTCGTGGGAAAATCAATGATCGAGTTCATTTTTAAGTTGAGGGTCAGTAGAGCAAATAACCTGTCAAAATTTTAAATGAGAATTTTATTTTTGCAAAGTAGAATTTTTATTATAGATTTCCGCAAAATTTTTAAATTGGCAATATTGTATAGAATTAAGTTTAATAGTAGTTTTTTAATGTGGGCGTTACTCAAATTCTAAATTTTTAGTATATAAACTAAGAGTAGATTAGAAGGAAGTCAACAGTTTCTAAAATCACTTAAACTATTAAGTAGAAAAAAATTTAAAAACTATAAAAAAAAACAACAAAGATTTTGCGACATAAAATAAACTGAAAAATGTTTCATAGAGTAGGTTTTCTTTGGAAAAATAATTGGAAAAAAAGTGAAGTTAATATTTATTAAAACAAAATTCTATTCCTGTAGATATTAAAGCTGACATTCTTATTAGCGATGGGTTTAGCAGTGGCATTAGCACAGTACCAATACCCTGGCCAAGCTGGTCAATATGGTGGCCAAGGAAGTCAAACCAACGGTGCTGGGTATACTAGACCTTCGACTTATCCCTCTTCATTACAACGACCATCCTCCACTAACGGTGCTACTCCCGAAAATCGTTTTTTAGGTTTATTAGGTGGTAGTGGAGGAGGTGGTCTCCTCGGTGGACTTTTGGGAGGCGGTGGTGGTGGTGGTGGTATTTTGGGCAATATTTTAGGACTTGGTGGCAACAGATATCCACGTCCTGTTGGCTATCCAGTGCCTATCTATGGTGGTTATCCAGGTGGTTATCCTGGTGG
Organism: Pollenia labialis; assembly: GCA_949318255.1. NCBI lineage: Eukaryota > Metazoa > Arthropoda > Insecta > Diptera > Polleniidae > Pollenia > Pollenia labialis. Next base: position 119,833,885 of record OX439142.1, read on the forward strand.
ATATCCTGGTGGTTATGGAGGTGCCTATCCTGGTGGATTTGGTGGTTATCCTGGTTATGGTGGTTATTATGGTTAAGTTCTTATTACATCCTTCAAGTGTAGCGAATTTAACGAAAGTATTATGTTTTCATTGTTTTAGTTTTAAGAATTGTTTATTATTGTTTAAATAAAATGGTTTAGAAGAACAAACACTGAAGAGTTGTTAGTTAAATCCTAGAGAATTATTTTACAACATAATAATTTTTGATGGGCTTTTCTCTGATGAATACAACCATGTTGATGTTCTAACGAGGAAAACTGCTACAGTTCTCTTGCCTAACACCATTTAGATTTTTGTCATTTAAAAGCCATGACTACAAATTTTGTTATAGAGTTTACAAGATAGAGGACTTCCATAAATAAGCAATAAGAATAATTTTCTTTGCTATGCGAGGGAGCTCCAAAAGCATTTTGTTAATGATCTTATCAATACCAGGTGCCTTCCTGGTGTTTAATTCACAAATAGCCTTTTCGATTTCTCTTATCTCAAATCTCTAGCAGGAACAGGTGGTAACTCGACCGCAGTATCGTGAGATATATTTGGGGTAAATACGTTTTTTAAGTGATTAACAAACAGATTTCCCTTTTCGTTATCATTTCTTGCCCAACTTCCGTTCAAGTTTCTTAATGGTGGCTTAGAGACAACTGGCCTTTTTAGATTTTTAGCTGCACGCCATAATGAGTAGTCTGATTGTGGATTTGCATCCAGGTCCTTAAGATATTTTTCCACGGAAGCCGTTTTCTGAGTCTGCAGTAATTCTCTTAGCCTTTTTGTACACTCTTTTGATTCATTTTTAAGTTGAGGGGATCTGTGCAATTGCCATTCTCTTCGCACTCTCCTTTTTTCATTCAAGAGGCGCTAGACATCAGTAAAATATATTTTATTATAATTGGTTTTTTTGAGGGTTTTGCTGGAATGTTGAACAGCTAGTTTAAGATAATTGTCAAAATTGACAATAGAGAGATCCACATTTTCCGGTGTGCTAAGCGGTATATTTTCTGTGCAATGGGTTCTGAGATATTTTTTATATATGAACCAATTTATTTATGTAGCTGACGTCGCTATGTAACCAGAGGTATATACAATTCTATTGGTGTTTGTTATAGTTACTATTGTAGGTGTGTGATCAGAGGATAATTCTTACGAAGCTTCAACGTGAATCGTTTCTGTGGGGATGTTTTTAACCACGCCGAAATCGATGACATCTGAAATTTTTTGCGGATCAGCAGGCCAATATGTTGGTTGTCCGCTCGCGACAACATTCAAATTCATTTTAGGGATTGTATTAAGCAAAACACGACCCTTCGGTGTTATTAGTCGTGACCCCCAGAAGGTATGTTTAGCGTTATAATCGCCAGCAGCCAGGAAACAGGGCCCCAATGACTTATAATATTGGCTTTCTGATATTGCAAATCTAGGTGGTGAGTTTAATATGTTTCGATTCAGCTCTTCAACACAAATGTTTGTTGCTTGAAGATAATCTTCACGATGATCACACATTAGGTAGTGTTTGATTCGGGTTTTTATCAAAATGGCAGAACCTCCACAAGCTCTATATCGAGGGTCCTTGGTATCATATAGTGTATAACCATTGATTTTAAACGAATTTCTTGAGCTCAAATGAGTTTCAGAAACCATCATGACATCAATTTGTTTATTTTTAAGAAAGTATTCTAATTAATTTTTATGTTGGCGGATGCCGTTTGCGTTCCAAAAACAAATTTTTAAACAGTTCATGGTTTGTTAAGTACAGCTTGCAATAACATCGATTGCATTCTAAGAATTTCCTGCATCATATTACCCATTGTGTTCGTAAAATTATTTACAGTTTGCACTAATGTTTTCATGGTTTTTTTTAAACGACTTAAATTAGAAACTGGAGTTTCATCATTACTAGGCATTGGCACATGCTTTGATTTTAGGACATTAGCATAAGAAGTTCTGTTATTACTAGGCTGCGGAGCCTGAATGTCATTAATGTTTACTTGATTTGGTACCTGCATTTGAGGTGGATTAGTTTTCGGTCCAGCCGACTGCTTGGCGATAGTATATACAGGACATCCTCTATAATTGGCAGTGTGATTGCCGCCACAGTTGCTACATTTTTCTACTTTGGGGTCATTTTATGACTTATCGCAATGGACTGTACCATGTAATTCGCCACATACTACGCAAACAGGGGGTAAATAGCAATATGCCTTAGTATGGCCAAATTCTTGGCAGTTGAGACATTGAACGGGACCATTTCTTTCGTGCGGCTCCTCTATAGTTATTCTTCTGTAAAGAATATATTTTAAATTATAAATAGGATGCGTTTTTTTTTAGCTTAACGTCGCCAGGTTCTAACTCCACTCGAAATAATGGTTAGGGATTATTTTCCCTATTTTTAATATTTGTAACGTTTTTTATTTTAAAGCCTTTCTCTTCCAAAAAGGTTTTAATTTCTTCAGGGTCCACGCACGAGCTTATGCCCTTGATCACTACCTGAAGACCTTTGCTGCTCTTCAGTTGATATGTATAAAAGCTTTTTTTAAGGGCTTCGAATTTGTTTGTTAGTTTACGAAAATCATTCTCATGATTAACCTGTATTTTTGTCTCGTTTATATTACCACGCTTGATTGCCGCTACGTAAAACGAATTTTCGCCTATTACCGAGCTCACGCTCTTTATTAACTCACTTGAGTTTTGCTCCCTAAGATATATCGGGGGTGGCTTAGAAGATTTTATGACGTTTGGTGCTTCAGAACATTCTTGGTGTCAAATTGTTTCTTGTTATCCTAAGCAATTTTTTTTTAATTTCCTTAGCTAATCCCGCGAAGGTATTCGCTTGTCTGCAGAGTCTCTGGTGGGAATCGAACCCGCAACCCTGGCGCTGATAGACTAGCTTACTACCAGCTGGCCTACCGGGGCACTCAAAAAATTTGGAATGGAAATGCAACAAAATCAGCTTGACAGCATAAGCTTGATGAGTCCGAATATGGAAACACCATCAAAAAAAATTTAAAATTTTGCTACAAAAACTAACGCAAATAGTGGCGAAATGCACATATTGATGTAAAACTTTGCACTTTGGTTCTGTATGGCTGGAATTCTTAGCACAAAATTTCGTGATGATCGGTCCATATGCTCCAAATAAAGCCCACTCTCATAAAACACTTTAGCACTCGTAAAACCGTAACGAATAATGAGATTAAAGTAAAACGCCATCAGTAATAGTTTTATAACACTTGAAATTAACCTGTCCACCTAAGTAAAGGTCGGTCCATAATTAACCATCTGTCCCATTAAAAGCCCACTCTTTAAATATTCTAACTGCCTCAAATGGGCAAAAGGAATTATATACGTATATCGTTTTGTTGTGGAAGTCCTAATTTAAACCTAATAAGTTTATTAATTAGATAAAATCAAAAAAAGAAAAAGTGAATGTTACAATTATTCCCAAATGTAATTCAAATGGTTTAACGACAAAAACATTAAAAAACACGTACACAGTTGACGGAAAGTCAAAAAATAGACAGCCAACTCTTAATAACAGTTAGCAACAGGCAGTTTCACACAAATTCCCTAAAGGGATTCCCATAAAATAATTAACTTAAACATCGTAATAAAGATAATTTTAAATTTGTCAAAAGACTCAAAAGTTGTTTCTATAATAAAAGAGCTTGTGTAATTGAAAATCACTGACAAAATTATAACCGTGAGTAATTATTTTGTTGTTTTTTTTTTTTAAATCAATACTTCAAACATACAAAGAAGCTTACTTAACCCTGGCAACTTTCGTACTGATGTATAAATCTTCGTTTGTACTTAAGTTGTTAAGTATTTGTATACAAGACTCCCAGTGCGTTTTAGAATAATAGATTTCAATCAAAATTCTGCTACGAAAAATTAACAAAACAATGAAATTGTTTTAAATTTATTTAACTAAGAACAGAGATATTCGAGAACAATGTTTTTAAGTTGATTATTTTAATCTTGTTAAAAACGTATTTAATTGAAATAATGTTGGTTAATTAAGACAACTGTAACAACAGAAGAAAATCTCAATTGGCACAATACTTTGTTATAATTAGTTTTTTTTTTTTTGCTTTTAAGATTTATCAAACATCCTTATAATAATTGAATTTAAATATTAAAAAAGAAGGTTAAATGCAAAAGAATGAGGACTTTTTTCTGGTGAAAAAGTTATGATTAGAAATTTGCGTTTAATTTAAAAATGACACATTGCTGGACGCTTCGAAGCGTTTTTGTGGAAAACGAGCAACATCTGCGATCATTTATATTTTTCACAAAAAATCAATTTTTCATTTAAAAATTAAAAAAATTTTAGATCCGTAATAATAATCTGTGAACGCTCATATTTTTCATCCAAACCCGATTTTTGACGTAGAAATTGAACATACAAGCAAAATCTGTGATCGCCCATATTTTTCACCAAAAATTGAATTTTTATTTAAAAATTAAAAAAATCTTAAAAAACCCGATTTTACTAATACAGTTACGAGCATAATGGGTGAGTTCCAAAACGTCAGTTGCAAAGCAACTCTCTTTAATAATTTAAATCGTGTAAAATTTAAAAATGTTACCTGGCCCAAAGTACACCAGAAAAGTAATTGATGCGCACACAACAACAATATACTGTTGTGGTATACCATATCATACACAAAAAACTTTTATTTTTTTTAATTACAATCAATATTATAGTTCCTGTAAGCATTTAAATGTTTGTCGCAATTATAAATTTGAGTATTGTTGACTGCAAAAATAATTCTATCAACTAAATAATAATATCTTTGAAAATATATTATCTTACTCACAACCAGGGCTGTGAAGTCGGAGTTGAAGAGTCGGAGTTGGGATTTTTGTACCGGAGTTGGAGTCGAAGTACCCATAAAAACTCACGACGTCGACTCCAAAATTTTTTACATAAAAATTTTTCTAATATTTTTCAAAATAAAAAAATTATTTAGTTTAATTTCTTCGACCTTTTTATTATTATTTCTTCACAATAAATCTTCAAGCTCAAGGTCACTTTTATATAAAAATATTTATTACTAATCCAATAATTCTTTACCTCAATGGATAACTTCTTCAGGGTTTTGGTTTGTTTAATTTTAAACAAATTTTTAAAACAAAATTTTATGAAACAAAAAATTGTCAATTATGAAAAATAATAAAAACTATACACAGGAAACAAAAATTGTTCTATTCTATTTTTATAATCTTAATGTATTTCCTATTTTACTTTTATAAATTTTGATTACCTATAAACATTCTTTTTATAAAAGTGACCTTGAGCTTGAAGATTTATTGTGAAGAAAGAAAAAAAATTTGAGAGGGTCTGCTTTAAAAATTTTCAAGTCAGAAAATTAGGTCCAGTCTTCTTTAAATATGAGTAGGTGAGTTTCAAAACTCGTTCGTTTCAAAAATTAAGAAATTGAGATAACAATTGATGTTGACAGATCTTTTAGCACTTTTGAGAATAAATATGTAGATTGTATCGAACCATGTCCTTTTCTATGTTTTTATGAGACCTCAAATTGCAGTTGGTAACAAAACTGGTTCGTTGCACTCACCATTTTCAAAACTATCTCTTTGCATTTTCTATAACAAAACCCGCTGGTTCACTATTGTTTGAAGTGCGCCAAGATGTCGCTATAAATCAGTGTTGCCAATTTAGCCATTTAGTGGCTAGATTTAGCCATTTTTCACCCTCTTTAGCCATTAAAAAATGCGTTTAGCCATTAGCCATTTTTTTTAAGCCATTTTTCAACTTGTCTAGCCATAAAATTTTTCTTGCCGTTTTGCTTTTAAAAGAATAATTTTTATTTTATTATAAAAATTTATAAAAGCAAAATAAACATTTTTAATAATTAAAATGCCTTTAATTTAAATCACAACTTTTACAAATGTTGAAAATTGCTATAAACGATGATGATGAAACATCTTTCAGAATAAAGGAACAGTAGTCCAATATTAAATTTAAAAAATGGATCAACACAAACATCGGTGTTTCTTTCTGGTTGCAAATATTTCAATAAAGAGATGTAGGCGGCAACAATTTTTTTTTTTTTTGAAATTTCAGAATTTACTATAAAGTTGCTCTCTCTTCCATGGTCTAATGCTGAAGTAAAGAGGGTATTTCGCCAAGTAAACATCGTTAAAAGTAATTTGAAAAATAGGTTACATTTAGCAACCGTTAATTCGATTTTATCAATGAAATATTTATACCAACACCACAATAGTGGAGAGGGTACTATGCGTTTGTGCTGATGTTTGTAACACCTTAAAATATTGGCACTAAGCCCACCTTTTGGTATACCGATTGACTCGGAACCACTTTCTGAGTCCAATAAACGATGTTTGTGCGGCTGGCTGGCTGTCCATGTAAACTTTGTGCGTAAAGTACAGATCGCAAATTTGCAGATATTTGAATAAAATTTGGTACACAGGTACAAATGAAGTGTAGGGTATCATATAGTCGGGGTTGACCAACTATATTTTCTTACTTGTTTTTTATTGTAGATCTGGAATCAAAAGGTTGGGTAAATGTTGTCGTGATTTATCTTCAAATTAATTAAAACTAATACGCACGAGTAATTTTTATGAGATGAACAATAACGACATAAAATGTATCGATGATTTAATTTTTTAAATATCTTTCAAAATATTAATTAACGCTTATTCTTATTTAAGAAATTGATCTTAACTTAAAATTTCATCGTAAACAACTTTAAATGATTTTTTATGTTTTGTTTTTGAATGTGAATGTGTTTTTATTCAAAAAAAAAACTTTTAGCCATTTTTTAGCCCATTTTTAGCCATTTTTTAGCCATTTTTTCTCGTAAATTTAGCCATTTTTGGTCTCCAAGTTTTGGCAACACTGTTATATATAAATAAATAAATGTTCATATATATGACTGGAAATCTGCTGTAGCTCCTGTGGTGAAAGCACTGAGTGAACTACATTTTAATTTCCAACCATCAAAGTGCATGATAATAGAAAAAAAGGAAAAGGAACTCGTCAATGTGGGGGTTAACCCCAAAAATGATTTGAGAATACTTTTACTTATATTTACTCCCTTTGGGGAATTTTATATTTTCTTGGACAATAATAATATTGATTACGGAACGGAAATAACTTTACTATTTAAATTGGACTTGGTGTTCTTTATCTTCCTTGTTGGTATTGGTACTGCCTAATCGCTTGAGACAAACCGAACCAAGTCCAACAACAATCTGATCTGCATACAAAATATTCCTGGAAAATATTGAAGGAATAAGACTATTAAAGTATAAAAGCTATAAATAACTCTAAAAGGATTGTAATTTTACTTAGAACATTCGAATAATATGAAAATTTGTATAAAAAAAATAATATTTAGTTAAATATGTACATGTGGGTTTTGTTTACATACGCAAAACAATGTGGCCTACTTTGCAGGAAAAAAACGTGAAATTGTGCAAACTCGCATGATAGGTAACATTGATACATGTCAAAATGGTCGTGTGAAATACTTAATGTTTTTCACAAATTTGAACAGAGTACTAGGCTTAAGGGAAAAATATTATGATGTAATATTACAAATATATTTGGTCATAACAATAATAATTAAACTGGGAAACAGTCATTTTGTGGCCTGAAATTTTATTGAAAATTTTTACTAATTTGATGTCGCTGATCTTAAATCTAATATCCGTTTTTCTCTATCAGCTCGAATTTTGAGACATACCATAATGTCCAAAATTAAGGCACTTTCACTACATATATTGGAGTAACTTGAATACGCTTGACCATATATTCAGTTAACAATATTATCTTTAAGCCGTGCTTACATTATTTTTCAATTTGTCCAGTAGTTTCAGAGATATCGTTAAAGTTTTGAAAAAATTAATAAAAAAAATAAAAATGCGACAAAATTCACAATTTTGTTCTAAAACCATTCAATAAAGCAAATTTCGAATGAAATGAGGTTTATTTCATTGTAATCTTGGTACACAACTTTTAATTTTGTTCACAATTTACTGAGAAAACTGAACTGATAAAAATTGCGATTTCCATACAAAAAAAAAAACACATTTTTTAATGCGTATTTTCGAGCAAAATTGAAATTTAATTAAATTATCAATTTAGTAAATTGTGAACAAAATCAAAATTTGTGCAAGGATTGCAATGAAATTAAGCTCATTACGTTCGAAATATGTTTTACTAAATATTTTTGGGCAAAAATTGTGAATTTTGTCGCATTTTAATGTTTTTTTTTATTAATTTTTAAAAAACAAAAACTTTTATTTTTTAAATTATTATTTTTTTTTTAAATTTTAACGATATCTTTGATACTACTAGACAAATTTAAAACAATGTAAGAACAGCTTTAAAATAATATTGTTGCCGAGTTTCAGCTTTTTTTTTAACTGAATATGATAAGCCGTTTTCAAGTTATTCCAATATATGTAGTGAAAGTAGTAGAGCTGATAGAGGAAAATGGAGATTAGAATTGAGATCAGCGACATCAAATTAGTAAAAATTTTCAATAAAACTCCAGGCCGCATAAAAAAAGTTAAATTTTGTTCCCTTGTGTAATCGTAATATGGTGAGTAGAATCGTGAATCTTATCATAATATCGAGCACTTACCACAAAAAAAGCTTAAGCGACATTATTTTCAATTTTCCTTGTTTTTCCTTTGCGTTGATATATTTTTGACTTTCATTTCAAAGTATTATGATGTTTTGGAACTCAGCCTATATTCTAATTTATTTTATTAGCCGGGTGAGAGTAACGTATACCTTAAGCACGTTGTACTGAAAGAGCAAAAAGTCACAGACGTTAATCAATACTGATAGAGTAGCTCACTACCAACAAGCCTTACCTATAATTTAATTTAAGTATAAATACTCAATTTAAATTTTCCATCTCCGTATGTTGCTTTTATAGTCTGATATAATAACTATCAAGAATACGTATGTTTTGTACTGTGAGCAAGAAAAGTATATGCAATGTTAATATAAAATCTATGTTACTTAAAAAAAAAAAAAATAATTTTCTACTCACATTAGAATAAAAGAATAAAGCAAAGATTGCAATTACATTGATTACTTTTTGTTTAAAGCGACGCGTTTCGACGTAAGAAGCACATAACGTTTTATGTTAAGGTTTACAGAAAACATCACAAAAGATTTATCGTGATTTGTTGGTCAAGTGTGTGTGTAAAGCAGCAAAAGCGTTTTCCGAGAGTGATCTTTAGGAGAGACTTATGATTATTCATAGACCGTCTATTACAGGACTTTATAGTTTGATCTCTAGTCTTAGATAAATAAATAAATAAAAGTAAATTGTATTATTTCTAGTCTTACAGAACGAACTAAGTAGTCCTAGAAATAGTCATGGATCAAGAATATCAAAAATTCGTTCGTTTTAGTGAGCTACATGTGTTCGCAAGTTGTATATTTTAAAGTCTTGAGTGCACAGAATGTGAACAGTCACATGCGTATGTGGCTCTCGCTTTATTTTGACGACACCACACTACACACAGTGGCCATTGTGGCTTTGTAATGACGACAAAATAATGTCAGAACCACATCTTTTCAAGGCTTAACAAACGATAATTAACCTATATTTTTTATTATTAATATTTAAAACGTTGCTTACTTCCCCTGTGAATTATATAAACGTGTAGTTACTTGTGTTTGCATTTAATGTAAAGATATATATTTTCTGAGGTCTTAAGCTACTTTTACACGATCTGTATTTAGCAGTGTACTTTTCAAATTTCCAATTGCAAAATGCATACATGTCGTGTAAACGCAAGATAAATTTGCTTTCGTAAATGTCAGATGGAATAAGCAGTGTAAAATTTTTCACTAAGACCTGTTTTGCAAGTAAATTTTTGTTATTTTTTTTATTTAACTATTTACACATATTCTTCAAAAAAAAAATGGATGAGAAAGAGCAGCTGTTTGGCCAAAATGTCAAATATTGACCCCCTCTTACTCAGAAACTTTTAGCCCGAAATTAGTGTCTAATCTACCATACAATAGGACTAACCTTGGTGCCAATTTCATCCAAATCGCAACGCATCGATTTCAAAATTGGGTCATTTGACATGAATTTTATTTTGCTGTTATGAACGATTTTAGGTTATGTCCGATGATTATAAACCTTTTGTATTTGTCAATTTTGAGAGACATGTGCAAGAACATATGGATTGTACATCTGACAAACCCACTGCAAAATACAGATCGTGTAAAAGCACCTTTAGCTGAATATTTCTCGTTTGTTACACCGGATTTACAAACTGATCATGCTCCTGTTCTTTACTCGTAGTATTTAAGCGTGTAAAAACCAAATCTTAAGAGTTTGAAAAATAATATTTTGTAATTTTTTTATTACCCACTATAATAGGTGTGCATCATTGTGCGTCGGTCACAATTGAATACATGAGTATCTGTTGCATCTCATTCATTCATTCATTTTTTTCTTGGCATTATGAACAAAAACTTCTGATAAAAGTTTATTGTTATAAAACATATACACATTCATTCGTAGAGCCTTCGCAAATATGTATTTGTATTGGTTTAGAAAATAACACACAAACTCAACCAGGCTCACTATAAACGAATACAACTCAACAAGTATAAACAATTTTTTTTCACACAATTTAACAAAAGCACTGATACATTCGTTTTTGTTACACATTGCAGTCACCCAGCAAACACAAATTGAACGTTTGAAATAGAATATAATTTTTTGATAAATAAAAAGATTGAACAATTTATGAAATATTTTAATTGATTTTAATTTTTAATTTTTTTAATTTGCCCACGTGTAATTTGATATTGCATTTAGGGCAAGTATAGGCAGTATGCTTCTTTCATATTTTCATCGGCGATAGCAGCTCTTGATACAGCCATGTGCATACCATTTATTTTGGGCAGTGATAATGGGCGGCTTATAAACTCTTCTTCAATTTCGTTTTCTGCATTGGACGAAGATATTTCGTTGTTTATTAATTCGGCGGATAGCAACAGCGTTTTTTTAATTGAGTTTTTAAAATCAGTTTGACTCATGGGCTTCTGGTAGGTTTTTGCCAGTAATCATGCAATGCAATTATGTCCAAGTAACCCAAAGTGGCCACCAGCACTTCTTGCCTCTTATTTTAATCCGATAATCAATTATAATATTATCATGTAAGTCAACGCCTCCCATATACTTATTATTGGCGGCAATGGGGTTGACTTGGGGCACATGGACCCGTTTTTTTAGTTTTCTCTCGTATCGCATTAAATTTTTTATTGGATCCACATGATCATAATTTTTAGCCAAAGTGACCTCTATATTATCTCTCCACCGAATCAGTTTGCGCGGATTGTGCAATTTGCACAAAAACCTTTTAGAATGCAAAGCAAGTGGTATCCGGTAAAAAAAATTGCAGAAATGAACGCTGTGTTGCCTTGGATTCTCACAATTCGACATTAGACTTATAACTACGCTAGCAGCAAGGCCCAGGTGTTTGTCATAGGTATCCGATGCTCCAGCATATGGTTGAAATTGAAAAATATATCCTTTGGAAGAATATAAATACCAATATTTGTATCCGAAGCGAATTGGTTTCCCCCCGATAAGCATCTTGCAGCTATGACGACCAAAATATGGTACCATTTGCTCATCAATAGACAGATTTGGTTCAAAAACACCAAACTGCATGATCCGAGTATCCAAAAGGTCGAACAACAGCTTTTTCTTAGACTTGTTCGACCCAACTTTAATGTGAACAGTTTTGATATTTAATATTCGAACTAAAACCAAGAACTACAGTGATATTAGGACTTTTTATCAACAAGTAATCAAAATAAGTAATAGATAAGAATAAAATAAATTAGTGCACTAATTATCCCAGTGGTCGACATCTCGTCCAGCTAATTTCAAGGCTGTCTGGCGGTCAGCAGGAGTAGCAAGTCAATTTTAATTTGTACATTAAAATTCATTTGAATTGCTGGCTATTTAAAGCGATAATTTTTTTTTATTTTTATATTTTTTATAAGTCGTTAAAATTGGTTTAACAATGCCCTATTTTTAGTATATTTTTGTGCTACCCAGAGGGGTTCTTAAAAGGGAGAGGGGTTTGGTAAACAAAAAGTCCTGATCATAAAGCCTACAAGCCAAACTTAATTATTAAAAATAAAAATAATTTTAATTACACAACCTAATATTTGAAATTATTTAATGAGAAATGGCAAAAGTTTGTGATCGACATCTCGACCGCTGGTACAAAATGGATTAAGTATGTATAAAGGGTGGTTAAATTTTAAGGGCCGATGCTGATTGTGAAAACAAAAAACACAAATTATTGTAATTTCTTCTTATTATGATAATATTGGTAGGGTTCAATTACGTAAGGGACAAAATATCGGCCAAATGGTCGCCGCGACCTCGGCGGCACACCTTCCTCCAATGGTCCAAATTTTCGATGACGCTGATGCATAATTAAGGTTCTATGCCGTTAGTGTGACGAATTATCTCATCCTTTACCTCTTGAATTGTGGCTGGCTTATCGACGTACACCTTTTCTTTCAAATAACCCCAAAGAAAGAAGTCCAACGTTTTAAAATCACATGATCTTGGCGGCCAATTGACATCGCCACGACGTGAGATAACACGGCAATTGAATTTGTCGCGCAAAAGAGCCATTGTTTTGTTAGTTGTGTGGCAAGTGACACCGTCCTGTTGAAACCACATATCGTCCAAATCCATATCTTCCAATTTGGGCCATAAAAAGTTCGTTATCATCTCATGATTTTGGAAAAAAATACGGCCCGATGATGCCGCCAGCCCATAAACCGGACCAAACAGTCACCCTTTGTGGGTGCATTGGTTTTTCGACAGTCACTTTTGGATTTTCATTCGCCCAAATGCAGCAATTCTGCTTATTGACGAATCCACTGAGGTGAAGATGTGCTTCATCACTGAAGATGATTTTCTTCGAAATGCATTTTGACTTGAACGCCCATTTTCATAATAAGCCCGAATAACGTTAACGCGCTGCTCGATTCTGTATCTTTCCATGGCTCAAATTGCGTTAGTCTTAAATTGAGAAATGTCAAATGAAATGCAGAAAAAAGCATGACGTTCAGGTGTGGTTCAATTCAACATCGGCCCTTAAAATTAAGCCACCCTTTATTAGGGTGGGTCGATTTAGCAATTGATATTGCGCCATCGATTTTTTTATAGCGTTTGGCATGAGGAAAAAAAGTTCCACTACGACATATCCAAAAAATCATTTCCGAGGCGCCCAATTTTAATTTTTTTGACTTTTTCTCAACTTTTATTATTGAAGTTTTTTTAGTTGGAAACAAAACAAAGCGGCTGATGGCGATATCATCTTTTTGGAAAGAAATAAAATTTTCGACCAAAACTCTTTCAAAATAATTTTTTTTTTTTCGAAAAACTGATGTAACCATCGCCTTGAAGTGAGAATTTTTTTAGAAATTAGTTATTTGAAATACATACAAGTAAAAAATCGAAAAAAAAACTTTATTTCGACTAAAACACAAAAAAAAAATTTTCGAAAAAACGATATCGCCATCCAAAAATCGTTGGCCCACCTTAATATATATTCTTGATGTTATGAAAAGGGATCTAATTTAATGTAGTCTGCCTGTCCGTCTGATTGTTAAAAAAGGTTTTCTTAAGGTCCCAGAAATACAATGGACTGGATGTTATATATTTATACTACAAGTAGTTGCAAGAATTTGGCTATTAAGATTTGGCAACATCAATCCATAAATTTTAACCACAAAAAATATTTTTTTTAAATAAATATAAGTACATATTTCAAACTAAATCATTTTCAGTCACAACTCAAAATATATCAAAATCAGTTCACAAATAAAATATATAACGACCACGAAAATTTCGTTTGAGTCACTGCCCTCTTTAGCTTTTCTTCTTAAACATTGTGGATCTTAATTGGATCAAAAATTGCCCGTTTTTTGCCTATCCTGAAATTTTTTTAATTTTTAGTTGTGATTCTTTATTATGACTATTGGGAATTAAGTACGACAAACAAATGTTGTTAATTAAAAATTTTGTATTCCCAAAATTTAATTTGTCAAGTTAATTTTGCTCTTAGATTTGTCTGGTTTTAAAATTCAGCTAAAAATGCAATGGGCACAATCGAAAAAAATTTTAATAAAATTTTACTTTTTGAGCTAAATATAGGTGAGTTGATAACTTTCCAGTTATCTTTTCAAAACACAAGTGACTTTTTTCATTGATTAGTTATTTGACTCTTAGGATCTGACAACCCTTGGTGATGGGTATAATAATATTCTTTTCCCCAAAATTAAGAATTTGACGCAAAATCTTCCACACCATAAAAACAATTAGAATACAATTTGGCCAACATAACTTTTGTACAAAAGATATTCACAATACATAAATTAAACTAAGTCGGTCAATAATTTCACAGAGCCTCTGTAAAAATGTCCTCCCGCAATTATGGCTTTGTCACGATAGCCTTCCTTTATGTTTAATATAAGTCAAATCCAAATTTTACTTCATAAGGGTTTTTAGCGAATATGATCAGAAAAAACTACTGGAATATTTATATTTTGCAAATATGGTGTATATTTTTTCTAAATACGGCTTCTTTAGTTTTCACAATTTAATTTATTATTTCACATTTTCTCCAAACAAATGCCCGCCAAAATACTAATTTTTGGCGACAAATCAAGTTTAAAATTTTTAATATTGTTACGAAAGTAACTTTCGTTAAGAATTAGATTAAATTATTAGTTATCTTGTATTGATTAGTTATTTAGTATTTGTCAGTTATTTAGTAAGTTTAAATTGTTATTGTTTAAGTTGTGCACACTTCTAGTGTAAAAATCAATGTACAGATGTAATTTTAAAATTATTGTGCATAATTGTACTTCAACCCCACTGTAAATACTAGAATGTTCGTTATTAAGTTATCTTAATTTATTTAAATTATTATAAAGGAAATAAAACAAAACGTTATTGAAAGGCAGTAACGTATCAATATATATAAAACTGATTTAAACTTTTTAGATAAAATTTGTGTTTTTTTAAGAGTAAAAAAGTTGTTCAAAAATTTTCTGAGGTATAAAAAAAGCAAAAGAATTTTATAATGTTGGCTAAAACTTATTATAAAAATCTAATTATTTCGGCTCATATCAAATTTTTTTTTAAATAGTGGGTAAATATTAAATTTGTTGTTGTGTTTAAAACATATTTTTAATAGTCCAAATTTTATTTAATTTTAAATCCGGCTCAAGTTCATCATATTTAATTTTCATTAAAAATTTATTGATCATTTTTATTCTTGACTGAACAAGGAATTAAACTCAGGTCGAACTTACATGTTTCGAGAATAACCAACTTCACATCATCAGAGTTCCTTGCAGTTTTTTTGAGAAATTTTTATTCGAATTGACGTTAGAAAATGACCTTGATTTTAACCAAATGCTTGATTTTACCTTCTGTGTTTGCTGGGCAGACCCGTGTAAGATGCAATTTTATTTATTTATGTGTGTGTGGGAGATTTATGAAAAAAAGTTTTCATTTTCCATTTTATACAATTTCTAACTGTGATTAAATAACGTTGATTAAGTTTATTTTGTGTTTGTAGTTACTTTTATTTAACAAACAATTTAGATACGTATGCATTTCTTTCAAGCATTTATATCTTCTTCTACAGATGTACTAATATTAGGGCAGTTGCATTGCAGGGAAATAAAATAGACGTTCTTCTTAATACTTCAAAAAGAAATTGAGCATTCATGATTTGTAATAACGAATATCTAGAGTTCTAATCTACTGAGGGATGCTTTTTTGATATCTAAGTAAAATTAATTTCAAAACTGATTATTTATAATTTAAGGGCCACTTAAATCATACAAAAGGTTACATAAACACATGCAAAACGTGTGGAGCCTGCTTGTCTGAATATTAAACATGTTTAAAAATATTCAAACAAACATCTTGGTTTTGTTGTCAACCTGCTTGTGTCGTTTATAAGGTATTTTAAACTCATCTTTTAAAAAAGAATTTGACCAATTAAGGTCAAGGATAAGTTTTTTAATATAAAGTTTACTCAATCGTTTCGTCACTTCTTTTCGGGACCACTATAATGAACAAATATTTAAATGTGTGTGAGTGTTCAAAAATAGATATGCATATGTATGTTGTTTGCATACATGTAAATGTGTGTACTCTTACGTATGAAAACTCATATATTGACAGTTACTGATGATGATGTTTACCGACATACAAAGTTACAAAACTAGAGAAAAATACAACAAGCAAAGCGTTAGAAAAAAAACTGCATGTCAATAACACTGAAAAAATTAAGTAAAAGACTAGAAAAAAGTTTTAAAACTGGAAGATACATTTGTTTATGGACACAATTCCTGATAAAATTCTTTATAAATTAAAACATTTGAGTTTTTGTTTTCCTGGGAATTGAATGCAGGGTTCTCGGAAAAAAAACTTTATCTAACTTTTATTTCCAAACACAAGCTTCTTAGTTGAAATAAAAAAATTTTCAATTTAGAAATCAGAAATAGAATGTTGTTAAGCTGTTATTTACATGTGTGAATGAAAATTTAATTCCGAGATTTCGATGACATTTAATGTTTAAACAAAACTGTGTCAACTAAGAATACATTGTGAAATTTAAGCTTTATTTTTAGGAGCCATTTAAAGCTTAAAACAAGAAAAATTATTCAAATGTTTGATTTGAAGTAAACCTATTTTAAGTACTCAAAGGAAGCTAAAAAAAAGGAAACCCTAAAATCTTTCATGATTACAAACGAAGGTTAAATTTAATACACAAAAGCAAACAGCCAGTTTAATATGTTTTTAGGGAAATACTTTATAATTTATTAGGTATACATAAATTGAAAAATGTTGTAATTGAACGCTTATTCAGCTAACCTGTACGTATGAGTAATATTTGTAAATTGCCATAAGGGGGATAGACTTAAGTGTAAATTGATTTTTTTATTTTAAGTTTTCCCACATTCTTCAAAAAGCTTTATTTCCATGGTATCTTTGCATGGGTGAAATATTCGACCAAATTGACCTCCTTTTGCTTCCGATAACTCTAGGTAAATTTTGTTGTTTTTTTAGCTGATTTCGTATGTCCATTATACTGCCAAATTGTATAAAACTTTTTTTGAATATGTAATATAACAAAATTTTCAAGCTTGAGGTCTTTTTTAATTTTATATAAAAAACTTAAACGTTTATTTTAACCAATATTTCGGCACTTCTTTGAGTGCCTTCTTCAGGGTTCTTTTTCTTTTTAACAAAAATTAAAAATTTTTTTAATATAAAACAAATTTAACAAAAATTGACAAACTTAAAAAATTTTTTGGAATTGAATAAAAAATAGTTTTCAATACAAACTTGATCTATTACAATATACAAAAATTTTTTACCTTCCGTTTCTATTTTTATAAATAAAATGTCAGACTTAAAATTAATTCTCGACATTGTCGGTACATTTATGATTTGTAACATTTCTAACATAAATCTACGTTTATAATTATTTTCTGTGTTTACAACAGTTGAATTTTCAAAATCTGGATAATGGGTTAGATTAGCACAATGGGATGATAAAGCTGTTTTTTGTGATGAAATATGTCCATATTTTTGATCTGACTTATGTCCTGCTATTCTAGTTTTTAGTTTATTTTTTGTTGTACCTATATATAATATATTACACTGTCCACTATCATTACCCTTACAACCTGGATAATGGTTTGAAAATTCAACTGTTTTAAACACAGAAAATAATTATAAACGTAGATTTATGTTAGAAATGTTACAAATCATAAATGGACCGACAATGTCGAGAATTAATTTTAAGTCTGACACTGAGAATGTAGCACAAAATTATAGACATTTAATTTATAAAAATAGAAACGGAAGATAAAAAATTTTTGTATATTGTAATAGATCAAGTTTGTATTGAAAAATATTTTTTATTTAATTCCAAAAAATTTTTTAAGTTTGTTAATTTTTGTTAAATTTGTTTTATATGAAAAAATTGTTAATTTTTGTTACAAAGAAAAAGAACCCTGAAGAAGTTGAGTACCTTGAGTGCCGAAATATTGGTTAAAATAAACGTTTAAGTTTTTTATATAAAATTAAAAAAGACCTCAAGCTTGAAAATTTAGTTATATTACATATAATAATAAAGGTCGAATAAAATACATATAATATAAACTTTTTTTTAATCTTTTTTGCTCCACAGCTCCACAAAATAAGTACAAGTATTTTCAGAAGTAAACGAATTTTCTGTATTCTCGGGAATAGAAAGCTATTGGTAATTAAGAACCCCTTCCAGAGAAAAAAACATGTTTCAATATAGTCACCTCCAACAAAACTATTTTTAAAGGAAACTGTAAACATACTATAATTAATGTAACCATATTATTCCCACCGACAACCATATTATTTTCTTTAAAAATAATTTTTTTGCAGGTGACCATATTAAAATATGTTTTTTTCTGCGTTTAGACCACTAATATTTGATAATGATTCCGGGCATATGTGCATCATTATTGGAGAAGCGAATTCTGGACGTTTAATTTAAGGATAGTTTTTAAAGATGTTCTGGCCGTGTTTCACGAATATCACGAACAATGGTGATCTTGAAGAAGTCAATTATTGCTAGTTTATCAGCAAAAGTTAGTGACTTTATGTAGCCCCACAAGAAATTATCAATAGGTGTCAAATGGTGCAACGCCAATTGATAGGTCCATTTTTCGAAATTAACTTCTCTTAATTTTGATTTCACTAAATCCTAATGAAATAGGAATGGGCAAAAAATATCGATATATCAAAATTTCGATATTTAAAAAAAATATAATCGATATATATCGCCGATATTTTAAATACCGATATATCGATGTATCGATATTGAAATACGACTATCGCATTCGATATTTTTTAAAGTCAGTCTTCATTAAGAACTCAAAATTTTAGCCGTTTTTCAAACAATATATTTTTAAAGAATTGGAAACCTTGCATGTATCATATGTTTTTTTTATAATAATTGGCATTTATAAGAAGCAGTGCCGGATACAAGAAGCAGATTGTCCGGAGTGCACATAAACCAGAGAGTGCTCCTGATGTCCATATCTGATGTTTACTGGTTTGACTAAAACCAGTTGGTACTTTTGGGGTGCAATTCAAATTTTAAGGAAAGTTGGTACTTCCATGACTTATTTACTTCCATTTAAATTGTTCGTGATTTATTTTTTTCTTATGGTTTTTTTGTATTCTTCACTTTTGCTTTTGTTATAATTGAATTTTGTGTTTTGATTAAACTTTTTTGTTGTTATTAATTTTTTTAAATAAAATTAAACAATAAAAAGTAACAATGTAATTACATATAATTAATTTGTTCATACATATGTATGTTTCTACAAAGGTATACTGAATTTTTTAATTTGTAGTTTTAGCAAAATACGTTCGATATATCGATATTTTTCAAATAATTAATATCGATACTCTAAAAAAATATCGATTCGATATATATCGATATATTTTTTTTTAACTTGCCCATCCCTATAATGAAACTACATCTAGCTCGGGTCAATGTCATCGATCAACTCTCGGAAAAAACTTTAGTACCCGTAAAACCATAACGAATATCGCTTTTATAATCAAATAAAGTCAGTCATAGTTTTATAGGAACATTAATCACTTTATAAAGTTTTGTGAAGGTCGGCCCACAATTTACCATAGGTCCCATTTAAAACCCACTCCAGAAATATTCTAACTGTAGGCTTATCGCACTCTAACTATTTAAAAATTGATTTCGTTAAAAATTTATGAATTTTTATTTAAAATAGATTTATTTGGTATCCATAAGCAATAAAGAAAGTATAAACTACGTTCTTCGAAGTATTTTTAACTTGAAACAAATCTTTTCCTGAAAATTCTTACAGTGTAAAAATATTTGCTGTAATTTATTTTCTATTCATTTCATTTCATCGTATGTGAGTATATGTGTATATGTTTATCTCATAAATTTACTCTTGTTATAAGCGGCAAGTCAATAGATTGTTAAAACCCATTTAGTTGACTGCAGGTAATCAAAGTGTCAATTTCAAAATTTTTGTTTGGTGATATGAAACAAAAAAAAAAAAAAAAAATTAATAATAAATTATTAGACAAAAAAATTATTTTAAATCTTAATTCAAGTTAAAATAAAACAACTTAAAATAAATATTTATAAGAAACCAAAAAAAAAATACAATGTCCCATTCATGTTTAAATTTAAATGAAAATAAACTTCGTTTAGATAAAATATTTTCCAAATCCTTTTCTAACGAAAGTAAATCCCTAAATGTGACACCCACAAAAAGTTCCTTCAAAATAACTGGTCAACGTGTGGCCCACAAACATTTACCATCATTTTTTGGTACAAATTTGTATGCGACACCATCTTCGGATACGTGCAAAATTAATACATCATCATCATCACCCATTCGAGCAAATTCAGTGGTCGAAAAAAAATCTTTATCTTTTGAAAAGACGCGTAGTAATATAATTTGTCGTCGCTATAAAAGTAGTTACTATAAGACTACATCGTCTAACAACAGTGGTAGTAGTAGTAGTGATAATTGTAAAACTTGCCCTACAACCTCACCTTTAAGACGCCACCATCAACTACTACATCAGCAGCAGCATCAGGAATATTATAATTTTCAAAAGGACAAGAATTCTTTAACATTCAATGAATTGGAAATAAGGTCTGTGGAAGCTAAAAGTGCTAATACTTCATCATCATCCTCATTTACATCACGACCGGTGGTAAGAGTAGATAAAAACACAAAGCCCTCAGCAGCAGGAGGGGCACCAAAATGTGCTGCTCATGGCGTTGTTGCAGCAAAACCAGCTGTTGATTTATTGCAACAAAAACGACAACAGTTTAGTTTAAAACCAAAGGTATTTTTCAAATTTCCTCTACCAGATGAGTTCATACCCTCAAGAAGGTGAGTGTGTGTGTGTGTTTGTGAAAGTTACGATAAGTGAGAAAATGTGTGTGAATGAGTTAGTGTAGATGTAAGTGAATTATTGGAATAAATTACTGTTGTAAGGGAGCTGATACTCTTTGTTGTTTTAAAGTAAAGCAACCAATTGGAAGTACATACGTTCTTTTAAGGAAAATATATTGCAATAATTGTAAAACATAAACAAAATGTAAAAAATTAAGTCTTCTTAGTGTCTAAATGAAAAGTTGACTTTTAAAAAGCGATACACTTTAGACGTTTATGAAATTTTGATAAACAAATGTATAAATTAAGAAAGGAAATGTAAAACTAGACAAAACCCATAAAGCTGAAGCTGCTTAAAAATTTTGTGACATTTGAAATATTTCGTTAAATAAATTATGGCGTCATATTAAGCTTTTTGAAAGCATGGTTAGACATGTCGTCCATTTAAGAACACTTGCGAATATAGTCAAAATGATTTTAATGGCCAATTTTACCGATTCTATTTAATATCAATTCATATTCAAATTTATGTAGTTTTTCATAAAATTTTTATTGTGTAAAAAATTTAAGTTTCCAAACAATTCAAATTTAGCTTTCACAATACAACCGTCCTTAAAACAACGATTCGACCTAAAGAATTTTTTCAAGTTAAAAATCAAAAACAACTTAAAGAAATTAACAAACTTAAAATATAAAACATGATGGCGGTGACGCCTCCAGATGCTAAATGGCGCATAGTGCCGTAGAAATTTCTTTAAATTTATTACGATATCTACATATTTCCTTCGTCGGTGTCTAGCTTAAATCCTCGCTATCAGCCTTTCTATTCAAACTTCTACGCCATGGTCAGCAGGGTCTTCTTCTGCACCGAGGTCCTTATGCCTGGCTGTATTATTTGATGGTTTCTTTAATCGTTTTTAAAGGAAAACATTTTAATCGAAATCACGGTTGTAAGAAATTGCGATTAAATGCTTACCCAAGTTCAATAAAACAAAATTTTTGAATTTGTTGTTTGCTTAACCCTGCAACTGTAACGTTACACAGAAAAAATTCTTGCCGAATTATTTTCAAACAAACGCTTGCTTGAAATTTCTATTAATTTCTACAAATTTTTTTACTGATTCAATTAATATTTTTTTTGATTATTATTTCATTAATATTATTCATTAATATAATATACGCGCTATTGGTTTCAAGTTTTCATAATTTTGTATGAAATATTTAACGCTCTTTAATGTTGTCGTTTTTTGCATTTTTTTATTTGATCGTAAGCAACACTTGTTTATGTGAAATATAAAAACAACAACACAAAACAAATACAGTCTATTTTTAGACGCTTTAAAAAAGTACAACAAGAAGAAAGATGATAAATTAGATGAGGTTATTAGTAAAAAAAAACAAAAACAATAGCAGGTAAAAAAAGGTTTCATTCTTTTTAAACAACAGAAACAACAACAACAATTTAAGAAACAAAATAAATTTTTGATTGGTTTCAAAGTTGGTAAAAAAGAATGAAAAACAAAATCCCGTATTCAATTTTTGAAAACTGTTTAGTTAAAAACATCAAATACAAAAATAAAATGATGACGAAAAACATATCGAGTCGGTCTGCTGAAAGGATATAGCAACAGTGAGTGATGAAGAAAAACATTGTGTGTATAAACAAGACTTCGTTTAAAAATTATTCCAACAAAAATGTGTCTTAAAGTCAGCCGCCGCTCTGCTTCTGCCTTCATCTTCTCCTTCAGTGATAGCTTGGGTGCGCGTCATTGCTTGTGCAAAAATTTTTGTTTGATTGAGCAAAATTATTTGTTTGAAATTAATATTAATTTCAGTAAACTTTTTGTTTGATTCAGTTATATTATTTGTTTGAAAAAATCAGTGTTTTTTTCAGTAAACAAAATGCAAATAAATTGTTTGAATATGCGAATTTGTTTGTAGGACCGATTTCAGACAAAAAATGTTTTGATTATACAAATTTTTTGTTTGAATTCGAAAAATAATTTTTTCGGTGTAGTCGATTTAACCTACAGCGCTTACATTTTCATTGGTATGCTATAAAAATGTTCCTAATAAATATTACAAAAAAAACAAGTATGAAAGGGTATCATATGGTCGGGCTTGACCCAAAGTATATAAAAACTTTTAGTCTGTTGAGGACCCATGGGCAATCATGGACCCGCCCAAAAATTATGTTATGAGGTTAAGATTGATGCAGAAATTTTTTGTGACGAATATTATTTAGATATCTTTTTCTATATAAGATTTTAGTATGGGAGCTATGGATAATTTTAGACCTAACAGGACAAAATTTTGTCAGGACATACATAATATTAACATTTATAAGAAAGTTATGGCATTCAAAATTTGATAAAATGTTTATGATTGCAATAAAATTAGTTTTGACCAAATTTAATCTTAAAACCAATGAGCTTGGAAAGATGCTCGTATGGAGTCTATGTGAAATCATGGACCGATTGGCCCCATTTTAATTGTCAATTCTAAATTTCATCAAATTATCTCTCAAATTGCGACTTGTATTTTTCGCACAAGGCTTACATGGACAGCCAGCCATCCGGACGGACATAAGATCGACTCAGAAAGTTATTTAAGGCCGATCGGTATTCTTTATGGTGAGTCTAAGGCCAGTATTTTAAGGTGTCACAAGCATCAGCACAATTGCATAATACTATCTCTACTATCGTCGTGTGGGTGTTAAAATAATTAAAAAACTTGATGAATTAAGATTAAAACACAAAACTTAGCCAAACAAAACAGACCGCCAGCAGCAATATTCAGGCAATAAGAAAATTATTTCCTTTCGAGCAAGCAAAGCAATACAAATGCACAAGCAATTTATTACTTTCGTATCATTTCTCCTTATTTTGTTTTCTTTTTTTAGCCTTTAGGTTGTTACGTAAACCGGAAAACAAAACACACTTTTAATTAATTTTAACACCCTGGTAACACTTGCGTCTCGAAGGAACAATAGCAAGAACGGCTAAAACAAAGAAGAAAAGTGGGAAGAGAAAAACTATCCTTTTAGCCATAAAACAAATGGCAAAAAGGATTGTAAACTTTATTTATAACTGAATTTAATATTATTTTGCGCACGTTTATTATAATTTTGTTTAATAAAACCAATAATTGGTAATGCTACATATGGCCAATACATTTTATGGCCAATTTGATATTTTTTTTTTTTAATAAAATTAACCACAATAATAAATTTATAAGCCACAGTAAATGTAAAATATTTTAAATGTGCTGTAAAATGTTTACGATTGAAATTATGTGATTGGAATAGACAGACAGGAATGGGAAACAGATTTGCATTCCAGCAGCTAGAAATAGTGTGTTGTACCTTTTTTATACCTTTCACTACAAATGGAAGGGATAAATGTAGGTGTCATTCCGTTTAAAATTTCGACAATATTGATTGATCATAGACCAGATAATTTATATATGTATGTTCTGGGTTCGTATAAGTAGCGAAGTATATTTGACGTTGCTCCTGTACATGTTGAAATGTGTCTTTCGAACACCCCAGTTATGACGGGCAACAAGTTGTTGTATACTTATGTATATCGCATAAAGAAAAAATAGCGACCATTGTCGTCCAAGTTACTAACGTTGTCCTCAACAAAGTATTATTTAAGACAAATTGAAAAAAAAGTTTTCAAAAAAAGACGTAAATACAATTTTAAATACGACAAAATACATGTTTTGTTACATAAGTTGTCTTCATCAATGTTATATAGGCGACAAATTCAATAATGTCCTGAAGACATCATTGACGACATTTGCGTCTATGACTATTTCGCCAACAGAGTAATTAACCGAGCAATATTAATGTAGACCTTCAGCCTTTTGTAGTAAATCAGGCCAGAGTCTGCCGGAAATTGAACCCGCAGCCATCGCACTATCAACAAGCCTACAGGGGCACCCAATTGGAACAAGTATCTAAATATTTTATTTTGATTGACTTTTAAAAACACTTTTTTGAAAATTTCAATGTTTTTACCTTTTTTAAAACGTTTTGCTCTATTTCCTTTAAATAGACCGTGAATTATTATTTTTTTTTTTCAAATATAGACACTTAATTCACTTACATATTGTACCATAGCATAACGTAGTTTTCAAACACATTTTATAAACGGGTACGAGCTTAGTTATGCAACGATTGAATTACGCTTACATCCAGTCGTGAAAAGTCGGTCGGAATAAAATTGCTTTGCAGATAAGTGATTTTGGCTGTTGCCTTACGGTTTAAATTGCACTAAAATTCCGGTTTTCATATCAGACTAGTTTAACAACACTGTATTAACTCGAAATTTTAAAATTTTCGGAATAAGCAAATGTGTACTTCTAAATTTTTTATTAAAAGCACATGAAAATTAATTTTTAAACCAACCCGTTTTATTACAAAAAAGCAGACAAAATAGCGTGTCGATTTTTATAAAAAGTCTTCACTTTAAAAATTTTAATACACTTTTGTTGAACAAGTGCGATATATATTTGAGTTTATAGAACTTAAAGGCAAATTAATAATCCTACAACATTTCCAGGTTTTTTTAAACTTGGTGACTTTTATTGACGTTCTTTTTGATTTATTTGTATTTTCTTTATCTTTGGCTGATTCTTAAACAATGAAGCTGGTATTAATAAATTCTCAAACCAGTCACCCACCATTCACGAGATGTAACAAATTTTTTTCTAGAAAATTTGTTAATAGTGCAGTGTTCGGCAAAATTTTAATAGAACACCGATTATAGCTTTATGCCGAACTCCTACAGCGACCCTAAACGTTCGGCAGCACTCTTATTCTGTGGCATTTTGACAAAACATCTAAAGTTAAATTTAAACAGTGTTTTAAAAGAAATTTTTCTTTAATTTTGGTTTATTTTTCCACCGAGTTTTTAAAATCACGAATTATCATGAATTAAGATATTTCGTCAAAATGCCACACAATTAAGTTTAAATTTTTTTTTAAATAAATTCAATGAGACACTTTTTTAAATATGTATGAATAAATGTTATTTTTGTTTTTTATTTTATACTTTTATTTTAAGTAAATCTTTTCTTAGTAAATACCAGCAACCATTTTAGGAATCTGGCACATAAAGCTTTAACACAATTTTAGCATATTTACTCAGTTCACAAACCTCTAAAAACTAAAGCTTATTTGGACAAAAGCTTTTGTTGTACTAAAAGTAATCTTAACAGTTGTGAAGAATATAACAGAAATTTTTTTTAGTAGAACTACGAAAAATGTTAATACATTAATACAGATAGCTTTATGTGGGAAACAGAATAGTCGATGTAGTTCAACGTTACGAATAGCGCTGCAAGCTGTCAAAAGTTTAAAAACGGCAGTTTCAAAATAGTGTCAACAGAATACATTCATAGTTGTAGTAGTCGTTGCAGTTGAAGTTGAAGCGCAAAATGTTGAACTGTGTTACGCTACAGAGCATTCGTCAGTGTCAGCTTCTACCAGGGCTGAATTTAAAAAAAATCCCCAAAAATCTCCAAACTAAAAATCAAAACATTATAAAGATAATCTTTTTTTTTGGTTATTTTTCTGACAAATTTTTAATCTTGTTAATTAAAAATTTTAAATTTTTTTAAAAATAGTAAGAAAAATTTTAATAAGAAATACCCAAATAAATATTTTTAGTAAACAAATTATTTTATTTGTAGCGACTGCTTTCGTCATGTTTTTTTAAAGCCTTTTTATGAGATTCCAGCGAGGAATTACAAGCAGAACAATATTCTGTGTTTGAAGACGGATGAGCCAATTTTAAAGAATTTGGAGCTTGTTTAATCAGTTTAAGCCATTTTTTTTTTTTCTCTTTATATATTGGCTGTAGATATTTCCTCTCAAGTGATAAATGTTATTAATTCATTTCTTTATTAATATAAATTGTTGATTTTTGTAACTAGTTTTAAGATTTCACATTACAACATTTTGCTAATACTTAGTTCTGTACTGCAATATGAGACTTTTAGTCTTGTGTATGGAACGAGAAATAAATAAATAAATATATGCATGTTACATTAGAATGGATTTTCTTATTTGGGGTTTATTATTCCCGGTGATTATTCTGCGGCTTACAACAAACGATTTTTTTTTTTCTGCGCAAGTGAATTTTTTTTCATCATACAAATATGGGACCTGGACCAATCGGCGCAGTATTTTTTCTGATAAAAATGATGCAAAAAAACGAATTTTCGATTTTTTGTCAGTTACAGCGTTCTTTAATTCTTGCGACGATATGTATATCCGTCATTTATTTAATACTTCGATGCATAATAAGTACTTACCAATAGCCCAGCTTTCTTTTTCCCAAACTTTATTATATTTTCTTTCATATTTCCTCACATAAAACGCAAAAGGCCCTATCTAACATTTTGAAAATTTCACAGAAGAAGCAAAAACTATTTAAAATGATAAATTAATAAATCGCCTTAAACTGTTTGTAATTAAATTTTCTTCTATTTTTCCTGTAAAACCTTCCAGTTGTTTTGACAATTGACAATGTTGCTTACTATGCAAACTGTCAGTTAGGCCTTTGAGCGTTTACAATAGTATCTTTTGTAGATAGGGCGTTTTGTTTTTTAATAATAATAAAAGCGCAAATGTTAGTCCAAAGATTCCAAATTTTTTCTGCAATACATCAGAAGCAATGAAAAAGTTGATTTTAATTTTTGATTCGTTAGGGTCTTTTGCATTTCAGGTAACGATTTACTTATTTTTGGGAAAGAAATATTTGCTTGAAAATTGTCTTTAAACATTCAAAAATTGTATATGTTGTCAACGGTTTTAGATTCCTTTTTTTATTCTTCCTTTTTAAAAAACACTCAAGAATAATAACATAAGTTTTTTAAGTACCTTTTACGCACTTAACACTGTATAAGTTATTGATAGGGATGAAACGATATGAGTAAATACAAGTACATATTCGATACTTTTGTAGAAGTACCAAGTATTTTTGTAATCGATATTTAGCAACCGAGTTCCAAGCAGTATCGGTAAAAAAAAAATACTCGATATCGGTCAAATTTTTTATTTTAATGTTATGATTGAGGTGCTTGAAGTTTGTGTTTTGCAACTATATTTAGAAAAAAAATTGAATTCTTAACTAAATATTAGTATGTCAGATATTATGAAAGTTCACCAAACGAAAGAATATCTCCTAAAGACAGATTTTAATCCAAAAGATTATTTCAAATTGTATATTTTTCGGAAACAACACCTAAAATGTTAAATGTAGTCAATTCAATAATATATCTGTGGCATTTTGATAAAACATCTTAAGTCAAATTTAAAATGCTGCTTACGTTTTTAAAATTTTGTATTATAAAGGAAATTTTTCTTTAATTTCGGTTTTTTTTATTATTTGATAAAAATATTTTTTTCACCGACTTTTTTTTAAAAACTTTTTTGCTATCTTATCTCGACTTAAGATGTTTTGTCAATATCCCACAGATATGTACATTAAGGATATAACTTTTTACCAATTTTTTTAAATATCAAAATTGGCATAGCACAGTCCGATAGAGCATAAACAACTATAAGGGAACGTAAATTTATTTTTTCGCAAAGGTCAAAAAAGTACAGGCACCAACTGCGAAGAAGTTTTGAAAATTTTTAATTTTCTTTTTGGCTAAGAAAAATTAACAATCAGTAGCACGTTTCTGTATTTCTCGCATCGTAAAATTTCTTACATGAAGTGTGAAACAAAAAATTCCATCGTTTCTCGATTTATGAGATAAAAGTGTTTCTGTATTTGAATGCGAAAACAGACACAACAAATTCTGTTTATACTGGAATATTTCCAGTAATTAAGTGTCAAATAAAAGCGAAACGTCAACAAAAGAAATAAATATAATAAAAACAGGGCTGCCAGATTTGACGAGTTATCGTCATCTTGACGATTTTTTTCCGATATTAACAAAGTGATGATTTGATGATTTTTTCTAAAAAAGTGACGAAAGCAAAAACAAAATCAAAAATATTTTATAATTTTGTTGTTACTTTCTATAGAAATTCATCTTGAATTTTTAAATTTCAAACACTTCTATTTTGTGGCGTTGAAAATTGAAAAAAAAAATAATATGAATGTCTGTAGAAAGCAACAACAGATTTATAAAATATATTTGATTTTATTTTTGCTTTTAATGAAATTGTTGGCGTTGCGTTTTACACTATAAGCCCCTTAGTCTTCGAAATAAGATAATTGTTAATAGTTTTATATGTTTGTTTATTAGAAAAAAAGATATCTTTAGAAACAAGGCTGCTTAAATTTTTATATTTATCCCTATTGTGAAAATTGTCCTCGAAATTGTTTGTTTCTTCCCTAAAAAATGTATCGGCAAAAGCAAAATTTCGAGGGAAAGTAATGGACTGACTTGGCTAATTTTGAACATTTAATATTTGATATTCTTATCTTATATGTACACTTTTGTGCCAAAACCATTATTCCGGCAAGAAAGAAATTTGTTTGTCTCCCAGTAAAAACTTTTTCAAAATGGATAACTTCTTTCACTCGTTATTAAGTAGCTTTCTTCCATAAGAACTTCGATAACTACTTTTTTCTGGATGTATTAAGATAAAATAAATGACTTACTTTTGAATTTGTTCTTTTTGGCAGAACCCTTGTAAAATTCATTAGTTTTTCAGTAGAATTGTATGCAGTGCTTTTATGTGTTTCTGATTACTTAACATATTATTTTGTAGGCGAAGATTTTACTGGGTCTTTAACCCGTTTATTTATGAACCGATTTTTTTAATTTTAACTACAAGGAATTCTACTAAGTCTATTTCAGGTAAAAAAGAAAAAGATTATAGGAATAGGTAAATTAAAGATTTATATCTCAATTATTAAATAATAATTATTAAATACCCATGAACTTAAACTATGTTTTTGTTTGATTATTTTTTAATGAAAGTCGAAACAAATTAGTTTAAAATTGCACGATTTTTAAAACAAAAAAGACGATCTTTTTTATTTTTTTCTCAGGATATTGACGATTTTGACACAAATTTATCTGGCAGCACTGATTAAAACCAAACCAAAACAAGAAAAGGCTAACAAAAATTTAAACTAACAATATATAACAATTGTTTTTTGTTTATTTTCATCATATAAATTATGCATTTATCATTTATATTCCTTCTATTTTTTTTATTTATTTAAAAAAAAAGTATATAAACATATTTTAAATTCAAAATATCTACCTTTTGTTTTTCTCGCCACCAATTTCAAATGTGACTTATTTTGACAGTTCTTGAAAGAAACTTTTCGCAAAATATTGTTATAGAAACACTTTTTCTCGCATCCTTCCAATAATTGCTGGAAAATTATTAAAATGACAGATAATTCTCGCAACGAAAAGATACAGAAACACTTGTGCGAGAAAAACCATTTTTTGTTTCATTTTGCACTGTTTCTGTCCCGATTCACTGGTTTCATGCGGAAAATTTTACCATGCGAAAAATACAGAAACAGGCTACAGGGGTGTGCTGGAAATCGCAAACGTAAAACGCAAGAATTTTAAAAGTCGTTTTTAAATAAGATTTTTGTAATAAAAGAATTTTATGACAAGTATTTAACAAATATTTTCCTATTAAACAGGATTTTAAACCAAAAATTATAAGAATTAGGTTTAAAGTTTATTAAAATCAATGAAGTTACCACTAATTTTTTTTTTATCTACCCCAAAAAGGTCGGGTGTAGACTTCTGCCATAGAAAGTCTGAGTTGCATTTTATAAATAAAATAAAAAGCTTTTTTATAAAAGAAAAAAAATAAATATACAAGAATATATTTCATACATTCGCATGTAAACTAAAACATTTACAGGAAAGTTTTTTTTTTTTTTTGAAAATATCAATATGTTCACAGTACTTGTTCCACGCCTCAAAACATAAAAAATTACATAAACATTTCTGTACTTATATTCTGTTTAACACATTAATATTTTTTAAAATAAGTTTAAAAAAATTTAATTTTTTAACATTTTTGCACTTGTTAATTCATTTTGTTTTCGTGTATAAATTAAAAAAAAAAAGAACATGTGTAGAAAAGCAATACATTTATTTAACACAAATGTAACGAATTATGTTTCTGTAGAAGAAAATTTAAAACTACAAAAGTAGAACTCCGGCAAAATTCAAAACCGGTATTTTAAAGTGAAATTGTGGCAACTTCAGTAAATATTTTTGAAAGCTGATTATATAGTCACATTTCCCTGCTTATGCTTCCACTAGCACTATCACTAGCTACATAGCACTAGCAAAAAGTTATTCACACTTTTTGTGAAAGCTAGTGCTAGTACTTCGTGCTATGTAGTATAAGCTATCTTTTTATTCACTCGACCCAATATCTCTAACAAAATTTGACTGGATTGTACAAAATAATGATTGCGTTAACCCGTAATACCCCCGAGTATCTTATAAGAAATACGTGTTAAAAAAAACACTTCACAGAACCACTGCTTGTATATTTGCGAGTTAAAGAAACGCATGCGCTTTTTTAAATGAAATCCACCATGCGGATTTTTTTTTTACTCTAAACAACAACAATTTTTCAGTAAAGACGTAAACAAATAATAAAATGTGACATAGTTTTAAAAAAAAGCAACAACAAAAAGCAAAATAACATTATCAACAATTTAAAAACAAAACTAATGACGTCACAATGGCTTCCACTTAAAGTACTTTTCAGTACTATAAAGATAGAAAAGTTTACAAATTTTATTTATGGCTGTGTATAATTGTGTGTTAGGAGCCGAGTATGAGTGCTCTAGATACAGATACAAATACATTATTATACCGTTGGACTGAATTGGATTGTAACACATTTTTATCCTGACTGCCAGCCCGACTGTGTGATGTGATGTGACAATATTGAAAAGGAAAAGTCAGTTGCAAAGAGAACGTGATAGAAATAACACGAAAAAAATATATACAAAATATATCAAAATAAGCGGAACGTGAAAAATTTTCTTTTTTTATATAAAAAAAAAATCTTAATTTGAATTCAAGCAAGAAAAAAAGTGATAGTTCAAATGAAATAAATCAACAAAGTGTGCGCAATAATTGAGCGATAAACAAAAATAGTTTAAAAAAAAAA
The DNA here is from genome assembly GCA_949318255.1 of Pollenia labialis. Taxonomy (NCBI): domain Eukaryota; kingdom Metazoa; phylum Arthropoda; class Insecta; order Diptera; family Polleniidae; genus Pollenia; species Pollenia labialis. The sequence goes on from OX439142.1 coordinate 119,866,099, forward strand.
TAAAAAAATAAATACAAAAGTAAATAAAAATTTGTTTTCATGCAAATGAAGAAAAAATAGAAAAAAAAATAATTTTGAAAAGTGTTTTAGAAACGATTTTAACAGATACCTGTGTCCCTTTTTTAGTACACATATTTTGTAGTTGGTTTTGTTTTGTCAACCAGGAAAAGAATTTAAAATATTTCGTCAATATTTACATACCTTTATACCTTAACGCATACAAACTTATTCTTCTAAATGAGTATGTGTTGAAATGTTTTCTAATAAGCAGGGCCAGTTAAAATTTGCAAATAGCGCAAAAAAACATAATAATATAAACAAACTAATCATTTTTAATAGCTCTTATGTGAGCAAGTGTTTATTGAAAACCTTAAAGGAAAATCAAGATGGGTAGTGCAAACGATGCAAATGCGTGCAAAAATACACTCATTTGCACAACACAACAACAAAACATAATTTTTAATGCAACTACAGACAGTTTATTGTAACAATATATTGTTGTTCTACACAAATAATTGTTATATTTATATAATATCAGCAATATTATAGTTACTGTAAACATTCAAATGTTTATCGCAATTAAAAATTTGAGTATTGTTGACCGAAAAATAATAATTTTTCTAACAACTAAATAAGATAACTTTGTAAACATATGTATTATATTACTCATATTTAATAATTATAACATGATAACTTTCTATACGTGTAGTCATAGTATGCTTAAGAAGCAAACAAAATATCTTTCCTGTAAAAATATATTATGTTATTATATATATATATATATATATATATTATACTATAGTATGCTTAAGAAGCAAACCATATATGTTTACTCTAATAATATTATGTTAGCGCCATTTGTAAAATAATTTTGAATCAGTTGTATCGTTTGTTTTAAATATGCCCATGGAATTATTTTGATTGAGTGGTTAAACAATTAAAAATAAATACTTATTATAAAAAATAAGTGTAAAACAAAAAAACATAGAATTTGTGTTTAAATTGAAAAAAAAAATTAAGTGCCATAATATAAAATATCGATGCAAAAATATTTCAATTTTTTTTTTATTGTTGTGACATCGCCAAATAATTCGATTGGCATATTTAAAACAGACAACCCAACTGATACAAAATTATTTTACAAATGGGGCTAACAAAATATTATTAGAGTAAAGATATTTTGATTGTATCATAAGCTGGTCACACTCCAGTGGTTTGTGCGTGTGATTTGTTAGCGTAGCATTTCTCCACACATGACGAACAAATCACAATAACCTTAAACTTCAAAGAGACAATATGAATTGTGAAGCGGACGATGCAATTACATTTTTGATAATTTATTTGTTTACACAACAAAAAAAGAAATTAAAAAAAGAAGAAAATCTAAAAAGAATACAAACAACTCCGCAATAGATACAATTCGACGTTTTTTTGTACACTAAAATGAAAAAGTTTTAAAATGTTCGCGCACAAGCCCACTCACATTGAACAGATCACAAGAAGCTGAAAATTCTCTATTACTTGTGATTTGTGCGCGCAGAGCCCCATTAAGGGATATTAAATATGTAGCTATAACAACTTTCTATACGAGTACTTATAATATGTTTAAAGCTGGCCACACACTAGTGACATGTGCGAGCTCGACGTGTTGTTATTTTAAATAGTTGTTAGTAATATAACATGTTTTCAAAGTTATCATTATGAAGTTGATAGAACAATAATAAATTTTAAAGTCAAAAATACTCAAATTTATAATTGCGATAGACATTTAAATGTTTACAGTTACTATAACAGTGCTTATATTTAATAAAAATAATATTTTTTTGTGCGCGACAGCAAAACATTGTTGCAACCATGCCCAACCAAATTTTTTCTCGGCGTGTGTGATTCATTATTATAATGAATAAAATAATCACTTGCATGTAATGATTTACAAAAGTGACTTCAAAAAAAAAGAAATATTTTTTTTAATGAAAATGGATTTTGGACAAGCTTGCAAAATTTTTTTAATTTTTTGGACTTCTTATAACTACTTACTTAGCGGATACTTGTTGGAATTAAGAGAAATGCCACACCTTCTAAGTATCATGTAGTTAAAAGTGAATGCCTTAATTTTGGAATATCCCGGGTTTTACCGGAAATTGTTGTGGCATTTTGCAACTGTGCGAATTCATATAAATCATATGTTTCAAGTAATTTTTAACGTAAGGAAACTTTTTGTTACGTGTTATGGAACTGTCGTTTGCTTAGGTAAAGTGCCTGAATCAGATGTTTTTAATTTTGTTTTTTAGATCGAGTTGACAAACTTTTCGTTGATTTTTAAGAGTAGCTTAAGTAAACCTGACCATACGTAGTCTTTTTAGAGGACAGTCATCAATTTTAACTGGCTGTCATCTATAAAATTTGTGTTCGTTTTTTTCATAATTTGTCATCTTTATTTTTAAAAGCATATTCAATATTTGCCTTCATTTTAAAAAATTAAAATAAATTTTATTTCACGACGATCAGTTTTTTCTGTCAAAACGTTTGAAAAATTTCGTGACATGCTTGTTCTGTTCATACTCCTACTGAACTCTCATACACTTGCAGTATGAAATTTTGAATACGTATCTTTTTTTTTAAATTTAATTTACATATATAAATACATATTTGAATGTAAATGGGTCTGTTAACTATGTAAAAATGTTGAAGTCAAAAAAATTGTTTACTTTTTTTTTATGTCCTCTATTTTTATTTTCAAAATCTGGTGCCTTACTTAAGCTAGCTCTTGCATATTATAAAATGGCCTTAACATTTCGATTGAAAATTTTGCTTTCAATAAATATTTTATTCTTAATATTTCGAATTTTTCTTCTTCTATGACGGATAAACTTTTATGGAAAGCACACAAAACAAAACGAAACAATCCGCTCCTTAAATTTCTGGGTGATCTCTAACTATAAGAGCATTTAAGTCCTTTTTAATTTTGTTTGTTGCATGTTTAAATCAGTGTTCGAAAAAAAACGGAACATTATAGTGTACGGCTTACACACCCAGAAACTATATCCATATTTTAAGTGCTTGTGCATTAGTACACAACCTTTAGTACCGTTTATAACTGTGTATTTTCAAGATAGTAACGAATATTATAAAGTGTTCTATTCTTCATTATAAAGCAGAACAATTGAAGTGGTGCTGTAGACATACATTTTAATGTTCTATAGTGTTTTTTTTTTATATTGATAAAGAAAGGAGCAACCAACAAATTTCAGCAACGACCACAGCACGATTACCTTGAGTCTGTATTGTGCAAAATTTTTTGCTGGCCTTTGATTTTTTTTGGATATGTATTTTGTTTTATTAAACAACTAAAACGAACGAACATTTATGTGCTGAACCGAACACAACCAAGATCGTGGTTTTTTTAAAACAGAATGCAATTGTATGTTCTCATGTTTTTGTTGAGTTGGATAAGTACAGTATTACCTTCTATGATCTTCGAACACAATGAAGATCTCAAACAGAGAAACGTTTTTTTTATAATAATTTAATACAAAAATACTATTAGCGTTTGTGTTTTCCTCATCTACTGAGCCGAAAACTAAAGAAGAGTATATATAGTGCTTATGTTCGATCGCTAGTTTAAATAAATCGCAACAAAACATCAAAATTTTTAAAGTTACCGTTTTTTTATTTTTTTTTTTTTGAGAAAAACTCAACCTCAATTTTTAAAGTTACCGTTTTTTTTTATTTTTTTTTTTGAGAAAAACTCAACCTGGTGATATTTCTCTTAGTTCTTGTTAAAAATTTCATACAAGAAAGTGCATATGAATGAAAAGGACCAGAATATTTTTATTTTGTAATTGTAAGAGATTAACTCAAATGCAGATCTTTTGGTTAATACCGCTGTCGACATGCGTAATGTGCAATTCTATGCCAAGCATATTCCTCTTTTTGGAAAAAAAAACTTGAAAAATAAGCAAATTCAAATTTGTTAAGCAAATAGCATAAGAACTTGCCCTGTTAATAAGTTTGTTTAATACCATAAAAGATATGTCTGATATGTATATGAATGTATGTTTATGACTTAATGCTTAATGCGTTGTTAGTAATTTAGAAAAGGAGTTGTAAAAGGGTTTGGTTTTCTCCTTTCATAAAGTGATGAGTGTTTTTGTAATTCGACAGAGACTGTTTTGAAAACACAAGTGATTTGTAGTCTCATTTCCTTTTTAATTATTAAACAATCTGTAAAGTGAAAGTAAAGTTCTAAAAAAAATTAGTTTAAAGTTTAAGTAGTCCAAGACACAACTGTTGTAAACAAGGTTCTGGTTATATGAAAATATTTATAAGAATAAAAAAGCTTGTTTAATAGCATTAAAGCATATTTTTGGTAAATTGGCATCTCTTTTTAATAAACACAAATTAAACAATGTAAATACAAATATGTATGTCGTTATAAATATGTCGTATTAACATAAATTTCTCTTTTTAAATCAATTTTAATTAACTGCCTGCCTAGTCATCTATTTCCGAACGAAAATTTCGTTCGCTTAACATAAATTTAAGAAAAATCAAATTATAAAATATTGTTTTGGTTTTAAGTGAAAGAAAAGCAAACGAAGTCTTCTTTCCAATTCGCTGAACAGGTCTTTTATTAAAAAAAAAAATTTGTTTTATGTTTTGTTTTAAAATTTACAACAGTGGTGGTCAAAATATTTCCAATCTTAAACAAATAAACCTTAATTATTAATTTTCTAAATAAAGTTTTCTTACGAATTTTTTTTTGGAAAAACGTTAATTTTTCATTAAAAATAAAAAATTTATTGCTAAACCCTCTTTTTGTGCTTGTGAATTTGTTCATAAACAAAATATAGCAAAGATTGTGAGCTGACGAACACAAAGCGTAGGCGTCCATAAAAAATTCAGAAAGCTTACGCTAAAGTAACACTTGACGTACGCTAAAACAAAATCAATAAGTTTCCTTTGTATTTGTGTTCATCGACTCACAATCGTTGTGTAACGTTTTTCGTTCGTGTACAAACACAAAAAGAAGTTGCAGAGTTTGTGTTTTCAAAAAATACACAACATTGCTGTACAGTTTTTACGAACACTGCGCATAATATCCTTTAAAGCAACAATATCTCTAGAATCATAACGATATTTTTTAATTAGTAAATACTAAATCCACCTAAATTTTACGCACTGAAGAACCTTCTCCTAAAACATTGTTTTTGATGTTGTGCCTGTATAAAATCTAGTGTTGCGAGCACTTCTGGATATTGTTAACGTTAGGCCGCTACACGCTTGCGTAGCAGTAATTAAAAAAAAACGTAAAATTTACGTACTTTAGTATTCTAGGGTTAAAAAGATAATTTTTTTCTCCATTTATAGCCATACCATATTCGATTGTACTGATGTGTATACCAATCGACTCAGAACAACTTTCTGAATCGAACTAACGAAATTCTTAATTTCTAGATTGCGATGGATTTGGTGGACTGCTGGCCATACTAGTAATTGTAATAAATAAGGCAACTGTAACGAGAACTTAATAAACATTAAAGCTTTTATTCATAACAAAAATATTTTATATTTTTCTATAAAAATATGTTAAATAAGCTTTTTAAAAATCAAAAACAAAATTATTTACCTGCATTTTTGTTATGTAATAAAAATCAGTTCTTTCCTCCGACCCACTGCAAATATCAGTGTATTTTTATAACTAGAAACTCTGATGACAAATAATAAATTATACACGCCCATTACTTTTGAATGAATAGTAAACAGTTTTTTTCACCCGGAACTGGGCTTTAGGGATAAGGAAAATTTCACTGGAAATGTTATTAACGATAGGGGTGACTTTAAATCCTGGTTCAAATTGTTTTACTTGGTCTGTTTTTTACAAAAAAATAAATACAGCATTGTATATCATGTTAAATGATAAACCAGTAAAACACGTTTCTATTTACCGGCCCCACGAAAAGCCCCCCAATGAAATAACGCCCAGGAAATAACCCCCAATGAAATAAATCCCAAAAAATAGGAAATAACACCCAAAAACAGTGAATGAAATAACATCGAAAAATAAATGAAATAAACCCCAAAGCGAAAACGAAACAACCCCCAATATTTGGGAGTTATTTCATATGAAATAACACCCAATGATGAAAATAAAATAACCCCAATGAAATAAACCCCATCAGCAACAAAAATGAAATTATGCCCAAAATTCATAAAAGAGTCAGTTTCACCCACCCCAAAAACCAACAGCTTTAAAAATGAAATAACCCCCGAATAAAAAATGAAATAACACCCAAATTATACACGCTATGAAACAAGCCCCGAATTTTAAAAATTTGTTGGGTGTTATTTCATTGGAGATTATTTCATAATTTGAAAACCCCAAATAAGGAATGAAATATTTCCCAAAAAAAATGTAAAAGGGCCCAAAAAATTGGGTGTTCTTTCATATGAAATAACACCTAAAAATGTATGAAAAAAATTGGGGGCATATTTCATTTCTCGTTTGGGTGTTATTTCATTGGGGGGCTTTTCGTGGAGCCTATTTACCACATCCAAAATTAGAATTAAATATTAAAACAAATACATTTGTATCCATGCATTGTATGCATTAGAGTGCAACAAAATATCCTTATACCAGTTCTCCTGCTAACTTTTTGTTATGGTTTCTTGATAAATTGGTAATCAACAAAATTTTAAGACGAGTCAGCTGCCTATCTTTATTGAAAACATATTCAAACTTAAGCCCAAAAACAAAAAAGGCCCGACCAGACTCATGTTTTAAGCCAAGGGTTAGGAGAATTGTTTAGGCAATAATTACAATTTAATAAAACTGTCACGCTCGCAATCACTACATATTGATTTGGAAATAAAGTCTAATAAAATTTACATTTATCTTTAAAACGAAATATTAGTTATAAACTGTTTAAACAAATTAGTGATGCTGTCCAGATTTTATTACGCAATCTCTAAAAAGGGTTCGCTAATGGTGAACGGCTCTTGTTTTTGTTTATTGTTTAAAAAAAAAACACAAAAATAAAACCATCTCCGGCTCACTCCTTATTGCAAAAATAAAATATTTTATTTTACAAAAACTTTCAGAATAAATTAAACTTTTAATTAGTACTCCTTCGTTTACACTTATTGTCCTTTCTGGTCGAGTATTTTTTCTTTTGTTTGTTGTTACATTAATATTTTGTTTCGGTTGCAATTATTGGTACATTATTATTTTTTTTTTGTTCTTTTTGTAGTTGTTGTACTAAAATTTCAATTAGTTCTTCCATATTTATTCCCTGCTCACATTTCATTACAAACGAATACTTTTTTAATTGTGCTATTTTCGTTTACAATGGCAGCAACATTTTAACTTGGTGTTTATAAAAGAGAAACAATTTTTTTTCGCAACCACACATATTTTCAATAAAAGAAACGTTTTTAAATTTTTCCCACAATAATATTCAGGCATGTCACAAATTCCGATCGGAATGGTTTTAATTACGTATGTTCAATTCCGATCGATTTAGTTTAAGCTTCTTCAGATTCCGATCGATTTTGCTAAATTGGCAACTTTACATAAAAACATTATGATTTTTGTGTTAAGTATGGCAATGTGCAGAAAAAAGTGGTTTGTGAGGAAAAAAAGGTGGCAACGCAACGGTAAATAATTTATTATGTTTTTAATAAAATCAATATAAAGTAAAATAAATAAATCAATAGTGTGTTATTTCTTCAATCTTTATCATAAAAAACATTTATTTATCCATAAAAAATAGTTTTAAGTAGTTTTTTCGGTTATAAAATACTGAAACAACCAATTCCACTTAGAAAACCAAAAGTGGTTTCATTCCGAAAAAATTTTTTGTTTTTCGTTTTCTGAAGAAGCAAAATACGGAATTAAAACCACTTTCGATCGGAATGGAATTCTATGACAGGCCTGATTATATAATTATTATTATTTTTTTAAACATTTTATTGAGATTTTCACTGAAAACTAAATCAATGGCATTTTGACAAAACATCTTAAGTCAAATTTAAAAAGTTGAAAAATATGTTGTTAACCAAACAAATATTCAGCGAATATTTTTTTTTAAAACATTTTGCTATCTTAACTCGACTTAAGATGTTTTGCTAAAATGCCACAGAAATAAAAACGAAAATAAAAAATATGAAAGACTTACGGGAAAAAATAAGATAAGAAGAAAAAACGAAATTGTTGCTCCCATTGTGAAGAAAGCCAAATTAAAAAGAGAAGGTAATTTTGTTGCTGAAATTGTAAACTTTAATTGTTTTTTTTTTGTTTTTGACTTTTTTGGCCATTACAATGATGTGTGTATGTCACGAAGTAAATTCATTTGTAAATATATGTATGTATGGATGTGTAAAATTATACGATGTACGAATTTTGGATTCACAATAGTAGTTATTTGTAAAATAGTCGTCGGTTTTATTTGCCAAAATACACATTTGCACAAAAAGGTACAAATGGAATGGACGAATAAGTGGCACTTAAAACTAATAAAATATTTACGAACAACTAACAAATACTTTCTACTTACACTTGAATGTAAGTAAATACTTGCATGAGTATTTGTTCTTGAAATGCACTTTTTCCCCCCTTAAAACATGTAAATTTTATAATGGACTTTAACTGTAACTTGGCGCAAGTTCAAAGTTAATTAATCTATATATATAAAATTGTAACGTTACTGACTGACTCACTGACTGATTCATCATGGCACAGCCAAAACGCATGAAGCTAAAAACTTGAAATTTGGACCAGAGGTTGGTCACTCTCCAGATCGATCCACTAAGACGGGATTTTTGGAAATTCAAATGTTTAGTGGGTAAAAAAGGGTAAAAACGGGAAAATACGGTAACCTTATATCTCCAATACTAAAAAGAGATACAAAAAAAATGTAATACATATCGTGGTTCTTTAGAAAAATAAGCGGACAGGTGTCTGGTACTTTTTTGAAATTCGGCCCTTTTAGGGAGTAAACGGGTAAAACCTGAATTTTGGTACTTTTTTGACACCCCATCTATCTTTTGAACCAATAAACATAGAACCAAATTTTATACCACATTCGAAACTTATCAAATAAATACGAATACGGATTTGGTCTTTTTTGAAATTCGAACATTTAAAAGGTGAAAATCGTAACTATTTTTGGTACTTTTTTTACAAAACATTTTCCTCCATTCTTTGACATATTCGTTCTAAATTATGGGCTCCCACTACAATACTGAAATTTTTGATATTTCAATGGGGGGAAAAATAGTACCAAAAAAGGAAATACGGGAAATTTGATATTTTTGTTCAGCTTTTTGGTTCTACAACTGGTATTTTTTTAACTATCGTTAATTTTTGACCCAGAAACATAAAATTCAACATTTAATGTCCTGAGTGGATAAGAATCTATGAGGGAACTTGTTGGTACTTTTTTGTTCTTTAACTGGTACTTTTTAAATTTCCGTTAGTTTTGGACCTAGAAACATAAAATTCAAGATGCAGTGTCCTGAGTGGATGAGAACCTATAAGAGGGAAATTTTTGGTACTTTTTTATTCATTAACTGGTACTTTTTGAAGTTCGGTTAGTATCGGACCTAGAAAGATAAAATTAAACATGCAAGGTCCTGAGTGAATGAAAAAATTAACATTGGCATACAGACATGTCCACGAAGAAAAAGAAGACGCTAACGAAGTAGCTGGTTAAATGCTAGTATGATATATATTGATTATATTGGAAATAAACATTATAAATTAATTTTTTTTTTTAATTTAAATTTAAGGCTTAACAAATTCAGTTTTATTTACTGCCTGTTCAACGATTGCGAACGTCAACGTTCGCATAGAAAACTACATTTAAAACAAAAACAAATTTTCGAATATTGTTTTTGTTTTACATATAATTTTCTATGCGAACGTTAACGTTCGAAATCGATGAACAGGCTGTTAATCATATTCCCAATTTATTTAAAACAAGGACAAATTGTAAGAAACTGTACAAAATCAATCAGTGTTGGAAAAGAAACACTAAATATCGCTCTTTAGTGTTCGGTTCGGTAGATTTGTGGAATACATAAACGCTTATATTTTTTGTGTAGAAAATCATTAAAAACATAACGTATCCCTGTTAGTCATCTTTCAATGAGAACATTTAAATCCGTTTGTTTTTTTTTAATCCACAAACTTCATTGTGTTCGGTTTGGCTCATTAATGTTCGTCCCTTTTGGCTGTCAAAAAAACCAATTAATTTTTTATAAAAACAAAATACACATACAAAAAAAAAAACGAAATGCCAGCAAAATAATTAAACACAAACAAAACATATGCACAATTCACACACAAGCTGTTCGTGGTGCGGTCGTTGCTTAAATTTTTTGTATGGTTTTCTCTTTATCAATGTAAAAAAAAAGAAACAGTATAGAACATTAAAATATAATGTTTATCTACAGTATCACTACAATTGTTCTGTTTTTTTTTAACGAAGAACAGAACACTTTATAATGTTCGGCACTCTCTTGAAAATAGTTACGAACGGTATTAAAGGTTGTGTTCGCCTAGACAATAACTAAATAAAATAGATATCGTTCTTGGGTGTGCGAGCCTAACGCTAAATAATGTACTGTTTATTTTCGAACACTGCTTTAAAGTTTTGAAAATATTTTCTATATTAATATGAATATCAGCAGGGAAATCATTAATATGCAATTGCATGTTGTTTTTCTTGTGCAACCAATGAGGGCACAAATAATATATTTATCCGTTTTAAAGCATTTTATAAATTTTGGCATAGATTTGTTAGTGCATATTTTTATTTTTGCACATTTAAGTGTTTGCGGCATTTTTCTGCGAACGATTTTTGAAGTTTATAGCGCATATTTTGCCTTTTTAAGGCATATTTTGATATATGTTTAATAGTTTTAGATGCCTACAAAAGCTTTCGCAGCAAATACAAAAACAATTCTAGTTAACAGATGCCTTTTCCGTTGTAAATATGTACCTGTATACCTAACGTTTTGCTAAATTTCGCCATCTCCATATAATTTTTAATCGAATATTGTAAAAAAAATCGGTTGTCATTAAAGATAAATGTTATTTTAAACTTTAAAATTTTATATATAAGCAAAAATTAAGGAAAAAGCTATTGTATATGTTTTTGCGATGTGTGTAATGCATAGAAATCTGGACCAATCTTTTAGTATACCAATAGACTCAGAACCACTTTTTAAAGTAATCTTGTAGATATTTTGATCAAATTAGGTAAATAAATTTTAATTGTACTAAGGGTATGTAAATGGTGAGAATTGGTCTATAATTTCTCATATTCCCCATAAAAACTTATTTTTCCTAATTAAATTATTTTCGAATCGGTTCAAATTGGCCCAAATCTCCCATACTTAAATAGCATTAACTTCCTTTTAAATGTTAACATTAATTACCAATTTAGCGACCGTACCTAAAATTCTTTAAAGAAAACCCCCATTTGGATGTTAATATCTAGATAATATTCGGCGCAAACATCTCTTTAATGAAGTTTATCCTAATCCAATATTTTAAGTTTATTTTTTGTAAATTTTGTTATTAAATTCTTGAATATTTTGTCATCAAATGAGATAATTTGGATTTTTTTTAGGGCATATTTTTAACAATTTTTAGGGCATATTTAATGCACATAAACGCGTTTTTTAGAGTTTATTTCTGGTTTCCCTGGATATCAGATAAAAGGAACAAGTCCAGTGCTTTCCACCAGCAAAATTTAAAATTACAATTGTGAAGAGAAAAATTACCCAATTTAAACAAAATACACCTGATATAAAATTAACGTATTTTTAAGAAGAGACGTACATAATGCGCATCGCCAAACCCAATCGCGATGCCTTTAAGATCGAAATCGCCTCAAATATTAGTTTCATGCTAATAATTATTTCGTGTATTGATCTTACGATTAAAATTTTTTTTTGATTATATTTTTACAATTTACGGCCAATTTCACCAAGTTAAGTTAAAACTACTTTAACTTCCAGCTAACAATATGTTTTTGACACTTATAACTGATAGTTAATTATAACTGAACTTGTTGAAATTGGCTGTTAAAGTTTCATGGGCTTAAAAAAAAACTTTATAGTATATATATATATATATTTTTATGATTTTAGATGACATTCTGTTTCTTAACATAATTTAACAGCTGTTAAGGGCACCATATTTTCTCCCAACTACAGCATTTCAAAATGGCAAAATAAAACGTCCTACTTTATGGAAAATATCTTCTCCCAGGTTATTTTGTAATACCTTTTCCCAATATTTGAAGATGATATTGATTGAAATCTAAAAGTCCTTTTGGCAACATTCATTATCAAGATTTTATATAGAAATATTTTCTTAAAATTCAAAATTTTCAAATAACACCTGATCTACACCACAAAAGAAATTACGCACGCTCTACCTACGACAGTAAACATTACACTAAATTTGGGTTATTACCCACAAAGTGGAAACACCGTAAAAATCTCTTCGTTTGATATAAAATTATAAATAAACACAATCTGAAAATTTATTTCTCATGAAGGAATAATACTACTAAAGTATAAAAGCTTTTGGGGATTGTATTTTGACTTAGAATACACATTAGAATAATATAAAAATTTGTATTATAAATAAACTTTACCAAACTTGTAGCTAATGAATGTGGGGTTTAATGTTTTATTATTAGCAGATTTCGGCGATTTTCGCAATGTTTGCATTACCATCAAATTAATCCAAAAATATTTTAGTGGATAATAATTGCAGTACCTAACTTTAATGCGTTCAACTTCGTGTTCACAACTTAGTGATAGCTAAAGTGCCCTGGTAGACAAGCTGGTAGCGAGCTAGTTTATCATCGCCGGGGTTGCGGGTTCGATTCCCGTCTGAGACTCTGGTTTCTTTCCTGCAGACAAGCATAAAGCTTCGTGGGATAAGCTTAGGAAATTAAAAAAAAAAAAAAGTGGTGTTTCTTGAAACATGTAAAGATCAACCCGGGTTCGAATCCCAGCTCAGCCAGGAAAAATTATCAATAAATTTTAATAAAAAATTCCAAGTTGTTAAATTCCTTCCCTCAGTGAAAATAATTTAATGAAAGTTAAATTTGATGAACTCAAGCCTAATTAAAGAATATCAAAAAAAAAAAAAAAAAAAAAAAAAAATTAGGATTTTAGGATACACATTCCTTAAACTTATCTCTAACTTAAGGTTCAAGAAAAGTTATAATAATGAAACACTTTATACACGGTCGATATAACCCTACCTTAAGCCATCGGACAGTCGTGAAAACAGGTCTTTAATGTACACGTATCCCTCGATTTTTACAACACTCTTTTGCTCGATTTCACTTTTACACTATTTTTTGTTTTCGTTTACATCGAAGGATGTGAAAATTACCTTAATTTACACGAAAAAAACAACAAGAACAGAATTAGGAAAAGTGTAGCAGCTGGACTCAAACGACCCTGAGTACAAGTTCTTAAGTTCGGAGCATTGTAATTGCAAATATGGAAATGTCAATAATTATCTGGATAGAAGATTCAACTCAAAAATTAGTCCCAGTTGATACCAATGCTTTGACAAAAAAATCTTTGAGGGTTTTTGAAAAACTTTGCTCAGCTACCATCTACAAAACAATGATCGTTTTAGCCTGTCTTGGTTGGTTCGAAAAATTTAGGCCAGAACATTTCTTACATAATCTTAAATAAAAAGGTGAACAAGCTTCAGCCGGTACTATTGCGGCTGAAGAATATCCAGAAAAATTTGCTGAAATTATTGTTGAAAATTCATACACGCCCAATAAAGTCTTCAATGCGGACGCATCGAATTTTATTTACTTTAAAATAAATGAAGTTTCTTAACAAAATTTGAAATTTATTCGTATTTGGGTTTATTCGATTTATACGATTTTGTATGCCAACATTTTTTATTTCGATTTACACGATTTTTTCAGGATCTAGGTGAACTATTTTATCAAAGAGTGCATTATTTTTTAAATACCACTAAAGTTAATGGCAATTAAAGCACAACTTTAGAATTGTTATTTCAACACATCATCAATAATGCATTGTTTTAGCATGATCATTAGAAATAGTGTCAACAACAATTTTGTAATACAAATTGCAAATTTGTTTGTTCATACATATAACACAAATAAAAAGAGATCATAATAATTATAACATTTTCCTGCGGGACATTTGTGTCAATTGGTTCAGCAGACTGGTCCTGGGATTCCTGAACTTAGAACAAGTACATAAAGAAAGGACTTTCAAATTGTGTCATATGACCCCTTCCAATGACAACCCCATGTAAAAGCGATAGGTCCAATTCATAATAAATATAAAGAACTAGAACCGGTCTCTTTCATCAAAGACCTATCACGGGACTACTTTGGTGTCAGTTCGCTTCGCTCTAGGGTTGTTTTAAATTCAACATACATATCGTTACATTAATTACGAAAAGGCGTATCTAACATACACAAATTTTTAAGGTTTGAGACATAAAACTTGGATATTTTTATAACTATGTATAAGAAATATAGGACATCTACTTTATTCCTTCGTTATATATTCTTTTTTATAAAGTTTAATGTCTTAAATTAAAAAAATTGTATATGTTAGATACGCCGTTTATTAATTAATGTAACGGTATGTATTTTGATTTATAACAAATGACATTTTTATTTTTAAAGCTGTAACAAATCCTTCATTTGATGGCTTGAATGTCAAAAGTATATACCACTTTATGGAAATAAAATCCACAAACTCTGTCGTATTGCTTATCGTTAAAAAAAATAGAATTTTTGCTTATGCACTTGTGAACAGTCAGATTTGTTGTTTATCGTAATTTAGTAAATATTACGAGTACAAATCATTACGTAACATCTATGCCCTATACCGCTGACAGGTATATATTTGGGAAATAAAGACAATTATGACGTTTTGATTTAATGACTTAAAGCGCTCTATTTTAGAAATATATTCAAAACGTGACTAGTTGCAATTATGAACCTTTATCTTTATTACAGCCAATAAAAGTGTACGCGCAAATTTTATTATTTTTGTTTTTTTTTAAATTGTGATCTGTTAATCAATAAACATTTAAATGTTTTCTTATTGTTAATACTTCTTGTTTTGAAACAAAATGCAAATTTAAACATTTTTTAATATGGATTTAGTTTAAACAACTTTGTTTAAGCAGTACATGTGAAAATAAATTGATTGTAAACAATAAACTATCATCATGCATAGATGGGGGTAGTGCACTCTTTTCGCAGTCTCAACTCACAGTTAGTGATAGTGCAAACATATTGCAATCATTTTGTTGACGTTGAGAAATGAATTGCAAATTTGCAACCTTACTAAACATGAGTGATAGTGATGTTAAAAAATCTTGCACCGAAAAAATAGTTTGATTTAAAAAAAAGCAGTCATCAGTTTATTGCAACTTTTTCTTCTTCACTCATTTGAGTGCAAGTAAAAATGTTGCACTTAATTTAAAATCAAAAACTTGTACTTTCATGATTAAGGCCAATAATTATACCGTTATTGACAAAATTTCATTTTGTTTAATGTTCTTAGCTTATGCATATCATCAAAAATAAAATCAAAAACCATGCACACATCCAACTTTTTTGATTGCAAGTTCAAATTATGCACTATTTTAATTGCAAACTAAATTTTTTTTGGTGGTAGTTAAAAAATAACAGTCATCACCAAAGCTGTTTAAAAAAGAGTGCAAACCAAATTTTTGCAGTTTTATTTACTGATAGCCCACTGCTGATTTATATCAATATTTAGTCCACTACCCCCAACTATGTCATCATACAAATGCTTACAAATGCTAATATTCAGTTGATATTTAAATTCTTATTTATTGCATATCACCACAAAAAGATTGATTTTTACTCCACTGCAAACAAGAAAATGTCACAAGAGCAAAAGCGAAGTCCACCGAGAACAATTCAGTAAAATAGAGTACAAGAAAAACAAGAGAAACTTATTGTTCACTTAAGCTTAGCATTTATGTTTTACCAGTATACGGGAATAAATGTCATCTTTAATGCAAACATGTAAATAAATAGCATATGTACTTTTTAAGTATATTCATGTGTTTGTGTATATGTGAATATAATTATTGTTGCTATTGCTTAAGACAACAACAACTCCAAGTATGAGTAATAATAATATTAACAACAATATTTACGTAGGAGAACTGGAATAATGATACCAGTTAAGTCATAAAACATAAATTAAAAATGCGAAATTTAATGAAATATGTTAATTGTGTGTACGGAATTGCATTGATTATGTGCACATTTCCAATATTATTAACTCATTAATTTGCCACTGAATTAAGCCACTTTTCTCTAATACCGAGCAGCGCAATCATGATACGGATAAGTCAACGAAAAAATAACAATGATTATTTTTATTTAACTAAACAAACAAAAGACTGTTTATTGTTCGTCAGGACCAATTTTACATCATAAATATTATGGCACTTGTTCGGGCTATAATTATGAGAATATTAAAAATTGCAAAAATGTTTCAATAAGGCTTAAGGAACATTAAAAAAATGGGAAAAGTTCAAAAAATTTGAAATAAAAGTTGGTGACTAATAATATTTTTGCGTAGTATTGTTGGAAAAAATCCAAAAATTTTTTCTGTTCAATCATATTATATCATATTCAACCCTGTATATTTTTATTTAAGCCACTCATTAAGGTGCCCATATTCTAAATTGAAAATTTTAAGACATATCTGGGCACGCCCTAATTGTTTTACTTTGCCTAACATTTTTATTGCAGCAAAGTTGAAAATAATCCTTATTACGGTTTTCGTTGTCGTTAACGACTGTGTCGTTTTTTGACGTAGTTTAAATCACACAGGTTGTATGTTACTTTAATCTACTAGTTACAAAAAAAAATCGACACAGTCGTTGAAGATAACGACAACCGTAATAAGGCTGAATATTCTCAAACCAAGGCAGGGCTGAAACTCAGTAACTTTATTTTTAAAATTAAAAAATCAAAAGTTTTAAGAGTTGTTTAAAATCAAACTTAAGAAATAAACAGAACATTATTTTGCGTACGGCTAACACACCCAGAAACTGTATCTATTTTTTCTAGTGTTTGTGTAGAAGAACATAACCCTTAATACCGTTCGTAACAATTTTCAAGAATGAGCCGTTCATTTAATAGTGTTCTGTTCTTCATTAAAAAACAGAATAATTATAGCGATAATGTAGATAAACAATATACAATAAACGACCGCAGCTCGAGCCGCTTGTGTGTGTATTGTGTTTTGTTTGTGAAAATTATTTTGTTTTTGGTTTTTTTTCGTAGGTGTATTTTGTTTTTGTAAATAATGTTTGGGGTTTTTACGAGCCACAAGGGCGCTACGCACAACGAAAACGTATTTTTGTTTAATGATTTACTACACAAACACTATCTATTAGCGTATGTGTTGTTCACAAATCTACCAAAAGCGATAGTTAGGTTTTAAAATTAAGTTTAACTGACTTACCAAGTTTCAGTTAAAAATATATTTTTCTACGGTCATAATGATAGTTAATTACAAATAAACATGGTGAAATTGGCCGTTAAAAGTGATTTATTAGTATAATACTTATAAAAGAAAGTCTATATAAAAATTGCTTAGTCGTTGATAGTTTACTGCTTTAACTTTCCAACAACTTCTTGTTTTGTCGTTCTGCTTGGTACCTTCTACCGCTAAGTTGAGCAGCATGAATTATGTCACACGAAAATTTTGGCTTGCATCAATGTAACCTATCATGCGAGTTTGTACAATTTGACCTTTTTATTCCTGCAAAGTATGCGACATTGTTTTGCGTAATCAAACCTCACATATATTTAACTAAAAATAATATTTTTTAATAAAAAAGAAAGTAAATATGGATAAGAAATTGTAACCGGCTGTGTTATTTCAATTTTTTATTTCTTATTTAACAATCACTTCATACTTTTTTGCTTTTGCTTAAAATTCCACGTGAAATAAGTGCAGCTTACATTATTTCGCAGTTGTAAAAAAACGTTGCCAGAAACATTCCTGAACTTTTTCACAAAATGAACAGAGAGAGTACAACTCAATCAACATTTTACGTGGAATGTTGAACAGAGTACCAGGCTTAAATGTCAAAAAAAACACTAACGAACATTAAAATTTAATGTATGTCTACAGAACCACTACAATTGTTCTGTTTTATAACGAAAACCAAAATACTATATTATGTTCGTGACATTCTTGAAAATAGTTATGAAAGGTTTTTAGGGATCTGTTCGTATACGCAAACACTAAAAAAAGATACAATTTCGGGGTGTGTGAGCCGTACACAAAATAATGTTCTGGTTATTTTGAAACACTGCTTAAATCAGAATATGGTTGCAGTGACAATAATATGATTACATTACCCATAGTATTTATGAAAATTCTTCGTGAAGTATTCGTGAACAAATTAAAACTTGTTTTATAGTGACTGAAGAATTTAAATTTCTGCTATGGAAGGGAAAATTGCTCTAGTTCAATATAACTTTCGAGCACTGTTGTAGGTTTATTTTATATACACTAATAAAATTGTGATTGTGGGTTATTATAAATTCGTTTTCCGTACTTTTAGAATTGAATAAAAATATAGTTTTTTTACGAATAATTTTTTTTTTAAACATTTATGTTTGTTATTCAACAAACAAACTACCAAAAAAAAACAATGTTTTTCCGTATTTATTTTGTTATGTAGTTTGATTTTTGTCGGTTAAAATATATTTTTTAAAAGTAAAAACTATTCAATTTTAAGGAATATGCTGTTCAAAATATAAAAATTAATGTTTAAATCATTTGTTTTAAATGAAATGTAAATGATCCGTTTTTTAAATGAATTTTAAGTTGTTTAAAATGAATACGTTAATATTTCGCGTTTGCAACTGAATACGCAACCTTTTGTCGATAACAACATTTGGGACCAAATCATTAGTAAGCTAATAACAACAGTACACACAGAAAAAAATCAAGTTAAAAACGTCGAAAACAAGGTTGATTTAAAATTTTTCGGTGGTGATTTTGCTTCATATGTGTTTCATGTTAATTCAACCTGATTTTATAATTAATTGCGAACAACATTTTTTTCTTTTAAAATAACTATAATTCATGTTAATTTAACATTGCAGTTAAGTTAGAGCAAAATGTCATTTATATTGAAATCAAAATCCGAATCACGTTGAATGAAAGTTATTTCAAGTTGAAACAACGTGAATTTCATGTAGAATCAAATTGGTTTGAGTGTGTTATAACAGTGTGAAGAAGCTTCACAGACAACATATACATTTATTTAAGAATAATTCAATACACTTACAACTGTAACACATGTTTCACTTATTTTGCATTCTCCTTTGTCAACAGAAGCATCAGCAGAATCGCCCGATATGGTTTTTGTCATCATTATACTTTGAAAACTTGATGTACTATTTAACTAAATATTTTTAATTAAAAGAATACGGGAATTGTCTTCATTGTATAACATATTTTAAGAATGAAAATTAAAAAATTAACATACTTAACTATGTATGCATGTTAATTTTACAAGATTAACTTTTGATTTTAATATAAAACAGGTTTTTTAATAGTTCAATATCGAATCCATATTTATTTAAATTTTAATATTTTTTTTTATTTATTTTAAGAGTGAATAATATTAAATAAGCGTGATATAGGATTATTTTAATATTTTTAATTTAAAATTAATATGAAATAATGATAAATTTAAATAAAGGGCATACTTTTGCAGAAATTTAACATGATTCTCAATCAACATTTGTCCATGTTAATTTTACATTGGTATTTTTTTCTGTGTGTAAATATTATTTCCAGCCTTTTCTTAATCATTAGTTAACCCCTCAAATGTTTTTGGTTAACTACTTTCATTTGTTTATTATTTATTATTATCAAAGTAATTTTTGGGAATGCAAAATTTTTTTTTATTAACAAGATATTGTTTGTCGTGCTTAATTCCCAATTTTTATTCTTGATAAAAACACTAAAATTTTTTATTGAAGGGATAATCTATTCTTATGCGCATTTCACTGGTTGCTAAGACCAGATTATCAGGATTTTATTATTATTTGTTATTTTAATAGAGTTACCATTTTTTGGTCTAATTAAAATTTTTACTTAACAAATTATTGTAAATATGATACTTAAGTAAAGCAAAAGTTATCATTTTAGTTTACTCATAATTAACTAATGACTGTAAATTTGAGCCTCAGAGATTTATATTATTTTTAAGGTGTTGGTTTTTGGAAGTGATCCTCGCTTTATTTTAAAGAAATTGTGAGCAGTTTCTCGACTATAGTGTTTACACGTTACTTTAACAAAATTTCTTTTTATTAATATCACAAATTATTTATTTGAAATTAACTTTTATTTTTTTCTGTGCAGTCTATGTCTCTATTAGATAAACAAATCTCTTCTGTTAAACCTAAAACGATTTCAATTGACAAAGTTTGCCCCAGCTTTTCCTTCTATGCGTATTTGCTTTTTTTATATTAAATTAATTTGCAAAAAAAAAACAAGGATAACAGAATAGCAGATGTATCCCAAGAAAACAAGTTTTCATTTGGAATTTGTAGCACATACAATTTTCTCTCACTTGTAAAAGGTCAATTGTAGCAAATGTTTAATTCTGTAGCATTTAAAATGACTATTTCGAGTATCTTTTCAAATAAAATGTGCTTTTAATTGCTGTTATCCAACATGGAAAACTGGCTTCAATTCCTACAAGCAATCCTGTATTTTATTTTATGTAATTTAATTTTTTAGCGAACTTCTTTTTCCTTAATCTTATTTTTATCTTGTTAATTACACCCAGAGATGTCTTTGAAAGAGGAGAACAAGAAATAAATCAGCAAGACGTTTTCATTTGAGTTTTTTCAAATAATTTTTTTTTTATCTATTCTAAACAAAAATAAACTGCTGTTTCTCTATTTTTTACTTTCAATAGCAAATAATAGAAATATAATCAAGAAAACATAATAAATTCTAAAAGACAAGTGAGAAATAAATAGGTCAATAACATGAACAATAAACACAGAAACGAAAAAGTTAAGAAAATATACACAAACATACAAATAAATGACAATCTAAGAACAAATGCTAGAAAATCTCAAATAAACGATATCTTAAACTCAATACTCAAACACACTTTAATAACTCAACCCAACAAACACAGACGATTGATTTCAAACGTTTGATAATGATTTAAAAATCGTTTGAAAATCATAGCATTTTCAACAAAAAGAGAAAATTATTTTTAAAATGGAAAAACTCATTTATTTTCATCTTGCTTTCAGACGTTATTCTCAAATGTTTTTCAAATCTGGATTTTAACAAAAATATTTTTTTACTTAAATTCATTATTTATTTAAATAAACTGTCCGCTAAACATTCGGTACCATAGCTTAAAGATAAAATAGTGTTCTTTACGTTCTCAAATTCTTGGAAAGACGAAATACTTGGCTTCTTTTTATGTTGAGGATTGTGCTTTTTAGCATCGCGACAACAAACTTATATTTTCTTTTCTTTCGCGTTATTTTTATTCGTATTCTTACACATTATATTTAATTATTTACTCAAAAATAATTTATAATTTTTCACAAATAACGAATTTTAATAAAAAAATTTACAATTTTATTTATTTTTTTATGCTCCACATTTTATTAAAATCCGCCTTTGAAAAACGTTTGAAAGCAAGTTGAAAATAAATACATTTGTCAATTTGATAATAATTTCCATTTTTGTAGCAAATGCTATAATTTTCAAATGATTTTCGAAAAATTATCAGACATTTGTCGTTTGAGAAAAGGTTTGCTTTCAAATAATTTTTAATCAAGCCTCTGTGTTTGTTGGGAAACTGTATTAAAACACACTATTTGAAATACATGCTGCTTAGAAAATTAAAAAAAACCATGTTGTTAGTAATGCAAAAATAATAACAACATCTAAACGGAAAAAAACATAAAAAAGAACAACAACCCAACTTCTTCCACAACTGTCAACCAATAACAACATAAAAATAATATTTAATGCATTTTGCTGTTATTTTTTATTTGTTTTCCATTCTCTTTTTTTTCTCAATGAAGTGCACTGCACACCCATCCTCACATGTACATATTTACTAATACCGTTATACCTAAAACCATTTCCTTGAATTTTCCACAACCGGAAATGTTGTTTTCTTTGAATAACTACAAACAATTGTGGTTGGCTAACAACAATGTTCTAAATAAAGTATAGAACAAAAAATGAATCAAATGAGATTTGAACGTAACCAAAATCATATCAGCATAATGCTCTTATTTCTGATATGAAAAAGTCCTTCTGACAATTGAGAAGTATTTTGGTTTAAAAAAGTGCTGCAAAAACTATTGCGTACTTTTTAGATTTTTAAAGAGGAAACTTTTAGTTAAGGATTTTCAGCTTTTTCTCGTTGCTGTGTTAAATAAAAAAAATGGGGAAAAATGTTCTCAAGGCTTTTTATTTTAACAAATTTGTAACTAGAGCTTGGTGTTTACTCAAGTGCTAAAGTATTTAACCGCTATCCTGTATTTATGGGCCAAAATTGCCCAAACAGTTTTTATTGCTTAATATTTTCATAACAAGTCAATGAATTTATTTTTTAATATTTTTTTTATGATTTTTTATTGAATTGTATTATTTTAACCGCCTTATTTATAACAAATTAACTCTTTATTAACCTGTACCCATGTTCTGTAACTTAAGTGAGAACCTCTTGCATTGAAAAGATGTGAAACAAAATATTCCATCGTTTCACGAGAAGTCAGAAAAAAGTGTGTGTGTGTGAGTTACAGCATGTCGAAAACTATCAAAAGCGACGAAAATTTAAAAATTTTCAACGACGGCGGCGAAAATACAACCGTCGGCTACACCAGATAATGTAAAGTGCAGCTTCAATGTTCAATTTGTATGGAAAAATTGATAGCGAACGGGCAAACACATACTACTCAAACGAGCTTTCAAATCAGTCGTAAATTTTATAAAAATGTTTAAAGCAAAATTATTAAACAATGAACAAAATTTACCAAGAACAAAATATTATTAATCTTTGTATTTTGCATTTTTAATTGTTTTTTTAGTGTTAACATTTTTTCTCGCTCTATTTATATTTATTTATTTATTGGTTATGGATTAATCCTTACAGACATTTAATGTTACTCTTAAATAAAATAGAATAACTAACATTTGATTACATTACATAAATTTGATCATCAATTAAGAAAAGCAATTATTAAACTTCTTATTGACTTTGGATCCAATGAATAATCAATAAATCCATATAATTGAATGAAAGTGTTACACATTCTTCTAAGAGGGTCAGCATCACCATAATAAGCTCTAAAGAATTTAATGGATAATGTTATGAAATTTCGAGATGGTCGTTGAGGAATATTAAATGAAATCTCATTAATTAAAAATCCAGCGCAGTTATCACCATTAAAAATTTTCAAAATAAACGATACATTCAGCATTTTCTTCAATATATTTCTAGTCTGTATTGACAATTTTGTATGGGAGCCCTCTAAAGGAATGGAGATAACGGGTAGATATATTAGAAATGAATTTGATGAATTTGACCCATCTAGGGGCATCGCTGGCACTACAGCAGACAAATTTAAGAATTTCAACCATACAAATATGGCCGTTTAATGCAATTCTTAAATTTGGCCCCTAAAGCGCGTATTAGAAAAAACTCTTATTTTTCTTAAAGGAAACTTTATTGCGGAATTTCGGTTTTTTTCAGTTTTTTCAATAAGCTACAAAATTTTGCCCCTACAGCGCATAGATGGGTTAAATGTATGACCAACCACATTTTTTATGAATTTTTAAAAAACAAAAATTTTGACTGCGCATATTAGAAAAAAGTTTTATTATTCTTAAAGGAAATTTTATTGCGGAATTTCGGTTTTTTCAGTTTTTTCAATAAGCTAAAGCGTTTTTGCGATACGCGAATATATGTTGTGCAACCTCCTCCATTTTCGAAATAACGGTATATCTCGAATATCAGAGCGTGTAACCTTTTTCCTTATAATTTATACAAGTGATATAAACGACATGTTATTTTCTAATGATTTGCTGCACTGCAATCTACACAAGGAACAGTGCCATAAATAAAGGACCAATATTTATCATAAACACGCTATAAGTCCTTATTGCAAAAATTGCGTTCACTTTTATTGCTGGTATCAAAACGAAATTGCTATGAATTTTGTCAAAAGATCTAGTAGTAGTTATCACAGTCGTTTATAAAAATCGATATGACATTTGGCACAAATGAATCATAGTGAGTAAAACTACAATTTTAATAACGATTTGAGTATCCAAATACATTTATTCATGATTTTAAGTGTCGGTTGACCTTTATCTGCAGGCTTTCAAGGTCATTAATTTAATGTAAATTAAAGATTATTTATTTGATTCTCAATAAAATCCGCAGTTTTATTCATGCCATAAAAATATTTGTGGGGCAATAAGGAGAAATTTCCTTAAAACTTTGTTCACAATGGGAGAAACAATATTTCTTTTTTAATTTATTTCTTCTCAAAGTATTTCATATATTTTCCTTTAAAAAAGTTGAGTCTATTTCTACTTCAGAAATAATTTTTATGAAATTATAAATGACGTTCATAATAATTTTATTTAGTTTTGAATGAAAATTTAACCAAATGTTTTAAAAAATAATAATAAATGCATAATTTTGCTGTGGAAAAAAATTGCAAACGTTTTCTTAAATGAAAATGTGTGTGGTTGCGAAAAAAATTTAAACAAATTCGCAATCTTTGGTTAGAAATTTGTTGTTGTTGACTTGCCAACGGGGTTGAAAAACGAAAACCAAATCGTAAAGAATGGAAATTTGGTAAGAGATAGAAAATATTCACGGTTCAACGAGATTAATATTTCATAAATCTCGGTGTGGTTAAACGTTATAAACTTTTATTAATTAAGAAAAAATAGAATGGAGCTGGTGCACTGGTATCTGATTTTTACAAAACTGTAATGGCTCTAAGGAACCTTTTGACTGAACTCTAGGCGAATTCCCTCTGTCAAACAATCTTAGCAGCATTCACAATAGTAAAAATCCTACAGCAGGGACTCGATGTCAAGATCAAGAAAATCGTCCTACTGATCTAATAGAATTTCCCAGAGGGCACTTTAACAAAAATGTTGTTCTACTATGAACACCAAGTGAAATTGTTGCTAGCATTGTGTACGATGCTTTAATCTACATACATACATACATATCTGTGGCATTTTAACAAAATATCTTGAGTCAAATTTAAAAAGTTGAAAAAAAAATTTTTTTAATCATACAAATTTTCATTCAAAAAACATTTTTGTTAACGTTTTTAAAATTTTGTAGTAAAAAAATACTTGAATGATTTCACTGAAAACTCTTTTCTCTTGGAAAATAAAATAATTTCACATTCATTTTTAACAAAAACTGTGTGGTCAAATGTAAGTGTGATAAATAAAAAAATTAAAAAAAGGGAAAGTTACTTAAAATAAAAAAAACTCTCCGAAACAAATATAAAAATAAAGTTTTGTAAAATAAAAACTAAACAGAAATAATAATGAAAAGCAGATTATTTTGTTTTGCTTTTTGGGTTAAAGCCAACTAGAACGAAAAAGTTCATTTAGGCGCCGAACTAGTTTGCTTTTTTTTTTTTTGTGAAAATAGAACCAAAATCTAATACAAGTTCATTATGCGTTTTTTAGTTTTATTTTTGAATGAAAGAAAATTGAATTGGCGTAGGTCATTGAAATAATTTTAAAAATAAGATTTAAACAAATATTTAACAAAAAAATCTCTATACAAATCCACAACGAAACAAACGAAAAATGAATCAACTAAAAACTACTTAAAGAAAAAACAACGAATTTAGAATTTATAACAAAATCGCTTTAACAAATAAACCAAAAACCAAACTACGAAAAACTACAGAGATTGTTTAACAAAAAACAAAGTCCAACTGCTTTAAAAATCCTAACAAATCCTGAAAACAACTACCAAAAAGTATTATTTAAACTAAACACAACAAAAACATATTGAAACTATAAAGCCAACAAAAAAAAAAAAACCACAAAAAACGGAAGAAAAACGTTTAAATAAAATAACAGAGATATAAAAAAAAGTTTTTCCTTAAACCGAAGCAACCATTAAAGTTGCAACTGAAAAGTGCGAACAAAAAAAGTAAAATAATAAAAAATAGAGCAAAGTGTAAATATTTTAAAGTCTAAAGTTTTCAACAAAAATTTACAACGACGGCGTCTACAAAGACTGCGACTACAACAACAACCAGAGGCAAACACAAGATGTTGTGCTTCAATTTAAAATTAGGTACCATTTTTCGATCGTATCGTGATGAAAGTGTACGTGACCGTAGCCAAAGTTTGTGTTCCCCTCCCACTACAACACGAGCACCACCCCACAAAGATATTGGTGCGTTACGTGTGCTGCAACGTCGTGCATCGAGCGTTATGTAAGTTGCGATTTCTTATCTTTAAGTTCAATATTTACAGAGGAAGGGTTTTTTATGGTTTATGTTTGAAGTTTAGAAAGCAGATATTTGAAAGTGTAAAACGAACCTGGGGATTTGAAATAATAGTGAAGTAAATAAAAATGTTATTAATTTTTTTTTTGAAATATAAAAAAACTACTTAGATTTTTGTCTTGCCAAAACATAACGTGGAATTTAAAAAAAAAAAACATGTCTAAAGCGCCCTGGAGACTATCAAATAAACACATCAATCATATATGTAGTTGTTTGCGAGCAGCCGGTTTTTTTTTGGCTACACGTACGTATTGTTGGCAATGATTGATGAGAACTCGAAAAGTTTTGATTTTATTATTTGATGGCTGAATATCTGATAGTCTCCTGTTGCGATTGGCAAGCAAATTTCATTTGCTTTGTATTTTATTCATTGTTAACACTAGAAAAACGAAAGGATCATGGTCCCAGCGGAAATTCATTCATCTGTGCAGAAATATTCATGGGTTTCGAAAAACTAAAAGATTTGTCACCCTTTCTCGTAGTAAATCATGTAATTAACAGTTGGTTGAAAAAATTTTACTAAAGGTAATTACCAGCCCATCTACTGGGCACTGTGGCCTCAGATACTGTCAGTTTTTCTTAGATAATATTTTTATCTAGCAATGAAGATTTTGCGAGACAGATGACGAAGCATCCGGAAATCTGCTCTGTACACAGAAAGAAAAACACTAGGGATAAATTAGGTTTATTATACTTACTTTAAGTACGAGTCGTGTACTCAACAAGTCAAATACGAATATCATTAAAACGTACTTAAAACTGTCCTAAATGGGGGTACTTTCGAAAATCAATCCCAACATTTCCTAAAATAGGTACAAAATAAAAAAAAACGATTTGCTTGTTGTGTGTAGAAACAACAGAAACAACAGAACAAGATGAAAACACATTATTTTCATATTAAGAGAGCTAAATTGAGAACTCTTGCTTCTCATATAGTTTATATTTTAAGTTAAATACATTAAGTTTTTAAAGGAAAAACTCTTTCGGAAATGATTTTATAATCGAAATTCTGTAAGGTGTAAAACGGGTAAGTAAATTAGTCATAATAAAATTTTTCTTCTAATTTCACTTTAGACTTAAATATTTTAAGTACGAATTCGGGATTAAATCAACTTTATAGTACTTGAATCAAGCGCATTCTGAGATTAATTAAATCTTAATTTTACTTAAATCAATCTTATGTTCGGATTATTTCAAGTACGAATTCGGCATTGAATATGGATAAATTAAGTATTTCGCGCTTAAAACTCCGTACTTGATTCAAGGAAATCCGTACTACCGTACTATTAATACCGCTTCCGATTGATTTGAGTACGAATGGATTGCTTTTTCTTTTGAGTGTATATTTTCCTTCTTAGAAACTCATAAAAAGATATTTCTTGGGGAAACCATAATGGTTTTAACGGAAGTTTTTCTCCTCCCAACAGGCTAGATATTTGGCATTTTATTTAAGAAGCTTGATACCTGTCATGGTAAATAATTTGGCTGCACGAAATTAACAATAGGTCGCTGTGCTTATTGTCTCCTGCATCTATTCCTCTTTATTCTTATGCCAAAAAATAAGGGATTTATTAAAAGCAATTCAAACTTAATTTGCTTTATTTATAAGTATTTTACTTTTCTGTTTTTACAAAGTTACAACATTAAATTATGTAGGACATCATGTCTTTACCCTGAAGTCGTTTTTGTTGGTTTTAATTTTGTTTAAAACTAAATACTTTTAATTGTTTACCCTGACATTTAAGGATGTTTGAAACTAGATCCTGTCTTAACAAACGAATAAAATGTTCAGTTCGATAATTCGCGCTAAAAT
This sequence comes from Pollenia labialis, assembly GCA_949318255.1. Lineage (NCBI taxonomy): Eukaryota > Metazoa > Arthropoda > Insecta > Diptera > Polleniidae > Pollenia > Pollenia labialis. Next base: position 119,894,578 of record OX439142.1, read on the forward strand.
ATATTATCATTTGCTAAGGTCGAAAAAGGTCTAAAAAATGTGAGCAGCGTTGCCGTGGAAAATTTCAAAAAAGTGCCATAAAAAGGGTATTTAAGAAAAAATGGTAAAAGGGATATATTAAAGAAAAATAGGGTCAAGCATATAAGTATTTATTGATTAAATACATTAGACTGAAATAAAAGTAATGGTACATATTTTAGTTATAAATCAATGTTAAAACTAAGAAACAAATTACAGGCCATTCCAATATTAGACATATTAACATAAAAAGAAGTTACTTTTACAAAAACCTTTAATTATGTTTATTACTTTTTAGAAATACTTATTTTATATTTTGAAATTAATTTTTCACTTGGAGTCCATTCATTCAGCTCTGATTCGAGCAAATTGAGAGAGAAAAGCATGGACTAACAAGTTTATATTTTAAGTTTGTTTGTAAATAGTGACCGTGGACACTATGACGCTGGACGTTATGACATGCTACCAATTTTTATATGCATGTTACAAAAGGTGGCATGTCATAACGTCCAGTGTCATAGTGTCCATCAGAAAAGTGGCATAGTATCCACGGACATTATGACACTTTCAAAAGTTTCACAGTGTCCGTGGATGTTATGAAACTTTTTGGAGTGTCATAGTGTCCATGACACTATGACACTGGACGTTATGACATGCCACCTTACACTACTAATGAGAACTTTCATAAGGAATATGGAAACTTGTACATATTTTCAAAAAGGTTCAAAAAGTGTCATAAATTTTGTTAAAATGATTAAATGATTTAGGTCACAAAAAGTGTCATTGGTATGAAAAGTGGTCAAAAGTGATACTTTAGTGTTACAATGATGTCCGTCCATTTGTCCGTCTAGCTGGTTGTCTGTTCATATAAGCATTTGTGCACTGAACAGGTCGCCATTTTTATGAAATTTGGTACATACATACGTTTCAATTATCTTAAGGACAAAGACTTTAAAAATGGTGAGAAAGTGTCCATAATTTTGCATAGCTCCACACAAAATACTTTCCGAAATGGTACTTATACCCGCGAAGCAACTAATTCTGTTGGTATTGTATTAAATTTTTTTTTAAATTATTTTATTGCAGTATAAATATACATTTTTTTAATCGGTGCAAGATTTACCATGGCTTCCATATAAATACCACTCCCCAAAATAGCTTTGATTGCCACTACTTTCTTTTTAATATTGCTATTAAATTTGTCTAAGCTTTGATATCGCAGCAAATTAGACTTGAATTTTTGTAATTCTCATTCGCTTTACAGTTTTATTTATAAATTATCTTTGGATTTTCCAGAGTCTTTGGCGAAAAGGTTTCCTGATGATAAATTAAAAAAAACTTTTTTAGAATAGGCCCAACATTAAAACAAAAAAGAAACTAATTTTGATGTATTTATCTAAATACAATTCAACACATAGAACGTTATTGTTCTGGCGGGTCAATGAGCCCTCAATAGGAAATATTTGTCTGCATAGAAACTCTAGGTCTGATATTAAAATCGTTGGGGTTTTCCTTCTTACTGTTTCTTGTTTTATTTTCAGGTTTTAATTATTTATTTAGTTTTTTTTCTTCTCCAATTTATTGTTTTGTGGTTTTGTCAAGTGCTTGTGAAAAATTAGTGGCTGTTACAAAAACCATCAATTATTAACAAGCAGGATTGGATAATAAGCCAAGCATATCGTCGTAATGTAAAAATGAAATGTAAAACTAAAAATTGTTTTGCTTCTACTGAGAATTTTAAAATTTTCAGTTAATGCAGTATTGTTGAACAAATGCGATATATTTAAATATATAAGTGAATAAGAAACAAATTCATAGATGTCAGTGTTGAAAATATAATAATACTAAAGACAATTGTTTTAATGAGTTAAAAAAGTTTTTGGAAAATAAAAATTTAAAATTCAAATTAATTTCAATCAAGTTGTTCAAAGTGTTTTTAAAACACTTCATCTCTTTAAGAATTCTCTTAATTTAAATGTCAACACATACATATTTAGATGTTAATCTAAAAAAATATATTGCTTATAAAAATTATTTTCAAACATTGAAAAAAATTTTTATTTTAAATTAAATCAAACCAATATTTTAGTATGTAAATAACACTGTACAACAATTTTGAAATTTTTCCAAAATAAAAGGAGTTCTGACAATTAATTCAGGAAGAGGAGACAAACAAAAATATACATATAAGTTTGTCTGCGTTTTAAAAGACTACATCGGAATTTTATTTTAGGAAGTTAGAGTCAGTTTTGGCTGTTCGTGCAGCATATCGGTATAGGAAATGTCTTCTTTTTATCTTAAGTACACGGTAGGTATGTTAAGCAACATTCTAAAACTATTTTGTTATGGCAAATATGGATTATATTAACCGTTTTATAGTACATTAGTATCAAATTTTTTAATCGGAAATATCGCCAAATTAGCATATTAGGACTCAAATTAGCTTTGCTGGTTGAGTGCTGGGCTTGTTAGAAAAAGTGTCAAATTTGTGCACAGTGTAATTAAATGCATGTTAATACTTACACGAGCATTTGTCCATAGATATGTATGTATATTTATATATAAATGTACAAAAATACAAAATATTTATATAATAGTTTTGGTAATTATCGTGTTTGTAAGTATGTACTGACATAATAAACAAACAAAATTGGTAAACCACAAAAAAACCATCCTGTAGTAATTATTATCGTGATACATTTCAATAATTAAAAATAAACTTTTTTAGTAAAAAATCCCAATAAAAATGTTTTTATTTTGCAAACTAATGGTGCAAAGAATTCCTACTTAAAATAAATGCAATACTATAGTAATTTTCTGTTATACAGATTTAAAAACTATTTATCCAAACCAGTATTTCTAGCTACACTCAAAATAAAACTCAATCCATCCGTACTCAATTCAATTCGAAGCGGTATTAGTAGTACGGTGAGTACGGATTTTCTTGAATCAAGTACAGAAAGATTGAACCAAGTGCCGATTTTCAATCGCGAAATGCTTAACTTATCCATATTCAAGCCCGAATTCATACTTATAACAATCTGAATATGAGATTAATTCAAGTAAAACTAAGATTGAATCAACCTCAAAATGCGCCTTATTCAAGTATTATAAAGTTGATGCAATCCCGAATTCGTACTTACAATAAACCTAAAGTGAAATTAGAAGTAGAGTTTTATAATGATTGATTTACTTACCCGTTTTACATCCTACAGAATATCAATTCCCGATATGGGTTTTACTTTAAAAACTAAATGTACATATTTAACAGAAAATATAAACTAAATGAGAAGCAAGAGTTCTCAATTTAACTTTTTAAACATGAAGATAAAGTGTTTTCGTCTTGTTCTGTTGTTTTTGTTGTTTCTACACACAACAAGCAAATCGTTTTTTAACTACTTGTGTGGTGTTGCTCTGGAATTGAATTTAAATAGAACAAATGGCGGAAGCCAATTAGCTGCCGGGGAGTTTACATTTAAAATTGCGTTGATTTTAAAATTTTCGAAGGAGAATTTACAATACCAAAATCGACAACACCGAATTTGTCCTCTTTAATTAAAAAGAAGTTCAAAATTTGTTCAAATGGTTTAAGAATTCAATACAATACCCAACCGTGTTTTTGGTTCTTACTGCACTAGTGCTACCAGAAATTTGGAAAATTCTTACATACCACGTGCTTTTGAAATCACACGTGTGATTTTGTGGTGTATTGAAAGATTCATTTGCAATTGAAGATCACACGTGATTTGAATTAAAGTGATTTTCAGAACAGGCCTGATAAAAATGTTTTTTCTTTATCAAAATAGAAATGTGAATTTCTATAATTGTAGGCATTTTTTGGTTTTCATTGCCATTTTCGAGAACAAAAACTCTTTATTTTATCTCTGTGTCTATAATTTAATTGCAAAAAAAAACAATTTACTTTGGTTTGATAGTCAGAATTTTTAACTTAAAAAAGTTCTTGGAAAATGAAGTTTAATAATAATGAAAAATGATAAAATTTTTCTCAAAAAAATTTGTTTTTTTTTTATCAATTTGTTTGTACAAAATTTGTAGGAAAAACTTGTTTTGATGAAGAAAATTCCTATTTTTTTATTGACAACAATAAAATTATAGCACGTATGCAACCTTATGCAAATAACACCATGCAACACAAGAAATATGCAGGGATTCCCATACAGCAATTCGGTAAATCATGTTGTCCATATATTATGGAGTTACCAATAATTATGTTTTTGGCCATTTTTTTTTAATGAAATGTCGGTAATATAAAGTTACAAATTAAAACATATTAATTTTTTTTTTTGAACAGATTTTAACCTTTTTTTGTTTTTAACGATTTAACTGCATACAAAATCGCTTAATGTAATGGGTGAGTGTTAACTCTGTTTTCCAGTATGACGAACCTCTAACAGTTACTAGTGCTGCGTCATCACAAAAGAACCAAACTTTTTGATATGGTTATTTTACAAGAAGGAAATCCTGCATATTATTTCTCACATTTTTGTATCACAAGTCGAAGTAGGAAGACAAAATTATTAATTGTTACAATAAGATCTCTTATCTGTTTGCCATTTCCACCATGTTTTACCCGCACCACTATATTGTCACTCAAATGGGCATAACTACACATATATCCGAAATCGAAATCAAATTATATAATGAAAACAATCAAATTTTCGGATATCCCCAAAATATGGCTGAGTAATGGTTGTTAACGTAAAAAAAATACAAAATACAAATTTTGTATATAAAAAAATCATAAAAAATCCCAAACTCAAAAAAGTTAAAGGCTTTTTACTTTCATGTAAAGTCACATAACCTTTGAACAAAATGCAACATAAATCATTAAAATCGATGAACGTGTTTCGTATTCATTCACCATTAAGGGCTAAAAAATCAGAGCAAGTTAAACTCTCTTTTTGGTTAAAAATGTGTTTAAACTAACAAATCTTTAAATCACTTAACATATAAACCAACTTTAAACGAATAAATATCAAATAAAACAACTTTAAACGAATAAAATTTGGCGTTTAAACTACCAATACAGACCATATGAATTTTTCTAACAACATATAATACATGGGACACTGATTTGTGGTTGTTGAGTTTACACTACAGATATATTCAAGTTTAGTTCAACTAAACCATCGTTTAAACCAACACTGAATTATAAGCCATGAGTGAACGTACCGTCAAATCGATGACGCAAGTTTCTATTTCGTATTTCTTTTTCTGTGTTTGCGCTCTTTTTAAACTCATTTGCTATAAAGCAGCAGCCGTTTATATATTCTTGATGTGTGCGCATGTAATGCTAGGAACACAACTGGGACGAACGACGAATTTTTGGCCGCGAATATTCGTCGCCAAAAATAAAAAATATCCGTGTATATGAAAATGCACACAATCAGGGCGCCGACGAAAATTCGCCGGACGTTGCAAACTTTAAATAGATTTAATTCTAATTCTTACGCCGGCGAACGACGAACAAATCAGTACCGGGTAGCCATATTGTTTGAAAATGGTAAGTGTTTTAGTAAATAAAGTTACTTTTTACTTTAGAAATTGTAAAATTTTAACTGAATATAATTTAAAATACAAATTGTAAAAAAAATTGACAATAAAAAAGTATTTTAGTTAGTTTTTCTTAATGTTTTGTTTGTGAAGTATTTTTTGTTCATATGGTACCACTATTTCTTGTTTATACAACATATATTATTTCCATTTTGTTTTTTCGTCGTTATTGTGTTTCATACGCCGAATTTATACAGCGAATTTCTTCCGAATAATTCGTCGTGCTGGACGAAATTCGTCGTTCGTCCCAGTTGTGTTCCTAGCATAAAGTTGTCTACGGATTGGACGAATAGTCTTTTCTATGCATATCTGTCGTCGAAAGGACGAAGTATGAACTTTGTGTAAATTTTTATCTAAATTTTCAGTGTATATTTTTATCAGCTAGTATTTTAGTCTTTGTGTTTTTTTTTATATAAAAGCAAACAGAGCAGGTTTGACCGATAAAGAAATTACAGATATGCGTATTTTGGCCTCCGTATAAAAGCCGAAGGACAAAAATAAAAGGCTTTACATGCAAAAAAGCCTTTGTTTGATCTTACATGTTCTTCCTTACTTCTTTTCCTTCGTACTTTTTGTCAAGAAATCTTCTTGAAGTCCAAAGTACATTTTCTTATTTTTCATTTTTTTGTCTTTCTTTTTCTTGTTGACTTTTATCAGCACAACTTGAAGGACAAATGTAAACATAGAGCTCGTGCCTTAGCTTTTACGATAATTAGTATTGTGGTTATTTTGTTGACCTGTTATATGGTTTTTAATCCAAATTTTGATATTTTAACTAGGCTTAAGTTCATCAAATTTAATTTTCATTTAATTATTTTTATAAAGAAAGGAATTTTACAACATGAAATGAATTAAAATTTATTGATAATTTTTCATTCTTGACTGACCTGAGGCTCGAACCCAGGCGTTTTTACAGACAGGTTAACGTTACATGTTTCGATTGCAACCACTCAATCTCTTCATTATTTTTATTTAAGCCAAAATATAAATAATACAAATTGTTTTTCGCTTGTTCTTGGTATAAATAAATATTTAAATTAATAAATAATTTATATAGTAAATAATTCTTTAAAATTGTTTGAAATATCACACTCAATTATGAGAGGTTGTTTACAGCAGTTATATTTGTTCGAGTTATTATATTACGGCGTATGACATTATGACTACCTTGTGAATACCCAAAATAATAAATCTATTAATAAATCAAATTTAAAACATCTGCGCTCTCAACAAAAAAAAAAAATGTTATTCACATACATTCTTTTGTTTTAAACCAACACATATTTAAATTTCATAAAGTTCAGTGTGTGTGAAAATTGTTTTGTCATATATAATTTAATAAATCGCTGATACGTAAATTAGAAGTTTTAAAAATTTTAAATTTAGATTAATAGGATTTTGTACGATAATATGATTCGATAAATTTTCTTTGTTATCCTTTTTTCAACTGTTTGCTTTTAGGAAGTATATTTTTAAACCTTTCACGGTTAAACAAAGTATTGAGAATTTAAAACAACTTTTGCTTAAAACTAGGTTAATTTAAAATTGAGTTTACTGCATTTCGTATACAAACTAAATTTAACATAAACAACAAAAAAGAAACAAAGTTAACAGTCTTTGTACACAAGAGACTAATTTAACAGCTCGATGTTATAACTATGCAATGAGTACCAACAACTTGTTGGAACAACATGTTTTAAAAGATTTGCACTTAAACGAGTTTTTCTTTTTTATGAAGTGTCAATCGAGGATTTGATGTATTTAACATTTATGCCAACAAAACTTTCTTGTTAAAAAAAAACAGAGCACACTTTTCTGGTTTCAATAACAAAATTCTCTCGTTTTTTTTTAGCAATAATGAAGTTTTTGTATAGTTTTTGCAACAATGTTTGATATGCAATGCGTGACTGATTTTATAAATTGTTTATTCATATATATATTTTTTCTGCTTTGTAAAATAGTTGCAATTTTGTTGCAGATTGATGTAGAATGTAGTGAGAACAAATCTCAAGGCTGTCACAACTTGTTTGATCAAAAGCGTTTAATACTAAATTATAAAACTTTTCAAAGGAGTATTGGAGAAGTACTTTAAAAATATACATATACATTAGGGTGATGACTTTTCTTTACGATAAAATTACATGGCACCAGGTAATGCCCCTTATTGCACTGAAAATGAAAGTCGTTTTACGACTTCAAATCAGAACAAAAACCTTCCGCACCGAATCGAATCGAATTTGTAAAAGTTTTAAATACTGTTTTTTATTCAATCTTCTTCTGTATATAAAAAAAGAAGTGTACACTTTGATGTCACAACTTACTGCTTAAGCGGGTCGAACGATTTCAACCAATATTTAGGGGTACCTTGGAAAGTCTGTAGATGGTTTATGTGAAGCTTGCACGAAATTGGCCCTGTGGTTCCGGAGTTATGGCATTTAGAGTTTCCTATATTATAATTACCATACAAATATCAACAAAATGCCCTCCATTTTCCATATTATGATTTTTATTGTCACTTGAAAAGCTACCAAACCAAGTATCGTAATGTCTTATGTGTACAATGCCATTCGGAATAGGTCGTTTAGTATATTTCCTATCGCAAGAAAACGTAAAATAGGGCAAAACGGGGAAAGGCTCCCCCTCCCAATATCTTCTTAACTAATCAACCGGTTTTCTTAAAATTTGGCATGCAGACACTATAATAACTAAAGGAACTTTCAGATATTAATTTTTTTGGAAATTCCAACAATTAAGGCTTGAAATAGGGCAAAAGGGGTAAAATCTCCCTCTACCCATGTCTTTTGAATTTATTATCCGATCATAGTTTTAAGTCTTGAAGGAACTAAAGGCTTTAAATCTTAACACTTCCGAAGTAAAATAAATCAAAAAAGGGTAAACGCACCCCTCCTATACCTTCTTTATTAATTAATCGATTCTTTTGAAATTTTATGTATTTTTTTGAAAATTTTTTTTCTTCGGTTATCTGCATCGGAACTTAAACCCACAACGGCAGCGCAATAGCACACGAATGGTCGTTAAAAAATTGATGAAAAACGTTATCGAAGCTACCGTTTTGATTTGTAAATTCCGAGACGAAAATATTGTACTGCCACGAACTCCGATGATTGCTGAAATTAATTCAAATGCGTTTAATTTCCTTTTAGATTGGCATTTGAAATGACAATCAATTAGTCGCAAGTCCAAACGATGTTTATTTGCGGCTTAGATTTACGCACACCATGTATTTCACACGGACTATTATACGTGGCATGTTCTCGCGTCAGCAAGCCATCGAGTTTATTTGTCTTGGCCAAAGACAGACTGACAAAAAATATCGTACACGCAATTGCTCTTCGTAATGAAAATAGATTATCTCTGATTAATTTTTATACTTTAGGATAAAACGAAGTTGCAAACAAAAGAAGCCATAAATGATTAAAATCTGCTTACAATTTTTGATTTCATGGTGAAGGCTATGTTTTGTTGTATACTAAAGCTTTCTATAGTATATCTCTTCGTCTACTTTCGTTCAAAAACCAACACTCACACTTGTTCTGTTTTAGGAGTGATATTTTGCAATCATAACGAGCCCTAACCGCGAAAATAGTGTAAGCGCCAAAAATCAAATTTTACAGGAGAGAGCTTTTTTATTTTATTTCATATAAATTTTGTATGAAATTTGTGGTTTACAATAAAATTGTTCTTGCTATAAAATCGTAGCGTCACCTTATGTGACCATGACATTTTAGGAGATGATGCAAGTGTTGCCAAAAAAGTCATTTATTAAAAAAAACGAAAACTGAAATTTATATCGCTTACACTATTTTCGCGGTTAGGGCTCGATATGTTGTGATGTTACAAAAAAAATTATCCCTAGTTTTTTATCAATTAAAACAAAATTGTTTTGAAAGTATTTAATTAATGGGATAATTGAATCAATCATTTGTATTGTTGAAAAAAAATTAAAAATATAATTTTGATTTAATTAACATTTTAGTTGTTTTGAAATAAGTTTTGAATTAAAATATTTATTAAATAACAAAAAAAATTTCAAATAAAATAATTTAAACTTGTAGAATTGCTGTTGGGAATTGTCAAAACCTGAGCTATAAATAATTAAATCAATTAACATATTTTTTGAAGCGCCAAAGTTTTTTGATAATTTTTTTAATTAAAATTAAAAATATAATTTTTTGATTAAAATATATATAAAATTTTAAATTTTTACAATTTTAAGTAATCTATATAATCATTTTGGTAATAGGTGCAAAATCCACAAATTGTTTGTTTGATTCTATGAATTTTTTGATCAGATACAATTTTTAATTTTTTCTGTAAATGAGTGCAATTTGTATGTTCTCCCATTCTCTTTCCAAGTGTGCCTTTTGTTGTTCCTATATAAATCGAATCACAATTCAGATCGTCCCATCCATTACACTAAGTCTGAGAAAATATCTGATATAATGTGTGGGAGAACGTCGGCAGAATGAGAGAACAAATTTCTTCATGTTAATCTCAATCTTAAACAAGGAAAGCACGTATGTTATAAGATTTTATAATCGAATGATTCTTGTACAGTAATAATTTTGCGGAGCACTAATGGTACATTTAAAAAAATAAGCGCACAATAATCATTACGCAACAAGACATACTGAGATGCAGTAAAGTAAGTGAAGGATTTCCTAACAAGTTTTTTCCCCGTTTTAAAGTTCGCTGAATAGACATTTTGGACCCTCTTTTCTGCAAAATTTTGTTTTAGAGAGTCCTTGCTGGCAATGTTGTTGCTCTCAGTTGTTTGATTTGATTAATATTTGGCGACTATTGGGCTGATCCAGCTGTTTTAGGACGAAGTAAAACAACCAAGCACGTAACCCTTCACTATTGATTCTGTTGAATTTCTTTTCTCCACCTTTTATCACTTTTTTTTTGTCCAACTTACTTTTATCACGTTTTAAAGCAACGTATTGTTAACAGATGACAGTAAGCTTGAAGTCTGATCAAATTTGGCAAAGTACAATTTTTAAACTTTTTTTTACTAAAATAACGCCTTTTATATTAGAAAATAACCTGTTAACTTTATTTTGACGCTCCTTGTATGTTCGACTTAAATTGAATACAAAGTCATTAACATTTAATATAAAAGTTTCAACAATAGTTTAAAAACAAAGAAAACCCTCTTCTTACTTGCAATTTAAACTCCAATCATAGAAATGTTTAAGAAAAAAATTCAAAGTTTCTGTAACAATTTTTCCTTAAAAAACTTCTGCCACTTCAACAAAAAGTTTTTTATATGTGTGTGAGTGAAAAGACGGAGAATATTTTTATTGCTCACTCATGTTGAAAAATTAATTTATTTTTAAAGTGGAAATAAAATTTAAGTAGTGCTGTAAGAAATTGGTATTACCTAGAAATTTTTGTTGTTTGTTTCAAATAGCTATTTAAATGTGAAATAAATGTTAAATTTATTTGGTGTACTAAGATGTATTGTAAACTATTATTATCCGTTTCGATTTGCTGACCCTTATTAACGATACGTTATTTGTCCAATTCATAAGCTCTATTGTGTATGGATTATCGTTTAAAAAACTTCGATTTTTGTTTATGCACTACGACAAATACAGACAAATTTGTTGTATCGTTACTTTATCATATTTTTGAATGTCATAAATGGAAAATATCAATTCAGTGCACATAAAAGGCTATTCATTTATAAACGGTTAACCGAATAATTACTCGCCGATTAACTGATTAGTTAACTTAAATTTCGCTTTTTTCGATAAACGATTAAACCGGTCAATTTCAATCGATATTTCCGATTAACCGCTGTAACAAAATTTAGAATTTTTTGTAGTATTAAACCATATTTTTTTTGTATTTTTAATTATAGATGAGTTCCAAAACTTTAGTTGATAAGAAACCAACTTTTTTAAATGCGTTCTACAATGCAATTTAGAATTTTACCATGTTATCTGTACCAAAGTTCACCAAAAAAGTTGAGTTAAAAATATTTTTCCATGCAAAAGGTATATTCTTGAAATACAGTACAAAAACAGAAATTAAGGAATTCGGAAAAAAACTTTTTTGCTGAATGTTTGGTGCTGAGCTTTGTCAGAACGAGGTAGATGATGACCTGGCAACAAAAGAAACTCTCAATAGTAACACGACAATAGAATTAACCGAAACAAAAGTTCTAAGCCTATAGCACACGGAATGTAGAAAGTCACGTGCTCATGTGGTTCTTACGTAATTTTGTCGTCATCACACAACACAAACTTGCTATTGTGGCTTTGTAATGTTTTCTTATTTTTATTTAATAAATTTTACCATTCACATTCTTCGATACCATGAACTTTAACCAGATATGAGAGTTTTAATATGATATGTATTGGTAATTAATAATTAATTAATTAAAAAAGTAAAAATATATTAATCAGTGAGAAGAATTAAATCTGTGGTGTAGGTTTCGTAGGGATGAGATGTTCGAAAATATGCACTAAAAACTCCAAAATATGCATTAAAAAAATTAAAACTATGCACTAAAAACTTGATCATTTTCAATATAAAAGCGGTATTTTAATGTTATTTAAAACAAAAAAAAATTAGTCAATTAATATTGTACAAAGGTACAATATTTTATAAACTTAATTTAAATTACTAATGTTAACGTTTGTTTGCATAAACAAATAAATACTTTTTTATATTATTAAAAGTAAACCTGCTCGGACGGAAAAAACTTTTGTAAATATAGGGAAAATAATCTCTCAATGTCAACTGAAGTAATAACGCTCCAATAACTTCGGTTGACTTGCAGGATGCCAATTAGAGAATTTATATTTTCTAATTCAGATCCCACATTTGATTCCAGAATTAAAATGTTTGAAATTTGTTTTATTTTTCTGATAACCTATATTTTTTTTGCAAATCGTTTTGGATGTTTTTTTAATTTGGAAGGAAGGAAGAATAGCCCATCCTTCCACATTGTTAATTTTACTTTCTGCAATATCAATTAATTTTAGCTGACTATAAGTGAACTAAATCCCTCCAATTAAGTTATTGTTTCACTAATATATCCGTAGTTTTAAAATACAAATTCTAATTTATCTTTTACTTTTTTTAATGCATAAGCATCGGTAGTTCTTTAATAACATTCTTAAATTGCTCAAAATAATATTCTACAACATTTCGCCAGGTTTCCCAGCTTGTTAATACTGGCTGCGGTGGTAGCGGTGCCAGAAGATAAATTTCATTAAAAATTTCAACTCGTTAAGGGCTCCTATAATTATTTAATTAATTTCTCTGGCAACTCGGTTTAACTCATGCGCCAAGCAAGTAACATGTAATATTTTTGAATAGAATATTTTAAGCCCATTGTCAGCCTTAGCCATATAAGGTGCTGCATTGGTTAAAAATAAAAGGATCTTTTGTCCAAATCTTGAAAATCTTGTATTTTAAGCAGAGCTCCAAAAATTGATTGATTTGAAAAATTTTTTTTTTAAGATTTTTTTTGTTTACTTTGATATTTTATTAAAAAATTTTTTTATAATATGTAAATTAAAAAAATATATTACTTAAAAATTTTAAAATATGCAAAAATATATATTTAAAACCAAAATATGCAAAAATAGGCTTTTTAACCAAAATATGCAAGAATATGCAAAAACAAATTTAATGATTCGGAAAGTTAATTGGTCAACATCGCTCTTACACTATCGACAAAAAACATGCATTTGCATGGAAATCGCATCCCTACTTAAATTCGGTATTGTGATCTGTCCACAACTCAACATAAATCCTATGTAGAAAATTACTTTAAAATTAATAATTATCAACTTGGATCCAAACTAGAGAATCGTTTTTTTTTCAATATTTAAAATGGCATAGGGTATTATAATGTCGTTTTTCCCCGACTGAAATAACATTAATATAATTTAATTTTGTTAGTTTTCCTGCTAGTTTGGTTGAAATTTCGCAAGCATATTGCAGAGGTTTTAGCACTAGTTTTTTATTTAGTTTTTTGTATATTTAAGGGTTTAGTATTAGTTATGTTAGGCGACATATGGCGTTAGAAAATAAAATTTTTGTTTTTTCTTTAAAAAAGGATACGTTTTATTAAAGCTAAAGCAAAATTTAAGAGGAATAATGTGATATTATCCAACAGCAGATGTATTTTGCCGTCAAAAATCAAAATAAATATATCCACTAGAAATATTTACACTTTCGAATGGCTTGGCCTGCAGTGATGCTTACTCGCTACTACTAAAAACGACGCAATTTTATTCGTATTAATACATTTTTAGTAACAATAAACTAAACACAAGAAAAACCTTTGATAATGAAAAGCTCAAATTATCGATGAAATTTATTTTTTATTGTTAAAATCACATGCATACTCTTATTAAGAAAAATTGAACGTAATAACACAACTAATTATGCGTTAACAAAATTGTAGAAAATGGTTATAAATGGCAAATGGCTAAACTTTAATTTTCATGGCTTAACGAGATGAAAAAAGCTTAATCTAGCCACCAAATGACCAAATTGGTAATACTGGTGGTAGTGAGCTAGTCTTTCGGTAAAAAGGTTGTGAGTTCGATGCCAGCGGCATTAAGTTATACCAATTCGTAAAGTTATTTTCGTAATTCACGCGGAAATTCATATGTGCATGTAGGCCAGTTGGCTACACGCAGAGAAGGAACATGGTTGAAGTATGGTTGAAAAACGTATTATGGGCCCCGCAATGGCAACAAACAAACGTTTGTTGTTTTTAACATAACTTTATTCAAGATTGATTTTATTTTGTTTTTATTAAACAACAAAGTGTTAACCTTTATTGAAACTTCAAATATGGTTGAATTTAACAATCTAATGTTTTAATAAAATAAAGCTACAACCATACACTTAACATCTTATGGTTACGTTAACCATATTATTGTCACAGACAACCATGTTAAGATTAAAGCCATCCCTTTAAAAGCTGCAAACATATTATGGTTATCACCAAACATGTTATGGTTAATTATAACATTGTTTGTTTAATTTTAAATACACCATTTGATTTTTTTTGTGGGGCTACGCGAAAGACCGTGTTTATGCAGATAAACCTTTAACTCTTGGGCACTTAAGAACCAACATTCGTCAAGTTATGGCTGAGATACCGCCCAATATGTGTCAAAAAGAAGTCCAAACTTACCTCAAAAGAATCAATGCTTCCAACACTTCGCGTGGTGGTCATTTAAATGATATAGTGTTTCACACATAATGTCAACGTTCAAAGTTTATAATAAAAAAGAAATATTATGAAAAAAAATATTTTATATGTGTTTTATTTACGTTTACTTTTGAAACCGCAAAATGGATAACCCTTTATATTAAGGTCATATTTAACCTGCAAACATTAACATTGTTAACATCCAACTAAAGTATATTGCTCTAAGAATATGGTAACCTCCAACAATATTTTTTCTGCTTGTAGAGCGTTCAATTATCAACTGGGGCATTAGACGTTTTGAGGAATTTCCCCTTTTTTTAATTAAATGACTTTATTGGCAACACTTGCACCATGTCCGAAAAAAAAAATAAACTTCTGTAAATTTTTCTTAATGATATTTTTGCCGTTTTGACTCAATATTGATGCAAAGCAGTGAGTACGATTTAACACTAACAGGTGTACAAATGATGAATTCGTGTTGGTGGCATAATCATAATGAAATTGTAAAGAACAGCCGCGGTGCCCATATGGCTGAAACAATTTTTAACTGTTTATGCCATGTGTAAATCTCTTGAGTAAAAAGTTTTTTTTAGCAATTTAAGGTTCTATCGGGCTAAATAAAACACTCCTTATGATTCCTAGTCATTTAGAACAAACAAGTGCTCCATTTTACTTCAATACATTTACTTCGTCAAGAATTTGAAGCAAACTTTTCGTATTTTAGTTTATCTGATATACATATATAACTTTTATCGATCGAATACTTTCTCGATTCGAACGCAATTTTATTTCTGATTCTTTCAGTCGATACTGAACGAATCGGAATTAACAAAAAAAAATAATTCCAATTCGTTCCGTATTGACTGAAATAATTAGATATTGGGCCATGCCACAGAGTACAATTCCGTTCGGAACCGAAGCAAACATGTTCCTTTATTGATAGAAAGTGTATTTTGATAGTTTTTTTGGCCTTTCAGATACAGATAACACCCATTCCGTTCATGAAAACAAAAATGGTTTCATTCTGAAACATGTTTTCGTAATTTTCTGAAACGAATTCCGTTTCCGAATCAGGCCCCACGTTTTTTTCACATCTACTTATTTACTAGCTGCTTAATTCCGACGCTGACCAGACTTGAAATTTTCTGTACTTAAATACAACAAATTATTCGGACAATTTTAAACTTACACTTCTTCAGATAAAAAGAATTCAATTTTGTGTCACGCCCACTTATCTTATCCCTCCGGCCCTTTCGCTGATATGGCATATTGATAACCAAGCTATTTGCATACAATTTAGAAACTTTAGCCTATACGCCCACCACGATAACCTTGTAATAGATTTGTAAACAGTTGTTGTCGTTTTTGCTAACCACTATTCCATTTTTAAAAAAATCCTAAATTTCGCCACAAAAAATTACAGCCTCGATAAGGTTGAAAAATTAATCGGATCTTGTTTTAATTTTTTATTTTATGTCATGTTAGTACCGGACGAAAATATTTCCATCATGGTTTCGATGTTTAGCCCTCTTCTAGTCGGAAAAGGCCTGCGGTATCTTTTCTCCTTAGGTTTAGCCACCATCATATTTTAAGCTTTAATACATACATATCGCACTTGTTCAACAATAGTGTATTAACTCAAAATTAAAAAATTCAGTAGAAGCAAACCAATTTTTAATTTTACATAAAACACATATGTATGTGCGAAAGAATTCTTAAACCAACAGTTTCATTACCAAAATGTAAACCAAATATCATGATATTTTTACAGCGGTTAGATAAGAATACATATAAAACGTTTCGTTTTTTTTCCAAAAAAAGAAAAGAGAAAAATTTTGAGTTAATACACTATTGTTGAACAAGTGCGATATGTTTATTTAAATTTAGTTTATCGTATTTTTATTTTGAAATATTTTTAACTTGCTGCAATTCTGAGGAAAATATGAAAGTCATATTATTAAAAATTTCCACATTTTCTCTATTCGGAGAACTAGAACCGAAAATTTTAAGCACAATTTGTATGAACCAAAAGTTTTGTATTAATTGTGTGATGGGAACACTTGGTAAGGCAAATATTCACAAAAAACTCATTTGCTGGCTTTCCCTCAACAATAAATTGCAGTGTATTTAACAAAAAAAAAAAATTTGGGAATTTAGCACGTCATAGCGAAATCTTATTAATAATAAATTTTGTATTCCCAATAATAACTTTGATAAAAAATATGGCAAAAAAAAGTGAAGTGGTTTTCTTATTTGTTTCTTTAATTTGGTTTTTTTTCATCCATTTAAACCAGACATCCCAATTCGAGTCGCAAAAAACCCAACCAAATGTAGTCGGAATTGTAAGAAAAGATAAACTCACTGTTTATTGTTGGTGTTTTGTCCAAGCTTGAATGTTTGTATGTCTCAATCGCTTTATAGTTTTATTTGTATAATATCTTTATCTTTTACGAAGCCCTTAAAAAAGGGTTTTCTTATGATCTGGACTAAGCAACCAATGAATAGCGCATAGGAATTGGTTTTTCCCTCAACAAAAATTTTAGTGTATTTAGCAAAAATAAAAATTGCGAATTGAGCACGTCAAAGAGAAATCTTATTATTAATAATTTTTTATTCCCAAAACTAATTTTGATAATTTTTGGGAATTTTTTTTGAAACTGTAAAATGTGGTGAGTGGTTGCAATTGAAACATGTAGCGGTAACCTGTATGTGAAAGCCTGTGTTCGATTTTCGCGGCAGTCAAGAATGAAAATTTTTATTAAAAACCATAAACAGTTCAGCAAAAAAACCACAATATTAATTATTGTAAAATAAATTTTAGTTGGCTTGCATTAAGCATTGAAAACCCTATTTTATAGTAAAATTGTATTAAATAATATTAGTTAATAAAGTTTTTATTAGATAATTAAAATTTTATATTTTTGACAGAAACCACATAAAAAAATCTTTAATAAGGGTATTCATTTCAAAGTTTTTTTGGTTGGAATTACACTCTTATTGACGTGAACGGGTTTTTTTATTTTTTTTTTTATGTAAAAAGTACAAACTGTCAAAAAAAATCTGCCAAATATTTCGTGGAAGTAAATGATATTTTCAATATGCCAAATAAGTGTAAAAAGTGAATTAATTAATTTATTTAATTGTCACATCATTAACTAATATTGATAATATTTACGAAAATAAGGGTATGTAAAGATACATTTTCATGAAAACAACACAATATAAACTTTGAAATATTAAATTGCAGAAATGTTTACTTCATTCATTTCATTTTTTTTTTTAATTCTTTTTTAATAACTTTTTTTATTGAACTCATTCTTAATATGTGTTTTTTCTTTTTTAAAGTTAAATGAGAAAAAAGTTATGTTTAAAATGTTGCAACTATAAAAAATAATTTTTAAATCAGAGTTGTGCAATTCAAGAGTTTATAAAAAGAGATATAATTTTTCGTACTTTGTATTAAAAATAAGCAATTTTTTGGCAACATCATTTCGTTTGACGTTTATAGTGGAAAATTACATCTTTTTATCCTGACTTTTTTACACTTGGTTATAGTTTGACAAAAATGTGACTTTTGGTGGAATTTTTTTTCTTGTGGTTGTTGTAACAAAAATTACATTTTTCCACTTTTCCATTTTTCCAGCATATAAAAAAACTGAAATGAATACCGTTAATATTTAACAAATGCAAAATGAATTGAAGGCATTTTGTAAAATAAAAGTGTCATTCGAAAGGGGTATCCATATAATTCAGATATCCGTTACGGGCTACTTATCTGTATTTTACTATGAAATAACTTTACTTGACTTTTTGCATCCTGCTAAAATGTTTCTGTATCACAATCTTTTAATAGATTTTCCCTTTAAGAAAAGTTGATTAACATAAGCTACACTAATGATTATTTAATTGAAATTACTAACATGAAACATTGATTAGAATATATGAAATATGTTTTTAAGTATCGTAAAATTATAAATATTTCTAAAATTTATATTAATACATAATTTTGATTTTGCCAATGTTATTTCAGTTCATCTGCCACAGAATTAATTTCACGACGTGGAGTATTTTCCCGCCATCACTATGGTTCAGTTGATCAGGTATGAAAGTGCAACATAATATTGAAATGCTTATAAATATGTATATGACTTTTATAGCAATTAGAATGTAAGTGAAGTTTAATCTAAAAAAAGTTTAATTTTGGCAAACTAATTGCATATATAGCAAACAATAAAACAATATAAAACAATATAAAAAAAACTTCATGTACACGACATGTTTTTAACATCTATCTTGTCAAATTTTCCACTGCAAAATACATACATGTCGTGTGTTACCTTTATAACATTGCTTCTGTAGAAGTCAGATGCAAAGTCTTCTGACAAAATTTCAATTTGAGCGTGATCTATTTTCTTCTGACAAACCATCTGACATCAGAAATCTACGCCGAGAAGAAACCGGCAGCGGCGGTCCACTATTGATGGAATCAATAGACGGCTGAAGTTAATATTTTACAATACCTAGATATGTTTGATCAACTCGCCATCCTAAATTGGTATCTTTGAATTAAAAGAAAAAAATTTCAAGATGGCTAAACTGTTTTACGGCGCAAATAAAAATTTTTGTGGCGGTCGAAAGCTATTTTGAAACCGAGAACTACTTTGGTCAATGTCAGAAGCAATTAACATATACGTTGTGATCGAATATTATAAACCTTCTGTAAAACACCAATTTAGACAGACATGCACAATTACATGTGGCTTGAAATGTTGGCAAGTCAAATGTGAAAAACATGTCGTCTACATGCACATTAACAAAACGATGTAATTCTACTTAAACAAAAATTTTTATAAATGAATGCTGTGTGTGGTAAAATAATTGTTACGAACTATAGAAATCATAAAATAAAGCTTTAAAGTTAAATATTACAATTACAAAAAAATTTTAATATTGAATTTTGTTCTGATATAAAAATCGCAACCATTCATTTTATGTGACGTCACCGAAACAAAAATTTTGTTCTATTATAGAATTAGTTCCCAAATAATTTCTAAACTAGTAAATCATGTAAGAAAAACAAAAGATTTTGTGTTAATTCATGCATAATTACCCAGAAGTCCTGTTTACAAAAACCTTTTTCAATGCTCTATTGAATCGTGGGAAATTTAAAGTGACCACTGACTTTTTTCTGACATTTTAACTGTTTTTATTTTACCGATATGTTTATGAATATCCTTTTTATCTTAAATTTTTTTATGGAACTACAGCGATATTATTCACCTTTGATATATTTTTTTTTAATAAAAGTTAGTTTATACAAGCAAAAAACAAAAAAAAAACTTGAAAGGTAGAACTATTATGGAACTCCTCATAACATAACAAAACAGAATTTTGTATAATTTCTGTGATGAACTCGTTTTACATATTTATCTACATAGAAGAGAAACAAATACGAAAGTATAGTCTGCAGAGCCCGACTATTTTATACCCTACACCGCAGTATATAAAGACAAATTTTTGTTAGTGTATTTTATTTGGGGACCCTTGGACAATCATGGGTCAGGCAAAATTAAAATAAAACATGAGGTTAAGATTCATATAAAAGTCCTTATCTAGATATCTTCATCGGTGGGGTGTCTTAACGTCATAGGACATAAAGCCATATGGCGTCAAGTCCTATTCCATTGAGACAAAAGGCATATGCCATTAATTCTCAAAATAAGGTTGGGGGACTTAACGCCATAAATTTTTTTCCGAAAATGAGACATAAAACCATATTATTTTATAGAAGTAAACATTCTGTAAAAGGGAAAACCGTAACATTCAACAGTCGAGGCGGAAAGATCCATTCTCGAGTATAAAAGATAAGCCATATTGTTGGTACCATTTTTAATTTGGGGACAAAGCCATGAAATGTGTCAAGCCATGCACATTCCCCATTACGAATTCGGAAAACTACTAGGCTCCTCGTCCAGGGTGACAGACGGGGCTAGCCGAGAAATTTGGCGCCTTTTTCTTCAAGACAAATTTTCTAATATTAAATTTCTTGTCGATACAGGCGGTGACGTTTCTGTATTTCCTGCCAGTTCGTCTCAACTTCAACAAAACCTTTCACCATTAAAATTATTTGCTGCAAACCAATCGCCAATTAAAACCTGTTGAAAGAAAACTATTACATTACATTTATGCCTGAAGAGAAACTTTCGGTGTACTTTTATTCTGGCCCCTGTACTTTCCGATGTTAGTTATTCAATGAATCGAAGCAAAGTCTGGGTACGTTCGTAAATGCACTAAAACTATGCATCACTGCAGCAGTGAATCAAAATTTTGTTGCTGATGCGTGATCACCAGTTGCGCTTGTGATGCTTTTTACTGCACAGCAGCTGAGCAAAGTTTGAATTTTTGAACACGAGCTAAATGTAAAAAGTTTTATAAGTGAACAAAAAACGATAATTAAAATGTTATCGACA
Organism: Pollenia labialis; assembly: GCA_949318255.1. Classification (NCBI taxonomy): domain Eukaryota; kingdom Metazoa; phylum Arthropoda; class Insecta; order Diptera; family Polleniidae; genus Pollenia; species Pollenia labialis. The sequence goes on from OX439142.1 coordinate 119,915,848, forward strand.
ATAGCGATGGTAAATTTTATTGAAAATATTGAACCAAAAAGAAATAGTTCTCTTAAAAATAACAAGAAAAAGCATCAAGAAGAAAACTAAAATGATTTATTTTATGTTAAAAGTTATTGCATCAGAAAATTAGCTGATGCAATAATTGCCAACATTTGGTGCAGATCTGCGGCATCACTGCATAAAAAAACTTTTGACATGCGAGAGTAATGCCAAGTTTCTTACAAGTGATGCATTAACGAACATTAAACTTTACTAATGCGCAACTGATGCGCAACAACTGCATTTACCAACGTACCCTCTGTTGTATGAATTTCAAAATTTCTTCAGTTATTGTAAACGAACTTGTGGCAGAACTTGTAATCCTATTGCTATTGCCATCATTTTAAACCCTGCAAAAATTCATTTCAATTCATTGATGTGTCAAAAATCAACAAATTGTTGAAAAATAATTTGAGCTAAAGTGACGTGGAAGAATGAACGGAAATCCGTTGGAAACTTGAAAGGACTAAAAATCTCACTTTCTAAAACTACATTAAATCACCTTTAAATATCAGACGATGGTGGAAATATGGTGGAAAGACTATTTTCGCAAGCGGCACTGGGGATGACTAAACAAAGAAAGCGATTGAGTGCCAAAAGACTGGGTAAACTTTTATTTAACTAAATCGTGTATTAAGCTTTAATACTTTTTCCCCAAGCCAGATTATAATTCACTGTATAAAACTAAGAAAAGGTCAACAAAATTAATTATTTTTTATAATTATATCTATTATGCTACAAAAAGAATCAATGTATAGAAAACATCGATGTATTTTGGGAAGTATCGATACAACATCGATGCCTGTATGCGATGCATTGCATAGAAAAAACATCGATGTTTTTTTCAATGTCCATCACTAGTATCAGCTAAATCTAAAGGCATAACAATAAAAAAAACAATGGGATTTAATGTCTTTAATTTCATCTGCAATGCTTTTTTAAATGTCCTGTCATATCCTACTAACAAAAGCGTACGCATACATACAACCGCATACATACAAACAGGGGAACCGTAAATTTGCAATTGCATGATGTTTCCTGTGTTACCAATGAAGGCAGAAAGAATAAAGTTATTCGTTTAGAGCTTTAAATGAATTTTGGTATAGATTTGTTTGTAAATAATTTGCATATTTTAGCCATGTTCATAAAATTTCTTAAAATTCTGCTTAACAGATTAATTTTCTGTTGCAAGTTTTCGTTGAAGATAAAAGTGATATCATCGTGTCCGTCCGTACGTCCATCTGGCTGGTTGCCTGTCGGTGTAAAAGAAGGAGTTTTTAGATTATTTGATGAAATTTGGAAAACACGTTTTAATTGCCATAAGAACAAAACCTATGTAAGTTGTAAGAATCGGTCTATAATATCGCATAGTTCTCATGCAAACTTTTTTCTTTATGTTCATTAACAATTTATTCATGTTGGTATTTAGATAAAATTTGGCCCAAAATAACTTACTGCAGATTAAATATGGTTGAATCGGTTCATATTTAAACATACAGCTGCCATTCAAATATCAATTCCTTAAATTTTCAAGCCATTTTATTCTTTTTAATGTTAATATAACTTAAAATTAAGCGACCTTTCCAGTAATCCCTTTAAGAAAATATATCTTAAAACTAAATATATTTGGTGTATCTAGGGTGAGCCCAGAATAAAGTTTGTTTAATGCAAATATTAAATTGTGGAATATTTATCGTCAAAATAAGCCATATTTTGTTTTTTGTTCATAGTTTTGTTAAAAAATTTTAGTGCATATTTCAATTTATTAACTTGGTTGCATTCTCGCTGTCTCGCTGTTGCCAAATAGTACTGAGGCAATTAAACGAATGAAATTTGGGTGTAAATTTTTCAAGGCAATTGCCCGAATTGGGTAATTAAGCGTATGGAAATTAAACGTGGATTTTTGTTTAAAAAATGGATTAAAAACTCAAGGTAAATAGCGTGGAAGGTATTTAAGCGTGGGGTTATTAACCGGGTTATCATTACCCCGATACCCCGGCTTGCATCGCTAATTGGGACCGGAGAAACTCGACGCAAACAGAAAAGATGCAAACCGAAGTACGATTTTCCATACATTTCTATTGATTTTTTTTTTTTAATCCCAAGAAAAACTTTGATTTTCATTTAATTAGTTCCAAGATTCATAATGTTGGCTAAAAAAAATAAATTTTGAGACTTTATAAAGGATAATGTTATTTAAGATCTTCAAATAAAGTTAAAGCTTTCTTTTGAATAACCATTTGTTGCATTCTTCGCTGATTTTGATCTTCAATCAATGTGGCTCCATTTTTTTTCATTAAGAGACTTTTCACTTTTGTAACTGGTTTATGTTGTTACGATGTTCTTGTTTCAACAAATTTCTTAATTTTATCAGCGTCACTGGAAAAGCAAATGGATTTTATTGTAGAAGGGACTAGTTCAAGGTCTCTTTCAATATCAACAGCCTTTTGCCCTGATTTAGAACGCGTCAAAAAGGCCAGTTTTTGTTCTTAGCTTCTTTGCTTTTTTTGACTTTGTTGCAAAATATTTAAATTTAACTTTACTTGAACAAATGTTATTTTAAATCAGTTGCAATCAGCAGACAACCTTTACATACATATTTGTATTAGACTAAAACAGTTTCGATTTAAACTTTGTACAAACATTTTTATATTGACGCCGCAAAAGGAATCACTAGCGACCCAACTTCGAAGCCAAGCGACGCAAAGTGAAACAAAAACCAAGCAATTTCAGCCTATAGTACACGGAATGTGAAAAGCAACATGAGCATGTGGTTCTGACGTAACATTGACGACACTACAAAGCCACAATAGCAGTTCGTGTTGTGTAATGACGACAAAATTACGTCAGAATCTCATGTGCATGTAGCTTTTTACATTCAGTGTATTATAGGCTTTCGAAATCACAGAAATTTTAAAAAGACGCAACTTCGAAAAGGACGCAAACCGATGTAACGCAAACCGGGGTATTGGGGATTGTTAAAATTATTGTTGTTTTTTGCCCGAATCAATAGTCAATTTATGAATACAAAGAGAATATAAATTAAAAACAGCCATCACCAACATCCAAGCAGATGAGCATGAACGAATAGACTAAATAAACACCACATCTCTTGAAAACAAATTCCCCCAATAAAATTTTATTTCGAACAAGATATTTCTACGAGTTTTTTTTAAACGAAAAAAAAAAATTAAAAACCGAACGAAAAAAGCAATTTATTTAAGGTTTGTCTTGTTATTTTTGATAAAGGTTCATTTAATCATTTGGAAACTAGATTTCGGGTTTGTCTTATTTAAACCAAAAGAAACAAACTGTTGAAATCAATTCCTATCATGATAATTGGTATTTTGTTTTTTTTTTTTTTGACATACGAGAACAATTGAGGAGGGTTGTTTCAAAACTTGACTGTTTCAATTTCCCAGTAAAAAAAAATTGGGGTTTTTGAAGCACTTAAGAGAAAAAGCGTATAATCGAGCGCTTCAATAAGAGAGCTCTTATACAGCAGTAAATGACAAAGAATAAAATATAAAAAAGCTGCTATTTTAGTGATGACAACGAAGAAGGTTTTAAAGAGCAAAAAATAAAAATATATTATGGTTTACGAAAATGATTAAAAAAATGCATTTAAACAAAATAAATGAATATGTTTATATAGTTAGTTCTTAAAAAAGCACTTTAAAAGTGCTTTGTTTGCATGTTAAAAAAGGGCTTATTGTCAGCAGAAAGTAGTCCTCCAAACCGGGAACACCCCATACAAAAATCAGGCATCCCATCAGGAGGTTTGAAGCGATTTGAGGTATGATTTCATCAGTGTTGCCAATTTAGCCATTTAGTGGCTAGATTTAGCCATTTTTCACCCTGTTTATTCATTCAAAAATGCATTTAGCCATTAGCCATTTTTCAACTGGTTTAGCCATAAAATTTTTCTTGCCGTTTTTCTTTTAAAAGAATAATTTTTATTTTATTATAAAAATATATAAAAGCAAAATAAACATTTTAAATAATTAAAACGGCTTTAATTTAAATCACAACTTTTACAAATGTTGAAAATCGCTATAAACGATGATGATGAAATATCTTTCAAAATAAAGGAACAGTATTCCAATATTAAATTTATAAAAGGGATCAACACAAACATCGGTGTTTCTTTCTGGTTGCAAGTATTTCAATAAAGAGATGCTGGAGGCAACAATTTTTTTTTTGAAATTTCAGAATTTACTATAAAGTTGCTCTCACTTCCATGGTCTAATGCTGAGGTAAACATCGTTAAAAGTAATTTCAGAAATAGGCTACATTTAGCAACCGTTAATTCGATTTTATCAATTAGGTAAATATTTTTACCATACAAATAAAATACTTATACCAACACCACAATAGTGGAGAGGGTACTATGCGCTTGTGCTGATGTTTGTAACACCTTAAAATATTAGTCCTAAGCCCACCTTTTCGTAAACCGATTGACTCAGAACCACTTTCTGAGTCGAATTAACGATGTTTGTCCGGCTGGCTGGACGTCCATGTAAACCTTGTGCGTATAGTACATATCGCAAATTTGCAGATCATATAATAAAATTTGGTACACAGGTTCTAATGAGGTGTAGGGTATCATATAGTCGGGGTTGACCGACTATATTTTCTTACTTGTTTTTTTTGTAGATCTGGAATCAAAAGGTTGGGTAAATGTTGACGTGATTACTATTTACCTTCAAATTTTTTAAAACTAATAGGCACGAGTGATTCCTATGAGATGAACAATAACAACATAACATTTACCGATTATTTTATTTTTTAAATATCTTTCAGAATATTAAATAACGTTTATTCTTATTTAAGAAATTGATCTTAACTAACAATTTCATCGTAAACAACTTTAAATGAATTATTTCTGTTGTGTTATTGAATTTTAATGTGTTTTTATTTAAAAAAGCTTTTAGCCATTTTTTAGCCCATTTTTAGCCATTTTTTAGCCATTTTTCCCCGTAAATTTAGCCATTTTTGGTCTCCAAGTTTTGGCAACACTGGATTTCATACATAAAACCTGCTCTTTTTTGAGCATATTTTTTTCCTGGAATAAATCAAGAAAATTTCTTGAATTATAAAAATTAATAATTTTCACATACAGGGCTAAATAAATAAAGTTAACCTTCGATTCTTAAGATTTTAACAAATCTACATGAAAGCTGCTCTCAGAACCAGTTTTGTAACTATGGATCAAGCCCATTTTTTAATTTAAATTTTGTGCATTTAATTTATATTTCAAAATAAACAAAACGGTTTGTCAGAATAAATTTAATTATAAAATTCTAGTAGCGCAGAAACAATCGATGTTGCAGATTTGATCTACACACTACCAGTGTTTCCAGGGTAAGATAAAAAAGTCACACTTTTCTTTCAAAAAAGTTACGTTATTTTTTTGTCAAAAGTTACATTTTGAAATATTTGAATATGAATAAATAGTAAATCTATATAATTTATATTAAACAAATATTTTAATTCCATATGTGAGTGATAATAGCAAGACAGCAAATTAATTTTTTCAACAAAAACATAAATTGAAAAAAATAGATAAACGTGTGAAAACGTTAATTTAAAAATAAGAGAAAACATACAACTGTTTAAGTTTTAAGTCCAAGATTATTGCATGAGAATTAAAAAAGGTTTAAACATGCATTACGTACACCCAGAGAAAAAACATCTTTAAATATGGTCACCTCCAACCAAACTATTTTTAAAGAAATTTTCAAACAAACATATTATGTTTAATATAACCATATTATTGTCAGCGGTAACCATATTATGGTTAAATTAGGCCTCCATCAAGAAGCCTGAACAATATTATTGTTGCATTCAAACATGTTTTATCTCTACGTGTACTTATTTAAAATTAAAACACTGAAATATATTGTTGATGGGATAAGCTATTCCTATGCGCATTTCACTTATGCCACATCGTCAGGAAACTTCATCCAAATATTTTAGAAAAACCAAAGATATTAAACCATATAAAACTGTTAAGCGTATAAGAATTATAAGCAACAGTTCTACTTGTTACAATATCAAAGTTTAAACAAAAACCTCAACAATTTGTTACAAGTAGAACTGTTGCTTATAATTAATATACGCTTAACAGTTTTATTTGGTTTAACAGTTTTGTCGATTGTTTTGGTGACACTGTCAACCAAGTGTCTACAGTTTTGTGTGGCTTTGAGAAAAAAGAGAAATAGACAAATTTTTGCTTCTTCTTAATTTTTTGACCCATACCACAATAGTAGAGGGGGTTTAATGCGATTGTGCTGTTGTGTGTAACACATAAAACAATACTTTCTGAGTCGATTTAACGATGTCCCTCCGTCCGGCTGGATGGGTGGTTGTCTATCCATGTAACATTGTGCGTAAGGTAAAGGTCGCAATTTTTAAGGTAATTCGATGAAATTTTGAGCAAAGTTTTCAATTCGTAAGGACAAAGCCTACCAAAAATGGTGAGAAACAGTCTATAATATCAGGTGTCCCCATACAAACTCCTTTCCGCAATAATGTTTGTGCCTATAAACCATTCTATTGCGTTCGTTTTTCGATTAAATTTGGACAAGACTTATTTTATTGCAACCTAAATCATCTTCCCATTTTTTATTGGAATCGGCCCAAAAACAGTTAAATAAATCTTAACCTCATAACATAATTTTGTTCTGGCGGGTCCTTGATTACCCATATACTGTGGTGTAGAGCATCAAATGCTCAGGCTTGATGAACTATAATTTCTAGCTTGTTTTTTTTTTGTTTTTATTTAATAAAAAATTTTATGAATTCTTCTTGGTACAATTTATGCCAATTTTATACAATCTTGCCATTGGGACGGTACCTACAACTTACGAGTTGTCAGATCCCAACAGTGATATAAACAATAAATTTCAGTGTTTTTATCAAGAATAAAAATTTGAAATAAAGCACTACTAACAAAATCTTTTAAATAAAAATTTGTATTCCCAAAAACTATTTTGATAATTTCTTCAATATAAATACAATTCTATTTTTAATTACGAAAAAAGTATATGTTTATTTTTATATAATACATACCAACTTAATTAAATACTATTTAATCTGTAGAAAAATCAAAATAATTTGAAGTTGCTTTAAATTTCCTTCTTTAGCTCCATGTGAAACATGATTTAGCTTTATATTATTTTAAAATCTTGTCACACTCCTCAGGACTGTGTTAAAGAAAATTAATTTGAAATTGATTTATTCAGTCATATACTTAAGTCTTGTCGAGCAAAAATATGCATGGCACATAGGGTTGACAGAAACCAAAATTCAAATAACTGGACAATGTTAAAATTTCCCCAGGATTTTGGAAAAGAACCTGGACATTTTTAAAATATTTTAATATTTATACGATAGTTAAAAAAGCAAAATTTTATTCTAATGTCATATTACATATCGTCACCTAAAATCCAAAATCATCAAAATTAAGTCGTATTAAAATTTTGGAAGAACATTCTATACCTGGTTTTGTGCGTATAGATTATTTAAAGTACTTTCACAAAAAGGTATGGCAAAAACAAACGAAATCAATTTATTTCTAGGTATTTTGTACGTTAGTTATATTTTGTATATGTTTAATGAAAAAATAATCTAAAATTCAAAGAATGTATTTTAACTGGATAAATTGTATTTGAGCTTGTAACTGGACCACGCCCAAAAACTGGACAATCCAGGTCATTCCAGGCCGTCTGGCAACCGTTATGACACATGATAATAAATTTCTGATTTTTACATTATTCTACTTCCTAACCCCTTTCACATATTCTAATCCTTTTTTAATCGATAAAATGGAATCTATAAAAAAAATCAAACCCTGTGCAAATTATTACACAAAGAAAGGAAAAACTGAATACGTGAAAAAGTAAAATATTACTTTTACTTTTCTAATTAATAGCTGTGTCAAGCTGTCAGAATGTTAATTTTGAAATTTCTAGGGAAACAAATTATTACAACTTTCTGAAAGTTTTCAACAACGACAAAACAGCGAAAACAAACATTTTTTATGAAAAACAAATTTTCTTGGATGAATGTGAGTTTAAGCTAATTTTTATTTTTTTACTTGCAGCACTAGTTTTGTCCTTTAAAATCTGTTCTAAACAACATATCATGTAAATAAGTGAAGATGAAAGAGCGCTGTACGGAAAAAGTATGTTTATTTGTATCTATTTTCAATAGAAATAAATGTTTAATCAATCTGCGTTCATTTGTATGTTTGTCTCTAATATACACCTAAATGTTTTTGAAATTTCAAGGGTTTGGTAGTATAAAGTAAATAAATACTCATAATTACTTGTTTCAAAAACATAATTCACTTTTATTATTAAACTAATAATTAAAAGTCTTCAAACTTTTTGATGATCCATACAGTATTAATTTGAATTTTCACGTCCCAAAGAAGGAAAGTGCCCCCTCATACCGCAGTATAAAATAGCCACGGTAAGAATGGAGGGAGAGTTGTCCCTCATACAAAGTGAATTTTTACTATCGCTTATTAAAAAAGATATATTATTAATAGCTGATGATTCAAAGTGCTTCATCAGGTTTAAGGTTGTATTGGTAGGGACGAAGGAAAGGAAACCAAATGCTACTTCTCTTGAACATTCTTCGTATTAACTGAGAGGCCACACGATCAAGTTTTGCCTTTCAATTTTCAAACACTCTCACATTTTTTACTAACACACTCACTCCATTTAAATTGATCACGAGATTGCTCTCAATTTTACCTTTCCATTTGTTTGGCAATTTTACGTTAAATTAACCAGCTGTTTACAAGTTTAAAGAGAACATTTTTCGTTAGTTTTTATAAATTGTTTTCTTGATGACATCTTGAAAGTCAATTGCTTAAAAATTGCGTGCAGCCTTCGTCACAGCTTTCAATTCACGTAAATTTGGACTAACAGTATTTGTGCGAGACTATCAAGAAAAACATGACCGTGTGGTTGCAGGGTAAGAGAGCATTAACCTGCTTTACAAGGTTTCATATTGCGGCGGATCAATTATTCTAAATTAAGGTTGGGAGAAAGGAAGCTACATAAATTATAGCTTGTTAGTTTTAAAAGCGGTAGGTGGTTAGGGGGTGATGTGATACTTGAATTATACTCCTATGCCAATTTAGCGCGTTGTGCGCTCTAAATGGTTTGCTCTATAGTTTGTCAATGGTTTCCATTCTATTTTCACTTCAATAAAAAATCCAAGATTAATTTCATCATCCCTTTTAAATTTCTCGATCCTTAAGTCGTGCATCAGTATCAGTAATTTTCCAGTGTATCGTCGTCTTTGCCACATGCGAATTTTATCGTAAGACTATCATTTGGAAGCTAAATGATTTCTAAGTTCCTTGTGACGCGTTAATATATGAACAAGCCTTTTAAGTGTTGGCCTTTTCAATACTATAATATTTTGAGTTAAATTACGATCTAGGTTTCCCCATAAGACTTTAGATTGTTTTCCTGCCACACCTGAAGCTGAAGTTTTACAACTTTATGTGAAATAGAAGCAGAAGTTAAGAAAATATTAAATATGTGAGGGGAAGAGGAAACTTCCATGCCAATTATTTGTATATGTATATCGAGCAGTTACAATTAAAAAGTTTTTTAGAAATTAATTAAAAAAAATGGTTTTTACATACAGAAAAGTATTCCGTATATTTGTAAACACTCTACAATAGTGGAGGTCATATTATGCGTTTGAGCTCATGTATGTGGCATATAAAAAAAATTGGCCCTAGACCTGCCATCGGAAAAATCAGGGCGACGCGTTTTCTCTACTATCTTTTATTGCGTACATTAATCCATCTAGCTTGAGCTTGTTGCTTAAAATAAGATTAAAATCAGCATTGACATATAAGAAAATTTGTCCCCACCAAAATGTTAGATAAATTAAATTTTTTATTTTTAGAAAATTATTTTGGCAAACCAGAATGTTTAGTTTGCTAGCGTACTTTGTCACGGATTTTATTCAAGATTTGTACGACAATTTTCCCTGTACTCATTATACTTAAACTTTTTGAAAATAATGCTTGTTGGAGAATAATGTCCTACAAGACCATTTTTTTTATGTACCATAACATTAACACCTCAGAACATACAGAATAAAACTTATTCTTATTTGTAATAGATAGAATAATTTCATTTATGACATCAAAAATTAATTTTCCTCTTACACGTACGACAAAATGTTCATTAACAATTCTTATACAGAAAATAAGATGAGATATGTCATTTATAGCACTGCATTCTCCTAAGCATATGGCAATAAATAATTACGCAAAAATTTCTATCCATATGATAAAATTATTGAAAATATAGTGTATCAAAATATGTTCACCATTGGAGATTTTTAATTTTAAATTTGGGATATGAGAACAATTGTTACTGGCAACACCGGTTGGTGGTGAGACAGAGGTCGAATAAACCGCACACAATCGCAGAATGTAATAGTATAGGTTGCCAATCGCAGCCCTACCCTGCAAATATTATTGGACCACCTGATCCAATTTCATGAAATGGACTTCTCCATGGACTGGTCCGATGTAATGCCAGCATGGACCATGTCATTGTTAAAAAGTGTTTGTAATGAGACGACATGTCTTCGTTTTTTAACGACATGTTTTCGTTTTTAAACGAAGTTAAAACTAATCCTCTTGTGTACACAATGGAGTAGTTTTAAAACTACTCCTTTGTAGTCCAAATATGGGTTATATGGTCCTGCCCTAGGACATCGTAATGTTAAATAGACCATGTTTTTCCCATACGTTTGGGTTACTTTTGGACTAGTCCTAGTCCCTTGTGGGCTACTCTTTACACGCGTGTTTGGACTGGTCCTATTATTTGCAGGGTAGAGTCTAGCCTAGACCAGTGTTGTTAGATGTGACGATTTTTCGTCATTTTGACGATTTTTTTTGAGAAAATACAGCAAAATGACGATTGACGAGTTTTTAACTAAAAGTAATAGTGTTATGACGATTTTCTGGCATCAATAAAACACTTAACAGAAATATCTACAATCATGTTGGGAACAGTCCAAAACGTTAAAATCAATTTTTCGAAATACAAAAATTTTTGATAATTAAACAAAAAAAATTCTTCCCCCATCACAAACCAGGTGGCTTTCATAAGAAGCATAAGTAATTTAAATTATACAATTATATAAATGCCCTGATTGGTCCGCTTTTTAAAAATTGGTTAAATCCGCTTTTATGCGTTTTTATGATTTCGATTTCTACATACGATTGCATTTTTCGATGAAGTCATAATCACATGTGAAGAATTTTTCTATTTTCGTGTAAAAAGGCGATTTAACATTTAATTCTGTTAGGTAAGTTATTCTAATATTGTTGCGTGTTAGGAAGTAAGAAGTAAGTTCTTAATAACAAGTTGTGTAGAAAAATGGGTGTAAAAAGAAGACAATGCATTAGTGCTGGATCTAATTCTCAAGTTTTAGCCGTCAAGTCTTGAGTTTTTAGGTGAGAAGGGAAAAGCGAATGCCATTTATTTTCTCTCTTTCCTCAAAACTCAAGACTTGGCGGCTAAATCTTGAAGAGTGTGAACCAGCACTTACTTAGTTTGGAACTAAAATTGGACGTAATAAAACGTTTCAAGTCGGGTAAAAAGACTGTTGATATATAGAGAACCCTTGGTTTAGCACCTTCAACAGTAAAAACAATTTGCAAAAGTGATAGCGCTAAATATTAATCATTTAAAGATAGCTTGAGTTAATAACAAATGGGATTTTATTTTTTTATTTCCTAAGCATACTAAGCCCTAATCCTTTTGTGAATATGGATAAATGAAATAAATAAATTTTTGTTATGCATTTATGAAAATATATTTTTTCTTATGTATTTCTTTTCAAATGATTTCGGCCCACTTGCTGAAATAAATAGAATAAAACTTAACCATATAACATTCTTTGTCATAAATAGAATTTCTTGCTTAAAATTTATATTTTTGAACCAAACAATGCAATAAATTGTCTCTAATTTGTAAAATTTAAATTTTTGACGATTTGTTGACGATTTTATTTAATGTTCGTTTCGATTTTGACGAATTTTGTTAAAACTTTTGACGATTTTTGAAGAAAAAAGTCTAACAACCCTGCCCTAGACCCACCTTTTCGTATTCCGATCGACTTTAAATAACCTGTATATGTAAACTACGAAACTAACGATACGCTTGTTTGCCGATGGATAGCGGTACCCGAAAGGAAATTTCAATACCTACACGCATATTAAATTTGAATTCAAGAAAAAAATTTTTTATTATACATATAAAATAACGGCGCTAGTTATGTGATGGAAAACGATTTGAAATCGATAATGTCGTTCACACTATCTTTAAAAATGTATTTGTAATACATTTTCCTCTTGTTACTGTCCAATCGATTTTCATCTTATACCTTTGATCACATACAATTTATATAAATAATATTTAATGGAAAATCGAATTTTAATTTAATTTGTATACAAAAAATCAGTGAAAGAGATTATAAACATTAAAAATTGATGCTAAAAGGATTTTTTTTTATAAGAGCAAAATGCTCTCAACTTTTGCGAAGAAAGTTGATTTCACAAATCCGTTTGAAATAGAACTGAAGTGTAAAATGGTCTCTTAAGCCAACTACTCCGTTCAAATTTGTGAAAAATGTTGAGCAACATTGATTATTTCACACGAATTTTTTGACATGTATCAATGTTACCTTTTTGCGAGTTTGTACAATTTGACGTTTTTATTCCTGCAAAGTATGCGACATTGTTTTGCGTATGTAAACAAACCCCACATGTATTTTACTAAAAGTTATTTTTGTTAATAAAAAATTAAATAAAAAAGAAAGTAAATATGGATAAAAAACTGTTACCTGTTGAGGTGTTTTAATTTTTTATTTCTAATTTAAAAATCCTTTCATACTTTTTTGTTTTGGCTTATAATTTCACGTGAAATAAGTGCAGCTTACATTATTTCGCAGTTGTAAAAAAAATGTTGCCAGAAACATTTTGGAACTTTTTCACAAAATGAACAGAGTACAACTCTATCAACATTTTTTCATAGATATTCCGCACAAGTATTTTTACTATGAGTTTTGACAGCATTTTACGTGTATTGTTGAACAAAGTACCAGACTTTATATAAGACAGAACTCATTTGGTTTTGTCGAGTCCGCAAAAGGGTACACTCACAAACATTGTTCTGTAAACACTGTGGGGAAGGGTATCAAAAAGTCGCGCTAAGACCAAATGAAATTTTTTCTATCTTGTTTCTTTATGTGAATGAAGGTGAATTTTTTTGCCTTAATTTATACGAACAATTAAGAACAAAAATATTCATGTTTTGATACATACTCTCACAAACATAAAGTTTCTATACATGTATATTTGTGTCTTAGTTAAATGGAATGTATAAATAGAATCATGTGTGAAAATAAGTTTGTAAGTATACTTCGTTAAGAGGATTACATTTTCATGCATTTACACTTATGTAGATTTATAAATGGGGAAGGTATTTATTTGCAAGAAAAAAAAAACAATAATATTTTGCTTGATTTAAGAATAAATAAATATACTAAATTATTAAAAAAAAAATTCACACGAGTTTCATCCGATTTAAGAATACAGTTTATAAACAAAAAATTAAGCTTAATCTTAAGTGCGGGCATGTTTTTTTATATTTATAACTTAAACTTTAATGCCCTATACAATTTAGGGTTGCATGTGTTATATATTTTGAAAATAATCATCAATGCAATTTTTGGAAAAACTAAATTTTTATTTTTGAAAATCTTCAAAGCAATTTTCCCTATTCCGATTACCAAGATCAAGAAGTTTTCCGGAAATGTTTTAAGCATCAGAACTTTAAATAAAAAGACAGAAATATTGTTTTAATGCAAATTTTTATTTGATCATTTCATGACATTTGTTTTTAAAAATTAATTCCGGCAGAACCGAGATCTCAGCTACGAGTTATCGTTCTAGTTTTTGACTACTTTTTCCAATAATTCTGGCCGTATGGCGGCCATGGTGGCTTGATCATTGGCTCTCAATGCTTCAAGAACATAAACTACTAAACAGAAATGTCAACACAGTTTGACATTCTCAGCTGTCAAACGTAAGTTATCGATATCGAAAGTTATCATGCAGCAAAATAGCACCCTATGTCTTAAGAATGTCAAGAAAGCTTCCTAAAAGATGCATATTAGTAAAAAAAAATAACGTTAATTTCGTTTTATAGGCCAACCTAAATTAGAGGGGCAAGAGTTATCAGATATTGATATAAATTGTATAATAACACAGTGCTGGAATTTGACACATTTTGTTCAGTCAAGCGGGGAGGAGCACCAGACATTTTAACCTAATTCGGGTAGAAACATATATTTTTTTTTTTCAAAAAAAAATTAATTTTAGCAACATTTTGAAATTTTTGTTTGTTAAAAATTCATAAAATTGGAAAATGAAGCATATAAACTCGAAAATAAATTTTTTTTTGAACTGAACACGTGTATTTTGTTTTTGGAAAACAATTTTAATTTCTTAACCAAACCAAAAATAAAAATTTTTCTAAACTCTGTTATTTATATCAAATCGCCAACAATATTTTAAAATACAACAGATAACACAGATATTTATAAAATACTTATGGTGACAACCGATATTTGTAAGCAAAGAAAGGTTTTGATCAGGGAAACCAGAAATTCCATTTAATAAAAACAATCCTAAAATTATAACTGCTTAGGCCCGAGCCAGTGTTCGAAAATAATAACTAAACATTGTTCCTTAGTGTTCGGTTCGGTAGATTTGTGGAAAACACAAACTCCAATATTGTTTGTGTAGAAAATCATTAAAACAAATAACGTTTCGCTGTTTTGTTTTTTATCAAACTCAACAAAAGATGAGATCATTTAATTACGTTCGGTTTTTTTTTAAATCCACAAACTTTATTGTGTTCGGTTCGGCTCATTAATGTTCGTCTCTTTTGCTTGGTAAAAAAAACCAAACATTTTTACAAAAACAAAATACACATACGAAAAAAAAACAAAAAGTCAGCAAAAAAATTTTACACAAACAAGACATATGGGCATTTCCACAGAAATGTCAACCGCAGCCAAAAAAAAAAAATCAAAGTATATAAAAGCATGTTGTTTTAACATATTTTTGTAGGGAATCTATCAACTTACAATAATGTAAACAAATTTTACATTTATTCCTAACACACTTTGAAATAATCAAATGCAAAGTCGAACAAGTGCAAAAGTTCTGTTCTGAACATTTCTATTGCATATGGATAATCAGCGAACGCAGCACGTGTGTATTGTGTATATGTTTTGTTTGTGTCAATTTATTTTGATGGCTTAATGTTTATTTCGTATGTGTATTTTGCTAATGTAAAAAATGTTTGGTTTTTTACCAGCCAAAAGTGCGCTACGCACAACAGAAATGAACGAACATAAAAGAGCAAAACCGAACACAATGAATTTTGTGGTTTTAAAAAAACCCGAACGGAATTAAATGCTTTCTTCTTTTTGTTGAGTTGGATCAGAACAGTATTTTTTTGTGTTCGAAAGATGACAAACAGGAAAACGTTATTTTTCTTAAAGGTTTTCTACACAAACACTAGTAGCGTTTGTGTTTTCCACAAATCTACCCATCCGAACAATAGTTATTTAAGTGATCAGACCGACAGGGAGATACTGTCACTGTTACAAAATAAATGATTATATTTTGATTCTTTCTTTACTATGAAACTTATCTTCTATGTATATAAAAATAAGTTGTCCTATGTTCGTCATTTTATAGCTCGAGAACCTATCCACAGATTTTCGAACGAGTACATGCATTGGAAAGGTCTTCTTTCAGTGATGGTTTATAAAAAAAACTCACGATAGGTGGCGCTGTTTTCGTGATATTAAAATTGTTTTTATTGATAGTAGAAAGCGCTGGGGTCAAGTTATTAAAAAAAATTCTCCAGTATTTAATTTTTTATTTTTATTTTGAAAATTCCGATCAGCGACGGGACCAAACAGGTAGTTAACTAATTATAGTTATAAAATAAAATGTGCTTATCCTACTATAATAAATAAACTTATTAAATAACTTTTAAATTGTTTTCTCTGTTATTTTTACTTCGTATTTGCTGATTTATTAATTTTAAGTTTATTAACATTTTATATTTAATATGTTCTCTTTAGGGTTATAACCCTACGAAAAATGTGATGGTGCTTGTGAAAAAGTTCGAGTGTATTGAGTTTTTCGAACTGGTAACGGGGAGTAAGGAGCGATATTTAGTGCTCATTTTCGAACACTGGTTTTTACAATACTTGATGATACACTCGTGCAGGTCTTTATCTCAAATTAGGTTAAAGCGCCTGTTGCCCGTATTGTCAGTTTTTTTCAACTAGCACTGTGTAATTAAAGATTTTGACAACTAGAAACGCTAATACCTCTTATTTAGATTGACCAGATAACTTTCAATAAATTTATACACATAATAAACAGGCCAGCAGATCCTCCTCTTCTTTTACTTCCAACATTATAAGATTAATTATTAGTTTCCCTTTAATGTTTTAGAACTTCAATTGACACTATAGCATTTGACATTACTACATGCCACCGAATAGAATATCTAAACTGTTCGATATAATACAGACGAATAGACACCATTGAATCGAATAAGATCTAGTTTTAGTTTATTGATATCAAAAAACTCAAAATCAAAACTTTTTTAGTTAAAAAAAAGGCTTTGAAATCCCAAAGTCTTTACAAAAGGTAACCTTCCTCTTTTTGCACCACAAGGAAACACTTAATCATTTTAACTGCCCGAAAATATTTAAGCGATAGATTAAATTAAATTAATTAGTTTTCGGTAGAATTTATCTTCGCAAAACACATTAAAAAGTAAAAAGAAACTACACAATATAAAGTATAAATGATTTCATAAATAAACAATTAAAGGCAGGTGTTTTGTTTCCCTCCATCCCTCACTCCATTTTGAATAAATACGTCTCATTTAATAGAATAACAGGGATTAATATAATTAATAATATTTCCATATATCAAGCAAAAGTAGTTAAACATTTATAAATGATTATTTCGTTTTGTTTATTTTCTTTTTAGTTGCCACAATCTGAATTGGACGGTATTGATCCGAATTTTAAACGTTTTCGTGTAGAGAACGGCGAATCATTGGCGGAAAAGGATGAGGTAAGTTTATTATTTATTTATTAATTTGTGTTTGTCGTATGTGCTACAAATACAATTAAAAATGTTGTTTAAACAACGCAATGAATACCTTAAGTCCGTTTTGTGAAACAGACCAAAGTCCAAATTTTACAAAGGAATTTCTAATATTGCGTTTATCATTAAATCTATAATGTAATAAAGAAAATTTGCATCTTAATATCGTCCCCTCAATATAACAATAGTGTATAATTTTTTGGGGGTTTTGAGAAAATCGTGTTTAAAGTTTTTGTCAAATCGGATGTCTATTAAAACCTCAATACGCGGTAAATACAAATTCTTCATATTGGATTTTTCGACGAATACAAAATACCGTTTCTTGTCTTTAAATTTACCAATTTTTTTTACTCTACGCATCCTTTAAGACCATCCATATGTCATTCAAAGTGCAAGTCTCCATATAGGCTATTTTATTTGTTAAGGAATTCGTATGATGAATCTGATACACTATTTTATTTTGTATGGTATACGCTGTTTTATTCAATAATTTTACGGTATTTCTATTAAAATATTTGATCTCAAAAATATCAATTTGTAACATTATAAAACAGTCATTAATTCATAGTTTTGTTAATTCAGTGTCAAATATTCATTACTTTTCAATTTGGGTTATTAAAAACAAAAAATTATGACAAATTAAGGTAAACATTGCGTAAATCAAAAATAACTAGAAGTTCATTCGTCTTCTTTCTTTTCCACTGCTTCATCTGGCTCATCTAAGCAAATTCGCTTCTTTCCACCTTGTAAGTTATAAAAAAATGACTGCGAGCCACGGCGAATTACATTCTTCTTGCACAAATTTTGGAGATCATGCAGCTTTCGATGGTCGGAATGCAACTATTTCTCAAACAATAGTGTATATTATTATAAGCTATTTTATGAGTTAAAGTTTTCATAAATTATATTTTTTTCTACAGACTAAAATGGAGTATAATGCGTATACACTATTATTCTTTTAACAATTTTGGAGTGGCAATTTCAAGTAAAATAGCGCATATGAGCTTACACACTTATTGAAGGAAAATTTTGAACAAGAAATTATACACTATTTTTTTCCAACGTCATTTTGACCCACTTTTTGGAAGTAGAATTTGACCAAATTTTGACCAGACATAAAATCAATGATGGAGATTCTAAATATGAAATAAAAAAATATTAGCGTATGAGCACATACGCTATTGTTTTATTAAGGGGACGATATACGCTATTGTTATATTAAGGGGACGACATAATAATAAAACATTAAGACTAGAACCCGGCAAACTAATTTTAACACAGAGATTTATTTTAACATACACATAGACGCACACCCACTCATACTCATTTACACATAAACTACAACGATTTCTTTAAGTTTTAAATGAGCAGGAGATAAATTTTTATGCGATTTTTATTAAAAATAAGCGCAAAATTGATGCTTTTGAACTAAATCAAAATATGCTTTAAAAATTAAGACGAATTTCTAAAGTTTAGGTAAACGGACGACACAAATTCTTTTTATTTACAACATATCGATACCGACACCGAAATAACAAATACTTTAATACCAATTTGTTAGCACCATGCGCCCACGATATGCCGTAAAAGAAACAAATAGTAATAATAATAATAATACCGATACCGAAATTTGTTTCGGTTGCCAGCCATAATTTAAAATTTAAAAAATTATTTGACAAATTATTTCTAAAAATATTTTAAATTTAACATTTAACTGTTGAGGTGAAAAAAATTTACTCCTCTAAATTTAATTAAAAAAATTTTTTTTTGAAAAATAAGGTACCACATTTTTAATCACAGAAAATTAAGAAACCAAAACGCATTTTTATAAAGCAGGTACTTTTCTTTGTAAACATTTTTTTTAATTTAAAAAACGATACATCAAAAACTTATGAAAAAAATATGAATTTAAAAAACACAAAAACTTAAATGGCATTTTTTCACACCCAAATGTATACACTTAAAGATATAAAAGATATCATGAAAAAAATTATTCGATACGTCAGTGTCAATCGTATGCGAAAACATTCGATAGTTTATTCGATACAATAGTATCGAATGCGGTGATTATACCCCAGGTCAACCTTTTGGCTTATTACATTGCAGACAAATCGGCGAGAGCTAAAGCTTTCAACTTTGGTCAAAATATCTTGGTTATCAAAACACAACATCTGATAAAAATCTGGGCGGGAGAAGTGGGCGTGGCACCTCTCATACAAAGACGTTATAGATTATATCAATTATAATTATATCAATACACAGCATTCGACAAAATGTGGGTGGGATAAGAGAATTGGACGTGGCACAAAATAAATTTGTTTGTGTCTAATGAACGGCAAGAGAAAAATTGTCCATATTTGGAACACCCATCTTGGTTATTAATAAACAAAAAAACAAGGCGGGATTGGAGAAGTGGGTGTGGCAACTCCTATGCAAAGAGATTATAGATTTATGTATAACTAAAGAATGGCAACAGCAAGAGTATTCAAAATTGGTACAAACAGCTTCCTAAATAATGGACGAGACCTGGGGCCAAATTACGGCATTCGATATCGATCGAAGTTACAATACAATTTAAATTGGAATTTCGATCGATATCGAAGGCCATAATTTGGCCACTGTATTTAATAAAATCTACTTATATTATTTTAATAAGGGAAACAAAGCGCACTGAGTTAAGCATGTATCATATAAAATATTTTTTACTTACAAGAGAACGAACGAGTGGTAAAAATAATTCCATGATAATATTACGTTAATTTTGATGTGGGGTGAATTTTTTTCTACTAAGTATAACGCTAAGGCTGACGTGGTGGTAAAATATTTTCAAAGAAAAAATTACGTCAATGTTGACGAGTGGTAATCAGTTTTCGAGCTAAGTCGAGCTCAGCCAAAACACAAGTAAATTACAACGAACACAATATGAGAAGATAATAAGAGAATTAAATTTATGGAGCGCAATGTCACTTTTACCACCACCTCAACAGTTAAAGTTAAACATGGGAAAGAGAATTTAATAAATTAGAGAAATGGTTGGAATTAAGATCTTTACAATTTCCTTGGTGATAGCCCTAAGTGCTGTTGCTTGGATTGATGAATAGCAGGGAAGGTTAGATAGCGCAGGCTCCTAAACAAGCCCCACATAAATAAGAAGCAGATCTTTCAAAGCTAATAAAAAATATTCTTCAATAATATGAAAAAAAAACAAAAATAATCATGACATAAATTAAGAAGTTATCGCCAATTTAAATCATAAATTATTCTGTGCCACCCTGCATAAATAAATTTATTAAATGTCTCGAATTTGTCAAAAAATTCTTTTTTTAAATTTTTATTTAGGTGCTACGGAAAATATAATTTGTTTAGCAAATGATAATTTAATAATAACATATTTAAAAAAATTTTATTTCCAATAAAATATGCATTTAAAAGGCGCAAACAAATCGATGTAATTTCGCAGAAAAAAATGTGATTCAGATAAATAAACAAAAAAAGCCTGCATTTACATATAATTTCACCCTCTAGTTATTCAACACCTACATGACATTATGGCAACTAAGCGATTTTGTATAGAACATACTTTTGTGCTGTTTAAACACGCACACAGCCATGAACTGTGTTACACACATTCAAAACACGAAGAGTAAACACCTCATTATGCATTATTTATCCAAGCAGCAGTTACTTTTTCTATTTTCCTTTTTTATTTTTCCTTTTGTCGTTTATTTTCATTGAGTGTGGAAATGTGAATAAATTTTTTAAAATTTACAAACGAATTAGGGAAAAAAACAAAAGTCTGAATCCTTAAACAGAACGACGGGAAGATAACGACAAAATTAAAATACTCATTACAAAAGTAGCAACAGCATAAAAGTGATTAATAATGAATGTATTCTTTGGGCACAAAAGTTTTTGAAATTATTAAAAAAAAATCCATAAGCTTAAAGACTTTGTGGCAATATAATAAAAAAAAAATAATAATTATGTATAAGTTATAAGCAACATTTATAAAATTATGTGTAATAATTTAACAGGGCAAGTTGTTCAAGTAATTGGCTTTAAAAAATGCTTTTTTGATTATTTTTTAAAAATTTTAGAAAAAACAGTTTGTTTGCATACTATTAATATTTTACAATTGTGCAAAAAAAACAAAGTTTTTCGACTAAAAGATCTTTAAGAAATCGAAATAATACCTGCAAAATGTGATTAACCGATTTATTAACGAAGTAATGATAATTTGAAAACAGGAGCTTAAACACTATTATTATTAGACAATTTACAAAGTATTCTATTGTAACTTATGGGTTGTATTTGCTATGTTTTTATGAATGTCGGATTCATAAACTTAAAGCATATAAAGGGTGTTGTTTTGGAGTGATACAACTTTGAGTTGGCATCACTGCTTTATTTGACCACCCATTTAACCCTGCTGTTAGGTGAAGCCCATTTGGTCCAATTTTTTAGCAGTTTCCTTTGTAATTTTATATATACTGACATAGATTTTTAGCTCACGTGGTCTTTGTAAGAAACAATCAGCTTAATTATGAATACAAATTTCCCGGGAGTTTTTTCCCTTTTCCAATTTTTACAATTGAATTAACATAGAAAAAATGGGAGAAGGGAAAAAATTCCCGGGGAATTTTTATTCATAATTGGGCTGAATGAAATAAACAAAAATTCAAGGATCTGACTTAAAACAGGACTGAGAAAAATTAAAAAATTACGAATCTTAGGTTAAGGGGCCATTTGGTCCATAGTATATTTTCTTTGGTTTTCATTGATTTTTTTACATTTATTTCAAATAAATAAGTTTTAATTAGTCTTTTTTTTAATAATTGTCATTGCACGATAAGCAAAATGTTTTTCGATTAGCGATACTATTACAGTGTCGCTCATAGTCAGCACGAAATAGAAATTTTACGGGTTTTGCTGATTCTCGATAGTTTCTTTTGACCACAATTTTAGCATCCGTTGTTTTTGTTTTAGTTACGATATTGTTAAGGCGCTTGCGATTTTCAATTTCAGCCCAAGACTCTTCGCTAATCCATGGTTTATGATTTGTCCTCCTTACTCCCGGAACCGCCTTAGCAGCCTGAGAACAGCTGTCTGTAATCGTAGACCACGAGTGCCTCTCACTACTTCGTGAGCGGAGTGTACCACTGACGGCAGAACAGTATCTTATGGCCACTTCTGGGTTAAGAATTTCAAACAAACGCTTGTTTGAAATTGTTTTTAATTTCTACAATTTTTTTTACTATTCAATTAATATTTTTGTTTGATTTTTATTTAACCAACAAAAATGTTGACAAATATTCAAAAATATAATATACGCGTCTTTGGTTTCAAGTTTTCACAATTTTGTATGAAATAATATATTGTCGTTTTTTTGCATTTTCTTTTATTTGATCGTAAGCAACACTTCTTTATGTAAAATAAAAGAACAACTACACAAAACACATACAGTCTCTTTTTAAAAAAAGTACAACAAGAACAAAGATGAGAAAATAGCGCGACGAGGTTCTAGTAAAAAAAAACCAAAAACAATATCAGGTAAAAAAAAAGTTTCACTCTTTTTAAACAACAGAAACAACAACAACATTATAAGAAACAAAATGAATTTTTGGTTGGTTTCAAAGTTGGTAAAAAAAGAATGAAAAACAAAATCCCGTATTCAATTTTTTAAAACTGTTTAGTTATTTACATCAAAAACAAAAATATAATGATGGCGAAAAACATATCGAGTTGGTCTGCTGCCGGTTTTCGTTACATTTCTTCTTTTTTAGCCAAGGTAAGGATACAGCAACAGTGAGTGCTGAAGAAAAACATTGTGTTTTTGTGTTTAATCAGAGACAGAACTCACGGTATTATAGTACTTTATAGTATCAACGTTTTAGACTTTAGTACCATTTTACTTACGAAACTTATTCGGTAGACATTAAAAAATTCAATTTGTACCGAAATTAAAATGTTTATAAAATATTAAAAATTATAAATAGTTTTCTAACTTACTTTTGGAATATTTGGGGATCAAAATTGGACTTAAAAATAAAGAACTTTCATATTTGTAAAAATTAAGAAAAATGAGGCGACACGAAATAAGGCCCAATGAAATCAGCCCAATTAGGAAAATTAAATAGTATCTAAAAAAAATGCTTAATTGTAAAATTGGGCGAAATTTTTTTTATTTCATTTTTAAATTGGGTCTTATTTCATTATGAAAAAATACCCAAATAAGAAAATGTCAACAACAAAATTAATTGGGGTTTATTTCATTATATTTTGGCTTTTTCATAATTTTCTTGATATTAATTTTTTTTTTTCCTTTTTTGGAGTTTTACACTTTTTTGTTACATCAAAAGCGTAATTTAATACTGTCGAGAATTGGACAACATCCGACCACCCAGAAGTGCTGAACTATCGACACAAAAAGTAAAGAATAGAGAGTAAAACGATAAGTGGTCGCCTTATAAACATTAATACATACATACATATAATATATTGAGGCAAATCACGATGGGTAGTGCTAAGTGTGCAAACGATGCAAATGCGTGCAAAAATACACTCATTTGCTCAACACAACAACAAAATGTACTTGAAATTTGCTCTATTATACTTCTTTTGCACAAAAAAAAAACATGGGCAAAATTAGTTGTGCATCTTTGCTCAGCTGCAAACAAATGTTAACAATAACATTTGACATATTAGCCGCCATATTGTTTTTAAGGAAACTTATAAATTGAACATTTTCGTGTTTTTTAATATTAAATAGAGGATTAAATTTAAATTAATGAAAAATAAAAAATTAATTTTAAATTGCTTGTGTATAATTGTAAACAAATGCAGATTTTTTACTGTGCTGCCAGAATGTTTTAGTGTTGCCAGAATAAATTTTTAGAAAAATAGCATATCTGCACAAAAAATAAAAGTGGTATGCTCACGATCAATCATAATATGCACTGCCAATTTATAAATTGCGAATTTGCACAAGACCATCGTGATTACCCTTATTGTTAAGTTTTTCCTTAAATAAACGCGTTTGAGTTCTTTTAATTGCAAATCTAAATAAATATATACATAATTCTTCAACTTAACAAACTTTATTAAAATCATGAATTCCACATGTGAAAATTTCCGAATGTAATTTTTGTTTCACATGGATTTTAATTTCGTATCATGAATTCGCTGTGAGTAAAATAACATACCTGATTTTAGAAATCTGTCATTATATTCGGAGTTGTAAACAAAAAAACATTAAATGTATTTAAGAAAACTGTGTTTATGCAAATTTATGGAATTAAATTCCATATGCATAATAGCACAACCTAAGATTTATAAAAATCGCGAACATTCGCGAAAAATTGCAAAAAAACTTGAAACTTTTTTTTTTTTAATTTTAAATAAAAACTTAAATTTTCCTCCTTTACCGACTGACAACTCTTTGTGAATTATTTTCTTCATAACTTATAAAAAATTTTCACATGTGAATTTTTTGAAAAAAAGCAAATTTTCAGCCGTGCGGGTAAGTAGCTTAGTTTAGAAAGCTTCGGCTCCTAAGCAAAGGGCGAGTGTATAATTTTTGTCGAAATTAACAGTCAAAATGTCTACCTGTATGGAAGTATTCGTGCACACGCGGGAGCGGTTAGTAAACGCATAGCTTGTCATCCATTGGCTTAGATCCTCCATAAGATTACGCCATATAGGTGGTGTTCATGTAAATCTGTTTCAACATTCCAAACAAACTTTAAAGAAAAGTGTTAATTTAATGGCACATTTGCTGATTCGTTTTGTCAAAAAATTTTCCCATACAAACTGCCTTCCTAAAATCTCTTAAAGTCTATAAAATCGTATACAGATGAATTTATCTTAAAAATATTTGGCACAAAGCACTTTAACGTACATGAATCATAGCCTAACAACAAAATTGTGTTGCGCTTGGATCCCAAATAGGTTACAATTTCGAAAATTTGCCTCCAAATGCTGTCGTGCTGGGCTGGACCGACTATTACCTGGTTTTATTTATTTTTGATATAGCACAGGTAATTTCTTTGATGCTGAAGTTTTGTGTAGCCATTGCGACGCTGGTTGCTGTATGGTTTTTTTTTTGTATGCAACTCCTCAAATCTTTTTTAAACGAAAGTTAACTTAGTGGCACTAAATTGATTATTACACCTTAAATAATTTTAAAATTAGGCGAACATTTTTTTTATTTCATTTTGAAATTTAGTCTTATTTGATTATAACAAAGTAATTTTTGGGAATACAAAATTTATTTGACGTGCATAACTTCACAAAATACCAACAACATTTAAAGTTAAGCACGACAAACAAAATCTTATTAATTAAAAATTTTATATTCTCAAAAATTACTTTAATTAAAAATTTGCAAGTGTCCGTGCATAAAAAACTGAATTGGCAAGATGCTTTATTTTGATTTTGTTGCGAAAACAATTGGGGCTGTAGAAAAAGATAAACTCACTGTTTATTTTTGTTGTTTTTGCTTAAGCTTTGATATTGTTGCAAGAAAACTGGGGTTTATAATTCTTATTCGCTTAACAATTTTATTTGTATAATAACTATTTTGAGTTTTTCTATCCCATCAACAATAAATCTCAGTTTGTTAATAGTGAACAAAAATTCGTTCAACATGGCCCGATAACGATCGCCATTGACTGTAACGGCCACTTCTTGTCCATTTTCGAAGAAAAATGGCCCAATTATGCCTCTGGACCAAAATCCGCACCAAACAGTGACTCGTTTTGGGTGCAACGGCTTTTCAATGTATGCGTGCGGGTTTTCTGTGCCCCAAATGCGACAGTTTTGCTTGTTTACATATCAGCCAAGATCAAAATGAGCTTCATCTGAAAAGATGATTTTTTTGGCAAAATCGGCATCTTCTGTAAGTCGATCGTAGACCCACTTAGCGAAGCGAAAACGCATTGGATGGTCAGTTGGCTTCAACTTCTGAACCAATTGGGCTTTGTATGGCGTCATACCAAGGTCTTTATGCAAAATTCATCTCAATGATGTCTCCGAAATGTTCAATTGTAGAGAACGACGGTGAATTGATGCTGATGGCGCTTCACGCACACTTTCTGCCACAGCAGCAATATTCTCGGGTGTGCGATCGATGAGGATGCCAGTTTCTTTCACTTTTTTCACAAGATAACGAACATACGGAGCTGACGGTGCTTCTCTTCTTCCAAAAACCGTTCGCAATTTTCTTTTATATACGTACATATGTATATGTATATCTGTGTATTGAAAAAGAAACGAGGAAATTTCATGTTAAAGAAAAATATTTTTTTTTCAACACATATTTTTTTGGGCTTTCATGTTTGCTTGTAACATAAATGTCATATTCATTTCGAAAATTCGAAAACCAAAACCAGTTTTAATGGAAACACTTTGACACGTTTTGTTCAAAACAAGTTGTTTTTGGTCATAGTGGAAACATAGTATTAACAACAAGTTAAAACAATTGGTGGCATGTCATAATGTCCATGTATACTGTGTCACTTAAAAAAGTGTCATAGTGTCCGTGGACATAACGACACTGCTCTGATGGACATTATGACACTTTTAAAAGCGTCATATTGCCCATGGATACTATGGCACTTTTTTGAGCGTCATAACGTCCAGTGACACAGTGTCTATGCCACCAAACAATTAATATTCACGCACGTTTGTTGCTTGGTTACCGCCAATGTGTATAAATATGTATAGATAAAATTAGGGATGGAGATCTAAACTCTCTAACTCAAAATAGCTGATTAAATGATGGATAGCATCGGCTTTGAGTTAAACCTGCTAAATCCATTTTTAACAGGTTATGACAGCTTGATGCCATTCGAAAGATAAAGAGACGCTGCGTCGAGTAAAACAAATATTTACTTCAATTTGGGACCAAATAGAATATTAGAAAAAAAATCAAATATACAAATGATTCTTAAGGTAGAAATAGAAAACATTAGAAGTTTTTTGTCTGCCCTATAAAATTTGCTAAAAGTCAGTAAACAGGTTTACACTCTAAGCCAACGGTATAGTTAGTTGTTTATAAGACTTCTTGGTAAATATTTCTTTGTTTTTTATACACTGAAAGAAAAATGCTTCATATATTTAATAAATCATTTTCATAAAAAAATTTTCATTGGTAAAATGAAAATTTTCATTGTCTAAATGAAATTTCATTGTTATAATAAAGTATTTTCGTTAAAATCGCTTCATGGGATTTCGTAATTACGTTAAAAATTTTCATTGGATATATGAAAATTTAAGTTTGTCCAAGTAAACAAAAAATTTCAATTGGGAACATAAAAAAACAATATGCAAACATAACTTTATTCATAAATTAATACAAAATTACAGTTTCCTTAAAAAAATGTTAAATTGTTAATTAAAAAACGTAAGATATAATAATTTCATACATCTAAAGTAATATGCCATTAAATTTATGAAATCAAAAATTTTTTTATAAAAGCAACATATTTTAATAATTTAAAAAAAATTATTTTTAACATTCAATAATAGTCTCAATCTCAATAATTAAGAGTATAAAAATATTTCGAAAAAGCATGCCATCATAAATTTAAATTTTCATTATGACAATAAAAATGTCATCAAAGTAATGAAACAAAAACTTGCAATCAATAAATATGTATGTTTTTAGTTTTCTTTAATATGTACATAGTAAAGGCAAAAAACATAGTTTTTTTATTCATAAATTACACTGCCCCGGTAGGCTAGCTGGTAGTGAGCTAGTCTAGCAGCGCCGAGGTTGTGGGATTGATTCCCGCCAGAGACAGAAAAAAAAATGAGATAGAAAAAAAAGTTAAAAAGAAAAAACATAATTAAAAAGAGAAAAAAAACAGAAAATAAAAAAAAAATTTACTTTTTTGAAGTATTCATCCAATTAATTATAATATTCATTATTCTAATACAATGTTTCATTACATACATTTTAATGAAACAGGTTTCATTGATCCAACGAAGCGTAGCTAGGTTCCTTTTTAATGAAATTTTTCATGGGTTTAATGTCAAAATTCATTGGTATTGCGAAGAAAATTCTTTCAGTGTATTTGCAAAACAATTTTATGATATTTAATAATAACTTAACTGAGTTAGAAGATTACTTTAAGCTCATTTTGTTTAACTTTCTAACTTTATGCAAACTACAATTGATGGATGGAAACGTTCAAAATATAACGAGTTTACAAGTAAAAGTGCTCTGAAAACTTTTTCTTTTGCAAAATTTACTGCAAAAACTTTGCTGAAAACTATTCACATCAAAAATAATTTTTACATTTGTTACTTTCGAACTTAAAAAACAAAAAAGTTTGCCAGATATAAATTAAAATACTTTTATTTGAAAGTTTAGAAACAGGTTGTTAAAGTTTTTTTGAGTTGACTAAAGTTTTAGATTTAACTACTGCGAAAAAAAACAAACTAAACAACAAAAATTTTTAAATAACAAAAAAAAATCAGCTTCGTAACAAAACGCAATAATTCCATTTTAACAATCAGCCAAAAGAATAATATTTTTAAATAGTCCCAGAAAGTATAAACTCGTTTGTTCTGTTAAAAGTTGTTTCGCAATTGTTTCATAATATTTAAATTATCGAAATTACGCTTTATGCCGCTCAACAAGGACATGATTGTTTATTACCTAAATTAGGGTATTTTTAACATGGGTTAATGAAAAGAAAATAATTTTTGAACGAAATTTATTTTAAACACAAATTCGTGATGCTTTCTTTTTTAATTTTTAATTTTGAAACGTATTTGAATATAAAAAATTT
Source organism: Pollenia labialis (assembly GCA_949318255.1). Lineage (NCBI taxonomy): Eukaryota > Metazoa > Arthropoda > Insecta > Diptera > Polleniidae > Pollenia > Pollenia labialis. Next base: position 119,944,948 of record OX439142.1, read on the forward strand.
TGAAGGGAAAACTCTAGATTTTTAATTGCAACAACGACTATAACACCCAAACGAGAAATGAAATATTCCCCAAATTTTTTTCATACATTTTTGGGTTCTATTTCATATGAAGTAACACCCAATTTTTTGGGCCCTTTTACATTTTTTTTTTTGGGAATTATTTCATTCCTCATTTGGGGTTTTCAAATTATGAAATAATCTCCAATGAAATAACACTCAACAAATTTTTAAAATTCGGGGCTTGTTTCATAGCGTGTATAATTTGGGTGTTATTTAATTTTTTATTCGGGGGTTATTTCATTTTTAAAGCTGTTGGTTTTTGGGGGTTATCCTTGGTGAAACTGACTCCTTTATGAATTTTGGGCATAATTTCATTTTTGTTGCTGATGGGGCTTATTTCATTGGGGGTTATTTCATTTTCATCATTGGGTGTTATTTCATATGAAATAACGCCCAAATATTGGGGGTTGTTTCGTTTTCGCTTTGGTGTTTATTTCCTATTTTTTGGGGTTTATTTCATTGGGGGTTATTTCCTGGGCGTTATTTCATTGGGGGCTTTTCGTGGAGCCCTATTTTATTCTTATTCCCTTTCACGTCTGCACTTGATAAATGTTTTTATAGTTTAAAATTCTGAGTTAAGGAAATTTTTGTTAGTTTTACAAATTTTCAAACAAAATAAATTTGAAAAAATCAATTTTTGTGGACGCGTTCAAAAAGGGAAACTTGCCCATGGACTATGGATGTATAAACATAACTGTGGGTGCAGAAACTAAAAAGTTAAAATAATCAGATAATTGAAGGTACACAAAATTTTTTTGCATAAAAATTTGTTTTGTATTTTTAAGATATTATAGGAGAAACACGTAAGAGTTTTATATTCGGCTTTGCTGAATCTTCGATAACCTCTACGCAGGGTAAGAATATTTCAGGATTGGGCTTTGCATCTGTTAATTATAAGCCAATATTAATAAAAATTTACCCCACAGCATCAGAATTCGCTGTGGTTAAAGGAGTATCAAAGTCTTTTTTAAAAGTACGTTTTATTTGATTAATTATGTACCAATATGGCTAATTATGTATCAATCTTAATTTAAATTGTCAGTGTGATTTCTGGCCTTGTCAAACTACGACGGACTTAATTTTTCTACAGTAGTATATTTGGTTATGACTTAAGGCGTACTAATGAGAGTGGACTTTATATGGGACCTATGGTAAATTACGGACCGATCTTCACGAAATTAAGAGGAGTACTTTTTAATCTTTTAAAACTATGGCTGGCCAAATTTTACTACAATAGCGTTATTTGAAGTGCTTTGATTGCTTAGGAAAACAAGAAAGAATTTGATACCAATACTGTTGCTTTTTTTGAATTGTGTGATAATTAGTGTTATAAAAACTGCAATAACTTTCATTTAACTTCTGATTGTGCTTCTGAAATTAACAACAGTCTCATTTAACGCAAACGCACAAAAGGAATAACAAAAAGCTGAGCGAAGCAGTTGCTTAAAAAAAATATTGATATTGAATTTTTTTCGTTTGAAAAGTTTTGCAATTCAAAGTTCAATCAGTCTCTTTGCTTTTGCAAGTTATAACTTATAAGCAGTTCTGCCATATATGCCGATTTATCGTCATTATGCCGATTATTTGTGTCTTTATCATCAAAGGGCTGATTTTCCAATTTTTGGTAAAGAAAAATCCCATTTTTTGATAAACTTTTAATATAATTATCCCCTAAAAATGAATTTTGGAGAGGAATTCTATTTCTAAAGATTATTTAATATTTAATAATTAGAACGGGTTTGATACTGATATTAGCTGCGTTCGAGAACACAAAAGTTTTTACTATTTTTTACTGAACTTTACTGCATTTTACTAAATTGCGTTCGCGTACACAAAATACAGTAAATGAGAACACAAATTGAGAGCGAAAAGTGACTGTTATTGTCTGTGTATTTACAAATTTTTACTGCAGAAATTTTTGCAGCAAAATTTAGTAAATCAAAAAAACATATGTTTCAAAAGGTACTTTTTTTTAATTTTTGCTTACAAATTGTGAAAAAATTGTTAAATAAAAGAAAAATTGAAATAAAATTAAACAAAAAGTGAATTAATAATAATTAATTGTACTTGTTTGTGAAGCATTAATATGGCTAAATACCAACATTTGAAACTTTTTTTGTTATGTTACTTTTTTAGAGTTGTAAAAGTTATAAGTACTTGGGTATTTAAGTAATCAATAGCAAAAATTTATTCACGTTCTTATGAATAAATTAACCCGCCACATATTAGTAACATCAAATAAAATAAAAAACAAACAAATATGAAAGATTACATGAAATAATTTGTTTGTATTTTATAAAAATGTTCGTGTTATAAAAAGTATTTAATCGATTACCGATAAGAAAACGAATTAAGTAGTCAAAAGTGTAAAAATTGTTCAACACTTCAATTATTTTTCATCAGCTGTTGCCTTTATTTTACAAATTCTTACCAATTTTGCGTTCGCGTACTTTTTTGGACAACAGCTTTTTGTGAGAGAAATTTTACAATTTTCTCATTTACTGCATTTTACCTATTAAAAAGAATTTCATAAAAATGTCAAACTCAAATATTTGCATATAATAAAAAAGTTAAAAAAATGATAAATTTAACAATTAACTCTAATGTACAAAATATACACATATATGTATTTTCTTTCTTAAAATTAATTTATTGAATCTTCATATAAAGGGTGGTTAGATTTTAGGGGCCGATGTTGATTTTAAATAAAACACAAATTATTTAGGAAATTTTTGTTATTTTTTTTTATTATGATAATATTAGTATGGTTCAATTATGTATGGAACAAAATATCGGACAAACATTGGTTTAGCCCAAATGCGGCTATTCTGCTTATTGACGAATCCACTGAGGTGAAAATGTGCCTCATCTTTAAAGAAGATTTTCTTCGAAAATTTATGTTCCACTGTCACCATTTCTTGCCACCAATCAGACCATTGACGACGTTTGGAATGGTCAAGAGGCGTGTAAATGAAAGTTTTTATGCATAATGTTCACCAGTGACGAGCGCGAGAGGTGCAATAGTTGGGCACGAAGACGAGTTCTGATGGACGGCTCTTTAGCCACACTATCGCGAACAGCAGCAATATTTTCTACAAAACGACCTGTACGAGCACTGGTGTTTTCACATCTCATAAAGACCCGATTAGCTTAAATTTTTGCACGATTTTTCCGATTGTGCGCACATTTGGACGATTAAATTGACCTACAAAACCACGATGTGCACGATTTGGACGCCCATTTTCTTAATAAGCCTGAATAACTTTAACGCTTTGCTCGATTGTGTATCTATCCATGGTTTAAATTTAGTTAATCTGAAATTGAGAATGTCAATTGAAATGCAGAAAAAAACTTGACGTCTAGGTGTGGTGATTGTCGAAAAACCAATGCACCCACAAAGAGTGACTGTTTGGTGCGGTTTATGGACTGGTGGCATCATCGGGCCGTTAATTTCCAAAATAAGGCCGGTCGGGCAGTTACTGATAACAAACTTTTTATGGCCCGAATGGCAGCTATCGAAACAATGGCACTTTTGCGCGACAAAGTAAATTGCCGTGTTATCTCACGTGGTGGCGATGTCAATTGGCCGCCAAGATCATGTGATTTTTTTTTACACTGTTTGTGTTCTTTCTTTGGAGTTATTTGAAAGAAAAGGTGTACGTCGATAAGCCAGCAGCAATTCAAGAGCTTAAGGATGAGATAATTCGGCACATTAACGGCATAGAACCTCAAGTATGCCTCAGCGTCTTAAAAATTAACATCAACATAAAATGTAACCACTCTTTAGATATTTTTAATTTGCTGATTTTTTTTTTTTAAATATGCCAATCCTGTGTATGAGTAAGAATAAATGTAAAAAAACAGAAGAGAATAGGGAATATTTTTCTGTTTAAAATATACAAAACTAAATGAACTGCGACAACTGTTGGCAATTCAGAGATTTTCCTGCTAAATCTAGCGTTTTTTAAATGTCAACCGCGGGAAAAAAGATAAGCTTAAGCAGTATGCGGAAAATCATTTCCGCTGCAAAAACATTTCTCAATATTTAAATTTTCAGATTTTATACTTTTTCTTATAAAGATTCTTTGTTTTTCTGGTTAAAAACTACTTGTTTATGTTCACGGTTTTACTTACTTTTGTAATTTCCGTTAACTGAGGATTGTATGTGACATTTTTCTTTTTTTGATTTTCAGTTAGTATTTTGTTAGGGTTGTATATGGCAATTCACAATTTTAAGCTTTCTAAAAAATAAAAGGTAAATTGTCTCGATAGATCCCAAGCAATATAATTTATTTTTGAATGTTTTTTTTTGTCAAGCTAATAGGGCCTAAATTTCTTCAACGTAAATAAAATTTATATTTATTTATATTTCGTTGTATCCTAGCAAAACAAGATAATTATCTTATAAATGAAAGTGCTAGGGAATAAAATCAAACTTCTAATCACAGTATGTATTAAAGGGAATTAAAAAGAAATAATATTAAAATAACAACATAACATTTAACAAAAAAAAACAGAGAAATTGAAAACTGCATCAGACTGGATAGTACGTGATAAGCAAGGCCCGGATTTTTATGCAAATTCATATTTGTTGTCGTCAGTCTGAGATCAACATAAACTTAATATCTTTTCGAATCAATGCATATTTTTGCATATTATGCTTTAAATTCACATTTTTGCATATATTGCTGACATTGCATATTTTTTGTGCATTTTTGGGGAAAAATGGGGAAAAATATTTTTCAAAGCACATCGCGTTTTGTCGCATATTAGGAGAAATATCCCATAACAACAATTCGGGGAAAGTGGTTGAAATCAGTTGTGTATTATGCTGAAAATTTTGAACAATTCAAGGATGTGATGGAACGATGGTAATGCAGTACCCAAAAAAAAATAGCAAATTTACAAAATATTAAATTTCGGATTAATTTAAACTCTTCAAATTACGGATTTATCTCTGAGACTATTGTTAAATTAGAGAAATCAAATCCATTGAGAATGCAAATTAAATTAATTGAAATTGTCATAAATAGAATGAATGCAGTTAAGGGTAACTTAAGTAAATAAATTCGTATCAAACTTGGTCAAGTTTTTAGAAATATGAAGGACACAAAACAATAACACAAACTGCTGGCATATTTAATTTAAATTTTTACGAAAACAGCGTAGCGGAAAATGAATGTATATTAAAATTGTATATGAAGGTTTGCATATCTATCTAACAAGTGACTTAATTTACATTATTGTTTTACTTTATATTTTGTGTTTTACTATATTTTTACTTCTGCTTTTTTGGCATACCTTATTTTCGATAACGAGACTGAATTTTTAATGGTTTTATGTTAATTAAATGAATTGTTTATGATTAAAAAATATGTTAGGAAAAATTTAAAGTGCATATTTTTTCAATTTATAGCGCATATTTTTCTATTTTAAGTGTTGTTTTATGCGCATAAAACTCGATTTTAACTGCATAAAAATCAGGTCCCAAGTGATAAGAAATACTAAAACTGTTATATTACATAATGCAAAAAAAAATGTATATAACACCTTCTTAAACGCATTTACATTGCCTAAGCTTTGTATATAATTCGGAAAATAAATGAAAATGAAAAATTGTCGATGTTACAAAAGACATTTATATCCTTGTTGAATAATCTTCCTTCCACGGTTAGATCTAGCAAATTGAATCCTACTGAACAAATATATAAGCTGCTTAGAGGTTATAATCGTATGCAAGAATATAATGCATTTAAGTTTCAAGAGGTTTTTAACCTTTAGAAAAGGTTTCCTGATAACTACCCTGCACGAAATTTGTGTCAATTGGTCCAACAGACTGGTCCTGGAATTTGTGAATAAAACACAAGTACAAAAAGAAAGAACTCATGACCAGTGAAATGAGAACCAATTAACAACTGGTTTATGAAGAACTAAAAGGTATCGGTGGTGTGACACATTTTTTGGAACTTTCTAAAATTTGGTTCTTGAATTTAATTGTTTTATTTAAATAATTCTACATTGTAATAACTGACACTAACTACTCATTAAGAATAGATGTGTGACTGGTCAAATGGTGTCAAATCCACGTGCAATGACAACCCCATGTAAAAGTGATATTTCTTATTCATATGAAGTGTCAGAACTAGAACCGGTCCCTACCACCAAAGACCTATCACGGGACTACTTTGTTGTCGGTTCGCTTCCCTCTAGGGTAGTGGCGGAATGAACATATTTATATAAGATGTTGCACAAATTCGTTCCATGTGACTAAAAATCCTACCTATAACCTTTAGTACGCCTCAAATCGTAACAAATAATGCTATTGTAATAAATTTTGGTTTGTCAGTTTTATGTGTCCAGAAATTACACTGGCAACATTATTGCAGGTCCGTCCATAACTTACAATTGGCCCCATATAAAGCCTACTCTCGGAAAAAACTTTAGTACACGGAAAAACGTAACCCTCTCAATCTGTGTTCTATTATAATAAAATTTGGTCAGTCATAGTTTTATAAGACTATAAAATACTTGTTCAAATTTCGTGAAGATAGGTCGCATATAAGCTTTAAGCTTTAACAAAATCAATGTTTGATTTTAAAAAGCAGGGAAAAGTTAAAGCAGTGAAGAGTAAAAATTTTGCAACTTTTCAACTTTAGAATTAAGTTTTTAAACCCTGGTGATAATAAGCATGATATCAACAGACAAGCAGACAGACGATTATTATTTTCATCATAGAGTTTCACTAGTGAGCGTCAAAATGGAATGTTCAACTGGTTTTACAATCAGTGCTGCCAGTGGTTTTTTTTGAAAAATACCTAAACATGTTAAAAAATCAGATTTTTCCCTACACGTTGAACAATGTTCCTACTGAAAACCCTACGCATTATTTTCATTAAAATTAACTACCAGGCCCACAATGTCGACAAGAACATTTCTTTCGCATATTTATTTTGAAAACAATAATAAAAAACTAAAATTTGTTTTTGTTTTCAATACAAATTCACGAAATAAATATTCTTGTCGACATCGTGGGCCTGGGCCTAAATATGTTAATTTAAGCTTTGACATAAAATAACTACAAAACAAATAAAAATAATACATACATATGTACCCAATAAAAAATTTTATGATTTTGCGAAGCACTAATGGTACATTTAAAAAAATAAGCGCACAATTATGCGCTACACAATAAGACATACAAAAATGCAGTAAAGTAAGTGAAAGAACTCTCAGCAACTTTTATACAAAAAAAAAACATTTCAAGTGCTACGGTATTCCCTTACCACGAAGCAGGTTTGTAAGGGGGAGTACTAACTGTATCAAAACATTCAGTATTTAAGGTCGATCGTTACATACAACAATTTTTATATGCGCTGAATAATGCGCTTTATGTGTCAAAAATGTATTGCTTCAAAGTGGGAACTCGCCATATAAAATTCATGTCTTCCGTCAGCGCAATGGTAAGCGCAACGCTTATGTTTCTCCCTTACAAACCTGCTTCGTTGGAAGCTCCATTTTTTATTGGGTATGTACTTTTAATAAATTCAATTAAATCTTTCAACATTGAATAATATCCAAATGGTTAAAGAAAGAACCATTGCCATAAGTGAATAGCGAAATGGTTTGCATTTTCACTATATGCACCAATGGCGCTAGTGATGGTGTATACATACCACAGTGTACATACATACATATCTCTTTCTCCAGACACCTTAAGCTATAACAATTGATACCCACTAATTATTAGCTTCTTAGCTAATAATGCAGGAAACATCGCTTCTACGACAAATTCTTTATTTGTCACTAAGGTATTGATGTCAATTTCAGCAAACAATTGTTAAGAAGCCTCACCACTTTGGTTTTTAAGATACATATATGTACATTAGTGTGTCCAAAAAATATTTTTTTTTTTTTGGATTTCCATGGGTGCCGAAAATAATTTTAGAGCTTATAGGGCATTTTTGAGATTTTTTTTAGATTTTTCGGAAGATGTTTAGAGGTCGCTTAAGTCGAGTTTTTGCCAAAAATCGGGTCTGCCTGCTTGTTTTAAGTTTTCTTCATAACTTTGTAAAAAACCACGATTTGCTTCACTTGTAAGAAAATAATTTAAAAGCAAAATTTCCAGACTTTATTTTGGTGTACAACTTTAAAATTTTTCGTAATTTTTCCATAAATGTTGTAAATTACGCTTAATAACTTTGAAAATCTTTATGAAAATGAAACAAACCAACAATGCATTTTGAAAGATCAGTTTATTCTAAATGATTTGGAAACAAATATTTTTGAATTTGCTCTTACCTTTTCTGAGTTATACCGGTTTTCAGCTGTGAACCCAGTTTTTAATACTATTACTTATACCCCACCCAACAAACTAAAATCAAACGTTTTGTTTTGCTTGGTTTAAAAATCATTTATTGGGCTTCTTACGATGTCGTATATGCCCTGCAATAAATTCTGAAAATCAGTTTTAGAAGTTGTGACATTGAAGTTAGTGTTAACCAAAGCCACACCTTGTTGTGCCACATCATTTACTACTTGTAAATGTTGGGCTTTGTTCTTTGCAACTTGAAATGAGTTGTTGGCTTCCCAATAATCTGGATCTGTTCTTAAAAAATCAATTGAAATATTGCATACTTCAAAAAAAAAATAAGATTGGTTTTGGAAATTAATTCTTGAATTTCTATATTTGTAAGGTTGTCTTCTAATTAATTTACTACATCGTTCTCGCTAAGATAGTAAATTTTGGGGTTAAGTACCACTGATAACCTTGAGAAGTTTTTAACGTAGCACGTGCAACTGCTACATTAATAATTTTGTAGTTATCCAACCGTTTTTAAAGGCTAAGATCATCGAGAACAGTGTATCGTGGGCATTGGCACAGGTACCAGTTTTTGATATTTTTGATTAAAATAAATGAACTAAATTCTATCAAGGCATTAATTTTTAATTGTCCCTGTAAGATTGCAACTGGTTTCGAATGAAAAATACTTATTTTCAAAGAATATATAATTTTCTTCCTCCAGCAAGCCCGATTAATAGCCCTTGAAGCTTTTACTGTTAGACAGGGCTTAGATCTATCATTAAAAAAATAAGACTCAGATGAAGCAATTCCTTATAGTCTTCTCTCGGTTGCATGTCTTCAAGCTGGGCTTTAATTAATTTGCTGAAATCTTCACGTATTGATAATGGATATGACTTACATCAATGTCACAACTTCTGAAACTGAGTAAGAGAGAATTTAAAAATATTTGAATAAAGTGATCTTTCTAACTGCATTGTTAGTTTGTTTCATTTTCACAACGATTTTAAAAGTTATAAAGCGTTATTTACAACTTTTTGGAAAAATTACGAAAAATTCTACTGTAGGGTGCAGAAATGAGCAAATGTATGGCAAACCCTTTGTGCAGTAAAATAAAGCTTTGACATTTTTCTTTTACACTATTTTCTTGCAAGTGAAGAAAATCGTGGATTTTGAGGATGTTATGAAGAAAACTTAAAAAAAGGTCGGCAGACTCAATTTTTTGCAAAATTTGAATTGAGCGACCTCTAAACCTCTCTGAGAAATCTCAAAAATACTTTACCCTATAAGCTTTTAAATTATGATTGAGCCCCAAAAAAAAATTTGTTTTGCGACACTTTCATGTACATAAATATTAGTGTCGCCAACTTTTTAAACCACAAACAACTCTTGAAATATTTTTTTAAGCGATTTTAGGGAAAAGAAAATTTTTAACCGTTAATGACAAGAAAATATAACGTAAAATGCGGTTTTTCTGCATTTATTTTATAAATAATGCGATATTGGAGACTATAAAAAATCTGTCAGATTTTTCCTACGCTTATATTTTTTATCTACATGTAGGGATTTTCCCCTACTTCTGGCAATACTGTTTAAAATATAAAAAGTGTTATTTAAAGAAAAAATAAACATGTAAAATATTAGAAGATTGTTGTCATTTACGACAATGGTATTACAATATAAAAGTGAAAATTTTCAAATACTTTTAAAACAACAAAAACAAGGAAAAACAAGTATATTCCATTATATCTTCAGAGGCAGTTTGCTGCCTATTTTGTTTTTAATTTTTCCTTCCAAATTTGCCCACATGATAAGATGGGTTAATACAAATATGATACAAAACCTCATTGTTTTAAAAATTTGCTGTTTAAAAAACTGTAAAAAAAATTATGTATTTTGTACAAACTTAAAGTTAATAAACATTTTTTTTAAATAAAAAATCTTAATTTGAGAAAAAAATCTTAAAATCTTATTTTGGTCAAAAAATCTTTAGAAATAAGGTAAAATCTTAATTCTGGCAACGCTGTACGTAAGGCTTGTGTGTTAGTGTAAACTAGCCTTAAGTAAAAGTAGTACTTTTCGTTCGCTGCAAAGGTATTTTTCATCAGTGCAACGTTATATGCTACAAGGCGCGCCAAACTATTAAAGGGAACATTAATATAAAAATCAATACCGAAATAGTGTTCAAATGATTAAATGAGTTTTACAAAATTAGATGCTTAAATTTTTTAGAACTTCTAGAATCTAGAATATGTTTATAGTATTGTAATAGCTAAAGCAATTTCTAAATAGAGTAAACAACTAATATACACGCAAGCAATGTTCGAAAGCGTGGACACGACATTCTAAGAAATTTATTTCTTTGTTAATATTTTTTTGTTTACAAAAATATAAAATACGCATTGTCATTTTAACATTTTTTTTTATTCTTTAGTATTTTTCCTTTCTCTATTTACAATTGTAATAATAAATATGTAGCATGATTAAAAAATTAAATATTAATCATACGCCCGGTGCAATGTACTTGCCACAGCCCACTTTAACTAAAAGTTCAATATAAAAAAGAAACATTTTTAAAAAGAAAAGACTGACTGAATAATAAAGAAAACATTAATTTTCTTTTATAAAGTCATTTACCATTTGCCTAAAAGGCATTTAAATATTTTTAGTAAATGGAATGTAAATACGACATAAAGATGTTGTTTGTTTGGGATAAGCGAGAAAATTCCATCAAATTTTTAAATTAACAATAATAATTGTATTTAAACAGCATAAAGCAATTTTAATAAATTTAATTCAATCTTTTGTTGTTCTTCCACAAAAAAAATAAAATATCGGGTTTGCAGCAAATTTCTTCTGTAGTAAACGACAGCATTTTGTAGTTGCGAAATAGGATTAATGTGAACTTAAAGGTCTTATTACTACAAACAAGAATTGCAAGCATTTTCAGAGCAAAAAAAAACGAAAATAAAGTGAATTTAACATTAAGTTGCTTGTCAATTGTGTAAATAGATAATTTTTAAAGACGACGTTTTTCTTTTGCAAGATTTCGTAAAACACGTTGTCGGAATTGCTAGTTTCAGAAAGTCTGAGTTTATTGGCTAAAGAGAAAGAAGAAAACCTTTTATTCTTTTGACCCCTCTTAACAGTAAACTCAGACTTTCTGAAAGAAAACTTTTTTTGGTGTGAATCCAACTGTCATTCGGCATATGAAACTTCGATCTGTAAACAGTCACAAATCAAATTTCTCTGCTTACCAAAATACTGAGACATTAGTGAAATGGGCTAGGACACCAACTACGTGTTCAGTTCATCTACTGAACTTCCACTGGCAGCCATTGATTGGAATCACCAGAGCATTCGAAGAAGTGGAAGATCCACCCAGACGTAGAAAAGACAGTTAGATTCTAAAGTAGCAACGGCAAGTAAATCGTGGAACGAAATAAAAAATAAAGCTTGTAACAGATCACAATGAAATATATTTGTAATGGCCTTATGCAGCAATTGAAAACGAATATTGAAATCACGCTCAGTTCAAAACTACTTAACGGAAAAATGATTTAACCGAAACATTTTTAAAGAACAGATTGAAATTCAGCCCAGATATTCAGAACTATACAGTTTTGGTCCGCATAATCCTTAAAAAATAAATTTATTTCTATTTTGCTGAGGTAGTATTCACTTAAAAAACTAACATTAATAGTTTTCTTTTATATAAAGTGGTGAGTTTATTCAAGAAAGAACAAACTTTTAACCGCCAACACAGTTGGTCCTACATAGTCTGGGTTCACACTATGAAAGTTTTCTTTCAGAATGTCTGAGTTTATTGATGAGAGGGGAGAGAATAAAAGAATGTTCTCTTACGCTCACATCAATAAACTCAGACTTTCTGAAAGAAAACTTTCATAATGTGAATCCAGATATAATAAAAATCTTTATTTTTATTTACACGACAAAATACTGAAAACAAAAAACAAGATTATGAGAATTAATACTAAAACCACCAACGCTCTTGCACTAAATTAAGTAGTCATAGAGGGTGTCCAATTGTTTTGTTAATTGGGATGTATAATTTCTCCAGATTTGAAATCAAGAATTTGCGGTACCTTCGTTAAGCCAAGCCTTCTTTATGGATCCACAAACAGCGGTTTACTTTTAAATTTTATTAATGAGATTTTCATCAGAACATTAATTGAAATTTGGTGTCATCAAAGCCAATGTTATGGGGTTTTTGTTCGAACTGAAATTAGTGTCGCCTTTAGGTGTCACAGAAAGCAATGTTATCGGGTTTTTATAAACTTTTATATTAATGTGTTTCGTTCAAAGCCGACTTTATTAATAATCATTAGGTATTACAAAATTCATTTTTATCTTCAATCATATAACAGGGTGTATCATATATCTAAGTAGCTCAGTCTTAGTACAGTCTTAGTACTGAGCATAATAACTATACAACATAAACCAAGCAGCTTTCTGCTTTTGTTTTTTTATTGAAAATAAATATTGTTTTTAAATGCTTATTTTTTTACTTTATTTAATTCAAAAGTTATATTATTTCCATAGATAGAATTTGTGCATGTTTCCGGCAGCGGTCTTCATAATTTAACGCACACATGTACAAATACGCATTTGACAATTGGGGTTTATGTCTGTCCGAGTTTACCTTGCGTAAATATAACTTGTTTCGAACTTGATGTTATTTGTGGCGAAAGTTTGGAAAATAATTTGTTTACATTTCTGTAGGCCCACATTAAGTTGTAACTATAAAAATGTATAAAGTAACTTTAGTTTAGGGTGCTAAATCTAACAGTCGTGATCGAATACTTTGCCGATTCGAAAGAACTTTTATTTCTAATTCTTTCAGTCGTTAGTGAACGAATCGAAATTATTTTTCCGGGTTATAAATTGTTCAGTAGCGACTAAAAGCATTTAAATCAAATTGATGACGAATCGAAAAAATATTAGTTTACGACTGCTTGATTTAGTAACCAGATGTTGCTTACAACCTTTTAACTAAAATTATTAGAAATATTCAAAATTGTTTAATAACATTATATTTCTTTTAAATGAATTACAAAATCACATTCTCTATAAACTAAAAGGATCAATAGAATGAAATGGGAATTAAGCACATTTAAAAGAAAAATCTTGTATGTGAAAGCAATTGTCATTCATCATACGCCTGATGTTAGACTTTTCTTGTTGTCACTATTTATTGCATACTTTAGAGAGTCAATACTGTAGTATAAGTGTTGCCATGTTAATCATACGTACTGGGGGTCTGCTTTGCGTTGCATTAAACAGTCAGGTAAAAAATATGTTCCCTTTTATAAACAATTCTGTATTTTTCCATTTAAAAGCTAAACAATACTTAAAATCTTAAATAAATTAATTGAGTTCACAAACATTCGACACCCAACATGTTACTTCATTTCTTATTAAACGTTTGCGTGAAATTGCTTAAACATAAAACTGTGTACTAAATAAATTATATTAGTATTTGTTTTTTTTTAACAAAGTGAAGTAAATCAACAAAAAATTGTTAAGTTGAAAGTGAAAAAAGATCAATTTTGTGGTCGCACTTTTTCCGTATTTTTTGTCATATATTTGTTAAGTGTGAATAAAGCTTAATTCTTAAAAAATTATTAAAAATTATAAATTAAATGTAAGCAAATAATTTTTTTTTTTGTAATAACCTTCCACGGACACTGTTTCCTGGTCATTGTAGTATTGAAAAATTTGTTTTTAGTGAAAAGTCCCCTGACAAGGACACAGTTTAATGGTTCTTTTGGTGTCTGATTATAAGGAGTTCCACTGCATATGGCATAATCACCTTCAGTGGAAAACTTTGTTAAGTGGATACCATCTTTTCGATGGACACTTTGCCATGCTCGTGGCAGCATGGTAAAGAAAAACATTGAATTCTTATGGGAAGAAATTCACTTGTACGGACATATCTCTATGGGCCTCTAGTGTTCGGTTTTCGGTTTTCACTGTATATAGTGTAATCTCCCTAAACGGGCATATTCTTAAACGGACACCCACTATCGATGGATACTGTACCCTGGTCCCGACAGCGTTCTTAAGTAGAACATTTAATTCTTTGAACTGGAAATTTAGTCTTTAAATGTTATGTTTGATGTCCGGACATGAAATGGGAATTAAGCACATTTAAAAGAAACCGAACACAATAAAGTTTGTGGATTTTAAAAACCGAACGAAATTAAATGTTCTCACCTTTTGTTGAGTTTGATAAAACAGTATTATTTTTGTATTCGAAAAAGAATTTATGGTAAACGACTAATGGCATAACTAACAGTTTGCATGATATGCAACATTGCTAATTGTCAAAACCATTGGTAGTTTTTATAAAAATTATCAAAATGTTAGATAGGGCCTTTTGCGTTTTAGTTGACGACATGTAGAGTTTGGTTCGAACTTGATTGAGCAGAGGTTGCTTTTTTCGTAAATTTAAATAAAATATATTAAAAAATGAAAAAAAAAAGTTTTTTGAGAAGGGAAAATTTTAATTTGTCAATTTCAAATACTTTTTGCCATTCCAAATTAATTCTTTTTTCTTTATGAATTCCATTCCCGCCTATTGCGGATATTGCTACGTGCGAAAACTTGCCTCCTGCTAAAGGTTTGTCTAAAGATTATTCGTTTTTTCAAAAGAACGAAAAGTATAAGTCCGCCAATGTTCAAGGAGCCACAAGGAGCACGATCAAGCAGATGTTTTTTGTAAGCCCTGCTAAATTCGATCAGCCAGTGTGTTCCAATGCCAAGATAATTGACAACTTGAAGATTCCCAATGATTATTTTCCAAAAAGAGATCAATCTTTTGATGTCCATGATTCAGGAAACGATATGAAGAAACTAATGGATTGTGAAGAATCACTTCTTTCAATTTCTTCAGGAAAAGATGATGACTTTATCCCAGTAGTAAAACGCAAGAGAAATGTAGATTTAACTAAATATAAATTTGACAAGTCACCAAATATTTTAAAATCTAAAGAAAACAATTATATTCAAGACTCACAGAATAGGTATTCAATATTAGGAGAAATGGATTTCGAAAGAGATTACAAAGTGAAAAGAAGTGAAAAATAGTGAGACATTTGTTAAAAAATGTATTCCTTTGAAGGATTAATCCTTCTGCCCACCTATATTCTTATTTAATGTCAACATCGAGAACTTAGTTGAACAGCTTAATTCGAGGGGCATACATTATAAAATTGTTAAAAGAAATAAATTCAGAAGCAAACTTTTCGATAAAGATGCAGTTGTTCATGCGGAGATGAAGCAATTATTAAGAGCCAAAAAAGTTAAAGCATATTAATATACTCCGTCGGAATTTATTCGCATTAGCTTGGATTTTAAACGGAGTATATTACAAGACAGATTTAAATTTGATCAAAACGGAAATAAATTTGTTAGTTCCTGATGTTGTAGAAAGCGTTTCGAAATTAACTACAACATTATCAAAGAGAAATGGTCCCGATAAGGGCTTGTTTTTGGTAACATTATTTGCTGGTAAGTCAGCCTCGGAAATGATGGGAGTTAAATTCAATTTAAATCAGAAGATTACTTGCGAATTTCCAAAGGCTAAATTTCGGAAAATTCAATGTTGGCGTTGCACAGTGCAAAATGTCTTGAGTTTAGCGGAACTTAATTATTTAAACCATGTAAACCAGTTCTATTTGTAATTTTTTTTAATTTTTAATAAAAATTAATGTGTTTTTTTAAGTCTTTGAGTTGCATTTTTTTTTATAGAAATTATGCTAAATTTTGACTGGATTCCCACCACCTTTTTTGTATTTTACAAACTAGCGCACGAACAGGTGCCTTTAAACTGTACAGAGCGTCAGATGTTAGCACTGGTAAGCCTATTTTTTCCAAAAACTTCCTGAATTTCGCACTGTGCGTTGTCAGAATTGGGGGCATACATCTCTTACTTGTAAAATACCATATGCGTGTGTCAAATATGAATCAGATCATGCTCCTAGTAATGAAAATTTACCATTTTGCATCAATTGCAAGCAACATGGTCACCCGTCCAACTTTCAGGTTGCGTGGCCTACAAAAAATATGTAGAAATGAAAAATAAAAATTAAGGAAGCTGTTAAGAAAAAACGCAAAGGGCTTCATCTAATGTTTTGAAAGTGGTTGAACATGCAAAAGTAATTCGTTCAAACGGTTCATTTGCTTGTTTGTTTAGGGGAAATTTCCCAGGATTGGTTGACAAAAGAAGCGTAAAATCACCTTTAATAGAAGAATTCCTTAATATTGCGAACAAATTTTGCCACCCGGAAACAGTTTCATTGGAAAACAAAATTGAAAAGTTTATTAATGAATACAAGTCTTTGTCATAGAACGACGCTAAAAAACAATGTTTGGCATTGTTGGGTGAAGTAAAAAATGCATATGAATCATAATGGATTTAAATTGTTGGCATATAATGTTCGATCCCTCGTAGAAGTAAGTCAAAGAATAGATGTCCTAAATACGTTGAAGAGATATGACATAGACATAGCTTTTGTCCAGAAAACCCATCTTGGCGGAAAACATAGGGTTATTTTAAATCACTATTCATTTATCAGAGATGCCAGCTCTCAAGGTGTAGCTATAGCCATAAAAAAACATTTGAATTTAAAAGTTTAGTATTTGATTTAGGTTTTCCACATACATACACAGAAAAAATTATTGCCGAATTATTTTCAAACAAACGATTGTTTGAAATTTTTTTTAATTTCTACAAATTTTTTTACTGATTCAATTAATATTTTTGTTTGATTTTTATTTAACCCACAAAAATGTTGACAACTTTTCAATAATATAATATACGCGCTATTGGTTTCAATTTTTCATAATTTTGTATGAAATATTTAACGCTCTTTAATGTTGTCGTTTTTTGCATTTTTTATTTGATCGTAAGCAACACTTCTTTATGTGAAATATAAGAACAACAACACAAAACACATACAGTTTATTTTTGGACGCTTTAAAAAAGTACAACAAGAAGAAAGATGATAAAATAGCGCGACGAGGTTATTAGAAAAAAAAACAAAAAAAAATAGCAGGTAAAAAAAAGGTTTCATTCTTTTTTAAACAACAGAAACAACAAAAACATTATAAGAAACAAAATAAATTTTTGGTTGGTTTCAAAGTTGGAAAAAAAAGAATGAAAAACAAAATCCCGTATTCAATTTTTGAAAACTGTTTACTTAAATACCTACATCAAATACAAAAATAAAATGATGACGAAAAACATATCGAGTCGGTCTGCTGCCGTTGTTTGTTACATTTCTTCTTCTTTAGCCAAGGAAAGGATAGAGCAACAGTGAGTGATGAAGAAAAACATTGTGTGTATAAACAAGACTTCGTTCAAAAATTATTCCAACAAAACATGTGTCTTAAAGCCACCGCCGCTCTGCTTCTGCCTTCATCATCTCCTTCAGTGATAGCTTGGGTGCGCGTCATTGCTTGTTCAAAAAATTTTTGTTTGATTCAGCAAAATTATTTGTTTGAAATTTATATGAATTTCAGTAAACTTTTTGTTTGATTCTGTAAATTATTTGTTTGAAAAAATCAGTGTTTTTTTTTAGTAAACAAAATGCAAATAAATTGTTTGAATATGCGAATTTGTTTGTAGGACCGATTTCAGACAAAAAATGTTTTGATACTACAAATTTTTTGTTTGAATTCGAAAAATAATTTTTTCTGTGTACATAAATATATGCATTGAAATAAAAATTGACAATATTATTAAACAAATTTTCCTTGGTTCAATCTGTATTCCTTGTATCTTTAGTTCTTCACAATTAAATATTGGTTTATCCCGTTTAGCTAATATTTCACAAAACTTTGATACATTTTTCATTGGTGGTGACTTCAATGCTCTTCATGTTTCATGGGGAGACAACATGAATTACGCTTATGGCACTCAATAAATCTTATTCGCCTAACAAGCCTTTCTCCAACGATTCAGAATTCTTCTTCATATCTCGAACATTTTCTTGTGAGTCCCAATTGTGTAACCCTTTTCAACCGTAATTTTGTGGTGACAAGTCTTCCAGCATTTACTGATCGCTTTCCAATAAAACTTCACTTAAAACTTCCAAATTTTGAACCCTCCTTCTTTATATACATCTTTTAAAAATGCGAATTGGGACAGTTTTCGTAATGATGTCCGGCGAGATATTATTTCAAACTTCCCAGATTGTAACAAAAATCTATTAAACTGTGAGATTGATGAACATATTAACAAATTATAAATGTAAATTCAAATTAATAATAATAAGAATAAGCAAAAAATTGCATTGAAATCAAAAACAAAATAAAAAATATTTTATTATTTTGTTGTTGTTTCCACAGAAATTCATATTGAATTTTTAAATTTCAAACGCTGCATATCTTGTGGCGTTAAAATTTTTAAAACGCAGTATGAATTTCTATAGAAAGCAACTACAAAATTATGACAAATTTTTAACATTGTTTTTGCTTTTAATGTTATTTTTGGCGTTGCAGTTGCGTTTTACAGATTCAGGGCCATAATATCGACCCCTTTGCGCGAAATTATCGTATGTTACAAAAACCAAATTTTACAGGACAGCCATTTTTCTACTTTTCTCTGCGTTTGCTTGCATATAAAAATGAAAATATTCATTCAATTTTTGGAGCAACGAAGTGGAATTCGCCTACAATATTTTGTCAGGTGACGTCTCTTTGAATGTAAAACAAGATTGCATCAAAACCTCAATTTCAAAAAATTGGCATATACGATAATTTCGCGCAAAGGGGTCGATATATTATTCGAGTTAGTTCATATTGCTAGAAATAGAGCATAACACTTTCTGATTGTCGTACAATTGGTTTTCACCGGAACCAATTTTTATACTGACGTCCGTTTTATAAAGATTATTTAATAATTTATAGTTCTCATATATTCTAGCTGTCGGTGGAGGGTGTCAAAGATTCGGTGCATCCGAATATAAGACTCTACCTTTTTTTAATGCATAAGCTTTTAAATGGCTTAATGTAGCATACAAATTATTCTTAAAAATTTCTAATTGATATTTGAAATATTGCATCGTCAATTTCGAATAATTTTTATTTTGGAAATTTTTTTTAAATTTTTTATGCCGAAAAACTTTGGAGTCGTAGTCGCGAGTTTTTGTGGCTACTACGACTCCATCTCCGGCACAAAAACCTCAGCTCCGACTCTTCAACTCCGACTCCACAGCCCTGATTTAAACAATAAAAGATCGAGTGGCTTAGACAATATTTCTAATCATATATTGGAAAAAACCTCCATTAAAAGCTTTTCAATTTCTTACTGTTACATTTAATAACTGCTTAAATAACAGTTATTTCCTATTGTTTGGAAAGCGTCAAAACTGAATAATCTTCGGCCTGTTTCCATACTTTCTAATTTAGGCAAGCTTTTTGAAATTATAATCCGCGAGAAGATTTGAATTTCATTTTCATTTAAATTTCAGTTATATTCCCGATCTGCGGTTTGGATTTAAGCGTCGCCATTATACCTTAGATGCGTTGCTGAAACTTCAGAACGATGTGGTTGAAAATCTTCGCAAGTGTTACTGTACTGTTGCAGTTTCCTTGGATATTGAGAAAGCATTCGATCATGCCTACCACAATGGAATTCTTGATAAGATGATTCAAATTGGTTTTAGCGCTTCTTTTATAAAATTGTTGAAAAGGTTTTTCTCCGATAGATCTTTTTAAGTTTTTTATAATAACAATATTTTCCGTTTAAGGTGATGCAAAATGTGAAGCTCTTCAGGGTTCTATTTTGGCAACACATCTGTTCAACATTCCTATGTATGACTTTCCCCACGTTGTCAGTGAGTCCACGGGTCTGTTATATGCGGATGACGCTTTATTATATGCACATGATGAATCCCCAAAAAGGACAGTATATAAGGTTTCTGAGCAATTGAAATTTGTCAAGGCTTTTTGCGATAACTGCGTATTAAAAATCAGCACATCGAAGAGTGAAGCAATTTGCATCCGAAGCGCTTCTGGGAAATGCAGACAAAGATGCTTCACCTTCAGCTTGAAGGGGTAGATATCCCTATAAGAGACAAAATAAAATACCTTCTGTTAATTTCGGTTACCTTTTAAAATTTAATAAACGTGCCCGTATAGTACCTGGAAAAGCATACCAAATAATGGGAATTTTTTTCAAAAACTTACAAAAAAATAAAAACTTGCCAATGAAAACGAAAATTCTTCTCTATAAAACAAGTATTAGACCCGTCTTTTTGTATGCTTTTCCAATATGGTTTAGCATTTCTCCTGCTGTATTAAGGGAATTTGAAATTTTCGAAAGAAAGGTGTTTATTCGAAATCGAAAGTAATTCCTATCGGGTTATATGTTTGTGACTTGATATAACGATTTGTGCTTAGGATTTTGGACCATGATAATGTTTTTGTTAAAGGAATATATGACAGTCAAAGACTTTTTAATTGGTCTAGCGCTAATTACTTATCGACTATTGGTTATATATAATAAGCATCCTCCATCTTTTGATGTAAACACTTCACTTTACGTAAGAGTAACAAGGCCTTAAGACGTCATAAGAAAGAAGTTTGGATAGATTGGTCACACGTTAAGGTCAGAGAATACTATCGCTTAACCTGCTCGAACATATAACCCACAGGGCACTCGACCTAAAAATGCTTTGCTGACGTTAAACCATAAGCAGCTTACCACTGCTTTAGTCTTTAAAGAGAATGTATATTTAACCATTATGTGCTCGGTAGTCTACATTTGTAGCGTTTTTGAAGAAAAAGTTGAATAAAAAAATGTGCACAACAACTGTGACCGAAATGTTTAGTAGCTTCCTAAAAATTAATTCTAAGCAGTTTTGGCCATTAACAAGTTCAAAAAAATTACTTATACTTACCTCCTGACTGGTAGTCTACAAATGTAGACACCATATAAAATGTATGGAAATTCACATTACTCTTTTACTCAACTCGAATGTTTTTGAATGGGGCATGTCGATCATGTCATTAACTGCCTGTTCATAATAATATATTGTTTTCGTTTTACATGTTAGTTAAGCGATCGAAGTCTTCGTTCGAAAATAGCTGAACAGGCAGTGAACAGGTAGTGTAGGCGTGCGGGTGCTTGCTTCATTAAAGTATAACACTCTGCTTACAAGTGTTTTTTTTCATATGTGGACAAACTTTTCCACACAAATAAATATTTGCTACAAACGTAGACTATCGACCGCCAACGTTACTTTACAATCCCGAACACATAAAGGTTAGATTATATATTACAAAAAATTATTTATATCAAATAAGTTCATTCAGCAAACGTATTCATTTGGTTCATTTGATTGTTTTATTGTTCTCTTTTGGTTTTTCTTTTTTTTTTTTTGCTCAAATATGACCATTATAAAAATCAAATGATTCAGCACAAAAGTACAAGATTTTTTTGTGTTCTGCAACTTCCCTTGAACTGACTCTTGCTGTTGTACTTTGATTTGAAAATATACTTATTTGCTTAAGTACGTGGTTAATACTAAGAATTTTCCTAAATTTAAACAAAAGAATATTTTCTTTGATTTAGAAAAATCCAACTAAGCGTTTTATAATTCAATGGTTTGAACAAAGAAATTTAATCTATCTAAAAACAGTGTAATAGGGAACAAAGTATAATCATCCTCACCCAAACAAATTATACCGTACGCTACTGTGGCCTTTTGTTTTGGCCATATAAATAACATTAACTTTTATCTAGAACCATCATCTTCTTATCTTTAATGTTTAAAAGTCTTATGCAAGGAATACAACTGGGACGGACGACGAATTTTGCTTAATATGAGGAGTTTTTCAGTAAAAATTCGCATTTATGCGAGGTATTTGCTATTATGTCTAAAAGAAGTTTGTTTTCTTTGTTGGCGGTCGGGCTAGGAAAGAAGGAGGGGTTGTCCATCAGGCACGAAATGAGTTTTCATATTTCTTAGGCGGCATTTATACGACGTCTTTTCAGATACCCTGCTTATAATATTGGACTACCTGATCCATTTTGATCAAATGCACTACTCCATGGCCTGGTCCAATGTAATGCAAGCATTGACCATGTCATTGTTAAAAAGTGTTTGCAGTGAGACGGCATGTCTTCGGTTTTCAACGACATGTTTTCATTGTAATTCCAAGCTGGGTTATATGGTCCTGCTCTAGGACACCGAAATGTTAAAAATACCATGTTTTTTCATACGTTTGGGTTCCTTTTGGACTAGTCCTAGTCCCTTGTGGGCTACATTTAACACGCGTTCTTGGACTAGTCCTATTATTTGCAGGGTATGTCTAACAACCACGTTTGTGTTGTTTGTAGGCGATCGTGTTTTAGTTCGTTCGTCGCCACACGAAATGTGTATTTATGTTTGTGAAAACAGACAAGTTTGAAAAGACATCTTGAAAATTCTAAAGGTTTTTTGTAGTACGTTTAAAAGGGAATAAATAAAAAAGACATGTCCACAAAGAAATTATTTTAATGCCGCCTATCTAACAGTTTTTTATTGAGATAGCTGTTTGCCATTTGGGAAAGACAGAGAGAGAGAGAGAGAGAGTGTGTGACTATATGAAAAAAAGTAAAAACCAATAGTACCAAAATCAAATTTTTTAAACCATTTTTGTATCAAACTTTTCTGTTTATTTATTTTAAATGCTATAAAAAAATACAATTAATATTTTTTCTTATTTGACCTGTATTTTATAACTTCTTTTAATTATTTAAGCTTGAGGTCGTTTTTTATAAAAAATTATATTTATTTTCTCAATATTTCGCTAACCTTTGGTTAGCATCGTCAGGAAATTAACAAATTTTAATAATAACAAAAACGATAACAAAATTATGAAAAAATTTTTATCAGAAATTAAATTCAAAAACCTATTTGTCATAAAAATTTTTTCAAAAACCATTATAACAAAAATAAAAATTTAACTAAAGTATAACAATTCATATAAACTGAAAAAATTTCCTATCTATAAACCTAATTCGAAAACCATATTTACAATAATAAAAAAATATTTTGGCTAATGAAAACTCCTATAAAATAAAGATTTTTTAAAAACTAAACTTATTTTTTATTTAATTATTAATGTAAAAGAAACTTAATTTACTAAAACAGCTGAAAGCTAAAAGAATCCCGCAAGGCTCTACGCTTGTCTACAGGAGACCAGCAGCCGTATTCCGTTACTCGCTAAAGCTAAATCTCTATTGCTAAAAATTTATAAAGCTGATTTAGCTATTTTTGGCTTCTAATCCAATTTTGTAACGTGCATTGCTAAATTTTGCAATGGCATAACAATTTAATTTGCCGCAGTTTAAGCTTTTAATGTTATCGCAAAAATTTTTAAATTTTGTATTCTCTAAGGCATTTTAGCGATCGAGATTTAGCTTTAGCTAAGCGAATTACAGAATATGGCTGCAGAGTCCCTGGCGGAAATCGAACCCACAACCCCCGCACTGATAAACAAGCTCAATACCAGAAACCCTGAAATAAATCTGTTGCGAAGTCGCCGTGTATGACGAATTTGGCCGACGCTTTCTATTATTGTGTGAATTTTCATGTACTTTTGACGACGCGTCCGAAAATTTGTCCCAGTTGTGTTCATGGCACTTTAATGATTTTTGGAAAAGGGCGTTCTTACTTGAGGGTGGAGCATAAGTAGCGTTATGGTCGCCAAGAAAAAAGGAGCCATAGTTGGACGAGCTTATCTTGTTGGAATCACATTTCCGGATAGTTCTTTTCCTCGAGCCTTAAAAAATGTTCAATCATTGCCCTGTTTTGAACACCATTCACATAAACCGCAACTTGTTGTTCGTTTTCTAAAAATATGGTCAATTAATCTTTTCTGAAGCTATTCCACACCATACTGTAAATCTAACACTCAATTCACATGAGGGCTTTAACGACGTCGTTTACCATGATTCTCTTTTAAAGCAACTTCCAAAATCTCTTTGCGTTCATACGATGATTTTTGGTTGCATGTCATATTTTTATTTACAGTATGGCCTTGATTATCCGTCATTCGATTAACCGGCAGCATCAATTAACTGAAAAATAAATTTTTTTTGCATTGATAAATAATCACCTCTGTTATCCGAAATTATACACAAATTATATTTTTCCGTTAATTTAGAACAATCAAAACAAATTTAAATAAACGAAGAAAGAGAATTTCCAAACGTACTAGAAGCATATTCTGCCAATTTCTTTTTCCCCCATGTTAGCATAATAATACATTACTTATTTATGTATATAAAATATGAAACACACCAGAAAAAATTAATAATCAAGAATGCTGCCGGTCCCGTCTGTTATCGATAATCGATGACTCACTGTATTTTCAACCACGCACTTCAAAGTAAGAAAAATAATAAAAAGTTAAAAGAGAAATATAAAAAACTACATGAAAAACACAAAACGAGTCGTTTTGTTTACCCCTCTTTCTTCTCTACAACGCTCGCCAACAAACCAAAAGAGACGTCGACAAAGCGACGTCGTAAACGCCTCCATGTGAATTGCCTGTAAGTGAGTGCATTTATAGTTCAAAAATTATTCTTGGATTTAGGGTGCCCCATATTTTTAGTGGGGTGACAATTATGGTAAAAATGTGCCTCAAAGTTGCTTATTCAAAGATTTTCAAAGCTAATTTTGAAAAAAAGTGAATAAAAATATTCACTTATTAAATTTCATGTAAGCCAGCTACACACATATATCGCTTATTTACTTAAATTGTGGCACAACTTAAAAAATCTAATTTTGGAGTTAGTAAAATTCGTCTTAATATCTTTTAAACTTTTCTAGTTTGAAGAGAATGTGTCGTGTTTTAGTTTTAAGAGCAAATTTAATACTTTATTATTGTAGGAAATGAGCAATATGCAGTCATATTTTGCAAATAGCATAAACTCGTCAAAGGCAAACTTCACTGTTTACAAAATTTAATTAAAAAAAAGCTTTTAATATAACCTAAAAATCTGTTGTAATTAATTAATATTGAATACTTAAAATTGTTGTCTTCGCATATTTACAATTTTTCAATAAATATACTGTCAGTAAAATTTGTTTTATTAAACATACAGCAAAGAAATACCTTAATGTTCTTTTAAATTTAAATAAACAATTCGAAATATATCACATGTCATTAACACACGACATCTTTAAATAACAAAAAGAAGAAATAAAAAGGAAAGCGTTCAGTTATTATTAACATTTACAAGACTAATCTGAAAAAAGAAATATGTATAAAAAAGCGGCAGAATGTAAAGAAATGTGAAAAAAATTAAGGATATAATTTTAGAAACTTAAAGAAAGAAGGACACCTTCATGATGATATTTCCCATACTACCCTGCAAGCAGTTAGGCGATTTTTAAAGATAGAGGTGAGCGGGTGTCACTTCTTCCCTACTTCTAGACAATTTAAAGAAGATACATAGCAATAATTTTTTTTATTTATATTTTACCATGAGCGGCGTTGCCTGATTTCGTTGCTGGCAACTCAACTTCAGTTCAGTTGCCATACGAAATCGACCCATTACTTTCATCTCAAAGAGTGTTCTTCCATGATGATACGCTTAATGATGATTTAATTGGAATGGCAAATCTCTGTAACTGAACCTGAACTGCGTTAGAAAACTCTTGCGGGGTATTTTTCCTACTACGTATTTAAACATATAAACATACACCTTCACACGTCCAGAGCATTTCAATGTCTGTAGGTTCTTTACAAATAATGAAAACAAACAAAAAAACAGTTCAAAGGACTTCTTAATACGATTAATGTGTGTTTTTGTATGTGCATTTAGATATTTTCTTGTTTTGGAATTTGAGTGATTTCAAATGACAATAAATGAAAGCTTAAACGACCCCCTGCTGAGCGAGTGTTTGTTTGTTTGTTTGTTTAAATGAGGGTTTTTTGTGCGTGTTTGCTTTCAAATAACCCAGTTTGCCACGTCAAGAAGACATCTATAAAGACGGGTACAAGACAACAGTGAGTCGCCGAAAATTTTGTGAGGACAGCTTAAAGCAAATGGCGGCGAAGTCACACAAGACGAGAAGAGCGACAATATCTCTCCTTGATCGTTAATGTTTTTGCAATGAGATTTTCTTTAAGAGTTTCGTTGATGACTTCCTGCATAACAATGTCGTCTACTAAAGTAAGTTTATCTTCTTCGGACAATTTTTCCACGAGCTTTTTTTAAAAACATAGTTTCAATTTTATATCGCTTGTTTTACTGCTGTTACATGTTATAAATATGTTCGACTTTTGCATTCTTAAATTGACAGTGAAGTATAAACATCATATAATCAAGCCCGCGACTATATTCATCAGCATATTTTCGTTTTTACTGGTTCGTGATAATTCATAAATTGTATGTAGGTATTAAAATCAACAATTAAAAAAAAGAGAATGAGAATTTTAATCAGTGACTGGAAAGCATTCAACTACGGCAGAAGAAAACTTTTTCGGCAATAGCTTTTTGTACAAGACAATTTGTAAATCAATGTCACCAATACTGTCCTACATAGAGCTTGATAGACGACAGCCTCTAAGACGTTGCCGTTTATACTGTCCCACATATATTAAGATGGAGACAACTTAGAAGACAAAGCCGCTTAACCTGTCCTTCATAAAGTTGTCGCCTAAACTGTTGCACCTGTTCCTCTAAATCCCCTTCTAAAAAATCTTAACGATAGTGGATAATGATTATCAACAGCAACCTGGCCAACTGGGATGTTAAATCGAAGACTTTCAAAACAAAACGAGATAATTACACTCAGGGCTGGGCAGTATTTGAAATACATGTATTTGAAATACGTATATAAAATACAAATACGTATTATGTAATTGTCCAGCAAGTATTTTGTATTTAAAATACCGCAAACCATGTATTTTTCCCAACACTGATTACACTTGACCTGTTTTTTGAATAAGCCCATTTATTTAATTAGTCCATGATTATATGTACATACATTAGTGTGTTAAAAACATTTGTTGTGGTAAACACTTTTCAAGAAACTGTTCACGGAAAGGAAAGTTTAATTTTTTAAAGTAATCAATTTCCTTTTTTAAAGCCAGAAAATCCAAAATATAAAAATAATTTCTTGATTTAAACTTATTTTGTTCGTATTTAGTAAAATGTTCTTAAATAAAGAAACATTTTGCTTAAACCAAACCCAAACACATAAATTAAAAATAATTAATTTTTGTCTTGGACGAGAATCATACAAAATAATGTGTTGAGTAATCAAAAAAAAAGCGAAATTAATTCTTACAATTCTACTAAAATAATCAGTGAATTTTAGAATAAATATCGCAAAATTAAGGCATTTGCATCAGATAGCTGAAACACGTTTGATCGAGGCGACTTACTCCCAGTCCAATTTATTCGTCACTTTTATTGAGTAACGTTACTTTTAATATTCCTCAGGACATGCCGAACAAAACTTTGCGATGTCAGATCCAATAAGAAAATTATGCAGCTGTTTCAATGAAATGTATAACTTTACCGACTATTATCTGAACATAAATATCAAAAAAAGCAATCAGGTATGTGATGAAAAACGATCGTTTTCAAAATGATCGTTTTTAGCAGGTGTGATGAATTTCGACCGATTTTTAAAATCCATTTCTGGAGTAAAGTCTTAACTTTTTGATCCAAATACAGTTCAATTAACACAAGTAATAAGAAATTTAAAAGAATATATACAGGAAAACAGAGAAAAATGTATTATAATTACATTTTTAACGATACCAAAAACAATATTATCGTTATCAAATCGTATTGTTTTCAAAATCGTTTTTCATCACATACCTGAATATCATATTATATTTAAATCAAACATGTTTATTCTAATCTTTCTTTCTTTGCTTACACTATGTTCACACTTGGGTTCTTAAACGCGTTTAAGCAACTCGAACGTGATTAAGCTCTTAGCACATCATAATCGAGTTGATTTCCCATACATTGAAGTGATTTGTTAATCACATGTTGACATGTTTACAACTAAATCACTTCATTAATCACATAGAATCCACTGAACATACCTCAAACTGTGTATAATGTAGAATCGGCCAACATGAATTGTACAACCGGCCACGATTTCTGCTTAATGTTTTTATTTGTTTCCTTAAATAATTCATGAATTTTCACAATTTGATCATTAAAATGATAAAAATAATCTTCAGATAAAATAATCTTCTGATAAAAGAACGCGAATTCCGAAATGTTGTCGTTTGATCAGACTTACCATTTAATATTATTATTTCACGCATCAAAATTTCGCTTCGTTGCTTTTGAGTTGCGGTTTTTTTTTTTGTAATAATATACTCATCGGCTGTGCCGAATCTTATAAACCCTTCATCGCAGCCAAGATATATTTATAGCAGGTTGCCGCGAGATTACAACAATTGTACAATAAAACAAACAACAGGGCTTTTTCTTGTTGTTAAACGCAAAGGGGTTAATAAGAGACAAAAGATAAAGACATATACTTGTTTACTTGTTTACTGTACAACATTTGACAGTTCGTATCACAAAACAAGCACATAAAACATAAACAGTTGGCTTTCCGAGACTACCTGCTATAAATATACCTATCGCAGCATTAAAAATCGTACCAAAACCTTTAAATCGGAAGAACACTTCTATGGGGACCAGGTAAAATAATAATGAGCCGATTTGGTTAGTTTTCATTATATAATATACCCCTTATTCTACTAAGTTTACTTCATGGGAAAGTGAAAAGATAAAGTTCATAAAGGTGTGGGTAAAGACTACACAGAAAAATTCTTCAAATTTTTTCACCAAAACTTCTTCAAAAATAAAATCAGTTTTAATTTAAAATTGAATCAAGTGTCTAGTGAATTAAACGTTTAATTGATACTATTAATTTGTTAACAGGAGCAAATTTAATTAATTTCATATTTTTTTCTGTGTGGAGATTTAGGATAAAATTTAGTGGTTGTCTTGGTTTTTTACTTAATGCTCAGCCATTTGTAGACGGATCTTGTTAAGTTTCAGTAGCACTCAATTAATCGTAGTACGATTAATCGAGGAATTTTTCCGCCATTATTTGATCGAATAATTAAAAAAATTAATAACGAATAACTCGAACTATTTATGTCAATTAATCGATTCAAATTAATTTCTTTAAAAATTTTACTTTTTTAATGTAAAAATATTTTGTTTAAATTTCTAACCTTTAAACTAAAATACATGCTCCCAGCAAACAATATGAGTCCTAAAAGAGTCTTTTAGGACTCATTTTTATGAGCAAAACGCTCAGAAAAAAGCTCCTAAAAGCCTCAGATATGAGCGTGATTTCCTATGAAACCGTCAAAAAATTTTGTACTGAATATGAGCGTTTTAGGACTCCTAAATTTAACGATTTGTATGGAAAATTGTGAGCCTTTTTGCTCACAAATCAATCATAAAAACCTCTTAAAAGAGTCATAAAAGAAGGATTTCGGAGCCAAAAAAGAGTGATATAGGAGTGTTTCTTTTTCTTAAAATTAGGGTTTCATTTTATTTGTAAGTTAATGCTTGTTAGCTTTTAAGGGAAAAATTTTATTAATATATGTTTTGTGCATGGAAATAATAATCATTTTAAACCAATTTCAACGAACAAAGGCTTCAAATTGATAGTTTTGTCTAATGAAAAGATTTACAAGGACAATGTTTAGTCAGCTATTTACACATAAAGTACACAAAAAACATTAGTGAATTACTGAGCTCAATCCAAGTGACAAAATATCGGAGGTTGTTATGCCAACAAGACCTGATTTTAAAGGAGAATCAAAAAAAATTTCTCAAAGATTTTATCAAAATCACAACCGAACAGCGCAAAATGATCACAATAATGACAGACAAACTAAAAATATTGAAATTATTAAGAATAAGAAAACAAACTACCGTTGCCCCTCAGAAAACCCTCATAAATAAGAGTTTTCCAGGAATGTGCTCCTAAATTGCTCATAAAAATTAGTCTTTTAGGAGTCCTGAATTCTACAGGCTCCGAAATCAATCAGAATTGCTCATAAATTAGGAGGGTAATCATAAAACCCTCAAGAAAAGGTATCTTTTAAGAGTCATATTTAGGAGCGCTCCGAAAATTGTTTGGTGGGTTGTTACCTTTTGCATTTACTTTCATTACTCATACTTTAAATGTGTGTGAAGTTAAATTTTGGTTAATTTTTAGATTTGAGCGTGTGTGACGTATTATGTAAATCACTGTTAACAGGGTTTTAAAAGCTGTCATCAAAACCAAAAACTGACGAACAGAAAACGAAAATGTGTATACAACCTTTTGTGTGGGTTTAATAGCGACTGTTTACATTTAATGAATCAGAACTGAAAGCAAAAGTTTTTTTGGCAAATGACAAATGAAGAAGTGGAAGAAATTTAATTTTTCCCACTTTGACTGCGGTTTTTTATACGCTGACTATAAACGTCAAATTCGTAAAAAAATCATCAGCAGTTATAAATTTGTAAACCATGTACTGTCAGATAATGGGTTACTTGTTATAACCCCATTGTAAATTTTTTTTGTTACCTCGTATCTTCTATTTGGCTGGATGTTTCATTTGAGATATCATTACTTTCGTCTTAAAACCTTAGTGTCCTTGTTTGAAAACGAAGTTTCTGGTTTTTGTCGTGAAATAGTAATACGTTAAAAAATAAATTAACCAAACCCATATAGTAGAGTTTTAAAATAAAGGAAATTAAAAGGGATTAAAAAACAAAGATCCTTTTTTAAAATATTATAAAAAAAATCCTTTTATTTCACAGACATTGAATTATTATCTTTAACAGAATTTCTCTTAAAATCAGGAGAATCTTCATAGATTTTAATTTCAGTCGATTTTAAGAAATAAAAAATTAAAAGTCGAATATTATCAAAGTTATTTTCGGGAATACAAAATTTATTATTTATACGATTTCCGTATGACGTGCTAAATTCCCAGTTTTTTTTGGATACTCTAATAAATATATAGCAGCCTAGTCCTAATCATAGCTAAGGGTAATTGGTTAACCATTTGGAAAAGCTTATGCAACTCCCTTAGTCATTCGAAATCATATTTAATAGGGCCATTATTGAAGAAGTAACAAAGAAAACGGTTAACTTATTTATACCGTTTCCACCTGTGGTGAGGATCATATACATGTAGTTACGGGTGCTTCACACAAAAAAAAATAAAAAATTAATTTCAATTAAAAAATTTGTGATATTTTTAAAAAATTAATTTAATATTTACCAGTAAACAAATTAATAGTATTAATTAAAAGTTTAATTTCCTTGAATACATTTTTGACTACAAATGATTTTATTTTTGATTAATTGGTGAAGACAATAAGTTTTTACTTAATTCCTAATCCGGTAAATCACGTTAGTATAAGAAAAAAGTGTGGATACAAATTTCGTTTACTGTTACATCAAAAATTTTCTGTAAACTTTTGTCAGTTGTGAAGGGTGTTGCACTTGTTTCCACTGAGTCAGAATATTCCTTATTCAACAACAGAACCACTTTAAAAGTGGAATTATCTCGTTTTGTAATGGAACTTCGCAATTTGTCTCTTTATTCATTTGATTTTAGTTCTTATTTATCTATTTTTTTTTTTTTTTTTTTCTTGAAATTTGTTTTAATTTTCGTTTTTTCTTTCATCACACAGGTATTTGGTTCACCCAGTGCTCCCATATTGGAAAATCCTGAACATCAAACACGTTGGTATTTCAAGTACTTTTTGGGCAAATGTAAGTAATATTAGTTGTACACGCAGAGAAAAATATTGTTAAGCATGGTTACTACACTACGTTTATTGTAACAATTTATGGTTGTCGTACACAAAACATTTGTATTTTTATTAAATATCAGCAATGTTATAGTTATTATAAACATTTAAATGTTTATCGCAATTAAAAAATTTGAGTATTGTTGACCGAAAAATAATCATTTTTCTAACAACTAAATAATGATAACATTGAAAACAACCATTTCATGATATTTAATAGTCATAACATGATAACTTTCTTTACGTGTAGTCATAGTATGCTTAAAAATCAAACCAAATATGTTTACTCTAATAATATTACGTTAGCGCCATATTTGAATTAGTTTGAGTAAGCACCACTGTATCCAAATATGATTACTTTTTATGATTACCATGGCAATAAAATGATTACATCTTATCTTATTATGATTAACATGATAAAAATAAAATTAAGTGAAAAATATTATGATGTAATATTACGAATATGTTTGGTCAAATTATAATTCCATAATAATCGTAATATGGTGACTACAATCATAATTCTTATCATAATATGTTGTTTTTAAAATATGTTTACCACAACCATGTTTTCTCTTTGCGTGTATTAGGGAAAATTTTAACTTCATTTTTTCTTTTATATTTTTTTCCATTTGTGCAACAATAAAATAAAAAAGTAATCGGCATATATAATAAAACATTTGAACAAAAAATAAAACAAAGATAAAAAAAATTTGTTCAATAAAAAAGCATTTTTCTTTATTTAACATCAAGCTTTAACGAAATGGAAGAAATATATTTGAGGATTCAAACGGTAGTCATAAAGTCATATGTCCTAAAATAAAAACGCAGTAAAATATAACGCAGGGTTGGGTAGTATTTCGAATATTTGTATTTGAATTGCCCATACGTATTTTGTATTTTAAATTCGTTCCCAAAATAAAGTTTGTATTTGAAGTACCTGTCTATCAAGTATTTTGTATTTCACATATTTTTGGTCTCAAAATACATTTTCTCAAAAATCATTTACAATTAGTAAGTAAAAGAGTAGTTGTCTTAAACATAATGCCAGGAACACAATTGAGTCGTACGTCGTATGAACGTATAACGTAACGCCGGAAATTTTACACGCTACACTTACTTAATTCCGCCGTAAACGTATTTTGTTTTCTTTAGATAATAATATTGAAAAATTTCAAATTTATTCAAATTATTGTTTATTTTTCTTTCGTTTTATTTTGATATCAAGTATTCTATTTAAAAACACAAAAACAAATTAATTTTATATTTAAAATTTTTTTTCTATGACAATATGGTTGTTACAGTTTTAACGTCTACGCCAGCTATTGTGTGCCTTTGTAAGATATTATTCAAGGCCCATTGAAAAGGTCTGCGTAAGAAGCCTGATGATCATTGTTTATGTTCTTTTTAGTTGTCAAAAGTTGTTTACATTTGCATGTATACGTTTGTTTACGTTTATGGTATGCCACACATACACGTTTTTTCCTTTTGCTTTATATATGTGGTAGTAAATTTTTGACAACAGACCTGATAGATGGGCCTTGATATTATTCGTTTTAATTTGACAACGTATCCACGTCGTACGCTACTACGTTCATACTGTTCAATTGTGTTCCTACGGTAAGAATGAAATAAAAAACTTCAGTATTAGAAAAATTCTTTTCTTAGCATTTGCTTAGTATATTTTTCTATTGAATATTTTCAGAAGGTATTGGAGGCAAGTTCTTATGTTCATGAAAACATGTTCGACAGGTTTTCTTAACTGCCATGTAGTTATTTTGGCTTCACCCTTGATACAACAGATAAGAGGTAAAGAATTGAAAATCTTGAAATTAATGCCACATGAAGCAACGCCTGAGAGCAGTAGATACAGCAGTTTTAGTGTTTTTTTTTAACAGGGACACTGCTCTACCTTGAAGCTTACCATTATAGATTAGCTATTCAATAATAAAAAGCTTGATTTTACCATTTAACATAATTTTGTGCTTATCGGGAACAGAAAAGATGTGCTTGTTAGTCGCTAAAATGTGAACGTCCAAAAATGGTCCGATGAACTCACCAGTGTTTAAGCCACACCAAACGGTGCATTTTTTATGTGGCAATTTAGCTTATTAACAAAGATGAGAGGGAATCGATGACTGATTTTCAAAATAATCTATGATTTGATAAGGTTTTTTAAGCTCGAATCTGTTCATGATAATTTTCCAGAGTATACTGATCATAAACGGCAAAAAGTAAGCGGACTATAACAGTTCGTTTGACAGCTCCTTTTGACAGCCCCTTTGCAGCTTCTGTCGGGCTTTAAAACACCCTTTATTTTAAAACAACCAGTTTTTAGTAATGTAAATACTAGTTTAACTACTACTTAAGGCCGGGATTAAACATCCGACAGAGAAAAATATTATCTGCAAAATCTGTTGTCAATGGCACACCAAAAATTTACAAAATAATATTATTCAGCTCTTTTACAAGAAAATGCAACTCTGATCGCACAGTATTGATCATTTTATGAAAATTT
The DNA here is from genome assembly GCA_949318255.1 of Pollenia labialis. Lineage (NCBI taxonomy): Eukaryota > Metazoa > Arthropoda > Insecta > Diptera > Polleniidae > Pollenia > Pollenia labialis. The sequence goes on from OX439142.1 coordinate 119,979,658, forward strand.
CCATAAGTACTGGCAAGTTTAACAAACTTTTAAAAAAATCTGCCACGCAATAGCATTTACTTTATGAGCACACACAATTTTTTTCAAATCGTACGACTATATAAATAAGCATATATCGCTCATTTGCTGCAACAACGTCATAAGTCAAAAATACATTGTTTTGATATAAAAAAAGTATTTTGTATTTAGTATTTGCAATAAACTATTTTAATGTATTTTGTATTTTAAATATAGTTTAGTTGTGAATTAAATGTATTTTGTATTTTGAATACACGACTTAAATGTATATTGTATTTCAAATACATCACAGCATGTATTTTTGCCAACCCTGATACTACTTCTCACCCTCATTATATAGATTTCTACGGTGTAGTTATTACAAAACAATAGACACAGTACAAAACCTTATTATTGTAGGACAATTTTTATTTGAAACGCAAAAATAATATACTCGCTGAAGAAGTTGGAAAGAAAAACAACGAAATGTCGGATTTGATTGAGAATTGAAAAAAAAAATCGTTTATTTACATTAAATTTATGATTTTATGATCATATTGGGAACTATAAAAACTACATATGGGCATTTCTCCAGAAATGTCAACCACAGCCAAAAAATTCAAAGTCTATAAAAGTATGTTATTTTAACATATTTTTATAGGGAATCTATCAACTTTTAATAATGCAAACAAATTTTACATTGAATTATAACACACTTTGAAAAATGCAAAAGTTCTGTTCTGAACATTTCTATTGCGCGTTTTGTTTTGCTAAATGATCTTAATGAGAAACATTATGCATTGACAATTGCTTTTTAAATCTCGGTTTATATTCAAACAATATAAGAAAAATGTAAACGGAACGATGCGATTGCCAGTTACGTTAATTTTTTCCTTTGCTTTACCGTATATTTCGATGTAGCGTGCAACATTGAAAAAGAACATTTGTTATCAGTGCGTCGAGGGTATTTGTACAATGCGCATTAAATATTAGTAACAAACAGATATTTTTGTTGCAAATTTAATAAAAAAAAAAATTAGCTGGAAAATAATCAGGGGTCTAATCACCGCATTCGATACCATCGTATCGAATAAACTATCGAATGTTTTTGCATACGAAAGACACTGACGTATCGAATGAAAACTTCAGAAATGTAATGTCGAGTTACTCAATATCGAATGCTTTTATTTCAAATTCAATAAATTTCATTCGATATCGAGAGTCATGGTACCAAAATAAATAATTTCGATCATTTTTGCTCGATATCGTATGCGGTGATTAGACCCCAGTGCTTTTCTCTTGGTACTTATTTTAAATTTGTAGCGTGCGACATCGTAAGTGTAAAAATGCATAAATTCAAAAAAATATCTTTATTTGCGATGGCCAATAACTACAAGCAGCAAGGATAGTTGATTCCATTAAAAAAAACTTTATTTGAGAATAGCAATACTATTTTCAGTTAAGTTAGTTTTTGTTCTATATTTGTATTTTTCTTTATTGAAAATATTTTTTTAAGTTTATAATTTTTGTTCGGAAATAGAATCATCTTACGGATGTCTTTTTACATAAAAAGTAAAAACGTAAACATAAAAGTTTGATGGAACAAAATGTCGCATGCAACATGTAGCGTGCGACGGTGATTAAAATTAAATTAAAAATAAGCTACACATTATTTTTGAATCAAATAAAAAGCATTATTAAGATACATCAATGCATAACATTTTAAAATTAGTCGCATTAAAATATTTCATCATTTTTCGCTGAAATCAGTGTTTGAACTATTTGCCGTAAAAGCGACTTCTGTTTTTGTCGTATGCAAATGCCTTGGTTTTTTTTTTAATTTTCTTGAAAACGAACAATTGCTCAAAACCAACCTTTAGCACAAATAATAGAGCTAATCAAGAGCTATAAGTTTCGCCTTTTGTCAAAATAATATTAATGTTTTGGTATATGTTTTTTTTTCACTTTTAAGGCGTACGAATGTCGCATTCGACATTAGAGAAATGCCCATATTTAGCATAATTTTTTAAACTGTTAAAAAATATAAGAATACATATTATAAAAAATTATTTGAGAGTTTACCATGTGAATCCCCAATTGATTATAATCCCTTTCTGTCGGGCACTGCTCAAAGAACCCTTATCATGCTTTGACATTTTAAATTTCGGTTGCTTAGGAATGACGTTGTGGAATTTAAATTAAATATGCCCAAGGGCCATTTTATTTTAAGTCAATTTTTATTATTTAATAGGATTTTATCTAAAATGGAAATAATCTTAGCCTTGTTAAAGAAGAAATATAATTTAAAAAAAAAAATTTACAAAACATTTTTAAATAGAATTTTGGCTGGCATTTTTTTGTAACTGTGGCTGGCAAAAATAATTTTTTTTCTGAGCTGGATTAAAGTAAATGACTTTATAACATGAGTTTTTATTTATAAGGAAAAGGGAAGGAAAGCGAAATCCTCTTAAATGGCACTTAATAAATCATTGTATTTAAAAATCAATATTTAATGAAACTTATCAAAACCAAAAACACACTTACACAAAAAGTTTAATAATTTAAATTAATTTAAGACCATAAAAGATTTTTAAATTTGGTTTTAAACAGGAACCGTAACAGTGTGATATCAATAAAGCTATTTTATAACTGTTGCATTGTAAATTAAAAACTAAAAAGAAAATAAAACTCACTTGACGAGTATGATTTTTCCCGTCAGAAAAAAAAATCATTTTTTATGTAACCCTTTACACATGCAAGTAATAATGTACTTGCAAGCAGTGTATACGTATTATCCACAAAAATGACGAAGAAAAAGCCGAAAGTCTTGCAAGTAGCTTAAGTGTTTACACTATCAGTTGTAAGTTCATTTTTCAAAAGTTCTCGAAGCGATATATACATTTGGAGATTATTAATATTTAGTAGTTATTATTATAAGCAACTTGGTTAAATTAATTTTCTTTTTAAAAACAGTTTTTAGTATTATTAAAGCATTTAAAAGCTCATCGGGGATTATATTTCTAATTCTTGTTGATGTGTATATTTCCTGCTACCGAAAACGTGCTCTCGTTCTCTGGAGACGTTGGTTTATAGTAAGAAACGCATCATACAAAGTTAATACATTTGTTGGCCTGTTACGCGTGACTTCAGAGACGTCCAATTCTTTTTTAAGATTTTTTCAGCCTTTTGTATTTTCTTAACATTTATTGTTTTGAATTTGTAGATGGTTCTGGCGTTGGTGATGGTGTATCGTGTACATTTTCATTTTCTATTACAAGAAGCTTTTTAGACGTTTCATTAGCAATTAAAAAGACCGTTGCTTTATTGGCGTAGAAAAAATAAAAAAATTTTTAGGTAGTTTTTAGTAATATTAGTAAAGAATAACTGCCGTATTCATAAAAAATAAAATTAGTTTGAAATGTGTTTTAAGGCAAAATTTTCATACAAATTTTTCTTAAAATGCATTTCAAATCCATTTTAATTTTTTTGAATACTGCAGTATATTTTAATTGCTCGTTTTTGATTTTAACGATGCTAACAAATTAAAAAATGGATAATCATTCAAAAAAGCAAATTTCGATCTACCAAAGGTTAAAATACAATTTGGTTTAAGGATTGATGTTTGACTATTGACGTCAGCAGTCGTCAATGGCTGCGAGTGTAAGACGGCAAATCCATCTGAGGAGATCGAGTGGTTGCGATCGAAACATGTCATGGTAACCAGCCGCCTGGGTTCGAATCTCAGGTCAGTCAAGAATGAATGATTATCAATAACATTTTTAATTAATTTTCATGTTGTAAAGTTCCTTTCTTCATAAAATTTAATTTGATGATCTTAAGCCTGATAAAAAATATTAAAAAAATTTGGATTAATTGCAAGAAATTAAATTTAAGATTCCTGAAAACTCCCGGAAAAAATTTCTTTCCCGCGTAGAAACTCTAGTTGGGGATCGGCAAAGTGAAAATTATGTTTTTGGCTGCACTTTTATTTCCCGAGGGTGCTAAGAAAGTGATACTCCTCAATTCACATATGCACAACCAATAGGCAAAACGTTGATTTTTACATAAATTACTAATTTTTGCTGAAGAGTATGAGTAATCGCAAATTAAGATATTTTTTTTGATTGAAACACTTATTTATAAAATTAAAACCAATTTGAAGATTATTTTTTTTTGTTTGGTTTTGGTAAAAAACACATTAAACTTTATAAACAATTTCTTTAAGTTAATTGCTTAAAATAGTCTGCTACTGAAATTTCAAAAGAAAATGTTGAAAAAGTTTTAAATTACATTTTCTCATTTCTTCCATTTATGTATTTTGTTTTTCATTTTATTAAACATTTATAAAATTCATTTATTTGTTCATCATTCACGTTGAATTGCACAAGTAACAATAGTGAATGTGTGTATAATTGGATGTTCATGTTCTCTTTTCGTTGCAGTGCATCAAAACTATGTTGGCATTGATGCCGAAAAAAGTCCATATTTCTTATCCGTGGTTTCTCAGGATTCTGGCAATCAAGGAGCACCTATGTATCGTGCCATACTCTTTCGCAAACAGGTAAATAACCCAACACAAAACAAACAACAAAAAACATCACACATACGAGTTTTTGAAAAGCACTTGCAATCTTTAAAAAATCCCAACAACCCTCTATAGAGAATAAGTGTTGCAATCACAAAAAAAAAGAATCCTACATATCATCTATCTAGCGGTTAAAATAGCGAAAGAAATATGTAAGAATGCTGTGTTCAGCTGTGCAGAAACTTTGATAACCTTTACCAAGAACTTGTATTTTTTGGTAGTAGAAATTTCATCAAATCGTCCCCGAAATAATTAAATTTTGCGCACAAGGTTTACATAAACAGCCAGCCAGTCAGGGAACGGAGTTAAGTAATAAAACTATCCTCTACTCCTGGACAATATTATATCTAATAGGGAGATCGAAAGGTTATTGATCGGTTTCAGACGGTTATTTTAGTTTTTCCCACGCCGGCTATTTTTAAATGTCCATTTTTCGAATATCGAATAAACCGGCTACTTTGGTTTAATAAACCGGTTATTTCTATAATGTTTAATTTATATAAAACTTCCTCGATTTTGTTGTAAATCTAAATTTTCTAATTGTAATATTAGGCAAACTTTAACTTCTTATGAAGAATGTCGAAACAAAATGTAACACAAGTCAAAATATAATATAAACGATGTAAATACAAATTGCTTATAAAAGCGTGTGTTCTTGTAAATAAAAAAACTGAAAACAAGTCAAAATACTGCAAAAAAATGTACAGTTAAAATAGTACAGGTAAATAGCAATTTGTGTGAGAATTATAAATACTTATTATATTTTCATAGAGATGTCATCTAAGGAGATATTTCGAACGGGATTTAAAAGGCAACGGTGCTCGAAGTGCCCTGAAATAATAAGTTGCAAAGATTCTTAGCCGTCTCGACTTATTAATCACCTTAAATTAGTCCACAAGCATGACAGAAATATGCACCAAATTAAACATGAGAGGTAATAGAATATAACGTTACTAAAATACGCCGCCAAAAATGAAGCCGAAAACGGAATGCCCATTAATGCACTGAAAAATCTTAGGGGCCATTTAAACAAATTGCCTTTAGCTAAAGGAAGTATAAAAAAATATTTATTATTTTAACTTAACTTTAACCTACTTGGTTGAATGAACTTGCCTTTTACACATTGATCACTTTAAGTAGTTAAGTTGTATTTATTTTTCATCTTATTCCAATCCCGCGAAGCTCTACATTTGTCTGCAGGAAGCCAGAATGGCTTGCGAGAATCGAACCCGAAACCCCCGAACTGATAGACTAGCTCACTACCAACTGGCCTATCGGGAAACCCGGTACAGTATTCTTCCTTTGACTATCGGCAAGTTGTAATAATGGTCCCTTGTAGTTCTAGCATATCTTCATGCTAAGAACTACAACATTCAATTAATATGAGAAAGTTTGATAGAGTGTCATGAAAATGACAAGTATTACGAAAAACTATTTGACATCCAATACGACTTCATCGTTTTTTGAAATTTTTCAAAACAATAATACTTTTAATTTGATCAGGGTTGCATTTTAACAAAAGCATTAACATGTGTTAAAGACAATTTATCTCACAAAGTATTATGGAATACGTAAGACTGGTGTGATAGTGTAAATAAGCCTTAAGACGTTTCGTTTGTAATTTTTGAAGTCTACTACTTCATATGGATACACTTTACCACCAACAAATAAAAATGTATTTATTAAAAATCAAAATAATAAATTTATGAAATTCCGATATTTTTTTAAAATCAAAGTTCTTCGAAAATTATAAGTCATATCTATGTATTTTGTTGGTTCTTCATTTTTGAAAATGATTTTGTTTTCGTTTAAATTAACTTTTTATTTCAAAAACTGATTTGGTTTTTGTGTTGTAATATATTCGAATTAAACCAAGTTAACCGGTTATTCCTAAAATGCTTAAACAAAATAGCATAAAAGTATGTTGTAAGTTGGACTCATCAGGTCTTGAGCTTTTAGGAAAGAAGGGAAAAGAGAATGCAATTTCTTTCCCCTCTCTCATAAAAACTCAAGACTTGACAAGCCAAACTTGACGTGCGTGAACCGGCACTAAAGGTCATGTCAGATAAAACTTTTGCTTCGCGTTGCGTTAGAGATTCGCTTTGACATCCAAGATGAAATATTCATACTTATACGAAACATGTCACATAAAGAACTTTAAACGCAGAGTGAAACGAAAAGTTAGGCAACTCTCATCTTTTTGCGCGCTTTGACAGTCTGCTAGTATAATTTTTTTTATTTATTTTCTTTTTAACAAACAATTCGTGTGTGTTGTCAAAGTGTTTTTTGTGATATACAAATTTTGCGTTACGCTTTTCTGTTAAAGTAAGAAACGTCACGCAAAGCGAAGAAGTTTTATCTGACATGGCCTTAAGTATTTTTTATGTTTAAATAAATGATGTAAGTAAATCCAAAGCTAAGATAGTAAACAGCTGAGCTTATAACGAAAAAAGCTGATCGTTACAGTTCTACAATATTTACCTACAATATTTATGAACATTTCGTAGGTTGGTTTTGTTATTATATAACATTGTTAGAAGCTTAACTATATTTTCTTAGTACTGCCAATGTTTACTCTAAAATACTTCCGGTGTAATGAGAATACAAAAGCATCTGAAATGGTTTAGAAAATAAACACTAACCGAAAACCGCTTGTCAAATGTCTTATCCTCCTCAATTCATTTTGCTTTTACATGATAAGATTATTTTTATTCTACATTATTTTTAACATAACTGTGTGAAATATCCTTACGGACATATTGTCTTTCCAGTAAAAGAATTGTATCTGTCCACTTAAGCAGAGCATTATTTTTTGGCAGTTACAAGATGAAATTTTTTATAAAATTTAGCACAAATTCTATGCCTAAAACTAAAAGTTCGGTAAATAATTAATCTTAGGTAAATTTCTTACTCGAACCCCCCTTTCATATGCCAAAAAAACGTAATGAATCTGGAAATACAATTTAAATGTGATCGACCCATGATTTTCCATAAGTCAACACAAAATTTACAAATTTTCAGAAGAGGTAAAAAATGTTTTTTTTAATATTTACAATAAAAGTTGAAAACAATTATGGCATTTTAAAGAAATACGAGAAAGAAGTATACAACGGTAGTTGTTTTTGTAAAATTTTCAGGGGTTATCGAAAAATAACAAGTGTGTTAAGTTGATCCCCTTTATGTTAAATTTACAACAGCACAATAAACATAACTATAACAACTAAAAAGAGACAACACAAAATAGAGCACCATCTAAAGCTATGTTCACATTATGTGTATTTGTCATGTGGAATGTCACTTTTCTATCCACATGTGATTTCATGTGTATGGCAAAATTTGAGTTTTACATCAGGTTTGTTATTTACATGTTCACATGTTGGTATGTAACGTACATTTGACATAACCTATCAAAAATAAAAAAAAAACTTTTTTAATAATTAATTTGTGTATTTTTAGCTGTTTTATTATTTATTTACTATTATAATATATATGTATGTATTAAAATTTAAATTATTTTTGCGGCCACAAACAATTTTGTTAATAAAAAATAGCTGATGTCAGATGCTTTGTCACTTGACAATAGAACTCGTTCTAAATCAAAAATGTCATGTGTACTGTACACAGAGAAATAACACATGATATTGTTTGAAGGGGTTCAGACGATATGTACAAATTTAACATGTTAAAAAGTGACAGTCCACATGACAAATATACATAATGTGAACATAGTTGAAACAAAACTGATATGAATTCAGCTTAAATTTGAGGACAACTCAAAATATTTCTTCTTAGTTGACTCTGGAGAAGCTTCATTAATTTCAAGAAGAGGGATTCAACAAGGGCTGCCAGTTTTGACGATTTATCGTCATTTTGACGATTTTTTGTTCCGAAATTAACAAAGTGCCGATTTGCTTATTTTTTCTAAAAAGTGGCGATTTTTTTCAGTCTCCAAAGTCTGAATAAAATATTACATTTCTGACAGTTTCGTTTTTTAATCTTGGAATGTTTAACAGCCGTACCTTAAAAAGAGCGGAAGGCGGAATGTTTTCAAGAGCAAGAGCTTCAACGTTGTGTCACGAAGAGTAGGGATAGCTTTCTTGTTTAATAAAACCCACAATATATAAATAAAAATAGATATAAAAACGCTAGATTGACCAAAAAATAGCTAAATTGCAATTATTAATTAATAATTGCGGCAAACTTCACTACAAAACGAGCTGTCAAAATCAAAAACTAGAAAACGCGTGCCGCTTCTGTTAAGGTACGGCTGTAATATGCAAGTCTTAAGAAATTCGTTGATTATTTTAAGAGTGCATAACAACAAAGTTACACTTTGTTTATATTTCATCAAACCATCATCGAATGAACCTTTTACGGCTCGCTGTAAAAATCATATTTTCAACAATTATACGGCAAGCATTTCACGAGTTGTAAGAGAATATCTACATGAGTCTCATACGATTCTTGAAATGAAAGTTTCGTTAGATTATCTTAAACGATTTCCACAACGATTGAAGAAGCGTCCTTCGCTATGGAAGAATCTCACTCGTGTTACAGTTTTTCCCGTGTGAGGAATCTTCTACGATAAAAAAATGCGGTCATCGACGATCAAAGACGCTCTTCATGAGACTCCCAGTAGCTCTTATACGATGGAATATGATATCTGGGTATGAAGTAATTACGTTTTTGTTTGAATGTTTTTTTTTTTTTGATAAAAATCGACCAAAAAAAAACTAAATTTTAAGTTGTCCGCTTTTTTTGACGATTTTTCGAAACGATAAAGACGATTTTTTCATTTTTTCTCAGGAATCAGACGTTTTTCGCACAAATTTATCTGGCAACTGTATTTTTTTTTTTGCAAAGAGAAGAGAAAATTATTTTGAATTTTTACTGTGGGTAGATATGACCAGTACACATCGAATTCTTGCAAAAAGTTAAAATTGCAAAGTTTTGAGTTGACTCTCTTTAGTGAAAGAAGTGCGATATTTTTCTTTGTTATTTCGAACAAAAATGTAACCAAAGTTTGTTTAAAAACGTCATCAACAATTTGTATTCAATTGTTTATGACGTTTATAATTATATAATTTATAAATATAATTGAATGATTTAACAAATAATAATAAATACATACGGTATATTGTTGTGGGCAAAATTTTGCAAACGTTTTCCTAATTAAAAATATGTGTGGTTACGAAAAAAAATTCCGAAAATGTTGCTGGCTTTGTGAACGAAGCTTAATACACCTTAAACCGTAACGAATAATAATACTTTTATGTCGTTTAGCAAAACATTAGTTTAGTTTAGTCAGATTTTATGAATATTGGGTCCAAATTATCACTGAGCCTACTTTGGAAAATGTCTTTTCTTGGTAAAAGGTCGAAATTCGGACCATGCGGGATATAGCGTTCTCATTTGTTTTAATATAAATCTATTTATTTCTGACCACAATATTTCAACAATATTTTTGGAAATAATTTACACATAAATGTATATTTATCTACTTAACAGAAAGATAAAAAAGTTTTTACTTGTAATTTTCATTTATATTTTGACAGTTTATTTTAATAATATTTTCCTTCAAAGTTAAACAAAAGTCAACACAAAAAGTTATTTACGGATAGAAGTGTATTTTATCTTTTGTTTTCTTTTGCTAATTATTTTGTATTTACACACTGCTACACAAGTTTGAAAAACTTTCGTGATAAATAAAGTTTCGAAAAAAAACTTTGCACTTCCGGTAATTTAAATTAAGTTGAAAACTTTTTAAAAATAATATTTATTATGTACACGAGTTTACACGAAATGTTGCTACAACGTTTTTGAACATTTGTTAATTTCAAGAACAAAACTTTATACATCCAATAAAATACTTGTTGTATTTTAATGAATAATTGTATAATAAATTATACAATATTTCGAAAGATTTTCGTTCTACACAGTATTTATCAGGGCTGTGGATTCGGAGTCGGAGTTGAAGAGTCGACTACCAATCCAAATTGTTTCGGCATAAAAAATTTTAAAAAATTTTCTAATATTTTCCAAAGTAAAAATAATTGATAAAAAGCTACAGATAATTTTGTCTGTGTATACAATGAATATATTTTATGGTTTAAACAAGATTCACACGGAATGACAAACTAATGGTGTTTTCTTTTTACACGAAATGTCATATTTTATTTAAAAAAAAAATGCAATTTGGTGTTCGTTTCTTAAAAATGCTTTGCTCTCAAAAGGGTAGCGTGTTTTGTTCTAAAAAAATTCACCCTTAAATGTCATAAGGCATTGCACTTTACGACCCGTATAAATCGAGAGTGTTGATAATGCCCTGTTAAAAGATGGCTGCTCTTTATACAATGGGTTACCAGACGAAGTTGGGAAAAATCACCTCTTATCAACACAGTAACAATTTTAGATTTTAATAGTTATATTTTCTATTTTTTTTTATAGCAAAACCAACAGAAAAGAAAACATCATAATTATTCCTTTTTTTCACCACTAGCGGTGGAGGGTATAACAGAAGAGGTTGGATGGGGGACCAATATGTAGCATACTTAATGGATTTTTGGAATGCTTGTCGAGCACACGAAATTCACTTTTTTTATTTTCTCTTTAAGCAAGTGGTTGTCAATCACATTTTTCATGCTAGATCTAGTATTTTTTAAAGTAATTTAACATGAAAAATAACTGACTTATTTTGATAGCTATTAATGGCTTTGCGACAGTAGACAAAGTGAAGCGTAGCGATTTAAAATATACATTTAACTAATTTTTAATTATTTTAAAAGATTTTGTTTATAGTGCTTTATTCCCAATTTTTATTCTTGATAAAAAACACTGACATTTTTTGTTGAAGTGATGAGCTATTCCTATGCGCATTTCACTGGTTGCTTAGGCCAGATCGTCAGGAAACTTCATCCAAAGATTTTAGAAAAACTAAAGATACTAAGCAAATAATCACCGGGTATTTACCCAGACATCAGGTAAATACCCGGTAGAATACCATCGATATTAATGTGGATATAAATAAAATGAAAAACAAATAAAAAATTGGTAAAACCTATTCAAAAAAGTTTCACAAGAATTGGCTGAAGCACCTAAAGTTAAAAGAATGGTTGAAAGAAACAAATGAAAAAACCTGTTGAAATTACTGCAAATGCAATATTGGCTGAGTTCCAAAACATCATAATACTTTGCAGTCGAAGTCAAAAATGTACCATCAAGTTTAACGATGCACAGTTTGGTCATTGTGAACGCATCGGTAACTGTTCTGATGCACTTTGGGACAGATAACATTCTAAAATTTTACACGGTTGCATTGTAGAATGCGTTTAAAAAAGCGAGTTGCTTTGCAACTGACGTTTTGGAACTCACCCATTGTTTCTAAATTAAGTGGCCTGGAGCAACATGCAGAAACAAGAAAGCACAAAAATGCTAAGGGCATAACTTAAATCCATCCAATCCCTTTTAAAACTTTCAGCAGAGGCGGTATTAAGTTTATGTGACAAACCTTTGTAAAAGGCAATTTGATACCTCGCTCACAGGGACGAATTGAAAATTGAGAGCGACAAAATTATTTACTTCATATGGATTTAATACATATTTTTAAGGTCGCTGCTTACGAATCTAATATTAGTTTTTAAAAATTTAAAATGGCGGATCCAATATTGCGAACAATTTTTAAAAAATTTATAGAATTCGCTTAAAACTTATTACACGGGATTTTTGATGTCAGGTTTTAAAAATTCACCCATTGTACTTATGGATTTGCCCCTTCCAATATATTTTCATTCACAAAAATATTTTGTAAGAAGACGGCACTAAATGAAAAAATGTTGCTATTGCGGTTCTGTTAGTTACAATTTAGTTACGAAATTCCCCTTTTAATATTTTTTCGTAGCAGTTTAAGTATACATCAGTGGTGCACACAAGTATTTTGTGAGGAGACTGCAAAGAATGTACAATTTAGCGAATTAAAAAAGATGTAATTTGCATGTGGGATTTTCAGAATAAGGTTTACTACCTAATAAAAATAGGCTCTATTTATTGAAAGGCGAAACGGGGGAGGACCACCACTTGACTTTTTTACACTTACTAGTAGTTGTTTTTTTTAACTTGTAAGGAAAAGTCATGGCACTGTTTGGAACGGTTTTTGTAGCTTTAGCTAAAGTATATTTTTAATTACATTCATAATAAAAACAGTATATTAAACCTACACTACATATAATTGTTATTCTACCAAAAACTGCAAATTAAATTAGATACCTGATACTAAAAAATATTTTTAAAAAACCTTAAACTGTAAATTTACAAAAAATTGTCGAGTGTAGCAATAATAAAAGCTATAGATGCTGCTGACAGGTGTAAGTGCGTGTAACAGATAACAATACTTTTCACGCACATATGCACATACTAATGTGATGGGTTAAAAAATAAATATTTGTTACATTTAGTCGTAATTCGGTTATTTGTCCCTGTGTGCCTCATCATCAAAGCTGAAGGACAAAATAAGGCATATTATAAAAAATATGCTTGGGCCGGGCCTTATTTTAATGAAGATTTTGCTATATTTTTTATATATATTTTTTTAACATTTATTCTAGATTGTATTTAGCATTTTTTTAACAAAATCTAACCTTTTTTCCTCAGTAAGTTTTGGCAACACTGGTCACTATTTTCATAGAAATTTTTGAATTAAGGCTCAGTTAGTCTTTACTTTCTGTTCTGTTACGAATCAGCTGATTTGTTTTCGTTATTAAAAAACCTGTGAAATTGTTTAGTTTTTCGGTTCTGTTGCGTTTCAGTTTGTTAAAATCAAAAACTTGTTAAGTAATTGTAAGTGACAGCAAAATAAATAATAAAAAATACATATTTTTATTGAAAAAAATTTTATTTTGATTTTAAAAATTCATAAAATTTAATTTCTTCAAATTTATGTGCATAAAACTTATTGAAATAAAACAATGGACGATGCAAAACTAATAAATTTGTCATAAATGGCTGATAAGTTGCTACAGAAAAAGTAACTATTACAATTTTTACACAGAACGGCACGGAACAGAACAGAAACAGAAATTAAAGACTAATTCTGCCTTTATCATCTATACATTCAACATATATTTTTAATTTTTTCGACTTGTTACAAAAAAAAACATTCCTTAAACTGAATGGGTTTCGATTTTATATGAAATCAGGATTTTTAAAAATTCGAAAATAAATTTTTTAAACAACAGAATTTTTCAAGTCAATGAGAATTCGATTTAAAAAAAATTATTCTTGTTTGGTTCATTTCTCATTTTCCATACTGGACTACTTCTCATATTTAAATGTTGAAAAGCAGGAAATTTTGACTCTTGAATTCTCCATCTCTGCCTATAATTTTGAATATCCCCAGCCAATTATTCTGTTTTGGTTTGTTTTTCTAAATTTTCTTTTGTTTTTGTTTCAAACCAATTTAAACGTTAATCAAACTTATTGCTTAAGGCTGAGTGAATCTCTATTCCATTGTTGTAGTTATTTATTTATTTTCTTTTTCTTTTTGTTTGTTTTCTAATTATTGCTGTGTTGTCGTAACCTTTAAGAATCTTTAGCATCTCTGTAAAATAGTATCTATGATAAAAAATACACACCCTCTACAACCAAAAATAAAACACTCTGTTGAATGCCAGAAGGGAAAAGGCCTTTCAAATTTAGAAATAAAAAAAATTTAGTCAAATCAGTGGTTTTCCTTTAATATCAAGTGAAACAAAAACTAGCAACAAAAATAAAACTTTCATAACCTGGATATGTTTTTCCATAAAATTTAACATTTTCTAACCTCAAAAAAGTTTTAATTCTCAACTTTATGGTTATTTAATTTGCATTCAAGAAGAAAAATGCTTAATTTGCTTTTAATATTAAAATTTAAAGGTTTTTTGAAACAAAAAAAAACATTAAATTTAATTTTTTTTTTACTTTTAAGCCATTCCTGTCATTTGTATAAACTGGCTGCTTTAATTTAATTTAAGGCAAAAAAAGCGAGTTGTGAACTTTTCGTAATAGATACTGTTGTTGTTGGTATTGTTGTCTTTCAAACAATATAATTTCACCAACAATGTTAATGATTCCAATTAGCAACGTAAATAAATATTTGTCAATAACAACATTGATATCGGTAGCACTTACAGCAGCAGCATTAGAAAAACTACACAGGCAATAAATCCTTAAATAGCAAAAAGAAGTTGATTTTATAGCCCCTTTAATGTTAATGTTCATTTAAGTATTTGCTAGTAACCGAATACAAACATAAATTGCTGTTGTTTTCATTTTGAAATCAATTAAAAGGTTGGCCAAGGACAATTAAACAAAAAAAAGGACAAAAAGGTAATAAAGTAGCCCTACTACTTTATACATACACATAAAGAAGTAGGGCTAAGCGCTACACAGCATATTTATCTACCATTTCTATTCTCTCTTCATACGGTAGGTTTTTTAATGCCTTAAATTAATATCTGGTTGTGCTGTTTCTTCCGTTTAAAGGTTAAACTGTATTGTTAACACTATTGCTAGGTTTGGTTTACATATTTAATCTTATGTTCATAAAACTTTTTGATGTTCTTTAATGAATTTTGTGAAATCTCGAAATCTTTGTTTTAAACAATAATTAAGAATTATTTTCCTTCCCATTAGTGTAACTAATTAACTTTTGTGTGTTCTTCTAGGAATCCTTAAATTTATATTCATATAATTTATAATCTAACTTTTGAAAGATAATTTGTTGTGGGAACTGTTCACTTCGGGAATTACTTGTACTGTGAATTTTAAATTTTTTCCAACTTTAAAAATGTGTTTCGCCTAAAACTTCTGGACTATTAAGCTGAAGGCTGAGTAGCCTTTTTCTCATTATACTCTTGCCACTTATTGTGGTTAACTCAAATAATTTGTTCCAAAAACTCTTTTGGAGTTGCAACGCATATGTAAACTGCAGACAACTTTTGCAATTTTCCTAAGGTTCTATATGAACAATGGTTGTGTTTGTGTTTAATAATCATAATGCACGCTTGTCTAATTTTAAAAACAGAATTGGAGAGTACTACTCGTAATTACGCAGTACCAATTGTGTTTTCAAAATCAACCTTAACCGTTTAAAGTAAAGCAACGTTGTTTGGTATTTGATAGTCATGACTACAAACGAATGGAACTTAGTGATACAAAAAATTGTTTACCACTATGCAAAATATTGTAGAATGTAAACATTTTAGATTTGAACCAGTGTTCGCAAATATAGAGAACATTATTTAGCGTTCGGCTCAGGTATGATATCTATTTTATTTAGTGTTTGTGTAGACGAACACAACCCTGAATATTGTTTGTAACTATTTTCAAGAAAGGGCTGAACATTTAATAGTGTTCTTAACTTAAAACATTATATTTTTATGTTCTCTAATGTGTCTTTTTTACACTGATAAAGAAATGAACAAACAAAAAATGTTTGCAATGACCGCAGCACGAACAGCTTGTGTGTGTATTGTGTATATGTTTTGCTTGAGTAAAATTATTTTGCTAGCTTTTTGTTTTTCTTCGTATTAGTATTTTGTTTTTGTAAATAGTGTTTGGTTTTTTCACAACATAAATGAATGAACATTATTGCGCTGAACCGCACACAATGAAGTTTGTGGTTTAAAAGCAAAAAAACCGAACGGAATTAAATATTAAACAGAAACTGGGAATTATTTCCTTCCGAAGGTTACTTTATATTATATTCAACATTTTTTATTTTTCGAATTTATTTTATGAGCTAAATTTCAGTTATGTATTTTATAAAGCTTTTTTGTAATAGTCCTATTCCTTCAATTTTCAGAAATGACTTTATACACTACAATAAATTAGTCTGGTAGTGTATAAAGTCATTTCTGAAAAATTGAAGGAAAAGGACTATTACAAAAAAGGTTTATTAAATACATAACTGAAATTTAGCTCATAGAATAAATTCGAAAAATAAAAAATGTGGAATTAAATATTCTTATCTTTTTGTTGATTTGGATAAGGACAGTATTATTTTTGTGTTCGAAAGATGACAAACAGGGAAACGTAATTTTTTTAATGATTTACTTCACAAACACTATTAGCGTTTGTGTTTTCCAGAAATCTACCGAACCGAACAATAATGAGCGATATTTAGGCCCTTATTATGTAAAACGGAACGCAACGCCAAAGAATTACATTGAAAGCAAAATGCAAAGTCATAAATATTTTGTAGTTTTGTTGTTGCTTTCTACAGAAATTCTTATTGCGTTTTAAAATGTCAAAAGCCTCATAGCTTGTAGCGTTGAAATTCAGTAGAAAACAACAACAAAGTAACAAAATATTTATGACTTTGTTTTCGCTTTCAATGCAATTCTTTGGCGTTGCGTTGCGGTTAACCTTATTAGGGCCTTAGTGTTTATTTTTGAACACCGCTTTAAACTGTAACTAAATTTACATTTCTAATTTAAATGTTTACTTGTAACTTTAAGAATGGCAATGAAAATAAATGTATGTATGTATTTGAGAAACTGTATGTAGTATAGTGAATTTAATGGTCATTTAAAAACGTAGCTGTACTTTTAACACCCAAATAGAAACCAAAATCCAACATCTACCAGCAACAATAAAAAACATCGAAAACTGCAGTACCAACCAGTATGTATGAGTAGATTGTATTGTGAAACTATAAACATGTTTATGGCATTTTTGAATTTTGTTCTTTGTTTTTTTCTAATATTTTGCAAAAAAAAAAAAAAGTCATTCAATTCATACACATTCATAAAACACATGAATTTATATTTTTTTTATGGAAAACCCTGCAGTTATGAAGGCCACCGATTTTCCTTTGCTGTAGTGGAAGCGTCTGTGAGTGAGTGAAATAAGTATAAAAGCCCATACCAGGCTTTCACATATGAAAGTGCAAGTTCGAAACACTCAATAAACATAATTTTTTCGCCTGTTTCGGGATATATTTTCTTTCGATATAAAACATATCTTAAAGTCTTACTGGGCCTTATAAATTAACTGCCTGTTCAACGATTTCGAACGCAAAAATTCGAATACATATTTTTAAAACTAACGCGCTAATTATATAAAACGTTGGGTTTTTATATTGAAAGCAAGAGCAAAGTCATAAATATTTTCTACAGAAATTTACGTTGCCTTTAAAAAATTTCAAACGTCTAAGTTGCCTAACTGTTTTTCATAAATATTTTCTGTGAAGTGTCAAGGCAGTACATTTATGAAACTTTTAGGGTTTGCAAGCTAACTGTTGGAAATTTAGGCTCATTTTCAGCCATTTATAAATGGATTCGGCTGATTTTAAAAAACTTAATTCTCGAAAAATATATCACGCATCAGTGATGGAAAATTGAATATTGAGATGGTACTGACCACTAAGCAACATTTTGGTACTTTTTATAATTAAACGTTTTATAATTGAAAAAAAAAACATAAATTAAACTTTTGTCATTCTAAAATTGCAAGCCTATGAGTTAATAAGAGTACACAAGATTTTATATTTTATATTAATCCATTGGTAGCAGCCTCCTTTTTTTGCAAAGTTTCAAAACATTTTTTTAATGTCATTTTTAAATTCGAAGAAAAGTTTATTGCATATTTTCTAGTGCAAATGTTCGAAAGTTTTTGGTTTGACACACTGAAACTTTTAATAAATCCCGAAGTTACGTTGTGGACGTTGTGTTTTTGTTTTGTTTTGATTTTGCAGTGCGTTTTCCAATTATGCTATGTTCATACGACGATAGAAACCACTGGTTTCGCTCTCTGAAACTAGATTGCCAAACATGCTGTTCATACGACTTATTCCTGTTTCAATTTGACATTGTTTTTGTGTTGTTAGTGTGATTTTTTTAAATAGATAAAACAAATAAATAAAACTTAAGAATATATTATTTAATACTTTTATTAATACATATTATTATGTTATAATTATCACTTTATTTTATTAATAATCAATTTTTATTTTGTTTTTTTCTTTGTTTTGATATTTTTTGAGAGCTAGTTCAGATAAACTAACGATAACTGTTATCGAAATTGGAGATGATAGTACATTTTTCCTGTTTCGCAGCCTGTTTCAAAATGAAACGACCTGTTTCGCTCTAAAAATTTTGTATGGGAAAACAAGTCGTTTCAATCATGTTTGGGGCGCGAAACAGAAATAAGAGAGCGAAACACGAATATTGCTGTCCATGTGAACATGGTATTAGGGCTTTAATCACTAGACTAAACTACATACCAATAATTATTTCGTTAGTGAAATGAAAGTTCTGAGAACTTTTAAAATACATACCTAATAAACCAAAGAAATAACAAACATACAAATGAAAACGATAATCTTATTTAAAGTTTTATTTAATTTCAAAAAATTAAAAAGATTGTTAAGCAATAAAATAAGTACACATTAACAAAAAAAAACGGAAAACACAAACTTAAAGTCCCATCTTCGATAACTACGGGATTTCTTAAAGGATCAGTTAGCCCGGAGTAAAGGCAACGTTGCAAATCAGCAATGTGTAAAGCAATTAGAACGATAATAGTAAGCAGTAAGATGACTCAATCTGTAAGAAATAGATTGGCCTTTCTTTTTTACGGTAAGTTTACTGTTACTCCCGGATTACTGAGCCTTAAAAGTATCAGTCTGTCAAACCAAACACTTCCGAACATGTCGATGTTCTTTGTTGTGTACAATGTCTCGCTTTTTGACTACAATAATGAATCAGAAGAAAAGGCAACAGTTTATTTTTATCAAATGACAAATGACGAAGTCGAAGTTACAGAACAATATTACTTACGACTTTTACTATCTCAACTGCAGCTTTTTAAACACTGGTTATTGGCCGGTTTGTTTACAAAATTAATGTATGCACATACATAGGTACATACTTATTTAGGTATTGACTAGGGTATTCATTCGGTTAACCGTTAATTGGTTAACCGATTAATTACTACCCGATTAACTGATCGGTTAATTTAAAATTGTGTTTTTTCGGTTAACGATTAAACTGGTTAATTTCAGTCGATTTACTGATTAACCGTAGTAACAACATTTTAAATTTTTTGTAGTATTTTTGCATATTTTTTGTGTTTAAAATTATTTTTTGTCTCATATACAAAAGATATGTGTTACGAAAAATATTTGTTTCCTTCTGGCAATACATTCTTTTAATACAGTACGAAATCAGAAATTCGGAAATAAATGTTTTGCAGAATAGTCGATGCTGAGCTTTGGCAGGATGAGTCAGATGATGAGCTGACAAAAAAAGAAACTTTCGAATGTAACACAAACAAACTTTAAATAGCATTAGCCGAATCAATTAAAAGTGTTTAAAATTTTAAAAACTAAAACTGGAATTTATGCGTGGGTTATAGAAAACGAGCGCAAAACTCGTCCGTTCAACTTACATTTAATACAAAAACAAATTTCAAAATTTTGTAATGGAAGATTTTATATGTTTAGAGAAATACAAGAAAAGAACTGAGAAATTAGATAAGCTGTATTATGGGCTTCTTCGAATTTCTTCATCTTTTTCGATAAGTGAAAGAATTTTTTCCAAGTCAAGTTTTATCAAAACTAAAGTAAATAATCGCTTAAGTCCTAAAAATTTATTTTATAAGATCTCCCTAAACTGTTGAAAAATTATTAATAAAATAATCTCACAGTTAATTTCTTCCTAACCCCCAATTTCACCAAGTTCAGTTATAATTAACTGTCAGTTATAGCTGTCAAAACATATTGTTAACTGGAAGTAAAAGTAATAGTGAGTTTCAACTGAACTTGGTGAAATTGGGGGTAAATTACTTTTTTATTAGCTCGTTTTAGTTGAAGAATTGTTTTGTTTGTTATTTTATTGTTTTTTTTTTGCTAATAAATTCCAAATAATATATTATTTTTGCATTTTAATTTATTGAAATTACTTCATTTATAACAAAACTTTATTAATCGGTTAACCGATCAATAACAAAATTAGCCGATTATAAACCGATTAAACCAAAACCTCGGTAAATTAATCGAGCGATTAAGGAAAAAGCCCGATTAAATGAATACCCTAGTATTGACACATGTATCGTTTTTGTTCAAATATGTACATACGTATGTATGTACGTATGAATGTATCACAAATGCTGATAATTTCCTATTAGTAAGCACATAAATCGCCTACTATTATCACTTATAAGTGCGGCTTTTTTTGTTCACTGTGTTTCCTTGAATCAGTATTTGTATTATTTCCATCCAGGGAAAAGTTTGGTTTTTAGATTATTTAGTTTTGTCTTTTTTTTATCCAGCTCTTCTTTTAGGACAAAGTAAAAACACATTGAACTTTTGCTTTTTATGTGGCTGGCACTTCTTGTCGCTACAAAATAAGAGATTTGCTTTTTTGCACAAACGAAAAACAAAACATTGGCCATTGATAAAAAGAATCAATAATTTCAATGGCAGTGGCAGTGGCAAAAGAAAAAATAAAAACCATCAAGTTGATGGGTGCTTTAAAACACTGCTTCAGACCTTATTTAAGGCCTGCCTAAAACATGTAACCGGAGAATCCTTCTTTTTTCCACTGGGTGTTTACAAAATTTTGTGGTCAACTAACATGACGACATCCGATTTGTAGATGTCTTCCGATAAACAGGCCTCGTTATAAAGAGAAGAATACAAATTTCGTTATTTTAATAACAAACAATTTCCTATATTTTTCTTTTAGCTGTAGACTATTATGTATTGTTATGAAGTTGTGTCGATAAACTATTTTCCTTAAGCACATTTTTTTACTGTACAAAAACATAGTTTCTTGCCTGTATAATGTCCTTTAATAGTTGCACGTGTTTGACAAAATTGTCATAAATCGTTTAGAGATAATGGTCAGCATATTTGAACTACAGAACAATACACTTAGTTGCAAAATTTTCGTTCATCATTAAGGTGATTATGGTAAAAACTTAGAGAATATACGATCGGCTTTTTGGAATTAAGAATAAGTTAGTTTTTTTACTGAGCTGCATATTGGATTGCTAAAATATTGATGCTTTTCACACAAATCTAATAGCAAATGGGAAGGCAACTACCCAACAAACCAAAACGAATTAGAAAGAACTTGTAGCAAGCTTACTAGCATAAGCCTTAAACTTAGAAAAAAGTTGTGATTACTATTATAAAAGGTTTATAAACAATTATTTAATAATGAAAACTGATCCCTTGCGATAATATTACTTGTATATAATATAATGTAAGCTAAGTCGTCTAATATTAGAACAAGCATACAGAAAAATACTTTTCTTAACTTTAATAAGATTGATTACATTTTTTACGAGCATTCAGTTTAAATTTATATGGCATATTTGCAAAAAGTTTTTACTTATATAATATTTAATTACTTTTTTTTAAATTGTGTACTGTTTAAAACCATTTAAAACACTTCACTCTTCGAACCAAACACAAAGACTGAAAACTTAAACTAATAATACAAAATTAAGGCACACGTCAGATAACGGGGCAGCATTCTCAAAAACACTTAAAAAACTATAACGAGAATAAGTCATTTGCAATCATATTTGTCTTCGAGTTGTAGAAAATCTCTTATGATAATCTTGTTCAAATAAAAGCGCTTTTTTACACTTATAAATAAAATTAAGATGAGAAAATTAAATGTAAATGTTTAGACACAAATGTTTCATTCATCAATTTTCTAACAACATTCTTTTAAAAACATTACGAAGCAAAATTAGAACAAGTAAGACAGACAGACTGCTATACTCGGCTATGCCAAATCTTTGTGCCCTTCATAATGGTGCAATAAGAACAAAAAGTTGAATATATATGTATATATACACTGTTCTGAAGATAAAGAACACATCTCCAATCCTGCCCTTTTTTGGAAAGTATGATATCCAAGATGCTTGTACCTGATTTGGAAAACTTGGCTCTTGCCGCTCTCCAGATAAACAGATAAACCACCAAGCTATTTGCGGGGAAACTAGAGGCAGTCGAGGTTTTATTTTTATATTTCAGACCGATATGGCTGCATTTCAAGAGAAAACATAAACAGAGTATGTGTGGCATAACAAACGGAATGGCAAACAAATCTTCAAATCTTTCAAGAATTAATTATTTCCGGCTAAATAAAATTAAGAAATGGTATATTTTCTTTATAATAGATCTTCGTATTGGATTAGTATAAAAACGCTTACAAAAAACGGTGAATTTGCACAAAAGCTTGGAAACGGAATTTGTTGTATGTTGTGTGAACGATTTAATGAGACACACGCGTCTATTAAGAAAGGTTACTTAGCCAAGAAAAATTTTCTTCTTTTAGATAATATATGCTAAAAGAGAATAAATATAACATAATATGGCTAAAGGAAAAATATAGAGAAATGAAAATTCCTCAAAAACTCAAATCTTAAACATAAATTTAATTAAGTTCCCTCATTTGTGTAAAGACTATTTCACCACAGATTAAAGGTTTTTATTTAAGTTTTTTTAAACCGTTGTGTGCGCATCTAGGTATCAGGGTACCTTTGGCGTTTCCAACCAATAATTTTTCAAAGTTTTTCTTGGGAGTCAAAATATTTAATTAACAAGGTTGCGTTTAATTGCGCTTAATTCCCATTTCATATTCTTGATAAACTTAAATTTATTTAAAGCTATTCCTACACACAGAAAAAATACCAAAGTTAAATTAGCATGGCGAAATGTTGTTTGAGAATCATAGTAAATTCCTGCAAAAGTATGCCTTTTATTTAAATTTATCATTATTTCATATAAATTTTAAATGAAAAATATTGAAATTATCTTAAATCAAGTTTATTTGTTATTCACTGTTAAAATTACATTGTTCAATATTGAATCCATAAAAACCTGTTTTAAATTAAAATCAAAAGTTTAGCTTGTTAAATTGTGCATATGTACAGACAGAAAAAATATCAATGTTAAATTAACATGGCGCAATGTTGGTTAAAAATCATAGTAAATTTCTGCAAAAGTATGAACCATTGTTTCAAATTAATTTTAAATGAAAAATGTTAAAATAACATTGTTCAATATCGAAACCATAAAAACCCTGTTCTACTTGTTTTGTATAGAAAAAAAAACAACACCATAAAAAGCAAAACATACATATTTTTATTTTCATGTTAAAAATATATTATAAAAAGAAGAAAAATTCCCGTATTCTTTTAGTTAAAATTATTTAGTCAAATAGTACATCAAGTTGTCAAAGTACCCATATAGGGCCATTCTGCTGATGCTTCTGTTAACAAAGGGTAATACAAAATAAGTGAAACATGTATAACAGTAGTACGTGTTTTGAATTATTCTTAAATAAATGCATATGTTGTCTCTGAAGCTTCTTCTCAGTGTTATATCACACTCAAACCCATTAGATTCTACATGAAATTCACGTTGTTTCAACTTGAAATAACTTTCATTCAACGTGATTCGGATTGTTATTTCAATATAAATGACATTTTGCTCTAACTTTACTGCAATGTTAAATTAACATGAATTCTAGTTATTTTAAGAGAAACAAATGTTGTTCGCAAGTTATTCTAAAATCATGTTAAATTAACATGAAGCAAAATCACAACCAAAAACGGTAAAATCAACATTGTTTTTGACGATTTTACATTGATTTTTTCTATGTGTTTCCTTCCACAAATTGGGACATATTGTAAATATGTTTAATAATGTAATGTACTAACCGTTCCCGCGGCGTTGCCCACCCAGAATCAATTTTTGAAAAACATATAAACCCTGTGTATTTTAAAGACGGGGATCTATCTACATTTTCAAATTTCATATAAATTGGTAAAATATTTTCGGAGTGGCAGTAATTCTCCGCATGCCCCCTCTTGGTCGCTTTCACATTCGGTCAGGGGATGGTGAAGCGGATAGATAGACTGGAGGGTAAACAGCGTACTCATGTTAAAATGGTTTTCCTTTTCTTTAGAGTAAGCAAACTATTGCTTTAGTTGATCTCTTCTATAACGATAATTAATGTTTTCTAAAGCTGGTACCTGTTAGAGAAATACCAAATATTCTCTCTTGCAGACTCTCATTCACTACTCAGGACTTTGCATGTTTAAAGAACAAAAAGGTACCAAAAGCTCCTCTTACTGATTTTCATTTACTCAGGACATTGCATATTTAAATTTATGTTTCTAAGATCAATACTAATGAAAATTAAAAAAAGTACCAGTTGTAGAACAAATAACTACCAAATGGTTCTGCTACAAAATCTAATCCACTCAAAACCTTGCATGTTTAATTTTAGCTCATGGGTCCAATATTAAGGAAAATAAAAAATAAGAAAGTACCAGTTAAAGAACGAAAAAGTACCAATTAGATATCTCAATCACTCGGGAACTTGCATGTTTAATTTTATGTTTCAAGCCCAATACTAACGGCAATTCAGAAAGTACTAGTGAAAGACCAAAAAAGTACCAAAATGTTCTCCCATAGAGTCTAATCACTCAGGATATTGCATGTTGAATTTTGTAAAAATTTTAATATTTTAGTGGGAGCCCCGTTCATACGTACATACATATGTACATGCCAAAGAATAGAGAAAATACTTTGTAAAAAAGTGGCAACAATAGTTACGAATTTCAGCCCTTAAACGTTCGAATTTCTAAAAATGCCATATATGTATTAAAATTTTTTAGATAAGTTTCGAATGTGATAAAATGTTAATTTTTATGTTTAATGGTTTAAAAGATAGACGGGGTGACAAAAAAGTACCAAAATTTAGGTTTTACCCCAAAAGAGCCGAAATTGGAAACATACAAACTTTTCAGCTTTTTAATATTAGTATAGGAAGTATATATATATTCGTTATCTGATCACGGTAGTTCTGTTAAATTTGTGCAACGTTGTAAAAAGTATGAATTGAAACTGTCATTTCCAAACCATTTACTACCACAAGAGGTCTCAGACAACTGGACAACTATCGTTTAATTTTTTCAACCTTTTAATGCAAAATATTTTGTAATAAAAGGTCAAGTCATAAGCTCCTCCCTCAAAAATATGATATTGGCATTATTGATGAAACCTACTACAGTACTTTTCACTTATAGTCACATCCTTTAGTTGCAGACAAAACGTGGACTCAATCGCTAATGTGGCTTTAAGGCTAATTCACATATATGCCACTTTGAGGCATATAACCGAATTCGAATATGATCAAGTTATGTGGTTTTAAAAAATAAAATATTCATATAAATAACACCGACATCAAGCTTATGGTTTTGCAACAGAGTTAAAATAATAACAAAATATTTCATAACTGATACCAACGGCAAAAACTAATTTTTTACGAGTAGAGAGTTGGTGACAAAAATTAAACAATTTAATTCTTTCTTTCTTTAGATGGATTGTGGTTTTGAAAACTAAAAACAACTTAGTAAATAATGATAATGTGACTATAACGCCAATAATTTGCTTTTCTTTTCCCTTTAATGACTGTTGATAGCTGGCACATATGGCAAATGTTCTTATATCGCTTAATGGACTAAAACGATAATACTTAATATAAATTAAACTTAAAGCAGCAAAATAAACAGGTAAAAAGGACTATAACGCTGATGTGACTTTAAGCGGTAGGGACTATAAGCGATAAGTACTGTAGATGTAACTGCTATCTTTGAGAAGATTGAGCAGGAATTAGCAAAAAGTAGTCTGGGTGTAATCGAGGAGAAAACAAAAATGTTGATTGCAACTGCAAAATTAATGCTAAAGGTATTTGAAAACACAACTCTGAAAATTTGTGTAAATACGCCCAAAAACCGTAACAACTACACTCACAATATTATTACAGTAACGGACTGTAGTTTATTTAAGAAATATTCCGTTCAGTCATTTTTAAATAAATAAACATTTAAAATTCCAAGCAAATTTATTTTTAACTGATTCTTACAGTTATTCAAAAAACTAAGTGCATAATAATACGGATTTTCAGTTGCAGTTAATATTGTCCGTTGATTGAGTTAAATTCTTCTTTATGTTAAAGTAAATAAAAATGTAATTTAAAGCAACGAAAAGTTCATTTAATTTTAACTGTCAAAAATTCAACCGCGAATTCCGTAAAAACAAATCAATATTCAGTTATCTTATATAAATTAATTGTCAAAAAATTAACTACATATTCCGTAAAAACAAATAAATATGCAGTTATTTTATAAAATTGTACTGTCAAAAATTCAACACCATATTCAGTAAAAAGAATTAAATATTCAGTTATTTTATATAATTTTACTACCAAAAATTAATTTTTACTTATCTATAAAAAATGAATTGATTGTTTTGTGTAAGCAATACCCATTTTCTATTTGTTAAAATAATTTAGTTAAATACATCAAATTTTAAAAGTAAAATAATTGCGAAGCCATATCGGTCATGCTGCTGGTGTCTTATAATTGAGAGTTCTTCTGTAAACAACGTGGTCAGTACAACAAAAGTAAAACAAACGTGTGTAACTGGGTAAGTAAATAAAAATATTCTCCCTCTCTCGCTTATAAGAAAAACAAGCGGACAGGTGTCTGTCTGGAATTTTTTAGAAACTCGGCTCTTTTGTGGAGTAAACGAAAATTTAATAAAATAACTGAATATTTAATTGTTTTTACTGAATATGGGGTCAATTTGACAGTAAAATTTTAATAAATAACTGAATATTTAATCGTTTTTACTGAATATGGTGTTGAATTTTTGACAGTAAAATTTTACAAAATAACTGAATATTTATTTGATTTTACGGAATATGGTGTTGAATTTTTGACAGTAAAATTTTACAAAATAACTGAATATTTATTTGATTTTACGAAATATGGTGTTGAATTTTTGACAGTAAAAATTAAATGAACTTTTTGTTAAAAATAAATGAAAAATAGGTAGACCGGTTTTTAATTGAACTTTCATTTATTTTATATTACATTTTCAGTTAACTTTACGTACAGAATGTTTTGAGTGTATAGATGTTTTTTTTAAAGTTTAGCCATATATGTCTAATATAACTGGTCCATAATTTACCATAGGCCCCATATTAAGCCTTAGGCCTTAAGGCCTTCCAAGCAGGAACAAAAATAACAGTTATTTTTTGGTTAATTCTAGCAAAAATAAAAAAATATTCTCTAAAGAAATGTGCGTGTAATAATACTTAAGATGACTTTAAGGCCCGTTTTCACAACTTACCGATAGCTAAAGGTAGGATTTTGTCGGCCGTTTTAAAGGTGTTTCGTTATTACAACTTTACTTTTACCTACCAGGTAGGATGAACCTTAATTTACTGTATCGCTCACTTTAGGTTAAAGAGAAGTTTTAACAATGGAGCACTTATTATAAGGCCGGATAAAGTCTACTTTTAGCTATCGGTAAGTTGTGAGAACGGGCCTAAATGTTTTTTTTTAAAGTGTAATCACCATTGGGATTTCGTATGAGCATTAAAATAAATATTTATAGTCAACTAAATTTGTAAACCACTTACACTTCTTTAGAGAATAACTGTTATTTTTGCTCGAAAAAATAAAAATCAAAAAATAAATGTTTTCGTCTGACTTTTATGAAAAAAGGAATAACTGTTACGGTCCATGCTTTCAAGAACTATAAAAATTTGGTCCTATTTTGATTTATTAACCCTCTAATTTTTTTTGGGTATTTTTGACTGTACAATAATTTGTTTAAGTTCCAGGTGAGAAAACCTCAAGGAGTACCTTGAGGCACTCTTGGGAATCTAGTAATAAAAACACATTTAATTTTTGGGAATTCTTTTTGTTAGTTTTTATTAGTTTATATACTGTATGGCAGACACGTTGGCGCCTGCCGGTACCACTTTGAATCAAAGCGATTCAACATGCGATATAGATGTTTCGCTCCCAAGGAGTAAGCAACTTATTGCACAATGGTTTCATATTGCTGCCGGTCGGAGGTGGCTTGATGAAATCACCTGTGTGGAAACCAGGAAAATCTGGGCCATCATAGATGAAAAAAGGACTCGGCGGGGATTACAGCTGTCCAGACACCACCTGATTAACATTATTGCGGTTATAACTGCCCACTGGCCCATTGGGAGGTACGCCCAAAGGCCAGGGCTCCCTTACATTGACCTATGTAGAAGTTGCGGGGACAAGGAGAAGGATGAGTCAACGGAATTTATTCTTTGTCATTGCCTGTCATTCGGAGATCTAAGACTTAGACTGTTTGGTCAAAGAACCCTTGGAGATAAAACATGTCTCTCTAACACTGATACACTTCTTTATTGAATTGGCTGGGTTACTAAGTGAGAATATAAGCAGCCAGGTAACATAGGATCCTTGGGAGACGGTGCGACATGGAACACAACGGGAACGAATTAATGGACCCACGTGAGCTGTGCTTGATAGCGGCTGCCTATGGAACCTAACCTGAACTAGTTTTTATTGAACATAAAAAGTAATGAAACAAATTAAAAATATTTAGTTTTGTGAGTGATAAAAAAAAACAATTTTATAATTTGAGCAGCATAAATGAAGTTTGCATTTTGAAGAAACCATTGTGTTCGAGATGGTTAAAAATGCTTTTAGAGCTTTCGACGCTTCTACAAATATTTTTTTAGATCTTGTAAAAAAAATTTAAATTAATATAAATTAATTATATATTGGACGTCAGTACACATTTTTTAAATATTAGAAACCACTCTACCAAATTTTGTGGTGATCGGACCACAATTTACCATGGGTCGAATTTCTCCCTGAAAATTACTTTAATACTCTTGATACTAAAACGAAATAATGTTATTTATAACTAGAAATAAAATCATCAAACTTTGTAATGATCGGCTCATAACCTACTACAGGTCCCATTTAAAGCGCACCAAATTATTCTACTGCGAAGTCAGTTTTTATAAAGATTGGTACATAACCCCACTCCTGAAATATTCTACCTATCGGTGGAGGGTATCAAAAGCTCGGCACATCCGAAAAAAGTACTACTTGTCTTGTATTAATACATTAAATTCATAAATCTGGTTCTTTTATGCATAATAATATTACAAGGTCTCTCGCATGAGAACTACAGGGCTAATGCCAGTATTAGTTTGCTATTTTAGGTTTACACTTTATCACAAAAATGCTAACCAACAACCTAAAAATAAAAGTTAAGAGGGCAACACTTACCCTTCTTACACATAAATAAAACACACACTTGTATGCAATTTGTTGGCAAAATAAGCTTCATAAATACACATGTGTATATGAACATTTACAAGGATACATACAGGAGTGGATTTTGAAAATATAGTTTGGAATTTCAATAAAGGAATTTATGGAAATTGTTACAGTATATGCAGTTCTTACGGTATGCAGAAACAAAACGTAGAACAATTGGTTTACTATGAATTGTTGTTCATCCACTTAAATAGTTTCTTATTAAACTTTGTTACTTGGTAGCTAAATTTAAGCACTGCTCCAAAGTGACTTAATTAAGTTAGATTCCAAGAGTTTTTTGTACAATTGCAGTGAATTGAAATTGAATTCCTTGAATTTTTAACATATTTTTCGAGAAAATATATTTAAATTTCCACTTGGTTTTTATGCTTAAATTTCTATTTCATATCAGTTTGCCCGTTTACTTCTGCAACGAACTAATTCGCCTTTCTTTTATGTATTTAAATAGTTGATTTCTTTAATACCTCTATAAATGAGATAATTTTTTAATTTGGATAATGAACTCAGTTATACATTAACATGCGCTTTCTGAACTGTTCATGCACAAGGGGTTTGAATGACAAAAGAAAAACTTTACATTTAATTTGATTTTAATTGAGGTTTTTTGCGAAATGGCGAATTGAAAGGAATACAACAAGAACAGATACACAAACTTACATTTCAAGTCATTAAATGGCAAATGGTTTAGATGATTAAGAGTTATTTTATAGTTTGAGTAAAATATTTCACATACAATTTAATAAAACATAATACGAATACTAGATTTTACTTAATATTTTTTTTCATTTCACATTTGCCATTTTAAATATAATTAAAAAAAAATGTTTAATTAACCTTCAAAAACACTGATATGTATAAATTGATTTATTCGTTCACAGAAACAAATAACAGTAGTTTTTTTATCAATTAAAAAAATTGTGTCAAAAGTATGTCAATTTAAAACATGTGATAATTGAATCAATTATTTTTTGTTGAAAGAAAATTAATAACATCATTTTGATTTAATTAACATTTTAGTTGTTTTGAAATAAATTTTTAAATAAAATAATAATTCAATAACAAAAAATGTTAATTGATTTTTTCGTTTAAAATAAAATAATTTAAACTTGTAGAAATGTTGTTGGGAATTGTCAAAACTTAGGCAAACCTTAAATAAATCAATTACACATTGTTTGAAACGGCAAAGTTTTTTTTATAATTTTTTTAATTAAATCATTTTGAATTTGGTGATTAGAGACAATTTTTAATTTTTTTTGTGTTTGTAGAAAAAGCCTCGATTTACGCGATACTTCATTTGAAGTTTTATTTCGCCCGCCTAATACAAAAGCTCAAGGCATTAATTCAACGGTTAAATCTTGAACTTAATTAAAGAGAACTCAAAGCTATGCCATCCGAGTTGTCGAAAGTATTTTCAATTTAAGATTGCATTAACATGCTATAAAAATCTTTAAAAAAAGTTAAAAACTTTTCTAGTAAATGGTTAGGTTAAATAAGGTTCCATTGGCAGCAGCGATTTAGAACAGCATAGGCGTATCCAGTAATTAGTTCCTCTTATGTAACCATGTTTAACCGTCACCCAGGGCTCCTATGCTACCTGGCTGTTGCCATTCTCCCCAGCCATCCGGTTAATTCAAATCAATGTCAGAGAGAGAGCGAGAGAAAGCGAAAGGTTTTGTCCCTAAAGGTTCTTCGACCAAACTGTGTGCGTCTAAAGTCTCCGAATGCAAGACAATGACAGAAAATAAGTTTTATTGACTATTCCTTCTCGTCCATCAACTTCTACATAGGTCATTGTAAGGGAGCCCTACACTTATAGAAAAGGCGTCATAGCATAGACAACGTAAACAAACGTTTTAGACGAACTGAATATTTCATATTCTCAACCAAATTTTTTATGGGCACAAAGACTCCATAATGCAAAGCGGCTTCTGTGATACCTATGTGAAATTACGAACTAAGTTTCATCATTTTTATTGGTCTTGGTCCTTTTGTCAGTTAGAATCTATGTACCGAATTTCATTAAATTAGCTCCGTGTCAAGCGTAAATGTTTTACATGGACAGACAGCCAGCCACCCAGCTGGCCTGTCCGACGGACGTCCTTAGATTGATTACAAAATTGGCTCTATTGGTCCTTGCTTTTGGTATTTTTTATAATTTAAGAAACACAGAAATAAATAAAAGTTGTTTTAAATTAAAAAATATGTGATGTAAGTTTAAAAAAATTGGTTTAATTTGCAACCATATCAATATTAATAGCATCAATTAAATATTTGTTGGTACTTAGCACATTTTCTGCAGTAATATTGAGATAAGCAAAACGTTTAATTCACATGACTAAATTAAGCTAATTGAATTTTTGAATTAATGGTTTAGTTAATAAACAAAATGGCGAAAATTTGTTTCTGTGAACAATCGCATAATACCCTCTCCTCTATTGTGGTGTGGGTATAAAATGGTAAAAATTTTCAAGATTAATGATATTTAACAATGTCGATTATCGTGGCAATTGAGGTCATTAAATTTGACCATGTTTTACGTTTTGTAATCAAATTTATCTGGCAACTATTTAGCTGGCGAGGGTTGCGGGTTAGATTCCCGGCAAGGCTCTGGTCTGCTTCACTACAACAGACTAAAGACCTACGTGACTATTGGCCGTTAATTTAGAATTTAATTTGTAATTGTATTTGTAACAAACCCGGATTTTTAACCTTCTGTTCTTACGTTGTCAGTAAAAAAAAAAAAAAAAAGGAGATCTGTTCGATATACTGCTTTTGCGGCTGACCGAAAATCCTGCCTAATACCACGGGGTCCTTAGCCCCCGAATAGTGGGCACCGGACTGATATTGGTTGAGGCCTCTCAAAGTATTCTTCTTGCGGGAAATACTTTCTGTCTTCCAGGAAGATTGCCGTCGCAAAGTTACTTTCGGTGATACTGTTGAGGTTTACTACCCAAGTCTCTGAAAAGGAGATCCTGAAATACTTAATCAAACTGCTGATTTTATCAGCCCTACAAAGATGCTCATTATCATGCTACAAAGATGCTGCTGGAACATTTCCAAAAGATTCTAAGCTCCTAAACGAGAGGCGGGTGTTCAATCTTGCCGAATTACGATCTTACGATTTACGAAACAATTAAAGCCGATTTGGAGGTACGATGATTTGTTGGCAGGTCATTTTCGGCAAACACTGCCAGTGATACCACGATAAACGCCCGCCGATGAAATTAATACATGTTTGAAGCCGTTTTTTTATTAAGTCAATGTTCGGTTTATTCACATATACACAATTTAGCTACCCAATAAAAAATTGTGCTTCTAGCAAAGCAGGTTTGTAAGGGAGAAACATAAGCGTTGCGCTTACCATTGCGCTTACGAAAGACATGAATTTTATACGGCGAGTTCCCACTTTGAAGCAATACATTTTTGATACATAAAGCGCATTATTCAGCGCATATAAAAATTGTTGTATGTGGCGATCGACCTTACACACTGAATGTTTTGATACAGTTATTTTTTAGTATTCTACCTTACAAACCTGCTTCGCAGTAAGGGAATGCCGTAGCACTTGAAATGTTATGTTTTTTTTATAAAAGTTTTTGAGAGTTCTTTCACTTACTTTACTGCATTTCTGTATGTCTTATTGCGTAGCGCATAATTGTGCGCTTATTTTTTTAAATGTACCATTAGTGCTTCGCAAAATGATAAAATTTTTTATTGGGTAACTCAACAACTACATACAACATTCAACGTAAACAAAAATTTACATGTTTAAGCAAAATGTAAACAACTTTGACAACTTTAAGAAATAAGCATCTGGCTTTTGCACAGACCTAATGGATGGGTCTTTGTTTTGTTGTAGTTTCAGTTGCCAAATGTCAAAACACTTTGTTTAGTAAGTTGTGTTTTGCTCACTAAACAGAATTGTGACAAGGTCGAATTTTAATTCTACTCAATATTTATAACAATTTCGTATTAATTGAGCAATAACTTAATTGCAATTTTATATGGATAATTGAACTCAATAATATCATTTATTGCGTAAAACGTAATTGAGGTGCATATCTGAACACGGTATAACGAAGCTAAAATTGACTCTGAACATGCGGGTCGAGCTGCAGAACAATCAATCTCGAGACGTATTTTCCAAGCAATTGCTGGACATAGGAAACGGCAAAATCCCGATGGATATTTAAAAATCTGCCAGTTCACTCAATTAAAGTCCGATCTAATCCAAAAGGTGTTTCCAAACATAACACAAAATTACAGAAATCATGATTGGTTGAGCGAACGTGTTATATTAGCTGCGAAAAACGTTGATGTCGACGAACTGAATTTTTAGATTCAAAGTGAAATCGCTGGCGAATTGAAGGCGTACAAATCCGTTACTTCTCAAAACGTTGTCGTCAACTATCCAATCGAATTTTTAAACTTCCTGGAATAACCCGGCAATCATAATCTCAAACTAAAAGTTGGATTGGTAATCATAATGTTACGAAATATAAACCATCCACGTCTTTGTAATGGCACCCAACTTACGGTAAAAAAAACTGATGAATAACGTCATCGAAGCAACAATGCTTAAAGGAAAGTACAAAGAAGAAAATGTTTTGATACCTCGGATCCTAATGATTCCAACCGACATGGCATTCGATTTAAACGCTTGCAGTTTCCAGTAAGGCTCGCATATGCAATGACAATCATCAAATCTCAAGGGCAGTCATTGCGTGTTTGCGGCATTAACCATGAGAATCCATGCTTCTCGCATGGTCAATTATATGTCGCCTGCTCCCGCATCGGAAGTCCTTTCGCATTATTTGTTTATGCGCCAGACACCCAACAAAAAATGTCGTATATCACAAAGCATTGCAATGAACAAAATTATGATATCCTAGCAAAGCAATCGAATAAGTTTTACTTTTTTTACTGGTTACCTGAATATTGATCTTATCAACTAAAATGTAATGTATGTATTTTCAAATGTAAATCAAACATATGCACATGAACTACATTTTAATTTAAAAATACTTTTTCCCCTCTTTTTAAAGGATTTTAAAAAACGAACGCAAACATTTTTTCTAATTTGGACAGGACAACCAACGTACATTAATAAATATACTTAAATTTAGGTTGGTATTCAAAATGTGGAAAACTATTTCGGGCTTTTAATATCACGTTTTAAATCATATAAGAAAATATAAATAAAAACGACCGCAAATTGGTCAGCACGAAAACAAGCAACTTGAAGTAAGTTTAGTGTTATATGGAGCAAAGAAACAACTTTAGAAAAAATATGTTCCCATTCGCAAATTTTTTTGCATTTTTAGATGCACCTCCATCACATAATAATTTGATTATTGATAATTTGCCTAAAACTAAAACCATCACATGATTATTTGACGAAAATAAAAAATAACAAATCGGCCAAAGCTTCCATTTACACTTAATATAATACCCAAATAATCTTATCAAAAACTTTAAAAAATTAAAAATTGTTATTATTAATTTGCTATGGGAAATGCCCATATGTGACCTTTTTGCTTTCTTTAGTCATATAAAACTCTATTTTATTGATATCGAGATTTAGCAAGAAATGCATCACAAATGGTCACGTTTTCTTTTTTCCCGTAAATGAAAAATTCTTTTCTTAAAGTAAAATGAATTAAATTGAACCAAATAGAATACTGAGTATTGGCCAAGTAATAAAAACGTATTGAAAATTCTTTGTCTTCCTTTGACACATGTCAAAATGTTAAATGTTATAAAGACTTGATAAATAAACTAGATGGTCTACACATACACGAATACATATTAACCAACTTATATACGGTAATTTGCAGTTTTTGCTTTTATAAATCTTTTGAAGGACGGCAATTTTAAAATTTCCAATTCACATGTCTGTTTCAGTTTAATTTTAGATAAAAACAACAGCTTTAGGCTTAATGTCAATTAAAGTTTATCTTTAAAAAATCAATAAAATGTAAAGCCATACGCAAATTTACACACCGCGTGGAAAGTTGGTCAACATCGGCGATATCTTTGTAACGCTAAAGTAAACAAGTAACCACAGAAATATTGTGAAGTTTTGAGGCGCACAAACACAGTTGAATGGAAATAAAAAAGATTTTTAGTGCTGTTAATACTAAATTATAGTAAAAAGACTCATGACTAACTTTTGACGCTAATGGTATATTTTACAAAATTAAAATAAAAATGTTCTTATCTCAGCTTGTTTAATGTTTTCTGCCATAATGTTGCCATAGGCAAAACAAAAACATAAACATTGTAAATTATAGTGAAATAATACCAAAACTAGTCATTTCTAAAATAAGCCGCACTTAACGCTAACAATAGAAATTTATTAAATGCTTTTATCACTGCTTGCGAAAAAGGTAAATTTTGGTGAACGTTCATGAACG
This sequence comes from Pollenia labialis, assembly GCA_949318255.1. Taxonomy (NCBI): domain Eukaryota; kingdom Metazoa; phylum Arthropoda; class Insecta; order Diptera; family Polleniidae; genus Pollenia; species Pollenia labialis. The sequence goes on from OX439142.1 coordinate 120,015,865, forward strand.
GCCTTAGAAGTTATTAGAATTTTATTGAAACAGAAAATTATTGTTTTGTGCCGCATATGAAACTTTTCTTAATTTATTTTTAAAAATTAGCGTTTTGTGCTGCATACATTCTAACTGCTGTGTATTTAATTGTTGACATTGTATTTTGCTTAAACTACTTTGATTTTCTTACAGCAATGAAGCAAAGCAAGCATGAAATTTATCTTGTACGTTTTTGTTTAAGGAATTTTCTGTATTCGCCAAACATTGGAGTGAAGAGCAAAACAATACTTTAAAAACTTTAAAATCGTTGTTTTTCAAAATTGCTTCCGGCATATGTTTTGAAGAAAAATAAAAATTTTTGTGAACGTTCATGAACGAACTTAAAAGGTAATATGATTGTAATATGAGTGTTTTGTGTCGCATACGCAATTTTTCTTAATTTAATTGTAAATATTAGCTATTTGTGCTGCATACGCATACTTCCCACTGTGTATTGAGTTGTTGACAGTTTATTTTGCGTTAGCTTTAATTACTTTTTTGTTACGGCAATGAAGCAAAGCAAGATTGATGTTTATTTTAAACGTTTTTGTATGAGGAATTTCCTGCATTCGTAGAGTGTAGAGCAAAACAATATTTTATAAAACTTAAAATCATTGATATGACGCAAAATTAATGCATAATATTTCAGAAACCAAACTAAAAATCGTGCAACGGGTCTTGGATTCAGAAAAGAAGCTTCAAAATATGCATACCCCTTACCCAACTAAATTTTTTTAAAAATTGTTGGTAGTTCAAACCAATAATTAGCTAACGAAACGCTTTTCAGCTAGTTTTTTGCTTTTACTATCAGTCGAAAAGGAACAAACAACATATTCGGTTTCTCGTTCACCATTCCGGATGAAATAATTCTCCTTAATTGCAACAAATATTCTAACTACTATGATAAAAGCCCGAAACAGAAAAAATATCTCAAGAAAATTTTTAACAACACAGTTTGTTAAAAATAAAATTTTAAGTCAACAAATTTTTATTTGATTAAATAAAAAACTTTATCAAAATTGCACTTTGCAAAATAGCACTGATTAAAACATATTTTATAATAAAATAATTAAATATTCTCCATATTCAATAAAAAAAAATATTTGAATCAAAGAAAATACAGTATTTTTAAAATTTTTGTCCATTTTTTATCTTTGATATCGTTGCAAAAAAGACTTGAATGTTTGTAATTCTCATTCGCTTTACAGTTTTATTTATATAATATCTTTAATTGTTACAGTCTTTGGAAACAGGTTTCCTAAAGATGTTGCCTAAGCAACCAGCGTAATGTGCAACAATAAATTTAAGTGTATTTATCAAAGAACAAAAATGGGGAATTTAGTACATCATAATTAATGACTAAATTAATCAAGTTTCGATAAATATTTTGTTGGATTTATTCAACAATTTATTTTAAAAAATCATGTAAACCTTTTGTTAATAAAATTTTTTTGACCAACAACTTTTTTTATTGACTAAATAAACTTGTTTGTTGACTAAAAATTCAATAACTAACCACAAACATTTTCATCAATACCGCAAAAATCGCCATCGCAGAAAATTTAAAAAATCTTTTAATCAATATGCGATTTTCGTATTCAAATTATATTTTTCTGTGCCTACTTATCCCATATTGTTAAATGATAACACTTTTAAACAAATTAATAAAATTTAAGTAATTTATTGTATAAAAAAAATATTACCAATTAACCGAAAACAGCTTAACTCTTCTTAAATGTTCGAATCATTTCCTTAACAAAATGTATTAATCATCACAATGTCAATAGTACTTAAACGAAATAACTGAATTTTCATCATCATTTCTTTGTGATGAAAAATCTCACATGACATAATGCTGAAATTGATTCAATAAACCCATTCACTACCACGAGTGGTGTAAGTTTATCATTCTATGTGTAACACCAAGAAAAACTTAACCTAGAAATTTTAAACCTATTTTTTGCTTTGAATATTAATATTGAAAATGTATTTTTATTCTTAAAATAATCCTCACTTCTTATCGGTTATAGTTTTTTTAGATTTTATTCCTAAATACTCCCAGCGTTGCTGATTGAAGGTTAACTTAAGTTTTATTTCAAATTTTATTGCATATTGAAAAAAAAATAATCAAAAAGTAAATTTGCTATAACTTCCTAAAAAATCATATAAAATAATAGAAACTTTGTCCATGGTTAGTTTTAAAAATGGAGATTATAAAGGAGCCATAAGATCATATTTTGCTTAAGTCAACTTAACACTTTTTTCCTTTTTGTCACAGAATGTCAACAGACATTTTAACCCAAAATAATTAAAAAAAAACCTTAAAATAAAATGTTCGTATTAATTTGGGGTAGTTCTTCTTTATGAAAAATCATCTTAAATTGTTTATGAATATTCACCCTAAAAACGTTAAGTTAAAAAATATGCTATCAAAATTCCAAATTTCAAAATCCCGAAATGTTGAAATCCCAAATTTTAGAATTCTGAATCTCAATTATTTATCATCCTGATATTCTTTATAAACACTGAATTCAAATACCGGATTTTGGGGTTTTGAGATATCATTGCTTAAAGTTCAAAAATAACCGTTCTTTCGCTAAATTCGTTCGAGAAGTTATAACTGCGCGAATTTTTCTTTTATAAAATTAAAAAAATATCTCATATATAGTTTATTTTGCTAAGATATCTCGAGAGCCTGATGTGATTGAGAAATCCCGAATACGGTCGATAGGTTAAAAATTTGTGAGCCTGTGCTTTTGATCCAACATCAGGATTGTTATAAAATTTGCCACAAACTAGTTCTACATGACTAGAAATTACTACAGGTCGCAAAATCACCATGCGCCTTGAATATAGTCATGATATGCGGCACAAGTTATATTTATAAAACAGAAAGTTATACATAGTACGAAATATTTACTATTGGTCTCAATATAAAGACTACTTTGGATAAAAATTTTAATATGCCTTAAATCGTAACGAATCGTTATCAAAAATTTTAAAAATTTACTGTAGGTCCCGCTTAAAATCGTAACGATTCAAAATTGTTAGAAAATTTGTCACAAAAGCTATTGTATGACTTCATTTTGGACATTGCTGCTGCATAAAAACCAGACTAAGGCACTGGCTATTATACATATTGTGTTATTACCCTGTAGGAAATGTCGCTAGTGAATCTGTACTGATTCACTACTGACACAGCCACCAGTACAAGTAACATATTATATCCCATTCCATGTCATTTTCTGTAGACATTTAACATGTGCGAGTCATTGGAAATATACTTACTAGTGACGTTGGTACTATTGACAAAGTAGTTCTCTTCGAACCAGACAACCACAAGTACATTTTAGAAAATCTTGTCTACACTTTTGTTACTTTTTTCAAACAGATGTCGAATTGAAATTGATGTCGCCAAAATTTTACCAAATTAGACGAAAAAACTGATGACTTGTAGAGACCTACACCCAAGTTTCCTTCCAGGGTACATACTGGTTTAATGAAGTTTTATACGTGTTATAGGCAATCATGTTATATTGGAGTTTACCATTCATAAATTACACTGTAATTAGTAAAATGTCATTGGAATTGAAAGTAATTAATATTTCTTAAATATTAATACAAAATAATTAACAATATCATTTACAAAACTCGACCTTAATCCGAAATACGAAACAATGAAAAAATGGACTTCTATGCAAATGGATGTTTTTACTAAAAAATTAAAATACTTAGTACACTTAGGTCTGTTTTTATGCGGTTTTTTTTATGCGGATTTGAATTTATGCGGTTTTCAATTCGATTTTTTTTACATATTTTTTTTTTTTTATTAATTTTTTATATTTTTTTTTTTGTCGTATTATATATTTTTAAACGTTGGCATCACTTATGAATAGTAGTTTTCAAAATTTAATGACGAATTATTTTGAAAAAACTGCCAAACCCCTTCCAAATAAAGATTGTATGAATGTTCCGACTTTACCAACTGCTAATGTGTATGTTGTCTTATCTAGCGACGAGGATTTCATTGAGTCCTCTGGCGATGAAAGTGATTTTGCACCAATTAAAAGCTGATTAGAACGCTGCCAAGTAGTGATTCCGATAACATGTAATGTTTTACTTTTAAATATTAAATATTAATTTAAGTTTTATAAATATTTTTTTGTTTCTTATTCATTACTAATTTACGTATTAATTTAAATGTATGCCTTTAACTATTTGTTAACTTTCATAAAACTGGTTTATATTGTAGTTTTTCTCTTCTTATGTATTTTTTTATAATAAATAAATGAATTGTGTTTGGTTAATTTTTTTATATAATGATTTTTTTTATGTGGTTTTGGTCTAATTTTTACTCCCAGATTTGAAGTTATGCGGTTTTTTAACTTTTCGGAACGAATCATCCGTTTTGTGTGAAAATTTAGTCTTTATTATGCGGATTTCATTTATGCGGTTTTTTTGGGAACGCATCTACCGCATAAAAAAAGACCTGAGTGTAATTAAGTTATTTTCACTGATTACACGTGTTGCAGCAACATTTCTGATGAGAAAATTTCGGCAACTCTTTTGAAAAATGCAATTTAATTTTAAATTTTATGTAATCAGAACTATTTATGGGTTTATTAATTATTTGCAATTATTTTCTAATGAGCTGTAACAATTAATTGGAATTAACCGATTACTATAAATAGTAATTGGTAAAACCCAAGTGCCAGTAGCTTGAAATTATATTTGGTAATTGCAACTTGCCAATAACAAGGTATAATTGAATATGTAGTTGACAAAATTCATCTACAATTGCCTTAAAATGTTTTAAATAATATTTTTGAACTTCTTAATTAAAAAAAATTGTAAGTTATATTATCTTAATTATTGGTAAAGTGTATCAGAGATTCTGCATTGCTGATTTTATCATTTTCGTTGTTTAATTTCATATTGATTTTTCCTTCTTTTCTGCGAAATAATAAAAATGGAAATACCGTAAATCGCTTATGTTTTATTGATTCAATTTCACTAATCCTTCTTGGTTGACAACCACGTAATCCACATAAGGAATCACTGACATACGTTTGATGGAAACGGAAATGAAAACATTATGCTACGTGTATTATGGCACAATGCACGTAAAGAGAAAAACGGAATGGAAAAGGATGTTGAATATTGATGATTACAGTTTGTTGGCTCATTTTTTTTTGCTGATATTCGAATGCATTTGCAAAATAACTGACAAATATAAAACGGAACAGTTTAAAGGATTATAAACTTTATAGTTAGATTAATTGTTGCAAAAAGGCAAATTAAATGAAAGTGCATGTGTGTGTGTAAAAAACTGTTACCAGCAAATTGCAAACCTTTTACACTTTTTAAAAGGGTTTTGAGTAGCTTTGAGTTATTTTTATGCTTTCTTTTTTCTTGTATCCTTAAAATTCATAAACGCTTTTTTTTAACTTTTTTTTATCTTTAGGGCACTCAAAAAATTGCATTACCTTATCAAGCCAATCAAAAACTTACAGTTAAACAAATCCTGACACACTTCACTGGCATCGATGCATCAACGATGAAGAATCCTAAAGAAATTTTTTCTGCTGACATACAAAAGGATCTTTTGCTGTTGGAGGAGCAAGAAGGTTCAGTTAATTTTAAATTTGGTGTTGTATATATGAAACCCGGCCAATGCTGTGATGATGAGATGTTGAGTAATCGTAAGTAGTTTTATTAAAATAAATAACAAGTATTGCAAAAAAAAAAAAAAAAAAATGTTGAATGATTTCCCAAATTATTAGTTTGAAATCCCCTAAAAATTCACACTCTTTTATTAACCTTTCCAATTGTATCCAAAATTTTAAATTATTATGTAAAATTTTGCACCAGTTGCGAAGTTTAAATTTTATTATTTAAAATCTATACTTTTAATAATAATAAAAATATAATAAAGTGGCATTCAATGTAGTAAATGCCGAACTGATCTTAATGAAACTTTAACAGTATATTACTGATGATCTAGAAGATACTGTAGGCTTTATATTTTTATGTATACTTCGAGAACTGGAAGAGCTTAAGTTCCCAAATTTATTACAAATATCTTGGTTATCAATACACAACATCTGACAGTACATGGGCGGAAATGGTGCAGTAGGCATGGCATTAATGGTATGGCATTTATATATGAACGGTAGGAGAAATATTGTCCAAATTTGGTGCATATAGCTGCGTTATCAACACACAACCTTTCTAAAAAAATTGGTGCGATCGGAGAAGTTGGCGAGATTTCTTTTATACAAAGACATTAAAGATCTATATTTAGAACAAGAAAAGAGCTTAATCTTCGTTGGTACCAATATCTTGGTTATCAATACACAACAACTGACAAAATCTGGACCGTATTGGAGAAGTAAGCGTAGCACAAAATATAACTTACAAATATCCCAACAAACACGGAGGTTTGATTTCAAATTGAAAATGAGTTGTCGTTTTTCGTTTGAGAAAACGTTTGATAATAATTTGAAAATCATTTGAAAATCATAGCGTTCTCAACAAAAAGGGGAAATTATTTTCAAATTAAAAAAAGCCTTTATTTTCAACTTGCTTTCAAACGTAATTCTCAAATGTTTTTCAAGTGTGGATTATAATACAATGTGGAATATAAATAAAACTATATAATTTTTTTAATTTAAATTTATTATTTATTTAAATAAACTTTGAGATAAACATTCGGTACCATTGCTAAAAGATGAAATAGTGTTATTTCCGTCCTCTAATTCTTGGAAAGACATAATACTTGGCTCCCTTTTATTTTGAGGATTGTAGCACCGCGATCGTTCAACAAACTTTCTTCACTTTTCCGTTTTATTATTTTTCTTTTTTTTCGTATTTTTAATCATTGTAATTTCTCAAAAATAATTTTTATTTTTCACAAGAATAAACTGTTCACTTTATATTAAAATTTATTTTTAATAGTAAAACACATGTAACCACAAAGTAAAAAAAGTAATTTTAATCGCCATTTTTAATGCTTACATTTATTTTTCGCTTTAGTATTGCCAAGTTTATTTTTGATTTGATTTTAACATTTGACATCAAATTGATAAAACATTTGATATCAAATGTTTATTTTCAAATCATTATCAATTTAAATGTTAAATCAAACAATTGAAAAACGTTTGAGAATTGTGTTTGATGTCAAATGATAAAGTCATTTCATATCAAAGGTTTGACTTTGTGTTTGTTGGGATGGTACAAATAGATTGATTCAAAATGCACAACATCTGTAATAAAGTGGGCGTGGCACACAATAGAATTATGTATATCTGGAGAAAGGACATAGCGAAAGTTTTAGAAGAAATAGCTTAGTTATTAATATGCAACGTCAGTCAAACAGTGGGTAGGATTAGATAATTGGCCGTGGATTTCTGTACATCTAAAGAACGGTAATTGTAAAATAGTCGAAATTAAGTACCAATAGAAAAGTAAACAATGCTAAAAGGCTAAGTTAAAAACGCACAACAGTTGTCAAAAATAAGTGGGCGTGGCACATAAATAAACACTGTAAATCTGAAAACCGGTAAGTGTACAAATTTGGTACAAAAAGTGTGTGAAATTGGATAAATGCGATTGGCACCTCATATACAAATACAAAAAAGAATTCTGTATTAACAAAAAGTTTTGTTTTCCATACAAAAAATCTTATAAAAAGTGGGCTGGATTGGAGCAGTATTCATAGCAGATTCAATATAAATACAATAAATATGTCTGTGTATCTGGAGAACGTTAAGAGTTAAAGTATATAAATTTAGTACAAATTCGTTATCAATACACGAGATCAGTTTTAAGGCCAATCTGTTATAAGTTTAAGTCGGTTTAAGCAAATGGGCAAATACATGTCAATTAGAGTTTGCTAAAAACCGTAAAAATGTGAAACCGCGGTTTACGGTTTTAAAATGATAAAAACCGGTCGTTTTCGGTTCAGTTTTCGGTTTTGAAAATATCCCAATAAAACTACATAACCACATATGGGCAATTCCATTTTGACGTGTCGCAATATTTGTACCACTAAATGTAAAAAAAATAAATGAAGAAGTCAAATTTGTAAAAGGGGTTTGAGGTGATTCATCGGTAGGGTAAAATTTTTTCACAACGATTGTATCATTTAGTATCGAAAAATTAGCTCAAAAGCATTTATTTTGCTCGTGAAGCTGAACCTCAAAGATTCAATTATGATACATGTTTAAGCATATTCGAGTTTTTGTTTAACTCTTCAGCTCGATTAAAAAACAAGAATATGTGCTCATTTTCTGATTATAAAAGATACTTTTGTCGGGAGAAAATGGTACCATACCCGCGACTCTTCTTGATGAGACATTTATGATTCGTTTTTTTGTTAGTGTAACTGTAACTGATTAAAAACTTTTGGATCAACAAATTTACTAACAAAAAAGAATAATAAAGATGACTTTTAAAAAAAAACACGATCTTCCAAATACTGCCAGGGAATCAAAGTACACCTTGCCATTGTTGCAGGCTGTTATGTATAAACTTTTTATGTGAAGTATTAGTATTATGAAAATATAATTTGCAATTTCTTTAAGCATAAATATATTTTTAAAGTAAAAGCTAAAAACCGAGGTATTTTGTCGGTTTCGGTTTCGGTTTTTAGGCATTTAAAACCACGGTTTCAAACAGCAATTCCTAATGTAAATCATATGTTCAAACCATATTGAACTTAAGAAAACTTTATGTTAAGTTTTATAAATCTGTCATTTGCTTAAGCAAGGTGACAAACTGATCTCGCTTTCGGTACGGAATCAAATGTTTTTCGATTTTTGTTAATTTTCGACAGAAGCTTAAGCAAGCTTATGTATATTATAGTTTGGCCTTTAAAAGAAATTTTTTAATGTTATGTAACTAGGAAATTATGTTTGGAAAATAAATTATTTTTATCATTAATATTAATTACCGTAGGAACGCAATTGCACCTTATGAACGTTGGAGCGTATGATGTAATTACGTTGCCTAAATAAAACGTATAATTTAAGCAAAGGCACACAATAGCTGGCGTAAATGTACAGCCGCATCGACGTCGTTTGTAGACATAGATTAAATTACATTTTATACACCGGTTTCGACCGTGTCATAGGAAAAGAGAAATTGCAAAATTAAAATTAAACTAATTTCGTTTTTTTGGGTTTTTCATTATGAAATAAAGCCCAAAAATAAGTAATCCTCAAATGATTTAATTGGATTTTATTTCACATGAAATTTTTTTGGGGTCTTATTTCAGTTTTTGGGCTTTATTTTATTTTTATAATTTTAAGCATTTTTAGGGTTTTTAAAGCTATAAATTGTAATTTCTTACAACTAGGATTTGCTTGAAATATTTTAGGAGTAAGTCTGGGGTCTAATCACCGCATTCGATACTATCGTATCGAATAAACTATCGAATTTTTGGCATACGTTAGACACTGACGTATCGAATGAAAACTCGAGAAATGTAATGTCGAGTTACTCGATATCGAATGCTATTATTTCAAATTCAAAAAATTTCATTCGATATCGAGAGTCATGATACCAAAATAAATAATTTCGATAAATGTTGCTCGATATCGTATGCGGTGATTAGACCCCTGACTCTAATTAGTCAGTAATTTTCATTATTTTGTAAAGTGCTAATGGAATACGAAATTATTTGCGGTCGCCGTAGAAATAGTAAACTTTAATATTCCATTTCTGAAAAGCAAATATATTTGACAAATTCGATTTATAAAAATACGGAAATAAGCTGTCCATTTTGTCGCCAAATTGTTGAAAACCCAATACGCGTTTTTCTCTAATATGTATATAATTAAAACAAATGATTGAATTTCAAGAAAATAAATAATTGAATTACAAGAAAATTATTGGATTCCAGAAAACGTACAAAATTTGGGTCTCATTTAATTTTTTTGGGTGTTATTTCATTGGATCTAATTTAATTATTTCCTTGGGTTTTATTTCATTATGAAATAAGTCCCAATTAACAAAATTTTTTTATTTTTAAATTGGGGATTATTTCGTGAAAATTGGCCATTTCTTCATTATTTTTTACTTGGCTGTTATTTCATTTTATTAGGGTTTCTTTCACTGAAGTTTATTTCATTTTTCTAATTGGGCGTTATTTCATCGGGTGTTATTTCGTGTCGCCTACATTAAAGGCATATGAAAAATAATGTTTAAGCCAACCGTTTTTTTTTACTTAAAAGTAGACAAAATAACACGTTATTTTTACGGCGGTTAGATATAAATGATGATTTTCAGGCAATACACTGTTGTTGAACAAGTGCAATAAGCTAGTAAGTTCTTTTTATTGGAACATTATAAAAGAAAGTAATTTCAGCACCGAACTATTACTGGCGCTAAAAAAAATTACCCATAAAGACAACCCGAAAAGGATAGAACCGCAAATGCAAATGGGCTTACCAGTCGAATTGACGTCAATGAGCAACATTTCTGGCATTTTTCATAGCAACAAAAGGGTCATATGAGCTGCTGTAATTAGGCCAGACCATATTCTATTTAGAGTCCCCAAATACCCTCACAATTTACGTTGAATCCCTAATGACTCGCTATGAAGCTATCCCAGATAGAAACAGAGGCCACTGGAATGCAATAAACCCATTTTCACAGACAGTGCTAAGCAAACTCTTGAGTATCCTAAACCTAAGCGTAGAACGTGGATCTCAGACATAACCTGGCAACTTATTGAGGATAGAAGACAACTTTAAGATGCTATTAACGTTGCCCGAACTACTCTACTACAGTTGAGACCGGTTGGTGAAGCGAAGTGCGCGCTGCGACAAGCGAGCTCGGATAGACCACAAAGTCCCAGGCAGCTGCCGATACACATCGAAGTAGGGATCTGTACAAAATTGCAAAGCAGATAGCGGGGAACGCCCGTTCAACCATATATCCCCATCTAATGGGCGGAAATGATTCGTCCGTGAGGCGGCTACTGTCAATAAAGTCCGACTTTTATGCCGGCATACTGTCAATTCCATGACCCACAACTCTCTGGCAATGTCACTGTACCTTACATGAGGTCAGTTCTGACATAAATACAATCTTCCCTGGCGAAGTCGAGATCGCCAATTCTATACGTGCACCGAAGACTGAATAAGCCAGGCGTGAAAGACAACAGTCCTGAACTTCTTCATGCTAATCAAGCTCTAAGTGCTGCAATAATCGTACCTTTTATCAGGGACTTTTGGACATTCCTCTGTCATCCTGCTGAACTGAGTGAGGGGGTGGTAATCAAACTATCCAAGAAAGGTTACCTAACAGAATGCAAACATTTGAGGGGTATTACTCTTTTGACTATGAGTAATAAGGAGTTAGCTTATCTAATCCATGCTAGATTGTCATCATCAATTGAAACTGAACTTCTAAAGGAACTATTCGGTCTCAGACCACATCGATCTTGCACCGATCTCATAAATACTCTACGGATCATGATGGAGCAATCGGTGGAATGGTGTTCTCCCCTATGTTTGCTTTTCATCGACTTTGACAGGGGCTTCGATACTATCCACCATCAGGAAGTCCTACCTGAGCACATCGACATTATTAAAGCTTTGTACGGCAACTCAACAAGCCGAGTACTGCATGAACGCGTGTTAGGCAACCCGATTGGTGTAAGTACTGGTGTATGACAGGAATGTATCCTTTCCCCGCTGTTATTTAATATTGTATTTGACTCAATAATGCAGCACTAAACTCGCACCAGAAGAGGCATCACATGTGGTATGAATAGTCGATTATAGGATCTTGACTATGCTGATGATATATGCTTTCTCGCGCATAACTTTACCAATAATTCAGATAAATTGGAACAGATACACTTGCTAGCACCGGGTGCTGGTCTTCATATTAACATCGACAAAACAAAGGTTATACGCATCAACAGAACCAATCTCTCTAAACTCAGTTTCAACAACATAAAGCTCTAGGATGTGCAATCGTTTTGCTACTTAGATATCATAATTTCCTCCACGGCGGCTCGCGTGAAGATATTGCATATCGCATAAAAAAAGCAAAACAGTTATTGGGTGCATTAAAAAGAATATGGAAATCACCACAAATACATACAGTTACTACTATGCTGCTTCTCTACCCTGCTATATGGATATGAATTCTGGAACTCTACGGCAAACGACATACAACATCTGCCGGTATTCATTTACCGTTGCTTGCGGAAAAGATTGAGAATTTGTTGGCCGAAAAGAGCAGCCAAAACACAAATCCGTATAGAAATTGTAAAAAGGAGATGGAGCTGGGTTGACCATATCTTAAGCAGACCTCAAGATGTCATATCAAAGATGGCAATTGACTGGAATCCTCAAGGCACCAGGAGAAGAGGTAGACCCGCTAGCACCAGGAGATGGCTGCTAAAATCCGAGATAAGCAAAACAGGAAAAACCTGGTCTGAAATAAGACTAATGACACAGGGCAAATCCGGATGAAAAGGTCTCGTTTCTGCCCTTTTTTCCAACTTGGAACCATAGGAATCAATAAATACCAAATTATTAATGAATTCGTAATTTTTCTTTATAAAAACACTCAGTCACAAATTGCCAGATAATTAATGAGCTATTTAGAAAAAATTTGTTATTAGGATTTGCCTTGACCGGCTTAAAGCCCACCCTCTGCCACAACCGACTACCATTGTTTTGAATAAGTTTAAATACATAACTGAGTATCCAAAATTGGCTTGATTCGTTCTTGCCCTTAAAAAAAGTAAATTTTTCCCCGTAGCATCCATATGTTGGCAGAAACCTGTTAAAAGGCCAAAGCTAATGGTGACCAATATTTTAAATAAATTTATATTGCACCAATGTTTTACCACAAATGCTAAATAATTTCCAAAAATTCCGAATTTTTAAGTTGTACATGTACTCAGAAGCTTAAGCACTGTGAGAAGAAGCTAAGCGCTTTCCTACCTGTATTTAAAAAAATTAGTCAAATTGATATAAAACAGATTTCGTGTACAAATTCATAAGGAATTAAGTTGTACCAAATTGAAATACTTTCACTGTTAATCTTCTCGAGTTATTCAGACATTCATATTGTCCTTGTATGGAAGACTCCATGTGACTTTTCTAGATCAGCTTGCCAAATTTGGAAACTTTTACTGTAATCTTGCTGTAAATTACTGATTGCACATTGTGGCTTAGTTGGTGTTTTGCCGTGTTGCAATCTACATGGTGTTATTAACATTGCTATCTTGACATATTGATTTTTGCCTGCTGTTTTTAGTGCTGCCATCTGCAAATAAGTAGTGGTGTGTTGTATATTTCTAGCTATTTTGTTGGTGCTGCCAAGTTCCAGTAGGGTTTTTGAACCATTTACTGATAGAACTCCTTTTGCTGTCTTTGTATAAGAAGTGCCATGAAAATATACAAACATTTATGTCAATGATAAGCGAGGACTTACTGTAAAAGTTTTAGGAATCCCAGTTCAGTAGTTTCGAAGAACAAACAAACGCATTTTAATTTCTATATGTACATTAGGGTGGGTCACTGATGTATGAGAAAAAATAAAAGTTCTCGAATCATATTCTAATAGCAATATTTTTTTTTTAAACGTTAAAACAAATAAAAATTGCAAAAAAAAAGTTGAAAAAAGTCTCATCTTGAGCCCGCGCATGAGCTCCTAAGAATTAAGAATATTTGAAAAAAGTCCATATTTTAAATTTTAATATTTTATTTACTATCAATTATTATTAATTAAAACTAAAAATATTTTGAATTAGACTTAAAAAAATAAAAATTTGGTTCTTATACAACATAAAACAATAAAATCCTTTTTGGTCACAAAATCTTGTTTACTGTCAAATCCGGGCATCTCACGTCTTGATTCAAGTTTCGTCTATATTAAACCATCGCTTGTCTTTTTTATCGCAAAAGGTCATGAATGCTTCTGACACTATTTTCACGAACCTAAAAGTCGTTAAAATACAGTAATATGCTTTTCTGCAATACAATGCTATTGTTGCTATATTAAAAATTAAACAAAATTGAAGGTCAAAGCGCGGGCTCTTACACTAAAAATAAATTAATAATATTTTACAGGGATCTAATTCAGACAAAAATACAACATATTTACGCTATTAGAAGTCGATAAGAGAAAAAATATTTTTTTGACCCACCCTAATGTACATATTTTATCTTTACCGACACGCAAAGCAAAGACATGGTTGTGGCAACATATTATGATAAGATTCATGGTTGTAGTCATCATATTACGATTATTATTGAATCAAATTATGACCAAACGTGTTCGTAATATTACATCATAATATTTTTCCCTTAATTATATTCTTATCATGTTAATCATAATAAGATCAGAAGTAATCATATTATTGTCATGTTTATCGCAATAAGTTAAGCAGCAATCATACTATTATCATGTTAATCACAATAAAAAAAAATTAATTTTAATCCAAACTTTTAATATTTTTTTTTTTAAATTTAATTCGGCTCAAGTTCATCAAATTTAATTTATATTAAATTATTTTTATGAAGAAAGGAATTTTACAACATGAAAATTAATTAAAATTATAAATAAGATCGAGTGGTTGCGATCGAAACATGTCATGGAAACCTGCCGGCCAGGGTTCGAGCCCCGGCCACGGTCAATAATAAAAGATTATCAATAACAATTTTAATTTATTTTCATGTTGTAAAATTTCTTTCTTCATAAAAATAATTTAATGTTAATTAAATTTGATGAACTTAAAATTCGGCTTAAATTAAAAAATTAAAAATTAAAAAAAATATTAAAAATTTGGATGAAAACCCATAAATAGTTCAACAAAATAACCACAATACTAATTAAAAATTAATATTTTTTTTTCAATCGATTTTTTGTTTTGTGGACTTAAAATTTGTTTTTAATTTTTTAACCACCCACTAACAAATAATTCGATAGGCCTGTTTAAAATAAACAACCCAACTGATGCAAAATTATTTTACAAATGGCGACAGCAAAATATTATTTGAGTAAAGATATTTTGATTGCATCTTAGTCATACTATGACTACACGTATAGAAAGTTATTATGTTATGACAAGTAAATATCATGATGAAATGGTTGTTAGTTATACAATGTGTTTTCAAAGTTCTCATTACTTACTTGTTAGAAAAATGATAATTTTTCAGTCAAAAATACTCAAATTTATAATTGCGATAAACATTGAAATGTTTACTTGCCTTGTTCAGTGAGAAGGCGGGTTGCTGTGGCGGTTTTAATGCCACATATTCTATCATGTAAATCGGCATACGCTTACCTTTCTACGGACATCTTTTCACAATTGTATTGCCATTAGAATATTATTATTTTTCTATAAATGTTTTGTTAATGGTAACCCTGATTATATTGTTGACAATTTTAATTTCTCTCGGTCAACAAGGAATCCTCAAATTATTTTTCCTATTAGACGTTTGAACACTTTTGGACAATCATATCAGGTTCGGGTTTCTATAATCTGGAATTCTTTGACAAGAGAAAATTTTCTTATTCGCTGCACTTATTTAAATCTAAGTTGTTGGAATTCGCAGAGCTAAATAACTTTTCAATTCACTAAAACGAATAATTGCCAATGTGTTGGAATTTTCTATCTACGTAATATGGAAACAGAATTTATAGCATTTTTTATGTCTTTTTTATTAAATGTATTAATTTTTTTTAACTTAAGATTTCTTTATCGTTTGTAAGATAGTAACGTTTAATTTTTATATATAGGTAACATTCTTTACTTGTTTATTATATTTTTTATTTATTTAATAACTGAAGTTTGTTGTATTATTAGTAGCTTGGCTCCCTTTTATTTTGAGGATTGTAGCACCGCGATCGTTCAACAAACTTTCTTCACTTTTCCGTTTTATTATTTTTCTTTTTTTTCGTATTTTTAATCATTGTAATTTCTCAAAAATAATTTTTATTTTTCACAAGAATAAACTGTTCACTTTATATTAAAATTTATTTTTAATAGTAAAACACATGTAACCACAAAGTAAAAAAAGTAATTTTAATCGCCATTTTTAATGCTTACATTTATTTTTCGCTTTAGTATTGCCAAGTTTATTTTTGATTTGATTTTAACATTTGACATCAAATTGATAAAACATTTGATATCAAATGTTTATTTTCAAATCATTATCAATTTAAATGTTAAATCAAACAATTGAAAAACGTTTGAGAATTGTGTTTGATGTCAAATGATAAAGTCATTTCATATCAAAGGTTTGACTTTGTGTTTGTTGGGATGGTACAAATAGATTGATTCAAAATGCACAACATCTGTAATAAAGTGGGCGTGGCACACAATAGAATTATGTATATCTGGAGAAAGGACATAGCGAAAGTTTTAGAAGAAATAGCTTAGTTATTAATATGCAACGTCAGTCAAACAGTGGGTAGGATTAGATAATTGGCCGTGGATTTCTGTACATCTAAAGAACGGTAATTGTAAAATAGTCGAAATTAAGTACCAATAGAAAAGTAAACAATGCTAAAAGGCTAAGTTAAAAACGCACAACAGTTGTCAAAAATAAGTGGGCGTGGCACATAAATAAACACTGTAAATCTGAAAACCGGTAAGTGTACAAATTTGGTACAAAAAGTGTGTGAAATTGGATAAATGCGATTGGCACCTCATATACAAATACAAAAAAGAATTCTGTATTAACAAAAAGTTTTGTTTTCCATACAAAAAATCTTATAAAAAGTGGGCTGGATTGGAGCAGTATTCATAGCAGATTCAATATAAATACAATAAATATGTCTGTGTATCTGGAGAACGTTAAGAGTTAAAGTATATAAATTTAGTACAAATTCGTTATCAATACACGAGATCAGTTTTAAGGCCAATCTGTTATAAGTTTAAGTCGGTTTAAGCAAATGGGCAAATACATGTCAATTAGAGTTTGCTAAAAACCGTAAAAATGTGAAACCGCGGTTTACGGTTTTAAAATGATAAAAACCGGTCGTTTTCGGTTCAGTTTTCGGTTTTGAAAATATCCCAATAAAACTACATAACCACATATGGGCAATTCCATTTTGACGTGTCGCAATATTTGTACCACTAAATGTAAAAAAAATAAATGAAGAAGTCAAATTTGTAAAAGGGGTTTGAGGTGATTCATCGGTAGGGTAAAATTTTTTCACAACGATTGTATCATTTAGTATCGAAAAATTAGCTCAAAAGCATTTATTTTGCTCGTGAAGCTGAACCTCAAAGATTCAATTATGATACATGTTTAAGCATATTCGAGTTTTTGTTTAACTCTTCAGCTCGATTAAAAAACAAGAATATGTGCTCATTTTCTGATTATAAAAGATACTTTTGTCGGGAGAAAATGGTACCATACCCGCGACTCTTCTTGATGAGACATTTATGATTCGTTTTTTTGTTAGTGTAACTGTAACTGATTAAAAACTTTTGGATCAACAAATTTACTAACAAAAAAGAATAATAAAGATGACTTTTAAAAAAAAACACGATCTTCCAAATACTGCCAGGGAATCAAAGTACACCTTGCCATTGTTGCAGGCTGTTATGTATAAACTTTTTATGTGAAGTATTAGTATTATGAAAATATAATTTGCAATTTCTTTAAGCATAAATATATTTTTAAAGTAAAAGCTAAAAACCGAGGTATTTTGTCGGTTTCGGTTTCGGTTTTTAGGCATTTAAAACCACGGTTTCAAACAGCAATTCCTAATGTAAATCATATGTTCAAACCATATTGAACTTAAGAAAACTTTATGTTAAGTTTTATAAATCTGTCATTTGCTTAAGCAAGGTGACAAACTGATCTCGCTTTCGGTACGGAATCAAATGTTTTTCGATTTTTGTTAATTTTCGACAGAAGCTTAAGCAAGCTTATGTATATTATAGTTTGGCCTTTAAAAGAAATTTTTTAATGTTATGTAACTAGGAAATTATGTTTGGAAAATAAATTATTTTTATCATTAATATTAATTACCGTAGGAACGCAATTGCACCTTATGAACGTTGGAGCGTATGATGTAATTACGTTGCCTAAATAAAACGTATAATTTAAGCAAAGGCACACAATAGCTGGCGTAAATGTACAGCCGCATCGACGTCGTTTGTAGACATAGATTAAATTACATTTTATACACCGGTTTCGACCGTGTCATAGGAAAAGAGAAATTGCAAAATTAAAATTAAACTAATTTCGTTTTTTTGGGTTTTTCATTATGAAATAAAGCCCAAAAATAAGTAATCCTCAAATGATTTAATTGGATTTTATTTCACATGAAATTTTTTTGGGGTCTTATTTCAGTTTTTGGGCTTTATTTTATTTTTATAATTTTAAGCATTTTTAGGGTTTTTAAAGCTATAAATTGTAATTTCTTACAACTAGGATTTGCTTGAAATATTTTAGGAGTAAGTCTGGGGTCTAATCACCGCATTCGATACTATCGTATCGAATAAACTATCGAATTTTTGGCATACGTTAGACACTGACGTATCGAATGAAAACTCGAGAAATGTAATGTCGAGTTACTCGATATCGAATGCTATTATTTCAAATTCAAAAAATTTCATTCGATATCGAGAGTCATGATACCAAAATAAATAATTTCGATAAATGTTGCTCGATATCGTATGCGGTGATTAGACCCCTGACTCTAATTAGTCAGTAATTTTCATTATTTTGTAAAGTGCTAATGGAATACGAAATTATTTGCGGTCGCCGTAGAAATAGTAAACTTTAATATTCCATTTCTGAAAAGCAAATATATTTGACAAATTCGATTTATAAAAATACGGAAATAAGCTGTCCATTTTGTCGCCAAATTGTTGAAAACCCAATACGCGTTTTTCTCTAATATGTATATAATTAAAACAAATGATTGAATTTCAAGAAAATAAATAATTGAATTACAAGAAAATTATTGGATTCCAGAAAACGTACAAAATTTGGGTCTCATTTAATTTTTTTGGGTGTTATTTCATTGGATCTAATTTAATTATTTCCTTGGGTTTTATTTCATTATGAAATAAGTCCCAATTAACAAAATTTTTTTATTTTTAAATTGGGGATTATTTCGTGAAAATTGGCCATTTCTTCATTATTTTTTACTTGGCTGTTATTTCATTTTATTAGGGTTTCTTTCACTGAAGTTTATTTCATTTTTCTAATTGGGCGTTATTTCATCGGGTGTTATTTCGTGTCGCCTACATTAAAGGCATATGAAAAATAATGTTTAAGCCAACCGTTTTTTTTTACTTAAAAGTAGACAAAATAACACGTTATTTTTACGGCGGTTAGATATAAATGATGATTTTCAGGCAATACACTGTTGTTGAACAAGTGCAATAAGCTAGTAAGTTCTTTTTATTGGAACATTATAAAAGAAAGTAATTTCAGCACCGAACTATTACTGGCGCTAAAAAAAATTACCCATAAAGACAACCCGAAAAGGATAGAACCGCAAATGCAAATGGGCTTACCAGTCGAATTGACGTCAATGAGCAACATTTCTGGCATTTTTCATAGCAACAAAAGGGTCATATGAGCTGCTGTAATTAGGCCAGACCATATTCTATTTAGAGTCCCCAAATACCCTCACAATTTACGTTGAATCCCTAATGACTCGCTATGAAGCTATCCCAGATAGAAACAGAGGCCACTGGAATGCAATAAACCCATTTTCACAGACAGTGCTAAGCAAACTCTTGAGTATCCTAAACCTAAGCGTAGAACGTGGATCTCAGACATAACCTGGCAACTTATTGAGGATAGAAGACAACTTTAAGATGCTATTAACGTTGCCCGAACTACTCTACTACAGTTGAGACCGGTTGGTGAAGCGAAGTGCGCGCTGCGACAAGCGAGCTCGGATAGACCACAAAGTCCCAGGCAGCTGCCGATACACATCGAAGTAGGGATCTGTACAAAATTGCAAAGCAGATAGCGGGGAACGCCCGTTCAACCATATATCCCCATCTAATGGGCGGAAATGATTCGTCCGTGAGGCGGCTACTGTCAATAAAGTCCGACTTTTATGCCGGCATACTGTCAATTCCATGACCCACAACTCTCTGGCAATGTCACTGTACCTTACATGAGGTCAGTTCTGACATAAATACAATCTTCCCTGGCGAAGTCGAGATCGCCAATTCTATACGTGCACCGAAGACTGAATAAGCCAGGCGTGAAAGACAACAGTCCTGAACTTCTTCATGCTAATCAAGCTCTAAGTGCTGCAATAATCGTACCTTTTATCAGGGACTTTTGGACATTCCTCTGTCATCCTGCTGAACTGAGTGAGGGGGTGGTAATCAAACTATCCAAGAAAGGTTACCTAACAGAATGCAAACATTTGAGGGGTATTACTCTTTTGACTATGAGTAATAAGGAGTTAGCTTATCTAATCCATGCTAGATTGTCATCATCAATTGAAACTGAACTTCTAAAGGAACTATTCGGTCTCAGACCACATCGATCTTGCACCGATCTCATAAATACTCTACGGATCATGATGGAGCAATCGGTGGAATGGTGTTCTCCCCTATGTTTGCTTTTCATCGACTTTGACAGGGGCTTCGATACTATCCACCATCAGGAAGTCCTACCTGAGCACATCGACATTATTAAAGCTTTGTACGGCAACTCAACAAGCCGAGTACTGCATGAACGCGTGTTAGGCAACCCGATTGGTGTAAGTACTGGTGTATGACAGGAATGTATCCTTTCCCCGCTGTTATTTAATATTGTATTTGACTCAATAATGCAGCACTAAACTCGCACCAGAAGAGGCATCACATGTGGTATGAATAGTCGATTATAGGATCTTGACTATGCTGATGATATATGCTTTCTCGCGCATAACTTTACCAATAATTCAGATAAATTGGAACAGATACACTTGCTAGCACCGGGTGCTGGTCTTCATATTAACATCGACAAAACAAAGGTTATACGCATCAACAGAACCAATCTCTCTAAACTCAGTTTCAACAACATAAAGCTCTAGGATGTGCAATCGTTTTGCTACTTAGATATCATAATTTCCTCCACGGCGGCTCGCGTGAAGATATTGCATATCGCATAAAAAAAGCAAAACAGTTATTGGGTGCATTAAAAAGAATATGGAAATCACCACAAATACATACAGTTACTACTATGCTGCGTCTCTACCCTGCTATATGGATATGAATTCTGGAACTCTACGGCAAACGACATACAACATCTGCCGGTATTCATTTACCGTTGCTTGCGGAAAAGATTGAGAATTTGTTGGCCGAAAAGAGCAGCCAAAACACAAATCCGTATAGAAATTGTAAAAAGGAGATGGAGCTGGGTTGACCATATCTTAAGCAGACCTCAAGATGTCATATCAAAGATGGCAATTGACTGGAATCCTCAAGGCACCAGGAGAAGAGGTAGACCCGCTAGCACCAGGAGATGGCTGCTAAAATCCGAGATAAGCAAAACAGGAAAAACCTGGTCTGAAATAAGACTAATGACACAGGGCAAATCCGGATGAAAAGGTCTCGTTTCTGCCCTTTTTTCCAACTTGGAACCATAGGAATCAATAAATACCAAATTATTAATGAATTCGTAATTTTTCTTTATAAAAACACTCAGTCACAAATTGCCAGATAATTAATGAGCTATTTAGAAAAAATTTGTTATTAGGATTTGCCTTGACCGGCTTAAAGCCCACCCTCTGCCACAACCGACTACCATTGTTTTGAATAAGTTTAAATACATAACTGAGTATCCAAAATTGGCTTGATTCGTTCTTGCCCTTAAAAAAAGTAAATTTTTCCCCGTAGCATCCATATGTTGGCAGAAACCTGTTAAAAGGCCAAAGCTAATGGTGACCAATATTTTAAATAAATTTATATTGCACCAATGTTTTACCACAAATGCTAAATAATTTCCAAAAATTCCGAATTTTTAAGTTGTACATGTACTCAGAAGCTTAAGCACTGTGAGAAGAAGCTAAGCGCTTTCCTACCTGTATTTAAAAAAATTAGTCAAATTGATATAAAACAGATTTCGTGTACAAATTCATAAGGAATTAAGTTGTACCAAATTGAAATACTTTCACTGTTAATCTTCTCGAGTTATTCAGACATTCATATTGTCCTTGTATGGAAGACTCCATGTGACTTTTCTAGATCAGCTTGCCAAATTTGGAAACTTTTACTGTAATCTTGCTGTAAATTACTGATTGCACATTGTGGCTTAGTTGGTGTTTTGCCGTGTTGCAATCTACATGGTGTTATTAACATTGCTATCTTGACATATTGATTTTTGCCTGCTGTTTTTAGTGCTGCCATCTGCAAATAAGTAGTGGTGTGTTGTATATTTCTAGCTATTTTGTTGGTGCTGCCAAGTTCCAGTAGGGTTTTTGAACCATTTACTGATAGAACTCCTTTTGCTGTCTTTGTATAAGAAGTGCCATGAAAATATACAAACATTTATGTCAATGATAAGCGAGGACTTACTGTAAAAGTTTTAGGAATCCCAGTTCAGTAGTTTCGAAGAACAAACAAACGCATTTTAATTTCTATATGTACATTAGGGTGGGTCACTGATGTATGAGAAAAAATAAAAGTTCTCGAATCATATTCTAATAGCAATATTTTTTTTTTAAACGTTAAAACAAATAAAAATTGCAAAATAAAAGTTGAAAAAAGTCTCATCTTGAGCCCGCGCATGAGCTCCTAAGAATTAAGAATATTTGAAAAAAGTCCATATTTTAAATTTTAATATTTTATTTACTATCAATTATTATTAATTAAAACTAAAAATATTTTGAATTAGACTTAAAAAAATAAAAATTTGGTTCTTATACAACATAAAACAATAAAATCCTTTTTGGTCACAAAATCTTGTTTACTGTCAAATCCGGGCATCTCACGTCTTGATTCAAGTTTCGTCTATATTAAACCATCGCTTGTCTTTTTTATCGCAAAAGGTCATGAATGCTTCTGACACTATTTTCACGAACCTAAAAGTCGTTAAAATACAGTAATATGCTTTTCTGCAATACAATGCTATTGTTGCTATATTAAAAATTAAACAAAATTGAAGGTCAAAGCGCGGGCTCTTACACTAAAAATAAATTAATAATATTTTACAGGGATCTAATTCAGACAAAAATACAACATATTTACGCTATTAGAAGTCGATAAGAGAAAAAATATTTTTTTGACCCACCCTAATGTACATATTTTATCTTTACCGACACGCAAAGCAAAGACATGGTTGTGGCAACATATTATGATAAGATTCATGGTTGTAGTCATCATATTACGATTATTATTGAATCAAATTATGACCAAACGTGTTCGTAATATTACATCATAATATTTTTCCCTTAATTATATTCTTATCATGTTAATCATAATAAGATCAGAAGTAATCATATTATTGTCATGTTTATCGCAATAAGTTAAGCAGCAATCATACTATTATCATGTTAATCACAATAAAAAAAAATTAATTTTAATCCAAACTTTTAATATTTTTTTTTTTAAATTTAATTCGGCTCAAGTTCATCAAATTTAATTTATATTAAATTATTTTTATGAAGAAAGGAATTTACAACATGAAAATTAATTAAAATTATAAATAAGATCGAGTGGTTGCGATCGAAACATGTCATGGAAACCTGCCGGCCAGGGTTCGAGCCCCGGCCACGGTCAATAATAAAAGATTATCAATAACAATTTTAATTTATTTTCATGTTGTAAAATTTCTTTCTTCATAAAAATAATTTAATGTTAATTAAATTTGATGAACTTAAAATTCGGCTTAAATTAAAAAATTAAAAATTAAAAAAAATATTAAAAATTTGGATGAAAACCCATAAATAGTTCAACAAAATAACCACAATACTAATTAAAAATTAATATTTTTTTTTCAATCGATTTTTTGTTTTGTGGACTTAAAATTTGTTTTTAATTTTTTAACCACCCACTAACAAATAATTCGATAGGCCTGTTTAAAATAAACAACCCAACTGATGCAAAATTATTTTACAAATGGCGACAGCAAAATATTATTTGAGTAAAGATATTTTGATTGCATCTTAGTCATACTATGACTACACGTATAGAAAGTTATTATGTTATGACAAGTAAATATCATGATGAAATGGTTGTTAGTTATACAATGTGTTTTCAAAGTTCTCATTACTTACTTGTTAGAAAAATGATAATTTTTCAGTCAAAAATACTCAAATTTATAATTGCGATAAACATTGAAATGTTTACTTGCCTTGTTCAGTGAGAAGGCGGGTTGCTGTGGCGGTTTTAATGCCACATATTCTATCATGTAAATCGGCATACGCTTACCTTTCTACGGACATCTTTTCACAATTGTATTGCCATTAGAATATTATTATTTTTCTATAAATGTTTTGTTAATGGTAACCCTGATTATATTGTTGACAATTTTAATTTCTCTCGGTCAACAAGGAATCCTCAAATTATTTTTCCTATTAGACGTTTGAACACTTTTGGACAATCATATCAGGTTCGGGTTTCTATAATCTGGAATTCTTTGACAAGAGAAAATTTTCTTATTCGCTGCACTTATTTAAATCTAAGTTGTTGGAATTCGCAGAGCTAAATAACTTTTCAATTCACTAAAACGAATAATTGCCAATGTGTTGGAATTTTCTATCTACGTAATATGGAAACAGAATTTATAGCATTTTTTATGTCTTTTTTATTAAATGTATTAATTTTTTTTAACTTAAGATTTCTTTATCGTTTGTAAGATAGTAACGTTTAATTTTTATATATAGGTAACATTCTTTACTTGTTTATTATATTTTTTATTTATTTAATAACTGAAGTTTGTTGTATTATTAGTAGCTTTTATTACCCATAAAAGGCAATTAAAGAAAATAAAATAAAATAAATAATATTGCTGACATTTAATAGAAATAATAATTATTTGTGTACGATAACAATATATTGTTACAAAAACACCATGCCCAAACATATTTTTTCTCTGCCTGTATAAAGCAAACAAACGTAACAACACTTCTAGTTTGTTTACATGAGAAGCAAAATAATGTTCGAAATCAACAAGAATAAAGTATTTTTGACTTTTGAAATTCTTTTAAAAAATCGCATTTTTTTTAACCGCACGAACGTTAAACTGCCCAAACTTGAAGCTTGTTAACACGAACCGAAATTAATCAAAAAACTAATTTTCGAATTTTTGTCTAGTTACGTTCATTTACATTTAATCGCCACCTTAAAAATTTTTTTTTTGTTTATTACATTTTTTTCTTTACTACTCTGAATCCTCATCATAATCCATTTTAATTAACATGATATTCTTTGAAAAAAAATTGATTTTTTCGAAAAAGATTTCATTTCTATAATTTTCGAAATAAATGCAATTATGTATATTTTTTTATACAGTAACTTGAAAATGCGTTTAATAAACCGGTAAGAAGCCTTTTTTATTATTTATGAATAAGACCGTTAAAATATTTAAATGGAAAAAAAAATCAAAAAATACTTTACATTTTGATAATATTTAATTGGAAAAGTGTTAATGTGCGAAGACAAATTTCAATATTAAATTCTTTGTTCAAAAAGGCTCTAGTTTTCGAGCATAAATTTTAAATGTTGTTTACAACATTCCCTGAAGTGCGTAACCAGAATAACTTGCAAAAATTGCAAAACTGAACTCAAGAGTGGAAAATTATCAGCACTTAAGAAATAAGAAACAGAAATATTTTTGGCAAATTAAAAATCCAATTACAGCTGTTTGTGTAGGAAGCATTGTGTTTCCATAATCAAACGTTGTTGAAATCTAGCAGCGATGTTTTCTGTGATATATTTGGACACGTTAAAATAATGTTCACAAAAGTTGTATGTGTCGTGCTCCCTATTAGAGTTCAATAAAAGAAACATTTAAAATAAAACTATAACATTATGCTATGGAACTCCTCAAATATTAATTGAACTTATTGATCTGAAACCAAATGTTAAAGTTCAATCACAAAAATTTCTCAGAAACTTTAGAACTTGAGTAGTAATTTATTTATTTAGCACTTGAATAAATCTTTAAATGAAATCCAACAAAATGTCTCCACTAAAAAGTACTTTAAATTTTCCTTAACGTCGAAGAAAAATAGCAAACAAACTTAAATATTTCTTTAAGATATATTTTCGTTTCTTCTAACAAATTGTTTCATAATTATTTTTGTTGTAGTCATACACTTCATATTGTCTGTTTTGCGTTAATGACTTTCTTTTGTTGTTTAAAAGCATTTATGAATGCAGTCTAGTGCCAAACATTTTCATCACAATCATTATTTTCTTCTTAATGTTTGCAGAGACAGCGAGCCAAGACTTTGATGATTTCCTAGATGTTTTGGGCGAACGTGTGCGTCTTAAAGGTTGGGATCGTTTTCGTGGTGGCTTAGATGTAAAAGGTAAGATAAAAGCGAAACAAATGAAAGCAAGTAAAAAACTGACATGAAATATCTAAAGGAAATGAAAATAGAAATTACTTTTTATATTTTTGTTTTATGATCAATGTTTTATTTAATATTTTTATTGAGGTTTTTGTTTTCCTCACGGGCTAATATGATTACTTTTATTATGCCATTCCTTCCTTAAACTAAAGGCTTTTTTATATTCAATTTTTTTTTTTTTTTTAATTTTTAAATGGACTTTTCCATCGCATTTAATTAAGCTTATTGTTTATATGTATGTTATTACAAGAAAATTAGAAAAACATATTTATTTATTTTCGAATACGAAAAAATATGTACGAACTTAAAAAATATTTAATTAATTTTATTGAATCAAAAAAAAGGACAAACAACCTTTTTTCTACCAAAAAAAAATAAACTTGTTTTGTCATGAATTAATTCATTAAATAAACAAGACAAAAATAGTAGCTGGCTGTGGGGTTAATTCTACGTATTACTGTAAATTACGGTTAGCCTTTTTATGTTGTTTGTTTTTGTTTTTGTGTGGTAGCGCCCCAAAGTATGTTATTAATTTTATCTTTTTTATCAAGTACGGGTTTATTATGTTGTTTTTGTTATAAATACGTATCCTTTTGGCTTAGTTGAACTTTGTGCGGTTGGGTATTTAATGTTATTTAATGCTGATCTAGTTCCTTTTGTCATTTATTCCTCCTTTTTATTATTTTTGTTATTCAGGTGATATGACTGGCAAATATTCTGTGTATACTTTGTATGAGGGCCATGAAATTATGTTCCATGTTTCAACACTTTTGCCCTTTTCTAAGGATAATCGTCAACAGGTGAGTTGCAATAACTTTACAAGTTTATATTGCTTGCTCTTAAGTTTCTTTGTTATTATTTTATAAGCCAAAGAATGACCAACAAATGTTTATTTAACAGCATTTTAAAGATTTAAGTTTGGCAACAGTTCAGGAAAAGTGTTTTAAATTTTTAAAAAATTATTTTTTATTTGGGTAATTTTTAAAGCTTAGGCAATTAAGGATGGAAGTTATGTTGTGAGTTTATTCTTCTGAAAGATTCTAATTTTATGTTTAATTTATACAAAACTAAGTCCTGTAATACAGGGGGCTTATGCCGAGTTTAACTTCACAAATGGGAACATTCAAAATATCTCTTTTGCGGACCCTCTGGCGTATTGTCACCGATCCCAAGGGATCCGTGTAAACTTATTTGCAAGCGATTGCTGTAACTGATAACAAGGTAAAATAAAAGACTCAAAAAAAGTTACAAGGCGAATTGGTAAATCATCATTGGGGATCTGCTAAGAACATCTGGCTGTGAAGTTTAACCCTTCTGTGTCCATCACAATATAAAGTTCGTTCCTTTTTGTCTACTAATAGCAAAGTAGCGGATTTTTATGAACCTCAATAAAATGCTCATGTCACTGTATTTGCATACCAAAACTACGTTAACAAATTTAAGGACATGGGCCATGCCTCAAATATGCTTTATAGTGGGTCAATCTTTAGCCAATTGTTAATCTCTCAACGATTTTGTTTAGCGAAATCAGAATTAAGATTATCCAAAACATTATGATCCCAGAACATCGGTCAAAAAAGGAAACTTTAGTTCAACTAGATTAAAAAAAAAACGCTTATTAAATATTAAGATAATTGTAAGTCCCATTATTGAAACCTGCACATTTTTTCCGAGGTCTATGATAGTAAGGGCAACGCGTGCCAAATATACAAGTTTTGAACACTTTCACATCAGGCAGCATGAGACAGCATTTGCGAAATAACTAAATAAAAATCAGGGATCGCTTTCGCTTTACATTTTCTTCTACTTGAAATGTTTTTTATTTATGATTTACTTCAATATATTTTAAAATCCTCTTAACATCATCCTTGTCTTTTATTTCAGGTGGAACGCAAACGTCATATTGGTAACGATATTGTAAATATTGTCTTTGTTGATCAAAGTATGTCTGGCCATGTTGATACAGTTTTGCCAACCATGTTTGATCCCACATGGATAAAAAGCCAATTTACACGTAAGTCATTAAAATATCTTGATATTATTTTGTGATTTTAAATCCAGGAGCCTGATTCTGGCAGTCGTGATCGAGTATTTTCTCGATTCGAAAGCAGTTTAATATCTAATTATTTCCGCCAATATTGAACGAATCAGCATTACTTTTTCAGTGTTATTAAACAATAACTTGAGTTTCACAATACCTGAAAAAATAATTTCGATTCGTTTAGTATCGACTGAAATAAAATTGCTTTCGAATCGAGAAAGTACTCGATAACGACTGCCAGAATTAGGCCCAAGTTATCGTTAATAATTTTTTATTTTAAATTGAACTAAAAGAAAGTTTGTACCCAGTAACGAACGTGTATTATACGTACTGAAATACGTGTGGCTTACTCTGTGAGTATGCAGCACTCGGAACTCTATATTAGTTTTAGGGTTTCTTTTATATAGACATGGCCGCTTTTTCATTGCTTACCACCAATGCACAAAATGTGCGAGAAAGTTTCCGTCTTTAATACAATTCTTTTTAATCAAAACAAAACATTTTCTTATACACTTAGCATACGGTGCTGTAATTAACATATAGTACTTATTCATAGACAAAGTATATGGATGTGTGCAATAAAATTAAAAAACGCGTTTTGGTATTTAATTGTTTATTCTTTTGTTATTTATTAATTTATTTAATATCTAATATAATTTTAATAATAATAATACCTAAACATTTACATGCAATACCAATTTCTTTAACCAGAAAATTAGTATTGGAACACATTCTATGAAGTCTTAAATAGCACACCACCACACTTTATACATTACAGGGTAAGCAAAAGCGTTCCTGCGTAATGTACTTAGTACAATGAGAAAGTATTTTTCACTCAATTATATACCACAGTCAGCGTACTTTCTCTTTGTCTGTAGTACTGTATCATGTACATTGCAAATTATGGATTAAGCGATAGATAACTCTGTGTTACTCTTTGGCTTACAATTCGGAGTTCTCGGAATATTAGTAATTGGGTAAAGTCGGACAAGCTCGACGACCAAAGAAAAAGTATGTTATTTGGCTATATCTTTTATAAACCAATCTACTAAGACTATTTAAAGTGAAGGTAAAAAATATATAGTTCACAAATCTATATATAAATCGGTAAAGGCAAACTTAATACACAAGTGCACAATATATATTTTATTAAATCCTGTTCAATATTTTCGGAGTAATACCCTTCAAATTTGCTACTAACACATATGCAGAAAAGCTATAAGATAAAAAATGTTGGTACTTTTTGTTTTTCATCTGGTACTTTTTGAATATTTGTTAATATTCGACCTATAAAAATGAAATTATTCATTAAACTGTGCGAAAAGGAACATGTAAGGGGAGCTTTTTGGCACTTTTTCGTTCAACATCTGGTACTTTGTTTCATTTTCGTTATTATTAGACATAGAAAAATAAAATTAAATATGCAATGTCCTGAATGGATGACAATCTAAAACGGAGATTTTTTGATACTTTTTGGTTTTTCAATTGATATTTTCTGCTATTTTTTATATTGAACTTACAAAATTAAATGAACTCACGTAGAAGATAAAATCTGAACCAGAGGTTGGTCCCTCGCCAAATCGATCCACTAAGATGGACAAAATAAATGCTCGAAACATGTAAATTCATATAAACTTAGATGTACTATGTGTTCTTCATTTAAATTTATGGTCGAATTTTGACCATTAGGCGAACACTAGTTATTATAACACTTCAAAAGGCGAAGGGGTAAAAACTAAGGGCCAGTCACTACTTGCGATATTAATATATAACAACCATGTAAGTCAACCTCAGGATACAAAATATTTATACTTTTTAGGGTCCTAAGCCAATATTGTAAAAGTTATGAACGGAATGACCAACCCAATCCACCATTGCACAGTGGTCAATTCTGGCCAAAAATCCTTAATTTCTTTATTTCTCTACGTAAATGGTATCCAACTTAAGAATAGCATTTTTGATCCATAGATAAAATTTTGGACACGTACATACAGGGGTTGGCCAGGTAATCATTGACGATCCAAAAGTATCGAACAAAATTAAAAAAAGGCTTTGGAGGTGTAATAAAATATGATCATTTGTAGCGATTATATTAATAGTTTGTGAAATATTTACATATGCTCATCTCCTGTCCCCATCTTTTTGCCGACCTGAGCAAATATATGATCATATATGTTTATAATATAATATGTAAACATATACATATATACTTAACATATCTAGCCCTAATCGCGAAAATAACGTAACTGACATCATTTTTTTAATAAATGACTTTATTAGCAAAACTTGCATCACCTCCTAAATTGTCATGGTCACATAAGGTGCCGTTATTAATTCCAACGATATTTATCCATTCGAATTTCGAAAAGGTACCAAAATTTGTATGAGAGCTTTTAAAGAGAAGAGAACACAATTTTAATTTTATTTTTATCTTCTTTACTTAAGAAGATATATTGTTTGCCAAAAAAAATTACCAAAATTATATATTTGTTCTTTTTTATCCCCAAAATGTGCAAATTTCAAAAAGTATCAAACACATGACAATTTAATTTTCGATTCAATAATGATATTTTTTGAATTTTACGTCTATCTCTGAAGGTCACGAGATAAAATGTTACTGATTTTACCCATTCCTAGCACCTTAAGACTTTAATTTCCAAAAGTTTGTACATTTTTATTTATACATTAGAGGAAAATACCTCTAGACCGATTACCTTTTGGGTCGAGAATCAAAACCTATTAAGAAATTATCTATAGTTGCAATAATTATTTTAAAGTCCCTGCTATTTCGGTGCTATTCAGCTGCTGGTGAAGTATTAAATAATAGGAGAAACTGCTTTAAAGCCCAGGGCTGGCAATTTAGCCATTTAGTGGCTAGATTTAGCCATTTTCGCCCTGTTTAGCCATTAAAAAATGAGTTTAGCCATTAGCCATTTTTCAACTAGTTTAGCCATACATTTGTTTGCCGTTTTTCTTTTAAAAGAATAATTTTTATTTTATTATAAAAATTTATAAAAGTAAAATAAACATTTTTAACAACCAAAATACCAAAATGCCTGATAAATTTCAGTGTTTTTATCAAAAAATTAATATTGGGAATCAAGCACGAATAACAAAATCATTTGAATTAAATTTTGTATTCCCACGAAAATTATTTTGAAAATAAACTAGCAAGTGCACGGCCTAAAAAACTGACTGGCAGCCCACTTTATATTTTGTTTGCGAAAACAAAAAAGCGAATTGTTTTTTAATTTGGAAAAAATATATTTTTAATATTTCAAAAAAATTTTAACTAAAATAACGTGCGTAAATACATACATATAAGTGTCACTTAAAAACAACGAGCTGTAGCCTGATAAAATATTAGTAAAAGTTGTTCTACTCAAGTACAAATATATAGTCGATAGTAATATCGATAAATATCGATAGTATCCCAGCACTAGTTCGCTATAATTTGTCATCAAAATTTTATTAAAATTAAAAAAAAAACATTAATAATTTTTGGCCGGAATTGACCAGTGTTTAGAGCATAACAAAAAAATTTTATTATGTAAAAAATTATAGTTACTTACTTTTTATTTGCAAAATAAAGCTGTGCGACAGTTTGGCTTTTGGATCTCGCACGCTTATGCACGCCTACTGACAAAAGGCTTGTTATCACTCACAAATCTTGTCCATAGTCTCTCAATGAAGAAGGTTAACAAGTTTTTCTCTAAATTCAGACAATTGGAGGGCTCAGAGCTGAAGCGAACCAGGTCAAAAATAAAATTCGAAAATATTTTGAGTCTGAGTAAGTGATCTGCCATTAATTTCTGGAGTCATTGTTCCCGTTACCTTTGGAACGAAACTGTTTTTGATTTAATTCGTTACAGAAGTGGATAGAGTTAAACTTGGCAAAGAAATTTGCACCAGTTTTGAAATACATATATGTATTATATTTTGTTGTTGTCGTTGTTTTGTAACAGTTTAATTAATTTTGTGACTTGGTTCGGTTTAGCTCTGAGCCCTTCAATTATATAACAAAATTTATTTAATCTTTATGTTTTCAATTCATTGTTTGTCTTAAAACCATCTATAAACTAATATTTGTTAAATTAAAATTTAGAACATTTTGTTTTCCGAGTATAAAGAAAATCAAAAAAAAAAAAGAGTTCCCCATAAAATTATTAAAAGTTTTTTGAACATTTTTTATTATTCGAATTTATTCTATGAGCTAAATTTCAGTTATGTATTTTATAAAGCTTTTCTGTAATAGTCATATTCCTTCAATTTTTCAGTTTCTAAAAGTTTTTTGTTAAAAAAACTTTTAATCGTTACGGTCCTTGTTTTTTAACTCACATTTTTGTTTTAAATATCTTTCACAAAAAAATAAGCAATAACTTAATGTTTGTAGTCAAACAAATAAATTTATTTAATTTGCAGATATTTTTGCTGTGGTAACAAAAACTGAACAAACTTTTCGTTTGGCCATATTTTGTGATGAGAATGTGCCACCATTTGGTCCAACGTTACCAAACCCACCAGAATTTACCGTAAGTATAAAATTTATAATAAAAAAACACCTCTTACACATACTAAATAAACTGTTGGTTTGACCCATTTACACATACATACGTGCAAACAAAATATTTAAATATTGATAATGCCTTTAACGATGAAAGAGTTGTTGCATTAACAAAATAAGTAAAATTATTTTTACAGTGCGTAATTAAAAAATTACACAAACATTAACTTATACAATTGCAAATGCCAATATTTCTACAATAGAACTCACACATACACATACATTTCAACATAAATGATAATAATTAATAATTGTTATTAAGTTAACAAGCAAAAAGAGTCTACCCACCGTGTGTGACGAACTACAGTTACATTTTTATTGTTTTATTAAAAAAATGTTCAATAACAGCTTTTACAATTTGAACTCATTAAAATCTACATTTCCCCAAGCCGAACGTCTGACAAGCCACATGGGGTAATTAATCAACAACACATTAAAACAACCATCAATGACGTTGTCGGGTTATTGCCGATAATCGCAAACATCAGGGATTCGATGTGCTTGTGCTGGCATCAGGGATGATAAATGACATTTGCTAAATTGTACTTAATTAAGTAAAGAATTGTACTTTTTTGAACCTAATTGTACTAAAAATAGTTTTTAATAGTCTTATTATTAAGATAACAGAAAACGTATACGTACATATTTACATTAAAATTCACTTGTACTATACACTTATACATACGATGCTTTCTTATCTGTAATTTTTAAAGTTGATAGTGGAACAGGGTATTTTTTATATTCATCTAACTCCCACTGGAGCTTAGGGCGCGAAAGTATAACAGGGTATAAATACTTTTTAACCCAGTAATAAGCCCAAAAGATATTGTCTAAGGGCCCTTATGCGGCCCCTGTACGTTGTAACTGGTCGTACAATTGAGTTGAATAGACCAGTTGATCGTTCGCAGCACATGCTACAATTTTTTAACCACCTTTTAATTAAGCTTTATTATGAATTTTTTTTAAAGAGTCAACATGAGTACCGATTTTTTAGCACTAGTGGTGATAAATGAAATGTAGTGGGCAGAGGAGCAAGAAAGAAAATAAATAACAGTTCCGGTAGATTTTATATTCTTTACTAAAATTGTGCATTGGAATTTCGTTTTAGTTTTCTTAAATATTGTTCACTTCGCACACTGTTGCTTTCAAAACGCCAGAATGAAAATTAAAAACGGAAGAAACGCATACTTTAAGAAATTAAGCTTAAAAGTTTTCGTTTATTTATAGCAACACGATTCATTAGACTGTAGTAAATCTTTTGTCTGAATTAAATTCGATGCAATATTCACAAAAAGGCTTTTACGCTTTGTTTTAATTATATTTTGCTACGAAAAAATCCTTTTCATATTCGCCGACTAATGTTGTGTAGACAATATGCCATTTACAATTCTTCTGATATTTGGAAATTTTTAATTGTACTTAATATGTCATTGGAGTACTTCAGTACTTTTGCAATGCAAATAGTACTGAAAAAAGTACAATTGTACTGACTTTATCATCCCTGGCTTGCATACACATTGACAGCAGTTGTCAGCTGATTAGCACTGAATATTCATTTAGCTATCCCTACATGAATAAACAAAATGTTTGGAAATGTTTGGCTTAGATTAACCCATTAAATTTTCAATTAAAATTACAACGAAATGTAATCGCTAAATAAAGAAAGGATTTTTGTAGGCCTGAACGTATTTTTATATTGTGTATGTTGCCCACCGCTGATTTAAAATTATTTTGACGCATGAGTTTCTTAGTGATGGTTTTTTATAGACGAAATCAACATAAAAGTTTTAATGTAATTGCCAAATAAGTAAAGCCACGGTCACACCTATTAAATATTTACCAAATAAACGAAAACCCCTTCTTTTGTTAATATTTATTGAGATTTAACATGGGCTTTATATCAGAAAGTAAACTAATTATATTAGTAGACATAGCAAAAAGTAGTTTTTTGTAAGACATGGTATTTTTAAATATTGGAATTGAAGAAAATGATTCTCAAGTTTGCTTCTTGGTCCCGTTTTTTTCGTCAAATATTTGATAAATGGACCGTAGTTTAACTGTTTTGAAAAAAAAAGATTGATAAACTAGAACAATACTGTCATATGTGGGCAATGGAATTAAATCTAATGAAATCTGAATTTTCAGAAAATCGGGTAGGCTTCGTTCAAGTGAAAAGTGGACTGTTAAAGGACAAGATGTAAGAATAGTTAATGAGAACAAATATCTAGGAATGTTGCTCATACCAAAAATGTCGTTTACAAAACACATAAATCCAAAAACAGATGGTGCAAAATCTTGCCTAATTGCAACCTAGAAAAACTTTCAAGGCAAAAAAGATCTCTCGATTAAAGCAAAATGGCAAATGTTTCTTGCAGTATGTAGCAAAATTCAATCTTAAGGGGTTTAAATTTGGGGATACTCAAACTTTGATGGTGTAAATAAGTTTAATAGATATTTTACAAAAATACCAAATTACGTAATTGTTTTAGAAACAAATCAGGAAGATGGTTTTTTTGGATTTTCATGGGTGCTCAAGCATAATTTAAATGCTTATAGGCTAAAGTATTTTTGAGATTTTTTTTTATATTATTCTGAAAAGGTTAAGAGGTCGCTTCAGTCGAATTTTTGCCAAAAATCGGGTCTGCCGGCCTTTTTTAAGTTTTCTTCATAACCTTGTCAAAAACCTTGTTTTCTCACTTTTAAGGAAATAATATAAAAAAATGTCCGAGCTTTATTTTGGTGTACAAAGACTATAAGCTTTTGCAATGCATTTGCTCATTTATGCACCCTGCATTAAAATTTTGTTTAATTTTTTCCATAAATTTTGTAAATTACGCTTTATAACTTTTAAAATCTTTATCAAAATGAAACAAACCATCAATGCAGTTTGAAAGATAAATTTGTTCTAAATAATTGAGAAACAAATATTTTTGAATTCGCTCTTACTTTTCCAGAGTTATACCGGTTTTTAGCTTTTTACCCAGTCAATAATATTATAAATTATACCCAACAAACAAAATAAAATCAAACGTTTTGTTTTGCTTTGTTTAAAAATCAATTATTGGGGTTCTTACGATGTCGTATATGCCTTGCAATAAATTCTGAAAAATGAGTTTCACAAGTTGTGACATTGAAGTATGTGTAAGCCAAAGCCACAGCTCGGTCTGCCACATCATTTAATACTTGTTAATTTTGAACTTTGGTCGTTGCTTCTTGAAATAAGTTGTTGGCTTCCCAATTTTCTGGATCTGTTTAAAAAAAAAAACAATTAAGATATTGCATTGTACTTCAAAAAAAATTAAAAATTTCTTTATTTTTAAGGTTGTCTTCTAATAAATCACTACTTCGTTCTCGCTACTTGGCGTATGTAGATTCTTTGCCATTCAACTCAAAGTTTTGGTGTCGGTTTATTTATCAAAAAAGGCTAAGGTAGTAAATTTTGGGTTTAAGTACCACCGATAACCTTGAAAAACTTTTAACGTAGCAAGTGCAACAGCTACATTAATAATGGTGTAGCTATCCAACCGCTTTAATAAAATAAGATCATTGAGAGGAGTGTATCGAGGGCATTGACGGAGTTACCAGTTTTTGATATTTATTCTTAAAATAAATCAAGCAAGGCATCGAACTTTGAATTGTCCTTGCAAGATTGCAACGATTTCAAAAAGTGCGAAAAGTTTATAGAACATACAATTTTCTTCATCCAGCGGGCCCGATAAATAAGTTCTTTTACTGCTGCAAGCAGAGAAAACACATGTTTAAATATGGTCACCTTCAACAACACTAATTTGAATATATTGTGTTTAATTTAACCATATTATTCTCGCCGACAACCTTATTATGGTCAAATTAGTCCAAGAAAACACAACCATATTATGGTTGTCTGTAAAAATATTATGGTTAAATATGACAATTATTTGTTTTAAAATTAACAATAGTTGAAAATAGTAGAAAACCAACCATTCTATTATAATTGTTTAGCATATTTTAGTTATTCTTAACCATAACATGTTCGGATGCAACCATAATTTGGTTGTGACCTTTTGATGGTGAGCTATTTAAACCATAATATGGTTGTCGGTGACAATAATATGGTTAAATTAAACATAATATGTTCGAAATTTTCTTTGAAAATAGTGTTGTTTGAGGTAACCATATTTAAACATGTTTTTTCTCTGAGCGTGGATATGACTAAGATATATAATCCAAAAAATAAGAATCAGATAAAGCAATTATATATAACCTTCTCTTGGTTGCATGTTTTCAAGCTGGTCTTTAATTAAATGCTCAAATCTTTATGCATTGATAAGGGGTAAAAATTACATCAATGTCACTACTCCTGAAACTGAGTTTGAAAATTTATTGCAGGGCATAGTTAATGATTTGTAAACAAAGCAAAACAAAACGTTTGATTTAAATTTGTTTGTTTGTTATGAGTAATTATATTATAAACTGGGTGAAACCCGGTATAACTTAGGAACGGTTAGAGCAAATTAAAACATATTAGTTTCTTAATTATTTAGAATAAATCGATCTTTCGTACTGCATTATTGGTTTGTTTTGATAAAGAAAAGTATTGTTGAAAGAAATGTATTGGTGCACAAACTTAAAAACCTGACGTGTACAGTTTAACGTAGAGCACAAGCACAACATTGAGCAAAACAGAATGCTATAGAACAATGCGAACATACTTTTAATGGGGGAAATGAAAAGCCAGGCACACCATGAGTATGTCAAAAAAACACAACAAAGTCAAAATAGAATATATTGCTGTTTAGAACTCCTAAAAGGTTTTACGTATTGCAATGATTTATTTAACCAATTTAAAATATCATTAATTTTGAAAGTCAGGGTAAGTGTCTTGTGGCTAAACGGAACATCTAAGCGCGTTGTGGATGACTGTAATGGTTCCTTGTGCAACCAGTGTCTAGTGTTAAAGGAAATAAGATTGCTGTACTTCTGTAAACCATTTTTAACAGAAGAACAAATTAATAATATTTTAAATGGGGATGAAGTTGCTTATTGGTCAAGTAAATGTTAATAGCAGAATTAAATGTTTGAAAAAATAAAAATCACTCCATCTCCCATCGGACGGACGGCTTAATAAAAAACCAACTTTTGTAATATTTTTAAGAAAGCAAAAATATTAAATAAAGAATCTATCTAATCAATCCCTATATTGTGTACAGAATTTTTAATTTTCCGGACTTTTTCATATCCCGGGTAAGCAGAATTTTTTTAACCATTTGGCGGGAAATCCCGCTTAACAAAAAGCGTTGCCTAATAGAATGTAAGAAAAGATAAACTCGCTGTTTATTGTTAATGTTTTGTTTAAGCTTTGATATTGCAGTAAGACTTTGAGAGTTTTTAGCTCTTATTCGCTTGAAGGCTTTATTTCAATAATATCTTTAGCTTTTCCAAAATCTTTGGAAAAGGTTTCCTGATGATCTGGCCTAAGCAACCAGTGAAATACCAGTAAAATTTCAGAGTATTTATCAAATATGAAAAATTGGGAATTTAGCACCTCGTACAGATATCTGATTAATAATAAATTTTGTATTCCCAAAAATAACTTTGAGAACTTAATTTAATTTATTTATAAAAAAAAAACAAATTCAACATCAGTGTTAAAAAATAAACAAAACATGATTTAGCGTTCGGCTCACCCACCCAGGAACGATATCCATTTTGTTAGTGTTTGTGTACACAACTTTTGCCCCCCGTTTCCACATGCAAGTGCAAGTTCAAAAAAGCTAGTTGCGCTGGATCCTGGCCGAGGCCACAAAGTCTTTACTAAATTTGTTTTCCTTACTCCGACTTTACCGCTGAAGTCTACAAACCAAGAGTTGCGAAAGAGAATTTCGCTAGAAACTTGCCGAGTGTGAAAGGTGTCTATCGATACTGTAGACCAGTGTTGTCAAAACTTGCTGAGGAAAAATTGTTAGATTTCGTTAAAAAAAAAATGCTACTAAATAAATGCTTAAAAAAATTATATAAAAAATATAGACAGATTTTCATTAAAGTAAGGTCCAATAAACTTTTTATAATAAGCTGCATATTGTCCTTCAGGTTTAATGACCAGCTGGCAAATTGCCTTGAATAACCGTTTGTCAGATACTCGACAGGTGTAATCGAACTATGCTCAGCACATAAACTGCTTCAAATTGTTTAGAATGGGAATGGATTGTTATGCCTGTAACACTTTTGTGCTTTCTTATTTCTGCGTGTTGTTCCAGGCCACTAATTTAAGACAATATCGCATTTGCAATAAATGCAAAAGGGTTTTTTCTAAGTCTTTTGTTTCTTTCGCCCATTCTTTTTACTTTTGATGCTCGCCTTTGCGAAACTATTGCGAATAGGTTTTTACAAATTTTTTAAAATTTTCTCCTTTTTTGATTTTTATTTCAGTGGAACATTAATGAGTATTTTTCCGTTTTTTTTTCTTTTATATTTGCATTAAATATTATAAAAATGGAAAATATTAAAAATATCAAATGAACTACAAAATGCTATGAATTTTTAAATAATTCTGGAATAAATGCTACATGCTAAATTAGTTTTTTCATGCCAAATGACTTTAAAAAATGCTAGATCTAGCAAGAAAATTGCTAAATTGGCAACACTGCTGTAGACAAACATTTAGTTTTAATGTTCTATAATGTTTTTGTTTTACATTGATAAAGAAATGAGCAAAAAATATTTTAGCAACGACCGCAGCACGAATAGCTTGTGTTTGCATTTTGTAAAATTATTTGGCTGGCTTTTTGTTTTTTTTTCGTATGTGGATTTTGTTTTTAGAAAAATGTTTGTTTTTTTATCAGCCAAAAGAACAACTGAAACGAACGAACATTAATGAGCTAAACAAAACACAATGAAGTTGGGGTTTTTTAAAGAAACCAAACGGAATTAAATGTTCTGGACTTTTTGTTGAGTTGTTATTTTTTTAATGATTTGCTACATAAACACTATAAGCGTATGTGTGTTTCACAACCCTGCAAATATTATTGGATCACCTGATCCAATTTCATGAAATGGACTACTCCATGGACTGGTCCGATGTAATGCAAGCATGGACCATGTCATTGTTAAAAAGTGTTTGTAGTGAGACGACATGTCTTCGTTTTTTAACGACATGTGTTCGTTTTTAAACGAAGTTAATACTAATCCTCTTGTGTACACAATGGAGAAGTTTTAAAACTACTCCTTTGTAGTCCAAAGATGGGCTATATAGTCCTGCCCTAGGACATCGTAATGTTAAATAGACCATGTTTTTTCCATACGTTTGGGCTACTTTTGGACTAGTCGTAGTCCCTTGTGGGCTTCTCTTTACACGCGTGTTTTGACTGGTCCTATTAATTGCAGGGAAATCTACCGAACACAACACTAAGAAGCGATATTTAGTGTTAATTTTCGAACATTGTTCAACAGCAATGACATAAAACAAAGAAAGTTAAATTATTTAAACAATAAATTTCTTTGAAATTATAATTTTAATAGAGAATAAGGATTTATAGCCAATTTATAGATTGTATCAAAAATAGTCCAGTCAATGTGAACACACTTTTTTCTAAGGACGTTCGAATATGGTAGAGCGAGCAGCTTAAATAAATAACTGTTTAACCCTGTATGGATACTGTTCGTTGAATCGAAGAAGCTCATGTACTCTTTGTTATATAACTTTTTTATGTGTATTCAAATAACGCACTTTTTTGCACCAATTTTAGCTGCGAAAGCTTTAAAAAATCAATTTAAAAAAAAACACAAAAAAGAGTTAAAATTCGTATCGGATTTTGATAAAGAAAAAGAACTTTTAATTTTATGGTTCATTTTATTTTATTATTAAATGAGATGCTTAGCTAAAAAATGTTTGTTGATTTTTTACTTTTAAAATCATTCCGCTAGAATTTTTTAAATTGTTCATCGATTCGACGAACTCAAATTAAGAGTAACCATACAGGGTTAAACGGCTTTCATGCCGGCGTCAACATAAGCTCATTTTTCGTTCTTAACGGCGATTGATTAAGGACCATTCTATTGGAGAATTTTTCAATAGGAAAGTGCAACCATCCACGACGTAAACGACAGCATCTGGGGCGGATAGAGCCTTTATTTTAGGGTTTCATTCAGTTCAAATTCAAGACAGCCTTCAAACCCAATCGTTGATAATGAAATTCAAATGCTCAATTGGCCTTGGATTTTCGATATTTGTTGAAAAAACTGTCTCAGTCAAAGCTATTTGAATCGCCGCTTCAGTGGCGCGATTTAACCCCTTCACACTACTTTTTTAGGGGGATTTGTGCGCTCCATTAATAATGAATCAGCACATTCCATTCAAATGGAGTCTTTTAACCCTGTATGGGTCTTTAATGTGCCTTTCTTGGAACAGCATAAAAGTAAATTACAGAGAGACCTTTAACCTAAAAAATATGAAAACTTATTTTGCAGTATAGCACCAGAAGATATAAAGAAGCAAATTAAACTAATAAAACAAAAGAAATCCCTTAGCAATTCAGCACTTCAAGTTTTTATCTAGAAACGAAAATCATTATTTAAATTTCTATTTTAATGCTAATTTTTAACGAAATCAAGAAAGGACCTTTCACATTTTTTTCTTTCGTTTTCCATGGTTTAATTTAATTTAACCATTGAAAATTATAAACATGATTTTAATTAGTTTTTCATTCAACTAAATTTGTAAATTTTTCTTTACAGGATGTTAATTTGTTTCGTGAATTTTTACTGGTTAAACTAATTAATGCCGAAAAGGCAACATTTCAAACACCAATATTTTCACAAAAACGTGAGCGCACACTTGAAATGCTGATAAAAGATTTGCATGAAGACTACATTGGTGATAGTAAATTGGTGAGTATTATTATAAATGTTAGTTAAAGTTTTTCAGTTTATGAGTATGAAATTGGTAGAACACATACATTAATAACATCTGGAATATTGCCAAAAAAAAAATAAAGTAAACTCGGGAGAAATGCATAAACCAAAATCATTATTATTTTCAATGCGTTGTTTTATACTTTAGTAAATATACAACTTGAACACACCTTAGCTCTAATACCAGAATAAAAATTTAAAGTTACTAGATTTAAGTACATAAGAAAACTGAAAATATTTAAGACAAATTTGGTTTAAATAATTTTAAATTTTATATAACAAAAAAAGATATTATATTTAATATTTTTTTTTTTTTTTAAAGAAAAGCGTTTTGCCATTTGCAATTATAATTTCTGTTCCAATTATAATTTGCTACACTGTATTTGTCTTACGCCAAGTGTGTGAAATATCAGTGCGTGTTTATAAAAATTAATTTTTTTGGAGCACTCAAAGAATGTTTCGTGCACTTGTGTCTTGTCTCGTTATACTACATACAAGCAGTATTGCCAGCTCTTTACAATTAGGACAATATTTTATTGCAATAACGCATCAGTGTTAATAAAAAAACTCACAAAATTAATAAAGGGATTCACTTCAAAAGTTGCACCCTTGCAAAAAAGCAAAAGTGGACAGACAAACAATGCAAAATTGTCAGGGTCCAAGTAAGTGCAAGATTAACCCATCTCTACACTAAAGATATCTCAGCAAGTTGGCAATAACTTCGGCAGAATATTAAAGCAATTTGTCTTATTTCTCAGCTTATGTTAAAGGCATGGGCAAACGTATTTATGTTAACCCATAATTTGAAAAAATCAAGGAAGAAGGTGCAGTGTAAAAACTGGCGCTATCTTGCAAAATTATTTTTTATTAATATAAATTCTTTCTTATTCGACTTTATTTTTTAAATGTATATTAATTTGTTTATACTTTACTTTAACGAAAAAAATTAATATTTTTATATTAAAAAGAACTCAAACTTAAAGAAATTTACATAAATTTTAATAATAAAAATAATTTTTGTAATTTTCTTTTATCGTTTATTAATTTTTTTAATTAAATTCTTTTATCGCAATTATAATTTCCCACCATATCACAAATTTAATTTCTTTCTCACACAATTTGCTTCTATTTTTTTTTTTTGCTTTTTTATTTAATTGACGTTTTATGTTAGCAATAATTGTCAACGAAAATGAACTAACAATTATTGCAACATAAATTTCCGGCAATAAATATGTACAAACAATTGTTGTCTACATTAAAGATAACATTATTTTAAAATTTACTGCAATATATGGCGCAATAATTATCTCTGGTAAAGACGGGCAGCTATCAGACTAAAAGCATAAAGGCCATGTCAGATAAAACTTTTGCTTCGCGTTGCGTTAGAGATTCGCTTTGACATCCAAGATGAAATATTCATACTTATACAAAACATTTCACATAAAGAACTTTAAACGCAGAGCAAAGCGAAAAGTAAATCAACTCTCATCTTTTTGCGCGCTTTGACAGTCTTTTAGTATAATTCATACTATTAAATATGAACTATACTTATCTACCAAATTGCTAGCCAATACTGTAATATAAGACTTGTTCTTGTTGTATTGTATTGATAAATAAATAAATAAATAAAATAAATAAATTTTTTTTAATTTATTTATTTTTAACAAACAATTCGTGTGTGTTGTCAAAGTGTTTATTATGACATACACCTTTTGCGTTACGCTTTTCTGTCATAGTTAGAAAAGTCACGCAAAGCCAAGAAGTTTTATCTGACATGGCCTTAAAATTTTTGCCACTTTTTAAGGCATTGCCATATTGAAAAAAATATTTAAAATGTACTCATGAAATTAACTCTACAATAAACAACAATGCAGAAATACCATTTTGACGTACATTTTTTTCTTTGAATTGAAAAATATTATAAATTGTAGTGTTTGTAAATTAATAAGCAATTAAAAAAGAAAAAGCGTCAAAAAAATGGAAGAGGCAGAAACAATAAAAATGCTGACATACTTATCTGAAATTTTTTTTAGGTAGATAAGTTATTAATTCGACTTGTAAATTAATAAAATTATTTATTTT
This sequence comes from Pollenia labialis, assembly GCA_949318255.1. Lineage (NCBI taxonomy): Eukaryota > Metazoa > Arthropoda > Insecta > Diptera > Polleniidae > Pollenia > Pollenia labialis. Next base: position 120,059,988 of record OX439142.1, read on the forward strand.
CTGTAATTTTTATAAAACTTGCGATTTAATGTTATTAAAAAAGGTTTTAAAATAATCGCAAGTGCATGCATCTTGGAATATTTTCAAATGAAAGTTGCGTTGTTTAAAAAATGCTGAAAATTAAAAGTACAAGCTAAATGGGTTGATCACGTCAAATAAGTGCAACTATGCTTTTCTGCACAGTTGCAAGGGACAAAAAAATTTACGTGAATACCTTTAATATATTTACAATTAGTAGAAATAATTTTATTTTATATTGAAAAAAAAAGTATCAATAGAATGTTTAATTTCGACTATTTTTGTAGTAAGCTTTAATCCTTTTTAATTTTTCTTGTTGCATTGTGTTTTTGTCAATATATATAAATATATTAAGTGTTTAAAATTCAATTATAAACTACATCTGTACATATGTATGCACATTATAACTTAATTTGGTGAGCAATAGTAATGAAGACCTTCAGCCTGTTAAAGTGAAGCAGACGAGGGTATCCGGCAGGAATCGAATACGTAAACTCACACTAATAGACCAGCCGACTACCAACATGCCTATCGGGGCACCCGGTTAACTTTTAAAACTTTCAGATTTTTAAATAAAATTAAAATTTAAGTAGAATTGTTTTTTGAAATCAGTAATTTGTGTAACGTAACGCATTTACACTCTATTTAACAAAATGGCTAAACCAATTTATCTGAAATTGCGCAGTAATGAAACTTGTACAGTTCTTCTTTTTTTTACAAAAAAATCAAGACGAGCAGCTGATATGCGCCCTACATAAAATTCTTAGCACGCTAAGTCGATCGACAATGCCTGTCAATAATTTACAATAGGCCCCTTACAAAGTCCACTATCGAACCAACTTTATTAGGCCTAAAGATAAAGCCAGCATGTTAGACTTTTTTAGGTATTGTCATTCAAATAGATAGCGATCCAAGTATCACAATATATATTGAACGTTAGGCAGTGCCCTTACAGAAGCTTGATTTAGAGAATAAGTTAGTGGTTGCCTCACCATGGCAAAGTCACTGTTCATCATGTTGTACACAGCAAATCTGTGGTTGTCATGGGCAACCGCGTATGTCCATTTATTCGATTTTGAAATGTTGATGCCATATTGCTAAATTTTAAACGCTCTTTACATGGGTCTAAAAAATTTTGAGAACAGATTCAATTACAAAGTTCAAAAGGTGCAATATCTAGCCCATAGTTTGATCTAGAATGGTTTTTTGGCTCTTCTAAAGAATTTTATTTTAAGACATACGCGATTGCCCATGAAAACCACAGAAATTCTAGGCTGTTATTCCAGACTTTTATAATTCCATCACCAAATTGATTAACCTAATGAATTTATATGGATTTTTAAGAAAGAAAAATGTCACGAGAGTCAGGTGTTTGTTATTTCCAATTTATGTTTTAACCGTGTTTTACTGTATCTGCAATTTATCGACAGATTTATACAAATTAATTTACAAAAAATTAATCGCAACTTCATATTCAATTTAATTTTTTTAAGCAAAATTATATTATAAGCTTAAGGAAAATTATGCAAAATAAAAATTTCAAAAAAAATGTCTACTTGCTAAATAGTTAGAGACTTAGTGGTAACACTGAGTATAAATGTTTATGTATGTATGTATGTAGATTTTGTATATTTCGTATACAAAATAAGCCACAGAAATTAATTGAATTCCACACGACGTTTGTAGATGATGAACACAAGTGTAAGTAATTGCATACGTCATCCGTCTGTAAATAAGTGATACTCCTTTGAGTATTTTAGCTGCTTATGTAAATATATTTAAGTTAGCTTTTGTAAAAACAAAATCTTCAAATAGAATCTAAATTAAATAAAAATCAATCTAAAGATACAAAAGAATTTTAAAGAGCAATCTAGTATGGCACGCCTTGCAATATCGGGCATCCACGTTATCATAATAGACAATTAGCCACGCCTTTAAAAAAATCAAAAAATCTTGAGTTGAACTTTTATACAAGATTAATTTCTAAGTCCCTCTAGAAAATGTTGCCATATAAATGTGTAATGTTTTTGTCATGTTACGCACACGTTAACATAGCGGTACATTTGTCTGTATTTCATTGGAACAAAGTTTAAAATTATAAGCGATTTTTACAACTGTTAGGGCTTTAACAATACTGATTTCCAAAAGTAAAAATCACCTATTGTAAAACATTTTGCGACTTTTAGTTTTATAAAGCTATGACCGACCAAATTTTATTATAATAGCATAATTCCTTACGTTTTTACGCGTAGTGAAATGTATTCCGATGTTCGGCTTTATAAGGGGCCATTGCGAAAATAGTTGACACTGATTTCTAATCTTATGAAACTATAACAGCCCGAATTTAAATATAACATCATTATTGCGTTTCCGGTTTTCCGAGAGTAAGGGTTTATATGGGTCCTATGTAAATAAAGGACTGACATTAATGTTATTGAAAATTTTAAACTGTTTCAGACCATATTTTATTTCAATAGCATTATATATTATGGTTTCAGTCGTATCAAAGTGTTTTTCGAGATTGGGCTTTATATGGACCTTATGGTAAATTATGGAGTGATCTTCACGAAAAATATATATGTGGCATTTTGACAAAACGTCTTAATTTAAATTTAAAAAGTTGGAAAAAAGTTGTTAATCATACGAATTTTCATTCAAAAAACATTTTTGTTTACGTTTTTAAAATGTTGTATTATAAACGAAATTTTTCTTTAATTTTGGTTTATTTTGTTAGTTGATAAAATTAATTTCTTCACCAAAAATTTTTTATTATGGTTGCCTCCAAACATGTTATGGTTAATATTGAATAACAATAATATGTTCGAAATTATAATATCTTAAAACATTTTATATTTAATTTTAAATTTAAAATAATATGATTAGAAATCAACAACATTCTGGTCCTTTGCATTTTACTTGGTTTGCTTAAAATTCTCATTCATTTCATTTTAATTATTAAATAAAATACATACATTTAGAACAGAAAAAAATGGTAATGAAGGTCGTCACAGGCTGGAATATAAATCAAAGGGAAATTTGTATTAAAGTGGAACAAACCTATCAGCAATAAAAAATTCAAAAAACTTTAAGTTTACACTTAACAAACAAATTGAAAAAATGAAAGAAATAAATAACCATAACATGGTTAACATTGACCATATTATTGTTAATACTAAACATAATTTGGTTACTTTTGTCAACATATTATGGTCAATATTGACCAAAATATGGTTAATTTTGACCATATTATGGCTGACTTCGCTCCGAAACGAACTGGAGAATTTATTGTAGATACCGTAATATAGTAAAAACTGTTATTAGGAAGGTTAAGAGGAATTATTTCTCTAAAATATTTCGTGATATGGATGTTCGTAATGTATGGAGAACCCTTAAAAGCCATGGCTGCTTAGACTCTGATTCGGAAAACTTTTTTGGAAATGTCAATTTATTGAATGATTTCTTTGTTGGCAGTGGTAGTGATATACTGGAAAATTTAGAATTCAATGACTTTATTGAATCTCCTAATTGTTTTTCATTTCATTGTGTTTCAGAATTAGAAGTTATTGATGCACTTGATAAAGTTCGGTCTCAAGCGTTAGGAGTTGACAATGTTCCAGCTCGCTTTATTAAAATGGTATTTCCATTTTTGTCTAGATATATACTGAATCTATTTAATACCATTTTAACTACTTCTACTTTTCCGCAAGCTTGGAAGATTGCCCGTATTACTCCAATTCCAAAAACACGAGTAGTAAATGAACCCGGAGACCTTAGGAAAATTTCTATCCTTCCGGCTTTGTCTAAACTTCTTGAGCATATAATGAAACAGCAGATGTTGGATTCTACTTTTTTGAATATTAGTAACAACCAATATGCATTTCGCAATGGCTTTAGTTCTACGCTGATGATTCTTGATCTTACTGAGCATATCCGTCAAAATATCAATGAGAATAATTTTAGTGTTCTTATCTCTCTTGATCTTGCTAACGCTTTTGGTTCTATTTGTCATTCTATGATGATGAGGAAACTCAGGGATGAATATAAATTCTCTTAATCTGCTTGTAAACTTATTTTTTCATATTTGACTGGTAGATCTCAATATGTTGAACATAATGGTGCTACTTCTGCTTTGCGTATCTTAACTACGGGTATACCTCAAGGTTCCGTTTTAGGGCCATTACTTTTTATGTTATATATCAATAGTTTATCTGACTTTGTTACAACATCGTTATGTAAACCATTCATTTTTGCCGATGATGTCTTCTTACTCTTCAAAAGCAGAGTTGACTTTAGTGATGTTTTACAGAATAATATAAATTTTTGCTTAGACCGTGTATGTTAATGGACTTCTTTCAATTCGTTATCTATTAATCCTAGTAAGTCTAAAGCAATGATGTTTGGACCAACCAGTCGTTTTTATCCTGACATTAATATAGTTTTGAGCAATACTCCTATTTCTTTGGTTGACCATATTAAGTGTCTTGGTGTATATTTGGATAGTAAACTTTCTTTTGATCCCCATATTAATATGGTTTATGGTAAAATTTATGGTATATTGCGTAAAATTCGTTCTACTAATTTATACTTGCCTCTGCGAGTGAGGTATAACTTGGCACATGCTTTGCTGTTTTCTAATATCTTATTGAGGTTTACACAGGTACTGGTTCTATGCGTTTGAGGATGATCAGGCTTATTTTCAATCTAATAGTTCGTTTTGTTTATAATGTTAGACGCTATGAGCATGTTTCTAATTTTGCTTTTAGCTTTCTTGGGTGTACTTTTAATAACTTTATTAAATATCGGAATATGATTTTGTTTTATAAAATTATCAAAAATGGTAAACCACCTGAATTATTAAACTCCTTTGAGTTTATGCGTTCTTCTAGGAATCTCTTAATTCGTATACCAAGAATCTCAACATCCTGTTTCGAAAAATCTTTTATCGTTCGGATTGCTAGGCTTTGGAACTTTCTACCATTTTCGTTACGAGTTTGTTCCTATTCAAATAATGTCTTCCGGGTAAAAATTTTAGACTTCCTTAATAATCTTGATTAGCTACTGATGGACGATACTTATGATATTTATATTTTAAATGTGGCTGGGGAGCCTTAATTTGAGGTATTAGTATGTATGTATATTATTCTTATATTTGTATATTATTTTCAATTTTCATTTCATTAGTTTTTATTATGAATTATAATTATTGTTTAATGAATTTTATATACACATGTATATTAGGGTGTCCCAAAAAATGTTTTCTTTATGATTTTCATTGGTGCTCAGTCAAAATTTAAAAGCTTATAGGGTAAAGTATTTTTGATTTTTTTTTAAGAATTTTCGGAATAGGTTTAGAGGTCGCGCAAATGGAGTTTTCATACAAAACCGGATTTTTGGCTTTTTATTAACTTTACTGATAACTTGGTTAATACCACGAGTTTCTGCACTCCTCAGGAAACAGTTTTAAAGAAAAGTATCCAAGCTTTATTCCTGTGTGAAAAACTTATAAATTTTGGTGATGAGGTTACTCACTTAGATACCCTTAATTGCAATTTTTCGTAATTTTTTCAAAAATTTTGTAATAACGCTTTACAACTTTTTAAGTTTAAATGAAAACGAAAAAAACTAATGATGCAGTTTGAAAGACAAATTAATTCTAATTAATATGAATAAACTAATTTTTAATTTATTCTTACCGTTCCTGAGTTATACCCGTTTTAATCTTTATACCCAGTAGGTATATGTTATTAAAAAATCATTGCAGAATTTGCATTTTTGTCGGCGGTTTGGAGGGATCAAGGGCATCTATAATTTTTCCCACAAGCCACACATTTCTTGTAATTATTTTAAGACATATGACTTTACAACTTTATGACAACCTTGTGAATCCCCCAAATAATTATAACGAAAAAAGTATCACAATTTTTAAGGTACAAACTATAAAAATAGTGTAACTCGGAAACTGTAGGATAAAATTCCATTTTTGTTTTTCTTAATTGTTTAGAACTTATCGGTATTTAAAATCGCGTCACTAGTTTTTATACCTTTCATATAAATTTGGAAAGTAATAAACCGTTTTTTACAGAATTTGTTAAAAAATTACAAAAATACTTAATATGTGGAATCGTAATGGACAAAAATATTGCCGGAACTTAAAGTTTTTGCATATGGAAATAAAGTTTGGGAAACTTTCTTTAGAAATATTCGGTAAAAAAATTAAATGAACGTGGTTATTGACAAAGTCATGAGTCAAGTTTGAAAAAAGACCGAAAAACCAGATTTTTAACAAAGACTTGAATTGCGCGACCTCTAAACCTCTTCCTAAAAATCTAAAAAAAAAATTCAAAAATACCGGACCCTATAAGCTTCCAAATTATGCTTGAGCCTCTGACAAAAAAAATTTTTGGGACACCCTAATGTATATGTAGCTTAAGCATATATTACTTGTAATATTGATTTTTGGCCTAAATGGCTTAATATTACGTAAATAAATGAATAAATAAATAAATAAATAAATTTAAACCATACTATGGTCATATTTAAACATAATATGGTAACCTCCAACCATTTTTTTTCTACGTGTACATTGGTTTTTGAAGCTGTTGTTTTCATTATTTTTCCTACATATTTTTTCGTACAACATATAAGTGATTGCCGTTGGTTTTTGATAATATAAATAAGAAATTTTTGCTATTGTTAAAAACGCAAAAGTTGGCAAAAGCCAACACAGTGTGTTTATTTTGCTGCTAGTTTTGAAAACTGTGGGCTGTTTTAGCAGTGGATCTAATCGGCTTTTTAAGTGGAAAACATTTTTGAACTCAAGAAATTCATAAAAACTTGATATCAACAAATAATTCCCAGGTTCGGTACTTAATCGTAAAGTTGCAACCTTTAGAAATAAAAAAATTTTATTTCATGAAAATCCAAGGATAAATTCTTGTATTCTTGTTTTATTCACGATAAATTGAAAGTACCAAGTTTTGACATTTTTTTATCGCAATTTTGTGCAGAGGTAAAAATCACAAAATTTTACATATTTACTAATATTTTATTTTTTAATCCTTTACTTTAATTATTGTTTCGTAAAGCTGCATATAATAGAAATAAAATAAATTATGTTTAAGGAAAATCCATCGATAAATTCCCATTCAGTATTATATTCGGAGTCCTTAAATAATTCTAAGTCGATTTAGCCATTTGGGTGCCAAATAATTTTTTTTTCCCCGGTTGTCTATAAGTGCTGGGGTTGTGGGTTCGATTCCCGCCAGAGACTCTGGTCTTCTGCAGACAAGCGTAGAGCTTCGCTGTATTAGCTTAGAGGAAAGTTCTTCTTGGCAATTTTGGAGTGAATTGCAACAGAATCGATTCAGTAGGAAGATTGTTATGCACGCAAAACTGGAACAACCTCCCTTCAAAATTAACAATAACTTTGTAACATGAATTGGTTGCGGAATGAATTGGTCGTTTCATTGTGACCAAATTTCATAAAAGTCGCTCCATAATTTTCTTCGGCCCCGTGTTAAGACCACTTTCGGAAATCATCTTAGTATGACAAGAAGCGTAACGAATAATGTTTTTGGGGTGAATTTAGCATAATCTACTTTCATAAGACTCCAAATCACACCACCAGATTTTGTGAAGATCGAGTGTTGATCTTAACCTTTCCCTTATCTATCCCACACTCTTGAAATCATTTTACTTCGCCCTTTACCACAAAACTTAATAATACTGTTTTAAAATTTAGTCCACAACAGTTTGATAAAACAAGAAATTAAATTTCTTTAAGATAGGTCCTATAATTTACCATAGACCCTATATAAAGCCCATTCTCTAAAATAAGCTTAAAAAGCCTTAACCTGAGCAAATTTTTTTATCGTAGTGAAATTCAGTTGAATAAAACAACTAAAGGCACGACTCCCACATAGATTTATTAAAGTTTTAAAAAAGTTGTTTTTCAAAATTTTCCGAGAATACCGCAATTAATTCCCAGGAAAGCGAGAATTGAAAACAACTGAAAATTCCGGTAGTTCCCGGGACAGGAAATCCCAGGAAAAAACTCAAGTTAAGACTTATACAAGAGTTCTCCGTAATTATTGTTTTTCGTACGGGACAAAAATCCCGGGATCCTGCACATTTTTTTCATTTTATGAAAACGTTACTGCTGATATGTATAATTGTAAATAAGTTGTGTCATGATATAGATTTTAACCGTTAGATAAAAAGGTCTTAAGTCAAAAAAACGCATTTTGAGTTTTTATTGGGTTTAATTCAATTTTGTTTTCTGTTTTGTTTGGATAAAATCACTTTAGTACAGCACACCTGCTTCTGCTCTTAGAGAAAAATTTATGAAATACACCTAACACAGTACAACACATGATTTCGGGTCTCAATTTTGATTATTGGTTATGAAAGTAGACCCAAAAAGAAGAACTTCTACATCATTAGTTTGGTCATGGTACCTCAATAAATAATTTAAAAAGTAATTTGAAGTTAGTAAGTATCGTATAGGGGAATTTGTCACGTTTTAGGCTCTTTTGTTTGTCTTATACGCTTAACCGTTTTATTTGGTTTCTTATCTTTAGTTTTTCTAAAATCTTTATGGATGAAGTTTCCTGATTATCTGGCCTAAGCAACCAGTGAAATGCGCATAGGAATAGCTTATTCCATTGAGCACGAATAATAATAATATAATATAGATGTTGGCCAGGGCTGCCAGTTTAGGGGGTTTTAACCCCAAATTAGGGGTTTTCTTGTTGCTAAAGGGTCAGAAAATTTTATTTGGGGTTTGCATTGGGGATATTAAAAAAAAACTAAGGATTTTTTGGGGAAAATACATGCTTAATTTTTCTAAAAAAGACAACTAAGTTCAATGCACACATACACATTAAAGTGGCTATTTTTGCAACATCACTTGATATCAATGAGCACCGCGCAAAAAAAAGTTTCGTTTTTATTAAACAAATATCTGATAAATTTGAAGTTAATCTGTCAATAATTCGATTATGTACAAAAAGTCCAAAATTTTCATTTTCCTGGACAACTTCATGTGTATAAGATTTAATATGAAGGTTGGTGACGATTAGGTAAAGAAAATTCGATTGAAATGTCAAATAGTGTGTACAAGGCAAAACAATCACTTATTTAAGTTTTTGGAAAATTTTTGAAATGTCGCAAAAGTTTTTAGTCTAGATTAATTCGAAATGAACGAAAAAAGAAATAATGTGCCAAATATTACTTGACCTAGAAATGCTAGCCCATACCTAAAATAGTTTTAAAATTGATTTGTGCAATATAATTTTTTATTCAATAGACTTAAAATTGTCAAATAATAATTACGCATTACCGCAAGTACAGTACGTTACGGTACGTTACATTGCATTGCACAACATTTACGGTCGACTTAAGCAACCTTAAATCTTGAAATGTAGAATGCAAGTAATTAAGCACTTAACGCAAGAGCCATCAAACCTGTATTTGTAGCAGTGTTACCACCAACAAAATTCAAAATTACACTTGAGATGAAGCAAAATTACCCGATTTATATAGAATTACACCTGATATAATATTGAAGTTTTATGTAATCCTAAGACATTTACAAGAACCAAAAAACACAACAAACTCATTGAAAGAAAATCAATACATATTAGTCAAACTTTTGAGATTTTTATTGTAATTTAAAATAAATTTACTGATCTACCTTAATAAGAGCGGCAAGCGTCTATTTTATGTCAAAACTTTTAATTTTTAGAACACGAATTTAACACCACCCGGCTGGGAAATATTATTTGATAAATCGCTTGGTCGTTTTATTTTATTGAAAATGTATTGGCAATAGAATTTTCATGCTTAAAAAAACGCTTGCCGCTCTTGTTAAGGTAGCTCAGTAACAATTATAACATTAAAGACTTAAAAGCAATTAATAAAACTTAAAATAAAACTCCTAAAATAATGAGTTTAACTTCCACATTTGGTTGCATATATCTGGGGAAGGTTCAAAACGCGCATTGCAATTTCTTTATAGTGAGTGCTTTTTAAGCCCGATAGAGCTAACGAAAGGTTATCTGTCAAGCGAACTGTCATACTGCTCTCACTTTTTGCTCAGGCACATCATCATGAGTAGATTCATGCTTGAACAACGCCACCAAATTATCCAAATTTACTTTAAAAATCAGCCATCGATTTTCGCAACTTTTATAGGACACTTCATGATTCAATAACGAAAAGTTAGAATCATGTCAATAAGACATGAGTCGTATGAATTCAGACTAAGGGCGTTAAATATTCTTCAAACTAAAGCATTAAAAAGTTGCCAGATAAAAATAAAACTAATTATAAAGTTGAAATATTGGAAACATATCTTTCCCCAGGCTAGATTTTAGTTTGAATAACTTTTTTTCAATAAACTTGAGGTTCTTAATCCCTATGATAGTCATCTTAATCCAAATCTATGAGTACATTTTGCGACATTCGTTACAGAACTTTGGAAAATATATATTAAATGATTGAATACTTCTCTTAAAAAGAAACCAAAACTTTGGTGCAGAAGACTGTGCATTTTTTTATCAACAATATTTAAAAAGAAATAAATGTCATCACTGAAATCGAATCTGGATTTTATTTGGGTATCTTAAGTGATTTTTATCTCTTAAATTACACCTGAATTACACCTAAGAGAAATTACCCGCGCTCTACCTACGACAGTAAAAATCATACCAAATTCGGGTAATTACCCACAAAGTGGCAACACTGATTTGTAGAGAAACAAATAAAGCAATTCTCAAAAGGATAACAGCTGCACGTAGGAATGTAATCCAAACTAGAACAGCCTCATTATATTTTAATAAAAGTGGAAATAAAATAAATTTTGTATAATAAACATTCTTAATAATTAAGTGATTTTGTGGTCCCATGCAAATTCATTATAGGAAAGTTCAACTACATATTTCATTTCGATAAAAATGGTCTCTTGTAAAACTCAAATAAATACTTAAATTATCCGTTAAAAATTATGTATTTTTTAAAGGGACTTATTTTGGGGATTATTTCTTTAATCAGGGGATATTTGGGTAAATTTATTTTTAAATTTTGGGAGACCGCAAAAAAGTACCTGGCAGCCCTGGTGTTGGCTTTGAATTTTTTCTGTGGCAATAAGAGCGTAAGTCTATTTGTTTTGTTTTATAGGAGAACAATTTAAAACTTTATAGGTGGCTTTTGGAAATTTACTCCGAATTTAATATAATCACCAGTTCTCTGCGGTTATAGTTGTTTATGTTTTTATTTCTAAACACTCCTAATGTCACAGACTGGAAGTTTTTATTATTCCAAATGTTATTGCACATTGAATTAAGATAACCAAAGTCATATTGCTACATCTTCCTCAAAAATAATGAATAAAAATTCATATTGTGCTCTTTTGAACATGAAGATTTTATGGTGCCTTTGAGCAGGGGTCTAATCACCGCATTCGATACTATCGTATCGAATAAAATATCGAATGTTTTTGCATACGATAGACACTGACGTATCGAATGAAAACTCGAGAAATGTAATGTCGAGTTACTCGATATCGAATGCTATTATTTCAAATTCAATATATTTCATTCTATATCAAGATTCATGATACCAAAATAAATAATTTCGATCAATTTTGCTCGATATCGTATGCGGTGATTAGACCCCAGTTTTTCCTTTTTGCCACAAAAATAAAAAAAAATTCATACATTTATAAACTTATTTAATTGATCTGAAGAAATGTTATTTTTTCAAATAAATTAAATTAAATAATATTTTGCATCGATTTGTATTGAGCGGAAATCCCCGGAATTCCAGGCAATTGAAAAATAAATCCCGCTTACTCGGGAAAAATTATTATTATTATTAAAAAATTTCTTGTTTACACATTGAACTCAAATTATTTTCTAGAGTAAAAAAATATGGAAAAGTAAACTTTCGTTTGAATGAAAAAATTTTGCTACAAAATTAATACCACTGAGAATAAATTAAACAATACTGTTAAAATCAATTTTCACGTAGTCTTGACACAAGGACAACAAAGTATTGTTATTCAGAAACTTTTGATTTGTTTGTAGTCTTCTTTTTTGTTTTATTTGCGAAAACGAAAACAATTGAACATCTTTTACAAATATCTCATTAAAAGTTTAATTATAAGGACATTCACTTGGCACTATAAAAAAAAACCTTTCAACCACTCACTATGCAAACAAAACTGAGTTCGTCTGACACAAATAAATAAATAAGAAAGCATCACCTCGTATCTCTATCTAGAAAATATTTCTCTAGACATTTAGACACACATAAAACTACTTACTCATGCTCATACAAGAAGAAGAAGAAAATGTATATGTTTCTTTTTTAATGAACTTAAGTCAAATTCAAGCTAAACGAAAACGTAAGTTGGCTTTACTCATCCTTTTCATTTTTATATCCTACACCACAACGCAGTGTAATTATTTTGTAATGCCTTTTGTGACATCAAGAAACATGTAAGTCTTTTGAAAATATGCTCACTTTTAAACAGTGCTCGAAAATAAACACTAAATATCGCTCCTTAGTGTTCGGTTCGGTATATTTGTGGAAGACATAAACGCTAACAGTGTTTGTGTAGAAAATTTTTAAAAACAATTACGTTTCACTGTTTGTCATTTTTCGAACACAAAAATAATACTGTTCTTATCCCACTCAAAACAAAACGATGAATACCTTAAATTCCGTTCGGATGTTTTTAAAAAACCACAAATTTCATTGTGTTCGGTTCAGCTCATTTATGTTCGTGCGTTCCTGTTGTGAGCCCTTTTGGCTGGTAAAAAAAAAACAAACACTTTTTACAAAAACAAAATATCGATAGGAAAAAAACACAGAGCCAGAAAAATAAGTTCACACAAACAAAACATATACATAATACACACACAAGCTGTTCATGGTGTGGTCGTTGCTAAAAATGTTTGTTTGTTCATTTCTTTATCAGTGTAAAAAAAGAAACATTAAAGAACATTAAAATATAATGTTTGTCTACAGTATCACTACAATTTTTCGGCTCATTCTTGAAAATAGTTACGCACAGTATTAAGGGTTGTGTTCGTCTACACAAACACTCAAAATAGATATCGTTCCTGGGTGTGTGAGCCGAACGCTAAATAATGTTCTATTTATTTTCGAAAACTGCTTTTAAATTAGTCAATACAAAACAATGATTTTGGTGCCCTGGGGGAAAAGTACTTCCCTTAAACTTATAACGTAACAGTTTTAAAGTGATATCGACCGGTTCTAGTTCCAACATTTTAACATGGCGATGTCCTAGGAGGGAGTAAATTGGCTCCTTTTCGAAACTTTGCAATATGTCACTGAAGTAACCTAAATGAACATATTAAATTTCGGTTAAAATAATGCCTGCCGAAAATATTGTCCCGAGCGAACCATATTAATATGATAGATCTCCTTCAAATAAAGTAATATTAACAGATACCATCAGCCCGCACAAAGTCCAGCCGCATGAATAATTTTACGTCAATTACATTTCCCCTGGAGAAACAACACTTTATCACCAATACAACGATATATCTTGTGTTCACTTATCACAATTAGGTCCATTTTATTATAATATTCTGTTCACTGGTCACAGGATTCGTGCTTTAAGAACATTTCACAAAAATTACGCGCAGGGTGTTTATCATTTAATATATTTAAATGGTCGGCAGGCTAGCTGGTAGTGAACTAGGCTATCAGCGCCGCGGTTGCGGGTTCGATTCCAGCCAGAGACTCTGGTTTTTTTCCTACAGACAAGCGTAGAGCTTCGCGGTATTAGCTTAGGGAGTTTATGAAAAAACGTTTCTTCTTCTTCAAAACAACTTCGGATTTAAGTTCAGTCCTTTTTGCTAACACAGTATTTACTTTCTTTAACCAATATTAATTATTTAAAAATATTTTACCATCCCACTTAAGTAGGCGTTATATCACAAAAACCTTATTATCATGTATTTACGAATGAACCAAAAATTGGCATAAAACTGATGGCGCATAATTTACTATATGCCCCGTAATAATCCTACTCTCGAATTATACTTAAGAACGCCTAAGACCGTTAATAACCCCGTCCTGAAATTTCATTGTAATGTCAGATTTTTTTTTGAAGATTGACATAAAAATTATCACAGGCCCCATATAATGTACGATTCCGTATTTTTTCTTGTTCTTGTTAAAGGGTATACAAGATGCGGCACAGTCGAATATAAAACTTTTACTTTTTTCTTATTTAATAGTTTATCCTTTAACATAACATCTCATAAACACACATAGACGTGCTTGTATACATAAAACATGTCCCAAAACACTTTTACCACACAAAATCTAACTGACACACATTAACATGCCCTCAAGCAAGTAAACAAACACTTTATCTCCTCACCAATAAAAAAAACTAACACTAATGTATGTTTTTATGTGTTCATATACTTGTAGAACATGCTAAATAGACGCGCTTTCTCTGAAGTGCTGTATGACGTGCCAAGAACATCTAAACTGAAGGAGGACGCAAGACAAATTGAATTTGTACGAATAGGCCAAGCACTTAAATTGGAGGCCATTGTGAGAGGTGACGCCCCCACTAGCATTGCTTCAGCCAGCCCCTGTACAATATTTAAAAAGCCCCCTTGGGAACCACATTGTTTCTATCCAACGTTTCCTCATCGTGGCTCATTGGCAGGTGATTCCTTCGGTACCAACGATGAGTGTTTATTTATAGCTACCGATGATGGTACGTTTTTGATAAAAGGTAAGTGAACCTACAAACACTTTTAAATACTAAAGTGATGAAAAAAATTGTATCTAAAACCCATTTGAATAAATCATCTAACACGCAAATAATGAAAGTCATTTATTAATTAATTTTCTTCGTTATCCTTTATGCCTCAAATTTATTTGGCCTGTCATCGTTTGGGAAATAGAGGATCAATCAATGCAATTGGTTTTCGACAAAACGTTGCATGTGCGTCAGTTGAGTGTTTTAGAAGAGCATGGTTTAGTTTTAATACGTGGTGGCTCAGCCACAAATCGTGATGCTCATCGCGTCCACGTTTTTCGTCTTAGGGAATTTTACAGCCGAGCTGTGGAAGAATCACTAAAATGTCGTTCACGTTCTGAGGTTAAAGATCGTCGCATAGAAAAAACCCGTGGTTGTAATTTATATGCTACTTCACACATAAGCGGTGGACACTTGAGATTGGTTGTAGCCGTTGGCCGTAAGTTACAGTTATTCCAATGGAAACATACAGCTGCTTGGGCTTCATGGTGTCCAGAAAATGATACGGAAACCATAGAAGGTTTTATTTTCCAAAAAGAGATACCTTTAAGTGATATACCCACAGTTGTAACGTCTCTGGAAGGACCTACGAACACAAAAAATGGCGGCCTAATATGTGTGGGTTATAGGTTGGTATTACAGAGCATTTGTTTTTTCTTTGATTTAGTTGTGATAAGTTTTAAATTTGGTTTTGTAGGTATCATTATGAAATCGTCTGTGATCAAAGTGGAGTAGCAACCCGTTTGCATGAAATTGAACCGGCCAAAAGAAATCAAGCTCAATTGACCGCTGCTATAGAGCTGTGTGATGGTTTGGAAACTGAATTGCTGTTGTGCTATAATCGTAAGTAAAATTAGCCCTTAATATTTTATTATCGGAATAATTTTAGCTCCGATAAATTTTTTTTTTAAATTTTTCTCTCAATTAATACTTTTCGTTAACAAGTATTTTTACAAATTTTAAATGTTCTCGTGTATATTCCATCACGGGAAGTGTGTATTTGCCTTGGAGTAGCACTGCCTACGAAGCGTTACTTTAAACTATCAGATAGCTAAGAAATCGCAGTTGGTCATAGACTAATATTTAATGAAGGAGAAAGTCTTCAGAACATTGCACGCAGCAAAAAAAATATGGTTGGGCATGGTTACGGCAACTACACTTTCTTTATTGTAACAATATATTGTGGTCGTACTCAAAATTTTTTTTATTTTTTTTTTAATATCAGCAATATTTAATTTAATATACATTTCAATGTTTATCCCAACTATAAATTTGATTATTGTTGACCGACAAAAATAATAATTTTTCTAACAACTAAATAATGATAACTTTGAAAATATATTATATTATTCACAACTATTTCATGATATTTAAAAGTCATAACATGATAACTTTCTATACTTTTATCATAATATGATTAAGATGCAATCAAAATATGTTTACTCTAATAATATTGTGTTAGCGCCATGTCTATAAAATTATTTGTTAGTGAGTGGTTCAACAATTAAAAAAAAATACAAATTAAAAAAACAATTTTAAGAAAATTAAAAAAAATAAAGAAGTTGTAATAACATTAAAAAAAATTGTAAAGAACACCAAATAAAAAATCGATGCAAAAAAATTTAATTTTTTTTATTGTTGTGACAGCACCACTGTATCATAATATGATTACTTCTTAACGTTTTATGATTAACACGATAAGAATATGATTAGGGGAATATTATTATGATGTTATGTTACGAATATATTTGGTCATAATATGATTCAATAGTAACACGTGCAAGCAAGCCTGCTTTTCCAAACCGATCGTAATTTGTGGTCCCAAAAATAATTCGTGGGACAAAAATAGACTGATAAGAAAATTAAAATGGCACTTTCCTCTTGTAGAAAGGACACCCTAAAAAACTTTTAGAAATTGGTCCTGATTCACTTAAAGGTTAATTAAACCGGCATAAGAATATCCCTTTTTGTATCTAAAAAACTAATATATGATATACGATTGATGCAGTAGTATAAATTGTCTAAATTAATAAATCAATCGCAGCTCTTTAACATTCCACTTTGAAATTTTCTAAAAGGAAACAAAGCCCCTGAAATACTACAACCATTTACAATTTTTTTTCCTTCCATTTCAGATACTTGCCATTTCCAAAAACTCAACGATCGAGAAGAGTCTCGCAATGAGTTCGATTTTCATTGGAATACTTCCCCGACATCAGTTGTATGCGCTTTTCCCTATATACTAGGTTTCACCACAGATTCCATGGAAATTCGTTTGCTAGTCAACGGCAATTTAGTACATACAGCCATTTTACCTGAACTGCAAATGATCACCTCAAAGCGGGACATTTTCTTTGTAACCACAGCACCAGAATTTATGTCAAAAGATCTCAATATCAAAGGTTTGCATATAAATGAGCAGACTCCGGAAAAGAGAATCGCAACAACGCCAAGCGAATGTTCGTCCACAGAAGAATTAGCACGCGACACCAGCGATATACTTTGTTCAACAAGTGTCAAAGATTTACCCTTGAATCTGGAACATGAAATGAACAACTTATTGGAAATACCCAATGCAACGGGTACGCAAGTACATGCAATACAGAGAGCCAGATCGTTGCAAAAGACAAGTAATTTGGAGGAAAAACCTTTAATTGCCAAAAGTAACTCTTGTGGTGATTCTTATCACTCGGAGAATAAGTACAATGCATTACGTGGTAATTCAACTATTGATCCCCAACATTCGGGCGTACCTCCTAACTCTCCACGTAATACTACAAATACAAATAGCAATAGTACAACAAAAAACACCAATCAACAACATTCGCCCATGTCACCTACAAAACGTAACTCTAAATATCGCAGCCTTTTTTCCAATGGCAGTCAGGGTACTGATAACTATTCCTCCTCACCAGATCGTTTAAAACCTTTAAGAGTTTATCGAATTCCCTTGGCTAAACTAGCTGGAGCCCACTCCCACTTTCACATGCAATCCTTTAATGCCACAGCTGCAAAAACACAAAATACATTACGTGAACAATATTCGCTAAATATGAAATCCAAACAAAAATCTATTGATGTACCTTTGGCTAGTGGCAATGAAGTGCAAGAATGACAATTGGCTGAAGAGTCAATAGAACAACTGAAAACTCATATACCGCCGACCTTGGAATTTATGGAGAAGCGAAAGTCCATAGATCTGTATGACTATGACGACAATAAATTCAATGAGGAGGATGAAAGGCGTTTTGAAATGCTTATGTTACAACGTTAATGGAGAAGGAGGCTGCAATTCATGTCTAGCTGGCTGGCATAAACGCTCATAATGAAGCAAATTACAAAAAGATTTTTATTTTGATACTACTAGTTAGCAATTGCTTAAGAGATTAATTATGTTCGTTACACGGTTTCAAAATTTAAAATAAAAATTGTGTGAAAATTAAATTAATTTGCTGAATGTTATTAATGATTTTGTAAGGCCCAAATTTACAGTCATTAGTTAGCTAATAACAACAGTTTAACAAATAAAATATTATTTCCAGCTTTTTCTTAACCCTCAAATGTTATTGGTTAACTACTTTAATTTTTTTTATTTTTTATTAATTTAATAGAGTTACCATTTTTTAGTCTGATTTAAATTTTTACTTAACCAATCATTGTAAATATAATACTTTAGTTATTTTAGTGTAAATTTGACTGTAAATTTGAGCCTAAGTGACTTAAAAATAGCCACCCAATATTTTAAATTAAATGAATTTTAAAACTTATTTTAAAAACTTTTTTACTTTATCATAATATGTGGCATTTTGACAAAACATCTTAAGTCAAATTTAAAAAGTTGAAAAAAATGTTGTTAATCATACGAATTTT
Organism: Pollenia labialis; assembly: GCA_949318255.1. Taxonomy (NCBI): domain Eukaryota; kingdom Metazoa; phylum Arthropoda; class Insecta; order Diptera; family Polleniidae; genus Pollenia; species Pollenia labialis. The sequence goes on from OX439142.1 coordinate 120,078,688, forward strand.
CATTCAAAAAACATTTTTGTTTACGTTTTTAAAATATTGTATTATAAGCGAAATTTTTCTTTAATAATGGTTAATTTTTTTTAACAAAAATTACCGAGTTTTTCAAAAAAAAAATTTTTTTTCTAACTTATATCGACTTAAGATGTTTTGCAAAATGCCACAGATATACAATCACCCAAAACCTAAGTCCCCCTCAGTACATTTTTTTTAGAAAACAAAGTAATTAAAATTTTTTTATTGAAGAACACAAACTTAAGGAATTCAGAATTTAATAAAAAAAAAAATTAAAATTCAAAAAATATTTTAAATCGCAAATATAAGCGGACTAAACTAAAGCACCTCTAATATTGTGCTTGGAAATTTTACAACGCTACTGCGACATTAATGTATTAGTTTACGGTACACTCCAAAAATGCAGCAGCTAGTTAGAAAGCTGCAGTGTTAAAAAGAAGACTTTGTTAGAATTTATGCGAAAATTGTCATTATTTAAAAGTTTTCGTTAAGACAAGAGTAATGGAACGCAATAAGTACGCAAAGGAATTTTAAATTTGAATTCTTGATGATTGGAGAGCCGGCTTATGAAGACATCAATTAAGTGCAAAATATTCGATTAACAGATCAATTATTTCTAGGCTAATTAAAAATTTTTAGCGGACTGATCGCATATTTCCTACTCATTCTGGAGGAAGGCTACGTGAAACTTCGCGACATGAAGACTTCTCAATTAAAAGGGCAATCCAAAATGATCCTACAGCAACTTCTAGTCACAAACGAAACCGTTAAGTTTTAAAAATTAGCGAAAGAACGTTTCGCAGAAGGGCGGTGGAGGCCGGATTATTCAGTCGACGACCAGCAAAAAAACCTTTCACATCGTCAAAACATAAAAAAGCCAGACTTGAATTCGCCAAGGCCCATCTCAACTGGAGTGTCCAAAAATGGAGGACAGTGCTGTTTTCTGACGAATCTAAGTTTAATTTAAAGGCCTCGGATGGCATAAGGCGTGTACGCAGACCAAATGGACAACAATTGAATCCTTAATATTGCAAAGGCACCGTAAGGCATGAAGGCGGCAACATAATGGTCTGGGTTGTTTCTCTGGGCAAGGGATTGGGCCAATTCATTAGATTGATGGAATTATTGTATCGTGACTATTTTTTTTTTTTTTTTTTAATTTCCTAAGCTAATCCCGCGAAGCTCTTCGCTTGTCTGCAGGAGAGAAACCAGAGTCTCTGGCGGGAATCGAACCTGCAACCCCGGCGCTGATAGACTAGCTCACTCCCAGCTAGGCTACCGGGGCACTCAATCATATTCAAAGATGTGAAATTGCCTTATGCTGAAGAAGAGATGCCACTTAAATGGACGTTCCAGCAAGATAACGAAACAAAACATACGTCAAAAGTGGCTAAGGAGTGGTTCCAGAACAATTTGATAGAAGTTCTCCGTTGGCCTGCCCAATCCCCCAATCTAAACGCAACCGAGAACTTGTGGAGATCGTTAACTTAAAAATCAACCGAGAAAATTGCAAAACCAAAGAAAATTTACTTAAAGCCGCAAAAATATCCTGGGAAGCAATATCACCGGATATAATTAATAATTTAATATCCTCCATGCCTAAAAGATGTGCGTGTGTCATCCAGAATTAAGGATTCGCAACGAAATATTGATTTCAATAGTTTTGTTGTACCTTAAATTGGGGGTGCTTTAGTTAAGTCCACTTATATTTGCGACTTGAAATATTTTTTGGATTTTAACTTTTGTTATTAAATTCTGAATTCCTTAAGTTTGTGTTATTCAATAATAAAAATATGTATAAATAAATTAAAAAAATAAAAAAAAAAATTTAATAACACTGTTTTCTTCAAAAAATTATCATTTAAAAAAAATTACTGAGGGGATGCTTAGGTTTTGGCCGATGCTTACATATTGACAGTCTATATCGTCACCTAAAATGCAAACGGACGTTTTATTAAACGACAGGGTCACGAAAATGTGACATGTGAAAAATGTATTAAATAAATTCAACCACGAATAGTACCTTGTTGGTATTGATTTGTTAAAGTGTTTTGCTTTTTCTGTAAAAAAAAAATAAAAATGTTGTTACGTCTGTTTTCATTCAAGGTGACCATAATTAATAACAATGATTGCTAATTCATTCATGCTCTAAAAATTTTAAAATTTTCGTTAAATTTCTTATATCGAGAAAATATTCGTAAAATTTCTTATCAATAGTAAATATTCATACAATTCACTACACAAAGAGAAAAATCTAGTATAAAAGTATCAGAATTTACACCATCTGCGGTGAAAAGGGGCCAACTAGGTTTGTGTTTAATTTGATAGCGGATGGTGGCAAGATTTTTAATGCACCTCGTTGGCTTTTAACATACATATTTATCCCATAATGTTCTCAATACGACAACATGTTGTTAAAATTTCGGTAATACGTGGTTTTTTGGTTATATCTCTGCCATTTGTGGACCGATCTTGCTGAATTTCAATAGCAAGCGATGGTAGACTATATGTGACATAAATGTAAAACAACCTAGTCGCTATCATGTCTGGAGCCTCCGGAAAACACATTTCAAACGTAAGACGGTCAGACAGACAGACGGGCATCGTTAAATCAACTTCTCTCCTCATAAGGACCCAGAATATATACACTAAGATCGATATTGTAGAAATTACAAACTGAATGACAAACTTATATATGCCCTTTTCCAACTGTTATGTATGTATTTAAATACATAAATATGTATTTGCTAATTATTTAATATAAGGTACACACATTTCGATGTCTAAGGCTATCAGGCACTTTGTTTAATTTACTTAATGAGATCATTATTAATATTATAATTGGTACAACAAGAATCATTTGATGTTAATAAATCTTTTGTTTTAATTTAATTTGAATGATTTTGTACGTGCAAACGATTTCTTTTTTATTAATACGATTTCCGTATGACGTGCTAAATTCCCAGTTTTTCATATTTGATAAATACACTGAAATTTATTGTTGAGGGAAAGCTAGCTTCTATGCGCATTTCACTGGTTGCTTAGGCCAGCTCGTCAGGAAACCTTTTCCAGAGATTTTAGAAAAGCCAAAAATATTATACAAATAAAACCCTAAAGCGAATAAGAATTATAAACACTCAAAGTCTTACTTGTAACAATATCAAAGCCAAAACAAAACACCAACAATAAACAGTGAGTTTTTTCGTTTTTGTATAGTTTTGAATTTAAAACGTGCTCTGAACTGCAGCTGATGAATGGGGTATTGCCAATATTCCGATAGCATTATGTATGTGAAATATCAGATAACATAAGTTCTTCCATTTCGTTCTTAATTTGGCTTACAATTTTCCAAAATAATGGAAATATCTTCCTTTTTTAATTTTTATTTGAGGGAGATCCGCCAACGCACGAAATTAGAAAGCGATCGCTTTAAATTTGTGTTCCTCATTTGAAAAAAATTCAATAATACTAGAACTATGCTAATGGTCTTAGCAATAACATTTTCAGGCGCAAAGTCGTTAATCACAATAAAAGTTTTATTTTCGAAATTGATTTTTTTTGTTAGTGTGGCGCATAAGTTTTAAGTAAAACGATTTTGCAGTTAGTTTGACTTTGTCAACAATGCAAAAAGCAGATCAACATTTTTATATAAAAAAACGAACTAAAAAAATAACAATAAGTCTTGTGTAGGCAATGTTGTAAATGTTAGAAAAAAAGCCCTAAATTTCTCAACAAAGAAGCATAACAAGAGGAGAGTATTAAAACTGACGTAGGGGTAGCGTGGTATTTTTGGAATGAAAAAGTACTAAAGGCGACCGTACACGACATGTATTTGTCATCTGATATGTCAAATTTCCCACTGCAAGGTACATATGTACATGTCGTGTGATACCTTTTTAACTTCGCAAAGTCATCTGACAAAATTTCAATTAGAGCGTGCTCCATTTTCTTCTGGCAAACCATCTGACATCAGAAATCTATGCCGGGAAGAAACCGGCAGCGGCGTCCACTATTAACGGAATTATTAGCCAGCTGAAGTTAATATTTTACAATACCGATAAATGTTTGATAATTTCACCATTGAATAGAAATTATGTACATATATTAAGAGAGCGTGCTCCATTTTCTTCTGGCAAACCATCTGACATCAGAAATCTATGCCGGGAAGAAACCGGCAGCGGCGTCCACTATTGACGGAATTATTAGCCAGCTGAAGTTAATATTTTACAATACCGATAAATGTTTGATAATTTCATATATTAAGAAAAAACGTTTCATTATAATATCCTAAATTGGTATCTTCCAATTTAAAGAAAAAAATGTTTAGATGGCTGAACTCTTTTTCGTGTAAACAAAAATGTGTATGGCGGCTGCACGCTATTTTGAAACCGAGAAATACTTTGGTTTCTGCAATAACTATGCGAAAAAAAACATAGACCATGTCAGAAGCAAATTACATGTACGTTTGTGCACAATTACATGTGACAACACAATACGCGCCAACCTTGTTTTAAAAAAATTTACTTTTTTGTGTTTCATTTAGTAGGTAATGAAAATAAAAATGTATTTATTAATAATATTATAATTTATATCTAAATTTTTTGATTTTTCATCAGGCGTTGTCGGTGTCACACAAACAAACACATTTTCACTAATACTACCACAATGCTTGATGAGTATTTTGATCAATGTATTTGGGCCTTAAGCTTTGTACCAACTAGCAGCAATTGAATTGGTTTAAAACAGGGCAATCGTGTGAATTCAGAGTATTTGATTGGTCCAGTTACAATATTGTGCGTCAATAAAGCACAATAAAAATTGTGCAATATTGGTGCCTTAAGTTACATTAGACCAAAATTCAAATTTCAAAAAAATTATAATGATATTTTGCAATTTTTTTTAAAAAACCAAACAACAAAATTTCATTCAGATTTATCACTTACGACGTTAGCTTATTTTAATACGCACATTTTGTGCCCTATAGGATTCCAAAAAATGACAAAGTTACAGAAGATTATTTGAAACATCTCACATTTCAATTTTTACCAAATCACAAAAAACACACCAAGTAAATACACATAGTGAAATGTTTAGCAACAAAAAATATTAAAAAAAGCCTAAAACTGTGATATGACTATGTGAGTTAATTCACTAAATCTTTTGTAGCTTTATCATTTTTACACCGATCTAGGTCTTGTTGGGCGCAAAATGTTCGTATTGAAATAAAAGAATGCCCCATGCAATAAACCGTTATAATTTTTAATTGTTTGGTATAAAAAAAAAAAACTTGAAACGAGCAAAATTGCAAAAAATCATAAAATTTTCAATAAAGTTTCAACTTTTGCCCCCTAGAACTCTATACTAGCAATCCGTTGTTATTTTATTATCTTTCAAAAATAAATACATAATCGGTTTAGTATTTTTGAAGATATTTGATTATAAGTGACATCATCTTTTTCAAAAACACAAATAACGGTTATTTTGAGAATACATCGAAAACTGTTCTACTTCTGAGCATTTTAATTTCATATTCGGATTAAATTTTACATAAAGATTAGGTGTCAAATACATTTGATCAAAAAACTGTCACATATTGTTATTCGTTAATAGCAATGTGATTCTAGATTCGCGTACGCTGAATCTAGTGGTGCTTACCTTGTTTTTTTAGGTAAGCTCTCGTTTCGGGATGTACAGTTATTTTGAAAATGGAGGAAGCTGCACAGCATTTATTCGCGTAACTTAAAAACAGCTTAAATTCTTGAATAAACTAAACAAATCGAAACTCCGCAATAAAATTATCTTTAAGCGAGGTAAAACCTTTTTCTAATGTGCGCAGTCGTTTTAAAAACATAAAATTTCGAAGTTTTGATAAAAATTTATTTTTTCCCCAAAAAAAAATTATGTTTTTAAAACAACTGAGCATATTAGAATAAATGGAATACTACTTAAAGTGATTTTTTTTTTGCGGAATTTCGGTTTTTATTATTTTTAATAACCGTAAACCGTAACCGTAATGTATATTGTGCCACCTCCTACATTTTCCAAATAACGGTACATCAAGAAAAACCAGACACAAGAGCTAACCAAAAAAAAAAAACAACTAGCACCACAGGATATATAACGTACTCGAAAAAATTGTAAAATTCTAGCATAGTGCAATTTTAAATTTTTTTTATATCGTTAAACAAATGAATACTAAATTCATTTTGGTATTATCTTTTAAATTTGTGGCACTTTTGTACAAAAAAAAGTATTTAAAAAAAAAAGTTTTTTTTTCAAAAATGGTGACAGTTTTTACTGACAGTAAATGTTAGATGTTTCAAGTGTGAACGCGTATTTCACATTTTCAACATCTTCCATGCGTTCCTCCGAAATGTATGCTAGTGTACAAAGGGTGAAAATTGGCAACCCTAAAGTAATTACTGTTTCTCTCTATTCCAATTGGAACGATGTTTCCAACGCAAAGTTATTGAAATCTCTCTGCAATAAATAAGTTGCTTAAAAATAGTAAATTGTTTATTTAACTCACTTTGTAGCTTCTTCCATTATGTTGATGCTGCTTCCAATAATGGCATGCAACATTTTTAAGCATTTTATTTTTTTAAAACAACACTTCACTTATTTGCAAATTATGATATTGAACACGTTTGATCACAAATTTTTTAATTATTATATTTTACATTGAATTAGGTTGATGAAGTTTTACCACTTGCACTTGTGTATGTACAACATTTTTGCTTCCTCTTAGGTCGATTATAAAAAGAAAACTGAAAAAACGAATCAATTTGTTTAGAGGAACAGGAAAAAGCTTTCATAAAATGATGTGCTTTATTAATAATCAGCCTTAAGATAGACTTTAAAATGTTATCTAATTTATTTGTATCTATCGGTTGAAGCAATCAAAAGGAATTAGAATAAACAAACACAATTAAGAAAAATGCTTAAAACAACTACATATTCATTTTTCCAATGCGACCAACGTAAAAGCAGACCATAAATTGTGCAAATTATCTTTGCTTTTCTTAATTCATTGGGATTTTAAGAAAAATTTTTAATGGGAATTTAATTTCTAACTTTGACAATATTTTAGCGATAATATAGGTTTTTAATATTAATTTAACAAAAATTTGCTATTATTATTATAGTGAATTGTAAAAACGAACAGTTTCTATTTTTCGGAATATAAATTTGATATTCATAGAAAATTAAAAAAAAATTTTTTATTTTAAGGAAATTTTACGAAATTTTGCTACTAAAAAAAATATTTGACAAGCATTTGCTTTCCTAAGAAATCTACCAAATTTTATTAATCATAGTAAATTTAACGAAAATGTGCAATTTATAGTGAATTTTACGATATTTTAGTTTAAGTTTTACAAAAATGTTTCTATTTATAGAAAAATCTACAAAAATTTGCTTTTTATAAATACATATAACTTCCCATTTATTATCAAATTTTCGTAAAATTTTCTATAAATAACAAATTTGTTTCAAATTTATTATGAATAAAAAATTTTCGTTAAATATCCTTTTAATAGACAATTTTCGTAAAATAATTTTTTGTTTTCATAATTTTCTGAATAGGATATACAACTTACTTTATCCATATGGTTCTTTCAAAAATTTATTGTATATGGATAAGCATTTCATTAAAGTAGAAAGTGCAAAAAAATATTTTTTTAATAATCTTTTCACAAATGTTTTATGAGTATCGGTGTATTTGAAATGAAAGGAAAGTTCTATGGTGAAGTAAAATTGCCAAGAATTTCTACGTTAATGTCAAAATTTATACTAGCCCCCAGGGCTAGTGAAATTTTATTCACCTTAACAGTGTCAAAATTTTACTTCCATGAGTACTTTCCTACCGTTTTTTACACAATCTAATAATGTTATATTCATATGTAATTAACCGGATCCAAAATTTCTCAAGCTAAAACACTTATACGGCTATGTCTAGGAAATCGAAATTTTTAAAACTCTTCCATATTCAAAGTTGAGGATCACTTTCTTCCACCTAAACAACTTTTGACATCAGTAAAAGCTGAGTTAATTTTTGCAAAATTTCAAATCTTCGTCGATTTTAATGTAATGTGATTACGATTTCCATGGCTTGGCCGATAAATATGAGTTTGTTTAAATAAGCTAAAACATATATACATATTAAAAAAAAAAAAAAATACTACGTCAAAAAATTTACTTAAATTTAAAATTTGTTTGCTTAAAGTCCTAAAGAAGAATATTTTGGAAAAAAAATTCTAATAAATTGCAAATAATAACGAATTGTTTTTTTTTCTAATATTCGTAAAAACATTCCCATACACAATATAAATTGGTGTAAATTGGCAACCCTTAAGCAATTGCCGTTTCTCTTTTCTCCAATTATAACTTGGTTTTTATTGGTTAAATTAAAGAATAACAAACGTAAATCTATTAAAATTGTTGGCAATGAACAAATTGCCTAATAAAAATAAATTGTTTCTTTAGGTAAATTAGATAATTAAGTTTTTAAAGGTAATTTTAAAATTTTAACTCACTTTGTAGCATCTTCCATTATGTAGATGTTGCTTCCATGCAAGGCATGCAACATTTGTATGCATTTTATTTAATTGATTTTAAGCAAATAAAAAAACACTTTTTATGTAACAACACTTCACTTATTAAATTGCAAATTATAATATTGAACACATTTGATCACTAATTTTTTAATTATTTTATTTTACATTGAATTAGGTAGATAAAGTTTTACCAATTGCACTTGTTAACGTACAAGATTTTTGCTTCCTCTTAGGCCGATTATAAAACGAAAACTGACAAAACGAATCAATTTGTTAAGAGAAACAGGAAAAAGCTTTCATAAAATGCTGTGCTTTATTAATGATCATCCTTAAGATAGACTTCAAAATGTTATCTATTTTATTTGTATCTATCGGTTGAAGCAATCAAAAGGAATTAGTAGAAACACAATTAAAGAGAAATGCTTAAAACAACTAGTAATTTTTCCAATGCGACCAACGTAAAAGCAGACCATAAATTGTTCAAATTATCGTTAATTTTCTATCCCAATGTCTGCACCAAAGATAAATATCTCAGCAAGTTGGCAATAACGTCGGCATAATAACAGCGCAATATTTCTTATTGCCCAGCTTATGTGAAAGGCATGGTAAAACGTATTTATGTTAACTCTTTATTTGAAAAAAATCAAGAAAGAAGGTGCAGGTAAAAAGTGTTACCGTCTTGCAAAAATTATTCGACCTTTATTATTTAAATGTATATTAATTTTTTTAAGCTTCAGGTCTTTTTTTAAAAATATTGATATTATTAATCTTATTTTTTTTTTTTTTTTGTTAGAATAAAATTAATATTTTTATATAAAAAAGACTTCATGACTTAAAGATATTATAAATTTAAATAATAAAGATCGAATAAGAAAAAAATTCTATTTAGAAAACTAATTTTTGCAGTTTTATTTAAGACGTTACTTAAAAAATAAAATTAGTGTAGTGTTTATTCTTAATTTTTTTACTTTAATTATAATTTGCGATCATTTCACAAACATAAGTTCGTTCCCCACAATTTGCTTCTATGTTTTTGCTTTTCTCTTCAATTGACAACCAAATTTGTCGTTTTATGTTTCAATAATTGTCAACGAAAATTGATGAACAACTATTGCAACATAAATTGCCGGCAATAAATATGTATAAAAGAGTGATGTCTCCATTAAAGATAAAATAATTTTGACATTAACTGCAATATATGTCGCACTATTTATCTCTAGTATAGACGGGCAGGGCAGAAAGGTAAACTCATTTGGATTAGAGTTTAACAGTATTGCCGATATTAAAATAAGGAGCAATATTTAGACATAATATTTTATGCTATTTATATTTAACGAAAATTTGCTACTTTAAGCGAATAGTGCAAAAATTTGATGTTTATAGGAAATTTTAAAAATTTTCTGTTTATAAGAAATTTTACATAATGTTTTTATTCATAAGAAATATAACAAAAATTTGCTTTTTATAGTGAGTTTCACGAAAATTTTCTATTAATAGAAATATTTACAGAAATTTGCTATTTATAAATATAATAAAAATTTTAAAAAATTTCATTTAAATTGCAAATTGTTGTTAAATTTCCCCTTAATATCAAATTTTCGTAAAATTACCTATAAAAAAATTTTTTTAAATTTCTTTGAATAACAAATTTTCTATAAATAGCATATTTGTGTAAATTGTTCTATAATTAGCATATTTTCGTTAAATTTTCTATGAATAATATTATTTTGTAAAATTTTCGTAAAAGCTCATTTTTCTTTTTCAAATTTCATTAAAATTTTTCAAATTTCTTATGAATAAAAAATTAATGTAAAATTTCAAAAAAAAAATAGCAAGTGTTCGTATAATTCACAAGCTATATAACCTATAAGTAGCAAAATTTCGTGAAATTTTCTATAAATAACCAATTACCGTAAAACTTTCTATAAAAAGCAACGTTTTGTACAATTTTTTATAAATACAAGCAAAACGTATGTACAATTTGCTAAAAAATTAACAATTTCCCATAAAATTATCGCAAAAATATTGTTTGAACAAGTAAGAAAGTATAGTCGGTCAAGCCCGACCATTTGATACCCTACACCACAGTATTTAAAAACAAATTTTCCAGAGGGATTTTTTATGTTTTATATATCATTAAAATCGGTTTGATAGTTTCTGAGAGGCAGAAATTGCCCCATTCTCCCCTTGTGGTCCTATTTTTTTTAGAACACAGCTTGTATGTCCATATATGTAAATAAAAGTCGATCTATGTTTTAAATTTCATTAAAATTGGTTTGATAGTAGACATAAAGACCCTATTCTGGAAAGCAGTTTGTATGAGGGCTATATGAAGTTATGGCCCGATTAGCCCAATTTTCAATAGGCTTGGTCCTGCGCTAATTATAACCTATGCGCCAAATTTCATTAAACTATCTTCCAAATTGCGACCTGTACTCTGCGCACAAGATTACATGGACATCCAGCCGTACGGGCATTATAAGATCAACTCAGAAAGTGAAAATGCAACGTTTTGTGCAGTTAGAACGTTGGTGACATCATTGTAACTTTTATTTGTGCTGCTCAACAAGCAACAGTTTAAGCCTTGAAGGCCAACATGGTTCGTGTTATTCGTGACGTATTGCAGGTAATGCTCGAAAAAATTATGAAATTACGTTTAAAATGTTCTGATATTTTTTACAATTTCAATTGAGTATCCTGTAATGAGTTCTTTCCAAATTCAGTTTTACAACTGTAAAGGACAGTAAATATTCTCTGAGCTAGCCAGGTTAATTTTAAGTTGGAATTAATCTAAAAGTCCATCTGGCGCCTTTCATTATTAATATTTCAAAAATTATATTAAACAATAGAAATCTTTTTTTAAAAAGGAAAACGTGATTTTAACATTTTCAGGATCAATAAATTTTAAATGGCTTAAACGTGTTCACTTAAATCAAATTTTAATGGCGCATATTATTAAATCATAACTAATTTAATCGGAACTTGTAACAAAAGCAAAAAAAATGTTAATTAGTGAAATTACGCATGCTCTACCTACGGCAGTAAAAATTACACCAAATTCATGTAATTACCCATAAAGTGGCAGCACTGCTTTAGCTACGAATAAAGTAAATAACATTTTAATGCCTATCTTAAGGGTGATCATTAATAAAGCACAGCATTTTATGAAAGCTTTTTCCTGGTCCTCTTAACAAATTGATTCGTTTTGTCAGTTTTCTTTTTATTATCGGCCTAAGAGGAAGCAAAAATGTTGTACATACACAAGTGCAAGTGGTCAAATTTGATCAACTCCAATGTAAAATAATTAAAAACTTAGTGATAAAATGTGTTCGATATTATAATTTGCAAATAAATAAGTGAAGTGTTGTTATATAAAAAGTGTTATTTATTTGTTTAAAATTAATTAAATAAAATGCATGAAATTTTGCATGCCATGAATGGAAGCAGCATCTACATAATGGAAGAAGCTACAAAGTGAGTTAAATAAACAATTTACTATTTTTAGGCAACTTGCAAAAAGATTTCAATAGCTTTACGTTTGTAGTTACAAACAGGGTTGTCAGATTTTTTTCTCCTTGATCGCCATAAAGCATTTTGAAAATCGCCAAAAATTTATTTTCCTTAATTTTTTGGTAAAAATTATTCGCCAAATAAAAGTTGTATATCAAAAAGAGTATACAAGTGTATTTTACCTTTATTTTAATTTTCCATATTTAGCCTTATTCTAGTAGAGTGTTTCTATTATAATAGACATTTGCAAAACGCTTTACATTTGTGTTTCTGACTTTAAATCACAAGCACTTTGGCGACGTAAAATTGCAATACTATTCTAAGAACTAGAATTTTTGCAAAAAACTATGGCAGATCGTAAGCAAAAGGCACGTTTTTCGGAACACTTTAACAGATCTGACTTTTGCGATTTTAAATAGTGCAATTGTCATAAGAAGGCTGATTATCTTAAAAATCAAGTATGGAAAATGAGTTGAGTTTGATGCAAAAAAATCCTTTTTTTAGGAGTGATTTTCTATATGAATATTAGTCAGCATATGGAAAAATTTTGTATTTATTTGAAGCAAAGGATAGATGTCTTAAGAGATGTATTCCAATTGGATATTTGGAATTGAACTGGAATACTTAAAGTCAACTCAGTCTTCTAAACGAAAATTGTTTAAAAATTACCTTCTAACCCAGATTCGTTTTCGATTCTATATAAAATCAGGGTTTTCAAAAATTTCAAATGAATATTTAATTTTTTTTTTTCGTTAATATTTTAAGTAAGGCTTAAAAGAAAATTTTGATTTTATTTCGTAAAAAAAGTCAAAATGTATAAAAAAAACTGCGCTCTGCACTTACATTGAAAAATACGCTTGATACTACATATTATAAAGAACCTTATATCAATGCAACGTTTTTTTTTTAATTTTCTGATTTTCTTTCGCTATTAATTCAACTTTTTTGCATAGTTATTTTTGTACATTTATTTATTAATTTTAAAAATCCCATTTCATATGTTTAAAATTTATTTTAAGTTTTAAAATTTATTTTTTTTTTCGATAAAGATCCGATTATTGATAACTTCTGATAGGAAAATGTGCAAAAATCTAGGATTTCTTTGGAAACAATTTTTTAATGTTTTCAATCTAATGTATCTGGCAATATTATCAATTTATCACCTAAAACAACCGCGTGCGTATTGCGATTTTAAAATTAAAAAACAAAAATCTAAAATGTTGTTGGTTACATTATTTTTGATATTAGGACTCAATATATTGTGTATTGGATTGTTGTTACGTATATTAGAAAAAACACACAATTCGTTAATATTTGTAATTTATTAGAATTTTTTTTTCCAAAATACTCTTTTTTAGGACATTAATGTGCTGTTTTCACAACACAAGTGACTGAACGTGTAGTAAAATTTATATGAAAAGCACTCAATTTGTTGAGTGTTTTCCATATAAATTTTAATACACGTTCAGTCACTTGTGTTGTGTAAACAGCACGTAAACAAAAATAATTTTAAATTTAAGTAAATTTTTTAGTTTATTTAAACGAAATCATATTTATCGGCCTTGTCATGGAAATCGAAATCACGTGAAATTAAAATTGACGAAGATTTGCAATTGAAATTTTTTAAAAATGAATTCTGCATTTCCCGAAGTCAAAAGTAGTTTAGGTGGCAGAAAGTTGTCCTCAAAGTATTAGGTATATAAAAGGAAATAGTTTTATGAACTTTGAATATGGGAGAGTTTTCAAAATTTGTTCCATTTCAATTTCACGTGATTTCGATTTCCATGACATGGCAGTGTAAGGGTTTTAATTGAGAAACTTTGAGTTCTGTAAATTACATATTAATATCACAAAAATTTTGTTAAAATATTATTGAAAAAATATTTGTTTGCACTTTCTACTTTAATAAAAATGCTTATCAAATATATATACATTTTTGAAAGATCCAAATGAATAAAGTAAGTTTTATATCCTATTCAGAAAATTAAAAAAACACAAAATTATTTTAGTAAATTTGTTATTTATAAGAAATTTTACGAAAATTTTATATTATTTTTGTATAAATATATATAAATTCTTGTTAAAATTTTCTATAAAAAGCTATATTATCGCTAAAATATTGTTAGTTAGAAATTAAGTTCCCATGAAAAATGTTGCCTAAATTTTGCACCTCATTTTAATACCGGCAACACTAAAACTCTAAATCCCAATGAACTTACCTTAGAAAAGCACAGATAATTTTGGACCTTTAGCTTAAAGCTGCATATAAAGTAGATAACATTTTAAAGCCTATTTTTAGGATGATCATTAATAGAGCACGGCATTTTATAAAAGCTTTTTTCCGTTCCTTTAAACAAATTTATTCGTTTTGTCAGTTTTCTTTTTATTATCGGCCTAAGAGGAAGCAAAAATGTTGTAGGTACATACACAAGTGCAATTGGTAAATCTACTTAAAAATAAAATAAAATAATTAAAAAATTAGTGATCAAATGTGTTCAATATTATAATTTGCAAATAAATAAGTGAAGTGTTGTTATATAAAAAGTGTTTTTTTATTTATTTAAAATCAATTAAATAAAATGCATGAAAATTTTGCATGCCACCATGAATGGAAGCAACATCTACATAATGGAAGAAGCTACAAAGTGAGTTAAAGAAACAATTTACGTTATTTATGCTATTTCTTCGTTGCAAAAACATTTCAATAGCTTTACGTTTGTAATTCTTAAATTTAGCCGATAAAAACTTAGTTACAATTGGAGAAAAGAGAAACAGCAATTGCTATAGGGTTGCCAATTTCCACCAATTTATATTGTGTATGGGAATGTTATTACAAATATTAGAAAACACAAACAGTTCGTTAATACATATTTGCAATTTATTAGAAATTTTTTCCAAAATACATTTTGAGGTGTTAAAAAAAATTTTTGTTTTCCGCATATTTGAGAAATTTAAGTAAGTTTTTAGTCGTAGTAATTTTTTTTATTGTGTATTTAATGGCCGATTTCATCAATTTATTTATATATAAATTTATGTTTTAAATTCGCTTTTCATGTCAAATAAAATTATACATATTAAAAACTATATTTTAAAACACTCAAAAAACTGAGTGCATTTCATATAAATTTTACTACACGTTCAGTCACTTTTGTTGTGAAAACAGCACATTAATATGAATTTATATATTAATAGAATTGGAGAAATATGCCATTAGTATTTGTACACGAAATTTTTTAGCACAGTCATATTTATTAGTGTCTTCTTAAGACAGAAGACATTTTGAATCCTGTTAATTATTATTCACATTTATAAAATGCTTAAAGTTTAACACAAATTTTTATAAGCTTTTTTCAAAACTTTCTGCTTTAATGAAAATTCAAAATAAATATACACATTTTTAAGAGAACTTTATATTATGCACAGATAATAAAGAAAACACAGAATTAAAAAAAAAACTTAATTAATATAATCAGGGTTGTCATAGAAACCAATATTGGGTTTGCTAATTGTCGGTTTTGAAACCAATATTGGTTTCATTTGGTGTCACGAAACCAAGTTGGTTTGGTTAATTTCGAATGCAAATAAAACCAATATCGAAACAGCTGTTATTTACATTTTTATTATTTTTTAATTTATTTTTTTGCAGAAAATTGACAAAATATTATATTTTTTTCATTAAAATATCAGAAAAAGGGGTTTTGTGAAAATAATTGATACCAAATAATTATAAGGTGATAAGTGCTTATAAATAAAATAAAATTACATTAGCAGTTGTAGAATTTTTGTTATTGGAAGATGATCTTGCATTGCATTTGTTGTTTTAATTTGTGTAATTTTATTGTTTTTTAAAAATATGTAATTATAAAGTGAATTTATTAAAAATATAAACAAATTTGTTGTTTAACGTTATAAATAAGTAAAGTGACCACTGCTGTTGTTGCATATTTATTGTTAGCAGAAAAGTTGAGCAGAAGACTTTTGCAAATTTGCAGCAGCCCGCTGCCGGAGTCTACCGGAAACATGCAAAAAATACTATTTTACCAATTTATCAATTTTATTTACATCTATCTGTGGAAAAAATATAACTGGTAAAAAAAATTAAATAAAAAATTAAGCTTTTAGCAACTATATTTATTTCCAATATAAAAAACAAGAGCTGTAAGCTGCTTGGTTTATTTCCAATAAAAAAACCGATAACATTGGTTTCTGTGACACCTAAAACCGACACTAATTCCAATTCGAACATAAAACCAATAACATTGGTTTCTATGACACTAAAACATTTTTTCTTGTCGGTTTTAAAACCAATTCTGACAATATTGGTTTCTATGACAACCCTGAATAAGTGTTTCAGACTTTGCAACATGTCTCTGCTACAATATTCGAATTTTCTTTCGGTGCCTCTTCGAAAACTCGCATACGTTCAGCCTTTACGTTTTTTTGTTGAAAGCTACAAGCAACAGTTTTACTTTTTATTCTTAAATTAAAATTTAACGATTCAATTGCTGCTTGAGTTTTCGTAACGTGCGTTATTGTTTACCCCTCAAGCGCCTCTGCGCCCTTCGACAACAGTCTTCTGTTTTATGAAATATTTATGTGCGACATGTCGCATAGCTTAAATCAGGTAACTTTTAAATTTTCATATTTTTTTAAATTTGTTCGATATTTTAATTCTGGCTGTCGTGATGGAAAAATTTTTTGATTTGAAAGCAATCAAGGTGAATTAACTACAGGTGGTGTCACCAGAAATCGTAACAATTTTTTAAATGTTTCAAAGACTTGTAACTTTGCAAAAGTTGTTTAAGTATAATTTTTATGCAATTTAATAAAATGGTATTAAAAATTTGAGCGTGCGGGCAGAGTTAAACTATGCAAATAACATTATTGAGGCGAGTTGGCATAAAATTATTTAAAACTAATAAATTAAATAACTAATTCAAAAAAAATTTTATTATATACAGTTTTACAATTTCTCTTTACAGCTTTTCATTAAATGAAAAGGATTTCAAGATTTCCAAAGCAATTAAAGACTTTTAAATAAATGTTTTTTTATTCTTGACTTACAAATTGATATTTTATATTATTTGTATATCTTTTAAGTTTTGAGGTAAATTGTTAAATTCTAATCCACCAACATACTCAATTCTTTGCTTCGTTGTTTCTTATCTGCATCTAGTAACTCGTAAATTAGAATAGTTTAAATCTGGTTTGATTCCTTTTAAAAGTGATTGTGTTGTGCCCAATATTCCGTAATGATTTAAAAACGAAAACCAATAGCTGCATTTTATATATGAGTCCTCTTATGGGTAAAAGGTTTTTTGCTACTTCTTGGCTCAAGGGCAATGTTGAATGCAGTAACGGTAAATTAAATACATTTTTAATGCCACATTCTGAACTCGCTGCAAGGATTTTAGTTCCGTGGTATTTTTACAACCATATACTACTACCAAATAGTTCAGATGACCTTGCACTAAAGCCTGATAAAGCATTAATTTTGTCTGTTCATTAAATATGTTTTCAAACTTAAATGACAAACCAATAACAGCTGATATTTTCGACTTAGCTCCTCCATATGTAAATTCCATGTCAAATTACATTGCAAATTGATTCCCAAATACCTTAAGGCCTTATCAAACTACATGTTTAATGCATTGTTCAAGTCTTGGTAAACAGTACAAATATAATGTAATAGAAAAAGTTACCAATTGCAAAGAGTTCAGCTGTATTGAGATAAACAGCAAACCGAAAAAATGAAGTTATAAAAAAAAATATAAAATTGTTCAACATAAAATTGACATTTCAAGCTTGAAATATAAAAAGTGTTGCTGAATCACCGGTTAATGGGCAAGTTCAGCGATTTACTGTTTTTTGTTTTTATGTTTCCCATAAACCATAAAGCTGACGACATTTAATAAAACAAAGTGCCGGTTCACACAAGTCAAGTCAAGTCTTGAGCTTTTAAGAGAGAAGGGAAAAGAGAATGCCATTTCTTTTCCCTTCTCTCCTAAAAACTCAAGACTTGACGAGTCAAACTTGACGTGTGTAAACCGGCACAAACAAAAGAAAAAATGAAAAAAAATGTTTGTTTACATTTTTTATAGTTTGCTCTTTCCAACATTTACTGTTTCTTTCTATCAATTGTTATATCAATTCAAAGAATAAAAAATTTTGTGTCATAAGAACTTAATTGATTGGCTTTCAAAGACTTCATTAACATTCACAAAAATACTAAAGCTTCGATTATTGTTACCTAAATGAGGTCGAAACCTGAGGAGTTTGGTTCTTGTCGAACTTATAATTAATTTAATAAGTCTTGTATATTCAAAGATTAAGGCTGCATCTCTTTCTCTACTCCGAATGACTTGGAAAGAGATTTTATAAGCGTTAACTTAAATTGCCTTTCTTCTTTCTGCAATACATAATACAAATTGTAAAAACAATAAATTTGGAAATGCTATCCGAAGATTCTCGTATGTACATATTTTTAGAACGCTACAAATTTTTATTTTCGTTTTAAAATTTGAAATTCCATTTTCGCAACATATGTAAATGTTCTGGCGGCAATCAAAAATAAAAATAAATTAATTTCTCGACCCTAAAAACAGCATTATACGGGGATTTAGACTTACACAGGTCAACAGCAAAAAAGGGCATGAATAACCACTATATCTTTTGGATCTGCTTAAGTCACCAAACTGCAAAAATCAGCATTTTTTAAAATTCTATGGTAAGGTTTTTTTAAAAATTTTTTTTTTCTAAAATTTGAAATTTTTGACGTACCCGATTTCGTTATGCAATCCGTCAAAACATTTTAAATTATCAAAGTTTTTCTTGGGATTCAAAAATTAATTAACAAGGTTTCTTTCAAATGTGCTAAATTCCCATTTCATACTATTGAGAAACTGAAATTTATTGTTGAAATGATAAGCTATTCCTATGCGCATTTCACTGGTTTCTCAGGTCAGATTTAAGTTTCTCAAATATCATTTTAAAATTTAGCCCTTATTTTTAAAGTTATTGAGGACGAAGTGGAAAAAAAATATTTTTTTTTGTTTGTTTATAACATTTTTGAATTTAAAAAATTTATAAAAAATTTAAATCAACAAATAGTTACTTACCAGTTTTAGTACTTTAATACTCAAAGCTGCACTTATTAGAAGTAAAATAAATTTTATTTCATGAAAATCCATGGACAAATTCCTGTTTTATTCCCGATAAACTGAAAGTACCTAATTTTGACCTTTTTTAACGCAAATTTGTGTAGATCTAAAAATCAAAAAGTTTTACCTTTTTATTATACAATACATATTTTTGTTTTATCCTTAACCTTAATTATTTTTTCATAAAGCTGCATATAATAGAAATAAAGTAAATGTTGTCTCATGAAAATCCATGGATACATTTTTAAATATATGTTTTTCTAAAAATTTAGATTTTTGAAGAGGATAAATTCGATTTTTATTCCCGATTAAATCCTGGTACTCTGTTCAACATTTCACATGAAATGCTGTCAAATTAATTTTGTGAAAAAGTTCCGAAAGTTTCTGGCAACATTTTTTTACAACTGCGAAATAAAGTATGCTGCACTTATTTCACGTGGAATTTTAAGCAAAAGCAAAAAAGTATGAACTGATTATTAAACAAGAAATAAAAAATTAATATAACACAACCAGTAACAGTTTTTTTATCCATTTTTACTTTTATTTTTTTTATTAAAAAAAAATATTTTAAGTTAAAAACATGTGGGGTTTGTTTACATACGCAAAACAATGTCGCATACTTTGCAGGAATAAAAAAGTCAAATTGTACAAACTCGCATATTAGGTAACATTTATAATTATCAAAATTTTCGTGTGAAATAATTAATGTTGCTCTACATTTTTCACAAATTAGAACAGAGCAAAATTTTTATTTTCCGTGCGAAACAAGTATGTGTGTACATCTCATATTATTTCGCACGGAATTTTAAGCGGCAGCTAATCATTTTTGTAATTTTTTATTTTGTGTTTGCGAAGTGGGGTTAATAACAAGCCTTTCAAAAAGAAAAACGTAGAAAAGTACAAATATATATAATCAAATTAAATTCTTTTGTTTTTTACTTTAAACGGATGAAATATAAATTGAATTAAGATTTCTTATATTAATCTAAAAATAATTATTTAAGGTTTATAGTAGATAAAATGCAGCATTTTACTAATATGAACTTAATTGATATGGCAAGTTTATTATGATAATTCTGCTTTATGAATTTTTCTAGCTGGTGGTTTTTAGTTACAAAATCATTAAATATTTCTTAATTAACATAACAAAAGCAAATTACAAAATAAAAAAACCACTCCAATACCCAAATAACAATAAAATTAATAATGAAAAGTGCAAAATAAAAACTGTGTTAACAAAACAAATGCAAGTACAATATTGTGATGTGTTATTGTTGTTGGCATTGAAACAAAATTTTATGAATTGTTAAAAACTTAAAATCAAAAGCAGAATGTTCACTGTTAAATTTAAATATATAATTACAATTGTTTAAAACAAAAGAGATTTTCATAGCGACAAGATCTTGGTGTATTAAAAAAACTCTTTAAATAAAAAAATATTTAAAAAAAAAAAAAAAAAAATTATATGAAATTTATTATAAATAAATTTTAATAACTTTTACAAATATGTGTTATTATTAATACATTCATTTATGTCAGTCCCAGCAAATACACTATGGAAATCAAATATTTTTCTTATTTACTGCATATTTACTGGGATTTTTCGTTTTACAAAATTTCTAAAAAAGAAAAATAAAAAATACTAAACAAGGTATAAACATTAATAAATTCAAAGAACTTTATAAGCCAGCTAATATAAAAAATAAAAAAATATATTTAAATACAAAAAAAAAATACATTTGCAAAGATTTTCAAAATAATTTGTAATTTTTATAAACCAGAATACAAATAAAGTTAAATATTCCTGTTTAAACAATGAGTACGAGTATTTTAGCTTATCTTTGATTTTCCTATTTATAGAATTTTTCATAACGTACATAGTTTATTATAGTTCTTTTACTACTTTCTATTAAGCTGATACCTAGTTCTTAAAGTTTTTTTAAAAAAAAATAAAAGAAAATTAAGTAATCTAACTGTGTGACTTGCAATTAAATTAAAAAGAAAAATATTAAAAAAAATAACAAATTTTGTAGTAGATTTATGTATAATTCTCATTAAAACTCTAAGGTTAAATAAAAGATTTATTCTACTCAAAGTTGACAAACTTTCATTTTGAAATCTTGTGATCTGATTAAAAGTAAATGGGATATACAGTAGACTGGCCATAGCGTTATATAGAAAAAATTAAAAATGTTAAATCCAAAAGTTTTCGCACTGAAAAATATGAGGTTGGGGATAAAAATAATTATTTTTTTTTTTTTTTTTTGGACTTTGGTTTTAAGGTATTCCGGGATAGATTATCCGTAGTTTACCGGCAGACTATTGCGGCTCGTTGGAAAGGTAATAATTATAGGTATCGAAGAAATTCAGTTGGGAACATAAAGTAAGATTTTGTTGTTATTTAAATATAAACAGGAACAAAAATAGTGATAAATGAGTAATGTAATAAAAGTTTGGGCTCAACCCGGAGGTACTCGGAATTAAAAAAAAAAAAATAAAATATGCATAATTATTTTTATCCCCAACCTCATATTTTTCAGTGCGAAAAATTTAACTTTTCAAAAAAATTTCCACTATGGCCACTCTAATATACAGCTAGGGAAAAAACTCTACATACACCCTTCTAATGTGAGTTTTTGGAGCACTAATTAGTATTAATATCAGAAAATATTTTTTTATGTATTATTATTTAAAAAAAATAATAGTTAACAATATCTGCAGAAAAAAATATCAAAATTTTTCAAACTACATATACAGCGTTACCAACTCTTAAAGTAAACAAGAATATGTAATAGTGTATTTACACTCGTAATTTTCAAACTACCCTACAAGAAGACTACCGGTCATTTTACTAGTTATATGACCGGTAGTGTTGACCAATATAGTGTTATAGTAATAGTGATTTTTTTTGTTTTGGTTATGCATTTCTTGTAGGGTAGTTTGTGATCGTAAGCTACTTTCATAAACTACACCGTTTACATCAGCATTTTTGACAGTTAAGTTGTTTATCTTTGACATGTAAAAACATTGTTAGCCCTAATATTAAAAAAAAAACGTTGATGTACGTACCCATATATTGACCAGAGAATGACAACAAGTACCCATAAGAAAAATATACAGAGGTATGTATTTACCCACGCTTTTCGTTATTGTGTATACACATATTTATAACTCAAATAATAAGAACAACTATGGCAATGCGTTGCAAAAAGTATGGTTATAACTTATACTTATGCACGGCAATATCTTCACGCAACCACCCTGTAGTTCATGTGGCTGTCTTCGGACACAACCAGTCCGAATGATAGCCATATGACTGGCCACAAGAGGATGTCCTACGAGGGGGTAACTGTTGTCATACGTTCTGTCTCTCTCTCTCTCTCTCATAAAATGAACAAAATGTTCAATGACAGGCATTTTTACTATTTTATAAAGACAGCTAAGTGCCAGGACAAAGTGACAATAAAATTGTCCACAGTTATATAACCAGTCTTCCGAGTATATGATCAATGTGGATAGTTTTATAACCAGTCTTCAGAGTATAGGATCAATGTGGATAATTTTATAACCAGTTTTCAGGGCACATTCAGTAAACAAAAATACATGAGTATTATGCAGATGTTGTTCAATACCCATGAATGTGTTTAAAAAAATACCTTCAGTATTTTTGGCACTTTTGGCATATGAAAAAAACTTGTGCGGAATATCTATGAAATAATGTTGATAGAGTTGTAAGCTGCACTAATTTCACGTGGAATTTTAAGCAAAAGCAAAAAAGTATGGACTGATTATTAAATAAGAAATAAAAAATTAAAATAACACAACCGGTAACAGTTTTTTGTCCATATTTACTTTCTTTTGTTTATTAAATTTTTTATTAAAAAAAATAATTTAGAGTAAAATACATGCGGGGTTTGTTTACATACGCAAAACAATGTCGCATACTTTGCAGGAATAAAAACGTCCAAACAAAAATTGTACAAACTGGCATGATCGGTAACATTGATATATGTCAAAATTTTCGTGTGAAATAATTTACGTTGCTCAACATTTTTTACAAATTTGAACAGAGTACTAGGCTAACAAATGAAAAAAAATTTTTTTTTAGAAAAAATGTGCTTTGATCACTAGGCAGGTATGGGACTATTTACATATTATTTATGATACATAAAATAAATTTGTCCCCAAAATCAGCAGTACCTATGTAAAACTACACATAAGCTATACATTTTTATAAAAAAAAATGGGACCACAAGGGTAGGGAAGGCGCAATTTCTGCTCTCCGAAGCTATCTGACAGATTTTAATGAAATTTTAAACAAAGATAGATTCATATTTACATAGGCATATGTATAAGCTATGTATTTTTAAAAAAATATGACTTAGAGGGAGATAGAGGGCAATTTCTGCCTCTCCGAAACTATTTAATAGATTTTAATAAAATTTAAAATATGTAAAGATCTTTATTTATTTGGACAAAGTAGCTATGCATTGTTTTCAAACTATGAAAAAATATTTGTTAAACAGCAATTTAACACACATGCACAATAACATGTAACCTGAAAAGTTGACAAGTTAGATGTAAAAAACATGTCGTGTACATGTAAATACATATGTATTGAGTGGTTGTTTCACTCTTTCTTATTTGCAAAACATACAAATCAACACTTACATGTATACTTAAAAACCCATATATTCCGTCTCGTGTCACGTATCTATGCTATGTGCCTGTGAAAGCGACAAGTGGATCTACGATATTTTTATTTTTGTATTTAAAAAACCTTTACGCATACGCACAATTTTTTGCACTTTTGCACTTGTCGCTCTCAGACACATATAGCATAGGTAGACGACACGAGATGGAAGATATTGTTTTTTAAATATACATGTAAGTGTTGATTTGTATGTTTTGCTAATAAGAAAGAGTGTTACCGCAACGTAATACATTTAGCGCTTGCTTAGCCGCCTTTCTGTAACGATTTAAAATTCAAACATTTCTTTTTAATAAGTTGAAAAGGAGAGTTTTTCTTTAAAAATTTCATCCAGTGTATGTATGTAGTATATGAAAAATTATAAATTTAAAGTATGTAAAATAATCAAGAAATTTTGGAGAAAATAAATGATGGAGAGTACAAGCCATTGAAAAAATCTGGAAGAAGTATTATTGTAGGGGTATGAAAATACTTTGTTATATTATACAAAAAATTAAGTTTTAATTTTTATGTAAGTTTTTTTAATCATTTTAGTTTTCAATAATTTTCTTTAAGATTTTTATTCTTCATAAATAAATTTTCAACTGTTGAATTTGATATTAATTTAATTAAATTATTTGCCATTGAATTTGGACTCATTGAGATATCTAAAGATTTTTATTTTAATTCTAAATATATGAATATAAATTCATCTATAATTATATGGTCTTACTTGTACGAACTCCAAAAGGACGATTGAATTATTTTAGAGGGGATCGTATAAGGCGGTACATACACCACATTGCCCCCGATTACCCCTCGTTATCCTATTTTTTTTTAAATCCAAAGCTTAGGTGTCTATATAAATATGTCTATATATGTATATGTTTTAAATATCATTAAAATCTGTTAGATAGTTTTGGCAAGGCATAAATTGCCCCCTAACTCCCCTCGTTATCCTATATTTTTTTTTAAATACATACCTTATATGTCTATATAAATATAGATCTATCTATGTTTTAAATTTCAGTAACATCTGTTGCATAGTTTTGGAGAAGCAGAAAATACCCTCGAGCTTCCCTCGTGGTCCTATTTTTTTTGTTTTGTCAAATCGACCAAAAGTGGGACAGGACCACTTTCGATTTTAATGAAATTTGGTGAGAAGGTTCCTTTTATCCTATTAGGAACATGTATGAACAAAAAAATTTTAAAAAACATTTGACCCATCTAGGAGCGCGTAGGATGCTCCTAGATCAGTTAAATGTATGACCAATCCGAGCTGTTCTCCATTCAAAGCAGTTTTACGAGTGTTTTTTTCACTATAATTTTTTATTCTTGATGAAATGTCAAATATCACTAGCGTTGCCAGAACAAAATTTGAAAAAAACAGTGTTCCACAAACACAAACGGGTTTTTTGTAACTAGTTTATCTCAAAAGCTAGTTACAAACGTGTTTATAAGTTGTATGGATACACAAGTTTCTCAAACTAGTTTATCAGCATTAACAACTTAAAACCAACCTGTTAAAGGCGTTTGTGTAAATGCAATATATAACATCCCAGTTGGCCATGTCTTGCACGAATCATCAATGATCCGACAATGTTTATTTCTGCACGACACGTAAGGGACAAGTAATTCAAATCGTCGATGACATTGTCGTTCATATTGTCTTTGATGACTATATAGACGACAAAAGATTATATTTTGTCACATCGTTAAATCAACTTCTCTCCTCATAAGGACCCAGAATATGTATACTTTATAGGATCTAAGATCAATATTGTAGAAATTGCAAACAGAATGACAAACTTATATATACCCTTTTCCACGTGTGGTGAAGGTAATTTTGGGATTTTAGTATTTTGGTTATAACTCAGCCATTTTTTAACCTTTTTGACAGATTTATATACCGACGTGTTTAAAAAGAAATTTGCCATTTACTTGGGATATAAAACTTGGACTCGGAAAGAAATATGGTTCCCGAAAATTGATATTAAAAAAAATGTATTTTTTCCATAACTTTTTCGTATCTGAACGGATTTTTTCAGAAAATATTTTCTACTAAAGATTTCCGTTCTTTTGATATACATATAACGCGTAACCATAGGTCATAACAGTCCAAAAAAGTTGTTTTTTTTAACAATTTTTGATATTTTTTGTATGGGAGGTACCACGCCCACTTCTCCAATCCCACCCACATTTTGGGGGAAGCTGTGTATATATAACGTAAATATGTGTACCTAATTTGAAAACTTTGGCTCTTGCCGTTCTCCAGATATACAGAAAAAAGTAATAAAAATACAACAACGAGGAATTTTTGGAAAAAATTAGAGGTAGTAGTGGTTTTTTGCTCATATCTCATCCATTTTTGGACCGATCTGGCTGAATTTCAATAGCCATGGTAGACTATATGTGACATAAATGTAAGAAAACCTAGCCGCTATTATGTCTGGAGTTTCGGAAAACACATTTCTAGAGTAAGTCGGACAGACGGGCAATGTTAAATCAACTTCTCTCCTCATAAGGACCAGCCAGAATATATGTACTTTATGGGGTCTAAGATCAATATTGTAGAAATTACAAACAGAATGACTAATATATACCTTTTTCCACCTGTCGTGAAGGGTATAATAATATTTTTTGACAAAGTCATAGCTGGTAGGAAAGTGATAAATTAGATATTTAAAGCAGTTACGGCTAAGAGGAATTTACACCAGGTGACCTACGTAAGCAACAGCTGATTACTAACCTTGTTTCAAAATTATATACGGTTCATGTGGTTCTGGGGAATATATACTAAGGCCCTAATTTTGTAAAACACAACGCACGCCAAAGTATTATATTGAAAGCAAAAACAAATTCATAAATATTTTGTAATTTTGTTGTTGCTTTGTACAGAAATTTATTTACCGTTTTAAAATTTTCAACGCCACAAGCAATGAGGCGTATGAAATCTTAAAAACCAATGTGAATTTCTGTTAGAGGCAACAACAAAATTACAAAATATTTATGAATTTGTTTTTGTTTTCAATTTAATTCTTTGTCGTTGCGTTGTGTTTTACAAAATTAGGTCCTAAATTTTACAAGTTTCGCTTAAAATTATGAAATTAAAAATTGTTTAAATTATTAAATTTCAAAACAAACAATTTAAAATTAATATTTAAAAGAAAATTAAATATTTATTTAAATTGTTTACTACAGTGTTGTATTATTTTTGACACAACATTAAAATACTTTACAGTGTTGTAAACGTTTTAAAAATTAGACCACCTTGTAACTATGAATTCGCCTTGGTTACGGCCAAACACACATACTTCGATATTTGCATTTTCGATAAACAGCTTTCAAAGCTCTTATAATTTGTTATTATCTCTTTTCAAAGTACTTACAATTTGTTGTTCTTTCTTTGCAAAGCAAGCAGCGAGCTTTGTTGTCACCGCGATCTAATTAGCTGGTTTAAGGAGCATATAGACGACATGTTTTTGTCATCTGACATGTCAAATTTTCAAGTCACATGTAATTGTGCATGTCTGTCAAAATCGCTGTTTTACATAAGCTTTATAATATTCGGTCACAAACGTACATGTAATTTGCTTCTGACATTGTCTCTGTTTTTTTCGCATTGTTATTGCAGAAACCAAAGTAGGGATCGGTTTTAAACAGCTTGCTGCCGCCATGAAATTTTTTGTTTGCGCCGTAAAATAGTTTTGCCATCTTAACATTTTTTTCTTTTAATTCAAAGATACCAATTTAGGATTTTATTATAATACGGGTTTTATATATATATTCACATAAATTCTATTCAATGGTAAGATGATCAAACATATCTCGGTATTGTAAAAAATTAACTTCAGCCGGCTAATGATTCCGTCAATAGTGGTCGCCGCTGCCGGTTTCTTCCCGGCATAGATTTCTGATGTCAGATGGTTTGTCAGAAGAAAATAGAGCACGCTCTAATTGAAATTTTGTCAGATGACTTTGCGTCTGACTTTTACAGAAGCAAAGTTAAAAAGGTAACACACGACATGTATGTATTTTGCAGTGGGAAATTTGACATGTCAGATGACAAATACATGTCGTGTACACCTTCGGTGTGAAAGCACAAAAGCTCTTTTGTAAAAGCTTGCCTATTGGGCATATGAGCAGTGCTGCCACAACCAATTCAAATTTTACAAGTTCCCAAATGAAAAAAAATATAACCAAATATCAAATGCATTTTATTAATTCCGAAAATCATTAAAATTTATTTTAAGTTGCTTTGCAATTCAAAGGTTATTTGTAAAAGAATAATTATAAATCAAACATGAAATGTAGGTAATTCATTTACGTATTAAAAAAATAAAGAGAAATTTTATTAAAAGTTTTTATTTACTTGAGACTTTTTTGTTAGTGTGATTTTTTTTTTAATAGATAAAAAAGTAAATAAAATTTAGGAATATATTATTTAATACTGTTATTAATATTATTATATTATAATTAGCACTTTATTTTATTAAAGATCAATTTTTATTTAATTTTTTTCTTTGTTTTGATATTTTTTGAGAGCTAGTTCAGATAAACTAACGATAACTGTTATCAAAATTGGAGATGATAGTACATTTTTCCTGTTTCGCAGCCTGTTTCAAGATGAAACGACCTGTTTCGCTCTCAAAATTTTGTATGGTAAAACAAGTCGTTTCAGTCATGTTTAGGGCGCGAAACAGGAATAAGAGAGCGAAACTAAAATGAAAAAAAATATTTCCATCTCCACATTGAAAAAAAATATAACCAATTTTGGTTAGAAATACGAAAAACGGCAGCTCTGGCCAGCTCATATGCAGGGCTGCCGTTTTGGTTATTTCTAAGTCTGAGTTTAGACGGTTCATTCTTTACTGAAAAGATTCTTCCTTTTTCTTCTTTGAACATGAATTGGCGTTCAAATGATTCATGTCATGTTGACGACATGTTTTTTATGTTGTATAGTCGTGCGTATGCATGTGTGCTTTTTGATATTGAAAACAAAAACAAAATTAAACAACGAATGTAAAAGCAAAGCGTACTGACAGTACAGACATGTGTGTACTCGTTTCTTTTCCCCTCTCCCCTCTCGCCATTAAAGTAGCAATCTTTTCAGTAAAGAATGAACCGTATAAACACAGACTAACCAAAATTGGTTATATTTTTTGGACACATTTGACAGTCTTGCCAAGAACAGCTAAAAAGCGGAAAACAATTTTTCATTTTTGTTATTTATAACTGGCATATTTGTATGGAAATTTTACTGGTTTAACTCTTGTAAAATAAAATTATTTTTTTTACGAAAAAAGTCTGAAGTAAATAAAAATTTTTAATTAAGTTTTTCGTTATTTTTTTATTATGTTTATTTCTTGATTTATAATTAATATTTTTCTATAAAGTGCAAATAACCTTTGTATTACAATGCAACTTAAAATAAATTTTAATAATTTTCTCAATTAAAAAAAGGCATTTAAAACTTGGTTATATTTTTTACATTTGGTAACTTTTTCAAACATTTTGGTTGTAAAAATTGTATTGGTTGTGGCAGCACTGGAGCTGGCGGTAAGTGTTTTAAAGCAATGACCAAAATAATCGTTATTCCAAAAAGCTATTTTTTGTACAAAAAGGTTCAAAAAACTACTAAAAATTGTATTAGGTATACAGAAAAGGTTTACATTTTTACTAAGAGAAATTACCCATAGTATTGACACGAACCAATAACTTGCTTATAATATAACAGATGGCGCAAGATATTATTACATTTTTGTAAAATGCAAAGGGTGTTTCATTAAGCGCTTGCTTGTTGAATTTAAAGGAATCAAAGTATGTTTTCTTGAAATATCATCGAAATATTGTTGCCATGGAATAATATATGTGTTAATGTCCAGCACGAATTCACGGCTTCTTTAGTGGCGTGCATCTATGTACCTGTACTGCCCAATATTCCATGAATATGGCGCATAAAATGTGCTGAATTTAAGCGATGGCATGGGTTATTGATTTCTGCTTTAAGGGTCGCTGTGATTTTAAACTTATTCGCATAGAACTGTGATTTCAGAAAAACTGTGAAGCAAAAGTAAGTTGGTTAAAAAACTTAATGACATTTTTAAGTGCCGATTCACACACGTGAAGTTTGATTCGTCAAGTCTTGAGTTTTTAGGAGAGAAGGCACTAAGAACCACGTTTTGTTTATTACAATGGCCGTCAAAAAAATAGTTTTGAATAAAAATATATGAAATACAAAGATATTAGAGCGCTAAATTAAAATCCGTTTTCAGTTTTTTCTATCATGTCTAGTTTTTTTATGGGCTCGACTAATATTTCGACCGAAATTAGGTTTTAATGCTACATACATTTTGTCATAACTTTTTTTTTTTTTTTTTAATTTTCCTAAGCTAATCCCGCGAAGCTCTACGCTTGTCTGCAGGAAAGAAACCAGAGTCTCTGGTGAAATTCGAACCCGCCACCCCGGCGCTGTTAGACAAGCTCTCTACCAGCTATCCTACCGGGGCACCCAGAAAAAAACTTGTGAACGATTCGTGCGATTTTGATTCTTTCAAAATTATTTCTTAATTAGTGGCGATCATTTTTTCATGGAAAATAGTATGTACACATTTTTATCATTTATCGGAAATCCAGGTTTATTATAAATAAAATAAGACATGACATAATGAAGATCTGTAAACAAAATGTTAACTAGACGTGATTGAATAAACTGTTTGGATTCACCACGCTAAAATCACATTATCAAGTTCTCTACCCTGTCTTTTTTTGTTTTTTGCCGAGCAGTGTTAATAAAACATTGACATTTTGAAAACGTCTTTTCGGATATTTCAGGAAAAGTAAAGTAATATAATTTTAAATATACACGGAAAAAATATTTACTTAATCAACAGAAAATATGTCTGAAAGCAAAAAAATTTTGCACCATTCAGACAAGGTAAAATCAGGAAATTATTTTTGGATTTTCTTGTTTTAAGAAACGAAACTGATTACTTTACAAAATAAACTTCTTTCCTTGCTTGTATAGTATGCATTTCAGAGTAAAGTATTTAAAAAGCGGAAAAAAGTTTTTGTTTAATGTGTCTTGATTTTAATGTATGCAAACAAAAGTACAAAAATATTGGGTATCAATAAAAGCGCTAACTTAGAGCTCTTTTTTAAAAAAAGCGCTAAGGAAAAAATATGCGCCTTTTCTACAGTTAAAAAGCGCTCTGAAAGGAGTTTTTGCAAAATAAAACCTCTTTTTCCTTAAATCATAGTGGGCATTCGGTTTTATAGCTTAAAAGTAGAATCTATTATGCTATGCGTAGCGAGTTACATGTACAAAATCGTCGGATGTCTTAACGTGGTGAATGCGAAACGTAGGTCTACTTTTCACTTTTGCATGAGCCACAAGCGGTGTTTTAACAAATCAGCTGATTTTTTTTACTTGCGGTGATTCTGCTTACAAAGCATTACATGTTACTTAAAGCGTAAAGCGCAAGTAAGTTATGAAAAGCTTGCAATGTGTTGATGCGAAAACGCTTCGTGTATTCCTGAGTAGCGAAGTTTATTTGACGATGGCCGTCTGTCCGTTAAAATGGTGTTTCCGAAGACCCCAGATATGATAAGGACGCGGGTGTTTCATAATTACAATACTTATAGTTCGTTATTGTTTGCAATTGTAATGCAGCCTGATCGGCAACCAAATAACTGAGACATAAGCAAAATACTACGACTGCCTCTCATTTTACCCATAAATCCCTTGTTATTTTTTGATTTGTTATACAGTAGACGCTCGCAAATTACAACCGCTTTGTTTTTAAGGCAACTCAAATTTCTGAATTATTCTAATTTCTGGACATTCTTCTCGAATAAAAAATTGAGTATATTTACTTCCCAAAACAAATTATTTTTTTTCAATATGTGTTGGAAACAGCATTTAATATTGCTGTTCTGTGTTATTTGATGTAGCTGATTGAAGATGTTGTCACATTAAATTCTAGGCATAACCGCTTCCCTTGAACGCCTTTGTCAAGCTATTCTTATATTTTGACTTTCCAATGATAAAGTGTTTTTTACGTTTATTTGACATTTCTAATGATTCACCTTCATTTTTTAATAGAGACTGCTGAAATATGTACACGCGCATCAAATTTCACAAGTAAACTAGCTAGAAACATACATAAATGCGACAAAAAACAACAAATAGGGAACACATACATACATTTTGTGATTCTGTTTAATCCTTATGTGAATGGCAAAAAAAACACCTTTAACAGCATTGCAAGGTATGTATGTATATTTGGAGAACGGCAAGAGGCAAAGTTTCCAGATCAGATACAAGCCTCATGGTTTTCAATACATAACATTCAACATAATGTGGGCGGGACACTTCCTATAAAAACAAATGATAGATTTCTCTGTATCTTGAGAACGGCAAGAGGCACAATTTCCAAATTGGGTGCACACATTTTGGTTATCAATACACTACATCGGACAAAATGTGAGCGGGATTGAAAAAATTAGATTTATTGATAACTTTCTGCTCTTATCGCACCAAGGTGAAGTGTATATAAGATTCGGCTTAGAAGCACATGTTGCACTCTTACTTGTTTGATTTTGTTTGTGTTTTTTTAAATACATTTGATGGCTTTTCGTGATTTTTTTTCTTGCAGAACCGTAACCTAGCTTGTGCATATTTTTTATACCAATCAACAAACGTCCATTTTTCCCAATAAAAGCCACATCAAAAATTTAGATTGTTGATCCAAAACCCAATGCTTGTTGAATACTGCGATTTGCCCAGCTTCATATTTTTTTTTGAAATATACTAAAAATCCATAGTAATTGATTGTCATGCTCTTTCACATGAAAGAGTTAAATAAAATATTTTTTTATTTCTTTCAATAGAAAATCATAAAAATAATTAAAAAAAACTAAGACAGATTAATGGCCAACTTCACCAAGTTCAGTTAAAACTAACTATTACTTTAACCTCCAGTTAACAGTATGTTTTGACAGCTATAACTTACAGTTAATTATAACTGAACTTGGTGAAATTGGCCTTCAAAATGATAAACAACAATAAAAATAATTAAAAAAAATAATTTTACAATATGAGGGCAGTTAAGTACAAAAATTATGGATCCATACATAAAAATTAGCACTAATATTTAAAGACTAGTATTAGAAAATAGTCAGTAGCAGTATGGATCTTAAGTCTGTGCTCATTAAAATTAATTTAAAATTAAGCAAATTAAAAAAGCGGAAAAACAACAAATTAAAAAAAAATTAACGATGACAATCACAGTTATTAATTTAAATAGCAATATTCTTAGTAAATATAAAAATGTTTTATAATAAAAATCGTAAATAATTAAACTATACATTTTTTTAAGTGGCCCCTGGACCAGATTCGAAAGTGTGCAAACAATTTATTTGTGTTTAGCTGTTAAATAAATCTTTGGATCGGTTTTTTTAATACTAAATATAAAAACAATTTTAATTAAAGCAAAATACAAAAAATTTTAAAATTTTTTTAATAAATTGTAGAAAATTTTATAACAAGGGTTTTGCACAAAACTATCAATTGTAATCAATTGTAAAATCTTTTCTTTTAGTGTAAATGTATTTTCTCAAAATGACAATTTTACAATATGATTAACTAAACATCTAAGACGAAAAACCACTTTAGTCGAAAATCATAATTAAAAAAAATGTTTTTACATTATTACAATTGTAAATACATTTAAGTTTAAATAACATTTCATATAAGTTATCTTAAACTTAACTAATACATCTGAGTTCAATTTAAAGATCTCAGTTTAATATAAGAATTAACCCTCTTTCTTTTCATGATCAAACAAATAACATTTATCTTCACTGAATGCATGAAAAAATACGGTATAGTTTTTAAAGTGTAGTACACACACCGTAGCCGCACTGAGCAAAGCTTGCATTCATGTGCGATGTGTGTAATCCTCTTTACTGTTTTCCAATTCATCTTAAGTTTTTTTTTAGATTTTATTTATACGGAGAATTAAACCGATTCAAGTTGATCTGCTAACAGTTACATAACTGCGGCATTTTGAAAAAAAAAACATCTTGAGGGAAATTTAAAAAATTGAAAGCCTGGGTTCGATTCCTGCGGCAGTCAATTATGAAAAATTATCAATAAATTTTAATTAATTTCATATTGTAAAATTCCTTTCTTCATAAAAATAATTGGATGAAAATTAAATTTTATGAACTTTAGCCTAATTAAAATATAAAAACTGGGATTAAAAATCATAAACAGTTCAACAAAATAACCACATTACTAATTAATTATTAAAAAAAAGGTTGTTGATCTTACGAATTTTTATTCAAAAACATTTTTGTTTACGTTTTTAAAATTTTGTACTATAAACGAAATGTTTCTTTAATTTTGGTTTATTTTATTATTTGATAAAAATTATGTTTTTAACGAGTTTTTTTTAATTTTTTGCTATTTTTCTCGACTTTAGATGTTTTGTCAAAATGCCACAGATATATTTTTGAATATAAACTTTCCATTGATATACAATACTTTTCGACCATTAAATTTTAAAGTTTATCTCGTTTTCTTCTTCTTTAGATATTTTAGATAATTTTTCTTAAAGGCAAGTTCTTTGTTTTTTAACACTTAAAACTAAAGCTTAGTAAATATTTTTTTTTTAACCTAAAAACTATTTTGTTATTGTCTATAAATATAAAGAGTGATATGTTTTAGATAAATAATAAGGCCTCCTTAATAATGAGATATTTATAGGTTGTTTGTTTCATAAATGAATATCATTCATTATGCATCAAAATTTCATTAAAAAAAATATACTTTAGTAGATTTTTACCAGTCTTCATCATCCTCATTGGGTTCCGAAATCTCAAGACGGAAAGGCGTTTGGGCATTTTTCAGTCTGCGATGACAAGTACGACCCAAGGGATTGTAACGTAAATCTACCAATTCTAAACTGTCGCTGGTTATAACATCATCTGTATCAATTTCTAAAGGCATTAAAAAAAATTAATTAAATTAATTAACGAAATTTGTTGGTTGAATTAATTCTTGTACCTATAATGGCATTATGACTGGCATTTAACTCCTTTAGCTTGGGCATTTTGAACACCACTGGCGGCAATACAATAAATGAATTGTGTGATATATTGAGTTTGTTTAAATTCATCAAATCCGCCAATTCATCGGGTAATTTGGACATTTGATTGTGTGAGAGATTTAATTCTGTAAAATTAGTCAAATTTATTTTAATTGTTCTTTAATTTTTTCTGGACCATTTTTTTTCAAGATTATAGGTACCTGTTATCAAACTAAATTTCAAGGCAAACTTTGGTGAGATCTTTTTGATCACATTTCCACTGAGATCACAGGTTTTCAATTCTGTATTGCGCATTAAATGATAAACAGCATCTGGTATTTGCATTAATTCACATTGTGATAGATCTGTAAGAAGAATACAAATAAATGCATGTAAAAACAATTTTAACATAATTTGTTCATAATTTGTTCTTTTTGAATTTTGACTTAAACTAAAAGTTTTTGGCTAACTACTTATACTTATACTGCCAGGGAATCATATTGGTATCCACTAGTAATCAATCTGAGTTTTAAATGGTTCTCCACCAGTACAATGTCTGTGTTTGTTATGGTCCGTAGCAGATATATTTACTGTGGTAACATTTCTTCCAACTTAGTTTCATATGAAAAGAAAAAACGTCATGCAATTTTGTGATATACAGTCCACAATTTACCTTTGATTCCATATTTAGCAGCCTTCTGAAATTTACTGTAAACGCTAAAACTTATTTCACCGCTGTATTGAAATTTATGTTTTTTAATACCAGATATCACTCTGCAGAATTTGGGATCATAACTTACCATGGCTCCAATATAAATTCCCCTCCTGAAAATCATTTAATTTTGGCTCAAGCTAGTTAGTTAAAATTACTGTAAATTGCATAAAACTTTCTGAAGGTCGGTCAATAACACTATGCCACAAAAAAATATACCTCAAAACGAGATATTTTCTAAGATAAGCTAAGCTGCTGATCATGAATATGGCATTAATTTATTTTTCTCAAGAAGCGTTTTCGAGATATACGCGAAAATCGTGTTTTTCTTCAGTTGTTTAAGGTATTTCGAAAAATCTCGAGAACTACTAAACTGAATTGTACAGGATTTAACATTTCACATAGATATATTTTTTCTCTTTCAGAACATATCCAAAGTGTGTCGATAGGATAAAAATTTACTGATTTACAGGACTTTAAACTGTCTACTCTTGATCGTAAACAAAACCATACGTTACAACATTATTCGATAGAATCAAATCTAATCTTGTATTTTTAATGGGCATGATATTTTTTGACAACTAGAAAACGCATGCCGCTTTTGTTTAGGTACGACTGTAACTTACTTCTGGCATCCTTCTCAATAAATTTCATTTAACATCCCTGTTTTTTTAATAATATTTGTTTTTGTATATTTTTTAATTTTACCTACAAATGGTATAAATAAGGCGAAGCCAAAAATTCTATGTACGCACATTAAAATTTAGTCATAAATAAATAAATAAAAAAAACTATTACATATGTATAAAAAAAAACTTTACCCAAATGTTGATTTTCTTGAGCATTTTCGCAACGTTCCACGACTTGTACAACTAAATGAGCCATTTTATTAATTTTTTTAAGAAAACCTTTAAATAAATTTTACAACAATTATATATTTTGGTGCCAAAATATGATTTTTTTTTAAATATTAAAATTTCTTTCAACAGACCGACAACAGACACTTAAAAAATTTGTTTGGCTCACACACGATCAGTGTGAGAAACTAGCAACTGACACATACATTCTGTTTGTTGGCTGTCAAAAACAGATTTTTTCTCTAAAATAGAAAAATTCAGCTGTTTAGTTTTGAACAGTCAGCTGCTTAAGTTTTTTTTAGTTACTCTTTAAAATTTTTAAGATGTTTTAATCGAATTGAAAGAAATAAAAATGCTCTTAATTGTTTATATGTTGCACCTTCATATTTTTGTTGTATGGTTTTTGAGTTAAAATACATGATTTGGATTTTAAGATATTTTAATTTTTGAATTATTGGTTTAATAAAAATGATGTTATTATTTGTTTTTTTAAAGTTGATAGGCTTTCGTAGCTAGGCGTAAGAGTTTTTGTCTTTAAAATGTTCTAGAAGATTTATTTTATATATATACACATATGAATATAATTTTTTGTTTTAATATTTTTCTCTCGCTGATCTTCCGCTCACTTCCACGAATTCACTTGAACTAAAAAATGCTTTCCATAAATTATATCTTGCTACGTGTGTTTGACCATTTTGCAAATGCGAATCATTGTTTGTACCTCTATGTATTGTTAAATATATACGCAAAGAGTATTTAAGAGATACATACATGTTATAGATAAATTTTTGAAAAGAGCTTTTACACTTAGAGATTTTATGTTTTTCAAATGATGTTTTTATGGTTTTTATGTTGCAAGTCTCGAGCCTGTTAACGATTGTAAAAACATTTTTAAACTGTATTACAGTTAACTATCAAAAAATGTTATGTAAACAAAAATCGATCTTAGCAGTTTTGCGGGGTCAAATCAATTTCACAATCATAAATCTTTTATAAACATATGCTACACAAAAAAAAATTACGACCTATCCATTGTCATATTGAATAAAATATTCGTCAATACAATTAACTTTTTAATTGAAAAGGCACCAACAGCTGAATTTGAAAATACAAAAAACTATTTTGTTAAAGAAAATTAATAAAATTCAACAAATAATTTTTACAATGAGTTTGTTATATTGAATAAAATATCTTTTAACAATTAAATGTACATTTTTTTTCTAAATTGTCATATTAACAAATTTATTGTTACTAACTAAATTGAAATTAAAGATGCATTTAAAAGTTGTTTTTATTAACTTTCTAGTAAAATTTATTAAAAATGTCATCACACACACGATTACATTACAACTTATTAAGGAACAAATATAGACCTGCATGCAATGCACTATGAGTTTTTAACATCAATACAAATCGAGATCTTGCCATCATTAATAGTATTATTTGGAAAACTGGAATTAATAGAAAACCCGTAAAAATTTCTTTATTAATAATTAAATAATAAGTTAACTGATCGTAAAGATTGGAAAAATTGCAGAACAATCGCCACAATGTTCATTCATCAATTATGCTATTAACTTTTTGACACAAAATATTTTTTCTATGATATACATACATTCATATTAATTTTCTACAAAAAAAATAAATATTGTTAAAAAAAAAATTGTTATAAATTGTTATTATCGATTAGTGTTGGAGAATTTTACTACTTTTCATTACATAATACAAAGAAAAAACTATCAGTAGTTTTATATCAATTAAAAAAATTGTTTAAAAAGTATTTAAATTTAATTAATGTGATAATTGAATCAATTATTTGTTTTTGTTGAAGCTTACTTTTTTACTGTAAGGTTACTGTTACTGGTACTCCTGGCTAACTGAGCCTTTAATGATTTTTCTACTTTTAAGTTCTTTTGTTTTTTTAATCTTAAACTGTGCAACCATTAATTTGTTTTGTTTTCAATATAAACCAAAGCCATTATTTGGGAAAGAAAAAGGTAATTATTTGGTTTAAACTAAGTTATTTATGGAACGATTTAGTTGTTTTTCACTACCAGTATTCTGTTTAATTTATTAAAAAAGACAGATCATAGATTATAAGGAGATTTAAAAAAGTCAGGGTTTAAGGGTAAAAATTAATATGTAAAAAAATATGACTTTTTTTCCATATATCCAGCCATTTATGGACTAATCTGGCTGAACCGAGTTCTAATCTTATCTGGGGTATTCGGGAGACCTATTTCAACCTACACACATAGAGACGGACATAGTAAATCAGCTTCGCTACTCATAAAGATCCAGAATATACATGTGTATGTGAATATATACTTTATAAATGTTCCATCTGTGGTGATGGGTGTAAAAATATGTATATGTTCAATTAACCGGGTTTTATTTTTGTTCGATTTAACGATTAATCGATATTTGGCATTTTTAACTTTGTCGATTAAAAGAATAAAATTGTAAAATTAATCGATTAATCGAAAAATTCTAAATCAAGAAATTTTATAAATTGCGAGATTTTTTTTCAAAAATTGTAGAAAAAATTAGTACTTGAGTAAATAAACATTCTCTTTTAAATAAAACTTGTTAATGTAGCTCCAAATTGTTGCTTCACTATCGGGCAGTTAGATTTTAAAGAGTCTTTATTGAATCTGACTTTGGATTTTTTTAAACTTTTCAAGGACATTCCATCGTCTGCTATGCTTTTGTAATTAATTTCCTATAGAGAATCGGTCGAATTATCTTGTTTAAAATATTTATTCAATGGACCACTTGTAGCCCCTTTGATTTTGTTGGTGGAGCATCGTCTTCCAGTACTATGCTATAGTCACTATGTAAATGGTAAATTAGTGAAGTTGTTGAAGAACATTAACGTTAAAATCCATTTTTGGACTCCTGTTATTAGATTTATCCTTTGTATAATATTTTTAAACTGAACTCATTCTAAAGAGGCAAACACATGACCTATTTTGTTAAAAAAAACGGGCGTGTTTAAGAAATCGAAATGAAGTAAATTTAAAATCGAGCAAATTTTAAAAACGATCCTGTAATGAAAGTTCATAAAAATATTCCATTTTATCTACTTCATTCTTTAAGTATCTATTATTTTTGCAAGAACATTTTGTAAATAGAAATTGAATTAAAATTTTCGTTCGATTTCAATTTCACTTTATTTCGATAAATTAATATAAATCTTTGAGTTAACATACCTTTGTCGTTTTTCCTTTTGTGAAATGAATTACTAAATTGTGTTTAAAAAATGTAGCAAAAATATAAGCGGAATTACTCACTAAACATGACTGTTTTTTTAATTCCAACGGTCACATACATTTCTGTGGCATTTTGACAAAACATCTTAAGTCAATTTTAAAAAGTTAAAAAGAACCCAACCAATTGTAGGGGAATGTAAAAAGATAAACTCACTGTTTATTGTTAGTGTTTTGTTTTGGCTTTGATATTGTTACAAGTAAGACTTTGAGTGTTTATAATTCTTATTCGCTTTAGGGTTTTATTTGTATAATATTTTTGGCCTTCTAAAATCTTTGGAAAAGGTTTCCTGATGAGCTGGCCTAAGCAACCAGTGAAATGCGCATAGAAGCTAGCTTTCCCTCAACAATAAATTTCAGTGTATTTATCAAATATGAAAAACTGGGAATTTAGCACGTCATACGGAAATCGTATTAATAATAAATTTTGTATTCCCGAAAATAACTTTGATAATATGAAAAAATGTTGTTGATTATACGAATTTCCATTCAAGAACATTTTTGTTTACGTTCTTAAAATTTTGTATTATAAACGAAATTTTTCTTTAATTTTGGTTTATTTTATTATTTAGGGAGTGTGTGAAACGGTAGCAAAGTATTATGGTAAAACAATATTTTGATGTGGGGAAAAAATTTTAGGTTTGTGCTGTGTGAAATAATATCTTTTTTGACGATATTAAATTTTGACTTTTGTAAAAAATAATTAAAAAATATTTATAAATGAATGAACAATTCAGGAAAATAAATACCAAGACATCATTTTTTTGTAGATGTCTCTATTTGCATTTTATTTATTGTTTATTTTGAGTTCATACAATTTTGTAAACGTTTTTAATTTACTTTTTCAATTTAAACTTCTAATTTGCTGCTTGTCAGAAATTTTATTGGTTGTGTCAAAAATTCTACTAGCCCCCAGGGCTAGTGAAATTTTATTCACCTCAGAAGTGTCAAAATTTTACTTTCAATAGTACTTTGCTACCGTTTCACACACGCTCTTAATAAAAAAAAGATTTTTCACAGATTTTTTAAAAACTTGTATGTTGTCTTATCTCGACTTAAGATGTTTTGTCAAAATGCCGCAGATTTGGTTTGCTTATTTTAAACTTAAAACTTTAAAAAAATTATACATTTAACATAAATACTATTGGGGGATTCACAAGGTGTGCTATCAAGTCATATCGTCATAATGTCCTAAATAATATTTTACAATTGTTTA
The DNA here is from genome assembly GCA_949318255.1 of Pollenia labialis. Lineage (NCBI taxonomy): Eukaryota > Metazoa > Arthropoda > Insecta > Diptera > Polleniidae > Pollenia > Pollenia labialis. The sequence goes on from OX439142.1 coordinate 120,119,762, forward strand.
AAATTATTGTTGTTGTGCTTCAAACAAAATAAAAATTGTAATGCTGTGTTCATTGATACGTCATAACTGTACAGTAGAAATCTAAATTATAAGCGGTAGCCCACAGCACTCATATATATGTCATATAATTATTTTAAGACATATGACTTTACAACGTTATGACTGCCTTATAAATACCGCATATATGTATAATATTATTTTTCGATTAATCGGTACCGTAAAGGTTTTGACAGTGCTAAGCTTTTAGTTTAAATTGAAATTCAATTTTATACCTATCCAAACTTTTTTATAACGATAGTTTTCCCAGAAAAGCTTTCAATTAAAAAAGCTATTTTTACTAAGTAGTGCGAAAAAGCTTTTTGAAATTACTCTCACTTTAGCTATAATTAAAATAAATACACCAAGAAGAATATGTTAGTTTTATCTTAAAAAAAAAATGCAAAAAATAAAAGGCAAACGAAAAAATTAAAAATAATTCAACATTTAAAATTTATTAAGAGATAAACAGGTCATTACACTTACAAGCAAATACATAAAGAAAAATGGATTCTCATATATAGTTGATATATAAATCTTGATCAAATGCCAAAATAATATACATACATATGTACATACTATATATTATTCTATTTACGTGTACATTTTCTCTGTTAAACAAAGAACTCGTAACTGCACTGTACACTGCTTATGATCTCGAAAGTAAAAATTATCTTCCAGATTCTTAGATTTGGACAAATAAATAAATAATTAAATTGAATTGATTGGATAGATTTTGCACTCAAAAAAATGCGTCAAATAAAATTTTACATTTATTTTTTCACACTTGTATTTTTTTGTAAAGAGGAAGTACAAGTACAACAACATAAACATAAATTACAAACGTTTTTAGATAAAATAAATTATTTGTTGCTTTTGTCATGATTTTAAAAAAAAAAAACACAGAAACGAATTCATTAAATCACACATATAATTAACCATTATGAGCAGAAAATAAGTAAATTATAGAAGAAAAAAAAAAACATTAACAAAGAAAAGTGGAAACAAATTAACAAAGATAAAAAAAAAATCAAAACAAAAACACATTTTGGTGTATGGAGAATGAATGACAACAACATGGCACGCTTTTGCACCACCAGCATGATGGAATTTTTCAACGAACGACTTCTTTTTTGTTGAGGAAAATTTCTTTATTGTTAATTTTTTGCAGGAAATGTGACAAAGAAATAAATTATTAAAAGTATTATAAATAATTAAAATAAATACAGTTAATAAACATAATATCATTTAAATCATTTTAAATGACAGACTTTTTTAATATTGTACGTAATTCACATATTCGGAAAACATTTTGCGGAAATTCTTAAAAATATATTTTTTAAATATATTAACTGAAAATAATCGAGTGTTGGTATTAACAAAAATAATGGCCAGATCATGTGAATCAAAAATTCGTTTGTCGAGATTTGCTTCAGTATTCGATCATTGCACAGTGGGATACAAATTTCTGTTTTTAAGAAAATGGTTTACGAATGTAGTATTATTCTATACTTACAACAGGGTGTTTATGAGCAAAAATCACAAAAAGTACCAATTGCAGAACGAAAAAGTACCAAAGTACCCGCCTTATAGATTATTATTCGCTCAGAATCTGTTTAGTTTTATGTTTCTAGTCAAAAAAAATTAACGAAAATTCAAAAACTATCAGTTGAAGACCAAAAAAGTACCGAATATTTTCTATTTGTAAATTCTCACCAACTCAAGACATTTTCTGTTTAATTTTATCTTGCTTGGTCCAATATTAACGAAAATCATAAAAAGTACCAGTTGCAAAACGAAAAAGTACCAATGTACACCCCTAACAGATTTTATTCACTCAGAACCATGCATGTTTAATTTTATGTTTCTTGTGAAAAAAATCGACGAAAATTCAAAAGTTGCAGTTGAAGACCAAAAAAGTACGAACAGTTCAATATCATAAAAAAATTCAAAAACTACCATATGCAGTACCACAGAAGTAAAAGAAAATATTAATTTCGTATATTTTTTCGATGCTTGAAGAAGCGAAAATTTCAATATTGAAGTTGAAGGCCAAAATTTAATACTTTTATGTATGTCAATACATGAATTTTGAAAAAGTACGAAATTTATATTAGTTACGAATTTTTATTTCTATGTTTATTGGCTTTAAAGACAGTTGGGGTGACAAAAAGGGACGAATTTCAAAAAAAGTACCAGACACCTGTCCACTTATTTTCCTAATGAACAACAATAAGTACCGCATTTTTTTTTGTATCTCTTTTAGTTTTGGAGATATAACTTTACCGAATTTACCCTTTTTTACCCCCTTTGAAATGGTGTTTTTTTTGTTTAAATCAGTTGGCGGTTGTCGGTTTTCCTTTGCTGATTTATATAAAAATTTTTTGTTTTGCCTTATTATTTATTATCAATTATAAATTAATTATTTAGAAATTCGGTTTCATACTTTTTGAGGAAATAACTTTGCTTTTATTTACATTATAGAGTGTTTATGTATAAGAAATGGACATTGGTCATTCTAAGATTTTGCTATAGACTGACTTGACGTCAGCGTCATACTGTCTGCTTAGCATTAAAAATTTGAAATACATGCTTTAAATAATATAAAATTCGGTCAGCATTTCTACATAGTCATGGGTAATGTTCAAATAAATGACGTTGTCTTCTACTCTAATAATTTTCTGTTTTTACGAAAATTTTTCTTAAAAATCAAAACACATGCGTTTTAATATTTTTTTCTTTCGGTTGTTCTTTTCAACAAAGTTTGTTTGTATGTCTCAAAATTTGGAAATTGCGCAAATTTGTATATTTGCTGAAATGTTGCCAACAAATTGTTGAAACTGTATTTGGTCTAAATAGTATTGAAAAGAAAGAAAAGCGTACATATGTTCATAATTACAAAGAATTCTTTTTTATATTTATTGCATCGTCATTAACTCATAAATTTGCTACAAAACACATGGAAAAATTAAGATGTTTCTGGTAAATAAGTAAAATAAAAGGAGAACTTTATTTTTATTTACAGTCGGTAATTGTGCTCGTTTTTGTTGGCTTTTCATATTAAAAAAAATATTAGCAAACAAAATCTTACAACAATTTTAAACGATAAAGAAAATGCGTTATTATTAAATTTAACAACGAAAATTTCGAAAACAAAGACAAAAGAGTTTACCAATCGCAATAAATCCCTCCCTCTTCATCATTTTGTACCATTTAACCTTTTCATTACATTTTCTTTCATATTTTTTTTCCTTTTTTCCACTTTTTTTGTTTTGCATGTAAATCACGAGTTTTAACAAGAAATATTATTTTTAACAAAATGGTTTTTTTTTAATTTATTTATTTTATTAAATGCGTCTTACAGTATTTTCCTTTAATGAAAAATTCTTTTAATCATTTTTATTCAATTCAAATTATGTCAAATAAGTATTTCAATAGCGTTCTTATTTTAGTTTTGTTATTTTAAGTATCTATTATTTTTCAAAGGAAATTTAAAAAAGTATGTATATTTAAATGCGTTTTTAAGTTTTATTGTTTATTCAAAATATATTCACAATAGTTTCGTTATCTGGATGAAATGATGGGGGTTTGTTTTTTTTTAAAAACAAAGTGTGACCTATTTCTGAATAAAAACGCATTTAAGTTAAAACTAAAAGGCATTTAATAAAAATTTGCAATTCATTCCACAAAGTTGCCAGAAAAATTTTCGTACATGCCCCCAATTTAAAGTTTAAAGACCCTAAAATCCCAATCTCAAAATGTAAGTTCCAAATTTTAAAGTATTAAATAGCACATTTCTTATGAACTTTAAATCTTATTTATAAATTTTTCTTAAAAAGTTCTATATTCGGCTGTGCCAAATCGTTGCTACACTCCACCGAGAGTTATAACTAGGGATGTGATTTTCATGCACAAAAAAATCGAAAATATGCACTAAAAAATCCAAAATATGCATTAAAAAAAAATATGCACTTAAAACTTGAAAAATTTCTAAAAAAAAAATAGTTTTTTAATTTTATTTAAGACAAAAAAATAAAAAGTTCAGTTTATTGTTATTAAAATATCCTAAAATAATTTAAATAACTAATTAAAATTTTTGTTTGCTTAATTAAAAAAATAATTACTGTTTCATTGAAAGTAAAACTTTGTCTTGTACTTGAAGAATGCCAATGCAAAATTTAGTTTCAGATCACACTTTGATTCAAGATCAGATCATAAATATTTGAAATTAATTTAATTTTTTGAAATTCTTAATTTCTTTTCTAAAACGTTTTGGATTTTTTTTTAATTTGTCCGGTAAGAATCAATTAATTTTACTTGAGTATTAAATGAACTAAATATTTACGTCCTAATTAGTTATTGTTTCACCAATATATGCGTAATTGAAAAATACAAATTTTTATTGTCTTCTGATGTTATTTAAATATAATATTTCTTTTACTTTTTTAATTGAATAATCTTCGGTATCAATAAGCTCTTCTAACATTCTTAAATTACTCAAAGTTTTTGAATAGAATTCTGAAGTATCTAGCCAGGATCCATCTTGTTACTACTGGCAGCGGTGGCATTGGAATCACGGGACACATTTCATTAAAAATTGCAATATTATAGATAATTTCTTCTGTAACGCGGTACAACCCATGTGCCCAGCAAGCAACTTGTAACTGTTTTGGATAACATATTTTAAGCAGCCCATGTTAGGTGCTGCATCGTTTTAAAAAAGAAGGATCTTTTGTCGAAATCTTGTATTTAAAGCAAAGCTCCAAAAGAAATTATTTATTGACTGAAAAAAATCCATTTAAAAATTTCAAAATATGCAAAAATATGTATTTTCACCAAAATATGCTAAAACAAATCGATGCCATTTTAACGCAAATTTAATGATTCTGAAAGATAATTGGTCGACATCGTTCTTAGACTATCGACAAAAAACATGCATTTGCATGGAAATCGCATCCCTAGTTATAACTAAAGAAGGCTTTTTATATAACAACGATAAATTATGATATAATCTAGGCATATTAAACTACATTCTGAGAATACGCTTTATTTGGGACCAATGATTAATTATGAGCGCCATAAAATAAGTTCCCAAAAGAAAGTGTACAGAAACCAGTAACAACGGTTTTTGTGGAGCTGTTTATTTTTGGAGACTTGCTTCATTTCAAATGATATAACAGCCCAAAAATTAACAATGATATAAGACCCCAAAAATATATTTGGGGCCTTTATTATTTTTTAAATTTTTTACAAAAATTGTAAACAACGCAAGTTATATCCCGTTATATTTACTGCATGCGTTATCCCTTTATACAAAATTGGATAGTATCCAATTTAAATGTCAAATTGAGGAGAATTTTTGTTTAAATCCCGAATTTCAGAATTCGGAATCTCAAAATCCCGGATTCTTAAATCATAAATTTAAGAATTGTGATAATAAATCCCGAATTTGGAAGCTTTAGTTAGCACAGCCGGTGTTTGTTATATTATAGAGCGGGAAATCCTTGCGGACAGCAAATCTGATTTTATTATTTCTAATTTTTTTTTTTAATTATTTGTTCAGCAAAAAACAATTATTGTAATATAAATGCAAAAACACTATTTGATGTGGCAGCTCAATTCAACGTTTATGTGCAAATAGAAAAAAGTGGCATATCAGTTTATTATGTTCTGAACAAGAATTACAATTCAAGAAAAAACTTGCCGAACAAAATAATTTTTTTCGGTCTCAAAAGTAGGACGTCAAACTCAATATAAAAGTGTTTTTGTAAGGACAAACATATTGTTCGGAACGCATGGGCGAATCGATCTCTAAGCACAAAAACAAAATCTTATTAATTATTTCCTTTATCTTCATAAGAATGATTTAATATGCATTAGTGATATTAAGGAGAATTTGCGATTTTTGACTTGTGACGTTGCAACATCAACGTGTTGTTGCAGCAAATCATCGATATTATAAACCAAGTTTCACCACTTTATTTGTCATTATTATTTATTTTAAGACAAGTTAAAATGGTTTTTGAAAATGGTCTTTATATAAGCCCCTGGTATGTTATGAAACAAACTGTACGACATCTCCCTGTGTGACTCCTTGTCATTGGAAACAAATTTGTTCAAAATTGTGTGACTGTCAGTGAATTCTGCCAAAATTTTTAAATTCCAACTCACAACAAACTGATCCCAAAGCAATGTTCAAATCCCCAATTTGGGAACATTTTCTCATCTGGCAACACTGATCACTTATGCCAGACCCCCTTTCCATAACAAGCGCAATGACCTTAAACTATTTTGAATTAAAGATTCCCATTGTATTAACAAATGTAAACAGCTCTAGTGATTGTTATTTAAATTTAAATCTAAAAATCATAACAAAAACTAATTTTTTTCTTTTTGTAATTTTATATTATTTTAAAAATTTTAAATAATTGTTGTTTGCCGAAATGTGGGACAAAGAAGAGAAGGTAAACAAATGTAACATCGAAACGATTGGGACGGGTTATTGCTCATACTACCTTGATAAGATAAAAAAAAAAAAAAAAAACGCACACAATAACAAATATTTAAAATTAAAAGGTTTTCTTTTGTCCAAACCACTGCTGGCACAACTCTGCTAGTAGTTAGCAATAATATTTGTATTACGTTGAAGAAAATAAGGAATCAAAACAAAATTGAAATAAAAACAATAGAACATTTGGATGAATTAAAGCAAACTTCTAATAATCTGTGAATTTTTGCCAAAACTGCATAAACACTTAAGATTATCAACCATTTACTTTTCTTCTGTTAACAACAGTTTCATTGGTAAACTCATTATATTTGTAAACAATTTAGAATCGTTTTATCACCTTTGATTTATGTATATGTTCTCTCTTTTATATTATTCCATACGCTAAATAAATAATTGATTTGCAGAACTTTATTAAAATTAACTCGTAGTAGAATGGTATTAAATGAACTGTTAAATAAACGCAAAAATTTTTTTGAAAAAATAAGTGAAAAAGTATCGTGAGTCTAGCTTGTTCATATGACACCTTACACCACAGTATATACAGACAAATTAACGAGAGTGTGCCCTATATGGGACCAATGGGATATTACATACGCCACAAAAAAATGAACCTTAAAAATTAGAAAATTTTAAGCTAAATCTAAGGGCCTGTAGTAACTCAGTAAATTTTTATCTGAGCAACACAGTATTAGTAGGTATGTGCTGAAAGAGGAAAACATATTTAATCAATAGTTTTAATTTTGTTCAATTCTGATGAACAATTCTTGAGTTTTTTTTAAAATAGATAAAAGGTTGGAGAAAACACGATTTTCTCGAATATCACGAAAACGCTTCTTAAGAGAAATAAATGAGAGCCACATTTGCATTCAGCCTCCCCGATCTACCTTAGAAAACATCTTGTTTTTAAAATCAAAATTATGTTATGAGGTTAAGATATACACAGAAAGAAAAACACTCTGTATAAATCAAGTTTATATATTTGGTTAAATATGTACATACGATTTCGAAAGAAAAACCCATGTGCGGGCATTATGTTGGTGTTTTATCATTCTGAAAGGTCTAATACGAGTAAGTAAATCAATCAAAATTATTTTTTCTTTCTAATTCGTATAATACCTGAACCAAGCACATTTTGAGATGGAGGTAATCTTAGTTTTACCTAAATCAATCTCATTTCGGATTAGTTCAAGTACGAAATCGGGATTGAATATGGATAATTTAAGTATTTTGCGATTGAAAATCTGTACTTGATTAAAGAAAATCCATACTCACCGTACAGATTGATTTTAATACGGATAGATTGATTTTTTTTGAGTGTATATAAAAGTAATTTTTGTTTAAGATTAACCAGATAACTGCATTAAGGTGAAACTTCTTTTTATTCTCGATCTTCAAAAACTAATGACACTTTAGTGTCAAGTTACAATAAAAAATATTGGCTATAATTTTGAGCTCGATGGGTTAAAAAATGGCGTGCCGCACGAGAGTTAAAGATCTTGAGAACAAAATTGGGCGGAAATTGATATGAAAAGGCTTGTACAAGTAGCCTAATATTTCTCTTCACCAAACTTATAAAGGGTTAGTTTGTTGTTTTACGATGTAGTGGATCCCCAAACAAACAAAACCCCAATTATCACGAAAATTTACAAAATAAAAAACAACTTTCATTACACCTGGTATAAAAGCAAAATAAGAAGAAGGAAGTTTGTATGAGGGCTATGTGGAGTCTCAGTTCGAAAATAAACAAACTATTCTGTACGTTTTGTGGAGTAAATGCCTTAAAAACTGTTTCTCTGTTTAAGAGCTTGGGACACAATAAAAATACTGTACTAATCCAACTCACAAAAATAACATTTTATTGGCTGGTAAAGACAACAAAAAGTTTTTTTTAACAAAAACAAAACATTTGTAATTGTGGCCTTGAAAATTGCCCAGCAACAGCAACAACACTAGTAAGAAGCGTTGCTTAGTCCTTAATCAATGTGAAAAAACACTACAGAACATTAAAATACAAAGTATGTCTACAGAACCACTACAGTTGTACTGTTTTATAATGAATAACAGAACACTGCATAATGTTTGTTACTTTCGTGAAAATAGTTATGATTGTTATTAAGGGTAATGTACTAAATAATACACAAACAATAAAACAAATAGATTACGTTATATATAATATTCGTTTTTTTTTTAACACTGTATCAAATTATGGACCGATTCTCACAATTTTCTAAAGGATTCGCCCCTATTTCAAATAAAATTCTCACAACAAATGTCATCAAAGTATCTTCGAAAATGCGACCTGTAGCTTGCGCAAACAAGCTTACATGGCCGGGTAACCAGAGATTCTGAGGTGATTGTTATGCTAAAGGGTGGTTCTTATTGTTACATACATCAGCAAGAACGCATATACAAATACAAAAGACATTGTTGCTCTATTATGAACACCAAGTGAAAATGTTTTTTTGATTGTGAACGCAGCTTTAATTTAGAAAAAAAATTGTAAATGACTAAATCTAATAATGGATCAAATTACCGAAAATCTGTATAAATTAAGTATTTCAAAAGGTTGTTGGATTATTGAATTATTTGTCAATTTAAATCATATTTTTAAATTCAACGAAGGTTTTGTAACAAGTATAAACAAAAATCATTGACGTAATTAACGTACAATTTTTCTATAGTATACTTATGTAGTTTCTTCAAAAAATACTGACAGAAAGACAAGTGCAACAATTAAATTTTAACATGGGTTATTGTGTTTAGTAACAGCTAAATTGACGTGTTTACAGACAAACTTACCAAAACCAAAATGCTAAGCGATTTATTTGTTAAGCGTATTTATAATAAAAACCAATAATTTATTAAATTATTTAAATTCTATTTTGTAATAGCGGTATGTACATATTATTAGTTAATTAACACGCACATTAAATAATTCGCTGGTCGCTTTATCGGTCTCTCGGACAGAAAGATAGACCGACAGACGGCCGTACACTGGCGCATTAGTCAGTGGGTTAAGACGGCTTAAATTTAGTTTTTTTTTTTTGGTATTAAACGTACAAATAAATAAAAAAATTAATAAACAAAAACTGACAGTAATTTTTTTTATATTGTTGCCATATTTTTCAGGTTATTAGCTGCATTGTAAAAATTTTGTAAGGTGATGATCGTTATGAATGTAAACAAATATTTCAAAATTTTTCTTTCTTGTTTTTGTTTTTTTTATAAATATATTTATTTCTTATTATAACATGCACTTTCAATTGCGGAAAAAGTATATGAACTATTTTTATAACCCAACTATAATAAATTTTAAAATTTTTGTGTGCTTTTATTCGATTTTATTTTTAAGTATTAAATAGTTTACATTCGTATGTTGGTTTATTTTTGCTAGCAATTGTCTAAATTACATAAAACGTTGAAGCAAATTTTGAAAAATTGTTTGAAAAATATTTCATTAGTTACATGTATTCGGTCAGTTTGTGTATGAGAGTCTGTTTTAAAAATAAAAATTAATGAGAATGAAAGTTTGTTACATGCAATTTGCTATTGCTGGTACCCTACTTTATATTTGTTGGTCAACTAAGTGTAAACAAAAAGCAATACTTTTATTGTTTATTTATTTAGTTTTAAATGTTGCAAATACAATTAAAAATTATTCTCTTATTTAATTTCCCGATGAATATCAAAACTGGTGAGTGAAGCTATCAGCGTTTGTTCTGTGTAAATCGTATTCTCAAAACGGTTGGATCGATTTCGACATTTAAGGTGTCGTTGTATTCGCCTTTAAGACTAAAGCGGGACACAATTGCAAATTATAAGCCAAAATAAAATTATAGAGTTCCGCCTGCTAAATTGAATGCGGGTATTTAAATTAGGCTTTCAGCCCATATGAAGAAAAAACTGTTGCAAAATAAGTACTACATATTTGTTACTTGGAAACATCAAAAAGACATTTCGAATAACTTGAAGGATTCAAATATAAAAGTTTATTTCTCTATATGTTTTTTTAATTTTACGCGTTAATTTTATTCTTTTCTTTGTTAAGAACAAGTTTTATTTTTAACTATCTTATCTTTCTAAAAATTAATATTAAACAGATATTACGCTTTTAATGTAAACAATTAATTTTTTTAATGACACATTTTGTATTAATCATCAATAATTGTATACTATTGCGTTGATTGATTGATAATATTGTCTAGGGTCGTTGCATTATTTCAATCTATATTTATTAGTGTTTATGTTCTAATATCCGAATTAAGGCAAATTGACCAGAAATTCATAGTTAAGAGACTGGTTATTAGTTTAAGAGAAACAACGATTTTAGTTTAATGTTTTAATTAAAATACATTTTTCATATCGTTAGCAGAAATGCATTTTAAATATTTTACAGTAAAAATAAAATATGTAATTTTTCAAAATATATGCATTTGGTTTTTAAACAGGGACCGTAACGTAACAGTTATTCCTTTTTTCAAAAAAGTCAGATGAAAACAGTTCTTTTTTGCTTTTTATTTTTTCAAGCAAAAATAAAAGTTTTTCTCTAGAGAAATGTACGTGTCTTAATAATTTAGTTGACTTTAAATATTTAGTTTAATGCGCATACGAAATGCCAATGATGATTAAACATTAAAAAAACCTTTAAAGTCAACTAAATTATTATTACACGTACATTTCTCTAGAGAACAGCTGTTATTTTTGCTCGAAAAAATAAAAATAAAACAATAACTGTTAATTTTGATCGAAAAAATAGAAATCAAAATTTTAAAAATCAGTATATTTTATCATAGACGTGTTCATAAGAATCTTTATGGTATACTATGATCAGTTTTTCGTCATTTACATCAATATGTTTTTTTTTAATTCCAATATAACTGTTATTTTCGGTCCCTGTTTTAAATGTCGTAGATTTACAAAAAATAGAACGATTTATCAATTTCTAGATAAAAATAATAATTTATTAATTTTTTGACGTTTTTTTGAACTCATATTTTCCTCAACAAAAGCACGTAACTACAATGAAAATTTTAAATTAAAGAATACCACTTCCCAAATTGAATTTCATTGTAAAAAGAATGATAATACGGTGGAAGACATGGTTTAAGGTTCTGGAGGTGTTGCCATTTCTTGCTTGCAACCTTGATTCATTGTTAATGCAACTTGAAATATTTAAAGGCTGTTAACTTTTTCCAATTATTTGCAGATGTTCCTTACACCCAGTCTACAACAGACATGGAATGCTTAACATTTATACTTATATGATGTTCGTGTTAAGTAAAGACTCACCATGTAAGAGTTTTTCTCATGTCTTAACACGGTTGTAGACAAAACAAAAAAAATTACCAAAAACTCTTCAATCTGGACTCTGGATGTTTGATTTAATGTTTCTTGGTTCAGTATAAATACAAATTCAAAAAAGACCAGTTAAAGAATATTTTTAGGTCCAGTATAACGAAATTAAAAAAAAATACCAGTTGAAGAATAAAAAAAGAAGCAACATTTTTTATCTTTAAGGTTTTCATTCACTCAGGACCCTGTTCACACCTATTAAATATTTGACGTCCTACACGCAACCACTAGTTTTATTAAAAAATTTTATGCTTTTTCAAAACGTATGGCTAAAACACCATTTAACAGCTTCTAAGTTACATTATACAATTAAATTCTCACAACTGGAGTTTAGAAAATCAAGAGAAATTGAAACATATTAAGCTAAAGTTCGATCAATTTACTGATTCTATTTATAGAATCAATATTATAGAAAATTAAAAACTTGCAAGACCCCATTGAAGTATCGAAAATTAAATATTGAAGTGGGAGTCCATAAATTTTAGGGGGTATGTCTGTCAATGAATGGACAAAATTATTTTGTAAAAAAGGACAAAAATAGGTACAATTTTCACTCCTTAAACGTTTGAATTTGAAAAAGACAGAATTTTAAAAAAAGTATCGGACTCTTGGTCGCGGATTTTTCTAATGAACAACGATAAGCATTACATTTTTGTATCTATTTTAATGTATTTTTTGTTCAACTCAGGCGACAAACTGTTTTGTCATTGCCGATTTATATATAAGATTGCTATGATAAATAAAAGTACAAATAACATTCTAACTTAATTTACCGCGCAGTAGGAACGTAGACTCTCAGCCCGTTGTAGGGAAAAAGACCAGAGTCCCGAAACTTCTTCCTGTTTGTCTTAACGATCACCTTCAGAACAGGTTCTGCGAAAGCGGTATGCATATAAGACTCGTAATTTAAAATTTATTTTATGTTAGAATACAGAGAGAAAATTCCTGCTAATCTTGTTTTTTAATTAAACTAATAATCAAAAATAAAATCAGTTTTAATTGAAAATTTAATCAAGTGAATTAAACGTCAATAATATTACTGCAGAAAATGTTGTATTATTATATTTATTTGTTACTGTTAATTTGTTTACTTGTAAAATTTAATTAATTTTTTAATTATTACCATAAAATTGAATTGTTTGTTTTTTTAAGTTCATCAATTTTAATTTTAATTTAATAATTTTTAGTAAAGGAACGAATTTACAATATTAAATGAATTATCAGGTATGTGATGGAAATCGATTTTAAAAACGAAACGATTTGAAACCGAAAATATCGTTTTTAGTATCTTTTAAAATGGATTTTAAATACATATTCCTTTTATTTTCAGTCTTTATTCTTTTAAATATTATATTTTATACGTTAACTGAATTGTATTCTGACCGAAAACTTAATCCTTTAATTCAGAAATGGATTTCAAAATCCCTCGAAATTCATCACACCTTTTAAAAACGTTCGTTTTGAAATCGATAGATTTCCATCACATACCTGTATAATTTTTTTGATAATTTTATTTTTGACTGAACACGGGATTGAACTCGGGTCGAGAATAACCATATTCCCATTATCAGAGTTCATTGCTGTTCTACCGATTTTACAAGTGCGACCGACCCTGCCAGTCTATAGTCAAACATTAATGAAAATTCAATTTGATAAACTTAAGCATAATTCAATTTTTTAGGAATATGTTTTTATGGCCGATTTTACCAATTTATATAAATAAAATTTTTATGTTTAAAATTCTTTTTTCATGTCAAATAAAAATAAAATTATATAAAAATTATTTTTAAATATTACTTCATATTTAAATAGAACTGTTGAAATTGGCCATTATTGTTTTATGTATTGCGAATAATATTTTAGGAAAAAGTATTAAATATTGGAATATTTATTAATTTTTTTATTTAAATTACCGGAAATCACAATTAAGTTTAGAATATTAAGATTAGAAAAAAAGTTCAAATCAAATCAAAGTAAATGTAAATATTCAAGGTCTTTTTGATTCAAACAGTATTTCTCTTAAATGTTCAATAAACTTACTGACAAAATCATTAAAGCCACTAATTAGTTTTTTTCCTAGATACTGCTTTATTATTTAAAAAAGAAAATCCCCACTGTAAATAATTAAAGCGAAAAACTGCAAATTTTACTGCATTAAACGTATGAGTAATCGAAACAGTTACCCAAGGTTTTAGTTTAACTTTATTTAATTATTTTTGTATTTCTTTTTGCTGCTGTTCAATGGTCAATTCATCAAACTGGTTTTAGAGAGGTGTAAAAAATTATGGAAAACTCCATTAAAGAAACTTACCCAACATGCTGTTCTCTTTGGCATCCTCACAGCGACCCACTACTCGAATGACACCACGACCAGCTACAGGTGAAAATGTAACAATTCCACCGATTCTGGCAATATGAGGTGGTACTCGAGGATCATCTTCTTCGTTCAGTTGATTTGTGTTATTATTGCTGTTGTTATTGTTGCCATTATTATTGTTATTATTATTGTTGTTATTGTTGTTGTTATTGCCATTATTGGCAATGTTAGTTATATCGTTACCGAATGGACGCATTTTGCTTGTTGTTGTTTTCTTCGGAGTTTGTTTTGAAAATTAATTGTTTGGTTTTTTTTGCTTCTTATTTCCTGTTTAATTTTAATTTTTTTCAGCACTATTTAAATTTGTTTCTTAGCACTTTTTTAGATTTATTTTCGTTTGTATTCCTTATTTATTTTATTTTTGCAATTAACTTTTATCTTGTTTGTAAATTTATTAATTAATTAAAAAATTTTTTTTCTTCTTCAATTTTCAGTTACAAACCGTCTAGTAAGTATTCCGTTTTTCAAATGTTTCAAAAGCTTTTACATCAGCTGTTTTTATACCACCGTAAAACGCAAACAAAAGAAAATTCACAATAAAAAAACAAAAAACGTTTTGGTCAATAATAATTTTTCGTTCGTATGAATGTGAAATAAAATGTAAAAGCAAAAACAAATTTAAAAGCAAGCAACATTTTTCATCTGTTCGTTTGTGTTGTGTTTATTGTGACGTGATTTTTATTTTTTTTTTACTCTTTGAACAATAATAAAAGACATCCAGTGTGCAGTGATCGCACATTTGCGTCTTCTATTTTTTGGTTTGTTTACATTTTGTTATAGATCGCTCTCTCTTAGCTGTTTAGATCACTCTCATTAACTTAAACTTTAACGGAAAGCTTTTTGCAATTAGATTGCAAAGAGTTGCCAATATTAACTTATACGCTGTCGAAGCATTCAAATTTGATAAATCTGCTATTAAAGTAAAACTTAAAATTACACACTTAAAAGAAAAATCAATCCATCCGTACTCAAATCAATCCGAAGCGGTATTAATAGTACGATGAGTACGGATTTTCTTTATACAGGTACAGAAAGATTGATACAAGTACTGATTTTCCATCGCAAAATACTTAAATTATCCATATTCAATCCCGATTTCGTACTTGAAATATTCCGAAAATGGTATTGACTTAAGTAAAACTAAGATTGAATCAATCTTAAATTGCGCTTGATTCAAGTATTATAAAGATGATTTTATCCCGTATTCGTGCTTGAAAAAACCAAAAAAGAAATTAGAAAGAAAAAATTATTATAATAAGTAAATCACCCGTGTTACACCTTACAAAATGATAAAACACCATGGTTTTTACTTAACCAAAAATATAAAATAAATGAGAAGCAAGAGTTCAAATTTACTTTTTAGCCCTTCGTCATACACATGAGTCTGGCCAGACCTTTTTTCAATTTGTATAGAAATTCAAAACATGCGTAAGCCAGAGGGTTGAACACAACAAAAAGTTTTATCTTTTTTTTACTTGATTCAAGAAATTCCGGGATTGATCCATAATGGGATTAGTTTCGAGTACGTTTTAATGTTATTCGTACTTGAATTTTTGATTACGTCTCGTACTTAAAGTATTTATTTCAGGCATCAGAAATTAAGAACCGAAAACTTAAAATTTAAGTTTTTCATTTATAAAATTCAAAACTCATACGTACAAAAAAAAATTTTTTTCTAAAGATATTTTTTATTAAAGTACAATATGTATTTTGTACATGAAAAGAAACAAAAAAATAAAAATTCAAAATCGTTTTTTTTTTGAAAAATATTTATCTTGATGTTCAAAAAATGTTTTCAACTGTTCAAAAAAAAAATAATAATAAAAATTATTTTGTTTGATTTGTTCTTCAAAGTTGAAAATAATAAAGTTCTTAAAAAAAACGTTTTTGAGGAAAATATTTTTTTTTTTCTTTTTAGAAAGTAACAATAAAAACTCAATTCTGAAGTTAAAATTGTGAATTTTAATTAAATTTTTAATATGAAATTGTGCTTAAAATTTTAATTGCAAAAAAGTTTTTTTTAATAATACGTTATTCTGTGTGCATAAATGGGTCGTGAAAAACGTTACAATATAAAGTGTTAAGCTGGAGGTCCATATCACGCGTTTTCGCCTCCACGCAGTGCGTGCTTTTCTAACCTTACTTGCGTTTTACTTTTCAAGTTACATGCAACGCTTTTTATGCAGCAGCAGCACAAGTAAAAATAAAATTTAATTTGTCAAAATCAGCTGATTTGTTCGAACGCTGCTTGTGACGCTTACAAAAGTAGAAAGTAAACCTACTTTTCGCCTCAAGGCATCTACGCTTTTGTGCATGTAACTTACTACGTATAACTACACAGATTCTACTTTTTTGACAGCTGCGTGTGCTGCGAAAAAGCGAGTAACGCGTGGTGTGGACCTCCAGCTTTACTTAGAGCTGGGTGAAAACAGTGCTTGTTGTGTAATAAAGAACTTAAGGCTCATATGGGAAATGTCAAGCGTCATTATTCCTCATTACACAGTGGGCATATTGTTATGGAAGAAGGTGAATCTTCAAATTCGCCACAGCAAAAAAGAAACTAAAACTTCAACAAGTTTCCTTAAACATGAACAGAAGTGAATTTGTTAAGTCAGTGGTTAAAGCGGTAACAAAAATGTAAATGTAATTCCGCGTTTTTGGCAATCAAGCGTTTCAGAATCTTCTGCAACCGTGGACAGATGGTTTTGCAATAAAGTATAATTCTAAATCGATTGGTGTGACCATAAATGACATGGCAACATCAACTACTATTACTATTTAATTCTAGGATAATCACTATAATTGTATAACCACTTATTACTAATTAGCTTTATAAATTTTTACTATAATTTTGTACGCAAGAGTTTTAAAATTGTCAAATAAAAAAATTAAATTTTAAGTTTTCGGTTCTTTTTTTCTTTTCATGTACAAAATTTTACTGAAAAAATAAATATCTTATTTTTTGTGTTTGCTTTTATTTTTTTAAAGTGATGAAAACAATTTTATTTTGTACGGATGAAAATAATTAAATTTTCGGTTCGTAATTTTTTGTACAAAAAAAAAATAATTTTCTTGAAAACTTTTTTATGAGAACTTTATTTTTTTTGAACTTTAAGAAACAATATCAAACAAAATATTTTTATCATTTTTTGTTGTTTGTACAGTTTAAAATATTTTTCGAACACCAATGATAAATATTTTTTGAAAAACATAAAAAAAAACGTTTTCCGGTCCTTGATTTATTTATTTATTAAAAATTAACATATAATTGAAATTATAGGCTAATTGCATGAATGAGCAATAGTGACTAAGACCTTCAGCTCATGGAAATTAAATGTACTTAAAAAATGTATAATAAGATTAGTTCAATAAGCGTTTTTGTATTAAATAGAGTTATATATGTTAGTAGATTTCAAATATTTAATGATTGATGTAATGTTTTCATCAGTTGGATCTGCAAGAAGACGTATTGGGTCATTATTTCCAAACAATTGTGTCCTTTGAGTGTTGAAAGCGGGACATTCTGAAAGAATATGTGAAGGATTAGTTGGGTAAGAGATGTTGCAAATACAAGTATATGTGTTTGTGAGCTTTAAAAGGCACCCATGTGTAATCCTGGTATGTCCAAGTCGAAGCCTTACGATTTTGACAAGATCTAATCTATTTGTTTTTGAATTTGTGTGAATGTATTTCGCGATTCCGCAGTTGATGTTATTTATTTTCTTATACCAGTTTGAAGTCGTGTGGAAGGTGTTATCGTTTTCTTTGTAGTGGAATATTATGTATTTACATGTATCTTCGAGATTGTGGTTTTCTGTTGTAATCAGGGGTGTCCTTGAAGAGCTTTTTGCTGCAGCATCAGCGTATTCATTTCCTGGGATGTTGCAGTGGCTTGGAACCCATTTTAATTTTATTTCGGGGTGTCGTTTGATCAAGATATTTCGAATCTGGGTAGCATAAGTATTCTTGTTAGAGATATTAGAAATACATTTAAGAGATGAAAGCGAATCTGTGCATATTACATATCTTCCGCTTTTGTTTTGAATATATTCGGTAGCTTTAGCTATAGCGATTAATTCTGCGCTGAGTATTGAACTGTGTTGCGGTAGGTTACCTAAACAGATAATCCTGTCTTCAGTTGTGATACTATATCCAACATTGGTTAAAGTTTTAGAGCCGTCTGTATATATAAAGTTATAGCTATTTAGTTGTTGTTGCATATTTTTGAAGACAGTGTAGAATTAAAGAGGGTTGTGGTTGTGTTTTGTAATCATAAAAAACTTGATTTATCCCGAATGTTTTTATTTCTGTGTACCAAAGACATTGCTAAGAGGACCACGATGAATCTCTTCGCAAAATAAATGCTATATACATGTTTTTTCGCTGACCTATAATTGCGATTGCTTAAACATATTTTCAAATAAAATATATGGTCCTATTGGTATTGATATGCTTCATAGCGGTTTTTTTGAACGCTTAGAAAAGCTGTACAATCAGCAAAGGCTAATGTTTGGGTGTAGTTGTGGATCAGATACAATAGAGGTCCTAGGCTTCTTCGCTGGTGGGACTCAAGCATTTATCGATTGAGGAGAACTTAAAAACTTTCCTCTTTAAAAATAAATTTTCGACCGATGAAATACCTCTCAAAAAGCTTGTGAGTATTTATTCATATGTTAAGCTTCAGTTTATGTATTAAGCCTTCGTGCTTTAATTTATCAAAAGCTTGGGAAATATGGATCAAGGGCTTAGCACAATATTTTTCTTCTTCGAAGGATTTTCCAATGAAGTTTTGTAGTCTATGCGTTTGTTCGATTGTGCTGTCTTTTTTTCCTGAATCCAAATGGATGAATTGGAAAACATATATTTTCTTCCAATATTAGGGTTTATTTATAAATTAATATTTTCCAAAATAGTTTTGGAATTTATGGTAGAAAGCTTATAGGGGTTTATGACTCAACTTTACTGTGATCTTTCCCTGACTTAGGTATAATGGTAACTAGACAGGCTTCCCATTCTGAAGGAAAGTATTCAGTTCGTAAAATTGCTTTCAAATTAGAATAATTCTTTTTATTTCTATATGGGTTATATGTTCATAAACATTTTGTTGCTTGTTTCATCAATACCAGGCCCTGAGGTTTAAGAAGGAAGCAAAAGCCTTGTCCAAAATCTTACTAGTAAAACTGTTCCGGAAACGACAGGTGACAGCTTCACTGATATATTGCTTGGTATATTCGGGGGGTAAATACATTTTTCAGATGGTCAAAGAACAGTTTTCCGTTTTCAACATCATTTCTTGCTCATTTTCCTTTTGTGTTTTGAATGGTGGTTCAGAGCTTAGAAATTTATGATTTTTTAAGATTTTTAGTTGCACGCCTTAATAGGTGGTCAAATTGTGGAGTTCCATCGAGTTCTTTAAGATACTTTTCCGAGGATGTTGTTTCTGGAGCCTGGAATAACTTTCTGTTAATCTTAAGGTGAAGGGTCCTTGTAACATTGCCATTTCCTATGAACAAAATACTTCATTATATCTGGGTTATTTGAGGCTTATGGAAGAATATTACACAGCTAGTTTGATATTTCTTGTAATATTTGCTATATTTTTCCCGTATGTTAACCAATTTATCCGTGAGCCAGCTATTGCTTGATAACACTGTGCTAGTTGAAAAAATAGACAAGCTGGGCACTTGGCCTTTTAACATAATTCGGGTTGGCTGAATACAATGGTGCTAACCGTTTTTTAGGTAAACTCTTGTTTTCGAGATATACCGTTATTTCGAAAATGGAGGAGCTTGCACGACATTTATTCGCGTAAATTAAAAACGGTTTAGTTTAATAAAATTACAAAAAAACCCGAAATTCTGCAATAAAATTTAAATAAATATGTCGCTAAGAACAAACAACTGATGAATGTCGGTCGGGCTTTTTGTTCAATATATTTACCATCTGTCTTGACTATTTTGTATGAGAACCCCCTTAAGAAATGGATATAGCGGGTAGGTATATTAGAAATAAATGATTGAGATAAAAAGTAATGTTGGGTTTGGCATACACATTTGAACATCTAGGGGCCCTTGCTTATCCTACTGTCAAAAATTAGCAAAAAGTCTCTAAAATGTATTTAAAAAACAAAATAAAAATAAAAAACTTTTGATTCCGTACGGAATGTGCGATTAGATTCGCACCTTATATAAGCAAATGACAGTTTCATTAAATTTAGCAAAAAGTTTTCTTAAGTTCAATATGGTTTGCCTCATATAATTAACATGTATTCGTACATTTGCTTAAGCCAACTTAAGCACATTGTGGTTGGGGCTTTAGCCCTTGAATATTTTTTAATACTCCGTCATATAACAAAAAACATTTTGTTTTAGTTTTGGTATTGTTGCAAGTAAGACTTTAAGTGTTTATAATTCTTATTCGCTTTAAGGTTTTATTTGTATATTATTTTTAGCTCTTCTCAAATCTTTGAAAAAGGTTTCCTGTTGAGCTGGCCTAAGCTACCACTGAAATGCGCATAGAAGCTCCCTCTACAATAAATTTAAGTGTATTTATTAAATATGAAAAATAGAAAATTTAGCACGTCATACAGAAATCTTATAAAAAAAACTTTAATGTTTGGATTAAAAATGTTTAAATTGTTACAATTTTTTAAATTTTCGAAAAAAAATTTCATTATTTTTCTATAAAGCAGGAGTTCCCGAGATCTGGGAAATTCAAAACTGTTTCCCTGCTTTTACGGGCAGTAAAAAGAATGCGGGAAACCCCTCGTTGAGACTTATTGAACAAGTTAGTCTGACTTAAAAAGAACATTTTTAACGAAGAAAATTAATTTTCTTAAAAAATACTAAGATTAAAGTATTTATTTTATTTGCTGGCATCCCTTTTTCTAATACTAAAAGCTTTCAGTTTCTTTGACTTTGTCATTTCACCACCTCTTGGCCCTTCAACAAATGATAGTGGCGTACTACAAAAATAAAAAAAAAAATGATTTCTTGATTTTCACAAATAAAAACTCAGCAGGTATGTTTATTTTAATTATAGTTTTAGCTCATTTTATGCGTTTGTTTTTATTATTGTATCTGTTTTATGTTGTTTTTTTTCGATGTTTAATTCATTTCATTTCAAATGTTATGGGTCTCGTATTATTTAATTGCTATTAAGAAGAAGTGCGCCAATTTTGTAAAAGTGCCAATATTTATTTTTAAGCAATTAGAAAATTTTTGGCATACACTTCTTAGAATGTCTCTTTCTATAGTTAATTTACATTTGCGAATAAAATAAAATTAGAAGCAAAAACGCATTCATTACTAAGAATTGCAAAATTTATTTATTGTTCTATACAAAAGAGATCGAGTGCAAAAACATCTCGTTTTAGTTTTTAAAGTTCTTTTTGTAAAACTGTTGTGTAGACGTTAAATGTCATGTGATTATGTTTTCAGAAAAAGAAATGGATTTGTTATTGCAATTGAAAATGTGTGAAACATGAAGGACTTGAAATTAATGTGAGCTAAAAATGTTATTAATAATTTCGATTTTTTTTAGGTCGAAAGGATTGTCTTTGAGAATATTTAAAAGTTTTTTTTAATGTACAAACATGGTGCCCATAATGACACAAACTATTATTGTTTTGAACAATACTGTTGGCACGATTAAAAGCAATTTATTTGTATTTAATAGAGGTACCTATATTAAACTTTGAAAATGTCTGAATTTAACAATTGTCCAATTCACAAGCTCGTATTAGCGTCGTATTCTATATGTCTAAAAATAAAACAATGTTGTATATTTGTGGATGGTAATTTTCAAACAAAAACTTTATCTAATTTTACCAAGGTATATTCACACAAGGTGAACTCCAATTGTCAAATTTCGTATGTATAAGCCAAAATGTGGGCATGTGTATGTTAAATTGTTTTTGTTTTATATAGAGACGATTTTGACAAGTCGGGTATTTTTGTAATGCTCTCCCAAATCAGTCTACCTTGTACAGATGTACATTGAATTATACGATTGATTTCAATGTGCTCGAAATTGACATTTTTTTTAAGACAAGCTGGGCACTTGGAGGAGGTTGCACAAGATATATTCGCGTTACTCAAAAATGGTTTAGTTTATTAAAATTACTAGAAAAATAAAAATTCCGCAAAAATTTTTCCTTTAAGAAGGATCGCGCCATATAATTCGTCAATTTCCTAAAGAAGCCTAGCTACATTTTTCAATTGCTTATGAATTTTTAAGAAATAAAATTTTCGAAACTTTGATAAAAATTATGTTTCTAAAACGACTACGCATATTAGAAAAAAGTTTCACCTTTCTTAAAGGAAATTTTATTGCGGAATTTCTAGTAATTTCAATAAACTTAACCGTTTATGAGTTACGCGTATATATGTACATACATATGTTGGTCAGCCTCCTCCATTTTCAAAATAACAGTATATCTTGAAAACAAGAGCTAGCACCATTAGATTCAGCGTACCCCAATTATGTTAAAACGAATTGTGCCCGGCTTGTCTATTTTTCCAACAAGCACAGTGTTTTTATATGTTTTGAAAAATATTGTTTACATACATATATGTACACCAGGCCTGGAAATGTGAATTTGTAAAAATCTTTTTAGGCTGTGATACTTTAACACCACAAATTAAATTCTTCTTAATGATAAATATATGTTTAGTTCATATCAATTGAGTTTTTACCTATTTAAAAAAATGCCTTATCAATTAACATGGCTTAAAATCATGGTATCAAATAAAGTGAATGTCATATATTAAGGAAGAAGAAATAAATAAACACCAACAGTGAAGCAAACAATAATTACCAAAGTTAATTAATTTCCTTTTTAAATTAATATTTTAAACATTTTTTTAATTATTTGCAAAAAAAAAAAAATGTGGATCTTCATAAATATTTGACTCAAAGTGAATTGACAATTACTACGTTTATACGCACCACTGATTTGCAAAAAAATATATTGAAAGTAGAGAAAATTGCCGCATATTCAGTGAATTAAATTTTAATTTGCGAATTGCAAACTCACTAAAACAATTCCTGATTAACGACACTATTTGCAAATAAGATTTAAAGTATTGCCACACTTTTAACAGTTTTGCGTTTTTATTTCGATGTGGCACATCCATATGACAAAAGGTAAAATAATACAAAATTGTGGAAATAAAATTCACAAATACACGACAATTTTTGAATTTTTCATTACAAAAAAAAGTTAATATTCATACAGTGCTACAAAATTAATAAATTTTCCATCCGGCATCATATAAAAATAAGAATTTTCTGAAAGAAAATTTACATATAAACAGTAAATTAGTTAATCGCAAATAATTTTTATTTGCGAATAGTCTACGTATTAACGTAGTAATAGTTTATTTAATTGACATTTTCCATTATTGACGACAAAATAAAACAAAAAATTGTTTTTTAAGCGATAAACTAATATAATAATGGGATTCAAACGGTAGTCAATAAGTCATTTGTCTTAAAATTATAATACGGAAAATAGAACTGGTGTGGGCAACCCCCACCCCTCCTCATAATTAAGGCATTTATTGTGTAGTTTTGACTACACAATAAACACAGCATAAAAAGTTTTATTATTAAAGCACCTTTTTATTTAGAATTATTAGAATTTTATGAAAATATGACTTGACCAAATTATATGGATATATTTAACCAAAATCACCTTCAAACATTAGCACTGTTAAAATACACAAATAATATGTTGCTTTTAGCATATGGTTACCTCCATTCATATTATTTTTTATTTAATATTATCCTAAGAGAGTTTGGATAATATTTTGCAGAAATAACTCCCAAAGAGGGATCTGCCAGTGGTATAGTTTATTATATGATTGTGTTTGCCCATTTATACCTTCTCACTTAGTCTGATCAAAAAATGTAATTTTTATTATTATTTTATTAAAGCCCTTATGACACTACATTTTTAATGCATTGTTCAAGTTTTGGTGAACAGTGCAAATATAAAGTAATAGAAAAATTTACCAAGTGCGAAGTTTTCAGCTGTATTAAGATAAATGTCAAACTGTCAAACATTTTACTAAATTTATCGATAAAAAATGAAGTTATGTCAAAAAAAATGTAAAATTGTTCAAATTAAAATTGACATTTCAAGCTTGAAATATTAAAAGTGTTGCTGCATCAGCGGCTTATGGGCAAATTCGGTGATTAACCGCTTTTTGTTTTTAGGTTTCTCATGAACAAACAGTTGGCAACATTTAATACAACTAACAGAACAGGGATGGCTAAGTTGTTTAAATTGTACTTTTTTGTTGATACTTTTTAAACTAAGATTTCTAATACCTTTTTGTAGTGTTTTTTAAGAACATAAATAAAATTAATTTCAACTAAAAAAATCTTTTAGTACAATTAGGGTAAAAAAGTAAAATTTTTAAAGGTTGTTGGTACAATTTTTAAAATTCTCAACGCCATCCCTGAAACAAAACCATAACAAGAGAAAAAAAACTTAAAAAACTTTGTTTATATTTTTTATAGTTTGCTCTTTCTAGCATTTACTGTTTCTTTCTATCAATTCTATATCAATTAATGAATAAAAAATGTAGTGTCATAAGGGCTTAAGCTTGAGGTCTCTTTTTTTTTAAAAAAATATTAAATTTATTGAAGAAGGCACACAACGGAGTGCCGAAATATTGGTTCAATAAATATAATATTTTTTTTTTTTTAAATAGAGACCTCAAGCTTAATAAAATAATAATAATAATAAATTTTGTAAAGGTCGAATAAAAGTCAATTTAATGTAAATTTTACATAGATTTTTTACGTCAGTTTTGCCCTGTGTTTTTGCAATTTGTGATAAGTTTTGGGCTTTGATGTATTCTGACATGTGTAGTAAAACTTCATTTTCATTGCGACATCGCCATTTTTAATGGTATTTTTTTTTTCAAATTTGCTAGAATTGAGCCAAAAAGTAGCGTTACGTTAGAGTTAGAGGGTAAATATGTTTCTTAAAAAATGTTTATTAAAAACCTTAAGTCAGTAAATGCTTAAACCGTAGGATCACAATCGCACCGTATGAACGGAGTAGCGTATGACGTTTATACGTTGTCAAATAAAAACGTGTAATATTTAATACAAAGACGCAGAGTAGTTGACGCAAACGCAAAATCATATCTACGGCGCACAGCGGCTGATAATCGTTTTATATCAACAAAAAATCTGTAACTTTTGAGATAAGAGATAATTTTGCATTTTTTTTTTGCTGGAGAGAAAACTTCTTGACATTTAAATCGGTTTAGCAGTTATTGAGAAATTTAAGGTCAAAGCTGAACTTTTGATGTTTTTTAGCATTTAGTAAGAAAATGCTTTTGATTGATATTAAGAATTATGGTATTTTTTTATTCCAAAGGGGGATGTTTTTTTAATTGCGTTGCTTTAAGAACGTTTTAAAATACATAACTACCAACTTTCATTATGATATCTTTATTCGTATCAGATTTATAGTTTGTCAAACCTTAAATAAATATATTCTTGACGAATTTTTTTAAAACTAAAATAGACGAGGCTAACAATTTTAGAGGACCACAAGTCACTCTCACGACCCTCTATAGACCCGTGTTCTTTCAAAGCAACGCAAAAGCTGCCCGGATTTGACGGAATTGCATTATTTGAGGAATTACTTTTTAAACAAAACGTTTGTAAGCCTTTGTGTTATATATCAGTAAAATAAAAAGAGCAACAAATGTTGCGAGTAATTTGATTAAAATGAAAAATGTGTTCAGCAGACAGTTCCAAACAGTTGCAAAAGTACAAGAGGACACTTTCAGCTTTCTAATGGTACCAAAATCTAACAAACCCTAACAAGTTCTATTGCTCTGAAAGTAGAACTTAACTAAAATATAGAACCTGGGTGAACTTATTATGACACATCAGGTATAAAAGATACAGAAACGCTTATATAAGTAACAAAAAAAATCGACCCATTATTAATAACAGTTTGCGAGACATCAAAATTTTTTTCTGATAAATTTAAAAAAAATTAATTTGCCACACCCACAATTACCAATATTTTTATACCTAATTCTAATGTATTTGGTGTGAATTGGCATTAAAATTTTTGAAAATCTGCGATAGCAAAAAATTGGACTTTTGGCCGATGAAATTCAATATTCAGCCACAGTGCGTCGTATGTCGACATAGATTTCATACGACGGCTACGGTTGTATTGTCATAGAAAAAGAAATATTAAAAAAGAATGAAAATGAAATAATTTGAAGTCTTCGTTCGCTTAACTTACATGTAAAACAAAAACAATATTTTATAATTGAATTATGGGTAAATAGAGCGTGCACTTAGATATTTACGGTGTAACGTCCTTCGTTCTAACGACGTACGATGCAGTTGTGCACCTAGCATTATAGTGACTTCGAAGTAGAAAAAATTGGATTTTTAGTGGCCATTTTGGTACGAACTTGTAAAAAGTTTTGAAACACTTGTTTAAGACACAGTTTGTATTTTTCGTCTTCAAGTGATCTTTAAAAATTAAATGTGGCTAATTGTTCCTAAAATCCTGAATTATTCACTTGTAAATCTAGTTCGTTACAGCTTTTCAGTTCGGGCCAGCAAATTTAATATGACGTTAAATTTGTAGAATAAGTATAGTTTTGCTCTTAATTTTAAAGTCAAACAAAAGAAAATAGGAAACAAACTTAATACAAGCGTCAAAAATCAAATAATTTAATTCGACATTACATGCACTTACAATATTATTACAGTAACCGACTGTAGTTTATTTAAGAAGTATTCCGTTCAGTAATTTTTAAATAAATAAACATTTATTTTTAACTGATTCAAAAAGTTTTGTAAAAAAACTAAGTCCATATTTATACGGATTTTCCGTTGCAGTTAATATTGTCCGTTGATTAAGTAAAATTATTCTGTATGTTAAATTAAATAGAAATGTAATTTAAAATAAAAAAAATTCGTTTAATTTTTATTGTCAAAAATTCAACCGCGAATTCCGTTAAAACAATTGAGTTTTCAGTTATTTTATATAAATTAACTTTCAAAAAATTATCTACAAATTTCGTTAAAACAAAGAAATATTCAGTTGTTCTATGTAATTTAACTACCAAAAAATAAATTTTTTCTTATCTTTAGAAACCGATGTGCTTGTTTTGTGCAACAAATTCCCATTTTCTATTTGTTAAAATAATTTAGTTTAAAACATCTAATTTTTAAAGTAAAATAATTGCGAAACCATATCGGTCATGCTGCTGGTGTCTTATAATTGAGAGTTCTTCTGTAAACAAACGAGGGCAGTACAACAAAAGTAAAACAAGCATATGTAACAGGGTAAGTAAACAATAATGTTCTCTCTCTCTCTCACTCATTTGAAAAACAAGCGGACAGGTGTATGTCTGGTATTTTTTACAAATTCGGCTCTTTTGTGGTGTAAAAAAATAACTGAATACTTCTTTGTTTTATGGAATATTTAGTTGATTTTTTGATATTTAATTTATACAAAATAACTGAAAATTTATTTGTTTTTACGGAACATGGAGTTGAATTTTTGACAGTAAAAATTAAAAGAAGTTTTCGTTAAAAATAAATGAAAAATAAGTTGACCGGTTTTTAACTGAATTTTCATTTGTTTTATATTACAAATTCAGTTAATTTTACGTACAGAATATTGTGAGTGTGGGTAAATAATGACAATTGTCTCTAATGATCATACCTTGTACGTATTCTACCATGGTGCAGTTTACCTTTTTTTTTAAACTCTTGAAAAAATTGTTTTAAAAATAATCTATATAAAAATTATATGTTTTTGATCCTATTCTTAAATAAATTCAAAATAGATTTAAAAATTATTTTATCTCAAATTTTTAATATTTTAATCAGGCTTAAGTTCATCAAATTTAATTTTCATTAAATTATTTTTATGAAGAAAGGAATTTTACAACATGAAAATTAATTAAAATTGTTATTGATAATCATTCGTTATTGACTGACCTGAGATTCGAACCCAGGCGGCTGGTTACCATGACATGTTTCGATCGCAACCACTCGATCTTTTCAGATGGATTTGCCGTCTTACACTATATCGTGCACGAGCTCTATGTGTACATTTGTCCTTCATGTTGTGCTGAAAAAGGTCAACAAGAAAAAGAAAGACAAAATGAGAAAACAAAAAAATGTACTTTGGACTTCAAGAAGAATTCTTGACATAAGTACGGAAAAAACAGAAGTTAGGAAATACATGTAAAATCAATTAAAATGGATAATCATTAAAAAAAAAAGCAAATTTCGATCTACCAAAGGTTAAAATACAATTTGGTTTAAGGATTGATGTTTGACTATTGACGTCAGCAGTCGTCGATGGCTGCGAGTGTAAGACGGCAAATCCATCTGAGGAGATCGAGTGGTTGCGATCGAAACATGTCATGGTAACCAGCCGCCTGGGTTCGAATCTCAGGTCAGTCAATAACGAATGATTATCAATAACAATTTTAATTAATTTTCATGTTGTAAAATTCCTTTCTTTATAAAAATAATTTAATGAAAATTAAATTTGATGAACTTAAGCCTGATTAAAATATTAAAAATTTGGATTAAAAACCATAAATAGTTCAACAAAATAACCACAATTCTAATAATTATTTTATCTTTTATAATTAAACTTTTATTTTGTCAAAAAGCTCTTTTTATTTTTAATAAATGTGTTTTTTCTAATTGCAAATCATTCTCTTGACTTTTTAAAATACAACAGAAAAAAAAACTTAAAAATATTTTTATCTCAGGGATGGAAAACGTTGTATAATTGTATTAAATTATATTCAGCGTTTAAAATGCTGCAGTTGAGATAGTAAAAGTCATAAGATTGTGCTGCAACTTCGACATCTTCATTTGTCATTGGACGAAAATAAATCGTTGCCTTTACTTCTGATTCATTAAATGAAAACATTCGCAGTAAAGGCAAAAGCAAAAAACGAAAAGTTGTACACAACAAAGAACATCGGCAGTCGACATGTTCGAAAGGGTTTGGTTTGGTCATCAAGACGTCTCTGACCGGCAGCAATATGAAACTTTCATGCAATAAGTTGCTTACTTCTTGGGAGTGAAACACCTATATCGTATGTTGAATCGTTTTGATTCAAAGTGTTGCTTGCATGCGCCAATAAGTCCGCCATACAGTATCTATTAAATCCCTGTGTCCGGGGACCCACTTAAGGGTAACCACTAAATGAATCGCTATCTGCACCAGAGACATCCGGCATTCTTGCACAATTTTGGATGTGATGAACACATTCTCTAGGGATCTGATTGTAATTATTAATACTCAAATGTTGTGGTTAAAATTGAATCTTGGAATCGTAATAAACGCTAATTTTGTGTGTTATATAATATGTATGGCATTGTGGTTACAGGGTTAAGGCAATCAAATCTTAATAAGAAAAATAAATAAAGTCAAATATGTAGGTTTTTCCTGATGAATAATAAGTTTTGTTTTTAGCTATTTTAAAATAGTGTAGTGTCCTTTCCAGATTCTACAATATATTAAACCTAAAGAAGCAAGTTCACACATGTTGCTTAATATTAAATTGAAACCATCGTGCTCTAGGAAGGTACATTCTGTTTGAAAAGTGGGTGCAAAATAGAAAAGCCATTTTCCATTCCTGATTTATTTACAACATTCACTAATGACTAGTTTTGCATCAAACCCATAAAAAAATGTTCGAGGAGGGTGATGTCAACACTTTAAGAAAATTAAAAAATAAAAAAATTAATAATAAAACTTTTTGCCAGCATGACACGTTTTATGCACTATATTTGATTTGAAAAATAAAAGAAATAGAGAAAAAACACAACGTAAATATTATTTGGCTGACTGCCAAAAAGAACTATATTTCCTGAGTGCCGTGACTCGGTCAAAATATTTTTTTTTTATTATTTTCATATTGTTAGCGCTTGTAATTAAAACAGGCAGGTAATGTTTTGATGAAACTTTTTGTTCGTTTTAAAAAAAAGTGAACAAAAACAAGAAAATTGTAAACAAATGATAAATTATGAACAAATTATAGGAATATCGCACGAAAATTTGTAACAAAAAGAAATTAGCATCAGGAAAAAAGGAAGGTGATTTACCACATCTCAATGAATTATGTGAGTAAACGTCGGAAGAAAGGAAATGTAAGTGACCGCTACGATGAGAGGAGAAAACTCATTGTCATTTTAGTCTTTGTTACTAAAAGTGTAAAGAAAACTTGAACAGGTTATTGGGTATTACACAGGGTGAACGACTTGGGGTTTCAACCGGTTGGTTTTCTTAAAGTTGCTTTTCGAATGTCGGATAGAACGGTTTTTTTTTTAAATTAAAAGCTGCCCACTAGCTCCTATATGTCAAAAAATGCATCTGTAAACATTGACCCAGACGTTACTCTAAATTTCTAAGATTAACTAAAGATTGTATCTAGTAAAAAAGTTGTATAACACGACAATTTCGTACAATTCAGCTACCCTAAAGCCTATAGTACACGGAATGTAAAAAGCCACATGCGCAAGTGGGTCTGACGTAATTTTGACGTCACTTCAAAGCCACAATAGCAAGTTCGTGTTGTGTGATGACGACAAAATTACGTCAGAGCCACATGCGCATGTGACTTTTAACATTCCGTGTACTATAGGCTTAACAAATGTTTAAGAATACGTGACCAAATGGATCAGAAGATTCCAAATAGGGTGATCGATTATTCGACTT
The DNA here is from genome assembly GCA_949318255.1 of Pollenia labialis. Taxonomy (NCBI): domain Eukaryota; kingdom Metazoa; phylum Arthropoda; class Insecta; order Diptera; family Polleniidae; genus Pollenia; species Pollenia labialis. The sequence continues at coordinate 120,150,788 of OX439142.1, forward strand.
TTTTCGATAACCTGTTGTTGAATATTCCGAATAGCTGCTCCTTAAAAAAAACCGGGTTTCGGTTAAGCATTATAAAAGTAACCAGTTAACCGGTTTTAATTCGAAAACATAAAAATACAAAAATCAAATTGTTTTTTTTTATAAAACGTTAATTTGTATAAAACAAAACAATTCTCGAAGGTAAGGAACCAACAAAATACATAGATATGACTTAACGTATGTTCAGGCCTAACAAATATTTGATGATAAAATTAAAAAAAAACGTGACCAGCAAATTGATTTAACTTAAGCTTTATTTTTAACAATTTCTATTTATTTGCTAAACTTTATGTCTACGATGATAATTGTATTTATGTATAATGTAGTTAAGAAACTGTTAAATAATGTTTGCTCTATCCAAACAATTCATTAAGAAAACTAGTGGTTACGTGTAGGACGTCAATATTTAATAGGTGTGAACATAGCTTTAGATTTTTTTAAAAACGTTGGGTTTTAAAAATTATAGGAATATAATAAATTTATTATTTGAGATATTCTCCCAAATTTATTGTAAATTAGTTTAAATTTGTTGGTGGCTAAGCATGTCTATATGAATCAGTAAACTTCAGCCATATTTTTGAAAAGTTGCTAACAAAACCACTTAGCAAACCCTTGAAGATTTTATAGATCGCAAAAGTGTAGCGTAAATGACTTTATTGATATTATCGATGGTGTTTTAAGCGAACATGCTCGGAATCCAATAATTATAGTTGGAGATTCTAATATTGATCTCATTCAAAATCCTCATTTTACTGATTTGTTAACTGCTTTTCAAAATTATAATTGTTATAGTGCTCATAATTTAATAACACGATCTGTTTTTTTTTTGGAAAAGAGTGTACACAGGAAATAATTCCAATCTAGAATGAAGCAGTTTGTTTTTTCTTTTTACCCACTTACAACTACAATTCGTGTCGGAAAGAACCCGACCAATTGTAGGGGAATGTAAGAAAAGATAAACTCACTGTTTATTGTTGGTGTTTTGTTTTGGCTTTGATATTGTTACAAGTAAGACTTTGAGTGTTTATAATTCTTATTCGCTTTAGGGTTTTATTTGTATAATATTTTTGGCCTTTCTAAAATCTTTGGAAAAGGTTTCCTGATGAGCTGGCCTAAGCAACCAGTGAAATGCGCATAGAAACTAGCTTTCCCTCAACAATAAATTTCAGTGTATTTATCAAATATGAAAAACTGGGAATTTAGCACGTCATACGAAAATCGTATTAATTTTAAACAAATATTTTTAATAAAATGGTGAATAATTCAGTGTACCCCGACATTTTAAAGGTGCACAAGATAGTACCAATTCCAAAGTAAGCAAATCGATTAGTGCTTAACCCTTATAATACCAAATTGTTACGTTTTCGACCACATGCTTTAAGTATAAATAGTAACTTTAACGTGTTTATTGATGGGAAAGCTGTTTATGACACCCATTTGGTAAAGTATTTGGACATTACATTGCAAAGTAACATGTCATGGGATTTACATATGCATGATTTGAAAAAGAAAATAGCTCCGTCAATTGGAATTCTATATAAATTGAAGAATCAACTTGATTTTAAATCAAACATCATGATATTTCAATCTCGTCTTCAATCTCATTTAAATTACCTAGCAATTATATATGCTCACAATAAAAATAGCAATTCACTGAAATCTCTTCAATTCATGCAAAATAAGGCATTACAAATTATTTTTAGATTACCAACACCATTTTCAACTGTTACATTGTACAAAGATATCAGCAAAACAATTTTACCAATCTATGGATTGCATGAGTATCAAGTTTTAATGTTTGTTTTTAAATGCATTAAACATATTGGTCACCAAAGCTTAACATTTTCTCAACAACAATTTAATTTTAACACCCGAAATAGAACTAATTTAATGATTCCTAGATGTAGACTAGATGCAACGAAGCAACGCATTGATTACGTAGGTGGTGTAAAATTTAATAATTTACCTGTGGATTTTAAATCGATTAATCGAGTTTCGGTTTTTAAATCATCTTGTGCTGAGGCCAAAATTGAAATGTATAAAAATCTCTTGTACAAATAAAGTTTTCTATATATACATGCATTTAAAAAAAAAAAAAATTGTATGTGGGAATTATCACATTTAACGGAAACCTTGTTAATTTCGTTTTTTGTTCGACAGTCTTTAATTTTGACTTTAATTTCTTAAACCCTGATATTAACCTTTTTTTAGGCGATATCTTGTTATTTTTGGGTAATAATTCACTTTTACAAGAGTTAAGAAATATTTTTCGGGCGTTTTTTCGTTTTCTTATTTTGATAATTCTTTAATGAGATCTGCATATTCCGCCTCCTGCCGGCAGCAAAGATTTTCTCTTCTATGGTAAATAGTCATCTTAAATGCAAACGGACGCAACTGTATTTTTATTTTTTTTTTTTACAGGAGAAGCACAAACCCGTTCAAAATCAATAACAACAAGGTGTTCTTTGGGTTTCAACTTCTTCAATTCAATTTCGAATTTTTGTGTACCTACATCCGTGCTATTTTGAATTTAAGCCAGCTGATTAAAAACAAATATAAAAATAAATATTTACCAAAAATAAAAATATTTTTTAATTCTAATCCATGAATTAATAAATTAAATTAGATCTCTCCTGACTATTCTCAGACGCAAACCACAAATTAATTTTATTTTGTTTGTTTACTAAACATCTGAGTCCTAAGCCGATCTAATAAGACGCCGCAAGTGTTTTGTTGCAAAAATTGTTAGCCGCAGGTTCAATTCGGATGTTAGCCCGATAAAACTATACCATCAACGGCGACGGCTACAAAAACTAATGCGGTTCGGCTCAGCCGCTCAGCGCAGGTCTCTTCTGATTAAATACGACAGCACAATAAACATACCAAGCAAAGTTCTATTAATTTAAGGCACTTTTTGTTTACAAAGCAACAACAATTTTTTAAAACCATTGTAAAATATAAGAACATTATGACAATATAACATGATAGCATACCTTGTGAATACCCCAATTGAAAAAAAGTCGATAAGTTTAAAATTAGTCCGTTGAACTAAAATGTATTAAAAAAAACGCATATACACCTAGAGAAAAAACATGGTTAAATATGGTCACCTCCAACAAAACTATTTTTAAAGAATATTTTAAACATATTGTAATTCATTTAACAATATTATTGTCACCGACAACCATATAATGGTTGAATTAGTCCTCCCTCAAGAAGCCACAACAATATTATAGTTGCCACCGAACATGTTATGGTCAAAAATAACTAAAACATGTTTAACACTTATTAAAGAATGGTTGGTTTTCAACCATAGCATGTTGCTCTTGGAAAAGGGGAAATACTATTGTTAATTTTAAAACAAATTATTGTCATATTTAACCATAACATGTTTGGAGGCAACTATAATATGGTTGTGGCTTCTTGATGGAGGCCTAATTCAACCATAATATGGTTTTAGGTGACAATAATATAGTTATAATGACCATAATATGTTTGAAATTTTCTTTAAAAATAATTATGTTGGAGGTGACTAATTTAAATAATGTTTTTTCTCTGCGTGTATGAAGTGTATAACACATTTTTAATGCCTTTGGTATGGTAAGGCAGCATAAATTGTTTTTTATCTATGCTAAAAATTCAAGCAAAAAGGAGAAATAAAATACAATAAGTGCAGTGCGATCACGTAAATTTTGGATAAACGTTAATATTAATATGTTCAGTCAAATACATACATAAATTGCATATTAGAATGTATAAAAGTAAAATTCAAAGATGTGCTTTTATTCTTCAACATTTTCTATTGTTTATTTTTTATTTAAATTCTTTTGGTTAGAAATGCTTGCTTGTAATTTTTTATGGTTTAGTTTTTGACACAGCTGGTTGTTTAAAAACTTTCCCAATCCGCCCTAAGAAAAAGTAAGGGCTACACACTTTACCAAACTTTGAGTGCAGAAAGAGTTTTCGGTAAGATTTGGATCTCGCGGGCTCCTAAACTAATGTAAACAAAGATTCAAGAAACTACTGAAAATTTTGGTTTAGGATTAAAGCAGCTGGACGATGACGTTGTAAAGTTGAATGGTAAAGCTGGCGTGTCTACAAAATATGCCATAAAAGTCATTTATGTTTAATTTGTATATCTTTATTTCTTTTTTATTATAATAACTTTCTTTGTATTCATTCATAATTGATTTTTCATTTGTTAATAACAATTACATATTTAAAAACTAATAAAATACATAATTTGTTTAAAAGATTTTTTCATTTATTTTAGAATTAAAACATAAAATACTGTTGTTTTTTCTTTCCATTTTAGTTTTGCGATTTCAAACAATATTTCATTATTCTCATTTAAGATTTTGTTAGTTTATTTAATAAATATAATTTTTGTTAAAACATTAAAATATAATTGGTGTATTTGTAACACTAAATTGAACTTTTCTATCATTTTTATATTTATTGTTAAATAATTAAAACGTTGTTTTTATTTTTAAAGAAGGCCTTTATAAAATAAAGTTTTCAATAAAGTTTCAACTTTTAATTAAAGTTCAATGAACATTTTAAAGAAAAAACTATTCATAAAAACTGGTGCAGGATTAGTAAAATGAAAAATTAAAAACAGTAGAATTTTACTACGATTACATTCAATATCCATTAAAATTTCTATTAATATATAGTTAATATGTTTGTTTTTAATGTTTTTATGTAAATACGATAGCGAGTCAAGGGGATTTTGTTACAACCTTGTCTAATCTTGAATAGGAGGGGGGTGTAGGGGGGGAAAAGGTTTTTAAATTTCATCACTAAAGCAAAATGTGATGGACAATAGTTTTGTCTTTCCCTATTTTTTTCTTCTTAATATTTTTTTTTGGTTTTTTTTATCTTAAAATTCTACTTTTCTTTAATAAGTTCTAATCATAATAGTTTTTTTCTTAATACTTTTTTTTAAGTTTTATTATGCTTTAAGCTTCGTTCACAATGGTAGCAACATTTTCACTTGGTGTTCACAACAAAGCCACAATTTTTTTTTTAGCCATTACACACGTTTTCAATTAAGAAAACGTTTAACAATTTTTCCCACAACAATATAATATATTTATCATTGTTTTTTTAAACGGTTTATTAAACCTTTCATTTAAAACTAAATAAAATTATTTAAAGGTTGAAAGAAGTAGACTCAACTTTTTTAAAAAACTTTAGTTACCTTTTTGCTCGAAAGTTAGAAGAAACAACGAAATTGTTGCTCCCATTGTGAATAAAGCTTTAATTTGACAAAGTCAAAATTTCAAAATATGTTTTAAAATAGGTGTGTTCATTTACTTTACTAGTACAAACTTGCAACGAGAGAGTTAATTAAAAATTTATAAAAATTTTCTCCCAATATCTCAAAAAAAACAACGCTTTACCAGCAAAAACTAAGACGAGTTAAGCCGACCGTTCACGACATGTATTTGTCATCTGACATGTCAAATTTCCCACTGCAAAATACATACATGTCGTGTGTTACCTTTTTAACTTTGCTTCTGCAAAAGTCAGACGCAAAGTCATCTGAAAAATTTCAATTAGAGCGTGCTCTATTTTCTTCTGACAAACCGTCCGACATCAAAGATCTATGCCGGAAAGAAACCGACAGGGGCGTCCACTATTGACGGAATTATAAGCCGGCTGAAGTTAATATTTTACAATACCGATACATGTTTGATAATTTCACCATTGAATAGATATTATGACAAAACTTCAAAATTTTTTTTGTCTCTCAAATTTTTCTGCTCTATTTTCACTCTCTCGTTGCAAGTTTTTCGAGTACGTGAACACTTGCAAACGAATACACCTAATGTTTCAGCCTTTTTAAAATAAAATATAAAAATAATTTAAGTTATGGTAAAAATTTCCATTTGATTTTGATTTTTACACTATTACTGCTTGCCCAGACCCTGGGAATGTTGCAAGCCGGTGCACAAGTACAACATTATGACGCTCAGTGCTTGAATACGTTCTTCGGATTTCCCTAAAATATTTGATTTATTTGTCGTTTGTTGCTGCTGCGTTAAGTTATCGGTTGTTGTTAAAAGTTCGTTGCTGCCATTTTTCATTGAAGCTGTTAAAGTTGAGTGTATTGCAGTTTCACTATCAAGAGCCAGGCGTAATTTTGTAAGCTGAAATGGAAGAGGGTGAAATAAGACTTTTCTTGTAGTGAGAAAGTGGGCACATATTTCGAAAATAGCAATTCAAAGTAGTGTTACTAATGACCATTTTTAAAATTTCTTAAACAGGAGCGTAAGGAAAATCAAATAATTTTTGTTAAATTCTCGTAGAGCTAATAATTTATAGCAATTTAAACTCCCTTTTTGGTTTAAAATGTGTTTAAACCAGCGTTCGAAAATAAACAGTACATTATTTAGCGTTCGGCTCACACACCCAAGAACGATATCTATTATTTTAGTGTTTGCGTAGACATACACAACCCTTAATACCGTTCGTAACTATTTTCAAGAAAGAACCGAACATTATTTAATGTTCTGTTCTTCGTTAAAAAACAGAACAATTGTAGTGATACTGTAGAAAAACATTATATTTTAATGTTCTTTAGTGTTTTTTTTTTATAACAAGTACATACAAATTTGGGTTGCCAGATTTATTTATTATAAACAGCTTTAAAAAAACAAGATATTTGAATGTATCGCGGGACAAAAAGATAAAATAAAATATGGAACTGTACTTTTAATTATTTTTAATTTAATAACTTACTAATTATAATTAGTTATGAATGTTATTTTGGAAATAACAAATTCAATTTTTAATTACAATATTTTGTTCCCGACGTTTCGTCGATTGTTTGTCGACTTTTTCAAGGGGTTGTAATATGAAATTTTATCACATTAAAAAGTTTTAGATGTACTCAGCATACAAATATAAAACATAATTTTAATATTTAAATTAGGCTTGCCAGTTTTTAATATAGCCAAAACGGGACACCAACAAAAACTCATAGAAAAATTCAAAAAATTTATTTAGGTTAGCTCTTGTTTTCAAGATGTACCGAAAAAAAACTACCCGCAATCCTCTTTCCTTAAGGGGGCTCCCATACAAAATGTTGCATATAGACTAAAAATATATTGAAGAAAAAGTCCCACAACCGCTCAGGAGTCCCACCTAGGGGGATATAATGATTCTGGGGACATACTTGCTCTTTATCTCCACTTCTTAGGGCGGCTCCCATACAAATATTGGGTTTTATGAAATTCTTAAATTAATTAAAATTTTTGATCTTTTGTGAAAAAAATCAAAAGTTGTTAACAGATTTTAATCATTTATGACTTGTTTGTTTTTTATATGTATGGCATTTTCTAATTTTTTATGATTTTTTTTTGACATATTAGAAAAATGTATTTTATTTAAAATCTTAAAAAACAGCAATAAACAAGATTTATCTGTTTGTGCATCTGGCAACGTTAAGCACATGTAAAACGAACGAACATTAATGAACCGAACATTAATGAACCGAACATAATGAAGTTTGTGTTTAAAAAAAAACCGAACGGAATTAAATGTTTTCATCTTTTGTTGAGTTGGATGAAAACAGTATTATTTTAGTGTTCGAAAGATGACTAACAGGGAAACGTTATTTTTTTAATGATTTTCTACACTAACACTATTAGCGTTTGTGTTTTCCACAAATCTACCGAACCGAACACTAAAGAACGATATTTAGTGTTTATTTTCGAACACTGGTTTAAACCAAGAAATCTATAAATCTGTAAACATATAAGCCATCTTTCAACGCTTAAAATTGGGCGTTTAAACTCCAATACAGACCATATGAATTTGACAAGGTTTATCGTAGTGCTGCAACATGATATTTCTTTAACTACATATAATACATGGGACACTGATTTACAGTTGTTACAGTTGTTGTTTAAACTACATATAAATTAAAGTTAAGTGCAACTAAACCATCATCTACCCAAAATTACCATGCTTTTCTTACTGCCTATTGAATGCTCACCGCAGTCTTGTAATCATTTTTTTTATGTTTTTCATCAAATGATAGATTCGCACGACAACGTTTCTTCGTCATTCGCTGTCCTCTTTATAAAATAACCCCCGATTTTAGGAGCGAATAACCCAAATTATAAGTAATTATATTTCTTTTACCCTGTATACCACTTCAAAATTAATGTTATCTCAAATTTTTATCGTTTTTTTTTTGTCATCATCTGCTGTCTGCTTTTAAATCCAAAGCCGGTTCAAGCTATACCGGTTATCCCGAACTATTCAGGCAAATGATTCGTAATATTTTTATTTCTCATGCCATTACAAATGATTTCGAGGAGATCGCGAAATTCTCACTTTGTAGAGCCGAGCGTTCTGTGACCGAATTATCTCAAGCAATGGACCTGTGAATTGTTCATTTCGTTCATGGGATTTGACATCTTTGAACTAATTTTTGTAGGGTACGTCAAATGAATGCTTTATGCTGAAAAACTTTTAACGATTGATCATTATGAAGTTAAAATTCGACGAACTATTCGACGAAAAAGTGGTGCAAAATTGGGACGACAGGATGGCGTTCAGAAGGAGTAGTCGTTGAGTCAATATGACGGAAATGTTCTTTAACACTAAATGCCATGAAATTTGCAAGCTGACAAATCCAAAATTTTGAATATTCGTTTGAATTTCTTGTATTTAATTTTTAAAAAAATTTTCTATGTTTCTAGAATACACCCCTTTTTTAGTGGAAATAAAAAAAAGGTTGAGGGATTTGCCTTTCCGTCAGGAGTTTTCTGTGTCGTATTCAATGAAAATTAGTTTTTGATAGACCTGGGAAACTCAAGACTAGTAATCTGCGTTTCTAACACGTCATCGTGCGGGTTTTTCAATATTTCCTTTTACTAATGGACAGATAAATTCAGTTTTATTATTCAAAATCTAACCGATAGCTAAAGGTAGGATTTCATCGGACGTATTAAAAGTGTTCCATTATTAAAATTTTACTTTGATGACCCTGCAATTAACTTTTGACTAACCTTCTCCTTACCCTACCGGTTATGACTGCATGTTTATAAGCGATGAAAGCCAGTTTTTGACATACAAATTTTTTACTCACTGGAGCAAAAATTTTCTACCAACTGAAGCAAATTTAAGAAAGTTATTAAAGAAATAAAACCGTAATAGTAATTCGGGTGGGCAATGGTAAGAAGAAGGTAAAAGTAAAGTTGTAATAATTGAAGATCCTAACTAACGCTGTCGTTAAGTTGTGAAAGCGCGCCTCAGAGTGTTAAAAATTTTACCCGTTTTGCAGCAAATAATCGAATACCAAAATACTTTAAACCAGTGTTCGAAAATAAACAGAACATTATTTAGCGTTCGGCCCACACACCCAGGAACAATGCCTATTTTTTTAGTGTTCGTGTGGACATACACAACCCTTAATAACGTTGGTAACTATTTTCAAGAAAGTACCGAACATTATGTAGTGTTCTGTTCTTCGTTAAAAAACAGAACAATTGCAGTGATACTGTAGACAAACATTATATTTAAACGTGCTATAATGTTTATTTTTTTACATTTATAAAGAAATAAACAAACAAAAAGTTTAAGCAACGACCACAGCACGTACAGATTTTGTGTGTATTTTGTCTATGTTTTGTTTGAGTAAAATTATTTGTTTTTCTTTTTGTTTTTTTTTTCGCCAAAAGGGACGAACAGTAATGAGCCGAACTGAACACAATGAAGTTTTGTGGTTTAAAAAAAACCGAACGGAATTAAATTGTTCTCATCTTGTGATGAGTTGGATAAAAAAATATTATTTTTGTGTTCGAACGATGACAAAAAGGGAAACGTTATTTTTTTTAATGATTTTCTACCCAAGCACTATTACCGAACCGAACACTAAGGAACGATATTGAGAGTTTATTTTCAAACACTGCTTTAAACACAATTACCATTCTACTTACCAAAAAATTAATTTTATCGACTCTTTCCGCACCACTTAAATTACAATAAAGATTTTTGCCGGCATTTTTAGCTAAACTCATGACATCTTCATCCCTGGGTAGCAGCATTATGTGTTCGGTAATAGAGACAATTTGTTCGGCAGAAAAACTAGTAACATCGGAGGGCAAAGCTTCCAAACGTTGGGTTACCAAATCAAAAGTATTGGGACCTAATGAAATCACGGAAGATTTTCTAAAAATAAAAATAAACTTGGAAAATGTTTACTTCTTATTAATAAAACTTAAATGAGGACACACCTTGAAGGAGTATGTTGGGGAGTTGGTGGTAAGCTTTTCGCAATCGAGCCTGGACTAACACCCCCTACACTACTATTGTTACCTGCAACACCAGCTATTGAAGATACTATGCCAGGTATGGCCAGATTATTAGCTGAATTAACACGTTTAATGCTTTGAGCCAATAAGCCAGACAAACTTGAACGATGCACTTCCAAGTTACTGGGTGTCGGTGTAGTAGTATTCGATTTATTTTCACTACTGTCAGCGGTATAAACAATCTCGCTGTCTGCTTCTACTCCTGTATCAATATCCGCTTCGGTAACCATAAATTCGGGCGCGGCCATTGCTGAGGGGGTTTGCTGTAGCGCAGAGGAACAATCTACCGGACCGCATACTGTGGCATTTTGGCATTTGTTAATGCATTTTTTGTGGCAGCACATAAAACAATCGCGACACTGTACGGCATCTTTAAGCCAAATTTTCTTGCCACAAAAATCACATTGAGTGGCACGTTGAAAATGTGTGCGTATGAAATTGTGGGCTCGTGTTTGGTAGGTTGCAGTAGTGTCCGTGGATTTAATAGAGATTGTGTCAGAGTAACCGCTGTCATCGGTTTTGTCCACAGAGGAGACAGATCTGAATCAATTTAAATATAAAATGATTATGATTGTTTTTTTTAGATCGATGAAAGATTTTTGTATTGTAAAAAAGAAGTTGTTTAAACGCATTTGTTAGTTCTTTTTTATTTTATGTTTTAAACTTACTTTGATTTAGCTTTTATTGTCTGTTTAGAGGGCGTCTCTGTGGCTCCTAAATTTGGATTGCCATCCCAGGTAAAAGCAAATACTATGTCACCAAAGCAAAGGTTAGGGTCGAAACCAGACTGTGTGGACAAGTAATGATTTTTTCTAAAAGTAAAATGTAAAAAAAAAATTTAGTTTTTAGAAATAAAATTTGAATCCTCAGCTTACAAATCCTGTTGTATGGGTGGACTTAATTCATATGTCTTAAACGATTGGCTCAAACTGGTCTCGCAACACTCAGCCAGTATTTGATAGATGGGTATATTAGTGAAACCAAGCAACTGGTTTTCTCCTAAACATTTTCCATAAACACACACATTTAAAAAACGGCATTGGGGATCCAATTTAAAGTTGCATACATCTTCCATGTAAATCAAAGTAGCTAATTTACAATCGATTGTGGAATGCTGATAATAGTGTTCGACATCGTTGACTCCTGCATTAAATGGGCTTAAAAGATTTTCACAGTTTGTTTTAGACGGAACTTTATGTAAAGTTGCTTGCTTTGCTAAGACTTTAGCTTTTAATTTGGCCTCTTCATCTCTTAAGCTTTCGCCATGATCTCGACTAATGGTTTTCTTTAATGCCTTCGCTATAAGTTTTGTCTTTTTGGGTGAATTGGTAGGTGTATTCGACAAACTGGACTCACTGCTAGTGCCCTTGTCAATACTACTGCGTATAGGTATAGTGTCAGTGGGTTTTGCGGACATGCTGTATCCACTTTTGTTATCACCCAAATCTTCATAGATATCCAAGTCCTCCAAAATGGCATCATTACGTATAATTCCCGGTATTATGCGATCTATGCGCAGACTAAAACTATTCGTTTGAAGACCTTTTATAACCTTGGCCACTTGTTGTATGGTGGCCACTCGTTTACCATCTATGGCAAGCAAAATGTCTCCCACTTTCAAGTTGGACTTACAGGCCGGAGTATTAGGCAACACTGCCTCGATTTCTACTGTATCCAACGAAGACTGCTTGAATATAATGCCTATTTGTTGATTTTTAGCTTTATGAATTTCAACATCCAGGGACACCATGACATGTCTATCATCCTGCTGATGGGCCTCCACAAATGCCAATGAGGCCATGGTTAGTGAACAGTAAATATCCGTTAAATGTGAAGCACACATAAGTCGGGATATTTCCGATACTTTGACCTCTAACACACCATTCGGTTGTATACCTTCACCATCGCCAAGATCTTCCTCGGGAGTTTTGTGAAAAAATGGCTTATAGCGCAGTTTATAATTGGGCAATGTGTGCTTACGTCTAACCGCCTTTCGTATTTGATTCGATATTAAGCTGGTTATATTGGATTGCATTTGACGCCCTTGATATTTTGATTCAATAGCTAAGTCAAGCTCGGGATCTCCTAGAAAGCTAAGAGACCAATGTGTATAAGGATTACGAGTGAATTGCAGACGAGCCAAGCCGGAGAGTTGTTTAACTGCAAAATTGAAAGAAGGCAGTATTAATAAAGAAACTTATTTTATGAGATTTTTAAAACAACTAAATCTTACTTACCCTTTAAAGTCAAAGAGCCCTTCTTGCCCAGCACCATATCAGCATCTATTGATGTCCGGAAATTGCCCATATAATTAATTTCCAACATTAAATCTAAATTCTCAATACGCTCGCCATTTTCATCTAATTCAACATTATGGACTCTTAAAGTTTTTATCTCCGGAAATTGATCACCCAGCTCAAGTTGTTTTATCTGCAAAAAAAAACAGACAAAAATAAAAGTACAAAATATAATAAGAAGAGAAGGAAAACAACTACAAACACACAAGAAAGCAAATGAGACGATGAGTAAATAACCAGACTAATTAACGTCACAAATTAACACCTACAGACACAAATGCTTATATACGAAATAATGTGTGTGTATGTAAATATAAATTACAGCAGAAAAAAACTACTGTTATTTTATGTAAAATGCAACATCAACAACCACAATAGCAAATGCAACACTAACAACAAAACAAAAGATGTAATTGTCTGTGCATTCACAAAGCTGGCGGTGAAAACTGTAAAAAGGGAAATGATTTTAAACGGAAAGAAACTAGACGACTATGAAAATACTCTAGACATGGATGGGGCCACTTTAGATAATATTATGAGTACAGTAAGAGTATTTTGTTGATTTCTTTTTAGTTTAGCTTTTATTAAAAAGCTTAAGATAAAGCGATTTAAAATCGATTGTTAATAGGCTTACTTAGGTTTAATGTAGATTATTTATTTATCAATATTTTAGAATTAAATTTCAATATTATTTATTAAGCTTGAGGTTTTTCTTTTTTTATAAAAAATAAGATAATATTTATTTTATACAAATTCCAATATTTCGATACAGCAATGTGTATCATCGTCAGGGAAATAATAAATAAAGGTTAAATAAAATAAAATTTATATTTTAGAATTAAAATCATTTCATATTTTGTATATTATTAAAACCAATCTGATACATGCCTAAGCAGATATGGTTATAAATAGGGATTCGATTTTCATGCACCAACAAAACGAAAATTTGTGCTTAAAAATTGCACGTAAAAGTCCAACATATGCACTAAAAAAATTAAAAAAATGCACCAAAAGCTTACAAAATTTCCATAAAAAATCGTTTTTTTTTAATTTTACTAAAAGCAAAAATATCAAAAATTCAGTCTATTGTTATTTAAATATCTTTGCTTAAATAAATAAGTACATTCTGTTTTGTTAAAATCAAAACTTTCTGTTGTACTTGAAGAATGCCAATGCATTTAGAAAATAATTATTTACTGATCGCACTTTGATTCCAGATCAGATCAATAATATTTGAAATATATTTTATTTTTTGAAATCCTTAATTTGTTTTGCAAAACGTTTCGGATTTTCTTAATTTCTCAGACTATTATTTCTTCCACTTTGTCAATTTTACTAAATCCTTCCTAATTATTTACGCCTGTATTTAAAAAAAAACATTTTAAATTAAATAAAGGTTTACAAAACAAATTTTGTACGAAAATTTGCCTTAATAAACGTTTGTTGAATTTAATAATCGTTTATAAATATCTGTAATTGTAAAATACAAATCGTTAGCTCACTATTGGTTTGACGCATATCATGGTAATTTCACGAAATGCGAATTGACTTCTGATGTTATCTAAATTTAATATTTTCCTTCATTTTTTAATTGGATAATCATCGGTATCAATAAGCTTTAATAACATTCTCAAATTACTAAAAGTTTTTGAATATAATTCTGAAGCATCTAGCCAGGTTCCCATCTAGTTACTACTGGCTGTGGAGGAAGGTATTACCAATGTGCCAAGCAAGTAACTTGTAACAGTTTTGGATAAAATATTTTAGACCAATTGGAAGCCATTAACCTAATGGATCTTTTAACGAAAACTTGAAGACCTTGTTTTTAAAGCAAAGTTCCAAAAGAATTTATTATTGATTTAATAAAATTTTTTTGGAAGTTTTTTTGTGTATTTAAAAATTTTTTTTAAGAACTTTTTTTATATCTCAATCACTCAAAATGCCAAAAAAAGCATTTAAAACCAAAATATGCAAACAAAAAGCATTTTCACCAAAATATGCAACAGTATGCAAAAAGAAATCGATGCCATTTTAACGCAAATTAAATGATTCGGAAAGATAATTGGTCGACATCGTTCTTAGACTATCGACAAAAAACATGCATTGCATGGAAATTACATCCCTAGTTTTAAATAATATGAAATTTCTCTTAAAAACGTCCATCTTTTAGCCCAAATCGTTTGTCACTGCCAAAGTTTCCCTCAACATTGCAATTAAGCGAATTTTTTTGATACATTTTATTGAGCTGCGTAAAAAATGATAATTCTTAACTAGAAACTTTTTTTTTAGTTTTTTTAAATGCCTATTCAAACTTTTTATGCCCACACTACAATAGTGGAGAAACATCCATAGTTTTTCTCGTCAACAAAATTAGTTAATTTAGAAAATCTGTTAATTAAACAGTTAAATCGTTTTGATTGATCTCTTCGATGAGATTAACTATTGTTATCATTTAAAAACTCTTGGCCTTATGTGTTTAAAAGCTTCAATATAAAATCAATGACAATCCTTGCACAAGAGTGGAAACGTATTTTTAAACGCTATTCAAGTTTTAAAATATTTTTCTAGCATTGACTTGATTTCAAATTCCCATTTTACTGGAGAATGCTTTTAAAATAAAGTGTCACAAATGTATATCGCAACCCTTGAAACATAAAATTCGAACTTGTATACCAATAGTTTTGCACGTGATTTACAGCAAAATTGCTTATTAGGATATATAAATTTAATTTGGAAATTTTTTTAAATCTAAAAGCAACGTTTCTTATTTTTATTTATTTATTTGCAATTGAGTTTGAAAACTTAAAATTGCTTTCGGAGCCGGGAAGTTCTTATCTTTATTAATGAATCAAGTAAATTTTAAGTTAATTATTTCGTTCTGTGCCATGTACCAAAAGTTATGATAATCTGGCCAAACATAGAAAAATAAACATAATTATTTTTAAAGAACATTTTTAATTATATTATGGTTGATATAACCATATTATTCATAATCACATATCATTTTAACGTTAAATTAATCCTCCATCCAGAAGCCATAACCATATTATTGTTACCTCTAAACATGTTATGGTTAAATAATGATAATAATTTGGTTTTTTAATTAATAATACAGTGCAGCCTCGTTCAACGCAACCCTCGATATGCGCAACCCCTCGCTTAACGCAACACCCAATTTCGTAACATTGGTGACTCTGTAAACGCAACTTTGCAACAGCAAAACAAGTAACAAGCATTTTTTTTTAGTTTGGTTTTGGATAAATAAATACAAAAATTTCTATTGGTTGTGTTCACCGAGGTTACACTGTAGTATTTTCCTCTTTTCTAAGAGCATCATTCTATGGTTGAAAACCAACCATACTATTATAAGCGTTAAACATATTTTCGTTATTAATAACCATAACATGTTCGGAGGTAACTATAATATGGTTATTGCTTCTTGTTTGAGGGCTAATTTCAACCATAAAATGGTTGTCGGTGAAAAAAATATTGTTAAACAAAACATAATTTGTTAAAATTTTCTTTAAAACTAGCTTTGTTGGAGGGGATCATGTTTAAAAATGTTTTTTTCTCTAGGTATATACATGTTGCGTTAGGCATTCAAAAGTAACGATAAATATAACCAAATGACATCACTAATAACCTTCGCCTTACCAAAGACTTTAATGTACATCATTTGCCGATACCCACCCGGGTTATACGGCCACATAATTACATGCGAAGAAAAGTAGTTGTCTGTTTTTTTTAAAGAGCTTAGCAATTTGTTCGGTAAGAAAAATTTATTTTTAACTTAAGCAAATTTTTCTAAGTTATTCAAGAAATAAATCTATTTTGGTCACCCGGCTGGGTATTGGTACGGCGAAGGATAATTATGGTTATTTAAAAACTACTACAGAATACTGATTATCACAATTTGAGGGCGCTTTCAGTATGCGAAGTTAGATATGAAAGATCAAACGCGAAAATTGATCTGACTTAAAGATTTAACACAAATCAGCATTCTTAATTAGATTTAAAGCAAATTCTGTGGATTAAAAATTTTTTTTTTCATAATTATTCTGGACCAGTCCACAATGGTCAATGTCATGTTTAGTACTAGTAATTTAACCTCACTAGTTGGAAAACTTACTTTATAACCGCAGCCTAATCAATAACCAGTCTATAATACTGCATTCGTTCCGACTTTTCTTACAATGATAACTGAACTGCAATGAGGATGTAGAAATAGAACAAGCAATTACAAACACCAAATACACCGACTAACGGCACTCCATTGCTACAACATGGACGTCAGCAATGAGAGGGATAACGATGAAATGCAGAAGTAGGAATAAGTAATTGAATAGTGGTTATAATGCACAGGAAAGCACTCACACACATTAAAGTGTGAGTCGTACACATACTTATTGTTTGCAAATGAAAAAGGGGCATCAGCAAATGTTAGCAAAATGATATTAAATGGGTTCACTTTATTATTTGTCTTGTTCCCTGATGCCCTTTTGTCATTTAGTTTGTAAAAATATTCATGAATGCGGGTTTGTTCTTGCAAGTTATTGAAATGTGAATGTGTGTGTTCTGTTAAATATACACACACACATGCATATCGTTTGTATTACGTGCAACATTCAAACATGTTTTTAGTTGTTAATGATGATGATAGTGGCATTGTTATTAGTAACCTACATTTGGTCATATATACTCCCATAGATTGTGTTCCTGTCACATTTGCTTAGTTTGTTTTTTTTTTGTCAATAGTTGAAGCGAAATTAATGTGTAAATGTGCATATTATTTTAAAAGCATTTATAGGCAATTATAAATTATTGAATTTTTTGTTTGCAAGTAATAGCAATGGAAAAGTTGTTTGCAACTATGTGATTTCGTGTCTTAAAGGAATATAAACTGATACACATAATACGCATGTATTCCGTTTGCCCACAAATAATAGGACTAGTTCAAACACGCGTGTAAAACGTAGCCCACAAGGGACTAGGACTAGTCGAAAAGTTGTACTTATAGTATGAAGTATATAAAACAAAATGATTTGATGAACTTTAAGCACTGGATCATTTTGAAAGTTTGTTTGATTTTGATTACACTCGAATTCGATATCCAGAACATGGCTAATAACTATTTGTTTAGCCACACATATATTTTTTTGTATTGTTATTTGAAGAATTTAATAACTTTAGTACTTTAATTTTAAGCCAATATGTTTAATACATTTTGCAACTTATATCAATATTTAGTCTTATTAAAATTGCAGCCTTTATTCGGCCATATAGGAATGTATTCTTGTGAGTAAAGATTATAAGAAATTCTTGAGTCCTTGCACAAAAATTATTGCTAGTTTGCGTGACTAACCAACGAGAGATTTGTACGTTACTTTTACCGCATTTTTGAAAAAAATGGACCGTATCTTATAAATTGGAAAGTCTGTCGGCGAATCAAGCATTTTTTCCTTACATTTTTTCTAAGTTTAGGATTTTGTTCTATACAAGATAATAATTGAATTATAAAATAAATATAATTAGTAAAAAGTAATTTTTCAAAATGAAATAAAGTTTTTTAACTGAATGAATTGCATTTTAGGTGTAACCTGGACTACGGCCAAAAAACCTGGACAATCCAGGCCATCCCAGGCCGTCTGGCAGCCCTAATTACATTGGACCAATCCACTTGATCAAAATGGATCAGGAAGTCCATTTCTATTTGCAGGGTTAAGAAAGAAGAATTTATTAGCAATAAATAAATTTTTTAATGTTAATTTGTGTTTCAAATACTACTTTAATTTGTGAAATTATTTTGTTTGTTCAGGGCCAAATAAACCACACAAGCAGTTTGATCCATCCCTTTCAGAACGGAATTTATAATTTTTTAAATATGTCGTATGAAAATAAAATCAATGTTTAGGTTTTACCATTTTTAAATCCTCCAAGGATTTTCAGGGTAAGCAGAAATTATGCATTTCGTTAAAAATTTCATCTAAAACGCATTTTTTGCACTAAATAGCTACAGTTGGTTAGAAACATTAAAATGTATTATTTTTTTAGTTAAAACATGCCATTCCCGCTTGAATATTTGTTAACGATTTGCACTTTTGCACAAATTACTTCTGCTGCTCATTTTGATAAAACTGAAATGTGGTGCTAGAATTTCGCAATAATTCAAGTAACGTTAAAGCGAAGAGCAGAATAATGTGAGAAACAAACATAGAGAACAACCAGCGCAAGCGATGTATGACGGTCTGTTTGAAATTGGACAAATAGAAGCGAAAATCTTGAGCCCGAAAACCTCCTGAACAAACGATTGTTGTTTTTTAAAACTACAACAACAAAAATTAAGATTTTAAACAAAAAAATTAACTTCTACCATACAAGTCGTTGTGTCAAAATTGTTTTGATCAAACTAGAAAATGATCTAAGTCGCTTAAATCAAGACAAGTGGTGATTTTTTTTAACTTTTCTTTTGACAAAACGATATCTTTCAAAAGAAGCTTTTTTGTCAAAAGTAAATTGGTAAAAACGGGCTGGACCTAATGGAGACATGCTGCTTTGTCAAATGGCAGTTATAAGTTTTTTTTTTAAATTTTCAAAATGTTTTAAATTCGCTGAGAAAAGTTGTTTTGTCGATTTGAAATGAATGGAAACCCCGAAAGAGTTCGATTTGTCAATTGCGTATCTTGTGTTCTAAAAGTCGTAGAAGTATGGCGATTAGACCAAAAGAAGCGCATTCAAATTTTATATTTCCTACAAAAATCTTTGAAAATTGTTTTGTCTCGAGAGAAGTCTTTTTGTCAAATGTCCACAGGTGTACTGAATCACCAGAAAATTTTACTTGAAACAAGAAAATTCTGCAAGAATCTCGTCCAAGCCAAAAGTTTCTTATTGTAAACATATGTGAGACTTGGTTTAAGCGAAAATTTATGACTCAAAGCGAACTAAAATTTACTTAAATACAGCCAAAAAAAATATATATTTTAGTTCAACAGTTACTTCAAATCAGTTTTCGTTGCTTATGGTCAATTTCACAAATTGTACTTACATATTATTTCGCCTAATGGTCAAAATTCGACCATAAATTTTTATGAAAATATGAAGAAAACATAGTTCATCTAAGTATATATGAATTTATATGTTTCAAGCCTTTATTTTTTCCGTCTTAGTGGATCGATTTGGCGAGGAACCAACCTCCGGTTAATATTTTTTCTCTTGCGTTAGTTAATTTAATTTTTTTAGTTCAATATAAAAAAATATTAGAAAATATCAATTGAAAAACTAAAAAGTATCAAAATTATCCCTTAAAGGTTATCATTAACTCAGGATATTGCATGTTTAATTTATTTTTTCTATGTCTAATATAACCAAAAATTAATTAAAGTACCAGATGTTGAACGAAAAAGTACCAAAAAGCTCCCCTTACGTTCTTATTCATTTTTCATCTTAAAAGTTTTCATTCACTCAGGACTCTGCACCTATAATATTATTGTTTCTAAGTTAAATATTATAGAAAATTAAAAAATCATCACATGCAGCACGAAAAAGTTAAAAAAATAAATTTAATTTCCCGTATTTATATAGTGAATATATTCGACAACCGGTTTCTTAAAAATGCCGAATAATCGAACACCCTATTTTTTATTATTTGATAATTTAAAAAACAAATTTTGTATTTTGTACATATGAGGAGCCGCAGAACAAAACGTACTTTTTCACACATTTAAAATTTTTGGGAAATTGAGGATTATTTATTTCGACCCCTTAAAAAACTGCATGAACCTGGAAATGAAAACAAGTTTTTTGCTTACCAAAAGATGAATCAAACTGCCGTAAGTCAACACATTAAATGTCAAGGATGTTTAATATCAAACCAATTTTATATCAAAAAAGTACGTTTTGTTAAAAAAAAAATGAAAAAGTACGTTTTGTTAAAAAATATAGAAAAAGGAACGTATTCCCATGTTTAAATTTTCTACAGATTCTTGTAATTCTTCCATGTTTTAATTATACTATTGAATTAATTATTTTTTTCATAACACTCATTCACCAAACAAAAGTTAAATTGTTGCAATTGTTGGTGGATATTCTTGAAAACGCGTCGAAGAAATACAAATTTACATTACAACAAAAGCAAATTTTATTTAACAGTTAATTTTAAATAAAATGAAATGAAATAAATAAACGTCAAACAAATTAAGAATATTAAGAAGAATATACACGAAGAAATGGCAAAAACAATGAAAAAAGCACGTTTTGAAAAGAAAAAAAGTACGTTTGTTATGCACCAATTTTTTTAGAACCCAATTTCTTGGTAAAAAAAAAAAAAAAAATATGCTAACTAGATTTTTTCTTAAAGATTTCAACCCAAATATTATAAAAATATCAAAAAACCAATTTGTCAAAAAATGCGAAAAAGTACGTTTTGTTCTGCGGCTCCTCATATGTGTAAAGCTACGGTCAAACTTGTCAAATATTTGACGAAAAAAGGGACCAACAAGCAAAGTAAATAATCATTTTCTTTAATTCCAATATTTATTTTGATTAAAAAACCAAATCTTACCAAAATTAGTTGTTTGGTATATGTAATAATATAATTAGTTTGTTTTGAGTTACTTATACAATGTTAAATCTCTCTAACTATAAACAAAAGTAGGGGTTGCGCTTATTTGGTCAAATATTTAATAAGTGTGACCGTAGCTTAAGTAGCTAATTTCGAAAATATTGAACAGATTTGAATACAAAAATATATTGTGCACTTCTGTAAAGGGCCAAATACACTTGTCAAATGCTTGCCCAGCCGGCGAATTCAACGTGTACGTGTGCTGGACGTAATATTCGCCGTCATATCTAAATTTTTTGATTTTTCATCTAGCGTTGTCGGTGTCACACATACAAACACATTTTCACTAATACTACCGCAATGCTTGATGAGTACTTTGATCAGTGTATTTGGGCCTTAAGTAAATATCTTTCAAATGGTGTGTGTTTTTTTTCAAATCGGTTGACATACAGAGGAGCAAAGTGTTCTTAACTGTTTTGCATTTGCCGATTCATATATAGATTTATCTAAAAAAACGAATTTGAAACATGGGCATTTCCATTTTGACGTGTCGTGATATTTGTACAACAAAATGTAAAACAATTAAATGAAGAAGTCAAATGTTTAAAAAGGGTTTCTATATATGAAAGTAACGAAGTAGCACTATATTCAGAAAAAAAATTACAGCAATCGACGCTAAGGATTTGCAGATATAAGCAAAAGTATGCGCTAACGTGACGTTAAAAAAACGGAAGTGGGTTTTGACTTGCATTACAAAACTGAATAAGACTGCGAATTGAGCATGAATATTTGTATAAAACCTTTTTTAGTATGTTTTGGACTTATTTAGATTTATTTTTCAAGCTATAAAATTTAAAAATCTTTGCTCGTTAAGGTACATATGGGCATTTTCAGCGAAAAGTCTACTTTTTTTAATGTAACGCCAGAATGCAAATAAGGTTGTTTTTTTAGGACGGTGTTGTTCAACCGTTATCCCTTTTGTTGCTTCATGTAAAGGAAGCATACGACATGTATGTATTTTTCAATAGGAAAGCTGACAAGTCAGATGCAAAATACATGTAGCGTAAGGGGTCCTTTATTACTTTTTCTTTTGTTAATTACACAGGCCTGCAAAATTTGGAACAAGTCGAAATCCTGGAAATAACGAACACTTTTCTAAAGATTTAAAGAAGTATACTTATTTCTTGGTCTGTGTAATTTTTATTAAAATTTGATATTAATTATTTTATTCTAATTTTAATCCTACAAAATATATTTTAATGCAATTTTATATGGCCCACCTTTAGCCAATTACTCATAACGGTCAACCGCCATAAATTTAATGCTTTGGTTTTAGTTGTAAACAATGAATAAAATATTTATATCAAAAGAAAAATGTGCGCACAAGCGAACAACTCGCTTTCGTTTCGATTTGGCAGAAATAAAGATCAATATTATTGTTCTCTTTTTTTTCATAACAAGTAACAGTGCTATGTTCGTCTTGGCCGAATCTTATATATCCTTCACCATGATATTAAAAATCGTACTAAAACCTTATACTCGGGAGAACACTTGTAAAGGACTAGATATTATGGCTCGTTTTTAATCTTAAAAATTGTTTATACGTTAGAAATATTTGAGTTAAAATTGGTGATGGATGAAAAATAAATAAATAGTAAAAGCGAATTATTAGAGCGTCGACCACCATGAAATAACAATGTATTAAGGCAAGCACTCACCAGACCCCGCAGTGCATGAACGAATAAATGAATAATTGAAGTATAAATCCCCAAGGCTCAAGAGTGAATAAATGAAGGAGTCGAATGTATGGAAAATAAAGAATGAAATGGGAGTTAAAAGAGTAGAAGAATATCGAGATGAGAATTTTTTTAAAGGTCCTATTAGACATGACATACCATAATATCACAACCGTTACCATAACACATAAGTAACCAACATTCCACTGGTTTCTATGCCAAGTTCCATATAATCAAATACAGGGGTCTAATTACCGCATTTGATACTATCGTATCGAATAAACTATCGAATGTTTTTGCATACGATAGACACTGACGTATCGAATGAAAACTCGAGAAATGTAATGTCGAGCTATTATTTCAAATGCAATAAATTTCATTCTATATCAAGATTCATGATACAAGAATAAATAATTTCGATCAATTTTGTTCGATATCGTATGCGGTGATTAGACCCCTGTGTTGCCCATTAGGTTGGCTCGAACAGCTGTTTTATGTGGCTGTGGCTTTTTAAGTCTTAACTAAAATTTTTTTCCTTACCCCGACCTTACCGCTGAAGTCTACAAAGCAAGAGTTGCGAAAGAGAATTGCGCAAGTAACTTGCCAAGTGAGAAAGGTGTCTAGCGATAGTGTAGACCAGTGTTGTCAAAACTTGTTGAGTAAAAAATGCTAGATTTTGTTTAAAAAAAATTCTGTGTGCTGTGACACATTTTTTGGTACTTTCTAAAATATGGTTTTTGAATTTAATTCTAGGAATTGTTTTAATAAAATAATACTACATTTTAGTATCTGACACTAAGCACGTTCATTGATCATAGATCTGTGACTGGTCAAATAGGGTCAACTGACCCCCTCCAATGACAACCCCATGTAAAAGTGATAGGTCTTAATAAAAATATAAAGTGTTAGAACTAGAACCGGTCTCTATTACCAAAGACCTATCACGGGACATTTTGGTGTGAGTTTGCTTCCCTTTTGGGAAGCTTAAGGGACGGATTATTATTAGGTGCTGTTGCTATTTAAGCGATGCTACCCACAATTATAATGCAGCGAAGGTTAGATAGCACTAGTTCCTAAACAAGGGGCGAGAGTGTATTTTGTCATCATTGTACACCTCCTTTTGTTTATTCACGTAGTGATAAGGTAGGTGCTCAAGTAAATCTTTTTACTAATTGTCGGGCCTGTTCTGAAAATCACGTGAATTCAAATCACGTGATTTCAAATCACGTGATTTTGTGGTGTCCTGAAAGTCATACCGTTTTTTGTTTCTAGGTGTGCTTTCGGCAAATTAATACCACACCAAAACACACAAAAACGGGACACTAAAATATCACCCGTGTGATTTTAGTAGGCACATGTGATTTGAAATCACATGATTTGAGATCAAGTGATTTTCAGAACAGGCCTGTGTGCCAAAACAATGTTTTATGACGAAAAAAAAGGTGCTTGTTGTCTACAACTTGCCCTATTATTAACCGCCATTCAACCAAATTTAAATAACTCACGCAAATGTCAATGAAAATGTCTTCATTGATTTAAAAATACTAAACTGCAATATATACCACTTTAAATGTTTGCCCTTGATGTACTTAAACAATTTATAAAGAAAAGCTAGAGAAGCCAACAGCCAGGCCAGTAAACCAAAAGTAAAATTATTTTCATTTGGATGGGCTTTCTTCATAATTATTAACACCGCTGCATTTATACTCAGTACAATATATGCAAGCAGTGTTGCCAACTGTTTACGCCAAAAATGGAATTTAAAAGTTAAAAATGATAAAATTCTGTTAAAAAAAATGGCATTAAAGGGGATAACAGTTTGTGTCTTAAATAACTTATCTAACCGATTTGGAGGGTTGACAGGCGTCATCTATGCCGACTAAGTCATTTAACGAAAAAGTGTAAACAAACAATTTTTGTTTTACTTTAAGAGTTTGAAAAAAGTTTTTTTTTTATAAATTATGCTGAATACCACCGATGTCAACGTGCAAGGATAAAAGCCGTCCAGATCAGCAAAAAAAAAGGTTCAAAGATGGTATAACTCCATACAGATTGTTCCAAAACTTAAGAAGACGCCACTGAATTAACAATTCTTACACTTTTGCAAGCAGCAGAATTTATTCAAAAGGAAAAATGGATGGCCATTAATGCCTTTACACCAAAAAGGATGTAATTTTTGCTTTGAATAATTACCAGCTATGAAAATTGAATCCGTCATAAGAAACTTAAGTGTAGGAAAATGCATGTAAAGCCCAGTCAAGCAGCCAAATCAATGGGAAAAGCCTAATAACAATGGCCCGCCATAGCAGTAATGCATAAGCGTAGCTAGACTGTTATATTGGGGTGGGCAAGTGCCCCTCTCAAAAATTAAAAAATATATGCAAAATAATTTTTTATTAAAACAAAATATTTTCTTATTAAAACAAAATTAAAAAATATATCAAAAAAATTCAGTCAGCAATTAAGGTAACAAAAGACAAACGTTTAAAAAAATGAAAGGTAATCAGTGTTTCTAGTTTAGAAAATATTTATTCTATTAAAATCAATTTTTTATTGAAAATATTATTCCAACGTTATTATACCCACACCACAATAGTGGAGAGGGTATTATGCATTTGTGCTGATGTGTGTAACACCTTACAATATTGGTCATAGACCCACCCTAAAGTATACTGATCGACTGAGTTGATCTAGCGATGTCCGTCCGAGGCTGGCTGGCTGGCGCAAAGTACAGGGGGCAATTTCTGACTCTCAGAAACTTTCAAACCGATTTTAATGAAATTTAAAACATAGAAAGATCCCTTTTCGTACAGCCATACACTCTCGAAAATTTGCTTTTAAATACTGTGGTGTAGGGTATAATTGTTTTTCTATTTGTTTTTTACAAAATATGTTAAATACTTAATAATTAGTTAAGCTCAAGGTTGCACTTTTAAATGTAAAACCGTTTGTGACGTGTTTTTTATTATTGTTCCTCTTTACATACCCTGAAGATGAGATCCAGTGGATTTCGAAATATTGGAAACATTTTTTAAATAAATAAAAAAATACAAAAACTGACCTTGAGCTTAACTAATTATTTAGATTAAAATTAAATTTAATACTTCTTCTAAAGTTATTTTGTATTTGACTTTTTCTTTTTCAATACCTAAAAATGCTTAATTTGAAAATCGTTCCTGAATCATTGCGTTACCATGTTTTTTTTCTACGCAAAGCTTAGAAAGTTCTTTCGCAACTGATAGTACTAAAAGGAAGTCTAATTGCCACTTGTAAAAGTTTGTAAATGTTTGGATAGCATTTCAAAGTGAAATATTTTTTTGCTGGATATGGTTTTATAGAATCACAAACGTTTTTGTAATTAACAATGAATTAGTTACCGTCTCCCAAATCGAATTAAAAGAACTTGTTTGCCGCTTTAGATAATGGAAGGTTTTGAATCGGTATTCGATATTAGAAATTGTGGTGTTGATTACTGTTTAATATATATTAAACTTCCAATGATCAACATAAGGAATATCATGAGGCAGAGACAGAAATTTGCTTTAACCTTAAGTTAATTCTATATAAAAATCTTTATTAAAAGAGTTTCCTTTTAAGCTCCAATGAGATATTATTTTCCTTTGAAAAGTTTTCAATACCGCTCCAAATTTCATCAAACTTATAGGATTCTCTTTAAATAATCCAGGGGTAGCGGTAGTTGTATCATGAGCTTGTCGAAGTCTCGAATTTTTCGTTTGAAAAAAAATTTTTTCAAATGGTTTATCGTTTGAAGAGCAACATTTCGATAAAAAAATTCACAATTAAATCATGTTTTTTAATTAAAGTCAATATTCTAAGACCGTAAAGCTGGTTAAATTGGTATTTTGTTAACATTATTTTACTCTTCATTTTATATAAATGGCAATCACCATAGTGGGATTATTGTGTTTTTTTTTACACTGAGAAAAAGTCTCTTTGAATGTAAACAATTATGTTAAAATGTATTAAGGAATACTTAATCGGCTATTTAAAATAGCAATACACTTACAACAAATGTTGAACTAAAACAGTAATTAAAAGAAAAAAAAAAGAAATAAGTCTGGAGCGGGCAAAATCGGGTCTGGGGTGGTTTTACCCACCCAATCCCTCCCTAGCTACGCCAATGCAGAAATGTTATGCTCTGTATTAAGTGGTGGCAAAAAGGTCCAATCTACGGGGGTTTTCGGAAAAAAACCTGGTAATTCTTTTTTAATTTTCCGTGAAGATTTAAAACAGAAACTTCGGGAATTTATTTTCAAAGTTCGCAGCGTAAGTTTCAGTTTTTGTATCTGTTTGGTACCATCTGACAGTTTATCAATGTCCAATGATATGACAAAGTCGAATTTTCTGACTAAAACGATAGGTAAAGCATCTTAAAGCAAGTTTAAAAGTTTGACTTTGAAATCGTTTCTCACAAAGCGATTCCAACTACAGGTGGTGTCGAAACGCCATTTGATTTTGACATTTCGAACCATTTTGTTTTTATATGTTAGTGTGTTGTAAGGAATGGTTCATATTTTGAACCGTAAACACTAACAATGCAATGCTAAAAACCGTACACAGAAAAAATTTAAAATTTTCTCTAATTTTATACCAAATTCATAGAATCAAGCAACCCATTTGTTGATTTTGCTCCTATTACCAAAATGATTATATTGATTACTAAAAATTGTAAAAATTTAATATTTTAAATATTTTTTTTTCAATAAACAATATTTTTAATTTTAATTAAAAATATGATCAAAAAAAATTGAAGTTTCAAACAATGTGTTGATTGATTTTGACAATTTCCAACAACAATTTCACAAGTTAAAATTATTTTATTTTAAACGAAATAATTTTTTGGTATTTGATTATTATTTTAATTCAAAATTTATTTCAAAACAACTAAAATGTTAATTAAATCAAAATTATATTTTTAATTTTCTTTCAACAAAAAAAAAAAATAATTGATTCAATTATTACAATAATTAAATAATAATTTTAATTGATAAAAAACTACTAATAATTTTTTCTGTGTATGTTGCTTCTGTAGTTTTTCGATTGTTGTTCGATTGTTGACACCACCTGTAGTTAAATTCGCCTTGGTTTCAAATCGAGCTTTTAAAATCATTTAAAAAAAATTCCTTCGAGTTTTTACAATTATAAATGGCTAAAGAAGATACCAAAATGGCTAAATCTAGTAACTAAATTGCTAAATTGGCAACACAGGTATCAAATATACATATAAATCTTTATCAACGTTGTTTGTACATACCGTTAATTTATCGAATAGTTTTCCTGTTGTTGTTTTTGCTATCAGTTCATCCAACTCCAATGAGAGTTTGCGATAAAACCATTTCCGCACGCGATTTGAATTTTTCAATTCATGAAATAGGAACTGCATAACGAAATTTAAAGACACCAAGGACGAAGCATCTGCATCTTTGGAAGTTAAACTAAGGCCTGAAGTTGGAGTTACATTATGGCCTCCTGCTAAAGAGCCTGATGAGCTGGTAGCAGTTAAAGTAGCAGCAGGTGCTTGGTTAAAATTAAGAGCTGTTTGATGAAGCGCCTGTTAAAGAAATGGTAGTTAATTTGTTTTTAGGTTCTTGTTTCAAGGAAATTTGGCTATAAAAAATTTACCATTGGTAATTTGTATTTGGAGTTTATGTCCTTTTGTTCGGGTGTCTCCTCGGGCAAAAGGGAAAATTTCATATACACATAATATTGCAGCAGTAATATAAAAACTGCTCCAATTATAAAAAATATAAAACACAATAAAATCAACATTGAAAAGTTTATATCCATATTGATTGAATTTCAAAAACCGTGCCTTTTTTAAATAAATAAAAATAAATCTTTGTGTTTTCTTATTTTTTGTTGTTTATTGGAATTTTTAAGTTGTTTTGTTTTCTTTGTTAATTATATTTCATCATTAATCCAACAAACGCACAAACACATACATTCACAAATGCACACACATATACACTTTCTCACGTTTGCAGAGACGGAAAATTCCAATAAATAATATTTTTTTTTTTTTGTTTAAAATAACTAAATACACAATAGATTGGGCCACATAAAATTTGGGTGTGAGTTGTTAAATTCTTGACTACAAAATTGTCTTTAGGAAGATGTGTTACATTTTTGGGACTTATGAAAAATGCTCTCCCTTTTAGCTCTACAATATTTTCCCACTTTTGTTAGTAGTTTTCAAATAGTTTAAAAAACTTTTTATTTCGTTTAAATTTTTTCTAAAAACTCTTTTAGCACAAAGTTTTTTTTTTATAAAATATCTTTTAATTTTTAATTTCCGTATTTCCGTTGTTGTTTTGTTTGACGTATTGTCTGTATAACTTGCACTTGTATGGACAATTAATATTTAAAAGTATATTTCTATTGAAGTGCTTGCGCTCTAGGGGTGCATTTTGTGTTCCATTTCATTGCATTTACGCTCTCTTTTTCAAACAACCCCTTTAAATCGATAGTTGCGCCGGAGTTTATATTTGCTGGCATCAGCTGTTTGCTTGGAATTGGAACAGTCGTTTGTTTGTATATTTTTCTGTTTATATTTTGTTTACGATTTGTTTGTTTCCAAACAAATCCGGCATTTTAATGTTTTCATTTTAACAAATGTAAACAAACCAGATTACATTTTTGTTGTCCTCGCGGTTGTAAGTTTTTGCTTTCGCTAAAACAGTCGGTGTCAAGGGTATTGGTAATGGTAGAGTTTATGGTCTCCTAAGAGAAACATTTAATTGTGCGAAGAAGAAAGTGTCCTTTAAATATTAAAGTATTGTGGAAGTTTTTGGTTTTTTGTATTGGGGATCTTGGATTTGTGTAAGGACAAGAAAAAAATTAAGAGAGTAATATAATGTGATGTCATGTTTTAGAAAAACTTGTTTCAAGATAGCCTCGAATAAACTAATTGTCATTTAAACTCTAAAATTATTTTAAACTAAATTATGTTATTTTATTTTAAAAAGATTTTAACTGACGAATTAGGTTAACAAAACAACAAAGTGGGTTACCTCAAATATTAATCTATTATAAACTATAAGTAACAATAAAGTTAGATTTCCGATTAACCTTAATTAAATTTTTCTGATTGTTTATATATTAAGCTGGATTTTTAAACCCCATACCAGTTCCTTAAGCATACCGGTCAACTGAGATTCACTTTCTCTGTCGGTTTAACGATAAACCTACATCCTTATGGCTGCTCAGATGGTTGGCTGATTGTTCGAAGATTTAATAAAATTTAAGTCAAACATGAAGCAGATTAAAAATTGCTACCATCAGTTCATAATGTCCCCAAATGCCCTCCTAGAATAGAGCCGAAGTGTTTATGAACTATATTAAGTTGATACACGATCAAAATATCTAAAGTGGTTTAGTTTTCTCATTGTAAAAAATGGTTGCTAATCATTTTGTTCGTGAATAGAACCCTTTATTATTGGTTGGTATATTGATAAATTACGCTGGTCGGAAAAAATTATTTTCAATAAAAATATATGGAATATAAAAATCTTAAGGCGCTGAATTCAAATCCGTTTCTAGTTTTTCTCTATCACGTCTAGTTTTTTATGGGCTAGACTTTTATTTCGGTAGAAATAATATTTCGGTAGAAATAGACACAGTAGGGTATTCATTCGGATTAAACCAGTTAACTTGAGTCGGTTAACCGATATAATAATATATTTTTTGTGTATTTAATTGTTTGTTAAGTGTCATACACAAAAGGTAAATAGTTTTATATACAATATATTTCTTTCTAGCAATTTATTCTTAAAATACAGTACAAAGACAGAAACTAAGAAATTCGGAAATAAACTTTTTTGTAAAATGTTTGGCGCTGACGTTTGTCAGGCTGAGTTACAAGATGACCTGACAATAGAAGAAACTCTCGATCGTAACACAAACAATCTTTTAACAAAATTAACCGAAGCAATAAAAATTTTAAGAAATTAATTTATTTTATATGTTTAGAGAAATCCAGGAAAAGACTGAGAAATTAGATATTCTCTATTATGGGTAACTTTCGATTTGTCAAACATCTACTTTGCTCGTTTTAGTTCAAGAATTGTTATGTTATGGTTTTTTTTACTGATAAACTCCAATTAACAAATAATTTATGCATTTTTATTTGTTGAAATTACTTAATTTATAAAAAAAACTTTACACTCACAATATTCTGTACGTAAAATTAACTGAAATTGTAATATAAAATAAATGAAAGTTCAATTAAAAACCGGTCTACCTATTTTTTATTTATTTTTAACAAAAAGTTCATTTAATTTTTACTGTCAAGAATTCAACACCATATTCCGTAAAATCAAATAAATATTCAGTTATTTTGTAAAATTTTACTGTCAAAAATTCAACACCATATTCAGTAAAAACGATTAAATATTCAGTTATTTATTAAAATTTTACAGTCAATTTTTTACTGTCAAATTGACCCCATATTCAGTAAAAACAATTAAATATTCAGGTATATTGAGGTCAATGAATATTAAAGATGACCATTGGCCTCCTCGAGACAAAAACATCGATATATCGCACTGTGAGATCCGACAGTAAATACAGAAAATCTGACAAAAATACTCAAAAAGGTAACCCCTACATTCGGCAAAAAACATAAATTGTATTTTTTAACAGTTCTGTTGGAAATATCGAAAAACTTCTTTAACAAAAGTTTAATGATTTTTTGGGGGCTTTAATTTTCTGACAATAGGGTGGTACATTAGGGTGGTAGAAACTGAGATCTGGTAGGTAAATACTAGAATGAGATATTTGAGGTTAATGACTATCAAATCAAAATATTGGCCTCCTCAAGACGAAAACATCGATATATCACACTTTGAGATAGGACTATAAATGTCGAAGATATAACGAAAAATGTGGTTTGGCGACCCCTACTTTCGGCAAAAAAAATTAAAAAATTTTTTTTCAAAACTGCCTTGCAACAATACTTTATATTCTGTGGTGTACGGCGAACTTTTTTTTTTCGAGACGCCCTAATGTTCACGCTTGGGTTCTTAAACGCGTTCAAGCAACTCGAACGTGATAAAGCTCTAATCACATCAAAATCTAGATAAATTACCATACAATGAAGTGATTTGATATTCACTTCAAATTGACATGAATACAACTAAATCACTTCATTAATCACATAGAATCCACTGAACTTACCTCAAACTGAGTATAATGTAGAATCGGCAACATGAACGTGTACAAACGGCCACGATTTCTGCTTAATGTTTTTAATTTTTTTTCTTAATAATTCATAAATTTTCACAATTTCAGCATTTAAATGATCTTCAGATAACTTTATAAAAGTATTTGTATCCATCAGCCGCGGAAATTTCCTTATTTCCCCCCCCCCCTAAATTATAAAAATATGTTTGGTTTATCTCGATAATACAAGAATTCCCAATAATAATATTTTTTTATATGCACAAAATTTAAGGAAATCCCAGCAAGGTTTTTTTTGTTTTTTTTTTATTGAATCTAACGAAATTTACAATAAGTATCCAAAACTTAATTCTAATAGTATTCAAATACTTATTATTCTACATTCAATCCCAGCAGGTGGCATCTATTTATATCCAAAGAATAAATTTTGACTTGAAAATGCGGTTGAATTATTAATAAGCCTTTATTATATGAATCAAAATTCTATTCGATAATTTTTGACGGAAACACAGATTTTTCGAGGAAACCCCAGATTTCCTTATCTTAAAGATATTTCAACATACAAGAAAAAAATATTAAAAAAATTATAAAACAAGTTTTATTAAATATAATAATCCCAAGCGAAACGCAGTTTTAGCAAAGTATTTGGGAGCCAAACTCTCTACATTATGCGAGACAAGATGGTTGGATCGTCACGACTCAATTTTACACTTTGCAACTAGTGTACATCATATAGTAGAAGCTTTGGAAAAAATATCTGATTAAAAAGTTAGTGATACTTCATCAAAAGCCTTATATTAAGGAACTCGCTTAGTACTTTTGAATTCATTTACGGAATTAACATATTAAATGTGATACTTATTGTATCACAGCCGCTTAGTATCATTTTACACAAGCACGATATAGATCTTCAAAAAGGATCAAGCCTTATCAAAACTACAATCCCTGAAGAGAAAAGAAATAAAGCCGAAGAACTATTTAAAGCGATTTTTTAAAAAGTTAAAGTTATCTGCGTTCAAATCAAGGTTCAAATCACATTAAAAATGTTGAAGATTACTACCCAGTTGTAGGTTACATTCCTCTTTTTGCATTTATTTCAGAAAATCGCAAAACACGTTTCCCAATACATATCCTAAATGTATTGAACATACCTAAACTTCTACCTCAAAGTGTAATCAAGTCAAATACAGATAAAAAACTTTTAAAATCACAACTAGCTGATGAGCTGATTATGTTTGATAAAAGAGATAAACACCTACTTACATCTAAACTTGAGTCTGACCTGTTGCATTTGCAACAAACATGGGAAATAATTGAAAATCTATCATATAACATTGTAGATGCTTTAATAAACTGTGATGAAAATATCTACCGAAGTCTAAGAAAAATATTTCAAATTTTCGTTTCAATGCTCGTCAGCAGGGCAAGTTTAAAATGGCACGAAAAATGGTTAAAAATGGCTGGCAAAATGGCACGAAAAATGGCAAAAATAAACATGTTATTTAAGAAACATTTATTTTATTACAATAGTATGTTTCTTTAAATTGTCAAAAAAAAAATTCTTGTGGCCAGACGCAAGAATTTGGAAGTTGTTTTTAATACACTTTAATCTAATTTTTGTTATAAAATTCTGTTTAATAAAGAAATATTTTTATAATATCAGGGAAATCTGATTAAATAACGACGTTTAAAATTCTTGCGTTTTGAGTCTTCGATTTCTAGAATACCCCTGATTTTTTCCTGTTATCACATAAAACAGTTCTATAAATGAAAAACACTCTTTCAACGTCGCGAGATGTAACTGGAGCATATTTGAACACTAAAAGTTCAGATGGAGAAAGGTTGTCAATAAATTCATCCGTCTCACTTTCATTAAATCAAAATTGTGAGAAAATCGATTAAAACACTTTATTTAAAATTGAAATGCCAAGCCATATAGATTTTTCAGGAGTATTGAATAATTTACCGACAACTTTTCAAGAAAATCTTTTTTACTGACATCTTGTATTATTTTCCTTAGCACTGCCAATTAAGCCAAAGCTTTCATTCATAGAAATCGCTTTCGTTTGTAACTTCAAGAGGCTTGAGCAGATGCATTGAAATACTTTTTACGGACGATTTTTGCATTATTCAGCTAGCATTTTTAATAGATTCTGCCTCATATTCGCTAAGCTTATTTAAACATTTTTTTCCAGGTTGCAAAAAACTATTCTTTGGCAAGCTGGACCAAAAATTTCTATTTAAAAATATATGTATGTGAAGAAATGGCAAAAATGGGATATGCAATAAAAAACTTGCTTTCATTTAACCATATTGTTGAGTTTTTTTTAAAAACAAATTTTTTACTTTTTTGTATAAAAAAAAAATTTCCCCCCCCTAAGGCTCGAGCTGGATCCGCGCCTGGTATCCATTTTTTATACTTTAAAGAACTATAAATTTGTTTGTTGTGGTTTTTTTCTTAATCTCTGTCATCTTAATTATCTCAAATGTTATGTGAACGGCTTGGATTACTTTTGCTTAAACGAGTTTAAAAACTCATGTGTGGACATAGTATAAGTGCCCTACAGATAATATTGGACTACGTGGTCCATTGTGGCTTAAATGTACTGTAGTATGGACCATGTTATAAGAAATTAACATGCTGTGCTGCCAACAACAGCATGATGTATGCTTTTCTATTGTTTACAGTATTAAACATTGGTAGCCCTGATGGTGTCCATTATTAATTGTTTATTTAAAAGTGAGAGAGGAAAGTTTGTGAAATTTGTGGAAAAAGGCATGACATATGATACTTTATTTTAGTTATAAGGTAATTTTTACTAAAACGACAAATTAATTAATTTAACTTAGGTTTTTTTATAAAGAAAGTTTAAAAAAAATGGAACACTTATTTTTTTATTAAATAAACATTTTCTTCAAAATAACACTACATGCAAACTTAAGTCCTTCACCGAATACATACATAAATATATTGTATGGGTGAGAAAAGGATTATTTTTATTATAATTTTATTTTTAATAAACAAAAATAAAAAAGCTTTATCATAAAGTTATTTTTAGCCTTTCATTCAGTAGTGGCATGAAGTAGTTTTCAAAGTAACCCTTTTAGTTAATCTATGGAGTAGTGACATGGAGTACTTTTGAAACTACTCCTTAAGTGTACTCCATATTGTAGTGAAATGAAGTACTTTTAAAACTAACCCACTTTAGTACTCCATGGAGTAGTTTAGGGAACGCTTATTTAAAAACTTTATATATGTAAGTAAAAATTTAGCGGTTTTTTTGCAATAAAATATTTTATTATTTATAAATTTTTCCTTTTTACCATAGACCCATAGAAGGTCTATTTAAATATAAATTTTTGTTTAAAAATCGTTTTATATGTCAAAAAAAAAAAAAAAAAATTAAATATATGAATGACTATATTTAAGTAGAATTGTAATCAAAACTCTTTACTGGAATTGAGCTCTCTGTTATACACTTTACCTTTATACCTAACAGACCAATCTTAATCAGAGCGTAAAGCGTAATTTTTCCAGCGCCTTGGATTTTTATATACTAAAATAAGATCATCAACGTTGTGTCATGAACAGTAATGTTAACTTACCTTGTTTAAAAAAATGCACAAAATAGCAGCCAACTTCACTACGTGAAATGTGTCAAAATACGATTTTCCAATTGCAAAACGATTTTCTTGTTTACATCATACATTTTGCATGAAATGTAAGAAAAGATAAACGCACTATTTATTGTTGGTGTTTTGTTTAAGCTTTAATATTGTCACAAGTAGAATTTTGAGTGTTATAATTCTTATTCGCTTTAAAGTTTTATTTGTATAATATCTTTAGCATTTCTAAAATTTCTAGGAGACTGTTTCTTGATGATCTGGCCTAAGCAACCGGTGAAATGAGCATAGAAGCTATCTTTCCCTCAACAATAAACTTCAGTGTTTTTAGCAAAAATAAAAATTGGGAATATGGCACGTCTTAGAGAAATTCTATTAATGAAAATTTTTGACTGATAAAAAACGACTAAAGCGCTGATTTGGGTTAGTCAGTAATAAATTCATGTCTCGAGATTTTTTGAAGAAAAACAACAATACTTTTAATTTTTTATGTTTTCATGTATTTGAAAAAAAATTATTTAGTTTTTTTTACTGCAGTTTTTTCGGGTTTTTTATAATTATCCATAATTTTATAATTTATTTATAACAATAATAACTAAATTGGTTTTTTTTTTGGGTTTTCTTATTGGTTGTCTTGTTTTATAATTTTTATTTATTTTTTTTTTTTTTTGTTTTTCATTCGTAGTCTGTGGTGTGGACAAAAATTGGTTTTTTTTTTATTAAATAGTTCTTTTTCGGTTTTTCTTGTTTTTAAATTTAATAAAAAAAAATAAAGACTAAAAATGGTATTAATGAATAAAATGCATTTTTTTTTAAATATTATTAGTTTACACTGAACCAAAAAATAAAAAAAAAAATTAAGAAATAAACGACTTTTTTAAGAGTTAAAATTTTTAAGAATTTAAATACAAAACAAATAAAATTTTTAATAAATTATAAGATTTTAAGGAAATATTAATGAAACTCACAGAGAACTAACAAAAGATATCTTAAAAGTTAAGGAGCCAAAAATACACGGAAAACCTTTCAGCCGATTTATCTATGGAAATATTACAGCATTTAATATAAATTTGGACTTATAATAATATCTTTGTTTTCTTCTCTTTTTCGAATTCTTCGAATTCAAAGAATTGTAAAACTTAGTAAACCATTTTTTTTTTACCATGGAAAACAAAAAAAGAAAGTCAACATTATTCAAATATAAAAGCTTCTCAATTGATTGAATCTACACCAAGAGAAAAAATATATTTAAAAATGGTCACCTCCAACAAAGCAATTTTTTAAGAAAATTTTAAACATATTTTGTGTTATTTTGCCACATTATTGTCTCCAACAATAATTTTATGGTAAAATTAGTCATCCATTTAGAAGCCCCAACCATATTATGGTTGGCTCCGTGCATGGTATGGTTAAAAATAACTAAAATATGTTTAGCACTTATAATAGCATAGAGGAAAATACCAGTGTAAATTTAAAAACAAATTATTGTCATATTTAACCATAACATGTTAAGAGACAATCATAATATGGTTGAGGCATCTTAACGGATGACTAATTTAACAATAATATGGTGACAATAATATGGTTATTTTTAACATAATATGTTTAAAATTTCTTTAAAAATACTTTTGTTGGAGGTGACCATATTTAACCCAGTTTTTTCTCCACGTGTATATAATTTTTAGGTAACACTGTTAAAGGTTAAATATTTTTTTTAAAGATGATGAGTTAAAAATCCTACATTTAAACCGAGTAGCCAGTTGTAGACCATCCAATTGATTTCTATGGAAACAAAGTAGAGATTCAAAATTGGTTTAATTGGATACGAAATAGGGACTTATGATTTCATTTAAAGAAAATCCTTCAGTTAATTTTTAAGGATGTCCTAAAATAAAAGACGCTTGAGAGACACTCGTTCCATTTTCAGATCAGATATTGTATTTAAAGGAATTCCAATGCATAATTTTATTACGACGGATCCTACGTAGAGATCAATAATTTCATTAAAGAAAGATATCCATTAAAAGGACCATAATTGGACCCCCGTAGTTTCATTTAAAAAAGATATCCGATAAAAAATACAAATGTAATTTCATTTAAAGGATGTTTAGACACCCTTAACATTTTTAAGAGGAAGACAATTAGAGGACTACGATTTCACAAAAGGAGAGATGAATTAAAGATTTAAGAAATGGTTTTAAAGAAATTCTTTTATAAGCCAACAATTTTAATAAAAGTGAAAACAATTAGAGATCCTCCAAATTGTTTAAAGCGATACAGTTCCAGAACTTCATCTGAAAGAAGGCTAATATTGGAGGTAATCGATTTTTTGTAATCGACCTTTTTTAATTACTCTTAATAGTTAATAGATTGACACTTGTCATCAAAATAATCTATGATGGCCTTCAGCATAAAGTTTGTATTTAAGCCCGATAAAACAATTGTTAAAAATAACACAAACAATTTTATTTTATTTTTGTTTAAAAGATCAATAATATGGGTATCGTGACTATACTTGGTAAAGTGCATTCTGGGCGCCAATTAGTGCTCCTTTTTGGGTCAATTGTTGTCGGCTTATTAGCATAAGCCAGTGACGTAGCCCCACAAGTGTCAAATCGTATGACTTTCATTTCTCAAAATCAGCTTATTTGCCAAGTTCTGATTTCAATAAATTGATGGTTGGGATCGCTGTACTGCACCATCCCGTTTAAACCACATCCTATCCGGATCAAGGTCACCTATATTTAAAAAAAAATTCCCTATTCATTTCATACAGGACATTTCGTAGACGTATTAGGATTATTGCATAATTAAGAGAGTATGCGGCAAGACTAACTCAGATAGACGATTATGTGCGCCATAAAACTCAAAAAATTGTCTATAACTTGCACGAATTGATGAATGATTTTCAAAGAAAAGAGTGGAAAAAGTTGCTAGCGTTGTTTAAGAATAGTGTATTCATGATGATTTGCCAGGGTATACTGAGCACAAATGTCAAAAAGTTACCGTAGTATGACAAGTTGTTTGAACGCTAACCTCTTCGTGTATTCTACTGGGCTTAAAAAGCACCCTTTAGTTCTATTAAAAAGTCCACAATTGCTCCAAACATTATGAATTTTACAAATATTCAATTACAGGTTTAGTTATAAATAAATTGTTGTTCAGTAGAATCCCATTTTATCATTTACAAATAGCAAATCTTTTTCTTTAGTCTGGGTTTACACCAAGTTTTATTTCAGAAATTCTGAGTTTATTTAAGAAAGAGGAAGAGAACATGGTATTCATTTATTTATTCCCTCTCACCAATAAACTCAGTCTTTGAGAATTAAAATCAAAATTAAAGAGCTTTATGAATATTAAAGATACAATATTGTTGTTTGGAAATTTACATAATTCGGAAAAATGTTATTTGGAAATCCGTTATTTTAGTACAAATTTAGAATGACGGATATTGATTTTTGGCTCCTCAGGGGATATACGTATATTGCTAAAATAAAAACTATTTTCTTTTATCAATAAACGTAAAAATTTCCGATTTTAGGTATACGATTTCTGTCAACGATAGTGATCTCTTAAAAACAAGCAAATTTAGTCTTTTGAATCCCACATCTCAGTTAAAATCAGTTGATCATTACAATATTTCAGATCGGTAACTCCAGATCGCAAAAGGGAGTTACGTATATTGCTAAAGGGAAAATTGTTAATGATTTCTGATTTAAGATAAATTGAATTATTTGGAAATCTACGATTTTAGTTGAAATAATTTGGATTCCGATTGTGATCTGGCTAAGATTTTACTTTACCGAAACTGAAGTTAATTGGGGGCTTCTTTAAAAAATATTTTCTTTGATTTAAATAAACACTTTTAATCAAAATTATTATTGTATAAAAAAATTGTTTAAAATTTAAAAAAATTTAAAAAAAAATTGGTTCAGTTTTTAAATCGAAAATTTTATAAAACAATTAAAAGAATTTTTAATAATTTTTTGCTAAATTTTGTTTTTAATAACTTTAAGAAAATTTGTTGTTATTTTTTTTTATTATTTTTAAGATTTTTTTAGCGTTTATTTTGTAAATGGGGTTTATTTTGTTTTTGTTTGTTGTTGTATTTTTTTTTTTTTTTGGTAAAAAATCGTTTGGTTTTTTTTATTTAATAGAAATAAATTATTATTTTATATAAATTTTTTAACTACTTGTTTTATGTTTTTTTTTCTTATCTTTTTGGTTTTTTGTTCAATACGTATTTACAAATCTCAGCTTCAACAAAGAAAACAATTTACGCGTTTTTTTTATTTTGAGTTTAAATTCAAAAAAAAAATGCTTGATTTTTGTTTTAATTAAGCGGTTTTTTTTTGTTATAAAGATTGATGGTTGTTTGGTATTAAAAAAAGTATCTTCGGTTTTTTATATATTTTTTTAATGTATATAATTTTTTATTATTATTTATATTGAATTTGTTTTTTTTCTTTTTCATCTTGTTGTTATTTTTATTTATTAAATGCCAAATTATAGTTTTATGTTTTATTTTCTTAGGTATCTATAAATGTTTATGTATTCGTGAAGGGGAGGGAGAAGGAACTATTAGAAAAACTAAGGATACAAAATGTAGGATGTGTCAAATTGATTATACACTGATGGAAACGTATTTAAAGGCAACTTTTGAAAGATTTTAAAATCGAAATTAAAATAGCTTTTATTGAAAATAATAAATCCAACTCATAATGATTACTGGTGGAGACCAAAATACTCTGGCCCTTAAAATAGCCTGGCAATATAACTAAAAATAGTATGCCAAACCCTTTTTTCAAAATAAAAAAAAAGGAATTACAAACATTTAGAAAAAACTTTCTGTTATTCAGTAAAGCATCAAAATAAAACATGTTTTATTAGGGGTACCCCGGTAAATGATGATTGCGGTGATGTTTTCCATCTTAAACTCTGGTCTGTTTCCCTGTAACGGGTGAAAAGCCTAAGTTGCAATTAATACAATTTGTTTTAATATTTGGAGCATTTAATAAATAAAGAATTCGGTTGCGAGAATAGAACCGATTCCGAACTTTTTATGGGAAATTTTACAAAAAATTTCTTTTGATTAAGTTAGACATTTTTTAAACTTAATTTTGAAAAATTTATTTGCTAAATGTTATTAAAAATTTTTTGTTTAATTTAAGAAGTTTAAGTGAAAATAATGTTGCCTTTAATCGATTTTTCCTCAGTATACTAATGGGGACACTTTAAGTAACAATAAGTTTGGGACTGAAAGGTTTTAGGAAGTATCAAAATGTTTGACTTTTATGCGATTTAATAACAACAAAATGTAAACTTACTTAAAGTGCCTCTCATAAGAAAATGACCAATTGCAGAGACGTGTAATGGAAAAATTCAAAATGAGATTTTATTTAACAAAAGTTTGATTAATTTACAATTTTTGTATAAATTGGCTATTTATGTTTTTTTTTGTTTGAATGTTTAGCGTGTTTTTTTTATTTTTTTTTTACTTAATTAAAATTTTTTTTGTTTATTTTAATGTTAAGAAGTAATGAATTTTTTTTTGTTATATTTTTTTTTTATTTTTAAGGTATAATAAAAATTTTTTGTTGAAGGCAGGTGTTAATATTGTTATTTTTTTTATAAATACAGTTCAATTTTTTATTTTATTAGTATTTTTTTTATAATAATTTAAATTTAATAATTTTATTTATTTTTTATAAATATTTCCTATTTTTTTTAATGATTATTTTTACTAAAGTACGTTTTTTTTTCTTTTTCGGTTTTAATCGAATATTTTTTGGGGGATTTTTTTCGCTTTTTTTTTAATTAATTTAATTATTTATATATTGGGGTTTTTTGTTGTTGTTGGTTTTTGTTTATAGAAAACTTTGTTTGTATAAACCGGCTAGTTAAGTTTACTTTAAGATATATTTTACAATTTAATTAATATATTTAATTATTTTTTTTTTTTAAATTTTTGTATATATAAATATTAATTAAATTTAGAGGCATTATAAAGTATATTAATTTTTGTTTCTATTGTTTTTTTTTATTTATATATAAGTTTTTTTTATTTAATTTACAATATCAAATGAAATTATTTGAAATTGTTATAAAAATTTATAAATGTCTAAAGTATTTTTCTTGATTTTTTTTTTTTAAATGAATTAAAATGTTTTTGTTTTATTGTTTTTTCTTTTTTTTATAGAATTTTTTTTATGTTTGTATATATAAAATATTATTTGTGTGAAATTTTATATAAAATTAAATTTTTATGTTTTGCTTCTATTTTTCCGACGCTTTAATGAAAGAGGAAGATGTTTATAAATTTTTAAATAATAATTTCAAATATTAACATTTAATTTATATTATTTTGTTAATTATTAATAACTAAATATTTTCTGTTTTATATTTAATTTTTTATGAATAAGTTTTTTTTATTTATTTAAATAATTCTAAATGTTTTTTGTTATAAATATTTTACACATTTCTTTTAAATTGTTTTTAATATTTATTAAATTTCCTAGTGGGTGTTTTTTTTAATATAAATATTATTTGAAGAGTAAATATTTATATATCGTAATCCAAGGAACAGATCAAGCTAAATGTTTCATTTTGTAGTTTTTGGAAAGAATTTTTGTTTCAAAAAATAAATTTTATGTAAATGGAAAATTTGTTTAATAAAAATGTTTTGTTTTGCTGTTGCTTTAATAGCGTTTAATAAGAATAAGATTTTTTTTTGTGTTTAACTATGAAATTTATTTTAAATCTCAATACTCAATGAACAACATCTTATTAATAGTGTTTTAGGGTATAGAAAAAAATTTTAAAAAATAATAATAATGTTTAATGTCTGTGTTTTTTTATTTTATAAGTTTTTCTTTTTAAAGTGACTTGTTTTTTTTTTTGGCAGTTATAATAACTATAAAAAACGAGTTTAAGATGTTTTTTCGGTTGTTTTTTTTTACATATAGTTATATAAAAAGGTTTGTGATTTTCTTTATATATTACATACTATATACAGTTCTGTAAATGTAAAAATAAACTATAAACTCGGCAATTTTTTAATATATAGCATTTAAATAAAGCAATTTAATACAATAATTTGTATTGTTGTTATTTTTGCAATTTAATAAATTATTGAAAAGCAGTTACCGCCGTAAAAATGTCTAAAGACAGCGGTAAATACAAATCCCCATATTAAAAACGTCATACTTTTCATTGACATTGACACACACAAAAATAAAAGAACAATCTTGCCAACCCATTTTCATATATTAAAATTGAAAGTTCACTATATCCAAGGTACATTTAAGGTCTTATGACACTAAATTTTCAATGCATTGTTCAAGTTTTGGTTAACAATGCAAATATAATGCAACAGAAAAATTTACCAAGTGCATAGAGTTCAGATGTATTAAGGTAAATTACAAACTGTCAAAAATTTTAAAAAATTTATCGATACAAAATAAAGTTATGTAAAAAAAAAAAAAAAAAATTTAAATTGTTCAACTTAAAATTGACATTTCAAGCTTAAAATATTAAAAGTGTTGTGTTTGTTTTGTTTTTATATTTCTCATAAACAAAAAGTTGACAACATTTAATAAAATAAACAAAATCATAACAAAAGAAAAACTAAACAAAAAATGTTTGTTTACATATTTTATAGTTTGCTCTTTCCCACATATACTGTTTCTTTCTATCTATCAATGCTATATCAATTCAATAAATAAAAAATTTAGTGTGATAAGGGCTTAACACAAGGTAAGCTCACTTGGGAGTGTAGACATGCTGCTCTATAAAAATACCCGACTTGTGAAAATTGTCTTCATATAAAACAACAACAATTTAACGCACACATATACAAATGTTGGCTCATAAGCCTGGTACTCTGTTCAACATTTCCCGTGAAATGCTGTCAAATCGCATATGAAAAAAACTTGTGCGGAATATCTATGAAATAATGTTGATAGAGTTGTACTCTGTTTATTTTGTGAAAAAGTTCCGAAATGTTTCTGGCAACATTTTTTACATCTGCTAAATAATGTCAGCTGCAAGTAAAAAAGTATGAACTGATTATTAAATAAAAAATTAAAATAACACAAGCGGTAACAGTTTTTTTTTAACCATATATAATTTTTTTTTATTTAGTTAGTTAAATACATGTGGTGTTTGTTTACATACGCAAAACAATGTTGCACACTTTGTAGAAATAAAAACGTTCAAATTGTACAAACTCGCATAATAGGTAACATTGATACATATCAAAATTTTCGTGTGAAATAATTATTGTTGCTCAACATTTTTCACAAATTTGAACAGAGTACTAGGCAATAAACACGAATTTGACAATTGGGATTTAGGTATGTCCGCTAACGAGGCTACCTTGGTAAACATACCTTGACTATAACAAAAAATATTTTAAAATGCTATTGTGAACACCCTTAATAAAAATATTATCAATAACATTTTTATAAAAAAGCATTCTAATATCTAGTTTAGTTTTAACTTAAGAATACGAAGGTTGAACTAAAAGTATTTGTTAAAATTTATCTACAAAATTAAAAAATCTTGAGTTCTATAATGCATACAATAGGAATTAACGGTTCTTCCAACAGGGGAGTATTAAAATAATATGACAATGTTGCCATTTTACTTTTTGATTTGTAAGAGTACTGCAACAGTTGCAATGACTTTAGTTTTAGCGATAAAAGATTAAAGCACTACCATGAAATTATTAGAACTATGAAAAAATCTTTATTTTTTACAATTTATGAGGATTTTTGTCAACACAATCAATCATCTTTCTAAGTCTACTATAAGATTTTTGGTCGATAAATTTAAGTCGACTGACTCGCAATTTAATGTCCGTACGCCAGCTTACAAGTAAAAACTTGCCAGATGTGAGCCGCCGTCGATTCATTTGAGCTGATCCACAAGCGTGATAAATTGATTTCTTAGTCATACAAGGTTTCTTTTTTTTTTAACCGTTAAGCAAATAACCAAAAAATATCACACAACCTCAGAGCC
Organism: Pollenia labialis; assembly: GCA_949318255.1. NCBI lineage: Eukaryota > Metazoa > Arthropoda > Insecta > Diptera > Polleniidae > Pollenia > Pollenia labialis. The sequence goes on from OX439142.1 coordinate 120,195,591, forward strand.
AAGGTACCCGTGTACTCTTTCTTATGTGCAATCATTTTCTGCTTACAAAAAACAATTCATTTTAAAACCGTTAAATAAAAGTATACAAAAATTAATTAATAAATTTAAAATGTTTAATTAAAAAATTTATTAAAGATCCTTTTACTCACTAATTTTCTCATATACTTTAATATTCTCTTAGCATTGTACTTGCAGCTACAAATGGTTAAAGTCGATACTGGACACAAGGGTAACCCGTTACGCAATTTATGGGTTATTAAAATTACAAAAAAGTTAAGCTTAACTTTCGCTCTGCTCTTGATTTGTTGTGCTTTGTTTAATGAATATATTTTGCTGCTTTACACAAACAATTATAAATTTCGTAGTATATGTGTGGCCCACCACTTATATGGCAGTGGTAGGCAACACATATACAATAATAAATATGCTTGTGTGTGTAAGGTAGCAAACAATTTAGTTGATTTACTTTGTCAAAAAACCAACTAATGCAAGATCTGAAGGAAATCAGGGTTATATTTTTGTAATTTAATTGAAAAACAAAAAGAACACGGGGAGTATTTTAAAGTGTACGTGTGTAGATATCGCGGAACGATATAAACCACTCGTTTCTCTCACTTTGACATTTTTTTGTGTTGACGTTGATTTTTTTTATTTATATAGAGTTAATAATCAAATCTAAAACGATTTAATGAATATAAATTTGATAATGTAAAAAACATGGACTTCATTTTTGACTCAAAAGTCTAGAAATAAAACATGGGAAGCAAAATTCGAAAAGGCTACATGTTCGTTAAGACAGCGGAACTTACGAGTTAGTTCGCAATCTTGTTTGACGTAAATATTAAGAAACGTTTTAAGTTTAATGAACAAAAAAGGTTTTTTTAATTATTTTAAATAATTTTCCTTACGTTCACATATGAATTGAAATTATTCGTTTGCCATTTAAAGGGCAGGCAATAATAAAATAGCCTGGTCAGTGATGGAAACCGACTTTGAAAACCAAACGTTTTAAAACCGAAAATAACGTGTTCATTACGTTTAAAGAATATGCTAAAAATGCCTAAGTTAAAGAAATAAGTACATTTGTTTCAGCAAAAAAAAAAAAAAAAATGACCTGATAAACTTTTTTCCAAGGGTATTCTAAAATCGGTTGTTTTACCAGAAAACATTGATAATGCGCGCAAATTGATAAAACAAGATTATAATGTGACATATCGATAGATTGAGACAATCTTGGAAATTCGAAAGATGAGCATCATTTAGCTCACAAAAAGACTTGTTCACCTTGAACACTGCATTATTTGTGAAAAGCCTACCATTGTCATGTTAACTGGAGCAAACAAATGCTCAGAAAAAAAATCGCGGTTCATAAGAAGATTCTATAAAAAAGACTTTTCGTCATTCAAAAACCCACATCTTGGAGGTACCCTAGTTAGAGTAAAAAAAAGTGTTAAGAAAATTAGATTTAGCGCATGTAAAAAAGTTTTATTAAGCATGGAGAAAACTTCAAAAAACAATAACATTAATAACGGCCATGTCAGATACAACTCTTTCGCTTTGCGTGACGTTTTTTACGTAGACAGAAAAGCTTAAAGGTGTATGCAACATTACAAACTATGAAAACACTTACGCATCGTTTGTGTAATCAAAATAATTAAAAAAGAAAAATTATGCTATCAGACTATCAAGTCGCGCAGAAAGATGAGGCTTGCCTAACTTTTCGCTTCAATTTGCGTTAAAAGTACTTTATGTGACATATTTCGTATAACCATGAATATTTCATCTTAGATGTCTAATCGAATGTCTGACGCAACGCGAAGTTTGTTTTATCTGCTTTCCAAAATGTTTGCTTGTGTAAACAATTAATTTTTGAAAATTCAAGAACATTTAGCACAAGGAAAATACTTTTGTGTTGTACTGTACAATATTTGGAGTCTGTTTTTGTTTCTAAATTGCAAACTTTTTATAGATTTTGACTAACAAAAAGAAAAACATAAAATTCTGTAATAAAAATTAACAACTACCATCTCTGTGTCTGCTTTAAATCCTGTCAACGTTTTGCCAAACTGCAAATCTGTACATAATTTTTTTTTTGTCAAATTTTAAATTAATTTTTTTTATCTATTTAGTATATTCTTCTCTATTTTGTTTAAATTTCTTTTTCCTCTAGTTAATGTATTTAATAAGTTTTTGTTTACTTTTTTGTTAAACCTATTACTAGTTAGGTCTACAATGGTTTGTGTCTATATGCCTAATGTGGGAGGGGGTGGTGGTGGTGGTGGTGGTGGCTGAGTAGAATTTTTTTTCTTTACGATTTCAAATGAAATTTCTTGTGCGCTCTCGTCTTAAGAAAAGTTGTAGTTTTATAATAAATTTTATCTATACTTTTTTTGTTTTTGTTTTTCTTCATTACTTATTTATTATTAGTTTTTTTTTACTGTTACGGGAAAATGTCATACTGAGTAAGATGCGATTGTCTGTCTGATTTGACAGATGGTTTGTTTGAACTTTGTAACGGGTATGCTTTGTAAATGTTTTGAATTGTGGTATTGTTGTTGTTGTTTTTTTTAATGATATTTTAATTATATACAAAAACTAAATGAAGGGAAATAAGTTTAAATTAATATTTATAATAATTGATTGCTAATGGTTGTTTAAATGATATTTAGCAGTTCATTTGTGTGTATGTTTTGTTCAAATTGTATGTAATGTATTTTATATTTATAATCTTAATTTATTTATTTTTTTCTTAATTTTTATGGAGTTTGTCTTTGTTTTATTGTTTTTTTTTCTTATGAGTGATGGGGTGTTTTGAGGGGGATTTTGTGGGCTGGCTTTTAGTTTTGTTCAATAAGTATTGCGATTGCTTTTCCTTAAACAATTTTCCGTTTCCTTTTGGTAAATCTTTTTTTAAAAAAATTGATTTTCTGTTATTGTGGTTGTAATTTGTTTTAATCTTTTATTCAATATATAAATTGTCTAACTACTCTGTGTGGTTGTTGTTTCTGTTTGTTAATGTTGTTGTTGTTCTTTATTGTTTATTAATATTTTATGATTTGTTAGAATTTTGCTAATGTCTGAATTGTTAGTACGATGCGTATAAAGTTATAAATATTTTATAATTTTTTTTTTAATTTAATATGTTTATTTTTTATATATTGGATTGCTTGATTATTTTATTTATTTATTATTATTATTATCTTAATAATGATAAAATTGTTTCTCTATTCTGATCATCTTTATGTTTTTGCTGTTTGAATGTAAATTTTTTCTAACTAATATTTTTGTCTAATTAAATAAGAAAAAAAGGATTATAATTTAAATTATAACAATCTAAACCAAATTAAGCACTTTATGCTGTAGTTTATAGCAATAATATAGTAAATTTGTTTTAAGTTTAAAATATCTGATTTAAATTTAACACGCTTTAACAATAGTATTATTATTAACAACATTTATTTGCTTAAAAAGGCAAACACTTGAAATATGTTAATAAAATAAAAAAAAAAAAATATCAAAAATGTAGAAGTCGATCGCTACTCTATTCTTAAATAATTTATTGGACTATAAAGAATGTTTCTAGTTAAGGACCTTTGTTACTGATTGAAGATAGTTAACTCAACGACGGTAATAATTCCCGAAAGATTTTTTCTCTGGAAGGAATTTACGATTGCAGTAAAAAAAATTTCTCCTCCTATTTCTCAGCAACACAATTACTGCAAAAAATCTTTCAGCATAACTTTGATTAAAACCGTTTGCTGGTACTATTTTAAAATATGGAGTCATAGCTAAATTAACTGTAATCCCCATAATTTTTGAAAAAAATCGTGCCTAATTTAATATAACATATACTGTCTTTCCTGCTATCACCATTTAACCTTGATTTAGAAAATAACTTGCGACTTCTACCAATCTTTTGGAACTTTCAACTTTAGTGATATCCCTTATCTCTACTGGCAGGCAAACTAGTATAATTTTAACAAATTTTAGTAAAGCCTTCGATTAAGTTAACCATGATCTTCTTATATATAAGTTAGACAAAATATGACTCTTTCGTTTACTAATGAATGAATGAATGCCCATATGCATATCAAAAGTTAAGATATCAGTGCACATTGTTTTGCGATTGTTGTAATGTTCCATCCGGAGTCCCTCAAGATAGGCACTTGGGTGCAGTATTATTTCTGTTATTCATTACCGATTTAGCCTTTTCTTAGCTGCAAAAGTTCAACTATATCTTCCATACACCAAGTTGATCTAGACAGTTTTAACTTAAGTAGGGAACAGAATAGTCGCTGTAGTACAACTTTGCGTATAGCGCTGCAAGCTGTCAAAAACGGCAGTGTCAAAATGGTGTCAACAGAATACGTAGTTGCAGTTGAAGTTGAAGCGCAAATTCGAAATTTTTAACTTTGTTGCGCTACAGAGCATTTTTCAGCTTCAGCTACTACAACTTCTTAATTCTGTTCCAGGCCTTATGTTTAAATATAGATTTAATTGATCTGAACTTGAGGAAATGTGAACATATGTATTTCTACAGAAGAAGTCCTGTACTCTGTAGCTGTACATTTCATTAGAGGAGACATTTCTCCATCTAGTTGTATAACTTGATGACAAACTGTCTTGTAATGCACTTAAATAGTATACTGTGAACAGGGCTAAAAGTGTCCTAGAGTTTTTCAAACGTTCGGGAAAAGGAATTTGATAATCTCCATCTCATAGGACAATTATTTGTAGTTCATCAGTGATACCTTCTTTGGAATACGCCTCAATCTTCTGGGCCACCAATAATCACGTCTTTTTCTGCGAATACTTAATTGTAATCCAAATATTAACTTGCATTTGTATGAGAACCGTTTAAAAAATAAAACACCCAACCGTAAAAAACGAAGAATATAAATATAGGAATATCTCTTTATGCTGAATTTGTTGAACGGTGAAATTGCTTAAGAGTTTTTTTTTGTTAAATTTAATTTTCATTTCCAAATCGGCATTCCAGAAACTGTATTCCTCTAAGGCAAACGGAAAAACGCAACTTCAACGCAACCCTTTTGAAATTATTGGTTTAAACCTAAATTGTACCGAAATCTGATGAGGCTATCACAATCATTTCGTTTTTCTTCAGTTACAAATGCCTGAAAAGTTTCTAGTTTAAGTGATGAAGAAGTTTTGCTTATGTATTTGTATCTTCTACAAAGAAAGAGCAGAACTATGTGGATACATCTCTCTATGGATTTTGATCGTATGATCAAAACTACAATCCTTGAGATTGTTATAGTTATAAAATCGCATCTTAAGGCGCGGTTTTGACCGACGAAACGTAAGTACGAGTTTCCTACACGATGTTTTCAATGGAAACCAAAGCGGTTTAAAAATGGTCACGTCATGTGCGGTTTTTTAAGGGAGTTTGTGGCATAAACTCAATTGAAACTCAAAAATAACTAAAAGTTTCAGTAGCGTTTCACAGTTTATTCTGGGCCTTAAGCGATCAAGAATTTCTCATCAAGCTCTATAGTAGTTTAAGTGAAAATGTGGTTGTATATATGACACCGCCCATGCTGAATGGAAAATCAAAAAAGTTAGATATGACGGCGAATATTACAGCACAAGTACACGAGTAAATTCGCCTGCATTATAAGCATTTTGACCGTGTACATATCCCTTCACGCTTTCGTTCTAATTATGCCAATTTTTATCGCATTTGAAGTAAACGAAGTTTGATTTGCAGCTTTATTGAATTTCTTGTAAATCGAAATCTGGAAATTTCTATAAATATAATTTCTTTATTTGCGTATTCCTCTTTTATTGTCCATCCAAAGCTGAAGCCCACTGATGGCCTGAAAATTGCCATTCATATAGTAAAACACCTAGGCCAAATCCTAACGTGGCCGTTGGTCTGTAGGCGGGGAATGAAGAGAAAAAGGGTTTTGGCTAAATTAAATTTTTTAACCTTTTAGCTTTTATTTAAGCCCCCTCGCTAATGACATAGGATGCTGAAAATATAGTCCTTACAATCGGATCTAAGATTTTTGGACTACGTAATAATTGCCAAGCATACAGCATTGCCTTTTGGGCTAACCTTTCGTTGTTTTTCTTCCTGCATGGCAGGGTCAGGCTTGATAAAGTTTCTCACAATTTAGTACAATACCTAAAGCAGTTCCTATTCGGATTAATTTGTCTACTTTTTCCCCTGTGTACTGCTATTATAAAAAGCGATGCATATTTTAAGGCATTTTTTTATTTAAGCATTAACCTGTTGATTAAACATGTTAGAGCATGAAACTAAAGACATTTAAAGAGGTTTTTTGAAAAATGAGTTTTATTAATTATTTGTTATGTCTAATAAATCGATGAATGTTTAAACATATTAACATATTTTATATGTTGTTTAAACTCAACATCTATAAATAAATGTAGAATTTTGTTAAATTCTGTGTTGGTAGCGCTTAAACGCCCAACTTTATGAGAGGTATGCAGTAGGAACATCAGTGGCAAAATTGGCATTTTTTTGATAGCCAGGCAGCTGTGATGTCACTGAAGTCTCATAAAACAACGTCCATTCTCGTCAACCAGTGTAAGGAGGAACTATCCAGACTGGGCAGCCCATATGACATTACCTTAATTCGGGTCCCTGCGCATAGGGATCATTAAGGCAATGAACAGGCGTATAAGGTGGCCAAGACTGGAGCTGCTTTTACAGGATGTGCCAGTCGCAACACGCCTGGGACCTATCAGAAGCGAAATCTTCAGACACTATCTGGATATTGCTAACGGTAAATGGAAGAAACTAGACGGCTGCAGGGCTACCAGGGTAAAGTGGCTCACATTGCTCTGAGCAACTTTTCAACTTCAATTGGATAGACGTGCCGAGACTTACATGCGATCAGTAAGATGCAGGGAACCTTGAACTGGGGAGACAGCATTGCATCTTTAATACGATTGCCCACCATTTAATTCAACACGACATGGATTATTTGGGAATTTCCTCTTACGGGGATTCTCGGAGATATCGCAGGTGAAACTCGGCAACTTGCTGAAATATATCAACGCAACGGGCTGGCTCTAGCCACCTCGGTATTGCACCTGGGTCATGTTTGATTTAGGGTTCCAATTCTTGACGAGTTGTGTGGTGTGAAAGCGGAGTCTTTGTCGACTCTACTTTCAGCACGCCTGGTTCTGTGCGTGCTACCATGTTAACCAACCAAACCAACCAACCATGCGCTTATTGATGATTTTAATGTTTACTTATTTCAAGATTTGCTGGTTTTAACACTTTATAAACTAAAAAGAGTGTTTAACTCGCACTGATTTATAAGCCCTTAATAACATAAAAAAAATCTTCAAGGTCCTGAAAACTTTATCCTACGGCCAATTTTTAGATTTGATATTTGATATATTTTAATTTAAAATCGTTTTAAATGCAAAATTCTCTTCTTTACTTCATGTGTGATTATTTAAATGAAGCGTAAAAAGCTCGTGCATTGAAATTTTATTTAAGTTTCCGTTATGTATAGCTTAGCAAGCTGGCCTCAATATCACAACAATACAACAACAACGGTCAAAGCAATAACAGTCAGCTGTTTTCTTAAGGCCACCTTGTAATTGAAAACACTTTTTTTATGATATTTTGTTTTGTATTTAGTAGTGGTACCATACTTTTATCTTAACAAAATAAGATTTTTTAAATAACACTACCCTAGAGGGAAGCGAACAGACAACAAAGTAGTCCCGTGATAGGTCTTTGGTGGTAGGGACCGGTTCTAGTTCTAACACTTTATATGAATAAGACTTATCACTTTTACATGGGGTTGTCATTGGAGGGGGTCAATTGACACCATTTGACCAATCACAGATCTATTCTCAATGAACGTGCTTAGTGTCAGTTACTAAAATGTAGTATTATTTCAATTAAACAAGTCCTAGAATTAAATTAAAGAACCAAATTTTAAAAAGTACCAACAAATGTGTCTTAGCACTGCTGAAGGCTCTACTTTAATTCATTACATTTTCTACCTTTTTGTTCTTCTTAACCAGCTAAGGGATTGGTTCTTCTTTCACTGGTCATGAGTCCTTTATTTTTGTACTTGCTCTATTTTCACAAACCCCAGGACCAGTCAAATTTCCCGCAGGGTATTTATATGAAAATTAACAAAATACATGAGTTGTTCACGGAAGGCGGTGTATCAAGTTTTATGGTTATTTAGTTATATTAACAACAATAAAACACATTTACATATTGTTTTTTAATAAATTATGTTGCTGTTATTATAACAGCAACACCATATAACCTGATAATCCGCCTTCCGTGAACAATCCAATAGACTTAAATACTTTCCTAAAAATTGGGCATAAGACTTCAATTTAAAAAAGTTATTGTACCAAGTCGTGATTATATGAAGGGATTTTTTGATTGTATTATGTTTTTAAATTTTTCCTACAAAATACCTTCCAGTGTTTGCCTTTTCTTTCTTTTGGTCTACTCTTCTTCAATGAGATCGTTTCAAAATTTTCTTATATTTGATTCTTTTTTTTTAGTAGTTTAATCGTTAATTTAACAGGGATCTAAACAAATTTGGTAACAGTTTGGTTGGTACTTTCATATAATGATAAAAAAATTTTATAATAAAATATATTTTATTGCTTAGTGTTAAAAATGTAATGACAGCAAACAAATTTAACAAGTCAAGTTTTAATTAAACAAATCGAGATCCGTAAGTTACTTTAGTGTATTCAAAAACCACTATTCCTAGTAAGTTTGTATTTTAATTAGTTTTTCACAAATATTTCTTCGTTTTAAGAGCCAAGCTACTTTATTTTGGTTAATATAAAAATTTAAAATTTCAAGTGCTTAATTTGGAGCAATTAACAAATTCTTTTCTTTTCATAAAATTAAACTGCTTTATATGCATTTTGTTAATTTTTTTTTTTTTAATAAAGAGAAGCTAAAATGTTGAACTTTTTTAGATTTAAAAAAATAATAATAATAATTGCTTAATGATTTTATTAAATATGCTTAAAAATAAATCTAAAAACAATTCTTTGGCCTTGTTTTAATTCATTCTAGAGGTAAAAATCTTGATTTTCTTATATGTTTGCTTTTTGTGTTAAATTATTTTTAAGTTGTATTTTTGACGGTTAAAAACGGTTGGTTTTTGTAACAAATATTTTTTTTATTATTTTTTTTTTTTTTAGGTTTGTTTTAATGTTTTTCATATTTTCTTTTCAAGGTACATACTTAAAAGTTTGTTAAAGCTTGGTTTACAATAATTATTAAAAAAAAACTTTAATGAAGCAATTTTTTTTTAAATTAAATGGTTGTTAGAAGGAGAATTGTTTGCTGCCGAGAAATTTTTGGTGAATTGAAGTGGCTATTGGCATTGCTAAATAAACTCTCAATAGGGAGAAGTCTGTTAGAATTTATCAAAAATTATTAAGAGCATTTGAATATTGAGATGATAGTTTTAAATTGGAGAAAATAAAATTTTCGGTTGAGGCCAATTGATCCATCGTGAAACTGAAAATATCTCCCAAATCCACTATTATTGTTGCCTCTATATAAAGCTTTACTAGTCATATTTCATTAAGACAGTACGCAGAAAAATTCTCGCTCATTGTTGTTTGTAATTAAAGCATTAATCAAAAAGAAAATCAGTATTAATTAAAAATTTAATCAAGTAAATTAAACGTCTAATCAAGTGAATTAAACGTTTAATCCAGCCAATTAAACGTCTAACCAATGAATTAATCGTTTAATAAAGTAAATTAAACGTTTTATCAAGTGTATTAAACATTTAATTGATACTATTTATTTAATTATTGGTACAAATTTAATTATTTTTTAATTAATATCAGAAATATTTTAATTGAAATCAATTTTTATTTTTATTTTGTTTCTGTGTAGAAATCCTAAAAACCTTCCCCTAGAATCGTTATCTATGTTTAGGTAAGCGTGGCAGTGGTTGTAGACAACTTAGCCAATTAGTGGCTAGATTTAGACATACTCTTGATAATATTAAGTCACTAAAAATTAATGTGCCCATTAGCCTTTTTATTTACCGAAACTTTCTTTAAGAAAAAAATCTTTTTTATTATTAAAAAACATTATTATTTTACTTGCTGAATGAATATTGATAAGTTTTTGTAACAAAACCACAAGATTTAGCCATTTTCGGTCGCAAAGAGTGAGCAACACTGTCATATATTTCTAAAGTTTAGAATCTAAATATACTTAGGTCAGCCATTATGCCAGAGTGAGTTCCCAACAAAAATCAGTTTAAATTTATCAATAGTATGAAATGGGAATTTAGCACATTTAAACGAAACCTTGTTAATTAATTTTTTGAATCCCAAGAAAAACTTTGATAAAAATCGTGAAAGTGTTTGTTTAAAATGTCCTAAGTATGGGGAATATGAGTTGAGGAAGTTGTAACTAAGGATCCGCTTTTGTTCTTACTCCTCATCTAACTATTCCTCTATTATAATCCAAAAGCCGATAAACAAATAGGAAGCACTTTTATTTCATAAGTGATTCACGTATAACAAAACAACACAACAGAATTTTGTAGTAGAACGAGAGATCGAAAATCATGATAATTAAGTTAAAAATATTCATAAAAAAATCTTGCATTTCTTCAATAGCATTATTTACGTCATTGATTAGACAAAACTTTGTTTTTATACACCCGTATTCATAAACGATTATTAAATTTAACAAACGTTTATTAAGTAAAATTTTCATAGAAAATTTGTTTTGTAAACCTTTATTAAATTAGAAATATTTTCATTATATATAAAGAAAGAAATCTCTCTACATAACGGAAACATATCGATTATAAATATTAAAACCATCACTTCAGCATAAACAGTTCTTTCAGGAAGAGTGCATAAGCGTTTTAACATTCATTGTTCATTTGTGAGTGAAAATAAATGTTTTAATATGTCGCCAGTCGTTCATGAATATGTTATTCATGACTACGAAAAATAAAATACATTTTACGTTTGCCTCTTCTTAATGTTCACTTATTAGCGAAAAGCAAGTGAGCAAGGCTGCTTATTCATACTGTAAAAGTTTTCGTCATCAGAAATATCAAAAATCTGTGTTGTTAATCATTCGCTCACGAAATATTTTGAACTCTGCTTTTAATTATAAAAGCTTTTGCTTGAGTATACATTTCAGTTTACTTAAAATGTAAAACAGCCTCAGCTAACAGCTTCAACAAGCAGCAACTTTAGCCAATTTTAGTTGCTTTAAACAACTTTATTTGTAGCAAACAATTTCCTTCAGTCATCTTTTTTGGTTTTTTATTATTGATTTTATGAAAAATATTTTAAATATAAGTTTGAAAATTATTAAGTCTTAGTTAGTTATTAAAAAATAGAAATTAATTAACAGGAATTTGCTGATGATTTAAATTCTATCAGTAGTGATGAGTTTCAGGGTAGGGGATGCACAATTTCTTTTTGACTTTTTAAATTATACATTATTTTTTATATTGTTGCTGTTGTAGTTGTAATTTTTCTTAATGATTTATAACGTGTGATAAAGATGTTGTTCTTGTTTATGTTGATCTGCTGTCATACAAATGATTCGTTCACAAATTGGTTCTTCGAAACCACATTCGGTTGGATCTATTAGTGTGGCGTTAGTTGTTGGCGGTTGTGTTGGTTTTGGTAAAGTGCTGATTTGGTTGTTATCGATTGTTGTTAGAGTTGTTTGTAGTAGTGGCGGTGTTGTTGTTGCTGCTGCTGTTGTTGGTGTGTCATTGGTCTCATGATATCTACTCGAATAATAATTTATTTCATGATCTGAATAGACTTTTGTTGTTGCAATGTTCGGTTGCATAAATGAAGTCTCAGCAATAATTGCCTCAATGTCAATATCGTCGTCATCATCATCAATATGATAATTATGCCTTAAGATGGTTGTCGGTAGTTGTTGTAGTAGTGGTGTTGTTGTTGGTGGTGGTGGTGGTGTTATAAGTCTTTGGTTCAATTGTATTAATGTTAGTAAATCATTATGTGACATGGCGGCTGGTATTGTTCTTCCTGTTGCAGTTGTTTTTATTGTTTTATCAAATTGTTGCATTGGTATTGTATCAAAATTATGATCTAAGTCTGGTGCGGATAGTGTGGTTTGTAAAATGGCCTGATGCTATACCCAGATCTGTTCCCTTCGATCACGCGATCGCAATCAAAGCCTTTGCTAGCACCAATCCTCTTCATCTGAATCGGAATGGCGTGCATGAAGGCCACCCTTTGGCTTATAGCCATTCAAAACGGGTGAGGGTAAAACTCTCCCCGTTCTGCCCATAGCTAACGCTTGTTCAAAGGACAAGGGTGCTACGTATTCCAGTCTAAAATTAAAACAAAACAATCAATAGAAAGACAAAAAGACAGGAAGAAACAGAGAAAAATACATAAGAATTATAAATAAATCAAACCAGATCCTTCTTAAATAATTAATATGTATATAGTTTTTTTTTTAATTTTTTTAACAATATTTTTTTACCTTTCTCTTTCATACTCCAACTCACGATCTCGTTCTCGTTCATATAACTCACGCTCTCGATCCCGATACTCATATCGTGGATCGTAGTCGCGTAAGCGGTCCCTATAACGAGCGCGATCGCGCTCGCGTTCTCTACTACTATAATACAGATCTCTAGGGTCCCGCAACAGATCGCGGTGGTGTGGCAACGAGTGAACACTATGAGGTGTTGAATGATGTGTCTGCAACAGAAAAACCAAAAACAAAATGCAAGTTTATCGAAATAAAAAATTAAAAATAAATAAAATCATGGATTTTTTGTTGTTGTTGTTGTTGTTTTTATTGTAAACGAAACATGCTTGGTATTTAATGTTTTTGACGGGTGGTGATTGTACGAAATGCTGATGATGATACTCGTAACTCGGCTGTTTGAACTTTTGGTTTATGATTTGAGGAAAATAACTAAACTTGTGTTAAAATTATTTAAATAATTTTTTGAGAAATTTGTGTTTCTTTTCTCTAAGTAAATTTTTTAAAAATCTTTTATTTTTTTATTCTAGATTTAGCAAGGCGAATTCATATTTCAGGTGGCGTTCAAAGCACCGCTGAGTTACTTTTTTTCTCACTTAGAGGAATGTCAAAACTTGCTTGTGATGTAACAATAAAATACAATGTTGTTTTTATGGTGTTGTACTTGTTGGTTGCAGTATTGCCAGCACCGACTACATGAATTCGCCTTGATTTTTAGTGAAGTGCTTTTCGATCCATGATCCTTAAATTTGTTGTAGTATATGAATGTTTTCAATGTCGTAATGAAGTAACTTAAGAAATTTGAACGATTAAAAGAAACCAATTCCCAAAACAAGCTGCAGGTAACATGCAGTCATCCATGATGATGATTTCTTTTTTGCATGCACTCTGAAACTTAAGTATTCACGCGTTTTAACGAAGGTTTTGTGGGTCTTAATAAAAGTTATTTTTCTAGTTAAAACGGTAGACGTATGTGGAAATTTATACATATTTTATACCCAGCGGTAAATGTTGAAAAGAAAACAAGTGGCAGAACTTTTAGAAGGCCTCTATACTTATTTCTAAAAGATTTACATCGTATAATATTCTGCCTTTAGAAGTTTATTTTCGAGAAGGTAAAGAGTTCTTTTTGAATGATTTTCCAAAATATTCAGTACCATTCGCTACTCTCTTCTTAAGGAAGGTAGAAAGAAAGTTGTTCACTTTTACTCCCTTCTTTGGGAAGGGAACGAAGTTGTTGTGAAATGGTGTGAGGAAGGGCTTGCTACTAATGACATCCTGTGTAAAAAAAAAATAAGTATGGAATGCGGAAAGGAGGGCTTGTGTCTGCTGAATAAGGGTGATATTAGACCTCTTCCGATTTGTAAGAACTTTTTTCTTTGTATTATGCTTGTAGACATTTTGTTAAATTTTTTTTACTTCACTTGTTTCAAGAAAAATTTATGCAAAAAACAGGTGAAACAAAAGGTTGCATAGCTGTTGATTCTAAATTATTATTTAAGTCCATTTTAAACTACACAACGAGTAATGAAATGCCAGTGGCTGCATTATCAATTTTCTAAGCGAAATATTATTATCGGACATTTTTTTTCGTTTATGCTACAACACTTTTAAGATGTGTGTACACATAAGCACATATTGACGTAGGAAAACGTTAATGACGCAAGTCTCAAAATTTCGAAAATATGTGTTTAACATAATTTTAATCAGAACAAAATACTGAGTCGATTAATCTGTGCCTCATATTTTTACGACGAAAATAAATGCACTTACGCCGTAAGTTTTTTTGAAAAACACTAGTGTCTTTGTTCAAAGTTTAGAAAAGTTGTTGGTTCTGTTAAACATATCTGTGGTTTTAATGCGCAAACGCGTATGTCATAAAGTCAAAAAAAATTTTCAGGAGAGCCGATTAACATTTCTAAAGAACCAAGACAAAACAAAGTTGTATTCTGTTTCCATATGGTCACATATTAAACAGTCAACATTTCAAAACTAGTTTACATATCTGGGGCCCTCTAAATTTTTTTGCAAGTAATAAATCAAGTATCTGGGTAAAGCTTGAAAATAATATTCCTATTGGAAGGCAGTGCTCAAAGACATATTACATTCATAAGAAATAAAAAAAAAAATCGGAAAATATGGGGCTTGCTTTAAACTAAGAACAACTGGTTGAGAAGTAATAAATTAGTTTATATTTATGTATAAAATTAATGAATGATACACAAATCATGTGGAAGGTGGTGAGTGGTGTAAATAAGCATTGTTTAATCCTCGGAAGTTGACAGCTTTAAAGTTGCAAAAACTACTTGCTTTGTAGTTGTGGTCAGAACCAGTTTTCTGTTAGCATCAATCACATGCAGGAGCAACTGTTTCTCATCTTCATAATTTGTCAGAAGCTTATTAAACTCTTCAGAGTGTTTGCTACCACACTCAGCGAATATCTCTTTTGTTCTTTGTGAATTTTTTAGAGCCCATTCATTTGGATGTGTGGTCAAAATAATTGAGTTGATTTCTAGCTTGTCAAACAGCTGCAACTATCTTTTGTTGGAATAATCTGCGAAAACTGCATGGTCAGTTATAAGAGACGAATCTCCTTTTATCTTCTGGTCATTAGGCCTCCATTCCACCTTATTGACAATGGCAACGGGATGCCCAATTTTATACTTGCTCTGAGAATAAACTTTAGCCAACTTACACATCCGTGTGGTACCAAAGATGGGACTTTATGGCATTTTACGCCACTTGACTGAACTTGATGAACAAACATTTCATAATTGGTCATGCCTTTTCACAGGGAAAGGTCTGCCCAATGCGAATTCTACTACAGGTGGTGGCACTGCAACAACAATCCATACACAACAGAGGTTTTTTGCTTTACATTGCAAGAGTTTGCGGCTCGAACCATTTCTAGCAAAACACTAACAAAACCGAAACGACTGTGAAAGTGTGCCACCACATTGTTCTGAATTCGCCTTGGGTCTGCCCAAGCTGCAAAAGCGTTCCTGCTGTTGTTTTTTTCTTTTGTGTGGTTTTGAAATCGCCTTCCTCATGAATCAAGTGGATTTCGATGGCTAATATCAAATTCGCCATCCAACGAGCATAGTTTATTGTATCTGGAGCTCTCCAATGATTTTTATCTGGAGTAAGTAAGACTCTAATGGCCGGTTTCTCATTACACGATTAACTTTTTTCCCAACGAAAAACTGCACATTAAAGCAATTTGGTTTTCTCAATGTCTCATTTGCTTCTATTCTGTCGCAAAGCTAACCAGCACTCATCTGCTGCTTATTTATTTTCCTTTTATTTGCCGTACAGATAAATTCAATCAGCTGACTCCCAACTTTTACATGTATTTTGCGAGGTGTTGCCAGCTTAAAACCATGCTTTTTGTCGGTGTATTGAGAAACCCAAAATTGTTAACGGACAGTTTATCGGTCTAATAAATTTATGTTGACATTAAGTAACAGGCAGTTTGACGGTACATTGAGAAAATGGCCATAAGTAATTTCTCCTTGCCATCTAAAGATACTTATAAGGGCAAACGATCCACTTTTTTAGTGACCAAAATATAATAAAGAATCTTTCTGCCAAATGCACAATAAAGATCGTTAGAAGAAACAGATGGCTTTGGGTCATGCCCCAACGCTGCTGCAATATACATATGTGTTAGGGCCTCAACAAACCCGATCCAACATGATTTTTCATGGCAATGAAATTTATTTCTCCCCAACTTCTGTCCATGGCAGCAGCGGCGATGTCGATTTGTCGCCTCCACGAATAAGCAGGTCTTCCAATTTTAAGGTTACCCTGACGATTCCAGTCGATGGCATTTCTGGTATTGTCGTTTGGAGGTCTCCTGAGAATGTGCCCAATCTAGTTCCACTTGCGTTTTTTATTTTAGTTGAGACCATAATCTGCCAAGTATTTAAAATAACATTCGGCCAAAAAATGCAGAAGG
Organism: Pollenia labialis; assembly: GCA_949318255.1. Taxonomy (NCBI): domain Eukaryota; kingdom Metazoa; phylum Arthropoda; class Insecta; order Diptera; family Polleniidae; genus Pollenia; species Pollenia labialis. Next base: position 120,212,066 of record OX439142.1, read on the forward strand.
CGCTGCTGTAATAGGGACCACTTGTCAAAAGGCTTCCCGATCAGAAACCTTAATGTAATCGAATTGTCCAGTGACATGGTTTTGGAAAATTAAGATTTCTTTGCAAGTATGCTTGGGACTGCCTTATTTTTAGAGTTGTTAATGGCTTTTTCATTTCTATTGATTTACTTTTAGTTGAATATTCTTCTGTTTCTGTATAGTAGCAATGGGAGATATCACGGAAAAGGAAATTGGCTTTTTCCCTCTTTCAAGACTCTTTGAGTCTTTTATTTATCTTTAAAGAATTATTTCATGTCAGCTGATGAAATATTCATACTTCTTTCCGTCCTCTTCTTCAAACGTGCAAATTCAAGCTCATCAATGAAATATTTAACAAGTACCCAGAAGATAATATATAAAAAGGAAACAAATTTGTAAGACTTTGGAGACGTTGAGCACCGCCTTCTAATTCTCTTAGGACATTGAAATTTTGGCACTTTACCACAATCAACTAAAGTAAACAAATTATTTGGGCCCTGGGGTGCAGGGTGAATTTGAAATTTTTGGGCTCCCCTAATGGTCATGTAATTAACCATAACTATAATCGGTAGTAGGATATCGGGTCATTTGTGATTTCTAGATGTTAAAACAGAATTTTTGCGACAGACATTTAGAGAACTATATTTTTTGGTAAAATAATTAAATTAAATAATTGAACATCAGAATTGATCCGTTTTATAAATTCCATTCGATGCTCTTGTTGCCATCGCGTACGTTATAAGAACCATTAAAAATTTTCGTTTTAGAATTTATTGTAGTAATAACTTTGATTCACATTCGTTTGACAAACTACTTACATGTGTTGGACTTGCATTTAATTTTGGAAAATTAATATTTGTTGGCTTTAGCTGCAGTGTCGATGGTTTACTTGGGGTCGGTGGTAGACGTCTACCTCCACCACGACGATGGTTTAAATTTGGGTAACTATGTTGGCCATGGGGTCCACCTAATGAAAGCAAAAGAAATATAAAATGTAAAACCGGATGTTGAAACAAAAAGTAGTTAAAATGGAAATGTCACTATTAAAAAGAATATGAATAAAATTTAATGACAATTTGTATAAAAAAACACACATTTAATGAAGTTTTTATTTATCTGACAAATGTTTAGAGTTTGTTGTAGTAGTTGGTTGTTATTTGTAGATAATGAAATCGCTGTTATACAAAATTTAGACACCAATTAATGAAAAATATAACAGATAAAAATAGTGAGAAAGATAGAGAGAGAGAGAGACAATGTGCTCTTTACAAATTAAATCATATGATAGACATGCATGACATTTAATAAGATATGATTTGTTTTGAAATAGAACTTAAAGAAATTTAATAAAACTTAATTTTAGTTATTTCGATTGCTTAATTTAAAACAAAAAAATTACACAAGGCAAAGAAATGGCCATACAAAATTATAGTTTAGATCGAAATTATAAAAAAATAAATGAACCAAATAAAAAAAAAAAAAAAAAAAAGAATAAAATTGTTAGTAACGCATAAACCCACTTAATAAAACGTTATGATGACATGTTATGACATGAAGGCGCACACTGACATTGATATAATTTTGTTAATTGAATGCTGGCATTTTGATGACATTTAACACATAACAAGACGGCGAAAGTTTGTTAAAACGAGAGAAAGAGAGGAAACTAAAAATATATGTATGGAATGATTAACATAAATAAGTATATTTAAAGCTTTAAAAGTTTTATATGAATCGCATGAGACCTAAAGTTCATAAAGAATGATGGACAGACTGACACATGAGTTAAAAATGACAAGATCAATACTAGTTCCAAAATAAAAATAATTTATGGCTCTAAGAAAAAAGGCAGCCATGGCTATAACAAACGATGTTCTACGTTTAGACCAGTGTTGCCATTTTGACGCTCTTCGGGTATTGTATTACGCTTTTGTTGTCTCGGTAACCTTTTATTTTTGTTTCGAATATTTTTTAACGCTTTTTCTATTTTTTTTTGTGGCGCTTTTAGTGCTTTTTCTGTAATTATGTGATTATGATTTTTTAAAACTTAAGTGCTTTTTTTGCAATAAAATATGTCGTACTCGAGCTAAAGGTCAAAATTTCTCATCAAGAGCACTTAGTGAAAATATGTTTGTATGTTTGGCACCACGATGCTAGATGGAAAATCAAAAAAAAAAAAATTTAGATATGACGGCGTATAATAAGTCAATCACACGAGTGATTTCGCCGTGATGTCAAGCATTCTGACCGAGAACAGGCAAACAAATATTGCTATTATATAAAAATATTTAAAAAAAAAACGAATTAGATTTTTTTTCACAGAAATATATAGAAATTGGTTTCACTTAAAAAGTTTGTGATATTAATTTGCGTCAGTAAACAAATAAATCAATTAGATAAATATTTTTTGATATAAACAAAATTTTCAGTAGAAATGTTGCTTATATAAGTCTGGGTTCACAATATGAAAGTTTCTTTCAGAAAGTCTGAGTTTATTGGTGAGAGGGGAGAGAATAATAGCATGTTCTCTCACCAATAAACTTAGACTATCAGAAAGAAAACTTTCATAGATAGTGTGATCCCAGACAAAGTAAACGTTTAATATGGTGTTTAGATATATTCGGTTTATTGACAAAATTATCTCTCTGTTCACACATACACAATTTAGATTACTCAATAAGCAATTAGCAATAAGCTTAAGCAAAATGTAAACAATTTTTGGCATCTATAAAGAATAAACATAAAAACAGCTGGCTTTAATGCAGTTACCAAATGTCAAAACACGTTGCTTAGGGAGTTGTGTTTTGCTCCCTAAAGACACTTCTGACAGTGTCGCATTTTGATTTAACTCAATATTATAAAAATTTCGTATAAATTGAAAAGTAAATAAATTTAAATTTTATATGGATAATTGAGCTCAATAATGGCATTTATTGCAAATAACCACGTATGGGCAAATGCAAAAGGAAAATGCAAAACGAGCGAAAGATGTGTATACATACACAAAAAACAAAGAGCTTAAAACCAACAAATGCAATCGCAAACAAACCAATACAATGCCACACATGCAAAGCTTTCAATGTAGTGGTGCCCATACCTGCGAATAACTCAATTAAGGTGCATATCTGAACACGGTTTAATTGACTGGAATAAATTTTTAATTAAAACTGGTTTTATTTTTGATTAATGGTTTAATTGAAAGGATAATAATGAGCATTTTTAGTCTTCTAATAAATAAAATAGAATTTTCAATTTGCAAATCTGCTAAATCCACTTTTTAAGTAAATTGAGATTTTGAAACCGTGTGGTAGAGAAAGATACGCCTCGTCGGCCATCATATAGTTTTTTTTTCATTTTGAGTCTTGAAAAGTGCAAAACCAACTATGTGTATGGATTTTCTCTTAAAGGCTAGTTTACACGGTAATACATTGTATTACGACATTATGTTGAATGAGAAAAATCATACCATGTAAAAGCAAAATGTATTGAGTAAGAGAGATACGAACACAAAATCTGACAAGCGGTCGGTAAATGATTTTCTTCTAAACCATTTTAGAAACTTATGTATTTTCATCACACCAGAGGTGTATTTTAACAGAGTATATTGAAGGTGGTAATATTTTTATACAATTACAAAAACAACTAAAATCAACTCAGGAAATTTTCATGTTGTTTTTGTAAAAATTGTAAAACTGCAACCATCTGATTTTTTGTTATTATTTTTGATTTTACTTGTACCATCCGTGTAAACATGAAAAATACATACAACAGATTTTCATTTTTTTCTTTTAAACACGGAGAAAATTTCATAATGTTTTGATTCTACAAAGTCGTAATACATTGTATTACCGTGTAAACTGGCCTTAAGCTGCACATATAAAATATAAACATTTTTGTCTCTCCTGTAAAATTTCTGAAAGGAAGTTACCAGGTTTGAATGCTTAGCCCGATGATGACGATTGTTAAGCAGATATATTTGAAAATGAAATTGTTTTGGTACTAAACGTTATCTTTATTTTGTTTTTTAATTTGTTTACTCCTTAATTCAATGAATTGATGATTAAATGAATCATTTATTTAAAAGTTTTAATATAATTTTTTTCTTACTAAAGTTTTTTGCTACAATTCCAACAATTTTTAACTGTTTCTTTGCAAAGTAAGTAAGTTACCCGCTTAAAAATATACTTGACGCCCTCCTTCATTTCTAAAATGACAACACTGGTTTAGAGAACAACATATGCTTCAGTATGATTACAGCTAACTATGGTATGCTTCGTAGAATATGCAAATATTTTTATGGGCACTTATATCGTACAAATGGTTACGTCAAGCTGTTACTAATGTGCATTGCGGCTATCTGCTGCAAGCGTTTGAATTATTATCTGAATAATTATAAAAATTTCTGATAAGCACATGACATGTTGCTCTTAAATTATGACTCAAACACAACCATAATATGGTTGTTGCGGTACCCTTGTAAAAGAAACACATTCATTATTTGAATATAGTGACCATAACATAACAAAAAAATTTTTTTCTTAACATTTTTAAACAATTTTCACCGGAAACCATATTATGATGAAATAATTCTTCTATCAAGAATCCACAACCATATTAATCTTGACTCTAAGCAACTCTCATATCATTAAATATGACAATAATTTGTTTACTTCTAATCATTGTTTGCTCTTTTCTAAGAGTAACATGCTTTGGTTACAAAATAGCCATGTTATTATATGGTTGAGGCTTCTTAATGGATTACAAATTTAGCCATAATATTGTTGCTGGTGACAATTCTTTGGTTAAATTTATCATAATATGTTTACAAATATTCGGTGAAATAATTCAGTGTATTTATCAAGAATGAAAACAGGGAAGAATTTAGCACAACAAACAAAATCTTAATTATGAAAAATAGTTTTGTTGGAGGTGACCATTGCGAGAAATGTTTTTTCTACATAATGTTAACCTGTAACCATACTAAAGAAAATATATATGGTTATATTTTCTCTGCATGTAGGAAAATGTTAATGTTTTTGATTGAGTCTAGTGATTAGTTGTGGTTGTTGTTGTGAATTTGACAGCGACTGTTTAAAAGTGACAGTCCTTAAAAGGACCAACAGACCTTTTGCACTGATACTGAGCTATTTTGTTTCGATTTTTTCTTATTACACAAAGCAATTAAGACAACATTAATATTTCTAGGCTGAACAAATGAAATTACTTGGAACTGATTTCAAAGCTAAAAATGATAATTTTTTTATGTTATTCTTGTTGGTGATTTAGTATATTGACAAAGTAAGTGTTTTATTGTATATGAAAGAGTTATACTGAATAATTAACGAGTAAGAGAGATAGAAAGAGAGAAAGAGTTTTTTTTAACAGTGAAAAAAGAAATTAATATAAGAGAGTGTGTATAGAGAGTACCCATATCAATCCCATAGCCAAGTCTATCTCTTTCACGCATCTCCTGTAGTCTAGCAGGACTTGGTGATCGTGATCTTTGACATAGACTTGTTGTCCCATATGTGGGATAAGGCAGTTCAGGGCGTCTGGTGCGCGGTAAATGGCCACCATAACGTGAAGGTGAAGGCGAGCGGGCCGGACTTGTCGATGCTGACCATGAACCTGTTATTTGGTATACATTAATAATCGAAGAAAACATATATAAACAATAAAGAGAAAAACAAACAACAAAATTGCAATAAATTATAGAGAAAAAGGGAAAAAATATATATAATTTTTTTTTTTAAAAATTTATGTTTTTTTGGTTTCAGTTAAATAATTACAAGTATTTTTAGAAAATTTAGCAATTCAAAGATTTACAAAAAATAATATTTTAAGTAAATATTTTATTTAAAAAGCTTATTTACAAAAACAACTTGATAAATTTGGTAAATTCTAATACATTTATTAGATTATAAATAAAATAGTTTTGTTTGTAGGTATAACAACTTAAACATATGTATGTATATATTTGTTTTTAATATTACTCTGGTAAAAATACAATCAGTCCAATTATGAATACAAATTTCCCGGGAGTTTTTTCCTTTTCCCATTTTTACAATTGAAAAATCGGAGTAGGCTCTCGGGGAAATTTTATTCATAATTGTGCTGAATAAGTCCTTTTTGATATTTTTTTTTATTATTTTCTAGTGTAACGAATCCACATGTGAACAATGTTAAATATTACACTGATTTAATATTGTAATAGATTTTAAAACTCCACTTTAAATATCTTATTGTTCCTTTTATTTAAAATAAACTATTCCAGCGTTAAACCTTATCAATCCTTTACAAATTAACTATAACAAGAGAGACAAAAGTATTTTAAGTTATGGAAGCGACCATTAAGCTCAAATTTGCCGTGACATATCCATAACCATACAAAACAGCTGTTTGAACCAACCTTATTGGCAACACCGTATTTAATTAAAGGTAACTTACCATAACGAAATAACCATGACCATAAAAACCAATTGAATTTTTGTTTCTATGGCATTATAAATTTTAAGGGCTGATGTTGAATGTGAACCACACCTAAACGTCAAGTGTTTTTCTGCATTTCATTTGACATTTCTCAATCTTAGACTAACTCAATTTGAGCCATGGAAAGATACACAATCTTGCAACGCGTTTAAAATATTCAGGCTTATTATGAAAATGGGCGTTTAAATCAAAATGCATATTGTGCACTTGGTGATTTTTTTCGGTAATTTCATTCGTCCAAATGTGTGAGCAAACCGGGTCTGTAGGAGATGTAAAAACACCAGTGCATGCTCGTACAACTCGTACTGCAGAAAATATTGCTGCTGTTCGCGATAGTGTGGCGGAAGAGCCGTCCACCTCAACTCTTCGTCGTGCCCAACTATTGCACCAAACATCGTCGTCAATGGTCAGAATGGTGGCAAGCAATGGCAACAGTGGATAATCAATTTTCGAAGAAAATTATCTTGAATGATGAGGCAGAATTGCCGCATTTGGGCGAATTATAAGCCAATGCACCCACAAAGAGTGACTGTTTGGTGCGGTTTATGGGCTGGCGGCATCATCGGGCCGTATTTTTGCCAAAATGGGGCCATTTAGCCAGTTACTGTGAATGGTGTTCGATATCGTGACATGATAATGAACTTTTTAATGGTCCAAATTGGAAGATATTGATCTGGACGGTATGTGGTTTCAACAGGACGGTGTCATTTGCCACACAGCTAACGAAACAATGGCTCTTTTACGCAAAAAACACAATGGCCGTGTTATCTCACGTGATTGCGATGTCAATTGGCCGCCAAGATCATGTGATTTTACACCGTTCTTTGGGGTTATTTGAAAGAAAATGCGTACGTCGATTAGCAAGCAGCAATTCAAGAGCTAAAAGATGAGATAATTCGGCACATTAATGGTATATAACCTCAATTATGCCTCAGTGTCATCGAAAATTTCGACCATGGTGGTGTGCCGCCGAGGTCGGGGTGGCCATTTGGCCGATTTATTGTTCCATACATAATTGAGCCATACCAATATTATCAAAAGGAAAAAAATGACAACAATTTCCTAAATAATTTGGGTTTTATTCAAAATCAACATCGGCCCTTTATTTATATCACGTCTAATTGGACCTTAAGAAACGACTAGATAAGAAAGTCAGCTGTCAAAAACAATAACTCCATGATTGTGTTAGTAAGAAATGTGTTTATATATCCTGTAGGATATACTGTACTGTTTCACTATTGACTTCGTCGCCAGTACTACTGACCAACTGTAGACCAAACGATACTTTCTGCTATAGAGAATAAGCATGTGCTTGCATTTGAAAAAACACTACAGGTCCTAGAACTATTGACTAGGTAGTTCTTCTGGGATCATGTAGAGGTGATGTTGGAGCTAGAGATTTACTAGTCCATTTTAGTATTTCTAGTCTACATTTCTTATACTTCTGAATTTTCCTGGATTTCTGCACCAAAAATGTAAGTGGATAATGAAGTTAATTAAATCGAATTTCGTGTATTTATGGATGTTAACTGTTTAAATATGATGCTCAATTAAAAGAAGAACATAAAAAAATTTATATGTATTAACAAGAACACCACAAAATTTACGTATATTAAAAATCCAAATCAAAGAAACTCGATTTTATCCTGCTCCCAAGTTGCAACTTCCAATTACGACTAATTTTAGTAGAGTAAAGTTCACAAAAAAGAGGCGTTTAGATGTGTGTTATTTATTCAATAAAATAGACTAGTTCTAATACTATTAAAGATATATTTGAAAAATCTTTGTGTGTGTGACAGTTATTGCCGGCCACTTAATGATCCATTTGACCAACATCATATTTTTGAAACCACACGAACAGTCTGCGCATTATAAATGAGCAGACAGATAAATGGCAGACGAATCAGTTCTGATATTTTTAGATTTCCAAGTAAAGTTAAGTTAGCGAAAACTTAAGCAGTAAAACAAGTGCAAAATAAGGGTGGTATCCCTCTTACTGTTCAATATCGTGTTTGATTTTATTATAAGTCAATCTGTGAATCCCATGCATGGGACCACAATAGGCATAGCTGGAAGACTAACAGACCTTTACTATGCTGATGACATTTGTTTACTGCCACGCAATCAACAATACATGCAATGAATGTTAAACAGTATCATGGGCTGTAGCGAAGACACTCAAAACAGACTGGAAAGGGTTAAGCAAGTGTTTGGAACTTTGAATAAGTCCTGGAGGGCAGCTTAAATTGCAGTGTCTACAAAAATTAAAGTATTCAATAGCAATGTAAGGCTTTATATCTTGAAGACATGCAATTTAACGAACCATAATATACAAAAACTACAGGTCTTTTTTAATAATTATCTTCGCCGAATCCTATTTTGGCCTCAAACTATGAAAATATTCTGTGTTATGGTTTAGAGCTTGTCAACCTCCAATTGACCATGAGTTCAAAAAACGTAAATATAGATGGTTGGGTCATACCCTACGTAAGCCAGTCAATGAGATCAATAGGAAATTCCCTGATTACAACGCACAGGGAGCAAAAAGAAGGGGACGACCTAAAAATACATGGCGACGCCAAGTTCAAGCCGAACTACAAACTGCTGGAATGAGCAGATTCAGATAGAACTCAATGGAGATCAGTTATATAAATTTCAAGGATTATATATATATTTTTGAAACTTCTTTTCTGTATTTTACCTTTAAAGATATGGTCACCGAAGTTACAGTGGATCAAAACTTTTATGAAAGTTTTGACACGGAAAACAAAGAACGCCCTGTTAAAAAAAAAATCAAAAGGTGATTAATTGAAGGCGTTACGCCATGAACATTGTTGCCAAACTCAAAAAGCAAAATTATTTAAAGACACTTAAGCAGCAATGTTTAAATGTTGGCAAACATAAAAGATTCCACATAAGTAAATATCGCTAAAACGACACTGAAAGACGTATTTTAACTGGCGATAAAACATGGATCAATTACGACAACCCGAAGGAAAAATGATTGTATGTTAAGCCAGCTAAATCAACGTTAAAGCCGAATTTCAGGGGCCTGTATTCTTTCGTTTGAATTTTTTGTGCTACATGTTGTGATGCCAGTCAAAACTTTTTTGGAAAAAGTAGATAGGAAGTTTTCCTTCACCTGACTTTTAGTCCATATCGTGCCTCGTTCGTCTATCTGTTGTATTGATCGATATTCAAGGCTCTTACTGCAATGCGCTTCATTCTAAAGTGAAAAGGAAATTTGCTAGATTTGTGTTTGGCCTCAAAACTGAGCAGTTCTTATTCAGAAGGTCTAAGTTTACTTCAAGCCATTATAAGTAATATCAGTATTTAGACAGGCAGTATTTTAGATTAAGGACTGACAATACTCTTTCTGCTGTGTCTTGTGTTCTGTTCTTGCTCTGTGTTAATAAATAAAACTAACAAAAATATAAAATTAAAAATCAATTATTTGCGATCCCTTTATCGAACTACATACATATTTATTTTATTTCAACTATTTTTTACTGAAATCTCAACACTAAATAGAAAACTGAATAGCCAAATTGTGCGATTTTCGTCAGTTCTCTCTTATACAGATAATAAAATACAGAGTCAGTATTTTTTGTGTTTGTTAAACTAACGAAACAATTTTTAACAAAAGTACACCAAAATCAAAATTTATAAATAAAATACCTAGTAAAAACTTCGTTTACTTTTTAAAAGTTAATAGCTTATTTCACTCATTATTAAGTAGCTTTCTTTGCTACTATTTGGTAACTAGTGCCATTACTTAACAGCTCCTTAAAAGTCATTATCATAATGAATTAAATAATCATTAACTACGTTATGATTTACAAAAGTGTTAAAAAAATATATTTTTTTAATGAAAATAGATTTTTGACAATTTCACAATTTTTTTTATTTTTTTTTTTATTAATTTTCTATTTTTTACATCCATATTTATTTGGTTTTTGGAAGTAGTTTATCTTTAAATGATGTATAGTTCTTGTAAAATTCATTGGTTCTTTTAGAAGAATTGAAAGTAAAGGGTGGTCTACCCATAATGCACGATGGCAGCTGTGAGTCACACCTTGACGTTAAGATTTATAACCAACTTAACTCTGCAGTAGACACCTAATTTGTGCGGCACAAACTGCCACCTGGGGCTCACTGGGACCACTTGTATTTTGTATTGAGTTTTTTGTGACTTTAGAAAACTCACACTAACGAGCTCCTGGACTTGGCTGGGACTACTTTTATAGGTATGGAGTTTAATGGCTATAACAGGAACAATTTGTTGTCAAAGGGAATAATTTTTCAAATAAAAGTAAAGAAAGAATTCTTATGGGTTGCGTATGTTTTTTGATACATTTGCCACGCCCACGGTGTTTAAATTTACACTTTTTTCTAATTTTCTTGTAAAAAACACTTTCACTGAGGAATACATTAAGGGGGTAATTTTTAAATTATTTATTTTTAATTTAATTAAAATATGAAAAAAAGTTGTAATAAAGTCAAAAAATGCCTGACCAAGCCCAGGTATACACTTAAGGGTTAATTTGGCATTTCTTTGTTTCAATGTTTAACAAATTCAACAATGGAAGAGTACACAATTAAGCAGCGTGTTAAGATGGTTGAAGCTTTTTACTGTTGTTGTAATCAAAATGTTTATCGTGATAATTGTGAAATCTTAAAACACCTGTGCGTGCTCGCCCAGTTCGTTCCGTGAAAATCGGGCTGGCGGTATCAACGCGTCGTACTTCTTTGAAAATGAGGTCGGCCAAGCAGTTACCGTGGATGGTGTTCGCATCGCGAGTTTATAACGGACTTTTTGTGGCCTGAGATTGAGGATATGGACCTAAACGATATATGTGGAACCACAGGATGAGGAAACTTGCTTAGATATTCAATCTCACGACGTTGCGACGTTAATTGACTATTCACACCATTGGATAAGCCAGGAGCCATTTTAAAGCTAAAGGATGAGATAATTCGGAACATTAACGACTTTGAACCTCAATTATGTCTCAGAGTCATTGATAATATGGACCTTCGACGCCATGGCGAGAATTTGACCGATATTTTGTTTCACACATAACTGTAATAGATTTTTTTATCATGATGAAAAATATTAAGCTAATTCTCTGAAAACTTTTTGTTTTATTTACAATTAACTTCGTGCGTTTTGGTTTATTTTTTCTGATTCCTCGACACACTATTTTGTAGGCGAAGTTTTTACTAAGTAATTGTATTATTTCTTGTGCATTTAATTTTCTAAATATATATTATAGAATTTTAAAAACAATTATTGACACTTTTTATTTTAAAAAAAGGGGTGAATAAATATTAAAAAATTGTTTGGATTTTTGTTTGATACAAACAACATTTAACAGTGTCATGCAATTGTTTTGTCATATTGATGTATTGCTTGTTTGTTGTTTGCATGTCACTTGTAATATCTTAATAAATATATTATTAATTATTTAATAATACTGAAGTAATAACATTAAAAAGTCAAAAAAATAATTAAAAATAATTTGCATGCCGTCTCTTCAAATTAAATTATTAGTACAATATTTTTAATTTAATTTGGAATAATAAAAAGCTTAAATAGTAAAATTAAAAGTAAAATTTTAAAAATAGTTATTTTAATAAATAGGTGAACAAATATATTATACCTCTTGGATAACGCGTATGATGACCATAACCTCGTGGATGACGGGTTTCCTTGACCATCTCTACAACATTAGATACAGTATCCGAAAACCCAATATCGTGATGTTGATATGGATGGCCACGCCGTCTACTTGGACTAGGTGATCTGTGAAAAAATTAAAAAAATACGAAATTTATATATTAAAAATAAAAAATTTATTTCAATTAAAAAATTAATTAAATTTGCACCAGTAAACAAATGAAAAGTATCAATTAAATATTTTTTGACATTAAAAACATTTTCTGCGGTAATGTTGTTAATATGTATATGCAAACGTTTAATTCACTTGATTAAATTTTTAATTAAAACTTATTTGAATTTCGATTAAAAGTTTCATTGAAAAAAAACTGGCTGATTTTTTTTTCTGTGTAGAAATAGACAAATATTATGTTAATTAACAAGACATATCGTCATAATGTCCTAAATAATATTTTAAAATTGAAGCACAGCCGCGAATAACGTTGTAAAAGCCAATTTTTTTCGAAAATTGTCTTTTATTGAAATAACCTTTAACATTACTCGCAGCTTAACACCTTCACCAAAGTAGTCCCGTGATAGGTCTTTCGTGGTAGGGACCGGTTTCAGTTCTAACACTTTATATGAATAAGACCTATCACTTTTACATGGGGTTGTCATTGGAGGGGGTCAATTGACACCATTTGACCAGTCACAGAACTAATCTCAATGAACGTACTTAGTGTCAGTAACTACAATGTCCCTGCACCGTTGAAGACTGTACTGTAATTCATTACTTTTGCTACCTCTTTTTTCTTTATAAGCCAGTTAAGGGATTGGTTCTTCTTTCACTGGACATGATTCCTTTCTTTTTGTACTTGTTCTATTTTCACAAATCCCAGGACCAATTGACACAAATTTCCCACAGGGTTAGTACTAAATGTTACAAAGTATATGTTTTTGAAACGTGGAATATCGTTTTAAACGCCGCTTGCGTAATGGAAGAACGTTTTAAATAATATCGCGATTGTGGATATGAAACGTTTTTCCACTAAAAAAACTTATAAACTGTAAATTCGCATGTAATTTAAATTTTAAATTTCTTGATATTTTGCATAAAAGTTTTTATTATCATTATTTTTAACAATCTAAAAAAACAAATAAAAAATCAATAATCTTGCCTGTTAAAAACGGTTTTTTTTGCTCTCCTTAAAATTAATTATTTTGCAACCTTAAAACGTTATTCGCGGATGTGCTTCAATTGTTTAAGAAAAATATTGTTATGTTTCAAAGAAAATAAAAGTTTGAATGCTGTTTCATTGATTCGTCATTACTGTACAGTGTTAATCAAAATTATAAGCGGTTGCCCACTGCAGTCTATATTTTTCTTGTAAATATTTTGAGACACATGACTTTACAACTTTATGACTACCTTGTGAATCCCCCAAGTATATAAATAGAAGTATGTTCTTGGAGCAATTAAAAAAATATATATTGATTTTGTTAGAAAAATTGTTCAGGTGATTGTATACGGGCGGGTTTTACACAAAAAGAAAAACACACGGGATAAATTTAGTTTTTAAATACTTACGTTAAGTATGAGTCGTATTCAAAAATGCAAGTACACATAACACTTAAACGTACTTAAAACAAACCTTAAACGTACTTAAAACAAACTTTCGAAAATCAATCCTGGAATTTCTTAAAATAAGTATAAAATTCTTAAGCCAAGTAAAAAAAAAGATAAGGCTTTTCGTTGGTAGTGCCACTCTGAGAGTAAAATTACAAAGTGAGCGTTTTAATCTCATTTAACTTATCAAAGTTTTTTGTAGACGGGGCTTTATTAATCCCCAAAGATGGGGATTTCATGCAAACAAAAAAGACAAAAAAAGTTATTTAGGGATTGAATTTTTCGGGGATTAAAAAAAATTTTTGCGGAATTTTTGGGGATTTTATACATTTTTAATATTATTTTCCATTCTTTTATTATTTACGCTTATTTTTCTTATAATTCAAAAAAAGTTATTTAGGGATTGAATTTTTTCGGGGATTAAAAAAAATTTTTGCGGAATTTTTGGGGATTTTATACATTTTTAATATTATTTTCCATTCTTTTATTATTTACGCTTATTTTTCTTATAATTCGTACATAAAATATGAAAAAATGTAGCAAAACTTTTACTTTACTTTTATCAACAACTAAAACAGTGTAAAGGGTCATAATTAAGATTACCATTTTTGTTAAGTGTGTAAAAGGTACTTTATAAACTTATGTTATTATTCTTGAGTAAAAGTGTTTTAAAAAGGAAGAATTAAAAAAAAGAATCTTAAACCGTTGACAACATATACAATTTTTGATTTTTTAAAGACAATAAGTTAATCGTTACAAAAGGCCCTAACTAACGAAAAATTAAAAATCAACGTTTTCATTGATTCTGATGTATTGCAACAACACACATGTCCACAAAAACATATTGGAATCTTTCGACGAAAATTTACGAAAACAAAAAATGGTAATCGCTAAAAGGCCTAACTGACAGTTTGCATAATATGCAACATTGTCAATTGTCAAAACAACTGGAAGGTTTTATAAGAAAAATAAAAGAAGATTTAATTAAAAACAGTTTAAGGCGGTTTATTAATTTATTATTTTGAATAGTTTTTGCTTCTGCTGTGAAATTTTAAAAATGTTAGATAGGGCCTTTGGCGTATTAGGTGACGAAATATGGAAGACAATATAATAACGTTTGGGAAAAAGAATGCTGGGCTATTGGTAAGTATTTCGTATGCATCGAAGTATTAAATAAATGACGGATATACATATGTATTTTTATTGTTGATTTTAAGGATGGCTCAAACCGACTGAACAAGCTTCAAATTCTTATAAATTGGCTCATATTTCTTCAAAAACAGCAAATTGTTCTGCTTGTAATTGCGCACTGGAATCGCATAAAAAATTTTTTTACTAAAAATTTTTATTTGGGGATTTCTTATTAAATTTTTTTTTACTATTTTAAAAAAAATTTAAATCTTTAATTAACAAGATTCAAAATTGGGTCAGAAAAAATATTATTTTTTGAGGTTTTGATTTTTTGTTTGGGGATATTTGGGGTTTTTTTTAATTTTTTGGGGAAAAGGAAAAAAGAACCTGGCAACCCTGGTTTTAGACACTATAACAATCATCACCAAACACGTAGTTAAAAAACGATTTGCTGAAATTCTGTAAGGTGTTAAACGGATAAGTAAATCAATCATCATAAAAGTATTTCAAGTACGAATTCGGGGTTGAGTCAACTCTATAATACTTGAATCAAACGCATTTTGAGATTGATTCAGTCTGTAGTTTACTTAAATCAATCTAATTTTCGGATTATTTTAAGTACGAATTTAGGATTGAATATGGATAAGTTAAGTATTTCGCTATTAAAAATCCTTACTTGAATCAAACTTTCCGTACTTGATTCAAGAAAATCCCTACTCACCATACCATTAATACCGCTTCGTATTGATTTGAGTACGGATGAATTGAATTTTCTTTTGAGTATAGAAAAGAGAATGACGTGGAATTGAAATTGAAACAGATTTTGATCTTAATTATTTACAAAATGAGTGTAGTTTCTACTGTTTTAAAAGCGGCTCTTGTAAAGAAAATAAACTTAATTTACAGGCACCTTTGTTAAATCCACTTTATTTCAATTTTGTAGCACATGCCCGATAGTTTTGTTTTAGAATTCTCATTGATTTTATTAGAACCTAATTTGTTTATTATATTTACCTTAAACTAGGTGATCTTCTATGACCATTTTGATAAACGTGTCCAGGATGTAAATGACCAGCATCGGCACCGGTTAATGATTCCTGAGATGGATGTCTTGGTGCATCCCGCAGTTCCAACATCTACAGCGCGAATATTAATAACAAAATAAATAAAAATCAAATATTAGAATATATTTTATTTTTAAAGGAACATTTTTTGTTTAAAAGAAACACTTTTAATTTAAATAATTAATAAAGAAATATTACAAAACTTTTTCAAAAGGAGTGAGTGGGTTCTAATATTTATAAATATATTTTTTTCATTAAAGGTTGGGATTCAATGCAGGAGGGTTTTCCAAAAAAAACATATACATATATATATTTATCAAATGTATTTGACTTTGGTTATAAATATACATATAAATTTATGTATCAAAAATATAAATGTGTGTATAGAATTTACGTTTATAATTAAACAAATCACATTTAAAGAGAACATTTGTAACATTTCTACTTAAAAATAGTAACTTTGTTTAAGGTAAAAATAAAACTCCTACTGCTAACAATTAAAATTTTTGATTTAATAAAAATTTTGTTTGTTCTAATTAATTGCGTTTTAAACGCTCTAATTCTGTTGTCATTTTGATTAATTCTTTGTTGGTTTTGATTTCAAAATAATTTATTTGTCCTATATTTATGAAATATATTTAAAACTAAGGGAAATTATAAAAGAAAACCAAACTAAAATTTCTAAATAAAACAAAAGGCAAATTTAAATAAAACATTACTAAAAATAAGTGCTACATTGAATTTTAACTATTTCAACTAAATCGTATAATGGATTTTAACAAATCTTGTAAATTCTTTTAAGCATGCATTTTATTACATTATTTAAGTGCTTAAAATGATTTAACTAAAAATTACTAATATTTACTAAAGCGAAACGTTTATTAAATGTCACATACTTACCCCTGTAAGTATTATTATTTATTTTTATGAAATTAAGAATTTACAAAAAATCTCAAAAATTAGAACAAAATATGTATTTAAATGATTGACAGTAAATATTTACAGTGTTTTATGTACAGTGTGGTGCAAAAATGTATAGGTGAATTTTATATACGTGTCTTTATTTATTTTTTTTTTTTTAATTCAACATTTACTAAATATTTTTTCTAAACGAAGTAAATATTTTAGAGCGGCAGTTATCTTCAGTCATAATAAAAAAAGACAAGCTTCATTATTTATTTCGACAACAATCGATTCCTAAACTCTGAATCTTAACAACTCATATTTCTTTAACATATACGTAATTTTCTCTACCCCCTTTTTGTGTGCGCCCAATCAAACCTAATTTAAATAAATATTTAAACTAATTACACCATGCTACAAAGAAATATTCAATAATTATTGTTGGCGGCCACAGATTAGAGAAATATGAAACTGTCATTTGCTTAAGCAACATGCGAAACGGATCGCACATTCCGTACGAAATGAAATGTTTTTTGACAGTAGCTTCAGCTTGTGCTCGTTATGGTTGTACTGTTGGTAACAAAATCCAATAAATTTTTTTTTTTTTGTAATAAGCCGGATTAAAAATATTGAAAATTTGGATTAAAAACCAAAAATATTTCAACAAAATTATCACAATGCTAATTATTGTTAAAGCTGAGCCACGAGCTCTATGTGTACATTTGCCGTTCAATTTGTGCTGAAAAAGGTCAACAAGAAAAAGAAAGACAAACATGAAAAAACAAAAATGTACTTTGGACTTCAAGAAGAATTCTTGACAAAAAGTACAAAAAAACAGAGGTAAAGGAAAAACATGTAAAATCAATTAAAAATGGATAATCATAAAAAAAAGCAAATTTCCATTAGACGGCAAATCCCTCTGAGGAGATCGATTGGAAGCGATCGAAACATGTCAGGGTAACCATTTTTCTTCATAAAAATAATTTAATGAAAATTAAATTTGATGAACTTAAGCGTGATTAAAAATATTTAAAATTTCGATTAAAAAATAATAAGTACGCTATTTAAAAAATAACTTAATTATAAAACTGCTTAGTTTTAGAAATATTTTTCTATAATTGAAAAGGATTACAAGGTTAATGTGAACTTAACAGAAATAAACCACTAACCCAATTCACAATCTTGCGCATTTGAATTTGAAAATTCAATACAATTGTAAATATTTTCTATCAATTGTGAATGAACTCTTTGGTTTAGTTTGAAACGTTTGATGCAAAACACGAAATTCACAGCTGCTTGATAAAATTATTTATTTTCTACTGTTTAAGAAAATACTCAGGACCTGTTCGTTGATTAAGAACGAAGTCTTAATTCGTTATCGCCGAACAGGCCACGATAGAACAATTATCTGTTCTCCACTTTTTATTAAACTTATCTTGATCCATTCGTTTTCTATTTTTGTTTTTTTTTCAATGGTACTATATTTTTAATTCTACTTTTTCTTTTGTTGTTGTCAGCAAAATAACCCAAGCCGATACACTATCATCAGCAGCGCCTTAGCTTTTGAGCAAAATAAAGTCATCGTTTGCGGGTATAAGTGCCAAGCGACGGAGCATAGCCACCAACTGCAAACCGTTAGTCTTGGTTCACTAAGTGTTGCAATCAAGCTTTGCATAGCTTGAGTAAATATAAAAGCGAAGTTCAATATACATACCCCGTATTCATAAACGATTGTTTATTAAATTTAAAAATTTTTTATGAAAGTGCTACGACATTTTGCAAGCCTAAATAAAACTCTGGCCCTTTGTTCCAACTAGGAATCCCAGGAATTTATATATATAAATAAAACTGAACTCCTCTAATGTACCGGTTTTAAGCGTTGCATACACTCACAATATTATTACAGTAACGGACTGTAGTTTATTTAAGAAATATTCCGTTCAGTCATTTTTAAATAAATAAACATTTAAAATTCCAAGCAAATTTATTTTTAACTGATTCTAACAGTTATTCAAAAAACTAAGTGCATATTAATACGGATTTTCAGTTGCAGTTAATTTTGTCCGTTGATTAAGTTAAATTCTTCTTTAGGTAAAATTAAATGAAAATGTAATTTAAAGCAACGAAAAGTTCATTTAATTTTTACTGTCAAAAATTCAACCGCGAATTCCGTAAAAAAAAATCAATATTCAGTTATCTTTTATAAATTAATTGTCAAAAAATTAACTACTTATTCCGTAAAAACAAATAAATATGCAGTTATTTTATAAAATTTTACTGTCAAAAATTCAACACCATATTCAGTAAAAACAATTAAATATTCAGTTATTTTATATAATTTTACTACCAAAAATTAATTTTTACTTATCTATAAAAAATGAATTGCTTGTTTTGTGTAAGCAATACCCATTTTCTATTTGTTAAAATAATTTAGTTAAATACCAACATCAAATTTTAAAAGTAAAATAATTGCGAAGCCATATCGGTCATGCTGCTGGTGTCTTATAATTGAGAGTTCTTCTGTAAACAACGTGGTCAGTACAA
Organism: Pollenia labialis; assembly: GCA_949318255.1. NCBI lineage: Eukaryota > Metazoa > Arthropoda > Insecta > Diptera > Polleniidae > Pollenia > Pollenia labialis. The sequence continues at coordinate 120,231,501 of OX439142.1, forward strand.
CAAAAGTAAAACAAACGTGTGTAACTGGGTAAGTAAATAAAAATATTCTCCGTCTCTCGGTTATAAGAAAAACAAGCGGACAGGTGTCTGTCTGGAATTTTTTAGAAATTCGGATCTTTTGTGGAGTAAACGAAAATTTAATAAAATAACTGAATATTTAATTGTTTTTACTGAATATGGGGTCAATTTGACAGTAAAAAATTGACAGTTAAATTTTAATAAATAACTGAATATTTAATCGTTTTTACTGAATATGGTGTTGAATTTTTGACAGTAAAATTTTACAAAATAACTGAATATTTATTTGATTTTACGGAATATGGTGTTGAATTTTTGACAGTAAAAATTAAATGAACTTTTTGTTAAAAATAAATGAAAAATAGGTAGACCGGTTTGTAATTGTTCTTTCATTTATTTTATATTACAATTTCAGTTAATTTTACGTACAGAATATTGTGAGTGTATTTGCAAAAAACTAGCAAATGCATTGCTGTAGATTTTGTTGGTATTAAGTAAAAATATACTATACCATTTTGAATATGCTTCGATGCAATACCATTTGCACAAGATTGTGAATTGGGCTATTGCCCAACAGGAAAAATCTGAAGACCTTCTTACTTCAGGTCTTTTTTAATGCCTGCTTAGACATTTTTTATCTCAAATACTATTTTTGTCGAACTATTAAAGAATGTCTCATCGTATAAAAGATAAGTTACACATTCCATATTCGCTTTTATGAGATGGGAGTAGCGATGGAGTAACATTTTTTGTATATTTTTTTTTTTGAACAAGCAAAAGCAAAATAATTATTTTTTTATTCGGTTACAATTCTTATGTACCTGCTATAGAGCGGAATGCCTACTCCGCAATGACAACGTATGTAAAGAAAACATGAGAATGAAATGGAGAGAGCAGGCCTTGTATATCCAAAAGAAGGCATCCCTACTCCTTCTTTTTTCCTTCTGGGTGACTAAGTAAGTAAGTGTAAAATTTACAAATACAAACGTATATACGTATATCCCACATATAAAAAACATTTTATGACAAATTTTGATTTTTTTCATTGGGAGAAAAGATATTCGCCTAATCACAAAACGCCCATTAGTCTTTTAGAAAGTAAAATCTTACCACAGATTTTATATTATTAAAAATTCAAGCTCAAAGAAAAAAATGTTTGAATTTAAACCACTATACAAGGAAAGAATAATAATAACAGCTAAAGACTAGTTAAAAATTATAATTGGTCAAGCCTAGCCCGGACCTAAACTACGGTATTTTCAGAGAAATATTCCAGAGTGAACCCTATTTAAGACCCATGGCCAATTATGGACCCGAGGTTTAGATTTATAAAGTAGTTTTTTTCAGTCAAATATTTTCTAGATAAGTATGTCCATGAGATATGACATTTTTTCTTCATAAAGCGATTATTTGGTACCTACAAAGCCATGATAAAATAACTTTCTCAAAAGTAATTGTGCCCAAATTTAATATCAATACTAATAATTATATAAAAGTTATTGCATTAAAATCTATTTTCGGTATTTTCGATGAAATTTTTTGAGATAATTGAGGTTGCAATAGGATACTTTTGAACTTAATTTAATCTCAAAACCAGAATACTAATATGGCTTTTGGGAGGAAAGATTCAAACCCGGAAAGAAACTTGAGTGGGAGTAATATGAAATTGTGGACTGATTCTCAACATTTTCAAAAGGCTTTGTTCCCTATGTCAATTAAAATGTATGTACTAGATTTAATCAATTTATCTTTCCATATGTGGGAGGATATAAAAATTCATGAAAATCTACCAAGTCGATATTAAAGGCCGAATTGCATTAAAAAATGCAAATGGCTTGAGTCCCAAAATAGCCAACAAGTTTGCAAAATATTTCTTTAGGATTTGTACGATTATGGGCATATAAACAAAATGAACTAAAGAAGAGCTACTCATTTTAAAAATGTTAACCCAAAACAAGTTAGCCAGTTTTTTCTCTCCAGCTAAATTTTTAATAAAAGGACTAATCACTTTTGCTGACTAAGGCAATAAAGGTAATCACGTCCATTTTTTTTACTCTTGCAACTGTGCAAAAAAGCATAGTTGCACTTATTTGACGTGAGCAACCCATTTTGTTTCCACCTTAAATTTTGAGCAATTCCGAAACCATTTTTTAAACAACGCACCTTCCCTTTGACAATATTCAAAGATGAAGCATTTGCGATTATTTTAAAACATTTTTTTAATAATTTTCAATCGTAGGTTTCTTGAAAAATACACAAAATGAATAATTTTATTAATTTACAAGTTGAATTAATAACTTATCTACCTAAAACAAATTTATCAGATAAGTATTCCAGTATTTTTATTATTTCTGCTTCTTCCATTTTTTTGAAGCTTTTTCTTTTTTAATTGTTTTATTTTTTACAAAGTTCGCATTTAAACACTACAATTTATAATATTTTTAAATTCAAAGAAACAAATTTTCGTCAAAATGGTATTTTTGCGTTGTTGTTTAATGTTGAGTTGATTTTTGCTTTTTCGCAATTGTGAAACTTTTGATGTGAATACCTTTAATATTCTAAACAAATTATTTATATCATTCAATTAACAGCAACTTTAAAGGATACCGTTATTTCGCAAAAACGATGTGATCGAGAGAATTGTTGAGTCATTTTGTAATGTATGGAGTCTATGAAAGCAATATGTCAAGTTAGAACCCTCCAAACTTTACTCTTCAAACTACATGTAGGAATGTTTCTCTACTTTTGATTACACAAATGAGAGCAATGGTACATCATAGACCTATCACGATTCGTTTATTTGGTTGAGTTGTAAGCTTTTATTAAATTATTGACTCTTAACTATATACATAACAATTCGTATGTACGTATAGGGTTGAAGCTGGAGATTTATAGCAGTTAGAGTGGGGAGAGGGACTTATACTAGTGATTTCAACTATTATTTGCCAAATTATTTACGCCCATATTTGTTAGCGATTAAGGTTTTTAATGAACCAATTTTCATAATTTACAGTAGCTCTTAAACACTAATTTTAACAAAATTTCTTTAAATATTAGCATAGGCCAGGAAGTTACATGTAAGGACTAGCTAAATGCTCAGTTTAATCTTTCTATGCATATCTACCGAATGAAAAAACTTCATAAATTCTAAACCCTGATAAGGAAATTAAAAAAAGGCAATACGTCTATAAGTTGTAAGTTTGTCGTCGATAACTGTAAACTTATGTCTTCTTGTTAGAAGCTTCAATGTTAACCAAAGATTGGCTTAAGCGAAATTCGACAAGAAAGTAAAATATTTAGGGACTTTGTAGCTTTAAAATTTTAATCAAAGAAGCACATTCGAAAAAGTTTTCAAATAATAAAACAGTTTTTAAAAATGTCTGAGAAACAGATTTTTCGATCGTGTTTGCTACAAGCCTGCCAGCATTTGAAAGATCGTGTTTTCAAAAATCGGGCATGATCTAGAAATCGAAATGAAGTGGAATTAAAATCGAAGGAGATTTTGATTTCTGTTATTTACACAATGACTATAGTTTTTCCTGTTTTTAAGAGTTGTTATTGTAAAGTTAATTGGTACTCAAAGTATGAAGCAAATATAAAGGAATATTTAGATGAACTTTCCTAACAGGCTTGTTTTCAAAATTTGTTCGATTTTAAGTCCACTTCATGGTCGTATATGAGTAATTTTTGAGTACTTTTGGTGATTAAAAACGGATTTATCCCTTACAAGCTTAAAAATCGGCACGACAATTATTTGCGCTTATGATTTCAGAGTGTTTGGTTTAAAATTCAATAACAAATACTTTTAGAAAAGAGTCGAAAATCTCTCTAAGATAATCAGAAGCAAATCATAAATGATTCATCAAGAGGAGTCGCGAATAGGATACCGTTTTCGAGACGACAAAAGTATAATTTATGATCAGAAAATGTGCGCACATTCTGACATTTTAATTGCTCTGAAGAGTCAAAAATTAATACAAATTTAAAAAAATGCTTGCTGGGAACGGATATCGGGGACCGAAGTTCTTTTGCACTATAGGACGGGTGCGGCAAAACTTCCAAGCACTTTTATCTACATAGTTTTTTGTCATTATAGAATGTTAAAGCTTAATGTTTGGTCCTATATTTCGGAGTTAAACGGAAGTATTTTCTTCGGTACAGGTTAACTGTGATCGTTTGACCCGATTTAAGCAGCTCATAGTAGATGGGACCCTCTTTGTCATATTCAATATGGAACACTACCTTGACGCCAAAGATATTTGATGTTACTATTCTGTACATGGAGTTAAAGCAGCATTTATAACTTATAAAATCATCTTTAAACGTTTTTCGGTTTCAACTTCTGTGATTCCCCTTTATCTTGGTTTTTTGAGAATACTGCTATCCGCAAATGGCTTTTTTTAGAAGGACACCCAATGGTCTTATTGAGATTTCAACAAACTTCATGAAGAAATGCCTTTATGTCATCATCTTTGAACTATTTTGGCAAGCCTTTGTCATCTGTGCCGATATCAGCACTTGTAAACTGCATCAGTACGGAATAAGCCGCAAATATAGGAAACCCCGGAGGTTTAACATCAGAACCACCGCGATTCTAAAGTCAAATGATGGATGCGAATTAGTTACCACTAAAAACTTAAAGATGATTTGGCTTGTTTGCATCACAACCTGCTTCGAACAACGACTTAAATAAGGTCGGTAATGTGGTTGTTTTTCTACACGTCGCAATCCTAGAAAAGATATCTCAACAGATCTTTCAAAGTATGCAGAAGTCGGCATTAAGCAAAATTAAAACTTGAATTGTTTAAATATGGCGGCGGCAATTTTGTTTCTCATAAGTAAGTGCGGAAAAATAATCAACTCTACTTTTAGTCGCAGGCAGTCATATGTCAATCATATCAACACACTTCCCATAATTATGAAACAGTCGGCAGAATAAAATACACACCTGTTCCTACTTTCTGTGTATTTTTAAAGAGTTTTAGACACAATATCCCGACAACTTTAATAAGCAAGGGAATACGAGAGAAGTTTAATGCCCTTATGCCCAAACTTGACAAGATATTAGACTGTGTAAAGAAAGAAACCAAAAAGTAGGCGCCGTTTGGCATTCGTTGAAATATGGCAGGGTACGCCAAAACGCAAAAAATAGGAGAATAAAGTGGTACATTTAAAAAATAAGCGCTCAATTATGCGCTACGCAATAAGACATACAGAAATGCAGTAAAGTAAGTGAAAGAACTGTCAACAGGTTTTATAAAAAAATTAAATAACATATCAAGTGCTACGGCATTCCCTTATTACGAAGCAGGTTTGTAAGGCAGAATACTAAAAAATAACTGTATCAAAACATTCAGTGTGTAAGGTCGATCGCCACATACAACAATTTTTATATGCGCTGAATAATGCGCTTTATGTATCAAAAATGTATTGCTTCAAAGTGGGAACTCGCCGTATAAAATTCATGTCTTCCGTCAGCGCAATGGTAAGCGAAACGTTTATGTTTCTCCCTTACAATCCTGCTTCGTTGGAAGCTCCATTTTTTATTGGGTAAATGAGCCATTTTGTAACACGAGCATCATCTTAAATTGGTAGAGCGGCTCTTGAGTGGAACCCCCAAGGACAAAGACGACAAGAAGAACCATTTGGTATATGAATATGAATTATTCGCCAGAGAGAGACTATTTATTTTTAAACCCAACAATATCTCTGCTTTGGAAAAACCAAATATCGACTTGATTTGTCCCTCTAGTAATCTGTACCGAATTTTACATGTCAAGATAAGAAAATATGTCTCTTATTTTAGAAGCAACATATAAGTTTCCATCAGAAAATAAACTAAATATTTTATTAGACATGGAAAAATTTACTATCCTCTAAAATTTAGAATTATAAATTTTACTTTAATATGTGATCTAATTTAAAATTACAACAAGCTCTATAAATCAATTTTAAATAATTTCTCCAGCTCCACTTAAGTTTTAGCTAAAGCACTTGGCGTGTCTATTTAATGATAAGAAAAATTATTTACAACTATAAAAATCTATAGATCTGTTTCTAAAATTGTGATTAAAAGGATTCTCTATATGAAACACAATTAAGAAATTAAACAACATCAAATATTCTTTAGATGAATATTACAATTAAGAAAGAAACATAAAACCAGAAGGACACACAGATATTAATTAAGATTAATAAGTAGTAGTAAGTTAGTAGGTATAACGATTATAGTTTACATAGTTATAGTAAGTAACCACATCGATTATTAATTTTACACACACACACACACACTTAGTATTGTTTAATTAATTAATTTATGTAATTAGTTTAATAAACGAATTAATAGGACTTTTAGTTTTTTGTTTTTCCATATTTTTGATTTGTGTTACCCAGCTGTTGCTTAAAACAATTATTCACCTTTTTGTTTCTGAAATTTGAAAAAATTATATAGAAAGTTTTAAGTAAAATATAGATTTTTTCGTGTTTTAATGTTTGCATAAATAAATATTTTAAAATGAGATTGACAGTGAAATTGAGGTGATTGATGATCGTTTCCGTTTAAGTTAATGCAAAAATTAAAAGGTTAAGCGAAATTTTGTGATGAATAACGAAATCAGATAGCTTGATTATTATCTGGCATCTTCTAGAGATCGAAATGAAGTGAAATTTAAATCGAAATCGAACGAGATTTTTTTTTTATTTAAGTTTATTTGCAAAATGACAGTACGTATTCCTGGCGTTGTGCTTGCAGAATTAACTAGTCCTCAAAGAACAGTATGTACTTATATAATTTTAACAAATAGTATTTGGGAATTTATTTCTCATGGTGAGTAACATTTATTTTATAAATTTTCATATTAATTCGAATGTGACTTATGTGCTGTTTTCACAACACAAGTGACTGAACGTATAGTAAAATTTATATGAAAAGCACTTAGTTTTTTGAGTGTTTTCCATATAATTTTTACTACACGTTCAATCACTTGTGTTGTGAAAACTGCACATTAGAATACAAATTCGAATTTATATGAAAACTTGTATAACTTTTTTTATAAACTTTAATTACAGGCTCGTTTTGAAAATATGTTCTATTTTAAATGCCTTCATTTCGATTTCTAGAACATTTCCGTATATTGTAATGTTCAATCTCTCTTTTAAATAGACATTATGAAAAGTGTATGTGTATTAAATTCTTGTGTCATAAATTGAACTCCTCCGAAACGGCTTGATCGAATTTTATGAAATTTGTTAGGTATGAGAATAGGTCGTAAGGTATATTTCATATCGCTAGAGGGCGTACAATAGAGCAAAACGGGTAGAACGCCTTCTTCAAATATCTTCTTAACTTATCAACCGGATAAACTTTGGCATGCAAACACTGTAGTTTCTGAAACGAAATAGGGCGTTATATAGGGTAACAGAGGTAAAAGCTCCCCCTACCGTTATCTTCCTAACTAATCAGCCAGCTTTCTTAAAATTTGGTATGCAGACACTGCAACATCTGCAATGGAATAGGAAATATGGTGTGAAATAGGGCAAGAGGGGTAAAAGCTTTCCTTCCCAATATCTTCTTAACTAATCAACCGATTTTCTTGAAATTTGGCAGGCAAACAGTGTAACATCTGAAAGGAACGCCTATAATTTTTATAATTTCAGGCGTGAAATAGGGCAAGAGGGGTAAAAGCTCCCCATTCGTTATCTTCTTAATTAATCAGCCAGCTTTCTAAAAATTTGGTATGCAGACACTGCATTATCTGCTGTGGAATAGGGATAAGGGTGTGAAATAGGGCAAGAGGGGTAAAAGCTTCCCTTGCCAATATCTTCTTAACTAATCAACCGATTTTCTTGAAATTTGGCAGGCAAACAGTGTAACATCTGAAAGAAACGCCTATAATTTTTATAATTTAAGGCGTGAAATAGGGCAAGAGGGGTAAAAACTCTCCCCATTCCGTTATCTTCTTAATTAATCAGCCAGCTTTCTAAAAATTTGGTATGCAGACACTGCATTATCTGCTGTGGAATAGGGATTAGGATGTGAAATAGGGCAAGAGGGGTAAAAGCTTCCCTTGCCAATATCTTCTTAACTAATCAACTGATTTTCTTGAAATTTGGCATTAGCAATTATGGCAAAACAACGTTTGCTATATGTATAAATATCTAGTGTTTGAAATTTAAAGTAGTTAATAGGCAACAAAAAAAGTGCTTAAATATGTTTATGTATATTAAGAGTTTAATAAAATGAAGACAATGGGACTATTCATTTTTTATTGAAATTTATATCAAAATTCAATAAAATATTGTTATTCTCTACGATTTTAGAAATAAAAAGATGTTTTTTGGGAGAGGGCCTTTTTCTTTAACCTATAGACAATGGGCAATGGCCTTTAATGATCTCCTTCTTTAAATATGATAATTATGTGAAGTTAATGCCGAAAATCTTAAAAAAGAGTTCCCCATAAAAATAAATTTTTTTAAAACACAAAAACGGGTACAAATAAATACACACAGATTTGTAAAGGTCGTTTTTTTTAGCCTGATAGAATCTTAAATTGCAAAAATAACACCAACAATTAAAAAAACAAATTTTTTTGAAAGATCAATACTTGGCATTACCATTTGAAAATGATTTCGTGCATATGATCAGTCCTTGACGAAGCATATCCTGGACGTCCGAATTTGGGAAAATTTGTTGAGCATTGCTGGCCTTAAAGGCGTCAATTATTGCTGGTTTATCTGCAAAAGACAATGACTTCACCGGGATATGACAAATCCCACAACCGCAACATACGGTGCGTTTTTCTGGATGAAATGTATGTTGAGGTTTAGCCTCAAAACAACCATTCGGATAGGTGCTTATACGCACTATAAAAATGCTGAAGTCGCCTATAAGTTGCGCAACATAATGACTTATTTTCAATGTTAGTTTGAATTATATAAATAGTAGCTTGTTTAAACGGGAATCTCTTCATGCTGATTTGCCGGAGTATTCTGACCAGAAATGTCAAAATGTCAGTTCGTTTGATAGCTAAGCTTTTCGTTAATTCTACCAGACTTATAAAACACCTCTTATTAACATTTCGTTTAAGCCAGGTTACGAGTGAAATCAAATATATATGCTTTAAAGTATTTTGCTCATATATCAGCCAGATCGATGTCCAGCAAAGTTTCCGGGACCATATGTAAAAAATAACATTACAACCCAGCCCCCATCATATTTGAAATATTTGAAAAGCCCGTCTCAACAAAGACATGGACGGATAGCCAGAAAATACCATAATCATTTTAAATTTTCTGCAACCATATACTTTCTCTGGGCACGTCTTACTACACTCGCAGAAAATTAGACTTCATATTGATGAAGCCCTAACATCAGAATTGTGGCATCAATGTTCTTACAAATGGCATCAATGAGGCAAAAAGTGACATCAATCCAATGAAAAACGTCATCATAAATTTGTATCATACATTATGCGTCATCAAGGCTCTGACTACAGCGACATCACTTCGATGCCACATTTTGTGTATTATTAAAATTACTTCATTTCCAAAAAGTAAAATAAGAAGCAAATGTTAATAACAGTTTGTCATTGAATTGAGCCTAATGAGTCCTTTCTCCGATGTTACTGTGTCATCGCACTGATGACATTTTTTATTAAACTGACTCTGATTCGTAATTTCTGTGATGCCGGTGTGCTATCTCATTGATGATATTTGACAAGTGATGCTAAGGCTGACATCAAAATGAGAAGAAGTATAATGGGGTCAAAAACGAAGTCACATGTCACAGTACTGATGTCAAAATACATCAGCGTTCTAACGCATTTTCCTTCAGTGTAATAACCCTGCACTTTCTCTTCTAAGGATAACTTAAATATATTTAAGGGAAATAAAGATATTGAAACATCACAATATAAAATATCAGATATTTAATGACGATAAATGATTTCTGGTTGTTAAATTTAGTGAAAATAAAAACAAAATAATAAATAGAGCGATAATAAGGTGAAAGAAAATATGTAATATTACCTAACGGAACGTTTTCTCATTGTACTCCGACGTGCCAGTGTTGCCAAACTACCATGTTCAGCATCACCATTTGTGTGACCATTATGTGCTAATAAATGCGTTTGTGAATTGGCAGCATCAGTACCATTTGGCTCATAACTGATAGAACCCTGACGCGATCCTCCTTTGTCGAGGGCAGCCATATCGAGTAAACAATCAAAGAATGATTGTTTCTAGACAATCATTATTGAAATTGTTTAATTTTATGGATTTTATTTCATTAATTTGATGACATTGTAGTTGACATTGATTGTTGTTGTGATTTTTTTTTTTTTGATAAAATTTTTTTAATATTGAACAGTGTGTTTTTTTGGTTTTTTCAAGAGCATTAGATACAGATTTTTGTACAGTGCATTAAAAAAATTTCATTGTTTCATTTAATTTGTCAAGTGATGCGTGATTTTATTGAATCCAAGTGATGAAAATTTGTTTTTGTAATTTTTGAGATTTTGTGATTTTTTTTTTTTTTTGTTAAGATTTTTATACATAGAGGTGTTTTTTTTGATAGACAATTTTGTAAACGCGTTCGTACCAAAAAAAAAGAAGTTTTTTTGAATGAAGAAAAGTAAAAATGATTAATATGAGTAAAATAGTTTTATTCAAGTTTTAGATAAAAATTGTATGCATAGAAGTTGTATAAATTAATAAACATATTTTGTTACGATTTTAAGAAAAAAGTAGCGTCTGTTTTGTTATAGAATATTTTAAGAAAAATTTTATAAAATTTTTACAAAAAATGTATCTAGATACGTTTTGTTAGTTTATAATAAAATCTAAATTAATTAATTTTTAATTTGTTTAATATACAAGCAGTTTTAAGAAAAAATTTTATTTAAGATTTTTTTTTATTTAGACTTTTTTTAGATAATTTTAAACTAAGGGATTACACTAAGTGCAGATTGTTTAAAACGAAAATACAATATCATTAAGGTTTTATAATTAAATAAATCGATTAAAATAAATATTTTATACGAATGGCATTTTTTAAAAATTTTCTAGCTTTTTAAGTCTTTGTTGCAGGTTCTTCACTTTGGTTTTCAACGGGAACATATTGGAATAACATGGCAATTTTGACATTTTACTTGCTAATATATCAAAAAAAACAACGCACTGAAATATTAACCCTCCGTTACTAACGTATGTATATTTTACATACTCCGGTACTATCATTGGGTGTAATCCACACATGCCTTTTAAAAATCACCCCTGAAAATGGTAAATCTCTAAAAGCTTTATTTTGTAATATTCGTGAATTTTTTGGATCAGCATAAACGCCCTTTTGAGACGGCTATTAGGAACTTGGTCTTTAAATTTAAGTTGAGTGGCTCGCTACATACCATCACTCGTCCGACTGGGGCGCTCGAGTGAAAACATCGCAGCCCTGAGCCGCATTGTTAAATTAGATAGGAATTTCTTTGACGATCATTGAAGAACAACTAAACCGCTGGTTTCACTTAAAAATAAATGTTTTCAGAAGAAACTAATTTTCATTAATCTGAATAAGTCATTTGCAAAACTGACGCATTACGATTTTCAAAAATCTCTAATCTCAATATCTGTGACAAAAAGGAAAACGTGCTTAAGTTGACTTCCGTAAAATGTATGCAAATGGCACTATTGAGATCTTCACGTTCAACAGTACACATGTGCAAAATTTTCCATTTTTACAATTTTTTAGGAAGCTACGGCAAGTTGACTTCTTCCTTTTTTTTTCCAATGTACAAAAACATTTGGAATAAAAACTAAAGTTTTGTTCCCATCTGTGAGATTAGGAATATTTTGGAATAAAAACTTAAAGAAACTATGACTGCAGAGAAGTAATTATTATATTAGAATTGAAGTAAATTTTGACAAATCACTTTTACGGTCAATGTCACCAAGTTCAGTTATTATTAATCATCAGTTATAACTGTCAAAATGTTCTGTTAACTGGAAGTTAAAGTAATTGTTAGTTTTAACTGAACTTGGTGAAAATAGCCGTTAGGGTTTAAAATTTCTTCCGCTAAAAACAAAAAACCATAGAGTTAAGCTCTTTTTGATTATTTCCACAAATAAACCCTCTTCCGCTGTTAACGATTGCATATAAACAAACAGAGAAAAACAACAAGTTTCTATATATTCACCAAACACCGCATGCTTGTATATACTTTGATTTAAATTCTAACTAAAATTTGTGGCTAACTCTGTATATTGTTAAAGTATCATACAAATGTCAAACCTCACACAAAATCATCGGTCACCCTAAACCATTCGTAAAGAATACCGAACACTTTTCAATATCGCCTCAGAGTATTAAAGTCTTCATCAGGAGCCAATGGTACTCCGCCAATAATTCGTTTGAGTTTTGTATGATACTCTGCAAAGTCATATCGAGGTATTTGTAATTATCCATCGGACAAAAAAAAAAATGTTAAAAGCTTCGAAAACTCTGATCTTATCTTGTTCTATTACTTTATATGAAGGAGATCTATCATATTAACATAGTTCGTTCGGGACAATATCTGCGACCTTCGTTATTTTAATCGAAATTTTATTTTCCAGGGTAAAGTCCTAGGACAAATGACAATAATAAAGTGTTAGAACTAGAACCGGTCCCGACTAATAATGAACTTTCATGTGGCAAGTTTGGTGGTAGATCCCTTTCCCCCAGAGTAATGACAATGACATGCTTCCCACCCACACCACAACTCGAATTAAACGATAATGCCAAATGATTTTCAGGTGGAGTTAAATTTAAAGACAACAGTGGATTATTTTACATAAAAGTCATTTAAGATAAATTTTAAGCGACATTAGTACATCATATAAGTACTTTTTTATAAAAAGTTGATTGTGGCAGTAGTTTTTTATTTTTGGGGCCTTTTGAAAATTCTAGATAGACCTACCGTAAAAGTGGTATGAAAAGCTTATTTATGAGATATGATAAAATCGAAAAGTAAAATAAGAAGCAAAAATTCCCATATTCAATTCGTTAAAATTATCTTATTTATAAATACGGGAACAATTTTTTTGACGTTGATTTTTAAGTGCCTTATCGTCCATTGGTTTTCATGAAATAAAAATCGCCTTAAAGTTATTTTTGTGTAGATATGCACAGTATAAATTTGTTTCTTAATTTTCAGGATTAAAGTTTAAAGTAAACACACGCACATACATGTATAAATAGTGGTTGAGTTATTTGGTATTCTCTGTATAAACGTATTATGACCGGGTTATCGTAAGAAATTTTGAAAACTAAAGTCGGGTAAAAACGTCGTTTAAGAAAATACAAGTCGGAAACTTTTTTAATGACTTTTAACGAAGATCTGTGTTTTTTTTTATTTTTTACTTTAATAACATTTCATGAAAATATTAAATACGGGGATATACACAATATTTTTTTTTTCTTAATTTTTGGAATTAAAGGTTTTTAAAAGCGTTTAAATTTAAATTGCAGGCATACGTACAAAGATTGTTGAATAATGCATTTTGCTGTTCCCTTTAAATGTGTACGTTTTTATTGTACAACGCACAGGTTCTCTCGGAAGTAAATGTCAAGAGGTCGAATTTCGACCACCAGGCGATCCTAGTTTAGTTAAATACATACAATTTTTAAAGTAGAGTGGTAACGAAAATCATATCGGGCATGCTGCTGGTGTCTTATTATTAAGAGTTCTTCTATAAACAAAGGGTGCAATACAACAAAAGTAGAACAAACATGTGTAACGAGTAAGTAAATAATAATAATCTCTCACTTTGACTTAAGCCCAATGATGCTAATGAGTCATTTCTCTGATGTTACTCTGTCATTGCATTGATGACATGTTCGTCAGTTCTGCGATTCCGATGTGTCATCTCATTGATGATATGATTTTAAAATTTGGTCAAGTGATGTTAACGTTGACATCAAAATGATGAAATGTTTCATGGGGCCAAAAACGAAGACACTTGTCAAAATACATCAGCCTTTTCTATCAGTTTGGGTGAAGTCGTCGACTGATTTTCCTATTTTGCTTTAATAAACTCATAAAGTGATTCTTGGTCGGTTGACCCTTATAATTAACAGTCATTCGAGGACTACCTCCCTACTTATGGTACATTAGTTTTGTTTTTTTTTTTCTTATTTTTTCGCCATTTATGCCCCATTTTAGTACTAACGATATTGTATTTTAATTTTTTTAAATTTTTTATTATTTATTTGAAATTTCTAAACAATTTAAAGATTTAAGAAATTTATGAAAAAACATGCTTGAAGCAAAAAATTTTGAAATTTTACAAAAGAATTTATTATAAATTAAGACAAAGACTTTTAAATAAACGACAAACGAGGTGATTTTTTAACCAAAGAAAATCTCTTAAATAAAAACAAAATAAATAAATTAAAAAAAAGTAATTTAAAAAATCAAAAACAAATTTTTCTTAAACAAAAAGAAAATGACAACATGCTTTTTTCTTTAGAAATAGGAAAGGGAAGAACATTATTTACATGCATTTTAATTAAAATTATAAAGAAAAAAAATTAAGTTAAAAAAATATTTAGCAATAAATAAATTAATTAAACTTAATATTAACTTAAATAAATAAATAAATTTCTTTAAATATAAAACTAAAAAAGAAAATTTATTAAATATAGGACACATTTATTCCTTTTTTTTTAAATATAGTTTGCTAATTTTTTTTGGTATCTCTAATTTGTTTTAATTTTAATATTTTTTTTTTTTTTTGAATATTATTGGTGTTGGAAATTTTGTTTATCTTTTTACATAATTTATGTTTTCATTTCAAAACAAAAAAAATTTAATACATTTATTCTAAATATAAATCATTTCATACGTTTAAATAACAAGGCGACCATAGCTTTTAAACATTAACAAATATTTAACTTTTTTAATTTATTGAGTAAATAAATTCGAGTGCTTAAAGTAAAAATTAAGGATGGAAAGTGGTGCAAAATAATTATTAATTTTAAATTTTATTCAATTGTTAATATAACAGACCAACCTAAATCAGATTTAAAGCTGAAATGACATACTTTAGTAAGAGCGTCATGAACACTTATCCTACTTAATAAAACCCAAACAAATTAAAATATAGAATGAAGAGGAAACAGCTTGATTTCTCCAAAATAGATAAATTTGAAATATTCGGCCTTATTGTGGTTGTCGTTGTCGTATACGACTGTGTAATAGATTAAAGTAATACTACTACTACAAAAAATGACACGTTTGCTTACGAAAACGACAACCACAATAAGGCTGATTATTTCGTCAGCTCATTATTGGTTTGGCGCATATACCAAAGAGACGTAGTGGAGAAAAACGAGAATGAAGAGATACATGAAGTTTTATGAAAATATACCCAGTAAAATGTTTTTCTATTTTCACCACTTCTGCTGGCATATGTTTTGAAGAAAAATGTTAACAGACTTATGGCCGTTTTCTCATTACACGATTATCTTTTTTCCCCACCGAAAACTGCACACACATTACTGAAATTTGGTTTTCTCAATGTCTCATTTGCTTCTATTCTGTCGCAAAGTTAACCAGCACTCATCCGCCAATTATTTATATTCCTTTTATTTGCCGAACAGATAAATTCAATCAGCTGACTTCCAACTTTTACATGTATTTTGAGAGGAGTTGCCAACTGAAAACAATTTTTTTTGTCGGTTTATCGAGAAACCCAAAATTGTTAACAGACAGTTTATCGGTCTAATAAATTTATGTTGACATTAAGTCGATACATTGAGAAAATGGCCATTAGAAGTTTATAATATTTTATTGCAAATGAAAATTATTGTTTTATGCCGCATACGACACTTTCTTAAATTTTTTTGCTGGATACTTATGTGTAGCCAATAAAATTTTTTTTCATTTTGCGAAGCACTAATGGTACATTTTAAAATACAGGGTGGCCCAAAATTACCGAAGGGGTTTGAATTGCTTATAACTTTTTTATTATAATCTTTTTTTTTTCTTTTCTTGTTGAGCTTTATTTTTCAAATCGACGATCCATTGTTTTGACTCAGTGAGCATATCGTCATTATTTTAATGTGCGGGTTGGGCCCAAAGAGCCAACAACAAACCGTCTGGTTGCAAATTTTCGATAACAAGGGGCATTAAGAAACCTTCCTGGTGCTGGCAAAACACGAACGGTGCACACGGATGACAATATTGAACTGGTACAGAGGAGTATTCAGGAAGATGGAGAACTATCAACCAGGAGACTTTCGACACAACCTGGTCTCTGACGAGCGTCGCTGCAGAGAATTTTGCATACAATAGAAAACCGATAGATTACCAGCAACGACTTGATTATGCAGTTTTTTTTTCGGTAAAAAGCAGAAGAAAATCATAATTTTATTCATAATTTAATTATGAGCGACGAAGCCCATTACCAATTAAGTGGGTTCGTTAATAAGCAAAACTTGTATTTCAGCGGAAAGGATTATTGGTTCTTATTTTTTTTTGAAAATTAACACGGGGTCGCCGTTTTCGTTAATGGTGTCAGATATCGGATAGTGTTGGAAAATTTTTTAAGGCCAGCCGTGGAAAATGGTCCGCAAGTATGGTTCCAACAAGATGGAGCGACAGCGCACACTGCAAGGGACACAATGGCTCTTTAACGGGACATCTTTGGTGACCGAATTATTTCGCGTACAAGTGATTTTAATTGGACTCCACGTTCACCGGATTTAACCGCCCCAGACAGTTTTCTTTGTGGTTATTTGAAAGGAAAAAGTCTACATTAAGCATCCAGAAATTAAAAAGCAATATACGCGACGAAATAAACAACATAACACCTGAAGTGTTACGAAAGGTAATAAAAAATGTGTTGGAAAGAGCACGAATTTGCGAGGCAGAAAATGGCCACCACTATCGAGATATTCTTTTTCATAGCTAAACTAAAAATATTTCCCATTTATATACTGTATTAAAAAAAAATTATAATTATTTCTTAAATAAAAAGTTATAACGAATTCATATCCCTTCGTAAATTTTGGGCCACCCTGTATAACCGCACAATTATGCGGTACGCTATAAGACATACAGTGATGCAGTGAAGTAATTGAAGAAGGTCTTAGCAAGTTTCATTAAAAAAAATAATATTTCAAGTGCCATGGCATTCCCTTTCTACGAAGCAGGTTTGTAAGGGAGAGCATCAAAAATAACTACATATAAAAATCATTCAGTGTGTAAAGCTGATAGCTACGTTCACGAGTTTTTATATGTGTTGAATAAAGCGCTTTTTGTGTCAAAAATGTATTGCTTCAAAGTTGGAACTCGCCATATAAAATTCATGTCTTCCGTAAGCGGTATGATAAGCGAAACTCTTACACTTCTCCCTTACAAACCTGCTTCGTTTAAAGCACAATTTTTTATGGGGTACTTATTGCTGTGTATGGAGTTGTTCACATTTTATAATGCTTTTACTACTTTTTTGTTACGGCAATGAAGCGAAGCAAGAATGAAATTTATTTTTTACGTATTAGTGTGAGGTATTTGCATGTAGAGCAAAACAATACTTAATAAGCTTTAAAATAGTATACATAGAGCAAATTTCATGCTTTATATTTCAAAAACCATAAACAATTTTGTGAAACAGGTCTTGGATTCAGAAAGAGGGTATTTGAAACACATTTACCCTATACCTAACTAATTTTTTTTTAAATGGTCGGTAGGTAAAACAAATAATGAGCCGACGATTTAACAATATGAAAGGTCCACACGAAACTTTCAATGCGTTGATTCATCTGTCCAAAATGTAGTAGAAACAAGCTGCACAGCACACGCGCAGAATGCATATGTGCATTTCCAGTGAAAAGGACACTTTTTGTAACGTAACACCAGCAAGCAAATGAGCTTGTATTTTAGACAAATACTGTTCAGATTTGATCCATTTTGTTACTAAATGTAGAGCTTGCTGCACTTTATACCAAAATATAAAAAAGTAAATTATACATATAAATTTTTTTGAGAAACTATTTTAATAACACGCTGTCGTTACGTTACAAAAAGTTGACTTTTTGCTGGAAATGCCCAATTGCGTCCTTAAAGCAGGCAGTAGTAAAACTTTCTACTCTTACATGCGTCGCATGCATCTTGAAAAATAGTCAAGAAAGTAGAAACGCATAGAAAGCGCTGACCTCTGACTTAAAAATTTAATTTTAAAAATTGCAGCCAATTTCACTACTTAGCGGGCTGTCATAATAAAATTTTCCATTTTTAAATCATTAACGTCTCGCCGTTGGGATTTGCTTTATAAATTTTGTCCAAGTATAAAAAACGCTTGATACGCTGGTTTAGGTTGGCCTGTCATTGTTTGCTGTGAATACTTTTCGCGCAAATTCTTTGAACCAATTCTCGTTATAATAATGAATTTTGTAGTTTTCAGTGCCAAATGTCGCATTTTGTAAATTTTGTAACAACAATATTTTTTTTTTCAACTTTATATTGTTTTTTGCTTAAGAAAATTTGCGCTGAAGTTATTGGTTGTATTTTTCTTTTAATAACATGATATAATTTACACATACATAATTGGGTAATGATTGATTTTGTAAGTTTCTAATTATTTTTTAAAATGTTTCTTTAAAAATATCTTAATTGTAGATTTATGCTCATTTTTAAGTGTTCAAAGGGCTAGTTTTTTTATTTATTTTTTTTTTGCTGGATAGAAGTTTTTGCTTGCTTTTGGTCTTAAAGTGATTTCAGGCAAGGGGCAAATTTTTGTATCAATATTAACCAAGGTTGGCAACCGATACCGTTAGTAAAATGGAAATCGCTTAAATACCATTTAAAATTTAAATTGAAACAGAAATAACAAAAAGTTTAATACCGGTATACCGATAACGAAATTTATTTCGGTTGCCACCGTTTAGTCATTTAACAACATGATATAACAACAGATATAAAAATGTCTGTTTCGGTATACCAATACCGATACAAATAAAATATTGATACCGAAATAACAAACAGCTAAATCCCGATGCCGTTACCGAAAAAGCAAATACTTTAAAACCAATACCAAAATAACTTTCGGTTGCCAACCTTGATGCTAACTTTTTTAAGGAAGTTATGGCATTTAGAGATTTTACATAGACTGATTGCAGTATAATTCTGTTAAATGATTAAGAATGCATTAAAATATATATAAATAGCCATGTTCTGGAGATTGAAATCGAATTAAACTGAATTCGATCAAATTTTTAAAGCGATCCTGTTTTAAAGGTATATAAAACTATTCCTTTTTACATACATAGCGGATAAAAGAAATTTATCTTTAATTTTGATTTATTTTATTATTAATTAATTTGCCAGAGTGGGTAAATTATGGACCGATCATCAAGAAATTTATTAATGCTATTTTTAGTCCTATACAACTTTGAAGCATTAAATTTTATTCTGATAGCATTATAAATTACGGTTGTGGGCCTACTGAACTGTTTTCCGGGAGTATGGCTTATATGGGGCCCAGGGTAAATTATAGACCGATCTTCACGAAATTTTACAACGTAATTTCTAGCCCTATAAATCTGTGAAGTATAAAAATTTATTCTGATACCAATACAAATTACGGTTTAAGGCGTACTAAACTGTTTTCCGGGACAAGGGTTTATATCGGGCCTAGGGTTATATATGGACTAATTTTCACGAAATTTCGCAGTGTCTTTTCTAGTCTTATAAAACTCTGACGTAACAAATTCTATTATGATAGCATTATTGATTATTGTTTGAGGCGTAAATTATGGATAGATCTTCACGAAATATTACAGCGTGATTTCCAGTCGAATAAAACGAATTTTTGCAAAATCTGATATCATTTCGTGCATTGTTCCACTATTTATTATAGTTTTTGTAACAAAATTATCAATTTTTAATGTGGTGGTTCCACATTTTGATTCATAGCTTTGATCCTACTGAACCGATTTTGCTGGATTTCAATCATAAGCTTCTTAGGATAACTTCAAGCAATTTGACACCAAGTTTGTTCATTACTTTTGAGTTTTTTGAAAGTGGTCGTGTTGTCAACAGAGGGGCAGACGGACATAGCTTAATCGACTAAGAATTAGTCAAGGATCCAGAATATTTATACTTTATGGGGTCTGAGATGAATAAGAAAAAAGTTGCACACGGAATAACAAACTTAGTTTACGCTCTTTAAAACTGATTGTGGTGGACGGTATAAGAAAAAAGAGTCTTTTGAAGGAGTAATAAAATAAAATGTCAAAATTTAAAAGGAAGGTCCTTTTGAAGAGAACTTAAAGTATTACAAAATTGGGGAAATAATAAATTATTTTTTTAACCATTCGGTTTGGCCTATATATTGTTTATAGGGTCTCCGATGATTACTTCGTTCTGTTACAAAATAAATTACTTTTTGGTAGTGGATATGAAAATAATTAGGGTTTCGTTCAAGTTTCTGTTATGGAAACCAAAAACTGTGGAACAACAAATGAAAATATGTGTACAACTTTTCGCTTTTTGAGTTGGTTTGACAGCGACTTACATTTAATAAATCAGAAGTTAAAGCAACAGTTTTTTTTTTGTTGGCCAATGTCAAATGAAAAAGTGGAAGAAATGACAGTTTTTCTACTCTGACTGCAGTTTTTTAAACGCGGACCATATCTTTGAAAAAAATGCAATAAAATGAAATCCTTAAGAAATCCGTATAAGACAAAGTGTGGCTCAATCACAAAGAAGGCAAGTAAAACTAGAAATAGCAGCAATGGTAAAAAGCTGAAGCGAATTGAAGATGTTGAAGATGCCGGATTATGATTAATCAATTTCCAGAGGCCCTATGCACTTTACAGGAACAATGGAAAGAAACTTATCTTTGTTAAATTTTTATTATTTTGTTTTTTTTAACACTCAAAAATATTATTCATAGAAAATTTTGCAGAAAACTTAATAATATTATGGTTCTTATTATTACAGGTAGTATTAACAGCATCCGGACTATTACTGATTAAGTTCTTTGTCATACTTTGATTGTGTACATTGTTTTGTTTTAAATTAAACGATATTTTATAACGAACATATTATGGTTGTACAATCAACCAAAGAATGGTTTGAGGTTAACTTAAAAATGATAATATAAATCATAATATCGTTAGAGAGCCATATAGAGAACAGATTTGGTCATAATGTGGACTAAATAGCAATAACTAATTAGTTTTGTGAGCCACGACGATAAAAAAAAACATTCTGTTTCTTTAAGAGTAGTTAGAGTAGTAGGTAGCAAATAAGGGATTTAAGTTTTGAACTAATTTTGATGTTGTCCGCCTTTTTTCATATTTACCCATTTTTACTATAATTTTCACAAATGACCTGTTCACAACGCGATATCAATCAAGGAGAATGAAAGGTTAGAAAGACGATGGGGGCTTCTATTTACAAATATTCTTCATTAATCATTGTTTTTTTTATATTGACGTTAAAGCTGAGCATAGATCTACAATACTTGTGAATATTTTTGAATCTATTAAAAAATTTATAATTATAAGATTTTTTTTTATAAATAATCATGCGTTTTTTATTTAATTTTTAAAGTGATCGTAATATTAAAAAAAATTCAAACCTTAAATGACTTGGCTTGAAAACGTGAGATCATGACACTTTCATTTTTTTTTTAGCGTGCAAAGCCTTTCTCTAATATTCAAAATATATTCATTTTCATTCTTTTTTTTACGATTTGTTCTCTACTACTAACATTTGCTTGAGTGCACTTTAATAAATGCATTTTTTATTTGTTTAATCTTTACAGAATACTTTTCCATCGTCACTTACAGGTGAGTAGAGAGGTGCTTTAAAATATCAATCATAACCCTTTTGAAATATTTTATTTTTGGAAATTAAGAAAAGGGATGCAATTTTGTATTTATAACATTCCTTTTGACAAAAAAACATTTTAAGTATTTTGTTTTTTTTTCTTCTCATCAAAAAAGCGCAATAAAAAAATATTTAAGGAGTAATAAGTAAAATGAAAGGTTTATCTTCAAAGCAAGTTTTGAGGGGGAGTTTTTTTTTTAGCAATCACGTTTATTAAAAACCATTAAAACGAGCAGTATTTTAAGGGGGGCATTTATATTTTGTTGTATTTTACACATTATTTTTCTAGCAGTTAAAATTTCTAGCGAAAAGAAAAGAAAATTCAAAAATCTTTTTTGTACCGGTTCATCATCAGCTGTTGGACTATGCAAAGGTTCTTCTTCTTCTTCTTCATCATCTTCACGCTTATTCCGCTAAATTTTTTTAGGTTTATTTTTGGTTGATTTATGATTTGTATTTTAATTTTAGTTTTTTTGCATTGTTTTTTAGTTTGAGTGTTTCAATTTATACGAAAAATAAAAATAAAATTGATGAATGATTTTTTTTTTTGGAACAACAACAAAGAAATTTTACAATATTAATCTGAGTTAATAATAATAAAAAAAATATAAATTAAAAGGATTCAAACATAGCGGAACTTTTTTGTGTCTATTTTTTTGGCTTATTTTAATTTAAATCAGAGAAGAACAATAAGTACTTTACCTTGTGTTAGGCGAATTAATTTTTCAGGTGGCGTTGAAAGCACATCTGTGCCACTTTGTTTTCGTAGTTAGAGAGAGAAATGTTAAAAGTTACTTGTGTTTTTGACATATCGACCAATGGAAGCAACAAATAAAATACAATATTGTGTTTTTGCTGTTTTCTTGTTGTAATATCGGCATCACCATTTACATGAATTCGCCTTGGTATTGTGTATACACTAGATAACTACATTACGATTTCCTAGGGCAGGACCATGTAGTCTTAAAACTACTCCATTGTAGTCTTAAAACTACTCCATAGTATTCTTAAGAGGATTAGTCCATACACTCATGTAAAGTGTATGGACAGGTCGCATTATTTGCGGGGAAGCCACTAAGAAGTGTACGATAATTAAATGTTTGCCGTATTAAAATATAAAAGACAGCTTTTCTTAATAACATACCTTCTTGAGGTTATAAACCTCTTTTAATCTAGTAGGCCTTCTATTCTAAAACCCGCTTGACCACGCAAATAATATCAGTATCGATCAATTCGTAAATGATACTCTGGTTGAACATTTGAGAACGATTATTATCTAGTAGTTTTTCGTTTCACAGGTGTAGCTGTAAGATCCCCCAAACGTAATACAGGGGGGTTACTGCGTATTTCGATTCGAAAGAAATCATTTACGGATTCGAACAATTTGTACTGTGTATTACGACCTCGAGCTTGATTATTTATTTCTATTGAGATTCCATTAAGAAAAGGTCGAATTAAAAAACCAACTTTTATTTACTCAAAATGATTAAATTTTGCTCCCTTCTTTTAATTTTCTAGCTGCTTACGTTTAAAATAATGTACGTAATTTGCTTAAAAGCAAAACCAATAAAATTAAAGTAAAGTCGGTCAAGTACGACCATATAATGTCCTAGACCACACGACTATAAAATAATTTTTGTAAATTCTATAGTGTACCTTATTAAGGACCCAGGGGCAGTTATGGACCCACCTGCTTAAAATTGTGTTATGAGCATAAGATTCATGTTAAAGTTATTTATGTTGAATATTGTTTAGATATCTTCATTAATATGAGATCAGTTTGCTTTTAAGTGATTTTAGGAAGGAGGTTTATGTGGGACCTGGTCTAACAAGTACAAGATTTTGACACAACTTAGGGCTAAAAAATCAAAGCTAGTTAAAGTCTCTTTTTGGTTTTAAATGTGTTTAAACCAACAAATCTATAAATCACTAAACATATAAACCATCTTCAAGCGCACAAAATTGGGCGTTTAAACTACCAATACAGACCAAATGAATTGGATAAGATTTATCGTAGTGCTAAAAACATATGAGACGTGGTACACTGATTTATAGTTGTTAAGTTTAAACAACATATAAATTCAAGTTTTGTTCAACTAAACCAGCGATTTATTAGCCATTAGCATGTATCGGAAAAGTTATTGCCGCTTATTTTTAAGTCAATACCAACATTTGTAAGGCAGTTATGGCATAAAAGCCATTTCGTGAGTATTATTTGTATGGGAGCTATGGTCATATATGAACGTACTCCAACAAAATTTGGTAAGTGGATTTATATGGCAAAAAAAAGTTTGAACCAAATTTAATCTAAGCACCAACATAATAAGATGTGCACAAAGCCTCTGTTGCGGATAGAATCTTATATGCAGGCTATTTTAAATTTCGATTCTTACCATTTTCAAAAGGCTTGCTGTGATAAATTAAATTGATGTACCAAATTTCTTCAAGTTATCTTAAAAACATAAATGCTTTGCGCACAAGGTTTACATTGAGCGCCAGCCAGCCGGATGGATATCGTTAGATCTATTCAAAAAGTTATTCTAAGGCTACGGTCATATATTTGATGAAAAAAATGGAACCAACAAGCAGACTAAATAATTATTTCCTTTATTTCCAATATTTATTTTGGTTATTATACCACATCTTACAGAAAACAGTTTTATTTTGTTATATAAAGAGTATGTTAAATCTCACTTACTATTAACAAAAGTAGTGGTTACGCTATTTTGGTCAAATATTTAATAAGTGTAACCGTAGCTTAAGACGATAGGTATACTTAAAGACGGGTCTATGCAAAAATTTTTAAGATGTTAAAACATCAGCACAAACGCATAATACTCTCTCCACTATTGTGGTGTGGGTATAACTATATGATCAAATCACTCGCATTATTTGTTTTATTCAGTCAAAGTACAAAATAAAACTATTCCAGATGGTTCGTTTATTTATTTTTCTTACTCCCATGCATTTTTAACTTGAATGAGTATGATTAATATCTGGTTCGCCATAGCACGCAATCATACATGTTTGATCATTAAAACTTAAAGAGCATTAATGATCTTTTTTATCCTCTGGTTTAAATCCTTTTAATTATTTAGTTAAAAAAAAAATCAACAAGTTTAACATAAACCTTTAGAAACATGTTAATACTAGCAATTGAAAACAAAGTATTTTATTTGAATGTAACATAAAACTGCTAAAACAACCTAAATAATGGCATGCCATAATGTATATGTTATACCATTACATATCGGTTAAATAAATAATACGACTGGTTTAATTAAAAACAAAACTTAATACTTAAAATCTCTCAATACTGGTAGGCTATGGTCTTAACTTAAGTTTTCAAAAGTTACCTAAAATACTTTTTTTTTTAAATCAAATACGAATAGTCAACAATTACTAAAATACTTGAATTTTTTGCATAAAATTGATTAACGTTTTTAATTGAACTGAAAAACACATTTGATTAAATAGTTTTCAAAATTATTAACAAACATTAATAAAACAAATTAATACTTTGTAATATTGAAAAATATAAATAAATATTTCAGGAAGTTTCTTTTTAAGAGAACTCTTGTAAGTGGTTCTGGTTAAGAGAGTAATAAGTACCTCTTTCCAATTCTGCTATAATTATGATTATTTTTTTGCATAATTATAATTAAGGACATTTACAGTTTTAAACGTGTAAAGAAAAGTTAAAATAATATATTAAAATTAATTTACGTATTTGTTTTATTCTAGAAAAACACATAAAATTTCCTTACAAAATAGTGTCGTAAAATAATTACTACCAATTAAATATTAATAGTTCTTGTGCATTAATAACTTTAGTTAATCTAATTAAATAATTGCCAGAGTGTTGTTAAATGAATTTTATTAACTGTTAACGGTTTTTTTGTTTTTGTTTAAGAAACGCTAATTTTTTGTTCAAATAAATACCAATATAAATATTAAATAAATTTTGTTTGACAACTTTTGCCAGACTAAATACTGTTTGTCTTCGATTAAAATAAAATTTCGGTTTCAATTATTTGAAATTTGCTTATTTTTTTAAATTTATATATTAAGAATGTGTTTAGTTTCGTTTACCTAAATAGTTTTAAAGTTGTATGTTTTTTCTTAAGAGTTTAAAATAAAAATACCTATTTTTATTCTGCACGAAAAATTCTGATCATGATAACTTACCCCCATGCCTCCTTGTGGCTGTCCTCCTTCTCGTCTTATGCGAAATGCTTCATATATTAACAGTCCCGCATAGACTTTACCCACTGTCAATTTGCCCTTATTCAATTGATCATTGGGTGGCACCAGTAGATACAGCATTTTCTTGGCCTGCAAAGGCCATATATTTGTAATAGTATCCCTAAGTTCAGAATCGGCTTGGTCCATTTCTTCCGCTAAATGTTGATAGATGGAGAAAGAATGATAATTTGTGAGAAATTGTTTTTAAATTTAATCTTATTTTCGATGATGCTGAAATTAATGTTATTTAGTCTTAAAGGTTCCCATAATTTGTTTAAATTATTAATTATTATTTCTCAGCCTCTTATGGTCCACCACTTTCTTTTTCGATTGCACTTTCGGCTGTTATGGCTGCCGTCAATATCTTGGTAGTTACTAAAGTTTATAATTGACAAATTACTAAAAGAGATCGGCTAACCCTGAGCCTCCAG
This sequence comes from Pollenia labialis, assembly GCA_949318255.1. Taxonomy (NCBI): domain Eukaryota; kingdom Metazoa; phylum Arthropoda; class Insecta; order Diptera; family Polleniidae; genus Pollenia; species Pollenia labialis. The sequence goes on from OX439142.1 coordinate 120,258,067, forward strand.
TGTTAAATAATTTATTGTAACAGAGAAGTGAGATCATAACGGTGGTGGGGAGTGCCCTTAAGTTAATGACTAAATTGTTTAAGCTGACAAGTCTTTATGTGTGCTATTACCGTTAAACAGAGCAACATAATCGCTGGGAAACAATAAAACTTCAACTTCTTAGCAAGACCATTTGCAACCAAATACTAGACTTGAAATGTTTGTAGGCAAATTGTTTCAGTACGGTTTTAAGAACACTATGATGACACTGTATCCACAATAATCTTCAAGACATTTGTAATTGGATGTTATTGGAAGAAGTAAACAGTCTACGTATCACGGTTACTATATTATAGTTATATTTGTTCTCTATAAAAAGTTAATAAGAACAATTTTTTGTTTGCCTCTTATAAATTAATGGTTTTAAAATTTTCTCATCATTAAGAGCAACATGCTATGGTTGATACCAATTGCACCATTATAAGTACATACATATGTACATATGATTGTTACAAATAACATGTTCTGAAGCAACCATACCATACTATAGTAGTGGCTTCCCAGTAGATTAGAAAAGAAATTGAGCTTAATCAGTGCATGAAAGCCTATTTGAAAAAAAAAATATTATATAAATAAATATCACGTCAGTTTTCATGGTAGCTGTTACCAAGATCAATCACTTAGGTTCCATAGTTTAAGGCGACTAGCCCTATTTTGGCGATCTGTTTTGGGAAGAATAAATTAATAACGTGCAGATCCTCAAGATTTGAACAGACATCGCTCATGTTTTTCTTAAAATAAAATACAACTGCTTTTTATAAAAAAGAAAGTCGTGTTAATTACTCAACTTATAACTCAAGAGCAGCTGTATCGTTTTAAATGAACTCTGGTTTGACGGATTCTTCTTCTCCCCGGATAGCAAAATAATTATTATTTGATTTCTTAATATCTGTAGGACAAAAAGAGAAAAATGGCCCATATTTCGTGCAAATATTAAAAAAAAAAGGGGCAGGATTGGAGAAGTCGACGTGGAAGAAAATAGATATATTTATATTTGGAGAGTGTTAAGAGCAAAATTGTCCGTATTTGGTACAAAAAACTAAGATATCAAAACAGAACCTCTGTCATAAAGTGGGTGCGATCGCATAAGCAGCCGTGTCACCTCCCATGCAAACACAATATAAATTTTGCTTATCTCATTGAGTATTTCTACACACCATCAGAAGATGTACGAAGGCCAAATATATTTCTGTATATTTCAAAGTTAACAACAAATAGCTTCGGTATCTTTACATATTTGCCAAAATGAAGACTGGCTTGGATTTTTGGGCCAAGCCAGGACCCTCTGCGAAGATAATATGGATTCCCAAAAAAAAAAAAAAAAAATTAATACAAAATCCTAAAAAAACTTTAGTTCCAAGTAAAACGACATGCATTCATTGTTTGGCGGTACGAAGTTTGCCGGGCCAGCTAACTTTGCAAAAACAAACTAAAACAAATATTTTTTTTGTTTATAAAAAATCTCTTTACTTACCCGCTCTCATTTTAATACTAAGATTTTCACGTATCAATGCAAATAGTGTGGTGGTAAATTGTACCCTCATCTCATCATCTAGCGGCATATTCATACGTATCAGTTTTTTGAAGGCGAGGCGATTAGGACATTTGTTACCGAACCCCAACGGAGGATCCATATTTTTTAACATATCATACATTTCCGTATAATGGATTCGGCCACTATACAGTCAGTATCGTACCAATTGCGATTTTCGTTCGTTGTGTAGACAAATTTTGAAGACAAAATAAAAATATTGATTGTTTGAATTAAATAAATTCTCTTCTGTTATGAAGCATTTAACAAATTCATTATCGAGTTTAGCAAAATACACACACACACATAGATATATAAACAAGTAAATATAGAAATATTAAAAACATTTTACTTTTTTGTGTTTTTTTTTTGAAGGGGTTTTAGTTTAGCAGTGATATTTAAATTTCTTGGTGGTACGTACTAATTAGTTAGTAAGTAATTACGTGTAGTTAGTATTATTATACAACAAGGATAATTTGTTAAATGTTATTTACATGTAAGAAATTAAATATGTGTTTTTGGTTTGGCGTCTTAAGTTTACAAAGGAAAGTGAAGGCAGCTTTAAGTTTTTGTTTAAAAAAATAGGCTTTAGTCATAAAAAAAGCTTTTGAAAAATAAAATTATTTTTTGCTTTAGGATATTTTCTTGCTAACTGAAAGTTTTATTGTAAGAAAAAAGCTTAATTTAAGTTAATTGTTTTTATTAAGCTTTTGGGTATTTAAATATATGTATAAATAGCTAGCTTTACTCTTTAAATATATTACGCTAAAAAGGCTTGATGAGAAAAGGATTTTTTTTTAATGGAAAAAAGAGCTTTAAGCTCAAAGAATTATTGTTTGCTTTAAAATTATTTTACCTTTTTGTTGCAACGTGTTTAGTTTCGTAATTATATGAAACAAATACGATCAAATAATAATCATTTAATATAAAAGCTTTGTTAGTTGAAGCTATTTTTGTTTTGCTTTTTTGTTGTATATTATTGTTTTGAATATATTTTTTTGTGTAATTTTAGTAACTTAAATGTGTATTATTTATTAAAAAAGCATACAGAATTTATTAACAACAAATTTCTTACTACTTAAAACAAAATAAAAGAAACTTAAAATAGAAAAAGAAGATTGAAAGATTGGAAAAATTTACTGCCTGTATAATTATTACCAACGTTAACATTCGCATAGAAAACTTATATTTTTCAAATAAAATTCTTTACGAAATTTTACGTTCGAAATTGATTAACAGACAGTTAATTTATAAAATTTAAAAAACACTTAACAATCAAACTACAATTACAAATCCAATTTAGTACAGCAAAAAAGGTAGTTTTGCCTTTAATTGCAAAGGAGATTTTTGGTTATGGTGGAAGAAATTTCTAAAGCTTTTGGTGATTAAATTTTTATTTATATTTAAAGCATTTTGTCGTTCGGTCTGATCATTTGAATTATATTAAAGCTTAAAGCTTTTTTGAACTTTTTTTCAACATATAAGCGCGGTAGTCTGTTTAATATTTCACGTGAAGTGCTCAAATCAAAACTTATATGAAAAGTAACATTGATACATTTTAAGTTTTTTGTATGAAATAAAAATGTTGCTTAAAATTTTTCACAAATATGAACAGAGTACGAGGCTATATGTGTCAAAAACAAAACAAAAAAGTGTTTTTTTTTTAATTTCTTAATAAGTTTTTAAAAGCTTTCTTGTGAGAAAACTTTAACAGTTAAATAAATTTTAAAAATTTCTAGAATTTTCTTTAAGCTTTTTATGAGTATACAAAATTTATAGCTAAAACCACTTAAATTTTATCATTACGATAATATTTTTACAAAATTAAGTTATATTGTTAAAAGCTTATCAAGAACCTTGCTTGTTTTAAATGGAGCTTTAAGCTCTAGAATTTCGACTTAACGATCAAATATATGTATACCAAGATCAAATAAAAGTGGGTTATCTTTACAAAACAGCCTTAAGAAAACTTGTCCTTAAAAAGCTTTCATAAACCTTTTAAAATTTTTTCATAAAAGCTTAACGTTTTTAACCTTAAAAATGTTTCTTTAATGTATTCAAAGCTTTGAAATTCTATAAAAAGCATATAAGCTTTAATATTATCTTGTTAAAAGTTAATGTTGTAAATACTAGTTGTGATTAGTCTTCAAATATTATGGATTAAAAAGCATTTATGTGCAATTTTTTTTAACCATTTGACTCTTTTCCAATTTATATAAAAAAGGCAATTCTACCTTAAAAAAAATCAAAATAAACAAAATTTTTAAGAAAATAGAAAATTCGCAACTCATTAAATAAATTCAAATAGTACAAGATAAATTTTCAAGTTATTTTTAGTTAAAAAAATTAATAACAAAATCATAATAATTTAAATGTTCAATAATTTTAACAAAAAGAAAAAAACACATTTAAATACGAAATATTAGTAATAAAAGAGTAGTATTCAAAGAATTATAAAATAAATGTATAAAAATATTTTTGAATTATTATATTAAATTGATAATTACGTCGCATTTGGATCATATTCAGCCCATATCCGTACAAATTCATCTAAATGATGTGCCCCCAATATACTGGAATCTCTTGTTAAATAATCAAAATTATCCATAATAACAGCCACGAATAAATTCAACATAAGAAATGAACAAAAGAATATAAATGATACAAAATAGGCATAGGCCAATGTAGAACCACATGTTTCATCGCCTTTTTCGGCTTCGTCATCGCATGGCCTCCCCTTAAGGCACGCCAGCATAATGTTCGGCCACGCCTCGCCCGTTGCACATCTAAAATAATACATTATTAGTATTACAAATACAAAAAAAAAAAAATCTTTTTTCTTTCTTTTTTTTTCAATTTTAAATAAAAAAACAAAAACATTTTTAACTATTTTTAGAAAAGTTTTTAACTAAATATTTTAATATAAGAAAATTAAAAACAATTATATATTTATTCAACTCTAATTTTAAAATATTTAGTACAAGAAAAGTTTTTACATTTTCTTTGATTTTTATACATTTTTTTTCTCTAAGAAAAAAATTATTCAAAATTTATACTACACAATTTGTTTATTTTTCTATATACTATAATTTCTTTATGTTTCGTTTTTTGTAATGTTAAATAAAGCCTCCGTCACAATGGAAGCGACAATTTAGTTCTTCATCGTTCTAATTCGTTTTTTAGGTATTTCATGTAAATATATTTTATTTTTAGAACAAAAATATTACTACATTTTTGTTAGAAAATTGAGTCTACTTCTACTACATCCACAATTTGTGTGAAATTGTAAATTACGTTTATAAAAATTTTTACAAAATTTATTGAATATAAGAATTTTTCTGCAATATAAATACGGGCGAAGTTCACAGATATTACTTTGTTTAAAAATTAAAGTGCACGCAAGTAAAATTATTGTTATCATTGTGAACAGCCAATAAAAAAATTGCTTCCATTGTGAATACGGCTTAGAAGTAAAGTTTTATTTAATTATATTATTTATGTATATAATTGAACAATATTGAAAACTCAAATTATCTACTTGAAAAATATTTAGTTATATACACTATTAATATTTAGAAAAAAAAGTTTACCAATTGTTTTTGTTTTTTTTTTTTTTTTTTTTTAATAAAACGATTACTTTTTTAGCCTAATTGTTAAAACCTAAATGATAAATGTTAATGAATTTTGAAGAATAAAGAATTTTGAAAAAAAAACTAAAATTTAAACTAACTAATTTAACTCTATTTCTAACTGCCAATTGTTTGAAAGGAATTATTATAACGAAAAAATGTTGCTGTAAAAATGTTGAGAAAGATAGTCAGCGGAAAAGGAAATTAAAAATTAAATAAAATTGAATTAATGTTTTAGGAAACTGAAACACACAGTTTTGAAAATTGCAAGTAAATCAGGTTGGAAAAACTCAGTACAATTGGAGTGTGGGTTCAATATTGATTTTGTCAATCCGTTTAAACTACATCGAAATCAGCATCGGAAACCGTCTGTTGATAGCAACAAAGAGCTCGCAATAGCAGACGTATTCGCTTGGTCAAATAGGTCTATTAGTTTATTTCTTCCTCCTAGAAATTTTATCCTGGAAAAAGGCTTTTGGCATGATACCAGCCATACGCGATAAGTTGAAGTAACAAAAATTAGCACATACACTTACTTTGTACAAAGAGTACTCAGTGGGAGCGATTATATAGAATGAACTAAATCAACAAATACTTTTTATGTATCTAAAATATTTACCACTGTAAATTGGCCAATTTGTTCTTTTATTTTCCCTCGGCCCTATTTTAGCGACACCACTAATCCAGGCTGATAACATTTTGCAAAACTATTTTTGTGATATCAAAAAAAGATAGGATCGGTCAATAACCTCACCTAGCTTTCAATCAAATCGCACCCCAACTACTTAAGGGTCACAACTCAAAATTTTTAAATTTTCACTTTTTGTAAGAAATGTGGTCACATCTACGCACTGTAGAAATATAAGATGAATTTCTCTAGTATTTTGCGGAAAAAATACAATTCAATCCTTCTTTGTAGTATTGGAGTACATATAAAAAGAACCCCGTTTTTTGTCTCTACTGAAAATTTAAGAATTTTTAGCTGTGACCCTTTCGTATTTAGGTTGCGAAATGTCCTTCCGGAAAAAACATCGAAATTTGGAGAAATTAAGACAATTATTAAGAGCATGTATTTATGTAGGTAGAGTACCAGCAGGAAATATTGAAAGGGCCGCAAGTGGCAGGCCTTTTTGAAGACCTTTATACTCCTTTCTAAAGGATTCTCTTTGTATCATATCCCGCCTTGAGAAGCGTGCCTTCTAGAAGGTATAAATTTCTTTTTGAGAGACTTTCCAAAATATTCAGTACACATTCCCTACTCCCTTCTTTAAGAAGGGAGAAAGGAAGTTGTTCAGATTTTGTTTTTAGTGACCTTACTTACTCCCTGCTTTGGGAAGGGAAGGAAGTTGTTATTAAAGGGAATGTGGAAGGGCTTGCTTCCAATGACAACCTTTGTAGAAAATAAATAAGTATGGAATGCGGCGAAGAAGGCTTGGGCCTGCTTAATAAGGCCTTTTTACTCATTCTTGTTACCGCTGGGATATGTTGGTTTTAAACGATCAACTGTGTATACACTAACTTGTATGATTGTGTTTTTGCTTATATAATAATGTGCCGTACGTGTTATTTGTGCAATATTAACACTCGAATTTAATCCAGAGTATTACCACAATTGCACTCGCTCGCGTACTGTATTTTTAAGTGTAAGTATACTTATATATATAACATGGACATATAAAATTTCTATTCACAATCGTATTTAATGCATACCAAAAAATAAGAGTATGTTTTTATATATTTTCTTAAAAAAAAATCGTTATTTTTTGCTGCCTTTATATCGTTTACAAATTTTGATCATAAAGAATGCATTATTTAATTCATTTGCAGGATGCATTAAAATAATTTATTACAATCCCAGGACATGTTCCGTGTTAAGAATGATGAATTCTGGAATCAAATATTATACAAGATATGTATAACATTCTTGATTCCTATTGAATACATTTTCCCGCTTTTTGGGTTTGTCGAAAAATCTCTCAGGAAAGAGATCTGCGTCATCCGTCTGTTGCCTTTAAATCACTGTGATTTCTGCTCTGAATTAGAATGAAGAAAAATTATAATAAGATATTAACAATTAATTTTAGTTTATATTTTAATAAATGAAGATTAAAAAAATAAATTTGATGAAATCAAAAATTATTTTGTGACGTCCAGTCTCCGAGAGCAGGTCAAAAGGAGAAAAAAGCCATGAACGTTATTTGGGAATTATAAGTTTGTCATTAATAAGGGGTTTCTTACCATTCCATTAAAGGCGTAAGTTGTTGAACATTCAAAATTATCTAATTGATTGTAAAGACAGACACTGTACAAACAACGACAGCGATAGTACGAAACAGTAAAAGTGGGTAAAAGTAAGAATATACAAACAATTAATTGGTCACTGTCGATTATATGCAACACAGCATTCTTAAAGGCACCCATAAAGGCGCGGTAGTACTACGGTGCCAACAAATCTCAAAATATTAAAAATTTCGCAATTATGAAAAGTCAGTAATTTTGCAGCAATTTTTCGGAAGGAACTTTAATAGAATTTGTTAGATGTATGTTTTAATTGCAGGACAATTTTAAATCATTGTTTTTTTTGCGATGTCTTGATGCTGCAGAATCAAAAATATATCAACTATCTGAAGGTTGCACAAGGCCCCAGAGCCTTTGTGTCCAGGTGGAAGACCATTTTCAAATCGATTATTAAGGAAGCTAAAAATTTTAACTAATTAAATGTGATTAATAAAAAAATAATGTTTGATAACAAAGTCATTTTAGTTTCGTAAGGATATTTTCACAACACAATAAATATTTTACGTGAAATCTTGAAAACTTCGCGAACTTTAAATAACTCAGCAGTTTTACCTGAATTTCGGAAAGTCAAACATAATTTGTTTTAGATATGATCAGGTAAGGTTCCATTGGCAGACACAATCAAGCACAGATCACGTGGGCCTACTAAGTAGTTCCCGTTGTGTTAAGCTGGTTAAACGAGGTGGTCGCATGGATGACATATTCATTTATCAATTAGTTGACCTTCCAATGGCTCTCTATAAGTTACTTCCACGGAAAATAATATCTCAAGGAAATTTTTAATAACACAGTTTGTTAAAAATAAAATTTTATGTGATTAAACTTTTTATTTGAATCAATGAAAAAATCAATCAAAACTACATTTTGCAAAATAGCACGTATTAAAAGTTATTTAATAATTAAATATTTCTTCATATTCAATACAAAGAATATTTGAATTATTACAACTCTGGTCCATTTTCTAATAGCTGTGATATTGTTGCAAGTAAGAATTGATTGTTTGTAATTCTCGTTCGGTTAACAGTTTTATTTGCATAATATCTTTTCTAAAGTCTTTGTAAAAAAGGTTTCTGATGATCTGGCTTAAGCAATTAGCGAAATGCGCAGCAATAAATTTTAGTGTACATAAAAAAAAAAATTTCCAACAATTTATTTTAAAAAATCACGTAAAAATTTGTTGAAAAAAAATTCTTTTGGGCCACAAATTTTTTTATTGACAATAAATATACCTACAAACTTTTTTATCAATACGGCAATAATCATCATCGCAGAAAATTCAAAAATTTTTTCATCAAATATGCTAATTTCGTATTCAAATATGACAAAACTAGCCCTCTACTTAGGCTTAATAGGAATCATATTAGAACAGTAGTCTCAGTTGTAACTGGGCACTAGCCTGTGGGGAGTCATGCTAGGAGAATGGGTCTGGTATTTAATTACTACTGCAGAAGTTGTCATGATGAGGAGGAAAAGAATACTGTGTTTCACTTTCTTTGACAATGTCCGGGATTCGGGGCATTAGGAAAAAATAGCTGGGGGAACCAGTGTCTGCCTGCTTGGAGGATCTATCGAGGATTTAACTTAGGTCGCTTTTTCTCTTCATTAGCATGATGAATTGGTTCAAATCTGCAGTGACGCCATCTGATTAACTGCTCTGGAGGATGGTCACTGGCGCTGGGTATCACAAAGGAAACATTCAAGGACCTAAGTGAGCTGTCTCTCGATGGCTGCCCTAACCTAACCCAAGCGGTCCCAAGTGGCTTGGCTGCCACCATTTTTACTAAGTCAGCCGTTTGATTTTATGAAGGAGTGAATCATCTTCAAATCAATTCCAAAGTTTATTTTTTTTATTTTTTTTTGTTTATTTTTTGTGGCCCTGAAAAGGGCCTTTTATAATAACAAAAAAGAAAGGAATCCATCGGCGTTAAGTACAATTTATAAAAATGTACTTGGAGCTGGTGTATTTGGTTACAGCCTTTGTACCTTCACTGACAGCATGTTTGGCCAATTCACCGGGCAAAAGTAGAGTAAGAGTTCTTCAACCTAACAATCTAAGTCTTATGTGTCTGAATGTCAGGCAATGACAGAGAAACTGTTGTGTTGCTTCCTCGTGGAGAATCTAAATGTGCGAAATCGATCAGATTTCTTACACACTCTTAACATTAATTGCTTAATTTGACTTTATGTTCGCAGAAATATGTATGTTATTTTAAACTTAGTAAAACACATATACATGGAATTCTCTTTAGATTCGGTTACCGGACGGGAATATTACATTGGATAATGTCCTCTTAACAGAACTGAATGCTTCCCGTCGACGTCGTCCAGACCATAACCTACAAACAATTGTTCATGTTCTGTGATGTTGCGAATACGTTTGGTACAAAACCCCAATTCAAATGTAACGATAACAATAAAGATGGCGTTTTTTTATATGGAAGTACTGCATTGATGTTAGTCGTCGTGTTGCAAACAAATGTTTGATCATGAAATTGTTTCTAGTTTTAACATAACGATGGCTAGTCAGGACGGTGTGCTATGGCACGTGTTCGGCGAAAGGGGAAGTCCGCTTAATAAAGAAAAATTAGAAAAAAATGGATAAGTCTTTTCAACACTTTACAGCAACATTAACTACAAATGATTAATATGAATAAAAAATTTTGAATTTGAAAATGAACAAAAGTTTAAAAAAAAATGAAACTATTTCAGTTTTATTTATTTATTATTTTTATTTTTTTTAACTATAGTAACAAATAAAGTGCAAATTTTGTTAAAATTATTTTTATATTTTTTTTTTTGGTTTAAGTTGTTCAATATTTAATATTTAACCACCATATTTAAACCACAAATTAACTCTTAATTAACAATGCAAGCTTTTTATTAACAAATCGACTGAACAAATTTATATATGACAATTAAAACTAAAAAAAAAGAAACGAATAAATAAATTAAAGAACAAATATTTATTAAATGATGAATGCGATAAGAGTGTGAGTTTGAGTGTCTTTTTTTTTCTTTCTTTTAATCACTATTTTTTCCATAAAGAAAGAGAACTGAAATGAAAATAGTTTTGAAACTTAAAACTCTTTTTTACGAAAAACTAAAATAACAAGAAGAAGGAACTAATTTGTTGAGTGTTGTGGTGACCTGGGCTAAACATTTATTTAAAACCTTTAAAAAAATAACAAGTAAATAATTGATAAAAAATTATCCTATTAAAAAAGTCTAGAACTTTTATTTTTTGCTTTAATCTAAAAAAATGTATTTTATCATTTGTATCGTCTAGTTTAAATTTCAAATTTTATTAATTGGTTTTATTCAACTAGTCTTATCTAATTTTTATTTTGCATTTAAAACTGAAGAAGAAAAAAAAACTAAATTTTTATTTTCGAATTTTTTATTTGGGATTTTGTTTGGTTTTTGCTTTTCGTTATTAAAAAAAAAACATTTCAAAGTAGATAATTTTAGAGTTTCATTGTTAAAACATGATTACATACCTGAATAGGAGCATGACACCTTGTATAAATGATTGGAAGTTGTTGTGCCTAGTAATGGAATTTTCCACTGTACTTAATTTGATATTTCCAAATACCTATTTGCGATACAATACACACAGACATACACGAAGTTGCGAATGTCATACAAGTTTTAGTTTTTTTGAATTGTGATTTGTTATTTTTATTAAAAAGTTTTCAAATTAAAGTGTTTTTTGTAAGAAGAACTAAAAACTAAGAAAATTAAAAATAATAAATAAGGCCAATAGTTCTTATTTTCTTTTCTTTTGTTTTTACTTTAGTGTTTTTGGAGTGTTTTTTATGTAAATGATTAGAACGAAATTATTATCAAAAGCGTTCTAAAAGTTAAAATACAATTAAAAAACCAAATAATAATAACAAATATTTAATTGAATTAACTACAAATAACAACTGTTTATTAACTCTGGTTTTGTTTAATCAAAATAACTGGGGTTTTTTTTGGTTTATATTTTTTTTGAGGGAGGGTCTATATAAATTTATAACTAGATAAAATTTAGCCAATTAGAAATAAGTAAGTTATTGATTAACAGAATGCTATATAAAAAGTAATATATAAAGACAAAATAGGACTAAGCTTCATTTGCACTGCCCGAATATCAATTAAGATGTATGTCTGTATCCAAACAGAAAATCTCTTCGGTGTTTTACATAGAAAAGTTACCCAGATAACTTTCAGCTCAGTTTCTATCTTATAATAGAACTAGGATAATGTAAATGAAGCTTCAGCAAAAGATTAGAATATAACGTTTACACATTTTAGTAAAAAAAAGTATTTTTGAATAATCTTAAGATACCGTTAAAATAGTGGTTAAGTGGCGCCAACTAATTCTAATCTTTAAGTCCTATTTTGATATTCTGTGTGCCTTATTTGTGGAAATATTTCATCAGTGGCTGTTTACATATTGGGAAGACCAAAACGTTAAGCTAAGTAGACTAAAATTATTCAGTTTATTTCTTCTTAGAATATGAATTTTAATAAATTTATGAAAAGTTTTAGATCTGCTCCAGTTTTAGTTCAGTTTGAAATCCGTTCTAGTTAAGCTCTGGTTCATAAATAATGTAAGTATGTACTGGTTTAATTCTAGTTCAGTTCTAATAAAGTTCCTCTTAAGTTTTCGTATAGTTCTTCTTAAGTTTTTGTATAGTTGCAGTTAACTTCTGGTTAAGTTCTTCTTTAGTTCTCGTTTAGTTCTAGTTCAGTTTAGTTCAGTTCAGGTTAGTTCAATATCAAGTTCAGTTCTAGTTTATTTCTAGTTCAGTTCTAGTTCAGTTCTAGTTCAGTTCTAGTTCAGTTCTCGTTCAGTTCTAGTTCAGTTCTAGTTCAGTTCTAGTTCAGTTCTTGTTCAGTTCTAGTTCAGTTCTAGTTCAGTTCTAGTTCAGTTCTAGTTCAGTTCTAGTTCAGTTCTTGTTCAGTTCTAGTTCAGTTCTAGTTCAGTTCTAGTTCAGTTCTAGTTCAGTTCTAGTTTAGTTCTAGTTCAGTTCTAGTTCAGTTCTAGTTCAGTTCTAGTTCAGTTCTAGTTCAGTTCTAGTTCAGTTCTAGTTCAGTTCTAGTTCAGTTCTAGTTCAGTTCTAGTTCAGTTCTGGTTCAGTTCTAGTTCTAGTTCAGTTCAGTTCAGTTCAGTTCAGTTCAGTTCAGTTCAGTTCTAGTTCAGTTCTAGTTTAGTTCTAGTTCAGTTCAAGTTCAGTTCAAGATCAGTTCTAGTTAAGGTCTAGTTTTTTTTTTTTTTTTTTTTTTTTTTTTTTTTTTTTTTTTTAAATCATTTATTCACATTTTGAGATTATAAACATGTTACTTACGAGCTAGTCCCGCGAAGCCATGTGGCTTATCTGCAGGATGGTAATATGTTAATTATAAATGTAATGTAAAATAATAATATAAAAAAACAATTTTATTATAAATTTTTGTTTAATTTAAGTTTCATTGCGAATCCAAAAGGTATAATTTTATTAATTTTTTTCTTTTGCAAGTGTTCGGTAAATTTAAAACGGTTGTGGGTAATTTGTTGAATATATTTGGTAGTACAACACTGAGGCAGTTTTTTCCATAATTATTGTGGAATCTCTTTACTTGGTATCTTCCTTCTGCTTTTCGTCTTGTGTTGTAGATATGATCTATTGGTTTAAGGTGTCTTGAGTCGTTAAAATATTCATTTATTAGAGTGATACTATATAAACTTTTGATGTTTAAAATTTCTAATTTTGTTGCTATATTTTTAGCTTGTGTAATTCTGTTGTTTCTGCTATTTATGGTGGTGCTGTTGACGTATGTGTTATTGTTTACGGTTGTGTTGTTATTCACGCGAGTGTTGTTGGCAGTTAAAATATCGACGTTGTTGTTAACATAAGTGTTGTTGAAGTTGTTGGCAACATGTGTTATATTATTAAGATGAATGTTGCTGTTAACTTGAGTGTTATTAACATATGTGTTGTTAACATCTATGTTGTTATTTACGTGTATACTGTTGTTAAAGTGCGGGTTGTTGTGGAAATGTGTGTTGTTTAACGATGTGTTGTTTAACAATGTGTTGTTTAACAATGTGTTGTTGACATGAGTGACGTTCAGTTGTGTGTTGTTTACGCAGATATTAATGTTGTGCCTGTTGTTAACATGTGTGTTGTTGTTATTAGGTGGGATGTCAGTGAGTGTGTTGTTGTAAGCATCTAAGTTGCCATCAACGTGGTTGTTGGTTACGATTGTGGTGTTGATTACGGGTGTGTCGCTTTCATCGTAAGTGTTGTTCTCGTGTGTGTTGTTGTCTGTGAGTGAGTTATTGTAATCGTTTTGTTCGTTGTTCACGTGTGTGTTGTTGTTAACATAGTGGTTGCCGTTGCCGTGGGTGTTGTTTACGTTTCGGCTGTTATTTGTGTTTGTGATGAATGCATTTTGGGTGTTGTTTACGTTTTGACTAACTGTGTAGTTGCCGCTTGTATTATATAATAAGTTTTGTGTATTGATGATCGTGTTATTGTTGTGGCTGTATGTGTTTGCTGTACTAGTGTCGATATTATTTGTGTTGTTGGTGTTGTTTGTAATAACGTTAATTTGCTGGTTGTCGTTGATGTAAGTGTTATGATTGGTATTTGCATCTATGTGTTGGGTGTTGTAGTAATTGTTGTTATTAGTATATACGTTTCTGTTGTTTTCTATGAGTACATTGTTGTTCGACACTTGTGTGTTGCTTGTGTTTGCATATATTGATTCTATTTGCAATTGTTGTTGGTTGTGAAGTTTGCTTTTCAAAAGTATTTTAAGGATTTGGTTTTGTGTTTGTTGGAGTGATCTGCAATAAGTTGAATTTCCCCATGCTGTGATTCCGTGCCGTATATAGGATTCTGATAATGAAAAATATGCTTGCCTAAGGACATCATATGTGGAGCAATTACTTAAGTGATACAAACTGTAAGCAGCTTTTCGAAGTTTTTTCGAAAGATATTGTATATGCGTAAGCCACTTAAAGTTATCATCTACGTGTACTCCAAGGTATTTATATGATTTTACTAATTCAATTGTTGTGTTACAAGAATCTGTATATCCGATATTATTACTATTGTGAAGGCATTTGTGGCTATGGAATATGATATTTGTGTGTTGTGTATTGAGGTGAGGTGGTTTGATGTGCATAAGTTTAGTTTTTGATGCATTAATCACCAGTCCATTATCATGGCACCATCTTGTAATCTTGTTTAGTTCGCTTTGCATTGTATCGTACGCGATATTAATGTTTTTATTCGAAACTATTATTGCTGTGTCGTCGGCGTATGCAAACGTTGTGCAGTTCTTGAGAATATTTAGCATTTCGTTTGCGTATATTAGGTACAGTATTGGCCCAAGTTTTGACCCTTGAGGAACACCAGTATCAGTGCTAGTTTCGTCACTTAACGTTTGACATATTTTTACGCGATATGTTCTAAAATTTAAGTAATTTTTAAACCAATTTAGAGAATTTCCTCTGATTCCATTCCGTTCCAACATATTTAATAATTTAGCATGTGAGAGGGTATCGAATGCCTTGCTAAAATCAATAAAAAGAGCAAGACAGTGTAAATGTTCTTCTAAGCATGTATTTATGTGATTTGAAAATTCTCCTAATAATTTATTGATGTTTTTGCCCTTTTGAAATCCGTATTGATTGGGGTTAATGATTTTAAATTTTCTTAAGTACTCGTTCAGTCTTCGCGCTAATACTTCTTCCAAGACTTTTTCAATTACTGGTAGTATTGCAATTGGTCTGTAATTATTAAAATCCTTTTTTGAGCCGTTCTTATATATCGGTCTTATTAAAGATGTCTTCAGGAAATTTGGTATATCAGCGTTATTCATACTTGAGTTAATAAAAGTTGTAATGACAGGTGTCAATATAAGAGAATTATTTTTTATATCTTTTGGTCTGATTCCATCATATCCAGCACCCTTGTGTGTTTTCAATTGAGATAGAATGCTAAATATCTCTTCTTCAGTTGTTGGAGCAAGATACATTGAATTTTGAACGGTATTGCTTTGGTATATACAAGTTTTAATATCACATGTATGTAAGATTTTTTGGAAAGTTGACTTATAATTCACATCTAGTTCAGTTCTAGTTCTGATCTAGTTCAGTTTTAATTCACTTCTAGTTCAGTTCTAGTTCAAGTTTAGTTCTAGTTCAGTTCTAGTTCAATTCTAGTTCAGTTCTAGTTCAGTTCTAATTCTAGTTCAGTTATAGTTCAATTCTAGTTTAGTTCTATATTAATTCTAGTTCAGTCTTAATTCTTTAAATAGTTAAAACGGTATTATAAGAATTCATATATATCAATTTTCCCTTTAGTTTTTATTATTTTAAAATTTGCCGTCATATTTTATTTATTTATTTAATTAATCGGCAGAATAAGTTCTGGACTAAATATGGGAGCTAGCATTGGCAGCACAGTCCACCAGCTCAAATTGCCGTATAAACCAGGGTTGGTTGTCCAGATTTTTAGTGAACATGCCTCTGACATCAATTTCCACAAGTTATTAAATAAATTATTGTTTATCTTCATATATGTAATTTGTGATAAATTTTGAGTAATAAGATAATAATAAAACTTAAATATAAACTCTAGACTAAAAAAAAAAAATATTTTCTTCTGGAAAAAATACTTTAAACAAATGGGAAATCGCAGATGCTAAATCCAATTTAATGGGCAGGGGAGAGGAAGAAAATGTCAAGTGATTTTAGCAATTCTAAATTCAAAAATACAATTAAATAAGTAAATTACGTTTATACAAAAATCTCTTTTTATGAAGACAAAATAATCAAACAAATTAAATTAAAAATAAACTCAACAAAATCTAAATATTTATACGAGTATTTTAATTTATTTGCTGTTTTTTTTTATACACATATTAATACAAATAAGGGAAATTATAAATAAATAATTAACTAGCATTCAAGTAAAATCAACAACGTAAATTTTTTTTTTTATTTTATTTCCAACAATATAAAACTTTTTCCAAAGAAAAATAATTGCTTGAATCTCTAACTACTTTTTAAAGGAAATAAACCCTGCAAAAATATTTTTTTTTTAATATGTATAAACAAATTCTAAGACATTTACTTTTTTTTTTTTTAAATATATATGTATATTATATAGTATATAGTTAATAATATGTATAGTATATAATTTTCAAATTGTTACTTTTTAAAATTGAATTAAACAAATTTTTTCTTGCAAATTATTGTTTTTTGTTAATTTAATTAATTTGTTTGTTTGGAATTACGAAAAATACTTTTTTAAAAAAATAATTACTTTGTTTTGCAAATACTTGTTCAAAATCAACAATGGTTTTTACCGAAAAAGCAGCATGATTCCTCCGGAGAATGATTGAAAATTATTGTGCCGGTTAAGTTGCGTATCCGGATCGTATTTGATATTGCCAAAAACCTTTTTAGGTTTGAGAAGAATTTTTTTAGATATGTTTTTTAATTTTTTTTTTTTTTGTGGTATACGTTTTGATTTTGTTTGTTTATTTTTTGATTAAATTCGTATTTTTGAGGAATGTTTTTTAAATATAATAGATTTTTTTTTTGATAAACAATAAATACACGAATTAAGATTAATAGTTTTTATTAGAAAAAAATATATTTGTATATAAAATAACTAAATTTTAAGATATTTATAATTAAATAACTAGTTTATTGCTATATAGAAAAAGGGAAGGAATCCTTAGTTGTGGCATTTTAATTTTGTTTTTACAAAAATATGGCTGGCATTTTAATCATACATGATCAACTTGAATTTTGAATATCGACCTGAACCATTTTCCCGGCTTTAATGGGCTATCGCTAATTATTTAATTACTTAAATTTGGGCAACTCTGGGAAACACGTAACACGGTACAGTTTAATGAAACTAAATTGAAAATCCCATAAAGAAGTAAAACGTAACATGTTCAAACGCAAACATCTTTCAGAGAAATTTGGGGACTGTGTTTCAAACATTCCTAAAATAACAATGTACTGCCTTTAAAATACAGTTTTTATTTTAATTTCTTCGTGCCAGTGCTGCCAATCTGTGTGTAGTTACACATACATATTGTGTGCAATTTCTACTGGCATGTGCCGCCCATGTGTAATCTGTGAGTAATTTCGCTTTGAGATCTATTTTTCATTAATATTTGACTGAAGTTTTTATTTTCAAACTCCAACTTTTTATACTTTTTTTTAACCATCACTGTTAATTTTTTTCTTTCAAACCCAGTCGTTTTTCATTTCTTTTCATTTGCAAGCCAAAATTTGCCAAATGGGGTCTCCACGGGAATAAACATTGTTTTTAGCTGGCAAAACCTCTCAAAATATATTTTAAAGTTGAGTCAGCTGATTGAATTTATCTTTGCCGTACGGAAAATAAAAAAAGGAAAATAAATAATTGGCAGATGAGTGCTGGTTAGCTTTGCGACAGAATAGAAGCAAATTAGACATTGGGAAAAAAGATAATCGTATAATTAGAAAACGGCCATTAGTGTTGCAACAGAGTTATTTACCAATCTGTATTGAAAGCTCTAATAGAACATTTTTTTTTTAAATTACTTTTGTGCGATATCTTCTGTGCGACCGAACTTAATAAAATTTTACGTCAAATGAGAGACCAACAAGAGAACAGAAGAGTGAGCAAAACGAGTCGAAGTGTACATGCGCTTGCAATTCCTCTCTACCTTCTCGTCAATAAAGCGAGAATCGCAGCGGCAAAAATCGCACAATGTAAACGTGCACAAAGCAACTTTTTAATTTTGCCTTTGTAATTTTGCTTCAAATGTATAATTGGGTTTTGGCTTTGTAATTTTGCTTCAAATGTATAATTGGGTACACAGTCATGTGGCGTTTTTAAATTTATCATTGGCAACTCTGGTTCATGTATCACAAGGCGAATTTACTACAGGTGGTGTCGAAACGGCATATGATTTTGACAGTTCGAGCTAATTTGCTTTTATTTGTTAGTGTTTTGCTAAGAATGGATAACAAAGTATAATCCTGTGCTTTTTCAAGTTTGCAAATTGAAATTATCTTCGGCTGACCGAACTGTGAATCGAATCCAGGTTTGCACGGACAGGTTGTCAGGATATGTTTCGATTGTAACCACATAATCTCTTCAGAGGGGCTTGCCGTTTAACACTCACTGCCATTGACGACGGCTGGCAGTCATAAGTCAAAGATCAATCTTTAAACCAAGTGTTATTTTACTTGGTGGATGGAAATTTGTTGTTACTGAACGCCGTTTAATTCTTCAAAATGGCTACAAAAATGTCCCAAAAAAATCGTATATTATCGATTACTTTTGATTTTGGGGCTATTATCAAATTTCCCAAAGCTCTTATTAAAATTATCTCCAATGTTTTTTTTTTCGTCACATAGATGGTGTAATTCGTTTCTAGTTCGCAGTTGATTGGATCAAACTTATACTTAACAAAGAAAATATAAATATCGGACAAGTGTTCAAACTTTAAGCTGTTAGAAACAATATCATTTCTTAGCTACAATAAATACCATTTTGGTATTGTTTCCTATTAAGGATTCCATCCCTTTTGCCTTGTTTTGTTATACTTAATTAAACGTATTTAAAATAAAATAACTAAAATATGTGTAATGTTCTAAACTAACACTGTCAAGTCTAAGACTTGCTGCTATTCGCTAATTTCCTCCATCAAAGACTATAAAAGACAACCTAAACAGAAAATAACCCTAAACAGAATTAAAAAAATAAAAAAATAAAAAAAAAATAAAAAAAATTAAAGATTCAATTAACCTAAGAATATTTCTAGACCTAAACCTTGATATTCGTTACAACTAAAGCTATAATAAAACTAATATGTGTATTTGAACTATATTCGTTGTTTTTCAGAAAAAATATTGTGTTAAAGAAAAAACTTAAAATTCATAAAAAAAATAGGAGTATAGAAACTTAAAAAAGTGTGTGATTTATTTTGGGGGGTTTTTCTTTTTCATAAAAATATTTTTTATTAAAAAGCATTTTCAATAATATAATTTTTTTTTTATATATAATTTGGAACGTATTTGTTGAACTTACCTGCATGCCAATAATGGCATAGATAAAAAATAGCATGGCTATCAGTAGACAGACATATGGAAGTGCTTTAAATGATTGTACAAATGTCCACAGCAGAATACGTATCGTGTAGCCTTGACGCAGTAATTTAATTAAACGCGCCGCACGAAATAAACGCAGGAAGCCAACGTTGATTGAGTTCGACTGTAAAATATTTTTGGTCAAAGAACAATATGAATGGTGAGCGGGTGGGACGGAAGAGAGCGAGAGAGAAAGAAACAGAGAGAAATGAAAGAGAAAGAACAAAAAACAAACAAACAGAGACAAACAAATAAACAAACGAAATTCATCAAATTAGCAAAAAAAAATTTTTTTGTTTTGTTAATGTTATTAATTTTTTTTATTTGTTTTTTTTTTTGATGTTGTTTGTAATTTGTTGTTTTTACAAAAAAATAAAAAATAAGTGTTAATATGGTTTATATTAGTTTTATAATTATTATTTTTTTTTTGTCTTTTTTAGTAAAACAAAATTATAGATTTTAAATTAAATTTAATCTGTTAGTAATAGTTAAAGCATTTTTAAGTAAATTAGAGTTAGTTGGGTTCTCAGCTAAAGAAAATTGGTCAGGTTTTTTAAGAGTTTTAAGAAATACACAACACTGTGCTACAGAGTTAAAATATTATTCATGAAAGTTATTCAGAAATAGTGTAAGTTTTTGTAGAGCAAAAAAAAAAAGAAAAATTCTCAAGACAGATCGAAAAATAGTTGATCATATTGTTACGAAATTAGATTTATAGTTTTAGTTAAAAGTTATCTTGTAAATTATAATTTATGTCGTATAAGTTTATGTGGATTGTTATTTAGTTCACTGTATTGTAGACCTTAGATTTAATGGTAGAATTTCGAATTCGAGCAGAATGGTCTGGAATCGACTAGAAGGTTCTTGAATCTACTAGTCTACAACTACTACCGGTGGTTAACAAAAAATACGGGCTGGCTTGTTAATGTAGTTTTTAGTATGCTTTGAGACATTAAGGGCCATTTTTACAACCTAATGATAAAGTTGCTGATAGTTAACGTGAACAATAGCTATCTTGAACGATAACGTGACCAATAAGTTTTTTCCATTATTACAACTGTTAGATAAAATAAAAAATGTAATTTATATACTGTGGCAACATTGCAGTATATACTGAATACTTTTGATCGTTTAAAATACATGGTGGCAACGCCTTAGTTTTGCTTGTTTCTTTAATTGAAAGCAAAAGTAAATTGTTTGTGCTTATGTTTTTATGGTAAATTGTTTTTTTTTGTGTTTATTGTGTTAAAAAAAATGTCGAAAATAAATAATGAAAGTGAATCTGCCAGAAAAAGGGCAAAAAATTGAAGTTACCATATCTTCAGCAGAAAATATGGCATCTTCAAGTTCTTAAAGTTCACTTGTAAAGTTACCATGAGGACAAACCTGATGTTAGCTTATCAGTCACTTTTTTGGTTAATATTAACTTGTAATAACCAAAAACTATTTATCTGTCAGATAGCATCCTAAAAATAACTATTTGTAAGTTGTAATAATGGCCCTAAACGGTTCAGTTGGTAACAACAATATTGGATAAAAATTGTCAATGTTATAATTAATTCCAGTAAAATTTGTTAAGTTGAATAAGTGTGTTTATTTATTTTGATTTGCAATTAAAAGAAATAAACGATTTATTATAAAGGGAGTAAACCGAAACGCGTTTATTAAAGGAAAAACGTAACAATATGCTTTCCTACATTAATTGAGAGTAGTAAGAGAGCTTTTTCGAGAAATGCTAAAAGGTAGTGATTTAGGGTGATTCGCAAAACTATTTACAAGATATTCGGCCTTATAAGACGTGTCGTTGTCGTAATCGGAAAACAGTCGCTTTTTAAAATCGGTATTGTGGATGTCGTAAACGACGTAAATGTGAAAAAAGTTCAGTTTGTTTCATTGTCGTTGTCGTAAATTTAAAATTATGTCGAGAACTACATCAAACAATTGCGACTTCGACCAAGACAACGACTCTTGTAACAGGCTGATGAGTGTTTGTTTTTTTCAACCATTCATTTACAGAAAAATTTACTTGATCCTATTAATACTACATTAAGGAAAGAAAACAGCAAAAGCAACTGTGGCATTTTTAATAGGACAGGTGGGCAAATTTTATTAGTTCACTCACTACTACACACATATTTTGAATCTGCCTCTTTCCGCCGCTGACTCATCAGATGCAAGAGAGGTTACAAGATGATTCTGCGGTGGCTGGGAAAGGGATAAAAGAACCTTTTCTAAGTCACTCTCTTGTATTCCCAAGGAAATGCGAATAAGTATTGGTTGGGTTTTACATTGAGTAACTTAAGAGTGACTAATGGGGCGATTACGGATGGCAACACAATTGAAGCTGAGTTGCCAGCAGCGAAATCAGACAACGCCGCTTATGTTAAAATTTTTTATCAAAGTAATTTTTGGGAATACAAAATTTTTAATTTACAGGATAAATTAACAACAATAAATTTCAGTGTTTTAATCAACAACAAAAATTGGGAATAAAGTACGACTAACAAAATCTTTTTAAATTTTTTTTATTTTATATTTTAAGATGTGCGGCGTTCCCTGATTTCGCAACCGGCTACTTAACTTCAGTTCAGTTGGCATCCGTAATCGACCCATACCCATATTAGATAAAGCTTAAAGGCTTCTTAACTTAACCGACTACTAATTGCGGACACAAATTGGATGTTTTTGATAAAACTGGAATTAATACAATAATTAATAAAACAAGTTTGAATTCATTTGTTTCCAAAATGAAATCAAATTACTGGGACCCCCTCCAAAGATCATTAAAAAGATTTAAAAGAGGAAACTTTTTCTTAATTAAAGTTTGTCAGGTAGTCCATTTATTTACGGGGTTTGATACAGCATTTAAGGTTAAATAGCAAAACCCCCGGTGAGTTTTTATCTTTAATAAGGTTGATACATCCGTTTTGTAATCCTGTATTAATTTTCTTTTTCCAAATTACTACAACTCTGTAGCACAGTTTTGAAAATGTATTTGCTTTGATTTTTTAATTTTACTTCTTTTAAACTAATTAAAGGCATTACAATTATAAAAAATAAAAGTTTTATAGATTTTTAATTAAATAAAAAAATTTAACTGAGGATTTCAAAAACTAAATTTTGGAAATTAGAAAAAAAAAATTTAATTCTTAAACTAATTAAACATACGCACACCAATTTTTATGTATAAGAATAGAAAAAATAATAAAGAAAATTTACTCAAATTTTGTTGTACATATCGATAGAAAAATAAAATTTTAACTAAAAAACTACTTTTAATTTAATTTCTTTTATACAATACAAAATTTCGAATCAAAATTTATGCCTAGCAAAATTTACAGGAAAATTTTTTGGAAATTCTATTTATAAAATGTAATTTTGCAATTCATTACAGCAAGAGAAATTGGGTGAAAATAGAGAAGGGTGTTAGTCGACAGTCAATAGATTATTTAAAGTTTTATTGTATAAATAAAAATTACGTAATTTAAGCTTTTTAATTTAGAAAATTAATTAAATTAAGGCCAATGCAAGACAGATTTCAAAAACTAAATTTTTGTTTTTACAAATTATAGTATAAAAAAGTTGTTAAACTAAATAAATTATATTAAAAATTAAAGAAATTATTACAAAGATTTTAAAATACACCTAATGAGTTTAAGGCTTTAGTAAAATTTTAAATATGCCAATTAATTTTAATTTCATAAACTATAAATAATTTAGATGCTAATTTTAATTTAGGAAAAAAAAAATTGTTGACTTTTTTTGCAAGACAGGATTTTCAGTATGACTGACAATTTTTTTTTTTTTTTTGCAAGAACGTGGGAAAAGGCATGAGGAGCCATTCTAAACTCATCGCCCATTAAACTCAAAGTTATATGCCTGTTGAGAAAGTTGAGATTTTAAGGATCATTTGCATAGATCTTCTGTTTAAAATTTCATCTTTTTATTCTATTTTTAGCTCTAGTCTCTATGTATGTTGTTATCTTTTTTTTTTAAACTCACATTGAAATACAAAAATAAAAGGTTTTTTATTCGTAAGACAATTTAATTTTATATCTATGTCCTTCTATATAATTGGGATTGCAAAGGAGACAAACTGATTGTTTTATAATCAAAAAAAAACCAACTTTTACTAAATTAAAATATAAATGAGGGATTAAATATCGTGTGTAATATATTTCCAATGTCACTTCAACAAATCAATGTTTAAATCGTTTATTTTACGACTTTTTGAGTGGCATTAAAAATTCGACTAAATGACCAAAATATTTTACGACACATCAGTTGTTGTGGGTTAAGGAAACGAGAACAACCAATGCAAAGACGCATACCGCCTCGCAGTGTGGCCTCACAGCTTTATTTTCATATTCCTATTGACTATTTATTATTTTACGTATATAATTTTTTTTTAATTTAAAATAGTTTCATTAAATATAGTTTTATTTCACATAGTTTTTCACTACTCTAAACTAAAATACATATTTATATTTTAAAGAGAAGAAAGTTAAATACTTAAATATATGTATAAGGATTCTTTTCTATTGCATAGTAATTTAAGTTTATTAGTTTAGGATTTAAGAAACACTTAAACAGAAATTTATATAAAAGTGTGGCAATTTAAAAAACAAAAGGACACTAAAATACTCTCAACTTCGATGTGCTTTGTTTTTAATGATTTTATTAAATTTGTGTGAATGATTTCATGAAAGAACTTTCAAATTAATAAAAAAAGATTGTTTGCAATTGTTTTCTTAATTTTATTTTAGTGAAGAAAGAAAAAGTATACATACAAACAAAAATAGTTTCTAACATGATCACAAGTTACCTACTTAAGTATTATGATTAATATGTGAATAAGTTATGGTTCGATTACGGATAGCAACACAACAGAAGTTGAGTTGCCTGCTGCGAAATTAGGCAACGCCCCTCATGAAAATAAACACAATAAAAATAAAAAATTTATTTTAACCTAATTTCGCTGCTGGCAACTCAACTTCAGTTCAGTCGTCACAATTATAATCCCCATAAGCTTTTTGCAGCAGTTTGGTAAAAAAAAAGGATCAACTAAGATCATCCGACGCACAAAACATCGTATGTAAAAACCGGCAAACCTACCCAACAACGCCAAAACCAAATATCAATGGCGCCAAGGTAGTGGCTTGTATTTGGCGGGATCAGAAGTCCAAGTCGTTATATAATTGTTGGTGGCGACGGCTTTAAAAAAAATCGACGGCTGGTAGAACCGATGTTAAATTAACTTATTTTCTTTTATTTAAAAACAAACTTATATATTAATTTTTACCTTTGGTGAAAGGCATAAAAAAAATTTTATTTAATTGGAGAATTTACTTTTTTTAATTTCAATGCACAAATCTCAAAAAAAAATTCAGCACTTGGGCACCTCCCTTATGCTCACAACTTCGTTTGCCATTTGTTTTTCTTTGAAAAAGTTTATTAAAATATTCTAAAGATACAGTACCCTTGTTCTGTTACTTTAGTGAGAACTTCTCGCATCGAAAATATATGAAACAAAATATATCATTGTTTCTCGAAAAGTGAGAAAAAAGTGTGTCTGTAACTCATGTCGGAAACTATGAAAAGAGATAACGTCGTTACGTTATAAATGTGACAATATTCCACTCGAAGCCGATTACAAATTGCAGACGTTGATTGCACATATCGTTGACGGCGACCAAAATTTACTAAAATTGAAAAATGTTCAACACAACTGTCGGCTATACAAAATAATGTAAGATGCGACTTTAATCTTTGTTTTATGCAAACGAGCTTTGAAAACATTCGTATATTTCATAAAAATGATAAAAGCAAAATAATTAGACAATGAACAAATGTTCCAAGAAAAAAAATATTATTATTATTATTCTCTGCATTTTTAATTTATTTTTTAGTGTTCAAATTGTTTTCGCCCCAGTTTTATTCGTTATTATTGACAGTTCAAAGAAACACTTTATTTGTAAATTGTCGAGTAATTTCCTTAGGTAACAGCTGTCACTCGCCAAAAATGTTACAGACGCAGTTAATTTATGTCGTTTTTTCATTTAATCGAAAAGGTTTTCGACGCAGGAGATGGGCACTGAACATGGGCACAGCAAAACTTAATTGCTTATTATAATGAGAAAGCTTTTAATTTTCTAATTCTGATAATCTTTCTACAAGTTTGGCTAAAAGGGGTTAAGTCAGAAACTGTAGAAAGTTTTTCGTAATGCTAAATTGAGAATTTTTGATTTTCCTTATGTAGTTGACGAATTTTCTTAAAAGCAAATGATTATGAACGGAATCAGTAGGGCTAGACTAAATTCATTAACACCAAA
The DNA here is from genome assembly GCA_949318255.1 of Pollenia labialis. Classification (NCBI taxonomy): domain Eukaryota; kingdom Metazoa; phylum Arthropoda; class Insecta; order Diptera; family Polleniidae; genus Pollenia; species Pollenia labialis. The sequence goes on from OX439142.1 coordinate 120,284,035, forward strand.
CGAAAGAGGAAAACAAATTTAGTTAAACCCAATCAAAGACTTATAATCATGTATGGGCAAATGTAAAATGTAAATGCAAAAAGAGCGAACGATGTGTATACATACACAAAAAATAAAGAGCAAAAGAGCATAAAACCAACAAATGCAAACGTTAACCAACCAATACAATGCCTCACATGCAAAGCTTTCAATGTAGTGGTGTCCATACCTGCTTATAATGGACATTTTTAACTTAAGAGCTTTTTGGCGAACTTCAATGATATACACTTGTGTCATTTCAACAAGAAACTTTTAAATTACACATGTAAAAATGTTGCGAAAAACGAGATATACCCATTTGCAACGCCCAGTAGCCGTATTCTGTAATTCGCTTAGCTAAAGCTAAATCTCGTTCACTAAAATGCCTAAGAGAATACAAAATTGAAAAATGTTAGCGATGAAATTAAATGCAAAAAATTGCAACGAATTAAATTTGTACGGCAATGCCAAATTTAGCAATGCACGTTACAGTATTGCATTCGTAGCCAAAGATCGGTTAATCAACTTTTTAGGTTTTTAGCGATAGAGATTTAGCTTTAGCGAATTACAGAATACGGCCACAGGACTGTTATTTTTCAATGTAAGCATATTGAATTTTTTATTCTTTCCAAAAAAAGATCGGCTAAGCTGGCTGAGTCGGCTTAAAATCAAAGTCGAATCTACAGCTGTTGCTAGGAAAAACACCCGACGGCGACGCTGATCGTCTTCAAACTCTGGACGGGTTACTCGATCATAGAGACCCTGTACCAAAAAACAGTTCGTCGATAAGACCGATTCAAGAATTAGCTGAAAAACGCCGAGACATGAAGGCCTTAATATCCTATGATGACAACGCACGACCAGATGTTGAAAGATTATTTGAAAATTACATAGACAATAGTCCAGACCTTGCCCCGTCTTATTAACACTCATTTTTATAATACCGAATGCGGTGTGATTTGTTCGTTACCTTAAAATATAAGAACTTGTTTTGGAGCGAATTCTAAATGTTGCCAAAAAGTTGGGGAATGGAAAAAATTCAAGTAAATAGATTTGTGCATTTAATATTATAATTCCGCCAATTAAATATTTCTAGTCATCATCTAAGAAACTGCTTGAACCACAATTTGTTTGAGGAATTAAGATATAATCGTTATTTAAATATCACGGGATTATCAGCATATGTTTTGTGTATCTAATCGAAAACTGTTTTGATCATAAAATCTGACAAAAAGTTTTTGCCAGATTTTGTAAAAATTTTAAATTTTTTCATAATTTTGGTTCGTTCGAACCAAGGAACATTAACACAGGACAGACTCATTTCGGACTGTAGACATTCTGCTCTATAAAAACCCCGATTTGTCTAAATTTTCTCCATACAAAACATGTACAAATACGCATTTGACAATTGGGATTTATGTCTGTCCGAGTTAACCTTGCGTAAATATAACTTGTTTCGAACTTGATTTTATTTGTGGCAAAAGTTTGGAAAATAATTTGTTTACATTTCTGTAGGCCCACAATTAAGTTGCAACTATAAAAATGTATAAAGTAACTTTAGTTTAGGGTGCTAAATCTTGCAGTCGTGATCGAATACTTTGTCGATTCCAAAGAACTTTTATTTCTAATTCTTTCAGTCGTTACTGAACGAATCGAAATTATTTTTCTGTGTATGAAAGAATTTAAATCAATTTGATGTCGAATCGAAAAATATTTGTTTACGATTGCATGACTTAGTACCCAAATGTAGATTAAAACCTTTTAACTAAAATTATTATAAATATACAGAATTGTTTTATAACATTCTATTTCTTTTAAATGAATTACAAAATCACATTCTCTATAAACTAAAAGGATCAATAGAATGAAATGGGAATTTCGCACATTTAAAAGAAACCGAACACAATGAAGTTTGTGGGTTCAAAAAAACCGAACGAAATGTTCTCACCTTTTGTTAAGTTTGATAAAACAGTATTATTTTTGTATTATTTTGAAGGCAATTGTCATTCATCATACGCCTGATGTTAGACTTTTCTTGTTGGCACTATTTATTGCATACTTTAGAGAGTCAATACTGTAGTATAAGTGTTGCCATGTTAATCATACGTACTGGGGGTCTGCTTTGCGTTGCATTAAACAGTCAGGTAAAAAATATGTTCCCTTATATAAACAATTCTGTATGTTTCCATTTAAAAGTTAAATAATACTAAAAATCTTAAATAAATTAGTTGAGTTCACACTAATTCTTTTATCGTAATCTATGGTCAGACTTAGCAAACATTAGACACCCCACATGTTACTTCTCTTATTATTAAACGTTTGTGTGAAATTGCTAAAACATAAAACTGCTTACTAAATAAATTATACTAGTCAACAAAAAATTGTTAAGTTGGAAGAGAAAAAAGATGAATTTTGTGGTCGCACTTATTCCGTATTTTTTGTCATATATTTGTTAAGTGTGAATATGCTTTATTCTTAAAAAATTATTAAAAATTTGAAATTAAACGAAAGCAAATATTTGTATTCCTATATTTTTTTTTTTTTTGTAATAACCTTTTATAGATACCTTCTTTAGCAGAAACCCTTTTTCCACGGACACTGTTTCCTGGTCGTTGTTGTATTGAAAAATTTCTTTTTAGTGAAAAGTCCCCTGACAAGGACACAGTTTAATGGTTCTTTAGTGTCTGATTATAAGGGGTTCCACTGCATATGGTATAATCCACTGCATATGGTATAATCACCTTCAGTGGAAAACTTTGTTAAGTGAATACCACTGTGCCCTGCTCGTGGCAGCATTGTAAAGGAAAACATTGAATTCTTATGGGAAGAAATTCACTTGTACGGACATATCTCTATGGGCCTCTAGTCTTCGGTCATAATGGTTTTCACTGTATATAGTGTAATCTCTCTAAACGGGCATATTCTTAAACGGACACCCACTATCGATGGATTCTGAACCCTGGTCCCGACAGCGTTCTTAAGTAGAGCATTTAATTCCTTCGACTGGAAATTTAACCTTTAAATGTTTTGTTTGGTGTCCGGACATGAGGACACCTCCTTTCAACGGCCGCTGATCCCTGGTCGTGTAAAGCAAAGCTTTAAGTGCTTTTAAGAGAAAATGTATCTTGTACAGACACTGGTTACAGATCCCTTGGGTAAGCGGTTATGAAGCATTACACTGTATACGTATATAATTTCTTTTAACGAACACTTTTGTTAAGTGGAAAGCCACTTTCGACGGTCAGTGTACCCTAATCCAGAAAGTGTCCCTTAAGAAAACATAGAGTTATTTTGAGAGGATATCCAATTTGGTTGGTTGGTTAAGTGTCTTTAGAAGTATTACAATTATACCAGCTACTAAAAATTAATCAATCCTTTTTTTCTTCGTAAATATCTAATCTTTAGAAAAAATGTTTCTTGGAATATTATCAATTTAACAAGTAAAAAGTAACCGGGTATAGTGTGAATTCAACTAATATCTTTGTTTCTAATCTAATAAAATTTCTAAGTAGAAGAAATTATAAGAATTTCTATGATAAAATTTATTAAATATTAAAGTGTAGCAGTTATATAAATAAGCATACATGTGTTAAGTATTTAATATAGTAAGTATGTATATGTATATGCATATGTAGTAGTAAACAACAACATTTTATTAACAAAATTTTAAAAACCACAGTTACGTAAGTATGAATATATACAACAATTATGGTTGTTCAACTACCAGAGTACTTACATCCTGTGTGATATAAGAGATTTGTAAATTTTTCATTGTTTTATTTATAAATGTTTTACGCATTGTTTTTTTTTCATAATTTTTTGTAGTGGAACGTGTTATTTGATAATTTTTTTTTAGAATAATTACAATTAGATGCAAATTGATGTTAAAAATTTTACCATTTTTTTTTTTTTTTTTTTTGGTGGTGGTAGAAGAGAGTATCGGTTTATAGTGGTTGGTGGTGATGGTGGTGTTGTAATTTTACACAGATATTTTTAAAGTTTTATGATATTATATTGTAATATTTGTTTTTTTTTTTTAAAAATTTAAAAATGTTTTGGCAAGCATTTTTTTATATTTCGAATTTTTTATTTTTGATTTATCAAAATTATCCATAATACGTAAAAAACACAATGCAATTTGTTTTATAAATGTTTGATTATTAAGAGAGATAACAAAATACATTAAAAAAAAGTATTACGTTAAAAAAAGTAACTCATTCATTCACAATTTGTTTTGATTGTTTTGTTTTTGGAATTTTTTTTTTTTTGTCAACAAAAAGTCAAGTTGCCATACGCGCACATTAGCCCCACAGATGGTTGAATTTAGTTTTTTTTTCAAAGATTCGAATTTGTTTTTGATGATATTTTTTTAACCAAGATGTTGCAGTTGTTCAGTTTGTTTTCGTTTTTTTTTTTAACAAAATTTCGTTGTTTTTTTTTTGGATTTTAGAAAAAAAAAGAAGAAGAAAAATATAAAAAATGTTTAACTTTAAAATTTGTGCTTAATTTATTGCTAGTTAAATTGTCAACAAAAAGGTGGGATTGTTTTTTGTTTGGTTTGTTTGGAGTTTATAGTTTGGTTTGCGCAAATGATAATTGAATTAATAACAACAACGATTGTAAGTAAATTGCAGTAAAAGCTTTCTGAACATCAAAGTAAAATACATTAAAAGGTGTTTCTGGTAAATAACAAGAACAAGCAGCAACATTTTGTAACCAATTAATATAACATTAATATTTTGTTTTGTAGTGTATTCAATCTGTTAATGAATATTGACTAAATAAATATTGTTCCAAATTTTTAGACAAATTGTTTTTATGATACAGATTTATTTGGAATTTTTTGTTTTTTACTTTTTGTATGGTAATAAAGCTAGGGGTATGGTACAACTTTGTTTTTGGTTCGTTTTATAATTTTTTTTTTTTGGAAATGTTAAAAGAGGTGTGAGCTAGAGGTTTCTCTGAAGCGTTTTTTAAAATAAGTTTAAATATATAAATACAAACACGAGTTATGTAATAAATTTAAAGTGAACTAAGATGATCAAAATGATACTAAAATAATTTGTACGATTATAAACATTTAAAATCCTAATATACATATATATGTTGTAAATGATTACCTAAAGCGAATTCAAACAGGTGACCGCATCGGAGAGAGAGAAATTGAGAGAGGTTATGATAGCTGTTCCTATTTTTTTGTGTAGATATATGTTTTATTAATGTCAAACTTTATACAACAAAATTGACAGTCAGAAGACAGTTCTCGTTGTGGTCTCATGTGTGAATTCGCCTTGTGATTTACTTTCAATATACAAATGGCATGATTAGCTAGAATACTTAACATACACTTCAAGATATGTTTAAAACTAAATTGTTCCGCATCTTACAGCCATACCTAAACAAGAGCGGTAGACGAAACGTTTTCTTTCACTTAGCTTTTACGCTTATATGTCATACTTAAACAAGAGCGCCAACGTTGAGTCATGAACAGTAGTGTTTAGTTTCTTGTTTAATAAAATTCTTATAATAGAAATTAAAAATAAAGATAAAACCGCCAGATTGAGCAAAAATAGCTAAATTGCCATTATTTATTAATATAAGCGCCCAAAGTCATTATTAAAATCGCTGTCAAAATCGGATTTTCCAATTTCCGCGCTATTTTGGGATGCATCATACAAATTGTATGGGCATGACAATTTTTGACAATTCTAAAGCGCATGCCGCTTTTGTTTAGGAACGACTGATAGTTACGTTTATTTGTTCACAATGTGAACAAGAGAGTTTAAACTCTCGTGTTGTTTATTTTTTTATTGCCTACTTTTCCAAAGACAGAAGTCCACACCCCGCGTTCTTTGCGTTGCCTGTTTCTGCCAAACAACTAGAATCAGTGCATTTGTATGTGACAAGTTTCTTTTTACCAAAACTGTTTTTATTTGATACAATAAAAAAACTTGGTGCACAAAACGTATATAACTTGTATTGAAAAAAGTATGAAATGCACAGAAAGCATCAAACGCATAAAACGCAACAACGCTTAGAACGCATGGTGTAGATCTTCCGCATAAGTGAATTGTGAAAACCGTGGGAAAAAATTATGTTAACTATTCACTGTAATTCACTGCGGAATCGAAAGGACTCCGTTTTGATAAAATAAGTCAGTTTTACTTAAAAAATGTTCCCTCAGATAATTTTTTTTATATATTTGTACACAAATCTAACAGCATTCCCATATAAACATAATAGGATTGGCAAAAATGTGTGTGCAATTTTTGGATTTTTTAAATATTTTTAACAAGAGCTTGTTTAATCGCATACCTTAATTCTTGATATGAAAACGTTTTTACATTTTTCAGTCGTTTATCACATATGTACATTTAAAACATTATAGCTTTTTTTTGCTTTTCTTAATTTATATTAACTTTATAATCAAGAATGGCAGTTAAAAAAATTAAACTGTCTTCTTTTTTATTGCATGTTTAAACAAAACATAGTGTATGTAAGACATTGTCTTAATGAGCCTTTGTTTTTGTACATAAGATCAAATCGTTGCCAAAATAAATGTTTTATGTTCTTTGATGTGGGAAAAACGAATGGCATAAAAAGCAACAATAACGATTAAAATGGCGCTTATTAGCATGACAATACTGCAAGAATGTTGGACATCATTGTGAGAAAAAATGTTTGAACAACGTTGTTTTAATGCGACCCATACACGTTGAAACTGACCGTACAATTGAGTTGAATAGAGCAGCTGAATGAAAATCAAATTCTCTTGATTTTTTAATTCAACCGTTGACCAACCACAGCTTTAACGTAAGAATTGGTTGTTCAACTTGATTAAACTGTACAACAAATCGCGGCGTGTGTAGGGGCCGCATAGGAAGAACACAAAATTGAGAACAGCAGTCTTGACGAGCCGAATTAAAATGTGCACTATAAATTTTTTGTTGTTTGAACATAGCGATGCCACTAGCCGTAGATGTGTAGAAGCAAATCATACTATAATTAAACAGCTTATTAATATATATTATTGCATACTTTTGGGGCGATAAAATGTGTGAGTAACATTATTGTGACCTTAAAAAATAATATAGCGTATACGTTTTTAAGTGAATATAAAAATTCTCTTAAAAAATATTTCTTTAAAATTAAAATGATACTTTTAAAAATATTAAACTTTGTTTTAATAAAGTACGCTTAAAAAAATTTTATTTTCGAAATCATTTTTTTCTCATTTAAGTAGAGTGGTGGAAGTATGGTAATTTTTTCCAAAATTACTTTTTCGAAAATATGTGTGATTTTTTTGTGAAAGCTATAAAGAAGTTCTTTAATGATGACAGTTTTATTTCGGTATTCTGTATCAGATAAATTTTTTTTTGGATAACAAATAAAGTTTCTTTTTAAAAAAGTGATTTCTTTCCAGGAGTTACTTTTTTGTTAAAGGCAACTCACTGCCAAGGTTCCTATTTCCAAAGGTACTTTTTTCGATATGTACCTTTTTCAAAGGTAGTTTTTTTCAAAAATTTTTTTCCAAAAGTACTTTTTCCTAAGGTACTTTTTTCCAAAGGTACTTTTTCCAATGGCACTTTTTTCCAAAGGTACTTTTTGAAAATGTACTTTTCCCAAATTTTCGTTTTTTCAAAAGTACTTCTTTCATAATGTACTTTTTTTTTGCAAAGGGAACTTTTTGTAAAAGCTATGACAAAGCTATTTTTATTGGCAAATGCTTTTGTTTGTTATTCACAACGCATAAACTACACAAATATATTTTAATATCTATAAACTACGAGTATTTTGTTGTTACATGTTAACCCATCAAAGTTTTATTAAAATTATGTTATATCCATCTTACGTTACGTTATCATTATTAATGAAAATACTTTGTTATTAATAGTAAGAAAAAAATCAATTAAAATTTAATTTTAAATTAAATTAAAAAAATACTTAAATAATTTCAAAAATTAATTTTTAATAAAATTTTAAAGTAAGTAATTAATTATTAAAACGTGTAGTATTAGTAGAAGTGTAAAGGCCGTAGAAAGGAGCAAAAGGAGGGAGCTTGCTAAAAAAATCATAGTTAAATAACCTTTTAAGATCGTGTTGTTATTTATGGTGAGATAATTATGTTAAATTAAATCGAATCAAATGAAACATGCCTTATTTAAAATTCAATATGATAAACTACTGTAGAAAAAAGGTGCACTTAGAAATTTATTAATTGCTGTTTGCGAATAGAACTCAAATATGTTCATAAGGTTTTCATACACACAATATAGTGAAGTGGTTTTTTGGAAGTTAAATTTACTTTATTTTATAATGCTTTGAAATTATTAAAGTGATGAAATAAATTTGTTGATAAAAAGAAAAATTTTTTAATATGCACTGAGAGAAAAAAATATTTGGTTTTATTCATATTGCGGTACATAACTGTGTTCTTTTTTTTAATTTGGAAACAAAATAATTCTTTTATTTGCTATTTTAAGAAAATTAACCATTATAAATTAATCGTTTGGAAAATATAAATCTTTCCTTCCAAAAAGTTGGTATTAAAAGCATATATACAAAAAATTTGGTATTTCAAGCATATTTTCAATAAATTTCCTATTTATAGTTAATTTTCCAAAAATTTTTTTACTTATATATTTTTTATAGCAAAAATTACAAAAATGTGCTCTTTACAGCGACTTTTACAAAAATGTGCTCTTTAAAGCAACTTTTACAAAAATGTTTTATTTAAAGCATATTTTTAAAAAATTTCCTGTTTATAGAAAATTTTCCAAAATTTTTATATTTATAGTAAATTTTCCAAAAATATCAAATTTATAATAAATTTTCAAAAAAATTTCCAATTTATAGTAAATTTTCTAAAAATATCCAATTTATAGTAAATTTTCTAAAAATTTCCTATCTATAGTAAATTTTCCAAAATTTCATTTTTATAGTAAATTTTCCAAAATTTTTATATTTATAGTAAATTTTCCAAAAATATCAAATTTATAATAAATTTTCTAAAAAATTTCCAATTTATAGTAAATTTTCTAAAAATATCCAATTTATAGTAAATTTTCTAAAAATTTCCTATCTATAGTAAATTTTCCAAAATTTCATATTTATAGTAAATTTTCCAAAATTTTTATATTTATAGTAAATTTTCCAAAAATATCAAATTTATAGTAAATTTTTCAAAAATATCAAATTTATAATAAATTTTCTAAAAAATTTTCAATTTATAGTAAATATTCTAAAAATTTCCATATTATAGTAAATTTTCTAAAAATTTCCAATTTATGGTAAATTTTCTAAAAATTTCCTATCTATAGTAAATTTTCCAAAATTTCATATTTATAGTAAATTTTCCAAAATTTCATATTTATAGTAAATTTTCCAAAATTTTTATATTTATAGTAAATTTTCCAAAAATATCAAATTTATAATAAATTTTCTAAAAAATTTTCAATTTATAGTAAATTTTCCAAAATTTCATATTTATAGTAAATTTTCCAAAATTTTTATATTTATAGTAAATTTTCCAAAAATATCAAATTTATAGTAAATTTTTCAAAAATATCAAATTTATAATAAATTTTCTAAAAAATTTTCAATTTATAGTAAATTTTCTAAAAATTTCCATATTATAGTAAATTTTCTAAAAATTTCCACTTTATAGTAAATTTTCTAAAAATTTCCTATCTATAGTAAATTTTCCAAAATTTCATATTTATAGTAAATTTTCAAAAATTTTTATATTTATAGTAAATTTTCCAAAAATATCAAATTTATAATAAATTTTCTAAAAAATTTCCAATTTATAGTAAATTTTCTGAAAATATCCAATTTATAGTAAATTTTCTAAAAATTTCCTATCTATAGTAAATTTTCCAAAATTTCATATTTATAGTAAATTTTCCAAAAATTTCAAATTTATAGTAAATTTTCTAAAAAATTTCCAATTTATAGTATATTTTCTAAAAATTTCCTATCTATAGTAAATTTTCCAAAATTTTTTATTTAAAGTAAATTTTCCAAGAATTTCTAATTTATAGTAAATTTTCTAAAAATTTCCAATTTATTGTAAATTTTCTAAAAATTTCCAATTTAAAACACATTTTACAAAAATTTCCTATTTATAGCAAATTTAACAAACATGTGCTATTTATAGCAAAGATTACAAAAATGTGCTATTTATAGCAAATGTTTTTCATAGAAAATTTAACAAAAATGTTATTCATAGCAAATTTTACAAATATGTATTTATAGCATTTTTTAGAAAAAGGTGCTTTTTATAGAAAATGTATGCTATTTGTTGCAAATTTTACAATAATGAGCTATTTATAGCAAATTTTACAAAATAGCTGCATTATTTTTAGAGCTATTGTGAAATTTTCGTTTTTTATATTTTATTCTCCAATTTCTAAATAGAACACCCAAATATTTTTTTTATTAGTATTTACTTTTATAGTACATAAGAAATGATCGTAAAAATGTGAAAAAGTAAGCAAAACAAAAAAAAAAACTAAATGCAGTTCAATTTTGTTTTCCATACGCAATGTAAATGAATAAGTTTTTTTCTTACAAATATTTAAGCAAACTTAATAGAGTTAATGAATATTTATTTTTTTTTTCATCAAATGCAACTAATTAGAAAAAACTTTATATTATTCAATTGTTTGGAAGGTATCAATAGTACAAGTATTTAAACTTTGTGATAGCAAACCACAAAATTATAGTAAAAGATTTAAATTTATTTATTTTTATTTTTCAAATATAGATTTTTTAAATGGGATTCTTTTTAAAATAATTAGCAGATTTCATTTATTTTTTTAAAATTTTTTGATTTATATTGATTTGGTAAATTCTTACTTACAGTTAAAGTTTGCTGATGATCAATATGGACTGTAAATTGCCTTGCGGTGTTATTTGAACTGATATAGTGGTTGTAGGTGTAATGGTATTGTATAACTGGTGGAGTTTGCTGGTGGTTGTTTAGTTTAAGTTTTAAGTCAGTATATTTTGTTTTTAACATTAAGTTTCAAACAAAAGGAGTAAAATGTTTTGGTAGTGATTTTTTTTTGTTGGTTGGTGGTGATGGTTTTGATAGTTGGTTGGGTGTACATTCAAGAAATCAAGCATGTTGGTTAGTTTTGATTGGAGTTGATAAAGTATGTTGTTTAAATTGCCATTCAATAGAGTTTTAGTTGAATTATTTGTTTGATGTTAAAGTTTTTGAGATGATTTGTATTACAGATTCAATAGCCATTTGTTTAGATATTTTGCCAGTGTTTCAGGTGTTTGTGTGTTTATAATTTCAGTTTTTGTTGGATTTTGGGTTAGTTTCACATTCGTATTTAGTTTTTGAAATTGATAGTAATAATCGCATAGAGATCACATGATTTTCAAATAATAATTATTGTTTTTTTTTAGGTTTATTTTTGTAGTCATAGTTGCAGTTGAGAAATATTTAGTATTTGTTGATGTGGTGTTAATTTTTTGGTGTAGTTTGTGATGTTTTTTTTTTAATAAAATTTTATCAGTGTTTTTAAGGTAACATTTAAAGAAAGAGTCAGGTGTTAAAAAATTGTTTGTTTTTTGGTTAAGTGAGATAAAAAATAATAGAAAGAAATGTTTATAATTTGGGATTTGTGATTAAAGTGTTATTTTGTAAAAAAAAGGTGGTTGTGTTAGTGGTAAGAAAATTGAATTAATATTAAATTGAATAAAAAATATAAATTTAAAAAAATATATATAAAAAAAATGAAACTTAAAGCCTTCTTTAGATGGGTAACATTCGTTAATTTTGTTATATTTTTGTTTTTTTTCCAAAATTGTTTTCAATTTAATGTTCTACTTAATAAGAGATTTAAAAAAAGATGCTTAAAATAAATATTAGATAAGATTATGTTAGGTAATGTTTTTTATGATGTTTTCTTTTAATAAATTAGCATTCAATGTAAAGAAATTGTTTTACAATAAATTATTATTTTGTTTTTTCGAAAAGCGTTATGAAAAATATGTTTAAATTTTCTTTGTTTTAAAATATTGATGTTGTTAAATGATTCTTAAAAAATTATAAAATGTTTCAATGATAAATTAAAAATTTATATTTAAATAATTAGTTTTACAATAACTTATGAGAATCTTATATGGATTTAAGAAAAAGTTTTAGGTGTTAATTAAGTCATTTGATTTTAACACAAATTGAAATACTTCTATACTAAATTCGTTACGTTGAAAACTAAGCTTTTTATAAATATTTGATAACATTTGAAACTGTTCAAAGAGTACGAAAATTCCTTTGACTATGACATGCGTATTCTGTTCCCTTAATAGTTCGAATTTTTATTGTAACTAAAATATATGCACTACTTAAAGATTAAAATTTTTTTAAATCCAAAAAACTCAAATTTAGCGTGAAAACACTATATTCGAATCTATTAACATTCATCTAACGCAGCCTCTTCAACCACTCACCTACTAAAACACATTATCGAACAGAATTAAAACAAGTTAGAGTGCTTTATTTTGCTAATATTATATTCCTTTAGCCATGGTGTGATAAGAACATAAAGGTTTAAATAATACCGTTCTGTAGATATTAATAAATTACGCTCACTTCTCAAATCCCGCCCACATTTTGTCGGATGTTTTGTATGGATACCCAAGATGCTTGTACCCAAATTGTAAGCTTTGTCTCTTGCTATTCTCCAGATAAAGAGAAATCTTAAATGTCTTTATACAGGAAGTGCCACGCCAAACCCGCCTACATTTTGTTGAAACTTGTAGACGGATAACAAAAATGCTCTTACCTTTCTTCAGATAGACATAAATCTAGAATGTCTTTGTAGGGGAGATTTCACACCCTGCCCATACTTTTAGACAGGTTGCGTATTGATAGGCTAGGTTATGTATATGAAACTGAGACATATTCTCTTACCTTTCTAAAGATAAAAATAAATCGTATTTGTGTCACGCCCACTACACCAATCCCGCCAACATTTTGTCGGATATTGTCTATGGATGACCAAGATGCTTGTACCAAATTTAGAAACCTTGTCCCTTGGCGTTCTTTCGATATACAGAAAAAATGCATAGAAAAAAGCGATTTGTGTGTAAAATTATGGCCGGGGTGAATTTGGCTAAATTTCAATATCAGACCTTTCGGGATAATATATGATGTAAATGTATAACAACCTAGTCCCTGCAACGGGTATCTTTAATGATGTAAAACATCAATATTATAGAAACTGCAAACGGAATGAAAAGCCTACGTATCTCCACAGAATCCTACATCTTCATAGATATTTGCATTGATAATATGATGTCTTATGAAATCTACTCCGTGTAGTTGCCAGCATCATCCTAAACCAATCTAGGCGAATATCTTGGCTGTACAAACCATCCTTATTGCCTCTTATATCTACACGCAGAGAAAAACATGTTTAAATATGGTCACCTCCAACAAAACTATATTTAAAACAAATTTCATACATATAATGTTTAATTTAATTATCTTGTTGTCACCGACAACCACATAATGGTAAAGTTTGTGCTCCATCAAGAGTCTACAACCATATTATGGCTGCATCAAAACATGTTATGGTTAAATATGACAATAAATTGTTTTTAAGCTTAACAATAGTATTTTGCTCTTTTCCAAGAGCAACATGCTATGGTTGAAAACCAACAAGGCTATTGTAAATGCTAAACATATTTTTGTTATTATTAACCATAACATGTTCGAAGGCAACCATAAAATGTTTGTGACCTCTTAAGAATGCACTAATTTTACTATTATATTGTTGTCGGTGTCAATTATATGGTTAAATTAAACATAATATATTTAAAATTTTCTTTAAAAATAGTTTTGTTGGAGGTGACCATATTTAAACATGTTTTTTATTTGCGTTTATGTATCTACAATTCTTGAAATCATATATTTTGAGCATATGGTATGATGGTATTTTTTTAATTTTAACAAAACACTTTGCTATCTAAAAATAACAGTATGCTATTCAGGTTGATACAAAATCAGAAAACCTATTTTAAATTCGAGATCTAGAGATTAAATGTGAAATAAAATTCTCAAAAATATTTTAAATACCCCCAAGAATATTACGAATGGTTCCCATATTCTAACAATACTGTTACGGACAACAATAAGATATTGAGAACTTAAAATTTATAGTAGTTTCGAAAAATGGATTGCATTTGTCGTATTTCATTCTTTTTAAATTTTCAAAAACTACTTTTTTTTAAAACATTTTTTTCATAAATAATAAATTGTATCTAAATAGTTTATTTATGTATATATCTAATATATATATTGAATAAATATGTATGTATATCACTGGCTATAACATCAATATCAAATTTACTCTATAACTTAAATTACACCCAAAAAATGTTGATCATAAGTATTCTCAAAGGGTTTTTGTAAAACTAAACTAAAACATAAAATACACACGTGAGTAAATAAATGAGAAAAAAAACACCAAAACTAAACAATAATAAAAAAGACATTTAAAGTTAAATAAATATTTAGTTAAATGTTTTTTTTTTTTTTTAATTTTAATAAATAAAGACAACAATAAAATGCAATTGTACAAATTTTGGGAATGTATATCACATGTATCAAGTATCAATTAAAAAAGGGGGTTAGTAAGGAATTATTTTGTTATTTAGAAGATAGAGAGAGATAGAGCGAGGGGGAAATCAATTTTGAAAAGCGAAACAGGTATTGAGAGAACTTAGTTAAACTTCCATTCCTGCGGGAAAATAAGGAATTGATTAAATTAATTTAAAAAAAATACAATGTTTTATTTTGGAGGACTAATAATGCATTAATTGAAATCGAGAAGGTAGTTTTATTTGGCACAATAATTACACTGCGGTACAAAAAAAATGAGCCTTAAAATTGATATATTTTTTATGCCAAATTGGGGCGGATTAAAATAATTATCACACTCGTTTTTTACTCTCAAAAAGCGTTTTCGAGTTATTCTCGAAAATCGTGTTTTTTTAGAGTTGTAAAAGATATTTCCACAAATTTCGAGAACTGTTCACCTAAATTGTACAAAATTTAAACTTTTGAGCAAATATGTTTTTTCACTTTTTAGCCTACATTTAAAGTATATTTGAAAAAAATTGCCTTAATGGAGAGTCTGAAAATGCTTAATATTGAAAAAATTAAATAAAATCAATTTTTTTTTGAATCTAAAGGCCTGTTACTCAATGAATTTTTATCCGATTAGCACAATATAAATATGTTCTGAAAGAGGAAAATCATAGTTATTTTAAAGTTTTATCAATTCAGCTGAAGTTCTTTAGATTTTTCGAAATAGCTAAAACAACTTCAGAAAAACACGATTTTCGCGAATATCTAAAAAAAGCTTCCGGATAGAAATAAATGAGTTCCATATTCATGGTCAGCCACCCAGCTTTACTTTAGAAAACATATAATTTTTGAAGTTATGGCAAAAAGTTTAAAATTTGTAAGCCAGTGCTATGAATTCGATACCACACTTGAAGTACAAGGAATGTATTTTTCTTTTTCCTATTTTCTTAATAAAAATTTATGAATAATATAACTTATTACAAAGGTTGGTTGAATTATTTCGTTTATTCGCAGGATACATTAAAATAATTTATTTAAATCCCAGGACGTGTTATATGTTAAAAAAAATTAATTCTAAAATCAAGAGAGATTTATTGAAGCTACGTTCAACATTATCGATTTCTATTTAATACATCTTCCCGCTTAGTTTTTATGCGAATACCAAGATTGAGAGATTAGTTCTGGGTTCTCTTTTTAATTAAATTTTAAGTTAACTCTCAATTACTGTTTCGTTTGTTTATATTTGTGTTAATTACAAGGCGAATTCATATGATAATCAGGTGGTGTAAGCCGATCAGCTGGTTGAGGTGGTTGGTAATCGAAACTGTTAAAATTGTTGTTTTTGTTTACAAATATAAACGAATTTTAAATTTGTTCCACCCAAAAAAATAAAAAAACACTAAATTTCGAGTTGATCTACTAGTTTAAGCTGCCATCTGATGTATGAATGCGCCTTGTTTATGTGTTGGGAGTATATTATAGAGCGAGATAGAAATAGTGTATTAAAGTGTTTTCGTACTTACATCGTGCTGTTATTGTTGTTGTTGTTGATAAAAGAATAGAGTACGTGATGAAATTTAATTGGTGTTTTGTTGATGATGAGAAATATTTTTTGTTTATTTTTTTTATTATTATTGTTTTAAATAATTGTAAAAGACGGTTATTTTTTATTATAAATTTTGATGAGATGATTTTAGTTTTTTTTTTATAGTTGGTTTTTTCAGATTGGCAAAAAATCATTTAATTTTACGAAAAATGTATTTTTAATTAAATGTATTGAATATGGGTATTTTGTTATGAGTTGTAAATTGTTTAAATTAATTTATATTTATGAGTGTATTTTATATTGTGTTCGAGTTGTTGGTATTTTATTGTTTTAGAAAGGTGTTGTTGGTTTTTTTTTTCGTTTTCGAGTGGATTTTATAGAATATTTGTTGCAAGTTTAGGTATTTAATTTATAGAGATAAATAGAGTAGAGTAGATAGAGATTAGTTGTATAGAAAGTTTGTTGTTTATCGTATATGTTGCATATATAGATTTAAGGTGTTTGATAGTATTTTAAGTTGTTTAATATAATATTGTTTGATATTTAAATATTTAAGTTGTTGTTTTAGGTGTTTGTTGTGGTTTTAGTAGCAGTGTTATCAATTTTGTTTGGTGTTATTTTTTTGTTTTGTATTCAATTTTGTTTTTAATTAAAATTTTGTATTTCAACCCCATTTTCGTAATTGGTTAACAGTTTTTGAATTTTTGTTTTTATTTTTCGGTACACACAAACAAATTATGAAAAAAAGGAAATTAAAAAAAAGAAATATATGAGATTAATAATATTCAATGACTTATGATTAATATGAGTATATTAATAATAATAATAATAATAATAATACTAATTTTTAATATAGTATAATAATGTATTTATATATATGAATATCTTTGAGTAGTAATAATAATAAACATATTAATATTTTAATGTCAATTAAATTAATTCAATATCATTAAAAACGTATTTATATATTTAATTGTGTTTATTTAATATTTATGATTTGCATATAAAGTTATGTTCGTAAATTTTTAATTGAAACCTATTGAAGATCATAAAGTTTTACTAAAGCTTTAAGTTAAATTAGTGATTTTTTTTTGCTTTTAAATTATTCTGCTGTCATTTGCAAGGTTTTGCTTTTAATTAATATTTATTAAAGTTAGCCCTAATTGAAAAAAGAATAATTATAACAAATAAATACATAACACATACATTCCAACGAAAAACCAAAATGTTTTATTCATTAAACATGGCAATAAAGAGTTTTGCTCAAAATAAAACTCTTAAAACAGTTTAAAACAATTGGACATGTAATATTGTAATTTTTTTTTTTTAATTTTTTTCCTGTGTCCTCCTTAATATATTGTATACAAATTATAATAAAATACCTATAATATTTCAAATAAAAGTTTTTCAATAGTTACCCCAAATTCCATCCATAAGGCGTCCACTATACTTCCCAATACTGTGATTAAATCAAATATATTCCAGGGATCTTTAAAGAAATTCTAAAAGGAAATATTGTCAAATTGATTAATTAAATATAATATAAAGAGAGAGAGAGAGGGAGAGGGAGAGTAAATTTTATAAAACTGCTTTCTAAACTTTGCAATGTTTTTCTAATATTTAATGACAAAAAAATTTTCGACCATTTTATTATAGAAAGTTACAGTGCGCTCTCGATTGTTTCGATCATTGATTTAAAGATCACTGTGACAAACAAACGCATAGCTATTAAATAATGCATGTGAGCCCAATGGCTTTGCGTGAGTAGACTTAAGTTTTCAAATGTACATACTATACATATATTGAAATATTCATGAATAAATATTCATAATTACTAATTTTTAAACTAAAGTTATTGATTACTTCCAGTTTTGTCCAATTACTACTGAATTGATTACCAATAATCCAAAACTTAGCATCATTTCTATAAATTATCGCAAAATAATCAAAAGGGATCCCAAAAATTCAAAAATAGCGAAACTATTTAAAAGATTTCTTAAAAAGAATCTAAATTGACCAAAAATAATCTTAAAAATGGTAAGATAATTTTTTAGTTATGTATTCTTAAAAATAACTTTGATAATAAATTTGCAAGTGCCCGTACATAAAAACTGAACTAATAATTTGCTTTATTTTGATTTTCTTGTGAAAACAATACAGCAATTTGATTTTTGATTTTATTTTTTCTTAACCCACTTACAACCACAATTAGTGTTGGTAAAATATACGACCAATTGAAATGGGGAATGTAAGAAGAGATAAACTCACTTGTTGGTATTTTGTTTAAGCTTTGATATCTCTGCAGGAAAGTCTTGTAATTCTCATTCGCTTTACATTTTTATTTATATGATATATTTAGCATTTCTTAAGTCTTTGGAAAAATATTTCCTGATGATCTCGTTTAAGCAAGCAGTGGAATGCGCATTGGAAGAAGCTTTCCCACAACAATAAATTTCAGTGTATTTATCAAGAATGAAAATTTGGGAATTTAGCACAGCAAACAAAATCTTTTTTATTACTTAGAATAATTTTTAACTTTCTCAAATAATCTTAAGTAATCGTAATTAATTTTAGATTATTTGTAATCAATTAATAACAATAACCATCTAGTTATTACCATTATTTTAAAAAAATTTAATAGATTACTAATTAATTCTAATCTGAATTTAACAGTTTTAAATACTAGACTGTATTATTATTTGTTAAAGTAACAGCAACAATTTAAAAACTATTTTTACCTAATTTTAAAACAAGTTTTCTTTCGTTTGCATTTATCGAGAGCGCTCTGTGTGTACCTACCGTTATGCCAAACGCTATCACTTTCATAATTGTTTCCGTTAAGAAGAACATGGTAAATATCAAATTCATATTGGCTAAAATCTCACTGTGTAGGGGCGGTGCATCGTGAAACTACAAATTTTTAAATTTTGTTTAATAAAAAAAGTAAAAAAAAAACGAAAATGCAGGAGACTGTTTTAAATGAAATTTTTAAAAATATTTAAAAATTTTGCAGAATTTGGATTTAGCCAATGCATTAACCTTGTCAATTTGTTTCAAATCAAGAATTTAATATCTGTAATTTTTTTTAAATAAAATGTAGATGAATTTTGTGTAAGTTGTGTGTTGTAATCAAAATAATAATGTTTAATTTGCAAAAAGTGCGTAGTTACAGCGAAAAGGAGAAAAACTTATTTATATGTATTACATTTTAAGAGAACTTATAAAAACTTTTTAGAAATTTCAAACTCTATACAGATTTTATTACAAGCAATTCTGCTTGTTGTATAAAGGTACGTTCAGACTAATGAAATATTTGACAAAAATATTTGTTCTGATATTTGCTTCAAACTGTGTGAAACAAAAAAATATTTTGTTTGATGTTCAGACTAAGCTCAAATATTTGACAATTTTTGTTTGTTGAAACAGTTGGCAAATAGTGTCAAATAAAATAAATTAATTCATGTTTGCCATGCGTTCAGACTAAAACAAATATTTGCATCAAATAATTATTTAATGAAAGTGTTCAAAAATAAAAATATATTTCACAATAGTAAAAATTCGTGCAGAAGCCTAATTATTTGTTTTATTCTGTGGAGCAGCATCTATTATTTTGTTAGAACAGGAGTATGTAAAAGAAAAACAAAACTGGAAGACAAATGGTTAACGGAAACATTGCTAAAATTTGCGAAAAATTGGTAACAACCCCTAAAATATATGGTTCGGTTAAAAACAAAATTTCGGGAAAATAACAACAAAAAATGTTGCAAAAACAGCCATAAAATTGACTAAAAGTCCCCAAAAGTATAAGGAATGGCAAAAATTCGGTGAAAATGGCTAACTTAGCAAAAATTCGCAAAAATTGGCTAATAGCAAACCCTACAATTTATTTGAAAGCGCTAAATCGGTTAAAAAACAAAATGTCGGGGAAAAACCAAATAAAAAAATGTTGCAAAAATAGCGAAAATTCTGATATTTCAAACAAGCCATAAAATTGACTAAAAGTCCCCAAAAGTATAAGGAATGGCAAAAATTCGGTGAAAATTGCTAAATTAGCAAAAATTCGCAAAAATTGGCTAATAGCGGCATGATAGCAAAGTCTAATAATAATTAAAAATCTTTAAAACTGTAAAAAATCCGAAAACTTACAGGAAAAATTGCTTCTATCGGGTACATGGCTAAAATTATTTGTCGTTGTTTGTTCTTACAATTTTTTTGTAATATCAAATAAATGTTTGCTCAAAAATGACTAAAATATTTGATTTTTTGTGTTCACACTATGTTCACATTGGACAAATATTTGTTTGCCGGCAAATACTTTTATTTGCTCAAAATCAGCTGTTATTTTATTTGACACTCAAAAATATTTTGTGTTCAGACTACGTTAATGAAATATTTGATGTTTGCTATCAAATATTTCATCAGTCTGAACGTACCTTTAGACATCTGGAGAATATAATCGTTTAAAAGAAACAATTAAAACCAGTCACTAATGATAAAGTTGTGAATAGTGGGGTAAATAGCGAATCTAGTCCATATGCAGTCGATTTCAAGTCAATTACAATTTAAATTATTAGCCACATGACGTTTGAAAACGAAATATTGTTATATGTATATATATATATATGTGTTCCTCTAACTCCCATTGGAGCATAGGGCGCCAAAAATGTATATGACAACAAAAAATCTTATCCTAAGTTATGCACACAAAATTAACAGCATACTACTGAATGTTTTATCGCCTGTAAACTTTAAGAGCTTCTGCTGCAAAACTCACTTTTTCGACTTTTTTGTGGAATTTAGCTGCCGATATAAAAATGGACCAACAAAAATATTTTCATACCAGTTTACAGAAATAATTAAATGTCAGGCAACTATGGCATCCTGTTCTTGTTATTGTTACTAATTTTTCACCAAAATTAGTAATTTTTCTATACCCCTTATATTTTTAGGGAAAACAAAACAAATTGAGATAACTGGCATCGACCTCAACAAAATTTTTTCATTGTTTAAACACATTACATGATTGAAATAATATTCATATAACTATTCAAAAACTTTATACTATTTTCCTGTTTTTGATAGGTCATGATAAAAGTTCATTGACGACATCAAGTTTTATGTGATGCATTTGTTGGTGGTGTCATCAGCTCTTCGTTGAAACTATATGGAATTTTTCATTTAATACATACATACGTACAAGGTTATTAATGTATTTTCCTAAAATAGCAACAAAAAGATTATAACTAAATTTTAAGAATTTGGTAAAAATCCTACTTTTAATAGAATCTAAAACGATTCGTTAAAGTTTGATGTATATTGTGGTTTCCAACTCGTATGATAACTGGTAAAGGAATTAAAATCAAATAAGAAACCGATTAAAATTAAGTATTAAATACATTAATTCCTAAAAAAAAGTAATATTTTCTAAGAATTCAGTACCATTTTAAAGTCCCAATTTTCCATCCCTGGTTGTCTTTATATAGCCGTTAAAGGCTAGTTTACACTATCACACAAGTCTTACGTATGCCATCTAATGAGTTTTTTTGCGACTGTCAAAATCTAATTGAACATAACAGTTTGTTTTCACACCATCACACAAAGTATAAACATTCACACATGAAATAAAATGCAACCCTGATCCAATGAAAAGTACTATTGTTTAGAAATTTTTCAAAAAACGACGTAACTTTTTTCATAATATTTGTCATTTTTATCACACATGCATTCACACTTTCAGAAAGGCTAATAGTTTAAACTAGCTTTAAGCAGTATGTTTATTGTTTTAAGCAACTTTAGAAAAATTTCACCAGTCTTTAACTATTTGTGGTAGGCATTTGGATACTGTTACAGCCGTACCTTAACAGGAGCGGAAGGCGGAACGTTTTCTTCCGCTTAACTTTTACGCTGATATGCCATACCTAAATAAGACATTCTTGTTTAATAAAACCCACACAATAGAAATATAAAATGAAGATTAAACCTCTAGATTGACAAAAAATTGCTAAATTGTCATTATTTATTAACAATAGCGGCAAACTTCACTCTAAAAAGCGCTGTCAAAATCGGATTTTCCAATCGCAAAGCGTTGACGCCGAGCTAGAAAATGCTTTCCGCTCTTGTTTATGTACGGCTGTTAAAACCATTAAATATTGACGGGAAATCATCAGGGCTGTGAAGTTGGAGTCTCCTTTGAGGTTTTTGTAACGTAGAAGAACCCACTCGCGACTTTTTAAAAATTTTTTCTAATATTTTGAAGTCAAAAAATAAGAAACAGTCTATTTTACATATCAAGGGTTATTATTCAAATAGTGCTATTTGCAAAATCACATTTTTACAGGAGAGCTAAAAAAAATGATTTGTTCGATAACTCTAGAAGTAATAACTAAACTTTATTTTAAAATATTATTAAAAATAAACGTCGCAATCATAAATATATTATTTTTTTAGTTTCAGATATTCGCACTTATATTTCTGATAGCACAAATTGAAATTTTATCGATTTAAACATTGAAATATGCAGATGGCACTATTTTAACAAAAGTAAAACGAGCTGTAATGAATACTTCTTGAGACTTTAATTTGAGTAACACGAATTTTTATTAAAATAATTAGTTTTTATTAACAAAACAATATTTAATAAAAAAGTTAAATTTAAGAAAAGCGTCATCATATTAATATGACTCGAAATTATAGGTTATTTACTTAAAATTAACCTACATTCGAAAGCAATAAACAATTAATCTTTATACGCACGTTATAAATTATCATAAAAAGAATGATATTTTGCAAAATAACAGGCTTCAATGCTTGTTAATGCTTCCATTTGCTTAGTTGAATAGGGCGTGGGCCAGACTGTAAGGGAATTGCCTCTACATGACCGCCGTATGTTTTAATTGTATTCTTCATCAAAACTAACTTTAAACATAATGTCACCACTTAGAAGATAGATGAGAGATTTTATTTGTGATACGGTGGGATCACTCATCAACAAATTTTTTGCAGTTTTTTTTTGCAAAATGTCTTCAATGAATTTTAAAATTATATTAGTTTTTGAAATGAAGACACAACTCCCAACCTTTTGATGTATAAAATGTCTACTTTGTAATAAAAATTTTTATCAAAGTTTTTCTTGGGATTCAAAAAATTAATTAACAAGGTTTTGTTTAAATGTGCTAAATTCTCATTTTTATTATTTTATTATATACAGTAATATTTTTTTTATGTAGATAGCACTTTTTCACCAAAAAAAAATCGTTTTGGGAATTTTTTTTCCAAATTTAAATGACAGATATGCCCCTTCAGTCAGTGAACTCATGTCTAAAAAAAAGGGTGGCATGTCATAACGTCCAGTGACACTGCGAAATGTCGTAATGTCCGTAGGCATTAAGACACTTTGAAAATGGACATAAGGTCCATAATTACTAAAGAAGTTTAAAACAAAAAAGATCTACATACACGCAGAGAAAAACATGTTTTATTATGGGCACAACCATTAAAATAATTTTTAAACAAATTTTATTTAATCATCATGTGGTTGTCGGTGGCAATTTTGTGGACATTGTGACACTCTGCAGTGTCATAACGTCCGCGGACATTATGGCACTGCTCTGATGGACATTATGACACTTTTAAAAGCGTCATATTGTCCATGGACGTCATGACGCTCAAAAGTGGACACTAAGACACTTTTTGGAGCGTCTTAACGTCCATGAACACTGTTTCACTGGACGTTACGACATGCCACCATAAAAAAACACATATTCAAAAAATTGTGCATAGCACTATTAAAATAATAACCCTCGATATGTAAATAACTATATTAAACCTTAATGTGGCATGTCTTAGAATTAAAATAACGATTCGAAATTTTAACAGAATCATTTTCTTGCATATCTAACCATTTATATAAAAACTACTACATTAAAAAATTTAGCTTAAAGCCAAATAAGGACCAGTGTAATATACTGGGTGAGC
The DNA here is from genome assembly GCA_949318255.1 of Pollenia labialis. NCBI lineage: Eukaryota > Metazoa > Arthropoda > Insecta > Diptera > Polleniidae > Pollenia > Pollenia labialis. Next base: position 120,308,184 of record OX439142.1, read on the forward strand.
AAAAATTGCCGAAGGGGTTTGAATTGCTTATAACTTTTTTATTATATTTTTTTTTTCTTTTCAGTAATTTGTAAAGAAGACTAGGGGAATTTAAAATGGAGCAGTACTCAATTTAACAACGTGCCCAAATTGTTTAGCTTTATTTTTCAAATCAAAAATCCATTGTTTTGACTCAGCGTGATTGTGACTCAGTGATTTTAATTGGCCTCCGCGTTCACCGGATTTAACCACCCCAGGCTGTTTTCTTTGGGGTTATTTGAAAGGAGGAGACTACATTAATAAACCTAGAACCATCCAGCAATTAAAAAGCAATATACGCGTCGAAATAAACAACATAACACCTGAAGTTTTGCGAAAGGCTTTGAAAAATGTTTTGGAAAGAGCACGAATTTGCTAAGCAGAAAATGGCCACCACTTGCGAGATATTATTTTTCATAACTAAACTAAAAATTTTCCCCATTTATACACTGTATTAAAAAAAAAATTAATAATTATTTCTTAAATAAAAAGTTATAACGAATTCAAACCCCTTCTTTAATTTTTGGCCACCCTGTACATCTATATCGGAGTTAGAACTGAAAATCATAACATGGCTGTGAAAATATAAAGGGACAGATTTATCATAATCTGGTTGCTGTTACAATAATTTGGTTAAAATTGTTTCTATTAAAAAAGCAGTCCATTTAAATATTACAGAACGTAATCAGAAAACATTTTAAAGTATGCTGGTAGACCTTTTGTACAGCCCGAAAGATAGAGAAACTAATAGACAAGAAACTCTCTAAATAAAAAATAAAAAAATTCCGTATATTCCAATAAAGTAAAAAGATTTCCAACTAGAATTAACTTTCTGACAGCTGATTTGTATATTTTCTCTCTCTGCTTCTTTTCAAGTCGTTTTCTAGTCAAAACTTTTCGCCGCTTTAATTCCATTTTTGTCAATCGATAAAATACAACTTAGATCGAAAAAACATATACTTAAGTAAGTAAATAGACTGTAGAACTTCAAATTAGGCAAAATTTTAATTTTAAAGAAGGCATATTGATTATGTCTTGTCTTTGATTTGCAAAACCTAAGTCTAAGTTTAACATTTTTCGAAAATCTTTTGAACCATGTTGGTGCTCAAAATATTTAAACAAAACCATGCTCCAAAGAAAAATATATAAAAAAAAACAAGAATCGAGAAACAAATTACATAAAGCCGTTTGGTTAATCCCATGCTTAATTCAAAGCCTAAAAAAGCCCACTTTAACAAAAAAATTGGCAAAACTTTGTAAAAATAATTGTTACTTACTATAAAAGTTTTTTTTTTGAGACTAAGAACACTTTGAGCTTATTTTACAGTTAGAAAGAAAAAAAAAAAAACATTGCAAATTTCAACAACTTTACAGCTTTATAAAATTTAATTTAAGTGTGCTATTTTTTACAATTCAATTATTTATAGAATCATTTACACTTATAAGTATTAACCACCTACCTTTACACCAAATCCAATTATCTTAAGCACCGTTTCAACACTGAACATTCCAGTGAATCCCATGTTGATATATTTCAGTGATTTCTCATACATCTCACCTTGATTATGGTACTAATAGAGGAGGAGGAGGGTGGAAATTCGTTTGATGTTTTTTTTTATTATTTTAATAAAATTTATTTTATTTATATAATTTAAATATACACTTTTTTGCAAATATTATCGGCACCTGATTACCAACCCCGTTATTCTCAATGCCAAGCCATATCATTGTTAACTGTAAACTAACAGTTAATAATTGAAACGGTAACTAAGACATTGAGAAACGAGGGCTTAATGAGCCGATACATAATAGATAGCAGTAGCAGTTAATAAGTACTATAGACAGTCGTTTTTAAACATAAATCAGAAATGTAATAATTAAAAAGATAAAAATTGCATATTCTGGAGTGCGACCACGAAATTTTTCAAGATCATAGTTCTGTTGAAAATGATTTGCGAGAAAAGCATACAAGCAGAGAAATCAAATTTTTCTATATGGTCGCCTCCAACAAAACTATTTCTAAATATAATTTCGTTACTTTAACGATATTAATGTCAGGGTCGTCGATATTATGGTTAAATTAGTCCCCTATCAAGAATACACAATCATATTATGGTTGACTTCAAATATACATATTATGGTTTATAATAAAAATTCTGCTTAGCACTGATAATTGCATAGTTTTCAATTAACAAAAACAAATTTTCCTCTTTTCCAAGAGCATCATTTTATAGTTGAAAATCAATTGTACTATTATAAATGGCAAACGACCATAATTCGATTGTGGCTTCTCGAAAGCGGACTTACTTGACTGTAAATATGATTGCCAGTGACAGTAATGTCGTTAAAGTAGCCGTAATATGTTAAACCAATTTTTATTACAAATAGTTTTTGTTGGAGTTGACCAAATTGAAAAATCGATTTTCTTTATGTGTATTTATTCATTCCTGAGGACTTATAAGTCTCTTCCTTAATTGAAACACTCGACGGTAAAATATTTTTATTATATTTTAAAGGATAAATTTATTTAAATGCATTAGAAATGTTCTATAATTACATGTAGAGTAACATTTAAAAAAATATTAAAAAAAAACCAGCAAAAGTTTTGTAATATTTTGAAAGATCGGTAAATTATTTACTGTACAAATCTGAGAAAAAAAAATAAAAAAGTAGAATATGTCGAATATTGTAGTTTGCGGATATCCTCAGTTTAGTTGAAGTATTATTCGAGGGGTTTTTGCTTTAGCTTTGTATATAATCGTATTAGAAACCACTTTATTAGAAGCTAAAAGTAAATTTATAAAATTATTTTTTTGCTGTCGCGAAAGACAATGAGCGCCCAGCCCATATCAACCAAAATAGTGTAAATTGAATTAAAGTTATTGCTCCATTAAAAGTGTTGTCAAACTTAAAAAAGAACTTGCACGACTATTGGGAGTCGCTAAAGCAGTTTAAGCAGCCCTAAATGATTGCAAGTATCTAAAAGCAAGGCAATTAGGTACTACACGAGTTCGAGAGTCCTTCAAAGACAACTTTGAAATTACTAAAATGCAGCTTTAACGCCATAAAAAAAGTAATTTTTTCAAGGAATTATATCTGATGATGATGATGATTCTTATTTTCTTACGTCCATATAAAGAATCAAATTTTTTTTTTTTTGTAGGAAACCCATAATATTAAATAACACTGGGTAACAAAAAAAAATCTGCCTCATTACTTGCAACGCGAAATAAAACAAGGCTATTGATAGAGCAAATCTGACAAAGGGGTTTGAAAAGTTAGCTCGGGTTCTCGGGTTCTGAGCTTGAAGACTTTTTCAGATGTCTCCAGTAGAATTGTATGACAATTCTTTTCTAAGAATATATTAACCCTCTAACACTCATTCTAAGGGGTCATTTTGGTCCTTTTTAACTTCCCCACAAAATTATGCTAAAATGGCACTTTAGAGGGTTAAAATGTTCAACGAATATTTTCTTTTGACATATTAGCTCTACCAATAGTCTAGTTTTATTTCGCGTTGCAAGTATTGAGGCTGGCGGCGATGCCCCAAATTTTGTTGAACTGTGTAATTTGGAAAATTGCCAAATTATTTAAATTCCATTTTTTCAAAATGTTTTTTATTTCTTAATAAAATTTACAAAATAATTTGCTGGTTGTAATTTTAAAATAAAATAATGATTAAAATGTGTGCTTTAGTATGATACATTAAAAAAAATATAAATTTCTTTTAGCCAAAAGGAAAAACAACATGCCAAATTAAAAAATATATTAACTCATTAAAACTTATTCCCCACGTTTTGTAAATAAATCTAAATATCAGATTTTTTAAAAAAAAAATCCTTAACAATGCATATTAAACTTTAAAATAATTTATAAAGTTTACTTGTATTTAAGTATTTACATTCAAGAATTTTTACATAACGAGCCCTTACCGCAAAAATAGCTTAAGCGACCTAATTTTCAATTTTAATTTTTTTTTAATAAATTACTTAATTTGCAACACTCTTGCATCATCTCCTAAAATGTCATGGTTACATAAGGTACCGTTACGATTTTATAGAAAAAATAATTTTATCTTAATAGAAAAAACCTTTTACTGTAAAATTGTGTTTTTGTCGCTTAAGCTTTTTTGCGGTTAGGTCTCGATAATATGGGGAGTACGTTAGCATTAAGGACACTAATTTACAGTAGAACACAAAATAGTACACAAATTTTTTTTAAATATGGTGTTAGAAACTTTTAAAATCCAATAAAATTTTTAAGCCAAATTTTAAAAAAATTTAAACAAGAAAAATGTGTTTATGGGTTAAGGAAATGTTTTGACTGAATAGATGAGAAGTAACAGAAAACTGTGAAATAAAATTAAAATAAGAAAAATAATATATAACCAACTTATTCATAATACAAATTTAAATATAACAAGATTCAATTAAATAAACTTTAAAAAAAGTGTTTGCTTTAATGAACTTGTTTTACTTGAAAAATGTATTTTGAATAAGGAAATACAGAAAATGCATTTTTAAAATCCTTCTTTGTTATTCTTTTTCTTAAGGACATTTAATTTTAGAATTTCAAAATTCACTTACCTTCATCATTAATAATAAAGTATTGAACACAATTAGCATCATTATAAAATATTCGAATGGTGTCGATACGACAATACGCCACACTTTATATTTAAATGTATTACGATTTTTTGGCATGTAACGCTCTAATGGTCTTGCTCCTATTGTAAAGTCTATACATGATTTCTGTAAAAATATTTTAGATAATTTCAATTAAAATCGCATTAATATTAAAATAGTTTAAAATACTAAAAGTGTTTTTGTAAGGACATATTTTAGTTGAAAGTTACACATGAGTAGTAGACATACTAGTTTTGTTATATGAATCTTTTTAAGGCATTAATTAGGTTATTCGTTATTTTGTATTGCACTATATAAAATGACATCTAAAGCAGAGTTAGTATAAACATTTTGTGATAATTTTATAGTTAGTATATAATATATGAAGTTATACGCCTGTATTTATAAAAAAATTTTAAATTTAATAAAGGTTTACAAAACAAATTTTGTATGAAAATTTTCCTTAATAAAAGTTTGTTAAATTTAATAATCGTTTATAAATACCGGGGTTATTCTTTGTCTTTTTTTAAATAATGTGTAGTTAAGCAAACCAGATGTTGTTTAAAGAAAAGTTTTCTTCAATAGAAAAAAAGATGTGTTCATCGAAAGACTCAGCAAAGAACACAAAACCAAAGTTGTTCAATTTTTCGGTTACTTAGAGCGAAAGAATATTCATGGTTGGAGTGCGCAAAATTACTTAATAACAAGGGATTGCCAAATCTTTGTGATATAAAGAAAATCTTATAATAAAATATACAAAAATAAAGTCAAATTTTAAAAAACTATAAAAAATAGCGAAAATTCTATGAATAAAGCGAATACTTGGATTTTTCCAACTTCAGTACCCATGTTCTGTAACTTTAGTGAGAACTTCTCGCATCGAAAAGCTGTGAAAGAAATGTTCAACAACGGCGGCGAAAATACAACCGTCGGCTTTGCCAAATAATGTAAAGTGCAACTTTATTGTTTGTTGTTTGCAAACGAGCTTTGAACAAATTATTATATTTTATAAAAATGTTAAAAGCAAAAAAATTAAACAATGAAAAAATGTGCCAAAAACAAAATATTATTACACATTATTATTCTTTGCATTTTGCATTTTAAATCGTTTTTAGTGTTAAAATTGTTTTTCGCCCCATTTTTTTTTTGAGGTTATTTGACAGTTCAAAGCGGGAACTTCTCTTACCAAAATATTACAGACACACTTTTTCTGTAAATTAGCGAGTTCTTTCCTTACGTGACAGCTAGTACTCGCCAAAAAAAAAATTTACAGACACAGTTAAGTGAGAAAAACAGCTGTTTGCTTCAATATATGGCATTGAGCTTCAAACGAAGTAGGTTTGTAAAGGAGAAATGTAAGAGTTTCGCTTACCATACCGCTTACGGAAGACATGCATTTTATATGGCGAGTTCCCACTTTGAAGCAATACATTTTTGACACAAAAAGCGCTTTATTCAACGCATATAAAAACTCGTGAACGTAGCTATCAGCTTTGCACACTTTTTTATAGTTATTTTTGATACTCTGCCTTACAAACTTGCTTCGTAGAAAGGGAATGCCGTGGCACTTGAAATATTGTTTTTTTTAATGGCATTTGTAAAGGGCTCCTTCACTTGAAATATTGTTTTTTTTAATGGCATTTGTAAAGGGCTCCTTCACTTACTTTACTGTATGTCTTGTTGCGTAGCGCATAATTGTGCGCTTATATTTTTGTGGTTAGACATTTTAAGACTTTCTTAGTTACAAGATTTATAAGCGATTCATAATGATTCATTTGAAAGTGTCACAATTGAGGGTTGTGAACAACCTCTCCACCGGGGATGCCTGACCGTCTTAGATTTTTAAAGGTGCCATTAGTGCTTCGCTAAATTATAAAAAATTTTATTGGGAGAACATTGACACTGGTTAATACATATATCTCGGACAAGTAACAAGATACTACGAATAAAATTGTTGTTGTTTTGAACCAAAAAAGTTGAAACTGATTGCTGTGTGTGATCATATTGGCACCTTCAAAATGGAATAGAGAAGAAGTTGAGCATATAAAGTTGAACCATGTATATTCAAACTAGTAAGTGACACTACAAATACAATTTTAATAATTAGCGAATTTCAAAGAAGTTCAAGAATTTTTCTCTCCTTTCTTTTAGAAAACTGCTTTATATCTACTTAAAATAACAAAATTAATAACAACTAAATTTAGCGTTAATTTTATGTCTTTCATTAACAACATCTGATTGCTTTAATCATATTGATTATTATGTTTGTTCTATTTATTATTTGAATAAACATTTCTAAAAAAATAAGCATATTTATGAAGTGTAAATAAAAATATATATTGAAAAGCTGCTCACTATAAAGCAACATACAAACCTGGTTTAAAAGTTTCTTGATTTCTCTTTTATTTTAGTCTCATGTTCGAAAGAGATGAAATTTTATCAAGAATAAACATTTTATTTTGAATCTTTTGAAACGAAATATAATGTTTACGATAAAATTTATATTTTAATAAATTTATGCACTGAAAAGTGCATAAACTTTAGGAACTTCCGGAAAATGTTCAACATTTATACACATTGAAAATAAAAAAATTTTTAAAATAAATTAAAACTTATTAACAACTAAAAACATATGAATATGATTTACATAAAGTGCTGGAGAGGAGTGACCGTAAAGGTCTAAAATCTAAAAGATTTTTGGAAAGGGTGGATTTTTAAAACCTTTTTTTTTTTAATTGCAAGAGGATAAACTAATGGCGTTTTCTTATCTGACACAAACTGTTGCAATTTTATTATGCACCACTAATTAAGGGTTACATTCTAATAGTAAATTTCTAACGATCTTTTCTGTAGGTTTTAAGCAATACAACTTTTATATTTTTCATTAAAAAGATTATAAACGAAATACAAAAAATATAGTTTTTTTTCTTAAACAATAAGAAGAACAGCTGTTTTAATAATGCTGCATTTATCACCCTGCGATAAAATTAAAAGGTGAAATATTTAATATTTTTTGGGTTTAGTTGGGCAACATTATAAGTTAAGAAAACTTTATTCACCTTCCAGTTAATTAAAAAAATTAACCAATTCCACTTTAATATTTTTAAGCAAAAAAGACAAGAGTTTAACGTTTAAAGATAACAGTCGCATAGAAGACGTGGGGTCAACCTCGTCATTCTTCTGATTGCTAATCAGACAACAAGTTATTATTTTTGATAAATAGTGGCGTTTGATTATAAAGAAGTTCTTCGAGAGCCTTAAATAGGAAGCAAGTGATGTCAATTGTAGTTTAAAGACTACTCCTTTGTAATCCAAAGCTGGGTTGTATGGTCCTGCCCTAGGAGATCTTAATGTTAAATAGACCATGCTTTTCCACACGCTTGGGTTACTTTTGGTTACCCTTGTGTGCAACATTTTACACGCGTGTTTGGACTAGTCCTATTATTTGGAGGGACAGAATACGTTGTGGGCTTACAATGTTAAACTTATTTTTTTTTTTAAACTTAACGAAGGGCAAAAGTCATAATAAAGGCAACATTGATGCTAGAAAGAAAACGCGATAAGACTAGTAAACTATTTTTTTGTTAATGGCTGGATATTTCCAGCTAATTTGAGTTTAAGCTAAATTTTAATAGATGAGACTAAACTATTTTTAAATGAATGTTTTGGCTTTAATTTAATTTTTTTTTTTTTTTGTTTAGTTTAAATTTACAATTTTTAGCAAGACTAATTTAATTAAAAGGAGAATTTAGAGAATTGGCAAATTTAATTATATGTAATTTTTAGTATAAGCATAAATTTTTTACACTAATTGCTAAACTTGGTAAAAAAAAAAATAGATAATTATGATTAAGACAAACATTTATGGTACAACAAACACAGCTATTATTTTTTTTTTATCAATTAAAAATTTCTGGCAATACCAATTAAGTTAATTTATTAATCAAGTTCATTAATTTAGATAATTTTTTTTTGTTTTTGTTTTTTATTAGTAGTTTGTTTTTAATTGTGACATAAAGTTCTTAATCTCACCTGATTTTTATCAATTTCGCCGTCTTGTAATTCAGCTTCGCCTTGTTCTTGGAATGTTATGATAATCAAGGCCACGAATATGTTTACAAAGAAGAATGGAAATACAATAAAATATACGATATAAAATATGGACATTTCGATCCGGAAATTTTGTATTGGACCCCTATCTTCATAAGTGGCAGCCATGGAGTGTTGCAGTACTCTAAATTATTTTTTGTAATACAAAATTTTTTGTTGGTTGATTTAGATTTTTTTTTTGTTTTTTTTTTATTTTTTCAAATAAATTTGATCAAGTGATTAAGAGTTGTTAAAGTGTTTAAAAATTAAGTGTCAAGTGTTAATTATTGTTAGTAGGAAATTAGTGAACAAAATCGCTTACTGTGGCCATCCTTCTCCTGTTTGTACCGCAAATAGTGTTAACATTGCCGCTGCCACATTGTCGTAGTGAAAACTTCTCGGCTTCCAAATGCGTAACTCTGGTCTTGGCAGCAGTTCACCCTCTTCATATTTAAAATATGAACCCCTTTTTTGTGCAATAACGTGATGTTTTATTTTCAAAGTTTAAAGTTGAGTTTTTTTTCAAATTTATTTTAATATTAAAAAAATTATTTAAAAAAAAAACGGAATAAAAAAATTTAAATATCTACCAAAAAAAAACCAATATAAAATTTTACTATTTTTTAAATAAAAACTAAAAAAAAAACTAAAGTTTGACTACATAATTATTTTAAAAATGGTTCATGTTAAAATGGCTTTAATGGCTGTATGTGTTATTTTGGTGGAGGGGGGAATGTTGAATGTGTCAAAGTTGGATAGTGAATTAAAGCTGTTTTCTTAAGATACAGTTTACAGTTTTTTTTTTAATTAAAAGTTAAGAAAGATAGAGAAAGATGTTACACAAATAAGGCGTAAAAAAATAGCAAATGTTACAAAATCGATACATAAAAAAGCATTTTTGTTGAGAGGAAATTTGTTTGGTTATTGTTGAGAAAAAAAAGTTTAGCTTATTTTTTACTTTTACAAATTAAAATTAAAAAAGCAACAAATTATAATGATTTTCTTTTAATGGTTATTATGAGATTTTGTTTAAAAATGTCTTGGAGTATCTTTGAAGTGTTTTTTTTTTTATTTAGGTAGGCCTAGTTGTTGTTGTTGTTTGGTTTTAAGCTTTAAAGTTTGTCTTTGAATATTGTGAGCATTCTTTTTTTGATTTAAGCGATGTTGATTTTAAAGGTTAAGATTTAAAAATTTACTACGTTTTACAAAAAGCCAAAATGATACAGTGTTTTTATTATTTCGGTCAAGTAATCCAACCCTAGTGGTGAATGAGGCTATAAGTTTGTGTCAGTTCTTGGATTTAATTCTAGAACTTGTTTTATTGAAATAATATTACATTTAAGTTACTGACACTAAGCGCGTTCATTTAGAATAGATCTGTGACTGGTCAAATGGTGTCAATTGACCCCCTCCAACGACAACCCCATGTAAAAGTAATAGGTCTACTTCATATAAAGTGTTAGAACTAGAACAGGTCTCTATCACCAAAGACCTATTACGGGACTACTTTGGTGTCAGTTCGCTTCCCTCTAGGGTTTATCTTAGACCTCACTAAGTTTATATACAGGGTTGTTCTGGAATTTGAAAATGCAAAACGCAAGAATTTTAAAAATCGTTTTTTAATAAGATTTCTGTTAAAAAAGAATTTTATGGCAAATATTATACAAATATTTCTTCATTTAACGCAATTTTATCACTAAAGTTATAAAAATTAGATTGAAAGGGTGTTTTTAATAAACTTTCAAATACTTGCGTTTTGCGTTTTCGATTTCCAGAACACACCTGATATATTCTAGGTCCTTGAGCAATTCTTAGTCCATTTAGTAATGTGCGTCTGTCCGTTCTTCTGTCCATCCGTTAAAAATACGCTCACTTCGGAAAGACTTAACAGAAAAGAACAATATGGGTGTCAAATTCTTTCTAGTTCAACTTAGAAGTTAAGAATTGAAATCTGGCTGTCAGCAGATGTGAATGAAAATCAACATTATCGGTTTAGTAGAAAAATAATTATGAACCCAAATGTGAGCAACCACACTAAAAATGGGGGGTTTTTTTTTGTTATAAAAACTAACATAAATTTGTGGTGGAGGGCACCGCTTTTCATATTAGTTTGCAGAAACGTTTTTTATATGACTACTACTAACTAATGAACAATAACTACTGATGCTCCATAATTTACCAAGGACCCTTACGCTCGGAAAACTATATAGAACGCCTAAAACCACGAATAATACTATTGCAGTCAAATTTGGTCTCTCCTATCTTTATAAGACTTAACATCGCATTGCCAGATTTCCTTTTGATCGTTTTATAATGTACGATATGCCAAATAAAAAGCCCAATCTCAAAAGAGCTTTATTGGCTTTTCATATTTTTGCGAATGAAGACTTAACTTAGACTTAAAACAAAAATAAATTATAAAATATTGTTTTTTCTTTATTCGAAATCGATAAACAACAGGCTATTAGTAGTTGTATTAGATTAAAAAATACATTAGAAAATTTCGTGAAGAACGGTCCATAATAGGCCAACTCTCGGACTCTGTAGTACGCCTAAAAACGTCAAATCTGAAAGTTTTCTGAATCGGTCCTCATATAAAGATATTTTTTTGAAAAACACCTTAATTACGACTAAAATCATAACGCATAATGATATCGTAATGAAATAATACTATGAAGTTTTGTAGTGACCCTTTTAATTTACCACAAGAATAAATTAAAATCTCCTCCTGCCTAAAACTGAAACTAGTTTAGATACTCTATTAGAATTAGATCAAATAATATCGTATATAACTAGAAATAAAGTCATAAAAGTTTGTAATAATCTGCCCATAATTTATTCACTCGCCCCTTGTTTTCGGGCTGGAGCTACCTGCAGGAAAGCAGCAGTATTTCTCCTCAAGGTGAACAATCAGCCTGTAGAGCCAACTTCTTAAGATCTTCCTTTTCGCGACTTTGGTCATAAGCTACAACTACAACTACCCTAAGGGTCCTTAATCAATTGCACGGGCAACTGACAGTTATTATACCAGTTAAGATCTTTGGGAGCAGTCTCAAGAGATCTGCCAAGGGGGTATTATGCATTTCTGCCAATGTGTGTAACGCTATTTAACGTCAATACTTGGAATTCTTTTTATATCTCACTTACGTTCTCTGCTTCAAGTTACATGTAACACTTTTCACCACTAGTAAATACTAAACTTTATTTGTAAAAATCAGCTGATTTGTTCAAACACTGATTGCGACGCTTACAAAACTAGAAAGTGAATCTACTTTTTGCATTCAACGCGTCAAGGCATCATTCCCTTTTGTGCATTTAACTTGGAACGTGTGTGTTACTACAAAGATTCTACTTTAATGAAGGCTGCGTATAGATTTCCAGCTTTAGTATACCGCTCGACTTGGAATAAGTTTTTGAGTGGATCTAACGACGTTCGTCTGTCTGTCCGTTCGGCTGGCGGTTGGCTGACCATCTATCTTTGCGCGCATAGTACAGATAACAGTTTTGAAAACAATTTTATGAAATGTGATACAAAAGTTTCGACTGTCATAGGGACAAAGTCTGTTGCAAATAGCCAGAATCGGTTTCACTATTTTACATGGTACTCATACAAACTTCTTTCCGCAATAGAACTCAAACAAACGTAAGCCATCTTATTATGTTGGTATTTAGAAACAATTTGGTCCAACCTTATTTTTTGCATTTATTGCAATCTGAATCATCTTACCAGACTTTATAGGAATCGGTCAATATTTGGCCACAGCAAATACAACTCGCAAAAATAGCTTTACGTGCTACAACTTTCTTATAAATGTTGGTGTGTACATATAATTGGACAACGATAATGATTATTATTGCTACTTTAATGTAGCAGTACACAATTGGTGGGTCCAATTGACAAAAGGTGCCATATAAACTCAGTCGCTTTAAGACGAACAATTTTATAATAAAGTTGATATCTAAATAAATTTAGGCATAAATAAATCTAATATGAATATAAAATTCACAACATTATTTTCTTTTACCGGGTTCATGATTGGCTATGAGTTCCAAATAGAGTACAAATCCGAAAATGTGTGAAAATAGTCGGGCTGGACTGACTATACTTTCTAACTTGTTAACTCTGCTGAATTCCAGGTATTGACTGCAACTGATTCCCTGGAGGAGGTGAAAAGGTGTTATATCCTAACGCAGTCTTCCTCAATACCCCCATAAGGATGTAAAATGGTTAAATACACGATTTCGCTATGCGCATAATTTCCCGTTGCCGAGAATAAATGTCCCTAAGATTTACGAATTTAATTAAAAGAAATGTATGCACCATACAAGAGCTAGCAGCTCTGCTATAAAACAGGAACTATTTTATGTATGCCAGCTTGAAATTAGTATGGGTGTGTCTTCGTAATGAATGATTAATTTAACCGGTGGAGGTGACCATATTCAAAAATGTTTATCTCTGGGTGTAGAAGTTGCGTTTTTGACCGTAATTAGACTAATGAGCCGATTGTTTTTTGTTGTTATATATCGTTGTATAGTAAGATCTTGCTGTCGATCCGTTGGCAATTTTTGGCCAAGTGTGATTCGGGTCGCAAAGAGTCCAAATGTCATTGGACTGAGAACCTTTTCTCCAAACACTGTATCATTTTTTGGAATTAATGTTTTTTTTTTAAATAAATACACCATACTTTTTGTAAAAGTTTCATTGCACACGAAGGCAAACAATCAAAAGATATAAAATCTTTTTAGTTTGTTAAAGTGTCTCTTCTAGAGAAAGAAACGTTTCTTGTATTTTTCAAAAAACAAGTAAATGAGTGTGTTGTAAGATTATTTAGAATTTTTAAATTTATTTTTTTTACAGTTTCGAAAGAAAAATAAAAAAGGAATGTTTTTAACTAAAAACAAAAAATAAGTACTAGAGATTAATATTCGTTTTTTAAATGATTTGTTAAAAAACTAATATGAAGCTAAATGTTTTTTTTTTAATAAGTTTTAGTTTAGCTGTTAACTATTTGCTAAAATTTTAAGCTTTACTAATTTAAAAAAAAAAAAAATTCTCTAATAAATTAATTTTAAATATATAGTTTTTGGATTTCGGCTAATTGAAATTTCATAGATATTTTTTGGTTTAATACTAGCAGCTTTTAGGGTTGGAAATAAAGATTTATCTAATAAATTGTTGTATAATTGTAGAATAAGGTAAATACATTTTTTTTTTTAAAGAATAAAATTCAACTAATTAATTATATGAGCAGTAATTAATTTGCTTTGTAGTTGCTGTTGTTGTAGTCATTTTATATTTTACTAATAAATCCAGACTTGAGAATTTCCTTTTTTTAGTTTTTGTAGAACTTTAGAAATATGCAAAATCAAAGGCATAAATCTAAGTTTTTCTTGTTCAGTTTTCAACAGATTGTATTTAGTGAATTGGAATTTAGAGCGCGTGTAATTTTTAGTTTTCTTTAAAAGCTTATTAAGAAATCTTCTGGCAGTAGTATGGACTCTTTGGTATTTTAACAAAAAATAAAATACCCAATTCACAAAAAAAAAAAAAACGATTTATTGTTTTACTTTACTTTCTTGATTAAGTGATGAGATGTGAAATAGTTGCAATTGAAATGCAAGTCCTTTTACTACTCAAAATGCAAAAATGTTTTAATTAAGGCAAAATTCTCAAATAAAAATCCTTATTAGCTGAATTTAATTTGTCTTTGATCACAATATTATGGATATTCTTTTTTTTATTTTTATTTTTATTTTTAGATTTAGGCTTTAGCCAGTGTTTCGTTTTCTCAATTTGTTGAATATTTTGTAGATAACTTTTGGATTTTTCGTTTATAATTTTATTTTAGTTTTTTTTTTCATTTTCAGCATTGTTTGCTTGCATGATTTTGTTTACTGGGTAGTGTAGCAGTAATCAGGCAAATAAACAAGCGGGGAAACTTTAAAATGCTACTCTTACATTCTGTAAAATCTGTGCACGCATTTTTGTAAAATTTTTTTTTTTTTTTAATAAAAATAAAAAATTAATGTCTGCAAAACTTAAAAAAGAAATCTATTTATTTATATGGGAAATTTAGAACTTTTTATTGCACGTTAAAATACCGTTTGTCTATTTAGCAAGGCTTGATGATTTCAGGCGGGCCAAAGTTTGTTTCTTTGTTAAACCTAAAAGTGTAATATTGTGTTATTTGGTTTGAATGTGTGCAAGTTTCAGTGTTTTCTTCTTTTTTTTTTTAAATGTTTTAATAGTTTTTAGTTGGGGTTTGTGTACAGCCTTTCAGTGCAATTTAAAGTAATTATTTTAAAGACAACTTTTTATAAAAATTTTAACTATTAGACTTTTTTTCGATGGACATGGCTCTTATTTGAAAAAGTAGTATCCTGAATTTTTTCTTTCTAACTTAAAAAAAAAGAAAAAAAAATGCGCTCTTTTCACAAAATCTGGTAGAATTCTTCAAATCTGTTTCGTGGGTTTGCCTATAACTCTTGTTTATATAGATACAGTGTTCTAAATTTAAATCTTATTTTCTGTAAGTAGAAGACTATAAATTACTGGAAATATTTTTCTTTTACATTTTTCAAATGCCATTCGGAAGTTAAAATCACTATAAACCATCATAAGGATTTTTATAGCGTAAAACGTTTTTCATTAATTGGCAGATAATTTTAAAACACTAAATACACATTTTGAATTAACCAGTAAATTTTTTAATATTATTAAAATAAAAAATAAATAAATATAAATAAAGTAAAAAATTAATGCCTGTTTAATTTAAGCAATTAAATGTGTAAAAAATTAATCTTATTTTTTTTATTATTTTTCCCTTTATCAGGTGAATTAAATAAACACATTTACATTTAAAGGTTAATACCGTCTATAGCCTGGTACTCTGTTCAACATTTTACGTGAAATGCTGTTAAAACGCATATGAAAATAACGTGTTCGGAATATCAATGATATAATGTTGATAGAGTTGTAGTCAGTTCATTTTGTGAAATAGTTCCGAAATATTTCTAGTAACATTTTTTTACAACTGCGAAATAATGTAAGCTGCACTTATTTTACGTGGAATTTTAAGCAAAATCAAAAAAGTATGAACTGATTATTAAATAAGAAATAACAAATTAAAATAACACAACCGGTAACAGTTTTATCAATATTTACTTTCTTTTTTATTAAATTTTTTTATTAAAAAAAATAATTTTTAGTAAAATACATGTGGGGTTTGTTTACATACGCAAAACAATGTCGCATACTTTGCAGGAATAACATTGATACATGTCAAAATTTTCGTGTGAAATAATTAATGTTGCTTAACATTTTTCACAAATTTTAACAGAGTACTAGGCTTATGACCAAGTTCGATATGTAATTTGCTGCTACAGCAACATGTTCCTAACGCGATTTAAACATGTTGCTTATCTTTCGCATCACGCTGCAATTGGATATACAGTAGAATCCCGATAATTCGTAATCGTAAGGGACCGGCCATTTCTTACGAATTAAAGGGGGTTTCGATTTAACGGAGTCAAAATAAAATAAATTCGAATTAACGGGGTTTTTCAATTTATTTACTAAAACGATAAAAAAAACATAAAAAATGGTTAAAAAGAAAAAATATATAAAAATTGTTCATGTAACAAACTGATCTTAAGAAAATAAAGAAACACTCAAGAAAAAACCCACGCAAAAAAAAAATAGCGGTAAACAAAAAATCATTCTTTCCATGTTTCTGTTGTTTTTATTACGAATTATAAGTGGCAGTTAGCAAACAATTACGATTTATAAGAGGCAAAGAAGATTTTATTTGAAAAAAAAAAATTACGAATTAGCGAGGGGATCAAAATGTATGGAAATTTTACGAATTAACGAGAATTTTTCAAGGGACCGACAGTTTATTACGAATTATCGGGAATTACGATGTATCGGGGTGCGAATAATCGGGATTTGACTGTATTTTTAAACTCTTGTGAATTTAAAAACTTTAAATTTGTATAAGGAAGTGATTTCGATTTTATTTTCTTGGCAATTTTTAAAACGGAATAGTTAAAGAAAATTTAATTGTTATAAAAAATGTTCGGTTTTTATTATTTTATACAAATATCTATCAACATTTAATGCGCTTTCAAAAATGTTTCTTTGAAAGCTGAAATAAATGTTTCCTGTTTACAGTCTTCCACTTAACAATCTAATTAATCTATCTAAATATATTCCATCATTATTTAAAACACCATAACATTTTATACGACTAATTAATTATTCAGTTAAATGATGACATTTTTAAACGTTAAATATTGTTCGAATAACGCTTGATGTAACGTAACATCTAGAGAATGAAACTAAAATTTAACTTTTAGCGTCTAAAGACTGTCTGACACTCAATTTTTTTTATTTATTTTTGCTAGTTGTGAAATGATTTAATGACGCTACATCAAAATTATTCGAATAATATTAGAATACTTTTCTAGAAAATATAAAAGTTGTACTTACATTGTATTTCATTGAGTTTTCTCTATTGCTTATTTTACATCTTGCCTGTCAAAATCACATGTTTTTTGAGGTTATATAAGAATCGCAAAATTTCCGGTATTTTTATGAATCTGGCCACCAATCAAATGGTTTTAAGTGGCATAAATATCAGGTGGTTCCAAAAGCTCTCGTAGGTCGTTATTTGATCACTTGGTTTTACCAAAAGTCAATGAACAGTTATTTCCCTTGTGTCCCTGTAGATTCCTATTATTTTGTTTCTCTAATTAAGTTATTGCCTCAGAAAAAAACAGCTAAGCTTGATTAAATTTCCAAAGTGCCTTTTGCCTAAAAACTCTTATTCATTGAAATAAGCATAGAAAATAATATACGGTTTCATCTTCCCTTATATCATGACAACTCCTACAGCCGTCATTGGCTTCCTGTCAATTCTCACGGCGTGATTTTATATCACTTAGTGTCCAGTAATTGTTGAAGTCTTTGCCCTTATATGATCAGTGCTAAAGCTCAATAAAGTCCTTCTATCTCGTCTGCATAAGTGCTTTACAGAGAGCAATTGAAATGCTAAGTATTAGGACCAGCGTTCGCAAATAAACACTAAATATCGCTCCTTAGTGTTCGGTTCAGTAGATTTGTGGAACACACAATCGCTAATTATGTTTGTGTAAAAACCATTAACAAATAACTTTTGCCTCTTTGTCGTCTTTCGAGCACAAAAATAATACTTTTCTAATCCAACTCAACAAAAAGATGAGAGCATTTAATTCCGTTCGGTTTTTTTAAACATCATTGTATTCGGTTCAGCTTATTATTGTTCATTCTTTTTTTTGTGCGCAAAGCCCTTTTGGCTGGTTAAAAAAAAACCAAACATTTTTTGCAAAAACAAAATACACATATGAAAAACACAAAAAGCCAGCAAAACAATTTCACAAAAACAAAACATATACACAATACACACACAAGCTGTTCGTGCTGCGGTCGTTGCTAAAAATTTTTATTTGTTAATTTCTTTACAATGTAAAAGGAGAAACATTATAGAACATATAATGTTTTTCTACAGTATCACTACAATTGTTCTGTTTTTTTAACGAAGAACAGAACACTATATAATGTTCGGCTCTTTCTTGTAAATAGTTACAGACGGTATTAAGGGTTGTGCTCTTCTACACAAACACTTAACAAATATATCGTTCCTGGGTGTGTGAGCCGAACCTTAATAATGTTCTGTTTATTTTCGAACACTGATTTGGACTATAAAGTTGTAATCCAGAAGACCAGGGCTGGGGATTCGTAGTTGTAGAGTCGTAGCTTGGGTTTTTGTACCTGAGTCCCACAAAAAATCGCAACTCCGACTCCAAAATGTTTCGGCATAAACAATTAAAAAAAATGTTTTAATATTTTTTTAATTAAAAAAATTTGAAGAGGGTCTGCTTTCAAAATTTTGAAGTCAGAAAATAAGGAGCAGTATACTTTACATATGTCAATAACTACATTAAAACTAAATGCGGCACGTGTTAAAATCAAAATATCGATTTGAAATTTTAGCAGAATCATTTTCTTGATATACTTAACCATCTTAAGGGGACTGTATAACAAAAGTATAGAATTAGGACCAGTGTTATATACATTAAGCATCAAGGTTAGAGTAGGAGTCGTAGTTAGTTGGAGCCGGAGTCGAACTTAAAAAATGTCAGCGGACGGAGTCAGAGCTAGAATTATTTTTTAACAAGCACGTTCTCCACCTGATTGTTATAGGCCGTGAAGCAAGACAAAAATCGGGCTTCTTCTCTTTATATGCGGCAACACGCGAAGGGCTTTACAAAACATTTTTTTCCCATAAGAAATCAATAAATAAATAAGTAATAAATATCATCGAAGTAGTCTATTATCTCTTCTGCAACAGGTTGCATGGCAAAATAAAGCAATTAAAACAAGTTTTTTCAAAATATGCAGCGAAAATATGCAACATCAGCAATATATGCAAAAATATGCATTTTAAGCAAAATATGCACTAACTAATCTAGAGTTTGCAAAAACCGTTAAAATGTGAATTCGCAGTTTATAGTTAGCTTAAGAAATTTGGCAATACGAAAAATTTCTGCAATTAGAGTGTATTGGCTTCGCGTTTTGGTCTTAAGAAAATGAGCATTTATCTTCTCGAAGAGCTAGCTACAGGCTTACGATGGGAACGGCTTAAGTTTTATATTGTTTTAATGTGTTACAATAAACAATTACAATTTCCAAAAGATCGCGCATTTAAGGTCTGGATTTTACATCCAATAATTACCTTATTTTGCATCCATAATTTTTATAATTACATGTTGCAAAAACAATCATAATTCATGTTTTAACTTAATCTACCGAACTCAAGTAACGTTGTAGGCTTTTAGACTCTGCGGAACTTGAACCCGCAACACTCGCACTGATAGATAGGATATTTGCTAAATAAAAGGATTTATTATTAATTATATTTTATGCTGAAAAAAAAATTAATTAATTTATGTCTAAATACACGCAGAAAAAACATGGTTGAAGAATAGTTAAACACTTATTAAGGTGTCTGCAATGACCACAAACAAGCTACTTGTTTTAAACATTCCTTTTGACCCGATTAATAAAATTTTCTTTGTATTTAACCATACAACTATAGATGTTTTAAAATACAATAATAATATAATGTTCTGGAAAATGTAATCAGGTGAAATTGAAATCGATGGTGATTTTTAATGAATTCTTTTTTTTTAAATGAACGTGGCTTTTTCTGATTTTGAAAGTATTTCCGGTAAAGATAATTGGTGTTCAAAGTATGCGATATATAAAAGGGGATATTTTTATGAACATAAAACACAGACTAGTTTATAAAATTTGTTCGATACAAATTTTCCTCGAATTCGAAAAGTTACCATACAAACAGGCAATTCATTGAATGTTCTATTGTGTCATATTGATCGTATTTGCTTTATTTTAATAAATGGAACATTCATAAAATTTAAGCATGTACAACAACAAAATGACACAATAGAACACTTTGTGAATTGCTTAAATATATTTTAAAATATTGTATTTTAAAATTAAAAAAAATGGCATATTTCATAGTCATAAATAGAGTATACTTTAATAGAACTAAAGTCGAGTTTACGTAAGCGGCGACTTTGGGTCTTTCGTAAGCAAGTTAAAGTATACTTTTGACGTAAAAGTCGACTTTAAATATAAAACAAGCTGATGCAGTTTTTAGCTCATTCAACAACAGTTTCAGCTGTTTTTCGCCAAATAAAAAAAGTTTGTGGAATAAGTTGAAAATATTAATGTTACAACCCACATATTGGTCGATATTTTACAATTAATAATGATTTGGAGAAGACGTTTTGTGGTGAGAAACACAAAAAACATATAGGCCCTAATTGTGTAAAACGCAACGCCAAAAATTGAATTAAAAGCAAAAAAAAAAGTCAAAAATATTTCGTAATTTTGTTGTTGTTCTTCAGAAATTTAAATTGTGTTTTAAAAATTTTCAACGCCACTATCCAGTGGCGGTTTTTGAGCAGCTTTGTCAAATTGAAATTTTCATATATGATTCCACCTGACAAACTGGGTCTCAAGGCGCAATTTCTCTGAACATATCAAAATGTCGACACTGCTAAATACAGTTTTGCGGACATTTTTATAAAAGAAATTATGGTTGTTTTGCATTCTGTAGTAGTTGAATGCCGTTCGATCACTTACTTGAAGTTATTTTTATGAAGTTATCACATTTTTTTTCTTTTAATTGTAAATCAAGAATTTCATGTATTTAAATTTAAATTGAAAATTTTGAAATTTTACCTGCCGTATTCATAAATAATTAAAATGGATTTGAAATGCATTTTAAGAAAAATTTGTATGAAAATTTTGCCTTAAAACAGATTTCAAACTTATTTTATTTTTTATGAATACGGCTGTAAGTATATAAATTTTACGAAGTAGAACAAACTAAGAAAGCACAAAGAATGCTGATGAAGATTTTGAAAGCTGGAAATGGATTTCATGCACAAGGTGGACCATTAGTCACTGAATAATTTATATTTGATATAATTTACTTTATATGTTTTTTTCTCTTTTTTTATTTCTCAGTATTGTAAACAAAGTTCAGGAGCTTCAGTAGCCTTATTTTAGATTTGTTGAATTGTATTTTGCTGGTGAAATGCCAATAATCCGAACAGAAAGACAATTGTTTGCACCATCACGAAATTAAGTAGTTTTTCTTAAAATGTTGTTCTTTAAAAAAAAAAAAAATTCGAGTTTCAGACTAAGTTAAACTAAGTTTAAATTTATTCCACAGCGCAAAAATCCGGTCTTAGCGACCTCTCCCGAAGTGAATGACCCCTTAAAGCGCGGAGCCATATAATAATTTCGAACGTGTTCGGGTGAGCGTAAATGAAAACCCTTGAACATAGACTTCTAAACGTGCCACTTTGCTTCAAGTGTCCAGAGGTTAACTACAAAGAATAATCGAAAAAAAAATTGACTGCTGTTTGCGTACAAGATACAAATGGTTAATGAAATTTTGCCGCAAACCTATGCAACCCGCTTACGATTTGGTAAAGAAAATTATATCAAAAATACAATGTTTAGCGGCTTATGGCCCACCCTATATTTTATTCGCCGTCCCTTAGAAGTTAGATTATAAAAGACAATAATACAGTTAATTTACCTTTGTTACCTTTAGCCAAATTATGGTTAATTTTACCATGTTATGATTATATTTAGCCATAATATGGTTACCTATAGATATTCGTATTATTAAAACTAAACAATAGTATGTTGCTCTTAGAATATGGTTGCCTCGAACCATACTTTTTTCTGCGTGTATAGTTCTTAGATAAAAGATTCACCAGTTTAAAATGTCATCACTTAATGTAAATAATGTTTGCTGCTATTTAGCAAGAGAACACAAATAAAATGAAATGCGCTAAAAGTATTTACAAAAAAAAAAAACATCTAAGTGTTTGCAGAATTAAATGCAGTAAATGAAAAATTAACATTTAACATTTAAAAACGAAATCATAAACACTGACTAGATCAAAACTATATATTTAGTAAATTTAATTGTCTTGTTTGGGAAACGGAAATACACAAATAAAGGAAAACTGTAAAAGAGCGTACTAGCAGGAAGTTTTAAAAGTAAAAAAATCATACACATATATGTAGCACTTTATAGAAGTAGCAGTTGTAGCAGTAGTTGTTGGAAAAAATATTTGTTTTTAAGTGGTTTTGTTTTTTAATTTTTCTGTTTGTTTTTTGTTAATCATGGAAAATATGGACTAGGTTCGAGACAAAAGATATTCGCGAATCTAGTACGTTGCGTAAAAAAAAATAAAAATTTTTTTGAAAGTGGAAATTAAAACGAAGTTAATACAAATGAGGCTTAGAAGAAATAAGTTGAAAAACTGAGTGTAATTTTGTGTGTTTTATTTAGCTGTAACTGGTATAAACTACTGTAAATGTAACTGTTTAATCACTTTTACATTTGTATTTGAAAGAAGAAGAAGTTATTAACGAAAAGTAGTAACTAGCGGTTTTAGAAACTTTTTTTTTAGTAATAAATTGAAATGAAGTATCTTCGATAACAAAAAAAAAAAACATGTATTTTTAATAGATAAAAGACACATTTAAAGAATTAATTTTGTTTGTTACTAGCACTCTAAGTTATATGATGTTGAAATAAAAAATAAATTTTTTTTTACTTAAGACAATCAAAAAAAAAAAAACTAAGAATTTGACATTTTTTCTTTTTTAAATTTTGTTTTAAAATTTTAATGAACAAAAATTATATAAAAATATAAATAAAAAACAAAAACATTCGAATAATATTTAATTGAAAATATAAAAAAAAAAAAATAATTTTAATTAGAATTTTCTTGTTTACTTACTGGCACTCTTCGGCAGTATGTTTACTTTCGTCCGTACAATAAAAAAATTTCCCATTGAATAATTGTACACCAATGACAGAAAATATAAATTGAAATAATATGTACACGATTAGAATGTTAACAACATTTTTCAATGAATTTACTACACAATCGAAGACGGCTTTCAATTTGGGTACACGTTTGATTGTTTTTAATGGTCGCAGGACACGTAGGACACGCAACGATTTGATTGTTGATAAATTTTGTCCAGCACTGCTACCGCTCATATCGAAACCAAAACTAACAGCAGCGCATATAACGACCACAGCATCCATAATATTCCAGAATTCTCTTAAATAGCTGCCAGGATGTAATATAACACCTAAATCTACAATTTTCAGTAACATTTCTATTGTGAATACGCCGGTAAATGCATAATCGAAATAATTTAAAATTTTATTTCGTGGTGAATTCTCACGAACGGGATCTTCGGCCGCTAACGCTATCGATGACAATGAGATGACGACCATAATGAAAAAATCAAAGTAACGTAAATTAACAACCCAATGGGCGCCACGTCGTATGCTGATTAGTTTTTAATAATTTTTTTTTTTTGTTTGTTTGTTTAAAGTTTTAATCCAATTTAAAATTTATTTTTTTAATTTTTTGGCGCGGCGCAATAGTTTTGGATTTGGTGATTTTTTTTTTAAGTTGGTTAATTGTTTTAGTTGTTTATTTGTTTTTGGAAATGTTCGTATGATTTTGATGGTGATTTTAGTTTTGATTTTAGCATTAATGATTTTTTTTTTTTTTTTCAAATAATTTGATTGTTGTGGTTGGTGGTGTTTGTTTCGTGCATCATGCAAGCATTATGGAGCGTTTGATTTTTTTTAATTGAAAATCATAATTGAAATGAAATAAAACGGAAAAAAGCAAATAATAAATGTTTACCATATAAAAATAAAAAAATGGAAAATATAAAAGAGAAAAATTTTTACATTAATCATTTGTTATGTTTACCTTGTTCACTAAAATGTTTTTGTTAGAAAAGAACTTATTCACTAACTTAAGAAAATTTATTATTAAATATAAAAATCATTAAGGAAATTAAATAAGGAAATAATATGCTAAATACTTAATAGAGTTAAGGATCTGGAAGTATTATTAATAGTTTAAGTTTATCCTAGGCTCGGTAGAGGAAACTAATTAAGCCGTTTCAAAATCAAAATAATCGCGCATCGACTTAACCCACATAAATAAATTAGATATTTTCAATTGTATAACAATGATCAAAATCCCGTCGATCCAGGGGCAGCAATTTAAAAAAGTAGCTTGTTAGCTTTAGGAAAAGTAGAGTTATTTCGAATGTTTTTAAAAATGGGTCAACAAAAAAAAGACTCTCCTTTTGGCTAAGGCTTATTTCAATACAACATATGGAGGGCATGGAAAAAATCAGGTGCATTCGAAACATGGAGTTCAGCGAAAATTAACAAATCTTTACGATATCGTGCGATCGCGGCTGACCAGAGTTCCTACGTGTTGCCACGGAAATCAGTAGCCCCTGGTGGCACGGTACCCAATTAACTATTGTTTGTGACCTCTGAAAGTATGCTTCTTTACTTTTAGAAAGATTATCTTTGCTTTTTTTGTAAAATGATACTTGCAGAGGTCACGTGGTGGTTGTGGACTAAACCAAAAATCGCATCAATCAAGGACAAATTTTTCACAACTTGTTGAAGAGTTCAGCCTTATAAAGGGTTACCCCTAGGTGTTATTGCTAATCACCTGTTGCTAACAGCATTTATTTCAAAAGCAGCGAATTTCAGAAAGTTCCAGCCCCTAAAACAGGGGCGAGTGTATAGTCTGTCGGCTACTGCACTCGAATTGTTACCTGTTAGAAAGCTGTTTGAACCCGCATTTAATTTGTGGTAGGTATCTTGAAATATTATCTTTCCAAAGAAAAAATAGGCTGCGGACTCTTTAAAGCCTTTACCATTTTAATTAACTTTTTTGTTTTAATGTTCGATTGAAAGCTTTTTAAGATTTAAATTTCAATTTGAAATTATCTTTGGTTCACTGTTCGCAATTATATTCAATACAGCACTCTATGACCGTTCAATAGTTAGTTGGTGACAGGATTCTTTATGCAATCATAGTTTTACTAATACGTTGTAGAAATAAGCCGCATTATTGTCAACTGCAACTATGTTATGGTTAAGCCCTAAGTAAACACCAAATTGTACTCACTCAAGCGAAGTCCAGGGTCCGGCTGGGACTACTTATACATATTTTGTATAGAGCTTTTTGTGGCTACCGCAAAAACTCACACAAAGTAACTCTGTGGCCTGGTTCGCACTACTTGTATTTTTATTGAGTTTTATGGCTGGAGCAAGAACATTTAGTTGTAAACTATTTAGCATAATTCTTCAAAATAAAAGTAAAAAATAATTCTTATTCACTTTTGCCATTGATTTTGCCATATGTTACTGATTAGAGTGCCCCGGTAGGCTAGCTGGTAGCGAGCTAGTCTATCAGCGCCGGGGTTGCGGGTTCGATTCCCGCCAGAGACTCTGGTTTCTTTCCTGCAGACAAGCATAAAGCTTCGCGGGATTTGCTTAGGAAAATTAAAAAAAAAAATTTGTTTAATACTATCATAATGTCGGGTATTTACCCGTTAAACTGGAAACATGCAAAAATTGTGCCATTACCTAAGTCGAATGAAGAATACAGACCTATAGCCATCTTGTGTTTTCTATCGAAAGTCTTGGAAAAACTTTTGTAGCTGCGTAACGGCTCCAGTGGAAGTTAGAGAAAACTACGCCAAGGATTGGAAAATGGAAATATTAATTTGTTGGTACTTCTTGACCATTCTAAGGCTTTCGATACGGTAGATCATAACATACTCATCCGAACACTTAAACACTTTTTTAGATTTACGAACACGTCAACCAAACTTATACTATCTTATCTTTCGGAACGCACACAATCTGTGTTTGTGAACAATGTATGGTCAGATAGCTTATCCCTGACTAGGGAGTGCCTCAGGGTTCTATTCTAGGTCCAGTTTTATTTTCCTGTTATGTAAATGATTTGCCAAAACAACTCACTTATTGTAACATCCATTTATACGCGAGAAAATTGAAATTGTTAGCAAAGCGAAAAATCTTGGAATCATGTAAAGAAAAAGTTTATCCACTTAAGGGTTAAATCAGTCATACGTATGCTACAACGATATTATGGCTGCCTCCGATTATGTTATGGTTAATTACTGCATTGATATTTTAAATACAAATAATTGTATGGTTATTTATCAAGAATAAAATGTTGCTTTTTAAATATCTTAAAAGTCAAAAGTTATTGCCGATAAATACCAACAAAATTATTATTATTCCCATCACTCTATTTTTTTCTTTATGTTCCCGGACTCTTAACCCTAAAATTTTAATTTTAAATATGTATCCAGAAACCGAAAATATCCAGATCCTTTTATCCTATTGTTATACCTAAATCCTTAAAATACTTACAAAATTAAATACACACATAAAGATATTGAGAGAGAGAATAATTTTTTTTGTTTTTTTTTAAATAAATCTCAAAAAAAAGAGAAAAATAAAAAAGACACATGACAAATTATAAATAAAAGAGAGTATTTACGGATTTGTTGGTGATAATATAAACATTGATGAGTATGGCAACATTGGTTTTGGACCCTCCGTAACTTCTTCCTCTTCTTTCTTTTCCTCCTCTTTCTTTTTACTTTTCTTGACAGCTACTGTAGTACCATCGCCGCCATTTTCCACGTGGGCACCATCACCTTGTAGCGCTTCCATTTCTTTTTCTAATTCTTGTAATTGTTTCTCTTTATCTTCTTCGACTTGTTCCTCTTCGGCAGCAGTTAATTCTTGAGCATTTGCCAAATTATCGACGGCGATAGCCAAGAACACGTTTAGCAATGTATAATTACCGAAGAGTACCAAAACGATAAAGTAACTGCTCGCCAAAAGGTTGAATAATCGTAATAGTTGTTATATTGTTGTTGTTTTTTGATAAAGATGTTGTTGTATAATTAAGAAGAAGACATAAATCGTTAAGGTATTGTTTTGTTAACGTTGATTGATCAATTTGAATTGGATTTTGGTGTTTTAATTTTTTTTTTTTTTGAATGATGAGAGAGTCAGACAGTTAAGAGAAGTGTGTTGTGTTTATTGAAAGAGAAAGAAATATTTGTGGGGGAAAGAGAGAAATATATAATATTTTTGTATGAGGATTAAAATTGCTTAGTTTTTATAGAATCTTGTTAAACAAATATTTTTTTCTTAAATATTTAAATAAAGTTAGAGTTTTTTAAAAAAAATAAGGGGATAGAGATTTATAAATTCATATAAAATTAAATAAAATAAATCCGCTTTAAGCTAAACTTTAAATTTAAAGCTAAATATAGTAAATATTTTTATACATATGTATGAGTTTAGGAAATTAAAAAAAAAATATTTTTATTTATACACTTGCTTTGAAAAAATATTTTTAAATAAATGTAATACGCATCTAATGAGAGAGGAGGAAAGCTTTAAAGATGAAAAGTTTGTAGGTAAAATAAAAAGTTTTAAAATGATTGTTGGTTTTTTTTTTAAGAAAATTTAAGAATATCTCTTTATTTAAGTGAAAAACAAAAATAAAATAGATTTTCTTAAATTTCTTAATTGAAGACATCAAAAAGTTATGTTATTTTTTTTTTATTTGTTTTAAAAATAAAACAAAACTTTTTTTAAAAAATCTCTGTTGCTCGTTAACGTTAGTCTTGCCAAGTGAGAAAAAAGCTCCCGTAAGTTCAAAGTTGAGAATAGTTTTTTTTTTTACATCAAAAGAAATTGTTAAGAGAAAAGTTTTATAAATATTTTAAGTTTTTTGTAATAATAATAAGTATACATAAAGCATTTGATTATATACATTAGAATATAAAGTAATTTGGTAAATTGATTATTATTTTAATTTATACATGGGGTAATCAAATGATAGGCGATAATTATACAGTAAGAGAGAGAGAGAGAGGGAGTTTGACAGCAGGAGTTAGAGAGCTGTAAAATTTTAGCTTTATTACTTTTCAAGAGGCGCTAGAATATTCCAAGCTGTAAAGTTTATTAATATTAGTTAAAAATAAAATAAAAATTATTTTTATAAAATATGTATATGTATTTGATTTTTCGCCAGAACTCGATAAAAATCCATCACCTAATTTCATAAGTAAACTTTTTTTTTTTGTTTTTGCTTAAAAGCTTTTTGGCCTAGCTTTTTATAGCAAATGAGAGTTGTAGAATATTTACATGAAATTATTTTTGCAACATTTTTAATATCTTTTTCTTTTGATGTTTTATTTGAAATTTCAATTTAATTTTACTTTAAAATTTTAAATTTTCAACTTAAATTTTGAGTAAAAATTTTTTTTCGAAAAAGATTATAAAAATGTTTTAATTTTTTATTGTTCCCTACTTTTCCTTATTTGCTGATTTTTTTTTTCAAAATATTTTGATGTAATTTTTTTTCTTAAGTTAAATTTTGTTTCATGCATCTCGTTAAGAACATGCCTCTAAAAGTTTGCATGTGATTTTGTGTTGTATTTTTTCGTGTAATTCTAACAGTTTAAGTTAATCATTTGACCGATAGAAGAATGATCTAATCAAAGGTCTAGGAACTTCAATTTATGAAATTGTTAAACAAATACGGACAAAAAAAAACAAGACAACTTCACTAATATGTAAATAGCGATAAACTTATTTTGTGCAAGGCGAATTCAACTACAGGTGGTGTCGGAACTACAACAATCCAACAGCAACAGAAACAACAGAGTGTTTTTTGCATTGCATTGTTAGTGTTTACGGCTCGAAATTTCAACCATTCTCAGCAAAACAAATAAGCTCGAACTGTCAAAATCAGATGCCGTTTCGACACCACCTGTAGTTAATTCGCCTTGATTTTGTGTTTAATTAATGGCCTTATGAAGTCCTCTTCCGTAGAAGTTTTCTAAGTTTTTGCTTGGTTGGTTAGAATTTCGCATATTTTGAAATTAATAAGAAGCAATTTATTAAAAGAAACATGTTCCTATACCTTCTACAATAAGATCAAGAGAATATGTGCGGGAAATAAAACTTTAAGATATTTTTGACAGAGCAAACTTTGGAAGGAATATTTCGATTTATAATATTTCTAAAATTTGCTGTGATAAATATACAAAAGTTATTTTTCCCATCTATTGATCTGTGGTACAACTTAAAATTTTAATTTTTTTTTGGGTGTAGTACAACTTAAGAATGCGGGATATTATTTTTTTTAAATCATTGTATAAACATTGCATAGTGGGTCATAGTGCCATAACTGAGCTGACATAATATAATTTTATTTAAATTATTGGCAATCGTTTTCTAAAATTTTATCTTGTTTTTCCGGCCAATGCTCGCTTAAAAAGAGCTCCCCCGGATTAACCATTTTTAGCCATTTCCATTAATTACGAAGCTTTATTTTGGTGTCATGACTATTCAGGTATGGTGTTAATTCAGCTAGTAGGCCAGACTTTACAAACAGCTTCTTACGCTATTTGTTGACATAGTGAATACATTTTCCATCACCAGAAACAATACGTTGCAAAAAATCCTTCTTTTTATGCCATTTTAGCAGAATTTCTGACATGCAAAACCATTTTTCAATGTCTCGTTTGGTAATTAAATTCCTTTCTTCGAAGTAAAGTAAGGAGAAGGTTTTTTTAATATCTTTGCTTCAAGTCTACGTTTTCGATTGAAATTGCTTTTGCTTTTATTTCGTAACGGTACTACCCAGTGACATGAGATTTTTAGAGATGATGCAAATGATCAAAAATTATCGATTTTCATCAAAAAAAAATCTAAAATGTTGTTGGTTACATCATTTTCGCGACTACCAATTTGAGAGTTCTCATTGACTTTGAATGCCTCCGATTCCTTATCTTCTTAACACGTTTAAATCAAGTTCTTCTTGAATTCCAATGCCTTTTATTCATCATCTTCGAAACACGTCAAAATGACAGCTTCTGAATCGCAGAAGAAACTGTATAAAAAAATTGATGTGCTTCAGTTGCGCTTTTAGGTTTTATGGTTGTAAAAGTAAATTTCTTGCAAATGATGTTTTGTTGGCTCAAAATTTGATACCTTTAAAGGAAAGAAAACCTTGTTGTTTAAACAACATATTTCCTTCAATGACTATGTGAGAATAAATGACAGATATGGGTGTTTCCACAAGAATATAAATATGTAAGGCTTTTTTTCGTCAAGTTACGCCACAAAGCTTTTTAAATTGTTTCTTAAAGAATTATTCTATAATATTATTTAGTTTTTTTTATCGTAACGTAACTCGTCTGTGGAAGTGCCCATATCGACCCTTTCAAATGTCATATATCTTTATTAAAACACAAACCATGACGATATGCCATCTGTTGTAAATCCCGCATTTTTAAGTAATACACCTTTTGCAAATATTTTCAATAAAAAACTTTACTTGAACATTTTTGCTTTATTAACGTGGGTTTTTGTCTGGATATTTCTTCAAATTTTTTAGCATTTTTGTTTACATTTTTCTATTTAATTATAGTCTACTTTAAAGCAAACTAGCACTACTTTTAGTACTTACAGTGGACTTTCTCTTAAGAACCTTAAAGAAAAATTGTTATTAACAAAAATATAGAAATTCAAATGAAATAATTATATTTTTTTTCTGGACTTTATAAATTCTATCATTCAATTATCGGTCAAATGTGCGTTGTTTATACATAAATTAAGCATTAAAAATAACTCATGCAATTTTAGTTAAAAAGGCTTTAAATTAAATCCTACACCACTTGAATTTTTAACACAAATATACATATATAATGTGAAAAAATCCTATACCGATTATATTCAATCTAAAATCCGATTGGGTTTTAATACAGAGTATTAATAGTTTTTAAGCCAAGGATGGGAGTTGTTGAGATACAACAAGTTATTTTTAACGATTAGAAATATTATAACACAATGAAATTAGTGTGTAATTAAAGATATTAGATAAAAAGATACCAGGCGAATGCATATCGGTTACTTTATCGAAGTCACTAAAAAAAATCGCTACAAGCCGATTAGTCAACGGACATGTTAAAGTTTGTAAAGTGAAAAAGTCAGAATCTATTTATTTTACGTATTAATTAAAAAAAAACGTTCAATTAAATGTGAGTTAAAGAGAGCCCTACTATAAGAAAAACTGACAAATAGTCAAAGTAGCTCACTTTTCTGTTTCGAAATGAACATCTGTGCATATCATTTTCTTTATTAAGGATCAAATGGGGCTTAGTTCGTGCTTAAAAACTCTATTTTGATTTTAAAGTACATTTTAGTAATTTCTTCTGTACGTGTATCGTCACTCACAAGCAGTGTTGCCAATGTAGCATGCTAGATGTAGCATTTTTTTAAAGTCATTTGAAATGAAAAAAAACTGATTCAGCATCTAGCATATTTTCTAGCATTGTTTAAAAACTTCTAGCATTTTTTAGTTCTTGTGGTATTTTTAATATTCTCGATTAATATTTAATACAAATATTAAAGAAAAAAAAGAAATATTCTTACATTGCATTAGATCTTTCAAAAATGCTACAATTTTAATGCTAATTAATGTCAATATAACTAAACTGAAATAAAAAGAATGAGTGAAAGAAACAGATGAAACAACCTTTTCAAATCACTGGAAATGCTATGTAGTTTCTAAATTAAGTGGCCTGGAGCAACATGCAGAAACAAGAATGCTACGTACATAACTAAAATTCATCATTAAAAGAGAATTTGTTACAAATGTTCAGCAGAGGTGGTATTAACTTTATGTGCTGTGCACAGTTTATTTGCACCTGTCGATCATCTGACAAAAAGGCAATTTGACACCTCGTCGCGAAAGCTGAAAGACAAAATGCCACATATTATACAAAATGTGCTTGGCCCCTACTTTAATGAAGATTATTCTATATTTTTCATATAAATTATTTTAGAATTTATTCTAGCATTTTTTTTTTAACAAAATGTAGCATTTTTTCCTCAATAAGTTTTGGCAACACTGCTCACAAGCATTCGAAATTGGGGAATTTAAAGAAGCTGTAATTTTTGTTTAATGCAACTTTTTTAGTAAATTTTTTTTCTACAAATAAAAACTGCAATGTAATGTTTTTTATGTATACCGTCGGCTTATGGTGTTTTCTTTTCTACACAAACCATATCACCTTGTGAAAAGGTGAAAGTATAAAATGTCTTGTTATTTGACGAGAACAAAACACAAGTTATGAAAAAGTGTTTGTTCTTCTTCATTATTAAAGTAATGAAGAATTTGTTTCCAATTTTGCATTTATTCGCGATTTTTAGCCCATGTTCGCGATATAAGCGATCTTTTACTTTAAGTTTTCTTATTCTTTACAGGTTTAACGATTTTTAATAAATATAAGACTTTGCTCTTAGCAAATTTTTGAGAATATCCGCTTTTTAGAAAATTTTACCGAATTTTTGCCTCATAATTTTAGGGACTTTTAACCCTAGAGCAGAGGTCTACAAAACATTGCATATGTGCGAATGCTCTAATTAAGAGAGCATGAAAATAGAAATCAGAAGTTTTTTATCTGCCTTGTAAAATTTGCTAGAAGTAAGTGAGCAGACCCCAAAGATATGAAAAAATTTTAATCGCAAATACGATAGTGATGGACACATGAAAACCCCATCCAGCAGGCATCAATGTTATATCATTATTTCGCAAAATACATCGAAGATTTCTATAGATCGAATAAATTATAAGAATCTTTTATAAGTATACAATAATAAAAAATAATTAAGCAAATTCTCGTTTTTCCTTTGTCGATGTTGTCTGAATGAAATGTCGCAAAATATGGTATTTTATTATCAGTTTTTAATTTTTGTTCTGACATCCATTTATAATTTAATAATTTTAAAATAATATTGAATAATAAAAATTAGGGCAATTTTTACTCTTTCTATACCGCATTTAGACTATGCATTTAACGCCGAGTTTTTTGTTTTCTATTTTCTTTTAAAGTAGTTAATACGAAACTCTTTTTACATTTACATTTAAATTTTTTTCAAGCATTTTTTTAACTTTTTCAATCCCGATTTCTTCCCTACACCTCTTGCTGGCAAACAAAAAGTTGCATGCCGAAGTTGCGGCGTTTATTGCATAATGTAAACATGGTCTAGTGTGATTTTAAAAACGTTTTCTTTGAGTCAAAATTATCAACTGATAGATATTATTAAGCGAATCGCCAAATTATTTCATAGTCATAATTCTGGCAACATTGATCTTTTTTGCAGCCAAATCTAGTTTTCTTTTTGCCATTTTCAGTGGTGTAGGATTATTAGATACTTGCCGGTTTTTTTTCAATTTAAACATATTAATTTAAATAATTTAAAGCTTAATTGCGGTTTGTATATTTCTTTAAAAAAAAGCACTTGTTGTTTAATTTGTAAGAAATGAATAAAGAAATAAAGCTTTTTTGCGTTTTAAATAAGCATTTAAAGTGTTCATTTAACTTTTTTAAAAAAAGCAATAAAAAGGTTCAAAAGCAAATAATTATTAGTTTAAAACTTAATGTGTAGCAGCGTTATTAACAAAACTTTTAAGTTTAAGTTGAAGTGCTTTTAAGTTTTAAACGTGCAAAAGTATTTATTTTAGCGTTTTTTTTAATTGTTTTTATATTATGAATATTTTTAAAGTTTAATGCCTTCAATTTCGAAATTTATTTTAAAATTTTATGTGTAAAATTTTTATTTAAAAACTAAATAGTTTTAACATGCAACTAAAAAATTAACTCTAAAAGGCAAAAATAATAAATCTTAAATATTGCCAACTAAGATGTAACAATTTAATTAAAAACAAAACTAATTACTATTAATAATATGGCAACGCTACTTTGTTTGAATATGATTGAGAGTTAGTTAACTAGTATTTAAATTAAGTTTAAATGTTTTAATTTTTTTTAAGAAAGAACTACTACGATTTGTTGTTTAAAGTATTTAACAAGTATGTTTTGTAACAAAAAGCTGTTGTCTTCTTCAACAAAGAAAGTTTTGTTTTGTAATAAAAGTTTAAGTTAAGTTTTAGTTAAATGTTAATTGTAAAGTAACGAAAAGCTATCTAAATTAAAATGAACTTTTATGTTATGTAACGAGAAACTTGAACAAAATACTTATATAACTTGAAAGTTTTGTAGTTGTAGTTGTTGTAGTATATAATTATTTTTTTAAGATATTATGAAATTTAACATTAATATTGAAATCAAGCTTTTTAATACCTGAACGAACGATTAAATACGTTTAGCGAAATTTTAAAAGTTTGTTAATTCATTGACAGAACTGTCAAACAATTTCTTGTAAGGAAATTGCTTTCAAATGGAATTTTCCATAGATTGTTAATGAGTTAAAACAAACTTTCAAAAATTTTATTGAAATTCAATTATTTTGAATATTGTTGTAATAAGGAAGCAGTTTAAATGATGTTTACTTGTTTTTTTTAGTTAAATGTTTGATTTATATAGTTTTACTTATCCTTATTTGATTTGAAAGCACATGGATTGTACACATTAATGGTTCGACGTTCTGAACATCATTATCAATTATGTGAAATTTTGATTGAATTGGATTGTATACAATTGAATTGAATTAATTGATTTGATTTATTTACAACAAATATTTTTGACAACTTAACAAGTAATCAGTACCCTTCGAAGCTTTTCTTTTTTAAGTTATGTTTTCTTGTTATTGTTGTTTTTTATTTTTTTTTGTTTTTTTTTTAGTTACAAATTATATTTAATTTTTTTAATTTGTTTTAAAGCTCTATTTGATACTTATTTTATGTGGAGGATAAAAAAGTATCAAACAAAGCTTCGTTTATCCTTTAATTAAGGGTATGGAAGGGATTAAGGGGTGAAATGCTGTTACTATTTTTTTTTAATTAACTTGTTTTAATAAAATTATTAATTGTGAAGGAAAATACACAAGAGCAAGCACTTTGATAAGGGAAGTTATAAGATTTTTTTTTAATTCGACTTAAAACTTTAAGTTTATCAAGAGTATGAAATGGGAATTTAGAACATTTAAACGAAACCTTGTTGATTAATTTTTTGAATCTCAAGAAAAACTTTGATAACTAATATGCATGTGGCAGTGTAAATAAAACTGAACTGGCAAAATAAAATAAAGTACTTTGTTTCTATTTTTGTTTTTTCTTAACCCACTTAAAACTACATTTAGTAGTCGGGACTGTAAGAAAAGATAAACTCACTGTTTATTGTTGTTTTTGTTCAAGCTTTTATATTGTTACAAGTAAAACTGGGGTTTATAATTCTTATTCACTTTACAGTTTTGTATGTATAATATCTTTAGTTTTTCGAAAGTCTTTGGATGAAGTTTCCTGACGATCTGGCCTAAGCAAACAGTGAAATGCGATAAGGAAAAGCTAATCCCATCAATAATAAATTTTAGTTTATCAATAGTATTAAACGGGAATTTAGCACATTTATACGAAACATTGATAAGCTTAGTTCGTTATTTTTTGAAATTTTTTAAGTTGTTGTTTTCGGTATAAAGCGTTTTATAAAAACAATATTTTAATCAATTGACTTTATATTTGATAAATTTCTCTTTAAAACGATATCGTGATTACATACCGTATTACACTTAATATTGGTCCTTCTAAAAAAGCTATTGAAGCTTAGTTGTGAACACGTTAAGCTTTAAGCTTACACATCCAGACGATAGGTACATGAAAGATGCGAAAGAGTACGAAAGACTCAAAAACAACAACTTGAGTAGATTTAATTCTCTGTCCACAAAGTTTATTCGGGTTGATTTTTTTTCAAAACAATTCGATATTTAAAGTAAAAATTAGCTTGAGCAAAATTTTACCTTTATGTATGAACTGGATAGACTTAAGGAACGAAATTACTATAAAGCTTAATAAAACAGGGTAAACAAAATTATGTGATAACCTACACCTCTTACCAGATCTTTTTTGGGACCTTATCTGCGGTAAATTTGTTTTAATTGCTCTTAAAGTATGAACTTATCCCGTGACCAGTAAATTATAAGAAAAAGGACCATATCTGGTTATTTTACTTTATATGAAGAGGATCTTTCATATTGACATAGAGTTGGCCTAGGAGATGGTTAATTGACATATTTTTGGCTAGTTCACTTGGTTGGTTTATTGACTTGTTCACTCGGGACAATATATGAGACAGGCATTATATGAACCGAAATTGAAGTGTCAAAAAGGTTCCAATTAACCCCCTACTAGCAAATCGCCATGTTTAAGTGACTTGTCCCCTCCACTTTAGAATTGTCACGTGACAAGTTTGGTATTAGGTTTATAGAACAGTTAATTGTGCCAAATATCATTTTAAGTAAGAAACTCTTAATGAAATTTACTTGTTTAAATAAGGGTCCCATAAAGGACATATGGTCGATGCTTTTTATGGGTCTGTTTTACCTATTTTATTTAAATGCCAAGAAATGTATAGCAGTGAAAGCATTTTTTTAAAAGTCTAATGGCTGTTTTCTCATTTCACGATTATCTTTTTTCCCAACGAAAAACTGCATATTAAAGAAATTTGGTTTTCTCAATGTCTCATTTGCTTCTATTCTGTCGCAAAGCTAACCAGCACTCATCTGCAGATTATTTATTTTCCATTTATTTGCCGTACAGATAAATTCAATCAGCTGACTATCAACTTTTACATGTATTTTGAGGATGTTGCCAACTTAAAACAATGTTTTTGACGGTTTATTGAGAAACCCAAAATTGTTAACAGGCAGTTTGTCGGTACATTGAGAAAATGGCCATAAGTGCTCAACTTTAGGCAAAAATCCTAAAGCCCATAGTTAAAACGTCGGCAGCAACTTCAAATCCTCTTTCATTTCTTTCTTTTTATTTTGCTTTTATTTTCTTTGTTCAAAAAATTTGTCAAATTGACTGAAAGTATGGTAGCATTGTAAAGAGAATAAGTGTGTATTTGCGAGAGCATTAGAAAAAACGTATTTTAGCGGCTTTCTACGTCAATTTTTTTCTGTCAAATTGTGTTAAAACTGGTGCTTTGGATAACAGGGCTGTCATATATGGCGATTTCTCGCGGACGTGGCGATTTTGAAACGTGTTTGGTGGCGAGATTTTCCATTTGGAGATGAGGTTTTTTTTTTTGTTGCGATTTATAAAGTAGCACTGTTAGTTAGAAAAAGGCAGTGAAATTTACTTACTGTCTTTTTAATTTTGATGCCAGCAAATTATTTAAACAATTTTCTACTCATTAATTATAAAATAAATGATTAAGAGTGTTGTTTCACAGTAACAGCAATCTTTTGAGTTTGTCAAATTTTAAAAAATATATAACAAAATACAATAACACAAAATTTCACCTTTAGTTTTCTCTGATTTAAGTTTTTACACTTTACTGCCTTTTTACTAAGCACGGCAGTATTGGAGACACTTGATCCAAGGCTTACTGCAGGGCGATGATTTTAAGTATGTATGTATTTTAATTTTCGCTTTAGCCACAAATTAGAAAAGCTGCAACCTCTACTGTACACGACAATTAAAAAGCTTGAATAGCTAAAAGCTTAATAAGCAGCAAGCAAATTGACATGATTTAATTTAAAGACAGATTTTAAACAGCAATTTAAATGAATTCACTTCTTAAGCCAATTGAAATAAATGAGAACTAAAAATAATTCTTAAACTAAAACAAAATGTTTGCTCCTGTATAAAATCCTTCGTGAGTAAAACGACGTTAAACTAAGTTAGAAAGAGAGTTCTAAAACTGTTTTACTAGCCCAATGAGATACTTCTTGGTTTTGTTTTGGGTTGTAAAAATTAAATTATACATATTGAATATTTTATATATGCAAGTATAATAATGATAGTTTGAAAACTCTAATTAGGAAAGTTGAACTACAATTAAGAAATTCGATAAAAATTTTTTTGAATGTTTTTATTATTTTTTTAGATGATGATAGTACATCAAAGGTATCTGAAGAAGGAAAGATTCGTATCAAAAAACTAAACTAATAATATCCTAGTAAAAGAGATTTTTGGGGAATTTTTTTTTGTAATTAAAAAAAGCGTTAACACATATATTTAAATAAATTATATAAAAAAAAAATTATATAAAAGTACAGAACTAAGAGTAACTAAAAAGAAAAAGTATATTTAAACCAAAAACGGAATGAAGCTACAAAAATCTTAATTAATTTATTTAGTTTTTGTTTAAAGAAAAGTTCTCATCACACCGATCTAAACTAAATAGTAGTTTTAAAAATTTTTGTTAAAAAAAATCGGAAGAGGGTTTAAAAAAAGCTTTAGCAATAATCATCGCAATTCTTGTGGTAAATTGAATTTATATATTTTTACAAGGAATTTTTTTTTTTCATTTTAATAAAGAAAATGAAATCATTAAAAACTTAAAATAGAAAGTTTAAGAAATAATAAACAAATAGAAAAACTGAAAAAATTATAAAGATAATAAAAAAAATGAAAGTAAAAAACTGAATCAAAATTAAAACTTACACAGAGTAAATCATTCCTCTTTTAGCGCCACCTTGTGATATAATACCCTGATACATAACTTCATTCCAATCTTCACCGGTTAGAATTTGAAAGACAGTCAATAAGGCTATAGGGAATGTGTTGAAATTTGTTTCGGGGGTACCGCTACTAAAATTAAATTGCCCACCAAATAATTGCATGCCAAGTAGGGCAAATATAAGTATGAACAAGAAGAGCAGGAACAACAATGAAATGATGGATCTCATCGAGTTCAATAACGAAATCACAAGATTTCGCAACGATGACCAATATTTGGTCACTTTAAATATACGCAGCAAACGTAAAGCTCTCAAAACGGATAAACCGAATGAGCCACCCTTAACTTCAGACCATATAACTTCGAATATCGAACCACTAATGACGACACAATCGAAACGATTAAACGATGATTCGAAATAAATCCTTGGACTCATTGCATACATTTTAATAAACATTTCCGACATGAAAAGACCCAAAAACACATATTCAGCATAGTCTGTAAAATATACAAAAAAAAAAAACAAAAAATAAAAGAAATAAAAAAAATTTCATTATTTAATTTTTAGTTAAAACAATCACTTACACGCTCATCAATTATTACTTAGCTACTTAGTTATTAAGGGTACATTTACGTTGAAAATTTTGTGGTCATTGCAAACCAAACAAAAACTTACATAAAAAATCTGACAGATATTTGGGCTGACCATAATGCTCTACAGCCACACACACGGTATTCAGAAACACCAGCACAATGACAAACCAATAGAACCATTGCTTCTTCACCGTCTTACGGATCCAATAGCGAAAACTCTTCTCTTTGCGCCAGAAACCCGTACAGCTTCCTTGAGGTTTCGATCGTGTTTTCAAATAACCTAAACGAAAATCGAAAAAATAGAAAAGCAAGTGTTTAAAATAAATTGTCTTTAATTAATCAAAAGAAAATTAGAAAAATATAGAGGAAATTAAGCTGAAAGTATTAATACAATTAGATTCTAATTCTAAGGCGATTTATGCTTTAATTTGGTCGACTTTTTGTTTCGGATTTTGTGGGATTCGCTGGTGTGTAAATGTTAATAGTACACATTTTAAAATGTCAAAATGTGAATAGAATTTCTAGAGATGTGTTGAAAAATGTTAGCGTTTTTTTTTTTGGATTTCAGTGTAGGTGCCTATTTATGTTTTGTACCTAAAATTGGCTTAATTGAACTAAAAAAAAAAAGAAAATGAACATATAAGAGATGATAAAGCAATGAAAAAGGATTATTTGGACTTTGAAATTATTCTAGGTTCTAGATCATGTTTTACCAATATGATTCAAAGTTCAGTAGTTTTAGTGAAAATAACTGCAGATTGCAAAAGTAAATGTTACAGTACATAACGGATATAAGAACATCTTATATTACTAACTGCGGCAGAAACTAAATTTAAATTTTAAGGGCCGATGTTGAATGTGAACCACACCTAAACGTCAAGTTTTTTTTTGCATTTCATTTGACTAACTAATTCAGACTAACTCAATTCGAACCATGGAAAGATACCCAGTCGAGCAAACGCGTTAAATTTATTCAGGCTTATTATGAAAAATGGGCGTTCAAATCAAAACGCATATCGCGCACTTCGTAATTTGTGTTGGTCAATTTAATCGTCCAAATGTGCGTACAATCGAAAAAATCGTGAAAAATTTGAGAATACAGGGTCGGAAGGAGATGTTAAAACACCAGTGCATGCTCGCACTGCAGATAATATTGCTGCTGTTCGCGATAGTGTGGCTGAAGAGCCATCTAACTCAACTCGTCGTCGTGCCCAACAATTGCACCTCTCATGCTCGTCGTTGATGAACATAATGCATAAAGACTTGCATTTACACGCTTACAATGTGCAATTGACTGAAGAACTAAAGCCTCTTGACCATTCCAAACGTCGTCAATGGTTAAAATGGTAGCAAGCAATGGCAATAGTGGTTAAAAAATTTTCGAAGAAAATCATCTTCAGTGATGAAACACATTTTCACCTCAGTGGATTCGTCAATAGGCAGAATTGCCGCATTTGGGCGAATTATAATCCAAGAGTGATTGTCGAAAAACCAATGCACCCACACATAGAGTGTCTGTTTGGTGCGGTTTATAGGCTGGCGGCATCATCGGGCCGTATTTTTTCCAAAATGAGGCTGGTCAGGCAGTTACTGTCGTGATATGATAACGAACTTTTTATGGCCCGAATTGGTAGATATGGATGTGGACGATATGTGGTTAAACCAGGACGGTGCCACTTGCCACGCAGCTAACGAAACAAATTCAATGGCCGTCGTATCTCACGTGGTGGTGATGTCAATTGGCCGCATGTGAGTTGACATTGTTGGACTTCTTTCTTCGTTCGAAGTCGCGGCTGAAATTTAGTTCCCTACATAATTGAACCATACAAATATCATCATAATTAAAAGAAATTACGATAATTTCCTAAATAGTTTTATTCAAAATCAACTTCGGCCCTGAAACTTTAACCACCCTTTGTGGTATTCATTATTATGTCAATGGCAACATTAATAATAATGTTATGGCGATATGGTCAAATATAGACCGATTCCAATAAATATTGGTGAGATGATTAACGAACTACCTGTTCATCTATTTCCGAACTAAAAAGTCGTTCGCCTTGCTCACATTTAAAACAAAAACAAATTATGATATATTGTCAGATGTAAGTTAAGAAAACGCAGTCTTCGTTTGAAATCGATAAACTGGCCATGAGATTGCAAAAATATAAGTTTGGACTAAATTTAAAGTAAATACTAACATGCTAAGATGGTTCATGGTCACAAGGACTCCATTCCGGGAAAAACAATATTTTGGGGGCTATGTGAACTTATGGAACGACTAAAACCATTTGCAACAGGCTTGGTCCTTTTATAATTTTGATCTATGACCAAATTTCATCAAATTATCTCAAAAATCGCAGTCCTTTTATGGACAGCAAGCTGGACGGACGGACAAGGTCAGATCGATTCAGAAAGTGATTCTTGGCATTGACATTTTAGATAATATTCTTTCTACCCAATACTTATATTTAAGAGGGGATGTACTTTGCGCAAAAGGCTTACATTGACAGACATCAAGTCAACTGAACGAAGGGAAGGACATCGTTAGATCCACTCAAAGCGTGATTCTGCGTCGATCGGTTAGTAAAAGGTGGGTGGTTTAAGAGCATCCCCAATAAAAAATGTAGCTTCAAACAAAGCAGAATTGTAAGGGAGAAATGTAAAAGTTTCGCTTACCATCTCGCTTACGAAAGGCTTGAATTTTATATGGAAAGCAATACATTTTTGACACAAAAAGCGCCGTATTAAACGCATATAAAAACTGGCGAGTTTAGCCATTAGATTTAAACACTGAATGTTTTGTTACAGCAATTTTTAAGTATTCTCCATTACAAACCTGCTTCGTAGTAAGGGAATGCCATAGCACTTGAAATGTTATTTTTTCTTTTATAAAACTTGCTGGGAGTTTCTTTACTTATTTTACTGCAAAATGATAACATTTTTATTGGGTTATTTTAACGTGTTACACACATCATCAGAAACGAATAATACCTTCTTCACTATTATGGTGTTGTTTTTAAAATATTATTAAGCTCTATACATACTAGAGGCCTGCATAAATCGATGTAAACAAACATTTTATTTATTGAACATTTTCTAAACTCTTGCTGGCACTAAACAAATAATGTGTGGAAGTGAAGAAGCTGTGCTATAATAGAAGTCAAATGAGAAGCGGGTATAAAAAACTCTCTAAAATTATCAAGGGAATGAAAAAAACACGCAGCATTAAGAGTAGGAATAAAAAATAAACACAAAATTTTTGAGTTTGAGTTTGGGATACGTGTGAAATAAGAAAGAAATATTTTGTATGTTAACTTCTTTGTTCATATTTTAAAAACATTTCTTTGCAGAAACATTTCTTAGAATTTGTACGTCACACACGACACACAAGTAAATATCATAAATTCTCGCAGACTGAAGAGGTACTTTTCAAATACATACTACGGTTATGTATGAACATTTTTTACTGTATTGAACGATTTTGAAAGAAGCAAGTACATACTGCCTGGAGTGTATTTCTTTGAATTCTTGTACTCTCAGAACACTTTTTTAATTTTGCGACGAACAGTAACGCATGACATTTGTTTTGTACACACGTTTAGTTTTTATTTTTTGTTGAATTTTCAAATCTTTAACATTTTACACCATTTATAAATTGTTATTTGGGGGATTCACAAGGTGGTCATAAAGTTATAAAGTCATATGTCCTAAAATAATTACAAGAAATATATAGGACTGCTTTGGGCTCCCGCTTATAATTAAGATTTCTACTGTGCAGTTATGACGAATCAATAAACACAGCATTAACAATTTTATTTTGTATAAAATACAACAACATTTATTTTAAACAATTGTAAAATATTATTTAGGACATTATGACGATATGACTAGATAGCACACCTTGTGAATCCCCCAATTATGTAGAAATGTTAATTTTTATTCTTTGTATCTTTGTGGGGAGGGTTAGTTTAAGTTTGTAAGTATGTAGGTACAATAAATAAAATTTGAATTTTATATATAATTGTATTGCCAAAATATTTTTGTGACAGAATTTGGCCCTAAGGGCTTGGTGTCACTTCTAATAATAAATAAATAAAAATAAATACATTTTTGCAAATATTTCTTTTATCTGCATCAACTTTTTTAAGATTTGTATTATTTTCGGATATCCGTTATGTCTGTATTTATAATTTTGGGAAACTACTCATAAATATAAATATTTATCGAATTTAATTACATATTTTTTATGAGGGTCCTGGCACTACTTCACGCAAATAATTTTTATAATGGAATTTTTGTATACAAATTTAATATTTTTAGTACATTTTTGCAATATTTTCTATTTTTATACCGTTTGAAAAAATATTTACTAATTTTAGTACATTTTATACTATTTTTAATTAAATGTCGCAAATTTGGCTATTTTTAGTTAATCCCAACAAACACGAGGTCAAACTTTTGATATGAAATGACTTTCATCATTTGACATCAAACACAATTCTCAAACGTTTGTCAACTGTTTGATTTTAACATTTAATTTCAAATTTATAATGATTTAAAAATTAACATTTTACATTAAATGTTTTATCAATTTGATATCAAATTAGTGTCAAATGTTAAATTCAAATCAAAAGTAAATTTGGCAATACTAAAGCGAAAATAAATGTAAATATTAAAAATGGCGATTAAAGTTGAATTTTTACTTCGTTGTTAAATGTGTTTTACAAGCGAACGATTTATTTCTTGTGAAAAATAAAAATTATTGGTGAGTAATTACAATGATAAAGAATACGAATTTAAAAAAACTTAAAGGGAAAGTGAAGAAATTATAAGTTTGTTCAATGATCGCGGTTTCACAATCCTTAAAATAAAAGGGAGCCTATTTTTTGGTCTTTGCAAGACTTAGAGGACGGAAAGAACATAATTTCGTCTTTTAGCTATGTTGCCGAATGTTTATCTCACAGTTTATTTAAATAAATAATCAATTTAAATTAAAAAAATACAATATTTTTATTTATGTTCCCCATTGTATTATAATCCACATTTGAGAATTACGTTTGAAAGCAAATTGAAAATAAAGGCATTTTGCAATTTGATAACAATTTCCCCTTTTTGTTGAGAATGCTATGATTTTACAATGATTTTCAAATCATTATCAAACGTTTGTCGTTTGAGAAAACGTTTAATTTCAAATTATTTTCAATTTGAAATCAAACCTCCGTGTTTGTTGGGATTAACGTAAATTGTCTAGTTTATCTGAATTATCGTTAAACTGTTTAGGTATAACGATATTTTAAGTGACATGAAAACTCTTTTTTTTTATACAATTTTATCTAAATTAAATGATAACTATTTGTTTTGTTACAACTTAGTGATGTGATTTGCAATTTTTTTTTGTGTTT
The DNA here is from genome assembly GCA_949318255.1 of Pollenia labialis. NCBI lineage: Eukaryota > Metazoa > Arthropoda > Insecta > Diptera > Polleniidae > Pollenia > Pollenia labialis. The sequence continues at coordinate 120,352,904 of OX439142.1, forward strand.
TTGGATGATAAATAATTTTTGGAATCGAAAACTAAAGAAATGATTTTTAGAAAAAAATTACTTACGCAATTTATAAAAAAATTTCGTTGTTTTTTTTATAAAAGAAATTAAATAAAATTATAGCATTAATAAAAGTTTAAAACTTGAGAAAAATATATATATTGAGTTTTTGGTAAATATTTCTTTTAAAGTAAATACTTTTGGTAAATAAGACATTTAAAGGAAACTGGAATTTCAAAACATTTTATAATAAATACAATTAAAGAAATAAATAATTGCACAACACAAGTTAAATCAAACCGAGTATGGAAAAGGGACATTACAAAATAATTCATAAAAAAAGTTTTTAATTAATTAATAAAAAAGTATGTAATTTACTACAAAAACAGTAAAACTGAGCAAAAAGTTAATAAATTTATTTTTTAAAGTTTTAAACACATAAATAGTTTTTAGTTTAGTGTTCTAAAAATTTTTAAAAAACTATTTTTTTTAACAAATAATTTATTATATTTTACATTTAAATAAGAACTTAAGAGAGCAAGCTTAAACTATAACTGCTGTATTCATAAAAAATTAAAATGGATTTGAAATTCATTTTAAGAAAAATTTGTATGAAATTTTGCCTTAAAACACATTTCAAACTAATTTTATTTTTTATGAATACGGCAGTAAAAGTCTTACGCCCGTATTTATAAAAAAATTTTAAATTTTATAAAGATTTACAATACAAATTTTGTATGAAAATTTGTCATAATAAACGTTTGTTAAATTTAATAATCGTTTATAAATACGGCGGTTAACATTTTAAAAATAAAAGGTTTTCAAAAATTTGTATTTAACTTAAATGAACTTTAAGATGTTACGAAAACTAATGTTTCAAAGATTTTTGAGAACAATTTTTTAAGCTACCCAAATATGTATACCTAGTTGAAGTTTATTGTAAAAAAGCTAAATAATTTCAATTCAAACTTAAGTCACTTCCCAAACTTGTAAGGAATTCCCACAACACCAAGCTTTTAATTCTTAAAATGAAAAGCGACCAAGATTTTTAAGCTACTTGATTACTGCTCAAAGCTTTTTTACTAAGGCTTGGAAGTATACATACAACTCCAACATAATGAAAAAGCTTCACAGCTTATTTCTTACGTGAAACAAAGCCTTTTTGTTGTTTTGCTTTGTCTAGAACCTATTTTTTTATTATATAAAGTTTTTAGTACTAATAACCGAGAATTTTTGAAAAGTAATTTCAAAGGATATATGTTAATCGAAACTTTTGAAAAAGCCTTTTCATACCCAAGTAAAAAGTTTTATTTGGTGATCCCGAACCTGATTAACCTATGAAATATAATACAATATGCCTTTATTTCAATACTAAACGATTATTATATGTACGAAACCCGTGCCGTTATTGTACCTAAACCATTAACCCGAAGGGATTACATTTGTCTTAGGGTTAAGTAAAATTATAGATGGATTTGTTCCGTTTTTTTATAAACGTATTTACCGTATAAAAATAATATTTTCGCTAAATTGAGTTGCCCTAGTACATATATATAGCCAATTTTTAATACCAAGATCTTAAAAATTCCTCTATCGTAAACCGATCAATTCACACTTAAGTCACATTAAATATCTAAGCAGTCAAAAGCTCCATAAGTTGTAACAGAATGATAAATAGATCCAATGCATGCTTTTTATTCACCTATAAAGCACGTAAACTATTCAGAAACTTTGACCTTTGAAAACTGTAAATAAAGCTTTGAACTAGATTCTATATTAAAAATCAAAAAAATTATGAAAAAAGGAATAAAAAAGCTTTAAAGCACAATAAAGCTCATTTATAGAACTTTACTTTTCATTCCTAAAATAAAACTTAAAGGCTGAATTTAATAATTAAAAATCAGAACATATTAAAAAAAGAGTAGATAAATGCCTAAAAAGTCGGAAAAGAGAATTTTGAAGTACAGTAGAATCGCGAAATAGTTAACTCTCGGAAAAGTTAATCTCGCGGATAAGTTAGCTGAATTTTAGAGTGCCGGCGCACACTGGTTCATATTTTGAGAAGGCGGCCAAAATTATTTTTTTTTATGTTCTCCGATTTTAAAATTTTTTTATTCATGTGAAAGTAAATACTAGTGAACCTCGGGAGCCAAACAATTTCAACCATATTTCAACTATTTCATTGAGAACAGGGTGGTCCGAAATGGACTTTCTCAATATTTGGTTATTGTTTTGAATTTCTCAGTCAATTTTTGAAGTTGAAATGCTCATAACTTTTTTGTTTTTTAAGATTTTTTGACAGAATAAGTTTTGTGTATTAGTTTATTTTATTAGCTATACGTGGTTTAAAGCATTAAACTCTGCGACCTCTAGAACTATTTAATTTTTTTTTTTAATGTCGAAATTTCCCGGAAATTTCCTACTTTATAGAGCATAAGTCCTGCGCGTTAAAACGCGTCAAAAAAAATCTATACTCCCTTGTAGTCCAGAATGTAACCTACATTTCTATACCCCATTGTACACACGTCTGGATACGTACGACCTTGCAATTCTGTGACCCCCCAAGGTAAGATATTCGGTTCAAAAAATAAGTCCTGCAAGGAAACATTACTGAAATTAAAGAAGTTGAATCTTAAAGAATATTCGACAAATACAGCAGTTCAGGCCACATAAATTATCTAGCACGTCAGGTTATCAATTAATTTGGAGAAGGTAAAGGTATTGCCATTGTTATGAACTCATTGTGGGTGAACGGATGCTGCAAAACGAATAGGCGACATAAATAGACTAACACGTTAGAATTCTGAGTAAGTTAAAAGGTTAAATATGAGTAAATAGCCGCAACATAAACTACACGTTAAATTACCTGAAAATTGGAACTTAATTTAAAAAAATGGAAGAGCAGGTAAATGATAAAAAAAACCAGCACGCAGTTATATTTTACGTGAAAATTACCTACATGTTACCTGTTAATTTATTGCCGGTATGTTATCCTTTTAAAAAGTGAGAAAACAGGGGGTTTTTATGTTTTAAAGAAATGCTAATAAAAGATTAACCCCCATATTCATAAAAAATATTTAAATTTTATTGGAGGTTTATTAAACACATTTTCATAGGAAAAATGAAATTCCCTCTTCAACAAAGTATTGCAGACCAATAATGTTTGTTTACAAAAAGGAAACTAAAGATGTCATAACTGAAGAAGTTCGAAAAAGAAAAGATCAAATTAAAGAACTTCAACCGGCAAAATTTAAATTTGATGACCAATGCATTGAAATTAATTTTCAAATGTTCCTTACAATGATCGATGGAAAAGTTGCACAAGCATTAACCGAAACAAAGTCTTCGTCAAGCTGTACCATAATGAAACCCAAAGATATTTAGAAGAAATTTTTACTAATATTGTTGAATTTAAAATTGTTTATAGATTATAATTTGTCTTTGATTTAAGTATATATTTGTATTAATATATAAAAATAAAATACATCTCAAACCAAAAATAAAAGTTGAATTACCTAAAATGTTATCGATAGCCAAGAATGCTATTTGGGCATTTTTCAAAATATTTCTTTTCAGTTTTATCCTTATAACAACTCTTCTCGTCCCAAAAAAGCCAACCTTTGGCCCCTGTGAATATTGGGAATGCAAATATTTGCAGGGGCCAAATATTGGCATTTTCTGACAGGATCTAAGTTCGACAATAAAAAATAAGTATCAGTTGTAAAATACAAGACAAATAATGATAAATTATAAAAAATCATATTTGAAATATACAACTTTTACACCGAAACTCAACAAAAAAATAAAAAATCATTTTGAACTCCCCATAACTTTTGCTCCTATCAGTCGAATTTTACGTTTTATAGCACAAATTAAAGCCTAACATCGCACCTATCGCATAAAAAAATACCGATCCAGTCAAAAGTTATAGAATTTTGACCGCCTTCTCATAAAATTTCCCACTGTGCGGCGTCGCTCTAAGAAGTTAACTTTTGGTTATTTTTTCTGAAAGTTTTGATACAAAACATTGAAAATGAGCAGAAAGTAGAGAATTTGAACAAAATTAATAAAGATATTCAGGGAAAACTAATAACGTTGGATTATGGATTTTAAAAATTAGAAAAAAAATTTGAAACTCTCGAGGCTGTTATTATTTGTTATTTTGAAATAATAAGTTAAGTGTATTATATCTGAAAGATCCATGTTTCTTATAGTATATTTTTTTAAATATAAGCCCGCTTAGAAAAGTTAATATTCGAAAAAGTTCGAAGCCCTTGGGACATTTTGGTTAACTTTTTCGCGATTCTACTGTATTTAAACAAAAGTTTACGCCCATTATACTTTCATGACCATTTCATTATTATCGGGTGTTTTTTTTAGCTTCATGAGAACTATCGATATCGATAACTACGGTTTACCAGGTAATGACATGAAATTATCTACCAGATTAAAATAAGAACATTTTCTTCCCAATAATATGTCTGCCTTGTAAAGGAAATTTTTTAGAAGTTCACAACTTTAAGTTGACATTACTTCTTCTTGAGAAACCATTAAACAGCTGATGGCTGCTTTTTATTTATTTTTTGGTTTGACATGGCATTATGGATAGACTTACACCAGAGCAACGCTTGCAAATTGTCGATATATGGGCTGAAGTCAGGGCTGCCTAATTTGACGATTTATCGTCATTTTGACGATTTTTTGTTCCAAAATAAGCAAAGTGCCGATTTGCTGATTTTTTTTTCTAAAAAGTGACGATTTTATTCAGTCTTTAAAAAAAAAAACTTTAAATGTTTTTATATGTTTAGATATTAAGCAGCACAGAAAAAAAATTTGTAAACAATAAAAATTAATGAAGAGAAGCAAAATTTCAAAGGAAAAAACTATTCACTTTTTATTTACGATAGGCGTGATTCTAATTGTGTTCAAAACATTTAACCGTTCTGGCAATGAAGAGGGAATTTTGAGTCAAGTCAATTTAAACAAAATAACAAGCTAAAGTAAAATATACGTCTGTGCCGAATCTTATATACCCTTCACAATTGTATTAAAAATCGTACTTAAACTTTGAATTTACATGGCTTCAGTAAAATAATGGACCGACTTGGCTCTTTATATAATACCCCTTATAAAAAAATATGGGCCAGATTTGACTAAATATGGTGCATGGCTAGTATTGAAAAAGTTACAAACGGAATGATTAACTTATTTAAAAACGAATTTTTCATAAATTAATAAACTCACTGTTTATTGTTGGTGTTTTGTTTTGGCTTTAATATTGTTACAAGTAAGACTTTGAGTGTTTATAATTCTTATTCGCTTTAGGGGTTTATTTGTATAATATTTTTGGCTTTTCTAAAATCTTTGGAAAAGGTTACCTGATGAGCTGGCCTAAGCAACCAGTGAAATGCGCATAGAAGCCAGCTTTACCTCAACAATAAATGTCAGTGTATTTATCAAATATGAAAAACTGGGAATTTAGCACGTCATACGGAAATCGTATTAATAATGATTAGGATCTTGTTTGTAAATTAAATAAATACCCACCGAGCTTACAGGATGTTTGTTAGACGATTGGTTGATTATACAACACAATTGAAAATGCCAGCTGGGCATGAAGTTATAATGTTATTTTATGGCTTTTTTTTTAAATCGGCAAAGTAAAAACCGAACAAAAATTGTTAAAAAATCTTAATTTTAAATTGTCCGATTTTTTTGACGATTTTCCAAAACGAGAAAGACGATTTTTTTATTTTTCTCAGGAAATTGTAGATTTTTTTCACAAATTTACCTGTCAGCCCTGGCTGAAGTACAAATTGGTATTAATGAAAAATTTTGTTTCCCTGTGTAACCCATTTTTAGTTGAATAGTAACGTAAATAAAGAGAATTGTTGCATTTGGAGTAAGGATAATCCATAAGCTTTGGTCGAAACACCTTTACTGTTTGGTGTACTTTATGGGCTGGCGAATTCTTCAAAAACGATGACGGTCAGAATGTAACTGTCAATGGTGAATGTTAAAGCGACGTGATTAGAGATTTTGCTTCGTACCTGAAAGCGCTGGCATTAATCTTGCTGACATGTGATACCAACAGGACGAAGTCACATGACACACAGCGCTCGCTTCAATTGATTTACTCCACGAAACTTTTGATTAAAGAATAATTTCACATAATGGTCCAATTAATTAGCCACAAAGATCGTGTGACTTAACCCCATTGTATTATTTTCTTTAGAGTTACGTTAAGTAAATTGAACAACAGGAAATCAACATTCGAAGAGTATTTGGCGGCCACATGGCCGAAATCATATTTAAACATTTATGGCACAAAATTGTATTATCCATTACAGTCTGTTTCATTGATTTTAAAAATATATGTCTTTGTTTGATTATCATTAAAGCTTTTGTAATTCTAAAAAATCTTCCGATATTATCATTTTTAGTTCTCAATTTGCTAAAAAAAATTACCCTTTATAAAACATTTGTTATCACTTTATCCGTTTTAACTTTTAAGCTTAACAACTTTCAAAACTATTTTAACAAATATTAACAAACTAGTTGGTATATAAATCTTTTAAACAAACTTAAATTAAGAAACCAAACAACTAAACAGTAAAAACTTTTTAACTAAACTTTAAAAGAAAATTGGTAATTAAATAAAAAAAAATTACCTGCTTCGCCTTTTTCGCCACCTTCTGTAGACATATTAGCGAGTTTTATTAAATAAACAATTTCACAAAAAGTAAAAAAAATAATTAAAGATAAAAAATTACACAAAAATGTTTTGAACGATGAAATAAAACAAAAACAAATGTTTATAAAAACGAAGAGTTAAATAATTAGTTTTTTGAACAAAAAAGAAAATTATAATTTTCAAAAAACAACATTTATGTACAAACAATTTGAAGTCAATTTATTAAGATCTCTTCAGTTATGTTGTTAAGTAAAATGCCTAATTTTATTTAGTTGAGTGTAAATTTAAATGTCACATGTGCTCTTGAGTTTTTTTTAAGGTGTTAATTAAGGTGCATTGACCTTTTTTCAATTCTTTGCAAATCTATTTTGTTAAGTGTAGTTTGTTACGAATTTTCGATATTTTGGTTTAATTTTTTTTTCAATAAATTTCATTGTTGTTGGAAAAACAAACAGTAATACACATTTTTTTTTTAATCAAAAATTTTAATGTGTTTTTGGTTTTGGACTTTAAAATGACAATGAACATCAATAAATTGAAACATACCATCATCACCATAGTCCTCTTCACCCTCCTCCTCTTCGGTATCTGTGGACTTGGATTTACCCAGACTTTTCAGTTTTTTTCTTTTGGCAGCATTACGACGTCGTGCTAGAGAAAATTTAAAAAAAAACTTTTTGTTAAAACTTTCCTAAACTATTGAAAATTTCGAATCATTTAAATACCCTCCATTATGTGCATTCTCTCCTCTTCCGTTGTACGCTCTTCGGCCAATATTACTTCCTCTGTGAAATTTTGAAAACACCAAGAGAAAAATGTTAGTAAAATATTTAGAGTCGTAAGAAATAGAATAGAAATTTATTAGAAATTTTAGGGTGTTTGTTAGTTATTTAGACATTAAAAATTAAAGTGTATTAGTGTATAAGAATAAGTATTAATTGTTTTAATTTTTTTTTTTTGGTTTGTTAATTGTATTAGAATTTTGATTTGATTAGAACAAAATACTATACCAGCTCTACATATCCACTGAACATAGCCGTTTAATTCTCTTTCTAGTTGCTGTTGTCTTCTAAGTTTAAGAAACTCTTGTCTATTTTCTACTTTTTCACGTTCTTTTGCGAATTCACTACAAACAAAAATATTTGGTTTTTTTTTGGTTTTTATGTTTTATAAAATTTACAAATGAATAAAAGAAAATTGCTTAATAAATTAAAATAAAAACAAAAAAAAAAAAACATTTACATTCACGGCATAAAATGAAAGAGATATCGAAAATAATAATAAATATAAATCATAAAAATATTTGAAAGTAAAATGATAATGAAATGTTAATGTTTCCAGGTTAAGCTTAAATAAACATGTAGACTTGTAGAACTTAAAAACCAAAATTCTGGAAAAAATAACTGAACATTAAAAAAAATGTGGTAGGAAAGTTTGTATTTTTTTTTTTTGTATCAGTGTATGAAATCCTTGATGAATTACAGACCAGGATGATTCGTTTTCTTTTCACCAGGCTACTAAAGATGAAATTCTAAATTGTTATTTAAAATGTTTTTTTGTTTTTGTAAAATTCAACAGAGGATTTGGTTGCGAGCATTAGAAATACTTTTACTTCAACTGTTTTTAAAACTAGGTTTCCTAAATAAATGCAAGCAATTCTTCTATTCTAAAAATACGAGGGCAGATCAAAGGGATTGAAATCATGTAAAAGTTTATTAACTGCTGAAAGACTTGGTTAGCAAATTAGGTTTTATGGAAGAAACACATATCGGTAGAACTATAAAGCGCATATCTTTATAATGCGTATCTTTTGGTTTGTGTCTTTAATAACTTATATGACATTTTAGAGGACAAGCATATCGACAGCTTATAGTATAAATCTGCTAAATCCAATATTGACATTATATGACATTTTAATACCTTTCTAAAGATGAAGAGACGCCTCATCGATTACGGAAAACATTTCCTTCGGTTTAGGACTTTATAGAATATTTTAAAAAATAAACCAAATATAAAAAGGTTTGCATCTTAAGCTAGAATTAGAAATCATTAGAGATTGCTTGTCTGCCCGCTAAAATTTTCCAGAAGTAGATACTCTAAGGACACAATATGTCATTAAACCACAAACATTTCTTTTGCTCTTAAAATATTGAATGCATTATTTGCAGAAAGTTTGCTTAACTTCTTCAATTAGAAGAAAAGTGCAACTGAAGTTTAGCCTTAACATGCGCGATCGACTCCAACGCATGCTGGTATTTTGGTTTCATAAACTCAATTAAAAATTTTCAAAAATCCAACGCCACAGTTTTGAAGAATTATTTTTAAATCTGAAACATGCATTTATGGTTTTCCTTAGCAAATTTATATTTTATTTTTGAAAAATTGGCAGTGAGGTCCTTGCATGGACTAGGGAAATATATAAAATACATTTTAAGGCAATTCAGTGATCGAAATATATTTATAATTTTCTTAATTATACCATTTGACTTCAATGCAATAAAAAAAATTTTACATTTATCCCTTAACAAAAATTAAATATCGGTTTCATCAATTTGAAGAGTTCCGCTTGGATAGAAAAAATTTTATGCTAAAACCTCGATTTGGCTTGCATGGGCGGTAGGCATGACCAATTTCTATATATATAATTTCGTTAATTTAATCTCCGGTGCCAACTTCCAATGATAAATCAAGTTTTTTATGATAACTTTAAGTACGAGTCGTACTCAAAAATTCAAGTACGAATAACACTTAAACGTACTCAAAACATTCCTAAATGGGATTACTCTCGAAAATCAATCCCGGAATTTCTTTAAATAAGAATTAATTCTTAGATCAAGTAAAAAAAGCTTAAACTTTTCGTTGTGTTTAACCCTCCGGCTTACGCATGTTTCGATTTTCTATACACATTGAAAAAAGTCTGGCCAGACTCATGTGCACCACGAGAGGTTAAAAAGTAAATTTGAACTTTTGCTTCTCATTTAGTTTATATTTTTGGTTTAATAAGTACATAAGATTTCTAACCCATATCGGGCATGATGTTTGTGTTTTGTCATTCTTTAAGGTGTAAAATGGGAAAGTAAATCATTCATAATAATTTTTTCTTTCTTCATTTTGAGATTGATTCAATCTTAGTTTTACTTACATCAATCTCATTTTCGGATTATTTCAAGTACGAAATCGGAATTGAATATGGATAATTTTAGTATTTTACGATTAAAAATCGGTACTTGAATAAATCTTTCTGCACTTGATTCAAGAAATTCGTACTCACCGTACTATTAATGCGATTCGGATTGATTTGAGTACGGACGGATTGATTTTTCTTTTAAGTGTACCTCTTATAGTTTTTGAGGAAAAATGTAAGAAGCCGCCGCACAGTGCACAGTGGGAGAAAAAGTTCAAAGATGATAAATTGAAGGCAATGCAAGAAGATTTTGTAAAATTATTGGGAGTCGTTTCAGCCGCAATTGTTTAAACTTTCGCAAGCGGCAAATTTTATCAAAAAAAAAAAAAAACTGTGTGTCCATATTCTAAGAGAAAACATTGGTTGGTTGCACACCAAATAGAAATTCATTCATAAAACAGCTTTGAGCGGCGAAGCAGCTCGCACGTCATTGTGATTATCTATGAAAAGGGCAATCAGGTAGTCTTTTTTGTTTGTTAGTTTTCCGTGCGTACTTCGTTTTATTTCCCAAATTGGCTAATGGCTTGGCGTCGTATAACGAAATCCAGTTACCGTTTCCAACATTTGTGCGTGTTTGTGACTTGGTGGATTACCATATACAACTCAGATGAATAACTATTTAAAATTTCGATAAATTAGATATCGCATGTGTTGACCAAGGATTGGAAGAGGCTTTAGTTTAACGTAGTCAATTCGATATCAAGAAAGCTCAGCAATTAAGCTAAAGGACAAAAAGTTAAAAAAAAGAGAAATTGCAGTCAGCATTTTCTGGTAACCCTACGCACCATTTTGATCATTTTTAAAGGTACTTTAATAAACCCTTTAGGTTAACTCATTTCATACTAACACAATCTTAGACTCATTTTTTCAGCTTTCTCTCTCTTTAAAATTTCCTATGGCTGCAGATATAACTGGGAAGTAATTTGTCATTTTATTTCAAAGAGGTTATGAGTTACCATTAACGCAGGTTTTATAACGGATTTCGTGCTTACGCACAATTATTAAAGCAAACAATTTCAATGATGTTTTGATTCAATAAATAAAAATTATGAACGAAATGTATGTAAAATGCAACAGTGGTTTTATCTGAAAATAATTGTGAAACAATAATTTTTCAAGTGTATTGATTGACAGTGGTGCATTTACATTTATAGAATAAATTTGTTGTATTGATTTAATTTATTGTTTTCTCTTATAGCAATAGAATTGTGGTGCAAAAGTGTATCTATTGTATTTGTATCAATATTCTATTACATAACGATGATTTTTCTTTGTATAGAAACTTGCAAATCAAACACCATCACAAAAATACAAATGATCGATCCAGGAAATATTTTAATATTTTGCTTATATTTAAGTATCACACAACATATAGACATACAAACGTATTTGCATCAGCTGGTATAATTTATTATCTAAATTACTAAAAAAAAAACACTGAGAGCATACCACTCAAAATACTAAACATATTTATAAGATTTAATTGGGATAAACAAAAAAAAAAAACACTTGAATAAAAACGTATGCCAATAAAAGAAAATGGATTGTTAGCGGCAACATGTTGCTTAAAAAATCGTACATCGTTTAAATAACGCACTCACAATATTATTACAGTAACGGACTGTAGTTTATTAAAGAAATATTCCGTTCAGTCATTTTTAAATAAATAAACATTTAAAATTCCAAGCAAATTTATTTTTAACTGATTCTAACAGTTATTCAAAAAACTAAGTGCATATTAATACGGATTTTCAGTTGCAGTTAATATTGTCCGTTGATTGAGTTAAATTCTTCTTTATGTAAAATTAAATGAAAATGTAATTTAAAGCAACGAAAAGTTCATTTAATTTTTACTGTCAAAAATTCAACCGCGAATTCCGTAAAAAAAATCAATATTCAGTTATCTTTTATAAATTAATTGTCAAAAAATTAACTACATATTCCGTAAAAACAAATAAATATGCAGTTATTTTATAAAATTTTACTGTCAAAAATTCAACACCATATTCCGTAAAAACAATTAAATATTCAGTTATTTTACATAATTTTACTACCAAAAATTAATTTTTACTTATCTATAAAAAATAAATTGCTTGTTTTGTGTAAGCAATACCCATTTTCTATTTGTTAAAATAATTTAGTTAAATAGGTACATCAAATTTTAAAAGTAAAATAATTGCGAAGCCATATCGGTCATGCTGCTGGTGTCTTATAATTGAGAGTTCTTCTGTAAACAACGTGGACAGTACAACAAAAGTAAAACAAACGTGTGTAACTGGGTAAGTAAATAAAAATATTCTCCCTCTCTCGCTTATAAGAAAAACAAGCGGACAGGTGTCTGTCTGGAATTTTTTAGAAATTCGGCTCTTTTGTGGAGTAAACGAAAATTTAATAAAATAACTGAATATTTAATTGTTTTTACTGAATATGGGGTCAATTTGACAGTAAAAAATTGACAGTAAAATTTTAATAAATAACTGAATATTTATTTGATTTTACGGAATATGGTGTTGAATTTTTGACAGTAAAAATTAAATGAACTTTTTGTTAAAAATAAATGAAAAATAGGTAGACCGGTTTTTAATTGAACTTTCATTTATTTTATATTACAATTTCAGTTAATTTTACGTACAGAATATTGTGAGTGCGCTGGTCGGCATTCAAATATGAGCAAAGCAATTTATTTGTGTAGTCATTCGGTTAACCGATTAATTACCACCCGATTAACTGATCGGCTAATTTCAAATTGGCTTTTTTCGATAAACGATTAAACCGGTTAATTTCAGTCGAGTAGCCGATTAACCGATGCAATGAAATTTTTAATTTGTTGTAGTATTATAAAATATTTTTTTGTGTTTTTAATTATTTGTTTCGTCTCATGTACAAAAGGTATGTGTTTAAAAAATAGTTTTCATGCAAACAAAAAAGATGTTTAGTGATCTTAATTTTAACCCATTTTCCGCCGACCGGTGATTAAAATTACAAGGACTCTTACTCTTTTTTTTTCAATGTTTATTATCTTCATCATCGAACAACAGGAATGTGGCGAAAAATGGCTTAAATATTTGATTGCCAACACCTTTTTTAGTTTCACGTACTTTTTATATGTATGTGTTAAGTTATTTGTTTCTTCCCATATCAGTCTTTTAACAGAATCAACCGAAACAGTTAGAAGTGTTAAAAATTGTAAAAAATTAAAACAGTACTCTAATGGCATAATGGAGTATTTTATTGTGTATAGAAATCCTGGAAAAGGACTGAGAAATTAGATATTCATCAACGATAAGTGAAAGAATTTTTTCCAAGTCAAGATTTGTTAGAACTAAAGAAAAGAATCGCTTTCATCCTAAACATTTAACCCAAATTATTTTTCTAAAAGATTATTTTATAAGATCTCCTTTAACTTTTGAAATAACTAATAAAATTATTTCAGTATTCTTTAATTAAATACATATTTGGGGGATTCACAAGGTAGTCGTCATAAAGTTGTAAAGGCCTTAAAATAATTACAAGAAAACTATCAAAATAATTTTCGTGGGAATACAAAATTTAATTTTAACAATTTTGTTATTCGTGCTTAATTTCCAATTTTTATTATTTGATAAAAACACTGAAATTTATTTTTGATGGGATAAGCTATTCCTATGCACATTTCACTGGTTGCTTAGGCCAGATCATCAGGAAACTTCTTCCATAAAGATTTTAGAAAAACTAAAGATATTAAACCAAATAAAACTGTCATAAGAATTACAGACACAGTTCCATTTGTAGCAATATCAAAGTTTAAACATTTGGATAATTAACTGGCAGTGCACGGCCTAAAAAAACTGACTGGCAACCCGTTTTTTAAATAAAGCGAATTGTTTTTGTTTTTATTTTGATTTATCTTAACCTACTTACAACTACAATTAACGTTGGAAGAATTCCAATCAATTGTAGTGGGGAGTGTAAGGAGAGATAAACTCACTGTTTATTGTTGATGATTTTGTTTAAACTTTGATATTGTTACAAATAGAATTGTTGCGGTAATTCTTATACGCTTAACAGTTTTATTTGGTTTAATATCTTTAGTTTTTCTAAAATCTTTATGGATGAAGTTTCCTGATGATCTGGCCTAAGCAACCAGTGAAATGTGCATAGGAATAGCTTATCCCATCAACAATAAATTTCAGTGTTTTTATCAAATAATAAATATTGGGAATTAAGCACGAATAACAAAATCGTTTAAATTACACGAAATATATATCGTCGGCTTAATATACAGATCACTTTTTAAGTAAATTGAGATTTTGATGCCGGGTTGTGGTAGAGAAAGATTCGACTCGTCGACCAGCATATAGTTTTTCTTCTATTTAAGTCTTGAAGTGTGTTAAACTTACTGTATTTTTAAATTTCTATCAAGCTGCAAATAGGAAAAATTAAAAGATTTTTCACAAAGTTTCGTTTAAATGTGCTACTATTGATAAACTAAACTTTATTGTTGATGGGATAAGCTATTCCTATGCGCATTTCACTGGTTGCTTAGGCCAGTTTTTTGTCTGTCATGTAAAATGTGCTGAAAGGGAGTAAGAAGGTTTGCATATTAAGCCGACGATATGACTGTGGTGGGCTCCCGCTTATAATATAGCTTTCTACTGTACAGTTTTGACAAATCAATGAACACAGCATTAAAATTTGTAAGATGAGATGAACGCACTGTTTATTGTTGATGTTGTTTTGTTTAAGCTTTGATATTATTACAAGTAGAACTGTTACTATAAGTCTTATACGTTTAACATTTTTATTTGGTTTAATATCTTTAGTTTTTCTAAAATCTTTATGGATGAAGTTTCCTGATGATCTGGCCTAAGCAACCAGTGAAATGCGCATAGGAATAGCTTATCCCATCAACAATAAATTTCAAGTGTTTTTATCAGGAATAAAAACTGGGAATTTAGCACGAATAACAAAATCTTTTGAAATTTAAAATTTGTATATTGTTTGAAACACAACAATATTTATTTTAAACAATTGTAAAACATTATTTAGTACATTATGACGATATGACTTGATAGCACACCTTGTGAATCCCCCAATTATGTATTAATTAAAAAAAACATATTACATATTTATGAATTGTTTTTTTCATTGTTTCTTTTAGTTCAAGAATTGTTATGTTGGTGTGTTATTGTTATCTTTTACTAATAAACTCCAAATAATAAATAATTAATGCATTTTTATAAATTGAAAATACATAATTTATAAAAAAAAAACTTAATTAATCGATTAACCGATCAAAAACAAAATAAGCCGATTAAACCAAAACCTCGGTTAATTAATCGAGGGACTTACCGATTAAAGTAAAAGGTCAATTAAATGAATACCCCAATAGATATCGACACGCTTAACTCAAATAAGTTATCATAATTTATCTTGCACGTTCAGTTTTGATAATACAGATAAGCAATTTTTTGTTTTCAAGGAGGATACACAACGAATTGTTGCTTTTAATATGAGTGGGACAGCAGAGCAAAATCGTTTCATTTCATACAACATAATTGGCGCTTAAGATCAAATGCGACTCTGAAATAAGCCACTTTTCAACAGCTGAAAAGTATTTTTTTCACGTGTACATGAGGCCAAATTGGAGGAGGACATATTTCATGACATAATCCTCACAGACAAATTTTTAAAATATAAAGACCATTACAAACATAATTAAAAACATGTATTTCAAAGTGGTGTAGAAGATCCTGCCTATAGGACAAACTTCGGATGCAATTTCAATCGGCTTTGGAGTCCGCCAAGTGTGTGACCTTTCCCCATCCTGCTTCTACTCGTACTGGAGGAAGTAATGCTGGTAACAAATGCAGCAGTTCCTTAGGGTCTTCTGTGGAATCCAATTTCGAAATCAAATTAATTGGAATATGGAAATGATCTATGCCAACGCGCACATAGTTTTGAATATATGAATGTCAAACTTAAAGCCCTAAATCAAAATGTTCTTAGGATCGCACTTTGCATTAATACAAAAAAAAATGTATTAATCTAAATACAAATAACACATGTTCTCCTTCCTTATCATAATTTTATAGAAGATTTTCAATTCTTAAGATATCCAGGCTGTGCTATCTCAGCAAACAGTGGTGCAGATGAAGACGTCGCAACTCGTAAGGCTGTGTACTCCCTGAGAAAGCTATGGGTATCAAATGATCTTTCTTGTGATCTGAAGCTAACAAATTATAACACCAGCATTAATGCCCATAGTTTCTACAAAAAGAAAGCAGGTCGTGTTCGTAACTAACAGTTAAATTTATCTATTTAAACCAACATGTGGCCAACGTGCTTTAACATTCAGTTTTCTTTTAAAATGAAGCATCTTCTACGCCATAGATTTCTATACACAGCTAGATTACTTTTTGTAGAATTTACGGGCATAAGCCTACCATCCGATGTGGTTGTGAAAACTGGGGTCTGAAAAACATGCCACAAAAGGCTCCATGTGTTTAACAACCTTTGCCTACGCTGTATCATACAATGCTTTTGGCTAAAGACGATCAGCAATTCTGAGCTCCTTTACACGATAAGGCAAATTCACTAGGACATCTTAAGGCGAAAATTTGGATGGATTGGCCATTCGCTGATATTAGGTTAAAAAAATCCCAAACACTGTCCTGACGTTTCGCCCACGAGGACGCCAAAGGACAACCTGACATACACCAACGTTAAACCATTTATCATCAACATAACTTACACGGAACGAAGCTGAACTAATATCCCACGACCAGACCCGATTGAAATCTCTAGTTGGGAAAATGTCTAATTGTACTGAAGCCGTAGAATTGCGGAACACCACCATCAGTATTAAAACTAATTTCAGATTTTATTTTACATATCGCACTGGTTCCTCTAAAGAGAGTCAACTCAAACTTTACAAATTTTCAGTAGAAGCAAAAAACTGTTTCTTTTTTTTTTAAATTTACAATGAAAGTTAGAAAAATTATGTCATTGTAAAGAAATATGAGTAAAAAGTATACAACGGTAATTGTTTTTGTAATTTTTTCGGGGATTATCGAAAAAGAACAAGTTTTTGAGTTGTTCCCCTTTATGTGAAATATATAACAGAACAATAAAGTGCCCATTCACATTATACGATTTTTGTCGTTGCGATTCTTACCATATGGTCGAGAGGGGAGAGAGAAATTAAAAGGGGTACACAAGCGAGTGTACTCTTCGATTCATTTTGTTCACTCATTCGTTCTCTCATTGTTTGCTCATTTGACGAAAAATGTATTGAAATTCGGTTGCAAAAGAAAAAGTCGTAACGATTAAAATCGTACAATGTAAACATCAGACCGACTTCACAGAGGAAACGACAATAATCGCAACGACAAAAATCTTATAATGTGAATTGGGACCAGTGCTGCCAGAAGTAAGATTTTACCTTATTTTTTAAGATTTTTTAAACGAAAAAAGATTTTCAGATTTTTCCCCAAAAACAAGATTTTTTGTTTTGTCTAAACGAAGGTTAGGTTCAATTAAAAAAAACGTTCTTTGTTTAAAAATTTTTAAGCTAAATTATACAATTTAGTATAAGAAATTAAATTTATTGTTATGGATTTTTGTTTATTTTATGTATTAAATAAAATATGAATTGTTTTCATTATTTATAATAAAAAAACTACTTTTTTCCAACAATAAGATTTTTTCTTCAAAAATAAGATTTTTTTTGGAATAATTAAGATTTTCTGCTGAAAATTTTTGGCAGCCCTGATTGGGACTAACTTACCTTTAGCAACTAAAAAGAGACAACACAAAATAGAGCAGCATCAAAGTAAACCGTTGTGACATAAAAAGTAGCACAACTTAAAATATATCTCGTTAGTTACAGTTGGGGACAACTCAAAATATTTCTCTTTAGTTGGCTCTGGTGAAGCTACTTTTTTATGAAGAAGAGGGATACAACAGTATTTTTTTGCCGAAAGAGTAAAGAAAATTTGGGAGGATTCTTACAGGGCGTAGACATGGTCACGGTATATCGAGTTCTTGGAAAAATTTTTTGTTCACCCTCTTTAGAGGAACAAGAGCGATATTTAACACAAATCTTTTATGATTAATATTGAAAACAAAACTTCGCGTGATAGAATCACTTTGTAAAAGTTAATTACAACCACATAATAAAGTTCTTGCTCCCGGCTTTTTTTGTCGACCAGTTAATTCAGATTTCAAGCTTAAATTTAATTGTTTTTATATTATTTTTTAATTTTTAATTCAAGTATTTTTTTTTTTTTAAATATTTTTGTAGGGTTGACTAACTATATTTTGTTGGATTCGAAAATAATACATGATGTAAGGGGTTAAAAATTTGTTGTATTTATAGAAAGTGTTTTGTTTTACTTTGGAGTCATCATATCTTTTATTAAGGAATGATAATTTTTATGTAAGTCGGAGGGGGACTTTAATTTATTTTCTTAGCAATAAATGATCTGTTTTGGCTTCTAAAACCAAGAGTATTATTGTATTTTTTTTTCTTGCTAACAATTGAATTTTGATTGTATTGTGTATATAAACCTGCTTGTGTTATCCAATCAAGATATGATACCATGGCTGTTTGAAACATTGCACGAAAACGACATTTTTGAAATTCCATACGACGTTCAACGCGATTACGTTCATTTGAAAATTCACTTGAAAAATTTTATAAAAATAAATAAATAAATAATAGAAATAAAAATTAAATCTCTTTTGGTTAACCAAATGTAAATAAATAGAAACTTAGTTGAAAAAATTGTTAATTAATAGAAAATTATTGAAAATAATAAATAGATTTAAGTACTTGGTTAAAATAAATTATATTATAAAATAGCAGGACATTGTAGATACTTTTTGCAATATAACATACATACATACATACATATGTATGTATACATATATTTTTTTTTTATAAAAATTAAGGTATTGGAAACTTACCCGCTAAGAACACCAAGAACTAAGTTGAGCATAAAAAATGAGCCTATAACTATTAGAGGCACAAAATATATCCAATTAAATTGTGAACCTAAAGCGTCGTTGGTCTGGAAAAAGATGTATGTATGGGCATTTGGTTTTTAATAAGATTGTTTATTAGATGGAAAGATAAGAAAATATAAAGTAGATTATTAATATTTTATTTAAATTCGATATGATTTAATGTGGTTTGTAAAGTTTTTTTAAAGAGAACGAAAATATGTAGAGAATCATATTATTGTTTAGCTTTTGAATAAAATTTTTAGCTTTTTCAAAAAGAAAATCTCAACTCACATACTTTCAATAAAAAGTTTTAATGCAAAAAGCTTTTTTTTTGCCTTTGTAAAGCTTTAATTGAGTTCCAATATCTTATGTATACAAACAAATTTTAATATTGCGCTTTAAATTAATTTCAAAGTTTATTAAAATTTAAAGCTTTTGTTGGTCAACTATTCAAATATATCTAAAGGTTTAGAGTATTTAAGATTTTAAGGGTTACCACCCACATCGTCATTAATAAGAGTCCCTAAATGTAGCTTTTATTGAAGCGATCTTTGTATGTTTCTTTTTTGTTTTAATTTAAGTCAAAAGCTTGCTCCTTTAACAGGTTTTTTAGACTGTGATCGCACTTTGAAAGTTTTCCTTTAGAAATTCTGTGTTTATTGATGAGAGGGGGGAGAAGAATAGCCTGTTCTCTTCCTCTCTTACCTATAAAGTCAGACTTTCTGAAAGAAACCTTTCAAAGACTTTTTATTTATTTAACCCTTAACTACCCAGAATGCTTTGGTAACGTAACTGACCAGTAGTGTCCAACGGACTCATTAAAGCAATTAATGTATGAAAGAAAAAACAAAGACAGCATACATTAGAAAAAATTTTTATTTATATTAAAAACAAAAGTATTTTATTTATTTAACTTTAATTAGTTATTTTTTAAACACACATTACAAATAATTAGAGTTATTTTTGCCAAGCTAATAGAGCCTAAATTTCTTCAATGTAATTAAAATTAAATTTTTGATTACAATATTTGTTTTTCACAGAGTGTTTAGAACAGACATTCCGTTCGCATTTCTCGCAGAGCTGTTTGGAAGTTCTAAACATTTTTGAGGGGAAAATGTGACAACGCTTCTTTCGTTTTGAATCAGGTTCAGATGATTGACCAGCTCAATATATTTTAATAAACAATATATTAATGTGTCTATAGGACACTTGTGGGTTGAGGCGCTACCTTTTTAGTTTATTGATAAATAAACTGTTTATGCTACAAATACTGCCCTTTTCTATTCTGAAGACCATCGAGGTAGAATAGGTAAAACGGGGTTTCTCAAAAATAAATACTTTAGCTTTTATGAGCAATGGAATTCAAAAATTAGAGCGCAGTTTTTCTACAGTTGTTTCTTTTGTTGGTTAAAGTTAAAGCTTTTTAATATGCTTATCAGAGAACCGAAACATTCACTCATTATTTAGTCTGAGCGAGAGTGAACGTTTAAAAATTGTGTTTCCAATTCATCCTTATGAAAATGAGGAATAAAACAAATTTTATTTTCCTCACTGATAAAAAGTGAGCAAACAATAAATTCATATGTGATTTTTTTTAGATACAAAAAATTTTATTTATTCATAGGCTATCCGTGCTGTGGTCGAGCAAATTGTTGAGCAACATCAAGAATACTAATGAGGAGCGTTGCTAAAATTTTTGCTTGCTCATTCTTCATGAGTGAGGAAATTAAATTGTTTTAATTCATTACGTTCAAGGGCGAATACGCGAAAACTTATTAATTCATTCAAATGACTGCGTCAAAAATTACACATTTTTAATTTCTCATCCGTATGAATTTTTCTGAACTATGAACTCTTATGTTTATGCTTTCGTTGGAAATTTTTTAAATATGTTCATACCAACTTTGAATACGAAGCATGAAAGCTTTTTCCATTAAAACAAAACTTTAACAATATCAAAAAATCTGTTATTTTAAAAAGCTCCACATACATAAGTGCGTATTTGGCGATTATTTTCTCATTCTCTTTAAACAACTTTAAAACTTTAATTACATTTACTTCATATAAAAACTTTGTTAGTATTTACAAAAAGTGTAAAAATTTTAAATATATGTATATTTCTCAAAATACATTTTTACAATAATACAAAAATGATGCTGTATAAATTTAAAATTAATGTTCAATGACAATTTTGTTAGAAAAAGCCAAATGTAAAGCATTTTGGAAAATTTTGTTGAAAATCATATTTCATAAACTTTAATTATGCTTTTTAACCAATTAAAAGAAAAATAAAAATAGCAGCTCAAATTAAAGCCAAATTATCAAGCAATTAA
The DNA here is from genome assembly GCA_949318255.1 of Pollenia labialis. NCBI lineage: Eukaryota > Metazoa > Arthropoda > Insecta > Diptera > Polleniidae > Pollenia > Pollenia labialis. The sequence goes on from OX439142.1 coordinate 120,374,103, forward strand.
TTATTACGAGTATTTCTGTGTGCGCTGAGTGTTTTTTATAGAAGTATGATAGAATTTTTGTTCCAACGCAATGATTTAACAATTCAAAATTATATTACTAATTTATGTATATAAGTATGTATGTATATGTACAGTAACATTTACGAACGGATCTACTTACACATTGATATATTTTAAAAGTTATATGGTTAATAGGTACATATCGAGCTTCTATTAATAATATGTATATAAAAAGGACAAAAAAGTTCAATTGATGATGCATTTTGGTTTTCAAAAATGAATTGTTTTAAGGAGTTGATTTTTTGAAAGGCGAATAGAATTTTTTTAATTTTTATCTAATTGACTGGCTAAGAAAACAATCGGTCACAGTTGGCAAATGTATGACAAAAAAGACGTGACCAACCGGCAACCAAAAATATAATTTTCTTTAATTCCAATATTTATTTTGATTTCAATACCTCATCCTACAAAAAAGGTTTGTCTAGCAGTATAACAAGCTTTTTTTATTAGATTAAGAGAATGTTAAATCTCAATAACTATTAACAAGAGTAGCGGCTATGCTTGTTTGGTCAAAGGTTTAATAATTGTGACCGTAGCTTTAGTTATCTATAAATTCATTTGTTTGATTTTTAAAAAGTAATTTCTTTATCCAAAATTTATATTTTTCGTTTTTTAAAGCAGTCCTCTAAATTCTATGGTGTTAAGCTGACGAAGTTCATGAGTAACTACCACGAACACATAACACACATATTAACTCATTCAAGCAAAGGTATATACATAATGTACATACGCATGTATATAATAAGCTAAAGAAATTAGCACCGATTGTAAGATTTAGGCTCGCTTTTACAGATTACCGATAGCTTAAGGTAGGATTTTATCGGCCGTATTAAAAGTTTTCCATTATTACAACTTTAATTTAACCTATCACGTAGGATGAACCTTAATTTACTTTATCGCTCACTTTAGCTAAAAGTAAAGTTTTAATAACACTTTTTATAAGGCCGGTAAAAGTATACTTTTAGCTATCGGTAATTTTTAAAAACGGGCCTTAAGCCAGTAAGAAAGGAAATTCGGACAAAAAAACCTTACACCACTTGCCGGTTGCTATTTGGGACCTTTGAGCAAATGTGTACTTTAAGTTTGGTTCATCGGACATCCATCGAGAAGGCTTAACTAGGTCTCTCATTTGTCCATTTTTTGATACCTAGCGCCAGCGTCCATCCAACAGAGCAGTTACTCAATAGATGTTGCTGCTGAACTCAAACAATTCATATTCCGATTTTCCCAGGTATCCCTCCCATATGTTCTGATTTCCAAAACACTGACACAGAAAATAAAACACAGTTTCCTCTTGATGATGACGAGCATCTTAACTTCTGCAATGAATTCCATACCCATTCTCATCGCATGAGTCCCCAACGACCAGTGCCCAGCTTTCACGTAGATCACTCTTCCAATCTGGTACATATTGAATCCCAGTAGAGAGCTGATTCTCCGTACATCCTAGCCAGGCCATAGTGCCCTGGATACGTAGCAGGTAAACTCGTGAGACCACTCCAACAGTGCAAATCAATCAGCTCGCGCTTTATAAGTGACTAACAGCCATTGGAAAGCCATGAATTCATCAGCGATTCAGGCATGGAGACAACCACCTCGTATGGCGCTACTTTCAAACATCCTGCAGATAACATTGATATTATGTAGACACCCGCAAGGGATCCAATGGCAGCCTTGCTATCAGTTAATATACAATCATGCTTGGATGTATATTATTCTAAGTCGATTAACTTCACCATAAGCCCATAATACTCCCTCCACTTATCGTGGTAGGTAGAATTATTGTTTGGTAGCATGCACGCTATTAAGATATTAATGTTTGTATATTTGAAGAAGAAGCCGAAACTTTGGCTGCTAGAAATACATAACAAGAAAATTATATAAGAACATATGAGTGTTCTGGGTACTGGTTCACATCGTCGGGGGGTCTGTGGTTACAATTTACGTCGATAGTCAGGCTGCTTAGAGTATTGACAGGTTATACAGTGCGATCTTGCATTAGAGCACGATGACGGAATGCCCTGAGAGAGATTATAGGGCAGTAAGGTTGCGTTGGGTACCCGATCACTGCAAGGTGGATGGTAATGATGTAGCGCACGAACTCCCGAGACAGGGTTCGAACCTGTACTTAGTGGTTAGAGGCGGGGGAGAAAACCCCTCCTTATGTCACTACTATGAGGTGATCCTGAATAGATTCCGTTATGCCGTTAACGGGTCCTGGATGGAAAGAACGGATTGCAGGGTGTCTATGGTATTATGACCCGGATTGGATACAAGGGCAGCGAAGGTTCTATACGGCTTGGATGGAATTGGTCTTATTACCCTTATACGGGTTTTGACGGGTCATTGTTCTATAAGGGCTTTTACGAGTGAATTGGACAATACCATCCCGGACTTAGATTTTACGACAAACTTGGGAGTATCGATTGATGAAATCCGGTCGACCTACTAGGGTTTGTCAGTATAATGTGCCGGTTATTTCTTATGAGGGATCTGTAGGGAGAGTATCGTTATTTCTTCTGTCTACAATATATCTTTACCCTACTGATCAATTCTTTCTGTTCTTCCTTTCTTCTTCATCTATATTGAAGGGATTCACAATGGACCGCATTGGTCTCCTAGTGGAGGTGTGCCCTGGGGCGCATAACCCTTCATAACATATGTACCTACTTATAGAGGGATCAGAGTTAAAGTTTGACTCTATCTAGACTAAATAATAAAATTTTTCGCTCCTAAGGTAACGGTTATAATTCCAATTCAATGGCTCCAGAAATTAATGGCAGTATACGTACTCAAATTTAAAATATTTTCGAATTTTCTTTTTTGGCGTGTTTTACTTCAGCTCTGAGCCCTCCATATAAATATGATGTTTTTGTTATTTGAGTGAGAAACAAAGGAACAGAAGATAAGTTTACAGTGAAATAGAGAATGTATTTGCTCATCGTTGATCTTCTGCATTTCCCTGTTCGTAAAAATTGACTTTTTAATCAAAAAAACTGAAGACATCATTATGACATCCATGAAAATAAAGAAGCGGTTTGAGTAAACAAGTCTTGGACAACAAATTTTTTAACCCAACCCAACCAACATGATATTGTCCCATTTACGGAATTGTAATATAACAAAAAAAACTAATAAAACAAAATTAAAATTTAACAATGTCCCCTACAATTTTGATTAAATTTTTAGACTTCACTAATTTATCTTATTACAAAATTCATCTTAAAATTCATTTTTTATTTTGAAAATGCACCAAAAAGAACTTTAGTTTTGAAATTTATTTTTTCATTAATATGGATTTGAAAATGAAATGAAAGAAAATAAAATGTTTTTTTTCTATTTTTAGCAATAAAAATTAGAGCGCTACCGATAAACGATAGGCAATTCTGTATTAGGTAAATTATTACACACACGCACGAAAAATGATGAAGTTTGATAAAGAGAGAAATATATGTTACAAAAAGGAACTCAGCTTAAAGTTTTTATTTTAAAAGTAAAAGAATCTTAAAGAGAGCACACTCTGTTTTATATAAAAATATTGTAACAGTAACGATATCGTTCAACAAATATACAAATATTCACATTGAAAACTTTTTTGAATACAAAAGTTTTAACAAATAGTAGAGCACAAATGGCAATGTTAGTTTGATGTTTAGAATTTAAGAAAAACATTTATACAGTATGAAAAAAAAATAAATACAACAACATGCGATTTCTTTGTTTAAACATTTGAAAGAAGTTGAAGTTTTTAGGATTAAACTAAACTTTAAATGAAATTTAAATTAAAGAAAACAGCTTCGCTTTATATCTTTAAGAAAAAGCTTTTCAAAGCGTTGTTCCTATTAAATAGCAAATTTAATTTAACTTTTAGCATGACCCTTTAGTGAAAATAGCAATACAGTAAGAAAAAGCACTAAAGCTTTATGAAACTTTTAATAGTAATAGTTGTAGTGTTGTATTGGAGAAAGCTTTAAAAAAGCTTTCAGCTCTTTCCTGAAGTTATTTAGCTTTAAATGATTTTTCAATTATTACACAAATTAAACATAAGCAAAGAAACTTTTTAGCATAGAAGTTTTAGTAATGGAAAAAAAGCTTAAATGATTTTACATTGATCATTGAGCTTTTTCTGTTAGTACATAGTTAGAAAACTGTTTGGTGTTTTCATAGTTGTTAGGTTTGTTTTGTTTTTTTTTTTTTAATTTAGAAAATATTTGGCCTATTATTGGCATTTACCCAATACAGTATTGCTGTCCAGCCTTCCATAGTGATACATTGGAATACAGTCAACATGGCAAAACCGATATTGTCAAAACTAGTTATGCCAGAATTTGGTCCATCCCATTTTTCCAAACACATACTCGTCGTATAATTACATACATATGAACCACCGGCCTTATCTGTGGCATTATCCGTATTACACGGTGTTTCTGATTCACCTTCTTTCACAGGCTTATCTGGAATAATGAGAAAATCATAATGAATTTTTCAATGGTTCTATTTAAAACAAAACAAAAAAGAAAATAAAGGGAAGCTAAAAAAGCTTTGAATGTTTCTTAATTTTAAAAAAATATTGGAATGATAAATACTTGGATCTTCTAAACTATAACAAGTCTTATGTAAAGCACCCGAATAGAACTCGAGTCCAATGATGGCAAATATAACGATCGCAAACAACACCAAGAGACCAATTTGTAGTAACGGTGCCATTGCTTTTATAATGGACTTTAAAACTACTTGTAAACCTGTGGAAGAGAATTAATTTGCATTTCACACACACACACACACAAGAGAGATAAAGAGAAAAAAGTAAAAGAGAAAAACATATTAGTACAAATATTCTTAAATAAAATTTTTAAAATAAATATTTCAACTACTTTAAGTACATAAACTAGTTTCTAAAAAAAAATATTCTATTTTTAAATAATTGTTTTTTTTCTAACTACAACTAAAAATAAAATAATACTTTTTTTTAAATTATATTCTAATAATTTAATTTAAATATAAAACATTAAAAATTTATTACTAATTAACTACTCACTAGGAATTCCAGAGACTAATTTTAAGGGCCTTAGCACACGTATGGCCCTAAGAGTTCTTAGATCTACTTCGGGCCCTAATTGTGGGAATTGTGTCATGAATCTGCTCATATGACGTTTGTAGTATTTTTAATATGTTGATAATGTAATTTTTTTTATTATTTTTAGCAATAATTTCAAAATATTTTTGGTTGGATTTAAATAAAAAAAAGAAATTAAAAAATACAAATATTTTTATTTAATAAATTTTAAATCAACTGGCAGTAATTTTTCTAAACAAAATGAAATGTTTATTTTTTTTTTAATTATTTTTACACATTTATTTGTTACAAAGTAAAAAAAAATTAGATAACAAGAAAACGAGAACATAAAAATAACAAAAAAAAAAAAAATATTGAATGAAACTACATTTAAAGCGAAAGTATAAATTATAGTTTTAAAAAAAAGTTAAAATAATTAAAAGGTTCCAAACTTTCTTGATTAAAATAAGAGACCCAAGCAGATAAAGCTAAATATTTTTTCGTCATGAGAATTTTATGAAAATAAAAATAGTTTCTATATGTTTTGTTTTACAACTTATATTATATTTTGATTTAGATTTTAAACAAAATTTAAAATATTTCCAATTATTTTTATACTACCTCTACTCATTTTTTTAAATTAGTTTTTGTGTTACATTTATTGGCTCTCTATTAGCTTCTTGTTTTTCAATCTTTAACATGTAAATCTAAGAAAATAATGCTGACAAATGAAACAGTTTTTAAAATTTAAATATCTAGAGGATGTTTTAACTATGTTCACCCCAGAACTCTAAGCCCCGCTTGTGAGGGCCTACGAATTATAATTTATGTATTTCATTCAGTGTTCGAAAGTAAACATTACATTATTTACCTGGGAACGATATCTATTTTTTTGGTGTTTGTGTAGACGAACGCAACCCTTAATAACTTTCGAAACTATTCAAGAAATACCCGAACATTATATAGTGTTCCGTTCTTCATTAAAAAAACAGAACAATTTTAGTGATACTATTTTAATGTTCTATAATATTTCTTTTTTTACATTGATAAAGAAATAAACTAACAAAACAATTTAGAAACGAACGCACCACGAACAGCTTGTGTGTGTATTGTGTATATGTTTTGTTTGTGTAAAATTATTTTGCTGGCTTTTTGTTTTTTTTTTCGTATGTGTATTTTGTTCTTGCAAAAAATTTTTGATTTTTTTTACCAGCCAAAAGGGACGAACATGAATGAGCCGAACCGAACACAATGAAGTTTGTGGTTAAAAAAACCGAACGGAATTAAGTGTTCTCATCTTTCGTTGAGTAAGATAAAAACAGTATTATTTTTTCGTTCGAAAGATGCCAAGCAGGGAAACGTTATTTTTGTGTAAGATTTTTTACACAAACACTATAATCGTTTGCATTTTCCAATTTTCCGAACACTAAGGAGCGATATTTAGCGTTTATTTTCGAACACTGATGATGTGAATAACATCGTGTGCAAGTAACAGCACCAGCTTTCAAACGATCATGTGAACAAAAATTTTTAACTTCCATGATTGCGCAAAAAACTCTTGTTTTTATTTCCCCCAGCATTTCCTTGTATTAATTCTTTAACGCTATAACAGTATAACAGGTAAATCCTTAACTCAGAAAGTAGGATTCACACATATGGTGGCTACACAACTGGGTATCGAAAGTGGAGTTTTACCAAAAAAGAAATATCAATATGGTCATATTCTACGTAAACCAACCAATTATTCATGCAGAGAACCCTTTGATTGGCATAATCAAGGAACGCGAAGACGAGGCAGACCGCGAGGTAGCTGGAGACGTAGTTTTGAAGAAGAGATAACCCCATAAGTTCAAATATTAATGATTGGAAACATTTTGTAATACACCCACCATTTGGTGTAAAAGAAATAAATTATTATTATTATTAATATTAATATTCACTTTGCATAGGATCTAAACTTTTTTTCTCCTATCGCAATGAATTCCAACCGAATATATACTTGGTCTAATTGTAATGCAAATTTCTTAATTGACTACATAATCATAGAATGTTTTTTGGCGGTACGGTAAATTTAAATTTGGTTGAAATTTTTTAGGACAAAATGTCAAATTTTTAGGATGTTGACAAAGAAGGGTGTTACCGTTATCCCGATCACAATGTAATCTTTTGAGCAGTTAAAATGTTTGTTAATGTATTCAGCTACAAAATCGCATTCATTTTTTTTTTTAAAATATAAAGAAAAACTGAAATAATTACTGGCCACACCTGGACTTGGGTATACATTCTCTTAGTTAAAGTTGGGCATAAGCATTAAATATTCTTAGAAATTTGGGGCGAACATCATAAAATGTACCAGCTGTATTAAAGCCACTCTTTCTATCTATGTTGACTTTTATTTGGGTACCGTGCTTATGCAAATCTACTAACCAGATATAGAGCTTATTTAAACACATTGATTTGTTTGCAAAGGGTTCTGCTTTAATGCTGTGCGGCACTTGTAATTAAAACAGTTTTGATAACGCCAAATTACAATTCTGTAAAGCCCAATGAATCAGCAATGCAATTTGTGGATTTGTCCGGAAATCTTATAACTTCGGGTAAAATTATGGCATCAATCTAAACGGTATAATTGAGGTCTGATTCTATGTGTAACCTTACCGTTATAACTTAAAATGATGAGACTCCTGTGTTACATCACTCGTTCGATTTATAGATATTTAAATGTGTAAGAATTGAATACGACTGTATACAGATCAACGATAGGCTAAATTAATTATGGTCGACTACACGCAGAGAAAAAACACGGTGTGAGGTTTTTCTCCTAAGCTAATCCCGCAAAGCTCTAGGCTTGTCTGCAGGAGACCAGAGTCTATGGCGGGAATCAAATCCGCAGCCCCGTACTGATGGATTAGCCCACCACCAACTACACTACCATGGCACCAGCAACGTACAGAAGTTTGAAGTAAACAATGCTTATGTTGTTGTTAATCATACTATGGTTATAAATGACAATAATATTGTTAAAAATATCCGAAATTTCCATAAATTTAACCATATTATGGTTTTGTTTTTATTAAGTTTTGTTTAGCTAAATTTTATTTTAACATTATATTCTTCAATCCAAACATATTTGACGTTTAAGGGGAGGTAAACATTTTTGCTTATATACAAAACATGTGTTAGTCGCGGCCATAGTAAAATATTGCTTGTAAACATTTCAGAGAACAAAGTATAGTATTTTTAAACCACACTTTAACCCTTAAATGCAAACCGTACCATATATGGAACATTATTTTTTAGTTTATTATTCAATTAAATGAAAATGTAATCATAAAACAGTGCAAATCGAAAGGGAAAGCTATTTAAAAGCAACTTTGATTCATCGCTTGATGAAAATTATTCAATGGCATGGATTTACCTTCAGCGTGTATGCACCAGAGCCTTGGGATGGGAACGAGACGCGGAACCGGAAGCAAAAGAATGGGGAAAAGTTTTTTGCGATTTTGATCTTGAAGATTAAGTTTTTTTTTTATTTATATGTTCACAATTTTTGTTCTTTATGACAAGAGCTACTTTGTTTCAGAGGGTACATCCAAATTCCGAACGGTTTGCAAGATATGAGCCTGATAAAATGATTGCTTTTTTGCAAAAATGACACCGAGGCCCCAAATCTTTCGGGGCAGATAAAAAAATGCATGACTTTGGGCAAAACTGGGAGACGCGGATCTTTTTTTTTTTTGTCTTTTATAACTTAGTTTTGTCCGTATATGGTTATTTTTCCATGACTTAAACAAATTACGCACAGTGCAATGCTGCAAAATAAAGAAGACAGTGTAACTGTACTTTAATCTACTGTTTCAGCCTGCTTACAATTTATTTTATTTATCCGCGAGCTGTTAAAGTGAACCAAGATTATTATTAATGGTGCTGACCTCATGCATTTAAGGGTTAACAATGTTTTTTCTAAGTGTATTTGCACGATTGTTGTTTATTAGCTCCATAAGTGAAATGGCATTCTTTCCCCACTTTTTTAAAATTGATTTGTCATAAATCATGTTTGGAAATCGTTTAAAAATGTCATAACAAAATTTATAACAAACAAAAGTATTTGAAAATCGCTTACTACTTCGGGTGTCTCTCAAAAAATTTTAAATTTTGCTCTTGGAGAAACAATTATGTGCATTCTACGAAACTGAGTAATCAATGGAAAAAATTAAGTAAGTACTTCAGGTGAAGTGGAATTCCTGTTTTACCGCCTGTTTTAAGATAATGAAAACAAGTGAGTGAGTGAGAAATTATATTGAATACAAAAACAAATTAACGTTTTTTATTGTTGTTTTCAATATAATTCTTCACTCGTTTAAATTTTCTTAAAACCGGCAGTTTGTCTTTAATGACGAAAAATAAAAACATGGTCATGTCTTTGTTCAGCCGATTATAGTCTTGAAAATTATGACTAAAGTTCTTTGAAGGAGAGGGTGTAACATTATGCGAAAGATGAGTCTTTTCTTTATAATCGCCAGCAAAATTTTAAGTCATGCCTGTTCTCCCAGTAAAATATTCCTTACGAAAATTTAGTCTTATTAACCTTCCTATACCCGCGCTTTAGTCTGAGAGACCGACGAAATACTTTTCTATGCATATTTATTTTTCCAGAAACACTAGAAAGTTGAGTTTGCTGTTAGCTGCCGGAGTTTTATTTAAGTGCACTCCATGTGTTTGTATGAGGCGTCCGCGGTGGTGTATTCAGTAACAGATTTTATTTTTAGGGCTGCTAGCTCCCTGCGGGCAATTTGTGTCAATTGTTTTTAAAGCACTAATACGCCGATCAAAGATTAGCTTATTATAATAAAATGGACCGTATTGTGAGAGGTGGAAACAAGAAATATCGCTGTGCTGGTTACAAAATGTTGTTAAATACTCCAGAGGAAAGAAAATTGACACATAACTATCTGTAAATATTACTTTATGTAAACGAAATATATCATCTGCGACAGGTATTATTTTAAACGAAATTAAATGAGTCCATTTAGGTTACTTCAGTGAACTGTTACAAAGTGTCAAAAAGGAGCCAATTAACTTCCTCCAAGGACATCGCCATGTTAAAGTTACAAGTGCCCTTCATATAAAGTGTTAGAGCTAGAACCGGTCTTTCTCACTTAAGAACTGTCACGTGACAAGTTTGATGCTAGTTCGCTTTTCCCTAGCGCTAATTCAATCTGTGATTTATATTTTGGAAAGTGTTTATAGGATTGCAAAAGTTATTTGTGCTTTTTTTTTTGAGGGGAAAATATTGTTTAGTTTTATTTTGGTAGAATCTAAAAAGAACCATCGATTTTGATGACCATTTTGTAAAAGATTGCAAATCAATAATATTAAAGAAAATTAATTTAATGCAAAGTTAAGTTGTGTTATTATATCATCTAGTTCAAAATTTTTTTTTTGATAAGGTTTTTTTTAAAAAAATCTATGAAAGAGGGGTTCAATTTTTCGGTCAGTGAAACCGCGCGCGGGTATATGTGTTGCAAAAATTAGCGCGGGTATAGGAAGGTTAAATAGAACATGAATAAATATTTTATATCTAAATTTAATTTTAAGTTACAGTAAAAACTGTTTTATTATAATATCAGCTACCAAATAAAAAAGATTTTAATAAAAAACGTAAAAACATTAAAATATCTATAACACAGACACACACACATTGAAAAAAAAACTGTTTTTCTCCATTTTCTAAAAAAAGGAAAATTTATATTTAAAAAAAATTAAGGCTTCACAGGATTCCAAAAAAGGGGTGACAATGAAAACATATCATACCTTTACTTCAAAAAGTCTCTAAAAGCAATTCACTAAAAGCATTTGGTTTTCAAATGACCCCCGCTTGGATCTATGAAGCTGTTTAAATACTTCAAATTTTGTTAAATAAAACAGGACTAAAGGCACGTCTAGGCCACACATTTATTTTGCCAATATTCTATTGAGACTAAATACGTAGTTTAAATGAAATCTACTGAAGTTTTTTGCAAAAAAAAAAGTTGTTATGATACCCTAGCGGTTATTATAGTAAAATATTCCACTTTGATATAATTTATAGAGAATCATTCTAGCCTAATATATAATTTATTATTTTAAATATTTGTTTTACTAATTTATTTAATATCTGAGCCTACGAAATTTAAATTTTTGCCTTAAAGAAATGAAAGATAAGATTCATAAATGAAAGAAGAAAATCTTACTTGGAATTCTTGAAACAAGTTTTAACGGCCTTAAAACACGAAATGATCTTAACATTCGCAGATCGACATCTATATTGGCCTCGGCAAAGATTGTCATGGCACTAAATTTGGCCAACGATAAGCATTTCGATAACATTTTCAATTTCGTTAACGAACACAACACAATCGCACGATCGATCACACGAGATAAAGTTGTAAAACCGTGAGTTGGTGGGAGATTTTATCGTTTGTAATTTTGCATTTATTTACAAAAATTAAATTTGGGAGCGAAAATCAAAAAAGAAAAAAATAAAAATAGAATCAAATGAAAATGCAAAATTGAATATAAATAAAAAAATGCGGGAAATTAGAAAGAGACAGTTTTTTTTGTTAAAGTCGAAATAAAAGACAGCAATAGATGAAAGAGAAAAGGAAAATGTTAGAAAGAAATACAGGGCAACATTTGCCAAACAAAGTAAAACAAAGAAATAAACAAAAAGGATAAAATCGTAAAACTAAACACAAAATCAACTTGTCGTTAAAAGAAAATTAAAAGAAGATTAAAAAAGAAATTGTTTGTTTTTCTTCTTTTCAAACAGAGACTGAGAGCTGTGAAGATTTTTTTTTTGTTAAAGAAAAATACATTTTCACAGAAGCACTCTTAAATACATATGTATATTCTCACGCACACATACACACACATATAAAGTATTCAGTAAAATAAAAAAAAAACGTATAAATTACACAGAAAAAATAATAATTGATTTCAATTAAAAAATTGGTAAACAAATTTATAGTATCAATTAAAAATTTATTTCACTTGATTTAACGTTTATTTCAATCTATTAATTTTTAAATAAATCTGATTTTTTTTTTTTGATTAATGCTTTAATTGGCGAAAAATTTTGCAGAATTTTTTCTGTGTACACTTACAAAAAAATTTAGTGTTTATACAGAATTCAAAAAGATTTTAAAAAATTTCAATAAATTTATTTCAACCAATTTAAAATCTTTTTACCACAAACCAACACTAAACTATTTTGTAATAAACAAAAGGAAATTAAAAGAAAAAATTATTTATCAAACAAAAGTAAGAATATTTACCCCGTTACTACGACAAAGAAATCCATGATGTTCCAAATATTCCTGAGGTAGGAGTGTTTATGCAAAACTAGACCTAAGGCAAGGATCTTAAGCGATGCTTCTACGCAGAAAATGCATAAAAAATAGGTCTCCGTTTTTTCCTAAATTTAAATTTGAATTAACAGATAAAGTTTCATGCGATAATTTATTTATGTTTAGTTTTTTTTAAGAAAATATTAATTGAAAACATTTGCCAAAAAGATTAGGATTTTATATTGTGTGTTAAACTGTTTCACATTTTTAATTGATTCTTTTTTTTATTGTTTGGCAATAAAGTTTTTTTGGGCGAATGTTTTTAATGTGTTGTTCTTTTTTTTGTCTCTTACCAGCTTTTGGGCCAATACTGTTTTATCACACTCAGGCAAATGTTCTTCTAATGCCAACACAACACAGTTGGCAATGATTGTCAATAACACAGTGTACTCGAAGGGTGGCCATTCTATTATGAAACGTGTGTATTTTCTAATTGGATTATCCTCGGTGAGGATAAATAATGATGTGGGACCACCACCAGGTGGTGCTTCCTCTTTCTTTGGGCCACCCATTCTATCAGCTAAGCGATGGGCTCCCCTTCGACCCAAGTGCCCCCCGCTTGTGGAGCCCTGTTGATGCCCTGCTAGCGCCGCTTCCTGAGCCGCTGCCAACCTGGAAATAAAAGAAATTTTATTTTGTGTTAATAAAGTGTTTTTGCTGGATTATAATAACGCAATAATTAAAATATAACTACAGCACTTAACGCTTTTATGCACAGCGGTTATAACCACCCCAACATGAGCAATTTTCCCTTCTTATTTAAAATACATAACAAATTTGTGCATAAATCGCTATTATGCGCTGTAATAAAATAATTATTCTTATATAACTATGCACAGTAGCAAATTTTCATCTAAGTTAAAAATCAATATCATCACAATTAAAATGTCAACCGTTAGTTCTCTATAGAAAAATCAGAACCAAACCTGTTTGTAAATCATTTGGAAAACGTATTTACCCCAAATATAACTGACGATATAGCGGACGAGTTACCGCCTGTTAATGTTAGAGCAGCTATCCCCCTAAGATTTGAGATAAGAGAAAAAGAAAAGGTTATTTGTCAATTAAACACCAAGAAGGCACCTGGTATTAATAAGATCAGTAACAAAATGATTTTGGAGCTACCTCGCATAGCAAATAAAATTATTCTTTATATTTTTAATGCCATTGAATACTATCCTCAAGAATGGAAGGTCTCCTTAGTTACGATGATACCAAAGCCAGGAAAAGATCACACAAAAGTTGAGTCATAAAGGCCTATTAGCTTATTTTCTAATATATCAAAGCTGTTAAAGAAGCTCTTAGCGTCAAAATTTACCCAAATTTTAAATGACAATCGGTGTATACTAGAGTGGTTCGGTCCCCATACAAAAAAAAAAAAAAAGTTGAGCCAGTCATCCTCTAGGATTAAAGATTAGTTGAAAAGAATTCCATGCATTTTTTTTTTATTTTTTGCCACTCCTCTAGATACCACCCTTTTAGTTTTTTGTATACTGCGTTGCCACTCAAAGTCCGATCATAACATATTGCATATCGTTATTCATGGCTTGTCTGTGGCTGAATTTTTTCCTTTGGTGACATTTTGGTCCGACATCAAATTCTGGCCGCCACTTATGAGATCTCGGAACGTACATTAAAAATGTCCATTTTTTTGCAAATGACAAGAAAGACCTTCTAAAAAGTGGTACTTCTAGCTTTTGATATACTCACGTTTGTGCCACGCTCCAAAATTAGGCCCACTTTTCTTTACTTTCTTTTTGTTTTGTTTTGTTTTGTATATATAGCGCCAATTTTATTGTATCGCGTATCATTATTATTGGCCTCATCGGACATCCGGTTTGGCAATGGAGCTCAAAAAAATCTGAGCAACATTAATTATTTCACACGAAATTTTTGACATGTATCAATGTTACCTATTATGCGAGTTTGTTCAATTTAACGTTTTTATTCCTGCGAAGTATGCGACATTGTTTTGCGTATGTAAACAAACCCCACATGTATTTTACTAAAAATGATTTTTTTAATAAAAAATTTAATAAAACGAATGTAAATATGGATAAAACAAGCTGTTACCGGTTGTGTTATTTTAATTTTTTATTTCTTATTATACCCTTCACCGCAGGTAAAAGGGTATATATAAGTTTGTCAATCCGTTTTTAATTTCTACAATATTGATCCAACACCATATAAAGTATATATAATCTGGGTCCTTATAAAAAGCGAAGTTGATTTAACGATGTCCGTCTGTCCGTTGAAATGGGTTTTCCGAAGATCCCATATATGATGGGGGCCAGGTTATAATACATTTATGTCACATATGGTCCGGAATTTTTTCGCTATTGAAATTCAAAAAGATCGGTCCTTAAATGGCTGAGATATGAGCAAAAAAACAACGACTACCTCTAATTTTTCCCAAAAATCCCTTGTGGTTGTTGTATTTTTATTACTTTTTAATGTATATCCGGGGAACGGCAGGAGCCAAAGATTCCAAAATAGGTACACACATTAAGGTAGTCAATACACACCATCCTACAAAATGTGGGCGGTATTATAATGTATAAAAACCTACATTTTAGGACTGCCATATGTCCTATGGATATGACTTGTATACCAAAATATCGGAAGTTTTTAGTAGAACATATTTTATAAAAAGTAGAACATATTTTATAAAAAACTCGGAAAAATCGGTTCAGATACGAAAAAGTTATGGCCAAAATAAATTTTTTTTAAATACCCATTTTCGTGAACCAAAGATCTTTCCGAATCCAAGTTTTATAACAAGTAAATGGTAAATTTCTTCCTAAACACGTCGGTATATAAATCTTTCAAATCGGTTACAAAATGGCTGAGTTATAACCAAAATACTGAAATCCCAAAATTACCTTCACCGAAGGTAAAAGGGTATATCGTCATCTTAAAGACCTAATAACCTATCTGCAAAAATTTCAAAATTGAGTTTTTAATGGATTTTTATTCCTATATCATAACGCATATGTGTGCAAAATTTTGCACATGTAATATTACAAATCACAAAGTTTTTGTAACTAGAGAACCGTTACGCACAAAAAAGAGAAAAATAAATCATCAAAAATCACGATAAAAGTTTAATTTTGTGGCATAGTGTAATTTAAACAAACAAGGGATTTTTGAGAAAAATTAGAGGTAGTCGTTGTTTTTTTGCTCATATCTAAGCCATTTAAGGACCGATCTTTTTGAATTTCAATAGCAAACAATTCCGGACCATATGTGACATAAATGTATTATAACCTGGCCCCCATCATATATGGGGTCTTCGGAAAACCCATTTCAACGGACAGACGGACATCGTTAAATCAACTTCGCTTTTTATAAGGACCCAGATTATATATACTTTATAGGGTGTTGGATCAATATTGTAGAAATTAAAAACGGAATGACAAACTTATATATACCCTTTTACCTTCGGTGAAGGGTATAAAAATACGATCAATATTTGTTTGTGACAAATATCTTGCTTTGAACATTTTTTTTGAAACACTAACGAATGATCAATATACGTAGCATTAAAATAGCATCCACAACAAAAAAAATATACCGCTAATCGAACTACTTATAATGTATTAAACATATTGGTTCTTTTCTAATGGGTCTGGTTCATTGTTATTGTAACTTTGATTTTAAAGTTACCAATATCTGAATTCAAACGCCAGAAAAGTGAATAGAGTTATAACAACATCAACAAATTGAAATAAAATTAGAAAAATATTTCTTTAAACAGAACGAAGAAGAAATTTGTACAAACTTAAATACTTTTATTATTTTCCTTCTACAGAAATATAGAAATTTTTATTGTCCTTGTATAGGAGGTTCCACGCTCACTTTTCCAATTCAGCTCGTTTTTTGACAGATTTTTTGTATTGATGTTCCAAATTTGGAAACTTTAAATGCAGCTATTCTGTAAATATACAGTAATTTAAAATGTTTTGGAATAGAGGGTGCAACATTTACTTTAAAATTTATAAATAAAAATAGCGCCGGGTATAAAAATAAAAACTTTCGTATTTATAAAGCATTTAAAATTGTGAAAACTTGATCGTACAGTGTGGTTTATTTGGTGTTTTATGGAACTGCCATCTTCATAGTGGTATTGTAATTGCCATGTTGGCGTATTGCTTTATGCATGCTATTTTTGGTGCTGCCTTCTTCTGGTGAAGTTGCAAATTTTTGTGTTGCATTTTTACGGGAATGTACGAATATTGTGTTGGTATGAGAGCATCCACGACCACTTGAAATGATATACAAATTTAAATAGCCCATGTTTGGCGCTGGGAGAATTTCAGAAAAATTAGTTTATTACTTCAGAACTCTTTGGAGAACAAACATACGCATTTTCATTTTTATTTACATACGTGTATATTGATAGATACTTTATGGCACAAAATACTATACTATTTAATATCACCAAGCGGGAACACTCAGAAGTTTTTCTTACTTCAGGCCTTTTTAAAGGCCTGCTTCAAATTTTTTTTGATTCAATTACTATTCCAAACTAACTGTTACAGACGGCCTCATAGAAGGCATTTCGTATAATAGATAAGGTACACATTCCACATTCGCTTCTATGAAAAGGTAGTAGAGAAGTAGTAACATTTTTTGTATTGTTTTTTTTTTTGCACAATCAAAAGCAAAACATTAATTTTTTTTTGATCCCGTTATCATTCTTATGTACCTGCTAACGAATTGAAAGCGGAAGCCCCCTCCGCAATGGCAACGTGTGTAAAAAAAAACATGAGTATGAAATGGAGCGAGCAGGCCTTGTATATCCAAAAGAAGGAGTGCAGAGGCCTCCTAAAAGGCATCCGTACTCACCACTAAAGAGCGTGTTATGCGTTTTCGTTGATGTGTCTAACACTTTAAGATACTGATCCTAGACCAGTACTGTCCAACCACACATACTTCGATATTTGCATTTGCGGTAAACAGCTTTGAGAGCTCTCAAAATTTCTTGTTGTTTGCAAAGTAAGCAGCAAGCATTGCTGTCGCTGAGATCTGACTGGCTGTTGTGGTGTCCTGAGTGCGAAATCAGAAAGCTCTTTTGTAAAACTTCGTACATTGCGCAAATAGCTTGGTCGGCACTGTATTAAACTCACCATTTAGTAAAGTGATTGACTCAAAATAACTTTTTCAATCGATTTAACGACGTGCTTCCGTCCTGCTATTAATCTTTTAAGTGTCATATCTCAAAATGTATGTCAAATATAATTATATATATCACTAATAGTTGAATACGTGATACAAATACAGAAGGTAGTTCCACTCTCTCTTTATGACGCCATATTAACGTTCTGACGTTAATGGGAATGATCAAAATTTGTGCTACCATATTTCATTAAATAATCCAATTTTCCTGTTTTTGTTTTATTTACTTTTTGAAGTTTTAAAAAAATAAATATTAATTTACAACAGAAAGAATAAAATTTATATTAAAAGACTTTTTATATTTTCGTCAATAAATAAAAAAAATCTAAAAAACCTATACATACATATGTATGTACATTAGAGCGACTCACCAAAAAAAGTGCTCGATGTACCCTCCTAAAAATGAACCTTGGACTTTTTTAAGATACTATTTTAAATATTTCGGCTCCAGCTTTGACCTCTTGTGAGCTGGACCATTTTGAAAAAGGGTATATTTATGCATGTTTTGTTAGTTTGAGAATCTGTTTCCTTACCAACATATACAAATTGGGTATCATAAGAAAGGTTTTTTAAGGTGCGTCTATATACAATTTGTCCAAGGACGATCATCCATTTCCTTTTTTTAAGGATTTTCTGTAAAAATCACGGTTTTTGATTTTTTTGTTCGGGGTTGTTTGTAATAAAAATGCCAAATAAACATATTTTAATCTCTAGTCCATTTAATTAAATACGTGTTTCCGCTCTTTTGGAAATTCGTGCTAGTTCGCGTTTTGACAAAAATGCAACGGGTTGGCAACCCTTAGTTTTAAACAGACCAATATGGGTATCAAATTTTTTCTTTTGCCAAGTACATCATCTTTGTATATAAATAATAAAGATTTTTGCAAATTAGATGCATTTTACACGGTGCTCTGGAATATATATAAATGCAATTTTGTAGTAGCTCTAATATGATGGCGGATTTAGTTTCTAGATCATGTATGAATGAAAATAGGACTAAAGAAAGAAAAAAGAGATGATCCACGACTAAAATTTTTTTTAATTTGCGAAAAAATATGCCGCCAAAAAGTCGTGGATCATTTCTTTTTTTCTTTCTTTAGATCTATTTTCATCCATACATGATCTAGAAACTAAATCCGCTATCATATTAGAACACAAATTACACATTTAACCTAATAATTTCCAAAAAGAAATTTATTGTATTTTTTTTATGTGGCAACGCTTTTTTAATGTTAACAAAAAAACTAACTTAAAATAATTCCGATTAACTTCAAAATAAATATTGTGAGAGTGAAGAGGAACACCTTTGTATATTTGTATCATGGTTGAATACGTGTTGTATTTACATGCATTTGAAAAAATAATTTCTTTTTTTTTTCAAAAAAAAAAATAAGTGCAAAAAACGTCGTCCTTATTTCCTTTTTAGCTCATTCGTGTTCTTACATCGTCTAAAAATATAATCAGCTTAAAAATTGGAGTAACACCAAAATTTTATTGAAATATTCCTCAGGGCACCGTGATATAAGTATGTTAATGTCTAGATAATAGAGGCCACAAAGGACTCTTATATGAGTTTTAATCTCATAACATGAGCTTGTTTTAGCGGATCCATGATTGTCCATGTATCCTAAATGGGGTACACCATCGAAAATTTGTCTCTAAATGCTGTGGTGTAGGGTATCATATGGTCGGGCCTGACAGAATTTAGATATTTCGTACAAAAGACTTTAACATTTATTTTTCTTTAAATATTTTCCCTTCATCCTGGTCAATAATAATATTGTTTTTTTATTTTTACTTCATATAATTTAGTCCAGCTAAATTACTGAATCTACTAACTTTTTGGTAGTTTTATTTTAAAATTATTCTATATTATATTATTTAAGCTTAAGGTCACTATTTTATAAAATTAATATAAATATTTAAATTTTCAATATATCGATTTCCGTTGGAAATCTTCTTTAGGAAATTTTTATAATAAAATAAAATTTCAAAATTTGACAATAAATGGAAAAATAAATTTTAAAACTTCAATTAACAAAATTATCATAATAAATTTAAAATTCCATTCTACCAGTTTGACGTTTGTGTATTTTTTTTAATATCGACATCATGACGTCAGTGTTTGATTAAAAGTACTAAAATCTAGCTCCAATAAATTAGACACGCTGAAAAATAGTTTGTTATTGAGCTTTTAGACATCAAACCATAAAATATGTGTATGTATAATACGTGAAATCAATAGAAGAGAATAAACAGAATTTTATAACCAGTAAATAAAATATAAGGTTTATTATACAATATCCTTAACTAGCGGTTTCCATACATTTGTTTTTCTTAACGGGTACTAATACATATTACACTAATCGATACTCGGCTACTACTTTCAGATTAAAATTACCAAATATTTGACATGAACTTATATGCTGTAACTCTAATTTATAAAATCTTCCTTTTGTTTGAAAAATAATTTCAAATACCTACACTTATGTGGGTGTTCACAAAAAAGTTTCAACATCACTACTACAAATTGTTTTAATTAATTTTGAATTATGCTTTTTATTACAAGAAAGAAATATTGTTAATCATTCAATCTAAACAATATGATCCCCACCAGCGTTACCCTTGTGATACTGAAGTATCAATTTGACCCTTTTTTCGACGGTCTTTTTTTTTTTTTTTTTTTTTTATTTGCCCTTTTGTATCATATTTAACTATTTTGTGCCATTTCTTGACCCTTTTTTATATTGCACTCACATTTTATTTTTGTCAACACTGCTAAATAGTCCCAATAAAAAATGGAGCTTTCAACGAAGCAGGTTTGTAAGAGAGAAACATAAAGTTTCGCTTACCATTGCGCTGACGGAAGACATGAATTTTATATGGCGAGTTCCCACTTTGAAGCAATACATTTTTGATACATAAAGCACATTATTCAGCGCATATAAAAATTGTTGTATGTAACGATCGGCCTTACACACTGAACGTTTTGATACAGTTATTTTTTAGTATTCTCCCTTACAAACCTGCTTCGTAGTAAGGGAATGCCGTAGCACTTGAAACGTTATTTTTTTTTTATAAAAGTTGTTGAGAGTTCTTTCACATACTTTACTGCATTTATGTATGTCTTATTGCGCAGCGCATAATTGTGCGCTTATTTTTTTAAATGTACCATTAGTGCTTCACAAAATGATAAAATTTTTTATTGGGGTAGTGCTTCATCTAAGCAAATGTTTTCGAAATAAGCATTGCTTACAAATAAACTTAATTAATAAAATTGATTAAAAGTCCTGATTAAAAACCTAAAAGGAATGGCAAAAATTCGTTTAAAATTGCCAAATTAGCGGAAATTCTCAAAAACTTGTAACAGCGGTAAATTATCAAAGAATTATATTTATTAAAAATCGTAAATGATGTAAAGAATCAGCAATTAAATTCGGGCACAGTTGCAAATATGGAAATAAACCATAAAATTTATTTGAAATCGCTAAATCGGTAAAAAAAAATACCATTTTTTATCCCTTTTTCTGGAAAATCCCGTTTCTCCGACTACTTATCGCTGTTACAAATAGATTCACAAACTTAATATACTCATTTATATTGGTGTATTTTATATATTGGTATAAAATACTGTAAAGTTTAATTTCTTGTATAGCACATGAAATAATTGTTTGTATAAAAGAACAGGAATCAGTTTAGGGATGTAACGAAATGCTTTTTGGCGATACGATACCGATACTCAAAAAGAAATATCGGCGATTCCGATACCAATACGAATATTTAATTTAAATTCAATGTAATATCAACAAAACTTAAGTAGAGTAATTTTTTTATTATACAAAATTACAGTGAAATGCCTTTATCCATAACAATTTTTTTTTTAATTTATAAAGGTTTACAAAACAAATTTTGTATGAAAATTAGACGTAATAAACGTTTGTTCAATTTCATAATCGTTTAATGAATACAGGGTTAAGATATTATTGATATTTAAAATTGGTATAAATAAGATTTTAAAAATAACGAATTGAATTTGAATTCATAATAAACTTTAAAAAAATTTTTTTTATTTTTTAAACAGAAAAAGTGTCAGAGATTATTAATATTTAAAATTAATATTAACAAGTTTTTTTTTTTTTTTTTAAAAGAAAGTATTTTACACTTTTGCAGACAATGACGATTTTGCAAATCCGTTTGAAGCAGATCTGCAATTGAAAATTGTCTCTCAGATGCGACAGAATTAATTTGAAAACTTAAGCATTTCTGCGCCATGTCGTTAAATTTAGGGTAAAACATGTCATTGCGCCTTATTACAAGCGTATATGCCTCTCTAGAAAAATTAGAAGATTTAAGGTATCTCAAGAATTCTTCTTAGGCTGAACCACAGCGTAAGATGAAGAGAGAGGATAATCGTTGAAGAAATTTTCATATAATATTTTCACAAACGCTCCAAAGTTCAGTTATAATGGTTAATAATGTTTTCCCGTACTTATATTGTTTTGTAGTTTAATTTTCAGTTAAAATTAATTTTTTAAAAGAAACAACTATTAAATTTTACAGAATATGCTGTTATATAAATAAAAAGTTATGTAAACTTTATTTATTTTAAATGAATGGTAACTGTCCGTTTTTTGTATAAATTTAAAGTTGTTAAAAAAAAATTGTCTTTTAAAATAGGTATAGCTGTATAGTATTTTAAGTGTGCGTATCGATAGCATTAACTAGGATTACTTTCTACTTATGCATGCGTTTTTAAAAAAGGTCAACAAAATTAAAATAGAACGCCACACTACGCGTCCTTCAGCTTAAGAATTAAATGAAGCTTTTTAGTATTCTGTTTGAATGTGTTATTGCCCTTAGTTGTTATTAGGGTGTTCAGGCGATTAATTTTTGTTCGATTAATCGAACGATTTTAGACAATTAATTGTTCGAAAAATTTAAAATTGCTAATTTCGATTAAAGGATTAATCGAAGAATTTATACCGATTTATCTAATAATAATAATAATAATAATAAAAATAATAATAATAATAATAATAATAATAATAATAATAATAATAATAATAATAATAATAATAATAATAATAATAATAATAATAATATTAATAATAATAATAATAATAATAATAATAATAATAATAATAATAATAATAATAATAATAATAATAATAATAATAATAATAATACATATGGGGGATTCACAAGGTTGTCATACAGTTGTAAAGTCATGTGTCTTAAAATAATTACAAGAAATAAATATGACTGCTGCTGGCGACCGCTTATAATTTAGATTTCTACTAAAAACGTTTAACCATAGTATAATAAGTACCAGGTTTGTTCATTAGGGAGAGTTTTTCGTATTTACCTAAGAAATGTCAAAATAATTTATTTTATTTGTGACGCTTGTTTTAATTGTTTTCCATATTTTCTTTTGTTTGACGTTGTATGGGTTTTAAAATTGAGAACAAAATTTCTAATGACTATACCTTCTACTTATTCTACCATGGGTTTAACGAATAAATGAACACAGCATTAAAATTTTTTATTTTGTTTGAAACACAACAATAGTTTTTTAAACAATTGTAAAATATTATTTCGGACATTATGACGATATGACTTGATAGCACACCTTGTGAATCCCCCAATAGTATTTCTGTTAAATGTATAATTTTTTTAAAGCTTTAAGTCAAATAAGCCAACCTAATGTATGTGACCGTTGGAATTAAAATAAAACAGTCATGTTTAGTGAGTAATTTAGCTTATATTTTTGTTAAATTTTTTCAACACAATTTACCAAGGCACTTCACAACATAAAAAATGACTAAGGTATGTTAACTCTAAGATTTATGTTAATTTATCGGGAATGTTCTAGAAATCGAAATGAAGTGAAATTGAAATCGAACGATAATTTAAATTCAATTATTTACAAAATGACCGTAGTTTTTCGTGGTTTTAAGTGTTGTTCTTGCAAAAATAATAGATTCTTAAAGCATTAATTAGTTAAAATGGAATATTTTTATGAACTTTCATTACAGGGTCGATTTTAAAATTTGCTCTATATTAAATACACTTCATTATGATTTCTGGAACACGCCCGTAATTTTTAAAGTGGTTCATACGTTTATCTCTTTGGAATGAGTTTGGTTAAAAAATATTGCACGAAGGATATATCGAATAATGCTAATTGTAACAGGTGTCCAAAAATGTATTAACGTAAGTGTTCTTCATCAACTTAACTAAATTACCACTAACACAGTGACTATAACATAGTACTTGAGGGAGATGCTCCCCCAACAAAATCAAATGGGGCTAGAAGTGTTCAAATAAATAAATAATTTAAACAAGATGCTTCGATCGATTCGCTAGAGAATATTATTTGCAGAAGCATAGCAGAGGCTGGAATGTCCGTGAAAAGTTTCAAAAAAATCCAAAGTTATATTGACTCTTTTATAATCAAAGAGACCAAAAGTGAAGCAACAAGTTTTATTTCAAAAATAATGTTTATTTACTCAAGTACTAATTTTTTTTTTAAATTATCGGAAAAAAATCTCGTAAAATATAAAATTTCTGGATTAAGAATTATTCGACTTATCGATTAATCTTAAAATTTTATTCATTTAATCGAATAAGTAAATAATGCCAAATATCGATTAGTCATTTAATCGGACAAAAACACCCTATTTGTAATGCAAAAATCAAGCATTAGAAATTAAATTGTTTGTTCAAAAAAACTATGAAAAAAAGTATCGTCGTATCGGCAGTAAAATATCATTGATACCGATATATCGGAAAAGACGGAGTATCGGCGATAAATTGGTATTGGTATTCGTTACCTTTCTATTTCAGATTATGCAACTAAACGTTTATGTCTGTATTCATAAAAATATTTTAAATTTAATTAAAGCTTAAAAAACTAATTTTTTATGAAAATTTTACTAAATAAACGTTTGTTAAATTTAATAAACATTTATGAAAACGTTATTTTTAGTAAAATTTTCAATTATTATTTTTTTTTTCAATGGTCAACAGACTGGAGCGTTTTAAAAAGAAATTTTTTTAATAACAAAAGAAGATTATTTCCATGCGGAAAAGTTAAAAGTTTATTATCCAACAAGCTTTAACAAACTTACCTTTGAAATTAGGTAAATGAATAAATAAGCTTTATAATTAATCATAAAAATCATAATTTTATTGGAACCAAATGACTTAAAAAGCCTCCTCGTTAATGCAAAATTATTTTGTATCTGTTCACAAGCAGTACAAACGCCAACCGCCAAGCAAAATGTCACATGTTTTCGTACTAAAATAAATTTATAATCGAAAAGCGTCATGATGTCGAGTAACACTGGCGCTAAGCCATTGACAAAACTAAGAAGAACATTTTTTTTTAAAGAAGGTTAAAGATTTTCTAGCACAAATATACAGAGTGCGTATGGACACAAGAACACTATTCAAAGGAACAGCAGCAGCTAAAAATAGATATATTTATGTATGTATAAATGTATGTCTGTGAAGAAGTAAATAGAAATTTCAATTGGGTATGTGTTAAAACCAGGAGCCGAAATGTCTAAAAACACCATACTACTTAACTTGTCACTACCACCGAGTCAGACACAAACATTGATATGTGTTTTTAATATAAATATGTATCTGTGTGTGGTTATACATATCTCTGTACATAATTCTTTCTATTAAGTACTGGCCTAAAGTTTAACCCTTAAATAAAAAGGCCTTGATATTTATTGATATTTATAAAGTTTTAGGATTTTTCCAGAAATTTAATAATAGTTATGTTAACTTTTCTTCTATTAAAGCCTAAAAATATCCTTTAAAGCTAAATTTGTCATTGTTTATTTATTTCTCTGTATTTTGTTTTTTTTTTTTTTTTTTTTTTGGCAAACATTGAGATGATACTGCCAAGTAAGTAAGCAACCATCATCATTGTCGACTAATAAACAATTATACATCGTCGTTTCTAAGTGCCGGTTCACACACACACGTCAAGTTTGACTTGTCAAGTTTTGAGTTTTTAGGGGAGAGGGGAAAATATTCTCTTTTTCCTTCTCTCCTAAAAGCTTAAGACTTGACGAATCAAACTTGACGTGTGTGAACCGGCACTAAAATCATCAACAGCACAAGTGAAGTGAACAGGAAAATGAGGTGCCACATCGTCACTACAAAATCATAAAAAAAACAGTTAATAACAGCGTATCTAAATAAGTGTGTATGTGGTAGGCACAGTTTTAAAGTACTTTCTTTGAGATAATATTTGGTAAAAAATAGTTATTTTGTAGGCACTTTTTTGTTAAAGCTACAATTTTTAAGCGGTTATTTTCTGTAACAGCTGCATTTTTTAAGAACTTTATTTTTTGTAAAAATACTTTCCGTAAAGTACGATTTTTAAAATTGTTTTTAAATATATTTTTTGTTTAAAGTATTTTTTTAATAGGTACTTCATTCTTGAAAAAAGGTTTATTGTAAAAACTGCGTAGTCTATTCCAAGTAAAGGATGGTCCAGCCAAAACGCACGATGTTAATTGAAAATAAAACAAAAAGTTTTCAGAGAATTATCTAAATATTTTTTAAATTTATAGTAAGAAGGATCTAAGAAAATTATGCGTAAAACAAAATATCGGCCAAATGCTCGCCACGGCTTCGTGGGCATACCTGTTTACGATTATTAATATTTTAATGACTCTTAGATATAATTGAGGTTCAATGTTGTTAATGTGTCGAATTGTCCCAATCTTAAGCTCTGGAATTGTTCTTTTTTAAAAATATTCCCAATGAAAGAAGACCAACGGTGTCAAATCACATGCTCGTGACGGGCAATTAACATCGCCACGGCCATTGAATTTTTCGCGCAAGAGAACCATTGTTTCGTGGGCTGTGTGGCAGGTTTCACCATCCTATTGGAACCACATATCGCTTAGGTTCATTTCCTAAATTTCTGGCCACAGGAAGTCCGTTTTCACCTCGCGAGAGCGAACACCATTCACGCTAACTGCTTGACCGACCTCTTTTTCGAAGAAGTACGCCCCGATGACGCCGCCAGCACAGAACGGCATTAAGAGTTAAATATTATGATATTTTTTAAATTGTTTGATTGGTTTATCTTACGTACACACAGAGAAAAACATGTTTAAATATGGTCACCTCCAACCAAACTATTTTTAAAGACAATTTTAAACATATAATGTTTATTATAACCATATAATTGTCAGCGATAACAATATTATGGTTAAATTAGGCCTCCATCAAGAACCCACAACCATATTATGGTTGCCTGCAAACGTGTTATGATCAATTATAACTAAAATTTGTTAAACACTTACAATAGCATGGTTGGGTTTCAACCATAGCATGTTGCTCTTGGAAAAGAGGAAAATACTATTGTAAATTTAAAAACAAATTATTGCCATATTTAACCATACAATTTTGATACCCATAATATGCTTGTTGCTGACACAGTTATATGGTTATATTAATCATAATGTGTTTAAAATTTTCTTTAAAAATAGTTTGGTTGGAGGTGACCATATTTAAACATGTTTTTTCTCTAAGTGTAGTTAGGTGTAGATGAGTTCATTAACAATTGGGTAGTATTAATGTTGAAAGCAAGGATTGTCACCACCAGTCAAAGAAGGTATGTTGGACGGGGTACACCCCGGGGAGGCGTATTTGGCTTTACAAAGTTATTGGGCAAAAGACAGTAGCCTAGGAGATCACGCAAGCAAAAGGGAACTAATACTTTTTACTACAAACGCCGAAGATGCCTAACTTCAGACCACAATGCTTTAAAATTGTGTTGTCCCCCTCTTAGACAAAATGAAATATTTTGGTGCCAGACTGTACCCTAAAGTGTTGTGAAAACTCAACACATTCGTCCAATTCTTATCTAAGGATCCTTAGAATGGTGGAAATCGACTAAAATTAAACAGGCTATGGAAACATTTCAGGTGCTATACGAAATAGTCGTTTAGAGCCGCTTAATGCTTAATGCCACCCCTTACACGGACTTGGAAATGGTTTTAAAGTTTCAGTTGCATCCGAGCACGAAACCTAATGGTAAATTGCAGCATTAAAGTGTTCGCGGGTCGTCATCCAGATAAATTGAATGTTTTCGAGGCTAAAATGCCGGCAATTAGGCATGTACCCTTTTATATGACAGAAGCATTCAGGGGAGTAAAATTACTTTTGTCGATAGCCAGGCTGCGATCGTATCACTCCACTCTGACCATAACAGATCACTACTGGTAGGCCACATTAGAAATGAAACAACAGATTAGATCGTATGACGCGTGGCATGTTTGGCTAGTCAGGGCAGGTTCGGCTTTGGACAATTGCAGTATCTCTTCGAACGGTTAAAAGTAAAACTTTTGGCCACTTTGAGTGCGAAACTGGCTGATAATGGCACGCTCTTCACACCTGTACGATCGCAATGTGGCCTTCCTATGCTGGCAGTTTTAACGGGTTATAGGCTGATAGGAATTCATGTGAATAGACGGGGCTCACCATATAATGCAAATTGTCGAAGAATCACGAAAAATTACATTTCAGAGTTGAATTTTTTTAAATTGAATAATTAAATTCAGTTTACTTGAATTAGTTGAACCATTAGGGTGCCCAGCTTGTTAAGATTTGCGACTAACAAAGTGTTACTAATTAAAAATTTCGTTTTATTTGTTAAATAAACAGTTATAGGTCCTACATTTTCACAATAAATGATAACCTTTTATTGGCAAATACGGTACCACTTAAGTAAATTCAGCTTAAAAAAATCAAAAGCTCCAATGCCATACAAGACTGTTGACATTTGAAAGATTATCATTGTAAATATTTCTTAAATGACTTTTTTCCGAATGATATTCCTAAACCAATAAAAATTCCATAGCTTAAGCGATTGATATTTGATAAATGTGGTAGATAACTTTATACATATTTATATATGTATATATTTTTGTTTTTAATAAAAAATGCTCGTAGGGTATGAACCTCTAACAAACACACATCAAAATACTACAACAATGTACATATAAGAGAATATTTGTATGTATTGGCATAAATGATAAACAAAAGGATTTTTTTGAACATATTCTTTCTCTCTAGTGTGCAATTAACAATGATTTATTGTCAAATGGTGTAATTTTTTAGTTTTTTTTCTTTAAAAGCCATACCAAACAATTACAACAACAAAACAAAAATACCAAAAAAAAAAAAAAAAAGTTATTGTTTTTCACAAATAACCACATATTGCTGCACTAAATTGTATAAATTTTATACAAGTTTGCGTATGAGTGAATGAGTAAATCTAAACAATCTTTATTGTTTTCATATCTATGTCAAACATCCATTTATTCTATGAAGAATTAAAATGTATCTAAATATTTTTACTATAGAATGTATTTAAATAACTTTTCATAAGCCATGAACTATTTTATCTCAATAAATTCAATAATTATTATTATTTTGTGATAATTTAACGCGTTCGCCAATCGGCAGTTTTTTTGCGTTTTCTGTCGAAACTCAGGAACAAAAAAAATAAATTTGTCGCATATATGTGGCATGAGTTTTGCAAAACATTTTCCTAACAGAAACTGTGTGTCACATATTTGTGACACACTTCTAAGTCACTTATAAGTGACATGAGTTTTAAGTTAAATTGGTGTCACGTATATGAGTCAATACATATTTAAAATTTGTTGGCATTTTATATTTATTTATTTCTTAATTTCAAAACTATAACGCCCTTGGAGTTACGTCTCCATGATGTAGCTCCTTTAGCAAGCATACTTTTTATTATAACATATGTGCACGTAGAGAAAAAACATGTTTAAATATGGTCACCCACAACCATACTATTTTTAAAGAAAATTTTAAACATATTATGGTTATTATATAACCAAATAATTGTCAGCGACAGCCATATTATGGTTAAATTAGTCCTTTATCATGAACCCACAACCATATTATGGTTGCCTCTAATAATGTTATGGTTAAATATGATAATAATTTGTTTTTAAATTTACAAAAGTATTTTCCTCTTTTTCAAGAGCAGCATACTATGGTTGAAAACCAACCATGCTATTGTAAGTGTTAAACAAGTTTTATTATATTAACATAACATGTTTGGAGGCAACAATAATATGGTTGGGGCTTCTTGTTGAAGTCCTATTTTAACCATAATATGGTGACCGCTAACAATAATATGGTGATATTCAACATAATATGTTTAACATTTCCTTTTAAGATGGTTTGGTTGGAGGTGACCATATTTAAACATGTTTTTCTCTGGGTGTGGGATAACGTTTTCTGTTTACTCTTAAGGTTCCGCACATTGTAGTTTTATTACATTTTAAATATTCTGCCAGGTATCACTACTGTAATAGTTATCCATGTACAGTGTGTGTCCTTTATGCAAATACTTCTCCATTAATTTAGCAACAATTCCAAATAAATGTACCTTTTCATTAATAACGGTATTCTTCCCCGTGTAAATAACCGTATATATTAAAAATCCATTGGACGTGCATAGTTCATAGACTTTAATTGCGTATTTATGTCTTTTGTTCGGAATGTACTGACGAAACAAAAGTCTTCCTTTCCACAAAAGGAGAGCTTCATACAAGGATACATTTTGAAAAGGACTGTAAATTTTATTTATATTTTTAATTATATGGTTAACGACATTTTCAATTTAGAACTATCACTTTCTTCAGGGCTATAGAAGCACAAACAACAAAGTATATTCTTAAACTTAATGCGGCTTAAAGTTTTTCCAAAAATCCTTTGAAAATAAATGGGATCTTTGCTCCATAGCAATCTCATTTCAGGTTTTTTGTTAAGAGACATTAAAAGGCATAAAACAATTACTTTTTTCATTTCTTCAACTGTAACATTTTTCCATCTGAGCAGATTAGACTTGGGCCCCAGTTTTTCATTTGAAGATGAAATTAGTCCACAAAACTATTTTGTTTAGTAATTAATCGTCAAATATCTGCATAAAATAATGTACTGGCTTTGCATTAGGTGGTAAATTTATTGATATTTTTTCTTCCCCTGTGAATTGAATATTATCTACATTCTCGGACTCCTGTACGGACTCATCGGTCTCACTTCTGGAATAAAGCTACTTTCAGGGTCCTCAAAATTTGAATCACTTACACTGGTGTTTAAAATTGCTTTAAGAATTTCCTCTTTAGATATAATCTTTATTTTTCTGGTTTTTTCCATTGTAAAAGATTTAAAAACGTATGTATGCATACATATGTAATAACTAATACGTTAAGCATTTGCAAGTAGCATAAACCTTAGCTTTAACTTATTTTTTATCAAATTAATATCAAAAAGAATTTTATTATAAAGTAGAACCTTCCTCTATAAAACACAACTCTTAAAAGAAGTGATTGCACTACTAAAAACGCTTGTAAAGTTAGTTTTTAGATAAAATGAGAGTTAAATTTCGGGGAATACCCAAACTAAAAGCTAATTTGTTAAACAACTACTCACCCTGGACACAAACCGCAACGCTTTTACTTATATTACATTGTAACAGACACTCAAACGTACAAGAAAAATACTTTGAAGAAACATTCTCGAAATTAGAAGCAAAAACATTTCAATAAAATTAGCGCACTTATATGTATGTGTTTCTGTGAAAACTCGCCCGACACATATATGTGACGCTGAAGTGGGGAACAGAATAGTCGCTGTAGTACAACGTTACGAATAGCGCTGCAAGCTGTCAAAAGTTAAAAACGGAAGTTTCAAAGTACTGTCAACAGAATACGCAGTTGTAGTAATCGTTGCAGTTGAAGCTGAAGTACAAAAATCAAATTATTGAACTTTGTCGCGCTACAAAGCATTCGTCAGTTTCAGCTACTACTACAACTTCTTTATTCTGTTCCAGGCCTGAGTGTGAACGTGTTAAAAAAATATAAAGAAAAAAAACGGATTTTGCATTTTGGAATAGAAATTAAGATATTTCATAGTCGTATATCTTTTGTTTTACAAATTACGATTTATTGTATAAAATTTTGCCACTTGCGTCATTTTTGGCATATTTGGTAATCAAATTTTAGTCAAGTTATGAAAAATAAAAATAAAAAATATTTAGATAAAATGTTGCTGACTAATTTTTGTAAGGCATGAAGGACATTTGCAAACGTTTTATATTATTTATTATGAATTCTAAACAATAGTTAATACTGTTGAAAGCATTTTTTTTTTGTTTTGAACTAAATTTATTAAGGTACTTGGTTATTTATTTCAATATGCATAATTGTTTATAAAAAATAATTTGAGAATTACAATTTAAAAATAATAGAAAAAAATCTACTTTTACTACTTTTAGATATACTATACTTATAACTAGGGATGCGACTTCTATGCAAATGCATGTTTTTTGTAGATAGTCTAAGATCTAAAATCTAAATCATTAAAAATAATAACGGTCTCCTGTTTGTACCATCTTTCGAACACAAAAATAATACTGTTTTATTAAACTCAACAAAGATTTAATTCCGCTCGGTTTTTTTTTTAAACCACAAGCTTCATTGTGTTCGTTTCGGCTCATTAATGTTCGTCGCTTTTGGCTGTTAAAAAAACCAAAGAGTCTTTAAAAAACAAAATACACATTCGAAAAAAAACAAAAAGCCAGCAAAATAATTTTACACAAACAAAACATATATTCAATATACCCACAAGCTGTTCGTGCTGTGGTCGTTGCTTAAATTTTTTGTCTGGTTTTCTCTTTGTCAATGTAAAAAAAGAAACATTATAGAACATTAAATTAAAATGTTTGTCTAAAGTATAACTACAATTGTTCTGTTTTTTAACGAAGAACAGAACACTATATAATGTTCGGCTCTTTCTTGAAAATAGTTACGAACGGTGTTAAGGGTTGTGTTCGTCTACACAATCACTACACAATATTGGGTGTGTGAGGCGAACGCTAAATAATGTTCTGTTTATTTTCAAACGCTGGTTAAAATGGCATCAATACTACGGTGAAAATGCATATTTTGATTTTAAATGTATATATAAACATTTTTGAGTGATATATTTTTTTTAATTTACATATTATAAAAAAAGCTCTTCAAAAAATTTCCATGTGAAAAAAAACAATTTTAAATCAATAAATAAATTTTATTGGAGCTCTGCTTAAAACACAAGATTTTCAAGATTTCGACAAAAGATCTTTCTATGTGTAACCAATGCAGCACCTTACATGTTACTTGCTTGGCATGAGTTACACCGAGATGCAGAGGAAATTTGAATCTACTTAATTCGATAATATTGATTTATTGGTTTCATACGGGAAAAAATATCTTTAAAGGCTCATTCACGAGTTGCAATTTTTAATAAAATTTTTATTTGGTATCCTTACCACCACAGCCAGTATTAGCAAAATTGAGAACCTTGCTAGATACTGTAGAATACTATTCAAAAAACTTTGAGTGATTTAAGAATGTTTTAAAAGAAAATGTTATGCAATTAAAAAATGATTAGATTATTATTATTATTATTATTATTAGAGCCGTTGGATTCAGAGCAGTAGATTTATGGGTCGAATCAGGCAACTTCGCTCATGTTAAAATATACAAAATCATTTTTAATTTTATATTTTGATTTAAGCGGCGTTGCCAGATTTCGCTGCTGGTAAATCAACTTCAGTTGCTTGACGATTTATTCAATACGCACAGTGCAATTTGAAAAAAACCTCCTGGAATATTCGTATTCAGGCATTTACGATCATTTTGTTGTCAGTTACAAAAATGTCTAAATCCAGCACAGTGTTATTTTTTAAAAAATTAAAAATGTTTTTTTTTTACGATTTTGTATCTTTGTTCAATACGTATAGAAAATTTCACACTGTATGTGGCTAACGATCAATTGGTGAAGCATATAATTGCCAACATGATTTACAATCAAATCGGACGCCTTGTGTATTTGAAAATGAAACTATGTTTGGTCTTGGACAGTTCACTGTATATGTAGTGCTGCCAGAAGTTATCAGGCTAAAGTTCATTGAATTTAATTTTCATTCAATTATTTTTATGAAGAAAGGAAGTTTACAACATGAAATTAATAAAAATTTCTTGATTATTTTTAATTCTTGACTGAGCTGGAAATTTGACCACTACCACTTTCTTTATATTATTTTTTCAATATTATGCAGCTTTAAACTCGTTAGTAGTAACCAGCAATTGAAAAGACTCGTTTATTTATGGAACAACATTTTTATTGACAATATATGATCCATCTTTAACAAATACAACTTATAAAAACTACTTAAAACTTAAACAACTTCTGACAGCACTAGAGATACAGTGGACTGTCCAAGACCAAGCATAGTTTAATTTTCAAATGTAATTTGGTACGATTCCTTCCCTGAGCAAAAAACTCAATGTTTTTTACCAATATGTTAAAAGCACGACGCAACCAACCAAGGCATATTTAACAAAGTACACCCATTAGAGACAGACATAATACCCCAATTGTCAAATTTCGTATGTATGAGCCGAAATATGTGCGTTTAATTGGTTTGGTTTTATATAGAGGCAATTTTCACAAGTCGGTTTTTTTGCATACCCGTGTTTTATTTTTGTTCGATTAATCGATATTTGGCATTTTAATCGATTAATCGGATAGTTCTAAATCCAGAAATTTGATAAATTACTAGAGGAAAAATAAGTACATGAGTAAATAAACATTAATTTTTAAATAAACTTGTGAATGTAGCTCTTAATTTTTGCTTCACTTAAGGGCTCCTAGATTTAAAAAAAGTCAATATAACTTTGGATTTTTTTGAAACTTTTCACGGACATTCCATCCTCTGCTATGCTTCTGCAAATAATTTTCTCTAGCGAATCGATCGAAGTATCTTATTTAAAATATTTATTCATTGCAACACTTGTAGCCCCATTTGATTTTTTTTGTGGAGCATTTTCATCCAGCACAATGTTATAGTCACTATGTAAGGTAATTTAATGAAGATTTTTAAGAACACTTACGTTAATATAGTTTCGAACCCCTGCACACTGGGAAATTCCGGCCAAAAATTATTTTTTTTTTTATCAATAAAATTTTGATGACAAATTATAGCAAACACTTCAAAACATACAACTCATTTCTTATTTTCGCTCTTGGATAACTATTTTACTGTTAATACTGGAGCAAAGTAGTACAAATTTAAGGGTTTCTAAGTTGATTTTTTTACTTTGAAACAAAATTATTATTGTTATTTTTCCTTTAAAGTTTTCTTTGTAAATAAACACCTTATGTTTAAACCGTATTCCATGTGATAATTGTGATTTTGTGCGCGTTATTTTTTTCGGATAATCGAATTGATTGTGAGTAACTTTAAATATAAATAAAACCTAAAGTAAGCCAAATTTAAAGAGATCATAACAAAAAAGGTGGGGCCAGGGGAGGATAAGTGATAATTATATCTAGCACTGCTAAGTATCAAAAGTAAGTACTATACATTTCAGCTGCCACCACCTGCCAGATAATTTTTAGTGATTTCATATATTTTTATAAGATTAGCGTTACTGACTGGGTGATCGTCGCCCAGCCCAAACAACTTAAGCCAGACACTTGAAATTTTGTATGTAGACTCCCCTCACAATGTGTAAATAAAAAGTAGAGACTTTTGAAACTTCAAGGGGTTAGAAATGGGTAAAAAAGGGTACAATTAGTTACATTATATCTCGTGATCTAACAGAGGTAGACGTTAAATTCATAAAATATCATTATTGAATCGAAAATTAAATTGTCGTGTTTGGTACTTTTTTGAAATTTGCACTTTTTGGGTATAAAAAAAGGGCAAAAATATAATTTTGGTACTTTTTTGGTAAACAATTTATCTTTTTAAGTAATAAAGACAAAAATAAAATTTAAATTGTGTTCTCTTCTCTTTAAAAGATCTCATATAAATTTTGGCAACTTTTGAAAATTCGAATATATAAAATATAATTTGCACTTTTTTTTGTTAAGCTATTTTTATTTTTATAGTAAATATATTCCCAATATTTGAATGCCAAATTTCAGCTATTTTCTGAAAGAAATAAGAAAGTTATGAGGTTTGATATTTGTTATATATTGTTATGCAGTCGCGAGTAGTCAGTTGAAGATTCCTAAACAATCCCCCCTCACCCATCCCAAAGGAGCTCAAGTCGGATCAAGTCTGAGTTATGTAAAGATATACATATGTTTATGAATATAATCACATAAGTTAACATATTATATTATAACCATATATGATCGGCGACAGGAGATGAGCATTTATAGACATTCCACAAACTATTAATATAATTGCTACAAATGAACATATTTTATTACACCTCCACAGCCATTTTTTAGTTTGTTTTCGATACTTTTGGGTCGTCCATGATTATTTAGCCAACCCCTGTATGTACGAGTCCAAAATTTTACCTAGGGATCAAACATGCTATTCTCAAGTTTAATACCAAATTTCAGCCATTTAAGTAAAGAAATACAGAAGTTATGGATTTCTGGCCGGAATTTCCAAGTGTGTCCTGTTACATTTACCATTATTAAATTATCCTTTGTACAATATTTTTAAACCAAACTCATTCTAAAGAGAGAAACGTATGAACCAGTTTAAAAATAACGGGCGTGTTCCAGAAATCATAATGAAGTGGATTTGAAATCGAGCAAATTTTTCAAACGACCCCGTAATGAAAGTTAATAAAAATATTCCATTTTATTTAATTCATTCTTTAAGTATCTATTATTTTTGTAAGAACAACATTTTGTAAATAATTGAATTTAAATTATCGTTCGATTTAAATATCACTTCATTTTGATAAATTAATATAAGTCCTTTGAGCTAACATACTTTTGTCGTTTTTTTCTTTTGTGAAATGAATTATTTAATTTGGTTGAAAAAATTTAACAAAAATATCATTCCAACGGACCCATTCATTTGATTTGTTTATTCGATTTAAAATTTTAAAGAAATTATACATTTATATATATTATTATTATTCGATTAATCGGTATAAATTCTTCGATTAATCCTTTAACCGAAATTAACAATTTTAAATTATTCTAATATACATTTAGCAGTTAGAACTTTTTTTGCCGACTCCACAGCCCTGACTTAATGTTAATTCCTTCGATCATTTAATATGGCTGCGGGTTTAATTTCGGCTATAGACTATAATCTGTTTCACTACAACGGCCTGAAGGTCTATGTTAATAATGCTTAGTTGATTAAGCTAGAATATATTTTGTTAGACAATTTCGCTTATACTGTCCCACATAGATTTTTTTTAAAGACAACTTGTAAGACAATGTCGCTTATACTGTACCACATAGATTTTAATGGAGGTAACTTAGAAGACAATGTCGGTCATCCTGTCCTTCATAATGTTTGATAGCGAACATTATACAAGACTTGTCGCTCATACTTTAAATATCAATTCATATTCAATTATACATACATTTATAGTTTTTCATATAATTTTATATTTTTTTGACATGAAAAACGAGTTTTAAACATAAATTGATATTTAAATAAATTGTTGAAATCGGCCATAACCTTTTTATATTCCGATACTGAATTTACGCAGGACAAGGTAATGGACATGTATGCCTTGACCTTGTTTTCGTGCAAGTTTTATTTTATGCGGTACCCAAACAAATATCGGCTGACGGGCATTTAAATAATAAGCTTTATATTACATAGTTAGTTTTAAAATAAAACCAATAATATTGCATTTTTTGCTTAAAATATATTTGCCATGACTTCATCAGACATACCATAGACAACAAGTTAGAGTGTTATATTCGGCTGTGCCAAATCTTTGATACCTTCCACCGATAATTCAATTATTTCAAGAGTGATATCTACATGATATCTATTTATTTTTAATTTATCTTTATAAAAACAGACATCAGTATAAAAATTGGTTGCGGTTTAGACATAAATTAAATTAAATTAAATTATTGACCGACAATCAGAAAGTTTTATGCTTTTGTTTTTAGCATTTTTAACTAGCTTGAGTAAAATAGCATGATTCGTTACAGTTTAAGCCGAACTTAAATGATTTTCAGGAGGGGAATTTATTTTGGAGTCATGGTCAGTTATGAACCAATCATCCTAAAAATCTGCAGAGTGATGTCTGGTATTAAAAAGAAAAATTTCAATATATTTCCATAAAACAACGATGAAATTACTTTTAGCGTTTACAGTGAATTTCAGACGGCTGCTAAATATGGGACCTTAGGTAAATTATGGGCCTTATATCAATTTTTCTGGTCATATGAAGCTTATTTGGAAGACATTTAACCACAATATCTATATCTGCTACGGGTTTAGGTGTATTAAATTAATTTACCAGAGTGGGCTTTATATGGGGCCTATAGAAAATTTGGACCGATCATCACGAAATTTTAGTGTGATTCCTAGTATGTACTATAAAACTGTGAAGTATAAAATGTTATTCCGATAGGA
The DNA here is from genome assembly GCA_949318255.1 of Pollenia labialis. Lineage (NCBI taxonomy): Eukaryota > Metazoa > Arthropoda > Insecta > Diptera > Polleniidae > Pollenia > Pollenia labialis. Next base: position 120,412,270 of record OX439142.1, read on the forward strand.
TTATTTATTACGGTTTGAAGCGTAATAAACTTTGCAATTAAACAACAGCTTTCTTAAGTTTGCCAGCTTGAAATCCAGTTCTTGTGACGACATATTTCGAAATTAATCAGGGCAAGATGTGGTTTCAACAGGATGGCGCTACGTGCCATACAATGACCACAACAATTCACTTATTGAAACCAAAATTTTGCGATAAGTTAATTTGGAGAACTGGGTCGTGAGATTTGACATTTTCTGTGGGGCTACCTTAAGCTAATGCTTTATATATTGATGCACCAGCAGCAATTGGCTCCTTGGGGGCCAACATTGTTCGTGTTATGCATGACTTACGGCAATGCTAGAAAAAATGGAAAGAGTTGGTCTTGTATGCCTGAAATTATTTTCAAATGTATGACATTAATAAATGTATTGATCTTTTGAATAAATAAATAATAATAAATAATTGAAAATTTAAATTTTGTATTCCCAAAAATTGAAATTACTTTTTGGTTTAAATAATATTTAATTTTTGGTTTAATTTTTACAATTTCAATTCAAACTTTGAAACTGTTTAAGAAATTCGAATTGAGCATCTTCGATGTTTCAAATCAAAATTCATTTCACCCTGAAGGGTTATTCCAGATTAAAATTTTCATGTGCTATATCAAAAATTAAAATTTAAGTTTCTTTTGTTAAAGCTTTTGTGTAAAGTAAAAAAGATTTTCCTTCAATCAAAAATTATTAAGCCACTTGCACTTCCCCTCACGTGCGTTACTAAACTCGAGTATAAATAAGTCGTTTGATTTCTTGCCAATGTTTTTTAGGGGTTTTAGTTCTGTATTCAAAAATTTGCATAAATAGTAATCAAAGAAACATAAAGAATGGATGGATGTTTATGTTAAAATGCAAACAAACAACAATAAAACAAGATTTTTTTTACGTTTTCATAAAACGTTTATCATTTATAATTTTTTTCTATTTTTAATATAGAAAAAATATCGGTCAAATGCGAAAAGTGACCTCATTTCTGAGTTTACTAATGTTGTTGTTGATGCTTTTGTTTCAATTGTTTTTTTTTTTTGCATTTCTGTTTAATTGTTGACCATTAAGGGCAACGTTTTCTGCCTTGAGTTTTCATGTCACAGAAGAAAATATGATAAACAAGAAAAAGCGAAAACGAACAGCAGCATAGTAATAAATAAATATGTACGTGTGTGTGTGTATTTAATTTTGCTTACAAACATGTACTTTTTTAAACCCTGGTCGATAATTTAAGTTTCGTTTGAATTCTATAGTGCAAAGCAAAAGTATGTTGCTACTTATTTTAAAACAAAATATTTTCAATACGAGCTCTTGATCATTGCGCAAACAAATCTGCAATTGTTAGCAAAAAATAAAAAATAAATTTTATCCGTATCTCATAAAAGCTTTTTATATATTTTATTCACATGCACGATTCAATATAGTTCTTGCTTGTTTTGTTGTTGTTGATACAAGCAAACATTAGAAAACATTAAACTACTTACTTCTCGTGAATATAAAGTTCTTTGCAATATATTATTATTTTGTAACAACAGGGTTGTCAGATTATTTTTCCTTTTCGTTGGCAAGTTATAAATTACCAAATTTTAGTTTCTAAAGATTTCGAATAAAAGAGCAAGTAAAAGTGTTATATTCGGCTGTGCCGATTCTTTGAAGCCCTACACCTAGAGCAAGAATATATCAGCACTATAAACAAATATTAATAAAAACTAACTTCACAGTATTACAATTCGTTGAGGTTTAAGGTGTATTAAAGTCTATTGAAAAAAATACGCTTTATATGGGACCTATGGTAAATTATGGACTTCCCCTTACAAACTTTCGCAACGGGAATTCTAGTCGTATTAAACTATGGCAGGTCTGTTTTTACAATAATAGCATTATTCGTTGCAGTTTCAGGTGTATTAAAGTGTGTTATAAAGTTAACTTTATATGGGGCCTAACATAACTTAAAGAACAATCTTTACGTGAAAATTTTACTACAAAATTTTACTGCAATAACAATATTCTTAAAGGTCTTAGGTGTACTAAAGTGTTTTCCGAGAGCGGACTTTATATGGACCCTATGGTGAATTCTGAGCCGATCTTCACAAAATTTTGTAGTATTATTTTTAGTCGTATAAACCGAATTTGTGCAAAATTTAATGAGAATCGGTGCATTCTGTCAACAATTTATATAAAATTTTTAGGGAGGTTGTTCCAAATTTGGGTCATAATCCTTTTCCTAATATATAATTTATGGGATAATAGATGAATATTAAAAGGAGTTTCACACGAAATGACAAACTAAAGAGAATGAGAGTATAAGGATGAACCCCGACAGAAATGCGACAATGTTTCTGTTTTTTTTTGTTGTTTTTTACTTTTCTTAATTGGCGTTGGTTTCTGCAACGGTGTTCGTCGCAGTCTGTTTTGTCTTACTCTGTATGGGTATGTTATAACCAAGGCCCGGATTTTTATGGAAATGCATATTTGTTGTTGTCAGTCTGAGGTCAACATAAACTTAATATCTTTTCGAATCAAGAAATTTTAAATAAAATAGCATCGATTTGTTAGTGCATATTTTTGCATATTTTGCTTTAAATGCATATTTTTGCATATATTGCTGGCATTGCATATTTTTGGTGCATTTTTGGGAAAAAATAGGGAGAAAATATTTTGTAAATCACATCGCGTTTTGTCGCATATTAGGAGAAGTATCAACAATGAGGGGAAAGTGGTGGAAATTTTGAACAATTCAAGGATGTGATGGAACGATGGTATTGCAGTACAAAAAAAAAATAATAATTTACCAAATTTAAATTTCGGATAATGTTTAAGTCTTCAAATTACGGATTTATCTCTGAGACTATTGTAAAATTAGAGAAATCAAATCCATTTAGAATGCAATTTAAATTAATTGATAATGTCATAAATGGTATGTATGCAGTTAAGGGTAACTTAAGTAAACAAATTTTTTAGAAATATGAAGGACACAGAACATTAACACAAACTGCTGGCATATTTAATTTAAATGAATGTTGTTGAAAATGAGTATTGTTCTTAATTAATTTTAAATGAAGGTTCAAATAACTATCTAACAAGTGACTTAATTTCCATTATTGTTTTACTTTATATTTTGTGTTTTACTATATTTTACTTCTGCTTTTTTGGTGTACCTTATTTTCGTTAACGAGACTGAATTTATAGGGGGTTTATGTTATTTTAATGTTTTGTTTATGATTAAAAAATGTGTTAAGAAAAATTTAAAGTGCATATTTTTTTAATTTATAGCGAATATTTTTCTATTTTAAGTGTATGTCTTATGCGCATAAAACTCGATTTTAACTGCATGAAAATCCGGTCCCTAGCTATAACAAAACTCATGTATTTTCTGCAACTAATGTTTTGTCGCAGTCAAAAAGACAGTTTTGCGGTTATTTTGCTTGGTGGGGGTTGTCTCATAAGAACTAATGTTCTGTTGTCGTATTAGTAAAAAAAACTGTTTTGTCTCTTGTTGGTTCAGCCAAATAGAAAAACGTCACTTGTTTATAAAATGCGTTACCCATACCGCATACCATTTAAATAATCGCCAAGTCACCAAATAAAAATTTTCATCGCCAAATTGGTTAAAAAATTGCCTTAGTTGGCCAGAATTCGCCCCATCTGACAACACTGACAATAATAGATACAACAGCCAACAAATCTAAAAACCTAGGAAAACATCACCAACAAAAACAATGGTTTAGTCCAGCTGAAAACAATACCAAGTCAAGTAGAATTTCAATATTTATTGTGGAATGGGAGAAGGATAACAAGAAATAGCAAAAACAAAGAAAATATATAAAAATAAACTGTGTCGCTACTAACATACATTTTATTCAGCACACACACAAACTTATACATTTGTATAATTATCCAAACACTTGTTCGTCGAGCAGCTCGAGTCCACCACTGTGAATCAGCCAACTAAACAATCAAATATTGAACGAAGCAACACATCGTTAAAGGGCAATAATACTACTAGTATTTACTTGTTTTAAGGGTACAGTGGAAGAGTAAAAGAAAAGTATATAAATTTTTTTTTTTAAATAGTTTTTATTTACCCAATAACAACTTGTAAAATTGTAGCCTCAATTTGCAAATTGATATTCAAGGAACTAAGCAAAAGTTTTAACAAGGTGGCAAATTAGTAACGTAATGATTTCATTAATACATCCTTCCTTTAGCTATGGCTAAGTTATGAAAGCGGGCCTAAGAACATAACCAATTTTATCATAAAGATCATAGCAAAATTTCTTTCATCTTCAAAATGCAATTAGTCTATCAACAATTTACAATTGTGGTAAGCTTGTTCGACAACAAGGAGATGTCCGCAATCTGCCGTGTACTAAAATACCTTTTGAAGTTTTTTTTTTTTAATTTCCTAAGCTAATATATCAAAACTTCTGCCAAGTGCGTTATCAGCAGTTGGTGATTTCTAAGTGGTTTTTGCAGAACAAAAAATTTGTAAAGGGTGCACCAAATCCCATATAAGATTCAATTGATTCCCGAGTTCTTTTTTAAAAAAATGCCAAATCAAAGTGCTAAATTTGTTTTGATTAGTTCTTTCATCGAATAATCATTATTTTTAGCTTGTTTTACGTAAAAACAATTTTTGCGTTGGATTATTACTTTAAAAGTTGCTTTTTTGGTACTTTTTTTTATGTAAAATGCTATAATTTAGAAGATTGGCAACGCAATTTCACTGACGTTGAACATATATTTTGTGCAAAAATTTCCACTGAATTTTCGCAGCGGCTAATGGGTATTGCGAAGTGCAAAATTCAGCGCAAAATTATTTTCTGCATAGTTATTGTTAAATTTCAAGATTACCTTCGGAATTTCGCAAGACTAAAATTGGAGATGTGAAATACTGTACAATCTTCAAAAGATAATACGAAAATTTTACAACCTCAATTTTAATTGATGGAACTTTAAATAAAATCAAAAGGAAGACAATAATTTAATCATAACTTTAGTTATGCCTAACCCTATGTACTTCACATTAGTGGGCTTTTTTGGTCCTAGCTTGCTTAAGAAAGATCTGCAAGCACTTCGGTCTTGAACATGCTGCTTCAAATTTGAATAAATAGGATTTTCGCATCAATAATACTTCAGTTGGATCTGCAGCCGCCAATAACTTAGAAAAATGTAATTTCCAACTATTTAGCTTCCTTGGTGTATCTGCTACCAGATTCTCATTTTGATCTCTACTTAAGGCCGTTACACACTATCCCACAAAGTCTTACGTATTTTTCAAAAATGCGTCTCTGATCTAATTATTCTTTAAACATTTTCAAAAAACAATAACAACTTATCATGACTGGGTTGCATTTTCGTAAATTACTAAAAACTTTGTGGGATAGTGTAAAACGGTCTTTAATGATATGCTTGACGCGTCTTTTGCTTGTTTTTTCCGCATTGGTAGAACTTTCCGGCATAATTCCTTATACTAGACGCAGAGAAAAAATATGGTTAGGCATGGTTACGGTAACTATACTATGTTTATTGTAACATTAAATTATTGTCGTACACAAATTATTGTTATTTTTATTTAATATCAGCAATATTTAAGTTACTGTAAACACAATGTTTATCGCAATTATAAATTTGTGTATTGTTGACTGAATAATTATTATTTTTCTAACAACTAAATTATGATAACTTTGAAAACATATTAAATTTCTAACAACCAAAACATGATAACATTCTATACGTGTAGTCATAGTATTTTTAAGATGTAAACAAAATATCTTTACTCTAAAAATATTTTGTTAGCCCCATTTTCAAATAATTTTGTATCAGTTGTGTCGTTGTGTCGTTTGAGCCACAATTAGAAAAACAAAATACCCATTAAAAAACAAGTTGAATTACCCTGCGCGAAATTTGGGTCAATTGGTCCAAGCGACTGGTCCTGGGATTTGTGAAAATAGAACAAGTACAAAAAGAAAGGACTCATGACCAGTGAAAGAAGAACCAATCCCTTAACTGGTTTATAAAGAACAAAACGGTAGAAAGAGTAATGAATTACAGAACAGTCTTCAGCGGTGATGTGACACATTTTTTGGTAATTTCTAAAATTTGGCTCTTAAATTTAATTCTTGGACTAGTTTTATTGAAATAATACTACATTGTATTTAAATAATACTACATTTTAGTTACTGACACTAAGCAGGTTCATTGAGAATAGGTCTGTGATTGGTCAAATAGTGTCAATTGACCCCCTCCAATGACAACCCCATGTAAAAGTGATAGGTCTTCTTCATATAAAGTGTTAGAACTGGAACCGATCCCTACCACCAAAGACCTATCACGGGACTACTTCAGTGTCAGTTCGCTTCCCTCTAGGGTAAAAACATATAGAAATTGTATTTACATATGCACATTAAAAAAAATTGTAAAGTGCCACAAAATAAAAAATCGACGGAAAAAAATATTTTTGTATTTTTTTATTGTAATTAGATTAAAATTGTGATTTTTTTTAATTTATAACGCTAGAATAATGCATTAGCAATACTGTACAGAATATTTCAGTTGAAAGTTCGCTATGCTTCAAAACAGTCTATTAAATTATGGTTTGCACTGTAAAAATTAACTTTTTCTACGTTATAAATTGTTATAACATCGCTTTGGTATATGGCATTTAAATAGAAATAAAATTGTTTGATAGGTATTAAAGCAATTATTTTCCTACTTTTGCTCTACTGTATGTCACGAATACTTGTATCTGTGGATATATTTTGAGTGTATGTTCAAATGTTGCACGCAGTTTAGTTTAAAATCTAAAGTTAAATAAAATACTGGAAAAAACTTATCTTTAGTCTCATTTGAACCATGGCATACTTTAACTTTGACACAGTGTATGCGTACAAGCTCATATGTATGCGTATGTATGTGTCATTGTGCTTGTTTATATAAAAGTTCATTTGTTTGGTGTTTATTGTACAGTGTGCATTTTATTTGGTACACAGAGTCAGGTATGGTAATTGGCTTTTTTAATTTTGTACTCACTTTTTACAGCAAAACAAAAATGTACTTTAAAGGAACAAGGCCAAATAAACCACACAAACGGCAAAAAATAGGAAGCATGTTTGGGTGCATTTAAAAAATTTTTAATATTTACACAAATATCTTGCTGTGGATGCCAAACTGCTTTTGTGGTCTAGGTGGTACTCAAAACCATGACAGTACTATTTAATTTTGGTTTTTAAGGATTAAGAAAGGAGACAGTTTGCACGTTTGCATTCGAATATAAATTGTGTTATTTAAACTTATAAATATAAATTATAACTAGCAATCTTTATTTCGAATAAAATAAGTTAACCTTGCAATTTCTTTATATCTACTTTCTTTATAAATACCTCTATATAAATTTTAAAGGGATATTGTATTAAATAAATCACTGTAGTATCACCAACAAAGTCTAACATGCAACCAAGAAAAGTACCATCGTACCATGATTGCCATCCCTGCTCAGAATATACAATATTTGTATATACACAAACATGGATGTCTGTGCATATGTTTTTTTATATAAATGTCTACAATGTTTTATGTATAACCCTGTAAAATGTTGTTGCTATTATTTTTATTGTATATGTATACATATACATATGTATGTAAAACTCATTTATTAACAACATTAAAACCATAAATACTGACTGCATATTATGGTAGAATGGTACACTTGTTTTAGTTTTACCAGGAAAACATTCCCCTTCTCTCCACATCTCATTCTTTCACTGGCTTTCGAAGGCACCACGAATATGTGTCCAACATGAGTTACTTGTATTTTATTTTTTCTTGTTTCACTGCATGTTGCATGTTGTCAGTTGATATAAACTCATGCGTATTTTTTGTTTCTTTTTGTGGCATTTTCTACAAAGCGAATAAAAAACTCACAAACACAAAAAAGGGCAATATTTACATTCATACATGTATCTATCTACACATGTATGTATGAAATACAAAAGGACAAAAATAAACTTTACAGGACATGTGACTGCAGTAAATTTTTTCACTAAAATAATTGAAATTAATTAATATCCATATATATAAAAAAACACTGTATGTATGATTTTCTATATATGGGGCAATCCATGTGAAATCGGACAGTTTGGAGAAACTATTTTTTGATTTCCTTAATTTTTCCAGCAGCATATTTGAGCAAATTTTCAGATTTTTTTGGCTAATGGTTACAGTGATATCGAATATTAAAAAAATCGAGTTATAAGAAAACAATTTTTGAATAAATACTCATAACTTTTTCAATATCGGTCCAAATAGAATAATTATTTATTGTGCTTTTATTTTGTCTACTATCCAAGAAAAAAATTAAAAAAATTTTGCACAAATTTTAAGACCTATTCGTTTGTGGAATTCAAATCATTTTTTTTCTGATATTTTGAAATTTGTTAGAAATTTTCAAAAGATTTTGTTATTCGTGCTTAATTCCCAGTTTTTTTTATTGATAAAAACACTTGAAATTTATTGTTGATGGGATAAGCTATTCCTATGCGCATTTCACTGGTTGCTTAGGCCAGATCATCAGGAAACTTCATCCATAAAGATTTTAAAAAAACTAAAGATATTAAACCAAATAAAACTGTTAAACGTATAAGAATTATAGCAACAGTTCTACTTGTAATAATATCAAAGTTTAAACAAAACAACATCAACAATAAACAGTGCGTTCATCTCATCTTACATTCCCCACTACAATTAGTTGAAATTCTCTCAACATTAATTGTAGTTGTAAGTAGGTTAAGAAAAACAAAAATATATTTTTGATATGAACCACTGTGCAACATTTTCAGTTTATCAAAAAAAATTTAAAAATTTTAGCAACATATTAATTTTTTGGTAAGGAAAATTTTTAAGCAATAATTGTACCAGCATTATTAGAAACTATCAGCCGTATATATAACAAAAAGTTAGCCACAGTTTGTACACTACGTACAACGAGCTGCTTACTAGAATGCCGATGTTATTTAGCAGCTTGTTGGCACAGAACTAACTTTTCTCCATCTGTCAACTTTTAATAGATCAACTCTGAATTTTTATGATGCCACATTGTATAACTCAAAAATGCAACACGTTTTGCCTTAATAATCATCGCTGAATTTGTAATTTATTTTTCTCCTTTTTTGTTTTTTCCTTTACATATAAAAATTTAAAAAGTTTTTAAAAGTTTTAAGTGTTTTATTAAATAAAGTTACTTTTTACTTTAGAAATTGTAAAATTTTAACTATATATAATTTAAAATACAAATTGTAAAAAAAATTGACAATAAAAAAGTATTTTAGTTAGTTGTTCTTAATGTTTTGTTTGTGAAGTATTTTTTGTTCATATGGTACCACTATTTCTTGTTTATACAACATATTTTATTTCCATTTTGTTTTTCGTCGTTATTGTGTTTCATACGCCGAATTTATACAGCGAATTTCTTCCGAATAATTCGTCGTGCTGGACGAAATTCGTCGTTCGTCCCAGTTGTGTTCCTAGCATTAAACGGCTGTTTTTCACAAGTTGGCAGCTCGTTAACATGAGTTTAGCAAATCGTTAGCCAGAGTTTAGTAAGTTTTTTATGAATTAACTTTTTGCCAACTTCATGCCAAAATTTCATTGCGAATACGGCTGTATGTATTTAATTCAATGTTTGCTTTCCCGGAATTAATTTGGCCGTTTCATGTCGCTAATCCAAAGTTTATTTTGCGTCAAAATAATGCTGTTCTTGGGGAAATTTTACTTCAATGTTTGGTAAATTACTCGGCTCGGATGACGATTCGTACAATTCCAGAGCTGTAGTTATTTGTTAATTTATTTGCTTCTGAAGACTAGCTCATTCTGCAATTCTTTTTAATGTGCCTCCAATACCGTCACCTGGTCCTTTCCCATGTGCTGTTGTAAAATAATGCCATTTTGCAGCAATCTTTATGACTTCCTTGTGAAATTATAGGTTTAAACAATTTTTAAAATTTTTTAATTGCTGCAGAGCGCTATCAGAAAAGTAAAATATTTGAGACGCATTGGATAATCCCTTTTTTACAAAATCAGTAATAATCGTAAGATACAGGTATACAGCAATTGCATAATGATTATTGCCATCAGAAATTATGACCAGACCTCGATGAGTGAACTCTTCCTTGTGCTTAAAATAAATAATTATAAGGAAAATAGTTGCATGATTATTATTCCAATGAAAAACGGGTGCTGCTTTCTTTATAATAAACGGGTATTTCCTAGAAAATTCGTGCACAGTGGTTTAAATCGAAATTATTATTATTATTATTATATTTGGACCAATATTGAAAACCTTTTAAGTATTTATGCAAACATAGTTTTCTTATAACTCGATTTTTTTAATATTCGATTTCTCTGTAACCATTTACCAAAAAAAAAAAATGCTAAAATGCGCTGCTCAGAAGGAACTTCAACACAGTAAAAAAAATAAAGGAAATCAAAAATATTTTTCTACAAACTGTCCTATTTCACTGGGATTGCCCAATATGTACACAAAATAAAATACTTCATTAAAAAAATTAAATGCCCTAAATTGATGAGAAATATAATGAAATAAAACAGTTATTGCCCATTTAGCTGGTTGAAATAGTAAATAATATTTATTCCTCAAACTATTCACATCTGAATTTTTATATTTCGATAATTTGTTAAGTATTCGCTACATATACACAATGGATTTTCTGAAGTAAATATTTGCCCCCTTAAATCTTTTCTATTTTTTTAAATTATAATTTAGAATAAATAAACAGGGGGGAAAAGGTAAACAAAAATCGAGTTTTTTAAAGTTTTTTGCGATTTTGATCTTGAAGATGAAGTTTTTTTTTGATTTTATATGTTTTTTATGGCAAGAGCTACAACTTTGTCGCAGAGGGTTAATCAAAATTCCGAACCGTTTGCAAGATATGAGCCTGAGAAAATAATCACTTTTTTAAGGGCCCATAAATAAAAAAGTGCATGACTTTGGGCAAAACAGGGAGACATGGGTATTTTTTTTGTCCTTTATGGTTATTTATTGGCCGTATATGGTTATTTTTTTTCGTGTTGCACTGTGTTATGTTTCAAATAAAATATTAATGGCCAATTTCACCAATTCTATTTAAATATCAATTCATATCTAAATATAGTTTTTAATATAATTTGATTTTTATTTGACATGAAAAACAAATATTAAACATAAAATATGAATTGATATTTAAATACAGGAGGGGAAATTGGTGGCGGCATGAAATAACCCCCCAAAACATAACCACCAAAAAAATAATGAAATAACCCCCCAAAAGTTTGTACAGAGAACGACAACACCAATGTTTGGGGTGCTATTTCATTTTGTTTTGGGTGTTATTTAATTTTGTTAATTGGGGGTTTATTTCATATGCAAATAATCCCCCAAAAATCATTCTGAAATAAAGCCCCAATATATTTTCTTTTTGGGATAAATTCATTTTTAAATATATAACGAAAACATTTTTAGACGTTAAATACAAACAAAAAATTATCAATCGTGAAAAATGTTTTGTTAAAAACAACAAAAGTTTATTTGTTGCCATTGCAGGAACCATTATATGTTTTTTTTAACCATACTTCAACCATGTTTTTTCTCTGCGTGAACACAGGGTCCAAACTATTGTATATACCGCAAGCCCCAGCAAGAATGAGAACGTTCCATTTAGTTCTACCATATTTGTATTTTAAATGATTATTTCTTCTACTCTCGGAGGAAAAAAGTAGACGAAATATGACGGCACCTGGACACCGCATAACGTGTTTAACCTAGTGGTTGGTAATGACATAATATTTTCAGCTGAAGCTTTAATATGACGTGGTAAAGGAACTTCACTCCATTGCATTTGGTTTTTCGCAATATAGAATACATCTATACCAGAAGGTTCTAAATTGTCTTTACCATTTTCCATTTCATATTAACATGTATCATCAATATCTCTTTCAATATTTTCATCGAATATGAAAGAAATTTAAATGTCTGAGTAATTTTAATTTAGAATTTGAGCAATTGCACTGATGTCGTCGATTTTTTCATTTTTTTTCTACTTGAGAAAATAAACAGATCAAAAGCTAAAAACCAACTGAAGGAAGACTTACGTACAACCAGTACACATACATATCTGTACAAAATTGGGAAATTTTCGAAATACTACAGCATAAAGCAAATATAAACATGTATTCAATAGACAGCAAAAGAATTTGGGAAATTAAAAAATTATTATTTCGTTCATAAATTATTTCAAAAAACTGGCCAGGGATTAGATTTTCATGCACTAAAAAATCGAAAGTATGCGCTTAATGTATGCACTAAAAAGTAAAAAATATGCACTAATAACTAAAAAAATTCTCATAAAAAAATCGCCTTTAAATTAAGTAAAATTGTAAAAATTCAGTCTTAACATTGTAACTCAAATATCTTTAAGAAACTTAAAAAACTAATGTAAACAATTGTTTGTTTAAATAAATAAATTATGTTTTATCAAATGCATAACCATGTCCTGCACTTAAAGAATGCCAATGCATATTGAACAATTTAATTTTCAGACCCCACTTTGATTCCAGATCAGATCAAAAATATTTTAAATTTATTTTATCTCTTGAATTTCTAATTTTTTTTTTTTTTTTTTTTGCAAAATATTTTGGATTTGTTTTTATTTTTGTCGGGCTATTCTTCCTTCCACATTGTTAATTTTACTTTCTGCAATATTAATTTATTTGACTTAAGTATTAAGTTAACTTAGGGTTGCCATTTTTGAAATTGGAAAAATCAGTACATCGTAAAAAAATACCAGTACATTCGGAAAAAAACCAGTACACAAATTTTGACCGAAAATTTTATTGAATTCATAAGTTTTAAACGATTATTAAAACAAAAAGAAAATTATACATTAAAAATAATTCATTTTTTAAAGCAAGAACTTAACAAAATACATACAACAAAAACTTCACGTCACAATATTAAAAATAGATAGAAGTAATGTCATTGATCGGCACATTTGTTGTAAATGCACAAAAAATTCTAAATTCATACAAATTATTGTCAATATAATGAGGGTATTCACGAGGTCTCCAATCTAGCCATATTGTCATAGGCTATACAATTAAACCCCTTAAAATTTTTTGTTTTCGAATTACAAACGAAAAATGCCTTAAATAAAATATTTAGGAGAAAAAAATGTATTATTTTACTTATGAAAATTTTACTGGATAGGAGACCTTGTGAATACCCTAAATACGTTGCAAATAATTTGGTTGCAACTTTAGAACACTTTGTTCTTCCGTAACTAAAATTGGAAGCAACTTTGGAATCAGGAAAGATTTCTTTGGAAAGTTTGCTGCTACAATTAGCTGAAGCGCAGCTGTGGCCATGAATGAAATGAAGATACTGTTTTTTGATGACTCCCTGATATATTTCGCTTACCTAGCATTTACACATGAAAGTAATTTCTTGAAAGTTGCAATACACTTACACTTTTTCACTAACATTCACACAATTTTTGTACTTTTAGCCAATCGGCTGTTTCTACGGTTTTTCGTTGCCCGCCTGATCCATTTTGATTAAATAGACTACTCCATGGACTGGTCCGATGTAATGCAAGCATGGACCATGTCATTGTGAAAAATTGTTTGTAGTTAGACAATGTGTCTCGTTTTTTAACGACATGTTTTCGCTTCTAAACGAAGTTAAAACTAATCCTCTTGTGTATACAATGAAGAAGTTTTAAGACTACTACTTTGTAATCCAAAGCTGGGTTATATGGCCCTGCCCTAGAACATCGTAATGTTAAAAAGACCATGTTTTTCCATACGTTTGGGCTACTTTGGGAATAGTCCTAGTCCTTTGTGGGCTACTTTTTACACGCGTGTTTGGACTAGTACTAATATTTGCAGGGTGATAATACGTATACCCTACTTGCAAGAAAGTTCTTTCATGTGTAAACCCCGGGTTATGTCTACCTGTTTGCATGTGCTGTTTTATATCTGTTTTACACACATGACGTTTGAAAACAAAACAAACATTTTACGTTCTTTTTCGTTTTATTTGAATCACAGAATACAACCAAGAAGTGGTCACGTTGGCAGTTGTTCAAAACGAAGACAGGCGAAGCAAACAATCCTGCGAGTTGTTTTATACTTTTCTCATTTTTGCAAATGCAGCATTTTCTTTTGAACTTCTATTTATTTAAATACAAAGCGTATGGTAAGTTAAGAGTAAAAACTGAATTTTAACTGGGTCATTCATAACAAATCAAAAGTTATAAGGGAAGTAAACAAATTTTAAACAAATAAAATTATTTGGAGGCAAAATTTAAAAAAAAAAAATACTTTTGCGTACTGATTTGGGTATTATGCATAAACCAGTACATTGAATAAAAACCAGTACGTGTACTAGTAAAATCAGTACGAATGGCAACTCTAAGTTAACTAAATCCCTCCTAATTAGTTATTGTTTCACCAATATATCCGTTGTTAGAAAATGCAAATGCTAATTGACTTTTGATGTTATTTAAATTTAATATTTTGTTTACTCTTTTAATTGCATAATCATCGGCATCAAGAAGCCTTTAAGAAATGGCTAAATTACTCAAAGTTTTCTAAAATAGAATTTTGAAGCGACAAGCCAGGCCCCATCTTGTTACTACTTGCTGCGGTGGAAGGGGAACCAAAAAGATACATTTCGTTAAAAATTGCAATATTATCGAATTGGCTTCTAATTTCTTCTGCAACGCTGTATAACCGATGTACCAAGCAAATATCTTGTAACAGTTTTGGATAAAATATTTTAAGCCCATTGGAAGCCTTAACCATGTAAAATGAAGCATCGGCTTAAAATGGAAGGATCTTTTGTCGAAATTTTGTATTTAAAAATTTATTTTTTGATTTTAAAATATTTTTGGAAGGTTTTTTTTTGTGTATCTAAAAAATTTTTCAAGAATTTTTTTTATATGGAAATTAAAGAAAAAATGACTAAAAATTGTAAAAAATGCATTTAAAACCTAAATATGCATTTTACCCAAAATATGCAACAATATGAAAAAAACAAATCGATGCCATTTTAAAGTAAATTTAATAATTCGGAAAGATAGTTTTTAGACTATCGACAAAAAACATGCATTTGCATGGAAATCGCATCCCAACTAATTACGTATAAAAAATCCAAAGTATACCCAAATGGCCCCTGACCTAAGATTCGTAAGTTTTTTTCAACTTAACAGCAGGGTTAAATAAAACGTGTGAAATATGTACAATCGTTTTTTACGTAACGAAGGCGTCATCTCACTTTAAAAAGCATTAGCTTGATTTTCATTAACTTCTAAAAATTTAAAAAAAAAGTTTGTTTCAGGATGAATAAATAAAGGTTTAAAATAAAGCTAATTTTAATAAATTATAATATGTGTATTGAACCTACCGTCAATATATCCAATTTCTGATAATTATAGGACGACCGCTCGGCCATAATTGTGTTACACCAGATGTACGGCAACACACATTTGTGTAGATTGACACGTCATACACATGGCATGCAATCAACGATGTTAAACTATTAATTTATTTATATATTTTTGTTGTGTTTATTATTGTTATTAGTTTAGTTGTTATTATTATTTTTTGCTCTTGTTGATGTCGTTATTGTTGTTGTTGTTTCTGTAGTTTTAATTCTATTTAAATAATTTGGAGGATTCAGCCAACGACGTGTAGCAATAACACACCTCTTTACAATCGTTTTCACATCAACTTTAACCTGTTCACTCACAAACACATTCGGCGTTTGATTTGATTGCAAGTGTGGCTGTATATTTGTGTGTAACGTATTAAAAACAGAATTAAGTACTTTTAATAAGGAGTTGTATTAGTGAATAATAAATATGCAGGATAAAAAAGTGCATTAATACAGCGGAACGATTGAACGATTTTGATTAGGGGCGTTAAGAGAAGTTTGTTTCATTTTTTTAGTATTAAAAGCGGCTGAATTTTTTTTTACTTTTTATCTATTTTTTGTTTAAAGGAAACTGGACGCATTTTAAAATATTTTTTAATAGTGACTATTTTATCGTAATATTTATTGATTTTTTGTAATTTTTTTAAATTATTTACCACAAATTTTTGTTAATGAAGTGATTGATCTTTTTTATATACAGATGATTATATTCTGAATTTTCTTTTTTGTGGTTGTAGATTTTTCATTTGTTAATAATTTTTTCTTAAAATTTATGTTTTATTTTTCTAATTATTTTTTTTTTTTTGTTTTGTTTGAAGCGGGAGAAAAAAAGAAAAAAATTAGTTTTAAAATAAATCACACACATCACAGATTAAATATTTATTTATTTTTTATTTGTTTTAATTTTTTTTAAGACTCCAAGGTAAGATAGATTAAATATTTTGGATTTTTTTTTTATATTTTTTAAGGATAGCTGTTGTCTTTTCCGCTGAGTATATTAATCGATTGAATAAGAATAATTTTTTTTATAATTTATTTTTGCATGATTTTGTTGAAAATAATGAATTTTATTGAATGCATTCATTCCAAACCAATTTGTTTAAATATTTAAATGTTTTCTTTGAAGGCCTTTAATAGGCACCTCCCAAACTATGTTTGTATAAAACAGCAGTGCTTCAAAAAAGTTGTTTGTTATACTTATGATACAACCTTTGAAACAATAAAATTATTTACTTCTTCAAAAGCGAAAACATTTGCAGATAAAAAAAATGCTCAGTACATAACGATTAAGTTTTCGCACAATGGAACCTGGTATCGTTTATTTATTTGTGTGTTTCTCTTTTTTTGTCTATCCATAGCTTTTTAAAGCCCACCGATGGGCTATAAAGCAGAAAACTTGCATGCATATACTAAAGCATCTAGGCGAAATCCTAACGTCGCCGGATTTTTGTCTGTGGGCGGATATTTAAGAGGAAAAAGGGGCTTGACAATTTTTAACAGTTTAGCTTATTTTAAGGCCTTCTAATGACATAGAAAGCGTAAAAATGGCTAACATATACTCCTAACAATGGAGCGTAGCCTCAAGTATTCGGATCTAAGATTTTTGAATTTGAAAGGAAAAGGGGTGTGGAAAAATTGTATTGTTTTACATTTCAGCCAGTTTTGAAGGTCCTAAAGACCAATGGTACTGACGTTGGGGTTAACCATGAAGAAGTTTTCTTCCTGCCTGGCAGGGACAGGCTAAACAGCAAGTATATTATAAATAACAATTTTAGAATGAGGTGATTTGTTAAAGAGATTAAATGCAATTTTTTTGATTGCGCATTTAAGTGAACGAATATTTGGAAAAATACATTAAAATAAAATTTAAAAAAAAACACCATTTCTCATATCTCATATCTCAGCTATTAGTGAACCGAACTTGCTAGAATTTCAATAGCAGACAATTCCTATATGTGACATAAATAAACAACAAACAAGTGCCTATCATATCTGGGGTCTTCGGAAAATCCTTTTCAAGGGACAGATGGCCATCGTTAACTCAACCTCATAAGGAGCCATAATATACATATTTTATGGGGGTTCAGATCAATAGGTATTGTAGAAATTACTGAAGGAATAACAAACTTTTATTTACCCATTTACTTTCGATGAGGAGTATAAAAATAATAAAAATATAAGCATAAAGTTATATAAAGACAATAAAGAGGTTATTCTTAATGCAACATGGATCGGAGAATCCGATATATACCCTGCGGGAAATTTGTGTCAAATGCTCCAACAGACTGGTCGTTGAATTTGTGAAAATAGAACAAGTTCAAAAAGAAAAGACTCATGACCAGTAAACGAAGAACCAATCCCTTAACTGGTTTATAAAGAACAAAAAGGTAGAAAATGTAATAAACTACAGTACAGTCTTTACAGGTTCTGAGACACATTCTTTGGTACATTCTAGAATTTGGTTCTTGAATTTATTTCTAGGATTTGTTTTTTTGAAATAATACTACATTTAAGTAACTGACACTAAGCGCGTTCATTGAGAAAAGATCTGTGACTGGTCAAATGGTGTCAATTGACCCCTTCTAATGACAACCCCATGTAAAAGTGATAGGTCTAATTCATATAAAGTGATAGAACTAGAACCGGTCTCTACCACCAAAGACCTATCAGGACTACTTTGGTGTCAGTTCGCTTCCCTTTAGGGTATATATAAATAATTAAATTCAGTGCACTTTTTTCGGATAGGATCACAATTGACATAATTAAACCGAAAGTATTGAAGTCTTAGGTGAAAACTATTTCTGAAAGGCCTTATTTCAATTGAAATTTCAATTATAACAAGTAGGAACTGTGAAACAACTTCACGTCCGGACAACTGAGTTTCTTAACGCCGGACTTTAACTACACACAAAACCCACCTGGATATCCATGTTATTAAGTAGCGCACAACAGGCCCAGTAGATGTCTAGATGTATATCACTTTGATATGAGGTTGCATCCTTGATGCTTCATCCTCCTTTACATAACCTGACCTAACTCATACTGGAGATCGCAGAAAATCAGAAGAGCACAGAAGCACTCCTCGCTGCATTTCATAGTAATTTATTTTTTACACAGTTTGTTATTGGGTGCAAGCCCTTCCACACTGCCTTTTTCTTAAAGAAGTTCTAAAAAGTATGGAGTACTTTTAAAAGGGAATATAAAGAATATTGAGGTCAACTTCAATGGTTGGTAGTAAAAGAAATTCGCAAACGTGTTAAAATGCGTTAAAAGGAAGACAGAAAATATGTCTAAATTTATTTTATAAATAATAAATTTTAGGATTTCTAATTTGTGCGTTTTGTATAAAAATATAAAAAACGTCATGTACGTCGATGGAATTTTCGAATTTTCAACAAAACTGAGAAAATGTTTAGTATTATCGGGTTCATCCGCAACGCAACGTCACATTTATACATAAGCTTGGTAAGGATAAGAGAACAACTGATCCACACAATTTCGTTTACGTAAGAGTAACTAGACGAAAAAAAATTTTAAATTAGAACAACTTCTTTCTTTTCCCAAAGAATAAATCACAAAATTTGGAAACACAGAAAAAATTATTAGTAGTTATTTATCAATTAAAAAAATTATCTAAAAAGTATATAAACGTAATTAATGTAATAATAAATCAACTATTTTTTTTTTTTTTTGTTGAACGAAAATTATTAATATAATTATGATTTAATTAATATTTTAGTTGTTTTTAAAAAATTTTGAATTAAAATAATAATTAAATAACAAAAAATTATTTTGTTTTAAATAAAATAATTTAAACTTGTGAAATTGTTGTTGGAAATTGTCAACATCAATCAACACATTGTTTGAAATGGCATAGTTTTTTGATCATTTTTTTAATTAAAATTAAAAATATAATTTATTGAAAAAAAATATTCAAAATATAAAATTTTTACAATTTTTAGTAAACAATAATAATAAATTTTGGTAATAGGTGCAAAATCAACAAATGGGTTGCTTCATTCTATGAATTCAGTATAAAATTGGTGATTAGAGACAATTTTTAATTTTTTCTGTGAATGTGAATCAAGAACTTCAAGGCAATAATTTTATTGTTTTTAGTCTGGCGAAAAATAAGAAAATTTCTTTCGTATAATTTAAGGAGATCGATTGTTCGACTTTTTTAAAAATCGGTTTCCGAATATTCCGAATAGTTGCTATTTAAAAAAAACCCGGTTTTCGGTTAAGCATTTTAAAAATAACCGGTTAAACGGTTTTAATTCGAATACATAAAAATACAAAAATCAAATTAGTTTTTGTAAAAAAAGTTAATAAAAATAAAAAAAAACAATTTACGTAAGGAACTAACAAAATACATTGATATGACTTAAGGTATGTTCAGACCTAACAAATATTTAACGATAAAATCCAAAAAAACGTGGCCAATTAATTGATGAAACTTAAACTTTATTTTTAATAATTTCTATTTATTTATTAAACTCTATGCCTAAGATGATAACCTAATAATCTTATTAATTAACTATTTTATAATGTTTGCTCTAGCCAAACGTTTTGCAAAACCAAACAATTCTTTTAGAAAAGTAGTGGTTATATGTAGGACGTCATATATTTAATAGGTGTGAACATAGCTTTAGAATTTTTAAAAAAATTTGGTTTTAAGAAATTATAGGAATTTAATAAATTTATTATTTAAAATATTCTCAAAAATTTATTTAAAATGAGTTTTAATTTGTTGGTGGCTTAGCATGTCTATATGAATCAGTAGGCTTCAACCATTTTTTTGAAAAGTTGCAAACAATCCCTCTTATCCAGGATTATATATTTAAATTTTTTTTTGTTTCAGCATTATGGAAACAATAAAAATATGAACATGCTTTTTGTATAAAATATCTGTCAATTCGTCGATCAAAATTTAAGACCTTCCATGACATTGTTTGATTCCTTTAATTTTGTTTTAAGTTCTTGGTGTTTTTATTAATAAAACTGATGAATTTTCCCATATCGTTACTTGCGCAAGTATGATGTGCTTTCAAGCATAAATATATGCTAGATCTTCTAAGAGTTTAGTGTCTTAACGGACATTCCGTCCTTGGCAACACAACATGCTAACATTTCACCCAATGATTAATTTTTACCGCATATTTTAGTAAAGTATTATTTGCAGTCTCTGAAGAACTACTTGGAACAGAGTCAAGTTTTACTTTGCGCATATTAGTGACAAGCCTGTGGACTAATTAAAGATAATTAATAAGTCATGACGTTGAAGGACATATGCTTTAAGGGCCCTTTCCGCAAATCAGTTCGAAATATCACCAGAGATGACATCTTTTTAGAATAATATCATATTGCTAATTAGTATTTTAATAACCGGTTTATTAAATATTCGAAAAATGGACATCTTAAAGTATTCGACTAGGGCAAAACTAAAATAACCGGTTAAAACCAGTAGAATACTAACCGTTCGATCTAACCTTCGGTGGCGGACGAACTCGCGAGAGAGGGTTCGAGTCTGGACTTAGTGGTAAGGGTGTCTAGGGCGTTATGGCCCGGATTGGACGCGGGGGCAACCAGGGTTCTGCTGGGATTGGATAGGAGTAGTCTTAGAACGCTTAGAGGGTTCTTGACGCGTCATTGTCCGGTCAGGGATTTTGTGGGCAGATGGGACAACGCCATACCGGACTTCTGCAGATTGTGCGAGGATTCGGAGGAGCTGGAGACGATCGAGCATGTACTTTGTCGTTGTCCCAGGATGCAGAGTCTCAGACAGAAGTGGCTAGGAAATAGGTTTCACGACGAACTGGGGTGCATCGCTGGATGTTGTCCAGCTGATCTACTGGGGTTTGTCAGGGAACTAGTGCGGTTGTTTCTGTTGAGGGGACAGTAGAGAGGGAATTTGTTCTTCACAGTACCTACTAACTTTCCTATATTCTATACTCTATCCACCTCATACTTCTTTTCTTAACCTTTCTCTTTTTCTATCTTCTTTATCTATTTTTCTTCATGTTGAAGGGATTCACAATGGACCGTACTGGTCTCCGAGTGGAAGTGTGCCCTTGGACACATAACCCTTCTGAACCTAACCTAACCCTAACCGTTCGATCTCCCAAGTATATTTACATTAAAAACAAAAACAAATTTTAGTTTTTTATTATTGTTTTCAATATAAATTTACGAAAGATATTTTCTTGTCGACATTGTGGGCCAGGCAGTTAATATTTTCTGCATTATGCGAATTTTTTCCTTCATATCTCAAATTAAGAACCAAGCGGAGAGCATTTTTTTGTTCGTTAACTTTTTTGCTGCAATTTTATTTCAATTTTATGAAAACACATTAAATTTTTCTAGTTGTTTTTTAATTTAGCATTTTTTTTAAACATTATTTTAAAGTTAAACAAAATTTAATATATCCAATCTTTAAGTATATTTTGTTCCTTTTCTTAATTTATTAACAGTTTTTTTTAAGGTTAAAAATTTAACACTTTTACGTAAAAACTAAAAAACAATGATAAAATATCACAAACGTTTTTCGGTTTTTAAAAAACTATAAAACAGGCTCAATTTATGCGAAACATGTTAATTATTTTTTTTTTTTAATAAGTATTTAAAATTTAAGGGCAAACTCTTGTTTGCAAATTTAAATTTTATTTATTTAATTGTTTTTATTAACAAAATATTTAGTAAGTCGCACCAATTTTTTTCTTTTTTTGTTAATTTTTTATGATTGTTAAAATTTTTATTTCTCTTTTATTTTGAAAACTTTTTTAATTTTAAATCATTAATTTTTTTTTTTTAGGATTATATTATTTAATTTTTTTTACTATTTAATTCACATTATTCTCTTTATTGTTTATTCCTTGTAAAATTTCTAATTAGATTTGAACATTTCTCTATTTGTAAACGAAATGAAAATGTTTGTGCTAAAAACCCAACGGAAAACCCAGTGATTATTGTTTTATGCTGTCTGTCACTTCGGTATCTTGTTCTTCTTCTTCGTTTTGTTTTTCACTCTTCTTTTATTTCGTAGTTTTCATACTTTATTTACCTATTCTTCTTTTGCTTTTACACATTTCTCTCATTCTTGTATTTGTATACTCATGCATAAAGAACTACAAAAATGTAATTTGTATGTGTGCGTGTGTGTGTGTTGCTGTGGCTGTTCCTTTGTGAATGCGTTTGTGTATATGTTTAGCACGTGTGTCAAAAAAAAGAGCAGAAAAAGTTTCGTTAAGTTTTAAAATTTACTCCATCACTATTTTGATTCGTACGTATGTACATAAAGTATGTTTCGTTACACTTTGTATTTTTATTCCTTCTTTCTTTCTTTCCTTTCGTTTTTTCCCATTTAATTTTTTCCAGGCCATTTCGGGTTTATTATTTGTTTCACTTTATAGCTTATTTTTCTCTTTCTTTTCTATTTTTATATCTAAAATCATTGACTTAATTTTTAATAGACATAGACATTTTTAAATAGCGAAACAAGAAAAGAAAGAAACAAAATTAAAAGAAAAAGGAAAAGGAAACAACAAAATACCATATTTTATGTATTTATACGGGTGCTCTTTACTCCATGTCGTAAAATTGAAATTATTTTAAGAGGTTTATATTTCATTATAAAATCTAGCAAATTCTAAAAGGACAGAAAGTTTGAATGCCTGACGGGGAATACCTTTTCCAAAAACTTCTTAGATTTCTTAAACACAGATTCCGAGATTCACGGGATTTGTAAATGCGGAATATTTAAACCCGTTTTTATATTCATGAGGTGATAAGCATCAATTAAACGGAAACTTTATTTGTTTCACGCAAAAAAAAAAATTATCCCTGAAATCACCAGAAACAAACTATTTTTATTTTTACACGCTCCACCACCACTGGTGGCGACTGAGGTTATACTAAGTTTGTCATTCCGTCTAAATCTTTTTAAATATTCATCAAAGTGCCCATAAAGTGTTTATAAATATTCTGGGTCCTTGAGTAATTTTAAATCGATTAAGACATGTCCACTTGTCTCCCAGTCACGCTAACTGTATAAAAATTTAAAAGAAAATACCAATATTGGTTTTAACTGTTTCTATTTCTATATTTTTATGGTTGGTTGTTCCACATTTTGATTCATAACTCTGATCGTACTAAATAAATTTAGCTGGATTACAATCCCAAACTGCTTAGGATAACTTTAGTAAGTTAGGAAAACTATAGTTAGTTAGGATAACTATAGTTAGTAAAGATAACCAAAGTTAGTTAGTATAACTATAGTTAACCTAAGCAGTTTGGGATTGAAATCCAGCAAAAGCGATTAAGTACGATCAGAGTTATGAGTCATAATGCGAAACAACCAACCATAAAAATTTATAATTTTGTGACAAAAACTAACATACATATTGATATAAGATTTTGCCAACTTTAACCAAATCATCTTTACTTTTAACCATATTATGGTTACCTCTAACCAGATTATTTCTGCTTGTATAGATTGATTTAACCAATTTAAGTGCCAACCGGCTTGAATCTGCTTTGAAACCAAATATTGTAGATATTTAAAAATTTCTCTTGGATAATTAAGAATTTCCTAGAGAAGATGGGAATGCCCGTTTTAGTGAAAACCAACATTGAAGGGACAATATTATTACAAACTACAATCAACCCAGTCTTGGTCTGGCCAAAAATAATTTTTTTTTTTTTTTTGCTTGCAATATCTTTCAAATAGGACAAAAGGAATCAAATGAATCAGGTTTGAATAAAATCAGAAAACTACGGCCGATTATGCGCTAAGTTAGATTTTACTACAAAAACCAAACGCAAAACTTGCTTCAGCTGTGGTAGATGCGAAAAAGCAATGTGCGAAATTAAAGACTACATTTTCGACAGTGGATAAAATAATATAAAAAATTCGTATTATCTAAAGGAATAAGCATACGTTCAATAAAACATCTATTTATTCATTTTTTTTTATTTAGTTGAGCTTTTTAGCTCTTCTAATTGTGGTCTGGCCAGATGAAGAGGAGAACTTCGTGGTAAAAAGTTACCGAGATTCCTAGGGTTAAGAGTACCGTATTCGGCCATGCCGAACCTTTTATACCCATCACCATTGTGCGATAAGAACGGAAAGTTATATAAGTACCAGACTTTAGATATAAATGAATATATTTTGTGCCTCATCTCCTTTTTTTCAATCCCGCCCACATTTTGTCGCATGTTATGTATGGATAACTAAATTGCTTGATTCCAATTTGAAGACTTTGGCTTTGGCCGTCCTCAAGATATAAAGAAAATCTATAAAGTCTTAGTATGGAAAGTGAAACGCCCACTACATCAAACCCGCCCAAATTTTGTCTAATTTAACGAACGAAGTCCCTGTCATAGCTGGGGCCTTTCTGCGGACAGACGGATAACTATGAATTAACTTCTTATTAGGACCCAGAAA
The DNA here is from genome assembly GCA_949318255.1 of Pollenia labialis. Lineage (NCBI taxonomy): Eukaryota > Metazoa > Arthropoda > Insecta > Diptera > Polleniidae > Pollenia > Pollenia labialis. Next base: position 120,437,220 of record OX439142.1, read on the forward strand.
ATACATATCCTTTATAGGGGCTTAGATCAATATTATATATCTAAGGTGAAGGGTATTCAAACAGTGCCTATTGAGGGTATCGAACACTCGAGCTTATAGACAAGCTCGCTTGTTAGCCGTTAAGCAATTAACCGATTAATTACTGTCCGATTAACTGATCGATTATTTTAAAATTTTCTATTTGCGATTAACGACTAAACCGGTTAATTTCGGTCGATTTACCGATTAACCGCTGTAACAATTATTTTAAGTTCCTGTAGAAAATATTTTTCTGAGTTTATAATAATTTTTTGGTCTCATATGCGAAAGGTATGTGTTTAATAAATATATTTGCATACAATATATTTTCTTCTAGAAACTGGGGACTGTGCTTTGCCAGGATGAGTCAAATAATGACCTGACAATAGAAGAAACTCTCGATAGCAATACAAACAATCGTTGAACAGAATAAACCGAAACAATTAAAAGTGTTCAAAATTAAAAAAAAAAAAAAATAGGACTCTAAAGGCGTAATGGGAGGCCGAGAAGCTAGACATTCTTTATTATTGCTTGCTCCAACATCTACGATAAGCGAAAAAAATTGTTTCAAGTCAAGTTTTATCAGAACTAAAGAAAAGAACAGCTTACATCCTACATATTTAAACCAAATTTTTATTTTATAAGATCTGCTTAAACTGTTGAAATCTTTACTAATCTTAAAAAACTGAAAAGTTTGTATGTTTGTTAGTGGTAATCTTCGGAACTACCGGTCCGATTTTAAAAAATTCTTCAGCAAAATGAAGAATGGAACCTCCTAACGGATAAAGGCTTTATAAGGTTACACTAAAGAGCTTAAGATGTTTTTGAAATTCAGCCCTTTTAGGGAGTAAACGGGTAAAACCTTAATTTTGGTGCTTTTTGTCATTGCGACTATCTTTTAAACCAATAAAAGTAAAAATAAACATTATATCACGATCGAAACTTATTTAAAAAATACAAATTCGGTAATTTTTAAAAATTCGAACGCTTAAGCGGTGAACATAAAATTAAACATGCAAGGCCCTGAGTGAATGAGAATCTGTAACAGTGGTTTATGGTACTTTTTTGTTCTTCAATTGGTACTTATTGAATTTCCGTTTATTTTTGACCTAGAAGCTCTTCATTAAGCATGCAATGTCCCGAGTTTAATACAAATTTGTAAGAAATTTTTTTTTGCACTGTGTATTTCTCTTACTGGCTCTAACTTAGAAAAGGATGGGATGCTAAGGGATGCTAAGCCTTCTATATTCAGAAAATATTACTTATCGTTTTAAAGAGATAAATTAAAGCAATGGTTTCCGTACCCAACAGAAAAAGAAAGCTGTATAAACATGAGTACGCTATTTACCACCTCCAATCTACCTCTTCGTTCGACCGTCCCCTGACCAAATGCGAAAGCGACCAAGAGCGAATATCTAACCAATTTTGATAAAATTTGAATAGTGAGATCAGCGTAATTAAAACATACAGGGTTTTTATGTTTTTCGAAGCTATGAATACAAAGGGAGAGATGGGCAATGTTGATACATATTGATGAAATTGATCTACACAGGCTTTATTTTTTTTATATTAAATCCAAAATTCATTCTGGGCGGGCAATGCCCGGGAACGAATATAAACTAGTTAAATTATCTCACAGTTTCTTTTTTAATAAATACAAAATATGTAGTTATTAAACAAAATTTATTATTATTTTTTTTGTTTGTTCGGTTAAGTTCAAGAATTGTTATGCTTGTCATGTTTTTGTTTTTTTCCAAGAAACTCCAAATAATATATAATTTATAAATTTTTATTTATTAAAATAACTAATTTATAAAAAAAACCTTAATTAATCGGTTAACCGATCAATAAAAAAATTAATTGATTAATCCAAAACCTCGGTTAATTAATCGAGCGATTAACCGATTAAAGTAAAAGCCCGATTAAATGAATACCCTACCAGCTACCAACTAGACTACCAGGCACCCTTTTTGTTATATTATTTCAAGGATTCATTAATAAATTTCTTCGCAAGAAAACAAAAAATAAGATAACACCGAACATTTCATATGTACGTATAGTATTGCAGATCAATGAATTTAAACAAACTAAATTTGTTTTGAATTAAACGTACACTGCTAGAAGTCTTAAGCAAACACCAAAATGATTTTACACAAACGAGCCCCAGGGCCTGGCTGGAACTTCTCGTATTTTGTACCTAGTTTTTTGTGGCTTTAGCAAAAATTCACACTAACAAATCCCTGGGCCTGGCTGGGACTACTTTTGTACGTATGGAGTTTTATGGCTATAACAGGGACATTTTGTAGTAAAATTAAACAATTCTTGGTATAGAATGGTAAAGAGAGAATTATTACGTGTATAGAATTTTCATTTGACCAATAACCACGCCCACAATGTTTAAATTTACACTTTTTGCTTATATTCCTGTAAAAACTCTTTGATTGAGGAAAACATAAAGTTTAGTTCTAATATATTTAATAATAATATTATAAAAAAAACTAGAAAAAAAGTCAAAAATGCCCGGCCAGGCCCAGGCATCCTCTTAAGGGTTAAAAGTCCTCTTACATCAAACCTCCTTCTTTTAAAAAAATCATATTAAAACTAATAGTTATAAGACTATTTCAAAAACTAAATAGTTAAGGGCTGAAGAAAAGTTAGAGCTTCAATAGGAATTTTAAATCAGATCTTTAAAAGTCTGGTAAGTTTCTTGGTCGTTATAAATATTTACCTAAAAATACTTATTTATGCATATGAATTTCTCGTCTTACCTCTTTTATCTATCAGCATGTTAAAATGCATTAAAAACTTTTATGTAGATTTTAGTTTTAATTTTTTTTTCTAGGATTATTACCAGGGAAACCAGAAATATGCTCTAAAAACATGTTTATGCGCATTAAGTATGCAACAAAAACTTGAAAATATGCCCTGAAAATTATTAAAAATATGTCCCAAAAAATTCAAAAATTGCTAATTTGAAAACAAAATATTCAACAATTTAATATCAGTTCCATTTAATAAAAACAATCCTAAAATTATAATCGGTAAAGCCTAAAAAATAGGAAAAAAACACAACGTCCCATATTCGGTAACTACGGGATTTTTAAAAGTTTTAGTCTGTCAAACCAAACACTTTTGAACATGTCGACTGCCGATGTTCTTTGTTTTGTACAACTTTTCATTTTTTGCTTTTGCCTTTACTGCGACTGTTTTCATTTAATGAATCAGAAGTAAAGGCAACAGTTTATTTTCATTGACAAATGAAGATGTCGAAGTTACAGCACAATCTTATGACTTTTACTATCTCAACTGCAGCTTTTTAAACGCTGCTTAAAACTTAAAATATGCTGCAAAAAGGCTCTTTCAACCAAATAATGCAACAAAATTATCCAAATGGTAAAACATGCAAAAATATGCACCAACAAATCGATGCCAAAATTCATAAAAATCTCTAAAACGGCAAATATATTGTTACCGCCTTCATTGGTCACACAAGGAAAAGCATGCAATTGCATATTTTTGATTTCCCTGATTATTACAAATGCTATTTATAGCTGTTGCAACCTTCTCAAATTGAATTATGTATATTGATGGAATTGTTATTCTTTCTTTTCAATATCTTGCTTTTGATTTCTTTATTTTTTCAATTTATATTTACATTTGGGCACTACGTTATGTGCTATTTTGGATAATTTCATAAGCGTGTTATTCTTAAGTTGTTTATAATTGAATTATTAGGAAACGAAAAATAAGTGTTTTGTAGATTTTGTCTTATGCCTACGACTATAACAGTGGAAAATTTGTGTCAATTGTTCTAAAAAAATAAATGCCGAGATCAGTGTACACAATATTATAATAAAAAGGAACGAAATGTAACACGTCAAAATAAGACATACAACTTAACTGGTGATAATGTGTTTTTAAAGTGTAGTTACTCTAGAGGAAAGGTAATTGACATAAAACTATTCATTTGGCTGGATTTTGTGCGGGAAGTAGCGAAATCTATTTAATTCTTTAACTTTATATGAAGGAAAATGTCTGCGACATGTGTTATTTTAACTGAAATTGAATGTCGCCTTAATAGTTATTTCGGTTATTTGTTACAAAATTTCAAAAAGATGCCAATTAACACTTAACTAGATACCGCCATTTTAGAGTCACTAGTTTCAGCGTTGAAGTCAAAAGTTTAAGAACTAAATATCAGAACTATCACGTGATGTGTTTGGTGTTAGTTCTCTTTCCTCTTGGGATATAATTGGATTTAATTAAACTTAATTTTGGCATCGCTCGTGAACGCTTAGGTTATTTAAAAAATTCAACTATTGCGTATATCTGTTTCCAAATATTCACATTCATAAATATGTACAAACATATGTACATATGTATGTAAGTCGATTGAATTTCACAATTTCATCAACAATCTTAACTTTCTTCTAGTTTTTATGAAATCAATTTTCGCTATTAGTCATCCAACCACTATCAATGCCGCCTACACAGAACCACTTAGTCAACTGGATTTTTTGTAATTCTAATAGAGTTGTTTGTTGCAAGCAATAATTATAACAGCAAACACAACAATCCAATTTTGTAAAGCTTTCTTTTTTTCCTAGTCAATAAAATGTATAGTATATCTTTTATAAATGTATCTAGTCTTATTGTCCCTTAAGGGTAAAAAGCCTTATGTAGAAACTTTGAATTCAAATCAATTTTTTCTTAAGATCTGAGTTATGAAATTGGAGTTTTTCTATAAAAAAGAGGAAAGGAGAATGGTTGTAGGATTCTTGTAAATGCGCTAATTATACAAGTATACTACTTTAAAATAATAAATGCATGTATGTATAAAGATAATATATATACAAGTATAAAGAACAAAATATGTGGGTTCTTTCTTACATCAGCATTTTTAGATTTTTTTCTTTTAGTGCCCGTTTCATTTTTGCTATTTTTGTCGCTTAAATTCTTTTTTTGTGGGCGAGAGTAGGGAGAGGAATTAAATTGTATACATAAGAGCCACCAGCAAAACTCAAAACTGCTCAAGAGATTAAGAAAAACTACCCATTTTAAATAAACTTGTTCCTGATATCAAAAAAAAAAAAAATTTAAAGCGCATAAAAATTCTTTTAAAAATGTTGCTTTTTTAGCGGTATGAGAATTATCAATATTAATTACTATGGTTTGACATCGAGAATGTCAAACTGTGTTGACCTTTCTGTTCAACGCTTCCCATTGGTGGAAATTTGCTTTAAAAAATAACTCTGTTCGCAAAGTTCATATAGCACTTTGTCCATTTTACGGTCAACATAATCGCCCTAGTGAGCAAGCATTTCTTGCATTTATTGATTGTTTTCGCACTACTTTTACTCTTTTCGGTTCAAACCCATCAAGAAGACAAAGAAATGTGCGTACTGAAGAGAATGTATTGAAGAAGACGTCGAAATGTCGATTCGTCGGCGTTCTCAACTTGGCTTACCTTTGTCCTTCGACTGAAAAATTATACCTAAATGGCCGAAGATGAACATTTTTATCAAAGAATTGTGTTTAGTAACTAATAAGGAAAATTACCTAATTTGGAGCAAAGACAGTCCTCAAGCCGTTTACAAATCTACATTAATTCCATTAAAATTTATTGTTTGGTGCAGAGATGCCGTTACGGTGAATCGCGAGCGCTATCAAGCTATGCTCACTGCCATGTTCCCAAAAATTAACCAGCCAAATATCAACGACGTTGGTTCTAAAAAGAAGGCGCAACTTGCCATACAGCAAGCTTAATAATCAATTTGTTGCAAAATCTTTTTGGTGACATTTTTTTATACAAGTGATCCTGTTTACTGGCTTTCGCGTTACATTTTTATGGGGCTGTGATATGTCAATGGTTTATGGCGGCAAACCAACAACTCTTGAATCATTGAAAGCCAATATTCAAGCGACCATTGACACCATACGGAAAAAGTAGTCAAACATTTAATTGACTGAATGGACCTTCTAACTCGTAGCCGTGGCGGACACATGCCAGAAATTCGGAAGATTCAAAAATAACAACTCCTTACAATTAAATTAAGAGAATATATCAAATAGTTTCACTTTTTTTCGCAAAAAAAAAAGCATTAATGCTTTCTGGAAATTGATTGTAAAATTATGGGTCGATTATGGATGGCAACAGCGAAATCAAGCAACCCCGCTCATGTTAAAATATTTTTTTTTAATTTTAACATGAGCAGCATTGCCTGATTTCACTGCTGGCAACTCAATTTCAGTTCAGTTCATTACCACCCGTTTCCACGTGCAAGTAGTGTATACGTATTATCAACGAAAAATCGAGGAACAAGCCGATTGACTAAAAGTACAAAAATGTATACACTTTTTCGTAATTCTGACGTAATTTTGACGTCACTACAAAGCCACAGTAGCAAGTTCGTGTTTTTTTTTTTTTTTTTTTTTTTTTTTTTTTTTTAACCGAATCGACTTTTATTGTAATATGTGATATTTTTGTATTTTGTATTTATTAATTTGATTTTCTAATACAACAAGACACAATATCTTATAAATTACAGCATTAGAATTAGACAAGTTAAAGTATACATTGATAAAAAATATTTTTTAAGAACTACTAGATTATATTTAAATTTAAATAGAGCAATATAAATAAAGTAAAGATTATATTTATATTAAAATAGAGTAAAATAAATAAAGTAAAGGTTTATAAAAATAAAAAAAGTTTACATTTAAAACATAAAAAAAATTTAACAAAAATTTACGAAAAATATTCCCTTAGTAATTTTCTAAATCTTATAGCGTTGCTAGTGATTTGCAAATCATTTGGAAGTTGATTCCAGAGACGTATGCTTAATATAAAGTATTGGCATTCAGAAGCATGGTCACGATGACGAAATTGTATTAAATTTTTACCTCTACACGATCTAGAAAACTGCAGACGTTCATAAAGATATTTTGGCTCCCTTGTCGTTATTATTTTGTGAAGTAATATTAAGTTTTTGAATTGAAGATAGTTTGAAAATGACATATTAAATAAACGACAAGAGTGCTGCGATATATGATCAAATCTTTTTAAAGAGAAAATGTAACGGATGATATTGTTGTATGTAACAGTCAGCTTTCTCATATCATTCGAGTTACAACCAGTAAAAATTTCGGATGAGTATAAAAGTGTCGGAAGAAGATATGTTCTTGCAAGTAGTATTCTTACTTGCAGAGGTGTAAAGTGCTGAGTAGCCCATAAGCTTCGCAACATGCCATATACTTTACCACAAACTTGTGTAATGTGATTCGACCATGTTAAAGTTTAGTTAAATAGTACTCCTAAGTTTCTTGCTGAATCTACAACATCGATTCTCGAATCACCAAGAAATAAATTTACCTCAAAATTTATATGAGAGGCTCTTTTACATATTAATATGCATTTGGATTTATTAGGATTAAGTCGCAAACCGTTAGCCGCTGCCCATATAAGTATTTTCTGAAGATCATGATTTAACTCCCGTATTTTCATATTAGCTGATTCTTTAGGACTACTGAGATACAGCTGAATGTCATCAGCATACATTTGTATACTAGAATACGATAGTTGGTTTGGGAGGTCGTTCGCATATAAGGAGTATAGCAGGGGTCCAAGGATGGATCCCTGTGGGACACCTCTAGTTACTTGTAAAGAACGCGATAAAGTTTCGGCATTTGCAACTGATTGGCATCTACTTGAGAGGTATGATGACAACAGTTTCACCGCAAACGTGGAAAATTTAAATAATTTGGACAATTTCATGCACAAGATTGAATTGAATGGTGCACTGTATCAAAAGCCTTTGAGTGGTCCAATAATACCAAAAACGTTATTTTTTTCTCATCTAGGTTACTACGAATTTCCTTTATTACATCGGTAAGAGCTAAAGTACAGCCACGTTGAGGCCTGAATCCAGATTGACGATCGGTTAACAGGTTGTTGTTATTAACATGGTTATAAATTTGTTTATGTAACAACTTTTCAAAAACTTTTGAAAAATATGGGAGAATCGCAATCGGACGATATTCATTTCCTGCTTTTGGTTCTGGAACAATTTTAGCGTGTTTCCACTGCATTGGAAATGTACAGGTTATAATTATAGTATTAAAAAGATGTGTAACATATCGAATTATCCAGGGTAGAATAATTTTAACAAATTTTGGGTTAATATTATCTAATCCAATTGAATTAGATTTCATTGCATTAAAAGCGTTAACTACATCACATGCGGTTAGGCATTGAAAATTAAATTCACTACATGAAATCAAAGGCAAACATTCCTCATAAAAACTAGACTGAACAGTTGGATAATCAATGTTAGTTGTGTGATGACGACAAAATTACGTCAGAACAACATTCGCATGTGGCTTTTTACATTCCGTGTACTATAGGCTTAAGTGTATTGAGTTTTTCAAACTTACACTTGCATGTGGAAACGGGGGGTAAGTCTTACTAAATGTGTATAAATCAGCTTTTTTATTAACGGTTAATAACCCGAAAAGTGTTCAATAACTGATGTAAAGATAAAACCAATATTAAAATATTTTTATAATAAAGGGTTATCCATTTAGTGGGTTCAAAGCTTCTGGTCTGGCAAGGCTTTCAGCTGTTTAATATCGGTCATCTGATGTATCATTTATTTAGTGAAAGTCTTGGGATTTACGAATTGCTAAAGCTTAATACAAAAGTAAAACTAATGGTCGTCATAATTGACCTGCTGTGCAAGGAATTGTCAAGATTATAAAGTAATTTAAAGACCAAGACCAACGCGAAATTTAACGTTTAAACAACGTTTATTGTCACGACCCAAACCAACATTTGTGAAGTAATCGTCGAGATACCGCCCGAAATGTGCGAAAAATAGTAGAAAACTACCTCAGAAGGGTCGTTTGTGAGATAACCCTTTGATAGATTTTATATACTTCAGCTAAAACTAAGTACTATTTTTTTTAAAATGACCGTTAGATTTTAAGGCGTCAGAAATATTTTTTTTTTTTATTTTTTAATTTTATTATATTTTTTATTAAAAAAAATTACAAATAAAATTAATTAAATTGAACTCCGTCATTCGCGACAGGTCAATGAATTTGTTTATTTGTTTTAATTAAATAAACTATTTTATATTTTCTCCTTTTTATATAGAAACGACGACTTAACAACATAAGTAAACAAAAATGAAACAACAGATGCAACTTTTTAAAAAAAATACTTGAAATAATCGTATAAATAAAAAAAAAAATACAAGCAAGAAAAATAATAAAAATATGTTTTTATGTCTCGCATACCATTTTATGTGCCATCAATTCCTTATGTAAATACTAGTGGCTGGAAGTGAATGTGTGACTGCATGAGGGTGTGAAAATTATATTTGTAAACAAAACATAAAAATTATAAAAAAAAATTTGTACTCTGTTAAATAAAAAAAGGTAAGTATTTAAAATAGAATATTTAAGAAAAAAAACGATATTTTTAAACCCCTCAAGTTTGAATGTCTTAAAAATAACTTTCTTTAAAAAATTGGTTTCGAATGCGGTTTAAAGAAAAAAACGGGATTTTATCATAAGGATTATTTTTTCTTTAAAAATTTTAACAAACTTTCATCGCTACAAATAATGATGTCTTTCAGACTCGGCAAGTTAGTTGCGCAAGTTACTTGCCGAGTACAACAAATTTTGAACTAATTTTTTTTTCTTACGCCGACCTTACCGCTGACGTCTACAAACCAAGAGTAACTTGCCGAGTGTGAAAGGGCTATATTTTCCGTTTATTTCGTATTTAGTACATAAATAATAGACTTCTGCAACGTACAATTTATTGACTGTACATGCAAAATTCATCTTTAAATGCACTTTATCTAAGAGCGTAAACAGTGAAGAGAACACCAATGTGCAAGCAGCAGCAGAAAAGTGTGCTCCGAAAAAACGAATATGTACATTAGGGTGGGTCGAAAAAAAAAGAATGAAAGATATGTGAATGAAGTTTCTAGAACAGGTTAAATATTTTTTTCCACGCCCTAAAATACAGCACTTTTAGTTTTTTATATGTAGCGATTTAGAAACTTCATTGACATATCTTTCATTCTAGCGGGTGATTGGCACAATTTTTTTTTTTTTTTTGTTGCATGGAGGTCGATGCGGTCTAATGTGCATATCGTTACTTTAATATATAAAAGCCCTAACTAATATTTTCCTTACTTTACAGGAGAAGGAAAAAACTTAATAAAAATTAAAGTCTTGTAGTCGCGATTTTTTTAAACGCAGTTTTTTATTAAATTGCTTAGAGAACTGAACAAAAACCTGCGTTTAAAAAAAAATCGTGACTGCAAGACTATAAATTTTATTAAGTTGTTTTCTTCTCCTGTAAAGTAAGGAAAACATTAGTTAGGGCTTTTCTATATTAAAGTAACGATATGCAATTACCACAAACAAAAGTACTAAAAATATAATGTTCGGTTCCTGTAGTAATTCGCAATAAATAAAATATATTTAAAAAAAGTGCTATATTCGACTGTGCCGCAACTTTGATACCATGACAAATTAAATTTTTATAAATGGTGTTATTTGAGAGTAGAGCTTATATGGGGCCTATGGTAAATTATGAATCGATCTTCACGGAACTTTACAGCGCTAATATCAGGCTTATGCAGTGTTCGAAAATAAACAGGACATTATTTAGCCTTCGGCTCCCACAACCATGAACCATATCCATTTTTATTGTTTGTGTAGACGAACACAACTCTTAATACCGTTCTTAACTACTATCAAGAAAGAGCCGTACATTATATAGTGTTCTGTTCTTCGTTAAAAAAACAGAACAATTGTAGAGATACTGTAGACAAACGTTATATTTAAATCTTCTATAATGTTTATTTTTTTTACATTGAAAAAGAAATAAACAAACATTTTTTATCAACGACCGCAGCGCGAACAGCTTGTGTGTGTAGTTTGTTATGTTTTGTTTGTGTAAAATTATTTTGCTGGCTTTTTGTTTTTTTTTTATATCCGTATTTTGTTTTCATAAACAATTTTTGGTTTTCTTTACCAGCCAAAAGGGCGCTACGCACAGCAGACACGAACAAACATTAAAGAGCTGAACGGAACGCAATGAAGTTTGCGAACGGAATTAAATGTTGTCATCTTTTTGTTGAGTGGGATATGAACAGTATTATTTTTGTGTCCGAAAGATGACAAACAACGAAATGTAATTTTTTTTAATGATTTAATAACAATAAGGAGCGATATTTAGTATTTATTTTCAAACACTGCACAGAAAAAAATTTTGCACCAGTAAAAGCATTAATCAAAAATAAAATCAGTTTTAATTAAAAATTAAATGAAGTGAATAAAACGCCTAATTGATATTATTAATAATTTGTTTACTTGTGCAAATTAATATTGTCAATTAAACGTTTAATACACTTGATTTAAAGTTTATTTCACTTGATTAAAAGTTTAATTCACTTGATTTAAATTTTAATTAAAAAAAAAAAAAAAATAAAATAATGGGTGATCAAGTTTATATTTCAAAAAACCGAAATGAGACATTAGCGATTATTTTGTTTGTATTAATACATTTTTAGATACAATAAAAGGAAAATCTTTGAATATCGATAAACTTGATTATTTTTATTTTAAAGGTCATTTGCGTTAACAAATTAAGAAGAGTTTAAGCTTACCCCACAACTTATGCAGTAATTATAACCGTTTTATTTATTTAATTTTTATATATAAAAAATGAACAAACAATATTAGATGAAATCTTATTCTAATCGCTTAATTCATGTCCTGCCAGTGCCGGACGAAAATTATCGTAATTACGGTCCCCGCATACATGTGTAGGTGTTTAGCGCTCTCCTGATCGGATAAGAAGTGGATTTGTGTGGATCTGAAACCTTTTTAAATATTTTACCAAATATTTCGTTATCTATACTTGAGAATATTCGAGTTTTTAACATACCATAACTTAATACTAAATATGTCACCACTTTGGCTTTAAACTAGAGTTGTTAAGTAGAAGTTTACAATCCAGACTAAGGACGGAGTTTCTTGAAATATGGGTCATGATTCCCGACGCAAAGTATATTTTTAAAGGTAGCATTTGATCATTCTTTATATTTCCAATTGAAATAAATGGTCTTGTAAGTATCGAGATGCCTCGTGACGGGGTTCGTGTACGCTAAGAAAAGCTGTCCCATCAAGAAAAGCTTGAATTTGGATGTGGTTGTTTATTGACATGTCCGCTTCTTTGTTAGACCCCAATGTTACTTTCGAACAGCTTGTGTATGTTCACCCATATGTCGGCGATATTTAACGTTTGCCTACGTATCGATATCGGCGATTTTTTATTGTCGATAAGACGATACTTCTTAAGTCTTTTTAAGAGTTTTTTTTTATAAACAAACAATATATTTTTCAATGACAACTAACTGAGCTAACTAAGCAAGGTCGACAAGTTTTTTTTAAACATGAAAATTCTAGTTCCAATACATTTTCAATAAAACGGACCGACATATCAATCTGTCAAATAAGATTTTCCAGCCGGGTGGTGTTGAGTTAGCGTTCTGAAGGTTCGTTTTGTTTAAATGATAAGTTTTGACACAGAATAATTAAATAAGTTCTTATGATTCTTGGCCGTTTTGCTTTCGGCCAAAACTTTAAAGTTTTTTTTTTATTTTTTAAAAAAAGTGTAGTTATAAATTTCGCTCATACTTTCCTTGTGTGAGTGCCGAAAACCTTGCATGTTTTGTTTGTAGTTTTTAATAAAATTATTTGGCTTTTTCAACAACGAAATCGAGGAAGCCTTATTTTTTATATTTTTCATATAAATTTAATTGGTTCTGTTGGTCTTTGAAAACAAGCACTCTTTTAAGTCAACCAAATAATTTTTGATAATTTTTACCGCATCGGTCATACTAAATTTCTAGTATAAACGAACAAAGTTTGGAAAGCTGCGGATTTTTTTTCTCAGGAGTTCTAAGCGGTTGAAAGGGTTACCCAACAGAAGAAAAAAGGCTTTCAAGTAAGTGCTGTGAGTTAAATAGTCAAGTAAGGCCAAGATTTTTTAATTATCGCTTTTATTACAAACTTAAAACCTTTCGATGTGTGGAACGCTCATAAAAAATATTTATGAAATAGCTTTTATTAAAAACATCAGGCAAATTTAAAAAAAAAATTAAAACAGCCTTCAGCTACTTCACCCACAAACTTTTTTCAAAGAAAAAAAAGTTATCGATATTTCGACAACATCTGTTGACAATTCTTAAAGAAAACGTTGTCAAATTAAAACCAAAGATGTGAAAAATACCATTGTTGTCAAATTGATAACGCCCAGTTGTCGTTACTGTTGGCATACATACACTCATACATACTTATGTTGTCAAACTAACAACTTTTGAATTAACCTTATTGTTGGCAGGTTAACCAACAAATAAAAAATGTTTTAAATTATACAATAATAATAAGTGAATCAGAATTAGTGATAAAATGAAAAACTAAACTGAAGTGGAAACATTAGAATTCAACAAAGGACCTCTTTTTGAAGAAAATTCAAATGTCTATGGGACAAATGCAGTTTAATCTTATAATGACAACAAGGAACTTTTTAAAAAAATCTATAGATTTTCATTTTATTTAAAGGAAAGTAAAGAAATTAATATAAAAAATATATATATTTCATGTGTTTTATATTGGGTTGGTTTAAAACGGGTTGTTCTTAACGCGACTGAGAATAATGTTTTATTGAAATGACAATTAAATGTTGTCAGTAAAGCAGTGGTATATTATCAAAATATTAACAACATGTTGTCGAAACAAGACTTTAATGGTGTGAATATGTTTACAGTTTGTTGTCAGATTGAGAGCAAATGGTGACAAAATGAGAACGATGAGGCTTAAAAATCCCTATACTATACGTTATCAAATGGAACACTAACGTAGTCGGCTCACATTTGACAACGTATTGTGTCAATTTGGGTATTTTTATACAGGTGATTTTCTCTGTGTGTATAATTAGTATTAAGTATTAAAAACGAGCCTAAACGGAGTTTTTGGTTATGGTGAAAGGAAGAAGATTTGGCAAAGCTGAATATAACACTTTTACCTGTTATTTGAATTTTATTTCTTAATTTTGTATAAGACTGCCCTTAAAACCTTAAATCCTTAATTTTTGTTTACTAAAATTCAAAGTAAATTTAAATAAAATTATATACTTTTCTTTTTATAGAATAACTATATTTTACATACATAATAGACGAACACTAAAAATAAAATAAAAAAAGATTCAACCCACTTAAACAATTGTCACCTTAATTGAAGGAGGTTGTGCTACGTTTGTACCACTTAATATTTTATTATTTTCATTGTGTAGGTATGTATGTTCTTCTTTTGTGTATCTGTGTGATTTGAAACAGTTAAAATCAGCTGTGTTGAGGATACAACGACCTGTCAAGTTATAACAAAAACAACAAACGAATTTAAGTAAAGAAATACGAACACAAAGTAAAATGAAAAACACAAAAGCTTGTGTTTTTATTTTTCCTTTTCCGTTATAACACAAAATTTAAGGAGACTTTTTTTTTTTGTTCATAATTCCTTTTTCTAATTATTATTTTCTGTTGTTTATTATTAACATACACACCACATGGTTTATTTTTTTTTCCAGAAAATAGAAAGAAGGAGCGAGAGAGAGATAACATAAATTAGGAGAAACAAGAGTATAATATGCCAGTGTATAAGAAAATAAAAAATATGTTGGTAAATTCAAAACACCGCTAACGAATACACTATAGGAATTTAAAGGAATGCACTAATCCAGTTTTTCCTTTCAGCACGCAGTTTTCATTAAAACAGGATACTCAATTAAAAAAAATATTACAAATATTTGGAAAAATTAATGTTCTTGTGTTTGAATGAACATACAAATATATGCATGTCTAGAGGAGTCTGTTTGGAGTTTTATTTTTTTAATTTAAAATTTCTTCTTAATTTAGAATTAATAAAGAATAATATTTTTTATGTTAGAATAGTCAGTTAAACTTTAAGGCAAACACTCACGCACACACATGCATTGAGAAACAAATACACTTACAATTTTATGTACAAAGCGTACACATGTATGTATGTGCAACATATACACGCATGATTATGTTCAAGGAAAATTTGACCGAATTTTTCCGTTTTTTGTGTTCGTTTAACTAACGACCACAATTGTGTTGGTTACGGCGACGATATGTCGTTTATATGTAAAAAAAAATTTTTTTTAAGATAAAGGGACCTTTTGTTAAATTCTGGGCATCAAGAATTTTTAATTAGGAATTTATTTAACACAAAAATATTTATTAAAATAGCTTTAATTAAGTTTTCGATTTACACAATATTTTATTAAATAAATTTAAAACAAATTTTCATCCAGCACTTTTTTATGGGACAGTCAAAGAAAAAAATGGTTGCCACCTAAAATTAGGTTAACTATTCTTAAGACATTTTATTCATTTTTTCACTGGGTTTTGAACATTAATTTTGTTTTTGATCCCGGGTAGGTATTAATCCTTCTTATGTATTTGTTTAATGGCAATTACAAAATTAAAATTTTTGTTTCGTTATATCAAAAATATTTAATTTTCACACTTGCTCCACTTTTTCTTAATATTTTTTTTTTTAAATTTCATGTAGGTATAAGGATTTTGCCTCAACCTCAGTTTAGACCGCGCACACCCGCTCTTGTTCACTTTTCATAGATTCACTTGTATCAGCACCAGCCCCCTGACCCAAAAACCTGCATATGTACATGTGTATTGAATTTTCCGTAAGCATAGAAGAAAAAAATTCTTGTCTTCACAATTCTTTTCACATCACGCTGTTACGTTTTCCCAATAAAATACTTTTTTGAATTCAACTTTTCACACTTTAAAATCATGTTTTCCACTGCAATTTTTATTTAATTAGTTTAATAACACTAAATACTTGATTTTTCTCATAAATTTATTTAATTTTAATAGGATTTTACCAATTTATTTTTAATTTTTCACAGAGCTTCTAACGATTTAAGTCTAACCATTTGGGAAAACAATTCAACGAACCTTACACTTAAACTTGGTCACAATGTATTTTACAGCTTTCACACACCAATACACTGGCACACAACTATAAAATTTTTCACTTGGAATTTCCTGTATGGTTAAAAATTTCAGCTAAGAAATGTCAAAACAAAAAGAAATGTCCATAGACTGCCGAGCCACAAAAACAAATTTTGAGCAGGCAGAGTAAATAAGAGAAACATATGGATTTCATACATTTTGGGGGTCATATAGTTGTCTTTTTTATGGGGCCTATAGTCGTTTCGCATGCGGTCCAAAAACAACCCCATCTTCATTCACACGTACACAAAATTCAATGTATATGTAAACGTACATTCATTTGTACTTAAATAAAGTTGTATGTTATTGTTGTTGTCTTTTGGTTTTCGGTTGTATTCTCTTTAAAGCCCACAGGCACATCAAAAAACTTTTGTAAATTGTCAAACTGAAAGCTTTAACAAAACCTACTCTGCAAATCCAGCTGAAAACAGTTGAATTTTAACATTAAATAACAATTAACTACTTTCTAAATAAGTTTAAACACTTTTAATCTAATTAAAATTATATTATCTGTTTGAATGTTTAAGCTTTTCCACTTTAATTTATTTTCAACACGTTTTGCAACCACACTTTTGTTTAAAGGTTTTTGTCTAAGATATGAGCTTTTTTCGTAATGGTTGGTTTATATTTTTAAAGGGCTTTACTGTTGTGCGAGTTTAAGTTAAAAAGCATATGAGCAGGGCTGTCAGATGTTTACAAATTCGATTCCCAACTTGTTAATATTTCTTTCCGAAAATCCATAACCATAATTTTTTTTCATCATTAGAAAGTCCAACTAAATATGTACTTAAATATTGGCTTCCAATGCTTCAAGATGGACAAAGTGCGCTATGAATTAATTTTTTTTTTTTTTTCAAAATAAAATTCCACAATTTGGAGCGTTGTTATAGCGTTAAACTATTCGTGATAACTTTCCAGAACTTACTGAACAGAAGTGTCAACACAGTTGAACATTCTCAGCCGTCGCACTGTGGCTGAAAATTGAATTTCATCGGCCAAAAGTCCAATTTTTTGTCATCGCCGATTTCAAAAATTTTAATGCCATTCGATAGCAAACATATTAGAACTAAGGTATTCAAAAAACTAGATTAAAATATTGGTAATTGTGGCTGTGGCATGCTGCTGGAAACAAATATTTTGTTTTGTTTTAGCAAAAAATTAATTTTTGTAAATTTGATCAGATCAATAATTGGTCGAAATTTTTTTTGTTATATTAATGGGATAGTAGTCTTTAAGAAATGGATCATTACATCACTGTATCATTTATAGCTGATGTGTTATTAAATGTTTTCCCAGGTTCTATATTTTAGTTAAATCCGAATTTTAGAGGAGAAGAACTTGTTAGGGTCTTCCATCAGAAAGCTGAAAGTGTCCTCTTTAACCCCATATATACTTGTGTAACTGTTTGGAACTGTCTGTTAAACAGTTTTTTCATTTTAATGAAATTACTCGCAACATTTTTTTTGCTCTTTTTATTTAAGCTGCTCATATGACTGAAGTATAACATAATGGTTTACGAGCGTTTTGTTTTGAAATATAATTTTGCTTCTTATGAACGGCTGAACATATTTGAATGAAATTTTAAACTGTCATAGCCGGGTTGTGTTGAATTTGAAGAACACGGGTCCATGGAGGGTCGGGAGAGTGACTTGCGGACCTCTAAAATTGGTAACCTCGGAAATTCAAACTTTTAAAAAATTCACCAAAAATATATTTATGCATTGCAAAAAAAAAAATTAAACTTAAGCTGAGTTACAAAAAATATGCTTAAATGTTTAGGTTATCTCCTTTGCTTTTGGAGATACTCGGATAAAACGGATTTTTTGTCTTGATTTTATAACGATTTTTCTAGTTTTTTAATCGGGTGGATTATGTTTTATGTCAAACTGTTATCAATAGTGGGTTTAACATTTTTTATGTTGGTAGTAAAGCAGTCTTTAAACAATGTTATGTTGTATTACTGTACCGATTATACCTGCTGTGTTATTAAATATTTTTTCGGGTTCTATATTTTAGTCAAATTGAAGTTCAGAACAATAGAATTTATAAGGGTCAAAAGGGGTTAAAGAAATGTTACTAGCTGTAGGTAGGTGAAAGTATCCACTTTAAACCTAAATGCACTTTTGTACCTGTTTGGACCAGCCTTAAGAACACTTTTTTAGTTTTTGTAAAATTATTCGCAACATTTCTTTTGCTCTTTTTATTTTACCTATTCATATGACTGAAATATAAGTAGATTTTTTTTTTCCCGGAGTTTTTCGATTCCCGGGAAAACGGGAAAATTTTTTAAATTTCGCAGGATCCCGGGATCCCGCTCCATATAAATAATACAAAGTAAATTTGTTTTAAATTAATGAAAAAAACTTTTTTTTAAAAAAAGCGTACGGGAACTTGTTTACAAAGTAAGTAAAAGAAATGCCTAAATACTCCCAAAAATTAATTAAAGGTTGAAAGGGGAACTTGAATTATTATTACCTTGCGCTTTTATATGTACATTTTTCGTATCATTATGCTCTAGATACAAGATAAAAAGATAACATAAACATAACAATTTAATTCATAAAACAATAATAAAAACAAACAAAAATTATGATACTCAAGTTTTGAGATCAAAAAGTAAATTTATAAAATATGTAGATAAAATATTTTAAATAAATATGTTTTATAAATATATTAACATTTTTTAACAGTTTAGGAAATAACATTAAGACATACTCAATGCGTTTAGAAAGTCGGCAAAGAGTATATTTCTCATTTTATTTACTTATTACCATGTTTCCGAAAAATGTCGTTCACTTTTTTACCGAGAGTGGACACATAGTTTAAAGTGCAAAAGTTTAAAGTTGTTGCATATTTCTAATTCACAATCCGAAGTAATTTTTCTTTTTTATAAACAACGTCTTTATCAGTCAAATGTATGTCAAGGTTGATGCAAAAAATAGCATCAAACGGACTTCTTCTTACAAGATCCACCTGTAATCTTTAGGTCAATATGTTTTTAAAATTGTTTCCCAGCACTTCCTGTCGAAAAATTAAACAAATTTATGTTTATCACCTTATAAACATATCGTCATATCTCAAATTTTTTTTTAATTTTAAGTTAATTAAGCAAAGTGTTCCTTCTACTTTCTCGTAACAAAACATCGGTTTTTATCTCAAACTGAACCGAAGTTATAGCAAAATATATGTATCTTTAAATCGGTACATTTTAACTTTAATCACATTTTGCCATTTTGGAGATATGGCTTTGCTGCAATAAAGGAGCGTTATTTTTGGATATCTCCTATTTGTAAGACTTGTCCATGGACAATTAAAATTTACTGCCTGCATCTTATTTTGAATTTATGTTCTTTATAAACTCTTCACTTCACTAAATTTATTAATTATCAACTGTTGCACGGCACATTCTGCTTTTGGTAGATTTATTGCGTCAGAACACATTGATTTACGAACGTACTCACTTCTTGTTATTGATCTAATCGACAACCCATCAAAAGTTGCTAATTTTTAGAGAATATAAAACTAGATCTCAAAGTAGAAATAGCTTTTTTCTGAAACTATGAGGAACTTTTATTTCCCGGGATCCCGCAACAAAAATCCCGGGAAAACGGGAAATCTCGGGAAAAAACCCTAAATATAAGTGTACCAAGCCAAGTATTTTATATTATATAATAACCAATACCTGTGGGATTTAAACGTATCCTACTAAAGCCCATTTAAGTTTTTTATTCTACCTTATTTTGCTACCTAGGAACACAGTATAACGCAAGCTATGTATAAAAGCCAGTGGTATTCGAATAAAATCTCAGTTGTTAAAATATATCTAAGCAATAACAATCTAATTTTTTAAATATCTATAAAAATGGAGAGCTTCAGCTATAAAGAAGAGTATTTTAAAAATAAAAAGGAGGAAGATGTTTTAAGTTACATTGAAGTAAAACTCAATTTATATTCCTGCAGCACTGAAATACGATCGGAACTGCAAAATAAAATAACCGATTTCGTCAAAAACTTAAAAAAGCGCTTCAAGTTGGATGGAGTAAACCTAGATTTAACAACAGTTTTGCAAACTGGTTAGATGGCGAACTCAGTGTCCAGATATCTTCAGAAGGTACAAATGAAAAGAACCTTGGGAGACCAAAGAAATCACTTGAGAACTGTAGCGATAGATCTAAAAGGCGGAAGCTTAAGGATATCAACGATGAAATCGGAGATAAAAATATTCAAGAAGCTTTGCTATATCAACTGCGATCACAAAAAGAACTCACAAAAGTCGATATTATTGAAAAAGTGTTAATCGCTAGTCCTAAGAGAACAAAACGGATTCTTAAGAGTGTTCCAACGCCAAGCGATGAAAAACAGTTTTCAAATGAAGAGGCATTAGCATTATTTTTAGATTTGAAGTTAACAAAAGAGCAATATATTCAGCTCAGAGTACGTGCAATTGAAAAAGGTTCAAATCTGTATCCTGCTTATCATCACATAACTGATGCTAAGAAGGAATGTTTGCCTCCCGGGGACACTATTAAAATCACACCAAAATTCTGATCAATATCGAGTGGTAAATTATATTGCCTTTTTTGAATAAATTTAAAGCCGTTTTCCGGGATTGGGAATTTGGGTATTTCTTAATCAAAAATGGGGATGTTTTTCAGTCCACTGTTTTAAGATCTTTTTAGTCTACATAACTGCCAAAATTCATTATGATACCTTTATTGATGTTAGATTTATAGAATGTCAAATTAAAATTATTATTTATATAGTGTAAATGAATAAAAGGGCTTTCAATATGAGTAAAAAATAATAATTTTAAGGTTTGACATTCTAAAAATCTGACATGAACAAAGATATATTAATGAAATTTGGCAGTTATGTAGATTAAAGAGTTCTTAAACAGTGGGCTGAAAAACATCCCACTTTTTGAATAAAAAATACCATAATTCTCAATCTCAATCAAAAGCATTTTCATACTAAATGCTAAAAAACATCAAAAGATCATCTTTGACCTTAAATTTCTCAACAACTACTGAACCGATTTTAATAAAATTGCAAAATTATCTCAGATTTTTGGCCGATGAAAAACGATTTTCAGCTACTGTGCGTCGATTAATAGTTGTCGATATCGAAGGTTCCCATGCATCTAAAAAACACCCAACATTAGAAAATTTTAGACATACAAAGTTAATAAATGCGTTATTTCTGTTAAATTCACCAAGTTTTCATACTTCTCACGATTTTAGTGCGTCGGGCTGGCCTTGAAAACAAAGTGCATGTCGCAGTTCTGGAGCTCTTTTGAGGAAATTTAGTACATAGTTACCGTAAAGATTCTAAACTTGAAGTACAGCCGAAAACAGCACATTTTTTATATTCTTACCTCTGATATATTTCAAAATATGTTTGTATGATTTTGCCAACAAAAATAATTAGGTTTTCTAATTAGTTAGGTCTTAAGCAAACATGTTAACGATAATAATATTACAGAAACATTTTTACAAGCTAAATCAATAAAACTTCCATTATTTGAATAACAGTTGTTTTCAATTACCTTGAATTTTAATTAAATGAACTAATTTTGTTTCTGAGTGTAGAACCTTAATAAATGTACATTTTCATTTGTTAATTCTAACAAATGGCTTGATTTGACGTTAATAAACATAGGAAACACCGACTAGTCTAGAAACTCTCTTAACACAACACAAAAAAGTGTTCTTTCTCTCTAAAAATTCAGTGCATGTGAAGTTACAATAACAAAAGCAACCGACTTCAAGTTGGGTTTTGGTTTTTTTACAGCTTTTCTTCCAGTCGTTGTTTATGACAACAACTCGCATCTCCACTCGGTGCCTAAAAAAATATTTAATTAATTTTTGTAAATTTTAAACAAATTGTGACCAAGAGCACATCTGGCGGATTTAACGATTTATCGCAACTTTGACGATTTTGGGGTCGATTGAAGATTTGACGATTTAATTTTACGATTTTTCAAATAACAAATTTCTTCATTGTATCATAATTTTGTATTTTTGAATTACTTTTTGTATACATATTTATTTGGCAAGCAGTTCGTAATACAAATATTAATACACGAGTTTGCACTTGGGATTCTCGTAATAGATCCATTAATTAACCAATTTTTAAGCACTGAAACAGAATTTCTAATAAGTGATATCAGTGTTCGATATATCTCGATATCTTATTTGAGTCACGTCTCTAATTCTTTATTCATAACTTTTTTAGCATATTCGGATATATGACCTGAACAATACAAGACAAGCAAAGTTTTCTGTTGATAAGCTTCGAGAATTAACTTAAATGTACAATAGTGTGTCTCAAACACTGACTTCAAAGTCACTACTTCTGAACTAAGTACATCGTAAGAATCGTAATTATTGATACGGTTATGAGTAATAATATCATATACAAAGCTGAAAATCGATATAACTCAGGAACAGTAAGAACTAAATCAAAAATATTTGTTTCTTGTTATTTAGATGATCTTATTACCTGCATTGTTGGTTTGTTATATTTTCATAAAAATTTTAAAAAATTTTAAATTTATTTACAAAATTTATGAAAAAATTACGAAAAATTTTAGTGTCGGAGGCATAAATAAGCAAGTGCATTGCAAAAACTTATGGTCTTTGTACACCAAATTAAGCTTGCACATTTTTCTTTTAAATTATTTCCTTAAAAGTGAACAAATCGCGGTTTTGGAAGAAAACCTAAAAAATCGCCAGCAGATAAGATTTTTGGAAAAAAATTCGACTTGAGTGACCTCTAACCTCTTCCGAAAAAACTGAAAACAAATCTCAAAAATACTATACCGTATAAGCTTTTACATTTTGCTTGAGCGCCCAAAAAATTTTTTTGGGACACACTAATGTACATAAATGTTTTTTAATATTTTTCTATAACAAAAAACGCTTTCCACTCTTGCTTAAGTTGGTCTGTAAAAGAAGCTGTGAGAATTGTGGTTTTATTTTTAGAGATTTTTTTTAAGACAGCAAATACTTATCGCACTGGTTCCTCTTAAGGTGGTTAACTCAAAATTTATAAATTTTCTTAGTTTAATTCTACTTTGACGATTTCTTGACGATTTAAGTAACTAAATTTGACGATTTTTTTTGCAAGATTTACCGATTTTCTACAGTTTTTATCTTGGAGCAATGTCCATGAGAAGTCAATGTGTTGATATTAAATTGTTCTCTGCAACAATTATACTCCAGACATTTGAAACCATTTACTAAAAGTGTATTTATAACTTATCTACCTACTAACGGTAGAGTTTGTAATACAGAATTTGAAACTGAAAATCAAATATTTTTATTGCAAAAACTTATGGAAATGCTTTGAATTATGCTTTGACCATATTTTAAAACCCAAAATATAGAACCGTTTTTTTAATAATAATAAAGTTTATTTGTTCCTGCACTTTTTGGATTCCCGGGAAAGCGGGAAATAAAATTCATAATTCCGGGATTCTCGCCCAACATTTTTTATATTTTTATTTATTTACTTCTCCAATGAAACTGATACTTCATACTGGTTAGTATGCTCAAAATAATTCAATTTAGTATGTACTAAAAACGAAACAATTTTAAAATTTGATATTTGATATTTGAATGTATTTGAACAAATTCGTTGAATATATTACCAAATTTCGTAATCATGTTAGTATGGATACAAGAGTAACAAATAATGCTTTTGTGGTCAAATTTATCATTGTCTGGGCTCACACTTTGAACGTTTTCTTTCAGAATGTCTGAGTTTATGGGTGAGAGAGGAGAGAAAAATGCATATTCTCTTTCCCTCTCACCAATAAACTCAGACTTTCTGAAAGAAAACTTTCATAATGTGAACTCAGACTAAATCTACTTTCATAAGGCTCAAAGTCACACCACTAAATTTTTGAAGATGGAGTCTTAATTTATGATACGCCCCACATAAAACACTGCAGCTTGCTAAGACAAAAAAATTAAATTTTGTAAAGGTATTTATATTTATAATTTACCATAGGCCTTATATAAAGCCCATCCCGAAAATCAATAATGAGATAATACGGACCTGTAGAAAATGATAAATATATCATGTAATGTACATATTTGGGGGGATTCGCAAGGTAGTCATAAAGTTGTAAAGGCATATGTCCTAAAATAATTATAAGAAATGTATAGGACTGCTGTGGGCTCCCGCTTATAATTAAGATTTTTACTGTACAGTTATGACGAATCAATAAACACAGCATTAACATTTTTATTTCGCTTAAAATACAACAACATTTATTTTAAACAATTGTAAAATATTGTTTAGGACATTATGACGATATGACTGGATAGCACACCTTGTGAATTCCCCAATTATGTTTATTGACACATTATGATGACTACTGATAAGACCTTATGACAATGGCAATCAAATTTTTTGTTTTCAAAAATTTCAGATTTCAAGCAAATTGACAACGGCATAAAATAAATTGTCTAAAAACGAAAAGACATTTACAGCCTATTTCTGATGTGCGAAAGAATTTAGTCTTTCGTACAAATTCATTTAAGACAAAATGTAATTGTTCGAAATTAAGAATTCTTTTGCACATCCCATAATAAATTGGCAAAATTTTAAAAAAGTATTATTTCAAAATTCTGCTCAGAACTTTCTTAGAAATCAAAAATTTTTTGAAAATTTTAAGATAAATTTTATTATTTTGTTCGTGTCAAAATTAGTGTACTTGAGTCTGGATTCTCCTTATAATAAATAACCCATAAAGTTACTTTTGAAATCAAGTAAAGGTTTTAGTAATGATTGGAAATTTATGCATTTGTTTAAGCTATTTTATTAAATGCAGTACAAATACAGAACATAAGGTGTTAAAAATAAGTTACCAAAACAAAATACCACCTCAAGTTGGTGCTCCTTAGGCCGAGGCCACGCAATGAGCGGCTAATCGTCAAGCGTCTGAGCGATTAGCGTCAAAAAAAAAATTAGAA
The DNA here is from genome assembly GCA_949318255.1 of Pollenia labialis. NCBI lineage: Eukaryota > Metazoa > Arthropoda > Insecta > Diptera > Polleniidae > Pollenia > Pollenia labialis. Next base: position 120,462,364 of record OX439142.1, read on the forward strand.
CAAGTTTTATTCCTGAGCGACGTCGCTTAGCCGCTCAGAAATTTCGTTCACATGCCGCTTATTGCGTGGCCACTTCAGTAGTATTTCATGTGTTTTAATTTTTTGACGCTCATCGCTCAGCCGCTTGACGCTTAGCCGCTCATTGCGTTCCCACGCCTAACCAGCTGACGGGTTGGCTGGAGTATTAGCTACTCATTCTATTCTCCTCTTCGCACATTCATCCGCCAACCTTGCCTCGTCGAGAACGAAATCCTATTTGCAAGCGCCCATAAAATTTGTTCCCCTGTCGCTTCTTATACGGATTGGAAGGCCCCTGAGATGAATAAAATTTCCGATGCAGAGTATAACGGCATCACTTGATAGGTCCTTTGCCATCTCCAAATGAAAAACTCACACTGTAAGACAAGTGAAAAGAGTTACCCACCTCTTTTCACTACGACAACCAATTGAGACCGTAAAAGGTCCAATATAGTCAACTCCAGTATACGTGAACGGCCTCACGTAAGGCGTGAGTCTATCCACTGGATGTTGACCCATAAGGGGCGGCCTAGGGACAGCTCGTCTATTTTTGCACTCTTGGCAATTATTTCCGACAGATCTTACCACTTGGCGCAGACAAGGAATCCAAAACTTTACGCGGATTGCCGCACATATAGCATCGTAAAATTGTTTTACGATTAATTTTCTTATGGAGTGATTACTTGGAATAATTATGGGCTCTTTTGTTTCATGGCTGACACATTCCGCACTATTAATACGGCCAGCGACTCGTATCAGTCCATCTCGTCCTAAGAAAGGTGACAATTTAAGTATTGAGCTTTTATTACTCACGAATTTGTTAGATTACAATGCTTTAAGCTCCTCGGCAAATTCATCCTGTTGAGCCGTTTGACACCAGAACCTTTCCGCCTCCTCTATTTCCGGAACTGTCAAATAGGAACGAAAATTAAGATCGAACTTTTTACGGCGTGAGGCATAGCATTTAAATATTGTCACCGCGCGGACTAGCCAGCATCTGACCCTTAATAATGTGTAATATCTGGATTTTCCATCGTATGGAATCGGTTGGCAGACATCCACAAATGTCAACAAGTACCTTGATCGAACTTCAGAATCATGTGTGTGGATATCATCAGGTAATTTTGGCTACTCAGCAGCGACATCCCTCAAAAACTTAGGACCTTTCAACCAACGGGAATCTGAAGACTTTTGCGAAAGTTGCCGTGGCCGTGTCGCATCATCGGCCTGTTTATTTATGCCAGGAATCCATCTCCACTGATTCGCCTACGAGATCTCCAGTATTTCAGCAATTAACCCGGCCGATAATGCGACACGGCCATGGCAACTTTCGCAAAAGTCTTCAGATTCCCGGTGGTTGAAAGGTCCTCAGTTTTTGATCGATAAATAAACATCATAGAAAAAAAAAATATTTCGCATACTTATTCATATCTTCTAGAACTAAAGTTATGTATACCAAATATAAAGGAGTTCCAACAAAATTATTTTTATTGGGTTGCCCGCTTCACATAAAATATCTACTTAAAAAGTAACAATAAACAGATTAATAAGAAATCGAAAAAAGATAAAAACAAAACCATATTGTTGATTAATTTTTTTCAATTGTATCTATATCATGGCGTTAATTTTTGAATCTATTATCAAATTGTCGTTTGAAATTTTGTAAATTTGTCCTTTTTCGTGATTGATTTTAACATTTTATCTGAATTTCTTAGTAACCCCAATGTAATTATTGGGCAAATAAATTGATTGATTTTTCAATCTGACCTCAATTTTCGCATGGCCGCTATGGCACTGAATTTGTGTATGACATTTTTCTAAAATTTCTAAAAAGATTTCACTCCACCATAATTTGTACATTGATGAGTACCTAGATTGACAACAGTCAAACTGTGTGCTTGAAGGTGTTGTCCAGTTTTTTTCGATTTAATATGCTTTGTTTGATTTTGATTTGAAATATGCAGGTTGAAATCATCAGAATTAATTTTATTAGCCTTAAATGCAACACAAATGTCTCATTGTCCTTTGCGAGGCATATATAAAGCCAAATTCTCTTCTTCAAAAATTTTATAACTTTTTTTGTAAGCAATAATTGAAGTAATCTTTTTGTATATTAGACTTGGTTCTAAAAACTGCTCCGTTATAAAATTTATCAGTGTTCTTGCGACAACATTTACTCTTCATTTTCTCAAATTTGTCAAAATATTATTCTAAATTGGCCTTATTTTCCGAAATTTTTGTTTTCAATGGAGTAACCTTGTTTGGATTAAAGCCAACCTTTACCCATATCCACGTTAATAGGCAAAGAGGAGAGAAATTTAAAACGATATACCTACCTGAAATGATTCCTGGTTGTTAGACAGGGTTAATATAATTCATTTAAGTTTTTTTTAATTCGCAACAGTTAAATTTTTCTGAATTTTCTCCGTGATTTAGCTTTGCACAAACACTTGTTTGGCTTCCCACGAAATATATTAAAATAGTTCTAAATATTTTGTTTCTGGTTTCTTTATCAGTGTCTTAACCCTAGAATATCATACTTATTTACTTCATCAAATCGACAACGGTGATATTCACAAGAGCAAAAAAGGATGAAATACGTACAAAATATAATTGAAATTCTGCTTGTTCAATAATTTGTTATTGATATAAATGAAATAAAATAAATTGATACTCTTATTTTAATATACCGCACACAGGCGTTTTTGTAATTTAAGCACACCAATTTTGTCATTCTTTGTTTAAAAGTAAATCTCTAAATTCTTTATCGATAAAACCTGCTCTATTTGCTACCATATAAAAAACACATATACAAACTAACTGATAAAAACTATACACTGAAAATTTACATTTAAATTCACACTTCGGCCACTCGACGACGCTTATGCAAACAAAACCCCCATTTACCCAATGCGTAGACACATATACATGCGCATACATCAAGAATATTCCAACAGCTGCCGCTATATAAAAATCAGCTTTAAAAGAACACAAATATCGAAAAAGAAATAGAAACATGCGTCGTCAATTCGACACGAAGTGTGACCTTCTAAGGTTAAAACAGTTGTATTTTTTTATTTACTAGCACCATATACATTAGAACAAGTACTGAATGTAAACGGAAATTTTAGATAAAGTTAAAAAGGGCTGCCAGATAAATTTTTGAGGAAATCGTCAGTTTCCCGAGAAGAAATAAAAAATCGTCTTTAAGTTTTTGAAAAACGTCAAAAAATCGGACAATTTGAAATTTAGTTTTTTTAAACAATTTTTGTTCGATTTTTATAAAAAAAAAAACATTCAAACAAAAACATATTTACTTCAGACCCAGCTAGCATTTTCAATCGTGTAAGAGCTAATGGGAGTCTCATGTAGAGCGTCTTTGATCGTCGATTATTGCATTTTTTAATCGTAGAATATACCTCATAATGGAAAAACTGTAACACGAGTAAGATTCTTCAATAGCACAGTGAACCACGCTTCTTCAATCGTTGGGGGAATCGTTTAAGATGTGGGTAAATATAATCTAACGAGACTTTCATGTCAAGAATCGTATGAGACTCATCTTAATATTCTCTTACAACTCTTGAATTACTCGCCATATAATTTTTGAAAATATGATTTATACAGAGAGTCGTAAAAGGTACATTCGATGATGGTTTGACGAAAGATAAACAAAGTGTAGCATTGTTGTTTTTGTACTCTGAAAATAATAAAAGATTACAGCCGTACATTAACCAAAGCGTCACGCGTTTTCTAGTTTTTGAATAGTGCGGCCTGAACACTTTGCAATTAGAAAATCCGATTTTAATATGTAAAGTTTATATCTCTTTTTTATTTAAAATTTGTGGGTTTTAAGAACAATTTTGATTTTTAGTTGAACTGTTAATTTTTAATTTTTGATATTCTTTAATTAGGCTTGAGTTCATCAAATTTAATTTTCATTAAATTATTTTTCACTGAGGGAAGGAATTTTACAACTTGGAATTTTTATTAAAATTTATTGATAATTTTTCCTGGCTGAGCTGGGATTTGAACCCGGGTTGATCTTTACATGTTTCAAGAAACACCACTTTCTATCGTCAGAAGATGTTTGTGTTCTACCCACTGCACCACTGCGGTGCCCGTTAGCCAACAGTCAAACATCAATCTTTAACCAGTAGTACTGGTGGTTCGAAATTTGCTGTTATTATCACTTAAATTTCAAATTACATGTTGCCTCCTTTTTCCTCTGTTTTTTCGTATTCTTTCCGTCAAGACTTTGTCTTGAAAACCTGAATACATTTGTTTATCATGTTTTTTTTTGTCCACTTTCGTCGACATTTTCATTTGTACAAATTAAAGTACAAATGTAAACATTAGAGCTTGTGCCATAGCTATTTCTAAGAACAATTTTGGTTTTTAGTTGAACTGTTAATTTTTAATTTTTGATATTCTTTAATTAGGCTTGAGTTCATCAAATTTAATTTTCATTAAATTATTTTTCACTGAGGGAAGGAATTTTACAACTTGGAATTTTTATTAAAATTTATTGATAATTTTTCCTGGCTGAGCTGGGATTTGAACCCGGGTTGATCTTTACATGTTTCAAGAAACACCACTTTCTATCGTCAGAAGATCTTTGTGTTCTACCCACTCTACCCACTGCAAAGATTGATGTTTGACTGTTGGCTAACTGTTGGCTTGTTTTATTAAACAAGAACGCTATCACTACTGTTCATGACCCAACGTTTACGCTCTTGCTTTGCTATGGCATATCAGCGTAAAAGCTAAGCAAAAGAAAACGTTCCGCTCTTGTTTAGGTACGGCTGTTAAACTTTCAAAGATTTAATAACAAAATTGTCAGAAAATTTAATATTTTATTCAGACTTTGAAAACTGGAAAAAATCGTAACTTTTTAGAAACAAATCAGCAAATCGGCACTTTGCTAATTTCAGAACAAATAATCGACAAATTGACGATAAACCTTCTAATCTGGTAGCCCTGCATAGGGATAAACATCAATACTATTACATGTAAAAAGCCCAGTTCAATAAATATTTATTATTTTTAAAAAAATAAATATATTCTAACGTAAATGTAATTTAGTATAAAAAAAACATATTAATTTTATCTGTGTTTTATTAACAAAAAAGCAATTCTTTGAACAATTTTATAATAAATACTAGTACAAAAAAAATAAATATTTTATAATCCAAATCATGAATCATTTGTGTTAACAAATATTTCATTTAAGCAAACTCCTACAAGAGTTTTTACTCAGTTTGAAAAAAAAAACATTTCAAAGTTTTACTATAAATACTTAACCCAATAACAACAAATTTAAAGTCTTATTCAAGAGTTCATTAAATTAGTCGCAAAATTTTGAAACTTACTTGGAAATTAATTGACAATTAAAAAATTAAAATTTGTAAAGTTTTTTATTTTGGCTTATGTTAGCTATGATTTTGGCACAGGAACCTGCAGTATCAAATTGTAAAGTCTCTGGTTTACAAAATGTCCTATCAAAAATTGTCAAGTGTATCAGTGATATACTTTTTCCAAGACAAGAAAGGATGAGGTTACCATGCGATTAGCAAAAAACAATAGACTCTGCGTGAAGAACAGACATCAACTGCCAAAGAACAACTTGTTTTGTGAACATTGCTGGATAAAGAATTTTTCGCAAAGGTATAATAATTAAGTTTCAAATAGTTTTATTGCTATATGTATATGTACATATCAAAATGAATTTCCAATCAATAAATATCTTGTTTAAACTAAAACTACACTGTACATTTTTATGGGTAAATCACTAAGATTTGGGAAAGTTTGCAGAATAGGGCTTGAAGAAAATACCGTCTTAATTTATTATCCAAATGAATAAAATATTTATTACTTTCGTTAAGAGTGCCTTTATACCAGTGTTCGATAATAAACAGTACATTATTAAGCGTTCGGCTTACATACCTAATAACGATATCTATTTTTTAGTGATTGTATAGACGAAAACAACCCTTAATACCGTTCGTAACTATTTTCTAGAAAGATCCGAACATTATATAATGTTCTGTTCTGCGTTAAAAAAAACAGAACTATTGTAGTGATACTGTAGACAAACATTATATTTTAATGTTCCTTTTTCTACATTGATAAAGAAATTAACAAAAAAAACTTTTTAGCAACGACCGCAGCACGAACAGCTTGTGTGTGTATTGTGTACATGTTTTGTTTGTGTAAAATTATTTTGCTGGGTTTTTGTTTTTTAATGTGTATTTTGTTTTCGTAAAAAATTTAACATAAATGAGCCGAATCGAACACAATGAAGTTTGTGTATTTAAAAAAAACCGAACGGAATTATATGTTCTCATCTTTTGTTGAGTTTGATAAAAACAGTATTATTTTTGTGTTCGAAAGAAGACTAACAGGGAAACTTTATTTTTTTAATGACTTTCTTTCTACACAAAACAAACACTATTAGCGTTTGTGTTTTCCACAATTCTACCGATTGTATTAGTTGTGATGCATAATTGCCAATTTATCGTGCCAAAGGGGTAAAGTTTTCCACCCTACTGACAGATAGACTAACAGATGTGCTTGCCGATAATTATATTTCTGTCCCTAAAACTAAAATGAACCTTTTTTAACCCTATAAGAAATATTTTGTCTTAGCTATCCTTTTCTTTGTTTCCTAGAATTTAAAGTGAAATTTTGGTTTTTAGTTATTTCGTTACAAATAAAATTCAATAATATTTTAAATAAAGAATAAGAAACAAATCGAACCACATGTAGATGGAATAATTTTAAGAGAAAATTAATTCATGTTGAAATTAAGTATTAAATACATATTGATATTGTTATTATTGAAAGTTGCAGTAACGAAACAATATTGAATCAGACCACACTGGGAAATTCCGGCCGAAAATCCATAACATCTTTATTTCTTTCCGTAACTGGCTGAAATTTGGTATCAATCTTGAGAATAGCATGTTTGATCCCTAGGTAAAATTTTGGACACGAACATACAGGGGTTGGCCAAATAATCATGGACGACCCAAAAGTATCGAAAACAAACTAAAAAATGGCTTTGGAGGTGTAATAAAATATGTTTATTTGTATCGATTATATTAATAGTTTGTGGAATATCTATAAATGCTCATCTTCTGTCGCCCTCTTTTTTTGTCAACCTGAGCAAATAAAAGAAGATATGATCATATATGGTTATAATATAATATGTAAACGTATGTGATTATATACAGAAATATATGTATGTATATCTTAACATAACTCAGACGTGGATCCGACTTGAGCTCCTGTGGGATGGGTGAGGGGGGGATTGTTTTGGAATCTTCAACTGAAACATACCATTTTGCTAAAATTCTTTTGGAAAGTCCATAGAAATTGTATATATTTTTCCGTTTAAGGTGGGTGGGTTGAGATGAGTACAAATTCATTTTTCTTCCCCTGTACTCGCGACTGCATAACAATATATAACAAAAATCAAACCTCAAAGCTTTCTTATTTCTTTCAGTAAATATCTGAAATTTGGCATTCAAACATTGGGAATATATTCACTATAAAAATAAAAATAGCTTAACAGAAAAAAGTGCAAATTATATTTTATATATTCGAATTTCCAAAAGGTACCAACATTTATATGAGAGCTTTTAAAGAGAAGAGAACACAATTTAAATTTTATTTTTGTCTTTATTACTTAAAAAGATAAACTGTTTACCAAAAAAGTACCAAAATTATATTTTTGCCCTTTTTTTATACTCAAAATGTGCAAATTTCAAAAAAGTACCAAGCACGTGACAATTTAATTTTCGATTCAATAATGATATTTTATGAATTTAAGGTCTACCTCTGTTAGATCACGAGATATAATGTTACTAATTTTACCTTTTTTTACCCATTTCTAACCCCTTCAATTTTCAAAAGTCTCTGCTTTTTTATTTACACATTGGGAGGGGAGTCTACATACAAAATTTCAAGTGTCTGGCTTAAGTTGTTTGGGCTGGGCGAAGATCACCCAGTCAGTAACGCTAATCTTATAAAAATATATGAAATCACTAAAAATTATCTGGTGACTAGGGTGGCATGTGGTGGCAGCTGAAATGAATAGTACTTACTTTTGATACTTAACAGTGCTAGATATAATTATCACTTAAACTCCCCTGGCCCCACCTTTTTTGTTATAATCTCTTTAAATTTGGCTTACTTTAGGTTTTATTTATATTTAAAGTAACTCACAATCACTTCACTTATCCGTAAAAATAACGCGCACAAAATCACAATTATCACATGGAATGATTAATTGCTAATACGGTTTAAACATGACGTGCTTATTTACAAAGAAAACTTTAAAGGAAAAATAATAATAATACTTTTGTTTCAAAGTAGAAAAATCAGCTTTGAAACCCTTAAATTTGTAAAAAAAAATGATCTACTTTGCTCCAGTATTAACAGTAAAATTGTTATCCAAGAGCCAAAATAATAAATAAGGGTCCTCATGATATCGTTTATAAGTCTCGTAATCTGTGCAAACTGTGCATTTTTACGCCCTCGTAAATGAACTGTCAAAAATTGTATGAGAATTCATTTACACAAACTTGGTAAATTTGCCCAACAATTTTGTCTCGTAAACTTGCGCTGTTCAATTGTGCATTTATACAAACAGATTTTTTTTAATGATTTTAACGTCGTTTTCAATGAAAAATCCAAGTGTCTATAAATCACAAACAATAAATTCTAGCAATAATTTCAGTAAATTGGTCTTTTGGCTTTCTTTGAGGATTTTTAAAAGCAAATTTCTCATACATATTAATCACAAATTTAAACAAATTTTTATATTTTTGAATTTTAATTTTTAATTTATTTTTGTATTGACGTTTCTTACAAACTGACATTAATTGTTTAAAATTACACAAAAGTAAAAAAGGGGCTTCATGAAACAAGACTCGTAAGTTTGCGCATTTGCACAAATGGCAATTTTAAGCGACATCATGAGGACCCTTAATGAGTTGTATGTTTTGAAGTGGTCGCTATAATTTGTCAACAATATTTTGTTGATATTAACAAATAAAAATAATTTTTGGCCGGAATTCCCCAACCAAGCAAAAAATCGTTTTTGTTGGTAGTCGTGAGTTTAACAATTTGCCACCAAATTTGAAAAATGTTAATAGAATTTCATTGTTTAAAAATGTATTACTTTTTTCTTTGTTAATTATTTTTATTTAACCTTTGTCCAGCGGAAAAATTTTACAACGTTAAAAGGCGGTATGGGTACAAATGTACCCTTATATACTTAACACGGCTTTCTTATTAATATAATTAAATTATTCTGTTCTTATTTAATAAACAAATGATAGAACAGGCCCGTGGCTAAAAAAAAACTTATTTTACGTACACATGTATACATTTTTTGCAATTATTTTCTTGTTTTTTTCTTACGACTTATATGAAGGTACAATTGGTACAATTGTACCCCTTCAGCCTTTTAGGGATATGTATGGCTTTTCCTTTTAATATAATTAAATTATTCTGTTCTTATTTAATAAACAAATGATAGAACAGGCCCGTGGCTAAAAAAAACTTATTTTACGTACACATATATACATTTTTTGCTTTATTTTCTTGTTTTTTTCTTACGACTTATATGAAGGTACAATTGTACCCCTTCAGCCTTTTAGGGATATCAAGTCAAAAAAGACTTATTTCGGTATGATATAATCAAAATCTTTTTTTTTAAATTTCAAATATGTAATCCGTAATAAAAGTTTAGAGATGTCAGAAAATTTTAGATATCTAGTATTAACAAAAAAAAAGTTATTGCAATTTAAAAACGAAAAAGGTACAATTGTACCTCTTCCGCCGGGCAAAGGTTAAATACAGTCTGGCCTCGATTGTCCGTAATCCGGTTAACCGGTAACCCCGATTAACCGTGATGGCCAAAGATCAGTCTATTGTTTTTTGCTTGCAATGTTTTCATATTGTTTGCTTCGATTAACCGTGATTACCTCTATTATCCGTGATAGCAGTTAAAAAAATATAAGACAAACAACATTACACGACTTTTTTCAGAAATTGTTTTCTTTGTTTGCTTAATGTCCTTGTTTTTCCTCATGTTTTCAGTAGATAATTTAATGTATACATACTTATTTAATTTAAAAATGTACATAAACTTCTTGAATTAATTTTTTTAATGTGTATACCAATGTTCACTTTTTAAATAATAATATTAATCAAAATTGTTATTCTATTTACCGTGAATATCGATTATCCGTAATGCTTCTGGTCCCGACCATCACGAAAATCAATGCCCGACTGTACATATTTGTAAGCTACATATTTCCCAACTCGCCTCTAAAATGCCTATTAGGCGCAGGGGCTTAAGTGAAAAACTAAAATTTTTTAAATTAAAAATAAATTATTAAAAAGTAATTTCAATTTTTGGGAATACAAAATTTAAATTTCAAAAGATTTTGTTATTCGTGCTAAATTCCCAGTTTTTATTATTGATAAAAAAAAACACTTGAAATTTATTGTTGATGGGATAAGCTATTCCTATGCGCATTTCACTGGTTGCTTAGGCCAGATCATCAGGAAACTTCATCCATAAAGATTTTAGAAAAACTAAAGATATTAAACCATTTTAATAACAGTGGGTACAATAGACCTAACCTGGTCGCGGTAACTGTCACTGTGGGGAAACCTCCCCGCTCCATCGTACGGAAAAAAAAATAACAGTTGTTTCTAATTTACCTTTAATTTTTATCAAATATATTACACCGTGCAACAAAAATAAAACCAGCCTCAATAGTTCAATGCTTTTTGAAGTTTCGGCCCTTTAAATTTTTGAATTTTTTAAAAGGCGTTTGGAATAAGTCAAAAAAATATAATATATGTACTTCTTAGCTAAAAAATAATTTCCCATGCCTTCAGTAGAATTTTTTGCCGATTATTTTCTTAGAATATATTAACCCTCTTATACTCATCTCAAGGGTTAATTTTTGTCCATATTTCCAACTTCTACACAAAAGTATGCTTAAACGGCACTTAAGAGAATTATAAGAACATATTGACGAGCTTATCAATCACTAAAAAATCGAAAACATGCGCTTGAAATATGCACATAAAATATCCAAAATATGCAATAAAAAAATAAAAAATATGCACTTAAAACTTGAAAAATTAAAAAAAAAATTTAATAAAAGCAAAAATATAAAAAATTCACGCTATTGTTTTTCAAATATCTTTAAAACACATAAATAACTAACTTAAATTTTTGTTTGTTGAAATATATGAGAACTATATACTTTATTTATTTTAAAACTTTTGCTTGTTCTCAAAGAATGCCAATGCATTTTGAAAAAATGTACTTTCAGATCTTACTTAGATTCCTGATTACATCAAAAATATTAAAATTTTTTTTTGTTTTTGCAAAACGTTTTGGATTTTTTTTTTTATTATTTTTTCCTCCTTATCAATATCTATTAATTTGACTTGGATATTAATGACCAATTTTCAGGATTGATATTTAAACACATTTATGTTTAAAATCGTTTTAAATACAAAATTCTCTTCTTCACTTAACACTTAAATAAAACTTAATCCACCCATGTGGTATATTTACCTTTAACTTAAGTTTCCACTGGAATAACTTAGCAAGGCGGCCTCAATATGACAACAATACAACAACAACAGGCAAAGCAACAACATTCAGCTTGTTTTTTGACCTTGCATATTTTTTTGTATTTAATAGTGCTACCATACTTTAATCTTAATTAAATAAGACTATTCAAATAAAATTTAAAAAAATCAATATGTATTTAAATACGATTTAAGTTTATATGAAAATTAACTTAATATAGATTTTAATACTATTCTGAAAATAAGGCAAAAGTAAACTAAATCTCTCCTCTAAATAGTTTATTTAGTTTCCTATGTGCAGGCTTTTAAGGTCATTAATTTAATGTAAATAAAGAATTATTAATTTCATTCTCAATAAAATCCGTCGTTTCGTTGGTATTCTTTCCAACTTCTTCAGGAATTGAGTTTTTATCAAAATACGGCAACATTGTAAAACTACAAAGTTAAAAGAAGTCAGTAATAACAATAATTAAAATCTTCATTTTTGACATATTAACTTACAATAATCTTTTTCGTCAGCTTACATCATTTATAAATTATATCATAGTATTTTGTATAGGTGGACAAACACAACACAAAACTTACAATATTTAAATAAATGTATGTAAATTTAAAAATTATCACTGAAAATTTGTCCTTTTTTGATCGCAGTCGTTATTATTACTAAAGTATTGCAATGGTGTTATTTTGAATTTGACAAAGGCGCTAAAAAAACGCCACCGGGCTTGTGTTTATTGCATTTGTCAATAGTTTTGTATTCTTAAGCTCTCCAACGTGTATCACTTATTTTCCTTTGACAAAGGCGCTAAAAAAACGCCACCGGGCTTGTGTTTATTGCATTTGTCAATAGTTTTGTATTCTTAAGCTCTCCAACGTGTATCTCTTATTTTCCCTTATCTCTTTATCTAAAATTCTCACTTTTCCAAAGTTTGGCTTGTGTCCGTTTTCAATGCAGTGCTGTGCAAGTGCAGTTGATTGATTTAGTTAATGTTTCACTAATATATCCGTAATTGGAAAATACAAATGATAATTTCAATTTAATATTTCTATTACTTTTTAATTCTATAATTATCGGTATCAACAAGCTCTTCTAAAATTCTTAAATAACTCAAAGTTTTTTGAATAGAACTCTAAAGCACCTAGCCAGGCCCCCATCTTGTTACTATTGGCTGCGGTTGAAGGGGAATCAAGGAAAACATTTCATTTAAAATTGCAATATTATCGATTCTAATTTCCTCTCCAACACGGTACGACCCATGTGCCAAGCAAGTAATTTGTAACAGTTTAAGATAAAATATGTTAAGCCCATTGGAAGCCTCAACCATGTAAGTTGCTGCATCGTTTTAAAATAGAAGGATCTTTTATCGAAATCTTGTAGTTAAAGCAAAAGAATTTATTTATTATTTAAAAATTTTTTTGGAAAAAAAATATGTCAAAATATGTATTAAAACCCATTTAAGTAAAAATTTGCATTTTCATCAAAATATGCAACAAAATGCAAAAATAAATCGATGCCATTTCAACGCAAATTTAATGATTCGGAAAGATAAGTGGCCGACAACGTTCTTAGACTATCGAAAAAAAAATGCATTTGCATGGAAATCGCATCCATAGTTATTAGTGTTTCTTTGTGTTGTAACTTTATTTTTTTATTAGGCTACATTTTTTTAATTTGAACAAAATCCTTGATTTTTGGTTATTAGAAATTGGGAAGAAAACAACACTGTGGACCTACAACAACACAGAAAAGCGTTTTTACAATCGTTAAGTAACCCTGTGTTCGTACGACAGCGTTTTTTTCGTAATTTGCTCACGCACTCGTAATAAATATCCCAATTATGATAAAATTACACAATTCGTCAAATAATCCCTACAAAAAGAGAAAGTTCCCTACTTTTGGCATCACTGGCTATCATATAATTCTTGTAAGACAACATGCCGATCAACATAACTGACTTTTCACTGACTTTTATCAATTTTTGGCACGTTTATACAATAAAAAGATAACAAGACTTAAAATGTTTTATCTTATTATTACTAACAAAATCAGAAGCTAAAGCTTTAAAAGTTTTCAAAATAAAAAAAAAAAATAGTATATACTCTCCCCCGTATTCGTTAACTCGTATTAAATTTAATAAACGTTTATTAAAAACATTTTTATAGAAAATTTGTTCTGTAAACCTTTATTAAATTTAAAATTTTATTATGAAAAAAGGCATAAGTATTTACAACTTTTATTAAGTTTTTTCCTTCTCATGCAAAGTAAGGAATATAAAGTTTGGGCCTTTCTAAGGTAAGGATATGTTATTAGATCACCGGAATTCCTTATTCATATCGATGTAATAGAAATTATAAACAATTTTATGTATGTACGATTATATTTTCACGTGTATATTAATTTTTTTTGCGTTGATGTCAAATCCATATTGATGTTATAGACGTTTTCTCACAATTAAAAAAAAAACAATTTTAATTTTTGTTAAATTTTAAGACGTTTTTTAAAGATTCTAGATTTTGTACAACGTTTAGTTTCTAAGCGAGCTAGTTTACAATTACAACTTATTTTAACTTAACTTATTTTACAAGTCAGTACAGTATTCATTGCTTGTATACACACTGAGTACACACATTTCGCTCTCATTTATACATCACAATTTTAATTAAAAATGTCATCACATAAGCATCGTTTGAAATGTAAGTCAATTAAAAAGAAACAAATGTCTACAAAAATTATTGGAAAAACGTAAATTTGTTAATTTGTAATTGAGCTTTGAAAGTACATGAATAAACATAAGTATGTAATGAAAGTAAAATGAATGAACTTTATTTATTATAGTAATAATATTAGGCGAGATTTTCAAGCCTAGTTTTGCAAATTTTCCCAAATTTTAGTGATTCGCCCATAAAAAATAACGGCGTAATCATAATTTTTACAAGATATTTATTGGTTCCACACTTCTGTTTGCATGTACATATGTATGTACGTAGTAGATATAAAAAATATTTTAAAACTAAAATATAATCAGCCGCATTCATAAAAATATTTTTAAATTTACTAAAGGTTTACAACACTAATTTTGTTTAACAAACTTTTTTTAAATTAAAGAATCGTTTATGAATACGGGGGTATACTTTTACGAATAAAAATAACGTTATTCTAAAGTTCTACAGCTTGCAACTTTTAAAGTCGGAGTGGTGATTCTTAAGGTATTTCCCGATTGTTTTCTGACAGGTGATGTCTGTTCATCACGCAGAGGCTGTTGTGTTTTGCTTAACGTATGCAATCCTCCGACGTTCATCTTTTGGACATAGTATGCCACTAAGAGCATTGACAATTTTTGAAATGAAATTTCTTACAAAAGAGACAGCAGCATTTGATGCAACAGGATTCTCTGCTAGAGCCATAGCTAACATAAGCCCAACAATAAAAACTGTTGAAATTTTCATCCTTTTTTTCCTATAAATTTTCTGGTAGGTTTAACAATTTTACGACAAATTTAGTGAACTCTTGATTAAGACTGAAAATGTTTTTTATGGAGTTTAGCATTTATAGTAAAACTTTGAAATGATCTTTTCAGAACTAAGCAAAACCTCTTGTAGAAGTTTATTTAAATAAAATATTTGTTTTAAAAAATGTTTAAAACAAATGTTTCATGATTTGGAGTTAAAAAAAAAGATATTTTTTTTGTTTTGTGCAAGTATTTTTTTATTGTATATTTATTGAGTGTATCCAAATGTAGAAATGCTAATAAAAAAACACAACAAAAATTTATATTTTCTCACCTGCTTTTTACAAATTTAATTAAACCGCTATTGTCAGTTTATAATTAGCTACGTACGAATAAACTTATTGAACTTGAACTTTTACATGTAGTAGTGTTGATCCATACACATATATCTATCTTTATATATAAAATTGTTGCGTTACTGACTGACTACCTCACTGATTCATCATCGCACCGTCTAAACGTCTAAAGCTAAAAACCGGAGGTTGATCTCTCCACAAATCGATCCACTTAGATGGGATTTTTGGAAATTCGAATGTATAGCGGGGAGGGGGGAGTGGGTAATAAAAAGGTTTAATTCGATGTTCTTATATCTCCTGATATACTTATCGTTATTCTTTAGAAAAATAATCGGGCAGGTTTCTGGTACTTTTTTTAAAATTTGAACCTTTTAAGTAGTTAACAGCTTTAACCCTGTATTGTGGTACTTTTTTTGTCACACATCTGTCTTTTAAACCAATAAACACAGAAAAAAAGATTTTATCACATAAGAAACTTTTCCTAAAAATATAAATTTGGTACTTTTCGAAATACGAACGTTTATCTAATTTTAGGTTATTTTTTCCAAAAGATATTTCTCCTTTCTTTGACATACGCACTAAATTCTGGGCGACCACTACAATATTGAAATTTTTAATAATTTAATAAGGAGAAAATAAGTAGCACCTTGTTGATTGAAAATATATCACATCACACTGCTTCCTCTAAAGAGAGTCAACTCAAAATTTGCAAAAACTTTTTTTTTAATATTTGCAATGAAAGTTAAAAACAGTTATGGCCTTGTAAAGAAATACGAGCAAGAAGTTTATAACGGTTGGTGTTCTTGTATTTTTTCAGGGATTATCGGAAAATACCAAGTTTTTTGAGTTATATAATTGTGTCATTTCAACTCGTAGTACGAATAAGGTTTTTATCATTTACCCATGCAATAATTACTTTTCATAATTTCAACTTTCAACAACTTTAGTCATTTCACCATTTCACTAAAACTGCAGTTTTTCTTAGCAGAATGCTACTGTTATTTACACCCAAATCTTTATTTTAAAATTTCCTACCAGTCTGCATTAACAGAATATAAAAATTTTGTCTTTTTCAATTTTTATACCCACCACCACAATTAGTTGTGAAGAGGGTATACTTAGTTTGTCATTCCATGTTAAACTTTTTTATTATTCATCTCAGACCATTCTGGCTCCTTGGGTAATCCTAAGTCGATTTAGCCATTTCCGTCTGTCCGTCCGTCTGTTGAAAACACGCTCACTTTCGAAAAACTTAAAAGAAATGAACAAACTTGGTGCCAAACTGCTTGTCGTTATCCTATGCAGTTTTGGATTGAAACCAAGCAAAATCGGTTCAGCAGGATCAGAGCTATGAATCAAAACATGGAACCACCACCTTAAAAAATTGATAACTTTATTTTAAAAACTAACATAAATGCTGGAACAATGCACAGAATGATAGAATTTCTTGGAAAAACTAGTTTAATTCGACTGTAAATCACACTGTAAAATTTCGTGAAGATCGGTCAATAATTTATTCTAGGCCCTATATAAAACCTACACCCGGAAAACAGTTAAGTACGCCTAAAACCGTAATTTATAATAGTATCAGAATGAAAATTTTTTTCACAGTTTTATAGGACTATAAATCACCTTGTAAAATTTCGTGAAGATTGGTCTATAATGTACCCTAGGCCCAATATAAACTCTTCTCCCGGAAAACAGTTCAGTAGGCCTAAAACCGTAATTTATAATGCTATCAGAATAAAATTGAATTCTTCACAGTTTTACGGGACTAGAAAAAGCATTTATAAATTTATTGATGATCGGTCCATAATTTACTATAGGCCTCATATAAATCTCACACTGGTTAATCAATTTAAAACGCCTAAAACCCTAGCAGATATATTTATTGTGGTAATATTTCTTCCAACTTAATTTCATAATTTCACCGCTAATTTTTTGGAAATATATTGAAATTTACTTTTTTAATACCAGAAATCACTCTGCAGATTTTTAGGATGATTGGTTCAAAACTGACCATGACTCCAATATAAATTCCCCTCCTGAAAATCATTTAAGTTCGGCTTAAACTGTTACGAATCATGCTATTTTACTCAAGCTAGTTAAAATTGCTAAAAAAAAGCATACAACTTTCTGATTGTCGGTCAATAATTAAATTTAATTTATGTCTAAACCGCAATTTTGATGCTGACGTCTGTTTTTATAAAGATACATTAATAATAAATAGATATCATGTAGATATCACTCCTAAAATAATTGAACTGTCGGTGGAGGGTATCAAAGATTCGGCACAGTCCTGGTCCATTGTGGGCTACATTTTAGACGCGTGTTTGGACTAGTCCTATTATTTGCTGGGTACATACGAAAAATTATATGTAACCCTGCAAATAATATTGGACCACCTGATCCAATTTGATTAAATAGATACTCCATGGACTGGTCCGATGTAATGCAAGCATGGACCATGTCATTGTTAAAAAGTATTTGTAGTGAGACGACATGTCTTCGTTTTTTAACGACATGTTTTCGTTTTTAAACGACTTCAAAACTAATCCTCTTGAGTATACCATGGAGTAATTTTAAAACTACTCCTTTGTCCTGTCCTAGGCCATCGTAATGTTAAATAGACCAATGTAAATAGAGAATGTCTACCGACTGCCTTACTTTTTTTTCGCATATATATTTTTAAGCACTCATTTGTATACACGTAATAAATTTTTATTTTTTCATTTTTAGAATTCTGCAATTTCTTTTGTTATTTTAGTTCTAGTTTTAACTCTGTACCATGGTATATAAATTCACAAATTTCACATAAAGACGAACAACTCAAAAAACTTATTTATATTTTTTTTTAAATCGCTGAAAAATTTAGAAGAAAATCTACCGTTGTATGCTTCCTTTCAATGCCATAATAGTTTTTAACTTTCATTGTAAATATTTAAAAAAAAAACAAACAGTTTTTTGCCTCTACTGAAAATTTTAAGTTGACTTTCTTTAGAGAAACCAGTGCGATATGTGTGGCTTGGTTTAAGCTAAATGTTTCATTTATTTTAATTTATTTTCTTGTTTTAAGAAACGAAATTGATTACTTTAGAAAATTAACTTCTTTCGATGTATTTTTTTGTTGCTTTAATTTTGTACTATTTAATTATTATTTCGTACGTTTTAATTTTTGTTTTAATTCTGTACTTTAAATTTTTGTTTTAATTTTGTACTTTTTAATTTTTATTTCGGACGTTATCAAAAAGTAATTTCAATTTTTGGGAATGCAAATGTTTTAATTTTGTACTTTTTAATTTTTATTTTGTACTTTTAATTTTGTACTTTTTAATATTTATTTTGTTGTTTTAATTTTTGTTTTAATTTTGTACTTCTTAATTTAATTTTTTTTTTCGTTATCAAATTGTTGTGGCTTTTTTTCTTTAGCATTAATACTCTTGCTCTATAATTATAAGATATATTCTTGTTGAGCAGGATTTCAATAAATAAATAAATAAAGTATGTGACGGAAAACAAATATGAAAATAAAACGATTTTAAAACGGTAATATCGTTTTCAGTATCACAAAAAAAATTGATTTCTCGAACATGTTACTCTGATTTTCTGTATATATTGTACATTTGATGTTACATTATCTTAAATGAAATAAATTTTGAACAAAACCTTAGCCCCATGTCAAAAATAAAAAAAATTAAATTCCCATGCTTAAAACGAATCAATTTTTATCGCATTCCTGATTATAATAGATTTCAGTGTTCGAAAATAGACACTAAATATCGCTCCTTAATGTTCGGTTCGGTAGATTTGTGGAAAACACAAACGCTAATAGTGTTTGTGTAGAAAATCAATAAAAAAATAACGTTTCCCAGTTATGCCCGTAATTTCTACAAACAGATATCTAGCTGTCTATAGATATCTATGGTGTAACGAATTTTTGATAATTTTAACATGTTTGTCTTACCTACTGGTTGAACTGTAGAGTATTTTACACTATCGATTTTTGACAGTTGATTAAAAATATTAATAAAAATACAAATGTTGCCATATTTTAAAAGAAAACTTAAAGGAAAAAACACGTAGGCAAAATAAACGTTGAAATTACCAAACTATTTTTACCGCATAGGTAAAGATAACTGTTAGGTACGAACACGACCAGATATCTGTTTGTTGAAATTACGGGCATTAGTCATCTTTCGAACACAAAAATAATACTGTTTTTTAATCAAACTCAGCAAAAGATGAGAATATTAAATTCCGTTCAGTTTTTTTTTTAAATCACAAACTTCATTGTGGTCGGTTCGGCTCGTTAATGTTCGTCCCTTTTGGCTGGTAGAAAACCAAGCAAATTTTACAAAAACAAAATACACATACGAAAAAAACAAAAAGCCAGCAAAATAATTTTACACAAACAAAACATAGATGTACAGTGTACACAATCCACACACAAGGTGTTCGTGGTTCGGCCTTTGCTAAAAATTTTTGTTTGTTCATTTCTTTATCAATGTACAAAAAGAAACATTATAGAACATTAAAATATGATGTCTGTCTACAGTATCGCTACAATTTTTCTGTTTTTTAACGAAGAAAATGTGTGAAAATGAAGTTTTGAGGAAAACTCATTTCATCTTATTCTACACCCTTAAATCAAAAACACGTTTTTTGACACACTAGGTCCCTTTCTCGGAGAAGGTCACATAGAACGTTCGGCTCTTTCTTGAAATTAAATACGAACGGCATTAAAGGTTGTATGCGTCTACATAATCAATAAAAAATAGATATTGTTCTTGGGTGTGTGAGCCGAACGCTGCATAATGAACTGTTTATTTTGGAATAGTAATAAATTCAAATTCATGGTTCATTAAAAACAACTGTTATGAAAAACATGGAAATTTAGTTCTAATATTTTGTTTATTAATTGTTAAATTGTTAACTTTTTTTGGCCTTAAGACCTAGATAATTAGGAAAACTAAATATATTTTTGATTCCAAACACTTATACAAACAACTTGAAATATCCCAACATTTAGACAAGAAATGTGTTTTGAATTGCAAAGACATACAAGACGTAATTAAAACTTTAATAGCTTTAAATAACAAATGAGATAATTGAATTTGTACTTCTTTTTGGCCTTCTATGTTAATTACAATCATATTGTTCCTATAAATATTTAAATTTGTTTACAAATATGCCTCCGATAGCTTCTACTTCTTATTGTATATTTGAATAAAATTGTAACGTAACTGATTGACTGTTCATCATAGCAGAACCTAAACGCTTGAAAGAAAATTTGGACCGGAGGTTGGTTCTCTCCAAATCGATCTACTCGGATTAGGGATGCAAACGATACATCTATGTAAACATCGATGTTTTGATGGACGATATATCGGCGTCGAAACTGAGAAACATCGACATCGTGTACTTAATATTTTCATTTATTAAATTTTTTTTATATTTTTACAGTTTTTAATTGTTTTTTTGCAATTATAAAAATTTAAAAAAAATATTCGTTGCGAATAATTCGTCGTTCGTCCCAGATATTTCTAGCATTAAACTAAATATTATATTAACGATAATTTTTTTGATAATTGATAGTTAATTTGCACTTTTGTTTAATTTTTTTGTTTTTAAATTGATTTTAAATTACGACGGGGGAAAAAAGCCTGGGTTGCGTTACCCTGTTTCTAGTAGGTCTTGTCGACCACAACAAGACTCTGTCCTTAAAATTTGTTGAATGCAAACCGATTTTAAATTTCTCAGAGGATTTGGAAAGAACAAAATATTGAATTTATTAATATTTTTTTTAATAAAAAATAACTTATAAAAATAAAAGAATTTTCGGTGTTTTTTTATTAAAAGTTTAATAACTCAGTAAATTTTGAACGAATATTTAAAAACAATGAACTTTTTTACTAATAAATAAGCATTGTTTTATAATAAATTCATAAAAAATACGGTTCCAAAGTTCAAAAAAAGAGAACATTTAAAAAAATTAGGTTGCTATATAAATAAGCATAGTTACCTCAATATTACTTAAATATCATGTTTAGGCCTTCGAAAGGTCTCAGTTTGTTCTTTCCAAAAGAAGTTTAAAATCGGTTGCTATTCTCAACAAAGTTACTGGCATAAAAGTGCAAAAGAGTCTTGTTGTGCTCGACAAGACCTACTAGAAAAAAATTACCTCATCCCAGGTATTCTGTTTCATTCTTTTTTATAAAACTGTGTTATTTTAATTTTTGAATTTAAAATTGTTCACACTTCTTTTTAAATTGTTTTAGTATAACTTCTTCTCGTTCCGTACTATAATTAAAAAATGTATGCCTTGTTATATGGAAATACAGATAAATAAATATACATATTCTGGGTCCTTAAGAGTATCGCAGTTGATTAAAAGATGTCCACCTTTCCGTGTGTATGTTTAAATGTGTTTTCCGAAGATTTCAGAAAAGAGTAGGACTAGTCTGTCTGTTAGATATTTATGTAACATATACTTCGTTAAAGTTTTTTTTAATTCGGCTAGATTGATCAATAAACGACTGAGAAATGAGCAAACCAAGCAAAACCACAACTGCCTCTAATTTTACCTATAAATCCCTTGTTGTTGTTTTTCCATTCCTTTTTATGTATGCCTGGAGAACGGAAAGATCTAAAATTTTCAAATTAGGTACAAGCATCTTCGTTATTAATACACAAAATCAGAAGTAGGCGTGGCAAAAAAAAATTATTTTATTTAACAATACTAAAATGTGTAGTTTAATATTATATTTTTAATTATTATTTTTTATGACAACCCGACGCACTGTGGCTAAAAATTGAATTTCATCGGCCAAAAGTCAAATTTTTTGTTATCGCCGAAAATTGTGATGCCATTCGATAGCAAATATATAAGAACAAAGGCATCCAAAAACTGCATCAAAATATTGGTGATTGTGGCTGTGGCATGCTGCTGGAAACAAATGTTTTATGTGGTTTTTGAAAAAATTAAATTTTTGTAAATTTGATCTGAACTAAATTATGACTACTCGCAAACTGTTATCAATAACACTGTGCGACAAATGGTAGGGGTCAGTGATTAGGAAGGGTTCAAACTACCGGGGAAAGTAATATCGGTAAAAAAGAAGTTATACGTGTCCCGGCGTTTCGCTGGGTCACGACTTGGAATCGAGATATATCGATTTGAAAAATGGGCTAAAAAACATCCAAATTTTTATAAAAACCTAAATTGTAGGGGTGCCATACGTCCTATGGATATGACTTATATACCAAAATATCGGAAATTTTTAGTAGTAACTCAGCCATTTTAATCGATTTGACAGATTTATATACCGAGTTATAAAGCTGGGACTCGGGGAGATCTATGATTCTCGAAAGTGGGTACTTAAAAAAAATTTAATAAACGCCGGGACACGTATAACTTCTTTTTAACCGATATAACGTATCCCGTTGGTTTCATCCCATCCCAATTTTGACTGTCGCATAGTGTAATGGGTCGAAATTTGTTATATTAATGGGATAGTAGTCTTTAAGAAATGGTTCGTTAAATCACTGTATCATTTACACCTGATGTGTTTTTAAAAGTTTCCCCAGGTTCTTTATTTTGGTTAAATCCGAAATTCAGAGGAATAGAAAGCTGAAAGTGTCCTTTTTAATCCCATATATACTTTTGCACTTTTGGAACTGTCTGTTGAACGCTTTTTTAATTTTAATGAAATTACTCGTAAAAATATTTTGCTTTCTTTATTTATCTGAAATATAACACAATGGTTTACGATCGTTTTGTTTTAAAAAATAATTCTGCAGCTGATGTAAAAGTTGTGGTTCTCTACAATTGATAGCATGTATTAAAAGGTAAAAGTTGAAAAAATGCTGTTAATTATACGAATTTTCCTTAAAAAAACATTCTTGTTTACGATTTTAAAATTTTGTATTATAAACGAAATTTTGCTTTGATTCCGGTTGTGATATCTCTATTAATGTCAGATTAACGGAATGTCAAATATTATAATAAGAATTAAGATATCATAATGAAATTTGGTAGTTATGTTGACTAACATGTTCTTAAAACAGCGCGCTTTTAAAAAATATCCCCCTTTTGAATAAAAAATACCATAATTCTCGATCTCAATCAAAAACATTTTCTTACTGAATGCTAAAAAACATCAAAAGTTCAACTTTGACCGTAAATTTCTCAATAACTGCTAAAAAAATAAAGCTGTAGGAAAGTTCAAGAAGTCTTCTCTCTATCAAAAGAAATGTTGCCAAATGATCTCTATCGGTTCAAAAGTTGCAGATTTTTGGCCAATGAAAAACGAGTTTTAGCCACTGTCCGAAGTACGACTTAGATACGCTTTCACGTCATGGGCTACTACGTTCATACAGTGCAATTGTGTTTCTACGGTTATTCGTGTTTTTTTACATTAAAAATTTTATTTTCAGTTCAAGCTATTTTTTTATGCATTTTTTTTATATCTGATATACTTATGGCATAATGCGTTTTTCTAACACATATATTTTATCCAATACTTTAATATAAGATTGAATCTTTGTATTGGGTTTTAAACAAATAAATAAATAATTTTAATAGCAACTTTTGAGTTTCCATATAAGGAGCTCTTTCCAGCAGCAAAATTCTTTCTGAATTTTGTAAAGGTTTGTCTTCTTTTATTGATAGTTTCATTCTCAGCTGTTTTCCTGGCGCTTTTTCCTATGTATGTTTTAAACAAGGCAATCACTCTAATTCCTTGATTCGTTTGGTTGTTTTTTTAACCTGTTGGCCTTTTTTCTTTTTGTAGACTTCAACTATTGTTGGAGGAATTTGTTAATCATCCAGTTAGTTTTTTTATTTTTTTTTCTGTTAGGTCCAGCACTCAGGGGATGACCCCTACAATGGGTTGCATTGTGTTGGAACTGGGAAAATAGGTTGTGGGAAGGAAAGTATTTGAATTGAATCATGTTGTAAATGAGAGGGAAGACTAATGCAGGAAGGTTATTCTTCATACGAACAGTCCGGCCAAAAAACGATTTTTAGCTGTATTGCGTTGTACGATTCATCTGCCAATCGACCACATAAGGATGGCCTCTTGAGGAAAAACGTGTATTACGAGCAAACGTACGGGTATCGGGAACCAGATCCCTTATTTGATCAGAACACATACCATTGCAGTAACGATAAAACAGGCCAATATAACCCACATTGCGACGGTGCTAAATGAAGTCAATGGAATTGGATACCATACTGTCGCCAATAAGAACCTTCGCCCTCTCCTGCACGCGGTCGAGAAGCTCCGACATAGACTTTGAAGCACCGGCCCACACAAGAGAGTTGTATTCCATACGCTGTGGGATATAGGTGGTATAAATAGTACGGAGATCAGATGGAGTGCAGCATTTCTTACACCGTCTTAAAAAACCGAGGCACTTGAATTCTTCTTTCGACACCTTGAATATATGTTCTGTCCATCGGACATCACATTGTATTCTTATTTACAGAAGATAAAGAGATTCTGATTCCTCAATAATTATAGTACCCATATAATCAGATGAGGCATTAAAATCGACCCTATATGCACGACCGCATTCGGAGACCATGTTAAGGTCTCGACCAAGCGTATCATTCCAATTCTGCTTCATAGCACCGACATCGGATACGCTTGGTCTGCATTCAAATGAGTACGAATGGCAAAGGTTGCTGTTATCTGCAAAAGACTGGATAGGGTTGGAAGTTTGACATAGGAGTTCATTTAGAAAAATAAGAAATAGAGTAGGAGAAAGAACGGAGCCTTGCGGCACCCCTGAACGAATCTTGAACTCGTTTGACGAAACCCCATCTATAACAACTCGTATAGTGCGATCTCTGAGAAAACTCGAAATAAATCGAGAGAAATTATCACCGACACCAAATGCAACAAGTGTTGACAAGAGTGCACCATGCCAGACTCTGTCGAATGCCTTGGAAATATCTAAAGCAATTACCTTACTTTCTTCAAAAGGGTGAATGGAACGGCACCATTTTTCCGATAACAGAGCTAGTTAGTCTCCAGTAGAGCGACATCTACGAAAGCCATACTGGCGGTCGCTTAGAAAGTAGTTTGACTATAAATATTTAACAAGATGGTAATTTACCATACTCTCCATAACTTTGGAAAGTGCCGAACAAATTATAATTGGGCGGTAATTTTCAGGAATTTTTTTTTATTTTTTAGTATTTATAATTAGTTTTTTTAGAACCTGCTCATTTCTAAGCAGTGGTTTCGGGCTTTTTAGTAGTGTCTTTAGAAGTTGCGTCTTTTGCTGATCTATCCTCAGGACAAATACAACACACTTCCTTTAGAGGCACCGCCCGGGCGCGCCCTCCAGTGGATCATTCTGAGAAGGATCAACTTAAGGTGTACCATATGTAGATAAACCAACTTTAGGAGGAGAATAAATAGAAAAATTTACAAAAATCTCATTGTTAGTTTTTTAATAACTAAAGTTATAATAATTTCTTAAATGGAGCTTTAACTCTTGGCAATTCAAAACACATTTTTTGTCTTAATTATAAGACATTTCAAAGTGTTTGTATAAGTGTTTGCAAACAAAAATATTGGGTTTTTTATATTGGTAAGCTCTAAAGCAAATACATAAATATTTAATAATAATAGTACAGAAAAATATTTACAAACTATATTAATAAAATTTCCATGATTTAATAACAGTTGTTTCTAATTGACTTTGAATTTTAATGATTATTATAGTTTATTTAGTAACGTTACTTGGCGCATAACACTGTACAATAATATCGAACTTTTTCCAAAACAACGAGGTTCTGACAATAGATTCTGGTAGAGGAGGCAAAAAATACACGTGTGTCGGCGTTCTTAAAGATCATGTCGACACTTTGTTTTTGGAGGTGTTAAAGTTTTCACCATTTATGGTCTTTTCAGAAGATGATGTGCCACAATTAATATCAATATCGATAATTTTATACTTTTGTTGTATAGTAAAAAAGATTAAAAATATTAACCCTTTGAGACGGGAATAAATTCTGGCCATTGGAAAATTTTTTTTATGGATTTTATAGCTTAAAAATGCTTCAAAAGACATGTGCAAAAAATTATGGGTGCAAATTTTTATTTTAAAGTGGGGTTATAAGATGTACCGTAATCGGATACAAACTAAGAATCATATAATAAGGAGTTTTTACAAACGCACAGAAAGAAAATCAGAGATGGAAAATGAAAATTAGTTTACAAATTAAAATATTTTTTTCTAATAAATAATAGCGCTTTTAAATATTAAATTAATCACACATATTTTTTGCAAAAAAATACTTAAAAACGTATGAAATTTTGCTGCCGCTATTATCTTTAAAAAAATTTTGATGATGAAGAAAAACATGGTTTCTTTAAAAGTATTTCAAGTGCTTAAAAAAAAGTGAATTTTAAAAAAGATGTTAAATTGTACAAAACATAACGAGAACTACTGTAAAAATTTTAGAAAAGCTCCCGCCATTCGAATCAGGTAATGCAGAAAATGTTGCGGTTATATAAAGACAAAAGCAATAAGAAATCGTACCAAAATACCATCACTGTCTGTTAGTATATCGTGGACACGACTAAGTAACTTATAGTAAAATATATTTATACTCACATGATATCACCCAATTTTAGTCTGGTTTGTATAAGAGCACAACTTTTGTGATCACTTGTGGTTACAGCCCGTCGACGTCTCGGCGGTATTTTTGGTATATAAGGAGAATTCA
Organism: Pollenia labialis; assembly: GCA_949318255.1. NCBI lineage: Eukaryota > Metazoa > Arthropoda > Insecta > Diptera > Polleniidae > Pollenia > Pollenia labialis. The sequence continues at coordinate 120,489,558 of OX439142.1, forward strand.
TACCTCCACTACCACCCTCACCACCAATGCTGCCTTCCATGCTGCTAGCATTTAACATGGTGCTGCTTAAGCGAACCATTGGTGATGAGCCGCGTCGACGATTCGACATATGCCTTCCTGCTACACCGCCTAACATGCTGAAAGTAAACAGAATAAAAAACAATGATGTAAATTAATATTTTTTTAGTTAAAAAAAATAATTTAAAGGTATCATGATTGTGCAATCAAGTGATTGTGCAATTAAGCTTGAAGCACACAATACACCAACATGCTGGTACAAAATTAATTTTTTACCAAAAGTTGGGTGGAAAAGGTTGTAATTATTGAAATAAAAATAGCTAACTTGCAAGTTTAAGAAAAAATGTGTCTTTATTGACTGAATATTAATAACAAAAATATAAAACATTCAATTTTTTTTTTTCAACGAACTATTTTTGTATTATAATTTAAATTAAGGTACAAAACGATAAAGTGTATTTCTAATAGTTATGCATTAAACACATTCACCACAGCAGGCTGCACGAACACACGACTACAAATGCTGCTGGGTGCAATTATAGTCGTGTAGCCAGCTACTGAATTATTTTGAAGACAACAGCTACAATTGAAAAATTTTATAAACAGCTGTTTTTTTATTATGTATTTATATTCCAGTGGTGCCACTATCATTTTTTTTTTTACTTTTATTAAATGGAAAAGCATGCATAATTCAAGACTAGTACACAAACTTAATTTAAGCAAATAAATATATAAATACTTATTTATAACAAATTTATTAAAAATCATTTAAAATATTTTATTTTGTTTTTTTTTTGAACTAATAAACAATATAATTTAAACAGCCGATTAAATAAAAAAATATATACCGCTTTTAAAATAAAAAAATTGTTAAAATTGTTTCCGTCATCGCACGTCGTTAAAGTTACAGATCACGTACGTAAATATATAAAAGCTATGCATCACCGCCGCAGTGATGCAAAATGTTGTTGCTGATGCGTGGTTACCAGTTGCAGTTGTGATGCTGATACTTTTCTTTTAATGCACAACAGCTATGCAAAGTTAAAATTTTTAAACACGACCTACATTTCAAAAGTATAATAGGCAAACATAAAATAATAATAAAATGCTATCACCAATAACGATGACAAATTCTATTGAAAATATTAAAATAACAAAAAGTGACAGTGTTCAAAAAATTACAAGAAAAAGCATCGCAAAAGAAAAACAAAACTGTATCTTTTATGTCAAAAGTTATTGCATCAGAAAATTAATGCAATATTTGCAAAAATTTGCTGCAGAGCTGCGGCATGACCAAGGCCTTTCCAATAGGTCTGCTTACCTCTACAACAACACAATAATACAACAATACAAAAAACAAAATGCATTTTGTAAAATGAAAAAAACTTTTGACATCGTTAAGAAATAAACCAAATAAACATATGGCTTCTTCCGCAGACCTATTGGATAGACCTTGGGCATGACTGCATAAAAAACTTTTGACATATGAGACTGATTTCTTACAAGTGATGCTTTCATGAACATTAAATTTTACTTCTGCGTATGTGATACCCAGCAACTGCATTTACGAACGTTCCCCTTATCAATAACTTTTTTGGTAAAAACTGGATCTAAAAAGTATTGGTATTATAAGAAGCTACTTCGAACTATTTTTCACATGATGGATTTAAAATTCCGATTAATTAGCCCGTTAAGAGCCAATTTTAAATATCAATATTTCTTGATAGGTTTTTCTACAAAACTTAAAATTTTGTTAATATATTTAATCAAACATAGTAATTTTAGGGAAGAACATTTCGAGCTTTAATATACCATAATTTTAGTAACTCCATCATGTAAAATTTTATATTTATTAAGGTTTAAAAAATTATATCTTGGAAAATTACTAAATTTATTTATGAGGTTGAGTAAAAATATATATGAGGTAATAATTTATATGTACATAATTAATAAGTGTTCCGCAAGGCCGAAAACCCGCAATACAGAATAACTTTATTAAGCAAATATCTAAGGGTTAAATAATTATTGTTATATCGAAATAATTTTAAGATAAAACCAATTTTGTAGAAAAAAGTCAGGCACGGAGTACGAATATAGATACGAAATTGGCTCTTAATTGGTTAATCGGTATGCTTTAAACGCCATGTGAAAAACACTTTGAAGCATTTTCCAATGTTTTCCATATTGTTAAGATTCATTTTATAGCTAAATAAATACAGATAAAGTATTTTGCAACTTTAACAACCTATAACTCCTAAACTAGGAAAGCGTAAGCGCGAAAAACATCTTCTTATAGAACTTCTTTTAAGGATACTAAAAAGTTTTATAATTTTTTCAATTTCAAGCGTATTATTTTCTGTTAAACAAAAAAATTTTTTAAGCACTCTTAAATATTTTTTTATATTAGCGACACTTTTTCTGTTTTGTAGTGGACAAAAATAGAAATTAGTTTGATTTGACTACAACGACAAAATAAGCACAGGCAACAACCTGCAGCCATGTAGCAGTGTTGTCGTGAAAATAACACAGCACAACATTTTTCAGGTGATTGATTCGGGACTCAATTCTGATTATATGATTATAATCATTTTCATATGCACACCTGTATTCTATTTTTGACATATTGAAGTCGGTAGCCTGGAGTCTCGAATGTGTTTACAGCATAATGAATGACGATAAAATGTTCTACCATTTTATTGTAGTATTGGTTTTTTAATTCCCATTTACAGTACATATTCCGTAAATTTAACTTTCCATAGGCAAGGCGTTTAAACCCTAACGAAAATATAAGCACCAACCTCCCTACTGTTAGCGAAATCTGTGCAGCAATTAGAAATATGAAATGCGAAAAAGCGGCGGGTAACGATAATTTACCAATAGAATGTTTCAAAGCTAATCCTATTGCAATGACAGAAATCTTGCGCCCAATCTACGAACTAGTCTGGACTACTGAAGATTTTCCTTCCGACTGGAAAGAGGCCATAATTATTAAAATTCCGAAAAAAGTTGATAAGAAGATTTGCAATAACTGGCGTGGTATCTCGTTATTGCCGGCAGTTTTTAAAATATTTAACCAAATCATACTAGACAGAATAGCAGAAGCTCTAGATAAAAACATCCGAAACACCCAAGCGGGCTTTCGTCCTGGTAGGTGATGCATAGACCAAATCAATACGGTACGAATCTTAATTGAACAGGCAGCAGAATTTAATGCAACTATGTACTTGACCTTTGTTGATTACGAAAAAGCCTTTGATGCTCTGAAGAGAGAATTTATTTGGTCGGCGCTAGATGCAAGGGGTATTCCTCAAAAGTTAATAAACATTCTTAGGCATAGCTACGAAGGTTCTACGTGTAGGGTTTTACATGATGGCACGTTAAGCGATAGCTTTGAAACAAAGAGTGGTGTACGACAAGGGTGCGCTCTCTCACCGCTTTTATTTATAACTGTGATGGATGGAATGGGTCTGAATTGGGGTATGTGCAACAAATTAGCGCATCTAGAGTATGCCGACGATGTAGTCCTTCTGTCCAACAAAAACTCAGAAATGCAATCCCTTTTAACATCCCTTACTGAGGAATCAAATAAAGTAGGACTTAAAGCCAATATTAACAAAACCAAAACTATGAGAATTAATGCGGAAACACATCCCAGTTCGCAGTCAATCAGCAGGAGATCAGTGAAGTAACCAGTTTTGAGTATCTCGGCAGCATTATAAGCACCAATGGGGGAACAATACTTGACGTAGAAAGCCGACTAAAGAAAGCTAAAGGCAGGTTCGCAATGCTGTTTAAGGTATGGAGGTCAAACACAATTAACACAGCAACGAAGATGAGAATATTTGACGCCTGCGTAAAATCCATCCTGTTATATGGATGTGAAACATGGTTTCTCACAAAAGATTTATCTCAGAAATTACAGACATTCTTCGAAATATTTTAAGAAAATGGTGGCCTCAAATAATAACTAACGAAAATCTGCTACTAAGAACTAATCAAATAAAGATTGAAAGCGAAATAAAGAAACGTAAATATGGATGGTTGGGACACACACTAAGGAAAGAAAGATCCGAGGTCCCAGCTGGTACAATCATACCACAAGCTCGTACACGGTTAATCAGCTGGCATAATCACTTGATTTCCCAATCATGGTATGGGCCCTTTAACGCAAAATTACATTTCAGTATTAGTATTGCAAAAGTGCAAACGCAGAATATTGTTGTTGCTTTAGTAATTTTATTATATTTCATACAATTACAGTAATGCATTTAAGTGAAATCATCTTTATTAAAACCTCAAATAACGGTTATTTTAAAATATGTATCTCGATAACTGTTTTACTTTTGACCATTCTTACATTTCACATTTGGTCAAAAAACTGTCACGTAGTGTTATTACAACATGTTTGAGTTCGAAGCAGAACCCTTCTTCAAAATCCCTATACAAGTTGTTAAGTTAAAAACAATTCAAACATTTTTTTCTTTAATTGTTATTTTTATAAATAGGAGCAACGACCAACGCTCGGTATGATGAGACTCAAGTTTAATTTAAATTCGCCTATTTCATGACATTCGTATTGGGAAAATTCAAGTGCGAAAGCTAAGCAAATGTTTAACTGTCACATAACCGTAACGTGCCAACCTGTAGAAAATAGAATTCGATTACGAGAATTTTAAATAGAGTGGGGGTAAAATCACTCGTTTTCTTTGTTACTTTTGTCAGTAATAATATCTGTGGACTTTTAGCAAAATAACAATACATACATACATATTTTCATTTGCACAAATACATGTTTAGATGTATGTATAAAGAAAACAAATGCATATTAATATACAAAAAATGAATGCACTTTTTCAAAATAATTAAAAGTACGTGTGTATGAATATGCTATAATACATATTTGTTTATAGTAAATCTGTAATATTAATATAAAATATTCAATTACTTATGTTTTTATACATACAAAAAATAGAGTTTTAACACTTTTTAAATCACTTGGTACTTTTTCTGGAAAGCGTTCATCATTTGAACATTTTTAATTTTAAATTTTGTTTTATGTATACTAATGCATTTTTGTTTATGTGTTTTAAAAACAGCTTACACGTTCTTACATGTTCTATAAGTGCACAAACGAGCTTACAGCACGTTACGATACGTTACATTGCATTTCATTACATTTACGGTTGGCTAAATCGGGCTTTAGAATCAGTTAAAAATAAATTTTCTTGGAATTTATTTAAAAATTACTGAACGGAATATTTCTTAAATAAACTACAGTCGGTTACTGTTATAATATTGTGAGTGTATATGTTTACATGTGTCCTTCAAGTTTTACGAAGAAATGACATCGAAGAAAAAACATAAGCAAATGTACTTAGGTTTTGAAAACAGAAGTAAGGATAAATAAATTAAAACTAGACAATCAATTGTGTTTATTCTCGAAACATGTAAATTCGACCTGAGTTCGGGCCCGTGTTCAGTCAAGAATAAAAATTAATTAATATTATGTTTTAAAATTCCTTCCATTTATAAAAAAAAATAATTTAATGAAAACTAAATTAAATTAACTTAAGCCTAATTTTAAAATATCAAAAATACACAAAATAAATCAAAATATGTATATTAAGCTTTGATATTGTAACAAGTAAAACTGGCGTTTACAATTCTTTTTAGCTTAACAGTTTCATTTTTATAATAACTTTAGTTTTTCTTAAATCTTTGGATAAGGTTTCCTGACGATTTGGCCTAAGCAAGTAGTGAAATGCGCATAGGAACAGCTTATCCCTTCAATAATAAATTTCAGTTTATCAATAGTATGAATTAGGAACTTAGCAAATTTAAACAAAACCTTGTTAATTAATTTTTTATATCCCAAGAAAAACTTTGATATATCAGTTTTGGTTTAAAAACAAACCTTTGTAATAGTTATGTTCTTTTATTAAAGAAAAAACAAACAAAATATATTTTAATAGCATTCAAGTTATTTGTTCTAACAATGTTTAAAAATTTCGTTAACTTTTTCTGTAGCCTGCTTTCGTGCATGTGTTTAATGCTTAAAACATAATATTTAATTCATAATGCATTTGTGAGTTATTTTTTCTGGATTTTCTTTTAATTGATGAGGGGCTCAAGAGAGGGAAATTCTTTATATAACAAGGGCAATGCCATGTGAGGGTTTTGAGTCATAAGTATCTAACAACACCAGGGCTACTCGGAATGTTTTAAATGGGAACCTAATTAGATTTATTCTATTGCCTTTCATTCAAAAGTGTGGCTAGAATTTTAGGAGCTTTGTTTATTTGTCTTGTTCAAGGTCAAACAGCACCTGTAGAAATTTTTTGTAAAGAAAAGGAAGCCTATACACATTGTGCTTGAAAAATTATAGTAGTGAGAAGGAACTCGAATTCAAAAGAACCCACAGTTCGTTTAAGCCACAATACCCATATATATTTTTACCATTATAAAAATGGAACTTAGCATCAATGAACAAGCTATGCATTTGTGTACATTACAAACGTCCGTTAAAAGCCTACGTGTAAATAACTCCAAATTGAAACAATTACCCTTAGTTTATAAGGTAACTAGCTTCAAAATTAATTTCTTTTCTTTTTTTGGCATAGTACCATGAGTTTAACCGTGTACACCTATCCCTCGATTTACACGATAGATGCGTTCCTGAAAAAATCGTGTAAATCGAAAAGGAAAATATTTGAATGAGAAATCGTGTAAATCGAAAAAAAGACCCATATACGATTTAATTTAAAATTTTGTTAAGAAAATTCATTTATTTAAAAGTAAATTAAATTATGTATGCATATAAAAAATAATAAAAATCAATAAATTGTATTTAAAGTATTTAATAAAACAGAATAAATGGAACTCATAAAAAATATTACATGTCAGTTCATTAAAAGAGACAATTAGAAATCTATTGTTTTTATTTATAGTATATGTATCAGTGATCACTTCCAACTAATTCTTCATCACTGTCTTCCACCACTAATCTGTAACATTTTTTTGAGAAAAGTTCCCGCTTTGAACTGTCAAACAAACTCACGAATAAAAATGGGGCGAAAAAAAGTTTAAACACTAAAAAACAATTAAAACTGCAAAACACAAAGAATAATAATAATATTTTGTTCTTGGCACATTTTTTATTGTTTAATTCTTTTACTTTTAACATTTTTATAGAATATTCGAATATTTTCAAAGCTCGTTTGCAAACAACAAACATTTAAGTCGCACTTTACATTATTTGGTATAGCCGACGGTTGTATTTTCACAGCCGTCGTTGAAAAACTTTTCACTTTAGTAAATCTTAGTCGCCGTTAACGATATGTGTTACTGGCGTTCTCACCGTCTTCAATGTCACATCGGCTTCGAGTGCAATGTTATGACATTTATAAAGTAACGACGTAATCTCTTTTGATAGTTTTCGACATGAGTTACAGACTCAATTTTTTCTCACTTTTCGAGAAACGATGGAATATTTTGTTTCACTTCTTTTCGATGCGGGAAGTTCTCACTATAGTTACATGTGTACAGATTGATAAAATTTTTTTTTCATATTAATATTTAGTGAAATTAGAATTATTTATTTAAAACGATTTAAAATTTAAATATTATTTAAAATCAACCCTAAAACGTATATATTATCGTTATAAAATAACTATTTTTTATAACTTTGCAGGATATATTTTATGAAAAAAAGAAAAGTAATTTTTGCTAAAAATATTCAAAATAAAAAATCGTGTAAATTGAGGTAATTTCCACATCCCTCAATGTAAACGAAAACCAAAAAATCGTGTAAAAGTGAAATCGTGCAAAAAAAGTATCGTGTAAATAGAGGGATGGGTGTACTAGTAACTACGAAAATCATAATCTTTTGTAATTTTTCTCAAAAAGTTCACGCACCAATTGGTTTTTCTAAACAGGTGTATAAAAAATTATTTTAAAATTTATTCATTTTTTAATTAACACACGGACTTGAACTAACAAAAATATTATTTTACATAATTTGAAATTATTTTGTGGTGGCCTTCTAAATGCAATATTGAATATTCAAAATTTTATACGGTGTTTTTTTTATTAATTTTTAATTTTTTTCGTTAAAAAAGGTTAAAGATACTTTTTGGTTTGCGAAAAAATCTCTTACCATCTCTAAATATTAACGAAATTTCATACTTGAGCTATTTGTTGTTTTAAATAAACATATTATTCATTTTACTTAGCCAAAAAGAAAATTAAAAATTTTCAAAACTTCATCGCGGTTGGTGCGTGACCTTTTTTGACCTTAGCGAAAAAAATAAATATACGTTCCCTTAAGTTGTTTATGCTCTATCGGACTGTGCTATGCCAATTTTGTTATTTTAAAAAATTGTTAAAAAGTTATATCCCTGGAGACTATCAAATAAACCCATAAATGCTTCAATGCATATTTATGTGTTAGTGTCGTTTTTTCAGGCTTTTTTCGGAGACGTACAAACAAATACGTCAATAAAAATTTGTATTTTTTTTCTTAATGTAAATCAAAATTTAAAAAATAACCAATTTACATGTATGTATGTACATATATTTTTTTCCATTTATAAAATTAAATATAAAATTTTTTTATCCGTCCATTACAACAAACACAAAGCAAATAAAATTTTTTTTTTCAATCACAACAGCAGACTATCAAATAATCAGCCATCATATAAAAAATCAAAACTTTTTGATTTTCATCAAGCATTGCCGACAACGTGTATGTTTAGCCGAAAAAGAACGACTTAACGCACACATCTATGTGATTGATGTGTTTATTTGATAGCCTCCAGGGCGCTTTATAAAAGTTTTTTTAAAATGTTAGTACTATTTAAAAAGTCTTTACTACTTACTACACATTTCTGTATATTACGGTTTTAAGGCGTGTAGTTTGGCACTAAATATGTATGTAAATATTTTTTATAAGCTTATAAGTTTATAATTAAGATTATATTCTCGTAAGTACTAAAGATTTTTAGGAAGGAATAAATATAAAACCTTTCACTAGAAAATACATAAAAAAAAATATTATTTTAGATACATTTTGTTGGCAGCGCATAAGCAGTAAATTATTTGTATCCAGTATTAGAATATGTTAGAAAATATATAGAGCTTTAATAAAATTTTACTTATGTTGATTTATTACCATCTTCCATTTACCTTTGGAAAATTAAACTATAAAAGCAGTATTAAATTTTGGTTTTCTTATTTTAATCTATAAAACTCATATTATTACAACCCTTTTCACTTATCACCAAACCCCCCCCCCCCACTCCTAGAAAAACACGCACTTCAGAAATTATGTATGTACATTGTAGATATGTAGATACATAGCAATGATGAAAATTGTGATTATGATATGTTACACAGTGCAACAGTTTTCTAAACTTGAAAAAAAATTCAAAAAATATTGCCCATACTTCTTAGAGTTTTAAAGCCGATCAAAAAGTTTCTGAGTTAGTGGGGGTCAAAGATCGACATTTTGACCATACAGGTGTTCTTTCTCATCCATGTAACTTATTACCTATAGCGGTGTTAGCAAAATTTCTCCCATGTAGCTTCTATAGCTAAGTTATCAACCTTTTGAAAACATTTTTTTTTTGTTTTTTTTTTAAATTTTAAAAAGGTAGTTGTGGTCGCTTTTTGGGATGCGAGCGGCTTATGTATAAAAAAGATAATTTTTAACTCTAGACGAGGGTTTTTCAATTCTTAGCATATGTAGTGCTCTTTCTCATCCATGTAACTTATTACCTATTGGTGAAAGCAAAATTAGTCCCAAGTAGCTTCGATATTTTATCAATCTTTTAAAAAACTTTTTTTTTTATCCGGAATGTTTTTTTTTTTTTTTTTGCTCAACAGAAAGCTTATGTCTTTTCCTAATTTTTAACTTTAGACGAGGGTTTTTAAATTAAAATTTTAAGCATATGCACTATTTTAAATTGTTTTCCTTTTTGTGTTTAAGAGTTTCTAAAACCTTAAAAATAAAACGAATGCAGAGAAACTAGACAAATTGACCTTTCCGACGATATGTAACCCAACTATCATTTTATACCTTCGATACTGTAATGCCCACAATATGTTGATCCCAGGAATAAAATCACTTGTTTTCTGTAGAAATGGTAAGAAATAATTCTTTTTTTTTATTTATTTGTAATAATAATTAAATTAATTAATAATAATAATTTAATAATATTTTATCTTAATCACATTTGATCCTTTTATGTATATCTTAATTTTTTACATTTAATTTGTTGTAGCTGAAAAAGTGTTTAAGTTTGCAAATTTTCAAATATGGACCCAGTCTTTCATCCTCCCCATTTATCGCCCTTATTTGTTTGCTTTTACTTATCCCAATTTACAAAAAAAATACTTTGAAATTATTGAAATCAATTAATTTATTGAATTTAAAACAATTAATTTATTAACATTTTAAGTAATAAAAAAACAAACAACAAAAATTTATTAATAAGTAGTTACATCAAAATAAGTAGATACGGGAGCACTGGGGCGTGCAAAACCTTCCCAGACCTCCTTCTGCCCACCCCAGACTTTTCTCTTTTTTTGATAACTATTTTCGTTTGACATTGTTAGTGTATTGATAATTTCAATAACCGATTTAATATTCCTTAATACATTTCATTTCAATAAGTGTTTACTTTGCATTCAGCACAATTTCTTCTCAGTGTCGCAGCAAAACATTTTTAGGACTTGAAAGAAATTTGTCCCTATACTGCATTCCAATCGCTTCCTTTTTTGCTTCTCAACCGATATAAGATATTGCATACAATTGTACAATTTTTAAATGACCTGCTAAATACTATAGGGTGTCGCAAAATGAGCTATATGGTTTAAATTCTTTATAACTTTTTTAATTATTATTTACTCTTTGTTTTTTTCAGTATTTTGTAAAGAAGGCTTGGGGAATTATTAATGAATAACTATACAATTAAACAAAAATAATGACTCGCAAAATTTTGCTAAATGATTGGAATTCTTCCAATATTAATTGTAGTTGTAAGTTCTTGTTTTCACCTACTAACAACTAGTTACGATTAATATTGGAAGAAATCAAACCAATTGTAGTGGGGAATGTAAGAAATGATAAACTCACTGTTTATTGTTGTTGTTTTTGTTAGAGCTTTGATATAGTTACTGGCAAGACTTTTGCTTAAAGATAATTGTTATTCGCTTAACAGTTTTACTTGTTTAATAACTTTAGCTTTTCTTAAATCTTTGGATGAAGTTTCCTGACTATCTATCTGGTCTAAGCGACCAGTGACATGCGCATAGGAATAGCTCATCCCTTCAACCATAAATTTCAGTGTTTTTATCAATAATAAAAATTGGGAGTTAAGCACGACTACCAAAATCTTGAAAATATAAAATTTTTACTAAATTTTACAATAAAATGAAATTTGTGCTAACATATATATGTACTCTTATAACATAAAGAGGGATATAATTATATTTATTTATTAATTTTTTTTTTTTGTAATATACTAGAGAAATTTACCTATAATTTTTACAGTGTGTAGATATGACCACTGCTTATCGTATTCCAGAAAAAAGTGAAAATGTGTAAATTTTGAGTTGACTCTCTTTAGAGGTACCAGTGCGATAAACATATGTATTTCATTGCTACTGCCTTTAAGTTGTTAAATGGACTTGCGTTTTAATACTCAAATACATATATTAATGTTTCTTAGACTTAAGGGCTCATTAACATAAATGCGTAATTCCTTTTCGAAAACATTTTCATTATATTTTTCCACTATTATGTGAGGTATTGTTTCGTGCTTTCCCCATACAGAAGCTTTAATTTGTTTTCCTCTCTTATTCTCTTTCGACGTTGGTAACTTGCTAAATTTAAACGACTTAAAACTTAAACAAGAAAATACAGCAGTAAAAGTTAATGTTTTAAGATTTTTTTATTTAAAGGAACCCTTTACTTTTGGCAAATAAAAGAAATCCGAAATTTTATGTGTCTTTAAAATGAAAAATAGCTAAAATTGACGAACAAAACCATTAATTTTAATAAAAGTTCTTTTACTTTTGTGGACAACTGAAAAAAGGAATAAAAGAAAGGTCAAATTCCTTTTTATTCTTTGTATAAGTGGTGGGCAATTTGTAGTGTACGTTAACACGCGTTTACTCGATTAATTTTTCGATTTAATTTTAAATATATAATTTTATTATTTTATTATGTATAAAGTCATTTCTGAAAAATTGAAGGAATAGGACTATTACAAAAAAGCTTTATAAAATACATAACTGAAATTTAGCTGGGAAATAATTCCCAGTTTCTAATTTTATTTCATTTATATTTTTTTATTTATTTACTTAGCACAGAAATTTTAAGGAGCTGCTCCAGAGAAGCAATGCATTTCTAGAAACTTATATTGAATAATGTAAGATTCTCATATAAGCTTTTTTCTGGTGAGTATATTTTAATGGAAAGGGTTCATTAAAACTCTCCATCTAATTCTGTCTTGCGCCATGTGATTGAGATATTATCGGAGATATAACTGTTGTAAAAATTATCAAAAAAAAAAAATTAGTCATAATTCTTATATTGTAGAAAAATATTTTTGTTCCAGATGTACTGATAGTTATTTTTAATGAAAATAAGTTTTGTTTTTCTATAAGCCTTATTCAGAATAAATATGCTGTGTTTAGTGTTTAGGGAGGCATTGAGACTGGCTAGTCGAAGGAATCTTCAATCTAAGGCTCAGAGGTGTGCTTCGATCGGCATGACAGGGGTCGTGTTAAGTACTCCTCAGGCGGCCCTGGGTATTATTCTACATCTTCTGCCTATTAAGCAGAATAATGTGGGAATTGCAGCCCGGAGCATTCTTAGACTGAGAAAGTTAGGACTGTAGGAAATTTCATGCTGGGTAAAATTGGTGCGAATGGTTATTGCCTAGGCTCGTCCAGCTCCACGGATTATGTGGGCACTATGGTCGATTTTTGGGCTTTTCTGAGGGTAATATTGCCATCTTAGGAGAGCCGGTCAACTAGGCGCATATAGTATAGGAGATTTACCATTTTCACTGATGGCACGATGATAAAGGGCACGGGTTCGGGTATCAGCAGGTTGTAAATGCTTCCTGACGACTGAAGAGTTTTTCAGGCAGAGGTTTTACGGGTCTTAAAGGCTGTTAAATTAGAAAGGGGCAACATTTTAGGGGCTCGATAGTCACTATATATGTGGGCAAACATGCGGCTATTAAGACCTTGGTGGGCTATTATTTGAACTGCAAGGTAGGAGGTGATTGTAGAAGGGCTCTGCGAGAAATTTTAGGGGAGTATGTGCTGGGTACCATATCACTGCAACATCACTGGGCTCGGAAATGGAGGCCACGCCTCCAATAGGCTTCCTTTTTGCAAAGATCAGGTAATCGGTTTTAAGCGGGACTATGTGGACGGTCCAACTCGGCTGCGTGGCTGGGCAATTGTTTGGTCTCCGTGAGAACCATGATAGGTAATGTCACGGGCTACTGTATTATTACAGTTTCAAAAATACGAAATTTTGTTGTGCATGTTAAGAGATGAATGATGTCCTAAGGGCATTTAAAACATTTGAATTAAATATTTTTTTGATATTAACTTAATTTTTTGCAGTTATGTTGTTAATTTAATTGCCAAGAATTTTTTTCTGTGTATACTTAAAAATTTTTAAGTGGTAATTTGGCTTCTACTATTTCGCATAAAACATATAAAGAGTGTGCAACCGAAGCCTTTTTTCAGACCGAAGCCGAACGCGAACCCAAACCCAACGCGAAAGCAAACTTTTTTAATTGAACTTTTGTATTTAATTTTTTTAATAAAGCAAAATTGATTGTATTAAAGTATTTGTACCTTTAATGCGATATTACTAAAAAAAACTTCGCACTTTTTTTAAAATTTTAATATTTTAATGGCAGAAAAGTACTTTTTCTGCATTAATGCCTTGTGAATTGCTTCTTTATTCGGAGTAAAGTGTTTCAACCGCGTTAAAACGCTAAAAATGCTAATTGTATAAATAGATTAAAATTCCAATGTTCATGTATACTTGAGTTTCTAGAACTCAAAGGCTCAGCCAAAATAATTCTCATTTCACTATCAACAATATATTCATACACTTCTGGATCTTTTAAATATGGAGCTGAAGAACGTTCATTACATAAAATGAATCGTTTAATCCGTTTTTTCTGATTTGTTTTGTATGATTTTTTACATTTTTGGGTATTTTCGAAACACCGAACATCAACTGTTCATAGAATTTTTTCCAACTCTGGCACCTGGTAAAATAAAGTAAATTGTTAGCTGATTTGCACAGACTAACGTTAATATCATGTTTATGCTTTAAAAATTTTAGTTAAAGGAAATGTTTGTATGTACTTATTAATTCATCTGTCTACAGTACGCTTAGTTTAAGCCTTTGGCTAACCTTACAATGCCTTGTAGTTCGTTTATATGACCAACTTAGAACAGCTTGACTCCCTAATTTGTTTAACTTGTTTAATTCATTGTTAGCACACAACAACAACGTTCCACAAACAAATTACAACAAATTGAGATAGTTTTTTCTATTAACAATGTGAATGTATTTATATTTGAAAGAAATTTTGTTTATTGTATTTAGAAAATTTTATACAAAAGGACACAGACTTCAAAATTTTCTTTAGAAATCTTCTTAGGTTAGAGTTTTATAGAAAATTTTGCAAACAATGGTTTTCAAAGGATTTGAAATAGTCAACATGTTTAATTAATTTTTATAGTTTTCACACAACTGTTCTGATAAAGAGAAGAATTGTGTATTATTAAATTCTTATTGTAGAGAAAGTGGTCAAAGTTTAACCAAATAGGATAATAAATTTTAATTAAATGAATTTTCATATTATTTCGAATGAGTATTTTAAGTCAAATTCCAATTTATAAAGCTTTCATGCTTTAATATTCTTAGGCGCGTTTTCAGAACTTACCGATAGCTAAAAGTTCATAAAAAGTGTTCCATTATTAAAACTTTCATCTTTCATCTTACCTGGTGGGTTAAAGTAAAGTGGTAATAATGGAACACTTTTTATACGGCCGATAAAATCCTACCTTTAGCTATCGGTAAATTATGAAAACGGTCCTTAGTGCCTTTTCCACCAATTGTATATTCAAATATAAATTTTGGCTTTTCATGTCAAAACAAAAACAAATTTTTATGAAGAGCTATATTTAAATATGAATTGATATCTAAATACAGTTGGTGAAATTGGCCCTTATTCCTTCAATATTTCCCATGAATATATTCTATGCACTATCAGAATTTTTGTTTACTTCAAGCTAAGAAAATATTTTAGGCAAAAGTTTAAACTAAATACTTTTGAAAAATACGGTCTTCATTGCTTTATGAAGATTGTAGAACCCAGGTCGATTACAACAACTACTTAACGGACATTCCACTTTTAGACAATTTTTTAGGAAGCTAGATGGTAGTGTAGATTTAATACTAGAAATTATCTTTTGAACTATAATCGTTTATCAAACTAATGAAAAAGCTTCTATCGTCGGATTATAAACGAAAAGTTTTCAATAAATTGAAAAAATAATACATACCATTTATCACATCATCTCTTGGCTACTTTTTATAACCGCCAACAAAAAAAACCAACTAAAAAATTTATAACACTTTTAAATATTGACAACGCAAAGGAAATACACAGTATAAGCTGCTCTATTTGTTTTTATATTTAAGAGTATATTTTCATACAAAAAGAAAAAATTTTGAAATAATTTTATTACGTTCTTTATTATAATTCTTGAACAAAGCAACATGAAAAAATTTAACTAAATTTGCATAACTTTTAAATAAACTACAGCAACATCATCAGAAGGAGCAACAATAACGGCGACGCCAGTGGCAACAACATCGTTATTTTAAATCATTCAATGGTAACAATTCATCTTCAAAGCAAGTAAATAAAAAATAAACAATATTAAAAATATCTGTACGCCACCATAGTTGGGGAAAGTATTATACGTTTATACTGAAGTTTGTAACGCATAAAAATGTTAGTCTAGTTACCAATCGACTTTGACTTTCTGAGTCGAATGGGGCGTATCCGTCCGTCTGGTCCTTGTGGTTGTCCTAGTATAATATAATTTAAAAAATAAGCTCTTATTGACCCAACTACAAGGACTGATGAAAATGCTTAAAATTGGTCAATGATTCCACCTTGCACCCAGGCGAATATTCTTTCGAAATAAATATTTATATCATCAAAGTAGGGTTTCTAATTTCCCGGTCTTTTTCTATTCCCGGGAAACGAAACAAAAAAATCTTATTCCCGGGAATCCCGGGATTTTTTTAATAAAATAATGATTTCATTACATGATTTAAAGACAAAGGCCCATATTCATAGTCAAAAAAGTCGACTTTTTTTAAAGTATATTTTAAAATAATGGTGTTCGCATGCATTTAAAACCGGTTTTTATTTAAAGTCGACTTTATTTTAGTTAGAGTTTTATAGAAAATTTTGCAAACAATGGTTTTCAAAGGATTTGAAATAGTCAACATGTTTAATTAATTTTTATAGTTTTCACACAACTGTTCTGATAAAGAGAAGAATTGTGTATTATTAAATTCTTATTGTAGAGAAAGTGGTCAAAGTTTAACCAAATAGGATAATAAATTTTAATTAAATGAATTTTCATATTATTTCGAATGAGTATTTTAAGTCAAATTCCAATTTATAAAGCTTTCATGCTTTAATATTCTTAGGCGCGTTTTCAGAACTTACCGATAGCTAAAAGTTCATAAAAAGTGTTCCATTATTAAAACTTTCATCTTTCATCTTACCTGGTGGGTTAAAGTAAAGTGGTAATAATGGAACACTTTTTATACGGCCGATAAAATCCTACCTTTAGCTATCGGTAAATTATGAAAACGGTCCTTAGTGCCTTTTCCACCAATTGTATATTCAAATATAAATTTTGGCTTTTCATGTCAAAACAAAAACAAATTTTTATGAAGAGCTATATTTAAATATGAATTGATATCTAAATACAGTTGGTGAAATTGGCCCTTATTACTTCAATATTTCCCATGAATATATTCTATGCACTATCAGAATTTTTGTTTACTTCAAGCTAAGAAAATATTTTAGGCAAAAGTTTAAACTAAATACTTTTGAAAAATACGGTCTTCATTGCTTTATGAAGATTGTAGAACCCAGGTCGATTACAACAACTACTTAACGGACATTCCACTTTTAGACAATTTTTTAGGAAGCTAGATGGTAGTGTAGATTTAATACTAGAAATTATCTTTTGAACTATAATCGTTTATCAAACTAATGAAAAAGCTTCTATCGTCGGATTATAAACGAAAAGTTTTCAATAAATTGAAAAAATAATACATACCATTTATCACATCATCTCTTGGCTACTTTTTATAACCGCCAACAAAAAAAACCAACTAAAAAATTTATAACACTTTTAAATATTGACAACGCAAAGGAAATACACAGTATAAGCTGCTCTATTTGTTTTTATATTTAAGAGTATATTTTCATACAAAAAGAAAAAATTTTGAAATAATTTTATTACGTTCTTTATTATAATTCTTGAACAAAGCAACATGAAAAAATTTAACTAAATTTGCATAACTTTTAAATAAACTACAGCAACATCATCAGAAGGAGCAACAATAACGGCGACGCCAGTGGCAACAACATCGTTATTTTAAATCATTCAATGGTAACAATTCATCTTCAAAGCAAGTAAATAAAAAATAAACAATATTAAAAATATCTGTACGCCACCATAGTTGGGGAAAGTATTATACGTTTATACTGAAGTTTGTAACGCATAAAAATGTTAGTCTAGTTACCAATCGACTTTGACTTTCTGAGTCGAATGGGGCGTATCCGTCCGTCTGGTCCTTGTGGTTGTCCTAGTATAATATAATTTAAAAAATAAGCTCTTATTGACCCAACTACAAGGACTGATGAAAATGCTTAAAATTGGTCAATGATTCCACCTTGCACCCAGGCGAATATTCTTTCGAAATAAATATTTATATCATCAAAGTAGGGTTTCTAATTTCCCGGTCTTTTTCTATTCCCGGGAAACGAAACAAAAAAATCTTATTCCCGGGAATCCCGGGATTTTTTTAATAAAATAATGATTTCATTACATGATTTAAAGACAAAGGCCCATATTCATAGTCAAAAAAGTCGACTTTTTTTAAAGTATATTTTAAAATAATGGTGTTCGCATGCATTTAAAACCGGTTTTTATTTAAAGTCGACTTTATTTTTGACTATGAATATGGGCCAATAGTTTTTACATTTTTAAAAGAATATACATATATCGATGCCTTACTCCTCAACCTCGTAACTTAAAAAATACTGCAACAACTTATTATCTCAATACAATATAAATTGATGTAATCAATTCTTTAATAATTCCATTTTAACTTTAACCCAAACACCGAAGTATACAAAGATGAAACTTTTTTTTTCTATCCTGAAAAATTGTATTATAATAATTCCACAGAAAACCAAAACAAAGCCATTATTAAAGCATTTAAAGCTCATCAGAGATTTTATTTCTAATCCTTGTTGATATGTATATAACCTGCTACCGAAAAAGTGCTCTCGTTCTCTACAGAGTTTGGTTTTATAGTAAGAAGCGCATGATACAAAGATTATAAATTTGTTGGCCTGTTACCCGTGACTTAATCATCAAATTCTTTTTTTATTTATTTATTTTTTTAGAATTTTTAGATGGTTCTGTTATTGGCGATGATGTATCGTGTACATTTTCATTTTATACTTCAAGAAGCTTTTTAGACATTTCATCAGCAATTAAAAATTTTTATTGGAGTAGGGAAAATAGTTGTAGGTAGTTTTTAGTAAAGATTAAATTTTTATTGCTCGTTTTTGATTTTAACGATGCAAACAAATTAAGATTTAAAAAAATTTTATTCGAAATTTCCGAAAATTCCCGGAAACAATTTCCCGGGAATAATTTAAAAATAATGTCCCGGGATTCCCGGGAATTCTTTCCCGCGTAGAAACTCTACATCAAAGCCATTTTTGGGAATTTAATTAATAAGATTTTGTATGTCGTGAAATTGGTTCACGTTTGCCTTAAGATCTTATGTTAGATTCTTAAAAATTGAAATAAAATTTGAAAAAAAAATTTATGGAAATACTTTGTGACGGTAGATACAAAATGGCCCGTTTGTCCCAAGTGGGTCCACTAAGATAGTTACTTTTATGTATTTTATGGCCCTTTGTTCCAACTAGGAATCCCAGGAATTTATATATTTATTTAAAATTTATAGTAAAATTTTTTGCTAGAATTTCCAGAATTGCCAATGGATCCCAAATGGGAAACGCCAGTAATGGCCTAGGGAATCATAAATCTTAAATGGAAACAAATGCAAATCCTTGTGCAAAATTGTGACCAAAGTTGTTCTTTGAAAACCAAGCTCCTGAGCACGGCGTCGAATTGAGGTTAGTGGATTGTTTTGAACACTTTCTTCAGCAGCAGTACTGTGTTCAGCAGATCTTGCAGTACGTTGTGGTCGATGCTTGGACCTATCACCTACAGACCCTCTTTCATTCACTACACGATAAATAGTGCGTCTTGTTGGCAAGATGTTTCTCCCAAAAATTTTCCGTAACTTACTTCACGACTGCCAAATAACTATGAACTGTCAAGACTAATGTTTACCAAAATGGTGGCGAAACAAAGTAGTATCGGTTAATTTATTTTAAGTTATTTTCATAAGTTCGCTTTTGGAGGGTCCCGTAGGAATCGGAATAATATCAAAATATGACAACACTTGATTCTTTTAAAGTTAAATACAATCTATCTTTTTATTTTCCGTATTCTTCTTTTTATAGTTGATATCAAAAACAAATATAACAACAAAAATACTTATTTAAATATTTTGGTCAGCAAAACATACAGGTAATAATACTTATTAATATTTATTTGATTGTGCAATAATTTCTTAAGAATTGTTTGTACGGAAGTTTACGTGTGTAATATTTTTGCCTCACACGGAAACTTGGTAGATATAGTGTCAGCAATTTTAAAGAAAATAGAATTAAATTGAATTGATTTGGTGTTAAGTAATGTCTTGTTTCTCACGGAAACTTAATAAACATAACGTCAGCAAACGAGAATTTCGTAAACAATAGAATCAAGCTAAAATGAATGTACTTAGTGTTAACTTATATAAAATAACATAATTTACTACCTTTTTATTGTATTATTTTATTATTTTGATATTTTGGTTAATATGTCACTTTTTCGAAATTGTCAATCAACAATAATGGATAACCCAGAGTTGTATTCATGATTTTCGACATGTTTTGGAGCAAAACTAGTTTTTTTTTTGAGTTTTTCGAACATGAAAAATGTATGGGAAAACAAGTAGCAAAACTATTGTTTTGCTGCAAAACTAGTTTTTTGGCCCAAAACGTACTATTATGAAGCTATGACAGACCGAGTATGACAGCAATAGCCAAATTTGTTACAGATTTATGGTTTCTAAAGAGTTTTCCGAGACTGGGCTATATATGAGACCTTTGGCAAATTATAGACGGAACATCACGAAATAAGTAGTATGATTTCCGGTCATACAAAACAAGTTTGTGCAAAACTAAATAGAAATTGGTGCTTTCGGCCACTTATTAATGCTAGGTTTTCTAACTTATATAGCAATTTTTTAGAGGATTGGTACTGAGCCGTTTGTGCTGGATATAAATCCCTGTTTAGAAGAACTAGACACAATTTAACAACATTGTTCTTTCCTTTTTCTGTCGAAAGTGAGTGTGGTTTCAACAGTCGGACAGACAGATGGACATGGCGAAATCCACTTAGAATTATTCAAGGACACAGAATATATATATGAATACTTTATGAATTATCTTCGAATAATATTAAAAAATTTTACGCGGAATGACAAACTTAGTATACCTTCATTTACCGTTAGTGGTAGCCAATAAGACAAGTAGAGATGGAGTGGGGTAAGTGAACGAATTCCTTACAAATTTTATAAAAATAAATAAAACATTTAGAGGCCAACTGCATTCCCTAACTACGAAGCAGGTATGTAAAGGAGAATATTTATAATATTTACAATCACCAGTTTCTATATGCGCTGAAGCATTTTGTGACAAAAATGTACTGCCTCAAAGTGAGAAAATTCACACCTTCTGCAAGCAAAATTGTAAGTTAAACTTTTCAATTTCTCTGCTTGCAAACCTGCTACGTTTGAACCTCCGTTATTTATTGGGCTGTTTTGAACCGAGTCCAAACGCTTAAAAAACGAAGTACAAAAAAATATAAATGACCTAAAATCTTGAAAGCTGTTATTTATTAAAAACGATTAATCTTTCATTTCGCTATATTGAACGACTAAAAACAACACACAAGTTTTTTTAACAAACGCGTTTTTTAAAAGAAAGTAACACAAATTTTAAATCGTAATAGGTTTTTTATTGTTTCTCTCACAATTTATTTACGTTTTTTAATATGAACAATCATGTTTTTAAAACGTGCGTAAAAATATAAATATTTCACTTTTTGTTTTTTTGAAGGGGAGGAATAAAAACAAAACGAAAAGAAAACTGAAGTGTACAACATTTAAGCATGTAGAGGAAGAAGAAAAATAAAGAACAAAATCACTTACCTTGTAAATTGACTGAGGATAATCCGTATTATATCCAATTGTCAACTGTGACACAATTTTTCTCTTAGTTTTTTAAATTTACTATAGAACATGATTTACTGATGAAATATCGATTGGAAATTTTGAAAAATGACGACATTACTTTATTTTATTTATTTGATTTTTACCATTCTTTTCTCTAATTTATTTTTATTTTAATTTTGCTTTATTTATATATGATTAATTCTTCTCTTCAAATTTAAAAAAAAAAATTATATGTATTTATTTCCTTTTTGTGTATTATTTATTTTTGTTATTAATTATTACTTTTTTAAAAAATAATTTTTTGAAATTTTTTTTTTGTTATATTTTTAATTGAACACATTTTTTATTATTTTGTATATTAATTTTGTACAATTTATTTGTAGATTTGTGTTTTATCTAAAATGTTTGTTTTTTTTATTTAATACCTTTAAATTGATTTAAAATTTTTTTTTTGTTATTAAAAGAAAATCTCAGAATTGTATAACAATTTTAATTTTTTTTTTTTAATAATAAAAATTTGAAGTTTTGAAGTTTTATAATTGTTAAATTTAAGACTAATAACACTCATACATATAAGTGATTTTGAAGTTTTTATATTAAAAATGACTCATGCACAGTGTAAAAAAACATAAAAAGTTATTTAACTTGTTATACCTTCTGTGTTTTCCTTTCTGACACAAATTTTGTATGCAACCATTCGCAGGGGTTTATGTTGCGTTCTTAAAATATATGCAAAATATGTTGCACCAATAATTGGTATATATGTTTCATGTCTGCTATATTTTGTTGTAGCTGCGCTATCTGGCAAATAAGGCTAATTTAGTGGCGGAAAAAATTTAGGCAAGGATGGAGGCTATAAGCTCCATAAGATATTACACAGTTCTTTTAATAAAGTGGGCTCTATATGTTGCTATTTAAGACCAATTTTTGCAATAAAATCTTTAGTCGGTGGAAAATTCATATCTTTCAAACTACAAGTCTGATCCATAAAAAATTTATGGATGAATTGTGAGGATGGATGTACACTTTAGACTCGTTGAAAATTAATAATTGCTCTTTTGACGATAAAATTCTTTAGTCGACGACTGTACCACTTTTTTATTTTTTCTTAAATAATCTTTTATTGGCTATTGCAAAATATGTGAGAGTTTGCAAAAGTATTATTCCACTATAAGTTTTATATAAAGTACAAATTAGCATTGTTATTTTAAAAATTATTTTATTTATAAGTACAAGTTTAATAATGATATCTTAATTTTTGAGTCACTTTCGGACTTTGAATCTTTTTGGTTACAAGATTTTAACAGTAAATTTTGTATGGATGTTTTTCACGAAATCGATGATGCAACGAGGTCGGAAGAATAGAATAACGTAATAAATATATCCCTCATGATTAATTCGCGAGACATTGTTCTATTTACTTTATTTCTAAAGTCTTTATTTGTCGACTTTATTACTTTCTTGAAGTCATATCGTAAATATACACATTTTTATATTTTATGTAGGCTGGTGTGCTGTACCAAATAAAATGCGTTAAAATTTATTACACTTTCTAAAGCAGCCCATACACGTTTCAATTAAATTTTCAACTGAGTCGGCTGGTGTCCAAATCAAACCATGTGTGGCTTTGTCAATTGATTAGCTTGACAGAAGTCGAGTTGATTAAAGAAAAATCAGAAGACTTTGATTTTTTCAAGTTGACTACTAAGTATTTCAATTCGATTGTACTGTGTGTGCTCAAGTCTCTTGATCAGCTGTTAAACTAAATGTTTGTAGTTTTTTTTTTGCAAAAAAATGTTAAGTATTTTAAAAATGGTCTTTTATTTCATTTAAGTTTAAAATTAATATAAAATCTTTTAATTCAGTTTGTGAAGTGTGTGGCTCAGCATCAATTCAGTTGAAAGACTGAGTTGACAATTGAATTGAAACGTGTATGGTGCGCATATAAACATTGAAAACAAAAGTATTCGGTATTTTAATTAAACTACAACAAACTCATACAGAATTAGTAACAAGGAAGAAAATTTAAAACACTTGTATAGTTAGAACATGTAAGAAAGTATATGATACCCTACATCACAGTATATAAGGAAACATGTTTGCAATTATACGTTATTTAAGACCAATGCGCAATAATAGACCCGCCAGAACAAAATTTTGTAACTGAGTTAAAGATTTATATAAAATGACTTTGTACCGAATATTATGCAGATATTTTCATGTATGTGACCTTCTCCGAGAAAAGGGACCTAGTGTGTCAAAAAACGGGTTTGGACTTAAGAGTGGATTCTGGTACCTAAATGGGTGTAGAATAAGATAAGATGCGTTTTTCTCAAAACTTCATTTTCACACACTAGGCCCCTTTTATCGGAGGAGGCCACATACATGAAATTTGTTGGTATTTAAGTGATTTTAGGAAAGTGGTTCATATAGGGCATAAGGTTAATTTTGGAGCAAGTTACGTTTCTTTTCGTCTCGTCTCTTTCATCTGTAAAGTATTAAGCTGATCAATACGACTTGATTGCTTACTGTGTACATATCAATAACTTTTTTGGTGCGCTTCGGGATGGATAACATCTTAAAGCTCTACATGGTTGCATATAATTACGACAGTTTTAAAGGTACTCTGTGATTTTTAATAGCTCGTTAGAGTAATTAGACACATTCAGATTGCATTGATATGTTCACGGGAATTGTTCGCCTTAATCGTAGCTAAAACTTCGCAAAATATTTTTACTAAAAAGTTAGGGGTCGCTGTAATTAATCGATAAAAAGAGAAAAAAAAATCATTTTTTTACTATTTTTTTCAAAAAGAGTGCACGAAAAGGTTATTTTTGTTTGCCGTATTTAGTTAAGCGGTATCACGAAGTCTTAATTATCTGTTTGACTGATAGGGTTTTACTACACGTTGATAATACAATCGAATCTATTCTGACAAATCTTTTGCACTGTTGCACTTTGTTCTTATTATTGTTTTTTCTTCTTTTTATTGTCTCCTAATACAATAATATACAAATGTATCTTTGATTGCAAAATTAATTTTCTTTATAGATGTTTATGTGTTTGATCCTAAGCATTATTTCACGTTGGGGTAGAACGATCTCAAATGCATCTCAATTAAGGCAACTCATATCAAAAGCGTTATATCGAAAAAATATATTAAGGGTTTTCATAAAATGGCTTAAATTGCAATTTGTGCAAATGGTCACACTTGCGTGACTCGGTTCTTGAAGCCGTTTTAAACGTTTGTTAAATTTTAAACAATAAATGTACAGCTTTGTTCACATTTCTTTTATCTTATTTCTTCCCAAAGTATTTCATATATTTTCCTTTTTGTTTTTAAACAAAAATGTAACCAAAGTTTTTTTAAAAGTTGAGTCAATTCTTATTCAGCAACAATTTGTATGAAATTGTTTATGACTTTTATAATAATTTTATTAAGTTTAAAATGAAAATTTTAACAAAACTTTCCAGCAAATAATAATACGAAAAATTGTTCTTTGCAAACGGTTTCTTTATTTAAAATGTGTGGGGTCTCGAAAAAAATGTTTGCTCTATTATGAACACCAGTGAAAATGTTGCTGCCTATTGTGAACAAAACTTAAGGACCCAGTTAGGCGAACGTACCAAAAAGTACCAAAAACAAGCCGCCAATCACTGTTTTACAAATGTCACGTAACAACGGTATGAAATTCTGTTTTATACAGAATGGTAAGTTGTAATTTCGGTACATTGCATTTCGGTAAGCTTTTGTATTGGTTTTCATATAACAAAAGGCGAACAGCTGATTGATTCAGTACAGCACCGTTCGCCTAACTGAGCCTTGAGTGTGTAAGAAACGTCAATACAAAAATAAATTTATAAAAAATTTCAAATTAAAAGTCAAGATTTGTTCCTAAATAATTAAATTTTTTGTTTAAATTGCATTGGGAATGCCAAAGGACTAATGGCCGATTTTCAGGATTGATATTAAAACACATATATTTTTAAAATCGTTTTAAATACAAAATTCTCTTCTTCACTAAAAACTTAAGTGAAACTTAAGTCACCGATGTGGTACACTTAATTTCAACTTAAGTTTCCATTGTAATATTTTAGCAAGGTGGCCTCAATATCAAACCAATACAACAACAACAGGCAAAGCATTAATAGTCAGCTGTTTTCTCAGACCACCTTGTAGATGATTACACTTTTTTATATATTTTTTTTTTTGTATTTAGTAGTGCTACCATACTTTTATCTTAATTAAATAAGACTTTTCAAATAAAACTCAAAAAACCAATCTGTTTTAAATACGATTTAAGTTTGTTATGAAAATTCACTTAATATAGATTTAAATACTATCCTGAAAATTGGGCATAAGTATCTTAAATAATATAAAAAATTTTATTTTTGTGAGATCAAGTTTTAATTAAATCGTTGAAAACTACAGTAAACAAAAAAAGATTTCATTGTATAAATGCACAATTGAACAGCTTAAGTTAAGGAGAAAATATTGCTGGGCAAATTTACGAAGTTTGTGTTAATAAATTTTCATACAATTTTTACAGTTCATTTGCGAGGGCGTAAAAATGCACAGTTTGCACAGATTGCGAGACTTTAAAGTCATATCATGAAAACTCTTATTTATTTTGTGTAAAAATTATTTCGTCTCGTAGGATTTTTTTTTTTTAAATTGAAATTTGTTTGGAAATCTAATCAATTAATAAAAATAAGCTTATGTTAATATCAATAGTTTAAGCAATGTACAATGATGTAATGGTTATTGTTCAAGTTTTTAGCAAATAAGAGAAAAAAAATTCTTATTTCGAAAGGTTATATGTTATCGTTATCACTGTTTTTATTATCGTTATTTACTCAAATTTATGTAGCAGCACAATTCCAATAATTGCGGTACAAATCTTATTATCTCCCTATAATTTCTTTTAACATATTCAATATCAGAATCAAGGCTAAAAAGAAATCTATAAAAAACATTTGGATTTGTTTTTTTCTCTGCTGCATTTACGCGAATATTTTTCTCTATAAGATTTATATTATTTATTTCACCGCCTTCTCTAAATTGAAATAAATTTACCAATAAGAAACAGTGCTAATTTCTCATGCTTTAGATCCATGAATTACCAATTTTTGAAATGTATGAGGCATTTAATACCACAAGTTATTTCTACCAAAGTTCCTTACAGCATTCAGAATAAACATTTTTTAAAGTTTTAAAATATACCAGGTGATCTCATGAAAACAATTATCAGTATAACTTCTTATTTCCTATCCAAGTACAAGTTTTTCTCCAACCAGATTTTTCTTGCTACTTTTATTAGAAAGCATAAAAAAGATACAATCCATCCATTAAGAATTAATAGAGCGAATTGAATTGTATTAAAATTCTTGTTTTTGTGATTGATTTATTTTCACACCTCTTGAAACTAAGGAATCTTGTAAATATTTTTATTTAAATTTTTCTTTAGTTTTTTCTAATTTTGTAACAATTGCCATTTCCTTAATAAATTTAATTTTTAGTGGTTTACAGAATCTTATAAAAGATTGACAATTATCGCAAACGCAGCTACAAAATAATAATAATAAATATTTTTTAAAATTATAAGTTCTATGATAGAAAACTGTTTCTTTTTTTTTCTTTTATATTTAAAAATCTAATTGTTACTTTCTACAACTGTGTTTTATTAAAATTAAGTTTTTGCTACTTTGACGGAGTATTTTACAAAATGCAAACGAAATTTAAAAGAAAAAAACTTTTACAGCAAGTGGTGAACAATTCTGTTTATATTAGCCAAATGACTATTTTTCAAAAATATTAAATTGAAATTTTCAATTAATCCGTGTTTTTCGTCACTTCAACCCAACGTGCAGTCGACTAGGATTGTGCTCTTGACATAAAATGCATTACAAAAATCTTTAGTAAAGAAAACTAAGAATTAATACTCAATTTATTTGATGCAAAAGCAATTTTATGCCACAAATTCAATTTAATGAAGTTTATTAAGTGGTATCTGTAAATATACTTGTACGTATAATTATTTAATTGAATGTTAATGTCACTCATACGCAGGGACGTTTTGTAGAAAAAATAAAGAAAATCTATATATTCAACATATAATTTCCTTCAATATATAAAGTTTAATATTCCTGTAGGAAACCGGATTTTAAGTGCCGTCAGTTTTGTCGATTATTTTGATGACTCTGTCACCAAAGCATGTACACATGTCTGCCTTTGAGAAATAAAAAGATTTTTTTGACAGATATGAAGCTGAAATTAGAGAAACTTACAAAAAAGCTTACAAAGAAAAGTCAAATTTGTTTTCGTGATAAAATTATAAGTTTATTTTGTTAATTTAGCATTTTATTTTATTAAAATATATTAACATATTTAAATTTAACCTGCTTATCCTCTAATACTATTGGTGTAACGGTCTAGTGAAAAAATATTAAAAAAATCTGGACCAAAATTATTTAGATTAAGCTCCTTATAGGAACAACTCGACCAAATATATATAAATAAATGATTTAAATGAACTTTTTATTTCACAATAATTGCCTTGTCAATAGTGAATTTTTAAAGGCAAACACATACTCAGTTGATCAGTAGTACTAGTGACAAAGTTAAAAGTAAATCATTTCAGTTTCACTATTGACATTTTCTTTGTGTATGTGGATACACACATATGGCACACAAAATCCGAAGCAGTAACAACTTAAAATTAAAAAAAAAAATTCAGGAGAGTTAAAAAAACTGCATTGAAAAACAGGGCTACAATTTTTAATCAAATTGAGTTTGTCAAATGTTAAAGCAGACAGTGACGAAAATGAAATTTTTGTGGTCGTTATAGATTTGGTTTATAAAAAAATAAATAATTTTTACAAATTTTCAGTTGTGACTAACATTGAAAAAAACTGAAAATTGAATGCAAAAAAGCTTCAATAAAAATTTAATATCTAGCTTTATATTGACTGTAATGCGGGATTTACAATGCGGTTGCATTTTGGATAGAAAATATATGTTTTTTATTCTGACTCATTCATTTGACGAAAAAGTGTAAACTACAATTTTTTTAATGTAAAATTTTATACCAACAACACATTATTTGTTTCTCGCATTTAATTAACAAAATAAAATGCAGCTGATACATAGTTCCAAAGTAAGGCCTCCATGCATCTCGCCCAGAGCTAGTGAAAGCCGCCCATAATATGAAATCCAAGTGTTGGCAGAAAAATGGTCAATACTTTGAATTAAAATGTTTATATTGTACCAATCTTTCACAATAAATGATCGATATTTATCGAAATTACAATACAATTTAAATACAAATATCAATGGATATCGAATGTCGTAGTTTGCTCCCTGTATTTAAGTTTTAATGGGTGTCCCAAAATTCATCGGCATTTATGTAGTAATGTGTTGGTAACCATAAACAATATTCGAAAGCTGACAGTCTAAATCATATTTCATTCAAGCCTTGCATAGTTATGGGACACCCTTTACATCTAATATTTTTACACTTAAAAGCCCTTCCGTACACAAAACTTGTTTAATAAGAGAACTCTTAGGAGAAAAACTCAATTCTCATTTTCTTTTGTGTGCATGGAAGTTGTGAATGAATTGCGCTTCAAATTCAAAAAAACTAAAGCCATTTGATAGGTATTTCAATCTAATACAGCCTGCTATAAAGTTATAATTGTTTTAATAAAATTAGAGATTTTTCTGTCTTGTTATAAATTTGCATTAAATTTCTTTCAGTATTACCTCTTTTGCGTTTTGAACACTGAATATTGTGCGAAAAGCGGTAAGTTTGCAACAATGATTTAATATTTAGTTAAAAAAATGGGCTTTTTCGTTTCCGTAATTTAATTAAATTTGTATATCTTAAGTCGAGACAAAATAGTAAAAAAGTTTTTAAAACAAACTCGGTAAAAAAAATCATTTTTATCAAATAATAAAATAAACCAAAATTATATATAAAACAAAACTCAAAGAACGTAAACAAAAATGTTTTCTTTATAAAATTCTTATGATTATCAAAATTTTTTTTTCAACCATTGACTTAAGACGTGTTGTCAAAATGCTACAGATATTATTGATAGGAATTAGATATTATTATCAGTTGTCTGAAATTTAGCCATAAAGTAAAGAAAAACAGACACATATTGTTTTATTAAATAAATGCAGAAAATAATCTTTAAATTCGTTATCAACCTCTTTTTTATTTTTAATATTATTTTCCTTTCAAAAGGCCACTTTCTATTATGAAAACTTTTGTTTTCGATGGTGTATGCTTGAAAACTATTTTTTACATAACGCTACAGATTTTATTACATTCACTCTATACACTTCTGGCTAACACAATTTTGCTAAAATTTATATATATTTTAATTATTTTTGATGTTATTATTTTGAATATGCATTTTAAACTTTTGTTTTAAAAAATTTAATACATTTTTTAGTCATTCATATGAAAATTCAAACAAGGTCCCTACGGACCTTACTGCTCAACGGCGTACTAAAAGCGGTAAGGTCCTTAGGGACCTTATATGGAAATGCATTAAATTTTGCTAAAATTTATACATTATTTAATTATTTTGTTATTATTTTGAATATGCATTTAAAACTTTTGTTTTAAAAAATTTAATACATTTTTTAGTCATTCATATGAAAATTCAAACAAGGTCCCTACGGGCCTTACTGCTCAACGGCGTACTAAAAGTCTTTAAAATAAAAAATAAAATACTCTGCAAATAAGAAATTTCCTGGAATTAGTATTAAAACACTAATAACAGTCGAATAATAGAAGTCATGAAATATCTAGCCATTCGCCCCATCCGTTTTTAAATGACGCTTGTTTAAAAATGTAAAAAGTCCACCGGGACCTTAAAGCGCGTCGGAGGGTTAAAATAGTTTTCAAAAAAAGATTCTATTTTATCCCCCTTTATTGGTGTAAATACTAACCAAATGATTTTTATTTTGAAATATTATTTTTAATGTAACGATTTTGATACCGCTATAACTTTGCATATTGAGGATTTTTCTTTCAATTTCTATTCAATACAAAGATACAATTTCCTTTAAGCAAACTATCATAAGGAAGGACACTTACTTCTAAAGGACTCTTGGTTTTCATTAATAACAAAATAACTACGACAGTCATGTTTTGAAATACAAAAACAAAATGCAATTTATAACGCAATGAAATAAGGGAAACAGTAACATTTTATTCAAATTTAAAAACTTCATGATACAAATTTATTAAATTTAAGGCGCATGAAAGCAAATGCAACTGATAGTTAAAGGAATTAAATGTTTTTACTTTGAAATGCAAGCAAAAAGTAAGACCTTAGAGGGTAATGTTATTTTTATTAATTTATGACAGGAGAAAATCTTAAGGCGAAATCCTAATTATTGAAATATGAGTACATCTATTAGATAATAGAAATTTATTTACATATAAACAATATAATTTGTTTAAGTAAATGCAACCATATGCTAACATTATTGTGGGCATGTTCGTACAGTTTGTAATTTAATTTTCTTACATGTGTGTGGGTAAACACACATTTACTTTCATGTTTTTATTTATTTATACATCAGTAGTTCGCTATATGACTTTTATTGTAGCCGCTAGCAACAGCATATCACTGTATAATTCAAAAGCAATGGTATCAGTTACCAGCATATGGTTTTCCCAGAAAATGGCATTTGATCTTTACAGTACAGTTACCAGGCACCGTTTTGTTTAACTACTCTCCACCAGCACATGTGGTAAATGTTATAACCTCTTCCACCACCAGCGGTTATTGAGGGTATTAGTTTATCATGCCGTGTGATAATTTTAAAATATTTGTCTTAGAATCCATAAAGTATATAACGGGTGGTTAAGGGCCGATGTTGAATGAGAACCACATCTAAACGTCAAGTTTTTTTCTGCATTTCATTTGATATTTCTCTATTTCAGACTAATGCCTGCAATTTCGACAAAAGAAAGCTGGTCGTGTTCTTACCCAACAGTTAAATTTAATTATTTCAACCAATTTGTGGCCAACGTGTTTCAACCGTCAGTTTCCTTTTAAAATATGGACGCTTTAACACCATAGTTTTCTATACAAAGTTAGATTTCTTTTTGTAGAAATTACACGCAGAAAAAAAATATGGTTGTAGGTAACCATATTCTAAGAGCAACATACTATGGTTGGTTTTTAACAATGTTTTTGTTTACAGGTTACCATATTATGTTTAATTTTGACCATAGTATGTTTAAAATCAACAAAAATTTTTTCCTAAATCAATCATAATATGGTCAAAATTAACCATATTTTAGTCAATATTAACCATATTAATGGTCAAAACTAAACATATTATGTTCAAAATTAACCATATTATGGTCAAAACTTCCCAGAATTTTGAGAAAAGTAACCATATTATGGATTAACAATTATATGGTGAATGCTTAATCATATTAGGGTAAATCAATTTTTTCAATTTGTTTGTTAAGTGTCAAATTAAAATTGTATTTAATTTTATATTCTTGATAGGTGTTACGTTCCACTTTTATAAAAAATCCCCATTGGTTCATATTCCAGCCTGTGACGACATTCATATTACCATTTTTTCTGTTCTACTAGTTTTTTCTATGTAAATTTATGTGTTTTAATCAATAATTAAAATAATATGAATGAGAATTTTAAGCAAACCAAGTAAAATGCAAACGACCGGAATGTTGTTGCTTTTTAAACATGTTATTTTAAATTTAAAATTAATCATACAATGTTTTAAAATATTATAATTTCGAACAAATTATTGTAATTAAATATTAACCATAACATGTTTGGAGGCAACCATAATATGGTTATAGCTTTTGAATGGATGAATTTAACCATAATATGGTTACCGCGATAATAATATGGTTAAGGTAACCATAATATGTTTAAGTGTATGGTTGTAGTTTTATTTTATTAAAACATTATATTAACAAATAGAAACTGGGAATTATTTCCTTCTGAAGGTTACTTTATATTATATTCAACATTTTTTATTTTTCGAATTTATTCTATGAGCTAAATTTCAGTTATGTATTTTATAAAATAAAATACATAAATAAAATACATAACTGAAATTTAGCTCATAGAATAAATTCGAAAAATAAAAAATGTTGAATAAAACATTATATTGTTAAAATCAACCATATTTAAAGTTTCAAGGGATGTAAACACTTTATTGTTAAATAGAAACAAAATATTATCAATCGTGAAAAAAGTTTTTTTAAAAACAACAAAAGTTTGTTTGTTGCCATTGCAGGGACCATAATATGTTTTTTTTAACCATTCTTCAACCATGTTTTTTCTCTACGTGTACGGGCATAACTCAATTTGAAACATGGAAGGATACACAATCGAGCAAAGTTATTCAGGCTTCTTATGAAAATGGGCGTTCAAATCAAAATTCATACCGTGCACTTCGTGATTTTTTCGGTCAATTTAATCGTCCAAATGTGCGTACAATCGGAAAAAAACTGTAAAAATTTGAGCAAATCGGGTATGTAGGAGATGTGAAAACACCAGTGCATGCTCGTATTGCAGAAAATATTGCTGCTGTTCGCGAGAGTGTGGCTTAAGAGCCATCTACCCCAAGTCGTCATCGTGTCCAACAATTGCACCTCTCACGCTCGTCGTTGATGAAAATAATGCATAAAGACTTGCATTTACACGCTTACAAGGTGGATGATAAATTTTCGAAGAAAATCATCTTCAGTGATGAGGCACATTTTCACCTCAGTGGATTCGTCAATAAGCAGAATTTCCGCATTTGGTGGAAGGATAATCCAAGTTTGATTTTCGAAAAACCAATGCACCCACAAAGAGTGACCGTTTGGTGCGGTGTATGGACTGGCGGCATCATCGTGCCGAATTTTTTCCAAAAGGAGGCCGGTCAGGCAGTGAATGGTGTTCACTTTCGTGAGATGATAACGAAATTTGTATGGCCCGAATTGGATGATATGGATGTGGACGATATGTGGTTTCAACAGGACGATGCCACACAGCTCTTTTGCGCGACGAATTCAATGGCCGCGTTATCTCTCGCGTTGCCGATGTCAATTGGCCGCCAAGATTGTGTGATTTGACACCGTTGGACTTCTTTCTTTAGGGTTATTTGAAAGAATGGGTGCATGTCGATAAACCAGCACCAATTCAAGAGCTAAAGAATGGGATAAATCGGCACATTAACGGCGTAAAACCTCAATTATGCTTCAGCGTCATCGAAAATTTGGACCATCGGAAGGAGGTGTGCCGCCAAGGTGGCGACGGTCATGTGACCGATATTTTGTTGCATACATAATTGAACCATACCAATATTATCATAATAAAAAGAAATGACAATAATTTTCTAAATAATTTTTGTTTTATTCAAAATCAACATCGACCCTTAAAATTTAACCACCCTTTATTATTTGGGCTCTTAAATAACTCTTATTGACTTAGCCATGTCCATCCGTCTGTTAAAAACATGCTTACTTTCTAAAGACTCAACAGAAAAGTTGGTATCGAACTCTTTCTAGTAATGCTAAGCAGTTTGGATCTGTTTCTGTTGTCCCAAAGTGTAAATTCATTTTTTTAGCAAAAACCTAAAATTTCATAGTTGTTTCCCCAACGGTTCAGTATGCTGTTGTCGCAACTGCAAAAGTTGTTTGCTCAACAGTTCAACATAATTTGTCGCAAATTCAGAAAATGTTGCCTGAACAGTTCAATATACTTTTGCCGCAAATGCAAAAATTGTTAAAATTATTTTTAGTTTGAGAAAATTTATTTAAAATTCTTCCAATTTTAAGATTATTGGTTATATTTATTAAATGGCCAACCGTATACTTTTGGGCATCAGATATAGATGGTTTTGCTGCTTTGTTGATTCGTGGAGGAGTTATAAGCGCATGAAGTAAATAAAAGAAATAAAGATGACGCGAATCTGTAAAAATATTTTCCATGCAATTAACCCTAGGAAGAAAAATTTTTTTGTACTGAAAAGATAACGCCACGTCTGAAAGACGTATATTTGCTTCCATCCTTTAAAGGATATTACCGAAAATAATATTGATAAATTTTATTGTTGAAAACATTTATTTATTCTATTTTTTTTAAAAAAATATAATTTTTAAACAGAAAATTTAATTAGAATTATCAAAAATTAAAGAGTTTTTACAAAGGTCTTCAGTTCGGTTCTAAAAACTTAAATAAATATTTTCTTTGTACTTTGTGTAGATAATGATATCTGTATTAACTTATATAAACAAAAAAAAATTAATTTCAATAACATTATGTGCATCATATACAAATTTAAGATTTGTGGTCGCCACAAAAAGGTATACTGCATTTGACACATTATTCCATTTTGGACATAAGTTTAATTTCTGATTGACAGAAGCCACCGTATTATCTCTTTTTTGATTCACGCTGTTCTCCACTACAACCTCATTGTTTACTGCATCTGGTAAAATTTGTTCAATGTTGTCGGTCAAAGTTTTCGATAAAATAGGAATTTCTAGCCTTAAAATTTAAAAATTTATGGAAATTTCGGCCCTGGTCCATTGAACAATATCCGAAATTATTTCGGTAGTCAAAAATATCGAAGCATGAAATTGGGTCGTACAGTGATTTGCATTCCCGAGTTGGTCCCCTTGCCGTACGAACTAACGTTATGAAGAAACTTGGCCATCACTTTGACCCTTCGATGTAGCCCACTTACTTTTACTTCTTAAAGTGGATCGAGATATGGTAATAACGCAGCTATCGGAAGAAGTAGTAAAATTTTCAGGTTCTTGAGCATTTTCCTAAATCGGTGGTATATTCTCGTCAGGCTTAAGGATGTCAAAAGCTCATCTTCTACATCACTTTGAAGACTATTCTCTAATAATTCATCTTCCGGTTCGCTCACGTTTTCCAGTAAAACCGATTACTCCAACACGCTTTGCAAAATAGCGTCAATTTGTGCGTCTTCCTAGACGCGCTAACAACACATTTTTAAAACAATACCTTTAAATTCAACCAAAACACAAAGTTATCTTCGCTACAAAAGTAACACTAAAGATAACGATACGTCTCTCAGACATATGTTGTGTTTATTTGTGTTTATTTCTCAGAAGATACATACATTACAACATAAAAACTGCCACTACCAACTAGGCGCTGCTAACAACTGAGATAATTGAACGTGAGAAAGTTGTTTGTTTACAAATGTGAAAGTAAGAGCACAAAATTGAAATAGAAAACGTCTCACAGACGTACCTTATCTTTCTAGGGTTAATAAGAGAAAAGAATATACATATGTATGTATTGCATTAACTAACAAAGATTTTCTTTCGATTTATATTTTTCGAAAAAATACACTTTAATTCTTATTTCCTGCAAATGCAAATCATTTACGTCTTCAATGTACCGTTATTTCAGAGGAAACCCTTTAACGGCAAAAGTTATTTTATTTGCAACAATTAATTTTCCTGATAAAAAACTTCAAATGCTTTTATGTTGTTGTGGTTAAAAAATATTGTTAAACAATTCTTGTAACAAAAAATTTTCATTTTCGGCAACAAGTTTTTGTTTACCCTAAGTGCCGGTTCACACAAGTCAAGTTTGACTCGTCAAGTCTTGAGTTTTTAGGAGAGAGGGGAAAAGAAATGGCATTCTCTTTTCCCTTCTCTCCTAAAAACTCAAGACTTGACTTGACTTGACTTGTGTGAACCGGCACTTACAGCATAATCGTCAAATGCTAAAATTATTTCTTCTTAAAAATATGTTTTTGTGTGTGTATAAATAAAATAGAGAGAGAGAGAGTTTAAACAAAAAACTATTGTTCGATAAAAGTGCTTGCTCTTTATAAAAGAAGAATTCTTTGTTTTTTCCATAAGCTAGAAAAACAAACACTAACGGCATTATTTATCAAAAGTAAAACCGGTTAATAAAAGATTTATGAAACGGATATTCTATGAAAACATTGGTGTTTCTTCTTAACTTTTAAATAAAGTTTTTATGATTAAAATTTCATATTCATTTAAATAATTAAAATATAATTTGGTTTCAAACGCATAGAGAAGACATTATTACAATCATGTGGTTATATAACACAGCGCTACACGTTCATGCAATTAGTTGAAATTTTTGTTACAAATTCTTGTTAACAACAAATAACCAAAAAAAAACATTTTAAATTCCAAGAATTGTTTCTCCATTTTCCAAGTATTTTCAATTTTTTGTTAAAAAATGTTGTATATTTTTCTATGCACTATCTTTGGTACTTTAAATGAAGTGCAAAGAAATGGAAAAAAGCAAAACAGAAAATTAATTTTTACTTTTTTTACTGGTTGGTTTTTGAAAACTTTTTTTTTCGTTTTGCGTCAACGATTAAAAAATTTCCTTTTATCGAAATTTTAGTGGTTTCACTTTTTTTAATAACAATTTTAATTGCGGAAAATCACCATTCGTCTTTAAGGGATAATTTTGCATCGATTGTGGGGAATGCTACTGTTATACAGCAAAACCTGCTCTCTTTCATCAGTGGAGGTTATATAGCTTCCACTCCAAAGCAAAGGGCAAGTGCTTGGGTGCACTAGATCATTCACTAAAGTTGAACACCCAGAGTTTTTAAACGCTAGCCCGACTCGGAAGTTATCCACGTAAAATATTTAACATTGTTGTTACATGACGGAAATCTTATAGAATGAAATTAATCATGCAAATACATTTTAAAGAGATGGGCCAAAATTTGTTTTACAGAAAAAAATACCAATGCTAAATTAGCATTGCGAAATGTTGATTGAGAATCATAGTAAATTTCTGCAAAAGAATTCCCTTTATTTTAATTTATCATTATTTCATAAGTATTTTAAATGAAAAATATTAAAATAACCTTAAATCACAATTATTTAATATAATGCACTCTTAAAATAACATTGTGCAATATTGCATCCATTAAAACCTGTTTTATATTAAAATCAAAAGTTTATCTTGTTAAATTAACATTCATACATACATAAGTATGTACATATTTTTATTTTCATGTTTAAAATATGTTACAAAAAGAAGACAATACCCGTATTCTTTTAATTATTTAGTTAAATACTACATCAAGTTTTGAAAGTAGTATGATGAGGAAACCCAAATCGGGCCATTCTGCTGATGCTTCTGTTGACAAAGGACAATACAAAATAAGTAAAGCATGTATTACAGGGTTAAGTGTATGGAA
The DNA here is from genome assembly GCA_949318255.1 of Pollenia labialis. Classification (NCBI taxonomy): domain Eukaryota; kingdom Metazoa; phylum Arthropoda; class Insecta; order Diptera; family Polleniidae; genus Pollenia; species Pollenia labialis. Next base: position 120,527,543 of record OX439142.1, read on the forward strand.
TTATTCCTAAATAAATGCATATGTTGTCTCCGAAGCTTCTTCACACTGTTATATCACACTCAAACCCATTTGATTCTACAAGAAATTGACGTTGTTTAAACTTAAAATAACTTTCATTCAACGTGATTCGGATTGTTATTTCAATATAAATGACATTTTGCTCTAACTTGACTGCAAAATCACTACCGAAAACGGTAAAATCAACCTTGTTTTCGACGGTTTTACATTAAATTGTTTCTGTGTATGGCTTAATTTGAAAATTTTTTCAAAAAATCTTTTTAAAATATACCACTGTTCAACAAATTTCAACTTTTGGCCTCTCCCATGATTAAACTGACCAGCTTCTGAAAATATAGCCTAAAATAAAATGTACGTATCTCTCAGTTAGTCGTCTAGATTAATTCATTTCGCGTTTTTACGCGCAATTCAATTTTTAATGTGAATCCACCTGTCTATCACTCAGTTTGATCATGGGTAAAAAGTAGTGTCGTACAGTGTACTATATTTTTTTTCGACTTTAGAAATAAAACATATTAAATGTATCAGACTGTAATGTGAAATTGAAATATCAATAAACCAAGGCAAATATTTTTATAATCGAAAAAAATGTCCTTGTATAAAAGTAAATGCTAATAGTTGATTTTTCGTTTTTCCAAAATTAGATTTCTTCTTGACTTCCATGCTTGACTCTCGGGGCTACATACGAGTTTCTAGTATTTCTCTTAATAACCAATCTATAAACTGTCGGTATTACATTGACTATTTCGACCCTGGAGAAAGTCCCCGGACCTAGGAAAGAAAGTATCAAGGCGTAAAAAGTATTTTCAAATATTCGCCTATATTTCAGGGAAATTCTCAAACATTCCAAACGGAGAGTTTCACAAAAAAAAAAATTAAATTGTTTTTATTATTACGTCTTTACAACTTTTTCTATGATCGCACTGCATTTGCGTTTTAGGTAACGATATGCATTGGGTGAAAATATTCGAATATATGTACGTCATGCAAAATTTCCCTTGAATCGCAGCAGACATTCGAAAATGTAGCTTTATTACTAAAATAATCTAATTATGGCACAATGTGCACTAAAGTCCACTCAAAATTACTTCCAAATAAATTTTTTAACAAGTAAAACTAGTGCTTAAGTTCGACCGTACCGAATCTTATATGCCCTTCACCATAGTTTTTAAAAGCCAATTGTTCCCTAGCTCCGACCATATTTCTGTAGCCGCAATAATGGTCATCTACACAGCCACGAGACACATTCGGTATTGTGAAACATCTGGCAGCGATATTCGCATTATAACCGATAGCAAGGCGGCCATCAGATCCCTGCAGAATGTGTTTATCACATCGAAATTTGTCCAAGAATTCTGAATGTCTCTGGAGGAGATAGCGAGACATTCACTTTCCCTTAAGTGGGCCGCCGGACACAGGGATATACATGGAAACTGTATGGCGGACTCGTTGGCGCATGCAGGCACCACTTTGAATCAAAGCGTATAGATCGATATAGGTGTTTCGCTCCCAAGGAGTAAGCAACTTATTGCACATAAGTTTCATATTGTTGTCGGTCAGAGGTGGCTTGATGAAACCACCTGTGGCGAAACTAGGAAAATCTGGCCCATCATAGATGAAAAAGTCCTAGGCTTGCATTACAGGTGTCCAGAAGTCTCCTAAAAACCTTATTGCCGTTATAACTTGACACTGGCCCATTGTGAGGCATGCCCAAAGGCTAGGGCTCCCTTACGATGACCTGTGTAGAAGTTGTGGCGACGAGGATGAAGAAGAGCCAACGGAACATCTGCTTCGTGATTGTCCGGCATTCGGAGATCTAAGATTTAGAATGTTTGGTTGAAGAACTTTTGGAGACAAAACTTGTCTCTCTAAAATTGATTTAAACAGGATCCACTCCTGTATTTTATCGACTGGGTGGCTGAGTGACATAGGACCCTTGGGAGACGGTTCGACATGGTAACATAACACGAACTTATTAATGGACCCACGTGAGCTGTGCTTGATAGCGGCTGTCAATGGAACCTAAACTAGTGTAAGCAAGGCAAAAGTACACTAAACGATTTCTGTTTTTTTTTTAAATGCAAACATTAATAACTAAAGTTGAGATGCAAAGAGCGTTAGAATATTAAAAAAAAAAATGTTAATACATTTTGCTCAAATCGTAATTTTGAGACGCTTGATATACAAAATTATATCCTACGAACCAGCACATAATCAAAATACGTAATTCCGTCCACACTAAAGGTGTAGGGTATAGTGACTGTTTGGTTTGTTCAGAAGCAAACACTTTTAAAGGAATTGGAAAATGGAGGAAAGAAAAATTTAACGATGACCACTAAATATAAGTACGAGTGAGTGATACCACTGCCGCCACTATCGTTGCAATTATTTTATGGCTAAATGGGAAATGATGATGTTCACTTGACGAGTATACTTCCGGAATTTCGTCAGTGTTCTCTTTTGATTTTCCTGTGAGCATTTTATTGCTAGAAAATATGTGTGTGTATGTGTGTATATGCAAGCGTAAGTATCTAACATGAGTGCAAATGCATACGTATTTTATATTTTTATTATGGCATATAAATTCTATCCTATTACTTCTTGTTTGTTGATATTATAACTGTGGATTTATTTTTATGCTGGGTTTATCCTTGCTTCTAATCCTTTTAAATTTTTTATTTACTTTCATGTCTGTATGTGTGTTATAGCCATTAACAATTTTTGTTGTTTGTATGGTGGGTAAATGTGTTTGAGTATGAAAAAGTAATTCTGGGCTTTATTATTTTGTCTAGAGTAAAAAGTTGGACTTTCAACAGGTTGTTGTTTCTGTTGGTGTTGTAGTTGTTTGTTTCTAACTTTTAATGTTTCAAAGTTTTTAACTTAACTTGAATTTTTTTCTAACTATTTAAGTTAATTAGTCATCTTGGTGTTTGTATGCTCGTATATTTGCTTTAGTAAACTTGTTAATTAATAATGTTTTAGTGGTTTTTTTGTGCACAGAAATTGTAGCTTGATGTTGACTGTCTGTCGGCTTATGACGTTTTATATTTAAATGGAATTTTCAAGAAGACATTTAAAATATAGAGAGTTGTTAAAAATAATCGGTGGTTTAAATATTATTTTTTATTTCTTGAAAAAAATATTAAAATTTGGAATAAATTTAGAAAAAAAAAATTATTTGGGTTTACTGGCTTAATTAATTGCAAAAGTTGGGTTTAAGTTTTTGATTTTGATATACTGGTAATATGACGAACCAGGAATGCTTTAAATTTTAGCTCCAATTCGGAAAAGCAAAAATTATCTCAATTTCTCGTTTTTGATTTTAAAAGGCCATCGATTATAAAAAATTAAGTAAAGGATTGCAAAAATAAAGCATACTGCCAGAGTTTAGTTTTTTTAAGCCGTGCACTTGCCAGTTTATTATCAAAGTAATTTTTGGGAAAACAAAATTTACAAGATTTTGTTATTCGCGCTTAATTCCCAATTTGTATTATTGATAAAAACACTGAAATTTATTGTCGAAGGGATAAGCTATTCCTATGCGCATTTCACTGGTTGCTTAGGTCAGATCGTCAGTTGTTTGCATTCATCATTCAGAAATTTTACACCATCCTCATGACTAGTGTCTTTCCAAATAATTGGAAACATGGGGAAATAATAACCGTTTCAAAGTCTTGATCTGAATTCAGGCCAATAGCAATTCTGCAATTTGTGTCTAAAGTTTTTGAGAAATATATAAAAATAATACATAAACAGATAAGAAATCATCTAGCTCAATGTTATCTACTCAGCAGCAGGCAATCCGGATTTCGACAGAAACACAGTTGCTTCACAGTTTTAATTGACGTCACTGAAGATATACGTTGCTCTTTTGATGGTGCGAATTTAAGGCGCTGCGAAATATGGCCCCAAAAAATCAATGAAAATTTACCTCAAATTTGGGGCTATTTTTCATAATGCAATATGACCCTATTTTTTTAATGAAAAATTACCCCAAAATAAATGAAAAATAACCCTAGAAATAAAATTAAATATGACCCTAAATTTGGTGTAATTCTTCATTTTGAAAAATCACCTCAAAATTAATAATGAACTTTAACCCCAAAAAAGAACACAAATAAAGTTATATTAAAAATTTTGGGTGGAGTTCATATGCCCGACACCAAAAATCCCAAATTTTGAATCCCGATTTCAAAATCCGAATAATTATACAGTTTTTGTTTTAAAAATCGTGCGATTGATAGCATGGTTGCGCTTTCGGCCATGCGCAAGGATTTGTTCCTCTATGGTTTAACGAACACTGACTTTGCTTACTAAAGCTTCACGTTATATCTTTCTTTTTGATATAACGAACACAGGCTTTGCTTACTAAGGCATCTCTATTTATCCGGTCTTCGGCCGTGTGCAAGGAATTTCTTCTGCTTTCGCTAACTATAGCAGCACTACATAGCAGGCCTTCGGCAGTCCGCAAGGATTTTCTTTTCATTGGTATAACGAACACCGGCTTCACTCAGTAAAGCTTCTGTTAATAGCCGGCCTTCATCCGAGCGCAAGGATTTTTTTCTCTATGTTATAACAAACACAGGCTTCGCTAACTGAAGCATCTCTGCATAACCGGCAAGGATTTGCTCCACTTTGGTATAAGAATTCGGTTTTTTTATACTTTTACATACAATTTTATATAATTTGTGTAAAATGTTTGGGGTGATTTTTCATTTCTTTAAATTTTCATGTTTTATTAGTTAACGAAAAATAGCCCCAACATTAAAATTGTGATTTTATTTGGGGCTATTTTTCATTCAAAAATAACCCCAAAAAAACCAAAAATTGCCCCATAATTGCGTGTTGTTGTGTCACATGTAAAATTTTGGGGCCGTTCTTAACTTTCCTTTTGGGGCCATATTTCCTAGGGTAATTTTGCGCACCGCCCGAATTTAACACTTTTAGTTCTGTTAGATAATTCGAATGCTATTGATACTGTTGATCTTTCCCTACTTTACCATCAATTCTCGTTCTGTGGCACATCAGTATCATTAATAAAGTCGTACCTTGAAAATCATTCTCAATCTGTGTTTTTAAATGACTCTTATTCTAGACCATAATCTGTAATCCGAGGAGTACCACAAGGTTAAATTCTGGTCCCACTTTTGTTTTCTTTGTAAGTAAATGGCTTACCTTATAATGTACATATTTTACAGTCAAATCATTTAAACGCTGATGACGTGCAGCTTTTCATAAACACATCGCTTGACGCTTTATGTACATGAAAATGTGTGTAAGCTCAATTCTGATCTTGACAACATTTATTGCTGGGCATTACAAAATGGTCTATGCCTGAACCCACAAAAATCCAAATTTTTAATAATCCGCAAAAAATCTTTAAAACAAAAAAATTAATGATGACATTCGTATTAATAATGAACAAATTTAAATCGTAACATCGGCAAAGAATCTGAACAACACAATCAGCTGGGTTAATCACATAAATATAATAGTAGGTAAAACATACTCCACGCTTCGTATTTTGTGGGCAACATAATTTTGCACTCCAGTTACCATTAGGATGCTAATTGCTTAAACTTACATCCCTATGCACAAAATCGTGTACACAAAAGAGAGTCATATTTATATAATCGGATAGCTTTTGCAGGGCCGAATAAGGGGAATGAGGTTATACCTTTTGCACACAGAAGTAAGATAACGGAATGGCAATTTTATTATAACGCAATCCATCTATGGAACAGACTTCTGAAAAGGGTACAGCAACGTGAATACTTTTAAGACCGAAATAACAAAACATTTGATAATTTATAATTAATTTGCATTTTTGTTAAATTTAGATATTTTTGTTATTTTTTTTAATTTGATTTTAATTAAATTAAATTAAATTTTTTTCTCTTTTTAATTTTTCGATCCTGAAAATTTTTAAAATTTTCATACTTCATTTTTAATTAAATTGTATTAAGTTGTATTACCATAACTTCTTCTAGTTCCACACTATAATTATAAGATGTACGTATGTATGTCTTGTTGTATGGAAATACAGATAAATAAATAAAATAAATATGAAAAAACAACAACATGACTCAAATGAAATTAAAAAAATAATTTAAATAAAATTATTCAAATAAAATAACAAAAAATTAGTAATGTTTTTATGCACTTTGCACAATACTTTTTAATATCTATAAATTAAAAGGTTTTTCTTTTGTTTGTTAATTCTTCATTGTTATTTTATCCTACTTTGATGCTTCTTTTGCCAGTGTTGCCATGATACATCAATTTGAACAGATAGAAATATTTAACTGTTTACCATTGTTATAAATAAGTTAGTAAATCACATAGTGGTTAGTGCAAACATCAAAATGTGTGGTTAAAGTTAACAACTTTTAAAGTATTAAAAGTTAGTGAATCGCAAAACAGGTTGGATTTGAGAGCAGCAATGCAGCCATACATATATTATTAGGGCTATCCTATTACTAAAGACAAATGCAGAGTAAATATTTATTTAAGATTTCCCGCTTAAAGATTTGTTAAACTATTTGAATTTCTGTTATTTTAAGTTTCCAATATTATAGCAATTTGTTTATTAAAAAAAAATCATAAAAACCAATAAAATGTTTCAACGATAAAGATAAAATATTAGTGGGGTCCAAAGATAATTTCAAATTGTCTTGCAACACTATTGGGTTTTTATTTGACTAAGGCCCGTTTTCACAACTTACCGATAGTTAACGGTAGGATTTGATCGGCCGAATAAAAAGTGTTCAGTAATTACAACTTTACTTTAACCTACCAGGTAGGAGGGACCTTCTTTAAACTTATTGATTCCCTTAGGTTAAAGTTAAATTTTAATAATGGAACACTTTTTATAAGGCTCCTTTAAGCTATCGGTTAGTTGTGAAAACGGGCCTAAGGCCTGTTATCACAAATTACCGATAGCAATACATAAGTAGACTTTAACCGGCATTATAAAAAGTGTTCCATTATTAAAATTTTTGCTTTAACCTTAAGTGTGTGATAAAGTAAATTAAGGTTGAAACTACCTGGTATGTTAAAGTAAAGTTGTAATTATGGAACATGTTTTATACAGCCGATAATATCCTACCTTTAGCTATCGGTAAGTTGTAAAAACGGGCCTAAAAATAGTACAGCTTATTTTTAGCATTTTGTGTTGCAAAGTCATGAACAGTGATGCTAATTTAAATTTTTTAGATTTTTCACTAATAAAATCGATACATTAAATAAAAAAAACTACAACTTACGTTCTAAAGAAGAAAAAAACATGAAATGGACACCGGATATTCTCAATTATTTAGAAGACTTCCAAACACAGATGTAATGAAATTAGTGTTGAAAAAATTCATTAAGCGGTGCTGACAGTTAGAGAAAAAAATCGAAGTTGGGATCGCAGTTGGAACTATTTTTTGATGACTCCACAGCCCTGCTTTATAGAGGCTAAGATCAACATTGTATCAATTACATGCAGAATTACAAACTTTGAGACCATTCACAGCAATCAATTCCGATCGAAAGTGAAAGTGATTTCGTATCTTGCTTTACACAAAACCATATCGCTTTCGATCGAAATTGATTTTTGTGACAGACCTGTCACATCCCACAGGTGGAATGTGGTGAAGGGTATACAAAGTTAAAAGGGGATTTTGTATACCCTTAGAAAATAATTTTCATATCAACTTATTTATTCCAATATTCAAAAAACTCATTAATTTAACCAAATGAATATAAACAGACAGAAAATTGAATTTTGCATTTTACTCTTTTCGTTTTATCCATTTTGTGTGCAAAAAAAACGAATAAGACAAATAAATAAAAATAAAAACACTTTCCTCTTAGTAAAATATATTCATCAAATATCAAAATGTTCAATAACTCGAACTTAAAATCATCATTCAACTTGTATTTCAATAGACAGGTTTCATTTGTGTAAATGAGTCGGTATTTGTGCTTGTATTTGCGTATAGTTTTATTGACCTCATATAATTTGCAAGAACGTATAAGAAAGAACATAAATACTTTTCATCTTCAGCATTTTTGTTTCCTAAATAAATTGATAATTAAAGATAAAGTGCAAAATAAGTTTTAGCATTTGTACAATATACCTAATATATATAGAAATATATATACATTTATAAACTTCTCAGCGGGAAAAGTAACAAGCGCCTCCACTTTCCAGGCCTTTAATACGGTTTCTTTCTTAGCAACAACAAGTATTCTAACATAAAGGCAAATACTAACTTTTTATTCAAAAGGCCTACTAGAGGTGTTTAAAGTAGATGTGAGAAGGCAAGGCCTTGTTATCTAATAGCACGCCGTGTAAGCCGAAAATGATTTTGGAATGCGGAGTTAGAAGGCCTCTTTACTTCTTCTTTTCCCCGCTGAGTCATACACAGCAACTTTTTTCAATATAAACAATAAAGTTAAAGACAAAAGTAAACAATTTTCTTGAAACAACAATTCAAATACAAAAAAAAATCCAATAAAAAATTACATCTTCTACTTCTTGTCATGAAGTACTTTTACTCAAAAGACACTTGAAAGTCACTTCAATTCTCTGTGAGAGTTTTTTTTACAGCATTTTTAGCTCTTTTCCCAGTTACCATGAAATTTGAAGTTCTTTGTTTTCAAGTTTGCTTGCATCGGATATCAGGGATGGAAAATTTTGATTCGATTTTTATACGATTTCATTATTTGTTGATGGAATTCCACTTATTATCTTAAGGGCCGAATAATCTGAACAATTTTCATAGCATTAGCAACATTTTTCTCATAACATATTCTTAATGGAGTTTCCGCTATAAAGGTAATCCGATGGTTTTTGCAACCAGCGATAGCAAAGATTAATTAACAAGGTTTCGTTTAAATGTGCTAAATTCCCATTTCATACCATTGATAAGATTAGATTATTTATTAGCCTTTTAATTAGGACAGTTCTCAGAAGGCTACGATACCTTTCTTGGGTTTTTTAATGTTTAACTTTAAGCGACGGTCTGTCTACTATTGCCAGGAACTACCTGTTTAATATGAAATTGGTTACAAAACCAGATGTACTTCTCTTAATTCTGATTGTGAAAGAAATGGATGTACTTATCCGATCTTTACCAGAGCAAAGTAACAGAGACGAGCAAAGAATATGTATATTTTACAAATCGGAATTTATTTATAATCTCTTACCTCCTAAATTTTACGAGTTAACGTTTTGCCAATTGTCCACACGCCCTCTCCATCTCTTGTGGTGTCACTTATTAGCAACAATTGCAAATTGAAAAAATGATCTATAAATATCTTAAATTAATTTCAAAAAATTTCGTTTTGTAGAATTTTTAATTAGTAAAAAACCAATTTTGACGCAGTAGGGGTAACTACTATAGTATTTTCTATTTAGGATTAAACAAATACAATAGCACTTGATTTCCCATGCCTGCCAGGTATATTTGTTTATGCTGTTAGGGAGAAAAAACTAATAAAGAGTATAAGCGACATCACTCACATACCCTGATAAACATATTAAAACAAATGCAGGCAAGCCAAAAACGACGTGTAAGTTTGTCTTTGCGTTGTTTAAGCACACATGCAAACTTGTATTGACACAAATGTAGCCAAAGAGTAACTGTGATTAAAATAATTTAAATTTCGAAGCAATAAAAAATTAGATTTCAAGTTTCGAAACTGTTTTTCAAAACGATTCCCTTTATGTTTAACTAGTTATTTGAATGTCTAGTTTTTGTGAAATGAGAAACTAATAAAATTACAAGGAAACTTCTATATTTTTCAATAGATGAATGTTGGATAAAGGTTTTGTACAACTATTTACTATTTTCTGTTTCGCACATTATTACGCGCTTTTTGTAACATATTTTTTATAACCTTGTGCAAAATTTTGGTTATAAGCGTCACGGTTTCATTTCGAATGTTGGTTTAAAGTTGGGAAAGGCTTGTTATCTTGTGAACATACATTATTTCCTTCAAATATCCACAAACAAAATTGTCAGGACCTTTAAGACCGGTAAACATAGAGTCAAGCTAAAATCAATTATTTGCAAATTAATGCACTTACCAAAGCGATTTCTGTGAAATGAAAAAAAACTTTCATTTTCGTTTTCAAAGAAGAAATTGCGATTAGACATTTTTAACTTATGTTACTAAAATGTATAAATCAAATGCAGATATCGAAGCTTAGCAGTTTTAAGCCGACGCTAAGCCGTAAATGAGTTTGATGGTCATAAATGAGCTAAAAGTTTTGTTTAACCATTTTTTACCGATTTTTAATTCAAAATATTTCGTATGACCAGGCATAGTATTGTAGGTCAATATAATATCCAATGTACTGAATATATGTACTTTGTTTTTAAAAAAAAAAATTGTATACATTTTTTAATTGTAGAAAATGTTCATAAAATTAGTATTGTAGTCATGGCGAATTTATGTTTAAGGTGGTGGTAATATTCTTCTCTCTAAATACAAAAAAAAAGAAGCTGTACCTTCAACGCCACCAGGGTTGCCGTTGACAATTTCGAAAAAGTGTCATAAAAAGGGTATTTAAGAAAATAAAGGGCCAAAAAAGGGTTATTTTAAAGTAAAATAGGGTCAAGTTTATTAGTATATATTAAAAAACACATTAGACTTAAATAAAAGTAATTATACATCATTCAATTATAAATCAATCTTAAAACTAAGAAACAATTCACTGGTACATTCCTTTAATAATACGCAAGAATTTGGAAGTTGTTTTTAATGCACTTTAAAATTAATTTTTATAATTTTTGTTATTAAATTCTGTTTAATAGAGAAATAATTGTATAATATTTGTCATAAAATTATTGTACTACAGAAATCTTATTAATAAACGACGTTTAAAATTCTTGCGTTTTCAGAATACCCCTGAATGTTTATAATTTTTTAGAAATACTTATTCTTTATTTTGTAATTTGTTCTTCACTTAGAGTCCATTCTTCCAGCTCCGATTCGAGAGAAAAGCAAGGACTCACAAGTTTCTATATTTAAAGTTTGTTTGCAAATAGTGTCTGTGGACACTATGACGCTGGGCGTTATGACATGGTACCAATTTGCAAATGTATTTTCACAAAACTCGTGACAACTTTCGTAAGGAATATGGAAAGTTGTACTTAATTTCAAAAAGGTTCAAAAAGTGTCATACATTTTGTTAAAATGATACAAATGGATAAATTAAAAAAAGGGTCACAAAAAGTGGCATTGGCATAAAAAAGGGTCAAAAGTGATACTTCAGTGTCACAACGGCAACGCTGAACGCCACTTGAAAAATGAATTCGCCTCGAATGTATTTAATATCAATTTTGTTTTTAATATAAATTTTGTAAAATAAATTTAATTTTATAAATTTTATTTTATTTAACCTTTATTTATTATTCACTAGGACTAAGGATAAAGTACATAAGTTAGAAATGTCGAATGTAGTTTATAAAATACCTTGTAAGGGAAACGATAATGGACAATGCAACAAAGTATATGTAGGTACGACAAAAAACAAACTGAAAACTAGAATCTCGGGTCACAAATCAAATCAAAAGTTTAGGGATATTTCATCACAAAAAACAGCATTAACAGCCCACTGTGCCAGTTTAAATCATTCACCGGACTTTGAGAATGTATCAGTTTTAAACACAGAAAAAAATTATAAACGACGTTTAATGCTAGAAATGTTGCAAATCATTAAAGTACCAGAATTGTTAAGAATTAATTTTAAATCAGACACGGAAAATGTAGCACAAAATTATAGACATTTAGTGTATAAAAACAAAACAGGAAATTGAAAAATTTTTTAGAATGTAATAGATTATTTGTATAAAAATTTTTCTTATTGTAAATAATTTTTTCTATTGTGACAATTGTTATTATTTTTTCATTATTTTGTTATTTTTATTGTTTAATTATTTCCCTGACGATGATACACATTGCTGTATCGAAATATTGGAATTTTTATAAAATAAATGTTATCTAATTTTTTATAAAATAAGAAAAACCTCAAGCTTAATAAATAATATTTAAATTTAATTTTATTTATAGTCCACATAAAATCATGTAAAAATCCTAGGGGAAAGGAAACTAACACCAAAATTGTCACGTTACAGTTCTAAGGTGATAAAGACTGTTCTAACAATTTATATGAAGGGGACTTGTCATATTAACATTGCGATATCCCTCTCCTTGGCACCTTTTTGACACTTTGTAGCATGGCACTGAAATAACCTTAATGTATACAATAAATTTAGTTTTATATAATGCCGCATATATTGTCCCGAGTGAACCATGTAAATATGATAGATCCCCTTCAAATTATTTAAAAAAAACCAGATAGTATCTGCATTTATTCGCACAAAATCCAGTCACATGACTGGTTTTGTTTCAATTACTTTTCATCTGGAGAAAATGCACTTTAAACACATTTTCACCAGTTAAGTGAAATGTATTGTTTTCACCAATCACAATTCATTCCATTTTATTATAATATTGTATTTACAGGTGCTTTTAGAACATTAGATACAAATTTCCCGCAGGGAACCACCCAACCAACTAAAAATTAAAAGAACAAAAATCTTTTAACCTTTCACCATCTTAAAATATATTTTTTGGATCGCACATATTTCAAAAAAAATTTGACCGATGACAAATGAGTTATTCCAAAAATATTTTGGAACTTACCTGCCAGTTTGAACTTGAGCTAAATGCAGCGCAAGTGATTTTGGCTTATTGTGCGGTTATTTTGCCCACGTGAATTCCCCAAAAAGATTTATGACAGTAAACATTGAGTAACACAATAATTTTAGCATAAAAATTAGATATGCGACAAGAATTTTGTACTTGATTTCATTCATTTTTTGAGCTTATGGTGGTTTAAAAAAAGTTTAAAATATAAGAAACATGAATCTATCCTTACGATGCTAACAAATAGTGTAATATTGATAAAAACAATATCTAAAATTAAAAATGACCGTATTAACAAATAAAAGCCCAAATTAAGATTTATTTGTTAAAATGTTGTTTTATTATAAAGCACAAAAATATTGTAGGAGGCTCTAAGTTTACTTTAAGACTTCGCTCAACTTAATATCTTAACCGCCGATGGTAATTAAATATCTACTTTGTCTTCCGATCAAGTGTCAAACTACACAAAAAATAATAAATTAAAAAATGTCAGGATAATTGGCAAGAAAACTTAGTTAAAGTTTTACTTCAGCAATTTTGTGTATCAATAATTAAATTTTTTAAGAATATAAATTGAGAGTTTTCACCGTTGAAATAAAACAGTCTAAAAATATGATATAAATGAAAAGTTTTTGACACTTCTTTTCCCTGTAACAGAGAACAAGAATCATATTACTGTGATATTATGAAAACAATTTGTTTTATTCCACTTGTTCTTTTTATATGCAAACAACATTTGAACTTATTTTTAATTTTTTCACTAACCCTGCGTTTCCACATGCAAGTTATTACTTGCAAGTAGTTTATACGTATTATCAACGAAAAATCGAAAAAACAGCCGATTGGCTGAGAGTACAAAAATTGTGTGAATGTTAGTGAAAAAGTGTGAGTGTATTGCGTTTTTCGAACTTGCACTTGCATGTGAAAACGGGGGGTAAACGAAAATCAAAAACTCTTTGAAAATATGAAAAACTTTTCATTTCGCCGTTTCACAGAACCAAAATCGACCCCTGTTTTATGTGATGTGGCTCCATCTTGAAACTACCTCTGTTAGCAGAGACTATAATGTGTGGTTTCCAGGTGACAAGCAATTGATTGTGTTGTAAAACTTATATGAAAAGTACTCAAAAAATTGGGGATTTTCATATAAATTGCCTGTCATCTGGAAACAGATTTTTTTTTTTTTTAATTCCCTAAGCTAATCCCCCAAAGCTCGACGTTTGTCAGCAGGAACCAGAGTCACTGGCGGGAATCGAACCCTCAACCTCAGTTTTAGGAAAAGGTTATTTTATAAGCTCAAAATTTCTAGTTGTATTAGTTTGAGATTGCAATGAATAATTTTTTTTCGCGAAAAGCAGACTTTCGATTTAGATTTAAAAAAGTTATTGTGGACTAATTGGTACAGGAAGTTTTAAGAAATCTCTAGAAAAAGGTACTGAACTTTGAAAACAGGTTGGCATATTAATGTTTTCTTTTAATATTATTTTGACACAGTTAGGCCGGGCTTTTGAGATGTGGAACAAGCTTTAAGGTAGTCTGAAACTCGGATTTTTCCGGCGAAATTTTTTATTATTTTATTAAAGACCCGGCGAACTTCGCCTCGCCCTAATTTTAAATGCCAAAATGAGACCTGTCAGATTGCACAAAGTCTAAGTCAACGTATAACGCCATCTACCGGATTTTGGCTGAGAACTTTCTTTTTTTTTCATTAAGGAATAATTTAACACAAAATTTCGTACAAAAAAATCAATTTTCGATTTATCCAATTTTCCGACTTTTGCGGAGAGATTTTCCAATTTGCCGCATTTCGCATTTTCTGCAATTTTCCATGACTTACACTAAGAACTTTCTATTGTTTGATTTGGAAAGCCATTAAGAAATAATTTCACACAAAATTTCATACAAAAACTCGATTTTCACTTTTTCCAATTTTCCGACTTTTCCGAAGGGATTTCCAAAATTTTCTCCCGTTAAAACTTTCTCCTCGAAAATACGAACAAGTGACAAAAAAATTTACAGAAATTGGCCCAGCCGTTCTCATTTTATGAATTACTATACATTTTTTACACCATTGTTATATACATATTGGATTTTGCCACGCCCCTCCACCCGCAGACCGAAAATAAAAAATCAGACTTCACAGTGTCACCCGCCTGAATATTCTGAAGATTCCCTGAAAATTTCATCAAAATCGGCCCAGCCGTTTTGGAGTCCATACGTTACATACATACATACACACATCCTGTTTTATATATATAGACTTACACTTTAAGCAAAACTTACTTGTTCAAACTTGGTAATGGTGGCACAAATCTGATTTCAGATTAATTAAAACTAGTTTAACTTAGATCTATATAACCCAGGCTAAGCGGTTGATTGCGTTACAAACAAAAATGGATATTTTTTTTCAGCCGTATAATTAATTACAATAAAAATTTGTAAAGCTGAATATCTTCGCATATTTATTTTGTTTTGCAATAAAAAAAAAATTAATGTTTATTATAAGGTGATAAAATGAAACGCGTTGTATAAAGTAGAAACGTAACGATATGGTCATTAAATATTAAAATTTTTTATGTTCAATGAAAAACCTACATCATTTAACTTAAGAAAACACCCCGGTATAGAAACTCCATTTCCGAAGTATTTTTTAGACACTTTGGAATTTTATGGAAAATTCATTTATCAATTTTAGCTCTGCTCTTGAAATGTCCTTTTTTAAACTTCTTCATGACCTAAAATACATTATCCTCACAGCAAGAAGATGAGAAAGAAGGAAAATCCTTTAAATGTATTATTTCAATGATGCAAAACACCATATAAAAAAATAATAATACATTCCACTGTATCTATTTTTTAAACTTTGGCGTTTTTGATCTCTTAAACTTTATCAGCATTTCCCCCTGCAATTCCGTTTTCCAATTTTCTACGTTAGAATTTTGCTTGTTTTATTGTAGTCATTGAATTGTTGTTGATGTCTTTAAATGTATTTTGCACAACAAAAAACAACATCATTTACCAGTGTTCAAATTGGTAACTGGAATTATGTGGTGAATAAAGTCAATTTAAATTGTTTTATTTTTTCTTCTTTCAGTTGTTGTTCTTAAGGAAACAGACATACACTTGTAAATGTATGTAAGTTAAAATATCTGGGAGAGTGTGTGTTTTTTTTATATATCCTTATGGTTTATTGTAAAGTATAAAATACAAGAATAATCTTATAAACTCAATAAAAACAAAAATAAAACATAAAACGAATAAAACAGCTTAGGCAAGGAATGACAAGAGTCAAAGAATATTGAAGAATGCTTTCAATAGATCTTGGGAATGAATACACACTTTTACAATTTAACTTTTGTATTTAAAACAAAAAAAAAGCAGAATTATTCAATATTGTTGACTTAATTTTATTTAACTTTTCTTACAAATATTTCTGAAAACTCATTCCTCATTTTAGTTTTTCTGATAAAAAAAAAAAACTTAAATAGCCAAAAGAAACAAAATTTAATAAATGAATTTTATATTGTTGAATATTGAAAAAACACAGCGAACAGGTGCTTTACAACAAACATCCATACACAAGTTTACGAGAAACGAAAGAAATGATAAATTATTATTGGTTTCAATAGAATTTGGGGATAAAAGAAATTCATTTAAAACAATGATCAGCTTAATAAAGTTGCTACAACAGAGCTACCAATAAAAATGTTTTTTTTACAAAGAAAAGAGCATTTTTAAAGATAGATTTTGATGTTATGCTAGGAACACAACTGGGACGAACTACGAAATTCGTCCAGCACGACGAATTATTCAGAAGAAATTCGCTGTATAAATTCGGCGTATGAAACACAATAACAACGAAAAAACAAAATGGAAATAAAATATTTTGTATAAACAAGAAATAGTGGTACCATATGAACAAAAAATACTTCACAAATAAAACATTAAAAACAACTTAACTAAAATACTTTTTTATTGTTATTTTTTTTTAAATTTGTATTTTATATGATATTCAATTAAAATTTTACAATTTCAAAGTAAAAAGTAACTTTATTTACTAAAACACCTACCATTTTGAAACAATATGGCTACCCAGTACTGATTTGTTGGTCGTACGCCGGCGTAAGAATTAGAATTAATTCTATTTGAAGTTTGAAACGTTCGGCGAATTTTCGTCGGCGCCCTGATTGTGTGCATTTTCATATGCACAGATATTTTTTATTTTTGGCGACGAATATTCGCGGCCAAAAATTCGTCGTTCGTCACAGTTGTGTTCCTAGCATAAGGCATACATATAAAGTTAAGTAAGAATTATATCAGAGTTTAAGACATGACTTGATAAAAATGTATGTCAAACACAAAAAATATGCAGAATTATTAAAAGAAACACAAGCTTTGTTTTAAATGAAACTAGGATTCCCATCAGAAGATGTTTAAAAATTTATTTAAGTCATGTTACTGCAACAATGCAGTTAAAGGAATATTTTTAGCAAGCCAACCATAAATCAGAATAAATATTTGAAATTTGTACACTAAGATAAACATGATGGATTTATTCAGAGCAGAAGGGTAATTGGAATTAGGAGCAGTTGAAGAAATTCGTACTACCACATAAAAACTTAAAAGGCACCAGTTTATCCATTTGAAGAGATCTATTTAAAAAAAATTCCAACACAAGTCACAAGAAATAAAAACTGTGATCAACGAACAAATTCAACACCAAAAAAAATTTTATTGCGATGATACAATGCTCTGCATTTTATTGAGCTGAAAAAACCTGGTCGGACCATTAAATGAGCGACTAAAAGACAACAATTAAAGTATATCCTACCAGCGTTACCGTTGTGCGACTTTAGTTGCAATTTGCAACCTTTTTGACGATCTGACACTTTTGGTGCGACTTTTTTTAACTCGTCTAATTTTGCAACTTTTTTCAATTTTTTGCGTATTTGCCTTGTTTTGTATCGAGTTCACTGAATTTCCATGCCAATCTAGGATGAACGGTAAATTTAAATTAATTAAAACCCAATTTTTAATACCGCTATTGATATCATATCTTTATTTTAAAATGTTATAAATTACACATGCTTTTATTAACGAATTTGAGTTGTTAGAAAGTAAATCCAATGATAAATCATACAACTACATTTTTGAAATTACAAATGATAAACATTTTTGGCAAACAGTAGGAAGCTTAAAAAATGCTTTTAATTAACCACTGTACCTTAATTTAGACAAATAAGCAGCGCATGTATTAACTTTACCGCACAACAGTGCGTGGGCAGGAATTTTTTTTTCAAAATTAGTATTAAAGAAAAATAAATTAACCAAAAGGTTAAGAGTGGAAATTTGTGAGTCCATGCCATCAACTCTAAATTTTCTAGATACTGAAATACAAAGTTGGATGCTTAATAATGCACTTGTGCGAAAATACAAACAAAGCTAGGAAAACATAAAACGTAAAAATTATGCATATATTATTAATAACACAGTACAAAATTTTTTTAGGTATTTGATTCATGGTACATCAAAAATTAATTTAAAGATAGTAAGTATTGTATAGGGGAATTTGTCACGTTTTTTGTTTGTCATAACTCGAGAACCACTAGTCCGAATTAGCTGAAACAAATTGAAAAATATTAAGAAATACTATTCCTTTAATCTGTTCATACAACGTTTCACTACATAAGCAACAGTTTCGCAGTTATAAATAAATGTATGAAGAAAAAAAATATTTTTTGCCCAAAAAATTGAAATTTTTAATTTTTAATTCATAAAAAATCCAAAACGGTAAAATAGTGTTAAGTCCTATTACTTTCACGTAAAGTCGCATAACCTATGAACAAAATGAGACATAAATCATGTTAATCGATAAACGCGTTTCGCTTTTATTCACAATTAAGTAATGGTTTGAATTTCAAAACTTTGCTCGAGATATTTGTGGATATCTTTGGAAAAAACAATGATGACTTTTTTTACCAATTATCAGAATTGAACCCCGAAATCATGTGTTGTACTGTGTAATATACAGACACATTATTAAAAATCAATCAAATGTAAAATTAATACACAAAAGTGTATTTAAACACATTATTAAGAAATTATTTCTCAGCTATTTATATCGTTTTTTTGATTAACCATCGACTTACCAAATATTTTTATGTACATCGTTTACCAATACACACCCGGGTGTTACTGCGTGTCTTTAACTAAGCTACCTAAACAAGAGCAGCAAGCGCTTTTTTAAACATGAAAATTATATTGTCAACATATTTTCAAAAAAATAAAATGACCAAGCGATCTATCAAATAGGATTTTTCAGACGAGTGGTGTTGAACTCGCGTTCTAAAGGTTTGCTTCGTATAAACTGTGTGCAAATGAAACGTTTTGACGTTAAGCAGACGCTTGCCGCTCTTATTTAGGTAGCTCAGTAAGTGATGAGGAAAAGTTATCGTCATAAAACTTTTTCAGTTTTTTTTTAAATTTGTTCGTTCAGTCAGTAAAAATTTCATTTTAACTGAAGCAAATTTGAAAGAGTTATTAAAGAATAAAACCGAGATTTTCTACCGGGTGGGTATTGGTAAAGTAATTAAAATGTTAAAAAAAGTGTGAGACGTTAATTTGAAAAAACGAATTTTTTGTGCGACTTTTGTTTTCCAAACGACTTTTTGTGCGACTTTTTCAAAATCCTCAACGATAATCCTGCTTCCTACAAAACATGTCACACAAAGCTCAAAGTTCAATAATAAAAATGCACATTGTAGATACCGTTGCCACGATCAAAAAATGTGTAACCAAAATGTATAAATAAAGTAACCAAAATTATGTTGTATCAAAAGTACTATTTTTCGCACTTCAGTTTGAAAATATGTCTAAAAAAGAAATTGTGTTTGTTTGTATATTGTATGCTCATGCAGACCGTTTTTTTTAAAGTTTTGACAGTAAATTACCGATGGTCTGGAAAGAACCATTGGCTTTATAATTTTTCGAAATTTTCATTGGAAGTGGCACTTCCTATACAAAGTTAAAACTTATTTTCATTATTTTAAAAACTTTATGAGCCAGAGCTAACAACCTTTTTATATAAAGAGCTCTTACATGTAAAACTCTTAAATCGGAAGAGCATAAAGAGTAGCAGATAATGGGCATCTACACTACATATATTCTTTAAGTTGAAATACCACACATATATTGTTCTAAAAGCAATAATTGGTTATTTTTGTGTTGAAAAAAAGTAAACAAAATGGAAAAAATACACAAATACACATTGGAAAAAAAGTAACCAATTTTGGTTAAAAGTAACCAAAACGGCAACGCTGATTGTAGCTTTAACAGTAAAAACTATTTGGAGAACCGTTAATGGTATATTGTTGGTTCAGATCTGAACTACGTTCAACAAATGTTAGAATTAATTTGAGTAAATCTGTACTAATTTCACTGCGGTACAAATTTATATTAAAAAGAAAAATCTCCAATTATTAAACATCTTAAGATATCCAAATTACCATAGTTGGGAAAGAATTAGGCTTATGCTTATATTTATATGTAACACATAAAAGTTGCTATAAAGCATCTTATTATGTTAACATTAAGATTAAAATTGGAACAAAAATGTGTTATGGCAACCTCAATCATTTAACTAAATTATATTGGAATCAGTCGACATGTGGCCATAGCTCTCGTGCAAATCAATAACACTCCTAAAAATTGCTTTAAATACCTTAACTCCCTTATAAATGTTATTAATAATATGATAACTTATATGAAAGATAAAGTTATTTAAACATGTTATGCTGGTAAGCCCAGAACCATTTCTATTAATACGATAACTTCTATAAAAGCTTGTATGTCAGTGCAAAATTGTATGCTGGTAAGCCCAAAATTAACCACAGGTCCAATATACCGCCTCCCTAAAATCAGTTTAAGACAAATAAAAAAACCTATTATACAGACATCTTCTGGAAATCGAAATCACGTGAAATTGAAATCGAACAAATCTTAAAAGTTATCCTGTGTTTAAAGTTTATAAATATATTCTCATCTTTACCTGGACTTGTCTTAAAATCAGGAAAATCTACCATAGTTTTTTAGGTTGAATCAAAAATAACAATAGATTTCAATTTCTCGTGATAACATACGGCACATTGTTTCTGTTTCTCTGCATAAGTTTTATTTTTAAGGTTTCAGAAACACTTTTTTTAAGGCGGTCCTTTCATAAGTCCGCCATTTGTGAACCAATTTAAATTTTTTTTGCTTTTAGTGGATTGGATTACATCCTAATTGGTTCCGTTTTCTTAATCTTGGACTTCATGCCCGTCTGGAGTCGGGTTTCGAGAAAATTAAATTTTTCGTATGGGGATCATATGAAGCGTTGGAGATAGAGGATAAGTTTGTTCTAGAAAAATACCAAGCCAGCAAAATAGTCCGACGTCTTCCAGATATCTGAGAGAAACGTCGATAAAAAAGTTGAAATCGTCAGATTTCTGACCCAAAAACTTATAAAGTGGTTGACACGAAGTCTGACAGACATGTCGTGGGAAATTCTTTTTTTTTTGCCGACATTTCTGATAGATATCTAATGAAAAAGGCATGGAAAATTTTGTTGAGCTAGCCGAGATTCCTATTATTTTTTAGCTGATAGCTGAAAGAATTCCTTTTATTGCAAAATATTTAAAAATATATAATTATAAATTTTACACACACATACCTTTTTTTTATCATGAAACAATAAAATAAAAAATGACAATTGTCATTATTTTCACAAAAAAAAAAAAAAAGTTTGGTTAGACCCATCTGTAAGAATTCCGTCAGAATTCTATTAGACATATCTGTACATAAATTTCCCCCGTTATGTCCATAAGAAATCAATCAGAAATCGCCCAGACTGAAAGTATATTCAATGTCTGACAGAAATCTGAACGAAGTCCCTCAGAATGAAGTCAGACATTTGCAAGAAATGTCTTATTCAGACAACGTCGGAGTGTTTTGCTGGCTGGGTATATATCGAGCCCTAACCGCGAAAATAACGTAAGCGACATAAATTTCAGTTTTCGTTTTTTTAATAAATATTGGCAACACTTGCATCATCTCCTAAAATGCCATGGTCACATAAGGTACCGTTACGATTTTATAGCAAGAACAACTTTATTGTAAGCGACAAATTTCATACAAAATTTATATGAACTAAAATAAAAAAGCTCTCTTCTGTAAAATTTGATTTTTGGCGCTTACACTATTTTCGCGGTTAGGGGTCGATATATAACAGCATACTGTGGTGTATGGTTTTTAATGTTAGTGCTTGACAGATTATTCTTTCTTACTTGCTTATACTGGGGCGCTGATCATACATTTACAAAAAAATTATTTTAATTTTTTTTTTCATTGAATATCCTGTCGGTCTTAATTGCGCAAAATTGAAAGAGAATGAATTTATGTTAATTTTTGTAACAAAAATATCAATTTTTTATGGAGGGTTTTCCATAAGTCTTTTATTATCATAATTAAGCTGGATTTCAATCCCAACCTGCTTAGGAGAACGAGAAAGCATTTGACACCAATACTTTTCTTCTCTGCTAAGTCTTTCGAAAGTGAGCACGTTTTCAGCAGGCAGACATGGCTGAATCAACTACGAGTTATTCAAGGACCCAGAATATACCCAGTAAAAAATTTTTATGTTTCTGGAAGCAGAAAACTACATGAGCGCTGATATTACACACTACTAAGAAGCAGCAGAGAAGCGGATACTATTTAAGTAAATTTTTAATTTAAGTTAATAAAATAAATTAAGCAACTTCTCATTATCCCTTATAAGTAAGCAGGTGGTAAGTGAATAATTTAAATCATTATTTAAAAGAAAAAACTCACGAACAATATTCTAAGTGCTTCTGTTATTCCCTTACATGGAAGCAGGTTCTATTGCAATGATTTTAAAATGTGTTTCCAATCATACCCGAAATATAACCGAACATAAAAACTAAACTTTTTTATAACGCAATCAGTCACCAAATTGTTTTTAGCAGAAAAGAAAAAAGTAGTACTTCCAAGTGGGAATTCGCCATATAAAAATCATGCCGGTGGTAAGCAGGTTTGTAAGTGGGTATTGTGCTTCTCTCCCTTATACAAAACGGCTTACCAGTAGGCTCCATTTTTTACTGAGTAGTTACTTTTTGGTGACACAGACTGCCATCTGGGCCTGGCTGGGACCACTTTTATATGTATGCTAAAGCAGGAACATTTTGTTGTCAAATAGAATAATTCTTTCAAAAAAAGAAAAGAGAAATTCTTGTGTTGCGTATGCTTTTTGATTCTTTTCGTTTTGATTTCATTAACTACAGTACATGCAAAACAGGGTGGATACAATTTGCACAAAATTTTCAGTTGGGTAATTTCCACGACCAAGATGTTTAAATTTACACTTTTTCTCATTTTCTTGTAAATAACACTTTGAGGAATACTTCCTCCAATCCTAATATTTTTGATAATTACACTGTATCACAAATTTTCAACAAAGTCGTGAATTCGACACATAATCTTTTTTTTAAAATTGTCCGCTTAAGACGAATATGAAGTCAGAATTGTCAAAAGTAAAAAAAAAAAGTTTAAAAAAATAACTTGAAAAGAGCAAAATTGCAAAAAATCATCAAAATGTTCATGAAGTTTAAAATGTTGTCCCCTGTAACTCTGCCATTTATTAACTTATCTTCACAAACGACCCATGGTTACTTTAGTATTTTCAGCACCTTTCACTAAACAGAAAGAAATGCATATTCCGGTTAATATTTTTGAAGATATTTGGTTGAAAAAGTTTGGGAATAACATGTTATTGCTGCCGTTAGTAAGTGGATCTGCGCCTCTAGAAATATTAGAAGATCTAATGGTATCTTTCGGATTCTTCTTTAGCAGAATCGCAGCAAAGGATGCAAAGAGGCTCATTCTCCTCGTATTCTCTTAAACATTTTTCACAGATGCTCCCACGGCCAGTTCTTTTATATTTATCAGAACTTGCCCCATCTGTAGGCTTGACCGTGTTTTCAACATTTTCGGAATGCAAAGACATGTTAAGTAGCTTCTTTGAAATTGCTTTGTATCGTGGGTCAAGAGTTGTAGATACAAAAAATGGGTTCAAGTATTTTCAAAAGTCTTAAGTCTATTTTTTATATATAATGCTAAGTCAGCCGCAAAATTTTGGGGCTATTTTTCATCTCCGTTGATTCATATGTTATAAGCAAAAAATTTTATTCTTCTCATTTGATTCTATGATCTTCTTTTTAATGTGTTTTTCTCTTTTGCTGTGTAAAAAAAATAATAGAAAATTAAATAGTTGGTTAAAAATACTCAAAAAAAAATATTAAAAGTGTATGTAGTTGTATCGAGTGAAAAAATATCGCCGATACCGATATCGAAAAATCTGAAGTATAGCCGACATATCAGTATCGGTATTCGTTATATCTAGTGTTGGGCAAAATACAAGGTTTGAGGTATTTAAAATACAAAATACTTGCTGGTCATGTATTTAAAATGCAAAATATTTTCAGGTTATGTATTTAAAATACGAAATACACAATTTTTATTCAAACCAAAAAATACATGAGAAAAAAATAATTAAGAAAAATATTATTTCCTTTCATAAAAAAATGAAGCCCGCTGAAGAAAATAATCTTTCTGTAGGTCCTGATGAGCACAAACTTGTGTTAAATTCTATGAAAACTCTTTTTATATCTGAATAGCTGTCAAAAGTGATAATGTCTTTTCTCTTGTCTCTGAGGAAACTGACAAATTCTAACTGTAAATTTGTTGTCCTACATTCACTATTATTCCTATCTACGAAAACAACAAAATCATCGTCTTCTTAACTGGTGCTTCTACTTCTGATATTTCCATATTCTGATAGTTACGTTTTTTTTGCGATTCTAGCTTTTGGTAGATCAAAATGCAAACAACCATCAATAAACTGACAAAATATATTTTGTAAACTATGTTTTTGAAATGCAAAATACTTCCATTTTTGTATGTATACAAAATAAAAGCTACTTCTATTTATTGTATGTATTTAAAATACCAAATACTTGCTGGATATGTATTTAAAATACAAAATATTTCAAATACTGCCCAGCCCTGGTTATAGCACTAATTAAAATAAATAAAAAACAAAGAAAACTCTTCTTTGGTAAAACACACTTTATTGTGAGCTGAAACGAGAAATACCAGCATTAAGTTAAGCAGACGGAACCCATTAAATTTATTTCGGTTAATAATTTGAAATTGTGTCCAACCTACTAAATCACTTAGTTTTACATTAATTATATTTTTATTAATTAGTTTTTTTTTATTAAACTTATAAATTTCTTGCTCTTAAACCTTAAAGTTGCATCATAAATGTTTCAAAAAGAATCTGGTAACGACATTGTATCCCTTAAATCCTTTAAATATTGACAAGTAAACTAACTGCTTTTTTATTTTTACAATAATTCCCAGTACAAGGCGACTAAAAAGCAAAACAGCAAAAATTGTGGTTTTGCTCTCAAGTGTCGTACAGCGTCAGCAGCAGTTTGTACATGATGGCTTAAAGTATTTGATTTATTTTTCTCATTTCTTCTTTTTTTGAATTTGTTATTGGAAGAAGCTGCACTACACAACGTATGAGTTATTTAAAATATTTTGTTCAAAATCGCTTTCTTTCATGAGTTGGTTTTTTATACCCTCCGCCACGATTTAGCCATGTCCGTCTGTCCGTCTGTTGAAATCACTCTTACTTTTGACTTATTAAAAAGAAAAGTACAATATGGGTGTCCAATTGTTTCTAAGTCTTCTAGGCAGTTTGGGACTAAATCCCAGAAAAATCGATTCAGTAGGGTAAGAGATATAAATCCAAACGAGAAACAACCACCCTTAAAATTTGATAATATTGTAACAAAAACTAACATACATGGTGGCGATATCCACGGACTGGAATCAATAATTCTTATTCCCCATAGAAGGACTACAACCAGAAAATAGTTGAGTAGGCCTAAAACCGTAGCAAAATTTGATCTGTCCTGGATTTATAAGACAATAAAACAAGTATATAATTTTCTAAAAGTCCTATATGAAACCCATTCTCTAAAAACACTTTAGAACCTCTAAAACCGTAACGAATAATACTATTTTAGTAAAATTCGGTCCGTTCTAGTTATATAAGCTAACAACTCACTCTGTCGAATTTCGTTAAGATCGGTCTAACATTTACTATATAAAGCCCATTCATGGAAATCATTTAAATACGCCAAAAACCATAGCAAATGTAGTGTTTATGATAAAATTGGGTCCAATTTAGCTTTATATGGCCATATATAAAGATTGGTTAAAAACCCATAAAAGGGCCTACTCCTGAAGTATTCTAACTGTCGGTGGAGGGTAACAAAGATTCGACACAGCCGAATATAGTACTTTAACTTGTTATATTATATCTTTTGATTTCTGTTATTTGCATATATAATTGCTTTATCACATTGAATGGAAAGAGAAAATTTTAGCATTTTTATGAAAATTACTTTTGCTATTTGTTTAGCGAGTTATTTTAAATTATAAGCACTATTATAATAAAAGTATAACAAAATTAAATGACATTGCATAAAAATATATATTTTTAATTAAATTTTTTCTTTTAATTTCCTTTTTTTATTTTATGAAAAATTTCAACAACTTTTAAGATTTTTTATTTTTCTGCTGTTATCATGTTTGCAGAAACAAATTTAAAGCTGCTTTTAATTAAAAAACTTTTTGATTACTTTTTTTTCTTTTTTTTCCAAACAAATATTTTATAACATATTTTCAATAACATTTTTATCTCAATTCTATACATATGTACACATTTATTTTTTCCTTTTATTAAATATTTTATTTCATTATTTTTACCTTTCAGCAAATTTTTCAAACTTTCTTTTAAAATTTTAAAAAATATATTTTTTTATAATATTTTTTTTTTTTTTTGTAAAATTTGTAAAGATGTTTATCTAATCACTCACGGTAACACGCACACACAATAAAAATTAATAAAAGAATTTTACACCGCCTGCTGCGTTCAATGTTTAAACTTTCTTTTTTCCCTCTATCACTTTTAATTTTCCGTTTTTTTTCGAATTTCTCACACATTTACGCGCTTTCGATAATGCGTATGTACGTACGGCACTACATTCGTTTAGGACTGATAAGTATAAAAAAATGTTAAATCGAAAAAAGTAAAATGTACGTGTTCCAGACCCAGACTAGAGTTCAAGGAAGGCTGGAGAGTAAGTTTCAAATGGGGATGGTTCGTTGACTGGTTGTTGATTGCAAACATATGGTAACAGTAACTTTTCATCCTAAAGTTCGAATGTCGACATCATCACCCTCATAAATTATATAGCAACAAGAACGTCAAAGCCAGTTTCAATTGTTGTTGTGAAGCAACAATTGTTTGGCATCGGTAATTTTTGGCGGGAACAGGAAATTTCTCAATTCGCCGCAATACTGGAAAGTAGGGGTAAATTTCTAAGTACAAGCACGAGTAAATATGCAAATAGTGAAAATAAAAACTTAATAAGATTCTAAGCAAACATATGTTTTATACGAGTTGTATGGAAATTTGATTTGAAATATTTGGGTAATTTATGATAAAAATGTGATTCTGGGTAAAGTTTTTTTTATTAGCATTTACACTCAAAATATTATTAAATTAAATTATTATTAAACTTCATTTAAAAAACGGATCATCTACATTTCGTTTAAAACAAATGATTTTTAAATTTTTTATTTATTAGACAGCATATTCCTTGAAATTTAATAGTTTTTACTTTAAAAAAATATATTTAACCGACAAAAATCAAACTACATAGCAAAATAAATACGGAAAAACATTATTTTTTGGTAGTTTGTTTTTTGAATAACAAACATAAATGTTCAAAAATAAATTTATTCGTAAAATAACTAAATTTTTTAATTTAATTTTAACAGTTCGGAAATTTAATAACTCACCGTCAATTACTGTAATAATTTAATGAGTGTACATATGCAATGTATATAAGTATGTATGTATAATGCATATATTGGTTGAGAAACAAATTCTATGAAATTAATGAAAATTTATGTTTTCATATGTGAACGAAACCAAAAAAGTGGAAAATAATGAAGTTAAAAATTATAAATTTGAGAAGAGGTAATAAACAGCATTTTATTTAGTTGCCGCCAAAGTATAACGTTGCCACAATAAAAGCTTAATATTCAAATAATTTATATGTATAATTAATTTGATAAAGTTTTAAAGAGTTATTATAACATTTTTTATTTTACAAACACAAACACTACCTATCTATTGATATCTAACGCACAAAAAAATGTTGCCGAAAAGTCTTTATAAATGGCACAACTATGCCTCGAGTTGATATAAATGTGTGTACCAAATAATTTTTTTTTTTTTTTTGTATGATGCTTCTTTGTTGAGTTACTTTGTGTAAAAGGGTTGCCGTTTTTTGATAAATTATTGCTTCGAACTAGAAACAAATAAAACAAAATAATGAGATAATTGATTTTTATAGGAAACCGTTTAATTTTTAAAAAAAATTTGTTTGTTTATCTTTAAAACTGGTAATGGCCAATTTAAATTAAAATGCTTCTAACTTCGACCCTTTTTTTATATTATTATTTACTTAAATTAGCCTGGGCTGTCCTCATTATAGTTTTAAAGTTTAAATATTATAGAAATTTTAAAGAAGTAATTAATTAAGCCCGATGTTTTTTATAATAATGTTCAATAGAACATTTTAGAACATATAACATCAAAACCGGGAGTGATCATTTTGAGTTCCAATTATTCTTACTTAGATCCAATTTTTTTATATTTTGAAGCCCGAAATAAGGCTAGAGTATACTCATTGAACTGTAAGTATTTTGAAGTAGGATATACATTAGTTTAAAGGATAGGCCACAGACCGACATCATATTTTCAACAACTTGAACTGTTAAAACCAAGAATAAAAATATATTTTTTAAGGCTTAGAACAATATAACTAAGAAGTTATACAGGTATATTTTTTAAGTCTTAAGCTACGGTCACACTTATTAAAAGTTATTGAGATTTAGCATGATCTTAATGTCACAAAATAAGCTAATTATACTGCTAGACATAGCAACAAATTGTTGTTTGTAAGATGTGGTATTATTATCAAATAAAATATTGAAATTGAGGGAAATGATTATTTAGTTTTCTTGTTGGTTCCGTTTTTTTCGTCAAATATTAGATAAGTGTGACCGTAGCTTTAGAATACATAATAATAATAATAAAAACGGATTAAAATTAACTAGTTTGTGCGTGTATTTTTAAACAATTTCGGTAGTATTTGCGTGCATATTTTAAACATTTTTGTGCATTATTTAACTTGCCTTAGATATAACGATGTCCGTCCGTCCGACACGCTGGCTCCATGTAAACGTTGCGATGAAAGTACAGGTCGCAGTTTTAGATATAGTTTGATAAAATTTAGATTTAAATGATGAAGTTTCTAATTCTCACATTCCATTCCATAATTCCACATAGTCCCCACACAAGCTTCTTTCTGGAAGAGAGTTTTGTGCACATAAACCAACTTATTATATTAGTATTTAGGTTAAATTAGGCCAAGACTTATTTTACTACAATATTAATCATCTTATCGACTTTTATTGGAATCGGTCCATATTTGAACAAGCTCCCATACAAATACAACTCTTGAAAATAGATTTTAATGCCATATATTACATATACATATATTATTTTTTGTCCTGTGGTTAGCATTAGAAACAATGCCATAACATACTTGGAAATAGCTACTTCATACTACTCTTATAATTAAATATTGTGCTCTCAGTTCCATAGTTAATCGAAGGTCCTATATAAACTCACTTCCTAAAATTTCTAAGATGCAAACAAATCTAATATATTTTAGGCTTCTTATATCAACAACATTACTGCAGCAAATGATGTTAACTTCAAAATCTATTAAACTGATACTATAAATTTGTTTACTGGTTCAAATTTAATTAAAACGCAAAGTTCAGAAAGGGAACAACTGACCTTTTGGTGAAATAAGTTAATAATGTATTCATATAGATTCGAATACGCTCTATTTAATGAGTGCACAATGAAAATTATCCGAAAATGTTTGTTAAATATTAAAAATTAAAAAATTTTAAAAATTTCCGTTAAGTGTAAAAAGATAACATCTTCGGCAGTAGAAACTTTTCTGCACTTAATTGATGATTTTTAAATTTTATATTCAGTTTCGTTATATCGTTGAACAGATTTATACTATTTCCTAATGTTATTATTCAAGGTAATATGCATAAACCTTTATGCAAATTACTTCTACTCGACAACCACACAGTTTTCGTTATTATTTAAAAAAAATTTAATTTAACCAAACGAAAATCAAAGATGTGATCAAAGTTAAACAATATATTCCCGATAAACATGATTACTTTCATAAGGAACTGCTTGAATGGCCTACGATAAAAGCAGTAGGGGATGATTCTTATTAATAGTTTAATATTAAAGATAATTCTAAATTAATAAGAGAACGTGAACTCTTTAATCTATTACCAAAAAGTCGCAGTCGTATTTAAAATTTTTAAGTATACCGATTGACTCAGAATTACTCTCTTAAAATCGATCTTTAGATGTCCATCCGTCCGGCAGTTCATGTAAACCTTGTTTTTATAAAAACCTAAATTTTAGGGCTGCCATACGTCATATGGATATGACTTATGTACCAAAATATGTTCTACTAAAAATTTGGTGTATAAGTCATATCCATAGGACGTATGGCAGCCCTAAAATTTAGGTTTATATTAAAATTTTGATGTTTTTTAGCCCATTTTTCAAATCGATAAATCTCGATTCCTAGACGTGACCCAGCGAAACGCCGGGACACGAAAAACTTCTTTTTTACCGATATAACATTTCCCGTTGGTTTCATCTCATCCCGATTTTGATTGTCGGATAGTGTTATCATAAGAATCTAGCTTGTTGATAATGCTGAGAATCGGTCCATATTTTCACATAGTCCTCATACAAACTTCCATATTTGAATATATGTAGCTATCATTACATTCAATGGCATTTCTTCTTTATTAATGTTGGTATTGACATACCAATTGGCGACAACAACTTTTACGATAGCTACTATGTCATGTCAAAATGTTGTGTTGGTAGATCCGGAATTTAGCAAATGTCCCATAAAAACTCCCTTCCTAAAATCACTTTAAGACGAAAAATATTCATATATGTGAAAATGTATTTATCTTTATAATATAATTATGTTCTGGTGTGCTCATGGGTCTCGAAACTTTATCTATAAATACAGTGGTGTGTGGTATCATATAGTCGAACTAAACCGGCTTTATTTTAAAATATTTACTACTCATCCTATCAATAATAATATTGATATGTATCAGAAAATACCGTTTATTGTTCGAAGACTCACGTACAAGAAATCAAGCTCGCCATAGTGTGAAAATAACCCAACCCAGCAGAAATTATGCATAGACTTCTGTTTGTATTCTTTCTAAAAAGCATTCGGTTACCCTGTTTAAGGGCTTATTCTAATTTATTATTGTTTTTAATTAATGTATTTATCGATTTAAAAATTCCTTTTATTTAGAACGGGAGTGCAAATTTAATCCGTCTTTTTCCTTCTGGGTCCATACACGCATGCAAGCACAAACAAACACAAGTAAAGAAAGTAATAATGCAAAGTTATTCATGCAAACACATAACATTCAATTAAAATACCCACAATTAATTAAAATCAAATAATTTTGCAAACGCACACAGGACATCAAGACACCACACAGCTAGACTCAATTCGAAGTAAGTTGTCTGGCAAAAGCAAAAAGCGTAAGAGCTGCCATTAAAACCACTCACTACTGTGCACAGTGGAAAATAGTACAACATCCCCTGATTAAAATCTTGACTAACAACAAAATTAATTTGTTATCTTAAAGCTTAGATATTAAAGAGTATTGTGCATTACCATTATCACCTTCACAAGTTCCCTTAAATGCGGGACAAAAAAGGTACATTAAGAGTCTACCATTAAACGCCTTCTCTTTTTAAATAAAAATAAAACGAAGAATGTATAAGATAAAAACGTCTTAAGGCCTAACTTTAATACGCTTAAGTTCGCTGAAGCAAATGTGCAAAAAAATTTAAATCAAATGGGTCAAACCATATTGTACTTAAGAAAACTTTTTTTTAATTTTTATGAATCTGTCATTTGTTTAAGCAAAATCCAAAACTGATCGCAATTTCCACACGGAATCAAATTTATTTTGATTTGGTTGTTGTTTTTTTTAATGCATCTGAAAGGCTTTTCCTTCATTTTTGATAGAAGCTTCAGCAAGTTTATGCAAATTATAGTTGGCCCTTAAGAATAAATTTAAAGTTAAACTGGCAACATGGTTTATTTCTTGCGAAAATTATAAAAAAACAAAAACAAAATCTTTTGCTTCCCTCTAGGGGATATACGTATACAAAAATTAAAATTTGTTTGTTTTTTTGTATATATGTCTGACAATAATGTTCCATGTATGCTACCTTACGTGCGTATTTTTGTTCTATTCTATTTTTTATTTATTTATTTTTAACAAAGAATGTTTTATCAATTTGATGTCAAATTATCAAAGTTATTTTCGGGAATACAAAATTTATTATTAATACGATTTTTGTATGACGTGCGTAATTCCCAGATTTTCATATTTGATAAATACACTGAAATTTATTGTTGAGGGAAAGCTAGCTTCTATGCGCATTTCACTGGTTGCTTAGGCCAGCTCATCAGGAAACCTTTTCCGAAGATTTTAGAAAGGCCAAAAATATTATACAAAAATTGTTATCAAATGTTATTCTCAAATCAAAAAATAAGTTGGCAGCACTGAAGCCTTTTAAAAACCTTGATTTCTTGAAAAAAAATTTAATTTATTTGGAGTAAAAAATTAAATACAAAGTGAAAGAATGTGAATAAAAATAAAATAAAACGGGAAAGTAAAGAAAATATAAGTTTGTTGTACGATCGCGGTGCTTCGTTTTGACAGTCCTTAAAATAAAAACGAGCCAAGTATTTTGTGTGTTCAAGAAATAGAGGACGGAAGGAACAATATGTCATATTTTAGCTATGGTGCCGAATGTTTATCTCACAGTTAATTTAAATAGATAATGAATTTTAATTTAATAAATAAATATTTTTGTTTAAGTATTAAAATCCACATTTGAAAAACATTTAAGAATAAAACTCGAAAGCAAGTTAAAATTAAATTGATTTCTGAATTGGAAAATAATTTCTCCTTTTTGTTGAGAATCCTATGATTGTCGTTTGAGAAAAGATTTGATTTCAAATCACTTTCAAATTGAAATCAAACCTCCGTGTTTGATGGGTACATACATATTTGTAAATTTTCATACAAAAAGGAAATCACACCAAGAAGTGGTACAAAAACCCACCAGAACTTGACAGCACCAAAAACAGCTGGTAAAATACAAAACGCTATTGCTCATGTGTAGATGGCACCAAAACTTGAACAATGCATTAAAAATGTAGTGTCATAAGGCCTCAAGTAAAAATGTTTATTTCAAAGACATGCAGTTAGTCAAAAATTGTTTTAATCTTTCTAATAAAAACTTGAAACTTTGAACTAAAATGAATATGAACAAACAGTTTAGAAATTTATTTAGCTCGTAGTCAACCATGAGTTTGAAAATATTCTTGAAATTGTATTTTAAAAAATTTCCTAATTTAACTCTTAAAGTATAAATTATTCAGATTTATGATCAGAGAATTATAAAAAAATGGCCCACTGTGCTGTAGCTACTCCTCCTTTTATTATATTGACATTATCTGCAATAGAAAAGAGAAAACTGGACATCAAACATTTTCTTTATGAACAAAAAAGTCATAACAACATGATTCTAATAATAGCAGTAACAAACAGCTAACTAACTAAATAAAAATGAATAATTCCTTGCTGCTGCCTCTTGTTACACACTGTTAAAACCATGACGTAACACTTTACTTAAGTAAAAATAAAAAATTAAACTCATTCACTCATACACCTAATGCCCAAAGGCACACAGCCTCAAAATAGCATATGACGCAAAAAAGAAACATTAACAATCCTTAATTATGTTGTAGTTGTAGCTTTACTTCTTGATGTAGAACCATTAAGCGCGTTATGTCTCTCTGTTTCATTCGATTTTCTTTGTTTTGCTCTTTTCTCTTTACCTGTATTTAATATTCAAATAGTGTATTTGTTAAGCGGTTAAGTTTTATAGACAACTGTGTATAAAACAAGTAAAATGGCTATTTTCGGCTGCGCCGAATCTGTGGTACCCTTCACCGAGAGTCTACAAGTTATGAACTAATCTTAAAAAAAACTGGGGTTTGTGGCGTAAGGCTTATTCAAATGTACGTTTTTGAGAATTAGTTTCAAATGAGGCCTGTGTTAATTTATAGACCGATCTTTGCATAGTTTTTTGGTGTGATTTCTAGTCATATTAAAAAATGACAGGCAAAATTTTACTACAATAGCTTTAGGCTTACTATGATTTTTAGTCATATAAAATGAAAATTTTAATCAGAATCGATAGGATTTTGTAGAAAAAATATGGATTTTCTGGGGAAGGTTGTTTCGCAATTGGGCTTATATCTCTTGTCCTACTGAGCCGATTGTGCTGGCCTGCAATCCCAAACAATTCGGCACAATTTTTCTGTTAAGTCTTTCGGAAGTAACCATTTTTCTAACAGAAGGACAGACGCACACTGCTAAATCTACTAAGAACTACTCAAGAACCCAGAAGAAGTTTCGCAAGAAATGACAAGCTTAGTTTACCCTCATTCAGCACTAGTGATGTAGGGTGAAAAAAGATTTTATAAATGAAGGTCCTGGTTGCTAGTGCACTTACTTTTTTACTCAAACCATCCCCAGAGACAATTAAAAAAAGAATACAAGTTTTTGCTTTTTTATTTGGTTTCATTTCAATTAATATCAAATTACATTTGCAAATGGAAAAAACTATTTAGGGCATAATTTAATAAAAACTTTCTTTAATTTCTGTGTTGCTATAAATTTAGGTGCACGCAGAAAAAATGGTTATTTTATAGAAGTAAAACGTTTACGAATTAACAATTTGCAGTGAAAATATTTTTAGTGCTAAGGAAGTTTTAAAGTAGATTCGGTATATTAGTTAATATCAGAGATGTAAATGAATCATTAATTTTTGAATTAATTCGTGAATCATTCATGCACTGAATTAGCAAATTTTGAATTAATTTTTTTTACACAAAAAAATTGATTGAATGAAATTTGAGTCAATTCATTTGAATTTAGCAAACATGAATTGCAATTCAAATGAATTGCGCAAAATTTTAAGTTTTCGGTTTTTTATGCTAAAACTATGCACAATGCACTTGTTTATTTATAATTAATTCGAATTGTTACACTCTTTATAAAATTAATCTTTGTTGGAGTTTATATTAGTACGACTTGTGCCAGTTAGGGATTTAGCAAAGGGTCAAAACTTGATAAAATTTAGCTAAAGTCACATAACCTAAAATAATTCGGTAACTGGTGCAAATGATACAGTATCTAGTGTATAAATATCGAGCCCTAACCGCGAAAATAGTGTAAGCGGCATAAATTTCAGTTTTCGTTTTTTTTTTAATAAATGACTTTATTGGCAACACTTGCATCATCTCCTAAAATGTCATGGTCACATAAGGTACCGTTACGATTTTATAGAAAGAACAATTTTATTGTAAGCGACAAATTTCATACAAAATTTATATGAAATAAAATAAAAAAGCTCTCTCCTGTAAAATTTGATTTTTGGCGCTTACACTATTTTCGCGGTTAGGGCTCGATATCATTAAAACAAAACTATTTAGATCATAATCTGTATGGTCCAAGGATTTGTTTTTAACCATCATTTTAACAAGTTTTCTGAAAAATTAAGTATTTAAAGTTGAATCACTTTTGAACAAGGTATGCAATATATAAAATGTATATTTTAAATGCAAATTAAAAAATCTCACATGATTTTAAATCGGATTAAATTTGTGTGAAAAAGGTTGTAACTAATATAATTTTCAAACTATTTTGGCCTGTACATTTTAAGTCAAAACTATTCTCTAACCAAATTCCACAACTTTTATCGTAAAATTCCTCTACATCAAATTAATTTCCAGCATTTTTTTTTTTTTGCAAGATAACCAACAAAGTTTTTAAATAAGTCTCCTTTAAAAATTTTACAATATTCCGGCTTACGTTTTCACTGCTAACCAAAATTGAAAAGTATTTTTTCGAATATATAATTTAACGTAAATCAAACAAAAGTTTCCGTTGAACTTAAAAGATCCTAAAAAAGTACAAAATTTGAACTTATTTGAAAACATTTGTCGAAAAAAAGTATTTTAATTGATTAACGGCCAATTTCACCAAGTTTAGTTATAATAAACTACCAGTTATAACTGTCAAAACTTACTGTTAACTGAAAGTTAAAATAATAGTTAGTTTTATCTTTTACACTTTCTTTTATTCTCAATCTTCTTTTATTACCACAATGGACCATACTGCAGCCGTATTCTGTAATTCGCTTTGCTAAAGATAAATGTCGATTGCTAAAATGCCTTTGAAAATAAAAAACTTAAAAATTTTATCGATGACATTAAATTCAAAAATTTTTAAGGCATTGTGAAATTTAGCAATGCACGTTACAGTATTGAATTCGTAGCTAAAAATCCCTAGATTGTGTAGATTTTAAGCGATAGAGGTTTAGTTTTAGCGATTTGCAGAATACGGCCACTGGTCTCCGGTTGCGGAAGGCTTTCTACGATGCCGATGACA
Source organism: Pollenia labialis (assembly GCA_949318255.1). NCBI lineage: Eukaryota > Metazoa > Arthropoda > Insecta > Diptera > Polleniidae > Pollenia > Pollenia labialis. The sequence goes on from OX439142.1 coordinate 120,564,152, forward strand.
AAGCCTATTTAAAATCATAAGAATCGTTCCACCATTTCTTCCTGAAATTAGGATTTTATTAATCCCGAACATATAACTTAAGCTGTCAAAACCACGATCCAAATTATTCGAAAAAACGTTTTTTTTAATCTGTTTTCCTGCTTTTTTAAAGTAGCGGTAAAAAGGGGCTTTTCGAGGAACAGGATTTTAAGTGGCGAAGTGTACGGCACTTTTGAATATTTTTCATTTTAAAGTATTCGACACATAGCGTTCTTCATCTATAATGTCAACATTTTTATACCCTCCTCTAAATCACGCTGTAAAATTTCGTTAAGAGGGTCCATAATTTAACATAGGCCACATCGCTTACTCAAATGTACGAATTTTTACCCTGATCCGCCCCTTTATGTTGAAATTTTCTAAGTTTGTGTATGGGTGTCCCTAGGAATAATTAAATAATCTTTTTAAATGATTCAGTCGAAATTGAATTTATTGAAAAGTACCCAAAATTCGCATTTTCCAAAAGTTGGTAGTCCCTGAAAAGCCGACTTTCAAAATGTTCTTTTTTGTGACATGCCCGACGTAGCTATAGAAATTCATACAAACAAAAATTTTTAATTAAGGATCGCAAAATTATTTGGAAAAAAATCTTGCTTACAACCTGTACCAATGGTACGAATTTTGATCCTTTTTGTTTTTTTTTTAGTTAATATTGTCCAAATCTATATCCCTGATGATAGTTTAAGCCAAAAAAAATTTAAACTTTTTCAATCTAAATGGGGTTTAAAAAAAATCAATGTAATTTTTTCGAACAATATTTTTTTTTTTTGCAACGGCACATTTATTGCTAAAATATATAATTAAAAATCATCTTCATTATTATCTTCACCTTCATCAAAATCTAAATCTTCATATTATCATCAGCAACATCGGAAATATTTAGGGCATATTTAGAGCAAAATGGAACAAAATCATGAACTTTTCAATGAAGCTTGAACTTTTGTCCCCTTTAACTCTGTCATTTATTGACCAATCTTCACTAGCAATCCACGGTTGTTTTAGAAATACATTATCCGTTTAAGATTTTTGAAGATATTTGCATTTCAGTCACATTATCTTTTATAAAAACACAAATACCGGTTATTTTGGAGTATCTCAAAAACTGTTCAACTTTTGACTTCATATTCGGATTAAGTGGATAATTTTGCACAGAGATTAGCTGTCAGATTTATTTGGTCACAACTTTGTGAATATTTTGTGACGTAGTGTAATCATATAATCGAAACAAAACAGAATAAACAAGTTAATGTGTTTCTCAAAATCTCAAATATTTTCAAATGGGGCAAAAACGGGCAAGATTTTTTTTGATTATGCAAGTTGAAATACCATATTTTAAGAATATATAAAATGTTTTGCCCAAGTATTCCCACAAACATTTTGAAAATCAACATTTCCTTAAAAAAAACTAATTTTTTGACCAATTAAAAAAAAATTAAAATACCTGAAGTTGATCGATCCATTTAAAAAAATAGTGTTTTCTAAGAAACAATTCTCTCAAATCGCAATTAAAATATCATGATTTTCACTTTTTAACAAATATTTCCAAATTATAAAATATTATTCAACTTTGACAAAGTATAACAAAAAAAGTAAACAACATACAAACAACATTTTTACAGGTATTCGTGTTGAATTGTATCTACTTTTATATGGTACCAAATACTTATACGAAAAACTAACTTTATTTTTGAATTAATCCTCGTTTTTTGGTACTGTTCACCCCTCTGTGCGATGTTTTAAGTCCAAATAATTCACAAAAACTTAAAGATAATCACATTTTTTATTTAAATCGACATCGGCATTACACAGAAATAATTTCCTAACTTGTTTAATATGGTAAGCTAGATTTGCTTCGCAAGGTGGCGGTATGACAAGGTCACTGGTTTCGATTTAACAATTCTTAACTCGCTCTAAATTTAACATGGTTTTTTTACAACAGGGAACGAATAAAAAGTGTTATTGGAGAGTGGACTGTTTATAAAAAAGAGTTTATCACTATTCTGTATCACTATAAGTTTATTACAAATATTTGTGAATTTTTTTCGCACACATATTCAAAAGAGTTTTTTGTTTTACTGTCAACTGGAAAAAAATGTATAGACATACAACATTGCTTACACTTGAACATAAACTTTGCAACATCACATAACAACAAGCGAGCGATTTTGTTGAATATGTATATAAATTGTCTAGCATGAATATGCAACATATTTTGTTGTAGAGTAGAAACATGGAAAAAATTGCATGCAGCACTGTTGAAATATGATCTCTATTGACACAGGACCTTGTAACTAATAGGCCCATTTATTTGCTACTATGCAAATGACCCTTTTTCTATTTGTTGGTAAAATGCATTTTTGCTTCGTTTTATGTATTTCTATGTCATTTTGATAAATTGTTCTAGTTTTCTCTTTTTTGATGTATTTTACTAGGCTTATTTGTGTTTTTCCTTTTGTTTATTTCTTGATGAAAGACAATTTTAACTTTTTGAAGTAATAAGAAGAACATTATTTGGAGTCAAAGATTAATATATGTAACTGCCTAATTTATAATAATAAAACAGGTTTATAAAAGGTTTATATTTTTAAATAAACCTATTATAAAAATATTTAACCCTAGAGTATTAACCATATTATACGTACGTTGTAACTAATGATCTTCGATTCGACGATGTATTTTTTAACTGCCTATAACTTTGGCTTAAAACCAAATGTGCTTTTTCAATTAATGTTATTAATCATTGTGGCACCTTATAAGTCTATTAGGGATGCCAATCCCGAAATCCCGAATACCGTTATCCCGGGATTATTCTAATCAGCGCACGCACAAGTTGTGCAAATAGGTGCTTAGGGGATCCTACCAAAGGTCTTTTGACGCATTTGCTTAAGTTTATTTTATTAGATTAATACTTGCATATGTATATATTCGATAAAAAATAAATTTAATATTGTCATATGTATCTATTTATTTACGATACCACCCAGAAGTGTTGAATGCGAACATTGTTTCCGTCGGCAGCACATGTTTTCAATAAAATAAGGTATCGATTATCAGACGCCATTAATTTTTTTTAAAAACTTTTTAAAATATAAGTTTTAATACATAATTTTTCCACATTACTTTAAGAGAATACATGACTGTTTTATTGTGTAATGCGTTAAATATTCTTCATGAATTTATTTTTTTTTACTACTTTTAAATAAACATTTTATTATAAATATGTATATGAATTCCAAAAATTGGCCTTTACTTATGAAATTCCGAAAAATCCCGATCCGTCCCGGGATCCCGTTTTTTTTGAATAAGAAATCCCGAATCCCGGGTTTCTAAAAACCTGGTCCCATTTGGCATCCCTAAAGTCTATATAAAAAAAAATAATTTAATTTTAATTCATATTATGTTGCACATATTTTTTGGAACATAAAAAAGGACCTAAAAAATGTTGTAAGAAAAACTGAAACACTAAAAAAGAGTCAAAACTTAAAAAATACATTTTTGGCTTTAAAAAAAATAAAATTTTTTTTATTAAATAACACTTTGAGCCAGAGTCACAAAGTACAACTTTGTGATTTCCAAATATGGGTTTTTCGCATAAATCACATTTTTCCTATGGGCATGATCTAAACATAATTCATTCGTGTTCTTTTCTGTATTTTCTCCCTAGCTGGGGCCTGATTCTGGCAGTGGTGATCGAGTAATTTCTAGATTCGAAAGCAATTTGTTATCTATTTATTCCAGTCAATACTGAACGAATCGGAATTATTTTTTCAGTGTTATAAAGCATTAATTTGAGTTACATGTACTGCATAAGCCCCATCCTGCGGTAGCGTTTTATGACAACTGATAGAGCGGATAACAGGATAATTTTACGGAAAGGAAAATCTGGTCAAAAATATGGAAACTTAATAAAACCTTACAACATTAAAATAATTTCCTTGTGTTATGATTTTATAAATTTCTTTGGAAAACAACAATGACTTAAGTTTGCTCGTTTGGTTTTTAAATGGCACAAAAACGGCTACAGAGTTTTACTCGAAATTTTACACTCTGGTCAAGAACTTAAACATCAGCCCAATTATGAATAAAAATTCTCCGGGAGTTTTATCCCTTCTTCCATTTTTCCTTTGTGTATTAAATTGTCAAAATGGGGAAAGTAAAAAAACTCCCGGGTAATTTGTATTGACGATAGAATGCTTAGTTTCTGAGATATCCATAGCTAATTGTAAAAACACTAAGAATTTTTGATTTTTTTCGTATTGTTTTAGATTTTCTTAATTTGTGTCCGAACAGAACATTCTATTGTCAATCGACACAAAGGAATTTTAGATATTGCAGTTCCAAGCCAGAACCAGCTTGCTTCGCATAAAAGCCATTACTCATGTTTGTGCCATTTGAAATTCTCACATAATTCTTTCAGCAATTTTTTTTCAGTGTACTGATAAATTTTTTATCTTAAACGAAAGATTACTGTTCAAAATAAGTATCCCAAAATTAAAAACAATTGTTTTTTAATTATTCAAAAAACAACAGCGTCTAATTCGAATTCTGTTGAAAAATAAAGTCGCAAATATGAGCCTATATTTCACACAACGGATAAATAAGGGCCACCCTAATGGCCATTTAAGGAAGCAAAATGTGTCCCCCAATGAATAGAAGTAATTTGGTATAAATATCTTTAAGTTGGAGGAAATTTGTTTGTTTTTTTTTTGATATATTGATATTCTGAATATAACCTTCAATGGGGGCCTTGTGAAATTATGGACAGATTCTAACAATTTGGCCATTGTGACAATTAGAACCCATGTCCCAAAGTTCATCAAATTATCTCCAAAATTGCGATCTGTACTTTGCGCACAAGGCTTACATGGAGAGCCAGCCGGACCAACGGTCATCGTAAGATCGATTAAAAAAGTGATTCTGAGGCGATTGGTATACAAGTACTTGTAATCAGGGTATACCAAAGTTGTCATTCTATGTGACAATTCAGTGAGTAATTCTAAGTCGATTTAGACATGCCCGTCTGCCTGTTCATCTGTCCGTCCGTCTGTTAAAATCAAACTCAGTAGGTCAAGAATCAAAATATGGCACAACCAACCCAAAAAAATTTTCATTTTGCTACAAAAACTAGCATAACTAGTGGCGAAATGCTCATATTGATATAAGTTTCCCCAAATTCGGTCAAAAACATACTGTTAAATTTCGTAAAGATCGGTCTATAATTTACTAGGCTGCAGTCTCCTCTCGGAAAACAGTTGAGTACGCCCAAAACCATAGCAAATAATAATATTGTAATAAGGTTCGGTATGTTACTATTTCCATAATTTATCATATGCCCCTTATAAAACCCACTCTCGAATAACACTCTAGTACGCCAAAAATTTCGGTCAGTTTTTCTGTGTAACATGCCATTGTATATTTGCATATTTATGAAATGTAATTTCCATGTAAAATATACGATATAAAATTGCAGAAAACTTTTAAGAGTTTCATTTAAAACTATTTTTGGTACAAATTAAAAATTTTCAATTGTTCCTAGGTACAAACAGGTCTTAAATGTACCAAAAAAGAGTACAGTTAAATACATCCCTGTTTCAAATTCCAATTTTTAATAACTTTGTTCCCAGTTTTGGTTTTTGCTAACTGTTTTAGCTGAAAACCCGATTTCTAACGAAAAATATTAGGGCAGCGAACCAAAGATTGCAAAGTTGCATATCTATTACAAATTAGTATTTAAAAGTACCCCATAATAGAATCCCCGATGTTTAAAATTTTAGTTTAAGCACAATCATATACTTATACCAAAAAAAAGTTGATAAGATAATTTCAAAAATTTAAACTATAAAAAACAGAATGCAAAACTTTCAACAAATATTGTAAATTATTTTAAGTTTACAGACAACAACAACTCACATTATAAGTCATACGTATGCATGTCCATCAATTTTTCTAACGCTTTTAAGCTTATACCTCAGATTACCTAGAATGCCAAGAATGAAACCATGGTGGCAGTATTTAAAAAAGAAATACGTTTCTGATGAAGCTGTAGCCACTGTACAGGTATGCATTGAAGATGTTCCTAATCAATCAATTCATAGCCATTCTCAGCAACTGGGGTTGTGTCCTTCCACTTTATGGAAAATTTTACGAAAGGAAATTGGCTAAAAGGCTTTCAAGATTCAACTTGTGCAGGAATTATAGCCAAACGACCATGGTATGCGCCGCCAATTCGACGAATGGGCTAAAGCACAAATTGATATTGAATTTGAATTTTCATTCAGTAACAACTTCACGTAATGGCCCAATTAATTCGCCACCAAGGATTATTTTCTTTAGGGTTATGATAAGTCACTTGTCTTCATCGATAAACCACAAACAATTGAACGCCTGGAAAGATTATTAAGTATATATATTTTAACACTTGGATATACACACACATCTTTATCATTTCAAGCCAACTTTTAAGACTTGTCTCTCTTATCATTGAAAAGGCTTAATAAGGCTTATTTCCTACTAAATTTATAAGGCTTTTGCACGCCATGTTATACTGCCTTTTCACTACTTTTTTTCTCGCTGGGTGCTAAATTTGACACTAACACCTTTTATAGTTAACAAATAGCACGCGAAAGTTAAAAATGTAAAAGCTGTTGTAGGAAACAGCATTTAATTCCTTATCAGTTCTTAAATATTTGCGTTTATACAAGGTTATCCATTGGTTTCAAAACCGCTGGACTGGCAGCGCTCTCAGATGTTAAATAACTGTCATCTGTAGTGTGATTTATTTATGACCTTCTACGAGAAAGGAGACCTAGTGTGTCAAAAAACTGATTTGGTCTTAAATTGGATTCTGGTACCTAAAAGGGTGTAGAATAAGATGAAATGCGTTTTTCTTAAACTTCATTTTCACACATTAGGTCCCTTTTCTCGGATAAGGTCACATTTATTGAAAGATGTGCCATTACGAATATGGATCGTTTAACAATGTTAAACGAAGACCAGGCTGTGGAGTCGGAGTTGAGGTTTTTGTACTATAGTACCCACAAAAACTCGAAACTCCGACTGCAAAATTGTTCGGCATCAAAAATGTTCTAATTTTTTCTAAAAAAAATATTCTTCGAAATTGGTGATGCAATATTTAAAATATCGATTTCAGACTTTCTCAGAATAATTTTCTTGCTATATATGTATGTGTAACCATTTAAAAGATACTGTATTAAAAAAAGAGTTTAAAGTCAAATCAGGACCTGTCTCATATACATTTAGAATCAATGTAAGAGTAGGAGTCGAAGAGCGAGTCGGACTTAAAAAAAATTCAGCGGTCAGAGTCGGAGCTAAAACATTTTTTTTAAGAGCTCTGCTAACTACAAAAGATGTGGTTCAAACGTGGTTACTTTTCGAGCATTATAAGGTGATTTAACTGGATGTCCACACCTTCGCTGCCTACGCAGCTGTGAGAAAAGTAGAACCTGTGTTGTTTTACGTAGCAAGTTACATGCACAAAAGCGTTGAACGAATTGAGGTGTTAAGCGTCACAAGCAGCTTTCGAACAAATCAGCTGATTTTGACAAATAAAAAATTATTTTTACTTGTAATGCCGCCGCATAAAAGGCGGCAGAATCAGCCAACATGAACGTGTACAATAGGGGTATAACCAAACTTTGGCCCTAGCACTACGCGATAGCGAATATTGTGTTATTTACGAAATAAAAATCTCACCCACAAAAGCGATTTTCTAAAATTTACTAAAAAAAATTTTTAAATATTTTATTAATAGAAACTGGGAATTATTTCCTTCTGAAGGTTACTTTATATTATGTTCAACATTTTTTTATTTTTCGAATTTATTCTATGAGCTAAATTTCAGTTATGTATTTTATAAAGCTTTTTTTGTAATAGTCATATTCCTTCAATTTTTCAGAAATGACTTTATAAAATACATAACTGAAATTTAGCTCATAGAATAAATTCGAAAAATAAAAAAATGTTGAATATTTTATTAATAAATGAAAAAAAGTTAAAAAGTTCTTAAGTGGGTGACCTTTTTTGAAAACCGCGAAAAATTAATATTATATTTTTTTTTTACTAATAATGGGAATAAGTTGTACCACTAGTGTTAAACCAACCGCATTTTCTGCTTAATGTTTTTATTTTTTCCTTAAATAATTCATAAATTTTCACAATTTCATCATAAGTATATTTAAAATAATCTTCTGATAAATTTATTATTTTTTATACTTTAAAGAAATATATATTTGATTTTTTTTCTTAAGCAACTGGCATCTTAATCATATCAAATGATATGTGAACGACTGGATCTATTTTGAATGAACAATTTTTAAAAAAGTTATGAATGAACCGCAGATGACAATTATTGCCGATAAAAAACCAAAAACATCAACCATTTCTTTTTTCATTTCTAGTATTTCATCAACGTAAAACAAATGTAAACAAAAACATTTTTGAAAACTAACCATTCAAAATTTTTGCTTCGATAACATTTTTCATAAATTTTTTAATGACAAATCGCGTACCATTGCACAGCCGTGGTGGGTTTCGATATCCAACTTTCAGTCGTAGAAGGTGTCGTTAGATGCCAGTCAACGAAAGCTGTATCTTACAGTTATTAATGGCAACACGAGTTCCGACGCGAGACATTGTTTGCATTCAATATTTATTCAAATACATTGCAATTCACAGCATCATCCGAATCGTCAGACGATAGTGGCGCTGATGGAATGGAATTGGAAGAGAATGTGTAACCACCGACAACGAAATTTGTAAAAAGGAATTTAATGCATTTAATGGCTGCAATAACTGAAGGGTAAAATAGCCTTCACTTTCCGATTTACAGTTAAAGCTATTATACTTGGTGTAATTCCACTGTATTTTATTTTGTTAAATTTTCGTGAAAATTAATTTTTATTTTTTTTTTTTTGTATGAGAAACGGTTGAAGATAGTGGGTAAGTTTGGTCTAGAGAAATATTGGGAATTCAAAAATAAAAGGGGTTTATCATTATTATTATCAAAAAAATTCCAAAAAGTCGAAACGTATTCTGAACGTGCATTCATAATTTACACATATTTAAATAAACCGTAATTGAACCAATTATTCGAGACCAATGTGCAAAAATAATCTGCCAATGAAGTTTTACAACCTCTCACTTAAAAACAAATGGGCTGACAGCTTTTGGGTTGTTTTGTATGTAAAATCAAAAATTTGTATTTGGTAATAAACGCTCATATTGTATATGCCACGTACATGACGTTATTGCTTAGAGTAGTATTAATGTCTTTACCAAGTGTCACTAAGGTACCAGACTAAAATACATACACAACCTTTAATACAGATTGTACTTGTATATTGACACAAGCCTTAACCATTGATTCATGCATTCATACGCCATTGCATAGTTCATTAGATTTCAAGGAAGGTTTTAGGTAGAAGAAAAACAATTCATGGAAATATATTCATTCAATGGTGGATTTTTAGAAATAAGATTAAATTACCATAAGAGAATTGAATGTTAAATGAATGGAATTCTCAAAATTACAATTGGGTTTCTTAGGTTCATAAAAAAATCATAAGTTTTAATTTTGAGAAAAATATTTCGACGCTTTTATATTATTTCTTTCATGTAAAGTAAAGAAGATAGTTCAATAAACGTTTCTGCACATGTTCTTAAAGCGTACATATTCAGTGGAAGGCTTAATATTTTAGCAAAGTACTTATCAATACAAAATATTCAGGTTTCCTTTGGGATACGAGTATTGAACAAATTTGAAATAAATAATCCTTATTTTTTATACAAAAAGGAAAATAATCATGAATTCGAATATCTCTGTTATTATTAGTTTTCGGTTATCACAAACAAGACGGGTTTTTTACAAATGTATTTGTTTTTTTCTTGCCAAATGTTTCTTGAGGCGAACAATCAAATGTGTAGACAAATTAAGCAACACACGTAACTACATTTTAATCAGGGTAATCGATTTGGGTATTTGGTTGTTTTAAATTTTATTTTTCGAATGTCGCTTAAATCGGTTCCAAGAATTTTCATTGTTGATGTCGTTGTAACTTTGTAGCAACATACATTTATTTGAATTACATAAAACTTAAACAGCAATTAACTGCAAAAATATAGGAGTATTTTTAATAATTGAAATACTCTCGAAAAATAAAGCCCTAAATATGGACTAATAATACAATGAACCATTTTATACAGTTTAACCACACTGATCACATTATTAAAAAGTTTTAAATAAACAGTTAGCTTTTGAGATATTTTCACATTTATGTATTAGGGATGTGCTGGATATCGAAAACGTATAACGCAAGAATTTGTAAGATGTTTTTAATACACTTTTAATATAATGTTTATAATTTTGGTTATAAAATTGTGTTTAATAGAGAAATACTTGTATAATATTTGTCATAAAATGCTTTATTTGCAGAAATCTTATTAAAAACGACTTTTAAAATTATTGCGTTTTACCTTATCGATTTTCAGCACTCCCCTGATACATACATCAGAGAACTGCAACGAGCACCCGTTTTTATGATTGATGATACTCGCCTTAAAACGAGTTGCGGTGTAGTTTTTGTATGTACTCGCAAGGCTCGTAAGAAATTGTGTTTTCAACATACGAGCCTTTAGCAAACGCAATGAAATTTATATGAGTTCTGTTTTGTATTGTTTCTTAAATATATTATTTCAACATTCGGCAATAGCACTCGTACTTCTGATAAATCAACTAATTTACTCTCTTTTATACAATGTTCTCTATCTGCCCTTCGCTGACCTAGAGTTATAATTGTCTGAGTGCACAAGTGTTTACTTGCAGCATTCGTCAATCGTAGTAATACTTAAAGCAGCGTTGCCAGATGGTTTAGGAAAAAAACAATGATCGTATATTTAAGTAAACATGTAGGGCTAAATTCATTATGAAATAAAAAGAATTTAAAAGATGTATGTATGTCATACATATGTTAATATTAAGTGCATAGAATAATTTAATTGTAACACAACGATCATATAAAGTGACCGCGAAACTGAAATCATTATAATTAATTAATCATGTCTTGTAATTTTTTTTAGATACATTTAATCAGCTCATTATTGGTTTGACCTACCGACCATATTTAAAAAAAATTGAGTTAGGTATAAGGTATACCCGTTTTCGAATAATGCGAACAGTTGCTATTTTAAAAAACCGGTTTTCGATTTAGCATTTTAAAAATAACCGGTTTTAATTCGAATAGTTTTTGTAATAAAAAGTCAATTTGATTAATAAAACAATTCACGAAGGTAAGGAACCAATACAACACATAGATAAGACTTAAGGTATGTTCAGACCTACCAAATATTTGACGATAAAATCCAAAAAAGCGTGACCAGTCAATAGATCAAACTGAAGCTTTATTCCCAGATGACAACTGAATTTATTGATAAAAAGAAACTGGTAAATAATGTTTGCTCTAGCCAAACCTTTTGCAAAAGCAAACAATTCTTTAAAAAAAGAAGTCTAATATTAAATAGGTGTGAATAAATCTTTAGAGTTTTAAAAAAACTTTGGTTTTAAAAAATTATAGGAATTTAATAAATTTATTAATTGAGATATTTTCAAAAATTAAATTTTAAGTTTTAATTTGTTGGTGGCTAAGCATGTCTATATGTATCAGTAGGCTTCAACCATATTTTTCAAAAGTTGCATACAAAACCTCTTAGCCAGGATTATATATTTCAAATTATTTTGTTTCAGCATTATAGAAAGGAATATGTAATATGAACATGCTGTAGTATGAAATATCTGTCAATTCGTCGATCACAATTTAAGACCTTCCATGACATTGTTCGATTCCTTAAATTTTGTTTTAAGTTCTTGGTGTTTTTATAAATAAAACTGATGAATTTTCCCATATCGTTAATTGCGCCGATATGTTGTACTTTTAAGAATGAAGATATGCCAGAACAACTTAAGAGTTTTTAGTGCCTTAACGGGCATTCCGTCCTCGGCAACACAACAGGCTAATATTTCACCCAATGATTAATTTTTGGCAGCATATTTTAGTAAAGTATTATTTGCAGTCGTATATTTATGTCAAGCTTGTGGACTAATTAACTGTGATTAATAAGTCGTGACGTTGAAGAACATTTGCAACTTTATATTAAAGTTTATTAAGTATTGTTTTGCTCTACACGCCACTGTTTGGCGAATACAGAAAATTCTTCACACAAAAATGTACAAATAAATTTAATTTAAATGGAGGATAAAGGTCAATGAGCAAAAATGCGTACATATATGATTCCCGACGCATTCACTTTGCGTCGGGAATCATGCCCCCTATTAAAAATCAATAATCCAATAATACCTCAAAATTCGTATGTAAAATATATCGGTATACATTTAGACCGCCGTTTAACGTGGAAAAGCCATATAGAGGCAAAATTACTTCAAATAAAACTAAAAGCCATCCAAATTCATTGGCTTATTGAAAGAAACTCTGTTCTTAGTCTCGACTGCAAACTTCTACTTTACAACTCTATCTTAAAGTCAATCTGGTGCTATGGTATTTAGTTATTGTGCACTGCCTCGGCCTCTAATATCGAAAAAATTCAAAGGCACCAAAAATAAACTTCTTCGAACAATCGCAGTTGCCCCTTGGCATATTAAAAACTCAAATACCCACAAGCATCTCAATGTGCCATTAGTTAAAACTATGATTACGAAATATGCACGAAAAGATCTAACTGCATCCGAACCCACTAGCTCGAAATATTGTAAATGATAGCGGCCGCACTCGTTTGAGGAGAAGAGACACACTTACCCATTAAGATGAGCTCTAAACACCTACATATGTGAACAGAACCCGTGATAAAGAAAATGTTTGTGTGGCATCGGAGAAGCGCATTAAATAAAGTTTTAGGATAAGATTTGATTAATTATGGTTAGTTCATATTTAATATATGAAGATTCAATAAATAAATAATGGAAAAAAATACGCCAGAAGCAGTAGTGAATATCCAAAAAAAAATGTATCGGGTATATTTTTAGAAAACTTAAGGTAAAAATTCATTGTTGTTATTCTCCACTACGAATTTTTGGCATATGCGCCAAACAAATAATGAGTTGACGCCTTATGATCTCTTTGTTAGTGAAAAACTATGTTTTAAGCAACCGATTAGACTGAAAACCGGGTTTCGTATTTCCTAATGTCTAATAATCGGTCACTCTAATTCTAAAGCACACTTTTACATCACTGCGGTAAATATAGCCTTCAAACTTCCGTGCAAAAATAAACAAACAAAAGCAAACAAACTTTATAGGTATAAAAGATATTGACAATTCAACTCACGTTCTTCAGTCAAGCATGAAATTGTTGAGTTCAAGTAATTAATTCACATCCTACATAATTTCACAAAGATAAAGCCACTGAAGCAGAATATGTATTCAATTTCACTGGTCATACAGAAAATTTAAACAAATCAGAGTTTTCCTACCAGTATTTATATTAACTCCAACTTTTCAATACATTCTGTTTGTTTAACAAACATAAAGGTTAACTTGAAATTGTTTATGCAACTAAAATTTCTGTTCTCCTTTACCATTTAGGAATCTCTTGAATGTTTTACATATCAATACATGTAAAAATATCATCTGAAACGCCTACGTACGTACAAAAATACACGATACAAACATTTAAATGTAACACGGATAAACTCCTGTATAATAACCTGGCTTGCCAGAAGAATTCAAATTAAAAGTGCTGAATCGACAAAATAAAAGTTCTAACTTGTTCTATAATTAAAAACAAAAGTGCTAGTTTTGTAACATTTTTACCAATTCATTTTGTTGAATTCTTATGAGTAGTACTGAAAATAACAGTTCTGTTTTCTTCTTAGCGAGGTCTATTCAATAGGTCTTTGGCCCAATAGGAGGTTGCCTCGCTGAACTTTCTTTGCTTCTCTAAAGCCGGACAATGTTATTTGTAGTGTGGCGAAATTATTTTTGTTGATAGTAAAATAATTGTGAAAAGTTATATGCCTAATATGAATGTATTTTTCTTGATACACTTAGGGCCCTTATTACAACTTGCCAATAGTTAAAAGTCGGATTTTGTCGGACCGATAAATAGCTTTGCATTATAAAAACTTCATTTATTATGTTTTCATCTATTAAATATTATTATTATTGAAAATAACAGCAATAAAAAATGGAAGTTGTAATAATGCAAAGCTATTGATCGGTCCAACAAAATCCGACTTTTAACTATTGGCAAGTTGTAATAATGGCCCTTAAAGAATTGATATTTTACTTGAATTGATTATGTGAGTTTTAATTAGTTTAGGGATCTAAAACAAAGTGCTAAAAATGCTAAATAATTAGAAAAATATTTTTGAACCATAAAATAACAAAAAGGTTTTTTTATTTTTAAACTTTGATGTTTATTCTTCTCTGTCGGTTTTTTGACTAAACTTAAATACAAGAATATAAATGGCTTAAGCTACGAACTTTACTGGAATGCAAAAGTGCAATCCCGTTATATTTTTTGTGTTGTTTGTACATATGTATGTACATATGTACAATGTTTTGATGTAGAATTTGACAAATTTTAAAATGTAAATAGGTATACATAGTTTTTTTTTTTTTGTAAATATAAAAATTCGTTTCAAGGGCAACAAGATGTTTAAAAGAATGTAATTAGATATAAAATACTGATTCTGTTTTGACCCAACAAATCTGTGGTTTTCACGAATAATCGCGTAAGTTGTAAAATCAAACTTTTCAGGAGAGCAAAAACAGTTATTTTTTTCAATTGCGGCTTCTGTAGATACAGTGACTTTCTACGTATTATATGTACATAGTTTTCATGAAAAAATCCTCACAGGATTACAATCTGTAAAAGGATTAAAAATGCATATGTTTGATTGACTCATTAAGTGTGTGCAATATAACATCATATCCCCACATAAGTTCTTTTTTGTGAAAATAAATGTTATCATTCTAATCACACATGACGACTTACGTTGTTATTTTTAGCACACAAGTTGGCGACATATTCAGAGTTTTTGATACTTATAGCACAACGTATGCAGTAAACGGGACTTAAAATTACAAACAACCGCTCATCTGCTGTTGTTGCAACTAAAGAAGTCAACAATAAACGCACATGTACATATAAGTTGTTATTAATAGAAAAATGTTCAAAAAATAATTTCATATTTTTTGCACGAATAACAACATAACATCACATATGCTTTTTATTTGGAAACATATTCAACAATTTTACAATTTTTGGCGATGTATGTCGACATAAATCGTTATAATAGCAAAATATTTTATTAAACAGTTAACTTAAGTTGTTTTTAGTATAAAAAAAATTAATAATACTACATTATATTCTAAAAAGCTTAATACTTATAAAAAGCTAATGCAAAATGTAGCACTTTGGCATCATTATCTCAATTTCGGTAAAAACCGACTTATGCGATTATTCGTGAAAACCACAGAAATATGCTTAACTAGCACTTAGCACTTTTTTCGAAATTGTTAGTGCTAATTCAGAAAAAAATGTGCTAATCTAAATCTAAAAATCTAGCACTAAAAGTGCTAAACTGGCAAGCCTGATACAAACACATATGTATGTATGCAGTCTAACATTTTCATATTCATTTGGAGTAAATGTCAGTAGTTGTAAGTTGGTTGTAATTTTTATTGTGATTATACAGAAAAATTATTCATCTTTTTTAGCTATGTAAAAAACAAAATAAGTCATTAGATTTTTTTTAGAAACATTTCTTTAAAATTTCAAAAAAAATTTGGACCAAAACATTTAATTAAATGCTGCACAGGGAAATTAAATCTGCAGTTTTTATTTGATTCAAATACTCTTTTTATTGAATATGTATAAATATATGTATTTGATTACTTCATTATTAAATTTGTTTTATTGCGTGCTATTTTGCAAAGTGTATTTTTGATAAATAATATCTATAAACCAAATAAAAAGTTTGTTATATTAAAATTTTATTTTGAACAAACGGTGGTGGTAAAAAATTTCTTGAGATATTTTTTTTCTGTGCACATATGTTTGTAACACTTCATCAAAGTTCAGACTTTAAAGCCATTTAAAGATCAAAATTTCATTAAATTTTTAAAATAAAATAGTAAAATTTAATGTGTTTTATAGGTATGCCCTAACTTTTGCTGTACTAATTTAAAAAGGAACACAATGTTTTATGTAGTGCAGTTAAGGGTAAATGTTTTACCTTAATCCCAAGCGGTGGTGAACCAACACCTTTCTAACGACGTATTAGAAATGAAAATCGGAATAAATGGTTAAAAATGGATAAGTTATTTAAATTTTCATTGAAATCGAATTGAAAATCATCAAAAAACTGACAGATTTTAAAAATGTTTTAATTCAGAATTAAAGAATTTTTATTTAAATTTTATCATTGGTCATTCATTGGACCAAAAAAAATTTTACCGAACTTTTTATTTAAGAAAAATACCATTTTGAACCCTTTTTGACGCGGTTTAGCCCACGGGAGATTATCGCTACAGCCCAAATGTTGAAGAAATCATCAGGAAAAATAACAAAGTTGATTTTCAGGGGGTACAACTTTAAATTTTTTTACCATATAAAGTGAGTCGGTCTAATGTATGTATATACAATTATATATTTCTTTAAAATCCTAAAACTTAAGAAAAATATCAAATGGCTTTTTATATTTCCTTTTATTGGTTACTTTTATTTTTAATTCAACATCACAACACATTTTAAGAGAACCAATAAAAAACCAAGTAAGAGTTTTATATTAATACCCGAATCTTAATAAATGCTGAAGACACATTACCAAACATTTAAAAAGAATCAACAACTACCAGGGGTAAAAATTAAAGGCAGTTGTGATTTTTTGCTTATATCCCAGCCACTTGTGGTCCAATATTTTTTAGTGTTACACACATCAGCACAAACGCATAATACCGTCTCTACTATTGTGGTGTGGCTATAATGACAAATTAGGTTATATAATATATATCGAGCTTTTCTGCAATAGAGTCATATCTCAACTTTGAATTTTCTCGCACCTTAAAATTTAATTCTTCTCTCTAGAGGAAGAAGCTATATGGAAGAAGCTATATGGCAATTAACTCCACATTATTAGCTAGCAGGTGGCCCTATGTTCCACTGGAAATTAAATACATTAGCTCAAAAGTTTGGTTTTTTCGAGTTATGACTCTATTGCAGCAAATGCTCGATATGTATTTTACAAAGGGGATGTTCTTGAAAAATAACTCAATCACTGTCACTATTGACTTTTTAATTTAATTAGCAACTAGTCAAAGAAGCAAAGTTATAATAGATTCACAACAGACACAGAAATATTATTTCTGGAGTCTGCACATAATTAGCCATTGCTACGGTGACCATCCGAATTGTATTACACAAAACAGTACTGTATTTTAGAGCTTTGTTCTTAGTGAAATATATTCCAATCAAAAACTTTTTATTGTTCTGTATTTAATTAAATGTTCTTTCTGTATTTAATAAAATTAATTATTTAACTTTATTCCCAATTTATTCTAAGGAGTATTTCAGGCTCATAAACACTATTTTGCCACACCAACGAATTAAAAATATGTTGTCAATTTTAAAATAAAAATAATATGAACTGAGATTTTTAGTTTTCAAGGAAGTTTTTAACAAAATTTCGAAATAATACACATTGAACCTTATACGTAAGTACCCAGGAAAAACTTTTTGATTTTTAGTAATAGGTGGTATGTAGTTATTTTATGCGTTACATGGTAAGTAGTTGTCATTACAATTGTCATTATTCTGGAAACTTCAATAAGTACTTACTAGTAATGACTCCAGCAAGTACTTTTTACTTCTATTATTTTTTTTACTACTGAATATTTGCTTACTAATAATCAGCTCAATAACTACTTATTAGTTGTGTTGTTTTCAGTACTGAATATTAACTTACTGGTAACGTACTCAATAAATACTTATTATGTACATTAGCTAGTGATATTTTGGCTTCTGGTAAGTATATTGTAAGAACCTACAATTCAACTTACTATTTGATAAATAATAACCAGAATTTTTTTTGTACTTCTAGGAAGTGTATTGTAAGTACTGAATTCTGTGGACACCTCGAACAAAAATAAGTAGTTATTCAGCCGAAAAATAAGTTGTGTTTACTTTTCTCCAACATTACTTACTAACTTACCAGGTAAGTTAAGTTTTTGCTGAGTACATATAGGGGATTTCATGTTAAGTGACACAACTTTTAAGATCGATGTCTTCCGATTTGAAGGAAAAACAAAAAAAAAATATTTTCGGAAGATTAAATAAATAGCTATCTAAGCTACTTGGGACAAATTTTCCTAACACCAATAGGTAATAAGTTACATGGCTAAGAACACCTGTGTGGCCAAATGTCAAACTTTGACCCCCTTTAACGCAGAAACTTTTTGACCCATCTTGTTGAAAATATTATCCAATTGGAAGACATCAATTTCAAAAGTTGCGTTACTTGACATGAAATCCACCATATGTATACATTTATTGCTAGATAGTAAAGACCTGCACAGATATATCGGTTTGTTCTGTGTGTTTACTAAAGGGAATGCGTATGGATGACTGGTCTAGTGTTTCTGATCTTAGTTGATATTGATATGAGTATCAGATCTGTTAATATCTGTTTTGCAAATGCCAATACTAGTGGATACTGTTGGAATACAAAAAGTTACTATTGTACGATGCCTTTATTTTCAATTATTTTTCAACGGAAAAGAGCCGATCCTCAAAATACATATGATCATTTATTTTTTCAATAATTTTTGCGAGCGCAAAAAAGGCTAACAAAAAAACTTTACAAGAACAAAACTGGCCGTAAAAATGTACTTGTTTATTTATTTTTCTTTTTTTGGAAGGCAAATATGCGAATAAAATGTTCTTGTCGACATTGTGGGCCAGGCAGTTAAGGTAGGAAAAATGATCGCATAACAAAAATAGTAGCACTGGCCAACGAAAAAAATCTCGAAGAAAACTACAATATTTCTAAGCAGTTTAATGTGTATTCATTCAATTGTTAGTTAAATAAATATTTTCTGAGAGCATTGAGAGAGTTAAGTCCGAAGTTAATTTGTTAATGCATCTTTCGGTGTTTTTTGAACGAAATCGGGCATGCTGTTCTCAAGTTAGGGTGGTATATATAAAAAACTAATAACATATTCGGTTTCCGTACCTGAAAATACATGCAATTAAAGTAAATTAATTGGCTTATAAAGTCTTCAGAAAACTCGATTTTATTCTGCAAAATTTAGTTAAATGTACTATTTTAAAAACTTAAATTAATAAATCCGAAAATAATTTCACATCACTTTCTGAAAGATAAGCTTATAAACTTTTGATTTCTATATTTTTGTCATCAGAAATATTTATCTTTGTGGCTGTACTTACTTCTTCTTTAAAAATGCTTTCTAAAATAGTAAAAACTGCCTTTCGGACTTGTTTTTCAAGCTTGAAATTCGTCTTCAGTTGCAGATAATTAATATTGGAGAGAAAAGAACAAAAATGCATAACGAAATCTAAATAAAACAGATTAGCTTAAGTGCTTAGTAGAGAAAAGCTCTTCTCGCATTATTTTCGCGAAAAAGAAAACTCACTTAACTTGAGAATAAAGTGATTAGATTTTTGGTGTCAATCGTGATATACACATACGTGAGTAAAAAGTTGCTCACAACCCCAGCTATAGTGCGTACTAATAGTAGCAGACTGCGTCGTACTGCACTTAAAAGTTGTGCAAATACGTAAAAATAATTTTGGAAATAAAAGAGTGGTGTGGTTTTTATCACTTTATCTTCACGTAAGTGCCATAAAATAAAAATATTTCACAAAAAGTGGCATATACATTAAATTTGGATGGGAAAATGCATATGAATAAACAAATATGTCCGTGGCTGTGTATAATTTTACATAAATTGATAAAGAACTTCAAAAATAAAAACTGACAAAAATATTGAACGTAGATTTGTTTGTATAAAATGTTTATTTACGTGAAGATAACTTCGACATGACAATATATGTATCTAATTAAATTCTCATGTTCTCTTAATTGAAATATAAAACCATATTAGTGATCCCAAAATCTCTTTTAATCAACGATTTATAACCCAAACACTTTTATTTATGCGTACAAACACTTATACGATATAATGTTGCATCTGTGAAAACCTATTACAATTTCAAAAAACAAATATACTCCTGGGTAATTTTTTGTTGCTTCAAAAATCCCATTTAGCCAACGGAAATCCTTTTCCTACCACACCAACACTGACAATATATCAACACAAACCATTTTTATAACAAAAAATTTTTGTGTGAGAGTGTGCTTGGGGTTAGCTAAAATAATAAAGTATCTAACTACACGTTTTTAAAATAAGCGATATAAGATTTAAAAATATAATTACGGATTTAAAAATTTAAGCCAGTGTTACTGATGTTTCTTGAAATGTTTTTTTTTTAATTAAAAAGCTTTTTTGATTCCATACCAACTTTTAAAACAAAACGTACGTACGTTTCGAAGAATTTTGGTACAAGTAGCCTGAAGAAAACTAAACAAAAAAAAACGGGTAAAAATAAAATGGAGGATGATAAACCTAATAAAGGGATCTTTACATGTATTAAGACATGGAGTTTTCATTCTCCATCCAATCTTATCATATAAAAGCAGTGGTAGAGAATACGGAACCAAAATTTTACAAGCGGTAGGTAAATGTTTATTTTATAAACCATTTTAGAAACTGAAGTATTCTCATCACAACAGAAGTAAATTTTAAAATAAGCATTGGCAGCATTGAAGGTGTTAACATTTTTTATACAACTACAATAACACCCAAAATTAACTCGGGAAATTTTAATGATTTTTTTGTTAATATCGTAGAACTGTAACCATCAGCTGGTTAATATCTTTGCTTTAATTTGACTTATACTATCCGCGTAAATATGAAAAATACTAACAACAGTGTTTTGTTCACTTTTCTTAAACACGAAGAGGATTTCATAATATTTATTTTAATTTTAATTTTAAAAAGTCATAATACTTTGTATAATCATTTGAAGATACCTTAAGCAGTGTTGCAAGTAGCTTGAAAAAAGCTATATTGACTTTTATAAAAACAGTTAAAGCTAAACCGTTTTTGGAAAAAAGTAAGAAAAAGGATAAATTTTACAAATTAGGACTACATATATATCCTTATTTATTTTTAAATATAAACTCATGAAAGTTATTAAAAATAATAAAGGTATTTTAAGAAGCACATAAAAAATAAAATCGATAATAATTACTACATACTAATTTTTTACAGTTTCAGTCTATTAAAGTGTAGAAATATATAACAGCTATACTGCCCTCCTAAGAACGATAGTCACAAGTGCCAAAATTTTAAAGTTGAGATAAGGGCAGATTTGGAACCGTGAATGTGTTTCTGATTTTTGTGTTAAGCTTTAAAGACCCATTTAAAACTGCAAATGACTAAAAAACGTTAAGACAAATAGTCACATCTATCCCTTCTAGCGTGTTTCCCAGACAAAAAAGTCTTATGTGCCACTAACTATGATAAAAAGTCACATTGACCACATTGTAAGACTTTTTCCCTTTGTATCGATGATTTTTTCTTTGAATGTGCAATATAACGCCCAAAATCTTGCAAACATCGACAAGTTCGAATAAGTTTAAGAAGCCAGAGAATTTTGCTCTTGGATCTGCGAATGTCATCTCAAAGACCCCTTTCAGACTCGGCAAGTTAGTTGCGAAAGTAACTTGCCGAGTACAACAAAGTTTGTACTAAATATTTTTTTCCTTACCCCGACCTTACCGCTGACGTCTACAAACCAAGAGTTGCGCAAGAGACTTGCGCAAGTAACTTGCCGAATGTGAAAGGGGTAAAAGTAATGTTGTGCATTAGTGCAAGCAGGCCGGAACTACGCACATACAAACATTCATTCATACGACTTCATTTTTAAGATTGTTGCTGCTTTTTTGTATCGATAGTTTTTGTATATATTTTAAGTAAAAGGGTGCATAAAATCGAAAATTATGTTAAGTAAAATTCATTATTTTTTTTAATAAGATTTCTCATGACGTGCTAATTAATTATTCATTTTTATTTCCGTAATTGTAAATTTGTTGGTTTTCGCAAGATTTTTTGCGTGCCTATACTAAGCAAAAAGGTCATTTGTCCATTTTCCCTACTTTATCATCAAAATTACCCCTGCCCGTCAGAATAATAAAATTGGATTTGAGATTTTTTAACTACATGAAATATTAAGGCGCGAAAGATAAAAAACGTAAAAGCTAAATAACTCAAAACTACTAAAATGGAGATTTGATTTTCTTTCAAAGGAGGAATAACATTGAAATAACACCATATGATACAAACAGAATAATTTTGCGGTAATCGACTTTAAAAAAGTTTAAAAAAATAAAAACATTGAAATGTACAGGCGGTTAAATTTTAAGGGCCGATGTTGAATGTCAAGTTTTTTCTGCATTTCATTTGACATTTCTCAATTTCAGACCAACTCAACTTCAACCATGCAAAAATACACAATTGAGTAACGCGTCAAGTTATTCAGGCTTATTATGAAAAATGGGTGCGTACAATCCGAAAAGTCGTGCAAAAATTTGAGAATACGGGGTCTGTAGGAGATGTGAAAACACCAGTGCATGCTCATACTGCAGAAAATATTGCTGCTGTTCGCGATAGTATGGCTGAAGAGCCATCTATACCTCAACTCGTCGTCGTGCCTAACAATTACACCTATCATGCTCGTCGTTTATGCACATTATGAATAAAGACTTGAATTTACACGCTTACAATGTGCAATTGATTCAAGAACTGAAGCCTCTTGACCATTCCAAATGTCGTCAATGGTCAGAATGGTGGCAAGAAATGGCAACAGTGGATGAACAATTTTCGAAGAAAATCATCTTCAGTGATGACGCACATTTTCACCTCAGTGGCTTCGGCAATAAGCAGAATTGCCACATTTAGGCGAATGATAGTCCAAGAGTAATTGTGGAAAAGCCAATGCACCCACAAGGAGTAACTGTTTGTTGCGGTTTATGGGCTGGCGGCACCATCAGGACGTATTTTTTCCAAAATGAGGACGGTCAGGCAGTTACTGTGAATGGTGTTCGCTATCGTGAGATGAAAACGAACTTTTTATGGCCCGAATCGGAAGGTAAGGATGTGGACGATATGAGGTTTCAACAACGACTATAGTTTCCTCGTTAGTGTGTGTGTGTTTTTCAAAATCAACATCGGCCCTTAAAATTTAACCACCCTTTAAAAAGTCAATTATCGCTTGAATCAGAAACTAAAAAATAGCTTTTATATTTTAAAGGGATGTTGGGATGGTTATACTTAATAGAAAAAATACATAATCCTAGATTTTTAATTTCAAAATCATCGGAAGAATCTGTGTTGATGCCCGCCCTGAAGCCGTAGAGGAAGATGATGATTTCCTCGATTTGGATACTGAGACCCTGTTGTATACGTCTACTACCGGCATGCCCGCTATTGTGAATGGCTTCGCAGTTGTCATTCTTTTTGGATGGAAAACTATCGATCTGGCAAAAGTGCCATTACCGATTTTTTTGTGAAAAACAAAAAATGTTGTACTAACTTTTACATTTCAAACTAATTTTTTTTTTCTTCCGGAAAAAATCGTAAGTGCTAACCTAACCTTGCTTACCTTAGCTCCAAGCTTATCTTACTTTAATAACCTTGGTTTTCTTGCCTTTTCTACCCCTTTGAAGAGGCAACAATAACTAATTTCTTACTAAAGTTAAAAAAAAACATTTATTTGTTGAAAAAGTTTCAAATTTGTTCATGGTCCTTCGAACCGCAATTTGCATAAAAATCACATTAGTCTAATTACTTAAGGACATCGTCTAAATTCCAGACATGGCAACATTTATCCATTTTGTAATGAATTTAACTAAATGCTAAAAAAAGCTACTAAGTTTAAACCAAAATTTAGATGCTAAACTATAAAACAAGATGCTAAATTGGCAACACTGACATTTAGAATTGTAATATAGAGTTTTAAGAAGCTATTTAGCATTATATACAACGTCGACTTAGATGTAACTTTAAATGTTATTAATTTCAGTTGAATTTAAATTTTCGTTATTGTTCCTTTTTGTTAAAAAATTGAATTTAACAAAATCCAATAATGTACTTGTGTCCTTTTAGCATTTGGGAGTTTCCTTCGCCAGGAGGTTAAAGTACAATTCAATGCGGAAATAACAGTAAAAATTGTGTTGAAAATTTAAATTTACTTTCAACTTCTAAAGCTGTGGACACACTTGACAAATATTTGATGCCTACAAATAACCATAATTGTAATTATTCATGTTTTGGCTTTGCCATAGCGTTCATTCGATCAAATAGCATTTATTTAATACGATGTTTTTTAGACTTAGCTTAAGTTAATCAATATAAAATTTTAAAAACAACACGCTTTTTCGAATTTTTGTTGTTTGTCAAATAATTGCTAAGTATGCCCACACTTTAATGTTTGCACTCATTTACGTTGTCATATTGTTTTTTACAAGTCCAACAAAACAATTCAAATAAAATGACGTTTGTTTTAGATGTCTTTTTTTGTTTTTTTTCCTAATTTTTTGCGGAAAATATATTTTGAATTGTAGACCATTTTGGAGGTTTTATCAGTAGATTTATTTATCCGATTAGATTCATATTTTTGTTACCAACTTTCAAAACAAAATGTACTTTAAACACCAGTTTAAAGTTATTAAAAATTCGACATATGTACCTATACAAAAAACCGGGATACGAATAATTCGGAACCCAGTTCGAATAACCGGTTTTTAGATTTTTTTTATTAATTAAAGAAATGTAGTCCTAAATAAAATAGGATTAAATATTAGTTGAAAAAAATTCCAGAAATTTTTTGCTACGCCTCTGGATGCCGCCCTTTTAGATTTGCGTCGCCATTTGAAATGCGATCATAATATATTCCATATCGTTCTTCATGGCTTGTCTATGTCTTAATTTTTGCCTTTGGTGGCTTTTTAATCCGACATAAAATGCTGGGCGTTTTTGCACGTGTGGCAGGAAAGCCATTCAAAAAACTTGTACTTATAGCTTTTTATGTACCCATTTATATATCACGCCCCACAATTAAGCCTATTTTCATTTGCTTATATATGTATATTATTGTTTGTGGTATCACTATGGCTTCACTACACGCAAAGTAAATCTGCCCAAAAAAAAAGTTCGGGCTATTTCGTGCGAGAAGAAGAATATTTTTCATTTAAGTGGAACTTTACCAAACTTTGAGTACGGGAAAAGTTTTCGGTAAGATTGGGATCACGCGGGCTCCAAACGTTGAGTACGGGATCACACATAATGTTGAAGACTAAATTGAATTTAACTAAAAGTACATTAAAATGTATTATATTTTTTAGTTTTATACTTATTTTATGTCAAAGCTTTAATATACATATTCAAATAAAATTTAATTTATAACTAATGTTTTTTAGTGATAATAATGTGTTGGGATTTTTGTAAGGGAATTTTATTAGCATGTGTAGGTATTTTTTCGAAAAATCCACTGGCAACACTGCATTCAACATAATGCTAGGAACACAACTGGGACGAACGACGAATTTCGTCCAGCACGACGAATTATTCGGAAGAAATTCGCTGTATAAATTCGGCGTATGAAACACAATAGCGACGAAAAACCAAAATGGAAATATAATATCTTGTATAAACAAGAAATAGTGGTACCATATGAACAAAAAATATTTCACAAATTTTATATGATATTCAGTTAAAATTTTACAATTTCTAAAGTAAAAAGTAACTTTATTTACTAAAACACTTACCATTTTGAAACAATATGGCTACCCAGTACTGATTTGTTCGTCGTTCGCCGGCGTAAGAATTAGAATTATATCTATTTAAAGTTTGAAACGTCCGGCGAATTTTTTGTCGGCACCCTGATTGTGTGCATTTTCATATCCACAAATATTTTTTATTTTTGGCGACGAATATTCGTGCCCAATAATTCGTCGTTTGTCCCAGTTGTGTTCCTAGCATAAGTTTTTACAAAAACAAAATACAAAATATTTAAAAAAAAAATGATAGCTAGCAAAACTCTTTCCCATGATGCGGTCATTTTAATGAACTTGGCTTGGTAGAAAGCAACAACAAAAATTTTAAATATGCTTGACTTTGTTTTTTCTTCAAATGTTATTTTTGACGTTGTGTTTTACACAATTAGGGCCTAAATTTAGATATTCCACTTTTTATATTCTTCACCGAATTTAAAAGGGCATATTTAAGTTTGTCAATAGTGATCGTAGTCCCTAAAAGTATATATATTTGGAGTCCTAATGAGAAGCGAAGTTGTTTAACGGTGTTCGACTGTCCGTGTGTCCGTTGTAATGGATTTCCCGAAGACCCTAGTTATGATGCGCACTTGGTATTTATATATTTATGTAACATATTGTCTGGAAATTTTTGCTTTTGATATTAAGCCTGATCGGTAGACAAATGGCTGCGATATGAGCAAAAAACCATGACTGCCTCCAATTTTACCCAAAAATCGTTTGTTGTTTTTTTCTTATTTAAACAACGATTTTCTTCCCTTTGAAGTTAGTAATTTAAAAGAAAAATGCTAAAGCTTTAGTTGTGTGTGCATTTACTATAAGTTTTTGCAATGAATTTTTCGTAATTTTACCATAAATTTTATAAAAACATCTTTATGACTTTTATAATTTTCATGAAAATTAATTACAAAGCAGTTTTAAAGATCAATTGTTTTTAAATAATTTAGAAACAAATATTATATATAAATTTGCTCTTACCTTCCTGGGTTATACCGGTTTGCAGATTTATACCCAGTTTATAATATTATTATTATTCATACCCAACAAACAAATTAAAATCAAATTATTTTTTTGTTTTGTTTAAAAATCCTTTATTGGAGTTCTGAAAATCTATTTCAGAAGTTGTGACATTGAAGTAAGTGTTAGCCAAAGTCACACCTCGTTCTGCCACATCAATAATCACTTGTAAATGTTTAACTTTGTTCTTTGCATCTTAAAATGACTTGTTGGTTTCTCAATCTTCGGGATCTTTTTTAAAAAATCAATTGAAATATTGCATGCAACATTAATTGGCCATGTAAGATTGCAGCTGGTATCGAAAAAAATATTTAAAAATATCTGTTTCTAAATTATTTAGAATGAATAAATCTTAAAAATCGCGTTGATAGTTTGTTTTATCTTTATAAAAATTTTAAAAGTTATGAATCGTTATTTACAAAATGTATGGATTATTTACGAAAAATTGTAATGTAGGTTACCAAAATGATCAAATTCATTGCAAAAACTTAAAGTGAATGCAAACAAAAAATCAAGCATCGACATTTTCTTTAAAATTATTTCCATAAAAGTTAAGAAAATTGCGGTTTTGGACGAAGTTTTTAAGAATACAAAACTCGATTTTTAGCAAAAATTCTACTTGAGCTTTTAAATCCAAAAAAAACTTTTTTTTGGGACACCTAATCTTCATCTATCTATTTGAGTTTTTCGTCTTAATGAACCCATACATTTGCAAAATTTTTAAGTTCTTTATTACGCTTATTATTGTAGATTGACTTCACATTATTCAATAACTTGAGCAATTTAAAAAAAATATATGTCCCAACTTTTTATTGAATACTTGTAAAAGTAAGCACAACAAACACACACATTTACATTTAAAGTATATTAAAATTAATTTTTCGTTATACGGGTCAATTTCAAAAAAAAACGTACACATCGAGTTTTTCTTTGCTTATTTTTAAAGTTTTTTCAATTCGCCTGTAAGAGTGGCAAATTTATGTAGAAATTGATGAAGAATCCGGTGGTACTTTTAGGCTCTCAAAAAAATCAATATTTTTTGATTTTTTTTTAAGTTTTCTATGATTTCGATCTTGAGCGTCACACACCAAATATGTATAAGAATTCGCTAAAAAAAGCAAAAATATTTGAAATTCAAGCTTACTACGATGTTCTTTTGTTTCTCAAGATTGACTTTTGTGAAAATCACCTTTTTGATTATAAACACAAAATCACGATTCACTTTGATTTTTAATTTTTTTTAAAAGTGACTAGTTATTTTAAAATTTTAAGATGAAAATATGTAAATTTTTGTTGAAAAAAGACTTGAACTTAGAGGTTACTTGCAAAGTTGCGATGTTTACCCTAACAAAATTCTTTGTTTCTAGTTTGCTGTCGATTGGGTCGCCAGCTTGCCCTACTAGCATAAATTATTTTGTACATAATATACCAAGGTAATAGTGTCTTATTTTTATTCAGGACTAATCAGTTTGTCTATTACTTTGAATTTTTCAGACGAATAAATTGCTGGCTGGGATGCTTACAAATTTGCAACGTATGTACTAGGGTATTCAATTAATCGATTAATATCGCGAATAATCATTCAAGGTAAACATTTAATCGAATAATGATCGAAAAATTGTATATTATTCGGATAATCGAATAATTTTAATTTTGTGAAGTTTAAAAATAAGACCAAAAATTTAATTTTTTAACATACAAATTTTTCAAAACAGTTGCAACACTTTAACAGAAGGTACTTCCTGTAATAAAAAAGGAAATCTTTTTTAAAAAAAAATAGCTTCAAATTAAAGCTAATCTTCTAAAATAATCTTTCAAAAAGAGAAAATAGTTTAAATGTTAATATTTCAAACGATTTCTTTGTTTTGTGTTGATAAAACTTAATTTAAAAAAGATTATTTTACTTAAAGTTGGAGCTTGAGAGTAAATCCTTATAAAACATATCCAATTTCTCTGTCTTCCATTATACCACTTGACTCTTTTTTGATGTTTCAACAATTTGGAAATATTAATAGTCTTATTTAGGTGTGGTAGAAGTTTGCTTAAATTCGTCTAAAATCAAAATCATCTAAATCCTTGTGGTAAAATTCTGTACTAAACATTCTTAAAAAAATTATTCCCATACTCTTTGGTTTCAGTCTTTGTGCTATTGTTACTCGAAGGAAATATTCCTAAGTTAAGGAATAATAAAAGGGCATTTAAAACGTACCGAACTGCTTTTTTACATAAAAGAAAAAAACTAATATGTACTATGAAAAAACAAATTGATATTTATTATTCGAATTATTCGTACATCGAAAATAAGCAATTTTTAATTATTCGAACAGTTAATCGAACAGCGGTTAATCGTTTGAATACCTTAGTATGTATGTACATTAGCGTGGCCGTTAGTTGTATGGAGAACTTTTTTTTTTGATTTCTTATATTCTCCTCCCCCCCAAATCGGTTCAGTTTTATGTAAAAAAAAATACAAAAAAATTTCGTAGCGAGAAGTTGTGTTTTAGGGTGGGCGTCCGCCCCTCAAAGTTTGCCATCAAGCCATTTATTCAAATGTAATTTGTTTGCATATTACTATCTCTTAAAAACAACATTTTACAAGAATAAGATATATGGCAATATTTTAGCTCTTCTAGTCAACAACATTAGCTTCGAAGAAAGCTAACTCTGAAACTTTTTGACCGATCTTGTTAAAAATTTGTGTCTAAACTACCATCCAATAGGACTAACCTTGGTGCAAATTTCATCCTAATCGGAAGACATCGATTTCAAAATTTTGTCACTTGACATTAAATCCGGCTTTTATATATTTAAAACGTATATAAAAAGTTTGGTATTTTGTTGTTATTTTCTTAATTATTTTCTAAAATATTAATTTTAGGAAAAAACTTTCTTCGAAGCTAATGTTGTTGACTAGAAGAGCTAAAATATTGCCATATATCATATTCTTGTAAAATGTTGTTTTTAAGAGATAGTAATATGCAAACAAATTACATTTGAATAAGTGGCTTGATGGCAAACTTTGAGGGGCGGACGCCCCCCCTAAAACACAATTTCTCGCTACGAAATTTTTTTGTATTTTTTTTTACATAAAACTGAACCGATTTGGGGGGCGAGAATCTAAGAAATAAAAAAAAAGTAAATAACGGCCACCCTAATGTACATACATACATATACATATGTATGTAAGTTGCTTGCCATAAAAGGTAGACAAATAAATACATATGAAAACATAAATGCACACTTATGCACAGAGATTTTATTGAAATACTATATTGTTGCTGATGTCGCTATGACAGTACAAAGTTAAAGAACGTGATAAAAAAAACTTTGGGCTCGATAAAAAAAAGAAGATAAATACATTTATAAAATAAAACTTACAAAATGGACATACCTACATGCGTGTTACCTTGTGAACGCACTTTAATAGAAAAAATATGTAGGTTCCTAAGTATGTACATACATACTTACATACATTAAAACAAATCTTAAAGCATTATTTTAATATTTTTAAGGTAAAAGTGTACAAAACACGAAAAACTTTTTTATTAAGTGCTAAAATGTATGTTAAAAGGAAGTAAAACAACCCAAAAGGAAAAAAAGAATTATTTACAAAATTCCAACCATTAAGAAATGTATGTATTTATTATATTCGACACAACTCTTGTAAAAATAATAAAAATGAAAAAAAAGAAGCGAATACCAAAAATAGAAGCAACAACTTCGTGAAAGTCTTAAATGTTGGAAAAAGTAAAAATGTAAATACCCTCCAATCAATTGGTAGAGTAATTTTCGATTATTGAACTACTTCGTCATATTTGGTAGTTAAACAGTAGATTTTGCGGAATCTAGCAACAACAAAATACATTCGAATCGAATAATGAGTTCTAAAACTATACTTTTTCGTCACTTTAAAGAGTTGTTCAGATAATTGTAACAGTTATACAATTATAACAATAGCACAAATGAACATTGCCCATATATTATTAAATTCTTCGCAACGATTTGCTGTTAAAAAGTGAATACCAAGTACAAAAGCAATTTGCCAAGTTATGACAATTTCTACTTAAATTGCAATGTGATCGGTGGTGCGCGAGTGTAAAATAAAGTAAATTTTTAAATGTTTAAAAATAAAATAGTAATACTGTACTAAAATTTAGGACCCCGCTAGATCCAAAAGTTACAGAGCGATCTAGTACACAAACAAGTGCACAAAATAGGCCAAACTCATTTTTCGGGGAGATTGGGAAAATTTTAAATAATTTTTCATACATTAATTTTTTTAAACCAATAAAAGGGAACTAAAAAACTGATAATTGTCATTTTTACAGGATATTGGTGATTTTTTTGAACTTTTTGTTTATTCACTGACTTTATTAATTTTTATTTAGTTTTTATTTGATCTTGTTTAATTTAATTATTGCTCATTTTTTATTTAAGCTCTAGGTCTTTTAAATATTTAATTATTTATTTTCAATATTTCGCTAACCTTTGGTTAGCATCTTCAGGAAAATAAATTATAAAATTTTAATAACAAAAAACAATAACAAAATTATAAAAAAATATCCTATTTATAAACCTAATTGAAAAGTATTGTTTTTATTTTTCTAGTGAAAGTCAATGTTATTAGTGAAACAAATTTATAACATAATAATTAAAAAATTATGATGAAACTTTTGTAAGGTTAGTGTTTGAACAAATTTGCGACTTTCTGTGATTCCTTTAAAAAAATTTGTCCACATTATGTTTTTCACTTTCATAGCCCACATTCATAGCCAATTTCACCAATTTATTTTAACATCGATTTATGTTAAAAATTGATTTTTCATGTCAAATTAAACAAAATTATATAAAAAAAATATATTTAAATATTAATTTAGGTTTAAAAAAATTTGTGAAATTGGCCATAAAAATTGTTTTGACTAAATGTACTGTAGATTATTGATAATTTCTAAAACTTTTCGCTCAGTAATTTTTTTTTTTTACTCAGACTCGCCTTACAAAAACAAACAAAGATAAACAGTATAATGGACAACTTCTTATAATAAAGAGCAGTAAGAAAAAATGTATCTTCAAAAGAGTTGTTTTTAGAGCCAAAAGCGATACTACTAAATTCAGTTGATATTCAACTGCCAAAGTAATCCAATTCGTCCTAAAATATCCACACTAAGCAGATTCTTAATTTAAATATTACAATAGTGGGACACTTCTTCCCGAACGATGTCGCTACATCAATAAGAATCAAATAGCAGATGCGAAAGGTGTTTGCTAAATGGGAAAACTATTTTCATTATTTTTCGATCGAAATACTTGCAGGGTAGGTATAAAATTTGTATAAATGTATTACTACAACAGGAACAACAGGTTACAACTTGTTGCGTGCAACAAACAAAAGTAATAACAACAAACTACTAGAAAAAACCACCACTAACCGTTACTTCTGCACCTTAATTCGCCTTAAATAAAACAAGGGGAAATTTATCATTTTAACGCCTGCGCTTTTCAAAAAATAACAAAAATATTCCAATAACGCCAATGACGTTGGAGGCAGTAAATTATTGGTTTAACTATCTATAAAAATATTGTTTTTGTTTTATTATCAGTACATGTTTGGTTTTAATCCTTTATAGTACTGTAGATAACGGATATATGAACATCTCATGTAAGCAATCTAAACAATTTTAGGAAAGTAATTCAAAGACACTTTATTTTTTTCAATATGTCCCAATATAAAAAGTATTCTGTATAACCAAAAGTTTTTAATTAGAAAAAAACTGATATAGGAAATATTTTGCCATGCACTAATAATAAAAATACGTACGAAAATAATTTTTTATAAAAAAATTTTTTTCACGGTAAAACTGTGTTTGGCTTACGCAAAATATCCCACATTGCTTGTTCAAAATATCTAACTTAGTATGTACAATCGAGTGTACGTTTTAAACCACAAGATTTTGTTTTCTTAAAGTACAAACTTTTATAAGAGTTAAATAAAAAGTGAAATAAATTTCTCACAAAAAAAATGCTTAAACGAAAAAACGCTTATAAAAAACTTTTTCTGATTTTTTTTAATTTCTAATATCCGCTACCTACTGTATATATTTTTTACAACAGAACTAAAATAGAATAGCGTTAATCGTTTCTTTGAATCACTCTCTGTGTAACATGTATTTTCCTCTCTGTCTCTTTTTCCCACTGTCTCTTAATTAGTTTATGATCAATAGTAATCGATTTTAACCGAAAGAGTAACACCTGCCTTTATAGCATCTGATAGGATCAGTGTGGCCAGATCTTACAAATTATTACGGCTAAATGATTTGCAAAAAAATTTTAAATACCCATCCACCACAAAATATTATTGTGTATTATTATTTTTGTCGTAAAAAAAATATAGCGTGCAATTTTCCATTCAATACATCTAAACTTAAACAAAATCAACGCACATATAGGCGTATTGTGCAATGTGGGCAACACATTACTCAATATTTCTTTATAAATAAATATCCATAATTTAAAAGACTTTTGATTTTATATAATATGTATGTATGTATGTATATTTTGCAACATACTAATATGTATAATATAAACACAGGGAAAAATATTGCAAATATGTGGGTACGTCTAATGAACCTTTATGATTTTATAGTAATTTACAACAACAAGTTCTAAAGTGAGCAAATTATCCCTTCTTCTTTTTAAACCATAAAATGAAAAAATTTTTCTTCCCAAAAAAAGCTACAAAATTTGAAATTTTTTGTAATATTACACTGGTTAACAAATTTTAAACTTTTTGCCATAACCTCAAAAATAAGATGTTTTCTAAGTTAAATATCAAATCTCAAAACCTGTAGTTCAGTGAATTTTCATCTTGAAATATGGGCTTAAAGAGAAAAAACATATTGATTAAACAGCTAAAAGTTTGTACAATTCAAATGAACAGTTCCCAAGATTTTTAGAAAGATCGAATATAACAACAGAAAAACATGATTTTCCTAAATATCTCGAAAACGCTTCTTGACAGAAATTAATGCGTGCCATATTCGTGTTCAGCCGCACCAATTTAGCTTAAAATGTATCTCTTTTCTTTGTATATATAGAAAATTTATAATCGAGGATAGAAAAACATCTGGATACACAGTCTATGGTTAAATTACTTGTTAACAAATGTTACTTTCATCCTTTTACTGATTATTTAAGGGATATTCCCTCAATTATATTATACATTTTTAGTGCAATTGTATTTCATTCACAGCTTAGAAAACAACTAGAACAGAAAGAGGGAGAGAATAAACTTTAATCAGTGGTTAAAACACACATACCTATGTAGGTATGGAATTGGGTTGGTAAGAAATATGTTTCTTTGTTGTTGTAACTTCGCACGCACTAAATTCTAAGAGAAACCCTTTTTATTTTATTTTCTCTCACTCTCTTTCTACTCTAGTCTTCTTCTAGGACTCACAGGTTTGTTATCGTTTAAATTTTATGACTCTGTTTTTGTCTTGTTTTTATGATCCCACAATATTTAGCGGATTTTTATCTTTTCTTTTTTTTATTATTCTTTCCAAGAAAATTCTTATTTGTTCACATACGAAATTTACCTATTAAATGTCATAATATAATCAGTTGATTTTGAACGCTCTCGCAATTGAGTTGCATGCGTTCCAAGTGTTAAAATTAAAACAAAATTAAATACCAAATGAATGAGAAACTATAAATAGACTATTAGAAAAAAAATAAACAAAATAAGTGCAAACAGTAAAATAATGCATTTACATATCACCACTATCTTGTTTATCATATTCGAACATATAAATAAAATCTTTACACAAGGTATACCCATAAGTCCTTGTCCAAAAATGTTTCAATATCGTTTCGATGGCTCGGAATGGTTTGGCATATTATCGGTGCGTAATCCAGATTTTGGTCAAGCACTTCATTTACGGGTCACACTTTCGATGAGAGGGAAGCCGACAACGGTAAGTTTACAAAAAAAAATATTTACTTAATTTATAAAAATAATGTTTACCTGAAAAATATTAGATTTCGGTACTCTTAATGTGCTATAATATAAAAAAGCTTGCATTTATTTTATTAAATGCGAAAACCTTAGAGATTTTCTATTATTTTAAGCATACATTGGTACAAACATGTTAATAATTTATTTAAATTAAAGAAAATTTTTGATACGCTCCATCAAGATTTTGTATGTTTCAGGAGTGGTATGTAAGGAATATGGGATCTTAAATTGTGTATAAGCCAATATTTATAAAAACAGACCTCACAGTATTAAAATTCGTGAGTCATATTAAAGTGAATTACAGGTGGGATTTAATATTGGATCTATCGAAAAAAACGGATCGATTATCACAAAATTAGGTTTAGTGATTTTTAGTACATATTTAAAAAAAAACCTAAATTAGACCAAATATATACAGCAATACTAATTTTTTAGAATTTAATTTTTATAAAGTTTTATGTGATCAATTTTGTTTTGCTGACGAAAAATCAGTACCTACGGAATTTAGTTAATAGTACAAGTTTCTTACTAATATGTTAATTGAAGTTAGTTTTTTCCTGTGTAAATTTTTATACAATATTGTCACCTCTCACTATTTTAAACATTTTTAATGTGTTTGCTTTCGCACATTAATTTAACAGAACCTCATCGCCCTAAAATTGGAATCTAAATATTTTCCTTAATTCAAAGAGAAATAAGTAAATCTTATTAAACATTTGCTTTTTCAAAAAAAAACTTTTAAAGTCATGTGTTTTTTTTTTTTTTTTTGCCTTAAAAAGTAGTTACTGAAAATAGCACAATAGAATTGAATTTGAAAATTCACAGAACAATATGATCTGCTGCAATTATACCATTAAGTTGCTAAAAAAAGACATCCCAAATATATTTTATTCTACTCGTTCGTTGATAAATTATAAAAAAGAGATGTCAAATGATTCTTATATTTCTATTGGCACTTTATGAGGAGAAAATATACTGTTTGTATCAGTGAATGTCCTTGGGGAAACATGTTAGAGGACATGCATTGATACATTTGATATATTTCTTTTAATAAAGCGCCAGAAAAACTGTTAGAATCAATTGTTATCTCGTATTTTTAATTTTGTAACGAACGAGTTTTGCAACACACCTACTCATATATTTAACTTTATAGGGTCTACCACAAATATTGTAGAATTTACAAACGGAGTCAAGAACTTCGCCTGTGGTGAAGGGTATATATGTACATATGTAAATAATTATAAAATAATTTAGCTGAACTAAACGATGATTGTAAATAAAAGGGCTTTCACTCATTTCTAAACAGCATTAACATTTTGTTTAACTTTTTTATAAACTTAGCTTTACCAAAAACAAAATTTAATATTATTACTTACGATAACCTTTTTTTTATTTCATGTAATTTATTAAAGAATGTTTATCCTTTTTTACAGAATTATTTGGGCGAAATTGAATTGTTAACACGTGGACAATTCTTAAGCGACACACCGGTTTTATATAAAATTAAATTCCCGAAAAATCACTTTCCACCTAAATTGTTACAAATCACAACGAATAACCAAGTTGTGTGTCTAGGAGCAGCAGGTAAATTATTGAGAAAAAGTACGAAAGAAATAGAAAAAAAAAATTTACAAACTAACCGCCATATTCAAAAAAAAAAATTGTTGATTTATATATGGTTTATTGAACAAATTTTTATAGAAAATTCGTTTCATAAACCTTTAATAAACCTTAAATCTTTTTTATGAATATGGCGGTACATTTATAAAGAGATTTACATATGTTTATGTATTTTAAAATCAAACTTTAAATACAATATTTTTTTCCTTGTCCTTATTTTTACGTGCAACCCATCACTTAAACACAATGATGTCTATTGGTGATGTGTTCATATGACGACGCATCCATCCATCAAAAAACAAAAATAACATTGAAAATATCAACAACCAAAAAAAAACAACAACTATTCATTTATTCAAACAATCTTGCATTTACACAAATTCATCCATCAATATTACATTTGTGCAACATGTTGTTGTTGCATGTGTGTATGGAACTTGGATGTGTGACAAACATTATCTATGAAAACAGATCACAGTATCTTTGTGACACAAATACAATTGGAACATACCAGAAAGTTTACATTTCTTCCCGATGAAATACCACCACCTTTGCAATCATCTTCTTCATCGTCATCCTCATCGTTATCGAAAGGTACAACAGGCATGAAGGAGTCGTTAATACTGCCAACAAACATTGCATTTGGTACTAAACATATGCCTTTAACCAATATGGAAAAGTAAGTTTAAAGTTTTATATAAACAAACATACATACATACCACAATTGATCAACAAGGGGGTATTAACTTAAATATTTTTATTTTTTTTACTTTTTGAAAAAAATCGACACGTAATATTCATGTCTACCCGCTGTAAAAATATCGTGCTAGTTTGTCAACTTTTTGGTAATGAAACGTTTAATTTAAAAATTATTTTTCATATGGTTTTAATTTTAAATAAAAAAGTGTTTTGCTTATACTGAAAATTTAGAAATTTAAACTTAGCACCCTCTTTATGATCAAGTGCGACATGTATAAATGAATGTTTAACAAAAATATATTAATCAAGACCAGAGCACAGTGCTTTGATGCCATAGTATAATTGAACAATATAAATGGTCATATTTGAATATGAATAAGTTTTGACAAAATGGTGAGACACGCTTAAATTTCATGGTTTAAATATCGCGAACATTTCCTTTACTCGCCCATTTCAAAATGCAGGTTATTGTAGAATGGAATTGATTTATTTTTAGTTTTAACTTTAATTAAGACCACTTCATCTGTATTGGATAAAAATAAACACAACTCCGAATAAGAAATTTTGTAGGGATCTTTAATTCAAAAAAATGGAAACTTAAACTCAATTGAGTGAGTAAAATCTTAACATATGTATATCTTTTGCGATAACTGAAAAGCAAGCATGCATTTTAAAAACCTTAATTATAGCTTAGGTAAAGTTGTAAAACTCTTTTTATTATATTTTATTGATTGATTGAATTAAATCAGTAAAAATTACTGTCTGAACTGTAGCACAGTTCTTCTCCTTAGAAAATTACCAAAAAATTCATTTTGTTTTAAATTAATCTTTAATGAGTTAGTAGAATTATTGGATATCGCCATTTGCTACGCGGCGCCTTGTACAACCCCACAGGCATACCGCTCCTAAACATGCTACTGCCACGTGTATTTAAAATTTTATAAAATCGTTCCAATAGTATGAAAAATGTTAAAATATGTCAATAGGTTAATCTAAAATATGCCAAAAGGGACCTAATAGCGATACAGTTTCATATAAAAGTCATAATAAATTGTTCATTGGTCAACGCACTGTGCGAAGTCATTTTCGATGTGTATGGACATACATATCGTTACCTAAAACGCAAAAGGTCCTAACTAACCAAAAATTCAATATCGACTTTTCATTGATTCTGATGTATTGCATCAGCACAATTGTCCACAAAAAATTTTAAAAATTTTTCGACCAATATTTACGTTAGTTATTACAAAAAAAAACACGCCTATCTACAAGAAACTATATGTAATATGCTAAAAGTCCTAACTAGCAGTTTGCATTATATGCAACATTTTACAAAAAAAAAATTATTAGCAGTTTAAGGCAATTTATCGTTTTAAATAATTTTTTTTATTCTTCTGTAGATTTTTCAAAATATTAGATAGGGCCTTTTGTGTTCGACGTAACGATATATTAAGTAAACGTTAGCAAAGAATTCGAAAAATTATTTGCCCTTTTTTGTAACTTTTCTATGATTTTTCTTCCTGTTAATTTTCTTTAGAAATCCCATGCGCCTTTTAAAGGATACTTGTGGATCTATTGATGAACGAATACGTTTTCAAGTCTTGCATGCTCTAAAACAAACAACAACAGCACCATCTAAGGTTTTAACTTCTTCCTCCAGTTTGGCATTTAAGAAAACAGCAGAAAGTGTTGATTTCTTATTGTTGTCAACATTATTGTCTAGTCGCAATAAAAAAAAAATTAAGGGTGGAAAAACTGCTACATCTGCTGGCTCTAAAGTTAGAGGAGGCGAAGCAGCAGATGATATTGTTAGCGATGATAATGAGAGCGTACCCCCTTTGGTAACCAGTGATACAGATTTTAATTCTGAACTTATGTTGGATGATGCAGGAACAGCTGATAGTGCAATGACCATAAATGAATTACCATCGATAACTCGTGGAGCCTGGCCATGGTTGGCAGCCGTTTATGTTAATAATATAACATCACTGGCGTATCAGTGTGGAGGAACTTTGATCTCACCACGTGTTGTCATTAGTGCTGCTCACTGCTTTCAATTATTCAAAAAACGTTATACGGCCAATGAAGTGTTAGTATTTTTAGGACGTTACAATTTGAAAAATTGGAATGAGGAAGGCTCTCTAGCGGCTCCGGTGGATGATATTTTTATACATCCCGACTTTAATCAACATTTGAATTCATATGATGCCGATATTGCTGTAGTGGTATTAAAAAATGAAGTTCGGTAGGTAAAACCTTTTGAATTTTAGAATTTTTTTTAAAGAAAAAACGTTTTTTATATTAAGGCATGTTCAGACCTAACAAATATTTGATGAAAAAAACCAAAAAAAAAAACGTGACCAGTAAATTGATCAAACTTAATCTTAATTTTTAACAATTTCTAATGATTTACTTTCTTTTTTTGTAAGAAATTAGAAATTTAGAAATAATGTTTGATCTAGCAAAACGTTTTGCAAAAGCAAATAATTTGTTAATAAAACTAGTGGTTACGTGTATGACGTAAAATATTTAATAGGTGTGAACATAGCTTAAGAAATGTATGTATGTAAATAAATGTTTCTAAACGTTATTTCTGCACTAACAGCTTTAATACCTTTATACGTCCCGCTTGCATGTGGTCTGGTTCTACTAAAGCACAATATATCGAAGGAGAACATGGAATTGTTGTGGGTTGGGGCTTAGGAGGTTTAAACACCACTAAGCTCACCTCAACTACCAGCACAGTGCCGAAAATTGTTAGCACGCCGATTGTTTCGAATGAAGACTGCTTTCGGGCAAATCCCAAATATCGCAGTCTCTCATCGAATCGTACATTTTGTGCGGGCGTTACGTTAAAAGATCACACAAAAACAACAACAACAAAAAGTGGCTTTAGTGGAAAACATTTAAGTTTTCAGCATCAACTGCATCAAGGACCCTGTACTGGTGACTCGGGTGCGGGTCTTATGCTTTTTAAAAATAATCGTTGGATGTTAAGGGGTACAGTATCAGGATCTCTACCCATACAACCCTCTGCAGAGGATAGTTCTACACCATCACCAACATCGAGAACAACTAAAAGTTGTAGCATAAACCAGTATGTGATTTATACAGATGTGGCAAAATTTCTAGACTGGATTTTCGCATTTATCATATAAACAACAAAATGGACTTAAAAGATGTTAAAAAAATTTACAAGTTACTCTCGAGTTTACAAGACTAGTGTTTGTATGTATAAATAAGGCCTTGAGTATTTACACCATTAAGCATTTTATTAGGTGCCAAGCACAGTTATCTTTATTTAAATTAATCATAAGTCATGTAAATATTTTAATTAGTGTTATATTTTTTAACTAAATAATAATTTATTATTTAAACTGTGATATTTGTACAAGAGAAATCATAAGAATTTATATGTATACGAGTTAAATTGTATGTTCGAATTTTTTCTAATTTAATTGAATAAATGAAGAACAGTTTTTTTTTTAATCAAATTAACATTTTTTATTGTCAAATGTTACTTTATTAGTGGAAACAGTCATATCGATTTCTAATCTTGATTGAATCTGTCTTCATAAAATCGGGAAAAAAACGTTAGCTTATGTTTGGTAATAACCAGGAAAACCGTAAATATGAAATTGCATGATCTTTCTTATTTCTTAAAGCTTCGTATGTATTTCGGCATCAAATTTTTTTTTATTTTCTAGCTCATATGCCACATTTTATAAAGCATTTTTTGGTACTTGTTGAATTTTTATTTTAATGGAACAAAAAAAACGCAATCTACATTTCATTAAAAAATATTAGTAAAAATTTTAGATATTAAATACATTAGATTTACCCATACGCAGGAAAAAACATTGCATAAGTATGGTTAAAAAAAACCATTATGGTCACCGCAATGGCAACAAACAAACTATTATTGTTTTTAACATAACGTTTTTTTTTATCAAATATGGTTGAACATAAATAAGATTTCTGTATGACGTGGTAAATTCCCAATTGTTCATATTTGATAAAACCTGAAATTTATTGTTGAGGGAAAGCTAGCTTTTATAGTTGAATATGGTTGAATTTAACAATATAATATCACTGGTCTACAAATTTGCAAAAAATAATTGACTGCAGAAACGAAGCATGTTTTTTGGCGGCATGAAATAACTCCTCACGAAATAAGTCCCCAAAACGGAAATGAAATAACTCCCCACAAAAATATATGAGAGGCACCAACAACGTTTTTTTGGGATTTATTTCATTTTTTTGGGGAGTTATTTCATTTTTATATTGGGGAGTTATTTCATATGAAATAACTTCCCAAAAATCTGAAATAAAATAAGTAACCAAAAATATATTGGGGACTTATTTCATTTTCAAATTTATTCCAAGATGGTCAAAAATGCAAATTATGTCCCGTTATAATATGTAACAAAACTTCTGAATTCCGATCAAGAAGAGTGTTTGAAGAAAACAAAATTTGTATCAATATGACACCAAAAGAAGACATTTTCAATAAATCTTCCGATGAAGAATCGGAAGAAGAAATTTTTGAACACAGAGTTTCCAATAACAACAACCTGTTTGTAATTTGTCAGGACAAAAGCCCAAACATTGTTCTTATTCCCTGCAAGCATCTTAAAATATGCAGCGAATGTGACGCAAAAATAATGGCGGATGCCATTTCTAATGGGCTTTAAAAAAAGAACTGCCGCTGTAGCCGTCAAACACTTGACGAATCGATGCAAGTTTTTGCTTAAATTTTTCCATTATTGCAAGTAAATCTATATTTTGAATTGATTGGTTGTTTTGAATACTTTTAGGGTATTTATTTAATTTCAGGAATTTGGGATATATTTCAAATGAAATAACTCCCCAAATTTTTGGGGATATACATACATATTTCATTTTGATTTGGGAAGTTATTTCATTTTGTTGGGGTTGCATTTCATTTTAAAATTGGGGGCTTATTTCATATGAAATAAGAACTAAACAGTTGGGGAATTATTTTAAGGTTTTTTTGGGGACTTATAATATGGGTGAATGAATTCAAATCTGCCATAAAAATTGGGCTATCACGTCTTGTTCATTTTTTATCGCATGCTTGCAATACTGTAAAACAGTCAATAGTGACACTACAATTTCACAATCATTTATTCGACAGAAGGCCACATTCATTCTAAATGTTCATAATAGTAGCATTTAAGCATGTCAGGGAGATCGTGTATTACTGATTCAAACTATTTTTGCTTTGTGTCTGGTTATGGTTAATTATAACAATAATATGTTTGAAATAATAAAATTCAATTTAAGATTTAAAATAACATGCTTAAAAGCAACAAAATTACAGTTGTTTTGCTCTCAATTACATCGTGCTTGGTCTGCTTAAAATTCTCAATTATTTATATTTTTCTTATTATTTTTTAAAATATATAAATTTAGGTAGTAGTAAAAACCAGTCAAACAAAAGAAAGAATGCTGCCTGGAAACTGAATTGAAAAACTTAATAAGCAAATTGAATAAAAATGCTGAAATAAATAATCATAATAAAAATATATTATTTTAATTCTGATCATAATATGGTTACTTTTGTCGAAATTCTGGAAAATGTTTACCATATTTAAGTTAATTTTGAACATAATATGGCTAATATTGACCATTATTATGGTCAATATTGTACAAAATTTGGTTATTTTTTTTTGGATATTTTTAGTTAGGCTTAAGTTCATCAAATTTAATTTTCTTTAAATTATTTTTACTGCTGGAAGGAATTTTACAACTTGGAATTTTATTAAAATTGATTGATAATTTTCTTGGCTGAGCTGGGCCTTGAACCTGGGTTGAATTTACATGTTTCAAGAATCGGCACATTCTTTCATCAGAATTCTTTGAGTTCGAATTTGAATCACTTCCTCAATCGATCTAACAATGTCTGCCCGACTGGCAGTTTGCCGTCATAGCAGCATTCCATCTTCACTTCTTAATTACAAGACGCTTCATTGGTGACCAAGGCCTAGCCTTGTCGCATCTGCTTTGAAGGTTTCTAGAAGTCCTTTAAAATATAAGTAAGAATAAAGTTTTATATTGAGTATAACTGTTGTTGCTTATAACGCAAAGTGAATTAAATAAAAAAAATTTGAGAAAAATTTCCTACACATTCCTATATAACTTCCAAGAGGTAATGGAGTTTTGAAAGAAGGCAAAGTGAAAGGAGTAAAAGTTCGAATTTTAAAGGCCTGAGAAGTAGAGGCATTTGCAATTTTTCCGCTGGGAAAGTAAAGGTCGCGCGCAATCTTATGGATAATTAAATGAAATTTGGTACATAAGTTCTTCGTGTCAGAAGGACGAATCCTATTGAAAATATTGAGAATCGATTGATAATTTGGCATAGACTCTTTCCAGGATAGAATCTTTGCGCCCATTGACTTCTTGAATTAGTATTAGTGTTAAATTTGGCCCCAAAAATATTTTATTGCAACCTCATGCAAATATCACTCCGAAAATTGCTTTTGATGCCATAACTTCCTTATAAATGTGTGTATTGGCGACGATGATTTTTACAAAATATACAATGTCACGTTAAAATATTGTGCTGGCAGGTCCAAATTTGCCTATGGACAAATTTAGAATCACTTCACTTTAGCATAAAGCAGAAATGTATGCCACGGTTCAAAATCAAAACGGAGCCTTCGATTCTTCACGAGAAAATTGTATTTATTTTGAACAAATTTTTGTATGTATTAATTTTTTATATTGTACTGATTTATTTTTTATCTAAACAGTCTTACTGAGCTACCTAAAGAAGCGGG
The DNA here is from genome assembly GCA_949318255.1 of Pollenia labialis. Classification (NCBI taxonomy): domain Eukaryota; kingdom Metazoa; phylum Arthropoda; class Insecta; order Diptera; family Polleniidae; genus Pollenia; species Pollenia labialis. The sequence continues at coordinate 120,608,288 of OX439142.1, forward strand.
GCAAGCGTTTTTTAACCATGAAAACTCGATTGCCAAAACATTTTCAATTAAACAAAACGACTAAGTGATGTGTCAGATAATATTTTTCAGCCAGGTGATGTTGAATTCGAGTTCTAAAGGTTTGTTTCGTGTAACTGTGAGAAAAAATGTTTTACTAAAACAGACGCTTTCCGCTCTTATTTAGGAAGCTTAGTTATAAATTAATTTTATCGATTGCAAAAGCCTACTCTGTATTTTCGAAGAAACCTTTGGGACTCGTTCATTGCACACATTCTCTACTATTATGTACACATCGAATTTAAAGGCCCACCACTACCTTATCCACAAATACTGGTAAATGTTTATGAACCAATGTTTCCAGTCGTGCTGTAGACAGCAACCTTGATTTATGGCAGTTAAGGTATGTTAAGACCTTACAAATATTTGATAAAAAAAAATCCAAAAAAGCGCTACCATTTAATTGATCAAACTTTAGCTTTATTTTCAACATTTTCTATTGATTTCCATAACTTTATTTTTTAGATGATAATTGTATAATGTAATTTAGAAACAGTAAGATAAATTTTGATCTAGCTAAACGCTTTGCAAAAGCAAATCATTTTTTAATACAACTAGTGGTTATGTTAGGATGTCAAATATTTGATAGGTGTGGACATACTATTAAAATCCGTACATTTCAAGGATAAAGCATGTGATAAATGTAACGTAGACATTTTCTAAATTTATAAATACATATTCCTTCTATTTTAAATTAATAAAGATTATTTCCTTGAAATGTTCAGTGTGTAATTTTTTGAGATTAAATCATATTCCTAAAACATTACCACTTATACTCTGATTCAGTTCACCAGGCCATCAACTTTGATCAGCTATAAGGTAGACTGCTGAATTTGTTCTGAAGGAGTTTTTGGCTCACGAACACGCACGAACGATTTCTAAGATCTGACAACCATGCACACCCAGAAAATATATTAAAAAAGAGAATTAGGCAATTTACAAATTGTTCTTTTGTGTCATATTGGTTGTATTTTATGATTGTGACATTCATAAAAATATATCAAATACAACCAGTATGAAACATTGGAACACTTTGTGAATTGCCTAAATGTTTTCTAATTGAACACGAATTCATCACAGACCCCATAAAAAATATATATTTTGGTTCCTTGAGTAATTCTATGCCGATTTAGCCATGTCTATCTGTCCGTCTGTTGAAAACACGCTCACTTTCGAAAAACTCAAAAGAAATGAACCAATTTGGTATCAAATTGCTTGAAGTTATCCTCAGCAGTTTGGGATTGAAATCCAGTAAAATCGGTTCAGTAGGTTCAGAGTTATGAATCAAAGTGTGGAACCACCATCTTGATAATTTGATAATTTTGTTACAAAAAATAACATAAAAGGTGGAACAAGGCACGGAATGAGATAAGATTTTGCAAAAATTTGTTTTATTCGACTAGAAATCACGCTGTTAAATTTCGTGAAGATCCGTCCATAATTTACCCTAAGCCCCATATAAACACTACTCACGGAAAACAGTTTAGTAAGCCTAAAACCGTAACAAACAAGGACAGGATTTTTATGCAAATGCATATTTGTTGTCGTCAGTCTGAGATCAACATTAACTTAATATCTTTTCGAATCAAGAAATTTAAAAAAAAAATGGCATTGATTTGTTAGTGCATATTTTTGCATATTATGCGTTAAATGCATATATTGCTGACATTGCATATATTTGGTGCATTTTGGGAAAAAATGGGGAAAAAATATTTTGCAAAGCACATCGCGTTTTGTCGCATATTAGGAGAAGTATCCTATAACAACAATGTGGTTGAAATCAGTTGTGTATTATGCTGAAAATTTTGAACAATTCAAGGATGTGATAGAACGATGGTATTGCAGTACCAAAAAAAAAATAAATAACAAATTTACAAAATACAAAATTTCGGATAAATTTTAAGTCTTCAAATTACGGATTTATCTCTGAGACTTTTGTAAAATTAGAGAAATCAAATCCATTGAGAATGCAAATTAAATTAATTGATAATGTCATAAATAGAATGTACATATGTAGTTAAGGGAAACTTAAGTAAACAAATTCGGTTAAAATTTGATAAAGTTTTTAGAAATAAGAAGGCCACAAAGCAATAACACAAACTGCTGGCATATTTTATTTAAATTTTTACGAAAAAAATTTTGAAAATTTTATATGAAGGTTCGCATATCTATCTAACAAGTGACATAATTTACATTATTGTTTTACTTTATATTTTGTGTTTTACTATATTTTACTTCTGCTTTTTTGGTGTACCTTATTTTGGTTAACGAGACTGAATTTTTAGGGGGTTTATGTTATTTTAATGATTTGTTCATGATTAAAAAATGTGTTAAAATGTTTTATGCGCATAAAACTCGATTTTAACTGCATAAAAATCCGGTCCCTAGTAATAAATAATGCTATCATTACAAAATTTGGAACGTCGCAGTTTTATAGGACCATAAATGACAACGGTGAAATTTCGTTAAGGTCGGTCCGTGATTTACCCTAGGCCCCATATAAAGCCTACTCGCTGAAAACAGTTAAGAACGCCTAAACCTGTTATTAATAATGCTATCAGAATAAAATTTAATAATTCACAGTTTTATAGAACTAGAAATCACACTAATAAATTTCGTGATGATCGGTCCATAATTTACTATAGGCCCCATATAAAGCCCACTCTGGTAAATTAATTAAATACGTCCCAAACCGTAGCAGATGTAGATATTGCGGCAAAATTTCTTCCAACTAAGCTTCATATGTCCAGAAAAAATGTCATGCAATTTTGTGGTATACGGTCAATAATTTACCTTTGATTCCATGCCTTCTAAAATTCTCTTAAAACGCTAAAACTAATCTCACCGCTGTATTGAAATTTATGTTTTTTAATAACAGAAATCACTCGGCAGAATTTGGGTATGATTGGTTCATAACTTACCATGGCTCAAATATAAATTCCCCTCCTAAAAATCATTTAAGTTCGGCTTAAACTGCTACGAATAATGATATTTTACTCAAGCTAGTTAAAATTAAAAAAAAATGCATAAAACTTTCAGATTGTCGGTCAATAATTTAATATACTTATGTCTAAACCGCAACCAATTTTGATGCTGACGTCTGAAGAAAAACTAATAATAAATAAATATCATATAGATATCACTCCTGAAATATTCGAACTGTCGGTTGAGGGTATCAAAGATTCGGCAGAGCCGAATATAACATTCTAATTTGTGTTTAATTAAAATAGCAGCATTCCATTTTATATACATATTTTATAAATATTAAAAGGTCCCCTTGATTAAATGAAAAATCGTTCGCAATTTGAAAATTCTAACCGCAAGTTTTATACTTTAATCATGCGCACTCTCTCAGGTTTTTATTATTTAAAGCGCTAGTGTCAAGCAGTAATTATTACTGGTGCTCGATAATGCGGCATAAGGCATAGTACCTACATCATAGTAGCAAAATGGTTCTTGCAATAAAACCTCATCAGCATTTGCTGGTATGATGAAAAGCAGTAATGAAGTTAAGAACAGGCCCATAAAAAATGTTTCTACCAAAATTGAATGATATTGATGTGGTTTATACAGCGTGGCCCAAAATTCCCGAAGATGTTTGAATTGCTTATTACTTTTTTATTATAATTTGTTTTTCCTTTTCCTTCCAGTATTTTGTTAAGAAGACTTGGGGAATTTAAAATGGAGCATTACTTAATTGAACAACGTGCCCAAATTGTTGAGCTTTATTTTTCAAATCAACGATTCATTTTTTTAACTCAGCGTGCATATCGTCGTTATTTAAATGTGCGGGTTGGACCCTAAGAGTCAACAATAAACCATCTGGTTGCAAATTTTCATCAACAAGGGGCAGTAAGGAACCTTCCTGGTGCTGGTAGAAGACGAACGATGCACACGGATGACAATATTGTACTGGAACAGAGGAGTATTCGGGAAGATGGAGAAACATCAACCAGGAGACGTTCGACACAACTTGGCCTCTCATGAGCGTCGCTGCAGAGAATTTTGCACACAATAGGAATGTTTCCATACAAGATTCAGCTTGTCCAAGAATTGAAACCGACAGATTACCAGCAACGACTTGATTATGGAGTTTTTTTCCGGCAAAAAGCAAAAGAAAATCATAATTTTTTTCATAATTTAATTATGAGTGACAAAGCCCATTTCCAATTAAGTGGGTTCGTTAATAAGCAAAACTGCAGGATATGAGCTACGGAAAATCCGAGTGTAGTTCAACAGCGAGAAATACACCCACCTAAGTGTATGGTTTGGTGCGGCGTTTCATCGTAAAGGATAATTAGTCCTTATTTTTTTGAAAATGAACACGGAGTCGTCGTTTCCGTCAATGGTGTCATGTATCGGGCAATGTTGGAAAATGTTTAAGGCCAGCCGTGGAAAACCATCCGCAGGTATGGTTCCAACAAGATGGAGCAACAGCGCACACTGCAAGGGACACAATGGCTCTTTTACGGAACATCTTTGGTGACCGAATTATTTCGCGTACAAGTGATTTTAATTAGCCTCCGCGCTCACCGAATTTAACCGCCCCAGACTGTTTTTTTTTTTGGGGGTTATTTGAAAGAAAAAGTCTACATTAATAAGCCTAGAACCATCCAGCAATTAAAAAGCAATATACGCGACGAAATAAACAACATAACACCTGAAGTTTTGCGAAAGATTATGGAAAATGTGTTGGAAAGAGCACGAATTTGCGAATCAGAAAATTACCACCACTTGCGAGATATTATTTTTCATAACTAAACTAAAAATATTTCCCATTTATGTATATACTGTGTTAAAAAAAAATTTAGAATTATTTCTTAAATAAAAAGTTATAACTAATTCAAACACCTTTGTTAATTTTGAGCCACCCTGTATAATGATTGAATGATACGATTTCTTTATGAGACATTTTCTGTTGATGTACACTCTTCACTCAGAAAAACATTTTTCAGTATTAACACCACCAACAAAACTATTTTTAAAAAAAATTTTAAAACTGAAACGTCTTGAAACGTCTCATATTGTTTTTAAGCCATTAAAAAAAATATCCTTCAGCTTTATAATTATTTAATTTCTAAAATTGTTTTATTAAATTTTGTAAAATTCAAAAACCACTGGTAAAACTCTTCTTAATACTAAAGAACTTACAAACTAAAACATATTTCTAATATTTTACAAATTTACAGTCAATACTTTCTTTCTAACTTTTATCTATCTTCAATTATAATTATAATTTATATCATCTTCTCTATAATCCCAAGACATATCATCTTCATTTTCTCCAGCATAATCAGCATCATCGTCCATATTCACCCCATCTACGTCTTCATCTTCCTCCTCGTCATCAGGACAAGCAGTGCAACGACTTTCATTGATGCCATAATTGAAACAGTTGGCACCAACACATTCACAACAGCCATCGTGAAACCAGCGATAACTACTTGCACCCTGTAATAAATAAATTAAAAATTATGAAAATGTTTTTTAAACATTTAACATTTTTTTTGCATACCATGCTCTCACAATATTGTGAACACTTTTTGTTAGTTGTACAGCTATGCAAATAGATGACAGTACAATTCACTGTATTAGTTGAATGTTTTGGTGCAAAAGTGTTCTGGCCGATAACATCACCAAAACCAAATGATCCTGTAGCCATGTTGTAGTGACGTTGCAAACTGTTGCGCATGGGAAAGCGTATTGTAGACCATTGATCTTCATCTTCTTCGGCCGTGAGGGTATCAAAGAGTTCTGGTACCCCTTCAAAATCACCAATTTGTGATTTTGGCGCCAGAGCACTTAAAGTGTCATTATGTTTGGGACACATATCTAAGCAACTGCAGCACTCTGTATATAATTCTCCCAAACAATTAAGACAATCCTTGCAACAATAGCAATCAGAAAGTTTACATTGACAACTTTGTGTCAAAAGACACTTGGAGACAACAGAACCACATACAAATTCGTTGCAACCATCGCCTTTAATACTGGGGAGTAGCACAATGACAAACAATACAACAATCGTGTACAAAAAATACTTTGCAAGCACTAATGTACACATTTCAATTAGTTTGTTAAACGACTCAGAGAGAACAAGTAGCAAACAATTTTATATTAAAAAAAATAACACATACACAAAATTATACCCTTAATATCGTTTATAAAACTGAGGGGCAAAGTAAGAGAACGAGAGTGTGTTCACTTTTAAGGTTCTTAAACAACTAAAAAAAAATTCCAAAAATAAAATTTTTAAATGAAATGGAAAAACCATGTGACAACTATAATTGTCCCAAATTTAAAAACATTTTGGATAAAGGTCACAAGCAAATTAGTTTGTCAACACACAAACAATTCAACAAACTTTAACCTTTTTCCTTATTTAAGTAATAAATTAAAGCAACAGGTAGCCGCATCATAACTGTTTGATGTTGTTTTTGTTACTGCTGCTTTTCTTGTTGTGTCTATATGTATGTATATATTTTTAATTTTGATTAAGGTAAATACGATTTCGTAATCCGAGTCATTTAAACTATTGGAATTTAAATTGCCTTAATCTATACTAAAATAATAAATCCGTGTATTTGTGTGTGTGTGTGTGAGTGTTTACCAAGAATTGGTTTGGTGAAACCCAAGTTGTGTGTGCGTGTAATAAGAATCTGTCAATACGGTCATAAGCCACCCATGTTAGGGGTATTTCTAATTGCAGGTATATTTTAACAAACTAAAATCAAATCTTGTTCTGTTTTATGAATCTTTTAGGATTTGTTCAAGCACATTGTCTGTCAGCTGCATGTTTTAGTAGGTATTGTTTCTATACCGTTATAGATAAATCCTTTAGATATTGTTTCTGACATTTTAGCAGAGATTACAAGATTTAAATGTTTTTTTTTTTGTATTATTTTTAATTTTTAAATTATGTTTTAGATTACAAGAAATCTGATAAGAATGTTCGCTTTTTAACCGCATAAGATAAAATTATAATTCTTTTCAACAAGATGGAACAAATATTTGTTATATGTACATTAGCGGTGTTCAACTTTCCATGTTCATTTCATTTGGTGCCGATTAAATAAAGAAAATTAAAGGCGGAAATCAATTGAAAATTTGAATAGTAAATATAAGGCGAAAATTATGAGGATATAAATGTTAAATAAAATTAAATATTAACTAAAGCCATCACCCTCGGTAGAGAGCCAAAACGTCAGTTGCAAAGCAACTCGCTATTTGATATGCATTCTACAATGCAACCATGTAGAATTTTGCAATGCTATGTGGCCCAAAGTTCACTAAAAATGTTATCGATTCACAACTTGATGATACATTTTGGATTTTGACCGCAAAGTATTTTCATATTTTAGAACTCAACAATTTGTTCAACAAATTTGTTGAAGAAACTTATCTTATACTTGGGAGTTCTAATAATATTTGTGGATTTGGCAGTGTTTGTTTATACAGCCGAACATCCACAATTGGATTTTTTTTACCTTGAGTTTTCTCTAACTCTAAATAATTCGAGTATCAGTGGTGTTCACAGAGTAAATAACCATTATTATTACGTAACTTCCATCGAAGTTCTACATGAAGGCTCAGTTAGCCGAGAGTAACAGTAACCTCACCGTAAAAAGACCAATCTACATATTTCTAAGGGCCATTATTACAACTTGCCAATAGTTAAAAGTCGGATTTTGTTGGACCGATAAATAGCTTTGCATTATTACAACTTCCATTTTTTATTGCTGTTATTTTCAATAATAATAATATTTAATAGATGAAAACATAATAAATGAAGGTTTTATAATGCATAGCTATTTATCGGTCCGACAAAATCCGACTTTTTACTATTGGCAAGTTGTAATAATGGCCCTTACAGATTGAGACGTAACATCTTACCGCTAACTATAATCGTTCTAATTGCTTTGCACACATCAAAATGAATCAGCTGATTTGCAACGTTACTGTTACTCCCGGCTAACTGAGCCTTAAGGCCTGGAACAGAATAAAGAAGTTGTAGTAGTAGCTGAAACTGACGAATGCTTTGTAGCGCGACAAAGTTTAAAAATTCGATTTTTTTACTTCAAGTTTTTAACTTTTGACAGCTTGCAGCGCTATTCGTAACGTTGTACTACAGCGACTATTCTGTCCCCCACTTAACTCGTACGCAAAAACGAACATGCATTATGGATATTATGCAGTCTACTACTTAAAGTAATTTGCTTATTTATTAACTGTTTTATTAACGCCTATTCTGCCCTCCTAAGCACAAATTTTAAAACGAGAGAATCGACTCGAATAGCGCTCGCGAGAAGAATTTTTTCCCTGCTCAAAACTACTAAAATGTAGATGTGACTTTATTTCTTAGGAGGGCAGTATAGATATGCCTTGTTTTAATTACACTGGCTTACAGCCAAAAAATTCCAAGAACGCCACATGCATAGATAAGTTGATTGGGTCCTCCTGAACACAAAAAACGCTGTAATTTTTTTTCTAAGTATCGTTTTTTAGATAACGGTACTTTTGCGTTTTTCGGTGTATGGTCCCACTCAAACCATTTTGGAGGCCAACCGAAAAGTCCGACCGAAATTAATGGCACATCGTTGGAAAGGTAATTGAATGCCTTTTCCGTCAATATACTTTAAATTTCTATCTGATAAGAAATGGCTTAGTTATGGCACCTCAAAGTAATGAAATATACTATTTGGTTAAAAAATAAAACATTCCAGATTTTTACTTTTAAAAAAAACGAAATGAAAATGAAAAATTTTGAAAAAAAAACGGCAAAAATAGGTAAATTTTGAACTTTGAGGTGCCATAACTCGGACTTTTCGGTTGGGCTCCACAAGGGTTTGAGTGGGACCATACACCGAAAAACACGAAAGTACCGTTATCTTAAAACCGGTACTTGGGAAAAAAATTACAGCGTTTTCGTGTTCAGGAGGTCCCAATTAACTTATCTAGGCATGTGGCGTCCTTGGTATTTTTCCAAATTAAAAATTTTTTAAAGCAGTGTTATTTTAGTTTATTCTAGGGTTTTCAGTCGATTAAATCTTGTTCGATTAATCGAAAAATTTTAGACGATTAATTGTTCGAATAATTAAAAATTGCTAATTTCGATTAAATGATTAATCGAAGAATTTATACCGATTAATCGAATGATAGTAATATAGTATTTCTCTTAAATGAATTTTTTTTTAAGTTTTAAGCCAAATGAACAAACTAAATGCATGTGTCCGTTGGAATTAAAAGAAAAAAAACAGTCATGTTTAGTGAGTAATTTAGCTTATATTTTTGTTACATTTTTTCAACACAATTTAACAATGCACTTCACAAAAGAAAAAACGGCAAAGGTATGTTAACTCAAAGATTTATATTTATTTATCGGGAATGTTCTAGAATTCGAAATGAAGTGAACATGAAAGCGAAGGATAATTTAAATTCAATTACTATTTACAAAATTACTGTAGTTTTTCGTGGTTTTAAGTGTTGTCCTTGCAAAAATAATAGAAAAAATTTAATATTTTTATGAACTTTCATTACAGGGTCGTTTTAAAAATTTGCTCGTTTTTAAATCCACTTCATTTCGATTTCAAGAACACGCCCGTATTTTTAACATATTAGTTTATGCGTTTCTCTTTTTAGAATGAGTCCCAGGTTTCCAAAAATGTATTAACGTAAATGTTCTGCCTATAACATAGTACTTGAAGAAGATGCTCCACCAACAAAATATAAGGGATGAATTAATATTTTAAACAAGATACTTCGACCGATTCTCTAGAGGAATGTCCGAGAAAAGTTTAAAAAAATTCCAAAAGTTATATTGACTTTTTTTAAATCTAATTTTCCGAACGTGAAGCAACAATTTTGAGCTACATTGACAAGTTTTATATTTAAAAAACAATCTTTATTTACTCAAGTACTAATTTTTTCTAAAATTATCGAAAGAAAATCTCGCAGAATTATTCGATTAATCGATTAATTTTAAAATTTTATTCGTTTAATCGAATAAGTCAAAAACTCCAAATATTGATTAATCGTTTATTCGAATAAAAATAAAACCCGATTAAGTCAGAGAAATCCGTATTTTACATCATACACGGAAAGGAGTAAATTTTCTAAAGTAATCAGTTGCGTTTCTTAAAGCAAGAAAATCCAAAAAAAATTCATGATTTTAACTGACATTCTTCGTATTTAGTAAAAGTTTTCTTTCATTTTCTCATGATTAGAAAATTCACGTTTTTGGTATATGATCAAAAATTTTTTAAAACAAGAAACACAAAAGTAGTTTTTTTACTAAATATATTCTGAAATCAAGCTGCATTCATTTTATATAATTCTGGGTTGCTTGATTTTAAAGAATTTCTTGCATAAAGAAACAAATCCCTAGCATTTCTTTAAATTTTTCAGAAACTTGGTTAACGGTCATTTTCATCAAATTTAGTTATAATTAACTATCAGTTATAACTGCTTAAAACATATTAATACCTGGAAGTTAAAGTAATAGTTAGTTGTAACTGAACTTGGAGAAATCGGCCGTTAATTCGATTAATTTTTATTTAAATCGAGATGTTAAGCAAATCAATAAAAAGTTTTTTAATTTTATATTAAGTTTTCTTAAACTAACAAATGCTATACGTTTTTATTTTTTAAAATATAAATGCTTCGTATTCGGAGCTTCGTTTAAGAAAAAAATATTTTCAGCAATAAATTTTTTCAAAACACTAATTTTAATAATTAGCATGATATTAATATGTTTAAAAGAATTGTTATTCAAGCCCGATCATTTATAACTCATAACCATAACCACTTTTAATACATACACAATAATTTTTGAGGGTGGAGGCTATTATGGACCTACCGGGACACAAGGTGTCGAATTTAGTTGAGATATCAGCATCTTTATGATAATTATCGCCATACGATTCTACTGAAGAAGCTCAGAAGTACGTTTAGTATATTTTTTTTGACTTATACCAAACGCCTCTTCAAAAAATTCAAAAACTTTAGGGGCCCATTTTTCGGGAGGCCGAGCTAACTTTTCAAACCCCTTTGGCAGATTTGCTCTACTAGAAGTCTACTTTCATTTCGCATTGCAATTGTTGATGCTGGTTTTTTTTGTTGCACAGTGTTATAAGCGATGACCAAATACGAATATTGTTGTTTCATAATCAAATCTACCAAGAGTGGGACATGATCTCTTTCTATTTTAATGATAATTTGGTTAGAAGATTAATTTTATGCTATTAGGAACATATATGAACAATTAGCCAAATGTGTTGAGTTTATTTCTTCAATATCTCGAAAACTACTTTGCATACGAAGATGATTTAACAAACCAAAACATATATGCAAAATGTTAAATTTTAAAAACGGACTAAGTCAAAAACTTATTTTTTTTATTTGGCTGATTATATTATACCTCAAAGTGGATACCTGAATCTTTGAAGGAGGTGTTTTTTTTATTTTTTAAGATATAATTTCTTTTCTTTTTTAAATAATCTTAAAAAAGAATTTTAATATGTATTGTAATTTTGAGCAATGAGTACACTGTGCTAGTTGCAAAAAACAGACAAGCCGGTCACTTAGCGTTTTAACCTAATTCGAGCACGCTGCAGCCAGTGGTGCTAATCGATTTTTAAGGTTGGCTCTTGTTTTCAAAATATACCGTTATTTCGAAAGTGTACGAGGTTGCACTGCATATATTCGCGTAACTCAAAAACAGTTTAGTTTCTTGAAATTATTTAAAAAACCGAAATTCCGCAATAAATAATAAAGTGGGGTTGGTCATACATTTGACCCATCTAGGAGCATCTAGTAGTAGTTTTTTAATTTTTTCGAAAAAATTTTTGGCACGCTACCCCACGACTGGAATTTTGAATAATTTTATGAACTTCACTTAAAGTTTCTTAAACCATATAGAAATATTTGTTTATAATTCCTTTTAAGCCTACATGCTGATTAAAAGAATAAAAGAGAAGAGATCTAAAAAATTAACAAATTTATACTTAAAAACAAAACCAAAAAAATTTTTATATTTATTATTTTTATCTAAATTTATAAATGCATACATCATGTGATTATCACAAAATTATCTTTGAAATACAGAACAAAAAAATTTAGTTTTCATATATTCAGCACAAAATATTATTTAAGAAACTTAAAGTAAAATTCATAAATTTACTCAGTATATTTTGTCATCTTAATCTAAAAGTAAACGTTTTTTATACTTTTAAGGCCAGTAACCCCATAAATTCTTTTGATCGTTGTATTGGATAAAAGAATAGAGATATGTCTATATATATTTAATGGTGTATTACCATCAGATGAACCATTCTGGGAATTTTTGCCAGTAAGCGAAAACCAAAAAAAAAAAATTTATTTTTTGCTCATATATTCCCACAACGCGCTTTAAAAAAAATAAATGAATTTCATATTTGAGTTCCGAGACCTCAAATTAGCTCAGAAAATGTTTTTTCTTTATTTAACCCGCCAATTCCCAAACTGATTTTTCTTTCAAAAAAATTTATATTAGGCTGAGGCTGAATTAACACAAAAACAAAAATGGATAAAAAAAACAAAAAATTGCTATTGTGCCCAGAAGACACCGGACATTATTTATTACACATTTTAACATTCGGCTAAGAAGTTGATCAAAATTAGCTTAATTTTCGTCTCCACCTCTCCATTGATTTCCCCTGCGGCCACAAGAGGGAACAGTTTGATGTCGCCAGGGTCATATCCAGCCTCTGGTATTTCCATTATTTCATTATTATTCAATCTTTAGCAAAATTATCCAAATTAACCAAAGTATAAACTAAGTTTCTACATATGTATATATACATATAAGTATGTAAATATGTGAAATACTGCCCAGTGTCACCTGCAGGGGACACTTGATGATCTATTCTTTTTTTACTTAAACGCAATTTATGTTTTAACGATAATCAGTCATATTTTAAGTTTGAATATCTTACAATATGAATCAGAAAAAAGTATTCCGGTTCTTATCCTTTAGACATTTTTACATCAGTTTATTTATCCCAACACAACTCAGCAAGCAAGTAAATGTCACAGTTTATATTATTCTAGAGTTGTCAGAAAAATACTGACAAACACTTTGTGCAAGTAATAAATGTTTGTTTAAAATAGTTTCATAGACCTGCTAAAAACCACTAATCGTCGTCACCTATTGGTGACACTGGGACAAAGCTTAGGAATTCAGAAATAGGCCTCATAACTTTATGTTAAATTTGTCTGAAATCTGACATAAATATAGGGGATATTTAGAGTGTATTGAGTAACAACAACTATAAAAAAATGTTAATGTTGCATCATATGATGTTTCAGAAATTGATCGATATGATCTTATTTTCAAAATCTTGATGCTGCGGTGGAGGGCTAAAAGTAGGTCCCACTATTTTTTTCATTATTTTGCCCACAGATCTGAGAAAATTCAACGTTTTACCGCTTTTCCAAATTTAAGTTCGGAAATAACGACTGTAGCTGCTACACCCTAATAAGCAATGAATATTATTTAATTAATCTTAATAGTTTATTTGAAAATTTTTCTTAAAAAAATAAACAAATTTAATCTTCAAAATAGATTTTTTTCTCTCTCATCAAAAATTACAAAACAAAAATAGCAAAAAAGCAACAAGTAAAATATTATTTAATTGAAATAATTCCAACTAAATACGTTTTTATACCGCGCGTTATTATTAAACATTAAATTGTTAACTTAACTTTTGTAGGTTTCTTTAGGCATTTTTCAAAAATAGAAAATTAAAATGTTTTGTATTAACTATGCACAAAAGGGGAAAATAATTTTGAACTTTATTAAAAGTGATGTACATAGTAAATTTGTTTAACACTTGTTCTGTAATAAATTACCAAACATTTGTTTATTTCTTTATTTCCCCCACTGCTGAAACTAATTAGGATTGAGTTTGACTTCAGCAATGGCCGCATTTAAGCAAGCTTTGGAGGTGGATGGTTTACGTTGTATCTCCTCGACAAATATTTGATAGTGACCCTCACCGTAACCGAAATTGCTCATAGTTTTCCGCATGGCTAATGGTACAAGGCGAAGACCCTTAACAGCAGCTTTTGGGGATTGGGGTGGCAGGATAGATGCGACTCGAGATATGGATGCAGTATTGGATGTTACACAGCGATCGTCACAACGATTGTCTGGATTACAATCGGCATTATTACAGGCTTTCTGTTCGATTATACAAAAGACTTGTATGAACTTCTGTATGACGTAAATGATAAAAAAGAAAATGATGTTGGTAGCAAAAAGATGCTTGCGAGCGGCCAAAATCATTTTTATCAAACAGTTTTTTTGCAAAATGGAACTGATAAAATTGTAAAAATATTATTTTTTTAAAGAGCACTGGGAACAATTGATTTGTAAGTTGCAGTTAATGCAGCAAACAAACTGATGTTCTGCATTGACTTGCCACAGTATTTATATAATTCTTCACGTTATGCCTAATGAGCACACAGGTAACCACAAATCAGTTTACCGCTTCCACTCGTTTAATTCGGGTCTAAATTATGTTTTCTCTGATAAGCAAATAAGAAATATGTATCTGCTTAAAAAATACAGTACTGTACATGGATTCTTAGAAGAAGCTAGACAGGCACGAAACGGTATTTTCTCAAATCCAATGAAAAATCCCAGGTAATTTACTTGGCAAACACATGCCATATTTAAAATGTCCTTAAATTTATACTTGGAAATTTTAGTTTTACGACAACCGTAGAAGAAGTAGGTACGAGAAACTACCTTGTCGCAAAATTTTTTTTATTAACATTTAATATATTAAGTAAATTTTCCATGAACAAGTAAAAAGAGTACATGCAGATGTTTATTGAAAAAAATAGAATCTGGGAATACATTTATTATATTTAAAATTGTAATTTGACTTAGAATACACATTTAAATTAATATGAAACGATTTATAAACGATTATTAAATTTAACAAACGTTTATTAAGTGAAATTTTCTTACAAAATTTGTTTGGTAAGCCTTTATTAAATTTAAAAATTTTTTATATATACGGGCATAAGTATTTAAAATCTACATATGTCTTTAATAAAGATTTATTAAATACATTGCTTAGAAAAACTTGGAATCAAAAGTTCTTTAAGAAATAAGCAAAATCAGCTTCTAAAACATTTCAACAAACAACAAACTTAGAAGCATTTGGATTTATTATGGTCAAATAAACATTTTCATTTGTCTATTTTTATTATACGGCATGAATGAAAAATTTTAACTATGAATCTCAATCAAAAGATAGCACATTTTGCGAATTTAAAGTTTCAAGCGTTGATTTTTCATTAAAATTTTTTTTTAATCATTGTACCTGCTTTCCAGAGGAATATTTGAACAAACAACAGGGCTGCCAGTTTTGGGGATTTATCGCCAAAGTTGGGGATTTCATGCGAGCAAAAAGGATAAAGAAAGTCATTTGGGGATTGGGGATTTAAGAAATAAATTCGGGGGTTTTTTGGGGATTTTACACATTTTTAATATATTTTCCCGTTTTTATTATTAACGCTTATTTTTTTTTTTTGTTTCGTTATACGGTGTAAAGGTTTCTAATTAAGATTACCATTTTTGATGAGTGTGTAAAAATTCGAAATAAACTTATGTTATTATTTTTGAGTGACTGCTTTAAAAAATAATTTAAAAAAGAATCTAATACCGTTGACAAAGCGTATAAATTTTGATTTTTTAAAGACAATTTTTAAGCAAATATGTCTTCCCCAAAAATAAGTGAATATGAAAGACAATATATGTTATAAAATATAGGAAAAAGAAGTCCTAAATAAATGACGGATATATGTATTTTTATTTTTGATTTAAAGGATGGCTAAAACCGATTGAACAAGCTCTAAATTCTTATAAATTTGCTTATTCGTCTTTAAAAACAGCATATTGTTCTGCTTGTAATTTCTCACTGGAATCGCATTAAAAGGATTTAAAAAATATGCCGAAACAGTCGCTACAAACAAAATAAAAAATATTTTTACTAAAAAATTTTGTTTGGGGATTTTTGGGGATTTCTTTATTTTAATTTTTCTTATTATTTTTTAAAAAATTTTTAAATTTGGCCTGAAAAATAAAAATAATAACTTTTTAAGGTTTTGTTTTTAATTTGGGGATTTATTTTTTATTTTTTGGGAACAAGGAAAAAAGAACCTGGCAGCCCTGCGAAACAGTAACAATTACAAGCTACACAGAAAAAACTTTTCAAAATTATTCAATAATTAAAGCAATAATCAGAAATAAAATCAGTTTTAATTAAAAATGTTATCAAGTGAATTAAACGTTTAATCAATTAAAGTAAACGTTTAATGATACTATTAATTTGTTTGCTGGTGCAAATTAAATTAATTTTTTAATTAATTTTTAATTGAAATCTATTTTTATTTTTTTCTGTGTATGCAAAAAAAAAATAGCGCTAACAGCATTTTTGTCTGTTATTTAACGTGGTCTCTTCCGAAATTAAGATTTTGCTTTTACATGATGTGATTTTTCTCAGTCTACATAATTTTTTTACAATGTCGTAATACATTGTATCACCGTGTAAACTAGCCTTTACATAGGGTTGCCATATGTACTGTTAACAATACATGTACTGATGTTTTGCAATTGTAATGTTTTATGCATAATGTCCAAGGCAGTACGCAAATGTACTGTTTTTGTTCAGTCTACAAGAAACCAAGATATTAAGAAAACCCCTGTTAATATCATATTTTGAAAATATCCTAATATTTTTTAATTCCTAGAATTTTTGTTTTCATTTTCGGACAAGTTCTGGAAATCTCAATCACGTGAAATTGAAAACGTACAAATTTAAAAAATTCTCCGGGCTCAATATTTATAAAAATACCTAATTCCTTTCAGGACCACTTTTCTCTACCTAAACTACTTTTGAAATAAAAAAAGCTACGTTAATTTTTACAAAAATTTTATTGAAAATCTTCAGCGTATAAATTTTATTGAAACTTGTTTTTTACAATTTTAATATTTTCAGATTTTGTTAAATAAAAATACACCAAACTATGTTTTTTGGATTTTATAGATTATAGCTGGACTTGGTAAAATTGTCCGTAAATAGTTTAAAAATTGTTTGAAATTGGAAAATTAACTTAGGACGCATACATTTTCTCAAATTCTATATGATTTGTGCAACTATGTGTGTGGTGAAAATTGCTTTAAATACCAATATGCTTAAAGAAAGTCCTACTGACATAATCGCTTACAGGAATGTTATGGTTTTCCTGTCTTCAAATCAAAAAAAAAATATTTAGGCCAAATGCTTCGTTTTAGTGTTTTTATTTTAACGCAAATGGAGTGATTTCGTATACGTATAAAATGCCGTAAAACGGAAATCATTCCTTTTACGTTACACATTTCAAGTGTTTTTCGTTATATAAGTAATTGTTGCATATTAAATCAAAAGTTTTAAATATACATATAATAATTTAAATAAATAGTTGTTTTTTCGCCAAAAAAAATGTTCTGTTTTTTTCTTGATTGTACTGTTTTTTGTGTTTAATGTACTGTTTTGCGGAATTTAAAATCTGGCTACCCTACCTTTACAACGTACACAGAAAAAAACAAAAACTGATTTCAATTAAACAACTTGTTACACTAATTAAAAAATTAATTAATTTTGCACCAGTAAACAAATTAATAGTATCAATTAAAAATTGTTTGATACTAGCAATATTTTAGATAGGAATGTTGTTTATACATATGTATGTATATGTTAAAGTTTAATTCACTTGATTAAAATTTTAATTAAAACTGATTTTCTTTTTGATTAATGGTTTAATTGAAAACAAATTTTGGCGGAAATTTTTTCTGTGCTATAATTTAATTTCTGTATTTTTAAGAACCGTAACAGTAAAGCAATCGAAATTTTGTACAAAATCTCGGTTATCAATATGAAAAAGTAGGCTGGATTGGAGAAGTGGCCGAAACTTCTCTCATACAGCGACAATATAGATTTTGTTGTGTATCTTAAGAATGGTAACCATAAAAGTATTTTACTTTGTTTCAAAAAGGTATACACAGCATCTGTCAATATGTTGGTTGGATTGGAGAAAACTGTTTGATAATAAAATTATACTTAAGTAGTTTATTTTAATGGTGGTACCGAAGTGCACCTGGTTTATCTAAAAATGTATATAACTTCCCAGGAAGAAATTGTGACCTTTACCAAAAATTAAGTACTTCAGTAACACTATAAATACAAAATTAAGTCATTTCGTTAAATGTAATGTCATCACAATACTACTTATACAAAAATATGACTTAAGTTTTACATAACCATATTAAAAATATTCCTGCACACCTACAACATTATAAATACAAAAATTTGGCATTAATTTTATTTTTCGAGTTGACAAAAATCCTGTACCCCTACGACACCATAAAAATAAAAAAAATACTTTAGTTTCACAATAACTTACTTAAATCAAAAATAAACAAATCAGATTTTAAGTAAGAAAGATAAGACATTTTTGAAGTTTTAATTATTATAAAATTTGTTTTAATTTGATGTTGAAAAGTTTTGTTTGTCAATTAAAGGAAGTGCTAACAGATGTCTGTTAAGTCCATTTATATGTTATTGTCCATTTATATTATGCGATTTTTGTCGTTTCTTTTTTTTAAGTCGCTCTTATGTTGGCATTGTGTATTTTATTAATGTTAATATCTAGCATGGAAAAATGTACGGATTTGTTTTATTATATTTTGGCAAAAAAGGGAAAGTTTGAAGTTAAGTTCTCGTTGTTTATATATTAAAAAAATATCTGGCAGCCTCACCGTAAGCAACGCTGCATACATTTGTAAAAAAGAACAGTTATAACCGCCATTAAAAGAAAAATTGTGCAAGCGAAAGAATAAATTAAATTTTGCAGAACAAGAAAGTAAGTAAAGTATAATAAGCAGGTAATTTAAAATAATAATACATTAAAAATAATTTGGATGAACAGCTATCAACTTCTAAAAATTAACGAAAGATTGCGAAAAAAACGTAGAGGTGAGTATACATTTTATGTATAAATAGCTGCACTTATAACATTTTTTATACTCACAGCAATTTTGCACTTCATATATCAATTTCTATACTTACCATTTGCTTATACTTATCCCATGTTATTCGACTCATATACACTAACATTCAGCCATAGCAGTGGCGCGACTCAGCAGCCAAGAGACCAAGAAGTACTTTACTGCGTTGTGTGTGAAGGATATCACGGCTAACGGTTTTGCAGGAGATTCAAGCGTATGACGGTCGAGAGGAGGCGGAAGGTGGTATCCAACCTGGGGTATTGCTTCAACTGTTTGGCGAGAAACCACATACAGAATTACTGCACCTCATTAGAAGTGTCCAGACAATGTGACCAGGTGCATCACACGCTACTGCAGAGCGGCCATCACCACCCCAGCGTCTACCACCACCAGGTCCACGCCAATAGCCACAACGCATCCGCCAACCAGAACCACAACGCCCACAACAACAAAGAACTCGCGCACAACAACAGAGGGCACGCCCACAACAACAAATGACTCACCCACGACAGCAAAGGACCCGCCCCAGCGACAGAGCCAACCACCACAACGGCAACACAATCAGCCGCAGAACATCGACCAACAACAGCAGCCGCTCCAAATTCGAAGGTCTTGATCGCGGCCATCAAGTCAATAGCGGAGGTATTGTGTGCGGACTAAACGTTTCCTCGAGATAAAGGTAGTCCTTTCTGAGGCGGCGCCATATACAATTTACATTGTACACACTTGTTTTTTTTTATGAAATTGGATAATTGAATTTTCTTTCCTATTTTTATTATAATTGAATTTTTGCTGATTACTAGTATTTCTTATTTTTTTGTAATTGAATTTATTAATATTTCGTATTTTTAGTGAAAATGAATTGTTCGCTGGTATATCTAATTTTGAAATTGAGTGCCATTATTTCTTAATTTTATTATTGAGAGCGCAGAGTGAATGTTGAGCTTAAACTTCCTACATAGTTAGTACTCAAACTTATCCAACCTTCGGTACTCAAACCTGTACAACCGTCAGTTCGGATAAGCACCAAAGGTTGCATAAGCTTGAAATTTAGTTTTTAATTTCACTTGCTATTCTACATTCAATCACATCACTTGTGATTGCTCTACAACCCTTTCGCAAATATACTTAAATTTTATTAAATTTTTATAATTCTTAAATAATTTAACACAACACAAGTGTTAATCTAAGTTCATATAAATACCTAAAATAAACCAACCCTGAAATTAAAACGAAATTTCGACGGAATTTTATAATTTGAAAGGCACCCCCACACATCAAGGTAAGCACTTACGGGAACTCCACCGTTCCCTACAGACATACTTACCCCTTGTATTTTCTTTCGATCTACCTCCCCCGCAACTACTATCAACTATTCCTTCTCTTGTCCCCTAACCTAGGGTTTACACTTGCAAGTGCAAGTTCGAAAAACTCAATACACTCACACTTTTTCACTAACACCATCACATTTTTCGTACTTGCAGCCCAACTTGCAAGAGAATTTGCTTGCAAGTAAATATTTGACACTTGCAGCAAGTAAAATGACAAATGAAAAAACAGTGTTACCGTGGATGAATTTTGTATCAATTTACTAGTACTTAGTAATATAAAGGTAATGTTTATAGCGGATTTTAAGTGTATTTATAAAAAATAACAAATAAAAAAGCACAACTATACAACATCGCATCTTAATGGTAATATTAATCATAAATTTTAAGCATTTTGAAAAAAAAAATTGTTAATCAAAATCTTTTCTCAGTAATGGCATTACTGGAGTCACATATTTTATAAAATAAACATAATTGTTTCATCAAGATGGACCGAAAATTAAATAAAGAAGAAATTATTAAATATATTTTGCTATAGCATGGTAATGTTTTTAACATGGTAATGTTTTTAAGCCGAAAAACAAACCATTTTAATAAGATGTTTTCGCTTCGAAAACATTAGAAAAATTAACTTACAACTGACTGTGTAAACACTCAAGCTACTTGCAAGACTTTCGGCTTTATCTTCGATATTTTCGTTGATAATACGTATGCACTACTTGCAAGTAATTACTTGCATGTGTAAAGGCAGGGTAAGAGAGGAAAATCTGTACAATTTTATTTTATTTAATATTTTATTTAATATTTAGGCTACCCAGAAGTCAAAAATATTCAAATAATAAATATCAAAAATGGTTTCTAAAACTCCAATATATTTAATTGTTTTTGTAAAAGACCAAATGACACTGAAACTGATGAACGGAATACAGCGGTGTCTCTAGGTAAGGAAGTGATGGAATAGCTGCAGCAGATTTCGGCCGATATCAAAAGTCTAAAAAGAAGTCACACATATGAAATTAAGAAATTGGAAGAACAAATTGGCTTCTGTTTTCCACCTCAAAATGATTACAGACCATTAACACAGCTCAAAACCTTCTTAAATTTTAATAAGCCTTCTAAAACTGTAGAATCTTTTCGAGAATATGAAAAACAACTTGAAACGGAAAAAGGCTTTACAGATGCTTTTGTAAGTTGTAAAAACATAAATATTTCGATGTTTACATATACATTTTTTAAGTAATTATTTACACTTGTATTCATTAGAATGAAGTAGTTGACTACAAAACTAGAGCAAGGTGTTAAACGGAGGCTATAAACAACTTTTTCATTTCTATTAGAAAATAAAAAGGAAAATTTCAGCTCTACATTTGCATTCAATGCCCTAAAAGGTGCATTTATTTTACAAACTACATCAATAAATATGTATGTGCATAAGCTTGTAAATAAATTTTATTATTTTCTATTAGATCACCTTATTATACAGTTTCCTCAAGAAACAGAGGCCAATATTTTATCAAAGATTAGTCGATGGTTCGCGAATTCAAAAGACAGATATATGCGGTGGGCGAATAAATTATTTTTTTTTAAATATTTTATTTAAAATTAATTTCCTTTATAAAAATAAATTTTTTATTTAAAAACAAAACTAACACATTTTTAGAATTCTTGTTGTATTGCTAGGGTAAACGTATTTTAAATAGGCCATGTTGTGTGGATACTATTTATTTCATATATCAGCATTAGATCAAGGTTAATGTTAAACATTCTGCTTGTTACATTTACAGCGTTCTAATGTCTTCAATTTGTTAAACAAACGCATTAAGCCTGTATTTCTTGTGTTTTAGTAGCGTGAACGCAAAAGTCAAACTACGGTCATTTAGTTTTTAATTTGACATTGTGATTACATTGTAAATTTAAATTAAAAGTATCATAGTAACATTGAAAACCTGTGAATTCATTGACATTTTGGTATATAGAATGTACAACTGATGTTAGTTGTACTCTCAAACCATCGATTTAACGTCATTCTGATTGTTATTTTCTGCCTGGGTTCTTCTCATCCAATGCCCGCTTGCCAATGTATATGTACATCTATTTTATGTTTAAAATACATACTTCAACATTTTATTATTATAAATACATACATAGTTCCCTCCCTGACAGCAATCTTATAGGTTTGTAAAAACTTTTATGCAATGCTTCTAAGACTTTTTAAAGTTATTTTCAAACCAATGCCAATAAAGCTTTCACATTAAAAGCTTTTTCAGTAATGCCCGGAACTTGTGATGTAACAAATATTCTTATTCGTATTTGAACTGTCGAGTATTCGGGTATATTATTCGCCAAATTCAAACGAATTTTTTGCGAATACATTAAAAAAAAACATACAAAAGTTTAAAAAAATACATAAAATGAGTCAAAAATATTAACTTTTATTAGTATTAAATAAAAAACAAACTTTGTATTTAGCGAAAAATTAAATCTTCTTTAAGTAAAATAAAAAAAAAACACACACATAAGCAGTATTGTGCAGCCACAAATTATTAATGAAAATGATTTAAGTTGATGTTAAGCATTGTGAGATATAATTTATTTGAAGGAATTGTCTAAAATCGTGGAATGGGTGAATTTAATATCAAGATAATTCTAATCTTATTACTCCAATTGGCAATGCGATCGCTCCGGTGGATTGCGCAAAATATATCATCTATCGGCTGCCGGCATGAAATAACCCCTCAAAAAGTATATGGGCGGCAACAACAATGTTTTTTGGGGATTTATTTCATTTTTTTGGGGGACTTATTTCATTTTTATAATTCATATGAAATAACTCCCCATAAATCTGAAATGAAATAAGTCCCTAAAAATATTTAAATTTATTCCAAAATCGTCAAAAATGCAAATTATGTCAAGTTGTAATATGTACACAAAACTTGTGTTAATGAATAATAAAGTTTTAGGTCGGTTCGCAGAAAAAAATGGTCACTTTTTCAAATTTGTGAAATTAATTCGAAACGAAGAATTTTTTATAAATAGGAATTTTGCTATGTTATGCAAAAAGCGGAGAAATTTGCCAAATTCATTAAAATGAAAGTGCATCAAATTTATTGCAGGAAGGAAAACTAATCGTTTCTGAATTCCTAAAAAGATGTTCTACTACAACTAATCTCCTTCATCTCACAACTGTCATATATCGAGGATTTATACAACAACTGCAAACTGATGTGATATACACCGATTTTTCAAAGGCTTTTGATAAAGTTAACCATAGACTTTTGAAAGTTAAACTTAATTTATTCGGTTTTACTGATATAAGTATAAAATGGATATATTCATACCTAAGCAACAGAACTCAAACGATTTGCTTTAATAACACAATTTCTAGAAGCATTGAAGTTCTGTCTGGTGTACCTCAGGGAAGCCACCTTGGGCCACTTCTTTTTACATTGTTTATTAATGACCTACCTGAGGTGATTAATTCATCCAATATTCTGATGTATGCGGACGACGTGAAAGTTTTTCTTAGCTATCGTCAAATATCTGAACCACAACTTCTTCAAAATGACTTGAATTCTTTTTACACGTGGTGCAATGTAAATCTTATGCAACTTAATCTAAATAAATGTAAATACATGCATTTTGTTAGAAAGAGTCCAATACCTGCATGCTACTTTTTTGATAGGTATCAGTTGGAGTCGGTGGATAATTTCTTAGATCTTGGAATTCTGCTTGACTCAAAACTAAATTTCATCGCACATATAACAATGACAGCCAATAAAGGCAGAGGCATGATCGGTTTTGTAAAACGTTGGGCTAAAGAGTTCAAGGATCCATATGTTACGAAAAGTCTGTATACTTCCCTTGTACGACCTGTATTGGAGTATGGATCTGTAATATGGGACCCTATTTATAATAAATATTCCGACCAAATTGAATCAGTTCAAAAACAGTTTCTGAATTTTTGTCTGCGTGGGTTGAACTTTAACCAATGGAATATGCCGTCTTATTCTGCAAGACTAGCCCTCATCAAGCTGCCAACTCTAAAGAGCCGTAGAACTGTGATGAACATCTCGTTTATTTTTAACATAATTGTTGGCGACGTATGCTCTGGATATCTAATCAACAATATAACATTTAATGTTCCTCAACGCCCATCACGTCATTTAGTTCCTTTATCAGTTCAATTTTTAAGAGCTAATTATGCTAATAGTGATCCGTTAAGAAGGATGTGTATTGAGTTCAACAAGTTTTATAAATTTATTGACTATTCTTCTAGTCCCAATGATATTAAAACTAAATTATTAATCCATTTAAACACATAATTTTTGTAATTTTTATTTCACATTTGTATATATTTTGTAAAATTAATTTGTATTTAATTATGAAGTCTGTAAGGATTATATTCCATAGACAAATAAATAATAAATAAATAAAAAAAAAATAAGTATAGTGTTTGAGGGAAACGAAATTTGTATCAATATGACGCTAAAAGAAGACATTATTAAAGAGTCTTCCGATAAATAATCGGAAGAAGAAAATTTTGAACTCCCTGTTTTCAATAACGACAACCTGTGTGTTATTTATCAGTACAAAAGGCCAAACATTGTTCTTATTCCCTGCAAGCATCTTAAAATATGTAACAAATGGGACGCAAAATTAATGGCGGATTCCATTTCAAATGGACTGAAAAAATACAACTGCCTCCTGTTGCCGTCAAACGGTTGACGAATTCATGCAAGTTTTTGATTAAATTTTAAAATTATTTCAAATAAATCTATATTTAGAATTGATTGGATGTTTTGAAACTTTTTGGGGATTTATTTCATTTCAGGAATTGGCGATTTATTTCAAATGAAATAACTTCGCAATTTTTGGAGATTCATTTCATTTTAAAATTGGGGGTTTATTTCATATGAAATAAGACCCCAAAAATTGGGGAATTCTTTAATTTTTGTTTTAGGTACTTATTTCGTGGGGGGCTATAAATTGGAAAATATAATTGAAATGCATGAGGTATTTAAAGAAACTCGCAGATTTCGCTTCGTTCTGTTTCCACAGTGCCACACATAAAATGCAACTTCCTTCTCGTAAGGAATTTATCGAAGTATTTAATGAAACTAACAAAACGACTTTTGGGTTTTTTTAGTTTTGATTCTGTTTGGATTTTATTTGCTAAAACATGATTTTTCCGAAGATCATGCAAATTTTTTCACGATTATATCACGGACTTAAAGAGAAAAAGTATAAAACAAACGAAAAAACTAAATTAACAAGAAAAATTATATTATTTATACCCTTCACTACAAGTGGAAGGGTATGTAGACAATTTTATTATATATAAGTTTATTACTCAGTCTGTAAATTTTACAATATTTAGATTCTTATATTCTTGATCCTTATAAGTAAGGGAATTGATTTAACGATGTCCGTTTATTTAATATTATTCGGTAAATCGGATAATTTTAGTTTTGTCTAGTTTAGAAGTTTAAAAATAAGACCAAAAGTTATATATTTTTATATAAAAATGTTATTAAAAAATGACAACAATATAACAAAAAGTACCTTTTGTAATAAAAGAAAAAAAAGTTTAATATAAAAATATCATCAAAATTTAAGCTTATCTTCTAAAATAACCTTTCAAAAAGGATTTAAATATATTTTTCAAACGATTATTTTCATTCGTTTCAAAAAATCGTCTTCTTCATATGAATCATAGTGGTAAAAATCTGTACTAAACATTCTTAAAAACGAATTATAGTTTTTATCTCGTATGAAATGTTCCTAAGTTAAGAAAAAATGAAAGGTTTTTTAAAACGTACCGGCTTGTTTTTTAACATAAAATAAAAAAAAACCAATACTATGAAAAAACTAATTTTCGATTAATCGGTAAAGCGACATAAGTTATTCAAATTATTCGTTAATCGAAAATAAGCAATTTTTAATTATTCGAACAGTTAATCGCCCATAATTATTCGATAAATCGAACAACGGTTAATCGTTTGAAAAATATATCCATCGTCAGTTTGTCTGTCCATATGTATGTTGAAATGGGTTTTCTGAAGACACAGCCTGGTCCCCAGGTTGTTATTAAGTTATAGATGGCAAAGATATCAGCAAAAAAAATTACAACTGCCTCTTATAATAAAGCATAAATACGTGTTACCCTTATCAAATATTATTCTGTCGACGTTCTCTCAGATATTATATCGGATATCCTATATGTTGATGTTTTTACTTCAACTACAAACACACACATTAAATTTGTGTTGGTACGGACGAAGAATAATCTAATGAACATTTTTTAAGCCAAAAGCAACTTAAATGTTAACCAATGCAGTGTTAGCAAACTGCATTATTTCTCTGTTTTTTATTTTTTAACAAAATAAGGAAAACAATTTAATAAACGTAAAAGACATACATACATATTCGAACTAAAACATTAACTCGCCCTATTGGTAATCTATAGATTAAAGTTAATTTGTTTCAAATACAGAACTTTTATTTTGAAGCCAAACTACGCAAATGTTTGCAAAGCCAACATGAGAGTACCATGCAGCATTTGCCAAAAATATTTTTACTACGTTCCATTAATTTTTTGTGCTTAGTTTTTTTAACCATCTAATTTTGCGATCGAAGTGTTTTATGAAATCCTAGACGAATTTTACTGAATTTTGCATTGATTCTAGAACGCTGAACCAAACGTTCAGTTTCTTATTACAAAGCGTTGCTTTTTACAATGTTTCATTCAGTCAATCGATAGCTTTAACAATTGCAACTTCAAAGGAATGTAGTTTCATTAATTTTAATATTTCGTTTACAACGCTTATTTTTACTGCACCCGCAGCTTTAGGCTTGTCCATTAAAAATGCAGTTTCATTTATATATTTGCATAATAAAAAATAAACATTTTAATTACAAAATACAGATTTACTGCTTTATGTACCAAAAATTGATTTATGTATTTACTATTTATATTTTCGATTAATTTCTGCCTTGACTTTTATTTATTCAATCGCCACAAAACTTCATAAGAAATGTTTTTATATACAAAAGGTACCAAATTATTACATTCATTGGCTTTAGAATTCACTTTAAAAAATGGCATACAATGTTGAACACCAATAATCCACATAACGTCACCAAAACGCCACATCTAAAATTTTGCAGAAAAAGAAAAAAACCATTTAATATCGCTGGCTTAACATGTAAAGTCTAAGTCTAAGTCCACTTTTTTTAAGAAATTGAGATTTTAATGAAGTAATGTGCAATAAGTTAAAATGCATCGTTTACAAAGAAAAAATTACAGTTATCTCATTTTTTGTTAATGTTTTGTAGTGATGAGCAAAAGCGCTAAGTCCAATTTATCACAAGAAAAAGCTCTAAGTCCCAATTAAAAGTACAGTTTAAACATTTCTATCAAATTGTTCCATCCCATGTATTTTGATGGTTTTTTGTCTCTCCTGTAAAATTTTCAAATATTGTACTTAGGGCCTTTACATGTTAAAAAAAAAAGTTCCAGGCCGCACAAAACAAGTTAAATTTTTAATTTAATATAAGAATATATTTTCCGAATGTATCGATAAACTGTCTGTGACTTAATGGCAACAAAAATTTATTAGAGCGATAAACTGTCCGTTAAAGATTTTGGGTTTCTCAATATACCGACAAAAACTTTGTTTTCAGTTGACAACACCTCTCAAAATTCATGTAAAAGTTGGGAGTCAACTGATTGAATTTATCTGTACAGCAAATAAAAGGAAAATAAATAATTGGCAGATGAGTGCTGGTTAGCTTTGCGATAGAATAGAAGCAAATTCGACATTGAGAAAACCAAATATCTTTAATGTGCAGTTTTTCATTGGGAAAAAGATAATCGTGTAACGAGAAAACGGCCATAAGTTGATTAAAAATATTGTCAAGTATATATTAGACATACATATTTATTCGTGCATGAACTGTATAGATTACTATAATCGCTAAATGCGGAAAGGGAGAATTGACTTTAATTTAAAGTTGTTTAAGATTGCACTTTTCATGCTGGTTTCTTAGCAATAATCCAATGAGGTACATTAATTTAATTTCAGTAGTTGCCTTTCTGCACTTAGTGATTCAATTAAAAAATGTATTTGAATCCTTTTCATAATTTTTTAAACATTTTGTATCATTATATTTGCCGGTTTTTATCGAATGTAAAAACTCGTTTATTAAAAGTTTACAAAACTACAAACTTTAAAAGCTTTCGAAAAAGCTTTTTGATTTTTAAACAAGTTCGAACATAACAGACTTTTATACTTTTTATTTATTGCTTATACCTAGGTATTGTTTTATCATGATAGGTATTTTTAACATAAATAACTGCAAAATTTTCGTCTTCATTTAGTAGATATTAATAGTTAATAAGGCCAAAATAAATAAAGTATAAGTATATAAGATATTAATAGTACAACAAATCACATACTCTCTAATTATATATACATGTAGTAAACATATAGTACAATAAAACTAATATTAAAACAAAAAAAAAAAAAAACTTAAAAATCTAAACAATTATAATTAAATAATTCTTTATACAAAATCTACAAAACATAATCTTTTAATTTGTTTTTAGGACTCTTAAGGAATAAAGTTTTCTCAATCAAATTTTGATAATAATACAGTCATTTCTTTACATTAATTTCGTTAACTAAAACAATTTTGGAATATAGCTGTTCAAGTAAACCAATCTTACATAAAAAGATATATAAAAGTTTATCTAACAGATATGCCGTTAATAGTAATAACATTTCCAGCTGTGGGTTCCGGTTCGTAGACCTCATCATTTGTGCGCATTTCATAGGGGGCGTCATAAAATTGTTCATTGGGTATTTGATCGTAAATATTTTCTGTAAAATAAGAGAATAAATTGGTAAATTTTTCTTTAAAAAAAATATAGGGAATCTAACCTCCCCGACCGGCTGCACTATTGCCATTCATGCCCCGCCCGCCATGAAATGTATTAAATGTTGCTGGTGGTCCATTATCTAAATGCATGTTGCGATTATTGGCTTCTAGTGTTGAGTAGGACATTACAGCCGCATTTCTTTCATCTTTCGTTTCTGCAGCCTGTATGTTTTCCGTATTCTTGACCGGTCTTGCTTTATTACGGTGAATGAATATCATACCGATTAGAATAAGTAAAGCAATAATAACTGTGGCTCCAATAGCAATGCCTGTGCCTAAGCCACCACTTTCCTGAGCTTCTGTGGCTGTTAATTCACATCTGGGTTCATCTCCACTCCACATACCGTCTTCTGTACACTTACGCAAGTATTGACCAATACGATTGAATCCTGGTATGCAGTGATATTCAGCGGATCCTCCATACAAAGTAGATTCGTTAACCACAATCACACGACCGTTCTCAATAGGCAGGGGGCGACCACAATCCACAGCTGTTAAATGTTAAATACAAATTTATTCAATTCAATTTATACGTTTGATATACACTCACGTTTACATATTGGACTTTTACCAGTCCATTTTCCAGTTTTTTGACATACTCTCGTATCGTTGCCCATCAGATTGCGTCCTCGCTGACATCTAAACTTGGCTAACGAACCCACAGATTTCTCCCCAGCCTCTACGATAAGACTTTCGCTTAAATCAGGTTCATCGCAAGTGATTTCAACACATTTTGGCGACTCATGACTCCATGTTCCATCTTCGGTACATAAACGTCTGGAACCTCCATCTAACTTAAAGTTGGTATTACATTCGTATAGAACAGCTGCCCCATAATAGGTGGCATTAGTGGCTAAAGTGACTTTTCCATTAGTGATATTCAAGGGAGCTCCACATTCAACATCTTTAAAAGCCCGCAATATATTAAGTTACAATTTAAACATTGATAACAGATAAAATTTAACTTACAAACACAATCGGGAACATTGCCACTCCATTGCCCATTATCTTCACAAGTGACTAAAGCTTCACCTACCATTTTGTAACCACGTTCACAACGATATTTGGCTAAAGCTCCAATTCTGCAAATCAGAGAAAATACTTAATTTAAATTCCTCCTAAGAAGTTTACATAATTCAAAACTAACCTATAAGTCTGAGCCAAATTCGTTGAAGTTTCCGAGGTTCTAATTAGAGTACGACCATACATACGATCATTTCCTGTAACAGACAGCAAACTGTGAGGAGCTAAAGCAGGTTCTGTACAACGAATTTCTGTAAACAATAATATTTGTATAAGCAAACAAATTCGTTCAGTTATTATTAAATCCAGTTCTATCTCACCTTCACATTTTGGCGATGAATCACTCCAAATGCCAGACTCTAGGCATGTACGTTTAGGTACCCCACTTAATTTGTGAGATTGGGAACAACTAAAAGTTACTTCCGATCCCACATAAGTGGTATTTGTGGTGTATTTATGACTACCATAAGGTATAGGAGTTATAGTGCCACAATCGATATCTGATTTTAAAATAAAGACAATTTTATATCGGTTTTATCTTTTATTTTTATTTCTCCCTTACATTCACAAAATGGTGCTTCGGTACTCCAATCTCCCGTATCCAAACATTCCAAAATGGGGTTGCCTCTCAAAACATGACCCGGATCACAATTGTATGTAATTTTAGAGTGAACATTATAATCATAGCCCACTACAAAGGAGCCTGGAGGTACATGAGGCGTATCGCATGTTACTAACTCGCATACTGGAGCATCACCAGACCATTTGCCTTCTTTAGTACAATTAAGATCGGAAGGGCCATCTAACCAATAATCATCTTCGCATTCGTATTTGACCATAGAGCCCACAGTGGTTGAGGAATTTATTAACACAGCCACACCATGGTCGGGACGAGCAGGAGAGCCACAATCAACAAAACGGCAAGAAGGAGCTTTATTGGACCATTCGCCTCCAAGGCCACATGAAATTATCTAATAGAAAATGTATTAAAACATTCGCTAATCGTTGTTATTTTAAGAGATCTTACCGGTTCTCCCACCAACACATAACCTGTTTCACATTCATATGTAGCCGTTGAACCAGCCCTCTTATCTGTAACTACCACAGTACCACCCTGAATTTCTGGAGGCTCGGGACACCAATCTACCAAACATTCTGCTTTTTTGCCTGTCCAACCTTCCAATTCACACGTTCTGTTCTCGTTACCAATCAGTGTATAATTTTCATGACAACTATAAGTGGCCTGTACTCCATAGCTTGTACGTTGTTCCGACAAAAACACTGAACCATGCTCTAATTGAGGCAGCGGACCGCAATCGACATCTGCAAACAAGTTTTGTGGTGCATTAACAATTTAATAACTTCATAATAAAAAAACCATATAAAAATATTTTACATACATTTACAAGTAGGTGCTTTTCCGCTCCATGTGCCATCTGTGCGACATGTACGTTCTGCCTCACCAATTAATGAGTGACCCTTGGGGCATTTGTATTGTATCGTACTGTCAATTGTATAGTTTTTACCAACAATTGTTGTATTTTGTTGGGAATCTGGCGAGCCGCATGAAAGTGGTGCTGTAAAATAATTTTTTGTTAACATAATGGAAAATATTTATTTATACTTTTAACTGAAGAGGAAGTCAAGTTGCAAATGTGTGAAGTGTTTAGAAATTTAAGCACTTGGTGAGACAATAGAAAATTATATCTGTGGACGGAGTATTTTAAAGGTAACAGTTTATATAATAATATTTAAAGAAAAACAAGAATGCTTAAAATCATCATGAACATTTCTAAAAACTTATTAATAGCGAAGTTCAGTATTATGTGCAAACGTTCATGCGAATGATCAAATCAAAAATATTGTAGCATTTTTATAGATATTGCATTTTTAAAATTATGAAGCTCGTTTCAAACCTTAATCAGGCCGAACAGCGATAAGTTGTCATCACAGCTTTTACCATATATGGTAAATATGGCTATAGCTACGATAACATTTTGCTCTTAAAATATGGTTACAGAAGCAAAATGTTATTGTTGATAAATAATCATAAAGGGTGTTTTTTTAGCTACATTACAACTTAAAATGATAAAACAAGACACAAATATTGGTGAAATTAAAAATATGCCCTGAAAAATGTTAAAAAATATGCCCCAATAAATTAAAAAATTGCTAATTTGAAAACAAAATATTCAACAATTTAATAACAGTTTAATTTAATAAAAACAATCCTTAAATTATAATCGGTAAAGCCTCAACTCCATATTATTTAAAGACGAATTTTCGAGATTTTACCCTATTTGGAAACGATGGGCCGTCATCGGCTCACACAAACGGAGTCATGTTAAGAGGTTTAAATTCATATAAGAGTTATCTGTGCCGAATATTATCCAGATATTAACATCCATATGGGATTTTTTGTCTAAAAGGGATTTTAGGGACGGTTGCTAATTGTTTAATAATGTTAACATTTAAAAGGAAGTTTAAAGTATTTATATATGGGACATTTGGGCACATGTGAACTGATTCCAAACAAGTTTAACATAGACAGACAACCAGCCAGACGGACGGACGATGTCCATCGTAGATCACTTTAAAAAGTGATTCTGAGTCGATCGATATACTAAAAGATTGGTCCAGATTTCTATGTATTATACACATCGCCAAAAAATATAAATGCTTTCACCTTAATTTTTGCTTATACATATCGTCACCTAAAATGATAAATGGCGTAACAACAAAAAAAATTCGAAATAGAGTTTACGATTGATTTTTGTTCGTTTTATTAAACTTCATGTTCACAAAAATGTTTAGATCCCTGCGATTAAAAATGGCGACTTTACTAAAGAAATCCAAAATTTATATTAATGCTTTAACTTAATTGTTGCTTATACATATCGTCACCTAAAATTCAAAAGGGCGTAACTACAAAAAAAAATTCGAAATAGAGTTTATGATTGATTTTTGTTCGTTTTATTAAACTTTATGTTCACAAAAATGTTTAGATCCCTACGATTAAAAATTGCGACTTTATTAAAGAAATCCAAAATTTATATAAATGCTTTTACCTTAATTTTTGCTTATACATATAGTCACCTTAAATTCAAAAGGGCGTAACTACAAAAAAAAATTCGAAATAGAGTTTATGATTGATTTTTGTTCGTTTTATTAAACTTTATGTTCACAAAAATGTTTAGATCCCTGCGATTAAAAATTGCGACTTTATTAAAGAAATCCAAACTCCAAGTACACCTTGTTGTTATTCATTTTGTAAAGTTTTTTGATTCTTCTTTAAAAAAAAATGCTGTTTAGGTGATGAGATTTTAAAGCTTAAAAAAAACTATTATCTTGAACAACAACCTGCTTTGGTTCACAATTTTAGAGTAAATATTTAATGGAGATGGCGAAGTTGAACCAACACGTTGGGTATAAAGATATCAATTTTAACATTTTTTATTTTTCGAATTTATTCTATTAGCTAAATTTCAGTTATGTATTTTATAAAGCTTTTTTGTAATAGTCCAATTCCTTCAATTTTTCTGAAATTACTTTATACACTACCTGACTATTATATTGTATTTTCTTGTTACATTTTACCTTAGCTTTCCTTTGGATAGCAATGAGGTATATTGTATGTAAAGAAAAATTTACAATTATTAGATACTAGCAGAATGTAAAGGTACGGTCACATATGGCAAACAATTTTAAAATTTTGTTTGCCGGCATTTTTTTAAATTTTGTTAAAAGAAATAAAAATTTTATTTGCTGGTCACACTACGCACATTTATTTGCCCATTTTTGTTTGTTCAAACAGATATTAAATACCTTCAAATAAAAAATGGGAAAACATGTTTGCCCAGTGTTCACATATAAAAATATTTGCCTAAAAATAAATATTTGATCAAATTGTCAAAAATAAAAATTAAATAAATAAAATTACTTTTTATTAAAACTAAAAATTAAAATTTTTATGCAACATATGGAAACTTTTGTGGTTTTATGGTACAGAAGAGCGAGAACAGCAGTTTTAAAAATAAAAGAGGATTAAGATAACAAATAAAGGGATAAAGGCAATTTGGCAAAGTAATTTCCAGTCTTATACAACTAAATTAACATATGTATGTACATACATATGTACATTATGAAACTAAAGTATTATTTATTACGGTTTTAGACGCAAGCAATAAAGTGTTTTAGAGAGTGGATCTATTGTAAATTATAGACCGATCTTCACGAAATTCAGTTATATGATTTCTAGGCATATAAATTGAGTTTGTGCAAAATTTAAAGATAAAAGGTGCATTCCGCCACCAATTTACGTTAGTTTTTGTAAATAAATATTGATTTTTTCAAGAGGTTGTTTCCCATTTCGCTCCATAACTCTTTTCCTACTAAACCAAAAGTGCTGAATTTCCAAACTGCTTGGACGAACTTGCGGCCAAAATTTTTATTTTTCGTCAGCATCCTTTTCTAAATTGATATAACAATGTCCATCCGTCCGGCTATCTGTCGATGTTTACCTTATTCGCAAAGTACATGTCGCAATTTTTGAGATAATCGCGTGTGTTCTAGAATCCGAATTCACTCGAAAGTGGATTATTGCAGCATTTTTTGTGTTCCACAATTCACCTCCACATGTTTTTATTCGTTTTCAATTAGAGTGGTAAGGGGTTAGTGAAAGTAAAACGAATCGACTATAATTCTTATGTATATGTGAGAACATTTTTAGCAAAAAAACATAATATTGGTTTTTAGTTTGAAATGTTTATTACATAATGAAAATAATACGTATTTTCACACAAATATTGCAAATTTTTGCAAGTTTCCACTGATTTAGCAATATTTACAGAATTTTTACCACGCCTTTTAGTTTGGGGGACTTTTAATCAATTTTATGGGTTGTTTGAAATATTAAAAATTTTCGCGAATTTTCGCTACTTTAGTAAATTTTTTTTTGTTTTTTCCGACATTTTGTTTTTTAACCGATTTGGCAATTTCAAATAAATTTTTGGGTTTGCAATTTTTCGTGAATGTTCGCGATAGATGCAATTGTTTTCTCTGATTCTTTACAGCTTTAACGATTTTTAATAAATACATATAAAACTTTACTATTAGCAAATTTCCGCTAGTTTAGCCACTTTTATCGAATTTTTGCCATTCCTTATAGTTTTAGGGACTTTTAATCAATTTTATGGCTTGTTTGAAATATTAAAAGTTTTCGCGAATTTTTGATAGTTTTGTAAATTTTTGTTTTGTTTTTTCCGACATTCTGTTTTTTAACCGATTTGGAAATTTCAAATAAATTTTTGTGTTTGCAATTTTTCGTGAATGTTCGCGATAGATGCAATTGTTTCTTCTGATTCTTTATAGCTTTATCGATTTTTAATAAATACATATTCAACTTTGCTTCATGCCGCTATTAGCAAATTTTTGCGAATTTCCGCTAATTTAGCCAATCCTTATAGTTTAAGGGACTTTATGGCTTGTTTGATATATGAAAAATGATCGCTATTTTTGCAATTTTCGCGTATCTTTTTTGCTCATAAAAACTTATTTCTGAAGAAAAGTTTTGTGCCATAGCTCTTATTCAAATACCGATTCTGTAAATAACTTTTAATGTCATAATAATCTTATAAATGTTGGTTTTGGCAAAAATTTCTATAATAGCTTGTAAATGTTCTCTTGGTAGGCCGAGTATTGGTTCTAGGTCACTTGCTACAATCACTTCAAGACGAAAAAATCTCATAAAGATGTCGATGTCGGTAAATTATTCGGCACTAATAAGTTTTATATAAATCTTAAATTCATTATTTAATTTTATTTTGGCGGGTCCATGATTGTCCACTGACCCCAAACTATTTATATAGACACGCCATTTTTGCAATGCATAATTCGTAACATTAGCTCATATATTATAAGCATATTAAATAAATTACCCATTTACTTAAGAAAAATGTATTTTGTAACATCTTGAAACCTACTTACCTACTTACTTACTTTTCCATAAATAAGTTTTTTCGTAATTAAAAAATTATTTAATCCTGTTAATTTTTTCAATTTTATTCAATAATTTTTATTTTAAAGCTTTTTTATTTGCCGCTGTTTGGTCTTACAAAATTTTTGTAAGAACAAATATTTATTTGCCTAAAATCGAGGAAAATATTTGACGTTAAATGGTCACATTAGGAGCATTTTTGTTTGCTAGCAAATAATTTTATTTGCCCAAAATCAGCTGTTTTTCTGTTTGCCCCTCAAAAATATTTTGTGGTCAGATTAGGGCAAACAAATATTTGATATTTTTTGACAAATGTTTGCCATATGTGACCGTACCTTAATGCATTTCCTGGCCCGCTACGGCATTCGTCAGCATTCTTTGTGTCACACTGGATAGTGATACTTTATAAATTGAATGTATTGAACTCAACAATTTTAACAAATATAAACTGGGAATTATTTCTTTCGAAAGGTTACTTTATATTATATTCAACATTTTTTATTTTTCGAATTTATTCTAAAGGTACGGTCACATATGGCAAACAATTTACAAATTTTGTTTGCCGGCATTTTTTTAAAATTTGTTAAAAGAAATAAAAATTTTATTTGCTGGTCACACTACGCACATTTATTTGCCCATTTTTGTTTGTTCAAACAGATATTAAATACCTTCAAATAAAAAATGGGAAAACATGTTTGCCCAGTGTTCACATATAAAAATATTTGCCTAAAAATAAATATTTGATCAAATTGTCAAAAATAAAAATTAAATAAATAAAATTACTTTTTATTAAAACTAAAAATTAACATTTTTATGCAAAATATGGAAACTTTTGTGGTTTTATGGTACAGAAAGCGAGAACAGCAGTTTTAAAAATAAAAGAGGATTAAGATAACAAATAAAGGGATAAAGGCAATTTGGCAAAGTAATTTCCAGTCTTATACAACTAAATTAACATACATATGTATGTATGTATGTACATACATATGTATGTACATTATGAAACTAAAGTATTATTTATTACGGTTTTAGACGCAGGCAATATCTAAAGTGTTTTAGAGAGTGGATCTATTGTAAATTATAGACCGATCTTCACGAAATTCAGTTATATGATTTCTAGGGATATAAATTGAGTTTGTGCAAAATTTAACGATAAAAGGTGCATTCCGCCACTAATTTACGTTAGTTTTTGTAAATAGATATTGATTTTTTAAAGAGGTTGTTTCCCATTTCGCCCCATAACTCTTTTCCTACTGAACCAAAAGTGCTGAATTACAATCCAAACTGCTTGGACGAACTTGCGGCCAACATTTTTATTTTTCGTCAGCATCCTTTTCTAAATCGATATAACAATGTCCATCCGTCCGGCTAGCTGTCGATGTTAACCTTATTCGCAAAGTGCATGTCGCAATTTTTGAGATAATCGGGTGTGTTCTAGATTCCGAATTCACTCGAAAGTGGATTACTTCAGCATTTTTTGTGTTCCACAATTCACCTCCACATGTTTTTATTCGTTTTCAATTAGAGTGGTAAGGGGTTTGTGAAAGTAAAACGAATCGACTTTAATTCTTATATGTGAGAACATTTTTAGCAAAAAAACATAATATTGGTATTTAGTTTGAAATGTTCTTTATATAATGAAAACAATACGTATTTTCACACAAATATCGCAAATTTTTGCGAGTTTCCACTGATTTAGCAATATTTACAGAATTTTTACCATTCCTTTTAGTTTGAGGGACTTTTAATAAATTTTATGGCTTGTTTGAAATATTAAAGATTTTCGCGAATTTTCGCTACATTTGTAAATTATTTTTTTTTGTTTTTTTCCGACATTTTGTTTTTTAACCGATTTGGCAATTTCTAATATATTTTTGGGTTTGCAATATTTCGTGAATGTTTGCGAAAGATGCAATTGTTTCCTCTGATTCTTTACAGCTTTAACGATTTTTAATAAATACATATTAAACTTTGCTATTAGCAAATTTTTGCGAATTTTCGCTAATGTAGCCACTTTTATCGAATTTTTGCCATTCCTTATAGTTTTAGGGACTTAAAGTCAATTTTATGGCTTGTTTGAAATATGAAAAATAATCGCTATTTTTGCAATTTTCGCGTATCTTTGTTGCTCATAAAAACTTATTTCTGGAGAAAAGTTTTGTGCCCACAAACAATCTATTATCACCTTACCAAATGTTATTGTAATCCATCCATATTTTACCATAGCTCTTATACAAATACTCCTTCTGTAAATAGCTTTTAATGTCATAATAATCTTATAAATGTTGGTTTTAGCAAAAATTTCTATACTAGTTAGCTTGTAAATGTTGTCTTAGTAGGCCGAGAATTGGTTCTAGGTCACTTGCTACAATCACTTCAAGACGAAAAAATCTCATAAAATTGGCGATGTCGGTAAATTATTCGGCACTAATAAGTTTTATATAAATCTTAAATTCATTATTTAATTTTATTTTGGCGGGTCCATGATTGTCCACTGACCCCAAACTATTTATATAGATACGCCATTTTTGCAATGCATAATTCGTAACAGTGGCTCATATTTTATACCCATATTAAATAAATTACC
Organism: Pollenia labialis; assembly: GCA_949318255.1. Taxonomy (NCBI): domain Eukaryota; kingdom Metazoa; phylum Arthropoda; class Insecta; order Diptera; family Polleniidae; genus Pollenia; species Pollenia labialis. The sequence continues at coordinate 120,647,314 of OX439142.1, forward strand.
TACTTACTTAAGAAAAATGTATTTTGTAACATCTTGAAACCTACTTACCGCGCAACTCTTTGCTAAAAAGAGAACACAGCAAAAATTGTTTTACATAAATAAGTTTTTTCGTAATTAAAAAATTATACTGTTAATACTGTTAATTTTTTCAATTTTATTGTATAATTTTTATTTCAATGCTTTTTTATTTGCCGCTGTTTGGTCTTACAAAATTTTTGTAAGAACAAATATTTATTTGCCTAAAATCGAGGAAAATATTTGACGTTAAATGGTCACATTAGGAGCATTTTTGTTTGCTAGCAAATAATTTTGTTTGCCCAAAATCAGCTGTTTTTCTGATTGCCCCTCAAAAATATTTTGTGGTCAGATTAGGGCAAACAAATATTTGATATTTTTTGACAAATGTTTGCCATATGTGACCGTACCTTAAGTGCCGGTTCACACACGTCAAGTTTGACTCGTCAAGTCTTGAGTTTTTAGGAGAGACGGGAAAAGAAATGGCCTTCTCTTTTCCCTTCTCTCCTTAAAGCTGAAGACTTGACGAGTCAAACTTGACGTGTGTGAACCAGCACTAAGAGCTAAATTTCAGTTATGTATTTTATAAAGCTTTTTTGTAATAGTCCAATTACTTCAATTTTTCAGAAATGACTTTATACACTACCAGACTATTATATTGTATAAAGTCATTTCTGAAAAATTGATGTAATTGGACTATTACAAATAAGCTTTATAAAATACATAACTGAAATTTAGCTCATACAATAAATTCGAAAAATAAAAAATGTTGAATATAATATGCAGTAACCTTCGAAAAGGAAATAATTCCCAGTTTCTAATTGATATCAATTTTGAACAGAAAACTTTGAATATGTATCAAAATTTGACTCAAAAGGGCGAAATAGGCGCTTTAAATTTAAAAATGCTGCAAAAAGGCTATTTTAGTTAAATTATGCAAAAAAAAAATGGTGCAAACGGTAAAATATGCAAAAAATATGTACTAACAAATCGAAGCCAAAATTTATAAAAAGTTCTAAAACGGATTAATATAATGTGTCTGCCTTCATTGGTTGCCCACTATTTGTAAACAAAATATTTTGATTAGCTCTAAACATTTTTTAAAGAAAATTAAGCGATAACAATTCACAATTCACAAAATTTTGCTCTTTCACTCACCATGTTGACATATGAAGTGCAAATAATCTAGATTACAACCAACATCATTCCACAACCAATTGCGGCCACCGTCCAATACCACGCAATTTTGTTCACCATTATAGTTGTTGGGTTGATCTTTACCCCAAGCTGGTTTCTGTACTATTTCACCTGTTAAAAATGTAAATAAGAAGAAAATCATTATCATTAAAACAAAATAAGAAAAATATAAAAATCAACTTTCATTTTCCAATACAAAAAGAATCTTTAGATTTATAAGGCGACAAGAAACACCGACTAGTAGTCCGCCACACAAACATACATATCAATAAAATTCATAATAAAAAGTGACCATGTTTGTTAAGGAAAGTACATATGGCCATTTGGCATTAATTATAATTATTATTTATTAAATATTGTATGCCTCTTGCATAATAAATTACTTTTTTATTATTTGTTTTTTTTTGTGGCTTAATTGTAATTTGTATTCATATTAAAAATAATTTTTTGGCTAAATGTACAGCAGCAAGTACTTTCATTTTTAACCATTAAATTTCAAGTTTATTAAAAAATACTTTGACAACAAATGAACTTTTTTTGTGTTAAATTAATAATAAAATGGTTTTAATTGTGACACTTTTTAAATTATTTTAAATGTGCAAATTGTTTTTTTTAGAATCCTAGCAAATTTTCTTAGTAAAAATTTTAAATTGAATTACAATCAGTTTGCAACATAAATTAAATATGTATGTATATCAAAGTAAAAATGTTCTTTCTCCAATTAACAAGCCAGTTGTAATTGTTTTCTTTCCAATATAATCAAATTAATTAAATTTTATTTCACCTACCATTCACCCATTTCCAAGTGCGTGATGTTATTCCCGGTTCCTTTTGTGCCCCAATCCACACCAGTTGTGTTTTTAATTCTGATTTGCGTCGTTCTAATTCGGCAAGAATGTAATCGTTGGCAGCTCCACGAAAATCGTGCACCAAATTGCCACCTTTAATGCAATTTTAAAATATTTGTTTAATAAAAAAACTTTAAGCTACATAAAAGAATGCAAACAAATATAAAAAGATGTTAATTTTGCGACACCATTTCGTTTCATTGAACTTCAGCTTAAAGTGTTAACCAAATTTTTTAATTAAATTAGCAGAAATTATAAAGAGAGAATACATGACAATTCTAATTCAAACATTCATGCTGTTCGTTTGTTACCGTTTTTAAATATAATTCTTTATTTCGCGGACCCAGATTAAGAATAAACCTACTAAGCCTATATTGACTAACTAACAAATAACGTTAACTTAAATAAAAACGATCTATTTTAATATTATATTATTTATACTGGTTAGCTTTGCAACAGAAAAGGAGCAAATGAGACATTGAGAAACCCAAATTTCTTTAATGTGCAGTTTTTCGTTGGGAAAAAAGATAATCGTGTAATGAGAAAACGGCCACTTATCTTTCAATTCGATTGTACTGTGTGTGCTCGGAGCTCTTGATCAGCTGTCAAAATTAATGTATGGAGTTTTATTTTGCAAAATCTTAAAAATTGCCTTTTATTTCATTAAATTTTTTTAATAATTTAAAATATAAATATTTATATTATTCGAATGTGTATTCTAAGTCAAATTACAATTCTCAACAGCTTTTATACTTTAATAGTCTTATTCCGTCAATATTTTCCAGGAATACTCAACATGAGAAATATATTAATTTAAAATCTTTCAATTCAGTTGATGAAGTGTAATGCCAAGCATTAATTCAATTGAAACACTCAGTTGACAACTGAATTGAAACATGTATGGGGCGCATAAGAAATTAAACGGATATAAATTATTAATAGTGATTTTGTAAACTCTAAATAGTGGCATTCAGTGTTTGGTTAAAACTGTTTGTTGCCTGAAAATAATGGGACTAGTCCAAACACGCGTGTAAAATGAAGCCCACAAGGGACAAGGACTAGTCCAAAAGTAACCCAAACGTATGGAATAAACATGGTATATTTAACATTACAATGTCCTAGGGCAGGACCATGTAAACCAGCTTTGGATTACAAAGGAGTAGTCTTAAAACTACTCCATGGTATACTTAAGAGGATTAATTTTGAAGTCGTTTAAAAAAGAAAAAATGACGTTAAAAAGCGAAGACATGTCGTCTCACTCAAAACACGTCTGAACAATTGCATTACATTGGACCAGTCCAGAGAATAGTGCATTTGATCAAAATGCATCATGTAGTCCAATATTATTTACGGGTATACGAAAAAATTTATGCGTTTTTCATTGCAACTATTAGCATTTTTTTCATATACTGTGAGCGCCTTTTTATCAATTTTTGCAATTTCATAACGTCTATGTTTTTTAAATCTGGAAAATACCGGGTGTAAATTTCTTGTTTGTTTTTTTTTCTTTTTTTTTATTTCTTTAGTCTTTGAATACATTTTTACAATTTTGTTTTTTTGTTTTTAATGGCAGTTGTAGACAGTGGCGTCATATAGTAAGATTTACCTGTTTTTGCAAGTTTTTGAGATTCAAAAAGTTGTTAAGCTTTTTTCTAAAAAAAAACAAAAAGATTTTCTGAAATCTAACTCAATTAGGGATGCTTATGGGACCAGGTGTTTTGAAGCCCTGGATTCGGGATTTTTAATTCAAAAAAACGATACCCCAGGACGGATCGGGATTTCATATATAAAAGCCAATTTTTAAAATTCATATAATTATAATTCAATGTTTATGTGTAAGTATTAAAACAAATTAATTCATGAAGAAAATTTAACTCGTTACAAAATAAAACAGTGGAAGAAGAATATGGAAGAATTATGTATTAAAACTTATATTTTAAAAATCTTCTAAAACAACTAAATGAAGTCTGATAATCGATACCTTATTTTATTGCAAACATATGCTGCCAACGAAACCAATGTTCGCATTCAACAATATTTAATTTATTTTATCTCCAATATTTTAATTTTGTTTTTTGCATTGCATGCAACATTTGTTCACTTACGACTTCTTTTTGTAACCAGTTTAAAATTAGATTCATTGCCAGTATGATTTGATAAAAAAATTTTTGAAGTTATTTTAAACAGGGTGGCTCACGTTTATTTAAATATAGTTGCATTTAAAAAAAAATACGACATTTTTAATAAATCCAAAATATCGGGGTTTTTATGTTAAAATTTTAAGAATAATCCCGGGATTTCGGTATTCGGGATTGGCATCCCTAAGCCCAATACAAAATATTCTGGTTTTGCGAAGAACTAATAGTAAATTTTTTTAAGTATGCGCTACGTATTTAGACATACAGATGTGCAGTAATGTAAGTGAACAAATTTTTAACAAATTTAAAAAAAAATATAACATTTAAAGAGCAAAGCGAAAAATTATAACATTCCCAAGGCGAATTAACTAGAAGGTGGGGTCAAGTCAACATATGGTGTTTTTTTCGGTGGTCGACTTGTCAAAGTTTACTATCAATATTTTTTTACTATCAATATTTTACTACGAAGCAGGATTGTCAGGGAGCATATTAAAGAATAATGGAAGTAACAAAAAATCCAGTGTGTAAATCTGGGTCGCGTTTCTTAAAACTACAAGTTACAAATCTGCAAGTAAAATACATTTGAAACAAAAATTGTTGCTTTTTAATGTATTTTACTTGTAGACTTGTAACTTTTTGTTTTGAGAAACAAGGCCCAGATCGTTACATTTTCCAATTTTTACATGCTCTGAATAAAGCGCTATAAACGAATAAAACGTTTTTCCCTTACAAGCCTGCTTCGTTAGATGCTCCATTTTTTGTATTGGGAAGTACCTTACATGAGCATATTTAAATTTTTTTAAAAATTAATCTTTACTCAGTTTAGTTCATTTAAATACTTATGTATTTATTTAATACGTAGTATAGAACAAATGGATGAATTTAATTTTTATGCGTATAACAAAAAAGTGGAAATTTTCGATCGCGTTTATTATATGAAATATTTTTTTGATCTAAAGGTACTGCAGTTTCTCGAAGCTCAACATAATGTTCCACAGAGCCGTTGTTCTCATCTGCCCATTAAAGACAAACTTTAAAGTTTTCGATAGCATATTTTAGCTTAGATTTCGGTAGTATTCTGTCATAAAGTTTTCTTAAGTATTGGACCTAAACCCACATTTTACGGCTAAAAAAATTAATCAAAACACAAAATGCTAAGTAAATACACCTTATTAATAAAAAAACTAAAGTAAAAAAAACAAGCCAAAAGAGAAAAAAAAACATTTTGTTAAGTTGCGTCAATTGAGGTTTTGGTTTTTAAGAAGTTGCGTTAACAGAGACTCCGATGTTAAGAATTTGGGTGTTGCGATTATAGAGGGTTACTGCAACCAAGATAACACTGTATTTATAAGTTCATAGTATGAACTTTATATATATGTTTGTATATTATTTATGTTATGCATTTTAATAAATAAACAAAATTCTACTTTTGTGATATTTTTTAAGCACATTAAGTACCGAACTATTCAAAGTTCTTTGTAACACTTGCTGAAGGTCTGATAACAAAATAAACAGCAATGTTCGTAAATATATTTTTTAGTTACCACGATAACTTAATGTAACAATTGTATTGAAAATAATTTTTGTTAAGTTAATTATTTGCAAAACAATAATACAATTGTGCAAAAAGTTCTCTCAAAGATTAAATTTAAAAACATGAAAAAAATTAATATGACAACTAATTGACTTTAAGGTCAAACATTTTGTTTTACATGTTTCACACCATTTACCTAAACATGTTTAGTTAATTGCCTGTCCTTACCAGTTGTTGTACACATTTGTTGAGCCTTTTCGAAATTCTCTCCCTTTGTTACATGAAATTCATAACACGTCTTAGAGAAAGTCGTTAAAACTGTATCCACCGCCAAGTTAGAACTCAAACAACGATCCACAGAGAATTCATCGTTGGTAAATACTTCTACTTCGCATAAACTAAGACTACCTTCGACACCAACCAATTGTATAGCTACATATTGACCGACCAAAGGACGGGCACAAGTAAAGGTTTTAGTAATGCCCTCATCTAAAGTGCCTGGATACCAGGCACATAAGGGATTTCTCTGTAAGTCTGCACTGCTATTGCCCACTCTAATTTCTAAATCCTGTAAAGGTTGATGACCACAGCAACCTCTAGTCGTTACACGCACAACTCTGACTGCTTGTGGCGTTAGGAGATCTACTCGCCACCAGGGGGATGGTTCTTTTTGTGTTTCCGAACATTGTTGGCCATCGGGATTCTTATTACCCGGCCGGCCATCATTGGCATAGTGAGCGGGTCCAGCCCGTGTGTAGGAGCTTTGATTAACTGGCTTCCGATATGCCACATTTGTGCCACAAAATGGCAATTCTTTTTCCCATCCCGCGCGGGCATCACATTTGATCGCTGATGGGCCGAAAAGTTCATATCCCGAATCACACTCATATTTTGCTTCTAAATTCGAGGTACCATCTGTTACTGTTTGCACTTTTGCATTTAAAGGTACTGCAGGAGGACCACAAACTGGAAATAGAAATAAACAAAAAGCAATTAATAAAACTTAATTGAACATTTAAAATAATGGTATCTAAAGTATAATTATTTAAGTTTTGTCACCCAATTACAAATGACATTTAGCAAAATCACTTTATAATAAAACTATTAGGCCCTAATTTTGTAAAACACAACGCAACGACAAAGAATTACATTGAAAGCAAAAACAAATTCATAAATATTTTGTAATTTTGTTGTTGCCTCTAACAGAAATTCACATTGGTTTTTAAGATTTCATACGCCTCATTGCTTGTGGCGTTGACAATTTCAAAACGGTAAATAAATTTCTGTACAAAGCAACAACAAAATTACAAAATATTTATGAATTTGTTTTTGCTTTCAATAAAATACTTTGGCGTGCGTTGTGTTGTGCAAAATTAGGGCCTTAATAAATTTTTAAAATTTCGCTTTGCCAATAACGAGTGATGACTTGTTAATTTCTAAACAATTTATTTTTTTTTCAAAGGCTTAAAATGAATAATGAAAGTGTTAATTGCAAACAATTACAAGTATTTAAATTTATTTTATCAACAATAACGCCTATCTTTTGTATTTATTTTTCTTTAATAAAAAAACTTAGATTTCGCATTCAACTTAAAGTTTATTGAACTTAATGACGTACATGGATACAACGATATAGATATAGTTCGACCAAAAAAGGTAAATCCTCTAAGCACCAATGACATAAGTGTGTTGTCGCTGACGTATGTCTCATCTTCTGTCATCTTTTACTGTTGTTTGCTCTAAAAATTGATTCCCACATACGAAATTGAATAATTTAGTTAGTTTTAGACACAGTTGGAGTGAAAATATTTTAGATATATTTTCTATTTTGGCGGCCATATCAAATTACTTTGCACCAAAATTAGTTGTTCTCACTTTTAATTACTAGCTTAACCCATTACTAGCTTCGCTACCCACATTGAAATAAAATAAGTAAAATGTTTTCAATACAGATCTCGTTTGATAAAGAAGTTATTTGTACCAAATTTGGCAATTATAAATGTAAACGTTTTTAAGAGATATGGAAATTAAAATTGTCTTTGTATGGAAGGTTCCACGCCCACTTCAAAAATGCAGCCCACTTTTGAACAAATGTTGCGTATGTATTGATAAATAAGGTTTCTGTACCAAATTTGGAAACATTTTCAAGATATGCAGAAATCGATAATGTGTGTATGCGAGGTGACATGCCCAATTATCCATTCCCGCCCACTTTTCGGCAGATGTTGTGTATTGGTAACCCAGCAATTTTTACCAAATTTGAAATTGCCGTTCTCTAGATATAGAGAATTTTATTTTGTGCCTCACCCACTTATTCAATGCTTCCCACTTAGTTGTTGTGCCTCCAATAGTACTAACTTTTTTACGGTTTTGGCACATGTTGTGACAACCCAGCTATGAGTACTGAATACCGCCAATTTTTTACAATCTATTTTGTGCCCACTTTTCCAATCCCGCCACTATTTTGTCAGATGTCCATGAACAAATTGGAAACTTTTACTGCTTTGATTCTCCAGAAATCCATTTTGTTTTTGTATCAGATGTACCACTCCCACTTCTCGAATCCCGCACGCATTTTGTCGGATGCTGTGTATTGATCTCCAAGATGGTTGTTTCTAATTTGGAATCTTTGGCTCTTGCCCTTCTCTAGAAGAAAATAATTCTATTATAAATATGGGAAGTGCCACGCCCAATTATCCAGAGTCTTGAATTTTTTATATAGAATTTGTATTGATAACCCAGCTGTGTGTACCAAATTTGGACAATGTTGGTTTAAAGCAAAAAATTCATATTATTTTTTTTAGTAATTTGGGTGTGTGTGAATGTAGAAAAGTTCTATGGTGAATGAAAATATCACTATCCCCCAGGGGCTAGTGTCAAAATTTTACTTCTATTAGTACTTTGCTACCGTTTCACACACGGCCTTTTTAATTAAAAAATAAACAAAGTCAAATACATCACATTTACATTGAGATACTTTTTTTTATTTAAAGCTTCCACTTTTTGTTTATAATGATTGGAATAGGAAAGTTTGGTCCACCTCTTCGATGTATTCCTTTTTAAATCTGACGTACAATTGTTCAAATTGCTATTTGAAATAATCTGTCTCCCAAGGAATTTTTATTTTAAAGCCTTTTTCCAATAATATTCTGGCTCCAAATTACTTTGAAACTGAAATTTTTCAAAATGTAAGAGTGCATGTTGTCGCGAAAGTATGTATTTTAGAAACTCCTTAAGTTTGCCGAGCATAACTTCTAATAAAACAACATCTAATATTACGAAGTAAATTTTTCAAATATGTTGGAAGGTACAGACAGGCGTTCGACGCTTCCAAATGTATTAGGTGGCACTAGCATTTTATGAAAGCAACATCTGGCTTTTCGTCTTTTAACAATTTATCATCTGAATTATACTGGCCAAACATAACATTAGGTGGATCTGGTGCAAATCTCACAAGATTTTTAAAAGGAATCCCTTTTTCTATAATTTTTTTATTTTTTTTTTTTTTTTGTGAAGCTCCAACATTTATTTTGCAGTCAATGATCCACTGAAATAAAAAAGCGATTAATGTTCTCGGGATGTTTTGTCATTATAGGTACTAAAATGTAATAAAAGCTCCCTAAATGCCTAATGGTTAGTAGTTAATGATCCAAACTTTTTTAGTTAAGCTCTCTTAACGCTTCAATTATTTTAATTAAATTTTAAAGTTTTGCCAAGAATATTAAACCTTTTTACATCTTGTGACAAAATAGTAACAAAAATCAGTGCTACAAAATGTTAAAATTTCAAATAACACTTGAATTACACATGGAGCCAATGGCACATGGGCTACACATGAAAAAAAAAATTACACATGATATGTGTAATTACACATGAGGTGGCAACACTGGTCTGATAGTAACAGGTTAGAAAGAACAGTCGGTCAAGCCAAAACATATGATACCCAATACCGCAGTATTTAAAAACAAATTTTCGAGAGTGTACCCTACCCACACGGGCAATTATGGAATCGCCAAGGCAACATTTTAATAGAAGGTTAAAATTCATATAAGAGTTTTTTGTGCCTAATATTAAGTAAATATCAACTGCAACCTAATTTTATTGCAACCTTAATCACCTTACCAATTTTTATAGCAATCAGTCCACATTTGACCTACCTCCAATACAAATACCATTTTGCGAAAATTGCTTTAAACGCTTTAACTTTCTTATTAATGTTGGTATTGCTACTAAGCGACAATAACTTTTATAATTTCTGCAATATAATGGCAAAATGTTGTAATGGCAGATCCAGAACTGGTCATAGGTCCCTCTTCTCCTTCAATCTCTTCTCACTAAAATCCATTTAATGCGAAAAAATTTCAAAGCGATGTTTATTTATAGATAATATTCGGCATAAATAACTCTCATATGAATTTGAATCTAACAGCATAATTTTGTTTTGCCTGATCCATACTTATCCATGCGTCCCAGATTTGGCACACTCTCGAAAAAAATTGTCTGTATATAATACAGTGGTGTAGGGTATCAAATGCTAGGGCTTCAACGTCTAGACTTTCTTACTTGTTTCACTATGTCATTGCTGTACATTTTATATTAAAAAATTTATGTATTGTAATATTCACTAATTTCATATAAATATACTTTTATTCTTTTGTGTACATTCCTCATGTATAATAGTCATATTCGTATTTTAAAATTCACACGAATTCTCGTTTTAAAACAGAAAACAATGCAATTTATTTAGAATTAATAACTACAAGGTATAATTATGGGAAATATTTAATTAATGTTTATTATAATTGGAAATAGTAGTAATTTACATAAAATTATTTAATAGATATTTTAAAACGGCTTATGAGAGTTCTTGTAGAACGTGTATAGTTAAGTCTTTTAAGCACTTTTATTGGGTCAGGTCATATTAACAAATTGTTTTAGTTGTAAAAATTAAATAATTTCTTTATACAAAATTAAATACTTCAATATTTTTTGGTTTGATTATCTTAAAGAACAAACGATAGGACTTCTAAGTTAATTGTTTAACGAGTGAATAGAAAATTACTTTTTTTTTTTAATTGTCAGCTGTTTTATATATCGAAAATGTTCGTCTAATGTCGGTATTAGGGCAAACATTGGCAGTAGTATTTCTCTCAGACGCCCCTCGTAGTCAAACGTTAACAATACAAATTTTTAAAAAATACTTAGGTAATTTAAAATATGCACATAAATAAAACATTCCTTTTTGGAAACGTCTACACTAAGAGAAAAATGACGACATAAATTTAAGAACAAAATTCTTGAATTGAGATTGCAGAAATCTTTAGATTTCAATCTTGAAAATTGGTCAGTATGATTGACGTTCATTTTAGAATGAATTCTAAAAATCAAGAACGTAATCTTAATTTTAAGGTCGTTTTCTTGAAATTATTGAATTGTTGAAAAACTTTCTTCAAGAATTTCAAATGGAGTCTGTTTTCAATTATCTCAAGGGTAAAAACTCCTTCCTTTTTATATGTGCAAAAAAAATTGTTTAAATTCATAGATTTATTTCAATACCTGTTATTTAACATTAAATTTATTTGTTTCAGACTCAAAAGTGACTTTTTAAAATTTGCGGTACATGAAGAAGGAATCATTGAAGAAGCGATTTCTCCTCTGGAGCTAATAATGGAGTACCAGAGATTCCAAGTAAATGCACTATAAGTCTTATGAAATTGGTTCTTTACTAAATGAAACGGATATAATTGAAATTTCGGTTTTTACTATCCCTCCAATTAATAATGGAAATACATATGTTAGACCTAAGTTAATATAAGTATTTATGTACTTGTAAGTATTACATTATCATTATGGTTTCCTTTTTTTTTAATTAATATACATATCGCATATCACTAAATACTAAAAGTTCACAACTCAAAATTCTTAAATAATCAGTAGACACAAAAACGGGTTTCTTTTTATATGAACTCTAATACTACAAAGAAGGATCAAATTGTATTTTCTTCGCAAAATACTAGAGAAATTTATCTAAGATTTCTCTAGTCCGTAGATATGGCCACTGTGCATCGATTTATTAAAAAAAGTGAAAATTGAAAAATTTTGAGTTGTGACCCTTTAGTATTTAGGGTAATAAAAACCTGTGTTTTATTTCAACATTTAAATTTGGATAAAAACGGATAAGACTATTTTCAAAAATACATTCTTAAAATCGATCTTAAAAAAAGAATTTCATTAAGAATTAATTCTTGATTTAAGATTTCTAATAAGAACCAAATCTTTTGTTCGATCTTAAAATGAGAATTTATTCAAGATTACAATCTTAAATGCGATCTTAATAATATTTAGATTTTGTTCTTGAATTAAGATTTTTCGCATTTAACAGACTTCTAAGATTGAAATGATTTGATTTTGAACGTAAAATCTTGATTTTAGCACGTTTTCCCCCTTAAGCCTGGTACTCTGTTCAACATTTCACGTGAAATGCTGTCAAAACGCATATGAAAAAATCTTGTGAGGAATATCTATGAAATAATGTTGATAGAGTTTTACTCTGTTCTTTTGGTGAAAAAGTTCCGAAATGTTTCTGGAAACATTTTTTTACAACTGCGAAATAATGCAAGCTGCATTTTTTTCACGTGGAATTTTGTAGCAAAAGCAAAAAGTATGATCTGATTATTAAATAAGAAATACAAAATTAAATAACACAACCGGTAACAGTTTTTTATGCATATTTCCCTTCTTTTTTATTAAATTTGTTATTAAAAAAAATTATTTTTAGTTAAATACAAGTGGGGTTTGTTTACATACGCAAAACAATGTCGCATACTTTGCAGGAATAAAAACGTCAAATCGTACACACTCGCATGATAGGCCACATTGATACATGTCAAAATTTTCGTGTGAAATAATTAACGTTGCTCAACATTTATCACAAATTTGAACAGAGTACTAGGCTTTAGTGTAGCGAAATAAGCAAAAAGTTATTTTTAAGCAATAAGCTGGAAAAATTTGTGCTGGTAATAAACATTGATAACTAATTTAAAGATCAGCTGGAATATTTTATTAAACAAAGAAGCTTCATTTAAAACTGTTTTTGTTTCAATTTCAAATTTGATTTCAAATATAATTCGTATTAAAAAAAATTGTATTTTATTTCTACTCTAATCTACAAAATGATGACGGAAAGTCAATTTCCTAAGTAAATTAAGAACCAGGTATGTTTATTAGGGAGAGTTGTCATTATTTACCCATGTAATGTCAAATTTATTTATTTGATTTTTGACGCAAATTAAAACTTTTTTTACATATTTTTTTTTATTGAGGTTTAAATTGAAAACAAAATTTCTTATGACTGTACCATGGATATTATTAAATTTGATTTGATTCTCCTTCTAATTTTTTTCTATGATGTTAATGTCTAAAAGTTTTTCCACGCCTTTAAATAAATGGAATACACCTGCATTTTATATAAATAAAAAATTTAAATTTTTATTACCATTATTTGTTGTTCGATGAATAATTCATTATCCTTTTAACGTTTATATGCGCAGCAAATGTTTGTGGTTCTTTTTGCTATAAACAAAATTAATTTTGAATAATGACTGTAAAATAAGCCTACACTCGCTCAAAAGTTTGATACTTTGGATCTGAAAGAAATAAGCAGTTTTATTTATTTCATCATGCAAGACATGACATAAATTGAAGATTGATCAATTTCGTAACTAGAGCTTTAATTTAAAATTGTAGGTTTCCAATTAAATTTTAAAGGGAAAAACTCAACTCTTTTCGGCATCCAGCGATTTGTAATGCATGCACTATTAAATGCATGACCGATTTGCAAAGCGCTTTTTTAAAAAAAATGACTTCAGTTTATATGATTCATAATCAATTTTCTGTAAATAAAATAATATTTCTATATCTAAAGTAATATTTATTAAAAGCTTTATTAACAAACTTTTTACAAACTTAAATCATTTCTGCTTTTTCTTATCAAGGCTTCGATTTTAAATAACTCAAAGTAAAAGAAATCAAACCGTTAAATTGCTAGATGGATGGATGGATGGATGTGTGTATGAATGAATGGCTGAATAGTTGGGGTTTTTATTTATTTTTCTATTAACCAACTTATTGAATACCAATTTTAAACACGTTTTCGTGTTAAAATTTTAAAAATAAATAAATATTACAAGCAGGTGGGGTCATTGTTCTTGTTTTATTTTTTAATTTAAGTCGAGTACAGTGTTTATGGTGTTGTGATTATGCAAAAAGTTAAGACAACAAACAAAAAAATATTTAGTACAAAACTATAAGGAGTGGTATTGGACAAACATGTGCAATTATTACGTGCAAATGCTTATTAACAGTTTCATTCTTAAAATATATTTAAAATATGTAAAACAATATTGTTGAGCAAATGAAATATCTATTTTTTCATGTAATTTGTTGCGCGCTTACTTCAATAGTGTCATAACTCAAAAAGCACGATTTTGGCTAAGTAAGCCAAAAGTGGAAAGATAAGTTCATCATCGAAAACTAGAGATGATAACAGCAAATTGATCACACAGATCGATAGACTACAATCAGCTTACCTTCTAATTAGCCTCATCTCAAATGTTTATATTTTGCGGTATAGAACACAATAATATACGAACGATGATGCGACAAATAGACCAATACATTTACGAGTTATAAAGTACATTTATATTTGACTTAATGACCTTATTAGTCAAGTGTAAACCAGAGAACTGCAACGAATACTAAAATTTGGAGTATATTCAATCATTTACTCTGAATTGTTATAATTCAAACCGTTTTTGTTCAACAACAAAAATGATTTTGGAGTAACGAGCTCATTTCAAACAATCAGTTTGAATTCTTGTGCTCGCATCGAACATGAACATTTATAATTTTTTTTTTTGGTATGACTGCAGATCACTGCAATGAAACGAAGCGGTGTTCGCATCATTCTTGCAATATTCGTTTTCAAATGCGATATTATGTTCATTTAGCTGCAACATGTATGATGGAGTCGTTTCAATCATTAACGCGAAAATTTAAGTACAAACCAAGGCGAATTGACTAGAAGGTGAGGTCAACTCTGCAACAACACTGCTTCAGTGGTCGGGTTGTCAAAAATATTGCTAGTAAAAAAATAGGTTTGTTTACATAAAAAAACTAGTTTGTATACAAACTTTGACAAATCGACCACCGAAAAAAAACACCATATGTTGACTTGACCCCACCTTCTAGTCAATTCGCCTTGGTACAAACCATTCATGATTCTACAGTTTCGTTCTCGTTTGAGCATTATACATATGTATGTATCAGTCGCGACATTGTTGGTTCAAAAAATGCAAATGTTTGAATGAATGTATGTAAGCCCATATTGTTTTTTCATATTTTGTGCATACGTTTTTAGGAAATATGAATATAGTGAAAAAAATGTTAAAAAATCGTAACCCAAGCTAAATTTATTTGAAAATTAAATTTGCGAAAAAGTTGTCTGTATGTATTTACATACATGTATTATTATTTTTTAGGCATATAATCAAATTCAAAGAAATTTTTGAAGATATTAAAAAAAGTTAATAATAAAAAAACATTTTTTAAACATATTTTTTTATCAAAATGTAAAAAGGAACATGGGTTTTCAATACAAGTAGTATTATATAACAAAATATAATTTATAACTATAGAAGGAACAGTACTACTAAGAACAACACGCAACGCTCATAATAACATGAGCTTTATATTGCTTATATAAATAAATCACAATGTGTATTTAAACAAGTGGCTCGAGCTTATAACATGAATTTTACTTATATCATACCAAAGAAATATATACATTCATGTTCGTTGCGAGTACAAGAATTCAAACTGACTCTTTGAAACGAGCTTTTTGCATTTAAGCAATTTCTTGTTGTTGAACAAAAACGATTAAATCATAAAGTTCGAGTGGTGGTTGCAACTGATTACAATAAAATCATGTTCGAATCACCAAGCCGAAACCCGAGTACAAGTAAGCTGTTGTTCATAAACAGATGCATCGCTTTTAAATAAACAAATACAAGCATAATTTTGCAATCGAATTATACATCTTACTGAATATTTTTGTTCGTGTTGACGTTTGAACAAGAACAAAACTGTAGAATACTTTTTTGATTTATACTGAATTTTTAGCTGAAGTGATTGAGTCGGCTCGATCATACTCCTTGCAGCTCTCTGGTGTAGACTTGATGGTAAAAGTTTCGAATTCAAGAAAACGAGTTAAAAAGTAAACAGAGAACTGCCCCCCCCCCATATGTAACTACTATGGGGTGATACGGGAGAAATTCCGTGAGCACGTTAACCGATCCTGGGGGAACAGATCAGATTGCAAGGTGTCTAGGGCACTATGGCCCAGATTGCCGCGGAGGCAACCAGGGTTCTACTGGGAATGGACACGGATGATCTTAGAACACTTATAGGGTTCTTGACGGGTCATTGTCCTGTTAGGGCTTTTACGGGCAAATGGGACAACACCATACCGGACTTCTGCAGGTTGTGCGATGATTCTGAAGAGCTGGAGACGATCGAGCATGTATTTTGCCATTGTCCTAGGATGCAGAGTCTCAGACGGAAGTGGCTAGGGAATAGATTTCACGACGAACATCGCTGGATGTAATCCGGCTGATCTACTGGGGTTTGTCAGGGAAATAGTACGATTGTTTCTGTTGAGGGGACTGTAGGGAGGGTAATAGTTCTACGTGCTACCTACTAACATTCTAACTTTCTTAATTCTATCCACCTCATACTTCTTTTCTTTACTTTTCTCTTTCTATAATTGAAGGAATTCATAATAGACCGCGTTGGTCTCCGAGTGGAAGTGTGCCCTTTGGCACATAACCCTTCTTAACCTAACCTAACTTTGCCTAACCTAACCTAACCTAACCTAACCTAACCTAACCTAACCTAACCTAACCTAACCTAACCTAACCTAACCTAACCTAATTCAACAGAAAACTGTCCACCTGTCACCCTTAATAATGTTAAAATGCTCCAGTCTGAGTTTGCTACATACCTTGGAATACATGTGGATAGACGTCTGACTTGGCGTCGACGTACACTGGGGCTAAAAGCCCTTTTTCACGGATCACTTCATATCTCCTCCGCCACAGTAATGAGGCACACTTATTTTGATGCGGGTAAACCTTAGAACAAACTCCATTTTACAACAAAATCTTGGAGGTATATGAGGGAGAGAAGCTACACCCATACAAAGTTTTTATTATTTTTCTTATATCTGCAGAACTACAATAGTCAAGCACACTAAATTTGATGTACGCAACCCTTAAAACAAATTGGCTAGTTCCAACAAAACTTGGAGGTATAGGAAGGGGAGACGGTTGCCCCCATATAAAGATTTTATTATTTTTTTTCTTATATCTGAACTAAACAAATGAGGTGCACTAAATTTGATGCGAGTAACTGTTAGCACAAGCTGCATGCTCCAACAAAATCTTGGTTGCATTGGAGGTCGAGAAGGGTACCCCCATACAAAAAAATTATTAAGAAATTAATAACGTAATTTTTTTATCACGCACGCTTCCACTGAATTGCCTGCCATTGAATGAGTTCGGATACGAATTACCCAAAAAAAAAATTTTAATAAGCCTAATGGCCAATTTTCAGGATTGATATTAAAACACATTTATTTTTAAAATCGTTTTAAATACAAAATTCTCTTCTTCACTAAAACCTTAAGTGAAACTTATGTCACCGAAGTGGTACACTTAATTTCAACTTAAGTTTCCATTGTAATATTTTAGCAAGGTGGCCTCAATATCACAACAATACAACAACAACAGGCAAAGCATTAACAGTCAGCTGTTTTTTCAGACCACCTTATAAATAATTACACTTTTTTATATATTTTTTTTTTGTATTTAGCAGTGCTACCATACTTTTATCTTAATTAAATAAGACTTTTCAAATAAAACTCAAAAAACCAATCTGTTTTAAATACGATTTAAGTTTGTTATGAAAATTATTTTAATATGGATTTAAATACTATCCTGAAAATTGGGCATAAGAAAGTTAGTTCGTGTGTACGTGAGAATTTAATTTGTATTGACTCACGCGTAATAAACCACTCCATTTGCACATCTTTAATTAAGACACATAAAATAATGGCATTAGCCTCAGCAACAAAAGTTATTTCAGAAGTCGTGAAGCCCTTTTTGTTTATAAACTCAACCCGTGTTGCTACTAATTCGTACATAACTTCTAAAGCGCAGCGATGCTCAGCATAATTTTTTCTAATATGGCGCTAATTTTTTTAACCTTTAAAATAAAGGTAACATCTCTGCTTATGCCCGAAATTTCTAAAAAAAAAAAAGCTGTTCGTGTTCGTACCTAACAGTTGTCTTTACCTATTTCAACGTTTATTTGGCCTTCGTGTGTTTACCTTCAGTTTTCTTTTAAAATATGGCAGATTTTAAACCATAGATTTCTATAAACAGCTTGATTTCTTTTTGTAGAAATTACGGTCCCACTTATGCACCTCTATCGTGAATAACAAGTGGAATTTTTGTTCCCATTAAATGTTCATACCCCTCGAAGGGACAAAAGCAATCGTAAATCTCATTTGAAAAATTTTTACGCTATCAGTTCCAGTGAATTTGAAAAAAGAAGAAAGATTAGTGAAAATTTAAAGTCAATGAAATTTTTGTTCAAAAATATACAATTTTACATTTTAAAGAAAAGTTAAAATAGTACTGAAAAATATTTAGTATTGGAGGGATGGTTTGATAACAACGTCAGTTTTTTGCAGGGCTGTGGAGTCGTCCGAAAAAAGTACTAACTCCGACTCCGACTCCAAATGCTGAAATTTTTTAAGTGCGACTCCGACTCCGACTCCTACTACAATCTTGATGCTAAATGTATATGAGTGATGTTAATTTTTATTTTTTCATTACCGAACGGCCTTCTAAAAATTAGAGTTTTTGAGAAGCAATTACCGTACGCAAACATTAATGTGCTGTTTCCAAATGACAGACGATTGATTATGTAGCAAAATTTATCAGGGGTGTGCTGGAAATCGCAAACGCAAAACGCAAGAATTTGGAAGTTGTTTTTAATAAACTTTAAACCTAATTCTTATAATTTTTGGATTAAAATCCTGTTTAATAGGAAAATATTTGTTAACTATTTTTCATAAAATTCTTTTATTACAAAAATCTTATTTAAAAACGACTTTTAAAATTCTTGCGTTTTCCGTTTGCGATTTCCAGCACACCCCTGTATATGAAAAGCACTCAGTCCATCGCCTGTCATTTGGCAACAGCACATAAGAGCAGTATTCATAAACCATTTATTTAAATTTTAAATGTGTTTTAAGAAGATAATTTTTATTTTTGAAATTTTTTTAAAATTTTTTTATGCCGAAAAACTTTGGAGTCGGAGTCGCGAGTTCTTGTGGGTACTACGACTCCGACTCCGGCACAAAAACATCAACTCCAACTCTTCAACTCCGACTCCACAGCCCTGGTTTTTTGCACTTATTTTTGATAAAAAAAAAACTTTATACGGATCTACAAAAAAGTAGTTTTTTTTTGAATTATTACGCTATTTAAGGAAATAAACGAAATGCATACAATTTTTTTTTCTATCGTCTTTTAATGTCATAATTACTTTTATCCAAAAACACCAAAAAAAAGTAAAAAAAAAATGTGATGTAATAATTATGTTAGTAATGTGTTACACTTTTATATGGTAATAATAACTCTAACCTTATATAGTCAAAAATTTAAATAACTACAATATTTTGTACGTCTAGTTTTGACGTCAAAACATGGGGAACGACCGTATAAGTAAATATACATAAATGAATTAATGTCTTAATTTTTTTTCATTTATTTCCAGAGATTTTTTTTTTATTCAAAGGTATTTTTGTTCATATTTACATGCATGGCCTTTAATATGATTTTTTTTCTTTTTCGTTTTATTTCTTGTAAACATTTCACGCCTTGTTGCACTTTCATTTTAGTGTTTCAACAAACATAAATTCATAACACCTTTTAGATGTGGTTTAGTTTTAATCTTTGGCTTAATAATATGTTTATTAAACGCTATTTAACAATATCAATTTAAATTAGATTTGTGTAAAAAGATAACAAGCAAAGTGTTTTAAAGTAAAAACAAAAGACTTAAGTAACAAACTTGTTCAGGGATAATTAAAAACATAAAGAAAATCTGAGGGTTTATTGCAATATTAATGCAAATTAAAAGCAATTGTCTAATTTTTAATACCACAGAGCTCTTCTTGTTCCATAAGTTCGTCCAAAATTTTGTAAAACTACTAGTTCTTAATGATAAATTGATTTCAAATGTAATCTAAGATATAGACTCGCTTTATTATTGCAATTTTATCGTTTTGGATTAATCATACGCATAAATAACCTTTTGGGTTGAATTATTTGCTAAAGGTGGTCTTATACACCTTTTTTTAACTTATTAAACGGGAAGCTTTTACAGCTCAACTGTCTCCGCACTTAAAATAAGTAGCAAAAACCCTCAGAAAAACTTGATATCGGATTGTAATTCGTCTTCAGATTACAGTAGAAATCCCCCCGAACACGATTTCTTTAAGATTTTCATCACCATTATCTAGTTCAAAGATTTCCTTACAATTTTAAGTTGAAAAAACTTAAATCTAAAGGGGGCAACTGGTGCAATTAATATTAGATTACTCTGTTTGTAGCGAAAAATAGATCGAGGCCAAATGATTCAAAAAGTTTTGTTAAAATTTATGTTAAATTCGTTTCGATAAATTAATAAATTAATTAACAATCATATTTTCATTTTGACACAAAAAATAAAACCACATTTTAAAAAACGGCCGGTAAACAAATATAATTTGGCATATTCAATTATTTCCTTCATGATTTATTTAGAGCAAATAATAAAAATGTTCACATGTTATTGGAAATATTTTGTTACTAAATCACTTTAATCACATAAGTTGTAATAAGTTCCCATGTTACACATACATAATTTATCGAATTAATTCGTTCTCATTAACACATACATTTTTAATGGTCGTTTATTTATTGCACAAGCATAAATTGTTATTATTCTTTTAAATAATTGAGTTAGTAATTTTGTTTAAAAAGTATCAATTAATTTTGGACTTTCAATGGAGTAGCAAAACTTGCAATTGGCGTTCGCTACGATATATTCGATAGTTTGAAATTGAACTAAGGACAGTATTGAATATCTTGTGAAAATATAAAACTGGATATAAATTGAAAAATATTATACCTTACACCACCATAGATGGTACTCATACAAAAAATCATAAAATTTGCTAAATAAATTGTTATTTTGTATAGCAAAAATATAAATTTTGTAGGCTGGTTTTTCTACATTTGGTTATATACGGCTACTCATATTTTAAGTGGGAGACATTGGAAAAAATTAATGTTGATATGTTCGGAACTGAACATCAAAGTTTATTAATTAAAAGAGTTTGTATTTGATAAATATTTTAGAGTATCACATTCATAAAATTATAGCAAATACAACCAATATGAACACATTGTGAATTGCCAAAAAGTACTTTGTTTTATGTGAATTATAGGAAATAATAAGGGTCCTCATGATATCGTTTATAAGTCTCGTAATCTGTGCAAGCTGTGCATTTTTACGCCCTCGTAAATGAACTGTCAAAAATTGTATGAGAATTCATTTACACAAACTTGATAAATTTGCCCAACAATTTTGCCTCGTAAACTTGCGCTGTTCAATTGTGCATTTATACAAACAGATCTTTTAATGATTTTAACGTCGTTTTCAATGAAAAATCAAAGTGTCTATAAATCACAAACAATAAATTCTAGCAATTATTTCAGTAAATTGGTCTTTTGGCTTTCTTTGAGCATTTTTAAAAGCAAATTTCTCATACATATTAATCACAAATTTAAACACAAATTTTTATATTTTTGAATTTTAATTTTTAATTTATTTTTGTATTGACGTTTCTTACAAACTGACATTAATTGTTTAAAATTACACAAAAGTAAAAAAAGTGGCTTCATGAAACAAGACTCGTAAGTTTGCGCATTTGCACAAATGGCAATTTTAAGCGACATCATGAGAACCCTTAATATATCACTATTTATTTAATACCTACAGAAATTGGTAAATTTAAAAATTAAAATTTACGCATAAACATGCATTTAAGCAGCTGTTACTCTTTTCCGACTTAACCAATTGTATTCAGGGTTGTTAGCCTTTTTCCTTCAAAAATCGTCAAAAGTTTTAACAAAATTCGTCAATATCGTCACGAACATTTAATAAAATCGTCAACAAATCGCCAAATATTTAAATTTTACAAATAAGAGACAATTTATTGAAGTTATTGGTTCAAAAATATACATTTTTAGCAAGAAATTCTATTTATGATAAAGAAAGTGATATGGTTAAGTTTTCTTCTAATTTTTTCAGCAAGTGGTCTGAAATATATTTATCATTTGAAAAGAAATAAGAAAAAATATATTTTCATAAATACATAACAAAAAAACTCGCGCTACCTTTAAATGATTAATTTTTAGCGCTATCACTATTGCAAATTGGTTTTACTCTTGAAGGTGCTAAGCCAAGGGTTATGTCTTTATCAACAGTATTTTTACCCGACTCGAAACGTTTTATTACGTCCAATTTTAGTTCCGAACTAATGCATTGTCTTCTCTTTGCGCTCATTTTTCTTCACAACTTCTTATTAAAAACTAACTTCTTACTTCCTAACAAGCTACTATTCTTAAGCCTATAGTTCACGGAATGTAAAAAGTCCCATGCGCATGTGGTTCCGCCGTAATATTGACGACTCTACAAAGCCACAATACAAGTTCGTGTTGTGTAATGACGACAAAATTACTTCAGAACCACATGCGCATGTAGCTTTTTACATTCCGTGTACTAAAGGCTTTAGAATAACTTAGCTAACAGAATTAAATGGGATTTCGCCTTTTTACACGCAAATAGAAAAATTCTTCACATGTGATTATGATTGCATCGAAAAATGCAATCGTATGTAGAAATCGAAATCATAAAAACGCTAAGCGGATTAAAACAATTTTTAAAAGGCGGGCCAAATAGGACCGACTCAAAGCGAGGCTCTAGTGTATATTTTTTGCAGTATATAATTGTAGAATTTGAATTACTAATGCTTATAATGAAAGCCACCTGGCTTGTGATGGGGGAAGAATTTTTTTTTTGTTTAATTTAAAAAAATGTTTGTATTTCGAAAAATAGATTTTTACCTTTTGGACTGTTCCCAATATAATTGTAAATATTTCTTGTCAGTGTTTTATTGATGCCAGAAAATCGTCATAACACTATTGCTTTTAGTTAAAAAGTCGTCAATCTTCATTTTATTGTGTTTTCTCAAAAAAATCGTCAAAATTACGAAAAATCGTCACATCTAACAACACTGATTGTATTGGCTTTTAGTTATAAATTGCTTAGAAGAACTAGAAACATATCGACATCAAAATTGTTCTTATCGGTTGACTCTTTCGAAAGTAAGCGCGTTTTCCATAGACGGACTTAAAAACAGACAGAAAAAGACACTAACAATTACTGAAGAACCCAAATATATAATTTTTATGAAGCCTTAGCTGCATTTTAAAAGGGTTTCATACGGAATGACAATCTTAGTATACTCTCATTCACCACTAGCGGCGGAGAGTAACCCAAATATTTGTACAGGATGGCGCAGAATGTGCTATATGCCAGGACTTTTTGAAGATTTTAAAGAAAAAATCGCATAATCGAGCGCTTCTTTAAGAGAGCTCTTATAAAGCAGTAAATTATAAAGAATAAAATATACAAAAAACCTACTCTTTTAGTGCTGAAAATAATTGAAAAAGGCATTTAAACCAGCAAAAGAAAAATATTAATGAATATGTTTATATAGTAAGCCCTTAAAAAAGCACTTTAGGAATGCTTTGTTTGCATGTTAAAATAAGCGCTTATTGTCAGCAGAAAATAGTCCTCCAAACCGGGAACACCCCATACAAAAGTTCAGCATCCTATCAGCAGATTTGAAGCGATTTGAGGTATAAATTCATACATAAAACCTGATCCTTACGGAGCACATTTTTTATTGGGATGGTTTAAGTTCTTTATAATTTTTTTTATACCAACACCACAATAGTGCAGAGGATATTATACATTTGTGCTGAAGTATGTAACACCTTTAAATATTGGTATAGTGAATATTTAAGTATACGATCGACTCAGAATCCCTTTCTGCGTCCGTTTGGCTAAAGATAATTGAATGAAATTTGGTTATTTGTTCTAATTGGCACAAGGACCAAGACTATTTAAAATAAGGCAAATCAGTTCCTAACTTCATATAGCCCCCATACAAGCTGCTTTCCGGAATAGGGTTTTTGTGCCCACTATCAAACCAAATGTAATTAAATAAAAAACGTAGATAGATCCATATGTATAAGGACACAAAAGCTATGCATTTTTTAAAATAGGATCCCGAGGGGAGAAAGGGGTGAATTTCTGTTTCTCAAAAAATATCAATCCGATTTTAATGAAATGTGTGGCTTGACAGAACACACTTTCTTACTTGTTTGATTGTTATTTTTTCTTTTTTTAGCAGTTATTATGAACAACAAAAAAAATATCGAATTTTTTTTTTAAAACCAACAACAGTCTGTTGACACAGCGAGCTTTAGTTCTAATTTTAATATACGCACAGCACAAGCAGCGTCAGTAATAAAATTGGACATTTGTATTAAAATGGATTTGTAAGTACATTAGACATTGGAGAGAACTTTGCGGTCATTAACACAAATTGCAGGTGCCTCAATGGCGCAGAAAAGGGACATACTGGCCGAACGCATTATTATAAGCACAAGCGATTTTTACTGGCCTCCGCTTTAACCGTATTTAATTGCTCCCAACAGTTATCTAAACACCAACATTCGAAATGAAATAATGCCTATTACAGAAAAAATTTCGCGAAAAGCTTTAGAAAAAGAGCACGTATGTGCGAAGTAGAAAATTAACATCACTTACAGTATATCAGTTTTCGAAGCTAATGGAAAAAAATATACTGAGGGCTAATTCTGGCATTCGATTCGAAAGCAATTTTATTTCTAATTCTTAGTATTCATTCTCAGCCTGCCAGAATTAGCCCCCAGTGTTGAAAAAGCTCTTACAGCGCCACCCTGTAGTAAATTTTTTTTCAAATCAAAATACGATACCTATAAAAATATGGACCTGTGATTCAAAATCACTTTTTATTGATAACTTTTGAATCGTGAATTTTAATGTTTCGGATTTAATGCAGACCCTCATATAATTCCAATAATTTTTATATATTAAGTGACAGACAACGCCTTAACATTTCCATTATTTTAATGGTATAATTTAATGCTAATAATTTGTTATTTTTTAAAAAAAATATTTAATCGCTCTGTTTTCATATTTTTTACATCATACCAGAAAACAAACAACTTTCATAATATTTTACACCTACTTAACGTAACATTTGTTTAAATATAAGTATTGAAATAATAAAAACAAAACTACTGATTATTTTCTTAAATAACGGCAAACAAATTGTAAAACGATTGATTAACTAATTATTTGTTATAGTTTCATATCAAAAACCTATAATTTACTTTAAGTAACAATAACAAAATAACAATATTATTTACATTTAACCACTGTCTCTGTGCTAAAGACGTAGTTAATTATTGTGTTTGCAACAAAAGAGATTACGACGATATAAGACAGGAAGTTTTTTTTTGTATTAAATATTGACAAATGCATTATTTCTAATAGACAGCGTACTCTTATGAATGCATACATACGTTCAAGTATGCATTCATAAGAGTTTAGCCGAGTTAATAATATGACAATTTGAAGCAATTATTATGAACCGACATAATAAATTGTAATATAAATAGTTACAACAAATATTTTGCTTTCATTTTTATTATATTTTTTTCCACAACGATTGAAGAGACATAAAACAAACAAATAAATTTAAAAAAAAACAATAAAATTTCTATTAAAACTAAAGCAATAGACTTAAAAGAGTCATCCACTATAAAAGCCAGCCAATCAACTAAAACATTTGGATTTTTAATACTGTACAAAATAAAAAATTTCAAACATTTAATAATTGAAGGGCATTGAAGAGAAATTGAAAATTTCTATATTTTAGTTTTGTAATCTATTTTTTGCACATTATTTGTTTTTACCCACTGTTGGTTGTGGAACTTACTTTGACTGGGTTTTCCAGATCTCAGTTAAACTGGGTTTAGTTAATCAGAAAATAGATATTTGCCGACATTTCCAAGCTTGTATACAATCTTTACACGGAACAGCTCAGTTTGGCTTAAAATGTTACCCCCATATTCACAAAAAAAAATGTATTTATAAAAGGTTTATTGAACAAATTTTCATAGAAAATTCGTTTTAATAAAATTTTTAAAAACCTTAAGGGCCATTATTACAACTTGCCAATAGTTAAAAGTCGGATTTTGTTGGACCGATAAATAGCTTTGCATTATTACAACTTCCATTTTTTATTGCTGTTATTTTCAATAATAATAATATTTAATAGATGAAAACATAATAAATGAAGGTTTTATAATGCAAAGCTATTTATCGGTCCGACAAAATCCGACTTTTAACTATTGGCAAGTTGTAATAATGGCCCTAAATGTCTTTAATGAAATAATAAAATAATCACATTTCGTTTAAACTTAATTTATATCTAAAAAAAACCCCCCAGCCATATGGTCGCTTTATAGTACTTATGATAATTTTGATATAATTGAATCGATTACAAAACAATATGAACAGCTTTGCCTTAAATAATACATTTGCTCCACTTATCTTTTATTAAAAGAAATATTTTACGATTAAGGCAAACATATAAATTAATATGAAGACTGATTTATCACATTTTAATTATCCGCGATCACATATATACATACTTTTATGCCCACACCACAATAGTATAGAGGGTATTATGTGTTTGTGCTGATGTTTGTAACCTCTTAAAATGTTGGTCCTAGTAGACCCATCTATAAGTGCACCGATCGACTTAGAATCACTTTTTGAATCAATCTAACGATGTTTATCCGTCCGGCTGGCTGGATGTCCATATAAAAAGTACAGGTCGTGATTTTAGCGGTACTGATGAAATTTAGTACACATGTTCCAATTGTCATAAGAACGAAGCCTATTGAAAATGGTGAGAATCGTTCCATAATTTCGCAAAGCCAACCATACAAGCTTATTTTTGGAATTAAGCCTTGTTGCCCATAACCTTTTTCGTTGGAATTTAGTTTAAATTTGGTCAAAACTTATTTAATTGTAATCCAAGTAATAATTGGAATCAGTCCATAGCGTCGGCTTAATATGCTAACCTGCTAAATCCACTTTTTAAGTAAATTCAGAATATGATGCCATGTGGTAGAGAAAGATATGCCTCTTTGGCCAGCATGTAGTTTTTCTTCAATTTGAGTCTTGAAGTGAGTGTTTTTTTTATATTTTATTTCATATAAATTTACGATAAAATTGTTTTTGCTATAAAATCGTAAAGGTACCTTATGTGACCATGACATTTTAGGAGATGATGTGGGTTAGAAAAAAAAACATTTACCGACCGCTTGTCAGATTTTGTATCCGTATTCTCTCTTACTCAATACATTTTGCTTTTACATGATAAGATTTTTCTCATTCTTCATAATTTTTCGACATGTCGTAATACATTGTATTTCCGTGTAAACTGGCCTTAACCAGCAGTTATCTGCCAATTATTTATGTTCCTTTAATTTGCCGTACAGATAAATTCAACCAGCTGACTCCCAATTTTTACATATATCTTGAGAGGTGTTGCCAACTTAAAACAATGATTTTTGTCGATATATTGAGAAACCAAAAATCGTTAGCAGACAGTTTGTCGGTCTTATCAATTTATGTTGACATTAAGTAACAGACAGTTTGTCGATACATTGAGAAAATGGCCATCAGACTTCTTAATTTGGCAATTGGTATTAAATTTCGTTTAAACACAAAAAAAAACAACAAACTTGCCAACCAAAATGAAGGAATTAAAATTGGAACGTCACTTTATTAAGACATATTCTAAAACGCTATTATGAACTCCCTTAATAAAATAGAACTTATAAAATTAAACTCAAGGGTGAAAAACTCTCAAATATTGACAAAATTCTAAAAACTATTAAAAATTAAATTATTTTGTATAAATTATCTATAAATATAAAAATGTAACGTTACTGACTAATTCATCATCGCACAGCCTAAACGCCATGAAATTTGGACCAGAGATTGGTCACTCCCCAAATCGATCCACTTAGACGGAATTTTTGGAAATTCGAATGTATAGGGGGTAAAAAATAGTAAAAACGGGAAAATTCTTATCGTTGTTCTTTAGAAAAATAAGCGGACAGGTGGCTGGAACTTTTTTGAAATTCGGCCCAATTAGGGAGTAAACGGGTAAAACCTGAATGTTGGTACTTTTTTGACACCCCATCTATCTTTTGAACCAATAAACATAGAAACAAAGTTAATATTTGGTACTTTTTCAAAATTCGAACATTTAAGGTGTAAAAATCGTAACTATTTTTGGTACTATTTTTTACGAAACATTTTTCTCCATTAATAGACATATTCGTACTAAATTATGGGCTGCCACTACAATACTGAAATTTTTGAAACTTTGATGTGGGGAAAAAAAGTACCCAAAAAAAAGGAAATACGGGAAATTTGATATTTTTATTTAGCTGTTTGGTTCTGCAACTGGTATTTTTTAATAAACTTTGGCATAAAAATATGTCCACGAAGAAAAAGGAGACGCTAACGTAGTTGCGGGTTAAATGCTAGTAATTTATAAATTTCTTTCTGATATATTGTAAAACTTAAAACATCACCTTGAAGTAACCAAACTTTCTCAACTTCGTCAAAAAAAAGTATAAAAAAAACAACTTTACATAAATTTGCTGTTGTGCCTAACAAATAGTTCCATGTTGGATCTTTTACTGATAAAATGTCACTATATGGGTTTAAAACCAGCTAAAGCTTAGTACAAAGGTTGCAGCCATAAAGTCATTGTGTTTTCTCGTACTTTTCTTAATTTAACAAATAAATTATCTTTTACACATCCATCTACTTACATGTACAAATGTATGTATGTACATACTGACAACGTACCAGCAAATGTATCCAACAAAGAGTAATTTAATATTGTATGTACAACGAACTCATGTTCATGTAGATGTTAATTTCCAAGGAAGTGGTTACATGTTAGGAAGTTATATATTTGAGGTGGAATTGCACACACACTGCGGTATACGATAGACAGATAAAAGTGAAAATAGGGAAGTTTTTGTTCAGATGAAAAAACTAGTATTACGGATAATGTCAATCAATTCAAAATTTACATCTGAGCATAATAATAATAATTTGTTCGCAATAAAACTTTTCGTCTTTTCAAACCACCAACGAAAAATTTGCGTTTATTATGGTTATAATGGTTAATGCTCTAGAAAACGTGACATTAAATAAGTGTCATCTACAGTGTTTACCAAA
Source organism: Pollenia labialis (assembly GCA_949318255.1). Taxonomy (NCBI): domain Eukaryota; kingdom Metazoa; phylum Arthropoda; class Insecta; order Diptera; family Polleniidae; genus Pollenia; species Pollenia labialis. The sequence continues at coordinate 120,676,674 of OX439142.1, forward strand.
AGTTGTTGTGTCTTTCTTCTTTTAACTTATTGTTGAAAAAATTGGGTCATGATTTAAAGTCTAAAAACGTTTCGTGTGCTCACCAAATATTGGAGACATCCAACTAGAGTGCAGCAACTAAATGAATTATTATTAATATTTGGTATTCACAATGATGCTCTGAGCACTATTTCTTTATTATTTTTATATATTTACCTATTTTTGTATTGCTTTATTCGAGTTTGTATCTTAGGGAATGTAAGAGTATTTTTTTTTTTTTGTTTTATGTTCTTGATATGTATTTATTCAAATAGTCTGTAAGTAAAGAATGTGCTTTGTGTGCCGTTACTAACTACATTACGAGTAAGAATTGGTTGTTCTTGGGCTTTTTCTTGGGAACTTTTCAAAGTTATTTTGATTTTATACTACAATTATGTATGCATGAGATGACTGTAGAAAATAAATACGGTGCAAAATAAGGTGACTTTAAATTAATTTGTTTAGAATTTATTTTTATTAGGGTAATGGTTCGGGCTTTCAACCGCTTTTTACCCCGGATTTTTCGATCTTTTAAACGACGGCATTATTTAAAATTGCAATTTTTGGATTTTATAAAGGTATGTTCATAACAAAATTAAGTGATTTTTAGTATTAAAAATCTAAATAAGACCAAATTTCAAAACTGTAATACAATTTTATTTTTAGCATTTTATGCGTCTTAATGCGCTCTTCGGAATAACGATTTCTATGGGGACCATGCTAAATTATGGACCTATCTTCAATGCAAAGTGATTTCTGATCTAATGATACTGTCATGATAAATTGTACTGCAATAGAATTATTTGTTGCGGTTTTAGGCGTACATAAGCGTTTTCCAAGAGTTGGTTTTTTTGACCGATTATGGACCGATATTTACAAAACTTATAAGTATCATTATAGTTATATAAAAAGAATATGTTGATAAGCATCGGTGGTGCATTTCGTCACCAATTTACTTGAACAATGTAAGAAAAGATAAACTCACTGTTTATTGTTGGTGTTTTATTTTGGCTTTGATATTGTTACAAGTAAGACTTTGAGTGTTTATAATTCTTATTCGCTTTAGAGTTTTATTTGTATAATATTTTTGGCTTTTCTAAAATTTTTGGAAAAGGTTTCCTGATGAGCTGGCCTAAGCAACCAGTGAAATGCGCATAGTAGCTAGCTTTCCCTCAACAATAAATTTCAGTGTATTTATCAAATATGAAAAACTGGGAATTTAGCACGTCATATGGAAATCGTATTAATAAAAAATATCGATTGTTTGTTCCACATTTGGGTTCGAAACTCTTTTTTACTGCACCGATTGTGCTGGATTTCAAATTCACACTGCCTAGGAGAAGTAGAAACTATTTTACTTAGAAAAATAGTAAAAAATTTACACTCATAAAAACATACTTAGTATACCCTAATACAAATAACTCACCTTATCATATTTGAATCATATTTTGAGTTGTAATATAGCAGCTCTTATAAATTCGAATATGAGAGTACAAATTACAAATTAAATTAAATTTACAAAGTAATTTTTTTAAACAACTTATCTAATTGACTTATTTAAATAAGTTAAATGTGTGACAATTATATTTCAAATATCAGGACATAATGCAACATATAACTTACAAACTCCTTATCTTTTTTGGAACTTCTCGAAGTGCAATCAAAACTAACAAAACCCCATGAATTCATCAACATTATGCACAGAAAAAAATTAAATTTTTCTCTAATCACCAGGGAAACTAGAAATATGCTCTAAAAAACACGTTTAATGCGCATTAAATACGCAGTAAAAACTTGAAAAGATGCCCTGAAAATTGCTAAAAAAAAAATAAGCCCCAAAAAATTAAAAATTGCTAATTTAAAAACAAAATATGGGCATTTCCATTTTGACGTGTCGTGATATTTGTACCACAAAATGTAAAAATATTAAATGAAGAAGTCAAATTTGTAAAAAGGGTTCTTATATATACAAAGTAATGAAGTAGCACTATATTCAGAAAAAAAAATTACAGTAATCGACGCTAAGGTTTTGCAGATATAAGCAAAAATCTGCGCTGGCGTGACGTTAAAAAAACGGAAGTGGATTTTGACTTGCATTACAAACTGAATAAGACTGCGAATTGAGCAAGATATTTTGTATAAAACCTTTTTTAGTAAACTTTGGACCAATACAGATTTATTTTTCAAGCTATAAAATTTATAAATCTTTGCTCCTTTTAAGGTAAATATGGGAATTTTCATCGAAAAGTCTACTTTTTTTAATGTAACGCCAGATTACAAATAAGGTTTTATTTTCGGACCATGTTGTTCAATCGTTATCCCTTTTGTTGCTAAATGTAGAGCTCGTTGCGCTTTACACCAAAATATAAAAAAGTAAACTGTACATATAAAATTTTTTGAGAAACAATTTGAAATATTTCTGGCGTTACGTTACAAAAAGTAGACTTTTCGCTGGAAATGCCCATATTCAACAATTTAATAACAGTTCCATTTAATAAAAACAAACCTTAAATTATAATCGGTAAAGCCTTAACTCCATATTATTTACAGACGAATCTTCGAGATTTTACCCTATTTTGAAACGATGGGCAGTCATCGGCTCACAGAGTTCATATAAGAGTTATTTGTGATGTTTGTGTTAACATTTAAAATAAAGTTAAAGCTTTTAAAAGATGTTAAATGATTCAAAAAGAATTATTTTGCAGTAAAATATTTTTGGGCCGTATTAAGCCGAAACCCAAAAATAATTAGATGTTTTACGGATACAAAAAGTCTAATTTAGAAAGAAGTTTTTATGGGGAATATGTGAAATTATAGACCGATTCTCACCAATTACATAGACTTTGTCCTTAGTACAATCTAAATGTTATTACTAAATTTGATCAAATTATCTAAAAACTTCGACTTGTACTTTGCCCACAAGTTTAAATGGATAGGCAACTAGCCGGAAGGACGGATGGACATCGATAGATCACTTTAAAAAGGGATTAAGAGTCGATCGATATACTAAGAGATTGGTCCTGATATCTATGTTTTACACACATCACCAAAAACGTATATAATTGACTTTTCCTTAATTTTAGCTTAAAGATAAAATTTTTAAGTTTGAAATAACGTTAATCTTTAATGACAACCTGCTTCGTCTTAAAATTTTTGAGTAAAAATTAAATCTAGATGGCGAAACTTTATCAACACTACAGATAAATATTTAAAACAGAAAAGCCAAAATTTGTTGCGAAAGCTAAAAAATTTAACATGCATCAAAATATGCCTCAAAAATGTTAAAACCTTAAAAAATGTGGCAAAAACGTGTCTTTTAAATAAATAATGCAAAAAAAATGTTGTTAACGGTAAAATATGCAAACATACGCACTAACAAATTTAAAATTGTAAATATTCTACAAGTTCAAGTTATTTTATTTTCAACGAAAAAATTAATTAATATTTTTTGCTATTTAACTAATAAATTAATTTAAAATTTTTTTCAAAACAACTAAAATGTTAATTAAATCAAAACTAAAATTTTCAACTAAAAAAATAATTGATTCAATTATCACATTAAATAAATTGAAATACTTTTCAAAAAATTTTTTTAATTAATAAACTAATACTGATGATAATTTTTCTGTGTACGTTTTGCTGCTTTTGTCATTAATTACAATTGAAGCATAGCCGTAATTAACTTTGTAAAAGTCACTTTTTGCAAAAACTGTTTTTTGAAGATAACCGTTAACCTTACTCTCTTACAAATAGTCAGCCAGTGGAAGAAAGTTGTAAGTTACAAACCAAATGATGAAACCGAAATGGTGTGGAATAATGTTTTAAAAGCCTTTTAAAAAAGGTTTTTTTGCTCTCCTGAAAAATTATTGTTTTGTAACTTAAAACGTTATTCGCGGCTGTGCTTTAATTTTCGATGTGAAATACAGCTGGAGCATGTAAAAGAAGCATTTTCCAGTATTATAGTATTCTAAAGAATTATGAATTATATTTTTTCTGCAGATTACTTCACTGAATTTCCTACAATTTCGCAGCTTTGAGCCAAAAATGGTGAAAATATAAATTTTTAGACATTTGAGCAATTTTGAGGCAATGTAGTGCTGAAGAAAGGAAACCCAAAATTTCAATTGAAAAAAATTTAATGTTATTCGAAAAAATCCAGTTTAAGCCAACGTATGCATAAGGCCATAAAATCCAAGCATCCGGTAAAAATAGCGAAACCCAAAAGGGGTTTTGTTGGTGTTGATAAATACTTCGTCAAATGCAACACGAGAAGGAGTTTGCACTTGATGACTTCAAAAATTTTGCACTGTGATATAAACCGCCCTAATATATGGGCTATAATTACATTTTTTATATATTTTTTTCAATTTGCAAGTGCTGCCAAAGAAAAACTTTGCAAGTGCATTGACAATTTTTTTAACCTGAATTTTTATAACGACAATATACCAACGTCAAAAGGGATTGGTATAAAATTAAACAAACTTATCGTAATTTTATTCAAATAAAGAAAACTAAATTAAATATAGGACACTATCTACAACCAATACCTATTTACATAAAAATATATGTATATAAAATAATAATAAATACTTTATTCAATAAGTATTAAAACTTTGAAATATTAACACGTAAAATTTCTGAAAAAAAATAACATGCCACTAGAAAGTCTTGCCATTTCAGGCAATTAAATCGACAGCATAAAAATTTCAAAATGTTAAACTTTTCTTACGAATATGAAATAAATTTATGTACAATTTGCGTATAAATATTTTTTTCCATTTTTATTTTAGTAAATAAACAAACAAAATTATGGCGCAATTATAAATTCAAATAAATAAATTACTGACCTCTGCAGAAGTATGTAAAAACATACTTGTTTACTTGAAGACTATTAAACTATTCGAAACTATTTGTTTTGGTAATTTTAAAGACAAAACTAATTGTAATTCTAACAATGTAGCATGAACACATCATGTCAAGTGCAAAGTTAAAATGACGGTGAAACATTGGAACGATTTGTTAAGCTTAAAAGATTTTTATAGCTTGAATGGACTGACTATGTGCTGTTGTATTTGTATGCACGACTTACAATTGTTAACCAATAACCAATACCGACATCAAACCAAAACAAATTTCAATTTATTGAATAAAAAAATAGAAACAAAACTTTCATTTCTTCATTAATTTAATTAAATCCCCCATCATTAGGTCTAAGGCGAAACACAAAAAACTGCCAATCACTATAAAAATGAACAAGTAAAAAAGTAAAGTCGGGCAAGCCCGACTATATGATACCCTAGACCAGTTGAGCGTGTTGTAAAATAATTTTCGGGAGAGTGGAACAAGCAACATAAATTTTTTTTATTATCATTTCCAACAAAACTATTTTTAACATATTATGATTACTCTACCCATACTACTGTCACCGGCTCCCGTATTGTGGTTAAATTAGAGTTTCATCAAGAAAACACAACCATATTATGATAACCTTTGAACATATTACTGTAAATAATAACAATTATTTGATTGACATTTATAATTGTATGGTTTTATACTAATAATAAGATTTTTCAAGAGAAGAATTGTATGGTTGAAAACAACTATCCTATATAAAGAGTATTAGTGGCAACCATATTATCGTTATTTTTAACCATAACATGATGGGAAGCAACCATAATATCGTTGTGGCTTTTTCATAGAGGACGAATTTTATAATAATATGGCAATAATATGCGACAACAATATAGTTAAAGTTACCATAGTATGTTAAAAAATTAATTATTCAAAATAGGTTGTTGGAGGTGATCATATAGAAAAATCGGATTTCCCTGCGTGTGCACAAAATGTTTATTCGTTTTCAAGCATATTTCGGATGGGGGTCCATATGGTATGGTTATCTCTAGACCTACCATCACAAAATTTTATTACTCCCCATTACGAAAGGTATTTTTGATAAATTTGTCACAGAAGTTTATGAAACATTTATGCCTGCAAAAGTAATTTTCCAAAATATTATTTTTATGGGAGCGGTTCTCTACACCAGAAATAAAATATATGGGGCTAGGATTTTAACCACTTCAATAGACTTCCACAATAAAACGAACGTACCAAAGTCAATCATATAATCAAGTTTATATGTACACAGGAAAAAATTACGACAAATCAATTGTCATATTAAATACCACATTTGTCAATACAATTAACTTTGTAATTAAAAAGGCACCAACAACTAAATTTGTAAATACAACAAATATTTTTAACAATGAGTTTGTAATATTGAATGAAATATTTGTTATAATTTTTTATTAACAAAATATTTTGTTACTGGGCGATTCTATTCTGACGGGTGCAACATTTAGACGCTTTAAACGTCTTTTACTAATATAAAGAAAAACATTTGAAATTAAGTTATTTCTAGAAGGGGTAACATTTTGTTTTATACTATTGTTATCTATTTACAAGAACTTATATGAAACAATCAAATAGCCACGAGAGAGCTTTAAAGTGCATGACGGGTGCAACCAAATTGGCCAACTTTCATAAGATCATACCACAAAAACACAAAACTCTGTTAATTTTTAAACTTTTTTTGTATTATTCTTTTTTATTGTAAAAGATGAGATATCAGACGATGATTATCAAATCAAACATCGTAGAGAAATATAATCCAATAATAAGAAATTTGCTCTTTAAGCCATGACGGGTGCAACATGCAATGAATTTTCGGTTCGCGCCAAATCTATGAATCTTAATGCTTCGAAGTGCACAACAAATTTATATTTAAGCTTACGTCTATAAAAATCATATTATTATAAAATATATGTAGATATTTTACTTTAAATTGGCATCAAAAAAGTATCAAATAGTGTGATTTGAAAATTGATGTTAAAAGTTGTCTAGAATAGAATCGCCCTACTAACTAATTTGAAAAAAAAGTTGAAATTAAAAGTTGTTTTTATTATTTTTTTTTAGCAAAATTAATTAACATCACTAATAACTATTTAAACCTTTTATTTATTTATTAAGCCACCATTATCATAAATATTTCAAAATTATTTATAAAAGAATGGTAAAATTGCTTTATAAATCATTAGATAATAACGTTACTTACCGTAAAGATTGATTATATTTCGCAATAATCGTCATATCGTTTATTCTTTTAAAGATTTTAGAACGAAAATCCAGATTTTTTTATTTTATATTTTAAATTTTTTGACACAAAAAAATTATTTTATATGATATTAATATTCTACAAATGAAATAAATTGTTATTATGACAATTTACAAACATGTTAATAAAGAAAATTGTTAAAAATATAAGAAAAGTTTTAACAAATTTTCTTAATTACTAAATAACTTTTGATATTTTTTTCTGTATACAGACAATCAGCGGACGGGCATCGTTAGAGTGCCTAAAAAAACGATTTTAAGTCATTCGCTATACCAATGTATCAATGTGTTACAAACAAGAGAACTTTCGCATATTACCCTCGGCCTATAATTGAGAAGGGTATTAAAACCTTCAATTTTGTTACACAAAAAACATGTTTCAACTATTTATTAACAATATAATTTGTAATGAACTTTTTGATCTCTCATGTTTTCATATAAACCTTTAAAAAAATTGTCGGACAACTTTCTAACGTTTTTAAATTTGAGATAAAAATCTTGTTTAGCTTTGTAATCTGTTCTTTAGAAAGTTTATTTCGAAATTAATTTTATGTTAATTGCTAAATTGTAAGAAAAGTAAAAGAATAAACTTAAAAGTTCATTCCCTGTGGTCTTCTTTTTACAATACGCTTGTAAATAAGTGTGTCATATAAATGTTTTGAATTAAAAATTCAGTTAGTAGTACAACAAGTCAGAAGATCATTCAACTGTTACGTTTTCTTGCTTACTGTTCCATTAAAATATTAATAAAACTCACAAACAAAAATTAGTTCTTTGTATATTTTTTGGACAAAATTGTTTAACCGACTGACGTTACTTTTAGATTTTTGTCTTTATTCTTTGTTTTAAGCAATGTATATATGTAACAATTGTACAGGCCTTAATAATTTCGGAAAGGTCAAAACCCTGGAACTGGCAGTTTTCTTTTCTAGGGCTTACTCCGAATCTGTACTCCAAATCGCTCCATCTGGTTTTCGAGATATTTTAGCTCAAAATAAAAAACATCTGTTTATCGCCATATTAGAGACATTACAGCAAAGCGAATTTATCTTTATTTATTACACTTTATCCTGCTACGTGACTATATGCAGGGGACTAGACCAGCAACTGCTTGAGGGACTGAACATACCCAATTTAATAAGATTTTCGAACTCAAAACGAACCACCGCTAACTTTTCGGTGTAATGAATTATTTTTTGTAAATTGTCTGTTAGGAATAAAATTCCATAGGCATATAATAAATAAATAATTTTATCTTCTGTCCCCGATTTCCTCCAATCCAAAAAAAAAAATTCTCAAAAATTCATTTTTTTAAAAACTGGTTCGAAATTTGGTTTTCAAGTACTTTGATATATTTGCAGATAAAAATAAAATATACAGCCCAATTATGAAAAAAAATTCCCCGGGAGTTTTCTCTCTTCTCCCATTTTTCCTATGTTAATTCAATTGTAAAAATGGGAAAAGGGGAATTTTTATTCATAGTTAATTAGGCTGATAGAATTTAGTATATATTTACAAAATAATTTTTTTATTGCTCCAAAAAACCCATTTTTTTTTTGTTAAAGATCTAAAACTTATATAAGTTTGATGGAGAATAAAAAAAAATTATATGAATTACATATTTTTTTCCTTTTTTGTAAGTGCATACTCTTATTTAGAAGCGTGTTTAAAAACGGGGCGAACATAGTATAAATAAAAATGCTTCCTTCACTAAAACATGCTTTTTCATAATTTTAAATGACGTTTTCATTACTAGTTTTCCCCTTTAATTTTTCTCATTAATGTTATCTAACCATAATATTTTTATTTTTGCACAAGTATTTAAAGCGTCTTTAACCCATTTTTCAATAAATTATGTTTTTGTATTTTCCACATTAATAATCCGATTCTACCTAAATTTGTCTTAGCTATATATCTTACATATATAAATTTCCATACGAAAGGACGATCGGACAATTTTTGTAGGTGTAATAGCGGTTTAAAAAAAAGGATATATGGCAGGACCTTGAGTCCTTGGTCCGATTTAAATAAAAATTTACACACAAGTTGATAGTTGCATATGTATGAGCATGACCACTTTTTGTAATTTTGTGGGCATTATTAAATCTAAAATTACCTTTAATTTCAGGATACATGGGAGGTAGGCGTGTCCCTAAACAGATTGTTCCAAGAATTCATATTTTTCTTAACTAAGCAATTTTATGCTCTTGTACCAAATTTTGAAAAGATCCGACAACTTCTTCTATTTTTGTCCCTTCGTTATATGGGAACGAAGCACAGTGAGCCGGCTAGTCATTGTTGATTGTTTTTATTATCTTTACCACTTGAATAAGCACAGCGGAATTCTCACAAGTTTTGGGAGGCTTTTTAAAAAAGTTCGAAAAACTTCTTCCCAATTTTGTCAAAACGAAAGACTTAAGACAAAAACTTTTTTTAATGGTATAATCAAAACCGTGAAGTATTAAACAAAGCAAAAATAATATTTTTTGATGATATTCACAATTTCCCAACACTAGAAAATAATTAAAAATTTTCTCATAATTTACGAACTAGATTTTTTATGAATACAACATAAAACTAAAGATTTATAAACAATAATATAAACACATTTATGCTAATTTATTTTTTTAATTTTTTTTTTTAATAATGACTATGAACAGATATTCTCAACAATTAATTGTAAATTTAATTAATTCAAATCAAAAAAATCTAAACTTCAATAGACGCACAATAGCATTGTAAAATATTTATGAAGCTGAACAAATTTATTCAAAAAACTTAATACTTTGGGTTACAAATTATATTCTGCTTAAAGTAAGCCCTTTAAAAAAGGTTGAATATTAATAAAAAAAAAATTAGAACAACTTTCTACTTATGTAATTTGCTTTTTATTTCAACTAATTTGAAATTATTTAGATACAAATAGTGGAATATTCGTTTAAGAATTTTTTTATAAGACCAAACTTGTCACATACATTAATTTCTGATCACTAATGTTTTCTTTTTCTTTTCTTAACAAACTTTAACGTTTATCTGTCTTGCCACTTTTCCCACAAACCAAGAAAGTTGAAAATATCTACCACAATGACCTGCTCACTGTATTTTCTTGTAGTAGAGAATTTTTTACAAATTATAGTTTTTAAAATTTTTTAATTTTATTTTGGTTTTTTTTTTAGTTCGTTTTTTCCTGTTTCTTTTTTTTAAACTTTTTTATAACTATTTATCAACAACTGACCATCTTTATGACGTTTTGTGTACAATTTCTTATTTTCTTAATCATACCTTAACACACACCATCTGTGAGATGACGAATATCTTAAAGCGTTTTTTTTTTTTAACATTATTGACTGTTTTCATGCGTTAATACATCTACAACTTTTCGGTACTTAATAAAAAAACAACAAAAAATTACTATAAACTTACTTTACACAAAAAAAACAACTTTCTCTAAATGGAAACTTAAATACCATGTTTGATAAAAAAAAACCAAAATAAATGACTTTTTTGTTGTCCCAACTCAAAGCCACATAAATAGAAAAACTCACTTTAAATTCAAAGTTAATCTATCTTTGAAAATATTTATAACTTCCAATATAAACTTTTTTTTCATTTCTAAAATCAAACAAAATTTATTTTCTGAAGAACACTAATAATATTCTTGTCATTTATTATGTTAATTGTGAACAGTTTGTGAGTTAGAGTCTATAGAGTAATTAGCTCATTCCCACAAATGAATATCAATAATCATAGCCATAGAATATAATAAGAAGGAAGGGTCCGCATTATATAACTTTTTTTGTTGTTGTTAAAGTTTACTCAAACAACTGTTGTAATAGTTAAATATATAAACTTTTCGTAAACAGCTTAAATTTATTTGCATTCCTTAAAACTGTGAATTTTTCAGTTCACAATTTCCTTTCTTATTATTTTCTTTGCTCACAGCTGAATCCATAAGCTGACGAAATGTCATGGAGAAAAAAATTCATTCAGTTCGCATAGTGCTTTTGTTTTATTATGAATCACGTGGTGACAGGTGACTAAGTATTGTTTAAATTTTTCAAAAAAATTTATTTAGTTTTGCGTACAAAAATTATGATTAAATTTAATGGAATTTTTTTACATACAAAATAATTCTGGTAAATCTTTATTTACATTTCCAAATCTAAATATTCATCATAATGAAAAAAATAAAATCCTTAAACAATACATATCACAAAAACAATTGTTAAAGAATTATTTTCCTTAAATTTTTCAAATTTTAAATTGAAATTTTTTTCTAAGCAAAACATTCTTATATAAAGCATCTAAAATACGTTAATTTTAGCAGAACCCTAATCGTTTTTAATCCCGCCCAAAAAAGAGAAATGTAACACGTTTGTAGTGTTCATCTGCATGTATCTATGTATCTGCCCGTTCCATCGTAGAGTAAAAACGATTGGCCCGATTTAAATTTTATTTTGTTTGTTTGAAAGATGCTGATCGAGAGTTGTCTTATTAGCTTTATTTGAAGAAAATCGGTACAACCAATTAGAAAAAAGAAAAAAATGTTTTTTCCAAACTAAAAAATTCAGCTGGAAAAAAAATTTTCTTATCAGAAGCTTTTTATTTTTAAAAAATTTAAATATTAGAGATTTTATTGTTTATTTATAGGCAGAAATGATTTATATAATTAATTGAAATTTGGTTAATAAACTTATTTTTGTCTAGAGACGAAGACTATAAGTTTACAGAATTTAAAAAAGATTGTTCAGCTTTTTGTAAAGTGCAAGAATAGACCCACTTTTAGTGTATCAATCAACTTAGAGTGTATGTAAGGTATATATACAAATACAGTTTGCCTACAATAGTTGAATGCTTGGTTGGTTTTCTTAAAATTCTCAATCATTTTATTTTAATTATTGATTAAAAAACATAAATTTATGAAGCAGTATAAACCTGTAAAACAGAAAGAACGCTAATGATTGCCGTCACAGACTGGAAATTGTATTATAAAAGATATAAAATTACTTGACACTTAATAAGAAAATTGAAAAAATTTATGAAATAAATAAACATAATATGGTTTAAATTGACCATATTATTTTTAAGTTTGATCATAATATGGTTACTTTTCTCCAAATTCTAGAAATTTTGACCATAATGTGGTGAATTATTACGGTTAATATTGACCAACATATTTTTAATTTTGAAAAAATTTTATTTAATTTTGGTTTTGGGCACATTATTTTTAACTAAAACTATTAAGTGGTCGTAATTAACCATAATATGGTTACCTAAAACATAAACATCCTTCAAACTTTTTTGGTTTGTTAGTTTAATATTTCGTGTGGTTTGACCCGTCTGAAAGTGCCTTTCTTTAGGGTATTTGTAATCCATTTGCTACCATGACTGTTTTTATAAAACCAACCCCTGAAGCGAGATCATTTGTTTTATTAATATCGATAAATAATACGATCGTATTCCATAAAATAGACTGAAAATGTTTATTATAGTTGTAGTTGGATTTTTGTAGATACTTTTATGTACTACGAGATAGCTCGTAGATGGCTTCACTAAAAATGATATAGTCTAGGGCTTTGAGAGACTTTACAACCTCCCTTGTCAGTTAAATGAACTGGAATCATACATACTTACATATTTTAAATAGTGTAGATATTTAATCTGCAATGTACAAAATCAACAGGAAAGAAAGAGAAAAAAGAGATATCATAACGGTACTAAATTGCAATCAATCGTATTCATAGCTACTACTAAGAGTGATTTTGGAATAGTTTAATCAAGCAATTCCCTGTGTCGAAATAAATAAATGAAGTCAACTCTTAATGCCATCTTAAAATTATGTTATGTGTAATTAAATCATTATTAATACCAAGGCGAATTAACTACAGGTGATGTCGAAACGCCTTCTGATTTTGATAGTTCGAGCCCATTTGTTTTGATTTGTTAGTGTGTTGCTAAGAATGGTTGACATTTCGAGCCGTATACAATAACAATGCAATGCAAAACCGCCTATGTTGTTTCTGCTGTTTTTGGATTGTTGTAGTTCCGACACCACCTGTAGTTGAATTCGCCTTGATTAATACGAGTTATCTCGTAGCCGACCTAATCGATACGGATACCGACTATAAAATAACTCGAAGTAAAAATCTTTTTCAGTTCATTCTTAAGGACCAACCATATTATGCATAAGCTATATTAAGGTACTGTCAAAAAATTATGAAAAGCCCTTCAAATGCATTTAAAGAACAATATAAAAAAACAACTGGTTCCGTACGGCATGTGTACTCAGTTTTTGAGTGTTTTTCATATGGGCATTTCTCTAATGTCGAATGCGACACTCGTACGCCTTAAAACTGAAAAAAAACATACACCAAAATATTGTTTTTTTTTTGACAAAATGCGAAGCTTATAGCTCTTGATTAGCACTATAATTTGTCCTGAGGTTGACTTTGAGCAATTGTTCGTTTTCAAGATAATTAAAAAAAACCAAGGCATTTGCGTGCGACAAAAACAGAAGTCGACTTTAAGGCAAACAGTTCAAACACTGATTTCAGCGAAACCTGATAAAATATTTAAGTGCGACTAATTTTAAAATGTTAAAATGTATCTTAATAATGCTTTTTTATTGATTCCAAAGTATTGTGTAGTTTATTTTTAATTTAATTTTGTTCCATCATACTTTAATGTTTATGTTTTTATTTTTTATGTAATAAGACATGCGTATGATGATTCTACATTATTTTTAATACGTTCAATATAATTATTTTTCGAACAAAAATTATAAACTTAAAAAAAATTTTCAATAAAGAAAAATATGGAACAAAAACTAACTTAACTGAAAATAGTATTACTGGTCTCAAATAAAGTTTTTTTTAATGGAATAAGCTGTCCTTGCTGCTTGTAGATATTGGTCATCGCAAATAAAGATATTTTAGACAAAAAAAATTTTTTGAATTTATGCATATTACACTTACGATGTCGCACGCTACAAATTTAAAATAACTACCCAGAGAAAAGCACTGATTATTTTCCAGCTAAATTTTTTTATTAAATTTGCAACAAAAATATCTGTTTGTTACTAATATTTGATGCGCATTGTACAAATACCCTCGGCGCACTGATAACAAATGTTCTTTTTCAATGTTGCACGCTACGTCGAAATATACGGTAAAGCAAAGAAAAAAAATTTACCGTAACTGGCAATCGCATCATTCCGTTTACATTGTTTGAATATAAACCGAGATTTAAAAAGCAATTGTCAATGCATAATGTTTCTCATTAAGATCATTTAGTAAAACAAAACGTGCAATAGAAATGTTCAAAACAGAACTTTTGCACTTGTTCGACTTTGCATTTGAATATTTCAAAGTGTGTTATGATTAAATGTAAAATTTGTTTACTTTATTAAAAGTTGATAGATTCCCTATAAAAATATGTTAAAACAACATTCTTTTATAGACTTTGAATTTTTTGGCTGCGGTTGACATTTCTGTGGAAATGCCCATATACATTTTACCACACGTTCCATCACTCGTGTTGTAAAAATAGCACAAAAGTATAAGGGCTGTCAGATATGGCGATTTCTCGCCAAACGTTGCTATTTTAAAACGTGTGAGCGGTGGGATTTTCCATTTGGCGATTGTCAACTTTTTTGGCGATTTACTTGGCTATTTTTACCATTTATATTATTTCAGTGATTTTTTTAACAGTATTTCATTTTTGTTATCATTTCTAATTTAAAAAAAAATCTGTCAACTTTTTTTACATGATTTTTGTTTTGTTATCATTTTAAATTAATTTTATATTCAGCCACTATCAAGGCGAAATCAACAACAACAGTCCAAAAATAACAGGGTATTTTACATTGCATTGTTAGTGCTTACAGCTCGAAATGTCAACCAGTCTTAGCAAAACACTAATAAATCAAATCAGATGCCGTTTCGAAACCTTCTGTAGTTAATTCGCCTTGGTCACTATTTAATTCTAAAAGTATATATGCAGGTCAGGACACCAGTAAAGAAATCAATGAGGCTTAAGTGAACGATCCTATCGACATGTGTACTTAATGTTAGTTTTTCTAACTGAATATATGATCTCCATTTTATGTTATTTAAAAAAAAACAAATAACAGAAACTAAACAAAATTTACTTTCGGTGACTTTTTCTGTATTTTTTTCAGTTTTAGGCGATTTTTTTACTGTTATGTTATACAAGCTTTTTTGTATGCAAAATTTAATTTTTTTTAAAACAAAGAAAAAAATTTTACAAAAACTGAACAAAATTGACGTTTGGCGATTTCTGACATCCGGTTTGGCGATGGAGCTCAAAAAATCTGAAAACCCTGATAAGTATTTCGGCTTTTGAAAATCTTTAAAATTTTAAACTAAGTTCGCTTAATTCCAAATAATTATAAAAACAAATAGCAGAATTTTCTGGACTTCACTGTAACCATGAACCGCGCCGCGCCTGAGTATAAAGTATGTTAATAAGTACACACGATATAATTAAATTACTTTCATTTTTTTACTTGTTGTTGTTATTTCATATCTATTTCCTTTACAATTATTATTTAAACATTTTCCTGCCGTTTTTTTTGGCTGGTTGCTTATAAATGGCTTAAGTAGTGAGAGTTTTTGTTTGTGCTACAAATTTGACCGGTTGGCGAAAAATGCAACTACAGGTATTACAAAACTTTTTTTCATTAAATAAGTTGTTTGTATTTAAATTTGTGCTTGTTTATGTTTACACACATCATAATAAATAATTTTTTTTATTTATTTATTAATTAGTATGGTAATGTTGAAAAACAACTTTCGTAGTAAACACAAATTTTCATGACTTTTAGTGAACGAGGTTCTTAAAGCAGGTTAATACACCTTTTACAACAATTTTAATAAATGTTTTTTGCAAAAGCCCATTGCAAAATTGCACTTTGCCGTGTGTTAGTTTTTATTTATACAAATTCCAAGAATACAAGCTTTTAATAAATGCATCTACTTTAATGAATTTCAGGTTTGAAACCGACAAAAGAACATGATACTTGACTGGCCACAAGCTTAACAAAATATTGTACACTATACAATTTTTTTTAATAAAAATCGCTTTGAAAAATACTAGCAAGAACAAAACTTATGATTTTGAGAATCTGTTCAAGTCAGAGTGTATAGTCCAACCATTTAATTCCATTTAAAAGAATTTGGACACCCATAAAATGCATTGCGTCATCATTAGATGGAAAAAAAGCTTGCTCAACACATTTATGTTTATAACAGATAGTTATATGTAGAGATTCAATACGGTACCATTGTATGATCAATTTAATTTTTTTTTTTTTTTGCAACGACCACGTCTTTAATTCGGCAGTACATCTGATATCCTAAATGATAAACAATTTTCTTTTTTAATCGCTTACTTTCGAACTCGGCAAAAGTGAATAAAAGAAGAAGGGGAATTCCCTCGCAACGTAATAGAAGAATAGCATGCCAAAATTACCTTTTCCCCCTTTTATTTAAACATTTACTTACATACATAAGTATGTACATGTCCGTTATAGAAAATCAATGTCTTTTGCATTTTTAACCTGTCACTTCAAAGAAGGAAAAAGAATAAAACATAACAAGGACTTAGTTTAAAAACAAATATAAACATTAAAACCACAAATCGAGTCTATTAGATGAAAAATGTTGTTAGTTTTTCGTTAAAACCTAGAATTATAAGCTTTGCCATAGATAGGAAGACGCTTACGAAGTAGCGGGTTAAATGCTACTAAAGATATAAGAACCCAATCCTCATCATATCTGAGATCTTTGCAAAGGCCATTTAAACATACACACGGGCAGACAAATTTTGTTTTATTTGGTTTATAACTGCCTAAAGATGCCAAATATGACTCACTTTCGAAAAATATTTTGCAATACTCATAAGTAGTGTATGCAGAGTATCTTATGATCAGGCTTTCTCAATTGCTTTTGTTTAAAATTATTGATTGCAAAAATTTTCATAGATCATAAAATATTTCTATTTATTAGAATTTATTTAACAAAACTAAATGGCCTTTTTTATTACTTCGCCTTTTTCTGTTATTAGATTTCTTGGTCAATGTCTTCTGCATTCAAAATAACGCAAAAGTACATATCTCGTTTATTTTTAACATTTGATATGGTTTTCTTTATATTTATTTATATATAAAATCCAAATTTTTTTTATATATTTATAATAGTAATGAAATGTATATTATTTATATGTTATTTAAGTTAAGTTTTAAAGGCCATCAAGTTCCGTTGTATCGACACTCCAAACTGGCTGGCTATTCACACTTTGCAGTTATAAATTTTTTATTATGCAAAATTTTATAAAAATTTAGTTTAAAAGCATCAAATGACGTAAATTAACTCAAGTGCTAAATGATTTTTGTTTTTTTGAAGTTTTAAATAAATTTTAAATAGAATGCAAAAACCAGTTTTAAATAAATCTACACAAACAGTAGCATGGATTTGTTTTTATAAACCAGTTTCCTGTTCTAAACCAGGTAAGAAAATTTTAAAAACTACAATAAAGTTGAAAACGGATGCAATAAAACCGGATGGATCTTAAAAATTTATATTTCTGTCATAAATTCAAATTTTATTTTTAAATCGTCAATCTAAAATGTAACAAAAGCTACAGAACTAGACCGTTGAAATCGGTCTAAGAGTTTCATTTTTCTTTGCAGTTTGCTAGAATCAGTTCAACTGGTTTGACATAACATACACTCTAAATTTTCAAATCTTCTCATGAGTATTTAAAACTTTTATGTTGCCTCATTATTTATGTTGTTTTTTTATTCAAGCTTTCTTAAAAAAAGTTTATAGCAAAGATTTAATCTACCTAAATATTTTATTTAATAAAGACTACCACCATAGTGGCGAGGGTATTATGCGTTAGTGTTGAAGTGTGTAACACTAAAAAATATTGGTGCTTGACCAACCATTTCGTATACCGATCGACTCAAAATAATTTTCTTATTCAATCTTACGATGTCCGTCCGGCCTGCTGGCTGTTTGTCTGTCCCTGTTTACTTTGGTCCCAATTTTACAGATAATTTAATGATATTTAATTTAAACGATTTAATTGTCATTAAGATAAAACGTATTAAAAATAGTGAGAATCGGTCCATAATTTTAATGGCCACTTTACAAACGTCTTTCCGGAAAAGATTATTTGTACCCATAAACTATCATTTTATGTTGCTGGTAGGTCCAATACTTACCCTAGATCCCCTCTCTATAATAGCGTTTTTCATGTGAATAATATATGGAACAGCGATATCTTAATTAAATTTAAACCTAACAATACAATATTGCTTTGTCAGGTCCATAATTCCTATAGGTCCCAGACAGGGTACACTTTTGAAAATGTGTCCGTTTATACTGTGCTGTAGGCTATCAAATGGTCGGGCTTGGCCGGCTATACATTCTTACTTGTGTTAACATACCTTTTGTATATTTAAAAAGATTGACCTTTTCAATAAACGCTAAAAAAAATATTAGTAAAACACATTTTTACCTGAACATCTGCTCGAAATTTTAGACATAAAATTTTGCAATAAAAAATAAAAAATGTTGAAATAATCAAAATTTTTTGAATTTTTAATCTAGTAAATAACTAATTAAAGTCTTATTGATTAAAAAACTACTGTATAGAAATTGTTTCAGATTAAAGTTTTTCAATTTCATTGCAGTTTTGTTTTTTAAATAAAAGTTTGATATAATTATTATTTAGCATTTACGATGTCTGGCTGGCCAACATATAAAATCTTACTTACAAGCCCAGAATAAAAGAAAAATTTGTGATATTCATTAAAAAATTTATTAAATTTGCATCTGTTTACTGCTTAATAGTATCAACTAAATATTTTTTGATAGTAATATTAACAATAAGTAAAAGTTAATTTACTTCAAATTAAATTAAAACTGATTTTATTTTTGATTAATGTCTTAATTAAAAACAATTCGGCGAGAGTTTTTTCTGTGAAGTGGAAATCGTAACTTTAAAGAATCGGTTTCTTATCTCTGCTAGCTTTAATACAAATGTTTCCTCTTCACACAATTATTGTCTTCCTTAATTTTCTAAACAAGTCAATAACATATAAAGCTAAACACAAAATAAGCCAAATACAAATTTAAATAATATTACACAAGTTTGTTTCAATAGCTTTATAATGTATAATAGATCCCATATGATTCCCACTCATGAAAATCGCTCTTACCTAAATAAATCTCATGAAACAGTTGGTACCAAATTAAAATTCGAAAGTTGGCAAAAAATTATCTATTTAATGAATGATTGTGAAAGATTATCAATAACAATTTTAATTAATTTTCATGTTGTAAAATTCCTTTCTTCATAAAAATAATTTAATGAAAATTAAATTTGATGAACTTGCGCCGAATTAAAATATTAAAAATTTGGATTAAAAACCATAAATAGTTCAACAAAATATCCACAATTCTAATTGTTTCTTATAAATCTTTACAAAATGCTCGTTTTTTACAATAATTCTGCACAAATATATGAAGAAACAATCCAACTTATGAAGATAAGGATGAACAACGGGTACTCACAATAAATCCTTTGAAAAAATAGAAAATATTAGATCTAAAATTGAAAAAAAAAGACAGCCAAACCAATTCCAGTAACGCAAATATTTCATGCAATAGTTCCTTCGAATGTTGGTACAATAATTGCTAAAAAGTTTTCTTCTTAATACTTAAATAAAATAATAATTTTTGTTTTTTTGATAAACTAAAATTGTTCAAAAAAATCAGAAAAAATAGTAGTTATTTAAATCCCACTAGCAGATGGATCTTGAAATTTGTGGAAAAAATCAAATTTTTATATAAAAAAAAATTCAAGAAAATCAAGAGTACGAACAGTAGAAAAAATTATTTAAAATATTAAATCCCGAAAATCGCATCCAAGACACAAAAAAAAAATAATTATTCTATTTGGACCAATATTCAAAAATATATGAGTATTTATTTGAACATATTCTTCTTATAATATTCGATATCTCAGTAACCGTAAGGCTAAAAATTTGCTAAACTGTGCTGTTGAGAAGGAACATCAACACAGTAAAAAATAATGGAAATCAAAAAATATTTTCCTCCAAACTGTCCGATTTAACTTGGATTGCCCCGTATATATTTTCTTTAAATCACTACAGAGCTGTTAAAAATTTATTTATAAAATATCAAACACAAGAAGATCCAAAAAGCTAAAAACACATGTTTTGATATTACAATAACATATAATTAACATTTTGTTGTATTTTAAATTACTTTCCAATATCCGTTGAAAAAAACACACACTCATCCACTGAAATAATACAAGAAAAAAAATCTGTTAAAACTAGTCCATCTAGTTTTCGCTTTTATTTATAGCAAAATTAAAATTCATTTTTGCTTTTCCTCCAGTCTCTCATAAAAAACCGTTGTTAAATTAAAAAAAAAATAATAATAAATTAAAACAAAAAAAAATACAGGTTAAACCACTTAAACATTTAACAATCCTTTGTAGGCAGTCACGACCAAAAAATACACTTACCAACATAAAACCTCCACAATTTCCACTCCAAGAGTCAGACTAGTCATTCACAAGATATTCTGGAAACTAAATTCTAGACAATTTTTCTTTCTGTTTTTGTTATTGATTCATTCATATAAAATTTTAGCAAACCATTGTAAAGTCGTAAGTATGTATGTATATGTGTTCACTATTTTGGTCAAATGATTTTGAATATGTTTTTGTTTGTCACTTGCTTGTGAATACAAAATTATTTAACATCGACATAAAAATAAAATTTTTTTTGGCATTGTTAATGATTAAGTTGATTAACATGTTTTGTTTTGTCAATTCATACTCATTTTTTTTTTGGTTTTAAATTATAAAAAGCACTCACAATATGTTCGAGATTGTGTTTGTTGTCTTTTCTGTTGCAAAAATGAAAACAAAAGTTATAAATCTAAATAATTTACTAAATTATCAGATGCTGGCGAGAAAAGGCCAACACATAAAAACAGTTAAGATATATTCAATATTGTTGTTTAAATTTAATACTCGTTTGAACGTGTATTATGAAATATTGGCTAAAGACTTTTTGACATTTTTAAACAGGTTTTAGTATTTTTTGTTAGTTGTTATTGTTATAACTGTTATTGGTGTTGTCACTGTGCTCTTATAAGAAATCAATTCAATACAAAGTTGTTATTATTGCACCAATGGAGCCGACAAAAAATAAAAAAGATAAATGAAACACTCAAGAACAAAAGATTTATTTATGTATGTAAAAATGTTGCACAATATTTTGTGGGTTGTGTTTTTGGTAAAATGCCTTTTATTAAGAGTGATGACATTTTCGGAATGTTACATATCACCGAAGTATAAGTTTGTCATTCCGCTTGTAATTTCTATAATATTGATCTAATTTTTTTATATATTATTGTACAATAATTAAAATTGCACATTTACATTAACTGTGAATATATAATATTAGTAGACGGGACATTTATATGTTTACTTTTTCATATGAGAAGTCCCCTTGCAAAGTCCGTTATGTTAATAAAACAGAATTCTGAGAATATCGATTAAAACAGTTTTTTGAAAGTGAACTATTCTTTTTGAAGTCTTCTTATAATATATGACCTTTTTAACTTTCACCTTTAGAAAATTTAAAAGAATGCTGAAAGTGAAAATTAACAAAATCGGTTTTTAAATGATGAATGATAGACAAATAACTTCTTCCCCCCCCCCCCCCCCCCCCCCAACCAAAACCTAAAATAATGGCTTTGGCGCAATTCCGCCCATATCACATGAGCTAGGACCACCAAATTTTGCGAAATAAGGGCTGCGTTATGCTCAGCTTCATACAAAACAAGCTAGGTTGCTAAAATTGAGCTTTAATAGTAAATATATATGTATATCGTAATCTTAAAGACCTAATAACCTATCTGAAAAATTTCGCAATTGAGTTGTTTATGGATTTTTTTCTATATCATAACGCATATGTGTGCAAAATTTTGAATCTCGACTATGCCGACGACATATGTCTACTATCCCACAACTTCAATGACATGCAGGCTAAGATCAATGCAGTACAAACAGCTAAGGCTGGTATGAACATAAATATTGCCAAAACTAAGGCAATGAGAATTAATGCTTCTTAAAGCAGAGCGTTCGCAATAGACGGAAAGAATCTTGAAGATGTATCAACGTTCTGCTATCTCGGAAGGATTCTGACTTTAACAGGTGGCTCTGCAGACGATATAAGAAACCGAATAAAAAGTGGTAAGCACTCCTTTGGCATTCTAAACCCCATATGGAGATCAGCACATATCTCGAAAAGGACCAAGATAAACATATTTAACTCCTGCATAAAATCATCTCTTCTCTATGGATGTGAATCGTGGAATGCAGCGCAGAAGGATGTTATCTCGCTACAGGTTTTCATAAATCGCTGCCTGCGCAGAATTTTAAAAATATTCTGGCCAGTTACGATATCCAATGAAAGGCTATGGGTCCAAACCTTGCAAATCCCCGTAAATGTCGAGATCCGGAAAAGGAAACGGCGCTGGCTAGGGCATACATTACGAAAACCCGTTGACGATATCACAAGACAAACTATTGAAAGGAATCCGCAAGGAAGCCGCAGAAAAGGAAGACCATCACACACCTGGCGTCGTCAAGTCGAAGTTTGATCTAGAATGGTTTTTCGACTCTCCTGAAATTTTTGTTTTAAGACACACGCGGTTGCCCATGAAAACCAAAGATTTATTTCTTTGGCCAATTGATTATAAATTTTCAGTTTATTTTTCATCATAAGCTAAAAAGACCTAATGATGTTGATGTAAATAAAATAAATTTATTACATTTCACCCAAACTTGGAGAACTGTTGTTGGTAATTATCAAGACCTGAACTTTATTTAATTAAATCAATTAACTAACACATTGTTTCAAACGGCAATATTTTTTGATAATTTTTTAATTAATAATAAAAATATCATTTAAAGAAAAAAAATATTCACAATCTTAAATTTTTACAATTTTTAGCAATCGATATAATGATTTTGGAAATAGGTGTAAAATCAACAAATGGGTTGATTTTTTAATTTTTTCTGTGTAGGAAACAATTGGTTTTGAATACTAAAGTGAAGAGTACAAAAGAAACTGCACAGCTGAACATAGCACCTATACTTGTTTTGTTTATATGCGTCTAAAAAAATATATACTAAGGCCCATTTACACTTTAATACAAGTCTTAACATGTACATTGGTTTTTGTCAGAGCAGCCAGCGTGGCCGTTATTTTTTTTTTATTTCTTATATTCTAACCCACCCTTACCACCCCCGAAATCGGTTCAGTTTTACGTAAAAACAAATACAAACAAGATTCATTGCGATAAGTTATGTTTTATGTTCCCTTAAAGTTTGCATTCAGACCCATTTATTCAAATGTAATTTGTTTGTATATGACTATGATATATGGCAATATTTTAGCCCTTCTAGTCAACAACATTAGCCTCAAAGAAATTTTTTGCTAAAATTAATATTTTAGAAAATAATGACGAAAATAACAAACAAAATACCAAACATTTTATATACGTTTTATATATCTGTGGCATTTTGGCAAAACATCTTAAGTCAAATTTAAAAATTGAAAAAAATATTGTAAATCGTACGAAATTTCATTCAAAAAACACTTTTCTTTACGTTTTTAAAATTTTGTATTATAATGAAATTTTTCTTTAATTTTGGTTTATTTTAATATTTAATAAAAATGATTTTATCACCAAGTTTTTTTTAAAAACTTTTTTTCTATCTTATCTCGACTTAAGATGTTTTGTCAAAATGCCACAGATATATATATAAAGGGGATTTAATGTCAAGTGACCCAATTTTGAAATCGATGTCTTCCGATTTGGATGAAATTTGCACCAAGGTTAATTCTATTGGACAGTAGTTTAGGCACAAGATTTCAACAAGATCGGTCAAAATGTTTAAGAGTTAGATGGGGTCAAACCATGGTTTTTGAATGATTCGAGTTTTTTTTTCAAATAAATTTAAAATCTAACCAAACAAACAAAGTATTTATTCAATAATTAAATTCCCATAAATTAAATGCGTAAAAAAAACTCCCATAATTTAAATGTGTAAAAACACATGGATTTTAATTTGGGTATTTTGTATTGTTCCCCATATTTGCGCAAAAAAAGGCTGTATCATATTTCTTATTTCAATAAACAAAATATTAAGATTGCCCATTTCCGTTTTAGTTCTCGGATGAAAAAACTCTACACAAACGCGAGTCTAAGCAACTCTAAAATAATATTTTGAATAAATGATCAACATACACAATCTAAATAAAACTAACTAACCATGAAGGTCATCATAATAAATAAAAGAAATTTCTACAATGATAAAGTTTTTTATTTAATTGTTTCTCAACTTCTTCATGCTCCCTTTTTTACATACTAAAAGTGTGCTAAAAGATTTGTCACCAAAAAAAAAAATATTTCAAGCATTTTATATGATTTATTGCTCGTGTGTAATTTAAAGTAAATTTTTGTAAATTATTTTCTATTTATTTCTTGTTTAATTATTTTAATTTTTTTGTTAATCGTATAATATCTTGTATAGTATTTTGAAACATTTATTTAATTGTATTCAGTTTTGTGTAAGAAATTTATTTTTATATGAATCATTTTTAGATTGGTTAACCGACAAACATTTGAAATAAACAGACAAGTTAATACTTCCGTTTGATTTTTCGTTATGATATTTTTTTGTTTACAACTGTGCACGCAAAAAAAACAATTCAATATTTAATTCAACGTAAATCGGTTATCAGTGTTGTATGTAGAAGAGCCTAAAAAAGGGAGTTACTAATAAACCGGAAAAAGTGTTATGAAAACATTTTTACAAAAAGTTCCCACGGGATTCTAATGTTACCGAAAAACGTTTTCGTACTCAAAAATTGTGTAAACGGGAGCAGTCTTGAGAGGACAATGGTATCAGTAAGTATCAACATTAAAAAGATCGCACTATTGATTAAATTAGACATACATCTGATAAACTTTCTCTATATATTTTTTTTAATTGTCAAACTTAATATTTCTAGATGTAAAAAATGTTAATTCAACTTTTTTTAAAATAGAATTTTTTGGTTTTTTCAGTTAGGCCAAAAGAACTTAACTTTAAAATTTTAGAGGGACTTAATATAAAATTTGTTGCATCTTTTATTGAAAATTCAATTAAACCCTTTATTATTTTCTTTATGGATTTTATTGTTTTTTTTCTTTTTCCTACAAATTAAGCAATCGTTATATTGAGTTTTAGTTAAGTACAAATTTAATAATTTAATTACCAAAACTTTTCTTTGTTTTCTTTGGAGAAAAAATTTTCGGGATTCCAGAAATCTTTAAGTTCTTCTTTTTTACTTTAAATTTGCGGGATTCCAGAAATCTTTAAATTCTTTTTCACTTTCTTGTCAAGCTTAAAAGTCCAGGAAGGAAAATTCCTAGTCCACACTGAATTCTTAACCATGCCGTTGATGATAACGTTTTTGTTATTCTTAATTTTAAGAGTATTATTTCACCAGTCGATAAAGCGCACCAAGCAATATTTTTCTTGATGTAGCAATACCTAGTTTTTTCGTCTATTTTCGAAAACGAGTATTCTGAAAAAAATAGTGGTTCTGACATTTCTTAAGTAAGTTACGGTGTTCAAAATAATATTTCCACAATTTGCAAACCTTCTTCTTGCATTAGTCCTTTTACGAGTTTACACTTTAACTCATTTCCCGCCAATGTTCTTTGTTTATACAGAAGTTTTTTTAAATGCGTTTCAAACAACAACTGTTTTAACAACTGTGCGTAAATATTAAAATAGACGTTTTTAAGACTGATCTGTTAACGCTGCAGTGTAATTTCTGTGGAAATATGAACTTATGAAATGTTCCACAACGGTAATTTAGATGTTATACAGAATTATTTTTAATTGATATAAAACAAAAAAAGCCTAAACAACGAACAAATGCAATTTTTGGTCGTTCAGAGTTGTCAACACTGATTTCTAATAATTTAAATCTTGAGAATAAATGAAAGTTGTTTGTTTTCTTATTTAACAAAAACAAGAACCGAAAATCAATTTACCGATTTAGTAAACTATTCTTTTAAATACATATTAAAGAAATCTGTTTGAACGAAAATACGCCTCTGCCTGTTTTGTTGAAATTTCGTAAAGTCTAAACAAGAGCAATTAATAATTATTGTTATAATTTAACCACTTGGTTAAGTAATAAGACAATTATTTTATTGTAAAATATGAATTTTATGCAATTAAAATAATTTAATTTATTTAAACACTTTTTATTCGCAGTTTTGTTGCGTTTTTTTTTTTTTTATTCAAACTTGCGAAGCCACTTACCTTGACTATTAGTTACATGCAATAAAGATATTAATAATAGCGACCACATCAGCCAAACTCCATTTAGTTTTTTAAACCTTTTCGGTTTCACAGAAGATTTTTTGACTGACTCTGGCGACGTAGATTGTGACATTTCTCTTGAATTAAAAAATTTTCTTTTATGCCCACCAGTTGGTGTTAATTTTGTTGGTGTTTTTTTAGATGTTGAGGCCGAGGCGACAGCTTCTGCTTCTCCAGATGTTGTTGTAGATGTTACTGTTGTAGTAGATATGGGTGTTAGCATTATAATTTCTTGTACATTCATATAAATTTTTTAATTTCTTTTTTATGATACTCCTATTATGATTGGTTTTGTATTTTTATTTATGATTTCCAGAGAAAATTTTCACTATAGATTAAAAAAATTAATAAAATAGCAAAAAACATAAATTTTGAAATTATGTAAATTTGTTTATTTGAAAAGCATTTGTTGCATATTGCGGTAAAACACGACACAAATGTTGTTGAACTAAGGCAGCTGTTGCTGTTGCTGTTGCTAAACATTTAACACACAGTTGGCACATGAAGCGTATTTTGGTTTTTACTTTTTTTGTTTGATTTATTATTTTGAATATATAAACTTTTCTTTATCTGCTCAAAACAAGTTGATGGATTCGTGATTTTAATAGATTTTATAAATTTTCAGTTGTTTTTTTTTTTGTTTAATAATGATGGATTTTTTTTCTATTCACTTTAAATTCAATTCACTTCAGTTGCTGTTGTTGGTGTTTTTGAAAATTCACAGTGCTGTTGATTATGTTGTTGGTTTTCGTACGTTGTTTTGCGGTTTTCAATTGTTAATAAATAGACTATAGTTTAATGTTAAAGCATTTTCCTTTTGCTGTTAGTTTTTCTTTATATGCATTTCAATTGTTAATTCAATCGCATGTGTTTCTTAAATAATTAATCACCTTTAAAAAACGCGTAAAATTTGTTTAAACTTTTTTTTTGGAAATCTGTAAAACGTATTAAAATGTTGTTATTATTGCATTAAAATTAAGGTTATTATTTCTCACGTTCATTTATCTTTTTTTCTTTTTTTTTTTTTTTTTGTTATGTCATTTTGTATTTTTTCTTTTCATTTATTAAATATTTACAATTTTGCAGCTGCTTTAAGAAATCGGCCTTAAAACAAAACTTTTAAGTTTGTGTCTTAGGTCTTTTGTTTTCGTTAGTTGGTGGTTTTTGTTTTAGGAAGAATTGCATAACTTTACATTTTTGTTTTGTCAAATATGCTTTAAGTGGAGCTTTTTTAGATTGAAGCTTAAATAGTTAAACTACATTCATAATTAAATTAAATTTGTTGGCGGGAAACTTTAAGGATATTGGATGGCTTATAAGAGGTCGGAAATAGTAATTTCTTAATTATTTTTTTCAACTTGTTTGTAACAAATTATGTTCTATTCTGACTTGGCCATAATTGATAAATAAGAAAAACTTAAGTCAATAATAGGAATTTATCACCGGGACACAAATAATTTGAGATTTAAAGAGTATTTGTCAAATTGTTTTTGGAAGGTTTTGTCAAAAACTTTTTCAAAGCACATACCTAAAAAAAAGAATTGCGTTAAACCCTTTTACGTATACCTTAGTTGGTTTTATAACAGGAAATTCTGTCCTGCTACCGTACCTTTTTAGAAATTTTT
Organism: Pollenia labialis; assembly: GCA_949318255.1. Classification (NCBI taxonomy): domain Eukaryota; kingdom Metazoa; phylum Arthropoda; class Insecta; order Diptera; family Polleniidae; genus Pollenia; species Pollenia labialis. Next base: position 120,705,008 of record OX439142.1, read on the forward strand.
TCGAGGGACCAACTAATGAGCCCAACTGAAATCAATGGCATTTCACCATGCAAGGTAGAAAAAATCTGTCATGGTGAGATATACGCACTGCACAAAAGACCACTTGGATCGCGGGGCCAATTGCTTCCCACGTGTAAATATCGATGTAACAATTCCCAAAATATTTTTGGCCCACTACTATGTCTAACTTTTTTTTTCCTAAGCTAATCCCGCGAAGCTCTACGCTTGTCTGCAGGAAAGAAACCAAAGTCTCCGACAAGAATCGAACCCGCAACCCCGGCGCGGTTAGACTAGCTCTCTACCAGCTAGCCTCCCGGGGCACTCAACTTTCAGTCCTTACTTATTTGCAAATTTTAATTTTTTTACTAGATGTAAATTTTAATGCGAATTAAAAAAGCCTTATAAAATTCAGCGTTTGCAGATATCCTTTGAAAAAGAAGTTAGATTCGTCTACCCTAATCGTCTAACAGGAACCAAATTAAGGATTTTGGTGTACCCTTTACATATTACCAAAAAAATAACCCACGGAAATTTACTGTTCGCTAAACAAACTTATACATTTTCTGGGAAAAGTCACAACTATTGCAGTGCAGGCTTGTGATAAAATCTGTTAAAAACACTTAGGCCCTAATTGTGTAAAACGCAACGTAACGCTAAGAATTACATTGCAAGCAAAAACAAGGACAAAATATTTTATAATTTTGTTGTTGCTTTCTAAAGAAATTTGTATTCAAATTTTAAATTTCAAACGCTGCATATCTAGTGGCGTTGAAAATTTTAAAACGCAATATGAATTTCTGTAGAAAGCAACAAGAAAGTTATGAAATATTTTTGACTTTGTTTTTGCTTTCAATTTATTTGTTTGTTGCTTTGCGTTTTAAACTATTAAGGCCTTTAGCTAGGGTTTTTAGATTTCAGTTAAACTAGGTTTAGTACATCTGAAAACAGATTTATGCCGCCAATACCAAGTTAGTATACAACATTTTGACGGAACAGCTTAGTTTTCATTAAAAGCTCGGTCTATAATAAAATTATAAAAAAAAGTTTCAGACTACGTTAAGCAAAGTTTAAGCTTAATCCACTTCTCTGAAACCTGGCCTTAGGCTTCAACGTTTTAAATAATAATGCAATTGTGTCATATAGTGAATTGTGTTAACTGAGGTAATAATGATCTCTCTAACCGTTTTCATAAGCCTAAAGAAAATTCAATACCTAAAACCTGCTGCCGACATCAAAAAATCAGATCTTTTGGACAAAAAATTCTCATAAGCGGACACTTGAAAAAACATAAAATATGTATAAGTGAAAATTTCTTTATCTGTTTTAACTATTCAGAAATCCAGCTTTAATGACTTCTCAGATTATGAGGGATTGCCGCACAAAAGTTTAGATGATGCGTGGTTTTATAGCTGAGTGGTTATAGAAGTGTGACAATGCGTCGAAAACAGTAACATAATCTTAAAAAAAATAGTTAATGCCAGCCAATACCACTTTACTTTGCCAATCATTAGATCGCAATGGTTTTTTAAACTTCAAATTCCACTATGCATTCAATCAATTCCGCACAAACTTAAATGAAAGCCTTCAATGTTCTTGATACCCTATATTTTATGAAACATTCGTGAGAAAAAGTAGAACTATTTTAACAAACCGGAATTTGTTAAAGATTTTTATATCCAGAGCTTGATGCAGAAAATGATATCCCTTTATCTATTCTTTCTATATTGATTTCGCAAAATGTAGAATACAAATGGGCTGAATTTAATACTATTGATGGAAATCTTACAACGGAAGTTGATACACAGGAAAAATTAATTGCAGTTTTTTATCAATTAAAAAATTATTTAAAAAGTATTTAAACTTAATTATTGTAATAATTGAATCAATTGAAAAAAAAATTAAAAATATAATTTTGATTTAATTAGCATTTTAGTTGCTTTGAAATACATTTTGAATTAAAATAATAATCAAATACCAAAAAATTATTTCGTTTAAAATAACTTAAACTTTTGAAATTGTTGTTGAAAATTGTCAAAATCAATCAACACATTGTTTGAAACGGCAAAGTTTTTTGACCATATTTTTAGTCAAAATTAAAAATATTGTTTATTGAAAATATTAAATTTTTACAATTTTAAGTAATCAATATAATCATTTTGCAAAATCAACAAATGGGTTGCTTGATTCTATGAATTTAGTATAAAATTGGTGATTAGAGAAAATTTTTAATTTTTTCTGTGTATTATTTATAAGTTTCGGTTGAAAAGTGGAAAAGTTTGACACCAATATCGTAGAAACGAATATAAATTAATATCTTCATAAAAATAACCTTCGAAGTTAGACGTTTAGTGGTGATTGCAGAAGGCTACTATAGAGCCTTCTAGTTTTTAAAATATTTAAAATGCTTTTATGGGGAGCAAATGATTTAATAATATAAAGCAAATTTAGATTATTGTCTACTTTGAGATTTTTTTTTTGTTGAATAGAAATTAAAATATGTATTTAATAATAAAAAAAATTGTATAACATTCCAATAAAGGGACATCTCTACCTTGCGGACAAAATCTTCGCCGACAGAAGGTGTCCGCTTTACGTATTTATGTATGAATGTTTGTTATTTTATATACATATTTAACAAATTTTAACCAAATTTGTAAAAATTTCAATTGTGCTTTCTTATACATATTAAACGGCAAGTTATGGCGTTCGATATCGGTCGAAATTATAATGCAAGTAAAATTTTAACTTCGATCGATATCGAATGCTGTTATTTGCACAGGTTTTATAAAAGAGGAGAAGAGATAGTAAAAAGGGGTTCAGATTTTACAATACTAGTAAATTTTTTTTCTTCACTTTTCTTGTCCGAAACAAACTGTTTGTTCATAAAAGTGAACGCAGATTTAAAGAAGAAAATAGATGAATATTGTGTATGAAAATATATTTTTTTTCTTTATTTATTCAAAAGTTTGTGGATTTTCTCCCCATTTTTTTTTAAATTATTTGAATAGTTTCTTAAAATAGTGACTTTTGCAAAATGAGCAATAGTCTTTTATGTTTGGTAAATAATTTTATGTAGTTTATTCAACAGGAAACTTCGGCAAGCCGATCAATAACACAGTGCAACAAAATTTGGGTCATCGCTGCCAGCCTTAACACTTGCAACGTGAAATGAAAGTAGGCTACTAGTAAAGAACATCTGCCAAAGGGTTTTGAAAAGTTATCTCGGGCTCCGGAAATATGGGCCCCTACATAGGTCAAAAAAAAATACGCTTAATGTTCTTCTGAGCTAAAAAATAATTTCAGATGTCTTCAGTAGAATTATATGGCGATTCTTTTCATAGAGTATATTCACCCTCTAACACTAATTTTAAGACGTATTTTTGTCCTTTTTATAACTTCTACACCAAAACGGCACTTTAGAGGGTTAAAATATTCTACGAATATTTTCTGCATCAAATTTGACTGGGGGTCTTCTTAGATCAAAAGTTCGTACAATGTATGTTAAACGGATTTTCGAAATTTCGGGCGTTGAAATTTTTGAATTTCCTTAAAAGACGTTTGGTAGAAGTCCAAAAAATATACTAAAAGTACTTCTGAGCTAAAAAAATAATTGCAGATGTCTTCAGTAGAATTGTATGGCGATTCTTTTCATTCAAAAAGGAGCTAATTGCAGACTCTGGTTTCTTTCCTGCAGACAAGCATAAAGCTTCGCGGGATAAGCTAGGAAATTATAAAAAAAAAAAAAAAAAAATAGAGTTTAAATTGCTGGTAAATGCCACACAGTATGAAAAAGTATGAAAGAATATATTCACCCCCTAACACTAATTTTGAGACGTAATTTTTGTCCTTTTTTAACTTCTACACTAAAACGGCACTTTAGAGGGTTCTACGAATATTTTCTGCATAAAATTTCACTAGGGGTCTTCTTAGACCAAAAGTTTGTGCAATGTATGTAAAACGGGTTTTCAAGAAATTAAAAAATTTCAAAGCCCGGAATTTCGGTTTGAGTTAATTTAAATGCTATTTAAAAAAAAAAGCGAAATGGTATTGAGTATGGGATTATTTTTACATTCAATCAATGGTACGAGGACCTACCTACCATTGCAGCTTTCAGTAGTACATATTTACTTTTGACTTTTTTATCTTTCTTTAGAAGTAATTTTAAGGCTTACGTGTTCAAACCAGTGTTGCTAGTGGATTTTTCGAAAAAATCCCTACACACGGTTAAAAAAAATACGATTTTTCCCTACACGTTGAAAAAGTTTCCACTACAAATGTGATTAAAAACAAAGAATTTCCTCAAGTTGATATACATGCTGTCGCAAAATTGCTAAAGTCATGTTATTCACATTCTGGTTGGGCCTTTAGAAAAAACATATGCATACATATAAGTGTCGCAACTTTTTAAAGCTTAAACAGCTCTGGAAATATATTTTTAAGCGATTTTAGGAACAATAAATTTTTTTGGACAAGAAAATATCACTAAAGAAACGTTTTGTCTGCATTTATTTCATAAATAATTCGATATAGCAAAAATCTGTCCAATTTTACCTACACTACTATTTTAGTATCATAAATGCCTACATGTGGCGATTTTCCCCTACTTCTAACAACACAAGTTCAAACAGAACTGCGTTGAGACCACATTATTAATAGAATTTGGCATACAAATTTGTCGTAGAAAGCTGTCTTGAAATAAAATCTATTTTATTTTGAGAATGTATTTCTATTGCATGTGAGAGCACTCATAGACACTCATTCTTCCAACAATGCTACCATACATTCTTTAAGTTTCATACATTTTGTAAACAGAAAATGAAAGTTGAGAAAATAAAAGATTAACAGCAATATTCAAAAAAAGTTCTTATTTTAAGCTTATAGCATGTAATAACTATCAAACGCTTTTTGTCAAATAAACCTCCTATAAAAGTTTGTATTCATAAACGTGCATTAACAGTTTTATTACTATTAACAGTTTGTGGCGATTATGTGTTTAAGTATGGCAACTTTTTTTATATTTTGCTGCCATTTTATTGCTAGTGATGCATGAAACTTCTATTCGGTTCACATGATATTCTATATTAAATTGTTTTTTATAGTTTTTTTTTAATTGTAGAACTTAACAATTATTCTTATCAAATAAAACTACATTTTATTTTAGTTTCTGAACAAAATGTTGCCGAAACATATCATAAACACTTTGGTTTGAACATTTTTAAATAAACGATAAGAAAGTATTCGAATAAAAAGTTTTTTTTTACTTTTTATTAACGTCACTATTATTATGATTTGTTAATTCTTTTTTTTTAATATTTTTGAACAATAATTTGTTGGTTTGTACATAAAAAAAACTGTAAAAACTCGATAGTCCGGATAATTGATTGCAGACCCCAATCCAGAGTAGCGAATTATCCGGATTACCGAAAGTATGTATTTATTAAAAATAAATAAGCATGCTGTCAATAGGTAAAGAGTTGCAATCAATCCGGATTAAAGAACACGCAATGACTGTATTTTTCACAGCAAGCTGTGATTTGAATAAAACAAACAAATAAAAACGGGTGTTATTCAATCCGGACTAAGGAGTTGCAATCAATCCATATCATAGAATATGCAATGAGCTGCAAAATTTAATAAGTTATTAAAGAGAATATCTGCATTTGCCCCTGAACTTATTCTTTTAAATCATAAAAAAATGTTTTAAATAATTAACCATATAACTTTAAATTTGTTGTCTAAAATAAAAAAAAAATTTAGTTAAATGTATTTAACATGTCCATATTAATAAATAAAACATTTTTTTCATTATTTTTGAACATATTTCACAAAAATAATATCATAAAATGCAGACACTTATCAAAATGTCATTTTATTTTTGGTTTAAAGAAGGGTTAATCGAACAATAAATTTTCTTACTTTATGATTGGTTTGTTAAAGGTTTAATAGACTATTTTTCGTTTATGAATACAACTTTAGCAATTTTGCTTTATGTTTGGTTAATTAACCATTAATAAATTTTTATGAATACGGCTGTAAAACAATAAAATGAGAGTTTTAATTATGGCCTTAGAATTTTTGCTCGAAGTTGAAGACTCTACTATTTCGGCAAGTACTTTACAGCTTGAACAACAACAATTATTTCGTTTAAGACACAAAAAGTCCTGTAAACATCTGGTTTTATTTAAAAATACATGAAATAGCATATTTTTAGCAAAACTATTAATTTTATTAAAATTATTGTTACCAATTGCAAACTAATTCGAACTTTTTTTTATTTTTAAGCCAGTTTTCATAACTCGATACAGCCAGAAAAACAAAAAATATGTTAGCATAGCAAAAGCATAACCGGGATAAAACGGCTAAACTAAAATTACAAAAAAGGCCAAAAATGTGCGTTTTTTACTAATGATTGTTATTTTTTATGAATGCAAAAATCTGCACTCAATTTAAAAAGTGCAAAATTTGAACATTCAATCAAAAAAGTTGCATACAAATATTGACGTTCGCAATCGTTAAACAGGCAGTTCATATTGAAATAAAAATTTAAAAACTATTCCAAAAAAAAATCAAACTGCTGTGTCTGTTCTTCAAAAATGAACTCTAACTCACTCTATATTATAAACGGGTCTTTCCAAATATATTTTGAAAGCATATAACATTGGCTATTATTGCCCGATACATTATATTTCAATAGGATACATGTACATTAGGGCTATAACCAAATTTTTGGCATAATACTACGGAGTGGGCAAGAATATTTTAGTACTGAATACACCTGTTTCCCGTCCTTTTGCGAAAAAAAAACCTCACGCAGGGGAGCAAATTTCTAAAACCTTCCAAGAAATTTTAAACCGCGATGAATTGTAAACCGTAGGAAAATTTTTAAATCTAAAGCAGTGGATAAATTCCAAAATAGCATTTAAATGATAGACAAATAGCAGGCGTATATTTTTTAAAATTTCAGTGAGATAAAAATTGTTATTTTCATACTTAAACCCGATAACTGCATTTACTTTTTTAACAATCCGAAGAAATTGTCATATTTTTTATTAATATTTTTAATGTTCTACACGACTATACAATGCCGTTTTTGATATTCGCAAAAAGTGTGAAAAAGTTATAGCCCTAATGTACAATTTGTTAATAATTACCGTAACTCAAAAACTAGCTATTGAATATCAAAATCTTTAGCAGTTTCGTGTTCAAAATTCCAACTTCAATAAGATATGAGATAATCCCGTTTCAATAATTTGGAAAATTTACTATGGGAGTTAGCATTTGTTTCCAAAGGCAGAATCACAAAAATTCATATAAAATAAGAACTATTTATTTATTTTGCTTTGAAATTCATAACACAGATGAGTATTTTCCATCGAAAACTCATTTTGACAAAATTGGAGTTAGCATATTTTGATTATAGGCTGTCGGTGTATATGGAAATTATAAATTAGTTTAGATTAACGGTCAATTCCGCAAAGTTCAGTTATAATATCACTTAAAGGTTAGAAAAACTTATTGTTAACTGGCAAGTATAGTAAACGTTAATTATAACTGAGCTCGGAGAAACTGGCCTTAATATTGATTTTTTAATACAACTTTTGGTTCAAGGGCTTAATATAAATAAACATTTGTATACCCAGAGAAAAACATGTTTAAATATGGTCATCTCCAACAAATTTGAGCATAATATGGTTGTCAGTGACATTAATATGGTTAAATTAAACAAAATATGTTTACATATTTCTTTAAAAATAGTTTTGTTGGAGGTGACCATATTTAAACATATTTTTTCTCTACGTGTATGATGAGAAGAAAAAAACATGAATTTTTTCATAGACCGCGCTAGTTTTTTGCTAAATATATTGGCAACACTGGTTATTACGAACGATGAAACGTATTTGAGTAACGAATTTAAACAATTACCTGGCCAGCAATTTTATGTTTCATCAATCCGTAGACCGCCTGGACACAGCAAGCACTTACATTGAGTTCTTTTGAGAGGGCATCCCTTTGGTAAGGACACATTTTAATGGGCCCTACGGCATTCGGTCATAAGAGATAACAAAAGATTACCATTGAAATTATAGAATATTGTCTATTTTTACAAACAAAAAATATAAAAATATATTAAACTGTAGTCGACTCGTTAGATATTAACAAATAAAAAGATAACATGACTTACGGCCAATTTCACCAAGTTCTGTTAAAATTAACTATTACTTCCAGTTAACAATATGTTTCAACAGTTTTAACTAATAGTTAAATATTACTGAACTTGGGCCTTATAAAAATATTTTAGTTTAACCATCAAATATTTAAGATAATATGACTAAGAAAATTGTTCCCCTATCCAAAAATCTGCTTGGTATAAAATTTTTTTAAGATTCTTATTTTCTGCAGAATTGCAAAGAACATTTTAGAATACCCGCTTAAAAAATAAGAATGAACAAACCACAAAAAGTTGGCAAATTTTACAAAAATAATTGTTAATTTAAAACAACAAGAATACCAACAACCACATTAATAACAACATTTTTTTTATATTTTACCAGCACAAATTAAAATAAACAAGTTTGTTTCTTAAGTCTTTCGTTTTTTTGAAAAGTTAACATTTCAAAACTCAAGAATAATTTTTTTTTTTTTTTTGCTTTTGTAAATTTATTGCAATTTTGTTTAAGCCGGGATTTAATTAATATTTTTTAACACATTTTATAAAACTTCTAGAATACTTTAAATTAATCGAAAAAAAAACAAATATTTTCAAAGGCCCACAATTAAAATCCATTAAAAAAAGTTTGTTTTATTTCTTTAATTTTGTTTGTAAAACAGTATTTTGGTGTTTACAAAGCCAAATTATTTTATATTGACTTGAAACATACGATATTTATTCTACGTAATAAATTTAATTATAGCAACAAAATTCCTTTCTCTTTATTTTATGTGAATGCAATAAAGTGCTGCAGACTGCCGTAGACTTTGACTGCTGGCATATGGTTATGAACGTGTTAGCCAGTCGATCGATCGCTAGCGTTCGCTGTTTTTTTTTAATAGCCAAAAAAAAGTGAATTAAAAACCATTGTAGAAACGACCAAGTTAATAGCTGGAAACCGATAACCAGCTAGTAACAACAAAGTTAATAAATAACACTGAACACAACAGCACAACTGGCTGACCTCGCTTTGTTATTATTTTATTTTATATTTTTTTAATTTTTTGTAATTTATTATTAAAAAAAAATGATCTATATTAAGCACATACAACTAGATTTAGAATTCCATACTTTTTCGTAATTTTTTTTTTTATTATTAAAATAATTATGTAGCTATTTTCTTCTTTAAACAATTATCACACCTTTCTTTTCTTTTATCATAGAAAAACACTGTCACTGTCATCACCTTTTCTTAAAAACTTTTTATTTATTAAAAAAAATTTCTTTTAAATGCCAAAGTATTTTAAACATTTAATTTCACCAAAAAAGCCCCCCGAAAAACACTAAAACTTGGCGACGTAAAACTCGTTAAATGGTAACAAAAAATAAAATTTAACCGCTCTTCGACGCGTTTAGTTGTTGTTCGTTCGAAACGTCAGCACATAATGAAAGTTGTCTCATAACTGGTTTAAGTTTTGCGCATGTTTTACGTCGGCTACTACTACTCGCTTCTCAGTAAAGAGCTTTTTTATTGTATTGTTGTTTTTTTGTATATTTTCTACACAAAACAGCGCAATCGCAAAAGATTCTACTGTTTGTGTATTTAGTCGATATATTTTTTTTTGCTAAAGTTAAATAAAAATTTGTTTAACACTAGTATATGTTCACATACTCATTCGTTTAGGGAGGTTGTTAATAAAGCGTGTTTTGCTAGAAATTTCTAGAGTTTTTATGGGAAATTAAGTTTGAATTTAGTTCTTACAGATCCCAAATTTTATGATGCAAATGGCAGCTCAATGTTTTTTAGATAATGTTAATCGAAACTTTGAAATATTGCAAAATAAGAGGTAGTTTTAGGTTTGGTTAAGATCGAAAAGGCTTATAATTGGATTTGCGTATTATCACGTCCACTCGAAGGCCAATACAGAAGGAAGAATATATTGAGTTTTAGGGGAAATTTTAGTTAACTTCGGTGTCAAGGGGCGTATGTTGAGGCGATGTTAGGCGACTATTGTTGGTTTCTTGCTCGAGAGCAAGAAAATAATCACAATAGGCAAAGCAATTCAATAGTTTTAAGCCATTTTTAATATTTATTGTTATTTTTATTTTTTTTTTTTTTTTATTTGCTAAAAATTGAAAAGTGGGATAATTGAATTCATCTTTTATTACTTTGTCATTTTTGCACCGATCTAGATCCTATTGGATACAAAATGTCGTAAGTTATAAGACTTGAAAAAATTTGATTATTTGGTTTTAAAAAAATTAGTTGAAAAGAGCAAAATTGCAAACAATCATTAACATTTTTGTAAATTTAATTTAGTATTGTGGTTATTTTGTTGAACTGTTTATGGTTTTAATCGGGTTCGAACCCCGCGGCAGTCAAGAATGAAAAATTATCAATAAATTTTCATTTTGTAAAATTCCTTTCTTGATAAAAATAATTTAATGAAAATTAAAAATAATCAACATTTTTGTACAATTTGAACTTTGGTCCCCTGTATCTGAGTCTATTTTTTTTTTTTTTAACAATTTTTATAAACAACCCGTGGTTATTTTAGTAATGCTATTATCTTGCAATAAAAAAAAGAAATATAACAAAAACATTTTTTTTATTTAATTAAAACTATCCGAAATAATTTAAGCTTGTAATGCTTGAAGATAATTATTGACATTTTGACCTTGGAGGGCTATAAAACAACTTCTTGATATACAAAGATTAATCTTAAAAATGTGCATATGAATTTTAACGTTTTTAACACTTGAAAATGAAACATTAGCAGCACTCGTTTTATTTAATACATGTAGCAAAAAGCAATAGTTCTCGTAGAGTGTGTAGTGTTAAATGCTTTAGCAGGAGTTGATTTGCTGCTTTACAGTTTTAATTGGTTTTAATTTTCCATAATTGAAGTATTTTTTAGGGTTATTGTGTAAAAATAACGTCAACAAGAACAAAGCCATTAAAAAGAGCCAAAACAATAACAACAAAAACAAGGTTGCCAGTACCTACCACTCTACTTCTGTTAATTAAAAAAAAACTTCGTAGGAATTTGTTAATTTTTACAGTTAACGAACTTGACGCTAATAAATACTTGATCGTTCTTTATCTTAGAAATATTTTCAAAATATAAGTATGAACACTTTGTGTTACAGTTTTTTAAAAAAATACCATGGGAACCATAAGAAAAGTCAGAAAATATTATTATTCTAGTATCATGCACTGTATTATTTTCATATGTATTTTACTTTATATTGTACACATACATAAAAACATAAGTGTACATAACGGTTTAATTAAATATCATTTATGAAATAGTTTAATTTATAATTTAAAAAGAAAGAAATGCTCACAAAAAAAGCGATGGCGCATATTCATAAATGATCACTAAGTGTTAACTTTTTTAAGTACATAAATATTTAAGTTATTCACAGTTGGTTACTTTCAGCAGAAAAAGTTTACACTTAATTATGGGTAAAGCTGTAACTAAATGTTAACTAACTAATACATACAAATAACAGCTGATTAATATTATCTTATAATTTATTTGATAAACAATTTTGGCACCAAATTTGTGTCACTTATACAGAAAACTCTAAATACTCATACAACTTTGTAAATAATAAACTTGCTTTATGACATTTGCCAATTGAAGCAATTTATTCTGAGTCCATAAATAAATAAAATAAACTAGAGATGTGCTTTTACTCACCAAATTTTATTGAATAATTATGTTTTTACTATAACCAAAAAACTAATATTTTAAAATTTGTACGCATTTTTTTAAGAACAATAACTGTTTTTTAATATCTTAATAAGCTTTGAAATTAACTTCAGTATATGTATATCGTTCAAAATATTATCGACATTTTGTTTTCTCTACATGCCAAATGCATGGTTGCATTTATTCAATCAGCTGAAAGCAGTTATGAATTATGAATAAGATCTATAACTATCTACGAACTATTTTTTAGTTTTTTTAGTTTCTGTTTTGTTAGTTGCGACTTTAATTATGATTTCTGAATATGCGCCAATGATACGTACATACATACATCTCAAAAGTTTTGAAGTATCCTTTTTATAATTGTTAGAATACTCATCAAACACAAAACAAAATTAATAATGAAAAGGTTCAAGTTAAAAAAACTCGATTGAGTTATTGGAAATACCATGAGTGGAAAAAAAGGGTAGACATACTAAGTTTGTCTTGTGCAACACCAAAAATATACATATGTATAAGTATCTTAAGCTACTTTTACACGATATGTATTTAACAGTGGCTTTGTCAGTTGTAAGATTCATCTGTAATTGCGTATGTCTTTCAAAATTGACAATTTGTAGACGGCTTATAATATTTGCTTTCACACATACGTTTTGAGTTTTATCTGACATAACCAAATTATCAAAAATGTTTAATTAATTTCATGTTATAAATTCCTTCCTTCACTAAAAATAATTTAATGAAAATTTAATTTAATGAAATTAAACCTAATTAAAACATCAAAAACTTCAATTAAAAATTATTTAAATTTGCACCAGTAAACAAATTAATAGTATCAATTAAATATTTTTTCATATTAACAAGAACGAAGGCCGAGACAGCCAGTTTTTGATTTTAAAATTATTAATTTATAAATTTATTTTAGACATTAATAAATAAAAATAAAGGTAAAAGTTTAATTAACTTGCTTCAATCTTTAATTCAGACAAATATTTATTTTTGATGATTTATTTTTGACTATTCGTTTAGTTGATAAAAAATTAGCGAAAATGTTTCCTGTGTAACTTGTCATTACATTTTACACTGATTCAACTTTTCTGGCAGATGCATAAACGCATTGAACGCTTCTTGTAGATCTCCAGCTTCTAATATTTTGCATGCATTCTCGTTGCCTTTTTCTTCCTCTTCATAACAAACTTACCGTTACTTGTACATGACACAAAAGCACTTTTCCATTCGTTTTCCCCTTTCATCATCAAGTTCAGTGGTGTAACTCCAAATGTTTCATAGTTAGGGCGAAGACTAACCCCCTTTTTCATAAACGATTATTAAATTAGACAAACTTTTATCAAGTCAAATTTTAACACAAAATTTTTCTTGTAAAACTTTATTAAATTTAAAAATTTAACGTTAACAAATAATTATACAAAAAGAAATTAAAAGAATTAAAAGACTAGATATCACATTACCAAGTTTTGTGGTTTTATTATTCTTGCTGGAGTGAATCAAAGACTTGGCAATAATCACTGTCACCCATTAGATATTCATCACGATAGATGTAGGCTCATACGATCTGTCATGGTGAATGTCGTGGACGCACAAATTAACCAATGGGTCGCAGTGCTTGTATATTATATTTGGTAAAAAAAAACGCTTTCCTTTGGTTACAATAAAAATTAAAGATCTGTAAATGTACCATCGATAAAATGGATTCCCAATGTATTTTAGCAGATAAAAAAAATCGTTTTGAAATTTAACAATAAATCTCCTATTGTATGTATTTGATGGCAACTGTTGGAAACCCACTTTTTTGATTCCCGGGATAGCGGGAATTTTCCAATGAAACTTATATTTATTAATGGTTCGTATGCTTAAAATAATTAAGTCTTAAGTATCTGGTATTTAATAAAAATGAAAAAATTTATGATTAAATTTTTTTCAAACACTTAAGAGGTCATTTTTGATCAGTTAAATCAATTTACAAACTTATACAAATTTTTAAATTCAGAACGCACTCTGCGAATTGCATCAAAATTTGCATAAAAGGACTGAAAGTATTGAAATCTTTAGTCGGGTAATCTATGGAACATTTTTAGTGAGAATAATTCTGCTCATATAAAAAAAATGTGCCGAATCTCTATGAAATAATGTTGAAAGAGTTGTACTCTCTACTTATTTTTGCTTGCTGTTTTTAACAAATGGAAAAAAGCAAGGCTGTTGAGAAGGAGTTGAGGTTTTTGTACCGGAGAAAAAAAAAAATTTTGTATTTTCTAAAATAAAATTTCTTTAAAATTTGCCATGCAATATTTAAAACATCAATTTGAAAATTTTAACAAAATCATTTTTGATATAACAAAACCATTTGAAAGGTTCTGCATTTAAAAACGAGTTTAAAGTCAAATAATGACGAACTAGTCTCATGAACATTTAGCATCAATGCAAGAGAACTGAAAAAAGTATAAACTTTATATTAAATGAGAAAGGATAGCCATTTTTCATCTATATTTACTTTAGTTTTTATTTCATTTTTTATTGTTACAAAAAGTATTTTTAGTAAATTACAAATGGGTTTTGTTTACATACGCAAAACAATGTTGCATACTTTGAAAACATTAAAACGACAAATTGTGCAAACTAATTTTTACGAATGAAATAATAAAAAACATACCAGGCTTAAGGGGAATATAATTTCTGGAAGGGCGAACAGGAACTAAAAACTCAGTATTAGAAGTAGGATTTCTGAAACAATTTCACCGCGATAAGGTCGTTGTAAGGAAAAAAATATTTAGTACAGACTTTGTTGTACTCGGCAAGTAACTTGCGCAACTAACTTGACGATTCTGAAAGGGGTCTTATTGAAAGTTGTATTCCCCTAATCAGCAGCGGTGAATAAAGTTATACTAAGTTGGTCATTCCATGAGAACATTTTTTTATTTTCATCTAAGACCCCAAAGAGTATATACATATCGCACGGCTTCAGCTAAAGGGGGTTAAGTCAAAATTTATATATTTTCAGCAGAGACAAAAAACTTTTTTCTTTTTATATGTACTCTTATACTACAAAGGGGATTCAATTGTATTTATGTTTGGCAAAATACTAAAGAAACTAAGATTTTTACAGTGCGTAGATATAACCACTGTACATCGATTTCTTACAAAAAGTGAAAATTTAACAATTTTGAGTTGACTCTGTTTAAAGGAAGCAGTGCGATATGTATTTCCAGGCTTTTTTAGTAATTCTAAGTCGACCATGTCCGCTATCTTCCGAATGATTGAGCAGAACGGAAAATTTTGGGTATCAAGTTGTTTTTAGTTTGAGATTTAAATCTAGCGGAATCGGTCGAATAGGATACGAGTTATGCACCCAAATGTGGAACAACCTCTCTAAAAACTGATAAAAACTTATATAAATTGTAGTGGAATGCAACGATTGTCATAAAATTTCAACAAATTTGTTTCATATGTCACCGAATTTCGTGAAGATCTGTGCATATGAAGATCGCTCTTGGAAATCAGCCATATAATCCTTAAATCGCAAAAAAAAATTTTGATATTGTGGTAAAATTTGGTTGGATAAAAAAACTAAAGACGCGTGTCTAACATCGATTGACTCGAAATCGCACCACTAAATTTCGTAAGGATCGAGTCATATTTTATCGTACGCTTCATATAAAACCCACTCACGAAAAACAATCAACTACGACTTAAGCTGTAAAACTTAATAATGTAGTTGTAAAATTTAGCGCATTACAGTTTGCTAGGACTAGAAATTAAATTTCGTCAAAATAGGTCGATAATTTTCCAAAGGCCCTATATAAAACGCATCCTCAAAAATAAGGTAAATAAGCTGAACAGCAACAAATATTGATATTGTGGTGAAATTTTGAAGGATAAAACGACTAAAGTCCCACATATATTTACCAAACCCTAATACCGATTTTGTTCAAACTTTTCCTGGAATCCCGCAATTAATTCCTGGAAAAGCGGCAATTGAAAACAAACTCTATTGGCAACCCTATTCGAGCTAAATTGTGTAACTAATATTGTCAATTGTTTCTTTGTTATAGAAAAAAAATCAACCGTTTTTCTTAGTATTTACATCAATGATATTTAATACTATTTTATCATATATTTTCTAGCGAAATTAAACAATGAAGAAAAAACACTGTAAAAAGAAAAGAAAGATAATTGATAAACTTCTTAAAAGCCCCTTTTGCCAACTGTAATTTTATACACCAACGCCACACACGCTCAGCATTTACATACATGCATATGTAAGTAAAGCTTATAACATGTTGTAATAGGGTGAACACATTTCCTATGAATTCGAATCAATTTTAGATTTTTAAAACTTTTTTTATTCACTCCTGAAACAATATTTAATGTATGTTTACATCCTTTAAAATTAGATTTAAAATATTATTATAACAAAAAAAAAATAAAATTTCAAAAAGTCTCAGCACTGACAGGAATAATGGACAACTTTACAAATCTCACAAATTTGTTCGGAGTTAATGTGTTCTATTAAATATTGCACTCTATATTACGTATATGATTTTTAAAATAATTAAGAAAACTTAAGGGACTTAAGTAAATATATGTATATCCTAAATGTTATATTGATCTGAAGGAATAGTAATAAGATTTTTAACATTTACATGGGTAATTCCATGTTAAATCGACCAAGAGTGGGACATGACCTCTTTCGATGTTAATGAAATTTGGTTCCTTTTATCATATTAGGAGCATATCGTTACTTTAATATAGAAAAGCCCTAACTAATATTTTCCTTACTTTACAGGAGAAGGAAAAAACTTAATAAAAATTATATTATAAAATATTATAAAATATATATTATTATATTAAATTGCTTAGAGAATTGAACAAAAAACTGCGTTTAAAAAAAATCGTGACTGCAAGACTATAATTTTTATTAAGTTGTTTCTTTCTCCTGTAAAGTAAGGAAACCATTAGTTAGGGCTTTTCTATATTAAAGTAACGATATGTACATACTTATATGAACAAAAAAATATTTAAAATTTTTTTTTTTTTTTTTATGTCATATTCAAAATTTCATAATTTCGCCGAATTAGCCAAATGTGTTGAGTTTATTTCTTCAATATCTCGATAACAACTTTACATATGAATATGATTTTAATGACATTTTAAAGAGAATACTTGGGGCTACAAGCCATATATATATTGAAAATATGTAATAGCTGCAAAATAGTAAATTTTAAAAACGGACTAAGTCAAAAAACATATTTTTTTATTTGGCTGATTCTTTTTATATTATACCCCAAACTGTTCTTTAACAATCCTGAAACTTTGAAGGAGGTGTTTTTTTATTTTTTAACCATTAAAAAATAATCTTAAAAAATAATTTTAATATTTCCTATTATGGGACAATAATCAGTTCGATTCACCTTTATGATCAGACTGCTAATAGCATACATTGAGCCTGAGTGTCTGGCATATTAATTGCGGGATTCCCGGGAAATTTTGAAGAAAAACTTTAGTAAGACTTCATGGGACTTGTGTCTTAAGTTGTTTTATCCAACTTAATTTCACCACAATTTTTTTTTTTTTGAGAATGGGCTTTATATAGGGCCAATGGTAAAGTGTAGTCCTATCTTCGCGATATTTGATTTCTTGTCTTAAGGTACGTTCAGAGTCTGAACTTCAGACTAATGAAATATTTGACGAAAATATTTGTTCTGATATTTGCTTTAAACTTCAGTGTGAAACAAAAAATATTTCGTTTAATGTTCAAACTAAGCTCAAATATATGGCAAGGTTTGTTTGTCAAAACAGTTGGCAAAAAGTGTCAAATAAAATAAACAAAATCATGTTTGTCATGCGTTCAGACTAAAACAAATATTTGCATCAAATAATTATTTAATAAAAGTGTTAAAAAATTTAAATATATTTCACAAGTAGTAAAAATGAGGGCAGAAGCTAATTTATTTGTTTTATTCTGTGAAGGAGAATGGAAAAGAAAAAAAAAGCTGGAAGACAATGGGTAACGGGAACATAGCTAACATTTTAGCAATTTGTAGTGGGCTCAATTTTACACTGATCAACATCTAACATCTACCATCAATTTGCCACAATTTGAGAAGATATTAGCATCTTTCCATATGAAATAAATAGGGCTAACAATTAACATCTTTCAAAGATGTTTCTAACTAATTTTATTCCATTCTACATCTTTCGATTATTTTATTATCACTAGAAAAGTGGCATCACTGCCAAAAACAAATTGGTTTTGAAAGCAGCGTTACCATTTGTCAAGTTTTCTCTTTGCAATGTTTTTTTGTTATTTTTGTATATTTTTAAACAAATTGAACTTCAAATACATTTTTATGTTTTTTTTTAAATTTTGGCACTTTTGTTGAAAAAAAACATTTTTTATTTTAAAAACAGTTTTTTTCAAAAATGGTGACATTTTCGTTTGATGGTAGATGTGAGCAATGTAAACGAGTGTTTCACATTTTCTACATCTTTAATGGTAGATGTTAGATTTTGATCAGCTTAAAAATCCTATTAAGGGCGTAGTTAAAGTATTTTCCATGAGTGTGTTTTATATGGGACGTATGATAAAATAAGACTCGATCTTTACAAAGTCTAGTGGTGTGATTTCAAGTCTTATGAAAGTAGATTACGCTAAACTGCACCTCAAAAGCCTTACTCGTTACACTTTTAGCCATACTAACATGATTTCCGAGAGTGGTCTAAAAATGGGGACGTAGGTTAATTATTGACCAACCTTCACAAATTTTGCAACATATAAAACGAATTTGTTGAAGTTTAGGAAACAAATTCTATGAAATACACAAAATAAATAATTTTTTATTAATACGAATTCCGTATGACGTGCTAAATTCCCACTTTTTCATATTTGATAAATACACTGAAATTTATTGTTGAGGGAAAGCTAGCATCTATGCGCATATCACTGGTTGCTTAGGCCAGCTCATCATAATGTTTTTGGCCTTTCTAAAATCTTTGGAAAAGGTTCCCTGATGAGCTGGCCTAAGCAACCAGTGAAATGCGCATAGATGCTAGCTTTCCCTTTTTAATTTAACATTAAGAAAAACTATAGTTTTTGACTTAACAACTTTATGGGTTCTTAAATTAATAATCAAAACTTCACCTGGAATTACAAACTTAGTATACCTACCTTCATACACTACTGCTGATTAAAGTAATACAACTGTAAAAAATTTGTTTTTTAGATACGGTAAGGATAACTCATTCATGCTGAATTTATCAAACAGTGATTTTTTCAAAATTTCTGCTTCGTAATATTTCGTATTTGTTGCATATTCATTAGAGAAATAAGTAAATAAAAATTTTTGGGTGGGAATCCCGGGACCGCGGGAATTAGAATTTTATTTCCTGCTTTTCCGGGTATCAAAAAAATGCGGGGAAAAAACTCTTGTTAAGACCCATGTTAACAGCCATACAAATAATACAATGTGGGATCGATTATCCCGAAAATCACAAATCCAAACGTAAACAAGAAGAAAGGTGGAAAAAGATTAAAGGCCTTGTTACCCTTTCGTAAACGTATGTATATGTTGAAGATCAGCTGTTCCATTTTCCTTACCAAGCTTGTGTATAAAGAGGATCTCTCGTGTAAACGTGTTGTTGGGTTATTAATGAATTTGATAAAATTAAAATGTTTCACCGTTTTAACGTATCAGCTGTTAAAGAGCTTTATGTCTGTTTATGTTTATTGATAAAGCGAACATACCATCGACGAACACGACATTTTTTTATATTTTTATACAAAACTCACAGATAACAAAAGTTAAAATCTATAAAAAATTGAAGACGATCGACAAGTTTACGTGTCCGCAACATTTACGTATAAGTAACTTGGCCTTAAGTTTAATTTAGACGATTTAAATCAAATACTACAGCCCACATTCAATTAAGCAAATTAAAACTAGTTTATTCATTTTTACCACATTTAAATGAAATGTTATTTTATCGCAATCTGTAGTTGAAACTAGTAACAAAAATTACACAATCTGACAAAAAATAGATTGTTTTAGGGTCATTCGAGAGTAATTCTTAGGAAGGAATACAATATTGAAAGAATTTTGAACAAACGTTTTATACACACAAATGGGTATGCCCTAATTCGCAAACATACAAAAATAAAAATATTAAAAACGAATTCAAGGGAGTTTTTGCAATGCTACAGTTAAAAACCAGTTTTAGTAAAAGGCAAGTCTTAATAATACAGACACACTCACAGAATAACAATTACTTTTAAAGTTAAAACATACAAAGACACAAAACAAAACCTAACGAAAAAAATTAACAACTAAAACAAACGAATATGCGACATTACCCAACAAACACGAAGTCAAACCTTTGATATGAAATGACTTTATCATTTGACATCAAACGCAATTCTCAAACGTTTTTCAATTGTTTGATTTAACATTTAAATTCAAATTGATAATGATTTGAAAATAAACATTTGATATCAAATGTTTTTTCAATTTGATGTCAAATGTTTGTCAAAGTTAAAATCAAATCAAAAATAAACTTGGCAGTACTAAAGCGAAAAATAAATGTAAGCATTAAAAATGGCGATTAAAGTTAAATTATTTTTCCTTGTGGTTACATGTGTTTTACTATTAAAAATAAATTTTAATATAAAGTGAACAGTTTATTTCTAGTGAAAAATAAAAATTATTTGTGAGAAATTACAATGTTTAAAAATACGAAAAAAAAAAAGAAAAATAATAAAACAGGAAAGTGAAGAAAGATTGTTGAACGATCGCGGTGCTACAATCTTCAAAATAAAAGGGAGCCAAGTATTTAGTCTTTCCAAGAATTAGAAGACGGAAAGAACACTATTTCATCTTTTTGCTATGGTACCGAATGTTTATCTCAAAGTTTATTTAAATAAATAATAAATTTAAATTAAAAAAATTAAATAGTTTTATTTATATTCCACATTCTATTATAATCCACATTTGAAAAACATTTGAGAATTACGTTTGAAAGCAAGTTGAAAATAAAGGCATTTTTCAATTTGAAAATAATTTCCCCTTTTTGTTGAGAACGCTATGATTTACAAATGATTTTCAAATCATTATCAAACGTTTGTCGTTTGAGAAAACGTTTGATTTCAAATCACTTTCAATTTGAAATCAAACCTCCGTGTTTGTTGGGTAATACTCGTAAGTATGCAAACCAAATAACAGAGTAGTAGAGTAACTTGATATAAGAGTTAGTTCTATGTATACACATACCTATAGGTACATTAAGTGCAGTTAAACAATTGAATAAATAAACATGCATATATTTACATTCTTATACAAATGATTCAAAAGAACAAGAACTTGTTTTAAAAAAAAGAGTCACAAAAACAATCAACAAACCAAACAAAAGTGCAACTAAAATAACCGCTTCTGCTAAAAATAAGAAAGGTGTTCTTTAAACAATAACAAACTGAAAATAACGCTTTAAATTGCAATATTACAAACTCGGTTTAACAATAAGGCAGACTCTTTTGTAGGTACTTAAACTTAAAAAAAACAAGAAAAGTTAACTACCTTTTCCTTAATAAAATAAATCTTTGACAAGAAAAACATATCGAAGTGTCATAAACTTTAAATAAAAAGTTGTGAAAATCAGCATCATCAACTCGAACACAATGAAATGCAAAAATATCTTTGCAACAATGGGAGAGTATTTATTTTTAACTAGGAACTGAAAATGGGTCACTCGTGGCACACCATTTAAGAAAAAAAGAAGAAGAAAAAACAAAAATTTATTGTTTATTGTTACAAATTAGCGCAAACAACAACCACAACAAGGAGATAAAAAGAAAATTGCGATGCAGTCAACAACTGCAACCAAAAGTAAACAGCATCAGCAACATGTCTTTTTATAGAAAAAACAGAACAACTGCATTTTTAGAAAACCAAAACAAATACAAACATGCATACATATTTGTATGTAGCTGGTTAGTTGTTCGGATGATGATGGATACTAAAATGCAGACAGAACTAACCTAAGACAAACATGTTGAAAGTGTTGTTTTCTTTGTAATGCTTTTAGCATCCGCCTTGAAGATCTTTATTGGTGTTTTTTGAGACTGGAGGGGTCAGTTTTGTTTTCATTAAGACCAGAATTATTAAATTTATCCCCAAATTAGGGATTTTATTTTGGAAGCGGGGATAAAAAATTTGATTTGGGAATTTTGTTAGGGTTATATTTTTAATTTTGAGAAATTTGCATAATACAGTGCACTCACGATAATATAAACTAATTACAACAGAGCCAGTTCACTTTTGCAAGATTGTTAATATTTGCGAATGGCATCTAATGTTCTAAAATTTCGGATTTTTCTTTTGAAAGTTTAAAACTTTTGTTTTTTTAAATTCATATTTAAGAAATTTTTACGTTAAAATTATATTTAAAGATGCAGTTGAGTCAAAACTGATTTTACCACTGTGTAGGAAGATAAAAACCGTTAAAAAATCAATTATAAGTTGTTCATATTTTAAAGTTTAAAACATGTTCATATTTTAGAGTAGTAAATGGAAGAAAATAAGTGTTCATATTTTGGGGTGTTCATATATTAGGGTGTTTTTATTATTGCGAGTGCACTGTAGTTTAATTTTTGTTGGCAACATAAGCAATGTTTTCAATTAAATTGTATGTTCGACAGATCTTTTACTAAATCACAAGGTTGGCAACCGAACCCGTTATTAAAACTGATACCTCTTAAATGCCGTTTAAAATTTAATACCAGTGTTAATACCGATACCGAAATAGTAAATGGTTTAAAACCAGCATTGATAGAAAACCCGTTCTCCGGGTTTCGGTATACCTGTATCGATATAATATAAATATCGCCGAAGATACCGAAATAAGAAAAGGTTAAATTCGGGTATTGAAACAACAAATACTTCAATACCGAAATTCGTTTCGGTTGACAACATTGCTAAATCATGACAGTGAAAAATTTTTAATCAATTCGATGCAACAAAAGGCAACATATATTATATCAAAAAAGTTTATTGCAACAAATCGCCAGCTAAATATTACAACCGAGTTTCATAATTCTATTGGTTGTCAGACATTTTTCAAATTTTATCCACAAATTGTTAATTTTTAAACCCAAACATTGACCCCTATCGTAAATAACAAGTGGAATTTTTGTTCCCATTATATTTTCATTCCCCTCTAAGGGGAACAAACAATCATGAATCTCTTGTGAAAAATTGTTCACGCTATCAGTTCCAGTGAATTTGAAAAAAAGAAAGATTCAAAGAAATTAAAAATCAATGAAATTTTTTTTCAAAAATATACACGCATGTATATATTTTAAAGAAAAGTTAAAATTATAAAGCAAAATATTTACAATTGAAGGGATAGTTTAGTTACAACTTTAATTGTTTGCACTTTTTAAATTGTATGTAGTAAAATATTTTCCAAACTTCTGCAACCACGTCTTTCGAAAGCTTCACGAATCCGCAGGCAATCGACCTGTTATGCATTTTGTTGACGAATGTATCGGTTTGTGCCTTATTAACTGATCTAGCCCTTAATATTCTATTAATTAATCGAATTATAATAGAAGGAACTACTTACGGACATGTTCTGTTCCCTAGAAAAAATAAAGTGAGAAAATCTAAGGGAAAGGTGAACAAATTACGATTGAAAAAATACTATAAGGGGAATTTTTCCCGTGCACATTTTTTCACGTTATTATTCTCATTTGAATTATCTTTTTTTCATGGGTGTTTTTCATGATCATAAATATGTGAAAAGGGGAATAATTACGAGGTAAAAATTATTCACGATAGGGGTGATTATTTTTTCATCACCAAAAACCCCATTTTTTATTTTTGTTTAATAGGTTCGTTTACTGCGGTAAAAAAAACATTTTAATACAAGCATTGCACACACAAAGCGGTATTAATACCAACTTGGCTAAATTTTCAAATAGCCGTTAATGTCTGTCCAAAACAAGCTTAAACTATTACATTTTTCTAGGTCAAATAAATCTTGGCATTAAACACACGCCAGTTTTCTCTATTGTGATTCACAAATTTCTGTAAAAACATTGAATTAAGCTGAAATTGGGATGTCCTAGTATATTGCATCTTTACTTTTAATGACAACACTGAACCTAACGATTTTATTTATTCTTCAAAACTGTAACCTGAATTCACAAAAAAGTCCCAAAAAAATCCACAAAAATAAAAATGTCCTCAACAAAATCCATAAAAAAAAACTTTGTATCCCCGTTTTATAAATAAAGTTAGTATAGTTGCAATTTTATTTTGCTTGTTTTATTTCTGTAATATGTTTTATAATAGACTTTTCTCATAGTGTGTTAGTGGGGATTTTTGTGAACGAAAAAAATTATTTTTGGGGATGCAAATTAACATCTGGGAAACCTTATTGAAAAACAAGAGTAAAAAGCTATTTACTCTCGCTCTCTATTTCAAAAGCTATTATTTTAAACTTTTTGTAGAGTTATGTTAAAAGTTTACAGAAAGCTTATGGATCGTTCAAATTTCTGTAACGAAAGCTAAATGTACGCTTTAGACAACATAAAGTTGGTTTCTTTATAATTTAAAGTTTATGACGTACAGTTAGTCAGCGTTACCAGGATGAAGATTTTTTGACCAAAATAAGATTTAAAGATTTTATTCTCAAATCAAGATTTTTTATTTTTAGAAATAAAGATTTTTAACTTTAAGTGTGTCAACATACATATTTTTAAATTTTTTTAAAACAGCTTGTTTTCTATCGGTTTTGAATACTTTTGTACACATTGTCTGGCATACAAAATATTAAAAAAGCATCTTAGATTAGCGGTTGTTCATTTTGGGAATATTGATGAAAAAAATTATTTGTGAAAAGAAAAAACGTTTGTATTTTAATGAAGTTTGATATATCAACGAACAAAAAAGTTCATGTATTTATTACCAAAAACTAAAATTAAGAAGCTTTTAGTTTGAAAATTTCACATTCCGTGTTTATGATCATTTTTGAGCAAAGTGCACATAAGTGCTTAAGAATATCTTTTAAAAGGTGTACCAACATTATTTTAATAACAGTTCCATTAGGAATACATTTAGGAAAATCCATATAACGGGTCCGCCATCTAACGTTTTTTTTTCAACTAGTGCTTATTTCGTGAATGGTAACACTTAGCTCATGTCTGATTTGACAGATAATTAGTTGTATCCTTCCGCTGAACAAATATGGTTGTGTATACGCTTGAGCAACGCTGGGAAATATTCGTTTTCGCTTCGCTAATTGGGCGTGCGATCGACTTACAGAAGATGCCGATTTTGCCAAAAAAAAATCATCTTTTCAGATGAAGCTCATTTTGATCTTGGCGGATATGTAAATAAGCAAAATTGTCGCATACGGGGCACAGAAAACCCACACGCATACATTGAAAAGCCGTTGCACCTAAAATGAGTCACTGTTTGGTGCGGATTTTGGTCCAGAGGCATAATTGGGCCATTTTTCTTCGAAAATGGACAAAGAGTGGCTGTTACGATCAATGTCAATCGTTATCGGGCCATGTTGAACGAATTTTTGTTCACAAAAATTGAAGAGGAGGATATTGGCAACATTTGGTTTCAACAGGACGGCGCTACGTGCCACACAACCGAAGCAACACTCGATGTTTTCCGCCCTGTTTTTGAAGATCGCATTATCAGCCGCAGAGCTGATGTCTTTTGGCCACCTCGGAGCTGCGATTTGACACCGTTGGACTATTATTTGTGGGGTGCCGTCAAAGTTAAGTGTTACGCCGACAAGCCAGAGACAATTGACGCTTTAAAGGACAATATTCGTGAAGCCATTGGTGAAAAATACAGCTGCACACAATCGATAATGTGCTTAAAAATTGGACCGATCGTGTAGGCTACTGCATGGCCAGCCGAGGCAGCCATTTGAATGAAATTATTTTCCATTATTACCCGGAAGGATTGTACTTTCAAATAAAAAAAGAAATTTGAGAAAATATTCAGTAGTTTTGGCGGACCCGTTATTTTCAATGAGCTTTTTTTAAATGCAATTTTTCAAAATGCCTTCGATATAATAACGGTGTCAAAAAATTTAATATTAAATTGAGAATCCTTAAGATTTCATAGCTCCGAAACTAAAATTTTCTTGCCAAAAATGTATATAACTCTAATAAGAATTTAGTTACTTGCAATGAAACTTCTTTATTTAGATGGAGTTTTTATAATCTTATTTATTAGAAATTAAATAAATTAAAAATGTATTTTTAGAAAAATTGTTATTATAATTTTGTATAAATACCGCAATTATGTACTGCAATTTTAATAGTTTCCATTATAAGAATGAAAAATTATCAATAAATTTTAAAAATTTCATGTTATAAAATGTCTTTCTTCATAAAAATAATTTAATGAAAATTAATTTTGATGAATCTAAGCCTAATTAAATACCAAAATTTGGATTAAAAATAATAATCTTTAATTTTTGCCCTTGTTATAAAAAATGTTTCTCTTCAAAAAAAAATATATGTTTTTCGCCAAATGAAGATTTTCCTTCCAAATCTTCTGGCAACGCTGCTGTTAGTTCTAAGTTAAAAAAAATATTGGAAAAATAAGGAAAATAAGATAAGAACATTTATATTAATTTTCTTTTAAATTATAAAAATAATCTTTAAGCACACGCAATCAGGTTTAAATTACATAACAAGTTTTTTAAACAAAAAAAATAGAACTTCAATTAAATGATTTTTTATTTTTAATTTATTGGAATTTTCAATTATATTTTAAAATTAAATTGCTGCAAACTATATCGAGTCATTACAGCAAAAATAGCTTAAGTGATAAAAACAAAATTTTACAGGAGAAGGTTTTTTTATTTTATTTCATAAAAATTTTGTATGAATATTGTCGCTTGAGATAAAATTGTTGTTGCTATAAAATCGTAACGGTTCCTTATGTCACCATGACATTTTAGGAGATGATGCAAGTGTTGCCAATAAAGTTGTTTATTAAAAAAACAAAAACTTAAGCTTTTTTGCGGTTATGCCTCGATATACTGTCAGCGTCAAAATAAAGTGAACAACTGGTTTTCCAATATAAAAAGTGTTTTTTTAGTAAAAAAAGAATTCTAAGTTTTAGAAGTTTATTATCATTTGCAAAACTTTGGACTATGTTATTACAATTTAAAATTAAAATTTTGAAATACCTCAAAAACAACAAAAACAGTACAATAAAAAACAAATTTACTCCGTTTCTTACGCGTCAAAAAAAGTGTACAGTTTTAAAATACCAAGAAAAGTGAAGTGGCTAATACTTTGTTTGATTTTTTTTAGGACGGCTTTTAGTTTCTTTGACATCGATTCCACCCATTTTTAAGTTAGCGCAGTAGACAATTTTGACTCCACTATTGGGCTGACCCATCTGTTGTAGGAAGTCTTAGAAAAGCCAAACCTATCACATCTTCACTATAGAACTGTATTTTTCCGTTGAATTTCTTATTTCTACCTTATATCAGGTTTTTTTTTTTGTTCAACTTGCTTTCGTCTATTCTTGAAGCAACTTTTTTTTCACAGATCACAGCAAGCTTGAAGGCTGGTCAAATTTGGCAAAGTAGAAAATTAACTTTTTATAACTAACATAACACTTTTTATATTGGAAAACAAGCTGTAGCTTTATTTTGGCCATAAATCTCCATCCCTAAGAGGGGCTCCCATACAAATATGGCGGTTTAATTAAATTATTAGATTTGGCCCCTGCAGCGCCCAGGATGCCCCTAGATGATCATTTGTTTTTAACATACCAACACGCTATCTCTATTCCTTAAGGGGCTCCCATACAAAATTTTCAATACAGACTAGGAATATTTTGAAGACATAGTCCCATAGCTGCCAAGGAGTAACCCCTAGGGGGAATTAAATGTATGGCCGATCTCCATTAGTTTTTTTCACATTTCCTTAAACATACTTGCCCTTAAGCTCAGTTTTTAGGAAGGCTCCCATACAAATATTGCGTTTTATATTCTTTAATTTAATTAAAACTTTTCACCTTTTGTGTGTAAAAATTTTGCCAAAAAATAATTTTTTTTTTGCCAAACCTTTCTTAAAGGTAATTAATTTATTCAATACGCTTAGCCGTTTTTCAACCCCAAAAAATATTTTGCCGAAATTCTATTAGATATGAATGCTTGTCCCAAACATTTTTTCTTATTATTATGTTTATTTGTCGAGCTATGAGGTGCTAAAGTGTTCCCGTTTTTGATTTTTTCTTAATTACTGCTGCGAAGTAGAAGCAAATATGTATGAAAAAACAAAAATTAAAATTAGTGATTTTTATCCAATTTAAAAAAAAATTCTAGCTTAGAATCGTTTTTTTTTTTCTTTTATTACCAAAGTTAGCCTAGGGTGTCCCCATTATAGTATACAAGTTTGGAAATGGGGTGTCCATAAGTTTAAGGCCCTAATTGTGTAAAATGCAACGTCAAAAATTACATGAATTTCTGTAGAAAGCAACAACAACATTATGAAAAATTTTTACTTTGTTTTTTCTTTCTTTCGAAAATTGATTTGGTAAATTATGTTTAAATCTCTTTTTGCTATTCTAACTCGTTTAAATGTTGGTCTATTTAACACTCAACTTTCGAACTGGATTGCTTTTACACAAATTCTTAAAATTCGTTCAGCCCAGTCTTAATCAGTTTTATAATAAATATATGAAAATCTACTTTATCTTTATTATACATTTAATTTGCACAGTGTATATTTTCATACCGGAAACTCTCTCACCTTGTTTGTTTATAACAATTCTCTCATTTTATAACAACTTTAAGTTTACACAGCAACAAAATTACACAACAAACCACAGGTCTGCCAAAGTTGGAACAATCGTACTTTCATGGTACTATTTGATATTCAAAAATAAAATGATACACCAAAGACGAAATGTGTAGAATTGTTAAGATATGGTTTTTCTTTTTAGGAGCAATTCCGCCATGATGTCTAATATACATACATACTTACTTTGTATAATTATGGACACAATCTGTACTTCGTAGAATAATTAAATTTTGCGTACAAAAATGGCCTAAGAGGACCAATTTTAGCGCATATATTAGAGATAAATCAGCGACAGTTAACTGATTTGCTAGTTAAGGCTTCTGGTAATCTAAAAAGCTGGGGCTTCGTTAATATTTACACGTCGTTTTCATTTGTTAGTATTGGCAAGACAGTAGCAATACTTGCAAACTTTTTAACTAATACATGCACACTTTCACACTGCCTTGATAATTTGAAGACAGTAAAATTAAATATTGATTTTACATTTGCTGAAAGCAGTTTGAAATTTTGTTCGTAAAAGAAAAAAATCAAAAAGTAAAAAAAAAATAAATATATTCTGCTTTGATTTTACATGTTTTAGTTAAGTGTTAAATATGTGCACACAATATTTTATACTAATATTTTCATTTTCTGTTTGTTTTGAATCTGTTTTGTTTAAATAAGAGTTGTTAAGCTGCACCTTGCACTGCAATGTTCACGTTCGCCATTTTTTTAAAGTGAACTGCCTTAATTACTGCCTTGACGCTTTCGTCACAAAGAAAGTAAGTAGTGTTTTTGACAACTAATATGTATATGTTGGAAAGCCTCAATATGGTGGAGACGGAAGCTGCAAAGGCATGTCATAGGATAAATATCCCTAAGTCAAAGGTGATGCAAATAAACACCACATGCAAAATACAATTTTTTATTCACAAATGGAGGATCTTCGGATGAT
The DNA here is from genome assembly GCA_949318255.1 of Pollenia labialis. Classification (NCBI taxonomy): domain Eukaryota; kingdom Metazoa; phylum Arthropoda; class Insecta; order Diptera; family Polleniidae; genus Pollenia; species Pollenia labialis. The sequence goes on from OX439142.1 coordinate 120,734,665, forward strand.
GTCGCAAACCGCACCATGAAAGCCTGATGGGCATTTGGTCAACTTAGCACAATATGGAAATCCACATCAATCTCAGGCCGCAAAAAAATTAATATATTAATTTCGAGTATATAATCAGTGCTCCTTTATGTGAAACGTGGAACATGGCTTCAAAAGATTTAAACACCTTGCAAGTTTTTACCAACAAATGCTTAAGAAGAATTCTGAAAATGTTCTGACCCAACAGGACTTCAAATACACAACTCTGGTAATGCACACATCAAAGCCAAACACAAACAGAAATTTTAAAAAGATAATGGAGGTGGATCGGCCATGCTTTGTGAAGGCCATCTGGTGATGTCACCCGTAATGCAATAGAATGGAACCCGCAAAGTATTGGCAAAGACGATAAGATACAGAGGCTTTCAGAGATTTTCTTACTGTCTTGCCAGTATAATAATATGCATAGCCTTGCTTAACCTACTGTCAAAAATTAACTAAAAGTCTCTCAAATGTGTTTAAAAAAACAAAAAACAAAATAAAAAACATTGGATTCCGTACGGAATGTGCGATTAGATTCGCACCTTGCTTAAGCAAATGACAGTTTCATTAAACTTAGCAAAAAGTTTCCTTAAGTTCAATATGGTTTGCCAAATATAATTAACATGTATTCGCACATTTGCTTAAGCCAACTTAAGCATATTGTGGTTGAGCCTTAAGGCTTATTTGCCCAATTTTTTCTCTTATCACAAAAAACACTATATGTACTTTATATGTATGTACTTTATGTTTGCCGTTCATAAAATTTAGCTCAAAAAAGTAAAGTATTAGATGCAAGTTCTACCACCATCCCTGCAACAAACACACCTTTTTAACTCTTTTGTCTTTATGTGTTCTCTGCTTCACTCATTTATTTATTCTCTCTTAACCAAACGAAATTAGTGATAATAGCAGCAAAAATAAAAAGACGACTGCAAAACAATTAAAATTAACGTAAAAAAATAGGAGCTTTATGTAGGGTTCCCAGTTTTATTTTATCCCTTATCCCCAATTTACGATTTTTCATCCCCAAAATAACTGTTTTCTGAACCCCAAGAACACCCACAGATCCTATTTAGCATTTATATTTAAATTCATTTGTGTAATAGGTATTATTAAAACTAATTTTATTTGTACCTTGAGTTCTACCTACACAGGTATGTTTAAAGAGTATTTTACACAAAAACACGCAGAAAAAAATAATTATGCATCAATTATCATTTCAAAAACTTCTGGTTCATCAGCCAATGCAATTTTGTTTTACATATTGTTTCTATTAAAAAGTGTTAGCATTTGAGAAGATGGAATAAATATGTAACAGCAAATTGATTTATTTAAAATGTGTCTATATACCTATTAATTCTAAAAAGAGCTTTTAATAACTCATACTGCATTATGTTGCTTTCAACTATATTTATAATAGAAAAGTCTCGAACAAGCGTAACATGTTGGTATAGAATATTTATAGAATATTTAAAACTATTTCAACAAACTCTTGAAAAAGTTTCCAACCGACAGCGTCCACGAACCAAAAACGACTTTTATTTGTGACCACGTCTGAAACAAACTGGTCTTGTCATTGCACAAATGGCATATATAAAAATAAAAATGCTCAGCGAAAAAAGTGCCTTTATCCAAAAAAAATCCCCTCGGGATTTCCACGAAATTGTTATCCCCAATTCCAAAAAAAGAATCCCCTATTTGGGATAAATCCCCAAAACTGAGAACGCTAACTTTATGATCAGTGGAGTGTATACAATAACAGCAGAAGTGATCAACATAAAAGCAGCGCCAGCCATACAAAAGCAGCAACAGCGAAAATATTTTGTGGATGCCGCATTTTCATTCAGTTGCTTTTTAGCTTTTCTTTGCGTGAGTTCGTGAAAAAATCGTTGTATCGAATTTTTAACTAAAATTAAAAAAAACAGAAACATTAAGTGAAAAAAATTTAACAACAACTGGAATAATAACACACGAAGGAATAGAAAAAAAAGTAAAAAAAACAAGTTTTGATTCGTTCAATGTACAATAAAAATATATTTTAACAATAATAAACGCTTTTTTAACGAAAACTTACATAGTTGAATTGTTATTGTTCGATTAAAACAAAATAATTTTGGGGAAGGTATGGCAAATCGTTGTCTTAAACAAAACGTGAGCGCAAACAAAATCGCGTGTGAGTGTTAGATCAACTTAATTGTTGTACTTGTTATAACACAGCTATACTTAAAGAATTGAAAACAAAATTGTTTATTAAAAATCACTTTTTATTTATTTTATACCTACCTACCTAGTGTTTATTTTCAAGTAGGTATGTATGTTTGAGTTTTGGATTCTCCAAAAAGGTATGTGCATATGTACATACATACATATGTACGTAAGTATGTACTTCACAATTGTTAAAAGTTTTTATGTCTTGTTTTAATTTTTAAGTTGACAAAGTTAAAAAAGTGGTTTTGAAATTTTTGTTTGAGTTATTAGGAGTTTAAAGTTGTAAATAACTGTTTAATTAATCTTCGCCATATTAAGCAGTTAACTTCAGTCTGCATAGGTAGGTTTTTGTCTTTGATTTGCTTTCTTCCTATTTTTCTTGTCTATTTAATTCTCATATTTATAGGTACCTACCTACAATTTATGGAACAAATCTAGTTTACCGACGCAGCTCCAAATAAAAAAAAAAGTACGTATGGTGATAGAAAATTGAAAAATAAGAAGAAAAAATTAAATAAAAAAACTGGCGCAAACGCTTAGTTTTCGAGTTATGGACGTTTTTAGTTTTCATAGAAATGTGTAATTTTTCCACTACATTTCTAAAGGTATATGGCCAATATTGGTATCATTTTGAAGGTTTTGACTAGATCTTTCCGGATATATAGAATTTATTTAAAAATGTTTAACTCTTAAGCTCACATTACAGTTTTTGTGTACTTAGTGTATAATACATATATTTAAATAAAAGTGTAATACAAATTTTATAAAATAACAAACACCAATGTCGCAAACATACACTTCATGTTTAGCCGCCCTTAGGCCGGACGCAAAGATTTTCTTCTCTGTGGTATAACAAACACCGGCTTCGCTAACTAAAGCTTCTCTGCATAGCCGGCCTTCTACCGGGCTCAAGGATTTTCTCCTCTATGGTATAACAAACACCGGCTTCGCTAACTAAAGCTTTTCTGCATAGCCGGCCTTCGGCCGGGCGCAAGGATTTTCTCCTCTATGGTATAACAAACACTGGCTTCGCTAACTAAAGCTTAAGCCAAATCACATATTTCTATGAAAACTAAAAACGTCCATAACTCGAAAACTAAGCGTTGCGCCAATATTTTTATTTAATTTTTTCTTCTTATTTTTCAATTTTCTATCCCCCTAGGTACTTTTTTTATTTGGAGCTGCGTCGGTAAACTAGATTTAAGCCCAATTTATTCCATATTTTCATCTTTGATTTTTTCCGTAATGTTTCTCAACAAAATTAAAAAAATTGCAATTTCATATTATTATTATAAGTAACCTATCATTTATTTGTTTTCCAATTGTGTAGTGTACTCGCAGTTTTGTAACTACCATAACTTTTTTTAGTTGAAAAAATAAATGTAGGTAGCATAATAAACTCAAAAGTCTGCTTTTGTATACATACATATGTAGGTATGTAGGTACGCAAACAGTTGTATTTAATAAACTGTTTATGCTGGCTAATTATCATGCTGACACTAAAATTTACAAAGGGAAATAAAAACCTTAAAATAAAAAAAAAAATTAAATAAAACTTGAAGATGTAATAATTTTAAAAATATATGTACAGGGTGGCCCAAAATTAACGAAGGGGTTTGAATTCGTTATAACTTTTTATTTAAGAAATAATTATTAAATTTTTTTTTTAATACAGTGGGGAATTTTTTTAGTTTAGTTATGAAAAATAATATCTGGCAAGTGGTGGCCATTTTCTGCTTCGCAAATTCGTGCACGTTGTTCAATTGAGTACTGCTCCATTTTAAATTCCCCAAGTCTTAAGGCTCAGTCAGCCGGGAGTAACAGTAACGTTGCAAATCAGCTGATTCATTTTGTTGTGTGTAAAGCCATTAGAACGATTATAGTTAGCAGTAAGATGTTACGTCTCAATCTGTAAAAAATAGATTGGTCTTACTTTTTTACAGTAAGGTTAAGTTACTGTTACTCCCGGCTAACTGAGCTTTTATTTACAAGATACTGAAAAGAAAAGAAAAAAATTATAAGCAATTCAACACCCTTCGTTAATTTTCGGCCGCCCTGTATATCTGAAAAAGTGTGCTCAAAAAGTATTTACACTTTTTTGAAAATTGTCAATTTGCATTAAAATTCTCCGCTGGTTTAGCAAAACTTATTATTGGATAATCAGATTTCAAAGGTCATATCGTTAAATTGCTCTTTTGGAAAACAACATTAACTAAAAATATTAAGGATTTTTGTTTAGCATGACATTCTTATCTGCGAAATTGTCGTTGAGCGCATAAAGCCGTTCTCAGTATTGGGAATTTGGCCCAAGTAGGGGATTTTTTGTTTTTGTAATTGGGGATAAATATTTCGTGAAAATTCCCAGTTGATTTTTTTGGGATATTTCACTTTTTTCGCTGCGGATTTTTTTGGATAATATATTATTATAAATACCACTTGTGCAATGGCAAGACCGATTTGGTCAAGACGTGGGAACAAACTTAAGTTTTTTTTTTTTTGATCCAAAGTTCGAAACGTTTTCATTAGCTTTCTGAAATTGTTTTAAATATGATTTATAAGCCTGCAAGTGACGCTTGTGTCTTAAAAGTATTAAAAATACTTTAATAAAGTTATCAATAGGTTATTTTAAACATGTTCATGAGAAAATTGTGAAAATTAATGAATTATTTAAGGACAAAATAAAAACGTTAGGAATAAATCGTGGTCAGTTGTACACGCGAGGGGTACGTTCATGGTGGCCGATTCTACATTATATTCAGTTTGAGGTATGCTTAGAGAATTCTATGTGATTAATGAAGTGATTATTTGCAATCATATCAATTTTAAGTGATTAACAAATCACTTCAATGTATTGGTTATCATTTCGATTTTGATGTGACTAGAGCTTAAACGCGTTTAAGAACCAAAGTGTGAGCATAGCATTACATTACATATTAAGGTCTGTGGATCCGAACTAATTAAATTTCTTTTGATGTCACCATACGTTCCCCCAAATTTTGTTGTTTGGGGCATACATTACGAAAGCCTGCAGATGATGTAACTACACTCAAAAAAAATCAATCCATCCGTACTCAAATCAATCCGAAGCGGTATTAATAGTACGGTGAGTACGGATTTTCTTGAATCAAGTACAGAAAGATTGATTCAAGTACGGATTTTTAATCCCAAAATGCTTAAATTATCCATACTCAATCCCGTTTTCGTACATGAAATAATCCGAAAATGAGATTGATTTAAGTAAAACTAAGATTGAATCAATCTCAAAATGAACTTCATTCAAAAATTATAAAATTGTTTTAATCCGAACTCGTACCTCAAATAATCCGAAAATGAGATTGATTTAAGTAAAACTAAGATTGAATCAATCTTAAAATGAGCTTGATTCAAATAATATAAATTTGATTTTATCCTGAATTCATTATTAAAAAAAAACAAAAACAAAAGAAATTACAAACAAAAAATGATTATGAGTGATTTACTTACCCGTATTACACATTACAGAATGATAAAACACCAACATCATGCCCGATATGGTTTTTATTTTAGAAATCTTATGTACATACTTAACCAAAAATATAAACTAAATGAGTAGCATGAGTTCAAATTTAAAAAAAAAACAAAATTTGAAAAGAAATTAATTTTCAAAAGTAATCCCATTTAGTATTGTTTTGAGTACGTTTAAGTGTTATTCGTACTTGAATTTTTGAGTACGACTCGTACTTAAAGTAATCCTAAAAAACTTGATTTATCCCGAGTGTTTTTCTTTCTGTGTAGGCAAGCCGTCTAATGTGTCAGAAGCCAGGCAAGGCAGGCTTGCCATTATGTGAAGACGTCAGATTGAACTGCAAGAACATGGTTTATCTAAGAATGGGATAAAACTAATCCCAATTGATAGAAAAACATTTGTGCTGGCTCTATGTTCCAACAGGAACTAAAGGACTACCTGATTGAGTTCCTGGAATAAGCCAAGAGAGTAAATGTCATGATTAAATTAATTTGAAGTTAAGATTTTACGTAAGCTATAATTGATCCTTGTTCCGACTTCTTGACTGACAATTTATCTATAATATTCGATAAAAAAAAAAGATACAAATATCATAATGTGAGCTTTGATAGTAATTTGGTCTTAATTTGTTTATTTGAAAACATGATCTCTCTTATAAGAGAAAATAAAATTCTATAGAATTTGATTTTAAACAAAAACAGCCTTATTGGTGTACAGTCTTTGGTGGTGTCTCTTTGTCCATTCTTTAGGAATGTGCCCGTAATTTAGGTAACCTCTGTAAATTTGAATCAACTGCGGCATAATGGTGGGTGTCTTTTGTTGTAGTAAAACCAAATACATAATACCATCGAAATAACATGTGCCAAATTTTGTTTGCTATATTTCCACAATATACATATGTATACATTTTTATTTTACGTAGATAAACATTCAATTATAAATATGTATACCTTTTTAAGCCCAAAACTATATTAACTGCCAAGGTACAGGCGAAATCAACTTACATTAAAAACAAAAACTAATTTTTTGTTTTTAGTTTTTAAAAAACAAAGTCATGCATTGTTTGCAGTGTAAAGGTCTCCTTTTCTTTAAAAAATTTTAACAACTATATTTTCAAAAAATTAAAAAAAGTTTTACAAATATATTTTTATATATTTTTTTTTTTAAGTTTTGTTTTACACATATTTTTCGCACTTATGTACATGAGTTACCAGTTTTAATTTTGTTTATGAACTTTAATGACACATTGTAAAATTAAAAATATCTTTGTACTAGAGTCCATACATTGTAATTTACAATGTTAACACTCAAACGTTAACTCATTCAACTATCCAGTTTCACGTACTTCTAATAACAACTTCTTTTGGATTTTATATAATTTATAGCTAAGATTTCTAAAGAAAATAAAAATAGCTGATTGCAATAAAGCTATTGTGCATTTGCATACTTACATCAGCACATACTTATTCATTGGAATCATATTTTACAATTATTTACGTAAAGTTAATTTGTATACTGTACTTGTTTTAATCTATTTACGTTAGTTATTGGTAGAAAAGTGTTTATATTGGCATGCATTCACACTAGTCGTGCAAGTTTTATAAATTTTGTGTAATAAAAAATAGTGTAGAATAAGGCGGCATTTTAACGATGATTTTTTAAACATGTCTTCCTTAAATTTTCTTTCAAAGCTGCTACGAAAATGTTTATTCCTTTGGGGGATTTAATGTCAATTGACCCAACTTTTGAAATCGATGTCTTCCGATTTGGATGAAATTTGCACCAAGGTTAGTTAATGCTATTGGATAGTAGTTTAGACATAAAAAAACCCCTTGCCTTGAGTTAGAAATTATACCCGATTGATAAAATAGCTATCTAAGCTTCATACTTGGGACAAATTTTGCTAACACAAATAGATAAGTTACAGGAATGAGACAGCAGACCTGTCAGAAACTTTTTGACCGATCGTGTTGAAAATGTGTGTATAAACTTCTATCCAATAGGACCAATCTTGGTGCAAATTTCATCGAAATCGGAAGACATCGATTTTAAAAGTTGGGTCACTTGACAGAAAATCCCCCACTTACTCGTAACAAAAATAACTGTTTGCAATTGAAACTAAATCTGGGTTCACACTATGATCTTTTAACTTCAAAAAGTCTGAGTTTGTTGTTGAAGGAGAAACAGAACATGCTATTCTTCACTCCCCTCTCACCCATAAACTGAAATTTTCTGAAAGAAAACTTTCATAGAGTGAATTCAGACTAAAGCTATCCAAGTATGATGTAAATAAAGATACCGCCATCTCCAGAACAAAATCTAAAGGAAGTAGTTTTTAACTTGGAAACCCTTGCAGAGCACAGACTATGTCATCTAACGACAAATCATGCGCAAGACGTAATATTTATTTCTATAGAAATGAATGAAATATCATTCTTCTTTCTACCCACATCACAATAATGCTGAGGGTATTATGCGTTTGTGGTCATGCGTGTAAGATTTAAAAAATACAAAATATGTTTAATACACCGATCGACTTATAATCACTTTCTGAGTCGATCTAACGATTTGTACCCGTCCGGATGTCTATTCATGTTTGCTAGTGCGCAAAGAACAGATCGCAATTTTAAAGATATTTTGATGAAATTCGGTATATACATTTTAATTGTTTTGAAGAAATTTAAAACGGAAAGAATCGGTCTATAGTTTTACATGAACCTCATAAAAACTTCTCTCTGGAATAGTCCTTGTGCCCACAAACCATCCTATCATACACTGATAGAAAAATTCATCTTGATGATGCCCTAACATCAGAATTATGACATCAATGTTACTACAAATGGCATCAATGATGCAAAAAGTAACATCAATCCAATGACTAACGTCTCCGTACAATTTTGTCATTTTTAACGTGTCATCTATTTTATGACTATAGTAACATCATTTTGTATATTATAAACATTATTTTCAAGATTACAATGTATTATAAGAAGCAAAAATTCCTATATTCCATTTTTTTAAATTATTTAGTTAAATACATCAAATTTTCAAAGTAGGATGATTACGAAACCCATATGGGGAATGGTGCTGTTGGCTTATTATTGAGAGTTCTGCTGTAAGCAAAGATCGTGAAACGAACATCTGTAACGGGTAAGTAAATAATAATATTCTCACACTTTGACTTAAGTCAATTCCAATGACTTTGACTTAATGACAAACAGTCATTAAATTGATGCTAATGTGTCCTTTCTCCGATGTTACTGCGTCATCGCACTGAGGACATGTTCGTCATTTCTGTGCTGCCGCTATGTCATCCCATTTGTGACATAATTTCATTTTGACCCTGATGACACTTTGTCCAAGTGATGTTTAGGTCGACATCACAATGATGAAAAGTATAATGGGGTCAAAAACGAAGACAATTGTCATAGTACACAGAAAAAATTATTTTTCGAATTCAAACAAAAAATTTGTAGTATCAAAACATTTTTTGTCTGAAATCGGTCCTACAAACAAATTCGCATATTCAAACAATTTATTTGCATTTTGTTTACTAAAAAAAAACACTGATATTTTCAAACAAATAATTTACAGAATCAAACAAAAAGTTTACTGAAATTCATATAAATTTCAAACAAATAATTTTGCTGAATCAAACAAAAATTTTTTGCACAAGCAATGACGAGCACCCAAGCTATCACTGAAGGAGAAGATGAAGGCAGAAGCAGAGCGGCGGCTGGCTTTAAGACACATGTTTTGTTGAAATAATTTTTGAACGAAGTCTTGTTTCTACACACAATGTTTTTCTTCATCACTCACTGTTGCTGTATCCTTTCCTTGGCTAAAGAAGAAGAAATGTAACAAACAACGGCAGCAGACCGACTCGATATGTTTTTCGTCATCATTTTATTTTTGTATTTGATGTAGGTATTTAAGTAAACAGTTTTCAAAAATTGAATACGGGATTTTGTTTTTCATTCTTTTTTTCCAACTTTGAAACCAACCAAAAATTTATTTTGTTTCTTATAATGTTGTTGTTGTTTCTGTTGTTTAAACAAGAATGAAACCTTTTTTTTACCTGCTATTTTTTTGTTTTTTACTAATAACCTCGTCGCGCTATTTTATCATCTTTCTTCTTGTTGTACTTTTTTAAAGCGTCCAAAAATAAACTGTATGTGTTTTGTGTTGTTGTTGTTATATTTCACATAAAGAAGTGTTGCTTACGATCAAATAAAAAATGCAAAAAACGACAACATTAAAGAGCGTTAAATATTTCATATGTACAAAATTATGAAAAATTGAAACCAATAGCGCGTATATTATATTATTGAAAAGTTGTCAACATTTTTGTTGGTTAAATAAAAATCAAACAAAAATATTAATTGAATCAGTAAAAAAATTTGTAGAAATTAAAAAAAATTTCAAACAATCGTTTGTTTGAAAATAATTCGGCAATAATTTTTTCTGTGTACTAATGTCAAAATACATCAGCGTCATGTAGCCTTTTCTATCAGTGTATTAGTATTTCCAAAATTATCCTATTAAATTATCTAAACAAATTGTAGATATAAGAAATATGGCTTTTGATGCCATATTTTCATCATATTTATATAAAAACTGGGAACAATTACTTCTACAATAGCCACTATGCCATGTGCTGGTAGATCCCAAACCAAGTACAGGTCCCATATGTGTAAACACCCTTACAAAAACCACTTTAAGGCAAAAATGAAGATATCTAAATAATAATTAGCACAAAACACTTTTACATCAATCTTAACCTCATGATATGATTTTGGTTTGGCGGGTCCATGATTGCGCATGGGTCCCAAATAGGATACAATCTCGAAAATTTGATTATATATATTGGTGTATATGGTATGAAATGGTCGGTTTCGACCGATCATACTTTCTTACTTGTTTTCGTAACAAATAATTTCCAGTTTCAAAGCAAAAAAAACTGAAAAACTTATGCTCCTAAAAGATCCAGAAATTTTATTATCCATGAATTCAAATATTTTCTTCATTAAAAAATTTAGGCAATTTCAAATATTTTTGTTAACACAACATACATATGAACATACATATGTACAATGTACGTACATTTGTATATTTAAATCAAATCTTGTATTCTACTTATATCATAAAGTTTATTATTTTTTTAAACAAATATTGAAGTTCGCTTCGGGGTGTCATTAAAGAAAATGCATAATCATCGACACCATTATCGAACGTCAATCTATCCATTTATCTCACTAATGCATTTTCTCCAAAAACTTTCCTGTCAGGAAACTGCTCAGAATTTCTTAATTAATTTTAAATTAAGATCTGTTTACATTTGATAGATTACATGCTCTATTTTACGATACAATAAAACTATAGGAGTGAGTGTATTTAATACATTTAGACTTGGTAGAAAGATTGGACTGTTCGTTCCCACATTAGTTGTGATAATTTAAACGAAAAAATTTTCAATTTTTATGTTTTCTTCCCTTTTTTTTATTTTAGTTGCACACTAGACAACATGTTATATATTTAAAAAAAAAAAAAAAAACAAGTGTTTGGCATTTTATTGGTTTTGCTTGGTTTTCTATTGGGTCCATGTACAATTTCATTTGGGGCATATCAATGACGCCACATAATCTATATTTAGATACCCATTTGTATTGTAAAAATAATAAATTTTTTTCTTTTAAATTGTTAGATAAATGAGAAGGAGAAATTAAATATTTTATTAATATTATTTAAACTGTAAATATTTGAAAGTCTTCAACAAGTCTTTAATAAGTTTTAAGTTGCAACAACTTGTTTTTTTGATTTCTGAGAATTTTATTATGTTATACAATACAAAATTGTTACTAAATATTACAGTCCTCTGCCTTGTTTGGCTTTTGTAGGGGTCCTATATTAACGTATTAGTGCTTGAAAAGTATTAAGTAGTTGGTACTCAGTATCAAGTATATTAATTTTGTTTTAAGTAGAAAAGTTAACAGCTATATTTTAAAATACAACTCTGGTTAAAAGTATGTACAAAACTACCTAACACTACATCTGGATCGTTTTGAGTACCCATATGAAATGTATTTACATATTGAGTAATGAAGAATAGTAGAGTAGTAGAATTTGCCAGCACTATTATGTATCTTTCGAAAACAGGTTGCGTTTATTGGTTTTTTAGCATTATGTATTTGTTTTTATAAAGATAAATTTAGAAATATTTTCTCAACATGTCTGATGTATTACTTTGATGTTTTCATTTTTATTTACTTTTAATTTACGAAAATAAATAAAAAAAAACACTTGTTTTTATGGTTTCTTCAAAAAAATGTTTAATAGTTAATTCAGTTTATATATTCTTCTAAATTTAGAAAACCTTGAATTCTCATCAGTACACTTCACTCGTATACGCATTTTTATTGAATTAATTGAGGGCATATTGTAAATTGATACAATTCAATAAACAATAAACACATAAAGGGAGGCGCATTTGTAACGTTATCATTGATTTAATGAATACCCTTTTTTCTATTTTTATTAATGGTTAGAATTTTGATTATAGAAGTATGTTCACATTATGTTTTGAATCCACGGTAACGGTGCTTCCTTTGACTTTACCTGCACTTTTCGTAGCCTTTCCCAAAACTTTTCTTTATATTTTGGGTCCCAATACAAAAGCAATGGTTAACAGCAGTTAACAGCATTAAAAGTGAGCCAAAGCTGTGGGTCCTTCATATTGGAATCCCAATGTTGTCTACCGCTGGCCCTTACAAATGTTCAATCATTGCCCAGTATTGTTAGCCAATTCACATTAACCGCAACTTTTTGTCGTTTTCAAGAACTATGGTCCAATAATTCTTCCTGAAGTTATTCCCAACATACTGTGCAACTCAGTGGGTGCATTTGATATTCAACAATTAGTTTTAGCAAATTTATTTTTGACAAAAGTTTACAAAAAAAGCCATTCAAATAAAAAGTAACTTTGCAGTTAAACTCCATAGGCACTTCTTAATGAAAAATTTATTTTTTCAAAAGATTTTGCAAGGGTTACAGTTCGATTTCCTGCCAAAACCTCTAGTCTGTTTCACTTTAACGGGCTGAAGGTCTACGTTACTATTGCTCGTAAGGTTTAATTATAGGTGACTAACCATAACGATATAACCACGACCATACAAACCAATTGAATGTTGGTTTCTATGGTCTTCATTACGGCTATGGCAATATGTTTAAGTCACGTCTAATTGGACCTTAAATCAAGTAAATAATTGCTTAAACTTTTAGTTTGTCGTGCACTCTTAATTCTATATACGTGCATACGAAAGTGTTTGTGCCGGTTCACAAACGTCAAGTTTGACTCGTCAAGTCTTGAGTTTTTAGGAGAGAGGAGAAAAGAAATGGCATTCCCTCTTCCCTTCTCTCCTAAAAGCTCAAAACTTGACGAGTCAAACTTGACTTGTGTGAACCGGCACTTTGGAAAAGTTTGTTGGATGGAGAAACAACAACAACACTAGAAAAGCTTGTTTTGTGTATAAACAACAAGAGGGAAAAGTCATTATTTTCATGTTTCAAAAGTAATATAAAAAGGCAAAGTTCCCGAATTCTTTATGTTAAAATATGTAGTTAAATACATCAAACTTTCAAAAAATATTGATTTCGAAAACCATATCGGCCAGGCTGTAGGTGTTTTATAATTAACAGTTCTTCTGTAAACAAAAGGGGAATATAACACAGCTGAAATAAACATGTGTAACGAACGCGTGGGAAAAAAGTAAATAAATAAATAATAATATTCTCTCTCTGGTTCTCTGGGGTAAGTTTTGAGGTTAGAATTAAAATCCACTTTCGGATGATTTTATGTACAAATTCGGGATTAAGTCAACTTAAAAATAATTTTGTCATCAAGCACAATTTTAGATTGACTTTATCTCACTTTTACTTAAGTCAACCCCTTTTTCGGATTATTTTAAAACCGGCCAGTTGAATAATTCGTAGTTGAATCAGTTGCATTATGTGCTTGATTTAAGGAAATCCGTTCTTACCGTGCTATTGGCATTGCTTTAGCACTATTTAAGTACGGATAGATTGATTTTACTTTTCGGTGTATAGAAAATTAGTTGTAAGTTGATTTTAGTTTATTTGAGACTTCTTTTTTTTTAAATAAAGGATACATAAATTTTTTTTATAAAAAAATAAACATTAGAATCAATAACTTAAAACTATAATGTTTTGTTTCAATAACATTTCATTAACTTTTTGTGAAATCGTGCTTGCTCCCGGCACAACAATTAATTTTAAATAATAATTTAATTTTACCTAAAAATTTATAAGTTTTCCCCTATGAGATCCTCTATAAGCGGTAACGAAGAAGTTGGGCATAAGATTGATACCGAAAGAAATCTTATTATCTAAATAACCCAAAGGAAATAAATAAAAAGTATTCGGAAAATTTAAGTTAGATTGCTCGTTAATAATGTTTTTAATCAAAAGATTATCATGATTCATAATGTAACTTCTCAATAAATTTTTTTCATTTAACCGAATGCATAAGACGCTAAAGGTTGAATTTTTGCCATATCACATACATATATATAAATTCATTTGAAAAACGTTTGATTTCTTCTTCATAATGTTTATTTATACAAAAACTGATAATTTTCCTTTCTAATGCTTGCTTTGTGTGCTTAAAATTCTTATGCATTTTATTTTAATTATTGAATAAAATACACAAATTTAGTATGTTCTACGAACCAGTAAAATCAGTGCTAATGAAGGTTGTCAAAGGCTGGAAAATAATTTTAATGGGATCACTTATACAAGTGGAACCTAACACGTAACAGAGAAAAAACGAAACTTGACACTTAATAAACAAATTGAAAAAATTAATAAAATAAATAACCATAATATGATTAACTTTGACCATATTATTGTTAATTCTGACCACACTATGGTTACTTTTCTCTAAATTCTGAAAATATTTGAAAATATTATGGTTAATTTTGAACACAATATGATTATTGGCCAAAATATTATTAATTTTGAACAAACTATGGTTCATTTTGACCTAATTATGGTTGATTTCGGGAAACTTTTGTTAATTTTAACCATATTATGATCATATTTAATCATAAGATAGTAACCAGCAAACATAAACATTGCTAAAATTTATATATTTATATAGTTACCTCCAACCATATTTTTTTTCTGTGTGTAGTTTTCTAGATTAATAATTTGGTTTGCCAGCTAAATATTTATTTCTAAATAACATTCCAAGAGATCCTTTTATTAATTTGGCTCATTAAGAAAAATTCTTGCAGTTTCATTAAATTTAAATAGCTTGTCAAAATGCACTCCCAAATATCGGAGGCTGTTTACAAATGGAATTTCATTACCATCAAGGGATATTCTAAGTCTATGCTTTCTGGAACAACAAAACTCCTACATTTACCAGAAGCATTTCTACGGCAAATTAAAAATAAGTAAGTAAGTATCGTTAGCTAAAATGCAAAAAGGCGTAACTAACACAAATATAATTTTACAGGAGAAGCGAAAAACTTTGTAAAATGAAAACTTTAAACATGTCAGGAAAGCACGCTAAGTCGTCCAAGGAATTCTTGGAAAAAGTGTAATTAAGTCGTTTTTATTTATCAAATAAACACGCTTGTAGTTACGTCCCTTTGTTTTTCGTTAACAAAAGCGTAATTTTTGATCACACAAGTGTAAAATTTTATCTAGGCATGTAGTTTAATAGCATTCATAAAAATCAATAAAAACTTGATTTTGCCTTTTTGCATTTAAGCTAACGGTATGTATACAAATATATATATTTTAAAATAAAATGTCGACTTTTTTTAATTGCCTCTTTTAAAAAAGGTTGTTACACAACTAAGAAAATTTAAATAAGTAATTTTTTTAAGAAATGAACAAAAAGGTACTTAGCTAGTTTTTTTCCAACAACTTATCTGCATTAATCTTCATTTAAATATTGCATGTTTCTCTAACTGCATCCACATCTTTAACAATAAATATATTCTGCATCCACACTATTTTCACACTAAAAATTACGCTACTCATTACGAATTTACAACAAAAATAACATCAAATTCATTAAAAAAAAAACAAAATGTTTTGTAAATTGTTCGCTTCGTCGGTTAAATTTTTGCTTAAGATCACGTAAAAACGTTTATCACATTTTTGAAGTGAAAAAAGAAATAAATAATAAAACAAAACTTTAAATATTTATCGCATAAATGAACATAATAAATCCGCAAGAGGAAATCCACAAAATAATTATGATGTGATTATAAATTTTTTTTAATATCTTGTAAATAAAAATTGTTAAAAAAAAGTATGAAAAAATAAAATTTAATTAAACAATTGAAATTGTAGACTTATGTGGGTCAG
The DNA here is from genome assembly GCA_949318255.1 of Pollenia labialis. NCBI lineage: Eukaryota > Metazoa > Arthropoda > Insecta > Diptera > Polleniidae > Pollenia > Pollenia labialis. Next base: position 120,750,797 of record OX439142.1, read on the forward strand.
ATGGCGGAACAAAAAGGTTATTATTATTATGTTGTCATAGTTGTTAATTTTTACTATTTTTTTAAAATTAATTTAAAAGCTACAAAATTGAACAAAACTATTTTAACTAGCCTTTCTAACCTTTTTAATGTTTAAAATAGAATAAAACAACTCATCTGATTTAATTTAATTTCTTAGCTTGGATTTTTTCCATTTTCTATTTCACGGTTTTTTAGGTTTGTAGGTGTTGAAATTGCTTTTGTATCTGTGTCTGTAATTTGCTTTAGATACATTTTTAGTGTTAAATAATCTAGAATTTCTAGTTTTATATACAAACATCTACGTAAGACATTCTCAAATGACTCATATTTTAAAAGTTGTTTTTTTTTATTATTTTTACGTTATTTATTTTCCAGACGTCACGATTTCAACTGTTATTTTTTTTATTAATATTTTGTAGTTATTTTTACTTATCGAACAAATATTTTATTGAGAATAAACATTTTTTACTTCTTAGAATTGTCTGAAAAATTACCGCCTAATAATGTATTTTATATGGAAATATTTTATAAGAATAAACCAAGTTTGTTTTAATTTTTTTTTTTTAACAAATACATTGCAAATGAGAATATCTGAAATATGTAAAATGGGAATAACCCCAAACTAGTTTGCAACGAATTACAAATACTTTTCTGTTTTTTTAATGACTTAAAAATATTTGAATTTAAATAATGATTTGTATTTGGTATTTAAAATTGGCAGATATTTGTACAGTTACATTTTTAAGTATAAAGTTTCTTTAATTTCGAAAAAAATAAAAATAGATTTAATCTATTTGTTAAAAAGTTTTCTTATTTATGATTGATGTACCACAAAAAATATTGTCCGAAAGGTTATCAACAGCCTAAAGTAATTTTAATCGGGACGGAATGACCATACGATACTCAAAAAGGTAAGGGTAAATATGCACCACCCTCTATAGTCCATATTTTAAAATATTTTATTAATATCCACTTTGAATCTCGAAAAATAGCTATAAATATATTTAATGAGTAAAGTAAAAATATTGATATCGAACTCTTTAAACCCACTGAATGTATTTACAAAATCTAAATCCAAAGCGTTTGCCGTAAAAAATAAAGAATGGCTGTTTCAATTGGACAATCGATAAAGGAGTGGCAATAGGAATTTTTCTAAGCGAAAAAAAACGTCATTATTCCCTACATTTACAAATATTCATAAGACTCCGAAAAAATGATTCCTTCATTACTATAGTGATCAAACATGAACACAAGTATTTCTCCAATCTGCTAAAATGATTTTCTACGATCCCTTTAAATTTTAAAGCTTAAATCAGCTTAACAAATACAACCAATAGACACAACAACACTTTGTAAATTGCCAAAATATTTATCGTCGAAAACCCTTAAGAATATAACTTTCAATATATTTTCTTGTTTTTAATTTTGGAACCAACTCTAAAATATTATGATTTAAAAAATTGTCCAAAGATTTGAAAAATTTTAGTATTTTTTTTATAATTCTTCACAGAAAATAGTTACAACAAATCAATTGTCATATTGAATACCATATTCGTCAATACAATTAACTTTTTAATTGAAAATGCACCAACAACTAAATTTGTGAATATAAAAAATTATTTTGTTGATTTAAATTGTTAAAACTCAACAAATATTTTTAACAATGAGTTTGTTATATTGAATACAATATTTGTTAACAATTCAATATTATTTTTTTCTGTGAGTTTGTCATATTAACAAAATATATTGTTGCTAACTAAGTTAAATCAGAAGATGCATTTATAGAATATTTTTATTAATTTTTTAGTAAAATACATACATATGTATATTATAAATCACATAATATCTAACGTAATAATTTATTTAACCAACAAATTTAGATCTGGATGCACTAGAAGGCTCTGAACTCAGCACAAAACGGAATCTGGACACCATTATCAGTAATATTTAAAAATCTATAATTTATAAATAAATTCGGATTCGTTAAAATTTCTTTATGAATCATTAAATATTAACTTTACTTACCGTATAGATTGATTTAATTTCGCAATAATCATCGTATCGCTTCTTCTTTTAAAGAGTTTAATTCGAAAATACAGATTTTTTATGTTATATTTTTTAATTTTTGACACAAAATTAGTTTTTTTTCTAGATATACTTATTTATTTTTTTTACAAATGGAACTAATTGTTAATATGACAATTAACAAACACGTTAATTAAGAAAATTGTTAAAAATATTTCAAAAGTTTTAACAAATTTTCGTTAATTATGTACTTAATAACTTTTGTTATTTTTTTCTGTGTTAGAATTGGGCAAATAGTGAAAACGAGTAAAAGTGCTATAATTAACTCTGCCGTATCTATTTACCCTTCACCGAGAGTTAGAATATTTTAAGAGTGAGTTTTTTTATGGGATCTATAAATTGTCAACCAATCTTTATAAAAGCTGACCTCACAACATTATAATTTGTTACAGTTTTAAACCTATGATACATTATTGGCGACCATCAGAAACTTTAATGCTTTTTTCTAGTCATCTAAAACTTAATTTGACCTGATTTTAATAAAGTATCATGATTCGTATACGCCTTAGTGGTATCAAAGTAATTTTTAGGATGGGATTTTACATTGGGTCTATGCTTAATTATAAATCGATCATCACAAAATTTGGTAGAATGTATAAAGATTGTATACAGAATAAAGATCGGAAGTTATATGTATATGAAATGATATTGCACATTAAAAAAGATAAGCAAAAGACAAGTTCCTCAAAAATCGTACAAAATAAATAATTGAAACTTTGCCAATGGGTACTTTTGAACATAACGACCTTAATGGTGCTATGAACTCAAATTTAGCTTAAGTCGTCTTAGGCAATTTTTTCTTTTTGCCACAAATTTGTTAGTGAAGACAATTTTGTAGGTTATTCATCCTCAAACTGTCCAAAGTTATCCCATGCAGTAGATGTATTATTATTATCCTAAACATGCTCAGCGATCGGCTACCACCCGAAAGCTCAACAATGGCTTACCACAAGGTTCAGTTCTAGCCCCGATTCTCTTTAACCTCTACATCAGCGATCTTCTGAATTCGATATCCCGCAAATTAAATTATGTCGACGATCTGGCTTTTGCTTATCAAGATGAGAGCTTTGAAAAGCTAGAGAGGGTACTAGAAACCGATCTACTCAAAATAACATCATACTGCAGGAAATGGAGATTTAAGCCAAGTCTTACGAAGACCGAAGTATGCTGATAGGAAGCTATCAATTAATTATAATGGTACCACCCTCTCACACAATTTGTATCCGAAATATCTTGGCATAACCCTAGACAAAACGTTAACGTATAGAAGTCACCTAGATAAAACCGCTCAGAAAATAAAGTCGAGAAATAACCTCTTACAGAAACTCACAGGAACGAGATGGGTGCTTCCGCAAACTGCCTACGAACTTCTGCAATAGCATTAGTCTACTTGACTGCCGAATACGGCGCTCCAATATGGTTGAACAGCTACCACGTAAAAAGAATAGACACGCAGTTAAACACGACGATGAGAATAATCTCTGGTACATTAAAAGCTACACCTGTCGAATGGCTGTCAATGTTAGCAAACCTCTGCCCCCTGACCTAAGATCAGCACAAACCCGCACATCCCACACAACTCTGACCTTTTCACTCAATACGATGCAAGATTAATATCTAGAAACCCACCCCTGCTCTTGGCTTAAAAACTACGTGACGATAATTTTAATTTACATTCCGTATGGTCATCGCAGTAGAACGATTCGGGTCGAAGGAGTTCCTTATTCAACCAAAGCAATATGACCGGCGATTTTGACCTTCCACGAAAAACCTGGTGTAATTTAAACCGCTTACGCACATCTACTGCCAGAACTGTGGATTCTCTAATCAAGTGTGGACTTGCTAATGACGCCAGCTGTTCATGCGGCCATCGTTTATAAACAGTTTACTAAACAATTCATAATTGCCCACTCCTGTCATTTTCAGAAAACACTGAAGAAATCAAGAACCTAACACCCGACGTCATATTCTGTCTAAATTCTTTAAACTTGTAGAATAAATTTATTATCTATTTTAAAACAAACAAACAAACAAAATATAGATACATATACATAATATATATTTTCTCTGTATTTTAAATCCATACGCTTAATAAAAGAAATAATAAATCCATATAAATCCATACGCTTAATAAAAGAAATAATAAATCAGGAAACCTTTTTCCAAAGACTTTGGAAAATCTTAAGATCTTATACAAATAAAACTGCAAAGCAAATGAGAATTACAAACACTCACACACTATCAAAGCTATCAAAAAATTGACAAGAGTTGTACAAATACTCGGCCTAATTTATAAAAAATAAAACAGGTTAATAAAGGGTTAATAAATCGGATTTTCATACAAATTCTGTTTCATAAACCCTTTATTAACCAGTTTTATTTTTTATAAATAAGGCAGACTGTCTTTACTTCGATTCAAATATTTTTGTTGACCTAAAATTCAACAATAAATTTCAGTGTTTTTATCAAAAATAAAAATTGGGAATTTAGCACGATAAACAAAATCTTGTAAATCTAAAATTTTATTTTTAACAAACTGTGTTGTTAAAAATTTTCTTGGGATATTTTTTCTGTGAAAAATTTCATTTAAAAAGTATTAAAATTTCTGTATGTATGCTTAAACAAATAATGTCTTATATACAGCACTTATTAACGGTATTTAACTCCCTTAGGGTAGGGTATTTTAACAACAGTTAACTGCTTAATGCCAAATGTTCAACCGCAAATTCTTTTTGCTCACGCATACAGTACTATAAAGGAAAATAAGAAAACAAATTACCAACCTCTTATAATTGGAAAAAAAATGCATTGAATGTTCTTTTTGAAGAGGTAGGGTAATTTTCCATGAAAATAATGACCCAAGTATTTGGTACAAAACAGTTGTGAACACACATAAATACAAAAATACTCAAACGTAACTAAAAAAATCTGGAATGGAATGTGGTTTTGCTGTTTACAAAGAAAAGAAATTCAACCAACCGACTTCAATGCAAACGATAATCTTTAAGAGGCATTTAAGTTAAGACAAGATATTGAAATGAGTTAAAAGAAAAAGCTACAAAAAACTTAACGATCGAAATATAAACACATAAAAAAGTATTTGTTGTACGAGGGGTGTTTATTTTAATACACACCCGTGTATATAATCAAAAATATATAAATATATATTTGAAAAAATCGTACAAGCATACATATGTCCGTAGTACATTAAAGATCGTTTTGGTTCAATAGTTTGAAAATATGGCTATTGTTTTTATAAGTAAAGGGTCATCCATTTATATGGTTTTTTTGTATCTGTTTTTTTTACAGATCATGCGCGTGACTGGTCACATACTATCGCCGTATATTCTTCAGCTGTATAACGAAAATCATCGTTTCAAAAAAAAAAAATTTCGTGCACTTCGATTAAAATATTGTATGGATCATCGGAGAAACAAATTACCATATTGCAAATACGAATGCGAAAGGTAATGAGAATGTAAAATTTAAATTGAAACCTAAACATCGGAAGCTTAAATTTAAATCTGGATCGGCGCTTAGTCTCTCGCCATATCGATTTATTAAAACGGGATTTTTGGAGATTCAAATGTTAAGGAATCGAAAAAGGGTAAAAACGTGCACATTTTCTAACCTCGTATCTCTTAATCTAAAATAGATTAAAAAAAATATAAAACCTTTCCCAGTTCATTAAAGAACAACGAACAGGTTACTGAAACTTTTTTTAAAATTTGACCCTTTTGGGGAGTTAACGGGTAAAACAAGTATTTTGGAACTTTTTGTCATCCCATCTATCTTTTAAACCAATAAACAAATCAATTAAAATTATTTCACATTCGTAATTTATCTAACAAATGTTAATATGTATAAATTTCCCATCAAGCGCTATGATAGTATGAGGTAAGATGTGTTTGTATTTGTGACACCGACGATGATGGATGGGAAAAGTTTAGATATGCCTAGCACACGTACACAAGTAAATTCGCTGGCATGACAAGCATTTCGACCGTTTACAGACCCCTTAAGGGGTGAAAATCGTACCTATTTTTAGTTTGTTTTTAACACACCATTTTTCTCCGATCATTGACATAAGTACATATGCGTATGTAAACATACTTGGGGGATTCACAAGGTTGTCATAAAGTAGTAGTCTTTTTTGTTAAATAATTACAAGAAATATATATGACTGCTGTGGGCAACCGCTTATAATTTAGATTTCTACTGCATAGTTATGACAAATTAATGAACACAGCATTAAAATATTAAGGGTCCTCATGATATCGTTTATAAGTCTCGTAATCTGTGCAAACTGTGCATTTTTACGCCCTCGTAAATGAACTGTCAAAAATTGTATGAGAATTCATTTACACAAACTTGGTAAATTTGCCCAAGAATTTTGTCTCGTAAACTTGCGCTGTTCAATTGTGGATTTATACAAACAGATCTTTTAATGATTTTAACGTCGTTTTCAATAAAAAATCCAAGTGTCTATAAATCACAAACAATAAATTCTAGCAATAATTTCAGTAAATTGGTCTTTTGGCTTTCTTTGAGCATTTTTAAAAGCAAATTTCTCATACATATTAATCACAAATTTAAACACAAATTTTTACATTTTTGAATTTTAATTTTTAATTTATTTTTGTATTGACGTTTCTTACAAACTGACATTAATTGTTTAAAATTACACAAAAGTAAAAAAAGGGGCTTCATGAAACAAGACTCGTAAGTTTGCGCATTTGCACAAATGGCAATTTTAAGCGACATCATGAGGACCCTTAATTATTTTGTTTGAAACACAAAAAATTTTTTTTTTTTAAACAATTGTTAAATATTATTTAGGACATTATGACGATATGACTTGATAGCACACCTTGTGAATCCCCCAACTATGTATATACATACATACACGAAGTTTTTGGTACTTCAATGGAGAGATAAAAAGTATCGAAATAGGGAAACATGGAAAATTTCTTTCTGCAGATTTTCCTTACTACTTTTTGAATTTTCTTTAATATTTTGGGGATTCACAAGGTGTCATAAAGTCATATGTCTTAAAATAATAACATGAAAATATACGCCTGCTGTGAACAACCCCTCATAAATTAGCGCGCTATTATGAATTTAAATCAGCTGATTTAAAACAAATATAAAAAAATTAATATTTTATAAATTTTCATATTATTCGAATGTGTATTCTAAAGCTACGGTCACACTTATTAAATATTTGACCAAATAAGCGTAACCACTACTTTTGTTAATAGTAAGTGAGATTTAACATAGTCTTAATATCACAAAATACACTAATTATACTACTAGACATAGCAAAAAAACTGTTTTGTGTAAGATGTGGTATTATAATACAAATTAATATTGAAATTAAGGGAAATTATTATTTAGTTAGCTTGTTGGTTCCGTTTTTTTCGTCAAATATTTGACAAGTGTGACCGTAGCTTAAGTCAAATTACAATCCTCAAAAGCTTTTATACTTTATGATCTTCCTTCAATATTTTCCAGCAATATTTTCTATGCACTATCAGAATTTTCGTTTGTATATTTCTGTAACGAGTCTTACTTTAGCTATCCTTTGGCTAGCAATGAAGTAAATTGTACAGAAAATGTATACAACTTTTATTCGCTTAAATTATGATATTTAAAATTTTTTTAAATTATTACATTTCAAAACAAACAATTTAAAATTAAATAGAAAACGAAATACTTGTTTAAATTGTTGACTACAGTGTTGTATTACTTTTGACACAACGTTAAAATATTTTACAGTTGTAAACATTTTAAAAATAAGTCCACCTTGTATGAATTCGCCTTGCTGACTATTTTCCATTTTTCAGACGCAAACCACAAATAAATTTTATTTTATTTGTTTACCAAACATCAGAGACCTGAGCGGTTCTAATTTGACGCCGCAAGTGTTTTGTTGCAAAAAATGCTAGCCGCAGGTTAAATTCGGATGTTAGCCGGATAAAACTATACCATCAACCGCGACGGCTACAAAAACATAGCCGCTCGGCTCAGCAACGCAGCGCAGGTCTCTTCTGATTAATTATGACAGCACAATAAACATAGCAAGCAAAGTTTTATTAATTTAAGACACTTTTTGTTTACAAAGCAACAACAATATTTTAAACCATTGTAAAATGTTAGGACACTATGACAATACAACATGATAGCATACCTTGTGAATATCCCAGTTGAACTTAAAAACATAAAACTATAGGTGCAGGATACTGAGGAAAAGTGTTGGTACTTTTTTTGTTAAAACCTAGAAACATACACCTTGGCGTTTAAGAATATGTCCACAAAAGAAAGGGAGATGCTAACGAAGTAGCGGTTTGAATGCTTGTATTTAATAAGTATAAATTTTAATGCTATATTACTCTCAAGAGTAGTGCGTAAAGAATCGTAAATTAAATTAGCTTTTTGATGCTTCCTTATATTAATTTTTGTGTTTTTGACTTTTTTACAAGTTATACCTATCGAACAAACGGCAAAAATATTCGCAAACATTTTTGCATATAGCGAAAAGTTCGCAAATGCGAATGCAAAACCGAAAATTCGCTGCATTCCTAGTTCAAAGTCTTCGTCTATAATCCGGCTACGATTCAACACTTCGAAGCTGACATTAATAACATAATTCACAGGATACCGTCTATTAAGGCTGGAAAAAGAAATCGCAAATTCCACCTTCCAAATACACCACCTACAGCTAATTCGCGACCATTTGATTGACATTATTTTTAAAAAGTAAATGTCAAAGATTGTTCTTTCGGGCAATAATAAAGATTTCGGCATCTATTTAAGTATTTTATTTAAAATTAAAAAAAAATCGTCTAAATGGATCACCCTTCATATTAAACGTATTGTAAATGATATTTATGTTGCACTGTTATGGTCAAAAGCAAACAAACAGAAAAAGTTACCAATGTGGGAAGTGATTTTTTTTTAAATAAACTTCAAAAACTTTTTAATTGAACTTGGCTATTTTTTATGTTTTAATTCATTTCTGGTTTCACGTTATTGATTATATTTACAAGCTTACAAATATAACTATTTAAGCTCCATTTGCGAATGTTTTTTTTTTTGTGGCTTGAACGAACACTAAAAATATTTATTTCATAATAAAACCAAAATTAAAAAAAAACAGCTAAAAATATATTTTTTTAATTGCACTTGCGTGTGGGAGCTTTTTTAATACATATATAGCATTAACTTATTAGTATGTAGTTAAACAGACAACTTTCATACAACAAAATATTTATTCAATAATTCCGCTTAGGTAAAAGAGTTGCCAGGTACTGGTTAATTTAATTCAAAAACCTAATGTTGTAAAATTTCGGAAATTATCTTAATAGATCCAAAGTTTCGGTTTATAAAACTTTTTCTTTAAAGGCCTTAAAATTACGGCTTTTAAAAATATTAAGAGTTGGTACATACGGCAGAAATATTTGTTCTGATTCTTTGAAGTTTGACTAAAAGATGTTAAGACAAACAACCACATTTTAAGTATTTGGTTGGGTTTATACTAATTAATTCATTTAATTAACTGTCTGTTTTTAATGACGGGCGCAAAACTGACTCGTTTAACTAACATTAACAGCAAAATATTAATATTTTGAGTTTTTCGCTTGTGTTCTTATTATTCAAGATTTTATTATATGTCTTAAATAGTGTCGATTAATAAACAAATTCAAATCATGTACACTACGTTAAGTACTGGTATTAAATAAAAATCGATTTTTATTTTATTTTTACCAAAATGCGATTCAATTTCGATTGAAATTTGATTTATTTTGCCTAGTAGATACAGAAAATTTGATTAATTCTAAACATTGCTTGCTATTTTGAATATTCGGAAATCATTTTTAAACAACAATCAAAATTAAGCTCAAATTATAAAAAAAAAGAAAGGATTAAGTTATAATAAGACAACCAGTGCTGCCAATTTAGCCATTATAAGGCTATATTTACCAATTTTTCATCAAAAAATCAATTTAACCATTTTTATTTAACCTAATTTCTTGAAAATTTTAAACAAAAAATACCTTTTCTTCTTTAAGATAAGAAAAAAATTAATTTTTATTAATAACACTGTGCAACATTTTTTAAATCATAAAGTGCTAACTCTTTCTCGTGTGAAATTTCCCGAAGGACTTATCGAAACTAACAAAATCGTATTTGGGTACTGCTAGTTTAGCTGCCGTTTCACCATTTTTGGTTCATACAGCAGTGAGAAATTCAGTTAGGTAACTTAAAAACTATCAAAAACAAAATAGTGTTTTTTTGTTGTTGCGATAAGTACTTCGAGAATATCCTCACGAGAACAAGTTTACATTTTGTGTGTTGCATAGTGTAATTTCAGTTTTCGTTATTTAAGAATTTTTTAATGTTCATTTTATTGTTACTAAAATTTTATTAATACAAACAAAATAATCTCTTACGTGCAATTTTAGTGCAAAAAATTGATTTTGTAAATTTTTGTTATTAATATTTGTGCGTTTTTTGTAATTAAGGCTCTAATTGTGTAAAACGAATGGGTTTGAATTGCTTATAACTTTCTTATTATAATTTTACGCAATTGAACAACGTGCCCAGATTGTTGAGCTTAATTTTTCAAAAAGCAGAAGAAAATCATAATTTAATTATGAGCGACGAAGCCCATTTCCAATTAAGTGGTTTCGTTAATAAGCAAAACTGCAGGATATAGGCTACGTAAAATCCAAGAGTAGTTAAACAGCGAATATTACACCGAGCCGTAGAAAACCATCCGCAAGTATGGTTCCAATAAGATAGAGCCACAGCGCACACTGCAAGGGACACAATGGCTATTTTACGGCTATTTAACGGGACATCTTTGGTGAACGAATTATTTCGCGTACAAGTGATTATAATTTTCCTCCGCGTTCACCGGATTTAACCGCCCCAGACTGTTTTCTTTTGGGTTATTTGAAAGGAAAAGACTACATTAATACGCCTAGAACCATCCAGCAATTAAAAACCCATATACGCGACGAAATAAACAACATAACACCTGAAGTTTTGCGAAAGGTTATGGAGAATGTGTTGGAAAGAGCACGAATTTGCGAAGCAGTAAATGGCCACCACTTGCAAGATATTATTTTTCATAACTAAACTAAAAATATTCCCTTTTTATATAGTGTATTAAAAAAATTAAAAATTATATCTTAAATAAAAAGTTATAACGAATTCAAACCCCTTCGTTAATTTTGGGCTACCCTGTATAAAATATATATTTATAGATAAACATATATTACGAGCTAGCAATATATTATATGTCCTTTATTTAACTAAATATTAATTTTACTTAAATGAAAAGTTCACGAAAAACAAAGCTGTCATTTAAGTCCAGCGAAAGATAAAATTTTTTGCTACCATAAATCCCTCATCGGCAAAAATTAAGCATAAATAACAATTAGATTTTAACATATTCATACTAAAATTCCTTTCGGTTATGGAAAATTATTTTGGCTCCAGCAAATAAGTATCAAAGTTGTTTTTTTATTTTTTATTTTATTTCCTTATTAAACGGTGATTAATTGCTTTCACATTATCAATCTTGTAAATACTTTGTTGATCCATAACTGCATAACATTGTATTTATCGGGTTCTTTTGAAAATATATTCGTTAAATAAAAATTTTTGAATTGTGTTTTTCTTTTAAATTTTTATATCAATTTCTACGATTAGTATCAAATATGTACTAAGTTTTACAAATAGAGACTGGCAAAGTTTTAATTTGAATGTGGATGTTCGTTATAAAATTAATTATCAAAATAATTTTCGTGGGAACACAAAATTTAATTTAAATGATTTTGTTATTCGTGCATAATTCCCAATTTTTATTCTTTGATAAAAACACTGAAATTTATTGTTGATGGGATAAGCTATTCCTATGCGCATTTCGCTGGTTCATCCATAAAGTTTTTCGAAAAACTAAAGATATTAAGCCAAATAAAACTGTTAAGCGTATAAGAATTACATCAACAGTTCTACTTGAAACAAATTCCCCACTACTATTCATTAGAATTCTTCCAACATTAATTGTAGTTGTAAGTAGATTAAGAAAAAACAAAATAAAAACAACTCGCTTTATTGTTTTCGCAAACAAAATATAAAGCGGGCTGCCAGTCAGTTTTTTAGGCCGTGTAGTTGCCAGTTTATTATCAAAATAATTTTCGTGGGAATACAAAATTTAATTTAAATGATTTTGTTATTCGTGCTTAATTCCCAATATTTATTATTTGATAACAATAAATTTCAGTGTTTTTATCAAATAATAAAAATTGGGAATTAAGCACGAATAACAAAATCATTTAAAATATAAAATTAATTTTTTTTAATTATATAAATATAAAATAGAATTCACTATCCACCTGGCAACTCTAAAATCATGTTTTAAACAAATTCCGCGCCGGCGCAAGTCATATCAAGCTATTTCATTATTTCAAATAAATAAAAAAAACAAGTAAATGCGTTTAAATTATGTGCGTGCTCAATTAATGTCAAAAAGAAACTTTTGTTCGCGCTCATACATAAATATTTTGATTGACTTCCGCTTAATATTGTGTGAGTACAAAGGCAGGCAAACACAGACAGACAAACGCAGTAAACACAAAACACCTTAATGCAATTGAATAAATACATAAAGTGGATATTTTTAAAGACACAACTAAAAAAAAAACAATAAAAAAATCTCAAAACACTTGAAAGATACCCAAGAAGGGAAAACCATATTATATGGGCGGACATTTAGTTCTGCTTTTATTTAATTTTATATCAGGCTGTCAGTCTTTATCATTATGAAAAAAACTAAATGAACAAATAATTAAATAACAAAAAAAAAAACTTCATAATAAAACACCTACACTTTTTTAGAAATGTAACTTGTAACTGGTCTTTTGGAAGCTGCCTCTTTTCTCTTCTTTCAACTGTTTAGTAAAAGTTGTTGAACTTTGTTTTTTCTCTGGTTTTTATGCCCAAAATATTTGAATAAACAAATTACGTAGGTTTTGATTGTTTTGTTTTTTTTTTAATACATATTCTATGTAAATTTTAAAGTTCACTATCATCGATTTCTTTAAGTATCTTTTGAAAACTGTATTCATAAAAATATTTTAAATTTAATAACCGTTCACAAAACAAATTTTTTATGAAATACAGTGGTTATTATTTTCATTTATTTAAAAAAAATTATTTTATGGTGAAATTTCTTTTGTTAATAAAACTGTGCTACATAAGAAATGAACATAGAAAAATGCATTTTTTCGGTCAATCCGTTTGGTCTTTTTTATTAACAAAATTTTAGAAGTACTTAATTAAAAGGCAGCGTTGCCGGTTAAGTTTTTTAACTAAAACTGCTTACTTATTATACCCTTCACCGAAGGTAAGAAAGTATATATAACTTCGTCATTCCGTTTGTATGTTCCACAATATTGATCCTACACCCTATTAAGTATATATATTCTGGGTCCTTATGAAAAGCGAAGTTCAAATCCGGTTGTCCGTATGTCCGTCTGTCCGTGTGTATGTTGAAATGGGTTTTCCGAAAACCCCAGAAATGATGTGGACTTGGTTGATGTTTATTTATGTCACATATACTCCATTTAAGTTTTCTATTGAAATTCAGCCAGATCGATCCAAAAATGACGGAAATATGAGCAAAAAACCACGACTACCTCTAAATTTTTCCAAAAATCCCTTGTTGTTGTTGTATTTTTTTTATTTCTGTATATCTTGAGAACGGCAAGAGCCAAAGTTTCCAAATTAGGTACACACATTTAGGTTGCCAATACACACCATCCTACAAAATGTGAGCGGGATTGGAGAAGTGGGCGTGGTACCTCCCGTACAAAAAAAATTTTAAATTGTACAAAAACCTAAATTTTAGGGCTGCTATACGTTCTATGGATATGACTTTCTAGTAGAACATATTTTATAAAAAACTCGGAAAAATCGGTTCAGATACAAAAAAGTTATGACCAAAATTAAATTTTTTTTTTAAATACCCTCTTTCGGGAACCATAGATCTCCCCGAGTCCAAGCTTTATAACTCAAGTAAATGGCAAATTTCTTCTTAAATACGTCCGTATATAAATCTGTCAAATCGGTTAAAAAATGGCAGAGTTACAACCGAAATACCGAATCGCCAAAAATTACTCTTTTTATACCCTTCACCGAAGGTAAGAGGGTATATATAACTTTGTCATTCCGTTTGTATGTTCCACAATATTGATCCTACACCCTATAAAGTATATATATTCTGGGCCCTTATGAAAAGCGAAGTTCAAACCCGGTTGTCTCTTATTTAAAAAAAAAAAAATTTACCAGTGTTATTTAGTTTTTGTCTAATTGCTTTGTATTCTGCTCGAACAATGGTGAAGGGTATATAAGATTCGGCACAGCCGAATATAGCACTCTTACTTGTTTTAATCTGTACTTGTTTATTTTTTTCCAATTTGGTTACTTTTTTAGCACTAAAAATAATTCGAGTCTTTCTCAGAGGTTCAGAACGGTCTGCCTTTTATCAACTTGGTGGTTGCAAGAGGTGATTCCTTTGTATGAAATTTCCAAGCAGCTCACGGTTTTATACCAAGTATTCCCTGGTGATGTCATTGGGCAATCGCTTAAATGGAAGCTAAAGTAACCACATCCAAATTAGTAGAAAGTTTCTGGGATGCTTAATGGACGTCAGAATATTCACGAGAGCTGACATATATCTGTGGTTTTCATGGGCAACCGCGTATATACTTTTTTTTTGATTTTGAAATATTGATGCCATATTGGTTAATATTAAACGCTCTTAAAATGGTTCTAAAAATTTTTGAAAACAGTGTGAAATGGCAGACGACAATTTTACAACAAAAGCGCAATCAGATAACTAAGCACCAAAAATGTGCACGGTTGCCAATATCAAGGATCAAGGAGGGGTATCAACACAAAAGAATAGTTTAAAGGTTGGAATTAGTTTTTTGAATCACCCATAACACAGCCTTGAAGCTTACCACCCTTGGAACCGTCATTGCGAAGAAACCCGAGAAGAGACATATCCAGCACAGTACCAACTCTCTCGGAGGTTAGGCCGCAAGACCAAATAACCCTCCTCCGAAATTATTTTAATATACTCCAGATATGGTCACTTAAAGATGCGTTACAAGTGGCACCGACCTGTTGAAACCACATATCGTCCATATCCATATCTTCCAATTCGGGCCATAAAAAGTTCGTTATTATCTCACGATAGCCAACACCATTCACAGTAACTGCCTGACCGGCCTCATTTCGAAAAAAATACGGTCCGATGATGCCCGCATCCCATAAACCGCTCCAAACAGTCACTCTTTGTGGGTGCATTAGTTTTTCGGCAATCACTCTTGGATTATCATTCGCCCAAATGCGGCAATTCTGCTTATTGATGAGTCCACTGAAGTGAAAAGGTGCCTCATTCCTGAAGATGAAGTGCACGATATTCATTTTGATTTGAACGCCCATTTTCCTAATAAGCCTGGATAACTTTAACGCGTTGCTCGGTTGTGTATATTTGCTTGGTTCAAATTGAGTTAGTCTGAAATTGAGAAATGTCAAATGAAATACAGAAAAAAACTTTTACGTGTGGTTCACACTCAACATCGGCCCTTTTATTTAATAGGAGTAAATTTTTTTAAAAATCACCTTAATCAGCATAAAATTCCTTTCTAACTAAAAAACAATAGTTAACTTTAATTTTTTAAATGCATTGTTTTTTGTTACATTCATTGCAAACTGAGTTTTTCTGATATAATTTTTAGTTTTGTTTTAATAAAATATTATTTTGATTTAATAAAAAATTATTTTGTTTTAGTAAAAAAATATTAATTTTTTTGAAAGGGGGTTGCACCCAGAATAAAAGTCCAGCTACGCTTATGGTCCCTGTTTACATCGTGTGATTTTTTCTTTTTTTTCCCACGATGGAACGCGGAGGTTTCCCCACAGTGACAGGTACCGCGACCAGATTAGGTCTATTGTACCCACTCCCCTTAGTTGGCCAAAAGACCCTCTGCTTCCCATAGGAACCCAACCAGGGCCTTTGCCGGTATATCACCGATTTGGGACGCACACATTATACCATGCTCCAAGTGCCTCCTCCTGGCCCATGCCAGCGCCGGGCAGTCACACAGTACATGCTCAGTCGTCTCGTCCCCGTCTAGACATAGTCTGCATTCCTGATCCTCGGCCAGGCCCATCCGATAAAGGTGGTATTTGATCGTGTGGTGACCAGTCAAGTAGGCCACCAGCAGTCGCAGATCCCGTCTGCCGAAACCATTCGTCCTCATTACTTTCCCGGGAGAGATAAATCTCCTTGCCTGACGCATTCCCGGAAGCGATACCCAGTATCCCCTATGTTCGCCCAGAGCCCAGTCCTCCATGACGGACTGGACCCCTGCCCAACTTAGTCCACAGAAGGGCTCGGGACCCACCATCCGCGCGTTAGAACCAGCCCTGGCCAGTTCATCAGCCATTTTATTACCCGGGATCCCTGAGTGTGATATTTGTCGCGGTTTTTTTTTTTGGTTTTTATTTTTTGAAAGTTGCATTTGAGTTTACACGGCATTCACATTTGCCGGTACTGACAATACAGTAGCCATACATGAAAACTTGATGCACACTTTTCCAACTGTCTTGTCTACTGTTTTGCAAATTTCGCAGACAGTAATTTAACATTTGCTGACAGCAAATTAAAGTTTTGCCCGCAAAAGAAAGAATAATTAAAAAAAAGTAAAAAAATATATATATATTCTGCTTTGATTTTTATAGAACTTGCACTGCAACATTCACGTTCGGCGTTTTTTTAAAAGTGGACTGTCTTGATTCCTGTCCAGACGCCTACGTCATGAAGACAGTTAGTAGTGTTTTTGACAACTGATATGTATTTTCCTACTGTCTTGCCAGTACTGTCAAGTGTTAACGCTGTGTTACATTGCGAAATTTTTATTGCAGCAATTTTTAATTGTGTACACTTGGCAAATAACAGTTTTGCGCCTAAAATAAATTTTGTGTCAAATGAGGAAACAACATAAATCGCAAGCGTGCATGCACTTGTGTACCCCTCTTAATTTCATTATCTCCTCTAGCCAACAAAATAACGATTTTCGTTAGTAATATAATATTTCGTTTTTTTCTATACTACTCACATGTAAAAAAAATTCAATAAGTTCTTATTTGTTTGGCTTTTTCATGTGCAGTTTTGTTTAAGTAAAAATCAGTTTTTTCAATGTTAAAAGTAGTTTTTCCCCGTCATTCCTATAAGGAGCCAGCTCCCATGGTATAACTACTCCTGAAACAAGTTTTTACGCCACAACTTTCTTATACATACAATTTGGCAACAGTCATTTTGATATCGTGTCATTGTGTTGGTTTATCCAGAATTGCACATAGGTCCTACACAATTCCCCATCCTAAAATAATTTCATGCGACTCAAATAGTGTACTCTTAGGAAAATTTCTTTTTAAAAATTGTGGTGTAGAGTACCACGTGGTCGGGCTTGACGGACTATACTAGCTTACTTGTTTAATTCTTTATTTTTTTAAACATTTTATGATTTAAAAAAACAGCAAGAATTCTGTCTAAACTTTGTTTATATTATTTTGAATATTTTCCTAGACTCAATGTAGTTTCAAGGTTTATACTGTATTTAAAAAAAGAAACGCCTACAAAAGCCCACAAAATTCGTAAAATAATGTAAATAAATTCGGCACGCACCATGTGTGTAAAGAAAAATTTAAATATTAAAAAAATAACACAACTAAATTTTTTAAACTTTATGTATGTCATGTTATTTTGCATTTGGTATTTTTCGAGTATATTTTGAGGAAAAAAAATTTATTTTTTCTCAGAAACATTGTTTTGCAACATACATATATCAGCAACATTTAAAATTAAATAAAAACAGACACAAAGACATATTATTCGTATATGAGTAAAAGATAAAGGAAAAAAATATTTTTGTAAATCGTGAAAACTTAATTTGAAACATTTCGTGAATTGGAAATTTGTGAGTCCATGCTTTCAACTGTAAATTTTCTAGATACTGAAATTGAAAGTTGGATGCAAAGTAATGAACTTGTGCAAAAATACAAAAAAAGCTAGAAAAACATAAAACGGAAAATTTATACATGTATTAAATCATATACAGACACGCTTGCCGCTCTTATTTAGGTAGCTCAGCAAGTGATGAGGTGCAGTTATCGTCATTAAACTTTTTTAAATTTTTTTTTAAGAAGTTTTCGTCTTTTTAACTGAAGCAATTTGAGAGAGTTATTAAAGAAATAAAACCGAAATTGTCACCCGGGTGGGTATTGGTAAGCCTAAAGTAATTAAAATGCTAAAAAAGGAATGTGAGACTTTAATTTGAAATTTGTGCGACTTTTTGTTTTCAAAACGACTTTTTGTCGTCTTTTTCAAAATCCTTAACGGTAACCCTGATTTTAATGCCTTAATCCCTTATTTTCAAGCAATATGTTTAGTAGATAAATTTTATCCTGAAAAAGTCTACGTATTAAAAATTAAAATTAAAAATTTTTTACTCAGTTACCTTTTTGAATTTCACCTATTAAATATTTTTTTATATTTGTTTTTTAAACCTCAAATCTGTACCCATGCTCTGTAACTTTAGTGAGAATTTCTCGCATCGAAAAGATGTGAAACAAAATATTTCATTGTTTCTCGAAAAGTCAGAAAATGAGCTTTGAAAAAATTCGTTATTTTATAAAAAAAAAAGCAAAATAATTAAACAATGAATAAATGTGCCATTAACAAAAGATTTTTATTATTTTTCTATGCATTTTTAATAGTTTTTTAGTGTTAAAATTGTTTCTCATCCCATTTTTTCGTGAGTTTATTTGACATGTCATAGTGGGAACTTTTCTTACAAAAATGTTACAGACACACTTTTTCTGTAAATTGACGAGTAATTTCTTACGTGACAGCTATTACTCGCCAAAAAAGTTACAGATACACCGTACAAGAAACGAATGAGCGAGTAGTCACATTTTTCATTTTGGTGTTAAGAAAATGATAGGAAAAAATGACCGAATGTGACCGTAAACTTGATTTCGGTCATTTCTTTCTATCATTTTCTTAACACCAAAATGAAAAATGTGACTACTCGCTCATTAATTTCTTGTAGGGCAGTTTAGTGAGAAAATCATCTGTTTGTTTCAATAAATGGCATTTTTGTTTCATTTCACACATTTCAATCGCAAAGTTTTTCGATGCCAAAGTTACAGAGCATGGGCACTGGCATCACAAAAAGACAGGTGATTTTAGAAACGCTTATATCGCACCTTCGGTGCAATAACAACGTGCCTGCAATTTTCTTAAAAGTAGAGGAACCAAGTTCAAAGAGTTATTGCTTATTCAAAATCCAACAACGCCCTAAAATAGGCCTACAGAGTTGACTTCAAGAGTCCTTGTATCGACTATTCTATTAGATACAATTAATATTATTATTAATTTTTATATTTTGCAGTTTGAACGTGATTGTTCAACATTAAGCAACATTGAAATAACTTCGAAATTGCAGCAGAGATGCGATATGTATAAACTAGGGACCGGATTTGTATGCAGTTAAAATCGAGTTTTATGCGCATAAAACATACACTTAAAATAGAAAAATATGCGCTATAAATTGAAAAAATATGCACTTTAAATTTTTCCCAACACATTTTTTAAACATAAACAAAACATTAAAATAACATAAAACTCCTAAAAATTCAGTCTCGTTAACCGAAATAAGGTACACCAAAAAAGCAGAAGTAAAACACAAAATATAAAGTGAAACAATAATGTAAATTAAATCACTTGTTAGATAGATATGTGAACCTTCATATAAAATTTATTTAGAACAATACTCATTTTCGATTTTCGTATGACATGCTAAATTCCCAGTTTTTCATATTTGATAAATACACTGAAATTTATTGTTGAGGGAAAGCTAGCTTCTATGCGCATTTCACTGGTTGCTTAGGCCAGCTCATCAGGAAACCTTTTCCAAAGATTTTAGAAAGGCCAAAAATATTATACAAATAAAACCCTAAAGCGAATAAGAATTATAAACACTCAGACTTACTTGTAACAATATCAATGCCAAAACAAAACACCAACAATAAACAGTGAGTTTATCTTTCCTTACATTCCCCTACAATTGGTCGGGTTCTTTCCGACTCGAATTGTAGTTGTAAGTGGTAAAAAAAAAAAACAAAATTAAAAAACAAACTGCTTCATTCTACTGTCTTCGTAAGAAAACAACAAAAAAACCAATTTGCCAATTCAGTTTTTTGCACGGGCACATGCAAGTATGTATATTATCAAAGTTATTTTCGGGAATACAAAATTTATTATTAATACGATTTTCGTATGACGTGCTAAATTCCCAGTTTTTCATATACATTCATTTTGCGCTACGCTGTTTTCGTAAAAATTTAAATGAAATATGCCAGCAGTTTGTGTTATTGTTTTGTGTCCTTCATATTTCTAAAAACTTTATCAAGTTTGAAGCGAATTTGTTTACTTAAGTTACCCTTAACTGCATACATTCTATTTATGACATTACCAATTAATTTAATTTGCATTCTCAATGGATTTGATTTCTCTAATTTTACAATAGTCTCAGAGATAAATCCGTAATTTGAAGATTTGAGAGAGATAAATCCGAAAATTTATATTTGGAAAATTTGTTATTTTTTTTTTTTTTGGTGCTGCATTACCATCGTTCCATCACATCCTTGAATTGTTCAAAATTTTCAGCATAATACACAACTGATTCAAACCACTTTCCCCGCGTTATTGTTATAGGGCACTTCTCCTAATATGCCACAAAACGCGATGTGCTTTGCAAAATATTTTTTCCCATTTTTTCCCAAAAATGCACCAAAAATATGCAATGTCAGCAATATATGCAAAAATATGTATTTAAAGCATAATATGCAAACATATGCACTAACAAATCGATGCCATTTTATTTAAAATTTCTTGATTCGAAAAGATATTAAGTTTATGTTGATCTCAGACTGACGACAACAAATATGAATTTGCATAAAAATCCGGGCCTTGGTAATAACCTAACTGCATTTCCCTAATTAAGAGTCTACGGACAAATAATTATATTATGAGATTTTTTATTTATTTTTTGGGAATTATGGAATTTTGGTTACAAAAGTTTTCGATTCATTCGCACTGTTTTAATAACCATATAAAGTTCCACCAAAATAAGAAACGAAATGGAGTTCATTGTTTTAATCCAATTTTTTTTTTTTTTAATCTTACAAAAAAAAGCCGTAATATATTTTACAAGTCCGGATATATAAGATTTTAGATATTAACAGAGGATAATATTGGTATTATAGCAAAAAAAAAGTCATTTAAATCCATTTTAGGTTTTTTTGAGATTCCTGTTTGGGGTAATGATATGCAGTTATCCCCCATTAGTGCACGTTTGAATTGTGTTCATCGATTTCGAACGAAGACTTCGTTCGCTTAACTTACATGTGAAACAAAAACAATATTTTTAACTAACTATGATACCTAAGGTAAATTATGGACCGGTTACAAAATTGCATGGTATTCTCTCTGGTCATATGAAGCTAAATTTAACCAAAGTTTACCACAATAGAGAGTACCACAATAAATATATCTTCTACGGTTTTAAGCGTATTTAAATAATTTAAGCCATGGTAGAATAAGTACAAATATATAAATCAAATAAATTAATTTGACATTACATGGGTAAATAATGAAAACTCTCCCTAATAAACATACCTGGTACTTATTTTACTATGATTTAAGCCTAATCAAACAACGAAAATTCAAATTCTGCTACAAAATCATTCTCCGTTGCGGGGTACCAAACTGTTTTCCGAGAAAAGGTTTTACGCTGATAGAAAAGGCGTCATAACGCTGATGTATTTTGGCATCAGTACTATGACTAGTGTCTTCGTTTTTGACCCCATGACACTTTTCATCATTGTGATGTCAACCTAAACATCACTTGGCCAAAGTGTCATCAGGGTCAAAATGAAATTATGTCATCAATGGAAATGACGAACATGTCCTCAGTGCGATGACGAAGTAACATCAGAGAAAGGACACATAAGCATCAATTTAATGACAGTTTTTCATTAAGTCAAAGACATTGGGATTCACTTAAGTCAAAGTGAGAGAATATTATTAATTACTTACCCGTTACATATGTTTGTTTCACGTTTGTTGAATTACAGCATTTACAGCAGAACTCTCAATAATAAGACACCAGCACCATGCCCCATATGGTTTTCATAATCATTTTACTTTAAAAAGTTGATGTATTTAACTAATTAAAAAAATAGAATATAGGAATTTTTGCTTCTTATAATACATTGTAGTCATGAAAATAATGTTAATAATATACAAAATGTGGCATCGAATTGATGTCACTATAGTCATAAAATAGATGACAAGTAAAAAATGACAAAATTGTACGAAGGCGTTAGTCATTGGATTGACGTTACTTTTTGCATCACTGATGACATTTGTAGTAACATTGATGTCACAATTCTGATGTAAGGCAGCATCAATATGATGATGAATTTTTCTATCAGTGTATATGGAGTCTATGGTAAATTATAGGCCGATGTTCACTAAATTTGACAGTTTGATTTTTAGCCTTATAAAACTGTAACGTACTAAATTTTATTACAAAGCATATTTTTAACGGTTTTAGGAGCACTCAATTGTTTTCTGAGAGTATGCCTTATGATAAATCATGGACCGATCTTGACGAATTTAGTTTAGTTTCTGGTCATATAGATCAAATTTGTGCAAAATCTTATATAAATCCGTGCGCTAAATCACCATTTATGTTACTTTTTGTAACAAAATTACCAATTTTGTATATTGGTGGTTCCACATTTGGACCCATAACTCTGAACCGATTTTGCTGGATTTTAAATCTAAACTGCTTTTGGAAAGTGAGCGTGTTTTCAACAGACGGACATGGCTAAATCGACTTAGAATTTCTCAAAGAGCCATAACATACGTACATACATATATGTATATGTACTTTATGGGGTCTGAGATGAATAATAAAAAAGTTTCACGCTGATTGACAATCTTAGTATGTATACCCTCACCACAAGTGGCGGTGGAGTGTATAAAATATGAAGAGTACACACCCACTGTTTGAATAAATAAACAAATTGGGTGAACAAGAGAATTAGTCACTTTTGCAATGACTAGTACAGAGAAATTTTTTGGCTACCTGTTGCTATTGTTTAGGCACAAAAACACACTTACGGTTGCAACCTGTCCTCATAAATATAAGTACTAATAGTTATGTACCTACTATTTTTATATCTAGATAATACAAAAATTTTATATTTTGGTTGAACTTTTTTTTTTTTTTTTAAACCACTTGAGTTGAAATTATGCAAAATCATAATTATATTTTAGCCACAAGTATTGCATTTTCGTTATACTTTGACGCAGTAGTAGTTCATTAACCACAAAAGAAAAAAAAATTCAGCAAAATAAAGCTATCGCAACATAAACAAAATATTTTTTTAAAGTTTTTTGTCATATATAAATACACATTAAATAACGCGATAATAGAAATAACCCTGGGTTGGCAACCGATACCGATACCAATACCATTAAAATACCGGTTAAATTGAATATCGGTATTGATACAGAAATTATCTTTTTGCATAAAATATACCGTTATAATCGTTTCGGTATTAAAAAATAATATAGTTTATATAAAATATCGCGCGTTACAAAAGCCATTCCTGTCAGCTGTTTTTTATCTGTTTACTTATTTCTACATTGAAAGTGGATTCGAAAATATATCAAGATTTTTTGTATTGAATTTCTTCTATTAACATATATTTTATGTTTTTAAACCTCTCCAATAAGTTTTTCTTTCATGATTCTCAAATTTGTTAAATTATTCTTTTTTTATTGTCAGCTGATTACTTGTCAAAAATACACAACGCGATAAAAAGTTCAAAGTTAACCAACTTTCTGGCGCAAACGCGTTAAAATATTTAGCAAGTAACTTGTTCTATGGAAAATCCAAGCTTAACTTTTTTGGACAGAAGTCTACAGAGCGTTCGCGCACTAACGCGTGCTAAGTACTTCTACCTCAATAGATCCATTTTATTTACAAGATCTGTTAGAAATACCCAGATTATCATTCCCAGAATTTCCTCATCTTTTTTTAATAGGGCATTTATAGTAAGGATTGCAAGGGGTTTTGAATTCTTTACCATATGCATTACGGATATTTTCGCAGTCAAAAAATGTATTCTCTGCGAGGGAACACTTTTGGAGCATGGGATCGGTCTCATTCGATGCTCAGATGTTGTCCACATCAAAAAATAAAAAAGTGAAAATTGATTGATTTTACCCTTAGGTCCCTTTCTCTATGCGCTGTCACTTATGTACATTGTACACTAATACAAGTTGATGGTTAATGGCTTCCCAGCCACAACAAAAAAATAACAAAGAGAAAAAAAGAAGACACATCCTAAAAAAGGCCCAGACAGTTAAAACCTAAGAGGAAAATAGCACTTCCAAATAAGATATACAAAATCATTAGAAAGTAGAATTAGCGAAGAATTTTTGTAAAAAACTATGGCAGATCGCAAGCAAAAGGCACGAGTTTCGGAACACCTTAACAGATCTGGCAATTGTGCATAAGAAGGCTGATTATCTTAAAAATCATGTATGCAAAATGAGTTGAGTTTGATGCAAAAAAATCTTTTTTTTAGGAGTGATTTTCTATGTGAATATAAGTCAGCATATTTAAAAATTCTGTATTTATTTGAAGCAAAGGATAAATGTCTTAAAAGATGTTTTCCAATTTTTGGAATTGAACTGGAATACTAAAAGTCAACTCAGTCTTCTAAACGAATAATTTTTAAAAATTACCTTCCAACCCAGATTCGTATTCGAGTCTATATAAAATCAAGGTTTTCAAAAATTTTAAGTGAAAATTTTTTTTTTATATTCTAAGTAAAGCTTAAAAGAAAATTTGGATTTAATTTCGTAAAAAAAAGTCAAAATGTATAAAAAAAAACTGCGCTTTGCACTCTACATTGAAAAATACGGTTGATACTATTGTAAAGAACCTTATTTCTATTCAATGTTTTTTTTTCAAAAATTTTCTGATATTGTTTCTCTATTAATTCGACTTTTTTGCATGCTACCCAGCGTACATTTATTTATTTATTTTAAAAATCCCATTTCATATGAAATCGAAAACGATTCAGGTTTTAAAATTTATTTTGCAAAATAAGTTTTTCGGTAAAGATCAGATTATTGATAACTTCTGATAAGGAAAATGTGCGAAAATCTAAAATTTCTTTGGAAACAATTTTGTATTGTTTCAATCTAATGTATCTGGCAATATAATCAATTTATCAAGAGGACGGAAAAACCTTACTTCATCTTTTAGCTATAGTTCCGAATGTTTATCTCACAGTTTTTGAAATAAACAATGATTGTAAATTAAAAATAAATAGTTTTATTTTCAAATTATTTTCGAATCAGTAATCAATTTGAAATCAAACCTCCGTGTTTGTTGGGAAGGCTTAATATTGCAAAAATAAATAGAATAAATAAGAATAAATAAATAATAAAAAAAATTTAAAGTTTTGGCACTTGTGCTAATGAAAAAATATGGTTGTTAACATGACGCTCTATAATACCGATACCAAAATAAAGAAAAGTTTTATACCAAAATTCGTTTCGGTATCCAACCTTGAAGTAAACCAAATGTAGTTAGTTTACACAACTTACGGATAGCTAAAGGTAGGATTTTATCGATCGTATAAAAAGTGTTTCATTATTACAATTTTACTTTAACCTTTAATGGGCAATAAGTTAAAAGAAGGTTTAGGTTGAAGTAAAATAATAATAATGAATCACTTTTTATCCGGCCGATACAATCCTACTTTTAGCTACGTAAAGATGTGAAAACGGGCCTAAGTGTATTACTTGAAAATCATGAATACTATACATACAATCAAAGCAAGCAAACTACATAAATATTTTAATAGTGTGTGGTTTGAATGTGTATTTTTGGCTAAGAAATCTAATTTTATAAAAACTCTTTGGTTTATTATTCATTCAAAGTAGGACTATTTTTTTTTTCATTTACAAAGTAAACTAAAATGTTAAAAATTACATTGCATACATACATACGTTTATTTGGCAGAGATACACGAAAAAATAGAGTATGTTAAAATATGTAAAAAGACATTTAGATACAAATTATCTCACACACTTAAGTTATATAAAAAGAAAATTTTATTTTGATATAATGAGTTTTTCATTTGAATGTTTTCTTTTTTTATTTATCTTTAATATACAAAACCACTTTTATTAATTTTTAAGAATTTGTTAAACATTATTATGTATACATAATTATTTTTATGTTTATGGTTAGTGTAAACACATGTTTTTGTATAAAAACTTTTAGCCTGCCAGCCAACCCACGTACGAAGTATGTATAAAATTATCATTATCAACTTATTATGATAATGATGTTTATATACACCCTGCAAATATTATTGAACCATCTGATCCAATTTCATGAAATGGACTACTCCATAGACTGGTCCGATGTAATGCAAGCATGGAAAAAAGTGTTTGTAGTGAGACGACATGTCTTCGTTTTTTAACGACATGGTTTCGTTTTTAAACGAAGTTAAAACTAATCCTCCTGTGTACACAATGGAATAGTTTTAAAACTACTCCTTTGTAGTCCAAAGATGGGTTATATGGTCCTGCCCTAGGACATCGGAATGTTAAATAGACCATGTTTTTCCATACGTTTGGGTTACTTTTGGACTAGTCCTAGTCCCTTGTGGGCTACTCTTTACACTTGTGTTTGGACTGGTCCTATTATTTGCAGGGCATTTTTAAAATTGAGTGCATATGTGTTTGTTTGTCAGTGGGCATTGCCCAACAAACAATTTGTCATTAAGATGTGTTTGTTTGTCTTAATAATATTTTTTATTATCATTTTAATAATTAAATGTTTTATTTATTATTTTTTTTTTGTAAGTTATTGTGTTTATTTTTTATCAACTATAAATGTCTTTGTTAGTGATAGTTTTATGTGAGAATCTCTTTGTTGAATTATAACTATATTATAAAACAAAATTGTCTTCGGAACGACTTTGAGAATATGCTAAGAAATCAATAACACCTGTCAATAATAACTAATTTACAGGGTTAATACAATTTGTTAGCAAAAACTGTCACCATTTTTAATAAAATCCAATTTCTGAAACACAAATGTATAATATGTTTGTCAAGTAAAACATAAAAAACGATGTATACAGCCGTGTCACAGATTCCGTTCGGAATGCTGTCAATTCCGTTCGAAATCATTTTCATCAATCCGAAAAATTTTGTTAAAACGTAACCAGTCTGGCAGCAATAGTATTTATCATTGTGTATAAAAAAGTAAAAATGTTCAAATTTGTGAAATTTAAAAAGGAAATATACCGGGCGTAAACTTTAGCAAATGTAAGTGCTGGTTCACACACGTCAAGTTTGAATCTTCAAGTCTTGAGCTTTTAGGAGAGAAGGGAAGAGAGAAGGCCATTTCTTTTTCCCTCTCTCCTAAAAACTCAAGACTTGACGAGTCAAACTTGACGTGTGTGAACCAGCACTAATTGTTCTAAATTTTGCTTTGTTTCAGTTTTCTTTTGTTTTGTTTTCTTTTGTGTGTTGCCGGTATGTAAATTTTGGCGAAATGTTACAAAAAAGATATATGGCAATGCTTCAAAAATTCATTCCGAAAATTTTGTTTTCTTTAAAAATTATTTGTAAAGAGATCTAAATATTTGTAAAATAAAGCGCTAAAAATTATTTAAAATATAGGTACTTCTTTTGAAAAGTAAATAAGAAAAAACATATTTTTTTATTGATATAAAGTCTATTTTGATAGTTATCTGCCATTTAAAATACAGAAAACTACCATTCCGTTCATGAAAACAAAAATTGTTTCATTCCGAAAAATTGTTTCGTAATTAATTTTCTTAAGCACCAAAATACGGAATGAATTCCGTTTCCGAACGGAATTGTACTCTGTGACATGGCTGATAAACTATCGAGTTACAAACAAAAAACTTAAAGCTTTACTGATGTTTATATGTATTTCTGAATCATATCTAATAAATAATACAAATTATTTTAATTTTAGATACCTGAATATGAATGGCAATGAATACGGTTTGAGAAAATTAAACGTAGATTCTTAATCACTTACAAGTTTAATCGGTTTGAATTAAACTTAAACAAAAAATCAAAAACACAAGAGTATTAAAAACGTATTTAAATTGTCATGATTAATTCCTCTAATAACAATTATATTAAAAGTAATGGCATGATGGAACCATATGATGATAGACCGATAAGTATGTATGACAATCTAAATAATATGACCACAAATATGAATGCAACAACAACGGCGGCGGCGATGAACAGTAGCACACCTAAAATGACAAAAGCGCCAACAATGGCAATCACAAATCCAACAGTTACATTACCAGCAACACCGCCACCAGCAACGTCATCAAAAACAAATGGAGCAGCACATTCAACGCCCTTTACAGATATTACATTTAAATTTAATGAAAACAACAATAACCAACAACTGCAACAACAACTTCAAACAAATGGCAATCGGAACTTGAATGAAATACCTCCTAATACAGGTAATGCAGCTGTATATGCGACACCATATAAAACATCAACAGCAATAAAGCCAGTAATCACCACCGCATCGCCACCTATAACAGCACTGCAACAACAACTACAACATTCTCCAACTGAAACGAATACATTAACGTCATCCCCGTCATCGTTGTGCCATACAAATGCAACTGTAGAAACAGCAACACCAACTGTAGCAGCAGCACCAACAGCAGCTATAAACTTAGATACATTCAATAGTTTTAATCGACCGCTTAGTCAACATTCGCAATCGGAACTAAACGAAACAAGTCATAGCATTGCAGCAGTGAAAGCTGCTTTAAATGAAGCTAAATCAAAATTCTTTGGCCTAAATGGTTATGCATCATCACAGCAACAACGACATCAACACTTACCAGATCAAGAACATAATTACGACGATAACTACGGCGAGGAATCTCCAAATCACCAACTACTTCCATCGGAATTACAGCAACATTTACAACAACAAGTACAAAAACCAAAACCAAAATATCAAAATATACCAGAAAATAGTGCAATATTTCGTTATCAAACAGCCAGTGGTGGTGCTAGTAGTAGTCCTCTTCCTCCTGATCTACCGCCAAAGCCAGTCGAATATCAAAGTTTACAGCACCCATCGCCCCGAAGTACTCAAACAACAACACCCGATCACAATAGAAAAATGCCTACTGATACAACAACATACAATCAAATATCGTTGAGCGAAATTGATGGCCCAGCTTCACGATCACAGGTAGGAACAGTTAAAACAACTTTGTCATTATAAATAATTATTATTTCATTAACACTTGTCTGCACTTTTCACCTTTGATTGCCACATCGATTTAAGTTTCTGATATAATCTTTATATAAGAATAATCTGAGAACTAAGTTATTGTTAATACTTTTCATTTTAATTACGACTTTATTTTGATAGCAATAATTTATATGATTTTGTAACTATCAATTAATTACATGCTCGTGTTACTAACGAAAAATTATTAAAGCAAATATTTACTATTTATGAACAGTTAATTCGATCACACGTCCCTTTTAAAATTACACTTGTGATATTTTGGTATTCCGTTTTTGTGTGTTTCGGTGTGATTTTCAATTGCCGAAAGCACACAGAGAAACACAAAAACGGTGTGATGATCAGAACATCACCAAATGCCACTATTGATTTTTAAAAGCACGTGATTTGAACAGAACAGGCCCGTAAAATTCCCATTCTAGATGACCTTGAAATTACCTTAATTGTTTACTTTTAATTTTTTAACGCAATAGTTTTACGGGAATTTCAAGTTTAAAATCTGGAGCAAATTTAAATTTAATATTCTTGTAAAATTATTAAGGGTCCTCATGATGTCGCTTAAAATTGCCATTTGTGCAAATGCGCAAACTTACGAGTCTTGTTTCATGAAGCCCCTTTTTTACTTTTGTGTAATTTTAAACAATTAATGTCAGTTTGTAGGAAACGTCAATACAAAAATAAATTAAAAATTAAAATTCCAAAATATAAAAATTTGTGTTTAAATTTGTGATTAATTAAGAAAGCCAAAGGACCAATTTACTGAAATTATTGCTAGAATTTATTGTTTGTGATTTATAGACACTTGGATTTTTCATTGAAAACGACGTTAAAATCATTAAAAGATCTGTTTGTATAAATGCACAATTGAACAGCGCAAGTTTACGAGACAAAATTGTTAGGCAAATTTACCAAGTTTGTGTAAATGAATTCTCATACAATTTTTGACAGTTCATTTACGAGGGCGTAAAAATGCACAGTTTGCACAGATTACGAGACTTATAAACGATTTCAGGAGGACCCTTATTATGTTTATGTTTACTTATTAAAATTCTTGTAAAATGTTTTTTTAAAGATGCAAACAAATTACATTTGAATAAATGGGCTTGAAGGCCAACTTTGAGGTTGGACGAACCCCCTAAAACCATATTATCGCTATGAAATTCATTTGTATTTTTTTAACATAAACTGAACCGATTTGGGGAAAAAGAATACAATAAATCAATAAAAAAATAACGGTCACGCTAATGTACATACATACTTTATATGGCCTAACATCAATATTGTAGAAATAACAATCGTTATGACGAACTTATACATGGTAATTTCCACAAAATTGTCACATTACGCCACCAAGCAAATAATATTGTATTTTTTAACCATGCTGCGTTCGTTTACCCCAAAATTTGCAAAAATTTGTACAAATTTGTACTGGATTTTACTGAAATGCGTTCTTAAAAGAACAAAACCTGAATTAAAAGTGCAGCATAAACTTAAAACTAGTTTTCTAATGAGTATTTTTGAAAAGTAAATTGAATTTAATATAAATAACATTGCATTAATATTTTAGCAATTTAATAAAACACTGGTTTTAAAAAAAATCGCGACTACAAGACTATAATTTTTATTAAGTTTTTTCCTTCTCCTGTAAAGTAAGGAAAATATTAGTTAGGGCTTTTCTATATTAAAGTAACGACATATTAGGCGTTCAGCGCCAAAACGGCCTAAGCCCAAAAAAATGGTTCTGAGAAAAACGAATTTAAAAGAAAATAAGTTTTTAAAATATTTTTATTTTTTTTTTTTTATTAATCGTAAATAAATAGTAGTTGTAATATTTGTTTTAGGTTAATTATTAGGTCTTAATTAATTTAGATAAATACTGTTTTAAACAGTTAATACAAAAATTAAAATGGCTTAGGCCATTTTGGAATTCATTGATATATTGATAAGAAATGAGGGTTAGGTCATTTTGGCTCCATTTATTAAAACATACAAAATTTCTTCAGATAAATAATAAAAATAATTTTTAGCGTTTTAAATAATACAAATTAATAATAATAATTATTCGACTTCTTCCTGAATATCTTCTTCTTTGGCTCTAGAATTTGTTTTTAAATTATTATAAAATGCATGGCTTATAGGAGGTATGAACTCTTTGAGTTCCTGTAAATCCTTAAACTTTGCAGCTTCAATGAAAATTCCTCCAGGATTAAGCGGTTTCAATTCCAAATTTACGAACTTGCTGGAGTTCCTCTTTGAAATATCAACTTCTTGAAATAAAACATCTATGTTATTTGAATATTTGTATTGAATTATAATTTATAAATGACTTAACATTTTGAAATCTTAAGCCATTCAACTGTGGAGATTTTTCTATATGTCACTAGTTTCTCGATTAAGGATATGCCTTGAATATCATCTTTACCAATTGAAATGGTTCCCTTTTTTTTGACGTGATGATTACACGATCCCAATCATCAGGCGTAAAAATGTCCTTATAATAGAGGTGATTGTGTTTGGCGTATTTTAAATACGCCTACGACTGTTTGGTAATAGATTAAAGTGAACGTGAACTTAATTTCTTAAATCTATTACCAAACAGTCGTTGGCGTATTTTAAATACGCCAAACACAATAAGGGTGAATATTTTTTATCCTTTTCAATGAGACCAAAATCTTGATCGCATGGTAGGAATGAGTGGCCAGATACTGAAAATTTGTGGTCTATCTGTTCCACAGGGACGGTCGAATTATTGGTTGATTAAAATGCATTTTGGAACAAAATCGCAACAGGTGATGCCGTAATTAAATTTTATTACTAAAACTATGGTTTTTACTTTAACATACGTTTTTGGCCTAACCCACACATATTTTTTATTTCTACGATTCGATTTGGCCTAAGCGGCTTAGGCCATTATGGCATCCACATTTTTTGAACTTTGCATAGAGGAAAAACAGTTTTTAGCAGGTAGTATAACCTAGTGTTATACTATGCAATAGGGAGTTTTTTAAATATTTATTTCAGAAGGTTCCGGTGACATCAGCTTAGTCAGTTTGATTTGTTTGAAAATGAGAGTTAGGCCGTTTTGGCGCTGAACGCCTCATATATGAACGAAAAAAATTTTATTGTTTGTTATTTCAAAAGTTATGTACTTTTCAAAATGTTATAATTTCGCCGAAAATTTTTTTAATGAAAAAAGAAACAAAAAAAAACCAAAATTTTCGATTTATCGAATCAGCCAGATTTATATCGTTTGTTTAAATGGGATAATGCCCATGTATACGGTGACCATATTTTTCAAACGAAAAAAAAGTACATTTCAAAATGTCGTAAAATGATAAATAGTATCAAGGTTATTGGATAGGTAATAAGTTAATTCAAAGAATATGAAATGTATAAGCAAGTAGAACTATTATTAATACATAAACTTATTTTATTGTCTATAAAAACAACCAATAAAATTACCTAGAAATTCATATAAAGAAAAAAATTATGTTAGTCTTTAAAACAAAAAAGTGTAATAATTAAAAATAATTGATATATTTCTGTAGAAGTAATTTTGTTAAATATGACTGTTTTTACATAAAACTAATTTAAATTTCGCACAGTTTATTTGAAATTTGCACTTTATTTTTAAAAGTGATTCTTAAGTAACTACAATTAAAAATTTTGCAATATCACAATGCTCCTTTGTTGATAGAGAAAATATTTTCTTTCAATATAACGAACAATAACTACTTTTAATTTTTTAAGCTTGAACTCGTTTTTTATAAAAAATTATATTCATTTTATTCAATATTTCGCTAACCTTTGGTTAGCATCGTCAGGAAATTAACAAATTTTAATAATAACCAAGGCCCATCTATCAGGTCTGCTTACTTGTACAAAAACAAAAAACGATTCTTTTTAGTTGTCAAAAATTTACTACCGCATATACATACAATGCAAAAGGAAAAAATGTGTATGTGTGGCATACCATAAACGTATACATGCACAAGTAAGCAAAATGTAAACAACTTTTGACAACTAAAAAGAACATAAACAATGATCATCAGGCTTCTTGCACAGACCTTTTCAATGGGCCTTGATAATAACAAAAACGATAACAAAATTATGAAAAAAATTTTGTCAGAAATTAAATTTAAAAACCTACATACATATGTATGTATTTGTCATAAAAAATTTTTTCAAAAACCATTTTAACAAAAAATAAAATATTTAACTAAAGTATAACAATTCATATAAACTGAAAAAATTTGCTATCTAAAACAAAATAAAAATAATTATATTATGTAGATCAATTTAATACACAAAACTAACTTTCTTATTTAACTCATTTGTATTTATTTTCTTTATTACAGACAGTTTATATGGCTACAACAGTACCACAGAATATTAAATGTAATAAAATCGCTGGACGACATACGCCGACAAGAAGTAGCTTAAGACACAGTCGAATGCTGGTGGTAAATAACAAAAGTTATGAAGGTAAATTTCTAAGTGAATAGAAAAAATATAATAAATATTTTCTTAACCCCTCCTTTAGAAGTACAACATCCCAATCCCATGGGCTTTCAACAGCCAAATCTTGCCCGTTGGCTATTAATATTACAAATTATTGTTGGTATTTTATTGTTAAGTCTATCAGTATGGATATTTTTCCTAACACCAAATACACCAGTACAAGATAATCCATATTGGTGTGGCTTAGTGGTAAATAATTATTTTGTTTATTATAAAACATCTACATTTTTATAATAACATTCTATTTTTGTTTTTTTTTGTTTGTTTATTAATTGTAGTTGTTAATTACGGGTATTATAGGTTTAATTGTGATACGTTATCAACGTATTAAGCGTGCTAAAACTCGAGAACATTGTTTTATGTTTTTACGTATGGATTCCTATGTACTTTCTTTGCTATCCGTGTTACTGTGTTGTGTGGCCTTAATATTTGCTGCCATACATTATTGTCGCCTCACTGCAGAAGATACAAAATGTAAAAGTATGCATCTTTTGGTAGAACATGGTTCATGTGTTTGCACTTTCAATGCCCCGCCAACAGTAAATACAACAGAACCCATGTTAAACGAACCATCAATATACGACGAAGATGAAACAAATCAAAATGCAGATAAAAGTTACAACGTGGAATACCGGTAAGTTGATAAAAAAAACCTTTATTATTTATATAATTTAATAAAAAAAAACAATTGTTTGCAATTTTAGCGACTTAAGTTGCCAGGAAGTTACTGGACCTTGGACCTCAATATTAGGTCTGTCGTTTATTCTTAACTCTCTGGGGTTTGTTATTTCTCTCGCGTATATAGTTTTATTAGCCTGTTGTCGAAGTTCATCGAAACGGCTTTACAGAACCGTCCGTACAAGTACCTTTTAAGTTTAAATTAATTTTAACACAATACCATTTTTAATTTCGTTACTAAAATTTATTTTTTACAAAATCTAAAATACATATTTATACATATATTTTTTTCTTAAA
Organism: Pollenia labialis; assembly: GCA_949318255.1. NCBI lineage: Eukaryota > Metazoa > Arthropoda > Insecta > Diptera > Polleniidae > Pollenia > Pollenia labialis. Next base: position 120,785,982 of record OX439142.1, read on the forward strand.
TGGTGTTTTAAAATAAGTTTTACTTTAGTACTTAATTTAAATTTTAACAATTAAATTTTATTTTTACAAAAAAATACAAATTAAATTTTTTTTTTTTTAATAAAAATCCGTTTGTATGATTTTGTTTTAAAAAATTAACTAATTCTAAAATATTACGAGTAATTTGTGCTATATACAAAATGTTTTTGAAAATAAGTTCCAGACTTGGGAATTTTAGTTTGAATAATGAAATTAATTAAAAAGAACGCCCTTAAATGATAAAAAATGCATTAAACCCAAAACATTTCTAAATGTTTAATCAATGAAACACTACATATTTTTACTTATAAATAGAGAGAATTTTTATGTTGTTAGTAATGATTGATTTAGTTTAAACTCATTAAATAATAATTTCTGCTGGCGGTAAAATACTATCGCCATATAAACAATACCATATACTGGAATACCAGATAGTACGATCAACCCATTCGCTGCCAGCTAAAACATGTCCTATGTATGGTAAATCTCGGGATCTAAAATTATACATATAAAGGTTTTGATAAGTAAAAAAAATTATATACATATTAAAGTTAAACTTTAAAGCCCATTTACATTGCACTGAAATCTCGTAGATTTGATTTGATACCTTTCTTAAACTCTTGTTCTTTCGCATTGCACTTTTTTGGCATTAGCAAGATATGTATGCAGAACATATTTTCATAACAAAAACAACTGACTGAAATTATTGGTGTAATACATACAAACTGTGAACGTAAAATAAAGTAAATACCTCATAATTTTTAAATAAATCTTTTTTTAACTTAAAACAAAAAGAAACTAAAGCAAAATATAATTCAGAAACAAAAACCAGAAAAAATAAGGAAATAATTTTCTTTTAACGGACATGTATCAGATTTTGTCCATCAAAATAAGGTAAACAGATTTATAAAAGTTTATCCCAGCCGACAATGGCTTGGCATAATATCAACAAGTGTTTTTGTGATATCCAGTGAAGTTCTGTCCCATCAATCCTGTAATATTGTCTTAACGTTATCCTTGCAAGAAATATTTCTTTGCCTAATTTTTTGCAAGATACTTCCATAATTGCTCGATTGGATTGAATGAAGTCTGGTTAAGAATATTATGCCGTTGAAACATTCAGTTCTGCGCTTGTACAAATTTCTCTACACATTGTATTCAGGTTAGTTTAGGTGAAAAGGCTAGAGTGAAATCAATCAGATCCTCAGCCAGAGACCAGTTTGGTCCATTGTGACACCTTAGGTAATAAAAGGAGATTAAGAAGAAAAAAGTGAAAGGATAAAAAAAGAGAATGTTAATATCGGAGGAAAAATAAAATCAACCCTTCTAAACTCAATATCCCAGTCCTCAGCTGCCTGTTACACAGAATGGACATGGAAATTGCCGAGACATTCCCCAATTCGCCTGCCTATGAACCTTCTATCCAGCCATCTCAGCTTGCTGTTCGGTAGCCTAGGACACTGAAATAGAAAATGCTAGTGATAAAACCTATCATGCGTTCTGACTCAGAATTTTCTCCTGCCTAGAAGTGAGCTAGAATCGGTCTTCTTAAGCCCGGCCATAACGCCCATGATACTCCTCAATCCATTCTATTCCTCCAGGTCCGATAAGTCCCGTTAAGAACCCATACCCTAATGTTCCCCAATAAAGGTCTGACTGTCACCACACAGTCAGGATCCTCCATTTGCAAGCTGTCACCACGCAGTCAGGATCCTCCATATGCAAACCCAAACTCGCCAACTTGTCGGCCATTTTATTAGGAATTACTTTTAAATGATTAGTTTGCAAGGTGGCACTTTAAATAAAAAGATGTGTTAATACGTTTGATTTAATAAAAATAACTCTTACTGGAACTGGTCAGAAGCAGAAAAAAACTGAGGGAGGGTTGAGTTTTGTGCTAAAGAAAAGGATTGTACAAAATCAGCCTTGAAAATTAATGGCTAAATCGACTTAATATTACTCAAGGACGCAGAATATACATATTTGTATTTGTACTTAATAATAGAGTCTTACCCGCCGTTTCCACATGCAAGAACAAGTTCGAAAAACTCAATACACTCACACTTTTTCACTAACATTCACACAATTTTTGTACTTTCAGCCAATCGGCTGTTTCCTCGATTTTTCGTTGATAATACGTATACATTACTTGCAAGTAAATACTTGCATGTGGAAACGCCGGGTTATAGTACGTTTCCACTTACATGTTTTGGACCACAAAACTAGTTTTGCAGCACTTGTTTTCCCATACATTTTTCATGTTCGAAAAACTCAAACAAAAACTATAGTTTTGCTCCAAAACATGTCGAAAATCATGAATACAACTCTGGGTTATCCATTATTTGTGATTGACACTTTCGAAAAAGTGACATATTTACCAAAATATCAAGACTTATTAGGAGCGATCCCGTACTTTTTGGGTAAAGTTCGGTATAATGAGAGTAAACAAAAATTGATCTCACTAATAGACAAAAAAGTGTACGGGAACAAAAAAAACAAAACGATACTATGAAAACGTTCAAATTAATACATAAATGACACATTAGCATGTATAAAAGTAAAATTCAACATTTTCTATTGTTTATTTTGTTAATATTTTGTATTTTAATTCTTTTGGTAATACTTGGTTGTAATTTTTTATTGTTTATTTTCGGACACAGCTGATTGTTTAACAGTTTTCCCAATCAGCCCAAAGAAAAAGAACGGGCTACTTCGTGCAAGAAGAAGAAGAATATTTTTCTCTTCAAAGCTCTCTCACTTTACCAAACTATGAGTACGGGAACAGTTTTCGGTAAGATTGGGATCCCGCGGGCTCCCAAAGTTTAGTACGGGATCACACCTATTAAATAGGTTTATGCAACGCACCAGCTGATTTATTTGTTTACAGCGATAAAATAATATAATAAAGAGGTAGCAAAGTATGTGGTTTTTATATATGTACTTATATGTATAAATGCGTATTAAAAAACCAACAAGGAAATTTCATGTTAAAGAAAAATATTTTTTTCAACACATATTTTTTTTGGCGTTCATGTTTGTTTGCAACATAAATGTTAAATTGATTTCGAAAATTCGAAAACCAAAACCAGTTTTACGTAATGGAAACACTTTGACACGTTTTGCTCAAAACAAGTTGTTTTGCTCATAGTGGAAACATTAGTATTAGATGAATAGTAAAAAGTTGCACACGGAATAGAAAACATATACTTGAAAGACTGTGTATAAAAAAAATAAATAAATACACAAATAAAACTAAATTTCATCACCATGAGTTACTGAATATTTTTCAATTATTACTGCCAATTCTTTGCATAGAGTAAACTTACCTTAATATTTGTGTTTTTGTCTTTTCCACAAAAGTAATTGCCCAACTCCAGGGAAAATCTCGTTTCTTTTCACATCCCAAATAAGCGGTTGCATTGTGTAAAAAAATCTCTCTTACTATAGTAGTCTTATCATTTTTATCCTTTTTTGAAACAACAATTTTTCCATCCCGCAATTCACACTGATATGCCTTGAAGGATTTAGTTTTATTATCCGCAAATTTCAATTCTTTACCCGGTGTAACAGTTGCTAAGTTTTTAACAGCCCTTTGAACTTCATTGAGAATTTCGATTGGTTTAACTACGAGAATGTTATTTTTACGATCATCTTCGGGCCAATATGACCAATTGAGTACAACCTCAAAAACTTTGGTGTCATGATGTAGAGGTCTCTCCAAAGTACCATTTAAAATAACTTCATGTAAGGTGACTTGATGGATGGAGAGCTTCATTTTAGAAGCTAATTCTTGGCAAACTTCATACGCTGTTTTGGTGGGTGAAATTGTGACATTTATTTGAGTCTTTTCCTAAAGTTGAAAGTATAAAACAAAAATAAAACTGTACTTTTAAAAATAAATGAAATGAAATATTGTTACCTCTGTTGTATTTTCCGGATTTGGATTAAGTGTAATCCACACTTTTAAATCCCCAGACTTCTTAACTGTATCTGATAAAGTTTCAGCGGCTGCATAGTATTTCTGCAAACACATTAACATTTCTTGTTCTTTTTTCTAGAATGAAAAAAAAAATAATTTATGTCAAATTTTAAATTCAGATTTAAGCATATTTTCTTAAATGACTGAAGTGTTTGTGTAATCTTTATGTACAAAGTACAGTTTGTAATTTTAAAGATTACTTAATAAAATTTGGTACATAAGAAATCACCAAACCAAAGGCGAAACCTATCAAAAATGGTCACACAAGCATTCTACCGAAAATTGGCTTCATTGCATGCCATCATTTGCACGTCTTTTGGTTCATGTAAACGAGAAATGCATCTATAAAAATTCGGTTATTTGCATATGGTGCTTAAAGAATAATTGCGCTTAATGGAATAATTCTTGTAATTTGTGTAGCAATTGACTTGAGTTTTGAAAGATGTAAAATTTTTTCTAAGCAATTTAATAAAATTGTGATGCATAAATGTGGGATATGCATATAAGCGATTGCTTTTACCCAAAACAACTATCTAACTACATATTTTAATGAGCAAACTATAATTGCAACTGCTGCAATGCATAAAAGCGATAAATTCTAACAAATGATGTGCAAGTCAGCGATAAATGCTGTAACTAGTATATCATGAAAATATTTTGTGGCGATAGATCTCGAATCAACCCTCTTGAAAATCACATTAGAAAAAAATAACTCTTATATATGTAAATCTAAACGTCATTACAAAATATTGTGGTATTAGGCCCATAATTGTGCATAGGTCCCAAATAGGAACTAGTCAGTGATTCTTACTTAATATACATACATACATACTATGTACATAAGTACATATTTTTTACTTACAATTTCATCTGCCGATAAGGGGAACAAATTTTTATATAAATTTATTAAATCACAGAGGACATCAGCCTCCTTTTGTGAGTACACCATTTCCTCTGTTTGATGGCTTTGCATTAGTGTGGGACCCCAAATCATGGTTAAATTTTGTATACTCATTTTATTTTTAGATTTTTGCGAACTAATAAATGCCAAATGGCCTACAATTTTCTTCAGTGTTTCACGTTCTATTACACTCAAGCGGGCCAATAATTCTTTATACAATGTTATCTTTTCCTCTGCAGTCTTAAGTTCTGATACGCATATGAAACTTTCCGACAATTTACCCATTAAACGTTCAGGTAAATCACGCATAAAACGCTTTAATACATTAGCCACATCATGTTCATTATATTCATTGCGTGTAATTTCAACATTAAAAGCATCAGAACGAAAAGCTGACATAAGTTTAAGTATGGAATTTTCTGAACCTGATTTCCGATAGATACCCTCGGACATGGAACCATGTATATAAACAAAATTAATACATTTATCAACAATAACGGGTACATTAAATTTGGTTAATTGTTGATCGCCTAAAGTAAAACCGTTATTCTGGGCCACCTCCCGTATAATATGGCGCCATATTTTAGTTTCCCTTGATGAACTCATTATCATATAAACGGTAAATGGTGGTGCATCTATCATAAGCATGGGTCCAGATTCCACGTGTAAATTCTTAACGCTATCATCGCTGTCTTTAAGAACTGTAAATGAAAAATTGGGAATAATTATATGAACAATTTTTATTCAAAAAGCATTTTATTTACTTACCTATACAACGGGCCTTTCTTAAATCCATTTTTTCTATATTGCCTGTTGCTTCAGTTACAAATATTAATCGTCTTTGAATTTTCTTTAACACTAACCATGTTCCACTCCATTCAGATGTTATTGAATTCTAGAAAAAATACACATACATAAGTATTTAAATTAGAAAGAGATTACTTGGAGGTTTTATGTTCAAAAAGTGTTTTTTAACTTTAAAAGTCTAAATCTAAATCCTACATTTGTATGTTAAGTTTTTATTAATTCCAGATATTCGCACTTATATGTTTGATAGGATTTTTAAAAAATAACTTTCGTTTCGAACATTAATATAAGCAGATACCACTATTTGAAAATAATCAAAATTGTGCTGTAATGAAAACTAATTAAGGCTTTTACTTAGGAACACGAATTTTTGTAAAAGTAAGTAGCTTTTTTTAAGAGAACAAGGTTAAAGATATTATGGAAAAGTAAAATATTAAGGGTATTCACGTCACAAGTTGCACCCTTGCAAAAAAGCAAGAGTGCAAAAACATAACAACAACCACAAAGAAAATTACTTACGCACAACTAATTGTCTGTGTGGTTGTTGTTATATTTTTGCACTTTTGCTTTTTCGCAAGGGTGCAACTTGTGACGTGAATACCCATATTAAGAAACTCGTAATAAAATTCGAAATTGTAGTTTATTAATTTTACAAGAAACAATACTGTCGAAAAACCTAAATACTGCAGACCCTTCACACTGATTTTCTTATTGGCGGAAAAACGGACTCGTTTTCTTCTACGACAAGAGACTGAATTGTGGTTAATATGTTCATTCTTGGTTCCTTTGGTTTCTAAAAGGAGCAAAGGGCCTCTCCATGGTTTCAATTAACGATAACGATAAGTCCTCATCTACTTGAGATGAAATATAACCAATAGCAATACGCTGCACACGAGGATCAATACATATCTCCTCAGCTACAATAGTGAGGCACACTTAGTTTGATGTAGGTAACTCTCAGAACAAACTTCATGTTCCAACAAAATTTTGGAGGTATAAGAAGAGGAAGACGAGTACCCCCATACAAAAAAAATTATTTATGAATAAAGAATTGATTTTTTAATCACGCTTGATTCCACTGAATTGCGTGGTATAAGGTGGTATGGGAGGGGGAGACAGTACCCCATACAAAGTTTTTATTATTTTTCTTATCAGGCCTGTCGAAGAAATCAATTCCGATCGAAAGTGCAAGTGATTTGTATATGTACATATATCTAAAGACCTAAAATAGTAAGGCACGCTAAATTAATGTTTCAACAAAATCTTGGAGGTATAAGAAGGGGAATACGATACGCCCCATTAGGCACACTAATTTGATGTAACTCTGAAACAAACTGTATGCTCCAACAAAATCTTGGTGTCGGGTACCCCCCATACAAAAAAATTATTTTTAATTTAATAACGTAATTATTTTAATCACGCACGCTTCCACGGAATTGCCTCGTAGTTGAGTCAATCCGTCTTGCCACTAATTCTTACATAACTTCTTAGGCGCAGCATAATTTTTTTTAAAATAACGCTGATTTGTTCCACCTTTAAATGAAAGTTCAAATCTCTGCTTACTTGAGCCCAATTAATAACTTTATGTCCACTGAAACTGAGAAATTTTATTTTTTTTTTCCACAAATAACTTTTTTATAAATTAAGGCAAAACATTTGAATTGATACCGGAGCTTGATGGTTAAAAGGTTACATGTATTATTCTTAAAATTCCTTTTGATAAATTGAATTTAACTACGGAAAGTTTTTAGCTTTTTTTTTTGCCTTTTTTTAATATTTTCTAACAATATTTAATTTCAACGCGTCACTACAGAAGACATTCATACTAAAGTACTTTTTAAAGGCCTGTTTAAAAATTTGTATGATTCAATTACTATTTTTATCTAACTGTTAAAGAAGGCCTCGGCAATTTTGTATAAAATATGTTATACAAATTCCACATTCGCTTCTATCACAAGGAGTAACATTTTTGTATGTTTTTAATTATTTTTTTGATCCCGTTACAATTCTTGTTTACCTGCTTATCTGCCTGGTTTTAGAAAATTTAAGCAAGTGAGTGAGTGAGAAATAATATTAAAAACACAAACAACTTTTCGTTTTCTATTGTTGTTTTCAATATAATTTCCAGGGCTGTGGAGTCGTCCGAAAAAAGTACTAACTCCGACTCCAAATGCTGAGATTTTTTAAGTGCGACTCCGACTCCGACTCCTACTATAATCTTGATGCTAAATGTATATGAGACTCAGTGATGTTAACTTTTATTTTTTCATTACCGTACGGCCTTCTAAAAATTAGAGTTTTTGAGAAGCAATTACCGTACGCAAACATTAATGTGCTGTTTCCAAATGACAGGCGATTGATTATGTAGCAAAATTTATCAGGGGTGTGCTGGAAAACGCAAAACGCAAGTATTTGGAAGTTGTTTTTAATAAACTTTAAACCTAATTCTTATAATTTTTGGTTTAAAATCCTGTTTAATAGGAAAATATTTGTTAAATATTTGACATAAAATTTTTTTATTACAAAAATCTTATTTAAAAACGACTTTTAAAATTCTTGCGTTTTACGTTTGCGATTTCCAGCACACCCTAGTATATGAAAAGCACTCAGTCCATCGCCTGTCATTTGGAAACATCACATAGGAGCAGTATTTAGAAACCATTTATTTAAATTTTAAATGTGTTTTAAGATAATTTTTATTTTGGAAATTTTTTTTTAAATTTTTTATGCCGAAAAACTTCGTAGTCGGAGTCGCGAGTTTTTGTGGGTACTACGACTCCGACTCCGGCACAAAACATCAACTCCGACTCTTCAACTCCGACTCCACAGCCCTGATAATTTCACTTGTTATAGAGGCATTTACGCGGTGTCTTTCCAGACATGTGTGTTTTTGACATTCTCTTTTGAACATGCTACCAAAAATCTTTTGTCTTTTAACGATGTCTTTCCAAACATGCCTGTTTTCATATCAAATAGTATAATTTACATATACATACATACAATTTGAAAACATGGAAATTCATATAAAAAACATGAAAACTGATTTCCTGTCTGTTAGGCAACCCCTCTTTCTTCTCTACCCCGATCGCCTATAAACAAAACAGACGTGTTTGTTAGACATGTCTGAAAGACACCGTGTGAACCCCCCTTAATTTTTTAAAAACAGGCACAAGGCGAATTCACAGGAAGGTGGGGTCAAGTCAACATATGGTAAGAAGCGAGAGCGGAAAAAAGATATGATTGTGGAACGGAGCAATCAGGTATTTTATATCAAAAAGAAGGAGTAGGGCGGCCTTCTTGAAGGCATCCGTACTCCTTCTTTTTCCCGCTGGGTTTTTATACAAACATATGTTTTAATGCATAAAGCACTTTTTAATAACCATACAACGTGTGTGTTAGACAGCACCACAAAAAATTTGCATAATATGAGCTCTTGTCGATAAAAAAATTGTGCCATTCGATTGACAATACTTTGAGAAGAACGAAAGTACCGCTTCAAGGCACATGTACACATTAGGAGAGCATTGCAAAAAAACCCGAATTGTCACCATATAAAACGAACACATGCACATATTTTGGCTCATACATACGAATTTGACAATCGGGGTTTATGTCTGTCCGCTAATGAGTATACCTTGCAGTGTTGCCAAGTTAGGGATTTTCACCCCAAATTTGGGGTTTTGCTTTGCGTTTAGGGTCAGTTTTAGGGACTATTAAGTAGTTAGGGGGAAATTTAGTGTATATAAATAGCATTTGGGGATATTTTAGGGTTGATATTATTAAATATTTTCAAAATAACAAAAAAGATTGGAAAAACCTAAATGAATTTAAAGGTGATTATTTAATATAAGTTTCATTACAAGTAAATGTTAAATATTAGTAGGATAGCATCTGCGTTGCTGGCACTGCCATTTCCGAACGCAACTGTCGAGCGAAGAAACCAACTGGCAACTTCAACAGTTGAATGTAATATTTTAAGAGTTAAGGCCTAACCATAATATGCATAGCCTTGCTTATCCTACTCTCAAAAATTTAACAAAAAGTTTCTCAAATGTATTTAGAAAAACAAAATAAAAAACATTTGATTCCGTATTTAATGTGCGATTAGATTCGCACCTTGCTTAAGCAGATGATAGTTTCATTAAACTTAGCAAAAAGTTCTCAAGTTCAAAATGGTTTTCCTCATATAATTACCATGTACTCACACATTTGCTTAAGCCAGCTTAAGCACATTATGGTTGCGCCTTTAGATATTCTTCAATCAATGAATGCCAAATTTTTATTCCGTCTTTTGAAAGCTTAAATTATGAAAACATGTACGTGGACGAGAGGGATGAAAATGTACTGGACATTTTTAATGAGTTAATTAATTAATTATAATAATATATTTTGTTTTTCTAAAAGCTTTTTTTATGTAAGTATATGTTAAAATATAGTTACATACATACATATGTATGTAAAAAATTAAATGAAATAAAATGATATGAATGTTTAAAAAATAGAAACTGGGATTTATTTCCTTCCGAAGGTTACTTTATATTATATTCAATATTTTTTATTTTTCGAATTTATTCTATGGGCTAAATTTCAGTTATGTATTTTATAAAGCTTTTTTGTAATAGTCATATTCCTTCAATTTTTCAGAAATGACTTTATACACTATCAGACTATTATAATATTTAAAAAAATATTCTTTTTATTTTGGGGTTTTTTTATTTTTCCCGATTATAAAGTAGCGGGTTAAATACTAGAATTTAAACAAGTTTAAACCTAGAAAAATAAACTTTGGCATTAAAAAAAAATCCATCCACGAGGGAACAGGAGACGCTAACGAAGTAGCGGGTTAAATGCTAGTCTTAATTAATTTTGTTGAAATTCTCTACTTTCTGCTCATTTCCGATGTTTTTAATCAAAACTTTCAGAAAAGTTTAGCGACGCAGGCACGCTAAAATTCGGTTAACTTATCCGCGAGATTATATTTTCCGAGAATTAACTTTTTCGCGATTCTACTGTACATGAATCTTTAAATAGCATACATACTTATTTTTGAAAATTTTTTCGATTTCAATTTCACTCGAATTCGATTTCCAAAACATGACTGAATAAAAATATTTCTAACTTACCTTTAAATAACACCAGCCCGCTCTATAATAATGGCATGTGTACTTGGTGGCTATACTATTCGTAAGGCTTTCTAAAAGTTTCTGCATCCAAATGCCCCTAATCATATAATCAAAAACCATGAAAAACAAAAAATTGTATTGTAATATTCATGTGACTCACCTCTCAGACTCCTTGCCCACGCCATACAAATGGGCAATTCTCTGTTGTTTAATATTTCCTGATGAGCCCGAAGTTATTATTAAATTTGGATTAGACAATTGCTGAATATTAGATGAACTATTTCCATTTTTTGGTACTGTGGTAGTTATCTCAAAACAATAGAAATGTGTGGAATTGTCCGTCACCCTGCTATTGCTTACACATTGTATAGTCGTTATATATTCTAATGGTATGGCTTCTTTGGGTGTTTTCATTTCTTGATCGAGAAATGTCTGAAATTGGCGGTCTCTTAAAATAGCCTTACGATTTTGCATTTCTTTTAATATATCCTCAACAACACCGGATGGAAAACGTATGAGAGGGCCTTCATAACGAACCAACAAAGGTGACAGGCTAGGACGTGGTATCATTTGTAAAGTTACTTTCACATCGCTTGGTTTCGATTGATTCTTAAAACTCGCTTTACGTTTTAAGGCGTCCATACGTATTTTAACATTGGAAAGCACGCTCATTGTATTATTCATAAAACGGGAAGTACCAGTGCGAGAATTTGTATTGTTGTTGTTTTGTTTTTGAGCATTTTCATTAGCGCCTATAGCTTCCAGGTAGGAAGGTGGACACTCACCATCTTCGGCAATGTTTTGTTCTTTATTAAAGGGATTAGCCCGTTGAACAGAATTTCTGTTTTGTATTTCATCGTTCACAAACCATTTTGAACGGTTTTGTGATGGTCTTGATAAGTCAATATTAGACGATTTAATGGGTTTTTCTTCTAGGTGGCTTAAGTAGGGTTTAACTCTGGCTTCAAAATCATTATCCAATATATTTTCCGTGCTGTCAGATAATAATTGAGCATTTTGATGGACTATTTGCAAAGGCTTAGTGAGAGATGATGGTGCATGATCTAATGCTTGTGGAGGAGGTGTGGGCAATACTTTAACTGAGGGTAATTTTGATTCTGCCTGTAGATTATCCTCTTCTGAAGTGCACATGCTAATATCATCATCCGATTTGGAATGTTCACCTTTAACACTGCCATAAGTGTCTTCTTCGAGAAGATGCTCCAATAGCAATAATTGGTTGTTTTTATCCGATTTACCGAACTTTAGTGTTTTTCTCGACAGCAATGGATCAAACTCTTCTATAATCTCTTTAGGAGGTCTCAACACGCCACCTACTGCTCCCATATCGCATTCGTCTAAAGATTCATCTTCTTCGGATATATTTATTAATGCATTGCGTGGTGTTAAAATGTCTTTATTGCCAGAGGCCAATTCAAAAACATTTCCATAAGTCTGTTCTTGGTTGGCGTATAAAGGTTCATCAATTGATGAGGAACTATCTTGCTCTTCATGATATTCCCAGGAATCGCTGCGATCTGGTTGTGGTGTATTCATTTCTTCGACATTAATTTTCTGTCTCAATATTAAAGATTCCTCACGTTCTTGCAAAGCCGCCGCTTTATTAAGCTCATGTAATTCGGCAGATTCAACATTATTGCGCAAAGGTGTAGAAGATGCATTACATCCCTCTTGATAAGGTTCTAGAGGTGAAGCTCTTCTTAGTTCAATTTCTTCATAATTTTTACGTCTTTTTTGTCTAGCAGGCGGTTGTATAAGATTTATTTTACCATAACCGGGCTCTCTTGAATCCACAAACTCATTAGGCAATTCTGGGGCTGGTATTGTAGGCATAGGTGGAGACGGTGAGGATAAATTTAAAGAACTACGTTCTGAACTATCGACTGATATACCTTCCATATGCTGTTTTTGTTGCTGTTGTTTCAATAACACTCTGTTTGCTGCTTCTAAGGCCAAGGGATTGGTTTTCATTGCTGGTTTTTCTTTTGTATTCGATTTTAAAACATCCTCATATGGTGGCGGTTCTCCAAACTCTTCATTTTTTGGTGTAACTTTTATATTTTTTGGCACTTCATAGGAATTATCTAACCCCTGAGGTCTCAAATCATACATTCCTCTGGTTTTGTTACTTAGAGGGCTAGTAAATGTTATGCCATTAAAAACTTGATCATTTGGCGGCAAAGTTTGTGGCCTATCAACATTAAATTGTGCTGTGGCCATATTTTCCTTGTTTCTGTTTTTATTTAAAGTAAAATTCGCTCCTAATTTTTTAAGACGCTGCGTTGTTTCGGTGCCGATATTCGTGAAGGCTTCAGATGAGGATTTTAAATTTTTATCAAACTTATGTTTGGCGCCTTTGGCTTTTAAGGCCATACGTTCTCCTATAGATTCCGTTAGCAATTTTGATGTCGTCCCCAATGATTTGAAGAGGTCACTAGTTTGCAATAATAACAATAATAAGCATTAAGTACGATAAATTTATTTTATTTTTACTTATGTGTAAAGTAAATCTTTAATTCCAACATGATTCATTTAAATAAAAATACGATTAAATACATTTTTGTTCGCTATAATACAGTATATTATTGAAAAGCACAATACCACAGCAAATAACTTCGTATTAAATTTTACACACTAATCGCTTACGACGTACATTGATGATGGGTTTGATGTGATGTTGCTTACATCACTAACGAATTAAAACTGAAAGTCCCTTTGGTTTTTTCTAGAGAACAGAAAGGCTTTTTTTAATATTTTAAAAATACAAGTCTTATCGCTTCAATTTGTGTAGTAGTTTTAACGGTATACTTTAAACATAAACATAATAAAAAAAACCCCAAATGCAGAGGTTCCCAATTTCATACACATTTACTTAAACTGCTGATTATTGCTTTTTACTCTATTCATTTTTGAATCACGTTCTATTTAGGAAATTTCTTGTCATATTGAATTTATTTGTCAATTCCATCATTCTTTCCGTTTAAAAAGTGTAATCTGTTGGTGGAAGTTAGATCGGAGGTGCAGTATTTCTGTGACAATAAAGAAAAGGTGCTTCAGACTATATTTTTTTTTTTTTTTTTTGTAGTTTTGTAGGAGAGCAATTTTAAACTTTAATGTGCTGTTTTCACAACACAAGTTATTGAACGAGTAGTAAAATGTATATGAAAAACACATTAAAAAAACAGTGCATATAAATTTTACTACACGTTCAATCACTTGTGTTATGAAAACAGCAAAATACTTTTATCATTTCTCTTCGGTTTAATTTTTTTTTGAATTATTTATTTTTAAATATTCCTAGTGTCAAAGACATAGACCTAGATTTAAATAAATGCAGAAAGTAATTTTAGTTATAACTTCCTGAAAAATCATTCAAAATAATTGAGCCTTTGCCTATTGAACTTTTGAACATAAAGATCTCAAAGGTACCATTCACTCAAATCAACTTAAGCACTATTTTCTTTTTGCAACAGATTTTATGAAGCGTTTTTACAAAACGTATGTTGCAAATTATGTCTTTAATAAAATTTGTTATGATTTCATCTGTTTTCAAAGGTTTTTCTGAATTTTTTTCGCTTCCTATGTGGTATGGAAAGTGAAAATGAGTTGATAAATTATCGTGAAATTTTAATACACAGGACAGTTTTCTAACTTTTTTGTGTACATCTTTTAATTCCTCTCTCACCAATAAAGTAAGAATTGCAACGACAAAAATCGTATAATGTTAATGGGGACTAAGGCGCAGTGATGCGCAGCCTACACATTTTAATGTTAAATTTCAACACGTCACTTCAACAGCACCGTTTCATATTTGACATTTATTTTTTTGCCTACTGATGCAGAATTTTGTGGATTCTAACCGAATACTTTCAGTTTTCACGGTACTTGAACTTTTTCTGTGAATTAATCCGTGAAATCACCGCCTTTGGCCCCTGTGTGCGACGTTGCAGCAAATGAGCGGTATTTTGCGAAAGTTATTTTATAAAACATAAAAGAATTTTTATAATTACGAAAAATAGAACTACGGAAGAGTTCGTTTCTTTGGTAAAACTTTAAATAGTGGACCAAACTTTTCGTAATAAATACGAACTTTTATAAATAGAAAAGTCAAACTTTTCGTATTAAATACGAAACTTTTGTAAATAGAAAAGTAGCGTATAAAACATGCCTTGATAATAAAACATTTGATAATATTATACGCATAGATTTTTTATTTCTTTTTTTAACTGCAATCAAGGGATATTTATTTTAAAAATTTATACAGTTTGACTACTTTTCAGAAACTATTTACCGAAATATTTATTTTTTTTTTTATACTTTAATAGGGAACTTCTGCTTTTTTTCTCCCTACACAAAATGAAATAA
Source organism: Pollenia labialis (assembly GCA_949318255.1). NCBI lineage: Eukaryota > Metazoa > Arthropoda > Insecta > Diptera > Polleniidae > Pollenia > Pollenia labialis. Next base: position 120,801,196 of record OX439142.1, read on the forward strand.
TACAATTGTTTTAAGTCAATTTAATTAATGTTTTTATTCCATCCCCAAAACAAAACAAAAGAAATAATTGCTTGCTACAACTTTAAATAGTATTGCTTGTTCTTATAGGAAATTCTTAATCTAAATTTAGTACATTCCCATATCGTATTCCTATAGTGGCAATAGACTTCTAGTGTCACTTCTTAGTGCCAATGAATAAAAAACAGTTGCTTAGTAAAACGCGTGCCCTTAGTAAACCGTTTCTCTCTGCAAGTACATAAATTCAAGATCAATTTTATCATCTGTTTTATATTTTCCAGTTTGAATTTCTTACAATAAAGAAATTGTCATTTATTTTTAGATTTTTTCTTTTTTAGTTTTTGTAAAACATGTAGGAAGACACTAACAGCTTCCGCTTTTGTGTTTAATTTTTAGGTACATATTTAATTGTGTGTACATTTTATAAGGACTATATGTGCATTAGTGTTGGGAATCTATCGATAGTCTTAAAATATCGATAGGAAAAAATCAATATCGATATTATTATTATTTAAAATACATCAATGAAAACGTGTAACAGCAGCTATAATCACAACTTTCCGCCGCAAATTTACTTGCTAATAATTTGGACTGAATGTAATGTATACAAACAAGAAGAATAAGAGGTGGCAGCGATAGCTCAACTGTGCTTCTTTGTACTCCTAATTAGAGGCCTTTTTGTCAAAATTTGTATATGTTTACCTATGGACTAAATTGTAAAATTTGTTTGTAATGTTGGGAGGAAGTACAATAAACGACCATTAATATGAACAATAAGTATTGCCTAAATTTTTTGTTAATATTACTAATTAGTTGGGTATCTTCTTCGATTTTTTTAATACATGAAGTTTAATTTCATTGTCAATTTGAATTCTTTTTTTGTGAAAAAATATTCATATTTAAATTTAAGTTAAGCCCCGGTAGGCTAGATGGTAATGAGCTAGTCTATCAGCGCCGGGGTTGCGGGACCGATTTCCGCCAGCAATTTTGGTTTCATAGCTGCAGCCAAGCGTAGAGCTTCGCGGGATTAGCTTAGGAAATTAATAAAATAAAAAAATTTATTTTACCGGCAAATATATATGTACGTATAACTAATTTCGGTAAATAGCAATAGTTTAACAGGCTTAAACTTTATAGAAAACGACAAAGAATTTGAAGAAGATGGCTTAATAGATAGGAAAAAAAAGAATAACACAAAACTTTAACGAACTTTAGTTTAGTGAGACTGTTCACATGGTTAATTGCTTGCTTTTCTCAATGCTTGTTTTTTATGATAAGACAATAATTTTGTTCACCATGCTTAGCAAGTGGATGACTCTTCAATTTTTTTGTTAACTGTTAAATCACCTTTTTTGTAACGATTTCTAAGGGTATGTTCAGGCGTAACAAATATTTGACGATAGAATCCAAAAAAAGCGTGACCAGTAAACTGATCAAACTTAAGCTTTATTTTTTATAATTTCTATTTATTTACTAAACTTCATTCCTTAGATGATAATTGTATAATGGAACTTAGAAACTGTTAAATAATGTTTACTCTATTTAAACGTTTTGCAAAACAAACAATTCTTTAAGAAAACTATTGGTTACGTGTAGGACATCAAATATTTAATAGGTGTGAACATAGCTTAACAATGGTTGGCAAAAAAACAAAAAAAAAATCGGGAGTTTTTTGTAGGCTAGACTAATATTTTGCCCGACATATGTAAGTCGTTTATGCTAATACATTTTATCATAACTTGAAAACGATTGTGATCAAAACACAAACAAATTATTAGAAATCAAATTTCCCTTAAGTTATCCAAATATGATATTCAGAAATAAGTTTAGCCATATATGAAATCTATAGACAAATGTTAATTTATTCATTATTATAGGTATGACAAATATTTCGCCCGAAATAAGGCGATTAGCAGGCATGTTCTGAAAATCAATTTTTGTGAAAGTGATTTGAAATCAAAAGAAAGGTATTCATTCTGCACAAAAAACATTTTTCACAATTGTGATTTTAAACCGGTTAGCAAAGTGGCCCCCGATTTAAAATTACTTGCTTATTTCTTGCAGTTAAAACCATAAAATTTTGTTTTGTATTTGTATGATCCTTGGTATATGTAAAACTTTTTAATGTGATTGAATTCCGTATTGTTTATGTGTAACATTATTGTACTTATTTTATTGTTTTATAATTGAAAAAGTCGGCAAACAACCGACGAAACGTCGGGAACAAAATACTGTACATAAAAATATAATTTTATTAACATTCAAGAATTTTAGGCCCTATTAGCTTAGCAAAAATAACATTCAAAACTTTTGTAGTTTTCAAAACAACCTTAAACTACAATTGTGATTTTAAAATCACAACTGATTTCAAATCTTGTAATTTTCAGAACATTTTGATTTTGTAACACTCCGTCATCCAAAATTTTTTTTTTAAATTTTCAAATGTGCTGGAAATTATACTTTTAATCTCCCAATAAAAAATTGTGCTTTAAGCGAAGCAGGTTTGTAAGGGAGAAATGTAAGTGTTTCGCTTACTATACCGCTTACGGAAGACATGCATTTTATATGGCGAGTTCCCACTTTGAAGCAACACATTTTAGATACAAAAAGCGCTTTATTAAGGGAATGTCGTGGCACTTGAAATATTATTTATTTTTTTAACGAAACTTGTTAAGAGCTCCTTCATTGCGTAGCGCATTGTGTTTAAAATGTGCTTCGCAAAATGATAACATTTTTTATTGGGCTAATTTTTATAATTTTTTTATAAAATTCTGTTTAATAAAACAATATTTGTATAATATTTGTTATAAAATCCTTTTATTACAGAAATCATATTCAAAAAAAGACTTTTAAAATTCCTGCGTTTTACGTTTCGAATTTCCTGTGTTTATGTCTGACTCAAGAGCCAGAGGGATATGAAAATATTAAGTAGATTCAGTCGCAAGCATTATACATAATACACATTTTAATCGAATTTTATTAAGAATATTTATGAAATTGCTAAAAACCCAGTAAAAAAAATTTGGGTTTTTTGAAGCACTTAAGAGAAAAAGCGCATAATCGAGCGCAACAATAAGAGAGCTCTAATACAGCAGTAAAGGATAAAGAATAAAATATAAAAAAATCTGCTATTTTAGTGCTGACAACTAAGAAGGTTTCAAAGCGCAAATAATAAAAATATGTTATGGTTTACGAAAATGATTAAAAGAATGCATTTAAACAAGAAAAAGCAAAACATAAATGAATATGTTTATTTAGTTAGCTCTTAAAAAAAAACTTTGTTTTCATGTCAGCATAAAAAAGTCCTCCAAACCGGGAACACCCCATATAAAAATCAGGTATCTCATCAGCAGGTTTGAAGCGATTTGAGGTATGAATTCATACATAAATCCTGCTCCTTTTGGGCACATTTTTTACTGGGACATATCTATAAAATTTAATTTAAGGCCAATTTCACCGAGTTCAGTTAAAACTAACCATTACTTTAATTTCCAGTTAAAAATATGTTTCTGGCTGTTATAACTGATAGTTAATTATAACTGAACTTAATAAATTTGGCAATTAATATTAAATTATACGGATATAAGCCCGATTTTTGAAGAATCTGATTTTCGAAAGTTAAGCTTCGTACAGACGGTGGTCAGATCTTACAATTTTGTCATTAAAATTGCCTTAAAAATGTCTTGCAACTGTGTGACATTGTAAGCTCATTTTCATTTGGCAGATGTGTAAAATGAATGCATCTAACAACTGCACCATTGTCAGAAAAATGACAACATTGTAAGATCTGACCACCGTCTGTACGAAGCTTTTTACCAAAATTATTATGTATTTGATTTCAAGATTTATATATAAAGATATTAATTAAAAATAGAAACTGGGAATTATTTCCTTCCGAAGGTTACTTTATATTATATTCAACATTTTTTTTATTTTTCGAATTTATTCTATGAGCTAAATTTCAGTTATGTATTTTATAAAGCTTTTTTGTAATAGTCCTTCATAGTAGTCCATAATAGTTCCTTCAACACTACCAGACTTATATATTGTATTTTCTTGTTACATTTTACCTTAGCTTTCCTTTGGAAAGCAATGAGGTATATTGCATGTATAGAAAAATTTACAATTATTAGACACCAGCAAAATGTAATGCATTTTCTGGCCCGCTACGGCCTTTGTCAGCATTCTTTGTGTCACACTGGATAGTGATACTTTATAAATTGAATGTATGTAACTCAACAATTTTAACAAATATTACAAAAAAGCTTTATAAAATACATAACTGAACTCATAGAATAAATTCGAAAAATAAAAAAAATGTTGTATATATAATTAAGTTAGAATTCGTTATTTTATGTAGTAAACATAAGCTCATGATAAACTTCCAAAAATTTCAAACTCTTTTAACAATTCGTAAATATACATCCATGACACAGAGTAAAATTTCGTTCGGAAACGGAGTTCATTCCGTAAGTTGGTGCTTCAGAAAATGACGAAAACAATTTTCGGAATAAAACCATTTTTGTTTTAATCAACGGAATGGGAGTTTTCTGTATCTGAAACGAAACTATCAAAATACACTTTCTATAAATAAACAAATATGTTTTCTTCGGTTCCGAACGGAATTGTACTCTGTGACATGGCCCATAATGTTTATTTTCCAAATTACTTTTGTTTAATAACAAAATTAAATTCAGTTAGTTTAAAACTATAAATTAACGTCTTATTTAAAAAAAAAATAGAACAGAATTATAAAGGGTTTATTAAATAAATTTTCATTAAAAAATCCGTTTCATTAACCTTTTATAAACCTGTTTTATTTTTTATAGCCATTGAAGCCGTAAGTAATTTAAAAAATACCACTACACCAAGTGTAAGTAACATCCAAAATCCCACAATAAAATAAAGTGCATGCCAAATAACAAAAAAAAAATCCAAAAATATAACAAAATGTAATATATTACTTGTCGGAAGAAGTTATGACATAATGTTTATCATCAAATGTTTCACGTTTAAAAACATCATCATCAATGCCATCATCATCGTTATAATATGTGTCGTTGTTGTCCTTTACATACCCGGGTGATGGTGATTTATATTTTGAATTTTCCGAACTTTCAATCGAATCGGCTAAAGATGAACTTGATGATTTATAACTTGCATAAGATTTATTCAATTGATCACGTTTAAAATTGGTATCTTTAATATTAGTTGGTGATGAAGTATTGTGAATACTGCTGGTGGTGGAAAATTCACTTGAGATAGAATAGTTACTGCGTCTACGCTCATTATCACGTTCAAAATTTAAATAAGTCTTGGGCGGTAATTCAGGTGCTTTACGTATGGCTTTACTAACGGCTCCTGTAGAAGATTCTAGTGATGGTGGAGTTTGAGTTGAGTGTACTAGCGGTGGTGTTATGGCGGTATTTTCATAATTTTGTGTATCGCTATTTTGGGGTTTACGTGGTCGAGGTGCTGGTCGTGGTGTACTATATATTGGTATATTTTCATTAGCATCTGGTCCATATAAATCATTTGTTTCAGTTAGTATAGATTTTTGTGTATTGGCGGCATTTATAGACAATCTATCCCCATCTTCGGGCAATGTGGGATAAAGTAAGAAGACTTTATTATTTGGAACTTTTTCATTGCTATTCGCATTATTTTGTATATTTTCGGAATTAATATTTAGATTCTTGTTAATTAATTCTACTTTGACATTTTCATATTCGGATTTTCGTAGTTCGGGATAAAGACGTCTGGGTGCTGGTACCGGCCGACAAGTTGTTTGATCTTCGTCCATAGCTTACTGAAAAGACAATTGCAAAAAATTATTCTTAACATTAATTTTAGGTTTAAAAAAATGCATAAAGTGTTTAAAATTAATTGAGATAATGGTTGAACATTGAAACAAAAAAATTTTAAGTCTACTAAACCCCGCATCAAAAAACATGGCTCCGAAGTCAAAAAATTTTAGTGACTTTTCACTTATTAGAAAACCAAAACATTTTCATAATTTTGTGATTAATATTCTTTAGAATTTCCTCAACTAGAAATTTGCCACACTTAAAACTATTTTATATTGATTTACAAATACTTCAATAATTTTATATTTTACCTCAAGCTTTAATTGGAAAAGAGGACACTTTGAATAGTATAATATTGGAGAAAACACACATGTAATAACACACTTCCAGGGATAATAAATAAATTTTATTAGTTTACATATAGATAAATTTGCATTTTCCAAAGTCCAAAGTTTGAATTTGCTCATTAAAGTTATTTTAAACCTGTGAAATTAGACTCGAACTACCTGGGGGCTAATTCTGGCAGTCATGATCGAAAACATTTTCGATTCGAAAGCAAATTTTCTTCTAATTCTTACAGTTGAATGAAGCTTGTTTAAATTTAGAAGATCTCAATTTGTTAACAAGCCTCATTCACTGTCCCATACAAAGCTCAGTTAAGCAAGACAAAAAATCAAAACAATTTAAGAAATTAACATTTCCTTATCCCTAGCGCCGCTACCGCTTACGAGATCAAAAATGGTGTTGCAAAACGTACAGACCAAAGTTGTAAAATGTTTGCCGAAATTGTAAATGAAACAACCAGCATTGAAAATTAAGCAATCAAATTATTATTACAACAAACAACAAGAAAACCTGCACTCTTACTGCTGTATTCATAAAAAATAAAATAAGTTTGAAAAGTGGTTTAAGGCAAAATTTTCATACCAATTTTTCTTAAAATGTATTTCAATATGTTAATAAAGTTTCAAGTAACTTGTGAATTAAAGCAATTGAAAACTTTAAAGAGGACAACTGAAAAGAAAGCTTGTTTTCACGCACAAGATCTGGGAACACCATTTAAAATAATTGTGCATCTAATGTCGTCCACAACTGCAAAATCGAAAAGCTTTGACATTTTTTCTTAAAAAAAAACCTTAATTAAGAGCAATTTTAAAAGAACCAGTTAAGTAAAATACAGCATTAAAAGGCTACACGTTGATAATTCAGAATCAACAAAAATATATGTACCTTGAAGACTATCGGACAGAAATGCTGCATCATCAGCAGTAGACAACCTATCAAACGTGCTATTGTTCAAGACGCATGTGATTGGCGTATAAAAAATATTTGTTATGGTATATTAAGAAAAATTATAGTCTTGCAAAATTTTAAGAATCATTAGGAACTAAATTTTTTTTTTTTTTTTTTTTGAAAATAAAACCTCAATAGCGATAAGAAGTTTTCAGAAAAAACTGTTTCCGGAAAACCAATATCATAATACAATTTTTTTTACTGTTTTCTGACATTTCAATTATAGTTATTTTGGAGTTTTATCGATACCATATCCTCATCATCAGTTGTACGCAAATTTGCAATGCAAAATGCTGTACAATGCAAAGGAAAAAATCGTTTACACGTAGAAAGTGTTACAATTTTGATTAAAACTAAAGATCTATTAAAATCAAATGTTAGTTGCTGTTATAGTTGTAATATTTCTTTTAATGCCTTAAAGTATCTGCTAAATATTATAACACTTAGGCCTATTTTCACAACTTACCGATAGCTTAAAGTAGACATTAACCGACATTATTAAGAGTGTTCCATTATAAAAACTTTACTTTTACCTAAAGTGAGCGACAAAGTAAATTAAGGTTAATCCTACCCGGTAGGTTAAAGTAAAGTCAAAATAATGAAACACTTTTTATACGGCCGATAAAATCATACCTTTAGCTATCGGTAAGTTGTGAAAACGGGGCTAAATTAAAAGTTTTATTTTTAAACATAAATGTTTGCTATTAAATACCTCGAGAAAGGAATTCCAATATAATATTTTTTGTTCTTTAATTTTTACCATTTGGTTATAAAAAAAATCTTTAAGGGAAGTTCAGTATCATTTCAAAATTTAAATTTAAATAAAAAACACCTCGGTCTACCGTTTGATTTTAACAAAAATACATATGAAGTTTAAGCCCTGACAGAGAGCAGTACCATATGCTTAGATGTAGTACTTATCTTTCATAATTTGCGAGGTGATTCAAATTTTTGATTTAATAATGTTACATATCGGACGTAGTTTTCATGGAATTTTTTTTTTTGATAAACAATAAAATTGTTAATAACATATTGATAATGTAAAAGTGGCATCTGTTTTGAGTCTTAAAATAATCACTAAATATCAATTTTTCTTGTTATTTTAATGCTTGCTCTAGAGTCTAAATTTGACCCAATTAATAAAGCTTGTTTTTTTAGAGTGTCACAACTTTGAGTTGGCATCACTGCTTTATTTAAGCAAAAATTTAGCAGCTGATAGTTGCTTTGAAATTTCATTATAAATCTACTCATACCAGAGCAACGCGTACAAGCTTTTGTCGAAATACCATTGCATCCACAGAAAATAACTATATGGTGCGCTTTATGGGCTGGCGGAGTGATTGGCCCATATGTCTTCAAAAACGATGATTGTAAGAATCAAGGTCTATCCAATAGGTCTGCGCAAGAAGCCAGATGTTAATTTGGTTTATTCCTCAACGATGTCAAAAGTTGTTTACATTTTCCTTATACATGTATATTTTTGTTTACGTTTTTTGTTTTTTGCAACACATACATGCACACAAAACACATTTGTCCTTTTGTTTCGCCTATGTAGTAGCAAGATTTTGACAACGGCGGGGAATTTTACACAAGCAAAATGCCTGTTGTTTTTTGTGTTGTTGTATTGTTGTAGAAGTAAGCAGACCTATTGGATAGGCCTTGGTTAAAATATAACTGTCAATGGTGAACCAATTCAAAATTTTTTCGTACCTCAATTACGTGGAATTAATCTTGCTATGTGGTTTCAACAGGACGGAGCCAACAATCCACACGGGCGCTACAATTGATTTACTCTAAGAAACGTTTGATGAAAAACAATTGTCCGTGTGATTAAACCCCATTGGATTATTTTCTTTATGGTTATGTTTAGTCACTTGTCTACGTCGATAAACCACAAACAATTGAGCACCTGGAAATCAACATTCGAAGAGTTATCGGCGAAATATGGTCGCAAATGCTGCCAAAAGTTGTGAAAAAATGGTGTTCAAGGTTGCACTAGCCGTGGCGACCGCAAGGCTGAAATCATATTTAAATATTGATTTCATAAAATTTTCTTTCCAATAAAGCCCGTTTCCTTGATATTAAAAATACAATTCCTTGTTTCTTTATGATTTAAACTTTTGTCACTCTATAAAAAAAACCGTTATCGAACTTTTGATTTTATTTCATATTAACTAACACTACAAAGCAGGGATCAGAAAAAGAAAAGTTATTTTAGACCTCATACATATACATATGTATGTTAAAAATATAATCTTCCAATAAAAAATTGAGCTTCAAACGAAGCAGGTTTGTAAGGGATAAATGTAAGAGTTTCGCTTACCATCTCGTTTACGAAAGGCATACATTTTATATGATGAGTTCCCACTTTAACGTAGCGTTCCGCTTTGCACACTGAATGGTTTTTTCCAGTTATTTTTTAGTATTTTCTATTACAAACCTGCTTCGTAGTAAGGTAATGCCGTAGCACTTCAAATATTATTTTTTCTTTTATAAAACTTGTTAAGATTTACTTCACTTACTTTACTGCATCTCTGTATGTCTTATTTTTATAAATGTACCATTAGTGCTTCGCAAAATTATAAAACAATTTATTGGGGTATAAGTTAAAAAGCATTTTCCCAGCCCTGATTAATATGTATACTTTATAGACAAAAACGCACAATTCCCATTTTTGGAATTTTTTTTATTAACTCTTTAATAATTGTGAAGTTCTCATTACCATCGTTTTAGATTTCTTCGTACTTTCCTAATTACTATCTAAAGTTCTACCAACATTACAAATAAAATTTTTAATTATTTAAACCACTTTTTCTAATCTTACAAAGAAAATTTAAGGGAAATATATGATTTTTATTAAAGTTAAGTTTTTCCTTTAATAAACGCGTTTGAGTTGTTTTAATTGCAAATCCGAATAAATACAACTTATTCAACTTAACAAACTTTATTGAAATTAATAATTTTGTTCACAATTGTTAGTTACGAACAGAACCGTTTAATGTCTCCAAACAAAACTAATGGTGTTTTCTTTTCTACAAAAAAATGTGCCTTTTTTTAAAAAAAATTCAATTTGGTGTCTTTTTCTTAAAAATTTTGCTCCTGAAAAGGGTGGCTTGTTTTATTCTAAAAAACTCATGCTTTTCGGGAGCAAAATTTTTAAGAAACAGTCACCAAATTGCATTTTTTTTTTTAAAAAAGGCACATTTTTTTGTAGAAAAGAAAACACGATAAACTAATTATTCATTAGTCACCCCTTTTTATGTTTCACACCTATTTCTAGATTTTTCCTGAACCTCCCTGTAATAACAATTTATAACGTTCTAAAACCATTTCTAGAAATGACTGGGAAATTCACAGTAGAAACTGTTATAATCTAAACACACTTTTAGGCGGTAACACAGTTGTGTTGACAATTATACATGACAATTTTAAGTTACTTATATTATAAAAAACTATAACTTACAAGATAACTTATAACTATAAAAAATTCTTAAATAATTTAACTTTTGTAACAATATAAGCAAAGTACAATTTTGGTTTTATATCGCTTACTTTTTGTGATTAAAAAATCATTAAACACTTAAGCAATTAAAAAAGAATTCATATATTTTGAATTTAAAACTGATTTATCACTAAAGCGATTGAAAAGGATTCACATATGATTCGATCATATGATCAAAAAGGAATCTCTAATTTGTATTACAAATGGGTCTTTAAGGTGATTAATCAGTAGGGTACAATTTTCTCACAACGAGAGTATCATTTATGATCGAAAATTTAGCTCATATGCGGATATTTTGCTCTTAAAGCTGATTCCTAAAAGATTTGGTTATGATACAAAAAGCTTGCTGGAGTTCTATGGTTGGCAAGTTAAATAATATAATTTAACAATTTTGAAACAACAAAATACATTTGAAATTTTATTACATATTTCCAAAACAAAAATTGTGAAGTAATTATTTATATTATATGTATTTTATTCGACCTTTATTATTATAATATAACTAAATTTTCAAGCTTGAGGTCTTTTTTAATTTTATATAAAAACTTTAAACGTTTATTTTAACCAATATTTCGGCACTTCTTTGAGTAATTATGAAATCAACTACTATTTTCTTTATGTTTGTGTATTTTTGCTAAATAAACAGATAATTCTTTAAAATACATCCATATGTATGCACATTAAGGGTATAACCAAATATGGCCCTAGCACTAACGAAAACAATTTGTTTGGGTCGTTTTAAAATAAAAACCTCGCCCACAAAAGCGAGTTTCTAAAATCCCAAAAGAAAAAATTTTTAATATTTTATTAATAAATGAAAAAAAGTTTAAAAGTTTCTCCCTTATTAAAGGACGTGAATTTCAAATTTAATGTGCGTGTTATTTTGCATAAAAAACAGTGAGTTTTTGGCTAAATGTACAAGTACAAATAAAAATAAATAATTTTACCGCGTTTTGTGGGTGACCTTTTTTGAAAGACGCGAAAAATTAATATCATTTTTTTAAATAGTTTTCAATGGACTATTCGACTATGCTAGGGCCATTTTGATATTTGCAAAAAATGAGAATAAGCTTTACCCTAATGAACATATGTATCACATATTTGGAAAATTATTTACATTTTTGGAATTCTTCGTGACTTTTACCCAAGCTGTTCCAAGAATAAAGGAAACTGTTGAATAGTATCATAAAAATAGCCAATAGTCTATTTAAAACATAAGTAAATATAATATAAAAATAGAAAACTCTTAAGCTAGATACACAAAAATCTTCTTATTGACGTTATTATATACCTGAGAAAGTTAAAAAAAAATACCTGAAAGAGAATTTCGCATGTACGAGTATAAAAACGATTTCGCATTAAATGGCAGCGATCAGTTACTCTTCAAACTTTGAGTTGAGCAATCTAGAGAAGAACATTTTTAAAATATGAATTCTTTTACACCTTTTGCAATAAAATGGGAAAAGGGCAATATTCTGAAGTTAATTGGTAATTTATGTTATTCTCCTATTGGCGATAAAAATATTTTAATTTTGTACAAAAATATTTAACTCATAATTCATTTAAAACTATAAAAGTATTATAAAAGGTTTATTTAACAGAGTTTTTTAGAGAAAATTCTTTTTATAAACTTATCATAATTAAAAAATATAAATTTTCATATTAATTCGAATGTGTATTCTAAGTAAAATTACAATTCTAAGGGCCATTATTACAACTTGCCAATAGTTAAAAGTCGGATTTTGTCGGATTGATAAATAGCTTTGCATTATAAAACCTTCATTTATTATGTTTTCATCTATTAAATATTATTATTATTGAAAATAACAGCAATAAAAAATGGAAGTTGTAATAATGCAAAGCTATTTATCGGTCCAACAAAATCCGACTTTTAACTATTGGCAAGTTGTAATAATGGCCCTAAAAGTTTTTATACTTTTATAGTCTTATTCCTTCAATATTTTCCAGGAATATTTTCTATTGCGCTATGAGAAAACAATTCCCAGATTCTATTAATAAAAAAATATTTTAATGTTTTTACAGCCTACAATGAAATAAAGGAACAACAATGTAGAAGTTTGGAGAAGCATACCAATATTGCAACCAAAACGACTCTTAACATTCCTAAATGTCAAACACATCTAGGCACAAACAGTTCAGATCTGAAGAAAGTTCGCTTTCAACCACAAGCGACGGAATCATTACCGGAAAGAACACAACAAATTTCAACGCAACAATCTGTTAGTGACAGCTTTGAAAAACGTTCTCTTGTATATAAGGAATCTGTCACCACTCCTTGTGCTCATCAAACATATGACAATAAACATCAATTGGACAGCAAAAATTCAAATCAGAAGAAAGTTCACTTTCAAGCATTATCAGAAAGAACACAGCAAATTTTTTCTGACACTTCAAAATCAGTTGGTGCTATTAGTCCCTGTTCTAACAAATGCTCCCTATTATGTAAGAAAACCCTCACAACTCCTTCTGATGTAAAATACAGTGTAAATCATAAGTCCATTGAAAATAGAATTCAATGCGAAACAAAAAAGTCAGATGTAAATGAAGCTCGCTCTCAAATTCAAGCATCGAAAACCTTAGCCAAAACCACAGCACAGCAAATTTCTTCTGCAACAAATTCTAGTCTTATCACTCAAAAATCTATTACTGCCAGCTCTGATAAATACTCTCAGATATATAAGAAATCTGCTAACACTCCTACTCATATAAGATGCAGCTTTAATAAAACCAACGTAAGCCAAACTCAGATCGACAACTCTCCGTCATTGAAAATGAAAGTCGAATTTAATCGAATTGAATTATTGTATCATTTATTAACCATGCACCATCAGCAAAAGAAGCAAGTTCAACTACAGCGATTTGGTTCAACCCTCAGACGTATAGAATGTTGAGAATGTAGGCACAAGTCATAACAATTATTTAAATGTAGATTAATTTTAGGATTAAGATTTATATAACAATAAAAAAAAAGTGTTAAGAACGATATTAAAATCTTAATTATGATCAGATGATGGTATGTATATCGAGTGTGTCTGTTAACTTTGTTTAAAAGGAACGGTAGGATTAGCGTTTACAAAACTGCAGTGAGAGTACAAAAACAGCCATTTCTTAATATCTCATTGGCCAAAAAAAAAAACTTTTGCTTTTACTTTTGATGTATTAAATGTAAACAGTCGCTGTCAAACCAACTCAAAATGCGACATTTTTAGGTAACGACCGGCGCATTTCTCATTACCATATTTTTGGTCAGGCAGTGTAATAATAAAATCTGTTGGGGGTAAGTCGACCGCATGACATTACTCTAGTTTGGGTCCCAGACAATAAGAATAATTACGTAGATGAACAGGCAGACGAGTTAGTCAGAATAAGATATACTTAAAATAACACTAAGGCGGTTTCTTCTGCCTGAAAACCATTGGCATCATTTAGACACATGTAGGGTTGCCAAGTAAGTTTGGCAATAAATTGATAAACAACGCACTATAAAATTTTGAACCCTCAATAAAAAGGAAATGCCAAGGTTGCCGGCAGTATTATCGGGATGTTATATGCTAGGCAAGCGTAAAAGTCGGCTTTGATTTTCTTTTAACGACCGCTGTAGCAGTTTTATTGACCGTTAAAAATAATAAGCGGTCTTCCACAATCTCTACGAATGCTGTTGGAAGAATCATATTTCTGGCCAACTTACGCTATCCAACCTTCGTTAGATATCTAGGTTCAAACTTAAGGTCCGAACAAGTAAGAGTGCTATATTCGGCTATGCCGAATCTTATATACCCTTAACCATTGTTCGAGCAGAATACAGAACAACTAAACAAAAACTAAATAATTTTTACATATACATACATATTTACAATACTAAAAGCTTCATTATAAATTAAATTTAAAAAGCGAAAACTGGTTAATATTTTTTTAAATCGTTTTTAGAACATAAAAAAATTAAAAAAAAAATTATTTTTGAAAAACCAAGATTCGAACCAGCAGACTCACAGTTTCTAACAATAACAAACCCCCTAGACAACTGAACCATGAAGGAACTCTGCTTGAATATCATTCAAATTAAATATGGCCCGTTTTAAGGTTCACAACTCAACTCAGTAAAGGGGAGGGGGGCGGGGGGGAAGGGACATCACATCGTTAAATCAACGTCTCTCCCCAGAAGGTATATACTTTATAGGGTCTAAGATCAATATTGTTGATATTACAAACGGAATGACAAAAAAAGGGTATATATAAACCCTTTTCCACCTGTGGTGAAGGGTATAAAAAAAAAGAAATAAAAATAAAATAAAACATTAATTTAAATAAAATCAACCAAATTGTTTAACATAAAACAGCTGTTTTTCACAAGTTGGCAAACTTTTGGCAGATCGTTAACAAGAGTTTAGCAAATCGTTAGCCAGAGTTTGGTAAGTGTATTATAAATAAACTTTGTGCTAACTTTAAGCCAAAATTTCGTTACGAATAGGGCTGTATGATCCCGAATAAGTAGCAAAAATTTGAAACTACTACATTGACAATTTTTATTTAAAAAAAATGTTTATTTACTCAAGTACTAATTATTCCCAAAATTACCGAAAAAAAATCTCGTAATTTATAAAATTTCTGGATTTAGAATTATTCAAACTCAACAAAACATGAGAACATTTAATTCCGTTCGGTTTTTTTTAATCCACAAACTTCATTGTGTTCGGTTCGGCTCATTAATGTTCGTAATTATGGCCAGTAAAAAAAAAACAAACAAAATACACATACGAAAAATAACAAAAATCCATAATTTTACACACACAAGCGGTCGTTGCTAAAATTGTTTGTTTGTTCATTTTCTTATCAATGTAAAAAAGAAACATTATAGAACATTATAATATATAATGTTTCTCTACAGTATCACTAGAATTGTTCTGTTTTTTAACAAAGAACAGAACATTATATAATATTTGGCTCTTTCTTGAAAATAGTTACGAACGGTATTAAGGTTTGTGTTCGTCTACACAATCATCATATATATCGTCCTCGGGTGTGTGAGCCGAACGCTAAATAATGTACTGTTTATTTTCAAACACTGGTTGAAAGAGCATTTTCAGTAATGAACTCTACTAAAACTTGCCCTCGAAATAGAATGCAATACGAACTACTTGAAGCGTTATTACTAGTTATCAATTATGTACATATATGAATTTAAATAGTAAAATTTGCACACTGCTGTACCTTCTTTGCATAAATTTAATTCCCGTATGGCCATTTTCACCAAGTTCGGTTAAAACTAACTTTCAATTAAAGTTTCGGTTACCAATATGTTTTGACAGCTATAACCGATAGTTAATTATAACCGAACTTGGTGAAAATGGCCGTTAGTCTGTATTCCAAAAAAGTAGACAAATAGGGAGTCTACATACAAATGTATATCCAATATTTGTTTAATACCGCAAAATACTCTTTTTTTTGGTGTTGCTTTCATTAGACTGCTAAAAACTTTTTTCTAGTAAACATTGTACTTTTTTTTTGTGTTCACTAATCGTTATTACTTTGTTTTAAATAAGAATTAAACAATATATACAAATCATGGCGATTTTTTTAATTTTTGGCGCATTGTAGTTATCCAGAATAAATTTATTTTTAGAATTTATAAAAAATATTTTTAAAAACTAATAAAATATTTATTTTATTACCAAAAACTAAAAAATAAAGCTTTGGCGATTTTGGCGATTTTTGACATTGAATTAGGCGATAAAGATCAAAATTAATCTGACAACCGTGCCCAAGGGTTATATTGCTATATTAAATAATCAATTATATAATAAGGAGGGTCCGAACTTTTATGCAGTTAAAATCGCGTTTATGCGCATAAAAAATGTACTAAAAATTTAAATATCTGCGACAAAAATCGAGAAAAAAAATAAATAAAAATAACAAGAAAAACAAACAAAAAAAACGTAAAAATTAAGTCTCATAAACGTATGTAGGACACAATAACCACAAAAGTAGAAGTTAAAATAAAATAAAAACAAAAATTTAAACAAAAGCCAAAAGTAAAACAATCATGGAAATTAAGTCACTTGTTAGATAGATATTTGAACCTACATACATATAAAATGAATTGAGAACATAGATTTTTTCAATAATTGCAAAAGTAAAGTTTTCTGCATTTTTTTAGTAAAGAAAACGGAAGTGATTGTTGGTTAAATGCTGATAGTTGATTTGTGGTATATTCATTTTCAATACGCTATTTTCGTAAAAATTAAGATTAAATATACCAGCACTTTGTTTTATTGTTTTAAATCCTTCATTTAAAAAAAAACAAACTTTAGGGGTAATACAATTTTTTGAATTTTCAAAAATTTAAAAAATTTTATATTAAAATTTTCTCAACGCAAGGTGCAGTGAACAACAAAATTAGATTTATTTTGCAGTATGGAACTGAGAATATGTTAAACTAAAAATCATTAATTAATTTACAACTTAATAAGTGACTACAATTTTTATAAAAATACGCAAAAAAAAAACAATTAAATTTAAACAATAAAAAACATTTAAATAATTTCATTTAATAATTTTAAAAAGCATAAGACAATATACATATTTTAACAATAAAGAATTTAAATAATTTTATGTTTTATAATCTCAAGTAATTATGTTTCAAAGTGCTATGCTGAAAACAGTTCAGAAATATTTTCCTTAAATTTTCGTTCGTTTCTTAAAAGTTGAAAGCTATAGGGTATAGAATTCCAGAGAGATACTGCGAATATGTAGAAATTCCACTCAAAAATTAAACATTTGTATCCAAACGATCTTATTCGTTTCCCCCTGCTTATGTCAGAAATACAAAGTTTACCTTACAGGTGCTCCGGTTTGTGGGTATATGTGACCTTCTACGAGAAAAGGGACCTTGCGTGTCAAAAAACGGGTTTGGACTTAAAACTTTATCAAGTTTAATAAGAATATGTTTGCTGCAAATTTCTTGATTCGCAAAGATATTTAGTGCATGGTAATATCAGGCTGACGACAATGCACATTTGCATAAAAATCAGGGCCTTGATAATAATTAAAAAAATCAATGAGAGCGGAAAGCGTTTTCTAGCTGTCAAAATTTCTTATGCCCATACAATTTGTATGTAGCATACCGAAATAGCGCGGCAACGCTTTGCATTTGGAGAATCCGATTTTGACAGCGCGTTTAATAGTTGGTCGCTTTTGTTGATAAATAATGGCAATTTAGCTGTTTTTTTTGTGACACTACTGTTCATGCTCAACGTTAATTTTTTTATTTTGGTATGGTATTTCAGCGTCAAACTATAAATACTATTTACTAACACAGAGTTGTTTATAAGCAAATAATGAAAACATTAATTGGTATTTTAAAATTAATAATTATCGTTAATTCAAATTTAAATAAAACAATCTCATTTATGGGTAATTCCATGTCAAATCGACCAAGAGTGGGACACGACCTCTTTCTATTTTAATGAAATTTGGTGAGAAGGTTCCTTTTATGATATTAGAAACATATATGAACAAAAAAAATTTTTTAATTTTTTTCCAAAGTTATGTAATTTTCAAAATGTCATAATTTCGCCGAATTAGCCAAATGTGTTAAGTAAATTTATTCAATATCTCGAAAACTACTTTACATACGAAGATTATTTTTATGTAATTTTAAAGAGAATACTTGGGGCTTCAAAAAATATATTGAAAAAAAAATTTTTTTTTTTTTTTTGAAAAATGTAATATCTGGAAAATATTAAATTTTAAAATCGGAATAAGGCAAAAACCTAGTTTTTTATTTGGCTGATTTTTAAGATATGATTTTTTTCTTTCGCAACCTTTAAAAAATAATCTTCAAAAAGAATTTTAATATTGTAATGTTGAGCAATAAGTTCACTGTCCTAGTTGCAAAATAAAACAGACAAGCCGGGCACTTAGCCTCTTTACCTAATTCGGGCAAGCTGAATCCAGTGGTGCTAAACGTTTTTTTTTTTTATTATCTCTTGTTTTCGAGATATATCGATATTTCGAAAATGAAGGAGGATGCCCGACATATATTCGCGTAATCGTTTTTAAAATTTAATATTTTGCAGATAATACATTTTTCAATATATGGTTGGTATCCTCAAGTATTCTTTTTAAAATTACATAAAAATCATCTTCGTATGTAAAGTAGTTTTCGAGATATTGAAGAAAAAAGCTCAACACATTTGGCTAATTTGGCGAAATTGTGACATTTTTAATGACATAATTTTAAAAAAAGAAATTTTTAATTTTTTTTTGTTCATATATGTTCGTAATAGGATAAAAGGAACCTTCTCACCAAATTTCATTAAAATCGAAAGAGGTCGTGTCCCACTCTTGGTAGATTTGACATGGAATTACCCACATATTAAAATTACAAAAAAAAATTAATAATAAACAAAGAATTCAAAATAGTAAAGGCCTTGGTTAGATATACACCTGTTTTAGTTTTATAACTAAAGGGGTAAATATATATTTGTGACTTTCTCCGAGAAAAGAACGCATTTCATCTTATTCTACACCTTTTTAGGTAAATCCACTCTTGAGGCCAAACCCGTTTTTTTACACACTAGGTCCCTTTTCTCGAAGAAGATCACATATTGATAAATATATTACATTATAATTAGAACTGTTATGTTTAACAAATATTTTCGCAAGAAAGAAATAAATAGATTTATTTGAAAAAAAAAATACTTATTTGCAATTTAGTTACGGAGCGCTTATGTTCTCTTTTAAGCACACGAGGAATGATTCATTAAAATATAATTTTACTACACATACATTCGCGTTGGAAAACAATGAAAAAATTGCACAAAAAATAGGTGTTAGTTTTCATTAGAGAAAGAGGAAGCATGGTTAATTAAACTTTTATAAAATTTAAATATTTAAAAAACTCAAATTGGGGCCAAAATAATTATTTTTAAATGGATTTAAACGAAAAACAATTTGGCAAAATTTATTTATTATGAAAGTAAAGTAAGTACAATTTTGATTGATATTCAAATAATACAGTTCATTACAGTTTAAAGATCTAAATATTAAAAACAACTTTGCACATATCGTTAGTCTCATGTAAAAAGTTCCTAACTCACACTATTGCAACTTTACAGAAAAAGGTAAACACAAAATAGAAACTGTATGTAACAAAATTTAAAATTGCTTGTTAAACCGTTATTTTCGATACTTTTGCATTAAGATTTTCTGAAATGTATCGGAATCACTGAAAAACCTAATTTCAAAAAAAATTAGAGTTAGGGCTTTTCTACATGAGACCAACAATAAGTACTAAAAATTTCACACAAAAAAATGCAAAGAACATCGTAAATATGATGCCACACATTTTATTGACAAACTAAAACGAATCAAAGATGTTTGATAAATGGCACAATTGCCTGCATTGCATTGCATTTCACTGATAGTACTTATTGAAATTAGCAAAAAGTACTAACATTTAGCCAATTAAATCTTAGTCACCCTATTTTTATACCCTCCACAACTAGTTGTGAATGAGAGAATACTAAGTTTTCTATTCCGTGTGAAACTGTTTTAGAATTCATCTAAGATCCCCTAAAGTAAATATTTTTTGGGGCCTTTACTCATTTTAAGTCGCTGATGATATTAGTATATTTAATCATTACAAACATGAAACTGCATTAAAATCGTATGTGGAAAGAGATGCTTCATTAGTTTCGGAATATGTTCGTATAAATAAGCTATTTTTAAATTCTGCAAAGACGAAGCTTATAAGATTTAAACCACACTTTAGTTTTAGTAATAAGTTTTGTATTTTTGTTGACGGAAATAAAGTTCGCGAGGTTTCTTCTGTTGAATATTTGGGTATATGTGTTCAGGGAAATCTTATGTGGGATCAGCATATTAGGAATCTTAAGGTACAACTTTCTCCTGAGTTAGGTTTCATGTATTAGTTTATAAGCAAGTTTGATAGAATAACTAAATTTTTAGTTTATCAGGCTTTGATTCAAAGCCATTGTAATTACCTTGCATTAATATATGGATTAAAAGAAACTACTGCGTTTAAATCGCTTCAGAGAATGCAGAATAGAGCATTAAAAATTGTAGCTAATTTGGCGGTTTCCAACCGTACGGGCTTTATAAGTTCCAGTTATTACTGTACATGTTTAAATGTCTTAATTGTATTGGGCGTCATACCATAAAAAATCACACGGAATCAGAATACAGTGGTATCCCGGTTTAACGTATACTCAGTTTAACTAAATTGCAATTTAACGTACATTTTTTCCATTGAGTACCTTATATTACGAACAAACAGCAAATTTTTGTACTCTATATGTATAACGAATTTTTACAAAAAAATTTGAAAAAACAAAATAGAATGTTTGCATTCATTCTCTTTTGTTTTTGTATACATTTACCATAGTTAAAGAGCGATTTTACTGAATTTGTACGTTACAAAGTCATTTTTTACTTTTGTTTACAAAACAAGTGTTTGTTTTCTGATTTAAATTTTGTGTCATTTTTGTGAAGTTTTTGTAAAGTTGACATCTAAATGCCTAAAAGAAAACGTTTAATTCTTAAGGAAGAAGCAATTCAATGCTCGATTAAAGTACTTCGAAAAGAGACAAATATAAAGGATTATTTTAAATAACTTGAATATGTTTAACGTTTTTTAAGTTCATTATTAGTTTTGGTCTCCACAATGTACTCATTTAATTGAAAATGATATGAAGTATTTATTTGTTTGTGTTAAGAATGGAAATAAACTAATTTACTTTGTTGTATTTAAATATTATTTTTTTATTAATAAAAATGTATTAAAAAAAATTTCGGGATTTACCGAATTTTTCGATATGTATAACTAAATCGAGAAATTTGTGAAATGAATTTTAAATTGCGTTGAAAAAATTTAACAAATATATAAATTAAATTACTCACTGGACATGACATTTGGTTTGTTTATTCGACTTTAAACCTGAAAAATCATACATTTAACAGAAATACTACATATTATTATCATTCGATTAATCGGTATATATTCTCCGATTAATCCTTGAATCGAATATAGCAATTTTAAATTATTCGAACAATTATTCGTCTAAAAGTGTTTGATTAATCGAAAAAGATTTAGTCGACTGAACAACCTATTCATAAAACTAGCCAACAAGGTTCACATCACATCAGGTTTTCGAGAAACAAAAAAATGTTTTTATTCGTTTAATACATAAAAAAAACACTAGTTTATTTACAAATCAATGAATTTTCAAAAGTGAATGGCATTATTTGAACGTCGTGTGTATTTTGTTGCTTCGGTTTCACGTATTAGAATCCAGCAATAGTCTCCCAGCATGCTTTCGGCTCAAAATCCTTGATAAATTCTTTAAATTTTCATTAAATCTTGGTGAGCACGCTTCCCTTGTTCGCGCTCACCGCACCTAGTTTTTTTTTGGAAATAAATCTAAATGCGAATGAAGAATATGCAAAACGTTGTCAGTGTCCACGATTTGTCCAAGTTTCTGACTGCAAAACCAAAATAATGTAAATATGCATATTTTACTGATTCTTATATTGCATATCCTTTTTTCCAACTAAATATTTACCATCAGTAACACGAGATCACCCTGACATGATACAAATCTACTATTATAAAGATTTAGAATGAATGTGGGCTTCTAATAAATAATTGCAGTGTCAGTATTGACTGTTTTACAGTATTGCCAGCATACGATAAAAACTTAACAAGACGTGATAGTCCAATTTTTATGCCAGATTCGAATTCAGCGCACCCAGATTAGTTAAAAAACATGCCCCATATAAAGCACGCTCTCGGAAATCATAACGAATAACGATATTGAAATAAAGTTTGGATGTACAGTCTTATAAGACAAAAAATCACACTATCAAATTTCGTAAATATTGGTCCATAAAAAGCAACCTTCTGAAAAGAAATTTAAAATGTATAAAACGCTTAAATTAATTTCCTCTACTGTATTGAAATTTGGTCTAATTTAGGTTTTTTAATACCAGAATCATTCTGCAGAATTTTGTAATGATTGATCCATAGTTTACCATGGGTCCAATAAAAATTCAACTTCTGAAAATCATTTTAGCACGGCTAAAACTGTGACGAGTCATGACATTTTATTTTAACAAGTTCAAATAAAGTTTTGCATGACTAGAAATAAAAGCATAGAACTTTCTGATGTACGGCTAATAACTTAACAAAGGAATAAACTTATACCAATTATTATAATGCTAAAGATTTGTAAATAATTTAAAGATCCCTTATAGAACCGACAGTGGAGAATATCAAATATTCGGCACAGCCGAATATAGCATTCTTACTAGTTTCATATTAGCTTTGATATTGCGACATACCATTTGTAGTTACAAAGATAGTAAGACCAAAAGACAAAGTTAATTTGACTGAAAAGGTAACCATAAGTTGACAAGTATATTAAAATCATATGGATTTAAAAACTGCAGTAGAAAGATGTGAGTACTACAGTTATAAATTGTAATGTAAATGGTGTTAAATTTTTTTTATTGTTTAAAATGAATCATCGCCATAAATTGTTTAAGAAAAAAAAAATAGAGTGCTCATAAAAAATATCCAGAAAAATTGTGAACTTGAATAAAAATTAAAATTTAAGCTATATTTCCCAGAATGCAACATTTCGAGTCATCACAGTTGTCTGCGTTTATTGCATAATATAAACACGGTAAATCTTTTTTAAATTGAAAATATTTTTATGGATCAATAATTTACAACAGGCATTGATTTTTTCCCCGGACTTTTTCATTTCCCGGGAAAGCGGAATCTCACCAATTCCTTCAAAAACTTGTAATTCCTTTTTTAAAGTAATTTTTTTCAATCGAATCTGCCTTTTCTTTACTAATTGCCTTTCCTATGCCATCATCTCTTTCAAAAATAGTACATATTAACTGCATTTTGAGAATCTAATCCAAAAAGTATTTTATGCAGCTGACCTGCATATGAAATCATTAAATTTTTTAAGCACATTGTAACAACTTTTTTTCGTTTTTATAACATCAATCTGGATCTATGAAAATTGTGTTCGTATTTACTCATCCTCTTTTAGTAGTTCGAAATTTCAGGGCATCAAACATAAAACATTGCCTTACTTATTGGATTTGAGCCTCCATCAGTTTTTTAACAAAGCTTGTTTAGAATTACATATATCAGCAGTAAAGTTCCCATAATTAAATAAAAAAATCCCGGAAATTCCCGAACAAATTTTCCTAAAAATGTGCGGGATTCCGTATGAAAAACACTACATATATCTCATATAAAGCCAATTCTCTAAAAACACTTTAAAATTTCTAGGACCAAAACGAAAAGTGTATATATTATTGATATTAGGTGCAATTAAGTTTTATATGACTACAAATAAAATCATAAATCTTTATGATGATCGGCTAATAATTTAGTATTTAAAGCCCACTTCTGAAATACTCCCACACATGGTGGAGAGCAATGCCGTGTTCAGATATACCTTTTTTATTGAGTCAATATTCGGTTTATTGACATAATTATTTTTCAGTTCACATATACTCAATTTATATTATTACTACATACAAAATTCAACGTAAATAAAAATGGACATGTATAAGCAAAATGTAAACAACTTCTGACATCTTTAAAGAATTAACATCGGACTTTTACGCAGACCTAATGGATGGGCCTTTGTTTGGTTGTAATTTCAGTTGCCAAATGTCAAAAGACTTTGTTTAGTAAGTTGTGTTTTGCTCACTAAACCACTTGTGACAGGGTCGCATTTTAATTTTGCTCAATATTTATAACAATTTCGTATTAATTGAGCAATAACGAAATGTCAATTTTATATGGATAATTGAGCTTACTAACTTCATTTATTGCGTAAAACTCAATTAAGGTGCATATTTAAACACGGGCTAACAAAGATTCAGCACAGCTTTCGTTTTTATAATTGGATTTTCATTTTCAAAATAACTTTTGAAACTGAATCGATTTCGATTTTATATGAAATCAGGGATTTGTTAAATTGTAATTTAAGATTATTTAAAAACTTTTTTTAATTTGTAATTGATTACTCTTATTGCAGTTCATATTTAGAAAAAATATTAAAAACATAAAATTTTTAATTTTATTTACATAAAATATTTTGACTAAATTTCCCTTTCCACACCACATAAGAAAGCACACTTGATATCAACATTAGATAGAACTCGATATCGCAATAATATTTGGTTCAATGTCTTTAGATATTTATTTTATTGTTATTTTAAGCATTTATTTTAAACACATTCGTTAAAATTGCTAATTTTAATATAAACAAATGAATACAAGTGTGTAAAAGTATTTATCTAAATGCCTTTCTGTTAGTTGTCTTTAGTACTAGTGTTTTTTTTTTTGTATGAATTATAAATACTCGTTTGTACATTTTTATTAGAATTGAAATTTAGCGTAAGTGTGTCTTTTTTATTGTTAATAGTGCATTTTTATTGTTTACACTGTGTATTTGTTTTGATAAAAACAAAATTAAATTGAATCTCTCAATATTAAGAGAAATATTTTGTTTAAAATTATAAAACAAAAGCACTTAATTTTGTGTTTAATCATTATCAGAATAAACTGTGTATAGAGAGTACTTGTTTGCAGTATGCTCAAAATTATTAAATCGTCTTTGTGATAATTTAAATGGGTCGGTCATAAGTTCAAAGACCCTTTTGTTATTGCACATGCACAAATCAAATTATCCAATTAGGGTTTTAGTTATATGTCTTTTGTATATTAGGGATATTTCAGCAAATATGCAAGATGGCATAGGGCCTGTTCGTAAATACATCACTGCGCTGCAAATGAAAATTTAAATGCCCTAAAATACTTTGATTAAGCAGATGACGCACAACCAAGTTTAAAATACGGAGTGGAGAAATGGCTCCTACCAAAAAAGATCAACAGCAAACTTAGATTGGCCGTGCAAAGCAATGTTTGGTTGTATGATGCAAATTTTTTTCGAACTTGTTTAGTCATTCTTTACTAAAAATTTAGCCTTTTAAGCCATCCTTTACTAAAAATTTAGCAATTTTTAATTAATGAAAAGTTGCCATCGCTGGCAACAACACAAAAATTTACTATTTTTTTTATTACACAGGTCTACGATGAAAAAGGTTTTTACATAGACCTACATCTGGGTCTATATATTGCAAATATAAACTTCGTTTAAGTGTTCTACGTCACATTATGAGATAACGGTCCTTTTATTTTTGATCCGATGTCCTTTAAGATTTTTCAAAAAAAGGACAAAAACTAAAAGTTTTATTTTCCCAAAAACCCCCGAAATTTCAACATTAATACAGCAAAACACGCTGGTTAACTTTAATGCCAGCGTTAGATAGAACTCTGAAATTGTTCGTTCCAATGAAAGAATATTTTCACTCTCAACCTTATAAGGAGCCCGATGATATTGCAAAAATTATTTTGATGATCCATGTGCTGGATTTTGATTACTTTTGGCACAAAGCCAAGCCTTTATGTTTCATAAATATATTTCTCTTCTGAGTCACAACATAGTACAATGTCTGAGGCTGCTCTTACTTAAAAGGACTTTAAATTAAAATAAATTGCACAAAAAGAAAATGTATTTTTGCCATTGGTTATTAAAACCATTTTGGCAGGTAGTATCTATTATGTATTAACGATTTAAATTAGTGGGCTGCAGTGTTTACAAAAATTTTACATTTTGATTGGGTGAGAAGTGGAGAAAAGATACATCTGTGGATCAAATATAGATGGAACATTTTGGATATTTCAATGAAAAAAATATTGGCGGTAAAATTATAATGAAGCTTGTAGCATTTTGTTTATATCTGCCGTCCTTCAGTGCGCCAACAAAAAGATTACTTTCAATTGCTAATAATTTTTGGATTATTGCAAAGTCCCAATTAAAAAGGTTACTTAAAGAAAATAGTTTTTTTATATGAATTTCTAGGTACATACCCTGTAGTAAATTAAATAGTCAGTTGCAGAAAACACTAACTATAAGTTAACTATTTTTCAAATGACTACAAACTGGTTTAATTTACATGCAGATATCAACCAAACATATTGCAAAGATGCACACGTAAAACACAAATAAAAGCAAAATAAGTAAAACAAGCATGCCATGAAGTCAAATGAAAAAAATATATACAAATTTTTTAAAATAATTAAAAATTAAAACGATTCAAATCTGTTTATGTACTAGAAATTATGTAGCGTATTTATTTCAGCACACTTATACATTATCATTTAAAGCAATTTGATGCAAAATGTTCTTAAATATTAATTTCTATATAAAAATATGCATGTTTGTTCATAGGAACACATATTTTTTTTTCAAACATTATTTCAATTTTAAATAATTTATTATAAACCGACTATACTATTAATTAACTACAAATTGGTTGAAAAATAAGTACTTAGTAGTCAGTTTAAAAGTCATGCAAAGATGGCCAATTGACTACTGCCTATGACATGCCTATGTTAAAATAGTGAGTCGTCGACAAGGAAAAAAGTCACTTAATCAACTAGATGTGGTTATAAAAAAACCAGTTTGAAGTTACTTATAAATGTGTTTGACTTCCTACAGGGTATATTTAATTGATTTGTTCATACTTATATTGTATGTATATGTATTAATAGTAGTTTTATCGGGTTTTCCAATAAGAGTGATATGATTTCTTTAAAAAAACACACTTATTGTTAAGGATATTCAAAGGTTTTTTTTAATGTGAAGTACAATCGATACAATTTAGTTCTTAAAAAAGTCATTCAAATGGCGGCCACGACTTCTTTCTTCTGCAGGAACGAATTCGATTAACCCAATTTTCGAGCACTTTTTTCACTAAATCAAGTCGTATGTCATGAACAGCACGTTCAATATAGACTTGTAAAGCTTGAAGCAAGGCCAATTGAAAAGGTCTGCGCAAGAAGCCTGATGATCATTGTTTATGTTCTTTTTAGTTGTCAAAAGTTGTTTACATTTTTCTTACATGTGCATGTATACGTTTATGGTATGCCACACATACACGTTTTTTCCTTTTGCTTTGTATATGGGGTAGTAAATTTTTGAAAACTAAAAAGAATGGTTTTTTGTTTTTGTACAAGTAATATAGATATAGATAATATGATAGATGGGCCTTGGCTTGAAGAGAGTCTGGTTTATTTCGATATATAAATGCTAGTGTTTTCGTTTTTTTATCATAGGATTTTAATTAACTAAAGTAAAGTAAAGTAAGTAAACTAAAAGTGTATAATACGTCCGTTTACACATCGGCTAAAAAGTCCGATAGCAAATAAAAAAAAATTTTTGTTTAGAAATTCGACTTTATTCCCCAGCATAGTCTCCTTAAAAAGCGATACAATCACGCAAAAAGTCCTTTTTATACCGCCGAAACAGCTCTTAGAAACATCGACAAGTTGTTGTTTTTGGGTGCACTGTGAGAAAACGCGGCATCCATTTCGAAAACAGCGTTCTCATGGACAAATGTTAATGCAAAATAATGCCCATGCATTCCAATGATATCTCTTAGGTACCAGGTATCTCCTGCAACTTCACTTTACGATTTTGGAATTTTGTTGATCTTTTCCAAACCACTTCTCTACCATTTTTCTAAATGGAGCAGAGTCCGTATAATTTTATTTTTCTATGTCTAGTTAATATTAAACAAAATTAATCAAAGTACCAGATGTTAAACAAAAAAATACCAAAAAGCTTCCCTTACATTTTCTTATTCACTCAGGACCATGCATGTTTAATTATATCTTTAAATGTAAAAGAAATAAATTTAATTTCCGGTATTGATATAGTCGAAATATTCTGGTGAAAAACTGGTTTCTAAAAAAATGACCACCCTATTTTTTATTATTTGATAATTTAAAAAACAAATTTATATATCCTGCATATGTGTTAGTAGCAAATTTAAACGCGTATAACTCTGAAAATATTGAATAGATTTTATTCAAATATATATTGTTCACTTCTGTAAGCATATACCTTTTGAATGGTGTATATTTTGTTCAAATCGGTTGAAATAAAGAGATGAAAAGTGGTCCTAACTATTTTGCATTTGCCGATTTATATATAGATTCTGTATTATATTTGTCGAATATTCCAATATATTTGAATGAAAAATCCAGTTAAAGAATGTACAATAAATCGATTCATTTTCACTTTAAAAGCCACATAAGAAAACATAATTGAAATAAAGATTGCATAAAACCCAATATCAATGATATTATACATATAGAGCAAAATGAAAGCGATCACCTTTTAGACGACCCCTCTCCGATTTTAAAATAAATAGTCTCAATCGATTGCCCAGCAAAAAATAATGTACCTACATTTTTTTTTTTTTATAGTGACTGGTTTAGTGGTGGTGTACACCACTGTCATGTGACAAAATTGAAGAATTCTTCATAAGGGACCTCATTGAAAGTTGTTTTAAAAAAAAACTACTAAAGCGAGTGATAGCTCGTTGGAAAGGTATTGAATCAGGCTTTAATTGAAAAATAAAATTTTCCTAATTTTTCTTAGAAATTTACCTTTAAATTTTCCCATGAAAATTAAATTTTAAGATTTTCCACAGAAGCTCCTAAATTTTCCGGCTAATTTTTTTTTTTTGGATTCCTCATAATTTTTGCTTTAAGAATCAGCAATAAAAAAATGGGCCCCGACTCCTTGTTTGGACAGGAGAAGAGCATTTAAGAGACCACCTTGTTAAAAATACATTTTAAAAATTATTTTACAGATAAAAATACATTTATGAAGAAAAAATCTTTCTTATTTTGCTGCTTATACTTAATTACAATATTTATTAAAAATGTAATGGCACACCAAACCCGACTGAGGCTACAGGTCATAAAATGTTTTGTAAATTTTTTAAATTACCAGGTAATAAATATTTCGCCTAAAATGACACGTGCAGAAACAAGTCATAAAACACGGATTTTCCATAAATATGGATGGTCAATATGTCTTTGAGTCCTTTGAATGAGGCTATTACCACTTTAGGTGAAACGCCTATTAGAAAAAGAAAGTTGCGAAGTGAAACATACAGGAAAGAGAAAAAAGGCAAGGTTATGAGTGCAATCGCGACAATATTTGATGAAGGCTCTGATAACGAATGCAGTCAAGCAGATGACGTTGATGACGGCAAACAAATGATTGAGCAGTTGAAAAGAAAATTCAATTTAGCGACCACTTTTCCGGAGAAATATCTCATTTTATCTGTGCTGCCTCAATCATGGTCTATACGCAAGATTTCTGAACAGTTTCAAACATCTTTTTACATCGCGAGAAGAAGCAAAGAATTAGTTCGACAGAAGGGCATATTGGCGACTCCCACCAAGAAATTTGGCTCAAGGACCCTCAGCGAAGCAACGGTGAAATTGATTCAAGATTTTTTCTGCAATGATGACAACAGCCGCGCCTGCCTAGGTACACGTGACTATGTTATCACACGTGAAGATGGAGAAAAAGTACACAAGCAGCGCAGATTATTATTATGTAATCTATCCGAAGCAAACCATCAGTTCAATGAGAAATACCCAGCAGAAAAAGTGGGATTTTCTAAGTTTGCCATCCTACGACCAAAAGAATGCGTGCTGGCATTAGACAGGCACGGAACGCATTCAGTCTGCGTTTGCATGTTTCATCAAAACATCAAATTAATTTTCTTTCCATGCAAGAAATTGAAAGTATTTCACGGTGAAATTGAAACATATAGGGACCTCCTGTCGAAGTCGTTGTGCGCATACCCCACGGAAAATTGTCATCTGTCCAAATGCGACAATTGTCCGAAGATTGACGAGCTAGAGTAATATTTGGCGGTCAAGTTTGAACAGCTGTTAATTCAGGAGGTACATTTCAAACAGTGGATAATTAGCAGCGGCAGATGTTTCCTTGAGACCGTGGTAAAGCAGATTCCGGAATTCATCGAGGAATTCAGATTCAAGTTGAATGAACTGAAGGCGCACCATTTCATATCCGAGATGAAATCGAAATTTCTAAAGGAAAGTAAGGAGAAATTAGCCCAAAATGAATTCATTGTGATAAGCGACTTTGCCGAGAATTACACTTTTCTCGTTCAGGATGAAATTCAGGCTTATCACTGGGCAAACGACCAGTGCACGGTGCATCCTTTTTGCATTTATTTCAAAAACGAAGATAACGAACTACAGACCGTAAGCCTTGTTGTTGTCGCGGAGAGTTTAGCTCATAATTATGTGTCCGTTTTTTTATTTCAAATGAAACTGTTTGAATTCTTAAGATCAAAATTCGATGCAATCGACAAAGTAACGTTTTTCTCAGACGGCGCGGCTTCTCAGTACAAGAATAAAAAAAATTTTTACAATCTTTGCATAATTGAAGAAGAACAAAACTGCAAGGTCGAGTGGCACTTTTTCGCGACGTCCCACGGTAAGGGCCCATGCGATGCGTTAGGGGGAACCCTAAAACGCATGGCGACTAAGGCAAGTTTGCAAAGGCCATATACTGACCAGATCTTAAATGTACAACATTTGTTTTCGTGGATTCAAAGCAAGGAAATTGCCATTAACACAGTTTTATGCACTCAAAAAGAACACGAATGTCAAAACTATAACTGGAACGCAAAAGTTTCATTGCTTCATACCAAATATTTCTGATATGTCAATTAATGTAAAGCGGTACTCTTCGTCTGCCGACGTGCTAAATTTAAAGTTACTTTAATTTTATAATGATGCCAAGACAATTGAAATTTTTAATAAATATTGTAATAAGGTATAAGCAGCAAAATAAGAAAGATTTTTTCTTCATAAATGTATTTTTAACTGTAAAATAATTTTTAAAATGTATTTTTAACAAGGTGGTCTCTTAAATGCTCTTCTCCTGTCCAAACAAGGAGTCGGGGCCCATTTTTTTATTGCTGATTCTTAAAGCAAAAATTATGAGGAATCCAAAAAAAAAAATTAGCCGGAAAATTTAGGAGCTTCTGTGGAAAATCGGAAAATTTAATTTTCATGGGAAAATTTAAAGGTAAATTTCTAAGAAAAATTAGGAAAATTTTATTTTTCAATTAAAGCCTGATTCAATACCTTTCCAACGAGCTATCACAATCACAACTAGCGATCGCTTTAGTAGTTTTTTTTTTAAACAACTTTCAATGAGGTCCCTTATGAAGAATTCTTCAATTTTGCCACATGACAGTGGTGTACACCACCACTAAACCAGTCACTATAAAAAAAAAAAAAATATGTAGGTACATTATTTTTTGCTGGGCAATCGATTGAGACTATTTATTTTAAAATCGGATAGGGGTCGTCCAAAAATTTGCCAATTTTGATCGATTTCATATGGAATGGCTCTATAAGTGATTCGTTTTCGATACTAATTCGACTGAATTTGCATACTTGGTAATTTTGTTTAGCCATAAGCTTGCAATTTAAATTCTACATTACAATTTGAATAGCCATAATGCTGATCTTATTGCAATTTGTGTACATTTGTATCTGGCAAACGGTGCTGCTATTAAACTCACTTCATTTAAAGAGTACATACTTGATTTTATTAAGTACTTAAAGAAAACTAAAGACTTTATTTTATTTGTTAATTTCGTTTGTAACTTACTAGATTATTATTGTAACAGCTTGTGTTTATAATAACAGATTGTTATTATAGTCACAGCTTTACAATTTTTATTCTACCAAATATTTCTGCGACATTTTCAAACAAATATTAGGTTGATTACTAACTATCATTATAAAAGCATATAAAATGCATTCAATTACATATTCGGCCAGAAATCAAAATCGGGTGGTAGTGAAGTCGTCCTAGATTTTTAGTTCGATTATTTAAAAAAAGGCTTTTATGGATCAACACAAACAACACTTTTTCTTCCTGCTCGGGCAACAAAAAACTTTTAGAAATTTCAGAATTTACTATAAAGTTGATCTCACTTCCGTGGTCTAAAGCTGAAGTAACAAATTGAATTTAACTTACAATTTAATTGTAAAAACTTTTTAATGAATAATTTTTGTTTTGCTATTCAATTGTAATGTGTTTTACTACAAAAAAAAGGTTTTAGCCATTTTTCCGTAAATTAATCCATTTTTGGTCATAAAGTTTTGGCAACACTGCTGGGGGTTGTTATGTAATTCGATTCGAATCGGAAAATATACGAGTACGAAAACAATTTAATTTGTGGGATTTTATTACCGTCTTTCGAAAAACAAAAAAAAACCCATTCGTAAAAAGTGTTTAAAAAGTGCGTATTTTATTCGAATGGCATTTTGATTGCGGATTATAATAAAAACAATTTTATTTACAAAATAAATATAACTTTATAAATTTTGAATTAATTCTTTTCACAGCAAAAAAGAATGGAATGAAATTTGAATCAATTCAAACGAATTAGACAGAAATGAATTTCGAATTCCAATTCAAATGAATTTGTTAAAGTGATTTGCAATTCATTTTACAGATATATTTGAATTGAATTGATTTTGAAATCATTTAAATGAATTAGAAAAATAAATTGCAATTCAAATGAATGAAATCAAAAATGAGTTTCAATCAATCAAATACAATAGCAGATCTAGAGGGAATTACTAAAATTTACTATTTTTATTGCAGTTGGAAGTTTTCAATACAAAAAGTAAACAAATTTTCCAATTGTAGTAAAAGTAGTATGAGATTATTTAAACAAAAAAATGTCGTTAAACACACTTTTAATAATATTTTCACGCTATTAAATAAAAATAAAACTTTAAGTTTCTTTTAGTAAATAAACAAAATTGTTCTTTTTTGATAGGATATCGCCTATACGTAATAATTTAATTCCTATTCTGCCGCTACCTGACAATTCCATTTCAATACAAAATCAATTCAAATTTCAATCAATTCAATTTAAATGAGTTGGAAATGAATTGCTGATTGTTTTTACTAATTAATTTTGAATTAATTCAAAATCAATTCAATTCAAATAAATCTGTAAAATAAATTGAAATTCACTTAAACAAATTCATTTGAATTGGAAACGAATTGCAATTCAATCTACAAAATCATTTGAATTGAAAATGGAATTGAAATTAATTTCTGCTACTCAAATTTCATTTAATTAATTTTTTGGGTGTGAAAATAATTAATTCAAAATTTTTTAATTGATGACGAGTTAATTAAAAAATGAATTGTTCATTAACATCTCTGGTTCTTTAACGCTATAAGAGTTGCTAATGGCTATAAATTCCTACATTGAATTTATTATTAATATGTCTAGATATGGAGCACCATCTTCTTCATAATTTTCCCACAACAAAACACAATCCATTATTTTTAATAATTAAAAAAATTTTTTTTACCTACTTTGACAATAAATTTCTGCCATAAAATAATGTTGTATTTTATTTTAAGACAAAGTGCGTCCAAGTTTTTACGTATTAAAAACAGTCATTACAAAAAAATGAGGACTTTTTGAGCGCACTACATAGTACGAATTATTTTCCGAATCGGAAATTATTTTCGAATATCTATTCGACTTGCTTTGAAAGATTATAATAATAATTATCATTTAATTGATTTACATGTTCTTCCTTACTTCTGTTTTTCGTACTCAAGAACAAGAAAAAGATAGACAAAAAAATGCACTTTGGACTTCAAGAAGAATTCTTGACAAAAAGAACGAAAAAACAGAATTGTAAATCAATTAAATAGATAATCATTCAAAGAATATGTAAGGGTAACCTGTCCGTAAAAGCCCTGCTTCGAGCCCTCCGAAAGTCAAGAATGAAAGAAAAAAAATATAAAATAAATTTTCATTAATTTCATGTTGTCAAATTCCTTTCTTCATAAAAATAATTTAATGAAAATTAAATTTGATGAACTTTAGCCTAATTAAAATATCAAAATTTGGATTAAAAACCATGAACAGTTCAACAAAATAACCACAATACTAATTAACTAACTATTAGTTAAACTTTGGCAGTTAATAACACAAAATCTAAATGTATTTTATTCCAAAACCTTGCGATTTCGTGTGAAGTTTAAAAATAAAGTGGAATTCCCAGAAAATCTTTGCTTGGTTATCACTTTATAAAAACAAAATCAGTTAACCTAAGAGCACATTTTCCGAACACACTATGTATTTCTTAAAATCATCCAGTCAGTTGATCACTTTCGGTCACAACGTCCGTTTCACCGACAATGAATTTTGTCTCTATGTCTCGCAAAGTCATTTATAAAACTATTAAATTTTATTATCAAAAAATATTTTTTGAAATATGTGGTACTTTTTAATCAGTCTTAAAATGGACTTTTAATTAAAATCATGAATGCTGGAACAACGTAGTTAATTTATCATTACATTACTCATACTATAAGTCATGATTATTTCCAAGAAAAATTATTTAACAATGAAACTTTATACTTAAGTAAGAATTATAGTTACAGTTTTTAAAAGGATCTTTTTCTATATTAATTAATCTAAAATGTATCATACATGGTTGTATTACTTGTTACTGAACTTTTAAAAAGGTAAACGCGGACTAAAAACTTAAGGAATTTAAAAATGCATTCATTTTTATATTATTTTATCTAAGTGTTACTATTTAGCTGCTCTCTTCTGTTAAAAGTTAAAGTTCTCATTTTGTAAATGCAATATATAATTTTATTTTCTTATCAAAAGTTCCATTTAAAGTCATAAACAAGCGTTTTTTATAAACATAAAAAAACTGCAAAGCAGACAATACATTTTATATAAAACTTAAAATAATAAATAAAATGAAATATTCGAAGCAGAAATAATGCAAAATTCAAAATTTATTTATATATGTATTTATCTTTTGAGTTTATAAGCCCTTAGGGAAAGTTTTTATGCACCAAAATGTTTAATATATGCATCAGTGTTGCCAGTGAAATTTTGAAAAAGATACATTTCAGTTTCCACTTTTTCCCAAAAAGATACATTTTGAAAAAATTTTAAAATCAATTTTTAACGTTTAAAATTTATTAACATAACATTATTTTTTCATTATTTTTGATATTTGGCCAATTTGTTGTTTAATTGATTTGTTTTTTATTTAAGCTAATAGGGCCTAAGGTTAATTAATGTAAATAAAAAGCAATTTTTTATTACAGTTTTCCCGACGTTTCGTCGATTTTTTGTCGACTTTTTCAAGGGAGCGTAATATGAGCTTTTCACATTAAATTAAATTTCTCCTTTTACATGTAACATTAAACATATAAACATAAAACATAAATTTAAAGTTAAACACATATCAAAACAAGTATCACTGTAACTATTTAGTAATTGCAATGAATGTCAAAGAAGACACTAACAATATTAGCGCAAATTATAGGGTTGCAATTACTAAATAGTTACAGTGATACTTGTTTTGATATGTGTTTAACTTTAAATTTATGTTTTATGTTTATATGTTTAATGTTACATGTAAAAGGAGAAATTTAATTTAATGTGAAAAGCTCATATTACGCTCCCTTGAAAAAGTCGACAAAAAATCGACGAAACGTCGGGAAAACTGTAATAAAAAATCTGTGTGAGGCATTTTGACAAAGCATCTTAAGTCGAAAAACTCGGTAAAAATATAATTTTTATTAAGTAACTAGGTGATCCGACAGATGCTGTCCTGTCCAAATTAGAAAAAATTTTTGAGTTCGATTTTAAAATCCGTTAAAAAAAATAGAAAAAGTATTTTTAAATTAAAATATTATTCATATACATATGTAGTTTTGGAACATATATACATATATGCTGTGAATCTCATAGTATTCCTTTTATTTTTTAGTTGGTAAGATCACTATTCAGGTAACCAGTAAAAAAAGTAAAACTTATTTGATTCGATTGCTTTGCTAGGATATCATAATTTTGTTCATTGCAATGCTTTGTGATATACGACATTTTTTGTTTAGTTGTCGGGCGCATAAACAAATAATGCTAATGGACATCCGACGCGGAAACAGGCGACATAATTGACCATGCATAAAGCAGCCAATGACTGCCCTTGAGATTTGTTGATTGTGATTGCATATGTGAGCTTTGCTGGAAACTGCAAACGTTTAAAATCGAATGGCATGTCGGTTGGAATCATTGGGATCCGAGGTATCAGAACTTTTTCTCCTTTAAGTATTGTTGCTTCGATGACGTTTTTATAATTTTATATTTTCATTTTTATTTAAAAATAAAGCCCTACTGTTAAATTAAAAAATTTCCATATCATAACAATTTTCTAAAATTACTAAAAACTTAAATTGCATAGCTGCGAATATTTAAAAAAAAAATTAGCCGAATCGGTGCAACTGTTTTCCGATTTTAGATATACATAAAAAGTGGGCGTAAAAGTAGGGGTGGCAAATTTTTATTTGGATGAAAACTAAAAATGAATTAATTCGAACATTTGAAAGAAAAATTAGTCAAATCGATGGAGCCGTTTTCTAATTTTAGGTAAATCAAAAAACTGGGCGGGGCAAAAATTTTTTCGGTAAAAACCTAAATTGGACTCGTCATGGTCATTAGTGCCGGTTCACACTCGTCAAGTCTGGACTTTTTAGGAAAGATGGGAAAAGAAATGTCATTCTCTTGTCCCTTCTCTCCTAAAAGCTCAAGACTTGACAAGTCAAACTTGACGTGTGTGAACCGGCACTTAGAAAGAAAAAACCATCCAAATCGGGTCAGCCGTTCTCAACTGATGCAGTGACCAACGAACAACATTGATTTTTATTTATATACATACATAGATCAAATAAACCAAAATTAAAAAAAAAATCGTTTATAATAAAAAACTTTAAAAACGTAAATAAAGATGTTTTTGAATAAAAGTTTGTATGATTAATAAAAAAATTTTCAACTTTTAAAATTTTACTCAAGATGTTTTGTCAAAATGCTTCAGATATATACATATGTAAAACATGTGATCTTCGGAACTATTATGACTCAATTCACGTTAGGTTTTTTTATTTTTGTTATATTTTGTTATTTTTGACCAAATAAGTGACCACTGGGTGAACTATTTGTAGTCAAAAAAAACAAAAAACCATTATAATAATGAATTCTTAAATTTATCTAGCATTGTATTTAAAATAATTATAAATTATCAGTTCTTTATTTATTATGTATTTGAGTGTTAATTTAGTTGAGCTCTTGAGCAAAGATTTCCAATTCGTAAGTGCTACCAAAGCAACAGGCTTAGCTATCGGACATATTAAAAAAAGTGATCACGTTTATTTGGTTTTGTATCTGAAGAATGCGAACATACCTCTAGTTGGGTGCAACTTTTATTATTATTGCAAGTATTTATTCTACAAAATTGAATTTTTTTAAAGTAATTCAATGTTTTACATAGGTACATACATACATAATAAACATACATGCATAAATTTAATGTATCCAACAGAAGTTATACATATTTTCATTTCTAGAAGGGATTTCTAAGAATAGTTTTGACGTGTTTAGATTTAATAATCACTTCTAATTTAGTCTTTTAACAATAAAGTAGTTAAACCCAAATCCCTCACTTTTTTCCGTACAGGTCTTGGAACATGTATCTTTTTGTATTCACATACTTATGATCCCAGTGTGTGTGTGTGTGTTACTTGTATTTTTTTACTATTGTCTCTTACTCTCATGCACATGCACTCGGAGAGGTGTTAAAGACGTTTGTAGTTATGAAATATGTTGTCAAACCACTTAAGGTTTTGTTATTTTATTTTCGATTACCTACATTTGTTACATGTTCATTTTCATTATCTTTATCGTTGTTTTGTATTAAATATCTTTTATCCATTTAGCTCAATTATATAAGTTTCTTGTATGTTAATATTTATAAACAATAGTTTTGAACTTTTTATTTTCTTAATTAATTTCGGATTGATCAATTAATTATATATTTAAAAATTTTATTAATTTGCATTTCATAAGCAAATATTTAATATGTACTTTTTATTAAAAAATAATACACAACCAAAAAGTTTGAGATAATGGTATGTATCTGTATCTGTATAGGCCAGCCAAAAGAAGCAAATGATTATTTTTTGGTTTACAAGATAGAATGTTTTTGATTGAAAACAAATAACGATCATAAAAAAACAATATCGGCTTTTTTTACTTATTTTGCCATTTTCAAATAAATTTTAATTTTTTCATACGAAAAAAACTTATTTAATAACTTTTTGTAAAAATCGTAATTATTTTTTTTTCCAAAAAAAATAAACCATTTTTGTGCTGTTACAAGTCTGGTTAAAAAAAATCGTTCAATGTTATGGTAATCGGAGGTGTGCTGGAAATCGAAAAAGTAAAACGCAAGAATTTGGAAGTAGTTTTTAATACACTTTTAAGCTAATTTTTATAATTTTTGTTATAAAATTCTGTTTAATAGAGATATATTTGTACAAAACTTGTCATAAAATTCGTTAAATACAGAAATCTTATTAAAAAACGATTTCTAAAATGCTTGGGTTTTACGTTTTTGATTTCCAGCACTCCCCTGTTTATTTTGTTTCTCTTTCTGTTATTAAGTGTTGTGAACTATTTCTAATAAAAAAGCGCCGTGCCCCCAATCAAAAGGCGCTAAATAAAATTTAAATAAAAATTTAATGAAATGTTTAAGAACCAAGTTTTATTAGTTACACTGGTCGTCAAAAAAGTCGTTTTAAATAAAAATATATGAAATACAAAGATTTAAAACGCTTAATTCAAACCCGTATTAATTTTTTCTATTGTGTCAAGTTTTTTTAAGGCTAGACTAACTGCCTGTTCATCTATTTGCGAACGAATACTTCGATCGCTTAACTACCATTTAAGTAAAAACAAATTAAAAAATATTGTTTTTGTTTCACATGTCAGTTAAGCGAACGAAGTCTTCGTTCGAAATCGATGAATAATATTTCGACCGAAATAAGGCATTTATGCTACGCTACATACATACATTTTATCATAACTTGAGAACGATTTGTGCGATTTTGATCTTTTACAAATGATTATTTTTTTCAAAATTATTTCTTACTTTTTCATGCAAATTAGTATGTACACTAGGGCGGGTCGATTTGTATGGATGAAAAAAAATTAAAAATCGTATAGCAAAAACGTAATCTACAAAAAATTCTACGAAAATTCTCCGAAGAAACCATGGGTCTAAAATAAAATCCTAGTCCGCGCCTCTCGACTTGAAAATTTTTTTACTTGGTTGAAAATTTGTTCAATGTAAAAAAAATGTTGATTGTAAAAAAATATAAAGTGCAAAAGAATAACCTTACTAAACCATTTTATTAAAAAAATTCGATTTATTTTTGGAAAAAACTATTTTTTCAAAAAAAATTTTTTTTTTCCAAGGCGGGCAGCCAAATTTTCAAGTCGAGAGGCGCGGTTTAGGATTTTGTTTTAGATTCGATTTAAAACATAAAGAAATTCAGACTAATAGTTATGTTATAAACGGTGCTTGAAATTTTTGATCATGTGAAAATGTTTCTTTATTTAAGAAAGTTTTACTTAATACGAACAAAACAAGTTAAAATCAGGAAATTATTTTTGGAATTTCTTGTTTTAAGAAACTAAATGAATTACTTTAGAAAATAAACTTCTTTCCATGTGTGGTATGCATTTCAGAGTAAAATATTTAAAAAACGGAAATAAATTTTAGTTTAATGTGTCTTGATTTTAATGTATGCATATAAAAGTAAAAGTAAAGTATATAAAAATGTTGGTGCGGCTTATGGGCTGGTGACATCACGGGCCTTTTTTTCAAAATGAGGTTCAAAGGTTACTGTGAAAGGTGTTCGCTATCGTGAGACGATAAAAAACTTTTTATGGCCCGAATTGGAAGTTATGGATGTGGACGAAATGTTGTTTCAACAGGACGGTGCAGTTGCCACACGGCTAACGGAACAATGGCTCTTTGCGCGACAAATTCAATGGCTGTGTTATCTCACGTGGTTGCGATGGCAATTGGCCCCAATATCATGTGATTTGGCATCGTTGGACTTCTTTCTTTGGGGTAATTTGAAAGAAAAGTTGTACGTCGATAAGCCAGCAACAATTCATGAGCTAAAGGATAAAATAATTCGGTACATCAAAGGCATAGAACCAAAATTATGCCTTAGCGTCATCGAAAATTTGGATCATCGGATGGAGGTGTGCGTAGAAATTACAATAATTTCCTAAATAATTAGTGTTTTATTCAAAATCAACATCGGCCCTTAAAATTTAACCACCCTTTAAATATAATATATGTGTGTGTGTTAGTCTAACTCCCAATGGAGCCTAGGGCGCCCAAGACAAGGAAAGTCCTAAATACATACATTGAAAATTAATGTGGTATTTAGTTTTATTAAATATAGCGAAATTGCTTTTTTATGTTTTAGTGTTTCGAGAAGTAAGGAAAAAAGCCTTACATGTACATAAGTTGTTTTCTTTTCTAAAATGAAAGCGTACGGTTAATTTGGATTTTTTTTTGATTAACTATACTTTATTTGATCAAAGTGTGTGGTTGTTTACGAAAGGCGATTTATCAGGTGATATGGTTATGTAGTTATATTAACAGCAACAAAATATTTTAAAAAAAATTTAAATACATGTATTTTGTTGTTGTGAATATAACTAAATAACCATATAACCAGCCTTTCGTTTTTCTGTTGATCAACAGGTTACCTAGAAGCAACATATTTAATTGAAAAAATGTTTTTTTTAAGTGTGATATTTCGGATCACTAATGTAATTTTTTGTAACTCACAGTTTTGTACACCGGTACATTGTTTGATTATTGTTGTCATGTTATGGTAGTTCGATTATTTTGTATGAACAAAACTGGGAGTGTTATTAATTAAAATCCAGATTTACCTACATTATGAGGTTCATTGGAACACAACCCTACCTAAGTCATTCTTAACAATAAAACAAATTGTTCAATATTTTTGTTCTACTTTCATTTCTTTAAACAATGGTACAACACAAAAAAAAATATTAAAATAAAGAAAAATTGTCTAACCGATTAATCAACAGGTGTGGACTTAATTGTGTATCATGACCAATGATAACAGTCAGAAAATACATACGTCGGAAAAAATTTAGTTGCATTCATTCATTCAATCTAATTGATAAAACAAAAACTATAAATGTACGTTTTATTATCTACATTTTTACAAGTGCATATGTGTGTGTCAACCTATATTTAAAATATTACATTTTACACAGAGTTGTCAACTAGTCACAACCAAAGACAAGAACATTTTTTAAAACAAACTCTTTACATAAGTAACATATTTTATTGCTCAAAAATGTAAATCTTATTTGCGGTTTCCACAACTAATTGCGTAAACGAATCAACCTGAAATATTCTGTATAAAATGTCAATCGCAGCTGAGTCTATAAAATTTGTTGACAAAAACTTTTTAAAATCTTAAAGGATTTTACGTTGTGATCCAGCAATACAAATTTAAATACATAAAAGGATTAACTTTAAATCAGTGTTCGAAAATAAACATTATACACTGTTTTTTAGTGTTCTGTTTGGTAGATGTGTGGAAAAAGTTTCTGATCTTCGTACAAAAAAATAATACTGCACTTATCCAACTCAACAAAAAAATGATAACATTTTATTGCGGTTTTTTTTAAACCACAAACATCATTGTGTTCGGTTCTGCACATTAATGTTAGTTCGTTTCAGTTGTGGGCGGCGCTAACTTTTATCTGGTAAAGAAAACAAAGATTTTTTTACAAAACACAAAAAAATATACTGCAAAAAATTTAACACAAACAAAACATGTACACAACACACATTAGCTATTCGTGCTGTGGTCGAGCAAATTGTCAAGAAACAACAACAATACTAGTGAGAAAATTTCCCTTATCAATGTAAAAAAACACTATGAAACAATAAATTAAAATGTATGTCCACAGAACCACTACATTGCTCTGTTTTATAACGAAGAACAGATCACTATATAATGTCCGTTACTTTCTTGACAATAGTTATGATCCTGGGTGTGAGCATGCTAAATAATGTTCGGTTAATTGGCAACTTTGCTTTATGTGATATTTCTAATCTATTAGATAGTCAAATGTAATTACAAATGTAAAATCCCAATCATATTCTACTAGATAATAAAAAATATCTGCAACCAGAACAAATGAATAAGAGAGATTCATTTATAGATGGGGTTAATTTGCATAATGAAATTTATAATCGAACTAGACTTAAAGAT
The DNA here is from genome assembly GCA_949318255.1 of Pollenia labialis. Lineage (NCBI taxonomy): Eukaryota > Metazoa > Arthropoda > Insecta > Diptera > Polleniidae > Pollenia > Pollenia labialis. The sequence goes on from OX439142.1 coordinate 120,844,050, forward strand.
CTTCTACAATTATACTCACAATATGTGACCTTCTCCGAGAAAAGGGACCTAGTGTGTGAATATGAAGTTTTGAGAAAAACGCATTTAAAGTTATTCTACACCCTTTTAGGTACCAGAATCCACTCTTAAGTCCAAACACGTTTTTGACACACTAGGTACCCTTTTCTCGGAGAAGGTCACATATGTTGACAAGGTCGAAGACTTTTTTTTATCAGAATTTAATCTAATCTGAATAAAATTATATACATACATTCATACATATATTTTTGAAATAGTTTTTAGATTTACCCAAGTAGTTATGTCGAACTTTTATCAATAAAAAAGAACATTCACCATCCGATATTCTAGGCTGACATCCAAACTAGTATTCTAACGAGTTAGGATATCAGCCTGGAGGTTGGGTGTTTAAATTCTGCGAGAAGCTCGGGTCTCTTTTACTCCAGCGGTCTAAAAGGCTGCATTACTATTATTCGGTTAAATACGTTAAAATAATAAAATTTATAATTTTATTGAAACATAAAATAACCCAAGAATGAGTTTTAAAGAAGGGAGTACCGAATGTGTACTGAATATTTTGGAAGGTCTTTCAAAGAGAAATTTATACCTTCTATAAGGCATACTTCTGAAGGCAAGATATCATGCAAAGCGAATCTTTTAGAAGGGAGTATAGAGGCCTTTCACTTGCGGTCCTTTCAATATTTACCGCTGGAAAAGAGAAAAGTAGTTTCCTACGTTGTTATATTTGCACACATTGTAAAATATCTCTTTTGTTAATACATAAATATATATATATCACTTATAAAAACGTATTCACAGTTATGATTTAAAATGTTTATAAGTAACACTGTATCACAAATTTTTAAAAAAGTCGTGACCAAATGAATCTGACACCTAATCTTTATGTAAAATTTTCCGCTGAATCCGAACGTGAACGTGAAGTCAGAATAGTCAAAAGTAGAACAGTTTTCGAGATATTCCAAAATAACCGTTATTGGCGGTCTTTAAAAAGATGATGTCACTTTAATAAAAGAATCTTCAAAAATATTCGACGGATTTTTTATTCCTTTGTTTTTATTCAAAGATAATAAAACTACTAGTAATTGGTCAAGAAATGGCTAAGTTACATTAGACCAAAGTTCAAATTTAACAAAAATTTTAATGATTTTTTGCAATTTTGCTCTTTTCAACTATTTTTTTAAAAGCAAACCTTAAAATTTGTTTAAGTTTTATCAGTTACGACGTTAGCTTATTTCAATACGCACATTTTGTGTCCAATGAAATCCAAATTGGTAAAAACATTACAAAGTTACAGAAGATTATTTGAAATATCCCCCTTTTCGATTTTAACCAAATCACAAAAAACACACCAAGGAAATACACATAGCGACAAAAAGGCCTAAAACTGTTTTATTATTATGTGGGTTAATTCACTAAATCTTCTGTAGCTTTATCATTTTTGCACCAATTTAGTTCTTAGAAATAAACTAATGCTACATGCAATAAAACGTTACAATTTTTCATTGTTTGGTATAAAAAAATAACTTGAAAAGAACAAAACTGCAAAAAAATCATAATTTTTAAATGAAGTTTAAACTTTTGTCCCGTTTAACTCTATCATTTCTTGACCAATCTCCACAAGCAATACATTGTTATTTAAGTATATATTGGTTTTTTTTTACATAATTAATATTTATTTACTTTTTGACTCATGTCGAGAGCTTTTTTGACTCCTCAAAAATTAGATTTAAAAACATGATTCAAACAGCTGCTTTAAAATGATTGTTTAAGAAATTATTAAAAGATAAATAAAACAATTTATAATATAATATAATACATACATATGTACATTAGTGTGTCCCAAAAAAAAATTTTTTGGAGTTTCATGGGTGCTCCAGCATAATTTAAGAGCTTATAGGCTGAAGAATTTTTGAGATTTTTTCAGATTTTTCGGAAGAGGTTTAGAGGTCGCTCAAGTCGAATTTTAGCCAAAAATCGGGTCTGCCGGTCTTTTTTGAGTTTTCTTTATAACTTTGTCAAAAACTACAATTTTTTTACTTTAACGGAAATAATTAAAACGAAAAATGTCCAAGCTTAATTTTGGTGTATAAAGACTATGTTTTTGCAATGCATTTTCTCATTTATGTACCCTACATTAAAATGTTTCGCAATTTTTCCATAAATATTGTAAATAACGCCTTATAACTTTTAAAATTTTTATAAAAAATTTGACAAACCAACAAATCAGTTTGTAAGATCAATTTATTCTAAATAACTTAGAAACACATATTTTTGAATTCTCTCTTACCGATCCTGAGTGTACTGATTTTCAGCTTTGTACCCAGCTAATGATATTATTACTCATATCCAACAAACTTTTTTTTTACACGTCCCCAAATACTGCGGTTTTTGTTTTTTTATATAGCGTTGCTGTTTAAAGTCCGATGTCATCACAACGCATATCGTTGTTCGTGGTTTTCTTTTGTTATGCGCGGCCAAACCGCTTACACAATCGTGATAAAATTAGGTACATATGGAGAATGGCAAGAGCTTAACTTTTGAAATTTAGTTCATATAGATTCAATGTCAATGCATGACAGTTGAAAAAATGGGGCACGATTAGAGAAGTGGATGTGGCACAAAATAAATTTGTTTATAGAGCAAAAGGAGAAAGTTGGAGTAATTGGGTAAATGGGCGTGCCACCTCCTATACAAATACCATAAGTTTGTTGTATAGCTAGAGTACGGATGCGGCTACGGTTTTCGAATTTGGTACAAATTTCTTAATTATAAATGCACAATAACTGTCAAAAAGTGGGTGGAATTTTAAAGGTGGGCGTGGCATCAAAAAGAATTCTTTTAATCTGGAGAACGGCATAGGTAAAGTTTCCAAATTTAGTACAAAAAGCTGGGTTAGTGGGCGTGGTATCTCCCATACAAAGACAAAACTAATTTCTATGTCTCTTGGTTAAAGATGCCAAATTTGGTAAAAAAAAAAGATTCGTTTTCAAACGCGATCTGTATAAAAAACATTTTCCTAATTATGTTTCAATGGGGGTAGCAAAGTGCACTGGGTAAAGCAAGTTTTTAATAAAAAACGAACAAATGTTTAAATACTCTATGGAACAATCAAACCGAATCAATTTTTTTAAACACAATTACTTATACAGTTCATACATATGAGCACTGAAAACAGATGAGTGTGTAATCAAGTCTAGAATGCGGGCGTGTGCAGTGTTGTAATACACGTTGTTTGTTTTTGAATGTCTGTCTACTTTACAATAGAAAATATTGAATGATTAATGAGTAATTTGGAGTTTAAGCAATAAAGAATAGAATACAAAAACAAAATGAAACCATACAAATTGTTATTCCACTAGAAAATCTATAATAACTACATTAAACTATGAAACTTAAAGAAAAAATTAAATTACCTTCTTTTTCTATGACAATTTCGTTGTTTCCTTTTTGTTTAATTAATCATAAAATGTTCTGAGATTGTTTTTATATGCATATGCACATAAATAAAGGGGCATACATATTTTAATTTGAGCAATATTTATAATGACATATTAGTAGTAAAGCACTGTGTGAAAAAAGATATTTGCGTTTCGTTGCTAATTTATGTATGTTCATATGTTTGTATTAATTTAAACTTTTCGCATACAATTGATAACTTAGAAATTTCTCATTTTTTTAAAACTTGTTGGCAATTTTTTGTGTTTACTTATTTTGATTCAATTATCTTTCATTTTAATTTTTTTTTTTTTTTATTATGTGAAGGTTTTGTTTAATATTTTTTCCATTTGTTTTTAACAGATGATTCACAACACAACAAAAATTATTTTCATAGACACATTATCACAAATACTATGAAAAATTTAGTGTTTTTCATTAAATTTTTATTGTTGTTTGTTATATGTATGTATATCATGACCAGTGCTAAAGAAAAAGAATGTACACATATAAAATAGTATTTCGATCTTGGTTTTGTTAAAGAAACATCGCACAAATACAAGAAACACAACAATAAATAAAAATGAATATAAATAACTCTTATACACATTTGCAATTCAAAAAGTGTATAAGTACCTATCTCTCTTTATTAAAAACAATAAAAAAAAAATACCGGCCTCTTAAATTTACTACCACTGCTTTTAATTTTTAACTATCCGAACACATGTTATGCGACCGAACGTTACAAAAAGACTGAATTCAAGTTTCCATATCACATTCATTCAATCACTCACTCATTTCAAGTCTCTTTATAATATAAAGTTTATATTGATATAATACTTAATAAAATCGCACAGTTGCTTATTCTTCAATAATACAATCATTTTAAAATTTAAATTTACTCTGAACTTTTTCTCTTACTAACTTGCAAAAGTTTTTAGCAGGGAGAACAAAAAAGGAATCCACTTTTGTTTTCAATAAAAAAAATTAGGTTTTAAACTCTAATTTTCTTGAAAATGTCACTACTTGAATTGCAGCCTCTATTTTATTGTATTTATTTTTTTCTCAAAAGTTCAATTTATTGAGTTTTCAATAAAATAAATAGCATTAAGTACTCAACAGTGCTGTAAAACATTGCAATCTATTTAATTGCACTCACGTGACCTCTCGTAAATGATTTCTAATTTGCTGATTACATTCAAAATCGGGAAATTGATTGTATGATTTCAATTTAAAATTATGAAATCAATACGACAAAAAAAAATTAATAAGAATTAAGTTGTATTTTAATTGATTGCAATCAAATTTAATATTTGCAATCAAAATTAAATCAGAATCAAAATCTTCGTTCTCTTAAAATAAATCGGCAAAAATGTTAATTTTTGTTTACAACCGCTAAAATCTAAGTGGTTATTAATTCGTTGGACTTTTACTATGGTAGTAATTTCAGAGGAATTGATTAAAATCGCATGATTTTTAATAACAATTTTATTGTAAAAATTGATTGCATGTAATTTATGAAAGTTGTTTATTGAGATCTTAAGTGAAATTTTCACTTCTGGTGCTACCGTAACGGTGTTAGGAAACATTCCTAGGAAGTTCATATGCTCTACAGAGTTGTTTATTGAGATATTAGGAACGTTTTTGTAGTTGATTGTTTCCTTGAATTTTGAACGGTTTGCTACCTATGGACCTAAACATGGGGAAAAAAGTAAAAAAAAATCGATTTTTTTAAAGTTTTTTGCGATTTGATCTGAAAGATGGAGTTTTTTAGATTTTATATGTTCACAAGTTTTCTTCTTTATGGCAAGAGCTACAACTTTGTCTCAAAGTGTAAATCAAAATTCCAAACGGTTTGCAAGATATGAGCCTGAGAAAATTATCACTTTTTTGCAAAAATGACACCGAGGCCTCAAATCTTTAAGGGCCCGTAAAAAAAGTGCGTGACTTTCGCCAAAACTGGGAGACACGGGTCTTTTTTTTTTTTTTGGTCCTTTATGGTTATTTTTTGTCCGTATATAGTTATTTTTCAATGCCTTAAAAAATTACACACGGTGTTATTATTTATTATTGCTTAGTTTGTTTTACAAAATTTATAAAATATTTTAAAAATTAAGTAAAATTGCTTTGGTAAACTGTAACATATGTACATATTCAAATGTATTTGTTGCATTTACACAGATTTTCACATTTTATGTATTTTTCCGGAAAATATACAATTTGAAATAATCTTCAGGATGTTCATAAAATTAAACATACATTCATACTAATAAATATTTAAAAGAACAAGTTTCTACTTGTCAGTACAAAGCACTAGCTTTAACTCAAATTTTTCTTCACCTCAAAGCTAGTTTAAACTTCAAAATTTCATGTATTAGCTATAGCTACCTTTTTATTCATGCGGCTCATTGATTCAAAGTCACCTTAGCTACTTGGCAATTTTGTATGGCTACAAGAGAACAAATGAATTAAAATCTCTTCAACGTACTCAAAACAAAGCTCTAAAATAGTATTTAATCTCCCTATGATGTACTCAACTATTTCCCTTAACAAAAATGTTTCTAAAACAGTGCTGTCTATATATGGTATACACAATAGGGTGGGGCGATTTGGACATCTTAATGGGCTCTTTTCCCCACACTTTTGTCACGTTTTTTTGGATATTTTGGCCTATAACAGCCAAACCATTGAGATTTTTGATCCAATAATAATAGTTAAGAACTCTCTAGTACATCGCAAAAGCATTGGAACGCGAAAGTGCCAATTTTTCGTGAAAATATTGATAATTTACCATATTCAGTTGTTCATAGCGCAAATTAAATTATCAATATTTCCCGAAAAATTTGCACTTTCACAAGGCCAAAACTCCCTCACAAGTTAAAATAAATTAAAATTTTTCCACTACGCCAACTTGCCTCTAAAATTCCTATAGGGCGCTGAGGCACTACATTGTTATGAATTTTGAAATAAAAATAAAGAATAAAAAAAAATATATCATTTGATTTCTAATGCCACATTATTGCAGTTTTTTACAACTCTGGTACTCAATTGCATATTTCAGAAATTATATGCACATACATATGTACATGCATATATAATTTACTAGCAAATGTAGCGCATATACATACATACATTCCATTTATAAAACCTATTGATAGTTATTAAGTGTATGATACTTGTTTAATCTCATAATTTTATGATCAACTGTGAAGTAGCACAATGTAAAGATCATTTGTAAACATTGAAATTAGCATAAGTAAAAATTTGAATTTAGTTTAGACATGGCTAACTAAACTATACGGGCATGATCTACAAAACGAAATGAAGTGAAATTGTAATCGAACGAGATTTTGATCTCAATTATTTACAAATTTTCTGTAGTTTATCCGGTTTTCAATAGTGGTTCTTGTAAAAATAATTAGTACTCAAAGTATGAAGAATATAAAAAGGAATGTTTTCATGAACCTTGTCTACAGGCTCGTATTCAAAATTTGTGCGATTTTTAATCCACTTCATTTCGATTTGCAGGACATGCCCGATAATTTAGAAATTTCGAAAAGACCCACAAAAATTATAGTTAGTGAAAACCAGGACTGTGGAGTCGTCAAGAAAATATTCTATCTCCGACTCCAACAAAACTCGTTCGTTACACTGATTGAACTAGTTTTGCAACACACTAAAGCCCACCAGGAAAATTAAGCATTGAGATTTAGTATATTTTGAAAGTTATATTAATTTTTAAAATTATGCAGTGTTAAAAAATTTAACAATAGTTCTGTAGGGAAGGGATAAACTACACCAATTCACATTTTTTTCAAAATGCGTTTTTTATACTATTGGAATCAGAATTTTTCACCTATCGGTGGGTGAATTCCCATAAGTCTTATCTTATGTAGTTTTCGAGATAGAAAAGTTGAAAACAACAGCAAGATGAACTTGCTTAGACGTAAAGGCCATCAAGTCTAATTAGTGTAATTTACCACTGAATTTGTAGACATTATTATGCACTATATTTTCTTCTTAAAGAAAAAATTATGCCCGAATTTCGACCATTAGGCAAGCACTTGTTTTAATTAATCGGTTTTAAATTTTTTGAAAAATCAATGTTTTTATCATCAGTTTTTATATGCGTTTAACACCAAAAATATATTGCTTCATTGCATGCCACCGGAAAGCTAAACTTTTCTCCCTGCTACGTTTGAAACTCAATTTTTTATTGGGATATAACATTGTTTAAAGTTTTTATTTTGTTAGATCTTATAACTATTTTTAGATTTACAAATTGTCTAAAGACATTTCTGTTCCACATATACTTATCCAGCTGACTTGTACAAAAACAAAAAACATAAGAACCTTTTAGTAAAGGTATATTCCACATATTTTTAAATACCCCCAGAATTTGAGATTTTGTTAAAAACGGATTGATCAAATGCCAAGTTTAAAACTGACGAATATTTTTCTAGTACCCCAAAGTTAATTGGCAAATTTGATCGTCAGCTCATTATTGGTTTGACATACCGACCATGTTAAAAAACTTAGTTAAGTATGGGTTATTTATATTTTAAATACCCCTTTTTCTTAATCCAAAACCTGTTATACGAAATGTTCTATTGTTTTTTGAAATAAGAGCATTAATTTTGCTTTTTACCAACTATTTAAATGTTTGTTAAGTATTGTTTTGCTCTACATGCCACTGTTTGGCGAATGCTGCAAATTTGACACATAAAAACGTAAAAAAATAACTTTTACTCTTGCTTTGCTTCATTGTCGTAAGAAAATAAGTAGTTAAAGCAAAACAAAACAAAATGTTATTAACTCAATACACAGCAGTAATGTACGTATGCAGCACAGAAAGCTCTTTTCTTTAAATCTATATAAACAAAAATTCAATAAAATACTATTAACTTCTAACAGAATGTACTTATAAATTGACCTCACAAGCGCAGCTGTTTGCAGTGATTTTTTTTGTGTATTTTATAAAGGCGTTTTGACATATGCCTTCTCAATTCTAGCAACAAAATGCCTGTTGTTTTTTCTATTGTTGTAGTACTGTCGATACGTCTGTGCATTCAACAAATTCATGCTTAATATGTACGAGATCGTTCGTGATTTCGTAAATTTATACCGGATTCAGACTATTCTACATGACCCACAGAAATATTTTATGAAAGAGAAGAATAGGACAAAGAGTGTAAATTCGCTTATCGCAGGAAATGTAAAATCAAGAAACAATTGATGTTCCTCTTTCACATGATTCGTAAAAATTTTTTAAATTGAAAAGTTAAATTTGAATTTAAGACTTAAGCGTTAAGTTTAAAGGCTCAGTTAGCCGGGAGCAACAGTAGCAGTTACGTTACCGTTAAAAAGTAAGACCAATCTATTTCTTACAGATTGTGACGTAACATCTTACTGCTAACTATAAACGTTCTAATTGCTTCAAATACAATAAAAAGAAGCAGCTGATTTTTAACGTTACTCTTACTCCCGGCTAACTGAGATTTTAGCCTGCAAAAAAGCGTAACGTCTGAACGAATTTGTAGGGACACCTAGAGAAAATACGAATATTTTTACAAATCCCCACGACAATCGGTTCTACGCACCGGGCCGACTCGGAATTCAACGAACACCGACCAAGGATTGTCAACTCAGCAAAACCAGTTCTTCCGGGGGGCAAATTCTGGCAGTCGTGATCGAATAAGTTTTCGAATCGAAGGCAATTTTATTTCAAATTCTTTCAGCCGATACTGAACGAATTGAAATCATATTTCCAGTGTTGTAAAGCATTTATTTAGGGTTAAGAACACTGAAAAAATAATTTCGATTCGTACAGTATCGACTGAAAGAATTTGTTACGTTATTAATCAAATTTTTGATAAATAATATACATTCATACTTTAAAAAAAATAGGACAACGAACGAATTCATTAATATCGTAAATTTAGAGAATGCTGGATTATGTATACATTTTTCGTATTAAATACGAAACTTTTGTAAACAGTACAAAAAATGTCGCATTGATTATTTTTAGTGTATGTTTATATTTTATTACAACTTAATAAAAGTTTATAACTTATATTTTTCTACTGCTAAAAAATGATAAACAAATATATACAAACCATTTATTTCCATATGACTGTAACATTAGTATCCTTATCAATGTCTTTCTCAATGCATGAGGGCGATAAACCAGTTTTACAACATATTTCATCAAAATTCGAAAGTCCTGTGTACATTTTTTGTCTTCCTGATGGAACAGATCCCGTAAAAACGGGATATTTGTGTATACATCGTATAAACTTATGCTGCAAACCAAAAATCACTAACTTTCTTTCATCAATATTATGATTTTGGGGACAAAGTCTTTGGCATATTGCTCTTAAAGTGACGCCATGTGTCATTGAAGCATAAAACTGAAAAATTTTTTGTATGGTAGGTATTCCCTTATCCGGATTTAAAGCAACATATTTGCGACAGGCATTTGTGAGGGAAGTACATTGTATAAGACTTTTAAGATTTTGTGTCATATAAACATTACTATACTTTAGTATGGGCAAAAGTTGAACTACACCATAATAGACAAGATTTTGAACACAAGATTTTACTAAATTTGTTTCTACATCAGCTTCGGCAGCTATACGGGCTATGTGATTAATACCATTTATATAGGGAAGAATCTAAAATAGCTTTTTAATGTTAGTTGATATTTTTAGAATTATTTCATTGAATTAAAAATTACCTGTTGTGTAGTTAAATCCCAATTTTCTAATGGTGTATTTTTGTAGTCTACTAAGAGCAAAGGCACCATATAATCCTTAACAACGGGAGGATCAGGTTTATGTGTAACAATTTTTAAATAAATTGTAGTATCGCCCTCTAATTCAGTTGTTTAAAAAAATTTTAGTTAAATTTACATCATCATTTTGAAACTTTGACAGAGGATACTACATCTTATAAACACTTACCCACGATTGTGGTAACTTTTTTCTCATTTAAATCATTTATTACCCTTTCAAATATCTTTTTTAGCTTAAGTTTATTATCATCTTCTTTAGAAAGAAAGCAGCTCTCCTCTTCCATCATAATCTGAAAAACAACTTACAATGTCAAATTCTTTAATGTGCTTTCAATAAGTTTTCAATTACCAAATATTCCGATAACTTTTTAACAACTGGCTCATACTGCACCGAACGCGCCCACGAGTCGCAGACAAAGCATAAATTGAATAAAAATGCATTGCGGGCATATTTTTGTTGGTCTTCAATACCAACTGGATAACCGACAACTTTCATGTCCATGGCGTTTACAGTAAGAATGCATCTTTGCAGATGTGGTTTTGGTATGATATAAACGCTAATGGCATCAAATATATCTTTGGGAACATAATCAGGAGGAACCTTAAGAAGTTTGTAGTTAATGAACCTTTTTTAAAAATTATTTTTTAAATTCGGCTTACCTGGCAGCTTATCTTTGAACCGGCAGTGGCATGAAATTCACTTAAAAATATACAACGTATTTGTCCTTCTTTGCCGCATCCTTCATAATATTGCTTATTATTTTGTTGCATTTTATATATATTTACTAAAGATGCTTCATTTTAACAATTCCATAAATCCATTGTGAAATTAATTTAACAATGAATTAAACAAAAGTATAATCAAGGTATAATAATTGGAACAAATCTAGTTTACCGACGCAGCTCCAAATGAAAAAAAAAAGTACCTAGGGTGATAGAAAATTGAAAAATAAGAAGAAAAAATTAAATAAAAAAATTGGCGCAAACGCTTAGTTTTCGAGTTATGGACGTTTTTAGTTTTCATAGAAATGTGTAATTTTTCCACTACATTTCTAAAGGTATATGGCCAATATTGGTATCATTTTGAAGGTTTTGACTAGATCTTTCCGGATATATAGAATTTATTTAAACATTTTTAACTCTTAAGCTCACATTACAGTTTTTGTGTACTTAGTGTATAATACATATATTTAAATAAAAGTGTAAAACAAATTTTATAAAATAACAAACACCAATGTCGCAAACATACACTTCATGTTTAGCCGCCCTTCGGCCGGACGCAAAGATTTTCTTCTCTGTGGTATAAAAAAAACTGGCTTCGCTAACTAAAGCTTCTTTGCATAGCCGGCCTTCGGCCGGGCGCAAGGATTTTCTCCTCTATGGTATAACAAACACCGGCTTCGCTAACTAAAACTTTTCTGCACCTAAAAAATGCTTAAATTAGCCTAAAGAGGAAAATAATATGCGAATACAAAAATACATACATATTTGCAATCGTGAGCAAATTACCTTTAATTTGAGTACCCACACATATCACTAAGTAGGCGGGTCAGTTTTTTGATTGCAGGGGGCCCATGGGCCTCAGCGCCCTTAAATTTTAATTTTGGTTTTTTTCTTTTTTTATTCTGAATTGGGTGGCAAATTTTTTTTATTTTTTTTCGTAGCCCTTTAAGCTGCACTTCAGCCAAATCACATTTTTCTATGAAAACTAAAAACGTCCATAACTCGAAAACTAAGCGTTTGCGCCAATATTTTTATTTAATTTTTTCTTCTTATTTTTCAATTTTCTATCCCCCTAGGTACTTTTTTTTTTATTTGGAGCTGCGTCGGTAAACTAGATTTAAGCCTAATAATTAAATAATCAAATTCTGATAAACAATTGCGTACGTGAAAAATGCAAAGAAAATTATTTGATCAGTTGCTTAATTGTCGTACTGCTGTGTTTGGTTCGTACCAGCGTTACCGTTGTGCGACTAAAGTCGAATTTTTGGCCTTTTTTGACAACCTTGCCACTTTTTGACCCTTTATATTAAATCACCTTTTGTATCATTTTGTATAATTTTGTGCCCCTTTCGCTCCTTTTTGAACTAAATGTTTTATATTGGCAATCAATGAAGACAGATGAACCGAACGGAATTTTTTTCTAAATTAGCTTTACAAAACAATAAAATAGGTTGAAAGTAGATACCTGGCAGTCCATGTTGAACTTATTAATAAATATAGATGTATATTGTCAATAAAATATATATTACATATCACAACTAATGAAAACCTTATTAATTAATATTTTATTAGTATATTATTAGTAATGTTAAACTATTACTTTTAAGCTTGTCCTTTTAACAAGAACTCAGTTAGTGTTTTTGTTTCATAGATAAAATCAAAACAAGAAATATCGCTCTATTCGGCAGTATCGAATCTCATATACGCTTCACGGTGGTATGAACAAAAATAATAACAAAATAAATCATTTGTTGAAGAAACAAAGTTGTAACAACTAAAGTTGTAAAACAGGGAGGTATTAACACCTTAAGTCAAAATAAGGGTAAAATATGCAATATGTTTTACATGTTTTACATCAACATATTCACAAAAGAACTTGAAAATTTTTATTTTTATTTTTTGTACAAACACAAAATGGAAAAGTTCGTACGGGTTAACTTGCAAACAAGACGTTAGGCTGAATGTACACGTTTCATCTTTTGATGCTCAACTTCTTTTCAATTCCCTTTTAAGATGCCAATATATTCACATGCAGCAATCGGTTTCACCTTTTTCGGTACAAAATAACAACAATTTTATTAATAACGAATCAAAGAGAAAAAGGAAAGAAAAAAAAATACATGCATCCATCGTTGTGCATATACCAATGAATAAAAACACAAAGCGTACTGACCGAGTACAGTCATCTCCTTACTAACCCCTTTCTTCTTTCTTCCCTAACCTAAAAACATAAGAGTTGAGCATCAATAGATGAAACATGTAAAAGCAGACTTATTTTCACTGTACGTATATACATTCGAGCTTCTCTAAAGGGAATATATACAATGAAGCTCTCCATATAATGAATAAAGTTCAAAAATTAGTAAAATGTGATCTAATTGTATGAACAAATGTGCAAGAAAATATAAGGTCAGTACATCAAGGGATATATACAGATTTGTTATAGAGAAATTCGACTATTTCAGTACTTATATAATGTATTATTTATACATAAGAAGAGGTTTATTTTTGTATCGGTTATATTTTCAGTGAAAATAAATTAAGAAAATATAAACATTTTCTTTTTTAAAGCTGCCCCTTTTTTTAGAATTCACCTTTTTGGGCCACTTTCCCTTTGAAAATCCCCTTTCCCGTGCACTTCTCTGTTTATTATCAAAGTAAGTTTTTGGAAATACAAAAATTTTTAATTTAAAAGATTTAGTTTGTCTTGCTTAGTTCCCAATTTTTATTCTTGATAAAAAAAAAACACTGAAATTTATTCTTGAAGGGATAAGCTATTCCTATGCGCATTTCACTGGTTGCTTAGATCAGATCGTCAGGAAACTTCATCCAAAGATTTTAGAAAAATTCAAGATATTAAACAAAACTGTTAAGCGAATAAGAATTATAAGCAACAGCTTTACTTCTAAAAATATCAAACATTTTTGTATTCCTAAAAAATTACTTTGATAATACATATATTTTGATTTTATCTTCAATTTGATTTTTGAACGTGTAATGTTATAAGTTGTTTTTTCCAGCAAACATATAGATTAATTTGGGTAAATAATATTATTTTTACAGACTAAAGCTTAAGAGGAAATGGACCGAGTATTTGGAGTTGATGACTTGGTAGATAGGAAAAAAGAAGCGTGCCGGAAAAACTCTACCAAGAATTATAAGGTTTTGACAAGTGGAAAATGCGTGTGAATTTTCTGCGGGTAAAATTGTTATTCTAACCAGTGTTTAAAAAACTACATTTTAAATAGTAAAAGTCATAAGATTTGCTGTGACTTCCACTTTTTAATTTTTTATTGTACAAAAGTAAACTATTGCTTTTACTTCTGAATTATTCAATGTAAACAGTCTAAGTCAAAGTAAATGCAAGAAACGAAAAGTTGCAAACAACAAAGATCTTCGGCAGACGACATGACGGAAGTTTTTAGTTTGACTGACTGAAACTTTAAGTCAATTTTGAAGTTTGCGCAGATGGGATATTGTGTGTGTGTTTTTTTTTATTTGTACACTATTTTTAATTAAATCGATTTAGCAGTTATAAAGAAATTTAATTCAAAGTTGTACTTTTGATTTTTTTTTAGCATTTAGTTAGAAAATGCTTTTGATTGAGAATGAGAATTATGGTGTTTTTTATTCAAAAGGGGGATGTTTTTTAATTGCGCTGTTTTAAAATTATTTTAGGCCCTAATTTTGTAAAACACAACGCAACGACAAAGAATTACATTGAAAGCAAAAACAAATTCATAAATATTTTGTAATTTTGTTGTTGCCTCTAACAGAGATTCACATTGGTTTTTAAGATTTCATACGCCTCATTGCTTGTGGCGTTGAAAATTTTAAAACGGTAAATAAATTTCTGTACAAAGCAACAACAAAATTACAAAATATTTATGAATTTGTTTTTGCTTTCAATATAATACTTTGGCGTGCGTTGCGTTTTACAAAATTAGGGCCTTAATCTACATAGCTTCTAAATTTCATTTTGATATCTTTATTCATATCAGATTTATGGTATGTCAAACCTTAAAATTACTATTACTATAGAAATAATAATTTTAATGTTTGACAGTCCATGAATCAGACATAGATAGAGATATCACATTAAAATTTTAAAGTTATGTAGACCGAAGAGATCTTTTAAAATCATCCCAATGTTTTATTAAGAAATACCCCAAATTTCCAATCCCGGAAAAACGTCTTTAAAAAATTGATTTTTTGTTTTTGGATAGGGCATGTGGGAGAAACAAATGTCAAATTGACTAAAATTCCATCTACAAGCATACTCATAACGTTTTATTTCGACAAATAGAAGCATTTTTAATTATTTTTGAAATATACTGTTTTATCAGCGAAAAAACATCTTTTGGTGAAATAGTTAAAATTATTATTCATATGTATTACCTTTATACGCATATACATTCGCCTAGAATAAACCACTATAATTATAGAAAAATGCATAAGCATTTAATAATACAATACACCATTGCTTAAAGTCTGCTTTCCTACCAAAACAAAAAATGTTTAACCCACTATTGTTAACAGGTTGATATTAAACATTATCCAGTCGTTAAAAAAATCAGCCTAAAAATCCGTTTTATCCGAATATCTCTCAAGGCAAAGGAGATGACTTAGCATTAGTCCAATTTTTTTGCAATCCATAAATACATACATATATTCTTGGCGAATTTTTTAAAAACTTGAATATCCGAGGCTAACCATTTTTTTCATATCGACTCAAAAGCTATCCGGATTTGATAGTTTCAAGAATTGCATCAGTTGCAGACTTGTGTTATATTTCAATTAAATAAAAAGAGCAAAAAAATCTTTCAAGTAATTTCATCGAAATGAAAAAAGTGTTCCACAGATAGTTCCAAACATATGCAAAATTATATATGGGCAGTTCCAGCAAAAAGTCTACTTTTTGTAACGTAACGCCAGAAGTAATTTAAAATTTTTCTCAAAAAATTTTTAATGTATAGTTTACTTTTTTATATTTTGGTGTAAAGCGTAACTAGCTCTACATTAAGTAACAAAAGGGGTAACGGTTGACAACATGGTCCTAAAATAAAACCTCATTTGCATTCTGGCGTTACATTAAAAAAGTAGTATTTTCGCTGAAAATGCCCATATGTACCTTAAAACGAGAAAAGATTTTTAAATTTGATAGCTTGAAAAATAAATCTATATAAGTCTAAAGTTTGCTAAAAAAGTTTTTATATAAAACGTCTTGCTCAATTCGCAGTCTTATGCAGTTTTGTAATGCAAGTCAAAATCCAATTGGTGTAAGTTTTTTTCTGAATATAGTGCTACTTCATTACTTTGTAAATATAAAAACCATTTTTACAAATTTGGCTTCTTCATTTAATTGTTTTACATTTTGTGGTACAAATATCAAGACAGGTCAAAATGGAAATGCCCATATGGGGTTAAAGAACGCACTTTCAGCTTTCTAATAGTACCAAAATCTCTTTAACCCCATTTGACCCCAGTAAGTTCTATTCCACTTAATTTCGGATTTAACTAAAGTATAGAACCTGGGGAAGCTTTTAATAACACAACAGGTATAAATGATACAGAAACGAACCATTTCTTAAAGACTACTATCCCACTAATAAAACAAAAATCATAACCATAATTTAGTTCTGATTAAATGTACAAAAATTCTAAAACAACATCAAATATTTGCTTACAGCAGCTTGCCACAACCACAATTACCTATATTTTGATGCAGTTTTTTGGATAATATATTTGCTATAAGTTGGCATTAACATTTTTGAAATCGGCGATAGCAAAAAATTGGACTTTTGGCCAATGAAGTTGAATTTAAAGCCACAGTGCAGCGCAACATTGGTCGATGCGGAAATAACAGTAGCTTCAGACATTGTCGGAAATGTATTGAATTCAAAAATTTCTTATTTTCCGATTTAAGCCAAAAAAAAAAAATCAGAAACTAATAACCGGTAAGTTGTAACCATAAGCTGAAGATAGTTCATATTTGGGTAGTAGGGTCTGAAAATAATAAAATAAATAAAATGTGATAACAAAATAAAAAAGTTAATTTTATTTAAATAAACAAAAAGTATAAGTACACACAAAAAAAATCATAGGTAAAATTACCTAAATTTATGGTATAACATTAACTAAGCGCAAGGGTAGCATGGCAGTATCTAAGTTTCTTAGCTAATAAAACTATTAACTTAGGTAATTTCTATGTTCGAAAAATTATCTAATTATTTTGTTAAAATTACTTAAAAACTTTGAAAATTTACCAATGATAGCAAAGTTATTTTATATTTTTATTTTTGGAAAATTATCTAAGTTTAATTTTGTACCATAGATTTTAGGTAAATTTACTATATACTTTTTTTGGTTACATACTTTAAATAAAATTAATTTAATTTCATTGTAATATTTTATTTATTTTCCTTAAAAGGGGAAAGTATAACAGATATAAAGATTAAATTTACACACAAAATAAACTAATTGCGAACAATTCTGCATCATTAACTCCAAAACTTCATATTTTGGATGAGCGATATATTTTTTAAACCTATTGGAATTTTTTGGTAAAAAGTTCAGTGGAGATATTATGTTTATAATATACTCACATAAATACGTTGTATATTTATACTCTATCGAATTGTTTTTAATTTATTTTAAATTAAAAAATTTTAAATTAAAATTTAAATTTGAACTTTTTTTACAAACAAATTTCCAATTGAAAGAAAAAATCAAATAAACCTACATACATACATATATTAAAAAATTCGAAGAAGATACCTAACCCAATTAGTAATAATAACAAAAATTTTAGGCAAAACTTTTTTTATAAATTACCAATTATCTTAGGCAACTAAACATAGTTTTTTGTTTTTATATAAAAATAAATTACCTATGTACGCATTTGTAAAATACCCTAGATTATTTTTTTGTGTGTAGTATTCTTTTTAAATACTATCTTTATCAAAAAAAATATAAGATTACTTTTCTTTATTGGGATATTTCCAAACATAAAAATATAAAATAACTTTGCTATCATTTTTAAAATATAAAATAACTTTACTATCGTTGGTAAATTTTCAAAGATTTTAAGTAATTTTGAAAAAATTAGATACTTTTTCGAATATTGAAATTACTAACGGTAGTTTTACCTATGAATTTTTTTGTGTGTATAAAAGTGAGAGGTTTTGCTCATGGTCCAATTACCCTAGGTCTACACTAAAGATAATTATCTCAGCAAGTTGGCAATAACGTCGGCAGAATAACAGAGTAATATTTCTTATTGCTCAGCTTATGTTAAAGGCATGGGAAAACGTATTTATGTTAACTCATAATTTGAAAAAAATCAAGAAAGAAGGTGCAGTGTAAAAAATGGCGGTATCTTACAAGAATTATTATTATTAATATAAATTCTTTCTTATTCGACTTTATTACTTAAATTTATATTAATTTGTTTAAGCTTGAAGGCATGTTTAATACAAATATATTAATTTTATTAATTTTTTTATTTTTGTTAATGTAAAATTATTATTTTTATATAAAAAAGAACTCGAACTTAAACAAATTAATATTAATTTTAATAAAGATTGAATAAGGAAAAAATTATAATATTTGCAATTTTATTTTAGTGTTTATTTAATTATTTTACTACAATTATAATTTGCTACAATCTCAAAAAACTTAATTTCTTTCCCACACAATTTTCTTCTATTTTTTTTCTTTTTTGCTTCTTTTTTTCAACTGACAACCAAATTGACGTTTTTTGTAAGCAATAATTGTCAACGAAAATGGACTAGCAATTATTGCAACATAAATTGTTAGCAATAAATATTTACAAAAAATTGCTGTCTACATTAAAGGTAACATAATTTTGACAATAACTGCAATATATGTCGCAATAATTATCTCTGGTATAGACGGGCAGTTAGTAGGTCTGCTTGAAATGCCTGTTAATTTTTTGCAGAGTTGTGTTTTTTACGTGCAATTGTTTTTGTAGCAATTGCTTTTGACATTTCTACCATTTTTTACACAAACAATTGCTTTTGTTCTTGACATCTTTATCATTTTTCACACAAACAAAATGCGTGTTGTTTTTTCTATTGTTGGATAGTTGTAGTTGCGCGCAGACCTACTGGGCACAGAATATACAGAACTGTAAAAAGTGACGTGTGAAAAAGGCCCAAATCAGTTGCGAGGGCAGCTTTCGAAGAAAGAGAAAGAAAATGTTTTTTGGTAATAAAGTGGCAATGTGTAAAAACAGGCCGCTACTATCAACACGAATTGCGTAATCAAAACAAAAAATGCAAAAGGGCAGCTTTCTTAGAAAGAGACAAAAAAAAAGGCAAAATCTTCCGTCTCGTGTCAGTTCTGTATATTCTGTGCTACTGGGCCATGGTTTTGCTATGAAAAAGAAGCGTGATGCCTATTACTTAGGTAGCTATGAGTTCTACCAGCCTGGAAATCTTCAAAAAGTGCCTTGTACGTATCATGGCCCAACGAGTAGTACTCCTTTTATGCTGTTTGTTTTCATTACATCTTTTTGTTGTTTAGGAAAAGCATAATACATATCAACAATAATTCAAAAGCTTTATTAAATAAAAATCATGCTCTATATCCAAAATACATAAATAAATAAACAATTTGGTCCGTTTCAAACGATTTTGGTAGGTTTTATACATATTTGGTCGTGTGTAAAATTTTTAAGTGGCAATCCTGAACTTAAATAACTATGTTATCGATAAAGAAATGTTAAAACTTTATATATTTTTTTTTGATATATACAAAAGCTGATAGAAATTTTTAAAATGTTCAAACACAGCTGATTGTCAAACTAAAATTGTTCAATAAATTTTGCAAATCTCGTTTTTAGTAGAAAAATTAAAATAGTTTGAAAAAAGCACAAAGAAACATGACAGAAGTAGAAGTTAACCCTGTAGCTGAACGTCTAAAGTTAGGCCCAAGAGAGGGTGTTTCTTACCCCTTAGTTGTGAAATATTGTGGTAATTGTTCCATGCCCATTGAGGTAAGTTTGCAAAAGTTCTAAATCATAAATTTTGAATAATAGTTTTCTTAATTTATAGTATTGCGAATATTATCCTGAGTATGAAAAATGTAAAGCATGGCTGGAAAAAAACTTGCCGACAGAATTTGAACGTGTAAGGTTAGAGGAAGAAGCCGGTGATGGCACAGATGATGACAAAAAAAGACAAAAACGTGGTGGTAAAGGTTTAATGAAAATCAAAAAGAAGGAAGAGGTTAACAAACGAATTACAGTGTCCAGAGCTCCAAGAGGTAAAAAGAAGTCAGTAACTGTTGTCACTGGTCTCAGCACTTTTGGTAAGAATAGGTGATTAAAAAATAAATGCTACTGCAGTTTAAAATGGCTTTGTTATCTTCTATAGAAATTGACCTAAAAGTCGCTGCTAAATTCTTTGGTTCAAAATTTGCATGTGGCTCTTCAGTAACCGGTGACGACGAAATTGTCATTCAAGGTGATGTAAAGGATGATCTATTCGATGTAATACCTGAGAAATGGTCAGAAATTGATCCAGATTATATCGAAGATTTAGGTGATCAAAAACGTTAATATTTTGCATTAAATTTTACTAAAATAAAGCATTAAATAAAAAAAATTAATTAAAAAAGGAAAAGGAAGAAAACTTCCGTGTAGTTTTTATTTATAATTGCTATGAATATTTATTTTAATTTAATTCTTGTGGGGGTCCAGGGAAATTTTTTTTGGCTATTTCAATTATATTGTTCACTTGTTCTTCCGTTAAACGTTCTTCACTATCTTCTATAAGCTAAAAAGCATGTAATTTCAATTTGGAGTAAATAACGTTAATAGTAAAAAAAGAAAAACTTACCAGTTGTATGTGTAAAGCACTTAAAGGTGGATTATTAACCATCATCAGACATTCGTTTGTGGTCAATTTGTATTGCTGCATTTCATTTATAAAGGCTAGAATTGTCTCACGATTTTGATGCTTACACGGAGAATCTTCCAAGAATTGTAGTGTTTCATAGGTAATTGTTGCTAAATTTCTTAAACCATATTTCTTTTTGGTATCTTTGATATTTTTAAGTGATTCCATTACCTCATAGTTGGATAGCACCGAAAAGCTGGGGTTTACACTGATTTATAAATATAGAGCTTAATAAAAACTTTGTATATTTATGTAAAATCTTATAAACTTACATTTCCATTTTAATTTTATATTTAAATTCTTTTCTTATTTTTTATTTGTTTACAACTATTTTGTTGTAATTTGGATTGCCTGCCTGAATATCTCGTGTAAACAAATGTTTTTTAAATGGTATCACTAATAGAGTTGCCGTATAATATATATATTATATATACCGCTATGGCATCTTTACTATATTTGGCAACAAAATAAAGTCCGGCATTACTTACAAGCGCCAATTTTCATTTTGTTGTCTGCCGCAAATGTTTAGTTTTGTAGAATTTTTATAAAAAATTAACAAGGTTATAGTAAAAATTTAAGGTTTCTAAAAACAAATTAGAGATTATGGACGATAATAAAACGGTTAATGAAGATACAATGATGGATTGTGACATAAACGACTCTCTCGAGGTTGAGGGCAATTGCAGTACTATTGAGGTGTGTTAAAATTCAAATTTAATTTGTTTTCAGAGTAAAATGTTTTACGCTTTTATTTTTTTATATACCAATACTACAATAGTGGAAAATCACTATCTGAATCGATCTGACTATGTCCGTCCGTTCGGTTGTCTGGCTGTCCAAGTTAACCTTGTGCGAAATGTACATAAAGCATTTTATTATGTTGGCATTTCGTCCAATTTTATTTAATTACAATCTTAATAATCTTCCAAACTTTATTGGAAACGGTCCATATTTGTCCATAACTCCCATACAAATATTACTCCCGAAAATAGGTTATAATGTCATAACTTCTTTATAAATGTAAGTTTATTTTATTTGCTGATTATTTTATAACTGGTAAAATGCTCAACTGCACAAATGTACGTAATTCATACAGAGAGTTGTACATAATAGGTTCATCCGATAAAATGTACAAAAAAGAAATTATTAAAAAGAAAAGTAGATATACCTATCTGTTATTACTTAAACGTCAGATCATCATCAGAAGAGTCTTAAATGAGTTGTTTATTAAACACAATCGTCTAACATACAATCTTTGCTAACTGGGCCACTATGTTGTGCCATAATGTTGTGTTTGTAGGTCCAAAATGAACCATAGGATACAAACTAGGGATGCCAAATGGGACCAGGTTTTTGAAACCCGGGATTCGGGATTTTTAATTGAAAAAAAACTGTATCCCGGGACGGATCGGGATTTCATATATAAAGTCCAATTTTTAAAATTCATATAGGTACATTCATAATTATATTTTCATGTTTATGTATAGATATTAAAACAAATTACCCTGTAGGAAGTCAAACACATTTTTAAGTAATTTTAAACTGGTTTTTTTATAACCACATCTAGTTGATTAAGTGCCCTGTAGGAAGTCAAACACATTTTTAAGTAATTTTAAACTGGTTTTTTTATAACCACATCTAGTTGATTAAGTGACTTTTTTCCTTTTCGACGACTTATTATTTTATCACAGGCATGTAATAGGCAGTAGTCAATTGGCCATTTTTGCATGACTTTTAAACTGACTACTAACTACTTATTGTTCAACCTATTTGTAGTTAATTAATAGAATAGTCGGTTTATAATAAATTATTTAAATTTTAAATCATTTTTGTCAAAAAATATATGTTCCTATGAACAAACATGCATATTTTTATATATCTAGAAATTAATATTTAAGAACATTTTGCATCAAATTGCTTTAAATTATAATGTATTATAGTGCTGAAATAAATACGCTACATAATTTCTAGTACATAAACAGATTTGAATCGTTTTAATTTTTAATTATTTTAATAAATTTTTATATATTTTTTTCATTTGACTTCATGGCATGCTTGTTTTACGTATTTTGCTTTTATTTGTGTTTTACGTGTGCCTCTATGCAATATATTTGGTTGATATCTGCATGTGAATTAAACCAATTTGTAGTCATTTAAAAAATAGTTAACTTATAGTTAGTGTTTTCTGCAACTGACTATTTAAATTACTACAGGGTAATTCTTGAAGAAAATTAAACTCATTACAAAATAAAACAGTTGTATTCTTTTAAAATAAAATGGAAGAATTATGAATAAAAATTCATTTTTTAAAAAGCTTTTAAACAAATTAATGACGCCTGATAATCGGTACCTTATTTTATTACAAACATATGCTGCCGACAAAATCAATGTTCGCATTCAACACTTCTGGGTGGTATCGTAAATAAAACGCTACGTATATGTTATATGGCAATATTTAATTTATTTTATCTCAAACATACATATATGCAATTATTAATCTAATAAAATAAACTTAAAAACATATGTGTTAAAAGAAATTTGGTAGAACCCTCTAAAGTTTTAAACACCTTTTTGCACAACTTGCATTTTTCGAGCGAAGTTCTATTTTCACTCACTTAGAAAAAATACCACACCATAGAAGATGCAAAAGGGTATATGTATCATAAAGAAAAATTTTTGTAATTAAAAAAACGGGGTTTTCAGGATAGTATCATTCACATCTAGCAAGAAATTTTTTTGTTATACGGGCATTTTCTGGCAATTGCAAAACGCTTAACATTTGCTATTCTGTATTGAAATCGAATAAAAGGTGTTTTGTAAATCACAATTGCAAGAAGTTTGGCGACTTCAGATTACAAAAGTATGGCCAAGGGAACTAGATTATTTTTAAGAAACTGGCAGATCGCAAGCATAACGCACGAGTTTCAGAAAACCATAAATCAAATCTGGCGTTTTGGGATTACAAATCATGCCGTTTTCAGAACATTGCCGATAATCACAATAGTTGGCTTTTTATTAAAGCTACGAAATTTCAATAATTGAGCATTTTGTTTCATAACAACGCGCCCCACGCTTTTCTTTAAGGGATGTCTGATATTTTTTCCATTTTGATTTAAAAGTTTATGTTGTTTGAAATGTTCATATTTTTTGACTTTTAGTCGATTTTTTTAGTATTCATATTCATTTTGTGTTCACAACTAACTGATCAATATATTAAGGTAAAGAAAAGCGTTTCTTAAACATTTTTTTTTTATTTATTTACTAGTTTTTTCCTGATGATACCGGACATAAATTAGGATAGTTAATAACTTTAGGCAAATTAGTTATATTTCTTCGAGGCAATTGTGAGCATTAAAGCATTTTTAACAGCATCTTATATGCCCATGACCAAGAAGGTCAATGGTAAAGTTGTCCGCGATATTGCCTATTAAAAGGTCAAAGGAAGTTGGTAGGAAAAAGCCTTTGCTTAAATTTCAACACAACTGAATTAAGTTGTAAAGCATAATAGGGTACAACTTAAAGCTAAGTAATCATTTAAATATTTTTTGTATAAGCAAAAGACAATTTCAAAAATGAAAATTTTGTTTTAGTAAAGTGTGGCAGGTAAAGATTTCCGTTACAATAAAGTTAAAAAAAATTAAATGAGATCAAAACAAAAACTTCTTCAAATTTGTTTAATTAACGATTCTTTTCCTTCCAAAAATATTTCAGAAGCCTAAAACTAAAACAAATAAACGCAAAAAACTACGAAGGCTGGTGGATTCCGAAGATCTGAAACAAAGGAAAAACGCACAAGGAAATAAATGCAAACGTGTATTATTTGCCACAGCATTAATAATATTTACAATATCCTTATTAATGGGTCATTATTTTACTCAAAATAATTCCAATACAAAACAAATACTCAAAGATTTCCTTAAAAACTACCGAAATCAATACACAGAGATCATACATGGTAAACATAACTACTGTGATCAAAAACAGCAACTTGACACTGTAACATTATTTACACGTTTAAAACAAAATAAAATATTACATCAAGATCAGGCTATGCAACAAATTGAATTGGCATTAAGAAATGATAGTGATCTAAACGCCATTGCTCTAGTGGGTTCAGTTGGCGTGGGGAAATCTTTATTTATAAATGGATTGCAGCAAAATTTTCCCTGGCAGGAGAATGTGCACACTTATGTTTGGAATACCTATGTGAAGGATGAAACTGAAAAATTCCACTTAATAAGGAGACTTATAGAAAAACTATCAGATTGTGGTCAAAATTTATTAATTATAGAGAATTTGCCTGCCTGTGACCACGGAGCAATAGCTATAATTAATCAGTTGCTGATTGAAGCCAATAAAAAGCAACACAGACGTGTTGTACTATTTTATGTATTTAATTTAAATACAATGCTAACAATGGAAGCATATAAATTACAAAAAGATTTTTTACAATCTCTAGTCGATTGTAAAGTAATTAATTTTAGATCTTTTACGCAGCATGATCTAATAGATTGCATAAAACGTGAAGCCGAACTTGAAAATGTTGTACTGACCAAAAAAGATTACGACGAAATTGTTGAAACAATTGATCCTATTAAAGCAGGCTGTAAAAACGTCAATGCCAAAGTCTTAATGTACGGTAGAATTAAAACTAAACCAGATTTTTATTAATATACCGATGTTATAAATGTTATTATTCATACGACGACTGATATTTTTGATTATATATCTTGTTTTTAGTAATCTTTAAGTTATATTTAAATTATTTACGGCCAATTTCACCAAGTTCAGTTAAAACTAACTATAACTTTAACATCCAGTTAACGAAATATTTCTGGCGGTTATAACTTATAGTAAATTAAAATTGAACTTCGTGAAATTTGCCGTTTTTCATATTTTTATTTTTATTTTTGTATATGTAATACTTTATTTAAAATGTGATTTAAATTAAAAACCAAAAATAAACTTCTTATATTTTGTTAACAGAAAAAAAAAATTATGTATTTGTACTGTATTTAATAAAATAACTAAAAGAGATAAATTTTATTTATCTGACTTTTTTGACAATTTTTAGAGAATAATAAAAATGTAAAAAATATATACTTTATGCCTTATTTATTCTAATTATCCTACCAGGCTCATAAATTAAAAAAAAAATTCAAAGATTTTTTGCTTCCATTAGAGTTTTAAACGGAATTATGAAAAAATACTTTTGAAGTTTTTTTAAATTTGTTACAGGGTATTAATATTGAAATACATACATATCTCGTTCTAAGACAAGTTATATATTTTTTTGATTATCGAGTCGCTCCTTGATACTTTTCTAACTTCATGTTTATTAGGTATGACATAGTGAACGATTTTTCGATTTCAAATCGCTACCGCCTCTTATTTTGTTAGGCTCGGAAAAAATACATGTGGCAAAAAAATGGGGGAGTTTGGTTTAGGGTAAATGGCTCCTCATCGAGGTCAAAGTTCAAGGTAAAATTGAAAAAAATCATAAAATGTCCAATAATTGCCGCAGAGTCGCACCTATAGTAGTAAAATGTAAGACCCATTAATTTTTCCTCCCCAACATTTTTGTAGAACATACTTACACCCTATCTCCGCTCCTTAAGGGTCTTGCCTTTCAAAAGTTAGTTTTTTTTATAAATTATACCCCCATCGTCCTAACAAGTTTCAGGGCGCCTGTGGAAGATTCAAATGTATGACAAACCCCCATTGATTTTTCTTCCCCAACACTGTTGTAGAACATACTAAACTAAAGCGACCAGATTTTGAAAATAAAAATAGAGGACAAAAAGTGTTACATAATGACTTTAATTTTTCTCCATGAACTCTTCGTTTACTTCTTTTGGTGACAATGAAATTATTTTAACACTTTCGAAGTCGCAAAATGGTACTGGAGAAACATTTACTCTACCCTCATCCGCCCCGCTATCTTTTTTTTTTTTTTTTTTTTTTTTTTCAAATTTTATTATAAAATATAACAATATTACAATTTCACCTCAGCGCCAGATTGGCATTATTGAGGCTTGTTGGCAAAATTTAAACATATGTATTTCAATATAATATTTATAATAAATATTAATTTACAAAATTTTTAACATGTATTTCAAACATACCAATAAACGTTATATCAGAAGCTCATCAATGTGTTGAGATAAAAATATTTTTAAGTTAGATTTAAACTGCGATAGGCTGGAGGCTTGCTTAATATTATATGGCAAGTTGTTATATTCTCTACAACCAGAGTGTTCAACACGTTGTTTAGTCGTTTCAGATTGGCAAAAGATTATTCTTAAATTATCACGATTTCTTGTATTAAAAGTATCCTGATTCCGTGTGTATTGTAAAGTATGATGCCCAATACAATGAAGACATTTAAACATGTATATTAATAACTGGAACTTATAAAGCCCGTATATTGGCAAGACAGTGGGAAAAACCTCCCTGTATAAAATAACAGTTGAAAACCGGCTAGGCAAATTTGCTACAATTTTTAATGCTCTATTCTGCATTCTCTGAAGCGATTTAAACTCAGTAGTTTTTTTGAATCCATATATTAGTGCAAGGTAATTACAATGGCTTTGAATCAGAGCCTGATAAATTAAAAATTTAGTAGTTCTATCGAACTTGTTTCTAAACTTATACATTAAACCTAACGCAGGAGAAAGTTTTACCTTAAGATTCCTAATATGCTGATCCCACATAAGATTTCCCTGAAAACATATACCAAAATATTCAACAGAAGAAA
Organism: Pollenia labialis; assembly: GCA_949318255.1. Classification (NCBI taxonomy): domain Eukaryota; kingdom Metazoa; phylum Arthropoda; class Insecta; order Diptera; family Polleniidae; genus Pollenia; species Pollenia labialis. The sequence goes on from OX439142.1 coordinate 120,871,699, forward strand.
CCTCTCGAACTTTATTTCCATCAACGAAAATACTAAAATCATTACTAAAACCAAAGTGTGGTCTAAATCTTATAAGCTTCGTTTTTGAAGGATTTAAAAATAGCTTATTTATACGAACATATTCCGAAACTAATGAAGCATCTCTTTCCATATACGGTCTTAATGCAGTTTCATGTTTGTAATGATAAAATATGCTAATATCATCAGCGTATATAACAATTTTTCCTGTCAATTTCAAATTTTTTAAATCATTGATGTATATTGAAAGCAACAAAGGACCTAGAACACTTCCCTGAGGAACTCCATGTACTACATTACGCAGATTACTCTTATTTTCCATAACTTGAACAAATTGTCTTCTATTTGTTAAGTAGCTCTCTAGTAGCAAAAACTCATTCCCATGAATTCCATAGTATTTAAGCTTCTGCAACAATATTTCATGATCTATAAGATCAAACGCCTTCGTAAGATCATAAAATATTCCCGCAACTGCACTATGACCATCATCTAATCCCTTACAAATATAATTTTGCACATTTACAATAGCCTCCTCAGTGCCACAACCCTGTCTAAAGCCATATTGAAACTAATTTAATAAATTGTTTTCTATAAAATAAGTGAAAATCTGTTTATGCAATATACGTTCAAAGATTTGATCAATAATGGGAAGTATCGAAATAGGACGATATTGTTCCACTGTTGTTGCTTTACTTTCCTTGGGAATAGGGATTACTTTATGGATTTTCAAAATATCTGGGTATACTGACGAATCTACAATGGTATTAAAAATACGCACAATATTTGGTGAAATACAATTCGAGCAGTATAAAAATACTTTGGGATAAATATTGTCATGACCACAACTTTTTCCAGGTAAAAGACTTGAAATTATATCCTTAACTTCCTCATTAGAGGTATAGTTAAGATGAAATCGGTTATGAAAAGGCCTTAAAGTTCTCAAACCGTTACAGAAATCGGAAGGTGATTGAACTATTTGCTGCTTTATTATATTAACTGATTGTAGGAAATTAGAATTAAATACTTCAGCTTTACGGATATTGTTGTTTATTAATTTTCCATTTTCATCAGCAATAGAAATGTCTCTTTGTTCTACCCTTCCAAGAGTTTCATTTATAAATTTCCATGTTTTTTTAGGGTCACTATTTAAGTTTACTATGTTACTGACATAATAGTTATTCATCGAAATCCTCAAAGCTGCTTTTATAACTTTACTGATTCTTTTCAAATTTGCCTCAAGTATATTATTGAGTTTTCTTCGTCTTTGTATCAATAGACTGTTCTTAATACTAATTAATTTTTGCAAATTACCGTTTATCCAAGGAGCTATTTTGTCTTTATTATTTGTCCTTCTACATGTTTCCACAGTGGAACAGTCAACAGCACTTCTAATGGATGAAATAAGATTAGAAGTGTCAGTTGACGAATCACCAGTATGCATAAAATTTGCCATTTTATTTTGTAAAATACGTTCCAATTTAGCATAGTCACAGTTAACACTCTTTTTAATTTTTTAGCCAGGTCTTTTAACCTTGAAGTCTACTACACACGATATAATATTGTGATCCGAAATCATGCAATTAATAGAATCAACATTTATTGGCTTGTTCATATTGGTATAAACATGATCAATAGATGTACCACTAATTTGACGTGTGATCAAATCATGGCAATTTCGAAAGTCAAAACTTTGCAAAAGATTTATAAGTTCCTGAGGCATGTTTTTTATTTAACAAATCGATATTTGCATCACCAACCAAATTACAGTGGTACCTACCATAAAGAGACAGTATGTCCTCAATAAATATCAAAAAGTCATGTAGAAAACATTTTTGCGATTTATAAAATGAAATGAAAATAACCTCTTTTGCATCAGACTTTAAGTCACAAAACTTTAAAACCACAGAATCAACAAAATTTTGATTTGAAATTCTTTCCACTGAAAAATTAATACTTTCATGTACAAAAACCGATGTTCCACCAAAATGATCAGCTCTACAACAGTGAACACTTTATAACCTGGTATGTTATATATTTGAACAATATTCTGTTTAAACCAAGTTTCTTGTACTGCAATTACTGCAGGAAGATTCGATAACTTCGCAATTAATGTTTTAAATTTATTAAATTTTAAAATTTAAAATATGCTTCTGATATTAATTGATATGATATTTAATAAATTAGAATTAGATAGTTTATTACAATACATTAAACTCTTCTAAACTATGAAAATACTGATTTGCAATCATAATAAAAATTTAAAATTGAATTTAAGCAAAAAAAAATTAAATCAAAATATGTGAGTTAAATAATTACGATGGTGACACAAAAGAATTATCCGACTCATCTTGGACGTTAACAATATTTCATCATAAGATCATTATTTGGGGCTTCTCATGCTTTGGTAGCACTCTTTAAGCTCAAATCTAAAGAGTTACTATGAAAAAAGTAACATCGCGAAGTTCGTTTAAAAACATTGTTACACAGTATATGCCTTTGGCCATCGAGCATGACTGGTAGGTCCTGGTTGGCTAAACTTATGATTGGGAATATTTACACCAAAGAACAGCAACACGATTTGTAAAAGACATTGATTGGGTTACTTAACGTAAAATCCCCCATATGTAATATGTTGTTGACTCTTTAAGGGTTGTTTCAATTGTAATCTATGGTTTTAATTACATTTTACGTCAAAACTATCAAATTTGACAACGTGATTTTTTTAATAGGGCAAACATTTACAGAATACAAAATAAACGAATCGACCTGTATGTGTATGTGTGCATAAATATGTATGAATCATGTACCACATAACTATGCATGTATTTAGGTACTCGTAAATATATGTATGTTATGTATGTAAAAGGAGATAGAATGGTGCATGTCTTAACAAAAACTTAAACATACAACGTTCACGTGCTTTGTATCAAGCCACTTGTTGATTCCATATAATTCATAGTATTTTCTTTCATGAAAATTGAGATAATCACTCACTCAACTTGTTGCATGTGTATGAAAATGCGCATAATCACATAATTATTGGGATGAGTGAGTGAATGCGGAAAAAGTACTCCCACATCAACAGGCATCCTTTAAGGCTCATATAGCTGAGAGTAACAGTAACGTCGCAAATCTGCTGCTACTCTCAGCAAACTGAGCCTTAATTTATCAGCATAACTCAATGAATTTTATAGCAGTAACATAGAATAAGTCTGGGTTCACATTATGAAAGTTTTCTTTCAGAAAGTTTGAGAGGGGAAGCCAATATGCTTTTTTCTCTCCTCTCTCACCCATAAACTCAGACTTTCTGAAAGAAAACTTTCAAAGTGTGATCCCAGACTAAACAAAGCACAGACATTCAATAATGTTTTACCACACTTTCAGTTCAATTAACTTTGTGACATCTTATCAGTACATATTGAGAAGCCAATTGTTTCCTAGCTTATATGTTATGGGCGCTTTCGTTTTAAAATCCTTATTTTTATGGGCTTTCTGTGAAATAATAGGTCGATTTGACCTGTTCTGCCACTTTGTGGGTAATCACCTCAATTCGTTGTAATTTTTTTTTGTCGTGAGTAGAGCGCGGGTAATTTTCATACTTAGGTTTCTAAATTCTGAAGTTTTAAAACTAATAATCATGGCTATTCAAAATATGCATCGAAGAAGTGAAAATTTACATGAAAATACATAAAAACAAGAAAAAACGTGATTCGGATTGTTATTTCAATATAAATGACATTTTGCTCTATCTTTACTGCAATGTTAAATTAACATGAATTATAGTTATTTTAAAAGAAAAAAATGTTGTTCGCAAGTAATTGTAAAATCAGGTTGAATTAACATGAAAAACGTATGAAGCAAAATCAACACCGAAAAATGCTTAATCAACCTTGTTTTCTACGTTTTTAACTTGATTTTTTTCTGTGTGAATGGTAAATAAATTCCAAAATCGATTTTCGATTTTTCGATTGACTTTTTTTTATTTCGTGTTTTGGAATCGATTAATCGAACCTTAAAATTGATTTCAAAATCATTTAAGATTGATTTGCAATCTTATGTCTTGTATCACAAAGGGGGATACACCAGCATTTTTTGGCACACTACTAGAGAAATTGAACTGAGATTTTTGCAGTTGGTAGATATGACTACTTGTTATAATTTTCCTGCAAATAATGAAAATCTGTAAATTTTGAGATGGCCTTTAGAGGAACATGTGCATGTACATTTCACATATTAAAATTGTGATCTTGTGTAGTCAATTAGGCCTGCCACATAAATTAATTCCGATCTTGCTTCACATAAAACGAAATCACTTTGGATCGGAATTGTTTTCTTTGAGAAGCCTGGATGTATGGACAGTATTTCAAAGAACTATGACAATAGTTCGTCATAGGTGGGGACTGTTTCTTTGCTAACTTACTATTAAGTTAGTTTTAGAAAACAAACGTTTGCATCTCATTGATGCCAGAAAGATTCAGAGATATTTCCTTGTAATTTCGTATATGTTAGGATAAATTACATACCTTTTGTTTTTTCACCCTGCTTATAACTAGATTGAAATATCGCTCACACACAAGTCTGTTTGAATATTAGCGTATTTCCACAGGACTGCCATGGTTCAATGCACTTGTTGCGTTTCTATAATACATATGTAGATTTTTACAAAGCTGACTTTCAGTGTTTCGTTCGGTACGATATGCTTAGGACTGTTTTGTTCACTGTCCATTGATGACTTTAATTTCTGAAGAACAAGAGCCCTTTTATTAAAGTTTGAAGTATACCGCACTTTTGGTATACTTGAGGCTATTAGCGCAGAAGTGGTGAAACCCACAATTTAGTTAGGTTACGGTTCGGGTGTAAGATATGTTCTTTTCACTGTTCTTAACAGTGCAATAGTCGAGTAAACCAACTGTTTGTATCCAAAACAGATGGCGCTAGAAACATAGTTTTTGCACGGGCCGTTACAACCAAGTGCAAGAGTAGTGTTAACTCCTCATTATCTCACTTCTGTGCTGATATCCTCACTTATACTAATACTAATAGGTAAATACGTAAAACTACAACATTAGATTTGGAAAACTGCATAAGCATACCAACAGACGATTTAATTAAGATTAAAATTAAAAATTGCCAAAATTATGATAAAGTTAAAAAAATTGATTTCAAAAGCCCAATAATCGATTTCAGTATAAATCGCGTTCGTAAATTCGATTATAAGAAATCGATTTACGATTGGAATCGAAATCGATTTACCATTCCCTAATTCGTAAGTCTCAACTCTTATGTTTTTAGGTGAATGAAGAAAGAAGAAAGGGGGTTAGTACGGAGATGCCTGTACTCGGTCAGTACGCTTTGTGTTTTTATTCGTTGGTATATGCACAACGATGGCTGCATGTATTTTTATTCTTTTATTTTTCTCTTTGATTCGCTATTAATAAAATTGTTGTTGTTTTGCACCGAAAAAAGTTGAAACCGATTGCTGCGTGTAGGATAAATTATTGAAAAGAAGTTGAGCATCAAAATATGAAACGTGTAAATTTAGACTAACAGTTTAAGCCGAACTTAAATGGTTTTCAGGAGGGGAATTTATATTGGAGCCATGGTCAGTTATGAGCTAATCATCCTTAAATTCTGCAGAGTGACTTCTGGTGTTAAAAAGATAAATTTCAATATATTTCCAAAAACAGCGGTGAAATTAATTTAAGCGTTTACAGTTAATTTCAGAAGGCTGCTAAATATGGTATCCAAGGTAAATTATGAACCGTATATCACAAAATTCATAGCATTTTTTTTTGGCCATATGAAACTAAGTTGGAAGAAATTTGCCCACAATAAATATATCTGCTAAGGTTTTAGGCGTATTTAATTAATTTACCAGAGTGCGCTTTATATGGGGCCTATAGTAAAAAATGGACCGATCATCAAGAAATTTATTAATGCTATTTCTAGTCCTATAAAACTGTGAAGTATTCAATTTTATTCTGATAGCATTACAAATTACAGTTTTAGGCCCTCTGAACTGTTTGCTGGGAGAAGGGTTTATATGTGGCCTAGCGTAAATTATAGACCGATCTTCACGAAATGTGATTTCTAATCTTATGAAACTGTTAAGTATAAAATTTTATTCTGATACGATTATAAATTACGGTCTTAGGGGGACTAAACTGTTTTTCGGGAGTAGGGTTAATGTCGGGCATATGGTAAATTATGGGCCGATCTTCACCAAATTTTATAGTGTAATTTCTAGTCCTATAAAACTGTGACGTGCCAAATGGATTGTTATGATAGCATAAATAATTATAGTTTTAGGCGTACTAAACTGGGAGAAGGGTTTCTATGGGGCCGAATTTGTTAAAAATAAGTTTAATCAATTTACTGGTCACGTTTTTTTTTTTGATTTTATCGTCAAATATTCGTTAGGTCTAAACATACCTTCAGTCATATCTATTTATTTTGTTGGTTCCTTACCTTCGTGAATTTTGTTTTTATTCTAATTAACTTTTTATTACAAAAACTAATATGATTTTTGTATTTTTATGTATTCGAATTAAAACAGGTTAACCGGTTTATTTTAAAATGCTTAACCGAAAACCGGTTTTTTTAAATAGCAACTATTCGGACTATTCGAAAATTGAAAAAATTCGAATAATCGATCTCCCTAGTAATTAGCTATAAATATGAGCCATTTTTCCGGGTTTCTTGAGAATATAGGTAAATCCTTGCTAATAGCCTGACGGGCCACTATATGCGAAGTAGACAAAGGTATGTATATCATTTGTACTATTAGACGTTGATAACAATCTGACTATTGAATGGGTTAAATGTATGAGCCATTAAACTGCGAGGCCACATTAAAATGGTATGGAGCAAATTGAGCATTAGCATTCGACAGAGAGCAACCAATTGTTGCTATATGGACAAGAGTTCGCTTCGTACGATGCATAGGCATAGGGCGTTTGGTTATAATTTGGTGCTGCATTAGCTAGTAATGAGGTTGCAGCGTTAGGTTTATAAAAAGTATTGTTCGCTGTTAATCCACCGAGACTAGAGTTTACCGACTCTGAAGTATCAATGCAGCTGTTGGTATTAATGCCTGCCGGCTGTTGAAAGTTGAAGTCAGAATTTGGTAAATTTAATCTGCTGCTTCCTACAATATTCGTAGACTTGAAATTGTTGGCGCTGGTGTTTGGCTGTTAGTCCAACCCAATTGAACTCGAAGCGACTGGAATAAAGGAATTGTTTGTCGGAGCAAACCTAGAACGTTGTTGGGTATAGTTGTTGTTGGCTGTGCCCGCAATTGAAAGGGCGGACATTTGTGCCGTTAACAAATTTGCGTTTGTTGATGAAGCAGAAGCCGAGATTTGAAGCATGGTCTGCCATGTAACACGTGGTTCGTTACTTGCCGATTTACATTTCGGCTTTGGCTTTACTCGAGGCCGCTTAACGAAAGGATCCTTGCGTACGAAACCTGGGGGGGCTACCACGTATTTCGATTCAAAAAGTAAAATTATTCGAAAACAATTTCCGATTCGAAAGTTAAATCGTACTGCGTAACTCATTTGAAACGATGACAGAGTTGTATTTTAAACAAATGGGAAATTTGATTAAAAGTTGGTAGCACTGCTATTAAAATGGACAAAAATATCCCAACACTTGAACTTTGTCATTTGGCCTTTGTCACTAACAAAATAGCTTTTGAACAATTTCCTAACGCTTTTTACATAACTGACGCTTGTTTTCGTAATACAGAGTTGAAGTTTCGAAAGGGATTTTATTGTTCTTAATAGACAGTTGCCGTTACGAAAGGCACTTTTTGTTTTCGAAAAGGTATAAACAAATTCAGTTCATTCGAAACAAATAGTAAGAAAATCGTAATGCACAGTACAAATTATTCGAACTCGTAAATTATGTCTTTCAAATCGAAATACGCGGTAACACTCCAGAGCGTGTGGTCGGTGGAGCAATTTTAAATGATATGGTGCTTACCTTAGCTGACCCTTTTGAAATAGAAGCCGCTTTAACCTTTTTCTCGACAGCAATTTCTGGACTATCAACGACACTAATTGCAGAATTTACAACGTTGGCTGGGCTATCATTTGAAGGCAAATGTGGCGGTCTTTGCGTTGTTTGCGGATGTGACGGTTGTAGTGTGGAGCTGATCTGAGGCATTCACTTGATGTGATTTCAAGTTTTCCCCTGGGGTCGAAATGTCAAAATTTAATTTGAGGTTATGTCAGTTTGCTGGCGAAAAGTCTGCAGAAAAATACGTCGCAATTTTCCAATGTACAAAAGTATTTTAGCAATGTTCGGTCGCTTGGTTTAAACGAGCCTAAATACCTACAACACGTATCTTGAGCTGATTATTTACGGCAGCTAAAATCTGCAATTTATTAATTAGTTGACATATATAATATATATTTATATTTTTTACACTTACACTTGTGTTTTTCCTTAATCCTAAACCAACAGGTGAACAGTATTTGGTACAATGACTTGGTAATTAAAAATTTTACTTAGTAGTTTATGAGATATGTGCAGGATATGTTACACGACGCAACAATAATACCACTATGCGACAGTCAAAATCGGAATGGGATGAAACCAACGGGAAATGTTATATCGGTAAAAAATATGTTATACGTGTCCAGGTGTTTCGCTGGGTCACGTCTAGGAATCGAGATATATCGATTTGAAAAATGGGCTAAAAAACATCAAAATTTTTATTAAAACCTAAATTTTAGGGCTGCCATACGTCCTATGGATATGACTTACATATATACCAAAATATCGGAAATTTTTAGGTGAACATATTTTATAAAAAACTCGGAAAAATCGGTTCAGATTAAAAAAATACCAAAATGAAATTTTTTTTTAAATACCCACTTTTGGGAACCATAGATCTCCCCGAGTCCAAGCTTTATAAATCAAGTAAAATTTCTTCTTAAACACGTCGGTATATAAATCTGTCAAATGGGTTAAAAAATGGCTGAGTTAAACCCGAAATACTGAATCAATATTGTAGAAATTACAAACGGAATGACAAAGTTATACATATATACCCTTTTTACCTTCGGTGAAGGGTATTAAAAGAGTAATTTCCGATATTTTGGTATGTAAGTCATATCCATAGGACATATGGCAGCCTTAAAATTTAGGTTTTTATAAATATTTTGATGTTTTTTAGCCAATTTTTCAAATCGATATATATCGATTCCTAGACGTGACCCAGCGAAACGCCGGGATACGTATAACTTCTTTTGTCCCGATATAACTTTCCCCGATAGTTTGAACCCTTCCCGATCACTGACCCCTACCATTTGTCGCACAGTGTACTTAATACTCTTTGTATTTTAGAAACCGTGTATGCTATAGGTGCTATTGCATATTTGTTATTTTCACTTCTAGTATTCTTACAATTTTATTAATTAATTTAAATTATATTTACCTAATATAAATAAAAGAATGAAATTAATAATACCCTCTCCACTATTGTGGTGTGGGTATAAAACTGTTACATATCAAAACAAAGTTTTCAGAAGTTTTTTTTGTTTTAAATGAATTAGTTCGAAAGAAAGAATTCTTTCGCACATCGGAAATAGTTTGTATTTGTTTTTTAACAAAGCAATCATTGATGAACGAAACTAAACGATGTTGTAATTGGTAAAGCCAATACGCTGTGCATTATTTCAATGCTTTAAAACCAGCAGCGAATGTGTGATTGTATGAACGCAAAATAGTGTATTTTATGGTGTTCATAAAATGCGAATTAATTGTAAACGCACAAAGCCGTTCTCCGATAGCAAAGTCTAGTAATTATTAAAAATCGTTAAAGCTGTAAATAATTAGAAAACTTACAGAAAAAATTGCATCTATCGCGAAAATATCGCGAAACAAAGTCTAACATTTGTTTAAAATCTCCAAATCAGTTAAGAAAAAGCAAAAAGTCGGAATATCATAAAAAAAATTGCAAAATAGAGAATATTCGCGAAAATTTGAAAATTTGAAAAAAAATTGAATAAAAGTCAATAAAACTATAAGGAATGGCAAAATTCGGAAAAATTGCTAAATTAGCAAACATTTGATAATTCAAAGTCTAATATTTATTAAAAATCGTTAAAGCTCTAAAGAATCAGAAAACTTTCAGTAAAAATAGCTCCAATCGCGAACATGTCTAAAATTCGCGAAAAATTGGAAACAAACTGAAAATTTTATTTAAAATCACCGCTATCGTATCGAATAAACTATCGAATTTTTTTGCATACGATAGACACTGGCGTATCGAATGAAAATTCGAGGAATATAATGTCGAGCTACTCGATATCGAATGCTATTATTTCAAATTCAATAAATTTCATTCGATATCGAGAGTCATGATACCAAAATAAATAATTTCGATCAATTTTGCTCGATATCGTATGCGGTGATTAGACCCCAGCTTAAAAACAAAATGTCGTAAAATAACAAAAAAAAAAACCTAAAAAAAACTTTAATGATAAAAACAATTTTCTGTCAGGTGTTTCAAAAAAAGGGCACGTTTACATAACTTGTGTTTTGTTCAAGTCTAATTATTAACAATTTATGATTTATTTAATTTTCAAAGTCAAAGATTTTTCTTTCAGCTTTTGAATTTGTTACCATTTAACTCAATATTTTGATTTATATTTTTGAATTCTATATTTTGGTTAGATAATTCTTTGTAAAAAAATTACCCCGAAGTGTGTATTTGTATAATTGGCATCCCTATCATCAATACAACACTCAACTACAATGCCTCCTGTTTCACTCAACTACCAACAAAAGCACTCCAGTAACAAGTAACGCACTCATTGGTAAAACACACTGCCACTCAGTTGTCATTTCTGTTTCGTTACGAAAATGTTGTAGACGGGTAAATGATGGCAGACGGTTAACGATAATTATTTCATGTTTTCTTCTGCAACATATTTCTCAACAAAAGTGTTAAAAAAATGTATGCCCATTTTCTTTTCAATAAATAATAGTGTTTAAATATACTTAAGTGAACAAATAGTTCAGCTAAAAAATTATTAATCACAGTGTTTAAAATGAGTTTTTAATGTCTGCATTCATAATGAAAATACCCCGATGAGTAATTTTGCTGGAAATCAAGTGCAAAACTATTGAAATTCAAGTTCGAATTTCAAGTTTCAAGGGTTAGGTATACTCTTGTTACACTTTATTTCGATAGCACTCTCCAGTAAAATGCGAATTTAAAATCAAGTAAATATTAGTCAAATATTTTGAAACTTAAATGTGTGTAGCATATAAAAATACGTTTAAACTCAAGTTTATTTCCAGTAAAACTTCAAGCTCTTGAAATTAAATTTTTGATTGCTTAATCATTCGAAGAAAAAATGGGAATGTTGTACAAGCAGACGCTTTTGTCTTTTAAGTCAAAGGCACTTGTTTGATGCTAGCCCACACCAAAGAAAAACAAGTCATGGCTCAGTTAGCCGGGAGTAACAGTAACGTTACAAATCAGCTGATTCATTCAATTGAAGGTAAAGCAATTAGAACGATTTTAGTTAGCAGTAAGATGTAACGTCTCAATCTGTAAGAAATAGATTGGTCTTACGTTTTTACGGTAAGGTTACTGTTACTGTTACTCCCGGCTAACTGAGCCATAAGACTTGTTTTTCTTTGGTGTGGGCTAGCATCAAACAAGTGCCTTTGACTTAAAAGACAAAAGCGTCTGCTTGTACAACATTCCCCTTTTTTCTCGGCAAGTTAGTTGCGCAAGTCACTTTTATTTTATTTATTAAGGTTAAATTTGCAGTCAAATTCCGATTTTCAGCATATTGTTTATATGGGTTTTTGCCTATAACTCGTCGACTAATTGATATTTTTTTAATCTGTAAAGGACAAATTATTGCTAGAGACCTGTGCAACAATTAAAATTTTTTTAAAAAATTGATTTAGAACATTTTTGTGGTGCTTATGAAGCAAAATGTTAGAAAAATTATTTGAAAATATTTTCCACAAAACAAAGTCGCTCTTGCTTTCTGTTTAATCTTTAATATTCTTCTCAGTTTCTTCAATAAATTTCATTTGAAAGGAAAACAATCATAATAGAAAACTTGCGTTTTCCAGCTTAATATTAATTTACTTCTCATTTTTTATGTACCAATTTTGTTCAGTGTTGGTTTTGAAGAAACATTGTAAAAGAAATTATAAAAATATGGAAAAAATATAATTTTGAAATGTTAGTTAGAAAAAGTTTTAACAAAAAAAAAAATTAAATAAATTAAATTAATGATTTGCCCAGTTGCCGTTTAGCAGGCGGCTGTGGATCAACATCACTGCTCTCTCTAATATCTTGGTCATCGCCATCATCATCAGAATGGTCGATAATTTCGTCCAACAGATATTCTGGAATTGCAACTTTGTCTTACCCTTCTTCCTCTTTTTTCCGTCTTTCTCTTCTTCAAAGGTGTTTTTATACCATCAACAAATTTCAGCGAGTATTGCATGTGGAGATTTCTTTCTTCTGTAAATGAAACGAAAATAGTTTTCAATCGTTAACATGTTTAAATTGTGCATTTTGACAAAGATATTGGAAAAGGTGTAGGAATTAAAAATATGCACACTGTATAGTTACCTTATTTCAAATGGAAGCGCAATTTGGTGATAACGTTCGCCTTGCTCAGATTCAGTTGGCAACTGTTGAGCAAGTTGATCAACATGCTGATGCAAGAGATGAATTTTGTCAATGTCATCGAAAGCTGCCAACATGTTTACAACAGATTGCCTGTAGTTGGCTTTGTGTTCTTTACCCAAAAGTCCTTTAATGACTGCTTTCAATGGGAGCCATGCATTTAATTCTCGGTCTGGCAGAACTTAGTAAAAATCTTGACGACTAATTAGCTTCGGTATGTCGGGATCATTAACTACCTCTTACAGAATTTTGGCGTTTCTTAGTCTTGGGAAAATGTATTTTAAGCGGCTGAATACTGCCGGTCTTTTTGCGATACATTTCAAAAATTTTTTAGCAATGCCAAGTTAAATGTGGAGCAACGGCATCAAAATTTTCATTTCAGGAACAAGACTTTCGTATAGCCTATTGTCTTTAGACCATTTCCGTCCATTTCTTTCTTTAATACCTTCTCCGTATCGTGAATCCCAATCGCACAAAAACTCGGATATTTTGGACGCCCAGGCATTCTATTTGTCTTGTGCAAAAGCACAACTTTTAAGCGGATTAGTGAACTATCGATGAATAAACGCCAATCATCTTTTTTATAGGTTAACCCTATCGTCTCCATTAACTTTTCAATATCGTTGCAATAAGCGATATTTTTCCATCATTCACATTGAAGAACTTTTCTAACTCTTTTTGTCGATATGCTGTTACTTTGGTACCTTTCACCAGCAAATTATTTCCTTTCAAAAATTTAGCCAGTAGTTCTGATTTTTTCGGAGTCAAACACAAATTTGCAACAAATCCATCCAATTGGTTTTGTGTAACTAGGAGTGGGTTTTTTGATGTTTCATAGGATGCACCTTCACCAGAGTCGTATTCTGAGAAGAAATTCATGGAAGTAGCAGCGGCTGTTGTAGTACTTATATCTGTTTGAAGATCAATACTTCGATATGTTCGTACTGGAACGAATTCTGAGTGCGGTAATGGTAATTGGACACTTGGCACTGCTACATAAGTTTTAATCTTTGCTTTCCTTCTATTCAAAGTTTTATGGTAGTTGAAAAGTTAGTACCAAAAAGGCTTTGTTGCTGACTTTTGTTTTTGGATTTAATATTCAAATATGAACTATGCAAAGCTTGGTAACTGATACCGGCAATAATACCGATACCGCTTAACAGTCGTTTAAAATCTGTTTATTTCAAATTCAACCCAACTTTTACTGTAATGCGCAAAAACTTATGTTAATTAAAAACTGAAGTTAATTCAGTACCAAAAACACTAAGATTCCACAAATTACATAACGGAACAAGGTTTTTGTTGATTAAGAACTGAATGTTGTTTTAAGGGTTATTTGGGACACTGAATTTAAATCTAAACTCAGTTATTTTTCTATAGGCTCGACTTTTCGATACATACCATTTAGTGCTGGGAAACTATCGATATTACTATCGATTGTCTTAAAATATCGGTAGGTAAAAGTTTTTTGCCGCAAGTTTTTACCTATAACATATTATTAATTCGCGCTGAATTTTAGCAATGAATACAAAAAAAAAACAAAAATGCCAGGTAGTATGGATTGCTTAGCTGTGCTTTTTTACTGCTAATTAAAGGCATTTAGGTCAAAATTTTTAGATGTTTACATAGGGAACTTGAAATGTCAAATTTTTTTGTAATGTTGTAAAAAAATAATGCAAATCCAAATGCATTTGCAATTCCTAGCGTAGGACAAAACAATTAACGTCCATTAGAGGATAATAACGCTAGATTGATTATCTCTTGGGTTGAGAAACAAAACCAATTTCAAAAATAATCTAAAGTTGCAATAAAATATCTTATAGTCCCTGCTACTTTGGTTCCCTCCAGAGCTGGCAAATACCCTGGTTATTTTAAAAAACCCAACCCAATGGGTTTTTTAATGGGTTTTTTGGGTTTTATTGGGCTTTATTTTGTTTTTTGGGTCTTTTGTTTTTCCTGTAATGCTATAATAATTGGTCTAAGCAATGTTGTCCACTCAGCCCTTTTCGGTAAAGATTTAGCAAGAAAATCTTCAAGATTTTTCTATGACATCATCATCAATAGCATGCGTGGTTAAATTAAATTCAATTTCGGCCTTTTCAATATCAAATTCCGGTTTTAAAATACAAATTCAGAATTTTCGAAATCAAATCGAGTATTTTACAAATCATATTCCTCATTTTTCAAATGAAATTCCGTACTTTAAATATTAAAATCAATTTTAATCAAATTCATTAAAAAAAAAAACTGATTTTGGTTTTTAAAATGAATTAGATTTAGAAACGGCCGAATTTAAAGTTAAATACCTTAAAGTGGTAGGTATACTATCCATGTTTCAATTAATAAATAGAGAAAAGCCCTCTAACGTTAAATATACATACGGACAAATAGGCATACATATAAACATATTGTATGCATTTTATAATCATTTTCTTTTATTGGTCTGTAACTAAAAATTATACCATCTTTGTTTAAAAACCCAAAATACCCGTTAAAACCCGGGTGGGGTTTTCCGGGTTACCCAGTGGGCAGCCAACCCTGGGCCCAGATCGTCGTAGTAGTGATCGAGTGACTTTAATCGAAATTATACTTTTTGAAATCGTCCCATTCGTTATCAAAAAACTTCTATCGAAATTTGAGAATATGTCATATGTCAGTCGATCGAATGCCGTTACTCAAAATGTCATTCGATAGGTTAAGAGCTTTCGTAAAAACATTTAATAGTTTTTTTCAAACAATTTACACACTTTTTGAGAATAATTATTAGATTTCTTCAACAAATAGCTAAACATGTACATAAGTATTAAACTTTTTTCAGCAATAAGAAAAAAAATAATAACATTTCGTGTTGCAATTTTTCGCAATTTTAATCATGTTTGCGATAGAAGCGGTTTTTGTATTATAAGTTTTTTGATTCCTTACAGCTTTAACGATTTTTAATATAAAGTAGACTTTGCTTTTATGCCGCTATTAGCAATTTTTTGCGAATTTCCCCTAATTTAGCAATTTTTACAGAATTTTTTCCATTCCGTATACTTTTATGGACTTTTTAATCAATTTTATGGCTTATTCGAATTATTAAAAATTTTCGCTATTTTTGTATTTTTTTTTGTTCATTGTTGAAATTTTCTTTTTTTTTTACCGACTTAGCGATTTCAAATAAATTTTAGGGTTTGTTTCCAAGTTTGCAATTATTCGCGAATTTAAGCCATGTTCACAATATCAGGGACTTTTTCTGTAAGTTATCTTTTCATTTCAGCAGCTGTTTGCAAATTTCCGCTAATTTCAAATTTTTGATCGAATTTTTGCCATTCCTTGTACTTTAAGGGGCTTTTAATCAGTTGAATGGCTTGTTTGATATATTAAAAACTTTCGAGAATTTTCGCTATTTTTGCAAATTTTCTGAATTTTTAAATATTTGCGAATATCTATAGTTTTACGAATTTTTTAAAATTTTGCGTTGCTCTTTTTGCCAAGCTCTGAAAACCGATGCGCCGATTTATATACAAGCATTTTTTAAACAAATTTCGATTCGAAAGCTTTCGAATGTCGCAATCCCGTTTTTGATACGTTGCGAAGTTTTATTCGATACGAAAGTTCATTCGAACACGTGTGCGACGATTTGGGCCTGGTTTCTTCAGAAAGGTACTTATACATTTTTCAAAAAGTGTCATCTATAATAACGTGCGTACATACATACGTCTCATACGCTCAATAAAGTGACAAAAACAACGAACTGTAGCCTGATAAAAAACTAGTTAAAGTTTTCCTGCACAAGTACATACATTTAGTCGATAGTAATATGGATAGTATCGATAGTGAAATCTAAACTATCGATAGTAGAAAATTATCGATAGTATCCCAGCACTAATTTCCAAATATATATTGCAATACCTTGAAAACGGTGCACCACATTCACTTAAAAAACCAATATTCGCTTACAATATTATCTTTAAGCCGTGCTTACATTGTTTTTAAATTTGCCCAGTAGTTTTAGAGATATCGTTGAAGTTTACAAAAAAAGAAAAATTTAAAAAAATTTTTTTTTTTAAAAATTCACAAAAACTTATTAGTATTGTGGTTATTTTGTTGAACTGTTCCATGGTTTTTACCAAAATTTTGATATATTAACTAGGCCTAAGTTCATCAAAGTTAATTTTCATCAAATTACAACATGAAATTAATTAAAATTTATTGATAATTTTTCAGTCCTGACTGACCTGAGATTCGAAACCAGGCGTTTTACGGACAGGTTACCCTTACATGTTTCGATTGCAACCACTCAATCTCCTCAGAGGGGTTTGCCGTTTAACACCCGCAGCCATATACGACTGCTGGCAGTCAATAGTTAAACATCAATCTTTAAACCAAATTGAATTTAACCTTTGGTAGATCGAAATTTGCCTTGAATGATTATCTATTTTCAATTGATTTTACATGTTCTTCCTTACTTCTGTTTTTTCGTACCTTTCGTCAAGAATGTTTCTTGAAGTCCAAAGTACATTTTTTTATGTTTTTTTAATTTTGTTGTCTTTCCTTTTTTTTACCTTTTTAGCACAACTTGAAGGACAAATGTAAACATAGAGCTCGTGCCCTAGCTTTAACAATTATTAGTATTGTGGTTATTTAGATGATGTTCCATGGTTTTTAATCCAAATTTTTTTAATCTTAAATTTCGGAAAAATCATAGATTTGGTATAAAAACAGTCAGGACAGTTCCTGACAACACTGCAACAACAAAATGTATTATATATATATATATGATTTCCTTTAACTCCTACTGGAGCATAGGGCGTCCACTACGGTTGACTTCCAACGTACACGGTTTTGTGCAAGATTACTAAGTTGACTCCAGCTCAAATTTAGAGACCTCATTTCATCCTCTGTAGATCTTCTCCAGGTTATACGAGGTCGACCGACTCCACGATTCACGTTATTGAAGGGGTTCCATTGTAAGGCATGCTTCGCTATGTTGTTATCATCCCTTCTCAACGTATGGCCAATCCAGTTCCACTTTCTACGTCTTATTTCAATGGCAATTTCAACTTGATTAGTTCTTCGTAGTAATTCGTCGTTTGAAATGGTTCTTGGCCAAAATATGCGAAGAATACGTCTCAGACAGCGATTAACAAATATTTGTAGGCGGTTGGTTAGCTGAACTGTTACCTTCCATGTATTACATGCAATAAAACAGTTGAAGAATTTATATCTGCCTCTTTCCCTCACTCAGAAACTTCATTTATTTACAATTCTAACGCAAAAGGCACTCATGCATTGTTTTATAAAATCGTATTTAGAAAAGCAGAGTTGTACACTTAATACAAAGGGTGAAAACCGCTATTATGTTTCTTTTAAGTTTTTATAATAGTTTGTTTCTTGAACTTTCGATAAAAACACAAATTAAAGTTATTACGAAAGTGTAGAGGAAGATTATTTAAGTTTAAAAACACTCTAGAAATCGACTTCCTTTTGCATGTAGTGTCAGTCACGTTTACATGTTACTAAATAAATGATATTTGAAAATATCGTAGGTTGCCATTTTTTTCTCTATCGGTTAATTGTTGAAACTGCTACATAGCCATGTTTAAATTGATACTAAAAAAAATATTACTAATCGTAATATAAGACAAAACAAAACGCAAATTATGTCAAATGTAGAGTCAGTCACATATGTAATTGCTCGGATTGTTTTTATAAAATGGAACTGTTATTAAATTGTTGAACTGCTATTAAATTTAATTTGTTTTAAAATGAGCAATTTTTGAATTTTATGGGGCATATTTTCAAGTTTTTTATAAGCATAAAACGCGTTTTTTAAAGCATATTTCTGGTTTCTCTGTCCATTATCATCCCTGGGACACACACATGCAGTGTAACACGTTTGTGAGTGTAAAAAGAGGTTAAACTTAAAAGTTGTTTTGTAGTTGAGCAGTTTCGTGCTGAAGACCACAAAATACACAGAACTGTAAAAAGTGACGTGTGAAAAAGGCCCAAATCAGTTGCAAGGGCAGCTTTCGAAGAAAGAGAAAGAAAATGTTTTTTGGTAGTAAAGTGGCAATGTGTAAAAACAGGCCTTTACTATCAACACGAATTGCGTAATCAAAACAAAAAATGCAAAAAGGGCAGCTTTCGCAGAAAAAGACAGAAAAAACACAATATTTTCTGTCTCGTCACACCTCTGTATGCTCTGTGCTGAAGACTACCAAGTGAGCCTCCTACTGAAAACATTTTAATTAGTGGTCGCTCGCCAAATCGATCCAATAAGACGGGAAATTCCAAAACTGTGGTTAAGAAAGGTTTGATTTCTATTATTCAAACTTAAAAATTGCTTCTCAAAAATATTTAAAACTTAGTGGCTTTAATCGAATCAAAAGTTATTTTTATCCTGCCTCCGCTTTAAAGAGGTTTTATGTTTTAAAAACAATTTTTGTTTTCGCATATTATTATTTTTCTTGTTGTTATTTTAATGCTGCACACATTTTTTTTGTAAATTTAATTTTTGGTAGAATAGGTGCTATGGTTGGTGGTTTTTAACTTTTTTTTTGTCCACATGTTAGTTTTAAAAATGGTTGGGTTTTTAAAAAGCATTACAGATTCAGAATTTCTAGCTGGAAATAAACGCACACGCACACGTTTGCATTCACTCAGTTAAGCATAAAGTGCACATGTTTTTACATCAAGTGGTTTGTGTGAATCCTACGAATATTCCTGCTACAAACATGTGTAATATGATATTTTATTGTAATTTAGTTAGGATCATACATGTGTTGCGGGTTTTAAATTTTTTTTACTTTTGCGTTTTAGTTTGATGTTGAGCTCCCTTAAATTTATAATACTTTATCAATAATTTTCGAATTTTTATTTGGTTTTGTCTGTTACGTAAAATTTAGGATGTGAGTGCACCAATCTAAGCTAAACTAAAACCAGCATACATATATTTGTTGTTCACATAGTAGTTTTTGAATAATTGAAACATTATTGCTGCACTAATTTTTGACATAAATAATTTAAACTTGTGTCGAATAGTGATTTTTATCCCATTCAACCTTTTTTTTTTTAAATTAAGTGAAGGACAAATGGGATTTAGTGTTTGTAAATAGAACGAGTCAATCGAGTTAATCAAATTTACGATTCGAACTTATTCTGGGTGCAACCTACTGCATTGAAATTTTGATCGATATCGAATGCTATAATTTTGACCCAGGAGTTCTGGTTTCTGCTTTCGATAACAAAGTAACACAAATTATTGCAATTTGTGCCATTATCTTTCATATACATATATAGGTTTTCAAAAATTCCACTTTAATATTTTTTTTTTTTATCAAAAAATACAAAAAAAACACAAACTAAATACAAAAAGAATATTTTTTTTTCAAACAATAATAATCCTATGAACCAATTGAGGGTAAAACATGTAACATATTTTTTATTTGTGCATCATTATTAGAAAGAAATTCGTTATGCGTTACAAAGAATGGCAAAAAGCGACATAATAAGGGCTACATTAATGGCAAAAAAGAAAACGCCATTTGATTTCTCTGACCTCGATAGCACAGAATATACAGAACTGACACGAGACGGAAGATTTTGACTTTTTTTTTGTCTCTTTCTAAGAAAGCTGCCCTTTTGCATTTTTTGTTTTGATTACGCAATTCGTGTTGATAGTAGCGGCCTGTTTTTACACATTGCCACTTTACTACCAAAAAACATTTTCTTTCTCTTTCTTCGAAAGCTGCCCTCGCAACTGATTTGGGCCTTTTTCACACGTCACTTTTCACAGTTCTGTGTATTCTGTGCTCGATAGTTTCATAATACCTTAATATACATTGTAGGCTGTAGATCTTTGCAAAACCAATAACCTAAAAATATAATAAATATAATCGACCAATCCGTTTAAACCTCTACGGTTTATACGGTTTACTTGTTAAATATTTATTCGCCAATATAAATATCAATGTTCTTTTGTAACAACGCAAAACAGAAATGATAATGTTAAGTAAAGTTATTTTAAAAGCAATTATTTACATACTATATTCGACAATTTGTTTGTTAGTAGTCGTTTATGTAAGTCTTGTATTTATGGTTCATTTATAATTTATAAAATGTTAAATAAATTAAGCTCAGAGATGGAAAATTTAAATTTGCAAATAGTTCTTTGTAAACATATTCCATCGGATTAATTTAAATCTTATGGGAACTTAAAACAGGTTGGCTGCCCTTCCTAAACATCATTAAATAATCGTTTAAATCAAGCCCTTATACGAGTACTTTACAAAACTGCACATCAGGGATGATATCGTACCAACGAACTTATAAAATTGTACTTTTTCGACCCTAATAGTTCTACAAAATCATTTTTTTTATTTTACTTTTATAAACAAAAATTTAAAAAAGGTACATGTAAAGCTCAGAAAAAAATAAATAAAGTACTTTTCGCTTATAGTCACAGCCTTTAGTTGCAGACAAAACGTGGACTATATCGCTAATGCGACTATAAGGCTAATTCACATATATGCCACTATGAGGCAAAAACCCCAATTCGAATATAATCAAGTTTTGTGAATATAAAAAAAATTCAAAAAACCATAATTCTGATGTCGGTGTAATTTATGCATCAGGCTTATGGTTTTTGGAGTTGTATAATGTATAACAAATAGTTCAAATAATAACATGATATTTCATAACTGATACCAAAGGAAAAAAACATACTTTTTACGAGTAGAGAGTTGATGACAAAAATTAAACGATTTAACTATCTTTTTTTGATGGATTGTAGTTTCGAAAACTAAAAAGAACTTAGTAAATATTGCTTATGTGACTATAACGCCATTAATTTGCTTTACTTTTCCCTTTGATGACTGTTCATAGATGGCATATTCATAAGGCACGTGTGGATATACAGTGAAAACTCCGTATAGTGGACACTCTCTTTAGCGGACACTCCCTTTTAGTGGACAAAAACTCTGAAACGTAGCCCCAAAAAAATTTTTCATCTGAATGAACCTCCGATAGGTTTACACTCCCTTATATGGACATGGACAAGCATTTTGTATGTAGTTTGGTTGAAAACCCTCTATTATGTGGACATCTTCATAAAATCGCTGAAAATTTTTGAAATGTTTTTGTATAATTTTTTTTTATCTGGCATCGCTTTTGCATATTTTCGGTTTGTTTTCAAATATTATTCAAGTGCTAACTCTGAAGCAACTAAATATGTGTGTATGTTTTGTTGTCAAATAAACTTATTGGGTTTGTGTCAAAAATGGCTTCACAGCAAAAGTGTGAAAAAAAAGTTACTGAAATAGAAAACTGGGTAGATGTAGCTAACAAAATCACAAATACTATTGAAGCTCTGAAATATCTTCATAATGTAAAACAATTCTTATTGGCTGATTGTAAGGCATATAACTATTTAAAACAATTGCAAAGCTGTTTGCAATATCGTATTATTGCCGAAAAAGAAGCCAATTTAAAACAGAAAATTATAAACAACTTTTTTAAATCGATTTAAAATTATAAATTACAAAACAGTATTATCTAGTGAATATTAATGAAATTAGAATGATCTCTTTTTGTTTTTGGTATTAAATAAACTACAAAAAAAATATTATGCACTTTTTATTAGACCTCCACTTAGGTGGACACCTCTCAATAATGGACAAATTTCAGGTGACCGCAGCTGTCCACTATAGAGAGTTTTCACTGTATAGCTAAATGAAATATAACGTTAATACTTTATATTAAATTAACTTATAGCGGCAAAATAAACAGAAAAAATGGACTATACCGCTAATGTGACTATAAGCGGTAGCGAATATGAACGAAAAGTACTGTATATGTTCATTAAATTTACATAATAATAGGATGGGTCAAATTTTTTCGCGTCAAAAGCTCAACGATATTCTTGATCTATAAGTCATTCTAAGAAACTTTGAAAAAGAAACAAAAAATTAATGTCGAGTCCCCGGATTTTTCATAATAGGTAATTTTACAAAAAAAATATTAGAAAATAGAGACAATGGTATTTGATTTTTATTTTTTTATTGCAATGGTGGGCTCACACTGTACCAAAATTCTATTGATTACTTCTGACGCAACAAAGATCTTGTTGGTGAATATTTTAAAATATTATGAGTTCGTTACAAAATAATCTTGAGAGGAAGTCGTCTCTTCAACTAGAACTTTTGAAGAAACATTTTCAATATCATGAGAAAATGCACGCTTATATGCTGCCGCTGATACTAAATCTAGAATGTGGCATATGTAATCGTTAAATGAACAATTGCAAAAATCTTTTTACAATAGCGGAGTCCAGTGTTTGATGCAAATGGCCTTGCAAAATAGCAAATGTAAAATATCATAGCAGTTAAATCCAACAAAAAATTGAGTTTCCGTTAGATTTCATAAAAAAGCTACGAAATTTTGTATTTACGCAAGATGATTTGCACCAAACACTTAACTCCGCTTATTTTCATTGGACAGTTAAAACGATTTGCCATTTTAATAGGTTTGAAAAATTTGGAAATAGTACCAACAGTTAGGGCGTACCAGCGTACTTTTTAGCTTTGAATTGTACCAAAAAATACAATTGTACCATCTTTGTCAACCGTGCTGCACATAAAATGCAGAATCACTGTCAATTTAAATTATGCGCTCGTTGCGATTCTTTGCATATCAGCTGCTCAAGCTACCTAAATAAGTTCGCCAATAGTTTTTTAAATATAAAATTATTTTTGCCAATATGTTTGCAATAAAACAAACCGATCTGTTAAATACTATTTTTAAGCCAGGAGGTGTTGGTTTCGAGTTTAGACTGCATGAAAATAAGAGATTTTGGTGCCAGTTATTAACTTAATTCGATTTTCGACAGCCGTCGAATTAGCTGATCGAAGGAATTTTCATTTCGTATTATGACGCACATTCGATAAAAAAGGACTATTGTGATTTTGTTAATTCACAGTAGTTTTCTATCAGCTGGCGCTTAAAATCAAAAATGTTTGCTTTCAAATTTAAAAAATACAGTTAAATATAAACAACGACTGAATTTTGGCTGGTTCGAAACAATTTAGCTTCTGTGAGGTTTCATTCCACTTTTTTAAATGCTGAACTTTTTTGCAAGTCGTTTTTGCCGAAAAATAATTTTGTTTCAGTAGCTGTTTACGACCTTAGACTTGCATTAAATTAACACAAATAGTTTAAAATGCGGTATTTTGTATACGTAAACAAATCAGCACTCTTAATTTAAAAAAACAGTGGGCAGAAGTCTGAACAATTTTGTGTCTTTTTATTGTTATAACCAGTGTTCTTAAATGAACAGAACATTATTTAGCGTTCGGCTCACACACCCAAGAACAATATCTATTTTTTTTAGTGATTGTGTAGAGACCTTTATACCGTTCCTAACTATTTTAAAGAAAGAGCCGAACATTATATAGTGTTCTTTTCTTCATTAAAAACAGAACAATTTTAGTGATACTTTAGACCAACATTATATTTTGCTGTTCTATAATGTTTCTTCTTTCACATTGATATATCTTTTTTGTGTATATCTTTTGTTTGTGTGAAATTATTTTGCTGCGAACAAACAATATTCCGGTTGAAAAAACCAAGGTTGATATAAAACGAATTTTTAATTGAAAATTGATTATCTAAATTTTGCAAAGTTGTCGATAACTTTTTCTTATTAAATTGTACAGTTATCGATCACTTGTTGTATGCGGTATTGTCATAGAAAATTTTGTAAAAACTGGGCTTTAGAAAAAAAAAATCTGTTGTTATATCCAAGGTATCTAGAGTCCTCTTATATTTGAAGTATTTATGTAGCGGATTTGGTTCGGAAACATTTGATAAGCAAAATTCATGTATTAAAACATTTGACAGTTCATAAAATCTATGCTATAGTAATTATCAAAAAAATACACCAGCCTTAAACTGTCCATCTCTGTTCAAAATATTTACAAACTACGCACAAACGGATAGATGAATATCTAAATCATAAATTCCGCTTTTAAAATGTTTGCAATGATTCACGGCTGCTACGGAATTTTTTTCATTATTTGAATTTTGAAATTTGTATTGTTCGTTCATTAAACTGCATGATGGAAAATCTTGTGGGTTGGTTGGTTCATCTTTTGTTTGGTCATTTGAAAATGATCGAAAAAATGCTAACAACAAATTCTAATTAAAAATCATTTTCATGAAAAACCCATGGTGTTTAAATGAGTTTTTTAAATTTATGCACAGGTATAAGAGTGATACTACACAAACACTCATATAAATATATGCATTTATTGCTTGTGTATGTGTAAGAGTGTTTTGTTAAAGGATTTTATTCCATTATATTTTAATTTGAATATTAAATTTTATAACGATATTTATTCAAAACACACACTAAATCTATTGGGAATTATTTTGCCGTCTGTCCGTTCTGTTGATTTTTAGTATTGCGGTTAACCTCGTAATGGCAATAGCACCATTATAAAAGTAATAGAAGTAATGAAAGTGCTGTTCCATGGCTGCCAGCCTGGCTGCCTACGTAGTGGATATTTGTGTTATAATTATACTTAAAACGTTCATCATGGCAATGACACGTACATAACCATTGTTGTCCTTTCTTCAATTTCAACTTTTCTGGTGCTTGTTTTTTCTTCTTGTTTTGTTTTCCATTTTTATATTAAAGTATTGTTGTTGTTCTTGGTGTTCTTCTCTAATTGTCTGTGAGTGAAGAATACGTTTTGTATTGCACTTTGTAAGTTCACCTTTTCCTATTTCACTTCATTGCGTTCCTACTTGGAAACGCACTTATGTTCTTAATTTCCGTTTTTATTTTATTTCTTTTTAATGACAGTGGGTAACAAAATAGTTCACAATTGGAATTTGGAACATTATCTTTTCAGTATATAAAAAAGAATGTGCATAATCTATATATCTAGAGAGTGAGAAAGAAATCGATAATTTTAATTAATTAGAAATTTGTCTGTAATATTTCTTTATCGAGTATTTATATATATTTATTAAGATTAGGCGATAGGCATAGTGAAACAATCACTAAAACTCAGCTGTATTGCCGTTTTGCGGTTAGCCTGTCTAAAGCCTGTTGGCAGCCCAAAAACTAGGAAGGGACAATGTGGCCTAATAAGTGGCTTTGTCTTATGCCATTATTTTAACGGAAACCACAACCAATATTGATAACAAACGATGATGACCTTCAGCATGAAACAATATACACGAGTAGGAGCATGGATCGTACATACTTTCCCAGATCTATCTAAGCTGTCAACTACAACCTGATACTTTTAACATTGGGCAAAACAAGATGGCCAGAAGCAGGAGAATCAATACCTTCAAAAAAACTCACAATTTTATATTCCGGGAAACCAACCGATAAACCAAGATCCAGTGGAGTTGGTTACTGCTGTCCAAGGAAGACCTAAATGCTATGATCAGCTGGAAACACTGTGCTGATGGAATAATTAGAGCCCGATCTTGGACTAGGGCTACCAACCTTAGCTAAGTGCAATGCTATGTTCAACCAAAAACCTCTTAAACTCCGAAAAGGGAATCGTTTTACAGACCCCTGAATTGAGTTTTGTCTTCAATATATCGCGTCGACATAATTATACTTATGGTGGCTTGCAACGCGCGACAAGGCGCAGATAGCATCGACAACAAATCCATTATGGGACGGCATGGCATTGGTGGAATGACGAAAAATAGAGACCTATTCACGGAAATATACAGCAGCAACAACCTCGTGGAGGGACCAGGGGAACCATATCTCCGCAAAAATCTGCCAATAAACTACATTGGTGTCATCGGACAAAATGACAGAGAAGCAAATCGACCATTTAGTTATAAGAAGGTCATGGCGTTGAATCATGAAATCCTATACAACTACGTGGAAAAACTGTAAAGTGGCCTATTTACACAACGTGAGCACCCAGTACTCGAAGAACAACGACAAATAACCAACAAAACATCTTTAAAGAAAATTTAGCTATAATTTTATGATAGATTTATGAAGTTATCGATAGCTTTTTTTATAGATGAATAAAGTTATAGATACATTTTCCATAAAGTACTAAAGTTATCGATGACTACTTCATAGAATAATAAGTTTGTCTATAACCTTCTGTAGGATATAAAAGATATCGAGAAATGTTTATTAGAACGACAAAGTTATCGATAACTTTTTCTTTAATAATACAGTTATTGATATTTTTTAGAAAAAGTAATTTATCGATAATTTTTTTAAACACTAATAAAGTTGTGCAGAGCTTAATAAATTGATCAACATTCTGTTTAAAGAATTCAAATTTTAAGTTATCAAAACCATTTAGATTAGATTAATACAAAAGTTATCAATTATTTTTTTAAAGAATTTTATTATTATGCATTGCATTATTTAAAGAACTATTGACTATTGACAAGTTTCGAACATTGAATAAATTTAAAATTTTTCTTTAAACATCATTTATCTTTAATTATTTTCACATATTTTTCAATTGCCGCAACTGTGATTATTTTCACACACTTGCCATTCTGCCCTTGCCACAGCAAAAAATTCATTAACAGTTTTACGCCATTATATTTTTACACCCTGTTCGCAAACAATCACTTCCATTTTTAATTCTTGGCAGAATAAATACTACAAAACACATTTTCATATTGTAAATAAAATGAGGTTGCTGAGCTGAACTGAAATGAATTGTACTGTGCATAAGACATTTTCTGAAAGAAAACAATCACATCGTCGTTACAAAGATTGTGCAACGTAGTCATTTGCTGCAGCTAAAAGATATTCTTCAGTTTTGTCTTCTGTCAATTGTTTATCTTTTTTGTCCTGGCAGCCCACTTTAGCTCTAGTTGAAAAGGTGCAAAATACTAACCAGTTGGCTTGTGCCGTTGGTCGGTCGTATGCACCTCGGTGTCTTTTAAGCAATCATTAGACATTTCCGGTGGTTGTAGAGTACTTTGTGTATATTGTATTCCACAATACCCTCAACTTCAAGAGAAGCTTTTGTTAAGTTTGTTTATTGTGTGCATATCTCTTCGTAACTAGTTAAAGGTAATTTAGCTTTAAGTCTCTTCTAAAATTATACTCAACATGAAAACAGATATAAAAATAAAGAGGGCGTGTAAAAGGATTATTACAAAAAGGACCTGGAGAATTTACAGCTACAGCTCGTAAGTAGTGCCTTGACTTGGTACGTTTTTAAGTTTTTAAGTCTTGGTACTTTTAAGAAAGTATTTTTTTAGATGTGATATTTGCTTTTTTGGTTTTAAAGTACACATTTGCAAAGTTTTGTTTATGTGATTTTTAATTTTTTGTTTGTGTCTTGTTTTTTTTTAATTGTCAAAACACGAATCTCTTACCATTTATTTTATATTCTGTTTTTAAACTTTAAACGAATCCTTTACATGTTGATAAAATATTTATTTATGTGCTGTTATGTGAAACTTGTCGTTCTTTTATTTTATGAATAACTTATATTTTACTTATGCAAAGGTAAAAATGTTGGGGTTGCATGACTGTTTGTGCGAATTAAAATGAATGTCTTTTGTTTGAGAATTACGAGTATATTAAGAATTCTTAAGGTTGAAGCTGATAAAGTGCCATTACACTGTACTTCGTTAACTGCATTAATAAGTAACCAAGCCTTTTAACTTTTGGTTAAATATACACACAAAGCCTAAACGAGTTATGGGTGACAAGTAAGAGACTTGAATAAGTTACGTGTACTCTTCTGATATGATCTTAATTAACCCGCCGCTGGGGGATTTTAGCTACACGGACATGGGGGTTGGGTCATAAAGACCCACGTATTAAACTTGAAGTTTTTTTCTATATTTATGAAAAAATATATACAATTTAGATTGAATCTAACCTTATTAAGGAAATAAAACATGACTTTGTTAAAAATAACATTTATTTTTTAACAAAAACATTTCATATTAAAAAAGTTAACAAAGGAGGCTTCTTCCAGCTTAAATATAATAAACACTTATTTTATATATACACGGGAATGGGTCATATTTACCTTTTTTTAACTTTAAGCACTTGTTACTCGAAGTAAAATCGCCATGCGACTGATTTGAAATTTATAACATTCAGAGAGATTCTACAGCTACTAAGAAGAGCGCAGAGAAGAGAATTACATTTTTAAAACCATAATCAATTTGAAAAGTAGGTCGATATTACTATCGGTAGTTTCCCAGCACTAACATCAAGTACATCAAATATAACATAATAATTAGAATTGTGGTTATTTTGTTGAACTATTTATGGTTTTTAATCCAAATTTTTAATATTTTCAATCAGGCTTAAGTTCATCAAATTTAATTTTCATTAAATTATTTTTATGAAGAAAGGAATTTTACAACATGAAAATTAATTAAAATTGTTATTGATAATCATTCATTCTTGACTGACCTGAGATTCGAACCCAGGCGGCTGGTTACCATGACATGTTTCGATCGCAACCACTCGATCTCCTCAGATGGATTTGCCGTCTTACACTCGCAGCAATCGACGACTGCTGACGTCAATAGTCAAATATCAATCCTTAAACCAAATTGTATTTTTAACCTTTGGTAGATCGAAATTTGCTTTTTTGAATGATTATCCATTTTTTCAATTGATTTTACATGTTTTTCCTAACTTCTGTTTTTCCGTACTTATGTCAAGAATTCTTCTTGAAGTCTAAAGTACATTTTTCTTTGTTTTTTTTATTTTGTCTTTCTTTTTCTTGTTGACCTTTTTCAGCACAACTTGAAGGACAAATGTACACATAAAGCTCGTGCCCTAGCTTTAACAATAATTAGAATTGTGGTTATTTTGTTGAACTATTTATGGGTTTTAATCCAAATTTTCAATATTTTCAGTCAGGCTTAAGTTCATCAAATTTAATTTTCATTAAATTATTTTTATGAAGAAAGGAATTTTACAACATGAAAATTAATTAAAATTGTTATTGATAATCATTCATTCTTAACTGACCTGAGATTCGAACCCAGGCGGCTGGTTACCATGACATGTTTCGATCGCAACCACTCGATCTCCTCAGATGGACTTCAAGAAGAATTCTTGACATAAGTACGGAAGAAACGGAAGTTAGGAAAAACATGTAAAATCAATTGAAAAAATGGATAATCATTCAAAAAAGCAAATTTCGATCTACCAAAGGTTAAAAATACAATTTGGTTTAAGGATTGATATTTGATAATTGTAAATAATTTTTTCTATTGTGACAATTGTTATTATTTTTTCATTATTTTGTGAACGTTATTTTTATTGTTTAATTATTTCCCTGACGATGATACACATTGCTGTATCGAAATATTGGAACTTTTATAAAATAAATGTTATCTAATTTTTTATATAAAAAAAAACCTCAAGCTTAATAAATAATATTGGAATTTAATAAATAAAGGTTAAATAAAATAGATTTGGTAATTTTCAACAGTTAAACATAAAAAGTGTTGCCGAATTAAATTTTTTTTAAAAAAAGGATATTTGGGAGGTACATGAATTCTTTAACGGAATTTTTTCAGAACTTGAAATTTTGTTTATTATTATCATATATCCCTCCATGCAAAATATTATTAGTCTGCGTAAACTCCTTCTATTTTTGCACAATTTTGTACTACATCAAAGTATTGTGCGGCGCCGGGTTAAAAAAAATTTCAAATCAACTTCACTGGAACAATCTCTTTATATATAATTTTTTGTTTTGGTGATTACGACAGTTATCGATAACTTTTGTATGGCATGATTAAGTTATCGAAAACGTTTCAGTTAAATAAGAAGATTTATGATTACTTTGAAGTGAAATAAAAAGATTCTTTAAGATTTTCTATAACTTATCTCCGGAATAAGCATTAACCGAAAACTTTTCTTCAAAAAAAGATTATCGATAACTTTTTTTCTATGCCGCAAATTATCAAGAACTTATCTATTAAATTAGCAAGCTTTTTTTAATTTTTAAGGTAAAGGAAAGTTATCGATAACTTTTCAATGGTGTTAAAAACTTATTAATAATTTCTTTATAGAAGAATATTGCTATCGATAACTTTTCAATGATGTTCAAAACCTATTAATAATTTCTTTATAGAAGAATATTGTTATGGATAACTTTTGTAGACAGATACAAGATTAACGACAATTACAAAGTTGTCCATAATTTTCCTGTACAATTCGACAGTGCTGCCAAATAAGCAATTAATAAAAATAATAAAAATAATAGTAAATCTTTATTTTTGGATAAATATTTCATTTACATTATTAATTTTTATAATTTCATATATAATAAAGATTATACAGCTATAACAAAAAGTCGTCAGCTGGATACATTTTACAATAGCTATTATTTTTTTACGGTAGTTTACTTAATAAAATATCATTCAAATTCATTTATAATTAGTTTTCGGTAATTAAGGGATGATTTTAAATAGCTAACTAAGTTTGTCCAATTTGAATTCAATCGCCCATTTAGAATTCTTTTTATTTCATCTTCTGATAATATAGCTGTTGAAAAATATCTCATTCGGAAAGAGGTTAGTATAGGACATCGACCTAGGAAGTGTTGCAATGTTTCCGCTTCCCTCCGATTACATAACGTACAAAGGTGATCCCGTTCATTTGCTGTATACTTATTCCCATTGAGATATATAAGATTACAACGTGCTTTGATTATCCAGGTGATATCATTTAGGTTGAACCTTTGAAAATATATGGCCCCAACTCTATAATCTAAGTGTTTATATATACGTGTTTCGCTTCTCATAGCTCTTTGTGTTTTATTTAAAAAATTTTCATATTTGAGTTTCTGTATTAACAAGCTGTTTCCGAAGTTCCAATCTGGTTCCTTAGTATTTAGATCTACCCATTGTGGTAACCTATCTTCTGTATAGCTAAACATCGTTTTGGTTTTATACTGGAGATGGAGTTGCAAGGTATATATATGCCCAGTTTCAAGCTCTAATGCATAATTTGGTGTATTTATAGGGAGTTTTAACACTCTTTTTATAAAGAATCTATGTAGTTTATCTACTTCTTCGAAAAGGCCAAAGCTCCAAACCTGTGCTGAATATGCTTGAACGGATCTGCATACTGCCATAAAGAGTTTCCATTTCATTTCTAGTGTTATATCATTCTTTTTTAAAAAGTTTTGCCATGTTACATTTATTGCACACTTTGCCTGCGCGTTTCTATTTTGCAAATGTTTAAAAAATGACATAATTAAGCAATTAGGTGGCAAGATTAAGCCATTAGCCATTTTTATTAAGTCAAATTTCCTTAAAGCTTTTGAAACTTTTTGCTCCAAAATTTTTATAAATGCTGCCATAGTTATGATGTGACTTTCAGCTTTTCTTAGGTATTCCTATGCGCATTTCACTGGTTGCTTAGGTCAGATCGTCAGGAAACTTCATCCATAAAGATTTTAGAAAAACTAAAGATATTAAACCAAATAAAACTGTTCAGCGTATAAGAATTACATCAACAGTTCTACTTGTAACAATATCAAAGTTTAAACAAAATCATCAACAATATACAGTAAGTTTATCTCTCCTTACATTCCCCACTACAATTAATTGGAATTCTGTCTATTGTTGATGATTTTGTTTAAACTTTGATATTGTTACAAGTAGAACTAACTGTTGATGTAATTCTTATACTCTTAACAGTTTTGTTTTCTACTTTTTCAATGTTTATTTCAGTGAAACATTAATGATCATTTACATCGTTGCATTTTTGTGATCTAATTTAATTTAATTTAAGAATCTTCCATTTTTTTTCTTTATATTTGTAAACATAATAAAAATGGAAAATATTAAAAAAATCACAAGAACTAAAAAATGCAAGGAATTTTTAAATAGTGTCACATACTAAATCATTTTTTTTCATGCCAAATGACATTAAAAAATACAAGATCGAGCATGAAAAATGCTAAATTGGCAACAATGCGTGTTACATTATTGCACTCCAATTAAATTATGACAGATTGCAATCCGCCTACTATTACCAGGATTAAAGCTAAATTGGCTTTTTTCACACTGCAAACAACCAAAGAATAAAATAAAAGAAACACTCCTGAAGTGAACTTGATGAGTAAATGCTTCTGTTATAAAAGTTTAACAAACATTTCAATTGACCACTAATTAGATACATAAATACCTTTAGGGACCAAAAATCACTTTTAGTTTTTTAAATCTTTAATATTGGAATTATTTCAAAAGCTAAAGAAAAATGTTTTGAACAACTTTATAATAAGTTTATTGAACAGAACTTTTATTTATTTAACAAACTTCATAATCAAATATTTACTAATTAAATTGTTTTTTTTTCTTTTATTTTCAGGTTAGTGAATCAATCAATCAATCAATCCTATTTAATCAGGTAAATTATTAGTAAAAGCGTATTAAATGAACAATATGATATGCAATAACTTAGATAAATTTAATATAGAATAGAATAGCAATAGAAGACTAGAACAGAAAGAAATTTAACAAGCCGAACTAAAAAATTTGTAAATAATTTGGTTTTGTAACTTCATATAATACGGGAACGAAATTTTACAAATTTAATGAAGTTATTTCACTAACATTACGAAATTGAGATTCGTAATTTCGTTAAAATATTTCATTGGATTAATATACAACACAATATCTCTTTTAAAATAAAACTCCAACTTATTGTTGAATTAAAATAAATTATAATATTCAAATATTTTTAAATTACATAAAGAAAAAAAGAGAATCATTTGTTACTTCATATTTCCAGAAAAAAACTACAAAACTACAAAATACTTACAAATAGAAACACATTTTTAATTCAATGTAAAAACGTATTTTCAAAAAAAAAAAAAAAATAGTAAATTTTAATGGTTCATAATATCAATGAAAAACAAAACAATTCATTAAGTGATTTTACTTATTTGTTAGCATTAGCTTAAAGAGAAAGAAACACAAAAAATTTTCACATTCTTTTAATTTTTAATTAAAATACACAAAATTTACGTAGTTGTAGAAACCAGTAAAATTGAAAGAATGCAGATGAAGGTAGTCGCTGGCAATAACATGAATATATTGCAATTTTCAAAAGGTAAACATTATCCATTATTATTCAAAAAAGGTGTTACCTAGTTTGAATTTTAATGGAATTTTTCATTGGATTAATGTCAAAATCCATTTGATCTGTGAAGAAAATTTTTTTAGTGTATCTTTTTTGAGATAAAAGGTTTTTTTTCTCTTTTTCTTTTACACTCTTTCTGTTCTAGTCGTCTTTTATGTCCTGATTTTGATCGGCACTTAACTTTGACCCCAAAATAATCCATTATCTTAAATCAATAAAGAATCTAACAGGCATGCTACACATCCTGATCGAAATTTTGTTTACTCCCCAAAATTTCCAAAAGACTCGACTTTCAGAATTGAGTAACATTTTAAAAAGTTGACAGTTTTTTGTATTTGAATTCATTTATTATGGGTAACTCAAAGTAACATATTTTTGTTAGTATAAAGAAAATTATAGTTATGCTAGAAACACAACTGGGACGAACAACGAATTATTCGTAACGAATATTCGTCGTCAGAAACAGAACACATGTGTATGTAAAAAAATACACACAATCATTGCGTGGACCGAAATTCGTCCTGCGTAACGAACACTGCGATAGGGTTTTTTCTATTTCTTACGCAGACGAACGACGAATAAATTGGGACGGGGGCAGCTAATCGCAGCTAACTAGTGAAAGCTGTAAAAAATCACAGGAAAAAATCGGTTCTATTACGAACTTGGCTAAAATTTGCAAAAAATGGCGAAAATTCGCGAAAATTTTTAATATTTCAAGCAAGCCACAAAATTGATTAAAAGTCTCTAAAACTATAAGGAATGCCAACAATTCGGTAAAAATTGCTAAATTACTAGAAATTCGCAAAAATTTGCTAACAGCGGCATAATAGCAATGTCTAATATTTTTTAAAAATCGTTATAGTTGTAAAGAATCACAACCCTTACAGATAAAAATCGCATAATCGTCATCAAGTTCGCGAAAAATTAAAAGCTACGTTCACCAATTGAAAATCTTTTTTTGATTGTGAACGCAGCTTAAATCGGTACATTTTGAAAACTTTAATCGCATTTAGCCAAGCTTAATTTTTTTTTGTAGATATGACTTTGCTGCAATAAAGGAGCGATATTTTTGGATAACTCCTATTTTTAAGACTTGTCCATGGACAATTAAAATTTACTGCCTGCATCCTATTTTAAATTTATGTTCTTTATTAACTTTTCACTTTACTAAATTTATTAATTATCAACTGGTGCACGGCACATTCTGCTTTTAGTGGATTTATTGCATCAGTAGACATTGATTTACGATCGCATTCACTTTTTGTTATTGATCTAATCGACAACCCATCAACAGATGCCAATTTTTAGAGAAATGAAAAATAAATTTCAAAGTATAAATAGCTTTTTTCTGAAACTATGAGGAACTTTTATTTCCCGGAAACCCGCAACAAAAATCCCGGGAAAACGGGAAATAAAATAATTGAAATTCCCAGGAAAACCCGGGAAAAACCCCCTAAAACATGGCCACTACTGCTTTATAACGTTTATAATTTTTAAAAGCTTTTGCTGGCCATTATTTTAAACATCCATGCTTGAAAACTGTTTACAATCCTAACAAACGAATAGATAATTTTTGTTTCGCTCCGAAGACTTCGCTTAGATTAATACAAATTGTTTTTTACTTTTTTAGGAAAACTAGAAATAAGGTGTGTATCCGTGAACTTAAATAACAAATATAGAAGAATTTTGGCATATCTAGTTACAACCTTGCTTATACTAAACAACATACTTATATAAACCCAGGCAAAGGCGCTTTCTTGTTTGTTTTTAAAGCATCACAAACAGTATTTCTTGAATTCTCGAATTACAGTACGTTGTTTGGAATTAGGTTTGACAACCGTATGGAAGTTTTATCCGAGGGATAATAAAAAATACTTTTAATTTTTGGTTGCTTAAGTGCTTTAACATAAACATTGATTTGCTGAAGACAACACAGTTTTTACTTTAGCTTTGACTATATATTATATATTAATCGATAAAAGTTGATAACACTGGTCTGCCGTAAAAATTGTTTTACATAAATTCAAGTCCGTTCTCAGTTTTTCCTCTATCACGTTAGTTTTTTTTGGGCTGGGCAAATATTTCGCTCGAAATAAGGCGGGTATGTTAATACATTTCAATTTTACTTCCTAATAAGAAAATTTATAAAATCTTCTTAAAACGTTGTAAAATTTTTTATTGCGAAAGCAAATTTAATTTCCACAAGAAACCAATTTTTTCTTATCACTTAATTACTTTAATTGAAAACAAATACATATTTTAAATCTCTTATTTTGAGATAAAAATTGTAATGTTCAAATGCCTAGAACAACAATTGTATTTGCTAATGATATTAAAAAACCGCTAGCTATCCCGCTAACCGCCAAAACGGAAATTTTATCCCGGTGGACACGTAAAAACCGCTAGAATCGCGGTAAACCCGTCAAATTGGCAACAGCCTTTTTTTTTTAAAAAATTCAATTTGGTGTCTTTTTCTTAAAAATGTTGCTCCCGAAAAGGGTGGCTTGTTTTATTCTAAAAAACTCATGCTTTTCGGGAGCAAAATTTTTAAGAAACAGACACCAAATTGCATTTTTTTTAAAAAAAAGGAACATTTTTTTTGTAGAAAAGAAAACACCATAAGTTTTCTAATCTTTCGAGTGAGTAAAATGCGACTTTATAGTTTGCTTTAGTTTTTGCAACTTAATTTATCTACGTTTGTTTTATTTATTCTACCGTCTTTTTGTGCTTTATCTCATCATTTACAATTGGAAGAAAATATTTTTTTCTTTTTGGCAAGAATTTTACTTCAACTTTGGTGAATGAAAAAAAAACCTCTTTCCTTCTTTCTTCATGTCATGCTACTGACAATCCTTTTCATTATTAGTTTATTGCTTGTTTTCCTACTGAAGTCACATTTGGCAGGTGTAAAAGAAGCAAATAACTTCAAGTTGAAATTTTGTTTTTTACTGTTTTAGTTTAGAATTTTTTTGTCGTAGTTTGTTTTTTTTCTTCTGTGTTTGTTGTTGTTGCAGTAAGTAAAATGTCTGGGACTGAACTTTGATTTGTATTAACAATTAATTACGACAGAAGTAAAAGATGAAAAACAAATCAGTGTTTCACAAGCTGCGGTATTAGTTCGAGAAAAAAAATAAAAGCCAAGGCCAATTTGCATCTCTCCGTTATATGCACACAGACATAAGACATTTTTGATTATAAGCACAGACTTCTTATTATATTATGGTAATTTTTTCCTTCTTACGGTGACAGATACCATGTTATTCTTATTTTTTCAAGAAGTTACAAGTATTGAGTAGCCAAATGAAATTTATTTGATATAATTGAGTAATGAAAAGTAGTGAAATTTGTCAACACTACTTGAGCCCAACATGCAATTATTGTGTATGTGGTCAATGATTGTAACAATCATAAAATGTCCATCGACATCCACAATATGCTTGTGGCGGCAATGTAGAATATGGTTGAAGCAACTATTTAAGGTATGGAAATTTTCCTAAAAAGAGATCTCAATTAAACCAGACCATATATGTATGTAGAAGCATAATTTTGTTCTGCGTATGCAAAAGGAATAACAATTAACAAATTCCGAAAATCGTTTCCAATTTGAAGATCTCTAATCTTGCTCTTATTAGCTAACCGCCAGAAAGTTACAATTTTCGTATTATATAGTTTAAAGCTGGATGTGATCACGACGAGTTTTCGCATCAATTTGTTGCATGCTTTTCATATCTCACTTGCGATTTTCGTACTATGCTTAGGCAAATGACGGTTTCACAAAACTCAACAAAAAGATTCCGTAAGTTCAATATGGTTTGACACATATGATTATGCACATTCTGGTTGGGCCTTAAGAATCAATGATCGATTGGAAAAAAAGCCATAAAACAAAAATCTGTGCCAGAAAAGAGTGAAAAATATTTTGAGTTGTCAAGTTTGAGTTTCCCTGCTTTTTTTAACCTTTTTTTATGTACTTGTGTGAAACTATTTTTTGTAAACGGTCAAACTTAAACATTGTTAAATGATAATAACTATGATGGTCTTCCCGATGATAATAATGATTACGTCGGTGATTATTATGACGACAAAAACAGCTGCCATGAATTTGTCGCACAAAATAGCCATTGTTTCGTTAGCTGTGTGGCAAGTGGCACCGTCCTGTTGAAACCACATTTCGTCCACATCCATATTTCCCATTTCGGGCCATACTGTGAATGAATGGTGTTTGCTATCGTGAGATGATAACGAACCCGAATTGGGAAATATGGATGTGCGCGACAAATTCATTGGCCGTGTTATTTCACGTGGTGGCGATGTCTCAATTGGCCGCCAAGATCATGTGATTCGACACATTTGGACTCTTTCTTTGGGGTTATTTGAAAGACAAGGTGTACGTCGATAAGCCAGCAACAATTCAAGAGCTAAAGGATGAGTTAATTCGGCACACTATGCCTGAATTATGCCTTATCGGCCCTTAAAATCTAAAGATTATTGTAAATTATTATCTCTCAGTCAATTTAACCCAACATGGGTTAAATCAAAGCAAAAACAATACAACGCGAAAACTATACAAAATTGCCTTGGTTCTCTATCAGAGATGGCCTTTGTGTATAAAAAAACTAGCAATGTTGGCGTTAAAGTCAAGTCATATACAAATTCATTATGTTCGTATATTTAAACACAAGTCTTTCTTTTTCCACATAAAAAAATAAAACAATAAAATAACAAATAAAAAATAAACAAAAAATCTATATGTGTGTTGGAATGTGCATTGCAATTTGCTCGAGGCTTAGGCCGAAATTATAAAAGACCCTGGTACTGAGCTGCTGTTTTTAGACTACTAGCCGTCTCATCATTCCGGTTGTCTTACTCGTTCGTTCATTTGTTTTATACTCTTGGCTATTTAATTTTTTACCTTTTTATGTTTATGTGTGTTTTTTTTCTTTACTTTTTTTATAAAGTCAACTATTTTACAAAAGGTATTTGTTATTGTTAGTAAGTTTTTTTTTGCTTTAATAGCGATTTTCTGCAAACCAGTTTAACATATCTTTTCCCATTTTCATTTTAATTTACTTTTTTTTTTTTGTTTATTAATCTTCTGTACGAATTTTCATGACTTCTTATCTTTAACTTCGTTATGATGTTGTGTATTTCATAATGACATTGCTGATGAAGATGATTATCATCATGAGAGGCATGCTTCCATAATTGGTATAAACAATGCACCATTTAGGGTATAATTCCTTATTGTAACAAGTTGAAAATAACAAAACAACAACAAGAACGAGAAAAAAAAGATTTTTAGAAATTTAAATTTAAAACCTTCTCAAAAAGACCTGGTAAGAAATATGATCGAAATTTAAATCAAAAGAAATTTTTTGAGGTATAGAGTGAGTACACAGAAAAAATTAAAAATTGTCTCGAAACATCAAACTCATAGAATCAAGAAAACAATTTGTTGATTGAAATTCTTAATTTAGCACGAACATACAAACGTTATAATCTACATTTACAATTTTAGTATTGGTTTAGATGTACTCTTTAATTTACTCATTCCCGCTATTTCTCTTCATACCAGATTGTACTTTAGTCGGGCTTATGTGTTGTTTCAAGGTAACAAGCAATTGATTGTATAGCCCTCAAAAAACTTAGTGATTTTCATATAAAATTTATTTCACAATCAATTGTTTGTCACCTAGAAACAGCACATTAATCGTTAAGCAATTACCTAGTGTTCGGTACCTGGCAGGCTTGAGACATAAACTGCACCGCCGAAGTATAAAATGTTCTAGTGTAACGTGAAAACCTGCCTTTCCGTATAATTCCACGGTGGCCTTAACATAAATTGAACACAATGGTCTCCCATATTTTGCAGATGGTTGCTAAGACCCTGTACATATTCGTCGCTTAGGAGTTGGAGCTAGTTTCCCTCCACTGCAAAGCAGTTTCTGTTGGACAGCATTCAGCTGTGGAAAAAATCAACATGAATACCTACCCTAACGCCTACACAATGGTGGATCTCAACCACTTGGTGAGTAACAGTGCGTTTACAAACCGCTCCCGAGTGTGAGCGCAACTAGGTAGCAATTTGAATGTATAATCCAGCAAGATTATACACTCGCCTATTGGTTAGGAGCTGGAGTTTTTTAACCTGTTCTGCTTTTGAAAAAATATAAGCTGCATCTGTTGGGTAGCAACAGCACCTATTGATAATCTTACAACAAAAATGTTGATGCAGCCAACAACCAACACATGATACCAGAAAGAATCTTTTCGACGGAAAAGCCAAACTTCCGCAAAGACATCTTCCTGAAAGACTGAAAGCATTTCCCTCAAGGAGCATACTAACGGAGGTCAATCAAAAGTGCGTTGGCACTGGGGGCTACTGACTCCCGTGGTATCAGATAGGAACTTTGGTCAGCAGCCATCGCAAGAGCTCGTTTTCTGCCAAAGGTTTTCACAGCAGAAGGTGCAATATCCCTGAGAAGATTCCTACAAACTCCTGTAGGGAGCAAAAGCACTTGGACTTCTAACCGGCCGAAGTTTGCCCAAGGTTACGCACAAAAGTTAACCGCTAATTTGGCATTTTTAAGATTTCTTTTCCGCGACTTAAGTTTGAGCCCCTACGTGATCACCATAGAAAACTCACTAATAACCAATGTAAGACCTATCTTCCTCACTTTGAGATTGTAGTTATCGTGCTGTAAGATATGACTGCTCAGCCGTGATCTGCGGAAATTTGCCAAATTAAATTCTCAAATAATTTGGAGGTTACAAGAAAGTGCAACGACCAGCTCTGTGTATACCTTTATACGGTATCAGCACCCCAGGGTGAGTCCCCGACAACAATTAAGTCAAATTAATTTTATTTACTTAGATAAGAGATTTAACGTAAACCTATCAAATATTGTGTACTAGGAATCGGATAACACACTAGGCATAAAAACAAGATTCATTACCCTTCCAACTCAACTGTCAATGCATCCACTGTCTTACGTAGGGTTGCCAGACTGGAATGGCCTGGATTGTCCAGTTTTTTGGGTGGTGTCCAGTTGCCAGCTAAAATGCAATATACAGCTTAAAACTTTATTTAATTTTGAAAAATTTCTGTTTTATTCAATATATTTTTTTTATTATTTAACTATTTTGTATAGAACAAAATCTGGCACTAAGAAAAAATTGTAAGAAAAACATTTCTAATTTGCCGACAGACATTCCAATTAATAAGATACGGTACAGTTTTTAAAAATGCCATAAAAATAACGTACAACATTTATATAAATTGATCTTGTTTTTTATCATGCCAACGAGCAATACTTTTTTCTAATTATCTGTACTCACAAGAATCCATTCCTATGACCGAATAAAGGCAACAATTTTAAGAAGACTAAATTTTGATGAAAGTTGCAAAATGTTTCAAACATTTTTACTTACAACTAAAGAAATAGATTTATTAAATTCTTCCAATAACAATTCATACAAAAAATATATATGTGGCTAAACAAATAGTTATCAGCCATGTTCTGGAAATCGAATTCGAGTGAAATCAAAATCATACAAACTTAAAAAAACGACCCAGTGTTTAAAGTTCATTATATAATTTTGTTTTAGGCCCCTATTACGGTATACAACTCAACTCAGTTGAGTTCAAGGCCCATTGAAAAGGTCTGTGCAAATAGCCTGATGATCATTGTTTATGTTCTTTTTAGTTGCCAAAAGTTGTTTACATTAAGCTTACTTGTGCATGTATACGTTTATGGTATGCCACACATACACGTTTTTTCCGTCGTATTCTGTTTTTGTACAAGTAAGCAGACCTGATAGATGGGCCTTGGTTGAGTTGTAGCTTCTTAATTTTTATATTATGGTTTACAACTTTGCTATATTTCGGTGAACAAAAACATAACAAAAATTACAACTGTTCACAATCATTTGTCTTAATTACAACTCAACTGAGTTGAGTTGTTAGAAAGTAAATTTTATTTTGAAAATTGTTACGTTTGCCTTAAAAAAAGCTTGGAAAAATTGGTATAAGAATTTTTCTAATAAGAAAAATTTCCAACCTGGTTTGCTTACCCTTCTATAGGAACAACCATTTCTTGTGTTTAATTTAATGCACATTCTTTTCTACTTTTTATTTAAGCGTTTGTTCTTCTTTACTAAGTATTTCATTGTATTGTTTTTATTTTTTCTGGATATAATTCTATGAAAATTTATAATCTTGGGACTACCTTAAAATATCGCTATAAATATACGTATGTATGTATATATTTTCAGCTTCTAGGTTTTATTCTGTTAAATTACAGGTTTAACGTTGTTCGTATTTTTGTGTACATTTAATTTAACTTTAATAGAACAGGTAGATAAGATGATAGTGCTTTAGTTTTTATGTGTTACAGCGTTCACATGTATGTATATTTGAATACGTTGCTGCATAGTTCAGTTAAAATATTGTATTATGTTTATAAGTTTAGGTCTGGGAAAATCCACAAAACCATTTGTTTATGTCAATATGGGAAAATTACGTATTTTTAAACAGCATTTTGTTTCTCTTTTATTTGTAATAAAAAAATTTTGTTTCAAATGTGGGTTAAAAATTTAAAACAGAATTTAAAAGAAAATGTTTTGAGCTAAAACAGAAGCATTAAACGATTTAAAATGCTCGACGATGAAATGTGTAAAATAAGCAATGGCTTCCATCAAAGTTTTTAACGTTCTTATACACTAGAGTGGTTCGGTCCCCTACCCTTATGATTAAAGATTATTTAAAAAGAATTCCAGATTTTTTTTTTAATTTTTTGCCACGCCCCTGGATATCGCCCTCTTAGTTTTTTGTATACTGCGCCGCCATTTAAAGTGCAATCATAACATATGGCATATCGTTATTCATGGATTGTCTATGGCTTTATTTTTGCCTTTGGTGACATTTTGGTCCGACATCAAAATATGGGCGCCACTTATGCCATCTCGGAACGTACCACCCTAATGTCCAATTTTTTGCCCGTGGCAAGAAAGCCCTTCTAAAACTTTGTACGTCTAGCCTTTAATGTATTCACTTTTATGCCACGCCCCTAAATTAGGCCCACTTTTCCTTACTTATATATATTACATTGAACTTTTTGTTTTTTTTTAATAGCGGCGACGTTTAAAGTCCAATTTTATTTTATCGCATATCATTAGTAATGGCCTCACTATGGCTTCATTTTTGTGTTTGGTGAATTTTTAATCCGACATCGAATTCTTGGCGCCACTTATAACATCTCGGATCCTTCCCCCTAAAGCCCAATTTTTGGCATGTAGCAAGAAACCCCTTCTAATACTTTGTATGTATATCTAGGTTATAATTTGCTCACTTTCATGCCACGCCCCAAAAATACGCCTCATTTTTTCTTTTGCACATAATAATTATTTTTAATCTGGTAGATAAACATACAAAAACACACAAGTCACAATAAAATTTTATAACAATGAAGAACATACACTCACAATATTCTGTACGTAAAATTAACTGAAATTGTAATATAAAATAAATGAAAGTTCAATTAAAAACCGGTCTACCTATTTTTCATTTATTTTTAACAAAAAGTTCATTTAATTTTTAATGTCAAAAGATCAACACCATATTCCGTAAAATCAAATAAATATTCAGTTATTTTGTAAAATTTTACTGTCATAAATTCAACACCATATTTAGTAAAAACGATTAAATATTCAGTTATTTATTAAAATTTTACTGTCAATTTTTTACTGACAAATTGACCCCATATTTAGTAAAAACAATTAAATATTCAGTTATTTTATTAAATTTTCGTTTACTCCACAAAAGAGCCGAATTTCTAAAAAATACCAGACAGACACCTGCCGCTTGTTTTTCTTATAAGCGAGAGAGGGAGAATATTTTTATTTACTTACCCACTTACACACGTTTGTTTTA
Source organism: Pollenia labialis (assembly GCA_949318255.1). NCBI lineage: Eukaryota > Metazoa > Arthropoda > Insecta > Diptera > Polleniidae > Pollenia > Pollenia labialis. The sequence goes on from OX439142.1 coordinate 120,915,454, forward strand.
CTTTTGTTGTACTGACCACGTTGTTTACAGAAGAACTCTCAATTATAAGACACCAGCAGCATGACCGATATCGCTTCGCAATTATTTTACTATTAAAATTTGATGTATTTAACTAAATTATTTTAACAAATAGAAAATGGATATTGCTTACACAAAACACGCAATTCATTTTTTATAGATAAGTAAAAATTAATTTTTGACAGTAAAATTATATAAAATATCAAAAGATTTTGTTATTCGTGCTAAATTCCCAGTTTTTATTATTGATAAAAACACTTGAAATTTATTGTTGATGGGATAAGCTATTCCTATGCGCATTTCACTGGTTGCTTAGGCCAGATCATCAGGAAACTTCATCCATAAAGATTTTAGAAAAACTAAAGATATTAAACCAAGTAAAAATGTTAAACGTATAAGACTTATAGCAACAGTTTTACTTGTAATAATATCAAAGCTTAAACAAAACAACATCAACAATAAACAGTGCGTTCATCTCGCCTTACATTCCCCGCTACAATTAGTTGAAATTCTCTCAACATTAATTGTAGTTGTAAGTAGGTTAAGAAAAACAAAATAAAAAAAAATAAAAAAAAAATAAAAAACAACAACAACTTACAAAAGATGTTGTCAATTAAGTGTTTTTAAATTTTGTATTCCCAAAAATTTAAATTACTTTTTGATAATAAACAGGCGGGTGCACGGCCTAAAAAACACTTAATTGACAACATCTTTTGTAAGTTGTTGTTGTTTTTTATTTTGTTTTTCTTAACCTACTTACAACTACAATTAATGTTGAGAGAATTTCAACTAATTGTAGCGGGGAATGTAAGGCGAGATGAACGCACTGTTTATTGTTGATGTTGTTTTGTTTAAGCTTTGATATTATTACAAGTAAAACTGTTGCTATAAGTCTTATACGTTTAACATTTTTACTTGGTTTAATATCTTTAGTTTTTCTAAAATCTTTATGGATGAAGTTTCCTGATGATCTGGCCTAAGCAACCAGTGAAATGCGCATAGGAATAGCTTATCCCATCAACAATAAATTTCAAGTGTTTTTATCAATAATAAAAACTGGGAATTTAGCACGAATAACAAAATCTTTTGAAATTTAAATTTTGTATTCCCAAAAATTGAAATTACTTTTTGATAATAAACAGGCGGGTGCACGGCCTAAAAAACACTTAATTGACAACATCTTTTGTAAGTTGTTGTTGTTTTTTATTTTGTTTTTCCTTACCTACTTACAACTACAATTAATGTTGAGAGAATTTCAACTAATTGTAGCGGGGAATGTAAGGCGAGATGAACGCACTGTTTATTGTTGATGTTGTTTTGTTTAAGCTTTGATATTATTACAAGTAAAACTGTTGCTATAAGTCTTATACGTTTAACATTTTTACTTGGTTTAATATCTTTAGTTTTTCTAAAATCTTTATGGATGAAGTTTCCTGATGATCTGGCCTAAGCAACCAGTGAAATGCGCATAGGAATAGCTTATCCCATCAACAATAAATTTCAAGTGTTTTTATCAATAATAAAAACTGGGAATTTAGCACGAATAACAAAATCTTTTGAAATTTAAATTTTGTATTCCCAAAAATTGAAATTACTTTTTGATAATAAACAGGCGGGTGCACGGCCTAAAAAACACTTAATTGACAACATCTTTTGTAAGTTGTTGTTGTTTTTTATTTTGTTTTTCTTAACCTACTTACAACTACAATTAATGTTGAGAGAATTTCAACTAATTGTAGCGGGGAATGTAAGGCGAGATGAACGCACTGTTTATTGTTGATGTTGTTTTGTTTAAGCTTTGATATTATTACAAGTAAAACTGTTGCTATAAGTCTTATACGTTTAACATTTTTACTTGGTTTAATATCTTTAGTTTTTCTAAAATCTTTATGGATGAAGTTTCCTGATGATCTGGCCTAAGCAACCAGTGAAATGCGCATAGGAATAGCTTATCCCATCAACAATAAATTTCAAGTGTTTTTATCAATAATAAAAACTGGGAATTTAGCACGAATAACAAAATCTTTTGAAATTTAAATTTTGTATTCCCAAAAATTGAAATTACTTTTTGATAATAAACAGGCGGGTGCACGGCCTAAAAAACACTTAATTGACAACATCTTTTGTAAGTTGTTGTTGTTTTTTATTTTGTTTTTCTTAACCTACTTACAACTACAATTAATGTTGAGAGAATTTCAACTAATTGTAGCGGGGAATGTAAGGCGAGATGAACGCACTGTTTATTGTTGATGTTGTTTTGTTTAAGCTTTGATATTATTACAAGTAAAACTGTTGCTATAAGTCTTATACGTTTAACATTTTTACTTGGTTTAATATCTTTAGTTTTTCTAAAATCTTTATGGATGAAGTTTCCTGATGATCTGGCCTAAGCAACCAGTGAAATGCGCATAGGAATAGCTTATCCCATCAACAATAAATTTCAAGTGTTTTTATCAATAATAAAAACTGGGAATTTAGCACGAATAACAAAATCTTTTGAAATTTAAATTTTGTATTCCCAAAAATTGAAATTACTTTTTGATAATAAACAGGCGGGTGCACGGCCTAAAAAACACTTAATTGACAACATCTTTTGTAAGTTGTTGTTGTTTTTTATTTTGTTTTTCTTAACCTACTTACAACTACAATTAATGTTGAGAGAATTTCAACTAATTGTAGCGGGGAATGTAAGGCGAGATGAACGCACTGTTTATTGTTGATGTTGTTTTGTTTAAGCTTTGATATTATTACAAGTAAAACTGTTGCTATAAGTCTTATACGTTTAACATTTTTACTTGGTTTAATATCTTTAGTTTTTCTAAAATCTTTATGGATGAAGTTTCCTGATGATCTGGCCTAAGCAACCAGTGAAATGCGCATAGGAATAGCTTATCCCACCAACAATAAATTTCAAGTGTTTTTATCAATAATAAAAACTGGGAATTTAGCACGAATAACAAAATCTTTTGAAATTTAAATTTTGTATTCCCAAAAATTGAAATTACTTTTTGATAATAAACAGGCGGGTGCACGGCCTAAAAAACACTTAATTGACAACATCTTTTGTAAGTTGTTGTTGTTTTTTATTTTGTTTTTCTTAACCTACTTACAACTACAATTAATGTTGAGAGAATTTCAACTAATTGTAGCGGGGAATGTAAGGCGAGATGAACGCACTGTTTATTGTTGATGTTGTTTTGTTTAAGCTTTGATATTATTACAAGTAAAACTGTTGCTATAAGTCTTATACGTTTAACATTTTTACTTGGTTTAATATCTTTAGTTTTTCTAAAATCTTTATGGATGAAGTTTCCTGATGATCTGGCCTAAGCAACCAGTGAAATGCGCATAGGAATAGCTTATCCCATCAACAATAAATTTCAAGTGTTTTTATCAATAATAAAAACTGGGAATTTAGCACGAATAACAAAATCTTTTGAAATTTAAATTTTGTATTCCCAAAAATTGAAATTACTTTTTGATAATAAACAGGCGGGTGCACGGCCTAAAAAACACTTAATTGACAACATCTTTTGTAAGTTGTTGTTGTTTTTTATTTTGTTTTTCTTAACCTACTTACAACTACAATTAATGTTGAGAGAATTTCAACTAATTGTAGCGGGGAATGTAAGGCGAGATGAACGCACTGTTTATTGTTGATGTTGTTTTGTTTAAGCTTTGATATTATTACAAGTAAAACTGTTGCTATAAGTCTTATACGTTTAACATTTTTACTTGGTTTAATATCTTTAGTTTTTCTAAAATCTTTATGGATGAAGTTTCCTGATGATCTGGCCTAAGCAACCAGTGAAATGCGCATAGGAATAGCTTATCCCATCAACAATAAATTTCAAGTGTTTTTATCAATAATAAAAACTGGGAATTTAGCACGAATAACAAAATCTTTTGAAATTTAAATTTTGTATTCCCAAAAATTGAAATTACTTTTTGATATTATATAAAATAACTGAATATTTAATTGTTTTTACTGAATATGGTGTTGAATTTTTGACAGTAAAATTTTATAAAATAACTGCATATTTATTTGTTTTTACGGAATATGTAGTTAATTTTTTGACAATTAATTTATAAAAGATAACTGAATATTGATTTGTTTTTACGGAATTCGCGGTTGAAATTTTGACAGTAAAAATTAAATGAACTTTTCTTTGCTTTAAATTACATTTTTATTTACTTTAACATAAAGAAGAATTTAACTCCATCAACGGACAATATTAACTGCAACTGAAAATCCGTATTAATATGCACTTAGTTTTTTGAATAACTGTTAGAATCAGTTAAAAATAAATTTGCTTGGAATTTTAAATGTTTATTTATTTAAAAATGACTGAACAGAATATTTCTTAAATAAACTACAGTCCGTTACTGTAATAATATTGTGAGTGTAGAATTGTAAAAAAGAGTTTTTGCCAGAACCCAAAATGCAGTTCTTTTTGTTTTTTTTATAAACCGTCTTTTAAAGTCCGTATCGCATATTGTTTTTTATGGCTTGGCTGTTACTTTATTATTCTTGCTTCTTCGGCAAGAATTCTGTTTTGCGTTTTAAAGAGAGTGGCGCACAAGTGCATATCAAAAATAAGCGCTTTTGTCAAACGTATATACGACGCGGTCACATAACCAATTATTTTTGTTTTTATTTATGTATTATTAAAAAAAACACAACTAAAGATGCACACATAAAAACTAAATACGATGAATTTTTGCAAATATTTTAATATTTATGCACAATTTTCATTTGAAAACCGCACAAAAATGATTTTTTTTAACGCACAACAATTTTTTTTCAAGAATGTAAACATAATTCAAAAAAAAAATGACATCTTGGGGTTCTTAATAGGGATGCCAAACGGGATCGATTTTTAACAAATCCCGGGATTCGGGATTTTCCGCGATTTCTGGATCAATTTGCTTCTGTAATATACAACTTTTTTAAATAAGAAACACTTTATTTATTTATGTTTGAATTTTTTAAAAAGAAAACTTAACAAAACAATTCATAAGCAACTTTTTTTTTAATTAACTAAATATTATTTATTTTTGAATTTTTAAAAAAGAAAAATAAGCAGAACAATTCATTACCAACTTTATTTTTATAAACAAAAGTTAATACAGTAGAATCGCGAAAAAGTTATACAAAATATCCCAAGGGTTGTTAACTTTTCGAACTATTAACTTTTCTAAGCAGGTTTAAATTTGAAAAATATACAATAACAATCATGGAATTTTCGGAAATAAAAATACAAAATTTATTCCAAGGGCTTAGTTTTCATCATAACCAAAAAAAAAAACCTTAGATTATTCATTTCTGTTCGCCACAGCCTCGGGAATTCCGAAAATTATTTTTCTCATTTTCCTTAAAGATTTTATTTAATTTTGTTCAAAACTCTACTTTCGGCTCATTTGCGATATTTTTTTATTAATACGTTTAGAAAAGTTAACAAACTTAACCGCGAGGTTAACTTTTCCGCGAGTTAACTTTTTCGCGATTCTTGTATATATTTTTTTTTTTTTTTTTAAAAGATTATTGTTATGGTTGTGTCTTAAGTTAATTCTTAATTGTATAAACGCTTGAAAAGTAACCCCGCATTCATAAATGATTATTAAATTTAACAACGTTTATTAAACGAAATTTTCATAAATAATTTGTTTTGTAAACCTTTATTTAGTTTTAAATTTTTTAAACTACTTTATCGACCAAAAAATAAAACACATGACCCAAGGCCCATTGAAAAGGTCTGTGCAAGAAGCCTGATGATCATTGTTTATGTTCTTTTTAGTTGTCAAAAGTTGTTTACATTTTGCTTACATGTGCATGTATACGTTTGTTTAAGCCCTGCAAATAATAAGACCAGTCCAAACACGCGTGTAAAGAGTAGGCCACAAGGGACTAGGACTAGTCCAAAAGTAACCCAAACGTATGGAAAAAACATGGTCTATTTAACATTACGATGTCCTAGGGCAAGACCATATAACCCATCTTTGGACTACAATGGAGTAGTTTTAAAACTACTCCATTGTATACACAAGAGGGTTAGTTTTAACTTCGTTTAAAAACGAAAACATGTCGTTAAAAAACGAAGACATGTCGTCTCACTACAAACACTTTTTAACAATGACATGGTCCATGTTTGCATTACATCGGACCAGTCCATGGAGTAGTCCATTTTATCAAAATGGATCAGGTGGTCCAATATTATTTGTAGGGAGTTTATGGTATGCCACACATACACGTTTTTTCCTTTTGCTTTGTGTATGCGGTAGTAAATTTTTGACAACTAAAAAGAATCGTATTTTGTTTTTGTACAACTAAGCAGACCTGATAGATGGACAATGAATAACTAGAAAGTATAAAAATTCAATAAAAACACATAACAATTTTGCATACATTAAAGTTGTTAAAATTAAAAATCATTCATAAAAATAAATCCCGGGATTCGTGATTTGTCAGTCCCTAAAAATCCCGGGACTTTGGGATTCGGGATTTCCCGCTTGTCATCCCTAGTTCTGACCACAGTTAAGCAAAAACTTATAAGATGCCGCCGTAGTACTGCCACCTTGTAATAATTTTACCATGTTTTGAATAAAGTTAGAATTGAAAAAAATAACTAATTAAAAGATTTTACGAAAACTTTTCCGTTAATGAATAAAGTCATAAGATTAAACGTTTGTTTTCGCATTATATACAAATGTTTTGTAAATAAAACGAAAAAATTAGCTACTAGCGGTGTTTTCAGTGTTGTGGTATAACATTTTTTCAACATTGTTCTCAATGTGTAACAGTTGAGCTTAACAATTCTAATTTTGATTCAACTTCAAGAAGAAGAAACATATTACAAAGAAAATTAAAGTTGTTAATGACAATCATATTGATTTCAAACATGTGTGCTAAATGTGATTCCTTTAAGTATTTTTTATGTTTGCTTGCCATATTCCTTTTAATCTCTGTCCCCAATCTCTGTCACCCAAAAATTTAATACGAGGTGACTTTAACTTTAGCTGGTATTAAAAAAATTCGTAACTATCACAAAATTTTATATTTTTGCAATTATTTTTTTAAACCAAGTCAATCAATAAAAATAATAAATTGTTGCGATTGAAAAGAATTTTTTATCTAAATTACTAAACATCTGATACATATATGTAACTTGTAAGAGACAACGAAAGTTAAAAACATTTTAAACGAAATTCGAAAAATATTCTGTTAAAAGTTACTACTCCAGCTCAATATTTTAATACCTCAAGGAGAAAACGCCAAGATACTCATAAAAAGTGAACAAAAGGAGGAAAATTAAAAACCAGCAGCATAAAATTCATATCATATATTAATATCACTTAGACAATAATAACGATAGCATTTTTTTTTTAATTTTTGGTAAAACTGACAACATGTGCTTTGCTCAGTCATCCTACCTCCTACGAATTTAAACAAGATTTGAAATGTAATCAATACTCGGATTTTTTTGTTAAGATTTTTTTTATTTTTTGTCATTGTGAAAGGAAGCAAGAAAATCGGTCAAAAAAAGAGCATTAATTTTTCGTTGTTCGTGTGCTAAAAATACATGAATATGCAGATCAGATTTGCTGACAAAATCACACACTGACTCATTCTCAATAATTTAGTCACTCACAACAATAACAATGACAACGCCAACGACACCCATTCATACATGACAAGGATATGAATATTAAGGAAGCATAAAAGCAACGATAATAGTAAAAACTAATTTTTAAAAACATTAAAGCTCTCTAAGGGGTTCTTTTTCCAACTTTTTCACTTCCCGAAAAAGCGGGGTTTTTAATTTCTCGGGAATTCTCGATCATTTAAACTTAGACAATACCTACAACTTTGCAATTTTTATGAATCCCATAGTTTTATTTTTGATGAACAAGGAATCCTTTTTGTTTGCAATTTTTGAATATGAAAACCAAGGCCCATCTATCAGGTCTGCTTACTTGTACAAAAACAAAAAACGATTATTTTTAGTTGTCAAAAATTTACTACCTATACAAAGCAAAAGGAAAAAACGTGTATGTGTGGCATACCATAAACGTAAACAAACGTATAAATGCACATGTAAGCAACATGTAAACAACTTCTGAAAACTAAAAAGAACATAAACAATGATCATCGGGCTTCTTGCGCAGACCTTTTCAATGGGCCTTGATGAAAACATTGAATTCTTCCTTAAGCGGACACCCGTTTTACACGGCTACTGTTCGCTGGTCCCGGTAGCGTTTTAAAGGAAATCATTGAGTTCTTTTGAGATTAAATATGTAAAATCTATAATAATTTATATACAATTTTTTGAATTTTCAATAAAACTATGTGACAGTTTTTGACACCTAATATATATGTAGAATTGCCCCCTGAATTATAATGATTCATTAAAAATAAAACAAATTCATAATCCGTTTAATATTTTTGAAGATATTTGCATTTAAGTGACATCATCTTTTTAAAAACCGTCAATAATGGTTATTTTGGAATATGTCGAAAACTGTTCTACTTTTGACCATTCTGTCTTCACATTCAGATTCAGCGGACAATTTAACATACATTTTAGGTGTCAGATTCATTTGGTAACGACTTTGTTGAAAAATTGTGACAGTGTAATTTGTCTGAAAATAATTTGTAAGTGACCTGAAGTGTTTTACAAATTAAGGGTTTAAATGATGTCTAATTACTTTTTGTCTGAAAATTTATGTGAAATAAACTTATTTTTTTCTTCTTTTCCTTACTTTAATTAAAAAGGTAATTTCCCGAGAACAACCCGCAACAAAATTTTTGAAAAAAAAACTCTGGTATGAATAATTTTTTTATTTCGGGTTTGATTATGTTTAACTTCCCTTCTCTGTTTGCCAGCAGAAATATATAAAAATTTATATTTGAATATGAAAAAATAACTAAACAAAGGAGCAGTGTTTGCAAAATTTTTTAAAAAAAGATGAAACCAAAGAACGCATTTCAACAGGAACATGCAAATACAACATAATTGTTTCCACCATTTTGCATACTTCCGGTTATACAAAGAAACAGTTTTTGCTGTTATTGTTTTACTTTATTTTTAATATGCTTTTTTGTGTTAAATACTCATATGTATTCATAATTTTTGTTGTGTTTTTTTTACTACAAAAAAAAAATAAAAAAATTGAAGATGTTGCCAACAGTAACATCTTCATAAAGAAATTCATTTTAATTAAAGAAATTTTTTTCATTTTGAGTTTTATGAAGGTATTTAAACTCTTTTAAATAGAAATGAGTAATTTTCAGGGTGCAGAGGCCGTTGTTCCAGCTCAAACAAGCTAAAAATTATACAGGGTATTTAAATGTATTGTGTACTTTATAAAATTTCGTTTGTAGGCCTTTGCACCTGTCCTGGATTGACTAGTTTTTTGAGTGTAGTCCAGGTTCCAGTTAAAATCCAGTGTAAAAACTTAATTTAATTTTGAAAAAGTACTTCTTTTGCTATGTAATTATATTTATTATTGTTTAGAACAAAATCATATTAAGAAAAAATTGTAAGGAAAAAAATTCCAATTTGCCCACAGGCATTCCAATTAATGAGGTAGAGAGAGAGGTAGAGTTTTTCAAAAATGCGAAAAAAATAACCAAAAAAATCTTATATAAATTGATTACGTTTGTTAGTCATGCCAACTAGCAAAATTTGTTTGTGCAAGGACTTAAGGTATTTCTGATAATCTCTACTCACAAGAATCCATTCATATGACCGAATAAAGGCTACAATTTTAAGAAGACTAAATTTTGATGAAAGTTGCAAAATGTTTCAAACATTTTTACCTACAACTAAAGTAATAGATTTATTAAATTCTTCAAATAACAATAATAAAAAAATATGTATGTGGTTTTCAAGATAAAATGTACGAAATATTCCAGTAATGCGCTTTGACCTTGTAGGCTTTTTGTATTACAAGCAATAAATAAAAAAATAAATAGATAAATAACTAAATAAATAAATAAATAAATAAATTAATTAATTAATTAATTAATTAATTAATAAATAAATAAATAAATAAATAAATAAATAAATAAATAAATAAATAAATAAATAAATAAATAAATAAATAAATAAATAAATAAATAAATAAATAAATAAATAAATAAATAAATAAATAAATAAATAAATAAATAAAAAAATAAACAGCAGATGTTTACGGCTCGATATGTCAACTATTTATAAAAAATATTATGAAACGCTAACAAATTGGTTCGAACTGTCAAAGTCAGCAGGCTTTTCGCTGCCACTTGTAGTGAATTCGCCCTGATTATAATTCTGTAATATGATATGACTGAATTTTTATGTGTTACGGTTCCTTGCTTTTTCAATTTTTTTATATTGCAAAATAAAATCTGAAAATCTTATAGTTAAGTGCTTTTTCAAATTGTCCAGTTATTTATTCAAAATCCAGGTGAATTTTTTCTATTGTCCAGTTATTTGATTTTCGGTATCTGGCAATCCTATTTGAAACAGTTAGAAACTTTTGTAAAATTTTTGCCAATGGGTCGCTTATTCCATCTTGTTCTTTTGCAATAGAATGACTTATCAAGCATCCTGTTAAATATAGCGGTTATTTGCATTTCAGTAAACACATCCTAAAAAAATATGATTTTCCCTTTACAGAGATTAGCTAAGATATGATCCTTTAACCGAAATATGAATCTGCACTGACTGTCGCAAGTGTAATTTTAAAATTTATGGATGGTCATGTCGATAATAGCATGAATCAGAAATCATGCATAGTTTGCTGGTGCAAAAGAAGTTGGAAGAGAAGATAGAGAAATAAAACCTTACACTTAATGGTCTTTTGGACCGCATATGAAAAAAAATTTTATTTTATGTTAACCAATTTCATATTATTTCTCTTCAATAAATTTTTAACACCATTTTTATTTAAATCCCTGTTTTATCATTATCCCATGTCTGCAAAACTCTGTTAAACAAATTTATTTTCAAAAAGTTTATTTACACACGTGCTTAATTAAATAGCTGTATTAAAAAAAAACCTTGCAAAAAATATTAATTTCAGGAAGACAATAAGAAAAACATATTGAGGAATCCTAGGAAATGTTTCTAAAATGCAAAACAGAAGTACGAAATAAAAACCAGGGCACAAAGCAGCAGGCATTTAAGTGTTTTTTATTTGAAAAGAAACAAACGTAACATTGCAAAACACTTTATCACTGGCAACCAGCAGCAATTCCTTGCCATACATCATACTTAAGGACTATTTTTGTTGTATAATTTCAAAGGACTGCCATCGTTAAGAATTAAATAAAAATATTCAAAATTATTTCTCTTAAAAATATCCAGATATAATTTTTCATGTTAAAAAGACGTGTTTTCTGACATCTTAAATCAATTTTTAGAATGAGGTGTTGCTTTCTAGCCAATCGGAATGACTATTTTTTTTAAACATTTCTTATATGGATTTTAAAGTTTTAGTCTTTTCTGGAAAAACTTAAGGTCCTATGGGCTATAACATTTTCAAAAATCAAATACCGTTTTTACCAACAATATAATTTCCGTGAAAGTTATACAAACGAGATTGTTTTGCAACGAGGAATGACATTTTAAAAGCCTTTATAATTGTGATTTTTAGTTGAACTGTTAATTTTTAATTTTGATATTTTTTTTATTTAGGCTTGAGTTCATCAAATTTAATTTTCATTAAATTATTTTTACTGAAGGAAGGAATTTTTACAACTTGGAATTTTATTAAAATTTATTAATAATTTTCATTGGCTGAGCTGGGGTTCGAACCTGGGTTGAATTTACATGTTTCAAGAAAAATTCTTTCATCAGAATTCTTTGATGTGCCTGCCAGCCAACAGTCAAACATCAATCTTTAAACAGTGATACTGGTGGTTCGAAATTTGCTTTTAATTATTATGATTATTTTTAATAACCCAAAATAAAAAATTAATAAATAAATAATCCCGCCTGTTAAAAACGTTTTTTTTGCTCTCCCGAAAAATAATTATTTTCTAACTTAAAACGTAATTCGTGGCTTTGTTTCAATTAAACAATTATTCCTCCTGTTTTATTTAAGTTTGGTATTTATTTAATTTTAAATAACAGTTTGGAAATATACATATGGGGGATTTCATGTCAAGTGACCCAATTTTTAAATCGATGTCTTCCGATTTGGATGAAATTTGCACCAAAGTTAGTCCTATAGTAGTTTAGAACAGAGTTGTCAATTATTCGACTTTAAACTTTGTTCGAATAATTCAAATAGTTGTTTTTGTTCGTTCGATCAAGCGATTAAATTTAAAAATTATTCGATTTATCGATGAGAATAACGAATAAAAAATATTATTTTTACAAAAAAAATTCTGTATTTTTAATAGATACATCCGTTCATTCATCTACAACAATGGAAAAACTAACATTTTCTACTGCATTTTTTCTCAAATCCGCTTTGACTTCTTCTTTTTTAATGCATAAAACTTTTTATCTTAACTCCATATCGTTGTATTACTTAAACACATCGTACAACCCTTAATTCTTAAATAATCCGATATTATTTTGGATTTTCTAAAATCCTTTGCAGGCCTTCCATCTTCAAACTTCTGCATACAGTTTCTTCTATAGAACAACCGCTGTCTCTCTTTACTTATTTTTCCACTGGACCAAGTTCAGCAATTTTTGAAGTCTTTGGATAACATAAAATACATCTTTGAAATACTATGAGTACTTCACACGATTTTTGCTTCCTAAACATTGAGATTAATTTCAATCAGGGCTATGGCTACAATTTTGTTTAGATTTCCTACCTTTTGTAAAGGGAGGTCCAACCATAATGCACGATGTTTATTGTATGTTGCAACTTAACGGCAAGTATTTTGTCCAACTTAATTTGACATTTCTTTGTTTCAGTGTTCAGTGACAAATTCAACAATGGAGATGTACACAATTGAGCAGCACGTTAAGATTGTTGAAGTCTCTTACGAAAATGGGCCTTCGAATCAAAATGTATTTCATGCAATTCGTGACACACACTTTCACCTCAGTATATTCGTTAACATGCGGAATTGCCGCATTTGGCCAAATGAGAATCAACTAGTGATTGTTGAAAAGCCGATGCTTCCACAAAAAGTGAGTGTTTGGTGGGGTTTTTGGGCTGGCGGCGTCCTTGTGCCGTACCTTTTCGAAATTGAAGTCGGCCAAGCATTTACCGTGAATGGCGTTCACTATCGCGAGATGATCAGAACGCGCCGATACAACAATAATTATAATTTTTTTTTGTGTGACTTTTATTTTTGTGGAGTATTTGACAATTTGTTGATCCAAATCTACTTCACTGCTATATATACATACATATATATATGTATATATACATTTGAATAAACTGATGCAGCGCAGTGATATATTAACGAATATACCCGGACTTCTTGTAGCCAGAAATTGAGGACATGGAAGATATGTGGTTCCAGCAGATTGGTGCCACTTGCCACACAGTCAACGAAACAATTGCACTTTTGCGCGAGAAATTCATTGGCCATGTTAAAAGAAAAAGTGTACGTCAATAAGCCAAGAACAATTCCAACAACGTTTTTCTTAAAAAATCAAAATTGTTTTTATTTTATTTAAAAAAAAACTTTTGTAGCGCTCTTATTGAAAAACCCGATATATAAAAGTATGTACTTAAATCTCGCGACTAGCTTTTATATCATATAAATTATGTAATGACGTTATAAGTTGACAATAAAAGTTTTAAAGCAAAAAATTATTTTTTTCTTTTTAGCGCATTCAAATAAAATCTGGTTTTTTAAAAGGTATTTTACTTTAAATTTATTTTATTTCAAGTTCTCTGCCTTAATAAAAAACACCCGATACTACAGACTAATACTTAATTTCATTCTGCATACTTTTTTTGTCCCTTTAACTGGAAAGTATGAGTACGATTGTTCTCAAATATGTATGCGTACATCTTCGGTTCGTAATTAGGATTGTCATTTACTCAACCATGAAAAGCATGCTCTGAACTCATGCCTAAAAGCTTAAGTTAAAGTTGCACATAACATTTATTCGTTGAAAAACATCTTCTTGTGCATACCAATTCCTGAACTACTTCCATTGCACTTCAGCTAAGTAGTACTTATTTTACGCCCTTTTTTGCATAAGATGAGATGTTGAATTTCTTCAACATCCAACCGACTCATCTTCCATTCCATTTTCATACTGCAATTATTATACAAACACTTTATTCTCCTCTTATTGTTTTTTTTTAGTTTTGTTTTCTCTGATTACAATTGTCTTGATGTCTGTACATTTGATTTATCCGCGAGTTGCAGCTGTAAATTTGTTTTTTAAGCTCGATTAAGTGCCTGAACATCCATTTGGTATTTTTTTTACCTTTATTTGTATTTATTGTTATTTTTATAAGAACTTGTAAATTTTTGAATGTAACTTGTTTTGTTTAGTTTTATACCACTTTTTATAAACTTTTGCAATGATTTTTCTTATTTAGAGCTGAGTGTGGACGTGGATAACAAACAATTAAATAAGTGTAGGAGAAAATTGTTTGTAAGAAGTGAAAGAATTAGGACTTAAAATATATTTGAGTGATAATTTGAAGTAAGTCAGTATCTTCTTGTGATGAGGTATCCTTTCTACATTTTTGCGGTTGCTGGATAACACAAGGCAACAAAATCGAATCGAAAAAGCGAATTAGAATTATAAGCACCAGCTTTACTTGTAACAATATCAAAGCTCAAACAAAAACGACAACAACCCTGCAAATATTGTTGGACCACCTGATCCATTTTGATTAAATGAACTACTCCATGGACTAGTCCGATTTAATGCAAGCATGGACCATGCCATTGTTAAAAAGTGTTTGCAGCGAGACGACATGTCTTCGTTTTTAACGACATGTTTTCGTTTTTAAGCGAAGTTAAAACTAATCCTCTTGAGTAGTTTTAAAACTACTCCATTGTATTCCAAAGCTGGGTTATATGGTCCTGCCCTAGTACATCGTAATGTTAAATATATGTACCATGTTTTGTCCATACGTTTGGGTTACTTTTGGACTTGGCTTACGGGCACAGAGTCTAATTTAAAAATAAGTTTTTATGGGGAATATGCAAAATTATAGACCGACTCTCACCATTTACATAGAATTCATCCTTAGCACAATTAAAATGTATTTACCAAATTTGATCAAATTATCTACAAGATTGCAATTGTATTTTGCGCACAAAATAAACATGGACAGACAATTAGACAGACGGACGGATGGTTATCGTAAGATCCCTTTAAAAGTGATTCTAAATTGAACTCTTCGGTCCTGGCGTGCAGCCCGCTGAACATTTTTCTAACGTATTTTATGATATTTGTGAAAAGTTTTACTAATTCATGACCATTTGTGCAGATAGCTGGAAATGTTGTTTTTTAAATCGTTTAGCAAGTTTTTAACTATCTGGCATCTACAGAAGTACATGTGGAAAATTCTCCATCAGTTGCATCAGCATTCGGTATTTGCCTACCAGCTCTTAAAAAAGCCCATTTTTTACGGTTTTAATCTCGTTTTTACCTGTAATTGTTTTCGATTGACTGAATAGACTTGTTTTCTGTATCTTCATAGTAAAGGTAAGCAATTTGATGTAAATTGTGGCCCATAATTAATGACAATGTATTCTGTCTAGCTGGCTGCACGTTTGTAATAAATACTAAAAAATGGTAAAAAAGGACTGACAGAGCAAAAGCTCTTTGAGTTATTGATGGAAAGTGATTTGGAAGACTTTTCAGACGATGAAGGCGAAAACGAAATTTTTGATACCGTTTTAGAGGACCAAGGGGAAGAGGATGTTGCCCCCGAAGCTGTGGAAGAAGTGCGCGAAATATTAGAGAGCACAATAAGAAATTTAAAATGGGTATCGAAAAAATTAATTTCTAACTATGTTGACATGAATGATGAAACATGTGAAGTATGCGAAAGGAAAAATTGGACATCTTTTGATTATTTTAACCAGTACATTGACGATGATTTTTGGACACTTGTATGTCAACAAAGTAATGCTATGCAATGCAATAAAAACTTAAATTCAACTCGTGATAAATACAAACAATTTGTTGGTGCCCATATCGTTGCCGGTTGCATGAAACTACCTCGAATTAGGATGTATTATCGACCATCCATAAGGGTTCCAGCCGTGACAAAGCTACCAAGAGATCGCACTTTGTTGACAACTTGGCAGTTATACATGCCGAAAAAGAGAAATACAGGCTATGGAAAGTGCAACCTGCAATTGATGCAGTTCTAAAAACGTGTCGATCTCTTTAAAAGCCTAAAAAATTGAGCGTGGATGAACAAATGATTCCCTTCAATGGAACAACTCAACTGAAGCAATATGTCAAGGGAAAGCCGAATCCAGTTGGCCTCAAAAACTATGTTTTGGCTTCCCCGGACGGACTTGTGCTAGATTTTTTTATTTACCAGGGAGCAAAAACGTAGCGTAGCGAAAACCCAAATCCGACTTTGGGCATTACCGAAAATGTGTCTCAGGGAAGCGAAGTGTTTATGGATCGTTATTTCACTTCCAGCAATTTGCTACACTTTCTTTTAGAGAAAAGTATTTACGCCACAGGCACCATACAACAAAATAGATTACCTAAAAATCGGCGATCAAAGCTGTAACGAACAAAGTCCTTTTTAAAAAAGGAAGAGGTAGTTTCGATGAATTCGTAAGGCAAGACGATAAAATATCTGTTATAAAGTGGTTGGATAACAAATCGGTATACTTAGCGACTACCGACGTTAATGGCAGTTCTAGCGAAGAGCATGAACCTCCAAAGAAACAGGCTATGTTACCAAATCCACTGCCACCAAGGGATGTCCGACTTTCTGAAAACAGACATCTGCCTGTATGCGGAGTTGAAGATAAAAATAAATATATAAGATGTCGCAAAGAGGGCTGCCAACAAAAAAAGCGATTCAAGTGCACTTCTTGCAATATATGTACTTCTCTGCATTGCCAAAGAAAGACAATGCTTTTTTGAATTTCATTCTTAAATCATTTTTTCAATTAATATTTCCTAATTTTTTTATTGATTTGTAATGAATTAATGCATTGAATGCATTGAACTTTATCAAAATTTATATTAAACTTTATACGTTACAAATGTCCAGCTGGCTGCACCTGCCATATCTCCATAGTCCTGCACCTGACAAGAAATTTTTTTACTAATTTTTCTAAATTGAATGCAGCCAGTTCAGGAAAAAAATGTTTTGAGAGTTTTTCTTCAGGGGGCCGCTTCCGGGACAGAAGAGGTACTAAGAGATTGGTCCAGACTTGTATGTATTACACACATCGCCAAAAACGTTTATAATTGCTTTTTCTTTAATTTTTGTCTTACAAATTTCGACTAAAAATTAAATGTAGATGGTGAAATTGAAGCACCACGTCGGGTATACAGATACATACTTACATATTTCAAACAGAAAAGCCAAAATATTTAAACATTTTTTTTTTTTGTATATGTTGTGAAAGCTCTTGTAGGCATTTAAAAAATTTTACATGTATCAAAATATGCTTCAAAAAGGCAAGATATGTTCTAAAAATTCATAAAAAGCTCTAAAATGGATAAATATATTGTTTCTGCTTTTACTGGTTGCACAAGGAAAAACATGCGATAGCATATTTTTGGTTTCCCTGGTAATAATAAAACAATATTTATTTTTTGACAAATTTTTGATTTTTTTTTATTTGAACTGTTAATTGTTAATTTCTTGATATTTTTTAATTAGGCTTTTTTTTAATAAGAAATTCCAATTTGTATAAAAATTCTTTCCTCGGTGAAAATAATTTAATGAAAATTAAATTTGTTTTTTAATTTTGTTTTTTCTTTTTACTCACTAACAACTACAATTCGAGTTGGAAAAAACCCAACTAATTGTAGGGGAATGTAAAGATAAACTCACTGTTTATTGTTGGTGTTTTGTTTTGGCTTTGATATTGTTACAAGTAAGACTTTGAGTGTTTATAATTCGTATTCACTTTAGGGTTTTATTTGTATAATATTTTTGGCCTTTCTAAAGTCTTTGGAAAAGGTTTCCTGATGAGCTGGCCTAAGCAACCAGTGAAATTCGCATAGAAGCTAGCTTTCCCTCAACAATAAATTTCAGTGTATTTATCAAATATGAAAAACTGGGAATTTAGCACGTCATACGGAAATCGTATTAATAATAAATTTTGTATTCCCGAAAATAACTTTGATAATAAATTTTAGTGTTTTTATCAAGAATAAAAATTAGGAATTAAGCACGACAAGCAAGATCTTTTAAATCCTTGAATTTACATGCATATTCAATTATACTCCTTATTTAAATACATATGAGTTAAAATTTTCTAAAAACATTTATCTCTATGCGTTTTTGTGTTGTATTCTTACTATTAAAATTTCTTGTGTTTAATGGGGTTTGTGATAAAAGTTTTACTAGTTTTTTCTTGTTGTTGTTGCGGGTTTAAAAAGAAAAAAAGTTCAAGTTGAATTTTTAGTTCAGCCGATAGTGCTGCACGTTTTTGCATTACCCTGCAAATAATATTGAACCACCTGATCCAATTTGATTAAATGGACTACTCCATGGACTGGTCCGATGTAATGCAAGCATGGACCATGTCATTGTTATAAAGTGTTTGTAGTGAGACGCATGTCTTCGGTTTTAAACGACATGTTTTCGTTTTAGTACGAAGTTAAACCTAATCATCTTGTGTATACAATGAAGTAGTTCAAAGACTACTCCTTTGTAATCCAAAGCTGGTTTATATGGTCCTACCTAGGACATCGTAATGTTAAATATACCATGTTTTTTTCCATACGTTTGGGTTACTTTTGGACTAGTCCTAGTCCCTTGTGGGCTACATTTTACACGCGTGTTTGGACTTGCCCTATTATTTGCAGGGTAACTACAACAACTGCAGCAATTTTAAAAGTGTGAGTTTGTTTAACAGCAATACGTGTAGCAATAACATTTAGCCGCTAATAAATTTTTATATTTTTTTTTTGTAATTGTGTACAAAGGGCAGTGTTGTCAAAACTGGGTAAACAAAAATGGCTAAAAATTGTCTAAAAACTTTTTTAAATAAAAACATTAAAATTCAATAACAAAACAAAAATAATTCATTAAGGGCCATTATTACAACTTGCCAATAGTTAAAAGTCGGATTTTGTCGGACCGATAAATAGCTTTGAATTATAAAACCTTCATTTATTATGTTTTCATCTATTAAATATTATTATTATTGAAAATAACAGCAATAAAAAATGGAAGTTGTAATATTGCAAAGCTATTTATCGGTCCAACAAAATCCGACTTTTAACTATTGGCAAGTTGTAATAATGGCCCTAAAAGTTTTTTAAAATGAAATCGTAAATTGAGATCAGTTTGTTGCATAAGAATAACGTAAATTAAATATTTTAGCATTTAAAAAATTAATCATCGATCAATTTGATGTCGTTGTTGTTCATCTCATAGGAATCACTAACGCCTTTAAGTTTTAAATATTTTGAAGGTAAATTTTGAGTCCAAATCTAAAATAAAAAATAAAAAAAAATATATGAAATATGTTATATTTAGCAAATTGATAAAATTGAATTAACGGTTGCTTAATGTAACCCATTTCTCAAATTACTTTTAACGATGTTTACTTGGCTAAATACCCTGTCTACTTCAGAATTAGACCATGGAAGTGAGAACAACTTTATAGTAAATTCTGATATTTCTTAAAGTTTTTTTTTGCCACCAGCATCTCTATATTGTACAATTTTCGAAAAAACAGTGTAATTTTTGTTGATACATTTTATAAATTGAGTACAAATTGAAATATATACTGTTACTTTATTTTAAAACATGTTTCATCATCATCGTTGACAGCGATTTTCAACATTTGTAAAAGTTGTGAATTAAATAAATTGCGTTTTAATTGCTAAAAATGCCTATTTTACTTATAGCAATTTTATACATTTTTATAAAAATATTAAAATTATTATTTTACTTAAAAACGGCAAACAAATATTTATGGCTAATCAAGTTGAAAAATGGCTGATGGCTAAATTAATTTTTAAATAGCTAAACAAGGTGAAAAATAGCTAAATCTTACCACTAAACAGCTACATTGACAACACTGACAAAGAGCATTAAAATGCAGCAGCATACAAACAAAAACAAGTTGATCTTACAAATTTATGGACATACCAACAAATAGTCGTTATATCCGTATGCATATTGTACTTAAAATTTTCACTGAGTTTTTGGCATTGTTGTTTCTTTTAGTTTTTCTCTGGCTGCACTTACCCCCCGTTTCCACATGCAAGTGCAAGTTCGAAAAACTCAATACACTCACACCCTGCAAATAATAGGACCAGTCCAAACAAAGGACTACTCCAAAAGTAACCCAAACGTATGGAAAAACATGGTCTATTTAACATTAACCCAGCTTTGGATTACAAAGGAGTAGTCTTAATACTACTCCATTGTATACACAAGAGGATTAGATTTAACTTCTTGTAAAAACGTTAAAAAACGAAGACATGTCATTTCACTACAAAGACCAGTCCATGTAGTAGTCCGTTTAATCAAATTGGATCAGGTTCTCCAATATTATTTGCAGGGCACTTTTTCACTAACATTCACACAATTTTTGAACTCTCGTTTTCGTTGATAATACGTCGGGTTAATGTCATGTTCGACCATCAAGTACACGAATATTTATGGAAATAAAATTTAATTTGTATATTGAATTTCGGTAGATGGATCACATGTAATTAGAAAGGAGCGTAATTGAAAGTTTTGAAAAGCACTTTAATTATGATTTTAAAGAGTTTCAAAAAATATTAAACTTTTTTAAAAAAAGAAGGATGTATTTAAAAATTCCATAACTTTATTTCAACAAAATTAAAAAAAAATTATAATATTATTAAAAGTATTGCACATTGTTAGTTATAACTTTTTCTTAAACTTTTTAGCAGAACTTTGTTCGAAAAAATTTCTCATATTCTTATAGCCAAAATCGCCACAGCCAAAATTGAAGTGAAACGTATTTTAACCTGATTGTTTTAAATTAGACTTCACACCGGCCTTTCTACCTACCTACCTATCTCTAGTTTTGGTGATTTTCACTGGCCGGCAAGATCACATAATTTTACCGTTCTACGTTTTCTTAAAGTAACGAGTCTACGTCAACAATCGCCAGACTTTTTATGTCCCTAAAGATGATATCCATAAACCGGGTTCGTATGGTCATCAATTCTGACGGCCGCCGTTATAAGTTTTACTTACTAATAAAAAAGTTAAGCTTAAATAACACAATCAAAAAGTTGAACTAAAATTTTTCATTTATTTATAAACTTACAGACAAAGAACATCGGGTGATAACTTTTGCGCCACCTTGTTATACCCTCCACCACAATTAGTTTTTTATTATTCATCTCAGACCCCATAAAGTATATTTATTCTGGGTCCTTGAGTGATTCTAAGTCGATTTAGCCATGTCCGTCTGTCTGTCCGTCTGTTGAAAACACGCTCACTTTCGAACAACTCAAAAGAAATGAACAAACTTGGTGCCAAACTGCTTGTAGTTATCCTAAGCAGTTTGGGATTGAAATTCAGCAAAATCGGTGCAGTAGGACCAGAGCACTACTCCCGGAAAACAGTTTAGTACACCTAAAACCATAATTAATAATGCTATCATAACAGAAATTGGTACGTCACAGTTTTAAAGGACTAGAAATGGCACTGTGAAATTTCGTGAAGATCGGTCCATAATTTACCTCAGGCCCCATATAAACCCTACTCTCGGAAAACAGTTTAGTCGCCTAAAACCGTAAAAAATAATGCTGTCATAACAAAATTTGAATTGAAACTGTTACTCAAGCTAGTTTAAATTGCTAAATAATTTAATATAGATCTAAACCTCAAACCAACCAATTTTAATGCTAATGTCTGTTTTTAAAAAGATAAATTAATAATAAATAGACATCATATAGATATCCCTCCTGAAATATTCGAACAGTCGGTGGAGGGCATTAAAGATTTGGCACAGCCGAATATAGCACTCTAACTTGTTTTTCATTTCATTTTTAATTTCTACAAAATTATTCTAATGCACTGCAAAGTAAACTTTTGTAAAGGATCCTTATAAGAGTTGATGAAACATTGCCCGTCCGTCCGTCTGTTCGCCCGTGTGCATGTTGAAATGGGTTTGTCGAAGACCCTGAGATGGTAGCCACTAGGTTGTTTTATATTTATATTACACATAGTCCGGAATAGTTAACTATTGAAATACAACTAGAGCGGTCGACAAAGGAATGTAATTTTTACACATAAACCTTAACGTTTTGAAATCTACTTTTAAGATATGAACTATATGAAATAAATGAAATAAATTTAGTAGGAAACTTATAGTGTAAAGTAACAAAATCATGTCATTATTCACCCGTATATAGTGAAATAACTACCTGTTTCTTCCTGAAAAATAAGGGCACAATATATTGTCACTATAGTGACCATACCATATGAGCTTGGAGTTCCACCCCCCTTACAAGTGTATTCCCGATTTCAAGGTTTTGGTTCGTCATACAAAACATTTTCTTTCTAACACAAAAGTATTTTTTCCATTATAATTTACTTGTTTACAACAAGTTAAAGAAGTCTGTTTTACAAAAGATATTCATGTTCTGCCCAAACTGAAGGACCTTTTCCTTAAAGAAAATCCTTTAATAACCCTTTAAAACAAACTAAGTTTACAGCGATTACTCACTTAGCGATACGCTAACAGAAATAACGACAAAAGCGGCAAACAAATTCATTAAATTCGATACGACTCAATTTAAAACACGTTGCTGTTTTTGGTTATTGTATTTGCTGACAAACTGGCTGGCTAAATGTTTTGCTTATTTTTTTTAAGCAAGGGTTTTGTTGCTGTTGGTATTGTGATTGTTGTTGCAATAAAAGAATCACCCAAATCCCTAAACGATCAATTTCTTGACGACGACTATCTTTTACACAAGAGTTTTGGAATTCGTGTGTTGTGTTGGGTTGTAAGTGTTGTAAGTTGGCTGCATTTTAAGGCACCCAAAGTGTTTTGGCTTTTAACGATTTACCAGTGAGATTGATGGTTGTTGTTTCCGTTTATTTTTTCCACTCTTGCTGCTGCTTAAATTCGATGCTGTCAAATATATATTGCTGCTACAGATCTACATTCACTAAAAACAGTTGCAGCATCAGCAGCTTTCAAGTTATTGTCGAATTTTTTCATTGTTGCTCTTTTTTGTTGGTTCAGTTTCTTTAATTGTTGGCTTTTCACAATATCGATATATGTAGTAGTTGTTGTTGTACACTATTAGCGTTTGTGTTTTCCACAAATCTACCGAACCGACCACTAAGGAGCGTTATTTAGTGTTTATTTTCGAACACTGATAGTATCATCATAGTGTCTGTATCATCTTGTTGCTGTGGTTTTAGTTGGTTGCCTTGTCGTTGATGTTGTGTTTTATGTGTGTGAGATTAACAATTTTTTGCTGCTGTAGTTGTTATTTTTTTACTTTTTATTGTTTATACACATTGAGAAAAAACATGGTTGAAGCATGGGGGGAAAAAACATATAATGGTCCCTGCAATGGCAACAAATAAACTTTTGTTGTTTTTAACAAAACTTTTTCACGATTGATAATTTTTTTGTTTCTATTTAACAATAAAGTGTTTACCTCCCTTGAAACTTCAAATATGGTTGAATTTAACAATATAATGTATTAATAATATAAAGCTTCAACCATACATTTAAACATATTATGTTTACTTTAACCATATTATTATCACGGCAATCATATTATGGTTAAATTCATATATCCAAAAGCTATAACCATATTATGGTTGTCTCCAAACATGTTATGGTTAATATTTAATAACAATAATATGTTCGAAATTATAATATTTTAAAATATTGTATGTTTAAATTTAAAATAATATGTTTAAAAAGCAACAACATTCTGGTTGTTTGCATTTTACTTGGTTTGTTTAAATTCTCATTCATTTTATTTTAATAATAAAATTTTTTTTGTTGATTTTAACTATACTATGGTCATATTTAAACATAATATGATAACCTGCAAACATAAACATTGTTAAAATCCAACCATAGTATGTTGATCTTAGAATATGGTTACCTCCAACCATATTTTTTTTCTACGTGTAGTGAAAGCGGTTTTTTGGTAGAAATGAAATAAAAAATTAACCAATACTAGACGTACATAAAACATATTGCCATTGTTTACGAATATGCATCAATAAAAGAGCAACAAAAATATTGTATACCTATTAAAGACCTGCACAGATACATCTGTTTATATCTGTTTCTGTGTGTTTTCTAAAGTGGATATGTATGGATGAGTGCTCTTGTGTTTCTGATATAAGTTGATATTGATATGAATTGTAAAAGAGTGGATGTAAGTTGATACAAAAGCGAAAGAGAGTATCATATCTGTTAATATCTGCTTTGCAAAAGCAGATACTAGTGGATACTGATGGAATACAATAAGTTACTTATTGTACGATGCCGTTATTTTCAATTATTTTTCAACGAAAAAGAGCGTGAATGTATTACGAGCGAAAAAAAAGCCAAACAAAAAATTTTACAAAAACAAAATCCACAGGCTGCTTGTACTATGGTCGTACAAATTGCCAAGCAACAACAACACTACAAGTTACGTATTATACCTACGACGAAAATACAAGTGGAAGCGCTTGCAATCTTTCTTGATGAGCAGCACGATTAGCCTTTGTGTCTGCTGCGTACATGATTTGTTCTTGTAAACATGTGTATGCTGCTTTTTTTAAAGCAAACATTTTTGAAGATTTTAGTAGCGGTAATATTTTTTTTCTTAAATTCTTTGATGCCTATGGTTATTTTGTTAAAAAGACATGTAGACAAAAATTATTGTAAAAAAAAATTACTGAACACATGTAATTTGTTTTTGTAAAAAAAACTTGGGTTTTTACCAACCAAAACTATTTTTTTCGTTTAAAGCATTTTCTTAAATATTTAAACATTTGAAAATATTAAAAAAGAAGTATGCTACATTTTATGTGGAAATAACCTACATACATAAAGGCAAATGTTACAGTAAGTATAATTGTTGGGTTAGAAAAATTAAAAAACGCACCGAAATTTAAAAAAAATAGCAATTCATATTAACGTTTTGAAATATTTTTATTTTGAAAAAAATTGTTTGACTAATAGTTGAATTTGAGCCCTAACCGCGAAAATAACGTAAGCGGCATCATTTTAGATTTTTGTTTTTTTCTAAATAAATGACTTTAACGATTATATGGCAAAAACTATTTTATCCAGGGACCCTATAAAGGAAACGACAAAAAATCATATAAATATAACCATTAATATTGATGAATTATAGGTACCTAAAGGTTAAAAATTACAATTATCATTTAATATATATATTTTATTCTGGTTATCGTAACCAATTAAAGTAAAAAATTTTTTTTTTGGTTATACCTTCATAAATAACCATTAATTCAACTAAAAAATTTTTTTGGTTACAAACAACTATTAAACCAAATAATTAATTTTTTGGTTACAAATAACCATTTTAACAAATAATAAATTAATTTGGTTACAAATAACCATTAAAACAAGTAATTTATTTTTTGGTTACAAATATAAATTATACATAAGTAAGAAAGTATAGTCGGTTACTATTTGGGACCCTTGGGCAATAATTTTTCCGGCAAAAGCAAAAAAACTGTTTTTAAGTAAAGACGGTGATTCTAGCGGTTTAGAATTGCCTCTCAAGTCACGCACAACAGTTGACACGTTCACTCCTTCTTCTTAGTCATCGAAATAATAAATGCACGGAAATAATCATACATATAAATACCCTAGAGGGAAGCGAACTGACACTGAAGTAGTCCCTTGATAGGTCTTTGGTGGTAGGGACCGGTTCCAGTTCTAACACTTTATATGAATAAGACCTATCACTTTTACATGGGATTGTCATTGGAGGGAAAATACTATGTAGTATTATTTCAATAAAACTAGTCTAAGAATTAAATTTAAGAGCCAAATTTTAAAAATTACCAAAAAATGTGTCACATCACCGCTGAAGACTGTTCTGAAATTCATTACTTTTTCTACCTTTTTGTTCTTTATAAACCAGTTAAGGGATTGGATCTTCTTTCACTGGTCATGAGTCCTTTCTTTTTGTACTTGTTCTATTTTCACAAATCCCAGGACCAGTCGCTTGGACCAATTGACACAAATTTTCCGCAGGTTACATATGCACAGAAAAAAATATCTGAAGAAAATTTTTAACCTGTGTCGTTGTTAAAAAAAATCGCTTGTTTTAATGGTTATTTGAAACCAAATAAATTAATTATTTTTTAAAATGGTTATTTGTAACCAAAAAATTAATTATTTGGTTTAATAGTTGTTTGTAACAAAAAAAAATTGTGGTTGAAGTAATGGTTATTTATGTGTAACAAAACAAAAAAATGTTTTTTACTTTAATTGGTTACGATAACTAGTTTAAAATATATGTAACGATAATGGTTAAAAATAACCAAATGAAAATAAAAGGAATTTTCCAGTAAACTCAAATAAAATACAATAACCATTATGTTTGGTCCCTGATTTTATCGTGAGCAACAAATTTAATACAAAATTTATATGAATTAGAATAAAAAAAACTCTCACCTATAAAATTTATTTTGGTGCTTACGTTATTTTCGCGGTAAAGGCTCGAATAATAAAAATGTTTCACACGAAATGACAAACTAAGTATACCCAGCTAGTTGTGGCGGAGGGTATACATAACAAAAAGCCAATAAAAAACCACACATGTTACACACAAACATACACTGTGTGTTGTGCTGTGGCAGTACAAATTGCCGAGCAACAACTGCAACACAAGCGAGAATCGTTGTTATCAGGCCATATTTCACGATTTTTGGCGATATTTTCCTCTAAATTATCAAAGTGCCTATTTTTTGAGAAATACTTACAACACGGTAATTTTTGGTTTGTTTTATATATATTACACTACGCTAGTTGGAAAAACAGACAAGCTGGGCACCTGGCGTTTTAACCTAATTCGGATACGTGGAATCCAGTGGTGCTCGCCGTTTTTAAGATTGGCTCTGGTTTTCGAGATATACCGTTATTTCGAAAATGGAGGAGGTTGCACAACATACACCTATTAGCGTAACTCAAAAACGGTTTAGTTTACTGAAATTACTAAAAAAAACCGAAACTCCGCAATTTTTTTTGTTTTGTTTGCAGCTTCGTTTTTTATATGTCTGCAAAAAATTAGAACCCTTGCTGCATTTTTGAACTTTTTATGAATTTTTAAAAAACAAAAATTTCGAAATTAATTTTTTTTTTCAATAAAAAAAAATTATGTTTCAAAAACGACTGCTCACATTAGAAAAAAGTTTTACTTTTCTTAAAGGAAATTTTATCGCAAAAGCGTGTTTGAGTTACGCGAACATATGTTATGCAACCTCCTCCATTTTCGAAATAACGGTATATCTCGAAAACCAGAGACAATCTTAAAAGCGGCGAGCACCGCTGGATTCAACGTATCCGAATTAGGTTAAAACGCCAGGTGCCGAGCTTGTCTCAAAAAAAGTGTAAATTTCTTGCACAGTGTTATTAATTTTGGGCAACTTGTTACATTACAAAGAGACAACTGTTATTAATTCAGCGCTTATATCTACTTAAGGAAAAAATGGTTATATGTATTCCATATATGCAGTATTTGTATTGTATGTCTAACCATGCAAAAACATTTTGAGAAATATACAACTACATATGAGGGGCTTAAGGCACAAGGGGAATCGATCTAAAGAAATCCACCCGTCCGGTTGGCTGTCCGTGTAAGCCTTGTAGGCAAAGTTCAAGTCGCAATTTTGAAGATAAATTGCTGAAATTCGGTACATAGGTTCTTATTGCCCTAAGAATTAAGCCTACGATAAATGGTAATAACATTGACCTGAATCTTAACTTTATAATATTATTTTTTTTCCTGGGTCCATGATTGCCCATTGGTCCCAAATAAGGTACACTCTTGAAAAGTTGTCTAAATGATGTGGTGTGGAGTATCATAGGGTCGGGATTGAAGAACTTTACTTTCTTATTTGTTTAAATTGGATATTTGTACCCAAAAAATAAAAAAATATAACCAGAAAAAAATATATTTTTTCCAATAGATATTTGTAACAAATTTGGTTATCATTAACCAAAAAAAAATAAATTTTACTTTCATTGGTTACCACCAACAAAATAAAATATATATAACGATAATGGTTAAATATTCCCAATTGAAAATAAAGGAATATTTCTCGTAACCTTTACAAAAAATAATATATGCAGTAATTATTTTCAGTCCCTGAGTTATTTTTTTATTTTAAAAACCAACAAGTCCATATAAAACAGTCATTTTTCAACGTAAAAATAAAAGGTAAAATTTAACTCTTAAAAAGAGAGTTTTATTAAGCCGTCATAAATTAAAACTCAGTTGAGGAATAAAATATCGAATAAAACTGTTAAAACGAGAATTTATTCAGCCGTCAAAATATAAAACTCATTTCAGGAGTTTGATTTAAACCAGCATTTTATTCAACTAATTTTTTGTACATTAACAACCAAAGCTTGTCGCTGGTCAGATCACTACAATTTCAACGTAAAAATAAAAAAAGAAGAAAAACAGAGTTGTATTTGTTGATGGTGTGAGTTCTATTTTAGGACGAATATGTTATGATTGCGGAAAAAACTCTGTTTTTAAGAGTTTATCCAAACTTTTATTTTTTGAAAAATGATTTTTAACTGTGGAGTTGAGATTTTTTTTTCTAGATCACCATAGGTTCTTAAAGAGAACTTTAGAACAAACCTATTGGTTGACTCCGTTTTTAAGCTAACATTTTATGGATAACTCTTATTTACGGTCCTTGCGATTTTTTAATTAACTAAAATTTATTTCTTAAAAGTTTATTTTTATTAATTTTTTTAAAGCATTAGGTAATGGTTAATTGTTTTGCTTTTTTATTTTTGTTAATGTTTTATTGTGTTAAAAATCGTAATAGTAATTTGCCGATTTTTTTATTTAATTTAATTTCTGATTTGTTTTTGAAAATATGCCGATTTCTTACCAAAACGATCTGGCACCCCTGGTTGAGATCGTATACAAGTTTTTATAAACTTTCTTATTTTCATAAACTCGCCAACAATATTTTAAAATACAACATAACACCACAGATATTGTAGAAATACTTATGGTGACAACAGATATTTGTAAGCAAGAAAAAAGTGTTATGTCATACTCAATACAAAACCATAAGCAACAGTTTTTGTTTTTAAGATATGGTGAGTGGACAAAAGCAAAACCATACAATATCAGTTACACTCATTCTCTCATTTATATCAGTAGTAACAGATAAATATCTGGTGTATCTGTTTCAACAATACTTACTGATACACTCGTGCAGGTCTTTAATACCTATAAGAAATAGCAGCAGCAGCAAATAACAAAAACACTACTAAGAACGAAATGAAAATAAATCGTATTATAACAAAACCACTCTAAACCTTTTTTACTTGAAGAAGATTAAGTAAAAAAACAAAATGAATTTTTTCATTTTAATTTTTGTTTTAAAGCTAAAAAAAGCCAAATGAAAATAAAAAATTATGAGTAAATTAAGCTTAAATTAAGTTAACCTAGGTTAACACAAAGTATTGTTGCCCTGCAAATTGTAACGATTTCCTTTTTTCCGAATCATACCTATATGGGACAGTGCTACCTTTTATTAACCGGCCGTGCTCGTCGTTGGGGGGTGTTCTTGTCCCCGGTAAGGTATGTGTTAATCTCGCTACAATGAACTTTAAATTTAGGAAGCTTTTTCAACGAAATGTAGATGGTTATCTAGAAAGGAATATAGATGAATATTGTTGACTAACGTTGGGAATAATAAGGTGAAATTTCCATTTCCTTCTCCACCCACCCACCATACTGGCCTAGCCAATAATGTCCAGTTCCAGTCCTAAAATACTTACTAACCCATCCTTATGACTTCACCTTTCGTAAACTTATGATAATTAAAAGCTTAAAATTTCATTTCAAAACAATCTAACAAAACTAAAATCATTTGATTTAAATTATATTATTTAAATTTGATTCATATAAATAACTAATTTTTGATTCAAGATAAATAAATTTTTGTTTAATATTTTAAATGAAATATGGTCACTTTTCTTATTTCGAAATTTTAAAAATAAAAATTTTAATAGGAAAACCAAATAAAAAAAAATAATTTTATATATATGAATATCTTTTAGGATGCATCTTAAGGGGTTCCCTTAGAATAAAAAGAAAATAAATTAATGAAGTCGTTTAAAGTTTGAGCTAGTTAATAAAAGATATTCATGTTTATAAAATGCAAAATAGTAAAATAATAAAATTATTTAAATCAAATAAACAAAAAAAAAATAAAACTTACATTTTACCTCCCACGAAGTCTGCAAGCGCTCGTAGACGGCTGAGAAATTTGTTACTAGTTAGGACTTTAAAGGTGATTTTTGATTAAAAATGTAGTGTTAAAAGGGGTGTTCAGTAAAGTTTTGGTTTTCCTTACTCTATGTTAATACAAATAGGAAAGAGATGTTAAATAAAAATAAATTAAGCTAAGGTGACCATATTTTAAACTTGTTTTTATATAATTTTTAACCATCAAGTGCTGAAGATAAAAATAAATTAAATATTATGTGCAAATAGAAATTGATTAATTTAAACAAAAATTATTTAAACATTATTTAGATTTAACCAATCTAAAAAAAAAAAATTGGCAAAAATTAAATTTAAGATTTGGATTTTAGAACAATAACAAAAAAAATAGACTATTTATATTTTAAGTATTTAAAGGTAGAAAAAAAAAATTATTATTTTTTCTTTCTTCTTTTTGTTTAAACTTCTTTCAAGTACAATTTTCAACAGAAAATGAAAATATATTTGAAATATTTGAAAACCCAAAATCCAAAACCAACTTGCCTAAATAAATTATAAAATAAACAAGTTAAGTTTATTTAAAATATCTCAAAAAAAAAATTTTAAACCAAAAGAAATTACCATAAAATCGACATCACAAAATAACAGGACCAGTCCAAACACGCTTGTAAAGTGTAGCCCACAAGGGACTAGGACTACTCTAAAAGTAACCCAAACGTATAGGAAAACATTGTCTATTTAACATTACGATGTCTTAGGGCAGGCCCATATAACCCAGCTTTGGATTACAAAGGAGTAGTCTTATACTACTCCATTGTATACACAGGTGGATTAGTTTTAACTTCTTGTAAAAACGAAAACATGTAATTTCACTACAAACACTTTTTAACAATGACATGGTCCATGCTGGCATTACATCAGACCAGTCCATGGAGTAGTCTATTTAATCAAATTGGATCAGGTGGTCCAATATTATTTGCAGGGTGATTCAATACAAACACTTGCTTATAACCACATACATTCACAAGTACACCCTGCTAATATTATTGGACCACCTGCTCCAATTCCATGGACTGGTCCGATGTAATGCACGCATGGACCATGTCATTGTTAAAAAGTTTTTGTAGTGAGACGCAGCGATGCCAGAAGTGCAGATTTATCTGCATTTTGAAGATTTTTTCCCCAAAATTGTCAAAATGCAGATTTTTGGTTTAATATTGCAGATTTTTTAGCTCGGTGGAAACTTATTTACATTGTCATGATTGTACTATTTCCACTTCTTGCATTGATAAATAAATATAGTATATCAACATTCATGGAAGAACCATGTGGAAATAGATTCATTAGTAGAAAAATTATTCACAAAAGATAACTTAAAAATTAAAAATTCGCATTGTCTTGACACATTAATATCGCGGGACTTAAGTCATCCCGCAATTAACTTTTAATTTGTTGTTTAAATTAACAAAAATGTGACTAATCCTTATTCAGCCTGAGTAATTAAATTTGGATAGATATTTTTAATGTAAAAATATCCATCCATGATATGCTCTTACTTTGCTCGATATTTTGGACAACAAGGATCCGAATTTAATAATTTTTTTTTCATATATAGTACCCTCTAAAGGTCCAATTAAAAAATCCTTTTTGAAGCAAAAAGTTGCATTTATATAAAGAATTTATTTTACATAAACAGTTATTTGTTCACTGAAAGTCCTTTCTCAAAAAAACAATTCTTTTTAGTACAGAAACTCTAATTTTTTTAATATAATATAGGGTTTCTAAATTCCCGGCCTTTTTCTATTCCCGGGAAACGAAACAAAAAAATCCTATTCCCGAGAATCCCGGGATTCTTTGAATAAAACAATTATTTCAATAAATGAGTTCAAGACAAAAGTTTTTACCTTTTTAAAAGAATATACACATATGGGCATTTCCATTTTGACGTGTCGTGATATTTGTAGCACAAAATGTAAAAAAATTAAATGACGAAGTCAAATTTGTAAAAAGGGTTTTTATATATACAAAGTAATGAAGTAGCTCTACTTTCAGAAAAAAAATTACAGTAATCGACGCTAAGGATTTGCAGATATCAGCAAAAATCTGCGCTGGCGTGACGTTAAAAAAACGGAAGTGGGTATTGATTGCACTACAAAACTGAAAAATACTGCGAATTGAGCAAGAAGTTTTGTACAAAACCTTTCTTAGTAAACTTAGAGCTTATATAGATTTATTTTTCAAGCTATCAAATTTAAAAATCTTTGCTCGTTTTAAGGTAAATATGGGAATTTTCAGCTAAAAGTCTACTTTTTTTAATGTAACGCCAGATTGCAAATAAGGTTGTATTTTCGGACCATGTTGTTCAATCGTAATCCCTTTTGTTACTTAATGTAGAGCTTGTTGAGCTTTACACCAAAATATAAAAAAGTAAACGATACATATAAAATTTTTTGAGAAACAATTTAAAATACTTCTGGCGTTACGTGACAAAAAGTAGACTTTTCGCTGGAAATGCCCATATACAACAGTCCAAATAATTTTATAGTTATTATTTTTTAGCAACTTGTTAAAATTAATTTTCTTTCACGCAAAAATTTTTTAGTTTTATTTAAGCATTTAAAAGCGCATCAGAGATTCTATTTCTAATCATTGTTGATTTGTATATTGCCTGTTACCGTAAACGTACAAAGATTATACATTTGTTGGCCTGTTACCCGTGACTTCATAGACGTCAAATTTTTTTTTTTAGATATTTTTAGGCTTTTGTATTTTCTTTACAATTTTTTTTAGAATATGTAGATGGTTTTGCTGATGGTGTATCATGTGCATTTTAGATTTTCTACTTCAGGAAGCTTTTTAGACATTTCATCAGCAATTAAAAAGACCGTTGATTTATTGGCGTAGGAAAAATAGTTCGATTTGTAGGTAGTTTTTAGTAATTTTAGTAAAGAATATATTTTGATTTTATTATTAATTAAAATTTAAAAATATTTAATTTGTAATACCCGAAAATTCCCGAAAAAAATTTCCTGGGATTAATTAAAAAAAAAATGTCGCGGGTTTCCCGGGAATTCTTTCCCGCGTAGAAACTCTAATATAATCGCTTTCTTGCAAAAATATCTTTTTTGTTAAAAGTTCCTTTTACTCATGTAGTTCCATTTTTCTAAATATTTAAATTAAGTCTAATCTACTAAAAACCGGGTAAAATTTAAAACAAAAAATAATTATAAATCAGTCACGGCCCAACTATTTGTATTTTGTTCCCGCAGGTGTGACACAGGTATACACTGACAAGTCTTAGTTAGTTAGTTATTGTAATGGGATATCTGACAGGTATATTATTTTGACCGATAGCAAGGAGGCCATAAGTTTCCTAAGAATGTGCTTATCACATCTCAAATTCTTCAAGAATGCCGGACGCCTCTAAAAAAGGCGAGACATCCATTGGTTACCCTTAAATGGATCCGTGGACACAGGGGCATAAATGGCAACTTTATGGCCTTTGACCATAATGGTTCAATATGTGATATAACTGTTCCACTCTCGAAGAGCAAGCAAATCATTTCACATACATTTCATCTTATTGCTAATCAGAGATAGTTCAGTAAAACTACCTGTGAGGAAACATAACAAAAAAGTTGGCCCATAATAGACGGTAAAAGGACACAGGACCCTACCTTAGAAACCTAATTTTGAATAGTACTGGCAATTTGGCCTATTGAGAATCACGCCCAGAATCTGGAGCTCCCTTACAATGACCTTTGTAGAAGTTACAATCACGAGGAGAATTCAACTGAACCCACTTCTTTGTCATAGTCTAGAATTCGGGGACCTAAGACTCGAACTGTTTGGTCAAAGAACTCTTAGAGACAAAATTAGTCTCTCCGATTCTGATTTAATATGGATTCACTTCTTCATTTAATCATCCGGTTGGCAGAGTAATAGTAGCATCCAGGTAATAAAGAATGTCTGGTAGGCTGTGACACATGGAAACACAACGCAAACTAAATACTCGATCAACGTGAACTACGCTATATGTATTTTGTTTATTAAGAATTAATTTTTTTTTACTTTAAATTCCACAATTTCTTTGTCTTATCAATTTATTGTTTTTCTTTCAAATTTATCGCTGGTGTTTATTTTATGGCCTTTTTTCGTTGTTTTAAATTTTGTTAATAATTATTTTCCTTTAAAAAATTATTAATTAATTCAATAGATCAATAACAATACACTAACATATTCATGAATTTCATTCTTAAATGACACAAACATGTCTTAGAAACTGTTGTTATACCCACACCACAATAGTGGAGAGGGTATTATGCATATGTGCTCATGTGTGTAACACCTTAAAATATTACCTGCCTATTTTAAGATGTCACTCGAACGTTTACGTTTGCAAAAATTTTGGAGATAATTTGATCAAATTTGTGACATAGGTTCTTTTTGCCACAAGGACCAATCCTATTGAAAATGGGCCGAATCGTAGGACCACGAGGAAAGATGGGGGAAATTTCTGCGTCTTACAAACTATCAAGCCGATTTAAATGAAATTTAAATCATAGATAGAAACATATTTATATGGACACATAAGCTATGCAATTTTTCAAAAATAGGTCCACAAGGGGAGGTAGGAGGCAATTTCTGCCTTTCACAAACTTTCAAACCGTTCTAATGATATTTATATGAATTCAAAAGCATGATGTGTTTTCAAATACTGTGATGTAGGGCAACATTATACTTATTTTTGTTGTTTTCACTTCAATGAATATTTTCATAAGCACAATCAACTGCAGCATCACAAGAACCAAATATTAAGAGCAACAATAATATTATTGTTTATATTCTTATAAAATTTTTTATGTT
Source organism: Pollenia labialis (assembly GCA_949318255.1). Classification (NCBI taxonomy): domain Eukaryota; kingdom Metazoa; phylum Arthropoda; class Insecta; order Diptera; family Polleniidae; genus Pollenia; species Pollenia labialis. The sequence continues at coordinate 120,950,892 of OX439142.1, forward strand.
AAAAGTGCGTTGCGTGTTGCATTATTTTAATATGTGTTATTTTTGTTTATAAATTTCTTGTTGTTGCTCTTCTTCTAAAATACCGTCTGTTAAACCATAAAATGGTGATTTAAGATCCATGAGCTATGAAAAATGAATGAAAACACGCACAACATGTGTGAAAGATGCATTTAAATTGTTGTTTTTGTTTAAATTAGGGAGGCATAGATATTTCTAGTTTAAAGTTAATAAATCTCATGGACAATTCGAAATAAGTCAAAGGTCATGTTTTGAAAATTCTGATTATTAAAGGATTCACTTTTCTAGCGGTTTATGATAAAATAATGATGTATAATTTTGTTTAAGCTTGTAGCTGTTAGTGCTGCTGCTTTAGACAATACATATATGTAGTAAGTATTTCTGCGCCATGTTCTTAAATTTGGGTGTAACACCAAAGCAGTCTTCGTGATTGGTCTTTGGTGGTAGAGAACGGTTCTAGTTCTAACACTTTATATGAAAAGGACCTATCACTTGTAGATGGGGTTGTCATTGGAGGGGGTCAATTGACACCATTTGACCAGTCACATATCTATTCTCAACGAACGTGCTTAGTGTCAATTACTAAAATGTAGTATTATTTCAATACTATGCAGTATTATTTCCATAAAACAAGCCTTAGAATTAAATTCAAGAACCAAATTTTAGAAAGTATAAAAAAATGTGTCACACCATCGGTGAAGACTGCACTGTAATTCATTACTTTTTCTACCTTTTAGTTCCTCATAAACCAGTTAAATGACTGGTACTCGTTTCACTAGTCATGAGTTCTTTTTTTTTGTACTTGTTCTATTTTTACAAATCCCAGGACCAGTTTTCTGGACCAATTGGCACAAATTTCCCGCAGGGATTTAATTGCGGCAGAAAACAAGCCGCAGATCCGTCCGTCTCTAGAAAAATAAGAAAATCTAAGGTATATCTAGACATCTTATTTAGCTGAACCATAGCGTAGGATGGAAAGAGGATAATCCTTCTCCAAATTTCTTTTAAGATTTTAACAAAGGCTCCAAAGGTCACTTCTTGTAGACTTATCAGAACTTTTACTAGGCTTAGGGGTGACCATGTCTTCAGCACTTTCGGAAGGCAGAGTAATATTAATTATTCAATAAGACGTTGTTATTTCGATCTATTTTCTAGCTTCGTATCGAAGGTCAAGAATTAAGAGTTGTAGATAAACAATAGATTTCTTTATTCGATAAACCCTCAGAATTTTCATTTAGAGCTAATTCTTCGTTAGTCGCCAAGGTTTGGGACTGAACTATTCTGCATCTCAGTTTATTCATTTATTGTTTTTTCTAATAATGTTTGAAGACTGTTGACTAGCCAAATAGCGTTAGAAAATTTAGGAGTGGCTTTGTTTATGGATTTTGTAGCCTGTTCGAAGTAACCCAACATTTGTAGAAAAATTAATTTTATTTTCACAAAAATTATTAAAAATTAGCAGCAAAATCTTTAAACGTACAAATACATACAAGATTTATCAATGGGAGAACGTTTTACTATTATGGCGCAAAGAAACTTGGCTAAAGCTGTAGGTCAATGCGTTTATGCCTCTGTCCAAAAAATAGTAGTGTAAAATTGTATGGACTAGTTACACCGCAAACCCTTAGAATGCATGTACGTATCGAAAGCATGAAGTCAAAAGGTCAAAAGGTCAAACAAGTACAAGAATTGATAGAAATAATTTATTATTCCGTTTGAATTTATGCTCTGCTTTGAATGTGTTATTGCTCTTAGTCGTTATGCAAAAAAATAAGCATTGCAAATTAAATGGTTTGTTAAAAAAAAAACTATATAAAAAAGTTTCGTCGTATCGCCAGTATATACAAACATTTCATCGTATCGCCAGCAAAATATCGCCGAAACCGATATAACGTTAAACCCGAAGTATCGGCGATATATCGGTATTTGTTACATCCGTACTTCAAATATACCGGCTGGATGCATATGTTAACCCTGTGCGCAAAGTACAGCTCGCAATTTTTAAGATAATTTGATGAACTTTGGTGCATAGGGGTTAATTGTCATATAGAGAGTTGAGAATCGGTCCATAATTTCACATATCCCCAAACAAGCTTCTTTCTTTGTTGGTATTTAGATTTAATTTAGTCTAAGCTAATTTTATTGCAATTCAAATCATCTGATCAAATTTTCTTCGAATCGGTTCATATTTGACCACAGCTCCCATGAAAATACTTCTCCCGAAAATTGCTTTAAATGCCAAATTTCCTTCTTAATTTGCGACAGTAACTTTAATTATAGTTTTAGGTGATCTGATAAAACAATTTCTTGGAAAAAAATTTTTGGTTTAAATGTTTAGGATTAAAGCGATAATTTTCTTTAGTTTCAACAAAACTTGACTTGGAAAAAGTTCTTTCACTTGTAGTGGGTGATGGAGGAATCAAAAGCAGCCCATAATACAGAATATCAGTCCTTTGCCTGGATTTCTTTAAGCATATGAAATTTTTCACTTTGCCATTAGAGTCCTGTTTAATTTTAAAAAATTAACTGATTTGTTAATCGGGTAGTAATTAACCGGTGAACCTATTAACGGTTAACCGAATGAATGTCCCCTTTTTTGCAAAGGTTCTCTTTTTTGCATAAAGTTCCCTTTTTTTTCAAAAAATTGCTTGACTCTTTGCGCAGAAATTACCTTTATGCCATAATATTCATCTTTTTACAAAAAGAGGACACTTTTGACAAAAAGTTAGTCCCTTGTTTTTCACAAAAAGTAATTTTTGCATAAAAAGAATTTTCACAAAAAGTAATTTTTGCATAAAAAGAATTTTCACAAAAAGTTTTTTATCACGAACCGTCCTATTTTGTTTAAATAATAATATATATTTTTTAGATTTCATTCTTCTTTCATAGAAGGTTTAGAAAGGAACTTTTTATAAAAAATTTAATTTTTTTTGCGAGTTTTTTATTTATCACTAAAAAACCTTTTCAATAAAGTCCCATTTTTAATGAAAAGTACCATTTCAACAAAATGGTAAATTTATCCAGAAACATTAGCAACTTCCAGAAAAAAAAAATTACAAACCGTCTTAAAAAGTTTTGTTTTTTTATTCAAAATATTTAAAATAAAGTTTATATTCATTTCATTATAAGTTTTCTTATCTCCAAAAAGACTGAATCCCCTTATAAAGTTCAATTGAGTCATAAACACTTTCTGTTGTAAACAATTTAGGTATATAAATAATATTTTTATTTCCTTAGGAAATTGTTCTCCCTCTTGCTTGTATTTTATACGAATTTTGTTAAAGGACTTTTCTTATTAAATTTCTATAAATTTTCAATATAAACAGATCTAAAAGAGAGCATTTTATTTCTATTGGCGGCAATAAACTTTTTCTGGTTTAGCATTTTTATATTATTTGTTCGGTATTTATGTTTAAAAATGCCCTCTTGTACAATAGTTTTTTAATTTTAACGGATTGCTAAAGTTGAAAAGTTACAGAGCATTAAAATATTAAATATTTTTTTGAAATTGTGAACAAGAAAATAATTTAGTAAATTTACCAGAAAATAAAATCAGAAGAGTTTTTTTTTTGTTTAAAAACCAAACCATTAACACACTTTTACTGACCACTGTTTAACTTCAAAATGTGTAACGATTTTTCTATTTCCATTTTTTTATGATATTAAGGCCCGTTTTCACAACTTACCGATAGCTAAAGGTGGGATTTTATCGGCCGTATAAAAAGTGTTCCATTATTACGACTTTACTTTAACCTACCAGATAGGATGAACCATAATTTACTTTATCGCTCACTTTAGGTTAAAGTAAAGTTTTAATAATGGAACACTTTTTATAAGGCTGATTAAAGTCAACTTTTAGCTATCGGTAAGTTGTGAAAACAGGCCTTAAACTGTTTTTGTAAACGCATTGTTTTTTAAGCCTAATATGAAAATAATAACGAAAAATATATTGCTTAAATTCTGTTGCTAAAAATTAGTTCATTTCAATTTCAAATTGTTTGCAATTTATAATACAACAAGTATAAAGTTTTTAGACAAACAAGGCCAAATTGTAACAGACAAAAAAAATTAACAAAATTTATCGCTAAATGAAAACAAAACAACAATAATGCAATAACAGCACGGAGAAAAAAAGATGGCTAAATTATTATTGTTGAATTTTGTTAAATTTAAACAAGGCTTTAGCAATAGCCTGCCTTCCATTCATAATTTACAATTCTAATTTTGGTTGTAACTGATACTGTTTATTTTTTTTGTCGGTTGTTTGGCAATTTGAGAAACTCACAAAAAAGCAAAAAAAAAAAAAAAAAATGGAATAGAATAAATAAAGCGGCAAAATTTACGGACAAATTTTAGTGGCAGACAAAATTGTTTGTTAACTTTCTCTAGTTTTATATGGAATATGAATTTTTTTTTAAGTTTGGTTAAATTTTCGTTTAAGAGTTTAAATTTGTTATGAAAAATGTTGGGTAGAGGTATAAATAGTTTATAACTTACTTTGTTTACCTGGAAGCAGAATTTAAATGCGAAAAATATTTAACAACTGTTTACGTACTTGATAACGAAAAGCAAACGTTGTAGTGATGAAAAAGGGGTTAACAAAAAGACTCGGTTTGTGCTTTTCGTGTCGTTTTCTTTTATTTTTGTTAAAACTTATTTATTTTCTTCTTGTTACGTTTTGCTCTTTTTCTTACTTTGAAGTGTCAGCTTTAAAATACAGTGAGACATCGATTATCTAATACAGACAGAACCGGCAGCATTCTGGATTATTATGGTTTTGTGTGATTCTTAGTTTATGCAAATGTATAATGTATTTAATATGGGGAAAAAGTAATTTTGAAGAACATGTTTTCAGTACGTTGGGGAATCCCTTTCTTCGTTTATTTACATATTTTTCGATTTTTCAATAGTAAACGCAAAGAAAGGAATGCCAAATTTAAATCGATGCAAAAAAAATTCATTGAATTTCCCGGTTAATTGATCTTGCCAGTTTATCGTATTACGGATAATCAAAGCCCTACTGTAAATAAAAAATTACATGCAACTGCAAATCATCGTTTGAACGTAAAGGATTTTTAGAAGTTGCTTCAAAAGGAAATGAAGTAAAAACAACGTCGTGTAAGCCCTCGTATGAATTGGGTGTTAGAACCATTTCTCCATGTTGCAAAATCAGGAAAAACTTCTAATCATTTTAAACATGAAAATGTTGAGAGACGTTTTGCAGCTTGAACGTCTAAATAAAGCTCTAAAATCATTAAAAGAAGTAAATTTTTCATTTAATTATTACTCGCGATGAACAATTTTTACATTCCAACAAGCCACATCTCAAGATATCGTTTTTGAAACACGGCACACCATCCAAGTTATTTGCATTTAGTGAGATATGATTGGAAGAACTGACAAAATTAAGCCATACGATGACAGTGAGTATTTGAGATATAACGCCCCACATATGCGACCAGACATGAAGCAGTAGTATACACGTAGGGCATGGTTACGTCAACTACACTATGTTTATTTGAACAATATATTGTTGTCGTACACAACAAATTTTTATTTTTATTAAATATCAGAAATATTATAGCTACTGTAAACATATCAATGCTTATCGCAATTATAAATTTGATTATTGTTGACTGAAAAATAATTATATTTCTAACAACTAAAAAATGATAACTTTGAAAAATTATTATATTACTCACAACCATTTCATGACATTTAACAGCCATAATAATCATAGTATGCTTAAGAAGCAAACAACATACGTATATTTACTCTTATAATATTATGTTATCGCCATTTGTAAAATAATTTTGAATCAGTTGTGTAGTTTGTTTTAAATATGCCAATGGAATTACTATTTGAATAGTTTTGAGTGAGTGGTTAAAGAATTAAAAAAATACTCATTAAAAAAAAACAAGTGTAAAGAAATTAAAATCGGAGTCGTGAGTCGGATTCTGAGTCGCACTTAAAAAATTTCAGCGTTTGAAGTCAGAGTCGAAGTTAGTACTTTTTTCGGACGACTCCACAGCCCTGGTTACAAGTAAAGGCCTAACTATAATATGCTTAGGCTGGCTTGAGCTACTGTCAAAAATTAACGAAAAGCCTGTCAAATGCTTAAGCAAATTATTGTGGGCTTTTGGGTGACTATATTGTACTTTTTCAACTTAAATAACTTTAACGCTTAGTTGAAAACATTTGTACTTTTGCAAAAATTATTTTCTTCTTATTTTTCCTTAAAATATCAATTCTTTGACAACATTTTTTTAGTGTCGACAATTAATAAATATACTTCCATGAGCATGTTTATTTTTATTAATTTTAAAACAATTAAACACAAAAATAAAAGAGTACTTAAATCTGCAACTGTGTGTATTTTTTTTAAAATATTTTTCAAAATGTAACCAGGGTTGTAAGATGTGACGATTTTTCGTCATTTTGACGATTTTTTTGAGAAAATACAGTCAAATGACGATTGAAATATTTTTGGCTTTTCTAAAATCTTTGGAAAAGGGATCCTGATGAGCAGGCCAAAGCAGCCAGTGAAATGCGCATAGAAGCTTGCTTTCCCTCGACAATATATTTCAGTGTTTGTAGCAAATATGAAAAACTCGGAATTTAGCACGTCATACGGAAATCGTATTAATACTAAAGATATTAAACCAAATAAAACTGTAAAACGTATAAGAATTATAAGCAACAGTGTAACAATATCAAAGTTTAAACAAAATTAAGCACGAATAACAAAATCGTTTGAATTAAATTTTGTATTCACACAAAAATTCTTTTGAAAAAATATATTTTTACAGGCCCCTATTTTAATTGATTTATATAAAAACTATAACCAAAAAATTACTTTTTTTGAATTTGCATGCATTTTTTGCGAACAATAATTGTTTATTAATAGCTTAATGAGCTTTTAAATTAAATACACACAGAAAAAGTAGAATATCGACTTTAATTAAACAATTCGTTCAGACAAAATTTGATTACTTCGTAACTTATTATGATAAACATGATGTTTAATGATGACTCGTTCCAAACGCAGCACCCTGTAAAATATTAACGGTCCTTAAATTGTTATTTATTTATTTCATATTTTGTCATTCCATTATTTTTCTTGTAACAAACCTAGCTTGTTAAATAATGTTGAAAATCATTAAACTCACTCTAGTTTCGATCGTCGTCGCGCACAAAACAAACAAACAGAAAAAGAAAACATTGTAAACAAAAATTAAAGAACGAAATTGTTAACTTAAAACCAAAATATAAAAACAAAAACTAAAATACAAAAAACCCTTAAAATAAAAAAAGTGTTTTATTTATTTTAAAAAATAAAGTGAACCGTGTTAAATTTTGAGGTAACAAAATTTAAAGTTCAACCTCAAACATTTTGGTCCAAACGAACCGGATAATTTTTATAAAAAAAAATCAAATAACAATTACCTACCTACCGTGTGTGCAAATTTAATTTTACAAAAAATACCTACATATGTACTATATGTTTGTGACTCTAAAAAAAAAGTGTGACTCTGAAAATAAAATACAAAAAAAGGAAAGTTCTTTAAATTAAACACAAAATCAACCCCCAAACATTTGGTCATTTGGAAACGAAACATTAAGATTTTTAATAAAAAATTATTTAAATCATAATTGTGTTTAAAAATTAAAATTTTCAAAGTTAAAAGTGAACAAAATCTAACGGTACCCAAATTCCTTGGCGCAGTAGCAGCAATAACAACAGAATTATTGGCAAACACAACAACGTCATCAAAGTGCAAAAAAAAACATAAGCAACAACAACAACACAACAAGTAAGTCAAAGTATACAACACAACAAGTAAGTCAAAGTATACAACACAACAAGAAATAAATATTCTTGCTTGCTGTGTTACTCTTTAATTTTTTGCCGCTGCAATTTTTAAGAGAAAATAACCGTGACGTCACTTTCCAAATAAAATAAATCCGAGTTACCATTGCGTCAATTTTTGAAAAAAACCGGGGAAAATAAATACAATATTTGACTCAAAATTTTAAGACACAATTTATTTTTATCGCTAGCAGGCAATTTTTTTGACTCAATTTATTATTATTCTGACTCTTTTTCAATTTACAAATATGTCCCTGAAAAAATTCGTCAATTGCACAAACGACTTAGTCGACTTCGAGAAGATTCAAGCAGAAGCGCGTGCTGAAGATAATGTACACGCGTTGGAAATTATTCGAGTAGAATTAGACTCCATATGGACACAAGTAAAAAGATCATATGAAGAATGTAGGGACATAGATCAGGATGGTGATAAACCAATTGACAGAAAAAAATTACGGGAGCGATACCAAACTGCCCTAATGGCTTATAAAAATTGTCTTTCGTCAATCAACGCTGAAATCCATGCGCTTTCGGACACAACCATGGAAAAAGTTGAACGCCAATCAAATATTCCAGTAGAAAGAGAGGTTTCATCAATAAGACTCCCTCCTTGCGACACCGACACCTTTTTTGGGGATTATAAATTATGGCCGAGTTTTCGTGACTTGTTCACAGCCATATACATTAGAAATCCTCAAATTAGCAATGTTGAAAAGCTTTTTTATCTGACTCAAAAAACCGGGGGAGACGCCAGAGATGCAATTACGCACGTCCCTTTAACAAACGACGGATTTATCATGGCTTGGAAAAATTTAGTTGACCGGTACGAAAATAAATGGATGCAGGTCAATGAGCAATATAAAATTATTTTGGATCTGCCTCATGCCTCTATAGACTCGGGAGCCTCAATTAAAAAATTACAAAGGACAATAAACGATTGTAGGCATACATTAGGCACACTAGGAATTGACACTTCAACATGGGAGTCATTTTTAATTTATATTTGCTCTCAAAAACTTCCCAGGGCCCTTGTTCAAGAATTTGAAAATTCTCGTGAAGATTGTGCCGAAGTACCCAAATGGCAAGAATTCGACAAGTTTTTGACCCACAAATTTAAGACCCTAGAATCAGTAGGCAATATAAAATCATCAAAGGACAAACCTATACCTCCCAAGTCTGAAGTCGCAAAAAATACCCAGAATAAACGAAACTTCAATTCATTCCAAACGAATATTGCGAAATCTGAGAGTCGCAATCAGAACAACAATAAACCCGTTAAAAGTTCTAATAATAACGCCATAACATGCCAACATTGTAGCGAGTCACACACCCTACGGTCATGCCCCACATTTTTAGAAAAAAATGTAAGTGATCGAATTCATATCGTAAGAGTCACAACTTCATGTTACAACTGTCTGTCGATCAGTCATAGTGTCAGGGAGTGCCCTAGTAAATACAGTTGTAGGCTGTGTAAACAAAAACACAACACTTTGTTGCACAAGGCAACAGTGACCCAGCCTACAAACTTGCCACAAAATAACGCTGACGAGCAACCAAGCACAAGTGCCGCAGCTCAAGCCCAATACATACAGTCCACTTCAACATCAGGTATTCCCCACCTTACTTCCCTGACCCTGCGCGAAAACTTACAAACTTCGACAAATCAAACAGACTGCGAAACGTTGCTTTTCACTGCCATTGTCGAAATAGAAACTAGAGGTCAAAGATACCAGGCTAGAGCCATCATCGACCCTGGATCACAATCAACCTTTGTATCGGACAAACTAAAAAACCGATTAAAATTACCCACTAAAAGAAACATAGTTCACGTTTCTGGTTTGAGTCAAACAGTTTCTGAAACCTCAACTAAAGCATGTTTGCTTAACCTTTGCTCACGGGTGGACACATCGTTTAAGTTAGAAGTTTGGGCCCCAGTTCTCAAGACCCTTCCCTCTAATTTACCACCTCAAACATTGGACATGCTAAGGCTCAGTGAGGCTGCAAAATTGCAACTTGCAGACCCTCACTTTAATCAAAGTAGACCCATCGACTTGCTAATAGGCCTCGACATAGGCCCATCGATTTATTGCATGGACACACCGATGCGGTCTGTTGGATCCCTTTTGGCACAAAAAACAGTATTTGGCTGGATTGTGGGGGGACCAACACCAAAAATTACTCAACCCAGAACAACAATTTCTTTATTGAATACATCGTCCCTTGACCGAATCCTCACACGCTTTTGGGAGGTGGAGGAAAACCCAAAACAGATTTTGAGGTCAGACGAGGACACTATTGTGGAACACAATTTTCAACAAACAACTCGTAGAAACGACTCGGGAAGGTATATAGTTACCCTGCCCTTCAAAAAAACGGAAGAAATAGGCTCGTCTCGCAACATTGCCATGGCTCAGTACCTAAGAATGGAACGCACGCTCAGCCAAAAACCCGAAATAAAACAATTATATGACAACGTTATTTTAGAATATCTTGAGTTAGGACACATGAGAAAAATCGAACCCTCGGATATAAACAAAGCTCCAAACTATTATCTGCCGCATCACGCAATAATAAAACCAGACCGATTGACCACTAAACTTAGAGTGGTTTTTAATGCCTCTAGCCCAACGTCAAATAAGAATAGTCTTAATGACATTTTATATCCAGGACCCATTCTTCAACAAGATCTTGTTCTTTTGATAGCAAAATGGAGATTTTTCCGCTTTGTATTTAACGCCGACATTACAAAAATGTATCGTCAAATACTAGTCGACCCAACTCAAACAAAGTTTCAAAGAATCTTATTCAGAAAATCCAAAAATGACCCTATAGAAGATTACGAGCTTCTCACAGTCACATTTGGAGTTAATTGTGCCCCATATTTAGCCATCAGAACGCTTCTTCAGTTAGCTGAAGATGTTCAAATGACTCATCCATTAGCGGCCAAGATTCTCAAACAAAATATGTATGTGGATGACGTCTTAGCAGGAGGTCATACTATAGAAGAGGTCATCAGAGCTAGAGAAGAATTAACTTCTGTCCTAAAATCAGCCGGCTTTGATCTAATGAAATGGAACTCTAATGAGCCACAAGTCATTCAGGATTTACCTAGTGAGACTCTACTACCACTCGACTGGTTAAATCTGTCAGAAAATGACGGGACCAAGACTCTAGGGATAAAATGGAACATTTCATCAGACTCCTTTACATTCACAGCCCCAGATATACAAGTTAAAGAAGCGTATACAAAGAGGGAAGTTTTGTCTACAATTGCCAAATTTTTTGACCCATGTGGATGGATAGCTCCAATCATAATAGACGCTAAAGTAATCATGCAGCAAATATGGCTAGATAAAACAGACTGGGATGACATTTTAAAACCAATTTCTCAACATAAATGGAAAAAATTCGTAAACAATTTTCCCAATATTAAAACTATAAAAATACCCCGTTGGATTAAATATACACCCCTAAGTCACATCGAAATACATGGCTTTAGCGACGCTTCAGAAAAAGCTTATGCTGCTTCATTATACATTCGAATACAAAATGAAGAAACATCCATACACACAACACTTTTGGTATCCAAGACTCGAGTAGCCCCCCTCAAAAGCTTATCGCTACCACGCTTAGAACTTTGTGGAGCTGTATTGCTAGCTAACTTGGCATCAAGTCTATTAAAAACTTGTGAATTTCAAAATGTAGTAACCCACTATTGGACTGACTCGACAATTGTATTATCGTGGCTTAAGAAACCGCCATGTACCTGGAACGCGTTTGTTGGAAATCGTGTGTCGGAAATAATACAAAAAGTCGGGACTCAAAACTGGCATCATGTTGACTCAAAAATGAATCCCGCTGACCTTGCAAGTAGAGGTTGTTCACCAAGTGAGTTAGAATCACATAGTCTATGGTGGAGTGGACCTTCGTGGTTAAAGTTGCCAAAACAGCAATGGCCATCCCCACGCCCTCCTCAGGATACAAATATAGAAGCCAAGACAATTAAAATTCTAACAGTCACAAACACAGACGACCCCTTAAGCCGATTTTCATCTCTACCCCGTGCCTATCGAGTCATAGCCTACATTTTACGCTTTGGAAGACCCATACCAAGAAGTCAAAGATCATCTATAGAACCAACTCCAGAAGAAATACAATCTGCAAAAAATCGCATCATAATTTGGACACAAAAAACTCTGTTTCCTGATGAATATACTGCTTTACTTCACAAGCGTCCAATTTCCCCTCGAAGTAAACTCTTAACCCTTACGCCATTTCTCGATCGCAATGGGATTATAAGGGCCAATGGGCGTTTAGCGCAGTCCCCAGCATTAACGTACAACGAACGCTGTCCAATTCTGTTGCCATACGAATCAAAATTGGCCAGAATGATAACAGAATTTGTGCACAAAATTACTTTGCATGGAGGAAATCAGCTCATGACCCGATTGATAAGAACAGAATTTTGGATTTTTCGTCTTAAGCCCTTAGTTAAAACTGTCATAAATAATTGCAAAACGTGTGTACTTTACAAAAAACACACTCAAAGTCAGATAATGGCATCCCTGCCACCTGAGCGTACAACAATATCAAGACCCTTTACCGTTACAGGTGTTGATTACGCTGGACCCTTTAATATACGAAACTTCACTGGTCGAGCCTGTCTCATCACAAAAGGGTATGTCTGCATATTTGTATGCTTTGCCACTAAATCTGTTCACTTAGAACCAGTAAGTGATTTATCGACCCAAGCTTTTTTAGCTGCCTTTTCCCGCTTTATTGGAAGACGTGGATGTCCAGCAATCATATATTCGGACAATGGCACGAACTTTGTCGGAGCAGCAGAACTCATCAAAAAGGATCGTCTGGAATTTATAAAAACTCTTCAAACCCAAGTTACCCACAACTATAGCCATCAAAATATCAATTGGAAATTCATACCCCCTGGTGCCCCACATATGGGCGGACTCTGGGAAGCCGGTGTAAAATCCTTTAAAACCCACCTAAAGAAAATGATACCATATATGAAATTCACCTTTGAAGAGCTGTCAACAATTCTCACTCGCATAGAATCGTGTTTAAACTCTAGACCCTTAAGTCCTGCTAGCGATGACCCAAATGACCTTAACCCATTGACCCCTGGCCACTTCCTTATTGGTACCCCATTATTGACCCCAGCCGAACCTGATGTGAGCAGCGAAAACCTGACCCTCATCAACCGCTGGAAACGCCTAAAGGTCATCTACCACTCATTTTGCCAAAGATGGAAATCCGAGTATCTGGCCGAGCTACATCGCAGATATAAATGGAAGACTCAAAGGGACAATCTTAAAGTCAACGACATGGTGGTCATCAAAAACAACAACTTGCCACCCAACGAATGGCAAATGGGTCGAATCACTAAGACTCATATTGGAACTGATCAAAACTGTCGAGTTGTGGACATCCAGACAAAAAATGGGATCGTTACCAGACCCATTACAAAAATTGTGGTTTTGTTTTAAAATATATTTAACATTTTTTTTAAAAAATTTTCCCAACTAATGTTACACTGAATTCCTACTTACAGGTATGGCATCCCACAAAGCATTTCTAAGTTTCTCATCAACAGATTTGATTGCTGTCAAAATTCTCAACCCCACGACCCGCAAACTTGAATCGAAGTGAGATCCTAGATGCCATATCTGTCAAAATCATCACAACACCTTGCTACAGTGTATCCTGTTTTTTGGACCTACGATAAACTGCACCAAGTCATGGGGGCCGGAATGTTTAATGATGACTCGTTCCAAACGCAGCACCCTGTAAAATATTAACGGTCCTTAAATTGTTATTTATTTATTTCATATTTTGTCATTCCATTATTTTTCTTGTAACAAACCTAGCTTGTTAAATAATGTTGAAAATCATTAAACTCACTCTAGTTTCGATCGTCGTCGCGCACAAAACAAACAAACAGAAAAAGAAAACATTGTAAACAAAAATTAAAGAACGAAATTGTTAACTTAAAACCAAAATATAAAAACAAAAACTAAAATACAAAAAACCCTTAAAATAAAAAAAGTGTTTTATTTATTTTAAAAAATAAAGTGAACCGTGTTAAATTTTGAGGTAACAAAATTTAAAGTTCAACCTCAAACACATGATAAGAATATAATTAAGGCAAAAATATTATGATGTAATATTACGAATATATTTGGTCATAATATGATTTAATAATAATCGTAATATGATGACTACTATCATAATTCTTATCATAATATGTTGCTCTTAGAATATGTTTACCACAACCATGTTTTTTCTTTTCGTGTATGCTCTCAGAATCACCCGCCTCGACTTCTATTAGTTTCGTTCAATGCAGTACGCTTCCATAGAAGTACGACTTATTTCTCCAAAAATTAATATTTCATTTCGCGCGAAACCTATACGTTGCGGGGAATGTGGGAGAAGCTCGTGGCTAACGATGGCCATTACTTTGAATAAATTAATATTGTGCGAATATTTTAAATGATTTTGTCATTCGTACTTAATTCCCAATATTTATTTTTGATAAAAACACTGCCATTGATCGTTGATGGGATAAGTTATTCCTATGCGCATTTCACTGGTTGCTTAGGCCAGATCATCAGGAAACTTCAAAAGTCGAACAATTTTATTTAATTTAAGAATTTCATAAAACGCAATATCTGTTTTGGAGCCCTCCTAAATAATGGTGGTAGGGGCCAATTATGTCTCGAGAAAATGTTAAAAAAAAAACTAATTGAGGTCGGACTCACACTTTATATTACTAGGGGCGACTCCTGGGCATTTATGGGATTTATGAAATTCTTAAATTAATTAAAATTTTTCGACTTTTGTGAGTTTTTTAGGCCGTGCACTTTCCAGTTTATTATCAAAATAATTTTCGTGGGAATACAAAATTTAATTTAAATGATTTTGTTATTCGTGCCTAATTCCCAATTTTTATTCTTGATCAAAACAATGAAATTTTTAGTTTTCTTTGAAATTTCATTAGGAATCGACTTGCTTTTTTGTGCGGATTTTGGTCCAGAGGCATAATTGGGCCATTTTTCTTCGAAAATAAGCAAGGAGTGGCCGTTACAGTCAATTGCGATCGTTGTCGGGCCATGTTGAACGAATTTTTGTTCACAAAAATTGAAGAGGAGGATATTGGCAACATTTGGTTTCATCAGGACGGCGCTACGTGACACACAGCCGAAACTACACTCGATGTTTTGTGCCCTGTTTTTGAAGATCGCATTATCAGCCGAAGAGCTGATGTCTTTTGGCCACCTCGGATCAACGATTGGACTATCATTTGTGGGGTGGAGTTGGACTATAAGTGTTACCCCGACAAGCCAGAGACAACTGACGCTTTATAGGACAATATTCGTGAAGCCATTGGTGAAATACAGCTGCACACAATCGATAATGTACTTAAAAATTGGACCGATCGTGTAGGCTACCGCATGTCCAGCCGAGGCAGCAATTTGAATGAAATTATTTTCCATTATTAACCGGAAGAATTGTACTTTCAAATAAAAAAAGAAATTTGAGAAAATATGCAGTAGTTTTTTTTAGAGCATTTTCAAAAAAAAAGTTATATTGCGGACCCTTTACATTTATTATTAACAAACTAATTTAAAATAAAAACTTAATGGGTTATGTATGTACACATATTAAAAATGATTTGAAATACATACTTATTTTATATTGGCTCGATTATGTGAAATTTTCCATTTAGTGAACAGGCCCTGTCTGAATTAGTTAATATAAGCGAGCGGCTACTGTAGTTGTAGAACAATTTTTAGTTAACAATTTAATAAAATTATAGTTTCTTTACAAAGCATTCGCTATGGAAATTCATCAATTTCTTTATTCAGATTCAGGTTTTAAGACTTTCAAGTTTTATTATATTAACCCAGCAAAGCTTTAAAGCTTGTCTGCAACAGCATATTGTCTTATCATAACGTCCCGGATGATGCATTTTCATTAATTATCTTAAAATTTGTTTTATATCAAAACAAATACATAATCTACCGTAAGAAGCTGTACAGATGTAAATAGTTAACAATGCAGATATTTTAAACATGAAATATTAAGTCATTGTAGTTTTACAAAATTAAAAAAGAAACTTAATCTGCAACAGACTCAGGAAACAAAGGTTTGAACACATTTTTTTTATATATTTATACGGGTATCAGTTTTATGTGCCATTTAGAAAGCTCAAAGTGTTCACAATAAAGAAGCTGAGATTTTCTTGAAACTAATTAAGTTATTCTTACCATGTCACACACACACACACACACACACATACGTGATTTTCCTCATAACATATGTTATGTTATATAATTCCATACAGAATATTGCAATTAAATACAAACCATTTAGTACAAGAGATCAAGGGTATTTATTAACAATTACCGACATTCTAACGGGCACACATATACGCATACATACATACATACATACATTAAACATAGAGAAAGAAAGGTTTAAGCAAAGTTAAATAACATTTACGCATATGGGCACTTCCACAAAATATCTCTTTTTGTTACGTTACGCCACCAAGCAGCGAAATAAGACAACGCCGCTCATGTTAAAATATATAAAATTGTTTCTTTCTTCAATATTTTAACATGAGCGGCGTTGCCTGATTATGCTGCTGGCAACTCAACTTCAGTTCAAAAAATACTTAAATGTTTCCTCTCTTCCCCTTAATGTTAACCAAATTACTCTTAACATCAAAATACAAAAGGAAAGTATTGCATAAATTAAATTAAAAGTAAAGTTTTCTGTGGATATGCCCATAAGTATCCTTGCAGTGGACTTAATACTCACTGAACGTATATGATAAAGCACACATTTACAACATGAAAATGTGTAAGTGAATATGAGTGAATGTGTGTATGTGTGGCTACTTATGGAAGTTACTGGTGAAAAAGCTTGTGCAAATAATAACTACTAAAAGGCTCAAGACTCATTAGGATTATAATCTTTAAAGAGCAACACGTTTTACACAGATTTCCTCCTCAAAGGCTTAACCCAGCAAACACAAAGGCAAACCTTGAATTCCATTTGATATTAAGCTCAATTTTCAAACATGTTTCAATTGCTTGATTTTATTTTTAATAGTTTTTACAATTATACATAGAATAGTTACATAAAAACAGTTTGCTTGTAAAAAAAATATAAAACTTTTAATGAGAAAAGGAAAAAGATAACACGGAAAAGTAAACAATTATAAGTTTGTTTCAAGATAAATATTTTAGTTCAATATTAAAGTAAATAATAAATCAAAATAATTTTTTGTGGGAATACAAAATTGAATTTATATGATTTTATCATTCGTCCATAATTCCCAATTTTTATTCTTGATAAAAACACTGAAATTCCTATGCGCATTTCACTGGTTGCTTAGGCCAGATCATCAGGAAACTTCATTCAAAAAGATTTTAGAAAAACTAAAGATATTAAACCAAATAAAACCGTTAAGCGTATAAGAATTATGAGCAACAGTTCTACTTGTAACAATATCAAAGTTTAAACAAAAACATCAACAATAAACAGTGAGTTTATCTTTTCTTACAGTCCCGACTACAATTGGTTGATTTTTTGTCAACTCTAAATGTAGTTGTAAGTGAGTAAAGAAAACACAAAAATAAAAACAAATTACTTTATTTTATTTTACCAGTTTAGTTTATTTACACTGCCACATGCACACAGAAAAAATGTTTTCCAAAATTTATGCAATTAAAAAATTAATCGATGTACTTTAATTTTTTCAATTAATGTAATGTTTGCTGCAATTATTTTTTTAATAAAAACACATAAATTTAAATGTTTGTGCATATGTTGTGTTTTTTTAATTTATGCAATTAATTTTTTAATTGACTAAATTTGTGTGGCATAACTCGAAAATACAAATCCGTTATTTGATATGATCAATTCTTTTGCAGGGGTAAAATTAGTAAAATATTTAATTACCTGAACGAATTGTTTAATTAAAGTCAATTTTCTATTTTTTCTGTGCATATTATTGATAGCTAAGTTTTTCTTGGGATTTAAAAATTAATTATCAAGGTTTCGTTTGAAAGTGCTAAATTACCATTTCATTCTATTAATAAACTGAAATTTATTGTTGATGGGATAAGCTATTCCTATGCGCATTTCACTGGTTGCTTAGGCCAGATCATTAGGAAACTTCATCCAAAGATTTTAGGAAAACAAAAGATATTATCTCCTTTTTCTTCGTGGACACATTTTTATGCCAAAGTTTTTTTTCTAGGTTTAAACTTGTTTAAATTATAAGCGCGTTAGATGCTATCTATCTTTAGTAGAACCAAAAGGCTAAAGAAACATATGAAAATTCCCGTATTTCCTTTTTTTTTGGGTACTATATTTTTCCCCTATTAAAGTATCAAAAATTTCAGTATTGTAATGGCAGCCAATAATATAGTACGAATATGTCAATGAATGGAGGAAAATGTTTTGTCAAAAAGTACCAAAAATAGTTACGATTTTTACCCCTTAAATGTTCGAATTTCGAAAAAGTACCAAATTAGTATACGTATTTTTTGATAAGTTTCGAATGTTTATTGATTCAAAAGATGGGTTGGCAAAAAAGTACTAAAATTCAGATTTTACCCGTTTACTCCCTAATAGGGCCGAATTTCAAAAAAGTACCAGACACCTTTCCGCTTATTTTTCTAAAGAACAACGATAAGTATTACATTTATTTTGCATATCTTTTAGTTTTGGAGATACAATGTAACATAATTTTCCCGTTTTTACCTTTTTTTGCAACCTAAACATTCGAATTTCGAAAAATCCAGTCTTAGTGGATCGATTTGGGGAGTGACCAATCGCTAGTCTAAGTTTCTGGGGTCAGCGGTTTGGACTGGGCGATGTTGAATAAGTCAGTCACTCACGCAACTCTTTTATATATATAGAAGATAAATGTGATCATTTTCAAATCATTTCCAGTCGTTAGTCGTTTGAGAAAGAGTTTGTTTTTAAATCATTCTCAATTTAAAATCAAACCTCCGTGTTTGTTGGGAATCGTTATACCAATAAAAATCAAATATGTTGTATTTTCACATACTCACACACATAAACTTCAACACCAGACATTGTTGCATGAATTTCCAATAGGTTGTGGACGTTTGTTTCGAATGTGTGTTCATTTATTACAATACACTTGATACTTGATGCTTCAATTAAGGTCCTTAATCTCAAAGGACTTTCCATAACAGATATTTTCTACCTAAACGTGTAACAAGAAAAAAGGTTATAATAACAACAAATATACACATACATTATACTTTGGATTAATACATAAATATACGAACAAAAAAAGTAGTGGACAGACAGATGTTTCGACATTCAGTGGCATTCAATTAGTGAAAATTTGCTCTCATCTACAAATTTTTTTTACATCTGCTTTTTTATTTGTATGTGTGTGTGTGTATGTCATATAAACACAATTGTTATACTTGTATACGGGCAAACCTTTTATTCCATATGTATATATACATATATGTATATTGTGTATGTGTGAGCTTGTGTGTGTGTAATTTAAAAAGTAACAAGAAGTAACTTGCCAAAGGCTTTAACATCAATTAATCCCCAAAGCTTCCATATAAGAGCTTTACATTTATATAGTAATTACGACAACAAAAACGTACACTGAAAAAACAAATCAAGCCATCCGCACTTAAATCAAGCCGAAGCGGTGTCAATAGTACGGTAAGTACGATTTCCTTAAATCAAGAACAGAACGCTTGATTCTTGTACGGATTAATCATGTGCGAAATACTTTACTTATCCATATTTAATCCCGAATTCGTACTTAAAATACCCCGAAAACAAGATTGACTTAATAAAAAGTGAGATTAAATTAATCTCAAACTGTGCTTTATTCAAGAATTTCTAAGACGGTTTAATTTCGATTCGTTTTTGAAATAATCCAAAAGTAAGATTAGATTGAATCAAATCTTAACACTTACACCACTGAATAAGATATAATATAATTATTTTACTTACTCGTTACTAGGGTATTCATTCGGTTAACCGTAAATCGGTTAACCGATTAATTACTGCCCGATTAACCGTTCGGTTAAAAAATAAACCGGTTTATTTCAGTCGATCAACCGAATAACCGATGTAACAAACATTTTTAATTTTTTGTAGTATTAAACCACATTTTTTTGTGTCCAAAACGTCAGTTGCAAGCAACTCGCTTTTTTAAATGCATTCTAAAATGCAACCATGTACAATTTTAAAACGTTATCTGTACCAAAATTCACCAATAATATTAGCAAAGTGCACCAAAAAAGTTGTGTTTAGAAATATTTTTTCGTACAATATAATTTCTTCTACAAATACAGTACAAAAACAGAAATTAAAAAAGTCGGAAAATCGGAATTTATTATATAGAAAATTCGGTGCTAAGCGTTGCCAGGATGAGTTAGACATGACAACAGAAGAAACTTTCGATAGCAACAAAACAACAGAATTAACCGAAACAATTAGAAGTGTTTAACATTTTAATAATCAAAACAGAACTCTGATGGAATAATGGGAGATTTTATATATTTAGAGAAATCCAGGAAAAGGACTGAGAATTTAGATATTCTGTATTATGGGTTGCTTTTTCCAACATATACGATAAGTGAAGGAATTTTTCCCAAGTCAAAATTTATCAAAACTAAAGAAAAGAGTCGCTTAAATCCTAAACATTTAAACTAAATTATTTTTCTAAATGATTATTTTATATGATCTCCTTAAACTATTTAAATTACTAATAAAATGATCTAACAGTTTCTTTTTAATAAAAACATAATATAAAAAATATGTTTTAAATAGTTATGAATTATATTTTTGTTTGCTCGTTTTATTTCAAGAATGGTTATCTTTGTTATGTTATTGTTTTTTTTTTACTAATAAAGCCCATATAATAAATAATTTTTCATTTTTATTTATTGAAACCACTTAATTTATATAAAAAAAAATTAACCGATTTAACCAAAACCTCGATTAATTAATCGAGCGATTACCCG
Source organism: Pollenia labialis (assembly GCA_949318255.1). Classification (NCBI taxonomy): domain Eukaryota; kingdom Metazoa; phylum Arthropoda; class Insecta; order Diptera; family Polleniidae; genus Pollenia; species Pollenia labialis. The sequence goes on from OX439142.1 coordinate 120,971,841, forward strand.
ATTAAAGTAAAAAATCAATTAAATGAATACCCTACTCGTTACTCATGTTTATTGTACTTTTTTTGTATTTCGCCCTTTTTTTACAAAATAATTCTTAATTATAAGACACCAGCAGCATCATTAATACGGTTTCCACAATCATTCTTCATTAAAAATTTAATGTATTTAATTAAAAATATTAATAAATAGAATATGGGAATTATTGCTTCTTATTTAACGTTTTCAACATTAAAATAATGTACATACATATATTTTTCTTCTTGTAGTATTGTTGTTGGTTTTATAACAAACTTTTACAAATACAAGCGTATGTATGTACGAATATTTATTTTTGAAAGGAATCCCATTTTGGATTGTTTTAAGTACTTTTAAGTCTTCTCCGTACTTAAATTTATGAGAACGACTAGTACTAAAGTAAGAAGAAACAACTTAGCACGAGTATTTTCTTTCTGTGTACAAACACACACAAACACTCTCTTATGAAAATCCACAACATGTAAACATGTTTTCGTATCATTTGTTGTAAGCAGTGAGGCCAGAAGTGCAGATTTATCTGCATTTTTCAGATTTTACACCCCAAAATTGCCAAATTGCAAATTTAAAGATTTTTTTGTTAAAAATTGCGGATTTTTTAGCTCGGTGGAAACTTCTTTACATTGCCACTTATGTTTGTACTTTTTCATAAGTAGGAATTTTATTTACAAAAGATTGGTTAAAAATTCGCATTCTCGTGACACATTAATAACGCCGGAATTATGTCATCTGATTTTACACGAAATAATATGCATATGTACGTATGTACTTATGTATATTATCTTTAATAGTAGCAATATTTGATCTCTTGTAAGTTTTCAATAAGACCCTTGATAGTTTATATAACATGTCAAGCAATTAACTTTTAATTTGTTGTTTAAAATAACTAAGATGTGATAAATCCTTACTTAGCCTGAGTAATTTTTGGATAGATATTTTTAATGTAAAAATATCCATCCATGTTCTGAAAATTGCATTCGATTGAAATTTAAATCGAATAAATTCTTAAAAATTTTTTGTGTTGAAAGTTCTTTTTTATTCCTCATACTTTGGGGACTTCTTATAGATATTTACCAGGACTACTTTTTAAACTACAAACGATATAAAATTTCAGAACATGGCCGTATATTTTGAAATAAATTGTTATATCTTTTTTAAATAAACTACATAAAAAATGTCTTGTATGTGTTTTGAATATTTATTGAAGATTTCAAAATCTTGACGCAGATTTAACAGATTTTTTATGAAAAATTATTGTTTTTTGCTGATTTGACCACTAAAGGTTTTGGCAACACTGCTTGTATGGTCTGATGGATATTAGGAGCGTTACTCAATTTTTAGATTGCCTGCAAGTGTAAGCTAAAACAAAACAATACATTCCAGCGGTAAAAGAAATGAATAAACAGGCCTAAGATAAGGCCTTATTTAGCAGACAAGCACTCCTCCTCGCCACATATCTTACTTATTTATTTGTTTCACAAGTTGCCATTGGAAGCAAGCCCTTCCACTCTCCCTTCTTCTTACTGGAATTCCAAAAGGCATTTAGAAGAACTTTTAAGAGGGAATTCAAAGACTGATTCAGATATCAGATTACATTTATTTACCAAAATTTCTTTTTTTTACAATGTTTCTTAAAACTAATATTTATTTATTTATTATTTTAATTTTCAATACAAGAATTTTCCTAACGCATAAAACATTCTTAAGACTAATTCTCTCCTTTAAACTAATTCAATTCCGGCATTTCCTAATTCAATCAATCAATTTAATGTCTAATACTAAATTTAAAGACTGTTGCGGTCGACTTCAATGGAAAAGAGTGTGTTAACTTTTTTAATTTAATGTAAGTTATTAGATCAGCAAAGCTTCAAAGAAATCCTGAAACTGACTTTATATGCCCTAATATATTTTTCAATAATTTTTTTGGTCAGCTAAAATATCGTATGCTTGCTAGTTTAAAAGGGGTTTTATTTTTGGAAAGAATTCTGGGAAATAAAGAAATAAGTAATTTATAATAAAATAAAATTGTGGGACGAGCTGTGTGAGCCCGGTATTGAATGCTATTCACTTTACTTGTTCATCGTCCAATGATCTTTTCTGAAGTTATAACAAACTATACTGTACATCTAAGTGGGTGAATTTGATGCTCAACAATTATTCTTTGATTTAAGGCGCTCCATGTTTTCATTACGGTGTCTACTATGGTGAAAATGGACTTCATCGGTCATTATTCTATATGATCTTTGTGCCCGAATAATCTAATGCTTACTTTCAAAATACAAGTCTTTCTATCATACAGTTTTCAAGTGTTTCAAAGTCAATTCTGAGAAATAAGCACACAACGGGAACAAAACACCCTGTAATTTGCAAGCTAAAATTGAAGCTAGTTTTATAACCTATAAGATATCCTTATATTTTTTGTACTGTTTAATTTTTGGCCAATATGTGCTATAAATATAATCTAATTTTTGTGTATTTGCAAATGTTTTTTATTTTGGATTTTTTAAAATAACCTTTGGTTTTTTAATAAGTTGCTTAAAAGTTATAGTCCTAATAAGGGCTTATGTATCTTTCTGTTTGTGTATGCTTATTTAAGATCACGTAAGTATTTGTTTCAGTGTTGAATTCTTTAATGATCTGGAAATAAAGTTTATACTACCTTTAATGTGTGTTTTGTGGAATTTCGATTGTAAGCAGTAGTTCGTTCTCTTTTTTGGTTCAAACCCAAAAAAACTTGTCGATAATAATCCCATAAAAATATTTGCTAAATCTGTGTTGTAGGTCATTTCAATTGTGTAGGTTTTACTAATAGAAAGGAAAAAAAGGAAAACCCAAAATTATATATTTAGGCGTTACTAATTTTATATTATTTCTTTTCTTTTGATGGCGAGGGGGGGGGTGGTCGTGTCATAGCATAGTAATAAAATGGCAAACAAAGAAATGTGGTATTTTGTCCAGTTTGTGTTGAAATGTAAACTTGGTAACTTAAAAAAGAAAAACATTTTTAAGGTATTTGTGTTTAATAGGGATAACATTTGTAAAATGAAGTAAAAAATTTAATTTAAAAATCCCATTTAAAAGTAAAAGAGTTGGTATTCAGGGAAGGTATACTTTTTTGCAGTAAATGGTCTTGTGGAAGAAGCTCTTGTGTCAACTGAATCTTAAATGGAAACAAATGCAAATCCTTGTGCAAAATTGTGGCCAAAGTTGTTATTTGAAGACCAAGCTCCTGAGCACGGCGTCGATTTGAGGTTGATGGATTGTTTTTGACACTTTCTTAAGCAGCAGTAATGTTTGCAGCCAACCGTGCAGTACGTTATGTTCCATGCTTAGGCCTTTTACCTACTGACCCTCTTTCTTCGAAATCATTCACTACACGATAAATCGTACGTTTTGTTGGCACGTTGTTTCTCCCAAAAATTTCACGCAACTTTCTCCCCGTAACAGTAACCGATGATTGATTTTGTTAAAATGTAAGTGGGGTTTTCCTTATAAATTTTCCATGTCTCTACTTCACGACTGCCAAATATGAACTGTCAAGATTAATGCTTACGAAAAAAATGGCGGCAAAACTAAGTATCCTGATAGAAAAGGCCTCATAACGCTGATGTATTTTGACATCAGTACTATGACAAGTGTCTTCGTTTTTGATCCCATGACATTTTTCATCAATGTGATGTCAACCTTAACATCACTTGGGTAAAGTGTCATCAGGGTCAAAATAAAATTATGTCACCAATGAGATGACACATCAGCATCACAGAGATGACGAACATGTCTTCAGTGCGATGACGCAGTAGCATCGGAGAACGGACATATTAGCATCAATTTAGAATATAGGAATTTTTGCTTCTTATAATTCATTGTCATCATGAAAATAATGTTAATAATATACAAAATGTGGCATCGTATCGATGTCAATATAGTCATAAATTAGATGACACGTAAAAAATTACAAAATTGTACGAAGACGTTAGTCATTGGATTGATGTTATTTTTGTAGTAACAATTATGTCACAATTCTGATGTTACGGTATCTTCAATATGATGATGAATTTTTCTTCTCGGCGGACATCCAGTACATACTTGTTACATAAGCATTTTAGGTCAGAGGCCTCTTACTGATATCCTAAAGGTTTAGCACTGGCTTACCGCGGTCTTTTAGCGGTTCGCACAGCAGTGCCCGCTTTGAATGTTTTTTTTTAATTCCACAACTCAGTCCACTTTTAAAGAAATTTCTTGCAAGTAAAAATTTTATACTAGCAGAAATTGAAATAAATAACATAAAAAACTGTTTTAAACTTTTTTATTGGTAACACTGTATCACAAATTTTCAACAAAGTCGCGACCAAATGAATCTGACGCCTAATCTTTATGTAAAATTGTCCGCTGCATCCGAATGTAAAGAATGGTCAAAAGTAGACCAGTTTACTAAATATTCCAAAATAACCGTTATTGACAGTTTTGAAAGAGATGATGTCACTTTAATAAAAGTATTCGATCGATTTTTTATTCCTTTATTTTTATTCAAAGATAATGAAATTACTTAAACAACCACAGGTCGTTTGTAAAAATTGGTCAAGAAATGATTAAGTTACATTGGACCAAAGTTCAAATTTGCAATTTTGCTCTTTTCAACTTATTTTTTTTTAAACCAAACAATTAGGGGATTCACAAGGTGTGCTATTAAGTCATATCGCCATAATGTCCTAAATAATTTTTTACAATTGTTTAAAATTAATGTTGTTGCGTTTCAAACAAAAAAAAAAATGTATTGCTGTGTTCATTGATACGTCATAACTGTACGGTAGAAATCTAAATTATAAGCGGTAGCCCACAGAAATCATATATATTTCTTGTAATTATTTTAAGACACATGACTTTACAACGTTATGACTACCTTGTGAATTCCCCAAATATATTTTTTTAAAGTTTTATCACTTACGACGTTAGCTTATTTCAATATGCATCCAAAGTTATAGAAGTAGTGGGCGTGGTTAGAGCATTCAGAAAACACTGAATATTAGCATATTTTTAATAAATAAATGTGTATTACACAAGTAAAATTAAAAGATGGTTTTAAATTCCAAGATTATTCTATGGCTTTCACACTGGCCTTTATCTCAAACTTTGACTTCAAGTCGACATTGGTAAACGTTATCCGATCACAATAATATTTCATATTTCGGTTATTCGGATCAAAAGGAAAAAATTTGGAGGGTACTCATATCTGAATTCGAAAAAAAAATTTCCTGGGACAGTCTAATGACCAATCTTCACTAGCAATCCATTGTTACTTTAGTAATTTTATTATTTTTCATTAAAAAAAAGAAAAACATAATCCGTTTGATATTTTTGAAGATGTTTGCATTTAAGTGACATTATCTTTTTCAAAAACACAAATAACGGTTATTTTGGAATATCTCGAAAACTGTTCTACTATTTAGCTTCTGAACTGTCACATAGTGTAATTGATTGTTGTGATTACTTAAGATATTAAACACGCGGGAGAGAGTGAGCGTGATTACAATATCAAGTCATAACTAGGGACGAGATTTTCATGCACTAAAAAATCGAAAATATGCGCTTAAAATATTCACCCTTATTCCATTTAACGTTATCGTCATCGTCATCAATTAAATATAAACATCAATTTTCATCGACGTCGTCATCAATTCGATACAAAACTTGTAACGACGTCGACTGTTTATCGTTTTTTAAACAGATATCTAATAACTTAGACAGTTTGTTTGTTTTGTTTTAAGTTTTTATCAAAAAAAAAATGCAATTTGATGTTAATTTCTTAAAAATGTTTTTGCTATTCCTTATAGTTTAAGGGAATTTAAATCAATTTTATGGCTTGTTTGAAATATTAAAAATTTTTGCGAATTTTCGCTATTTTTGCAATTTTCGCGTAGCCTTGTTGCTCATTTTCCATTTTTTTAATTTAACATTATTATTATTAATCCAAATTTTTAATATTTTTAATCAGGCTTAAGTTCATCAAATTTAATTTTCATCTCAGGTCAGTCAAGAATGAATGATTATCAATAACAATTTTAATTAATTTTCATGTTGTAAAATTCCTTTCTTCATAAAAATAATTTAATGAAAATTAAATTTGATGAACTTAAGCCTGATTAAAAATATTAAAAAATTGGATTAAAACCCATAAATAGTTCAACAAAATAACCACAATTCTAATTATTATTATTATTGTAAAGTTAAAAAGGTATAAAACTGTTTCGACACCAATAAGACTGTCGACATACTGACGGCATACCAAAAATACATCAACGCTTATCAATATAACTTGATATTGACAATGGGTATACCGATTTGCAAGAATCGACACAGAACGATATCGTTTCGTATTGATGACGCTAAATGGAATAAGGGTGATTAATTTAAAAAATCCAAAATATAAACAAAATAAAAAATATGCACTTAAAACTGAAAAAATTTCCATAAAAAATCGTTTTTTAATTATACTAAAAACAAATATAGAATCTGAAAATTTATTTATCATGGTGAGTAACATTTATTATTAAAATTTTCATATTAGTCGAAAGTGTGTTCTAAGTCAAATTAAAATTTTAAAAGCTTTTATACTTTAGTAGACTTATTCCTTCAATATTTTCCAGAAATATTTTCTATGCACTATCAGAATTTTCGTTTGTATATTGCTGTTACGAGGCTTACTCTAGCTATCCTTTGGCTAGCAATGAAGTAAATTGTACAGAAAATGTATACATTTATTAGATACCAGCAGAATGTAATGCATTTTCTGGCCCGCTACGGCCTTCGTCAGCAGTCTTTGTATCTTATAACTGGATAGTGCCTATTGTAAATTTTATGTATTTATCGATTTGAGAAATCTAATTTGGGAATTTATTTCTAATGGTGAGGAACATTCCTTCAATATTTTCCAGAAATAAGACTACATATTAAAGTATAAAAGCTTTTAAAAATTGTAATTTGTCTTAGAATAAAAGTTCGAATAATATGAAAATTTACAACAACAAAAATATAAAAAATTCAGTCTATTGTTATTCACAGCGTTTAAAAAACTGCAGTCAAAGTAGAAAAACTGTAATTTCTTCCTCTTATTCATGTGTCATTGGCAAAAAAGAAACTATTGCTATTACTTCGAATTCATTTAATTTAAACAGTCCTTGCCAATCCAGTTCAAAAAGCGAAAAGTTATACTCAAATTTTCGTTGTTTGTTCGACAGTTTTTGGTTTCGACTGCAGTTTTTTAAACCCTGGCTATCCAAATACCTTTAAGAAACTTAAATAGCTTATTAAATTTTTTAAACTGTTTTAGTAAAAGTAAAACTTTGTACTGCACTTGAAGAATGGCAATGCATTAAAAAAAATTTTTTTTTCAGATCTCACTTTAATTCCAGATCAGATCAAAAATATTTCAAATTTATTTTATTTTTTGAAATCCTTAATTGTTTTGCAAAACGTTTTGAATGTTTTTGAATTTGTCGGGCTATTCTTCATCCCACATTGTGAATTTTACTTTCTGCAATTTTAATTAATTTGATTTGAGTATTGAGTGAACTAAATATCTCTTTATTAGTTGTTGTTTCACCAATATATCTGTAATTGGAAAATACAAATGCTTATTGGCTTCTGATGTAATTTGAATTTAATATTTCTTTTACTTTTTTAAATGGCATAATCAGCGGTTTCAACAAGGGCGGCATGAAATAACCCCCAAAAATATCACCAAAAAAAAAAAAATCATGAAATAACCCCCCAAAGTGTGGGGTCGTATTTCATATGCAATAAACCCCCAATTTACAAAATGAAATAAACTCCCAACGAAATTAAATAACACTCCAAACAGAAATGAAATAATACCCCAATATGTATACATGATACAATTAATTGTAGAGTTTTGTGTTAAGGAATTATGCGATGATAGATAGCATGGTTGAGACTTCGGCCCAGCACAAGGATGTTTTCCTCTATGATATGCCAATCATCGGCTTCGATAACGTAAGCTCTTCTGCATAGCCGGCATTTGGCCGGACGCAAGGATTTCCTCCTCTATGGTATAACAAACCGGCTTCGCTAATTAAAGCTTTTCAGCATAGGCGGCCTTAGGCCTAGCGCAAGCCCAAATAAAGGAGTTTACTTAGCGAAGACGGTGCTTGGTTCAACATAGAGGAGAAAATTCTAGCGCCCGGCCGAAGGCTTGCTATACAGAGAAGCTTTTGTTAATGAAGGCGGTGTTTGTTATACCATATAAGAAAAAGTCCTTGCGCCAAAAAACGTTTTCGTTATAAATTTAAAAATGAAAAAATCCCCAAAAAATATATTGGGGCTTTATTTCATGAGGATTAAGAAAATGAAATAACACCCCAATCAAAAACAAATAACCCCCCAAAAATCGTTGTTGTTAGGGGTTATATTTTGGTGGGTTATTTCATGCCGCCATCAACAGCTCTTCTAACATTCTTAAATTACTCAAAGTTTTTTGAATAGAATTCTGAAGCAACAATCCTGGTCACCATCTTGTTACTACTGCCTGCGGTGGAAGGTATTCAAATTTTGGCTTCAAATTCCCTCGGGCACTCGATATTAACCATGTGCTAAACAAGTAATTTTTAACAGTTTTGGATAACATATTTTAAACCCATTGGATCTTTTGTCGAAATGTTGAAAATCTTGTTTTAAAAGCAAAGCTCCAAAGAATTGATTTGTTTATTTAAAAAATTTTTTTTTATAATATGGAAATTAAAAAAATCAGTCAAAAATGAGAAAATATGCATTTTGACCAAAATATGCAACAAAATGCAAAAACAAATCTATGCCATTTTAACGCAAATTTAATGATTTGGAAAGATAATTGGTCGACATCGTTCTTAGACTGTCGACAAAGAACATGCATGGAAATCACATCCCTAGTCATAACTAATGACTAAATTTATGTTGTACGAATATTTTAATACAGACGCTTAAAATTCCACATATGTAAGTTATACACCCGATATATTCTAAACATAGAATTGAGATTAAGAATATTTATTCTGTATAAAATTAAATAACACAACAGGAGAGAAATAAAACAATTTTTAATTGAATTGACTTAAGTAAGAAGAAAAGTACACGAAAATAAAATTTGATATTACAAGTACCGTTATAAGGTCATATGTACATTAGGGGCATGCCTTTTTTTGGCGTCAACTTCAATCCATTTTGTGCGTGAACTGTTTTCACAATCGCAAAAAAGCAAAATCGCAGTTCTTAGTTTTTCCATGTACTATACGTTTTTGGCACTAGAGCTCGCATATTTACAAAAAATTGCAAGAAGTTATCACCCTAATGTACATATGAACAAACATAAATGCATTCAAAAGCAATATGTATTATGCTCTTAATATATGTAAATATGTTTGTATAGTAAAATACAATAATATCGTTTGTTAACAATACTTAAATTGCAATTAAATATAAGCCAACATAAAAGGCATCTGTATCTTAAGTATCTCGGTATCTGTACATTTGTATATTAAACATTTTAGCAAAAGATAAGTAAAAGAATATACACAGACTTTCCGACCAACCGAGAAGATACAAGTAAATATAAGATTCTGTATAATTATAACAAAATGTGTTGAAAAACTTTTAAAATATGTATGAGCAAATTGAAACATGTTTGTATTTTTTATAACCCTTTTCCTGTATCTTTCACTTGGCCATTTTGTAAATATTTTTCTTGATTTAATATGTATTTATATCATGGTATGGTGTAAGCTTAATTGTAATTTAATAACATATAGTGAAAAAGCTTCGATAACAATTAAATTAAATTAATAAATTTATTTAAAATAAATGATGTCGTTTTATTTGACTACATTTTGCGGTCATTTTAAAACAGTGGTCTCTACTAATACATATAACAGAGATCACGAAGACGATAGGCTGTTAACAGCAACTCAACAGGAATGTCAAATCTTTAAAAAATATTCGTAAGAGAGGCCAAAGATTTATCCATTAGCTTTCTAGCTGTAAAGGCCTCGTAACTCTTTCGCAAACGTATAAGATGCGTTGCGGATGCATTAAAAATGTTCTCCATTTTTACGCATCAGCTGCAGTGTTGCCAATTTAGCCATTAAGTGGCTAGATTTATCCATTTTTCACCCTGTTTAGCCATTAAAAAAGCAGTTTAGCCATTAGTCATTTTTTTAGCCATTTATCAACTTGTTTAGCCATAAATTTTTTTTTGCAGATTTTCTTTTAAAAGAATATTTTTTATTTTATTATAAAAATTTATAAAAGTAAAATAAAAATTTTTAACAATAAAAACGCCATTAACTTTAATCGCAACTTTTATAAATGTTGAAAATCGCTATAAACAATATTGATGAAACTTCTTTCAAAATAAAGGAACAGTATTCCAATATTACATTTATAAAATGGATCAACACAAACATCGGTTTTTTTTTTTTTTAGAAATTTCAAATTTGACTATAAAGTTGATCTCACTTCCATGGTCTAATGCTGAAGTAGAGAGTGTATTTTGCCAATTAAACATCGTTTAGAATTAATTTGAGAAATAGGTTACATTTAGCAACCGTTTATTCGATTTTATCAATTGGGTAAATATTTTTACCATAACAATTAAATATTTATACCCCCACCAAAATAGTGGAGTGGGTACTATACGTTTTTGATGATGTTTGAAACACCTTAAAATATTGATTTTAGACCCACCTTTAATTATACCGATTGATTAAAAATCACTTTCTGAGTCGAATTAACGATGTTTGTCCGGCTGTTTGACTGGCTGTCCATGTAAACCTTGTGCGCAAAGAACAGGTCGCAATTTTGGAGATTATTTAATAAGATTTGGTACACAGGTTCTAATGTGGTCAGGGTTGACTAGGGATGCCAAACGGGAAATCCCGAATCCCGAAATCCCGGGATTTTTCGGGATTGATAAATCCCGAATCCCGGGATTTATTTTTTTTAATCCCGGGATTTTTCGGGATTTTCGGGATTTGAATATATCAACAATTATGTACAAAAATGTTCGTTTTTATTAAATTTTTATACTTTATAATTATTCAATGTCTTAATTTGATTCTGTGTACCAATTAACAATTTAATGAATATTTGTAACACATTGTTCAAAAATTATTTAGAGAAAACAAGCAAATTTGATACTTTGTTACGTGAATTCTATGTACGTATTTGTAAAAAGCCAACGGAAAAAACTTTTCTTTATTAAAAAATACCAGTTGTTATAAATAAGACAAAATGAATTTTGAGGAGCATAAAACAAAATGTAATGACAAAAGTTCTGTGTGGTATTATTTTTTGATGCAGTTTAAAGGCGCCCCTCAAGCAAAATGCAAAATATGTAAAAGGGTTTTGAAAACTAATGGCGGTTCAACAAAAGGACTAATAACTCATTTAAAAGTAAGTTAATTAATTAAAACGTTCATATTCACTAAACCGTGTTGTTTAGGTTCATATGACAAAGTTGGAGAAAAATGATTGCAGTGAGCCTGAACGAAAAATTTTAAAAATGACAGATTAAAATTTTCTAAAGCAAGAGGAGTCTTTGTCTGCTACTATTGGGCGCTTGACTGCTGTTGATAATTTGCCATTTTCCTTATTGGTAACGTCTACAAAACTAAGAAAATCACTGAAAGCTCGTGGTTTTGAAGTTCCATAATCTAGAGAAACAATAAAGGCAAAATTTATGGAATATTTTCTTAAATGTAAAATGGACATAATAGAAGAAATCGTCGAATTAAAGTCAAAAGGAAAAAAATTTAGTATCGCGTTCGACGAATGGACGTCTACCTCAAATAAGCGTTTTATGAACATCATTATTCACACAAATCAAAAATTTTTTAACATTGGTTTGGTAAGGATGAAGAAGTCTGGCACTGCTGTAAACTGCATTCAATATTTAGAAGACAGACTGAAGGAATTTGGAGTTCTATTGCCTGAAGACGTGGTCAGTTTCACCACTGATGGAGCATCAACAATGCAAAAAATCGGAAAGTTAATAGTTCCAAAACAGCAATTGTGTTATGCACATGGTCTGCATCTTGCAGTTGTAGATGTATTGTATAAAAATACGCCAAGTGTTTGTACCGAAGAAGAATTGTCTTCATCAGAAGACGATGATTTTTTATTTGAATCTTTAGAAATGGGACTAAGAGTCAAGCACAATAACATAACAGAAAGATTTTGTATAAAACCTGTGATTGAAAAAGCTAGAAAAAAAGTAAGAATGTTCAGAAAGTCACCAACAAAAAACGATATTTTGCAATCGTACGTAAAACAAGAAAAAGGTAAGGAACTAAAATTGATCTTGGACTGCACAACAAGATGGAATACTCGGTTTGAAATGTGCCAACGCTTTTCCAATTTAGAAATTCCTGTTAAAAAGGCCTTAATTGATTTAAAGTTGCAAGCTTTTTCTGACGAAGAATTTTATTTAGTAAAACAAATAATAAATACTTTAAATCCTGTAAAAATCACACTTGAAGCTCTATGTCGCAACGACATGACTTTGTGTGAGGCTGATGCTGCATTGGCTTTCATGATAATAGAGATTTTAACAACTAACTGTGAGTTAAGCAAGGACTTATACAATTCTCTTAGCAACCGAATTCAAGAAAGAAGAACTATGTACTCAACACTTTCAAATTTTTTAAAAAATCCAAATAAGATATCATATTTTGACAACAAATTGGACATGGTTTTATTAACAAAGGAAATAAAGTTACTTATCTCACGTTTTACAAAGAGTGCTGTTTTAAACAACTCCATGATATCACACGAGATAGATGATAGCATATCAGACGAGGATTTAGAAGATCATGACGTTTCTATTGTTAAAAAATTAAACAAAAGTCCAGTTAAATCTTTAAAGTCAGAAGTTAATGACATAGACACACAACTTACCAAAGAAATAAATTTATTTCAATCAGAAGCCATTAGAGGTAAATATTTGCAGGATGCATACAACTATTTAGAAACTATTTTACCAACAAGTGTAAATTGTGAAAGATTTTTTTCTACCGCAGCAAATGTTGGAAACAAAATTCGTTCTAGATTATCTGATGAAAAATTGAACACTTTGATATTTTTAAGAAGCTACTTACATTCGACAAACTAATTACTTAAACTTAATTTACGTGATGAACTTTTTCATAAAAAAAAATTATATTTGGAGTTATATTTCTTTTATCGTAAATAATTATTATACCCTTCATTTTTGAGTTACATTCTTTTTTTTTTGTTGGCAAACAACGATTATTTTAAGACATAAAAACAATATAATAATTTAAAATTTTTATATAAAACGAATGATTTTGTTAAGTTTTCTATAAAAAAAAGATATAATTAACTCTTGTTTATAAAAAAAGTTGTAACAGAATTGTTTTGTTAAGTTTTCTCTTTTAAAAATTCAAAAATAAATCAATGAAATTTAGTTACTTAAAAAAAGTTGTTTATGAATTGTTCTGTTAATTTTTCCTTTTTTTAATTCAAAAATAAATAAAATTTAGTTACTTAAAAAAAAGTTGTTTATGAATTGTTTTATTAAGTTTTTTTTTTTAAAAATTCAAATATAAAAAAATAAAGTGTTGTTTATTTAAAAAAAAATTGTATATTAAAGAAACACATTGATCCCGAAAAATCCCGGAATCCCGAAAATCCCGGAATCCCGAAAATCCCGGGATTTTTTAAAACCAATCCCGTTTAGCATCCCTAGGGTTGACCGACTATACTTTTTTACTTGTTTTTATACCCTTGACCGAAGGTAAAAGGGTATATATAAGTTTGTCATTCCGTTTGTAATTTCTACAATATTGATCATACACCCTATAAAGTATAAATATTCTGGGTCCTTATGAAAAGCGAAGTTCAAATCCAGTTGTGTCTTATTCCTCCCCCCCTTTCCATTTCTTTACATACATTAGCATAATATGATTTTCGTTATCGCCCTTCTTTATTATTTCATCTATTTAACGAAACAATTTTAACAAATAGAAACGGGGAATTTCTGATTATTTTTGCTACTTAAAAACTCGCCAAAAAAGCTAAATCTACGGTAAGACAACATTGTCTGTACTAAAAGAAACAAACAAACACACATACATGGTACAAACCATTTAGGTGAATATAGGCCACTTTTGTGTTATGATTTACAACTTTGATATTTCAAACAACGTTCGTTTATGGTTCAGTCGTCTAGGGGGTTGAGTTTAGAAACCTGAGTCCTCTGGTTCAAATCTTGGGTTTTCAAAGATAATTTTTTTTTTAATTTTTATGTTCTAAAAACGATTGTAAAAAAATATTTTCCAGTTTTAGATTTTTAAATTTAGGGGGTAATTTTGTTGTTCACATCACCTTGCGTTGAGAAAATTTTCATATAAAATTTTTTAAATTTTTAAAAATTCAAATTCAAATTCAAGTATGTATATGTAAAAATTATTTAGTTTTTGTCTAATTGCTCTGTATTCAGCTCGCACAATGGTGAAGGGTATATAAGATTCGGCACAGCCGAATATAGCACTCTTACTTGTTTATTGTAGATCTGGATTCAAAAGGTTGGGTAAATGTTGTCGTGATTATGATTTACCGCAAATTATTTAAAACAAATAGGCACGAGTGATTCCTATGAGATGGACAATTACGACATCGAATTTATGGATGATTTATTTTTATAAATACCTATCAAAATATTAGTTTACGTTTATTCTTATTTGACAAACTTAACTTACAATTTCATCGCAAACAACTTTAAATGAATTATTTCTGTTTGTTATTGAATTGTAATGTGTTTTTATTTAAAAAAGGTTTTAGCTATTTTTTAGACAATTTTTAGCGATTTTTTTTGCCATTTTTTCCGTAAATTTAACTATTTTTGGTCACCCAGTCTTGGCAACACTGATCAGCTGTAAAATACTTTTATGTTTGTTAATGTTTATTTCATCGACGCACACGACGTAAAAGCTAAAATTTGTAAATTAAATACTTTTAAACTTAAAAACTTTTTTCAATGTGCATAGAAAATCAAAACAAGCGTAAGCCGGAGGGTTAAACACAACGAAAAGTTTAATCTTTTTTTTACTTGATTTAAGAATTTTATACCTATTTAAAGAAATTCTGGGATTGATTATCGAAATTAAACACACAACGGATTGTTTTGAGAATGTTTTAGTGTTATTCGTACTTGCATTTTTGAGTACGAGTCGTATTTAAAGTAATCATAAAAAACTTTATTTATCCCGAGTGTTTATCTTTCTGTGTAATGATTAAATACATATTTCTTAAAAAATTTTCAAACATATTCTTAATTATGAATTACATAACACACATAATTTCTTCATCTTCAGCATTGCTTTACATTCATACGTGCCAGCATTAGTTTCACTTTCATTGCTATTTTATTCTTCAAAGTCTTGTAATACATGTTGACATTTTAAACTGTAGTCTGCAATTCTTCTTCGTAATACTCCTTGTTGCTGGGGTTTATTTTCTTGTTAACTAACTGTACTAATCGTAGTGGTATTAAAACTGTCACATCCAATATTTATAAATATTAAACCATTTTAGACTACATTTCTTCCTCTACAAATACTCTATTGTTTTCATGTGTTTGGATGTGTGCAGAATTGTAGCAATATCCATAAACATAAAAAGAAATAATTCATGTAATAGAACGAATTTATGGTTAACCACAATGTGCAAAATACTCTCAAAAGGGAAAATTTATTGTAATAATTGTCAATAAAATGTACAAAACTAATACATATTCTTAAAATATTTATTACAAAATAGTCAATACAAGTATTACAAGTAATTTTATAAGTATGTTAAGATGAATGCAGAAGCTTAAAGTTATTTATTTATAACATATATCCTGTGTCAACAGCAAAAAAGGGCTTGAATAACCACTGTATTTTATGGATCCGCTATAGTTAGAGTTTTTTTCCCGGAGTTTTTCCATTCCCGGGAAAACGGGAATTTTTTTTAAATTTCCCGGGATCCCGGGATCCCGCTCCATATAAATAATACAAAGTAGATTTGTTTTAAATTAATGAAAAAAACTTTTTTTTTAAAAAAGCGTAAGGGAACTTGTTTACAAAGTAAGTAAAAGAAATTCCTAAATTCTCCAAAAATTAATTAAAGGTTGAAAGGGGAAATTGAATAATTATCACCTTACGCTTTTATATTTAAATTTTTCGTATCATTATGCTCTAGATACAAGATAAAAAGATAACATAGACATAACAATTTAATTCATAAAACAAAAATAAAAACGAACAAAATTATGGAACTCAAGTTATGAGATCAAAAAGGTAATTCATAAAATAGATAAAATATTCTTCCCGGTTATATAAGCTGTCACAAAATCACCTTATATACATATCGTCATATCTCAAAATTTTTTTTTAATTTTAAGTTAATTAAGCAAAGTGTTCCTTCATACTTTCTCGTAACAAAAAATCGGTATTTTATCTCAAACTGAACCGAAGTTATAGCAAAATATTTTGCCAAGCTCGATTTTTTTGCAGGTATGACTTTGATGCAATAAAGGAGCGATATTTTTGGATATCTCCTATTTTTAAGACTTGTCCATGGACAATTAAAATTTACTGCCTGCATCTTATTTATTAATTATCAACTGTTGCATTACACATTCTGCTTTTGGTAGATTTATTTCGTCAGTAGACATTGGTTTACGAACGTACTCACTTCTTGTTATTGATCTTATCGCCAACCCATCAACAGACGCTAATTTTAAGAGAATATAAAACTAAGGCCCTAATTTTATAAAACACAACGCAACGACAAAGAATTACATTGAAAGCAAAAGCAAATTCATAAATATTTTGTAATTTTGTTGTTGCCTCTAACAGAAATTCACATTGGTTTTTAAGATTTCATACGCCTCATTGCTTGTGGCGTTGAAAATTATAAAACGGTAAATAAATTTCTGTGCAAAGCAACAATAAAATTACAAAATATTTATGAATTTGTTTTTGATTTCAATATAATACTTTGGCGTGCGTTGTGTTTTACAAAATTAGGGCATAAATTTCAAAGTATAAATAGCTTTTTTCTAAAACTATGAGAAACTTTTATTTCCCGGGATCCCGCAACAAAAATCCCTGGAAAACGCGAAATAAAATAATTGAAATTCCCGGGACGGGAAATCTCGGGAAAAAACCCTAGCTATAGTCAACTAACTGCAAAAATCATAATTATTTAAAATTAAAATTGTAAGGTTTTTTTTTAATTTTTTTTCTAAAATTTGAGATTTTTGGAGAGGCTGCTGCATACATCTTATCGTAACATTGGAACGACGTATCCGATTTCGTTATGCAATTCGTCAAAACATTTTAAATTACGCCAGACTTAAGTTTCTCAAATATCACTTTTTAATTTAGCCATTATTTTTGCAGTTATTGAGGCCGAAGTGGCAAAAAAAATATTTTTTTTTTTGTTTTTTTATAAAATTTTTGAATATAAAAAATTCATAAAAAATTTAAATCAAAAAATACTTACCAGTTTAGTACTTTAGCTTAAAGCTGCATGTATTATAAGTAAAATAAGTTTTATTTCATGAAAATCCATGGACAAATTCCTGTTTTATTCCCGATAAACTGAAAGTACCTATTTTTGAGATTTTTATTTTATCGAAAATTAACTCGCAAAACTGAGAACTGCTTGAAATATGAAGCTTAATTTTAGGACGTCCCTTTACTACGTAAAATGGTTTAACATGGGAATAAATAGCTTTAAAAGATCGAAAGTAACTAAAACATACCAAACTCCAAATTGGAACACGGTAAGACTCAGCCTGTTATTTCTCTTTAAACTAATTTACAACATTGTCAATTTCCCTAATAAGTCATTAACAAATTTGCTATCTACTTTAACTGAAATTATTAATTTTTGAAACATAATAAAATCTAACAGCCATATTCATAAAAAGTTTGTTTTTAAAGCTTATAGTATGTAATAACTATCAAACGCTTTTTGTCTTATAAACCTCTTACATAAATTTGTATTCATAAACTTACATTAACAGCTTTATTAACTGTTTATAGCGATTTTGTGTTTAAGTATATATTTTTCTGCACTTTTTCTTGCTACTGATGCATGAAACTTCTATTCGGGTCACATAAGATTCTATATTTAATTTTGTTTTATAATTTTTTTTTAATTGTAGACCTTAAAATTATTTTTAACAAATAAAACTATGTACATTTTTTTTTAGTTTCTGAACA
Organism: Pollenia labialis; assembly: GCA_949318255.1. NCBI lineage: Eukaryota > Metazoa > Arthropoda > Insecta > Diptera > Polleniidae > Pollenia > Pollenia labialis. The sequence continues at coordinate 120,990,155 of OX439142.1, forward strand.
AAATGTTGCTGAAAGGCATCATAGAAACATTTGTTTAAACCTCTTTTTAATATATGAAAAGAAAGTATTCGAATTAAAAGTTTGTTAACTTTTTATTAACATCACTATTTTATGATCTGTTCATTTTATTATTTTTTTTAAATATTTTTGAACAATAATTTATTTAAATAATATCATAAAATGCAAACAGTTATCAAAATGTCATTTGATTTTTGGTTTAAAGAAGGGTAAATTCAACAATAAATTTTCTTTTTTTATGAATGGTTTATTAAAGGTTTAATAGACTATTTTTCGTTTATGAATACAATTTTAGCAATTTTTGCTTAAAAACGATTAATTAATCATATAAAAGTTTTTATGAATACGGGTGTAAGTATTTAAAGTTTAAACAAGGATAGTGCTTATTAGGGTGTTCAATCGATTAATTCTTGTTCGATTAATCAAACAATTTTAGACGATTAATTGTTCGAATAATTTAAATCTGCTAATTTCGATTAAAGGATTAATCGAAGAATTTATATTGATTAATGAAATAATAAAATTATATATAGTTATATATTTAAGTCGAATAAACAAACCAAATGTAACAGTCATCTTTAGTGAGTTATTTAGTTTATTTTTGTTACATTTTTTTAACACAATTTAAAAATTTCAATTTCAAAAATGAAAAAATGACAAAGGTATGCCAACTCAAAGGTTTATTTATTTGAAATCGAACGATAATTATAATTTAATTATTGAGAAAATTACCGTGGTATTAAGTGTTCTTGCAAAAATAATAGATACTTAAAGAATGAAGTAGATAAAATGGAATATTTTAATGAACTTTCATTACAGGCTCATTTTTTAAATTTTCTCGATTTTAAATCCACTTCATTTCGATTTATAGAACACGCCCGTATTTTTTAAACAAAAAAGTTCATGCGTTTCTCTCTTAAGAAAGAGATTGGTTTAAAAATATTGTACGAAGGATAAATCTTATAATGCTAAATGGTGCTAAATGGCAGAGAATCGAATGTCCGTGAAAAGTTTCAAAAACTCTAAACTTATATTGACAATCTGGAGCTACATTGACTAGTTTAATTTAAAAAATCGAAAAAAATCTCATAATTTATAAAATTTCTGGATTTAGAATTATTCGATTAATCGATTTTTAAATTTTATTCGTTAAATCGAAAAAGTTAAAAATTACAAATATCGATTAATCGTTTAATCGAACAAAAACAAAACCCAATTAATTGAACACCCTAGTGCTTATCTTAAATTTTAATAGTTTTTTTAATTAATATTATTATTTTTTTTGCAAAAAGGTAATATTTTTTTATTAAAGAATATACACTTTTTGTACTCTGCTCTGTTTTACATATGCACTAAAACTAGGAATTATGTACGTATATATAAGTAAAATGCAGATTTCTTAAAACTTAAAACATAAAATTTTATGTTTTAGTAGTATTTTTGCGTACATTCAATAAAGTCTCTTGAAGCACATGAGTAATATACAGTGTCTGTATAAAATATTTAGACAAAACTATTATTATTTACATCACAAAATAATATTATGTCTAACATAGTTTTTTTATTAACCCTACGTCTATACGCGCAATTTGTATTTGTTAACATAAGCAATAACGTCGGCAGAATGACGTCACAGAAATGTTCTATGCTTAATATTTTTTTTCGAGTGGAGTAAACGTATGTCTAAACACAAAACATGAATTTGTATGTAAATCGAAACTTACATTTTCTTTGGCAGCCAATTTATTTTTAATTATTTTTTTAATTATTAATTTGTAAATTTTATATTTAAATTTTATACGTTTTAAGTTTAAAATTTTTCTTTTTTGTTACTGATAATTGATTTTGACAGCTTGTGTTAAAAGATAATTGCTCAGCAATGTATTATAACATTTGTTGCTGAACATGTGTTCAAATACATATTTATGCAGTCCACACGTTAATAACTAGTGTTGGCAATATAATTTGATAGTTGCTACAGCAATAATTGCCAAACAAATTGCTCGTCTAGACTTAGGGTAAAGATATATGAAAATTAGTCTTTACATTCAGTTCTGTTACGAATCAGCTGATTTGTTTTTGTTTTTAAAAAACGTTGGAAATTGATTAGTTTTTCTGTTCTGTTTCGGTCTAATCTGTAATATTAAAAACTTGTTAAGTAATTGTAAGTGTCAGTAACAGAAACAGAAAGTAAAGACTTACTGAGCCTTAAGAAATTTTCTTCGGCCACAAATGTAAAAAAATTCATTTGGTAAAATATTCAACGACATTTTTCTTTACACACCAACACTTACAAATTCAAAAAATCTTTTTATTCTTTCGCACATCGGAAATGGACTATTATTATATTTTTTATGTATTTTATTTAAAACAACACCACTAATAAAATTGGGCTTGTCAACTGACCGTCTAGATCATGTGCAATCAGACCTCTATTCTTTGGAAGAGAAATCGAAAATTGAACCTACCGAGTGGACCACCAACATTGCGTTTGCGGGCAATATTTGAATGAAATTATTTTTAAAAATTAATTTCAAAGATAAGGAGTACGCACGAAAAAAACTATGCATACTGAAATGGCCATTTTCTTAATGTATCGACAAACTGCTTGTTACTTAATGCCGACATAAATTTATTAAACCGATAAACTGTCCGGTAACGATTTTGGTTTGTTCAATATATCGACAAAAAACTATGTTTTAAGTTGGCAACACATTTAAAAATGCATGTAAAAGTTGGGAGTCATATGTTTGAATTTATTTGTTTGACAAATAATAAATAATTGGTAGATGAGGGCTGGTTAGCTTTGCGAGAGAATAGAAGCAAATGAGACATGGAGAAAACCAAATATCTTAAATGTGCAGTTTTTCGTTGAGAAATTAGATAATGGCCTAATGAGAAAATGGCCATAAGGCTTATAACTTTTATAATAATTGAAAAAAATGAATACCGTTACATTCGTTTTGTTGCTCATGTCTCATTAGCCACGTGTAAAATGTCATAAATAAAAACCCGCGCTGTTCGCAAAGAAGCTAAGCCACCGAATTGCCCAGAACTCCGCCCTATTGAGCGGTATTGGGCATTAGTAAAACAACATTTGAAGGGCTCAAAAGGCCTAGTTAAAAATTAAAAACAATTTAAGAGAAAGTGGACAATTGCCTGCAAAATGGTAACAAACGACACAATAAAAGTCCTAATGAAAGAAAATGAAAGAAAAAGTAAAATTTTTTGTTAAAACACATTGAAGATGTAATTATTATGGATAGAAATGAATTTGTATACTATTTGCTTTCATCTAAATATGAAATAAAAAAATTCATCACTTCGTTTTATTTCAATTTAAATTTTTAAAATTTTTTATTTTTTTAAAATATGAAGCAATTATTTTGTATTATTTTGTTGTTGAACATTTTAAGCGATATCGCCAGTTTCACTGGGGAACATACTAATGGCAGTTTTTGCCTCTCGTTTGATCTTTAAAAAAATGTGTTGTGCTTGTTAAAATCAATTTCGTAACCTCAGCAATAGGAATTTTACATTATATTTTACATATAACAAATAAAGGTGCTACCTATTCGTCTTTGCCGATTCCTTTATATCCTCTAGCATAAGTAAGAATATTTTAAGATTGGGATTTATATGGGATATAAAAAGTTATATAAACCAATCTTTAAGGGTCCTCATGATATCGTTTATAAGTCTCGTAATCTGTGCAAACTGTGCATTTTTACGCCCTCGTAAATGAACTGTCAAAAATTTTATGAGAATTCATTTACACAAACTTGGTAAATTTGCCCAACAATTTTGTCTCGTAAACTTGCGCTGTTCAATTGTGCATTAATACAAACAGATCTTTTAATGATTTTAACGTCGTTTTCAATGAAAAATCCAAGTGTCTATAAATCACAAACAATAAATTCTAGCAATAATTTCAGTAAATTGGTCTTTTGGCTTTCTTTGAGCATTTTTAAAATCAAATTTCTCATACATATTAATCACAAATTTGAACACAAATTTTTATATTTTTGAATTTTAATTTTTAATTTATTTTTGTATTGACGTTTCTTACAAACTGACATTAATTGTTAAAAATTACACAAAAGTAAAAAAGGGGTTTCATGAAACAAGACTCGTAATGCCATGTTTCCACGACGATTTGAATCACCTGCTTCGCTCTCTGAATCATGTTAATGAATCACGGTGTTTATACGACTTATCTACTTGCTTCGTTTTGACAGTTGTCTTTAATAAACAAATCAGCGTTGTCAACTAAGCATTTTCAAAACGCACCAAAATGGTGAAAAAACGCAGCAATTTTTGAATTTTTTTATTTAAAATATTTATTGAATTATTTTGCATAATATTTTTATATGAAAAATACAGTAGAATCGCAAATTGTAGTTCAAGAAGAATTGTGCGCTTTAAACCAGCCGGTGAAAATTAAATCTAAGTTAATTTATTAAAAATAAGTAATTTAAATAAATTAGGTGTGTTATTTTGGAAAAATCTTTGATTATTTGTGCATTTTTTACAATTAAATCCCGCTTAGAAAATTTAATAGTTCGACAACTCTTGGAATATTTCGGTTTTTTTTCGCGATTCTACTGTATAACAATAAAACAGTCTTTACAGTTCAGAGTTTTTAGAAAGAATAATGCCCGTAATTTCAACAAACAGATATCTAGCTGTGCATAGATATCTATGGTGTAACGAACTGTTTGTTGAAATTACGGGCATAAATAACAAGGCAAATTCAACAAGGCAAACTCTTCAGAGCAACTGCTCGTCAGCTGTTACATCCCATTTGTCAAAAATGTTCTTTTTTAATTGTGTTGTTTTAATTACATACATTAAATTGTCGAAGTTAAAATTTTTTTAGAAAAAACTTTTTTGTTGTGAAACTTTTATTAAAATTGATTACAAAGTATGTATGTATACTTACTTGTTTTTCAATAGCTTATATATTAGTTATTCCCTTTAAATTGTTCCAACATTTTCAAAATCTTGAGAAACACAAATTAAAATATGAAAACAATCAATAAAATTTATTTCCTTTATTATTTACGTTTTCATCACACTTTTTGTAAACAACAATTTTGACAAATGGGATTTGTTAAACTAACAAAATTCCTGTTATTTTTGTTAGAGTTGTAATTGTTGAACCGACGAGTTTACCTTGTTGAATTCGACTGCGTATTCATATGTACTAGATAATTTTTTTTTACTTACATAAAATATATACATTTTTTTTAAAGAGATCAACTGTAAATATCTAGTAGGGATTCAAAATTAACAATAGTTCAGTATTTATCGTTTTATTAAAAAATTTATTTTTTTTAGAAGTTTTATATTTTCATATTTAAAATTATAACAATTAAACAGCCTTTTACATTATACATAGTTAAACAAGAAAAACACAAAACTTTATAAAAAAATAAACAACTTTGTATATAAAAACAAATTTCAGTGTATTTATCAAATATGAAAAACTGGGAATTAAGCACGTCATACGGAAATCGTATAAATAATAAATTTTGTATTCCCGAAAATAACTTTGATAATAATATTTATGTTTGCATTCATTTGTACAAGATGATACATTTTCGAAAATTAATTAATAAATCTTGTTTAAAACTTTTTAAAAAGAGATCAAAAATTTATAAGAATTATTCCAAACTAATTAAGTTAATATTTTCATCATTATTGTAATCGTAGAACAAATTTAAAAAAGCACCGAAACTGGTGCGAAACGAACCGAGTTGACAACTCTGAAACAATCGATTTTTACAGCTAGATCAGATAAACTTGCGATAAAAATTGGAGAAGAGAGACATTTTTCGTGCTTCGCAAGTAGATTCATATTGAATCTACTTGCTTCGCTCTCAAAATTTTGTATGGCGAAGCAGTTGCTTCGTTCATGATTGGAAAGTGAAGCATGAATAGAGAGCGAAGCACGTACCGTGGAAACATGGCATAAGTTTGCGCATTGGCAATTTTAAGCGACATCATGAGGACCCTTTTTGTAAATCCTGAGCTCATAGTATTACAATTCGTTGCATTTTTAGGCGAAAAATAGTCCATCCCAAGGCTGTAGGAAATATCGCCCAAAGAAAAATGGCCCAAAAAAAAAAATTAAAAATCGCCCAAACGAAGAATCGCCAAACCAAACATGAAAAATGACCCAAAAAGGTAAATACGAAATTTTGCCAAAAAAAAAAAACGAAAAAGGGCCCAAAAAGAAAATGAAAAATGACCCAAAAAGCAGAAACGAATTTTTTCCCCAAAAAAAAAAAAAAAAAAAATTTAAAATTACTACTCAATTTCCAAGAAAGTGTTTATTATTCATATAAATTTAGTTATATACAAATATAAGTTTTATGTAAAAATTTGCATTGTGCCTTCAACAGCTGTTCGGCAGTATGGACGCTATGACACTTTGCAAAGTGTCATAATGTCCACAACTTAACTTATAAGGCCACCGGCTTCGCCAACTAAAGCTTCTCTGCACAGCCGGCCTTCTGCCGGGATCAAGGATTTTCTCCTCTATGGTATAACAAATACCGGCTTCGCTAACTAAAGCTTCTCTGCACAGCCGGCCTGCGGCCGGGCGCAAGGACTTTCTCCTCTATGGTATAACATACACCGGCTTCGCTAAGTAAATCTTCTAAAATCTGCCTTGTTTCCGAACGAAGGCCGACTACGCAGAGAAGCTTAAGCTAGCGAAACCGGTTTTTTTTATACCATAGAGTAGAAAATCCTTGCGCCCGGCCGGAGGCCGGCTGTGCAGAGAAGCTTTAGTTGGCGAAGCCGGTATCCTTATAAGTTAAGTTGTGGACATTATGACACTTTGCAATATGTCCCGTTATTTTTATTATGATAATGAATGATTTGGACAAATAGTATGTAACATTTTGGAAGAATTTTAAAAATGAAAAATAGCCCAAAAAAATGGGCTATTTTTCATATAACAATTTTTGGGCGATTTTTCATAAAGAAAAATCACCCAATTTCAAAAACGAAAAATCACCCAACAATAACGAAAAATAGCCCAAAAATTTTGGGCCATTTTTCATATAAAATCAGGCCCAATTTTACATGCAATTTTTTTGGGCGATTTTTAATTTTTGTTTTTGGGCCATTTTTCTTTAGGCGATATTTCCTACAGCCCCATCCCAAGAGTGTGCTTTATGTGGGACCCATGTTAAATTATGGGCCCAGCATCACAAAGCTTTATGATTTTATTTTTGGTGATAAAAAACTCAATTTAACCTAATTTCAATAAAGTTGTGTGCTTTCAAATCTTATAAACCTAATTTCGATTAAATTTTACCACAATATTTAAATTTCTGTGGAAAAATAATTCTAGTACAAATACTTTTTCCATCAACTCTCCTCCCATTATAGATTATTTATTAAAATACAGATATTATTTCTATCTTATGACGTTGTAATAAAAACTACTTGATGCAGGTTATAAATAGTTTTTGGCAAAACTTTTTTCCATTCTAGTTGGCTTGAAGGTATTTTAAAAACTACATGAAATAAAATTTCTTACAATTTTTACTACAAAAGTAATAGGAAAATTATAACAAAAACAAGAAGGATAAATTAAAAATATGTACTTTAAATTACCTGTTTTAATGCTAGTCAATGATCTTATACGTTGGGAAAAATCACTATTCGTATGGATTTTCTTCTAAAAAATGGCCGTAGGAAATTTTAATGATGATTTAATCTTCTAGTCGAAATTAGATATATTTTATAATTATAAATGTTTATGCATGATAGCAAATTATACCAACAGACATACGGGATACCAAATGTTTAATTGTAGTTTTGAACCAAACAAAAGTTATCTGGTTTTCGCAAAGAAAGGAAGAATCCTTCCGAGCTTTGAAATATTTTCATAAGTTGACAATTATTGTTGGGCTTCTTTTTTTAGCCAATCTTTTTAATTATTCGGCAATGATATACGAATATGCGAATCCTTCTTCAATCGCGCAAGTGATAAATCAGTTTTAAATCATCAAAATTGATTAGGTGATTTTTACAAAAAAATTGTCACCCAAATGTAAGCTAATATAAATGGTTTTATTTGTATTGATAATTAATGATTTAACAGTTGTAGGGATTTTTGTAAAGACAAAACGCGTAGTGAAAAACTATGGATTTTTACGGGCTGTGTAAGGATTTTTCAAAAACTTCATTGATCCTACACTCACAATATTCTGTACGTTAAACTAACTGAATTTGTAATATAAAATAAATTATGGCCCAATTAGTAGGTATGCTTGAAACGCCTGCTGATTTTTGGCAGAGTTGTGTTTTTAATAATAATAAATAAATGGGGTAAATGTCAAAATTTCAAAAGTTGTTTACATTTTTTAACGCCCTTCTGTTTATTTGAAAATTGTTTACTTTTATAATATGATTTTTGATTTCAAAAAATTATTTTTCGTATTGTGAAAATAGAAATAAAATTGAATTATTGTGACAAAAATTGTGAACAAAAACTTTAAATAATTATAATAATAAAAAACAATAGATGTAATAAATAAAAAACTAAAAGGCCGACACAATGGATAACCTTTATCGTCTCCTTCCCAGTGATGATACAGCAGCGCCAATGTTTTAATCATTTGATGCCGAAAGTGTTATGTTACATGTTACAAGCATGTTACGAACTCTGTTTGGTATACACGGTTCAATAAACAAAAATTTATCTGGAGATAATCATTTGAACAGCACATTAAAGACTGCTTACTTTCCTTCGCCGCCTGTATATGGTTGTTAAGAAAACAACATCAGTGTCAACATTTTTATTTCAAGAACAGAATAGTTATTTCCATAGACGAACATGGTGACCAAGGGGACACTGCTTCTATATCTTGTAAAGCATTTCCGTTGTTTTCTTCACACCAATATGCAGGCGGAGGAGAAAAGTAAGCAATCTTTAATGTGCTGTTCAAATGATTATTCCAGATTAATTTTTGTTTGTCACATGCTTTGAACATGGCACTTTCGGCATCATGGCGCTGCTGTATCATCACTGGGGACAGCAAATAATGGTAGTATTTTGCAAAATGAAAAAATGTAATTATTTGTATTGTTTCTATACATAAAATATAGAAAATATCTTCCCATTATCCTTTCATTTTCTTAATCGCCCAATTAGTTCTAAGCACTTTTTTAGAACAAACTTATTTTACCAAAATTTCGATTGAATCGAATTTAACAAAATAAATACAAAACACATATTTTTTGACAACTGACAACTTTTTGACATTTTAACCATTTGTATACACAAACAAAACGCGCTGAATAAATGAAAATTCAGCTAAAAACCGGCCTACTTATTTTTCATTTATTTTTAACGAAAAGTTCTTTAAATTTTTCCTGTCAAAAATTCGCAGAATTTCTAAAAAACAATAGACAGAATCGGTCTATAATTTGACATAGCCACCATACAAGCTTCTTTCCGAAATAGGGTCTTTGAGCCCATACGCCCTCTTATTATATTGGTATTTAGATCAAATTTGGTCCGAACTTATTCTGTTGCACTCTAAGGCTCGTTTTCACAACTTAACGATAGCTAAAAGTAGACTTTAAAGGAAATTATAAAAAGAGTTCCATTATTAAAACTTTACTTTAACCTAAAGTGCGCGATAAAGTAAATAAAGGTCCATCCTACCTGGTAGGTTGAAGTTAAGTTGTTATAATGAAACACTTTTTATAGAATCCTACCTTCAGCTATCGGTAAGTTGTGAAAACTGGCCTAAATCAACTTACCAAATTTAAATGGATTCTGGAATTTGACCAAAGCAAATACTACTCCCGAAAAGAGCTTTTAACTGCATAACTTCCTTACTGCCCGTCTATACCAGAGATAATTATTGCGACATACATTGCAGTAATTGTCAAAATTATGTTATCTTTAATGTAGACAACAATTTTTTTTACATATTTATTGCTAGCAATTTATTTTGCAATAATTGTTAGTCCATTTTCGTTGACAATTATTGCTTACAAAAAACGTCAATTTGGTTGTCAGTTGAAAGAAAGAAGAAAAAAAGAAAAAAAATAGACGCAAATTGTGTGAGAAAGAAATTAAGTTTTTGAAATTGCAGCAAATTATAATTGTAGTAAAATAATTAAATTAAAAAATTAAATAAACACTAAGATAAAGTTGCAAAAATTATATTTTTTTCCTTATTCGATCTTTATTGTTAAAATTAATATTAACTTGTTTAAGTTCCAGTTCTTTTTTATAAAAAAATAATAATTTTACATTAACAAAAATAAAAAAATTAATAAAATTAATATTTTTGTATTAAAATTTACCTCAAGCTTAAACAAATTAATATAAATTTAAATAATAAAGTCGAATAAGCAAGAATTTATATTAATAATAATAATTCTTGTAGGATACCGCCTTTTTTTACACTGCACCTTCTTTCTTGATTTTTTTCAAATTATGAGTTAACATAACTACGTTTTCCCATGCCTTTAACATAAGCTGAGCAATAAGAAATATTGCTCTGTTATTCTGCCGACGTTATTGCCTACTTGCTGAGATAATTATCTTTAGTGTAGACCTAGGGTTATAAATGTTAGTGCTGAAATAAAAATTGGCGACACGAAAGATACTGTGTTGTGACAAGATGTTGTGCTGGAAGGTCCAAAATTAACCATTGGTCCCATATAAAACCCCATCCTAAAATCACTTTAAAGCAAACAAATCTCAAATTGACGAAAATATCTAAATAATATTCAGCACAAAGAACTTTTACATAATTCTTAATCTCATAACATAATTTGGTTGTGGTTAATCCATGATAGCCCATGGGTCCCAAATAGGGTACACTCTCGAAAATTTGTTTTTAAATAAAGTGGTGTAGGGTATCAAGTGGTTGGCTTTGATTGATTATACTTTCTTATTTGTTAAAATTGAACTGATTAAAAAAAAAAAAAAAACACCAATCTCTTTAGCAAAAATTGCTGTTAGTTTCTTTGTTTTGAATACCGTTATTGTGAAAAATAATATTCTGGAACTTAAATTTTAAATAACAAACAGGGTGCAAGAAATGAGAGATGCTTTTGACTTATCCATTCTTCCGCTATATGTACGTTTTCTTGACAGTAAAACAGGAAAAATACCTGGGTTGCGATACCTTTTTTCTAGTAGGTCTTGTCGAGTACAATAAGACTCTGTCCTTGCAATTTGCGAAACACCTCCATAATCTCGAGTTACGGGTAAAAAACCGGGTTTTTATACCCTTATTCCAACAAAATCCCGTTTTGACAGCAGTATGTCATTGGCAGTTGCAATTGTAACGGAGTCACTTTGTAAAGCATTTCGAGCTTTTTGAACTTTGAGTAATATTTGTTGGATATTCAAAGCTTCTTTATACAACTAAACGTTATTTAAAATTCTATAAATTTCATTGTCAAATTCAAGGTTTAAAAAAGTTCCCCCGTACAGAACTTGACAGTTGAGGCATATGTGTAAGAACTTATTTACGTCCTAGCTTTTCTTTTAACCACGCATGCTAAATCTCTACCGAAAAGGGCTGAGTTGACAACATTGCTTCGACTAATTATTATATTATTAAACGAAAAACATAAAACCCACAAAAACCCTAATAAAACCCATTAAAAACCCCGCTGGTTCGGGTTTTTTTAAAACCCGGGTTCTTGCCAGCCCTGGTTCAAAGGTGCTTCCCTCTCCTCTACACTTTTTTTGAATATTTTATAAAGTTTTCAAAAATATTTAACAACAACCAACTCTTTCGCCATTGTTTTTTTATTTTATATAACATCATTTAACTATTTACTGAATTTTATTCACTGTTAAAGTGTTGAGTGAAATTTTTTGTTTTTATTTGACTAAAATCACAACTACTATTTTTTTCAAGCCAAGTTAGCAAAAGTGTAACTTGATGTGGTTGGTGAATCAATTTGTTTTAAGCAAATTTAGATTTAAAACCTGATGAATTCGTGGAATTTTAAATATTTTGTATTGTAATTTACGGCTGATAACAGTGATGATGAACACAGATTACAAATTTGTTTATCTTTTATAATATTTGAATTTAACAATTTTGTAAATTCAAATAGTTATCGCTAAATTTTAAACTTTAAAAGTACCTAATTTTCAATATTTTTTTAAAATTATTTTCTTTTTTTTCAGGTAAGAACGGAATTTTGGCAACTGCATTTCAAGGTAATCTGTATTAGCACTGAACACAAATTAACTTGGTGGAAACCAAATAAAAAATTTTTAACACTTGTTTATAATACGATTATACAAAACAAAAGTCAAAATATTATATGCTGACGTTCTTATATAGCGATTCTGCTTTGATGGACGGCATGGATTACGAAACTACTTAAAATTTGTCTTAAGAAATAACGGCAATCGTAAGATTACACAGCAATAAAAACACTTGGGATAAATCAAGTTTTTTATGATTTCTTTAAGTACGAGTCGTACTCCAAAATTAAAGTACGAATAACACTAAAACGTACTCAAAGCAATCCTAAATGGGATTGATTTCGAAAATCAATCCCGGAATTTCTTGAAATAAGTATACATTTTTTAAATCAAGTAAAAAAAGATTAAACTTTTCGTTATGTTTAACCCTCTTGCTTAAGCAAGTTTTCATTTTCTATACACATTGAGTAAAGGTCTGGCCTTGAGCTCTTGCTTCTCATTTAGTTTATATTTTTGGTTCAATATTTACATAAGATTTCTAAATAAAATACCATATCGGGCATGATGTTGCTGTTTTATCATTCTGTAAGGTGTAAAACGGGTAAGCAAATCAGTCATAAGAACTTTTTCTTTATAATTTCTTTTTAGGGGGTTTTCAAGCACGAATTCGGGATAAAATCAACTTTATAATACTTGAATCAAGAGCATTTTGAGATTGATTCAATCTTAGTTTTATTTAACTCAGTTACATTTTCGGATTATTTCAAGTACGAAATCGGAATTGAATATTGATAATTTAAGTATTTTGCAATTGAAAATCCATACTTGAATCAATCTTTCTGCACTTGATTAAAGAATATCCGAACTCACCGTACTATTAATACCGCTTCGGAATGATTTGAGTACGGATAGATTGAGTTTTCTTTTGAGTGTACAGACTATAAAAATCGTTTTTTTTCACCCAAACTGCAGCCAATTCCCAAACCCATTAATAAAACAATTTTTAAGTCCATAAAGTAAAACTCTCTTCTACTCGAATCCTGTAAACACTCTACCAGGGTATGATAAATGTTAATTTAACCCCGGAAGGACAGGTATATCGGTTTAAGGTTTACTAATAATGGACCTACTAAGTACGTTTTAATAATAAAAAAATCTGTAATGCTAGTTTGATAAGAACCCTAATGTACCAATATCCCTCTTTTTGAAGGACATCTTTACGGGGCCATTGAAGTTAATAATCCGATTTAGTCCACTTTTTATTTAATTGGTAGATACACTTTATTGATTAGGGCAATATTGTGCCAGATTTATTATATCAGAATAAAAAAGGAAGTTGTTGTATAATTCGGTCATTTATGAACCGATTGTAATAATTTTTTACTATTTACTACTTAAAGAAAGAAATGTATGCAAGTGTGAAAAGGCTATAAGTGTGGAGTTTCCGCCCATTGCGCGGAAGTTCGGCCTGCTGTCGGATCTCCTCGGGTGCTGCTGATTTCAACAGATGCTGCTTGCCTAACACCAGCGAAGGTTGGACAGCATCAGCTCTTTAGCACGTATGATCAGGTTTCCCAGATAAATTTATAAAAAAATCGTTAATATCCTGAGAAAATAAAAAAATCGTCTTTCCCATTTTGAAAAATCGTAAAAAAAAAAATTTAACAAATTAGAATTTAGTTTTTTAACAATTTTTGTTCGATTTTTACATAAAAAAAAACAATCAAACAAAACTACTTCATATACAGCACAGAACTAAAAACGCTAAAATTTACATTAACTCTATGCCTGCAAAACAAAGTTCATCGTTTTGTACACATTTGATTTGTGCATGTGTGAGTTTTATATTGAAAGTACTTTGTTTGCAACACAAATGCGTTAAGTCAAAAGGCACACATTCTTATGCTTTTGCATTCAAGTAGTCATTGTCCACTCGATGAGACGCTTTGTTAACATTAACAACAACAATACATTGTACGTACAGAACTACTGTACGTTTTAAAAAATTATAAAAAAAACAATCTTCCTTTTCTATGGATATTATTTGTATTGTTTCGAATCCAGCATATGAAAAAACTTTAATACATACTACATTCATAGCAACTGCTGAATAGGCATCAGAGCAATGATTTTTGTGTATTTTTCTCTGTATATGTTTTTTACCAAAGCAAACATTGACGAACGAAGCTAAGCATGGTATGAATGGCAAAGCCAATACGCTGTGCATTACTTGAATGAATTTTAAAACAACACAAATGTGTTTGGCTGAGAAAGTTTGATTGCATGAACACAAATGAGTGTATTTGTTGGCGTTCATTGAATCCGAATTTTTTGCAATCACACAAAGCTGTTCTCTGTTCTATATTAAAATAGGTGCTTCTTATTGAGGTTGGTTATTTTTTTACCTCTGCCTTAAGTAAAATTTATGTCAATTAATTTTATTGAACTTCAATAATTACTACATTTGCTGAACCCAATTACACCAACATTCAGAGCTTGTTGGTCAGTAAGATTGTACGTTAATTTAGAAATTTTCGGGAATCCGACGTTTTTTCTTATTTAAACGATTTTAATGTTAAAACACCCTAATCTAAAAACGCATTTTATAATAAAGAAAGAGTTAAAGCTACTATGATTCAAGAAAAGTTTTATTTGTTTGGGTAATGATACAATATGGCGATTTACATACTTTTAAAAGTAACTTATGTCAAGCTGCAGAAACTTATTTGTGCACCTAATGACTATTCCCAGTGCAGAAACGTTTTATTAGTTCAGAGTCAAAAATAATATTTAAAATTAAAAAAAAAAAAATGGTATTTCATCATTGAAGTCCAAAAAGTAATACCACTTTCAACAATGACAAAAGCAAAACGAATATGTAGAAAATGTTGAATACAACAAATAAATTAATTTATTTCGAATAGAAAAAGATATAATGGCTTAAAACTTTCAACAAACATACAAATGATTTTTTTTCAACAAAGATTTAAAAAAAAATCCTAAAATCCCCAGAAATGCTTTAAGAATGGTTCAACATGATGATGACATTATAAATGTATGTTAATATGGTTTGCAAAATAGTTTGTCATTCGCATAATTGAATAAAAAAACTTAAACTCATCTACAAAAAACTAACAATTTTCTTCTTAAAAAAAAACAACACATCTTGTAATTTGTCATGTTTTCTTATCATATCAATATTAATATTATATTTGTGACATGAAAAACATTGAATAAATATAGAAAAAGTTGCTTACAGTATTGTTATAAATAAGATGTCAAGCTTAATTTTGTTCTTTACATATAAACATATGTACCTCTAACAGATGTTATATATCGAGCGAATGTTAAGTACATGATATTAGATCAGCCAATTTATAAAATTGTATGCATGTATTTGTGTGGACGTATATTTTTAAATGAATATATTTGCATTGGAGTAGCAAATAGATGGATGAATGCAGGAATAAATGAAAGCGTTAAGTATTGATTTGAATGGTTCCCAAAAGGCATAATTAAAATGCATTTAAAGATGTAATTGTACAACACAAGTTCTTACGTTCTTCGAGGTGGGAGTTAGTTAATGGCCAATATTTTTTTAATACAGATATGAGAAACCTTTGGGTTAAAGTAAATTTAATATTTTAATTTAAAAAATTTCATTTTAAAAACAAATCAGTTTTTTACTTAAAAATTTTATTTTAAAAATTTTAATCCTATACAATTTTCGAGAAATATTTTATTAACGATTACATAGTTTATTTTGTTTTACATGATTTACTATAGTCACAGCAGTACGTATACTGCATTTCAAACAATTGTTAGTTATCATACGCCTAAGTACCAAACTCTATACGTTAACAAATTCATACGAAATTTCAAGTACAAAATATAAAATTAATATTAATCATACGCATGTGTTCAAAAACGAACTTTCTAAAGCGGTTCATACACTTGCAATAAAATTGTTCAATTTTACGTGTATGTGATATTCGAAGGTATCACAATATATTGGCAGCAATGAAAAGACTTTTGATTTTTATTGCACAACGAAAAGAAAGTGAAATGTTTTGGCAACTTTGTACAATGCTGTTTATGTTATTCCTATAGGTTATGTTCACTTTTTTATTGAATGAATGAAAACATAGTGCGACTTATGGCATAATATAGGACAAAATGGAAATAATATGGCGTATATCATAAACAATAATATTGCAAGTGTATGGGCCGCTTAAAAAATCAGTATGTATAACATTATACCGTCAAATTGGCAACAGTGCTCGCACGGGAGAAACTGGAGGGTACAGTTAGCCGAGAGTAACAGTAACTTAACCTTACCGTAAAAAAGTAAGACCATTCTGTTTCTTACAGATTGAGACGAAACATCTTACTGCTAACTATAAACGTTCTAATTGCTTTAAATACAATAAATTGAATCAGCTGATATGCAACGTTACTGTTACTGCCGGCTAACTGAGCCTTTACACGAGCTGATTCCTCTGTGAGATTCTTCTTTAACTTGTTGGTTTATATAAATTGAAACTTAGACTCTAAATTCCCTTTACATTGGCAGAAAACTGAGGTAACGGCTTAGTATTTTGATCAAATATTTTGATTAAATAATGCATTAACAAATCACGTCTATCAATAGTTTTTTCATTTTTAATTTGGCTTTTCTCCATACATTTTTTAAGGTGAAGAAAATTTAAAAATGTAATCTGTTTTGCTTACAACATTTTTGTTTTCTGTGCTGCGGGGAGTTTTTTCCTAAATAGCGATGGTGCCGCGATAGGGTTAGGTCTATTGTACCCCTTTAGTTGGCCAAAAGACCCTCTGATTCCCAAAGGAACTTTACCATGTCTTTTGCTGATATCGCACAAATTCGCCTGACGCATTCCCGGAAGCGATACCAGTAACTCGGAGTAAAAAGTCGTCAAAATAACGATAAATTGTCAACTATGGCAGCCCTGCCTATGATGAAAAGTATAAGACAAGCTTAATGAAAGTCTGCTTCAAAGTATGAAGTTTATGATTTTTAAAATTAGTAAATTAAATATGACCGTCTTCTAAAAAAGTAATTGAAAAATAAAACTACATTTTGTTATGAAACATAAATAAATTACAACACATTCAAAAGGATATACCGTGAGTTGTAGTAAACATTTTATAAACAGTTCTTAGGGCGGATAAATCAGTGCAAATTAAACTCTCTTTTTGGTTTAAAATGTGTTTAAACCAGCTAATCTATAATTCAGTAGACATTAAAACCAGCTCTAAACGCATAAAATTGGCAGTTAAAACTCCAATACAAACCATATAAATTTGACTACATTTTTCGTAGTGTAATAATGTGTGTTTTTTGCACTAGAATAAATTTAAGTTAAGTTCAACTAAACCAACGTTTAACCATTTTTTGATTTATTAGCCATAAGACCAGTGTGACCATATTAGCTTTTTTCGAGCTAAATTTAGCTTTATTTTTTCATGTTTAGCTTCAGATATTTCATTTAGCTTTAAGCTTTTTTTTCGGCTTTTTTCAAAAATGCATTTAGCTTTTTCTAGCCTTTTCTAATTTCAATTTCGTGCTTTTCAAAATAAATAAAACAGGTTATTTAAATAAACTTATGTGTTGTTAAGTTAAAAGAGTAATGCGTTATAGTCACATTAGCAAAACGTTCTACGTTTTTTTTTAAATATTCGAAGCCTCAAACCATATAAAAGAACTAAGAATTAAATCGTTTAATTTTTGTCATCAACTTGAAAAAATTAGTTTTTGGTTTAGGTACATATCAGGGAAAAAACATCTTGTTTGGCCTTCTTATGAGTGTTGTTGTCGTGGTTGAAAATTAGTCGTTTTTTTGAATTGTTATTGTGATTGACACAAACGACATATATACGACGAACTTTTTACTTATGCGTTTTACATTGCCGTTGTCTTGATTTTAAAATCGACAAAAATTTCAAACGACTTCGATCACGACAACGACTCGTCAACTATTTTTTTTAGAAAATTTCTGATAGTAAATTTTTTACTAGCAACATTTATTTAACCTGTTTCATATTTTTATTTAAAAAAAAAATAATTTTCAAACTTTTTAAATTAAAGGTTTTTAAATAACATAAAATATTTATTTTTCTAATATTAAAGAACAATATTGTTCTGCTTGTAATTCCTCACTGGAAACGCATATAAAGGATTTAGAAATTTTGTATTCAAGGATTTTTGAGGATTTCTTATAAATATTTTTCTTAGTATTTTTAAAAAAAATTTAAAATTTGGATTAAAAACCATAAATAGTTCAACAAAATAACCACAATACTATTTATAAAATATTAACTTTTTAAGCTTTGTTTACAATCAGAGCAACAATTTCGTTTTTTTTCTATATTAGGTTTTGTTAAAGTATTTCACATATTTTCCTTTCATTTTTCGAACAAAAATGTTAATAATTTTTTTTTTAAAGTTTAGTCTACTTCTACATACATAAGCAACAATTTGTATGAAATTGAAAATGACGTTTCCCAGCGGTAAAAATAATGAGTAAATAGGCCTAATAGAAGGCCTTATTTAGCAGACACAAGCTCTCCACTTCGCATTCCATACTCATATATTTTTTATACAGGTTGTCATTGGGAGCAAGGCCTTCCACACTCCCTACTTCTTACAGTAATTATAAAAGGCTTTTGTTATCCCTTCTGATGCATGTCTTTAAGAACGCCTGTTAATAAAGGACTGTTAAAAGGCATTACAAAGGTGTACTGAAAAAATGGCTTCTATTAAAGTACTCTATGAATACATACAAAAGAAGTACATATCGAATACCTATAAAAAAGGTTTTTTAAAAGGACTTCTGAAAATTTTAGTTTTACATTCATAGACATTTAGTATGCATACAATTTCAATGGTAAAAAATGCAATTAAAAGGAAAGAGCTACCGATTGGAAAAGCTACCACATCTTTTAATTCATATTTTTCTTCTCCATTTTCCATTGAAAATGTCCTAGTTGGATTAAATTTATGTTTTAAATGAATTTTTTAAAAGTTCACAGAAAAATTATTTTCAAAATTTATAATAAAAAATTCCAAGATTCCTTTATATAAAACATTCATAATTTGTCAAGTAAATTTTTAAACTGTTCTCCAACATTTTTAGAAAAAGATTTTACATTTATTTTAATGCGTGATCTTATTCTAAAAAATAAGCTATACATAGGGAAAATAATTGCAAACGTTTAACATTTCTAAAACAATTGATTTAAAAAAAAAATACTATTGATCACAAAATTAGCGAATTTTTTAATATAAAAACTTATTAAAGGAATAACCAGCGTTTTAAAGGTTTCTATTAAAAATTGATTGTTGATTAAAAATATGAGTGGTGAAAAAACTAATTGTTCCGTTTGGAAGTTACAAGCAAAAAATATGTTTGATCACAAGACAAGTTTTTATTTTCGATCAAACTCTTTTTAAAGGAGTTATACGCCATTTTAATTATTTTTGTATTTTCAATATAAAAATACGATTTTTGGTGAATTTTCTATTATACGCTTATTTTGTGTGATCACAAAATAAACTTTTGTTTTCGATCAAACGATTTTCTTAACGAAAAACGATTTTTGCTCAAAAGTATGAGTAATCACAATCTTCATATATAAAGTATATGAAATAAAAAAAATTAATCAAATCTTAATTTAATTCTTAAGTTTACGACCTGCCAATGGCGGATAAAAATTCTCTTAATCAAGAGTCTTTTCCATAAAGGCGTTTAAAAACTTTAGTGCATGTAAAATAGCAATATACACAACGCGCGTTATAAAAGCCTTTTTTCAGCAGTTTTTTATTTGCTTAAAACTTTTTTAAAGAATTCCAAGCTTCAGCTCTTTATTTCATATAATACTGTATGTTTTATAAACTTTTCAATTTTTTATTGTCGGATAAAATTCTTTTCTTCCGCAATGCAACGTCATGTTAACATAGGAGTTATTATTACTTATTATACTAAAACTTAGTAGGAAAAACGAAACAGCTGATCTGCAACGTAAACGTTTACATAAGACAAACGACGCGTTTAGGGAAGACGGAACAAAAATAAAAAATCGTTATAAGAACAAGATCACGTGCAAAAAGAAATGTATAAAATTGTTTTTAAAATGTTATTGACCAAAAAATAAAAAAGATAAAAATTGAACAACTTCTTTCACTTCCCTAAGGGAGTACAGAATGTCACTAAAAACAAGAAATTGTTGATGTTGTTTTGTTTAAGCTTTGATATTATTACAAGTAGAACTGTTGCTATAAGTCTTATACGTTTAACATTTTTACTTGGTTTAATATCTTTAGTTTTTCTAAAATCTTTATGGATGAAGTTTCCTGATGATCTGGCCTAAGCAACCAGTGAAATGCGCATAGGAATAGCTTATCCCATCAACAATAAATTTCAAGTGTTTTTATCAATAATAAAAACTGGGAATTTAGCACGAATAACAAAATCTTTTGAAATTTAAATTTTGTATTCCCAAAAATTGAAATTACTTTTTGATAATAAACAGGCGGGTGCACGGCCTAAAAAACACTTAATTGACAACATCTTTTCTAAGTTGTTGTTGTTTTTTATTTTGTTTTTCTTAACCTACTTACAACTACAATTAATGTTGAGAGAATTTCAACTAATTGTAGCGGGGAATGTAAGACGAGATGAACGCACTGTTTATTGTTGATGTTGTTTTGTTTAAGCTTTGATATTATTACAAGTAGAACTGTTGCTATAAGTCTTATACATTTAACAGTTTTATTTCGTTTAATATCTTTAGTTTTTCTAAAATCTTTATGGATGAAGTTTCCTGATGATCTGGCCTAAGCAACCAGTGAAATGCGCATAGGAATAGCTTATCCCATCAACAATAAATTTCAAGTGTTTTTATCAATAATAAAAACTGGGAATTTAGCACGAATAACAAAATCTTTTGAAATTTAAATTTTGTATTCCCAAAAATTTAAATTACTTTTTGATAAAAAAAAAAATTTAAATTGAACAGCTTCCTTTCTTCCTTCTTAAAGAAGGGAGTAGCGAATGTGTAATGAATATTTTGGAAGGTCTTTCAAAAAGAAATTTATACCTTCTAGAAGGCATATTTCTGAAGGCGGGATATCATACGAAGCGAATCTTTTAGAAAGGAGTGCAGAGGCATTCAAACAGGCCTTCCACTTTCAGTCCTTTTAAAATTTACCGCTGGGTTATAATAATTTTATATCTGTAGTTGTGAATGAAAATTTTAACAAAATGTTGTAAAAAATAATAATCAATGCATAATATTGTTGTGGGTAAAATTTACAAATGGTTCTTAATGCAAAATGTGTGTGGTTGCAAAAAAAAAATTGTTGCTCTATTATGAACACCAATTGAAAATGTTTCTGGGATTGTGAACGAACCTTTAAGGTTTTGTTTTTTAATTTGGGGATTTTTTGAATTTTTAGGGGACAAGGAAAAAGTACCTGGCTGCTGGCATCATACAACCTCAAATAATGCTAGAAATTGTTTAACAAAATTTAAAAAAATAATGCTGAAATTTTCTTTAAGATTTTTGTTTAAAGTTTATAATCAAGCAATTTTATTTGGAACTAAAATGGCTTTAGTACGGTAATAAGTTAAAAGAATAAACGTAAATTTAAAGAATTTTTTTCGGGATTTCGTGCCTCTTAAACGGCGCTACAGCGACAAATAATAATAATATAAATCTAACAAATTATTTGCAATCGTTTTAATTTATTGGACAAATTGTTTGAAATTAAGGTTTATTTTTCTTATTGTGTCGTTCGTTAAAAAAAATTCCAACAAAGCAGTCTTTTTTGCAATACTCGTTCTAATTTAATTTAATATTTATAACTCATCCTTAAGATATAACTTAAGTTTAAATTATTTTTGACAGAACGCTTAAATATTAAAAAAAAGAAAAACATTCAATTTACTTGTAAAATTTGCAATAAATTATTTGAATCATCATCTGCTGCTTAATGTAATTCTTCTTTTTTAAAAATTTTTATCTGCATGTTTTATCCTTAAAAAACATTTAACTGCGAAAATTCGAAAATAAAAGCAAATAAATTTTTATTTTTTGCATAAATTGCCCTTTTTTTGTCTATATGCAACTATTTCATTTTACATAAAAATCTGCCAAAATGATGAAAATAAAATGAAGCAAAAACAAGTAAATTCTAGATTTAACCGTGCCGAATTAAAGACACTCTACAAAAACGTTTAAAATAAGGGAACATTTCACTAGAAGCTTTTTGTACCAAATTTTTTTATTTTATTTTTTTGTAATTTTTGGTATTTTACTCGTATCTGTGTAAAGACGTGAAAGCCTTTTGTGGTATAACACCCACCTAAGTGGGCGTGCCAAATATTTGTTGACCGGTCTTACAATATATTTCCAAAAAAGATATAAAAGCTGACTGGTATATACATAAATATGTATGTAAAAAAGAGGATTTTTAAAATACACAGCAAGAGGTTGGTCCACATTTTGGTTAATAAAATTTTTTTAATTAAACCGATTTATCTAGATTTAATCCCAATGTGACTACAAAATAAGTACATTCTGTTAAGTTTTACGGATATAATTGTAGTTTCCACTGCCAGACGGAAAAAGCTTAATCGATTTGAAATTTTGCAAGGAAAAAATATACATATCGTCACCTTAAATCCAAAAGGTCTTAAATCGACTCTTTGATCGCTTGTGATGTATCTTGGTTTGTTATCTTAAATGACGATATATACTTTAATAGGCTTTTTATAAATATTTCTTAGTGTTACACTCGCAATGACAAAGTTAGTAAACCGTAGTTCTTCACTTGTTGTATGTAGTGAAGAGTGTAAAAAAAAATCCAAATTTCAAAAGTGCTTAAATAGAAGCTAAAAATAAATTATTTTAATAAATACAAATTAAAAGGGAATTTTTCCAATTATTTTTTAATGGTTTGTTAAAATAATGAGTACACAATTTGTTCGTTGTTGTAAATTTTTTTACTCACACAAAGCAGTCATTTAAGCAATTTAATAAGGAAGTTGTAAGAAGACCATCAAATATAAATGATGACTATTTATTCTGACTTGGGACTTCTCTTCTGTGATTATGTCTGTATGTCTGTCTAGTAGGCTGTTTATTTACGATGACAGCGAGTGTGGCAAAAAATGAATGAGTGATTAAAATCTGCGATTTTATTACATGTTATGTGCTTAATTTTCGTTTTTGTTT
This sequence comes from Pollenia labialis, assembly GCA_949318255.1. NCBI lineage: Eukaryota > Metazoa > Arthropoda > Insecta > Diptera > Polleniidae > Pollenia > Pollenia labialis. Next base: position 121,013,643 of record OX439142.1, read on the forward strand.
GCTTAAGTTTAGTTAAGTTAATAGACTGTGATGTTGCAAATAAACAAAATAATTTATTTTGCACTATGCTTTCTGTTTCTGTAATTCCAGAATTTTTGATATTATAGATAGAATAAGTGCTTACTTAGAGACTGAACTCATTGACCCTTGAATAAAGTCATTAATTAAAAGAGGGTGTATAATAATTTCTATTAAATGACACCTTTAAGTCTTTGATTTCCAAAATATTATTTGCGTGTCTAACTTGAAAATTCTGAATTTTTGGCAAATCTTTAGCGTGTGTTGTGAAACTTTAATGCAATAATAATTTATTTAAAGTATTGATCATCGTCAACTATGCTTTTTATCCATTACCTGGCAATATTTACATAGATTAAGCTCCAAAAGAACTGCTCACTTTTTGAGACCAAGAACAAAATTAAAAGCAACAAATAAACAAGCTCCCTGTGTTCGTCTGGCCCGATTTTAGTAGTTCATAAAAAAGGACTCTTATGTTCCTTCCAAATACAGAGCAATAATAACTTAGTGCAATGATAATTCGGCTTTTGCGTGATTCATCTGTTTAGCCGCGCTTTCAATAAGATTGTGGGTACCTAATTTCCTTTTTTTTGTCGATAAAGCGGGGAGGTTCTCTCCGCAGCGACCAGGTAAGGACTATTGTCCCACTCCCCTTAGTTGGCTAAAGTACCCTCTGCTTCCCAAAGGATTCGGGACACACCTATTGTGGCCCAAGTGCCTCCTTCCGACCCATGCCAGCGCCGGGCAATCACACAGTATATGCTTCATCGACTCGTCCCCGTCTAGACACAGTCTGCTTTCCTGATCCTCTCTCAGGCCTATCCAATAAAGGTGGTATTTGATCGTGTGGTGACCAGTCAGATAAGCCAGTCGCAGATCCCGTCTGCCGAGTCCATTTGTCATTATTGCATTCCCGGGAGTGATGAATTCCTTTGCCCAACGCATTCTCGGAAGCGATACCCAGTATCCTCTATGTTCCCACAGAGTCCAGTCTCCCATAAGGGACAGGAACCTTGTCCAACTAAACCCACAGAAGGGTTCGGGACCCATCATCCGGGCATTAGAACCAGCCCTAGCCAGCTCATCAGCCCCACTATTTCACGGGACCCCTGAGTTTCCCATCATCTAACAGAGCGTCACCTGTTCCTTGGCCCCAGCTCCCGTAGCCTTCCCCGGCACTCCACCACCAAATTCGAGGACATTTTCCAGGAATTGAGAGCTTTAATGGCCGCTTGGCTACCAGTAAAAATAACAACACTGCCGCCAACCATTTTCCTATATCAAGAATGTTGCTGCAAAACACATTAATGGCGCAAATATCGGCCTGAAACACACTAGGTGATTCGTCAACCGCCATCGATATTCGTGTATTAAGCCCAAAAACTCCTGCAACCGTTGGTATACCAGTGTAATTCATTGTTTCCCTGACATGGATTTCCATCATGAATTTCCATCATTCCAGTCCGGAATGATTGTCCTGAACTTTCAGTTGAAGCCGTGCTCCGATAAGCCCGGAGCCATTTTCATCATGCGGGCATGCCCATGGACCTCAGCAAGTCCCGCTGTCAGCTCGATCCTAAGGAGACTCGACATATCAGTCCTCCTTATATGGACCAGACACACCATCCGCTGCAGCCTGTTCCACTTTTCTATTGCAGTCACCTGTTGAATCTTAGGCCACCAATCACCCAATTTCCTTGCTCTTGGATGAATTCTTGTGATTTCAAACATGTTGAAATTGCTGGAATGATTTTGCAAGTTCCTCTCTAGCTTAGACCTTTTTTGCTGCACAAAAGATCCTCTGGGTTGCGGTGCTCATGGCCGTCACGTATAATAAAATACAATAGCTTACCTAGGTCTTTGGTCTTTGGCTTCTTGCACGTCAGAACCGATGAAATATTTTCAAGATAAGTACCTGTGAGCAATCGGTGTGCTTCAACTGCCCTTTTTTAAACGGAAAATGTTAAGCAAAACTTCCTGAAAATTATGCTTTTTGGTACAAAATTTAACAAAAGCAAAGCAAAAAAAAAAAATTGTTGTTTACACTATTTCGTACTATGACTAAAGGGCCAAATATTTTTAATATTTACATGTTTGTGCTTTATACGTTTTTCATTTGTTTGTGTAACCGTTTGTATGGTTTATTTGGCCCTCTAGTGGAAATTAAAGACAAATTCGTTTCTACTCAAATGCCATACACGTTTTTAAAGACACAACAAATTTACAAAAGCTACACCATGTTGGATATCCCGCATTTTTAATACACCTGCATCAAAAAAAGTTTCAATATTTTCCTTTAAAATAGACTTTAACACAGTTTTATCAATGTCCATATCACTGTTATAACATTTTTAAAAGTCAGTATTACCATTTAGCATACCTTACCGTAAACCACAGTCATACTCCCCTCCTTTTCTGATTCAGACACAATTTACATAAATTTTTTTTTCTCCACAGTCTGCCTTTTAATTTAAGCAGGAATGCCAAAGAAAAAAAATCGAACCTGGCAAAGAAAAAAAGTAAATAAATAAATAAAAAAAAATCCTTTACCAGTTTGTTCAATTTTTGCAATTGGCAATTAATTTGATTCTGCCCTTTAAGCAACTGATTTTAATTTATTTCCATCAGGCAAAAATACACATTTACACACCTTTTTTTTCTTTTTTGCAACTTTTGTAAACTGGTGTCGGCGGTTGTGAGTTACTAAAGTTGCTGCTGGTTGATACTTCTCTACTAAAATCAAATAATAGTCGAGTTATTTTTTCTCTTTCGCAAAGCAAAAAAAGTTAAGAGTCTCAATTAAATTTTCTTAAAAAAAGCAAACAACGACAATAACAGCAACATTGGAAAAATATCTTTTCATTATTATCGCACTGATAGACGTTTAATTTTTATGAGATAACAGGGTTCTGCTTAAAAGAGATGGTTGCAAATTATGTTTAGACCAATTTAAATCCAGAATTTTTCTTACCGTAAATTAACATCAAATGCTTCCTAAACGAAAATGTACATTGAAAAGTATTCAACAAAACAACATTTTTTTTGAAAGTTTTGTATACGAAAGTTTAAACTTTTCGATGTAAAATTTCCGTACATAAAATTATTGTACTAAAATTTGATATATAAAAGATTTCTTATAGGTAATTTTCAAAATACAAGATTTCGAAAAAATGTGTTGGCCTATCCCATATCATCCTAGTGTTCCATTTTTTGAGCAGATACTTGCATTATTATTTTTTTTTTGTGTGAATGCAGTTGCAAACTAAAGTTTTTTGAAAAAAAAAATGTCTCGACGCATAAGGTAAGGTATTTTGTGCTTGATCACAATGTAAACGAATATTTTTTAGTGCTCATAAATTTATAGTTTAATACCTAAAACAAAACAATTTTTTCAACAAAAATTTTATATACGAAAATTTCGTAATTAAATAAAATTTCTATGCGAACATTATGAAATCGAAAAATTTTTTACACAAAAAATTTTGATATTGTTACAAGTAGAACTGTTGCTGTAATTCTTATACGCTTAACAGTTTTATTTGTTTTAATATCTTTAGTTTTTCTAAAATCTTTGGATGAAGCTTCCTGACGATCTGGCCTTAGCAACCAGTGAAATGCGCATAGGAATAGCTTATCCCATCAACAATAAATTTCAGTGTTTTTATCAAAAATAAATATTGGGAATTAAGCACTAATAACAAAATAATTTAAATTAAATTTTGTATATCCACGTAAATTATTTTGATAATAAACTGGCAAGTGCACGGCCTAAAAAAAACTGACTGGCAACCCGCTTTTTATTTTGCTTGCGTAAACAATAAAGCGAGTTGTTTTTGTTTTTATTTTGTGTTTTCTTAACCTTCTTACAACTACAATTAATGTTTGAAGAATTCCAATCAATTGTAGTGGGGAATGTAAGGGAGAGATAAACAAACTATTTATTGTTCATGATTTTGTTTAAACTTTGATATTGTTACAAGTAGAACTGTTACTGTAATTCTTATACGATTAACAGTTTTTTTTTGTATAATATATTATGGATAAAGTTTCCTGATCAAAAAACTTTCTACACGAAAATTTCGATATCGAATAGTTTTCTATTCAAAAATCTTTACAACAAACAATTTTCTTAAAGAAAAACTATGAAAATTTTTCTATTACAAAAATGTTGATAACAAAAACTTTTCTATACAAAACTTTGAAATTTAAAAAGTTTTTTATATGAAAATTTTGATATTGGAAAAATTCCTATTACGAAAGTTTTGTTAACAAAAAGTTTTCTATACAAAAATTTTGAAAATAAAAATTAACATTTACAATAATAAGAACAACTGTAGAGACCAAAACAACCATAATTTTGTTACTTTTCACGGAAAGAACTATTTAAAAAATTGGCTTTAACCAAGAAAATTTTGCATGATTCTCGTCTAAGCCAAAAATTACTTAATCTAAATATTTATATGTGTGGCTTGGTTTAGGCAAAGTGTTTCTTTATTAAAGAAAATTTTACTAAATAAGAACAAAATAAAGTAACAAAAAATTTAAGAAATTTTTGCTTTGGAATAGAATTATGCAAAATTTAGTAAATAATTATTTACGTGTCAAACGTATTATTTTAAAATTAAAGTTGTAAACATGTTATTGTTATTATTACCGATAACATGTTCAGAGACAACCACAATATAGTTGTGGCTTTTAAATGGAGGACTAATTTAATTATAATATGGTAACTGTTGACAATAATATGGTTTAAGTAATCAAAATATGTTCCGTAAGTTAATGGTTGTAGCAAAATTTTATAAAAATATGCTAAATTCTGTAATAAATATTGTAAATAAAACCCGTATTACTTCTAAACGATTTAAAGTTTTATTAACGAATGAAAAATAAAATATACAGAATATACAGAAAGGCGAATTCATGTAAACGGTGGTGTCGATACTACAACAAGTAATAACACCAAAAACACAACAATGTATTTTTTTGTTGCTTTCGTTGGCCGATATGTCAAAAACACAAGTAACTTTTGACGTTCCTCTCTCTAACTAAGAAACAAAAGTAGCACAGCTGTGTTTTCAACGCCACCTGAAAGACAATTCGCCTTGATACAGATGTATTTTTTTGAATAAAGTAAATAATTATACAAATTCAAAACCTATTAAGATTAGGTTTGTAATATAAAACAACAAGTATTTATAACTAAGTAGAATTTTCTATAAATTCAACAAACAAGATTTTTTAGCTTCGCATAGATTAAAATTTTCTGTAGAATATTTACTATAAAAAACAAAAAGATTTCCATAAGAACTTTGTTTTGTGTAGAATACAAATTTCATCAAAACCGGTTCCATAAAACAAAGTTTACTTCAATAATATTTCTATATAACCAACTTAACATCGATAAGGTTTCTATAAACAACAACGAAATATTTTCTAAAGAACAGAAGTTTACATCTCTAAGTTCTTTAAGATCGAAATATCTTAAAATCTATATTTCAAAAAGTTTCCTGCTAAGAACAATTTATGTATGTATGGCGAAAAGAATTTTGTATGTGGCAAAATGTAAATTAAATAAATGGAAATCTTTGGTCTCTAGTAAAATATTTCCTCATATAAGCAACACCCTTTAACTCTCTTAGAATTGAAACAGCCATCTTTATAGATTTTTATAATAAATTTTATAGAGTAAAGTTCGAATAATTTCTTTTTTTAACAATTGACATATGGGCCACTCGCTACAAGAATCTTGCTCGGTGTATAGTTAGATGGCTGGCTGGCTGAATCACTGGCTGTTTGGTTCCTGATGAAGACGGTGCTACTGCAGCTTCCCATTGCCTTCATTATGCAAAATTATTATTAGCACGTTTCATGTTAATGCATATGTTATTTTCTCTTTAAAACAATTTTTCTCCATACTTCTACTTATTTTTTTTTGTTTGCTACACATTGAGTTCCTAGGAACTGCGGTTGAATTTTTTTAATAGCAAAAAGGAAAGTCGAGTATGTGAAATATGTGCAAGAAGAAACTCAAGTACTTTTGGAAAATAAGAAAAATATTGTTTTCTAGTTTTTTTTGCTTCAGTGTTTCATTTTCTATTTTAAGAAAAAGTTATTATAAGAAAAACAACATGTACCAAAATATTTTATAGAAATTTATGCACTTTCAACTTAACGGAGTGGAGTCTGCAACGTGAATGCCGCCAGTCTTTCTACCGCCTGTAACATGCAGGCGTATCACAGCAACCAACGTAATAACAACCATAACAAGATATAAAACATTTAACAAGTTATAAAGTAAAAAAATGTTTTATATGTTTGTGTTACCGTGACAATGCAAGCGGAAAATTAGTTAAGCTTTTACTTACCCTGCAAATAATATTGGACCACCAGATCAATTTTGATTAAATGGACTACTCCATGGGCTGGTCCGATGTAATGCAAGCATGGACCATGTCATTGTTAAAAAGTGTTTGTACTGAGACGACATGTCTTCCTTTTTTAACGACATGTTTTCGTTTTTAAACGAAGGTAAAACTAGTCCTCTTGTGTATATAATGGAGTAGTTTTCAGACTACTCCTTTGTAATCCAAAGCTGAGTTACATGGTACTGCCCTAGAACATCGTAATGTTATATAGACCATGTTTTTTCCACACATTGGGGTTACCTTTGGACTAGTCCTAGTCCCTTGTGGGCTACATTTTACACGCGTGTTTGGACTAGTCCTATTATTTGCAGGGTTACTATCTAACAAATCCACTCACAAAAAACAGATCAATCAGTAAACAACACGAATTGTAGTAGAATTATAAAAAATGGTATAATTTTGGCAGATGATTACATGCTGACGTGTTCGTTTACTTTGGGCTAATCGTATTAAGTGTTTCCAAGTCTTCGGTTGATTGTCTTTTTGACTTCTTTTTCTCTTTGAGTTACAATTTTTGGAGAATTTCGACAAGGAGATTAAACAATTAATAAGCCTGGGCAGAAGGTGTTCCAGTTACATTAGAATTGTTTAGATTAAAAGTAAAATTGGCAAATTGTCTCTCTGACTTCCATGTACAACAAAAGCAATATTTTATAATTTGTTTTTGTTTTAAATGTAAGTTAAGTGAACGAAATCTTCGTTCGAAATCGACGAAAGGGTCATTATTTATTGCAATTCTGCCAAACCTCAACAATTTTTGATTTTGTGAGGTGTCGTTATATGAGTCATTTCAATGCTTTAGGGAATTTGCTCTTTGGCGAGACCTTTTTGCTCCAAACACTGAACTCCGCTTATACAGGGTGGCGCAGAATGAGCTATATGGTTTAAATGTAAATGGCTTATAACTTTTTATTAATGCGATTATTAATTTTTTTTTTTTAATACAGGGTATTATTAGGGAATTTTTTGCAATAAGTTTTGAAAAATGAAATCCTGTAAGTGATGTCTATTTTTTGCTTCGCGTATACGTGATCATTTTAGCATATTTTCCATAACTATTCGCAAAATTTTGCTGGTCATTATTTGTGTTCGATTGTATAGTTATCCATTAATAGTTTCCCCAAGCCTTCTTCACAAAATGCTGAAAAAACCATGTAGCTCATTCTGCACCACCCTGTATTTTAAACACCCAAGACAAATTATTTTAATAGTAATCAGTCGGGTTCAATTAATTTTTTTCTTTGTGCGATTGTATATTTTTCGACATTAATTCCCCAAGTCTTCTTTACAAAATGCTTGAAACCACAAAGAAAGAATAATGTGCTTGTTGCAAAATTAGACAAGTCGGGAATATGGCGTTTTAACATAATTCACGCTGAATCCAATGGCGCTAACCATTTTTTTATGACCAACCCCACTTTATCATTTATTTCTAACATAAATATGCGCTATCTCTATTCCTTAAGGGGGCTCCCATACAAAATGTTCAATGTAGACTAGAGATATATTAAAGAAAAAGTCCCGTAAATGCCCAGGAGTTGCCCCTGGTGGGATAAAATGTATGACCGACCTGATTTATTTTTTTGTCTTTAACATTTTCTCGAGACATAGTTTCCAAAAAAAAAAAAAAATGTTTCTAAAACGACTGCGCATATTAGAAAAAAGTTTACCTTTCTTAAAGGAAAAATACGCAAACAGATTTTAATCATTCATTTTTTATGTCTGCAAAAAATTAGAAGCCTAGCTTCATTTTCCAATTTTTTTTATAAATTTTTACAAAAAAAAAATTTCGAATTTAAAAATTTAAATTTAAAATTTCAAAATTAAAATTAAAAAAAAGTTTTACTTTTCTTATATCAAATTTTATTGCGGAATTTCGGGGGTTTTTTTTATAGCAATTTCAAGAAACTAAACCGTTTTTGAGTTACGCGAATACATACATGTTCTGCAACCTCCTCCATTTTCGAAATAACGGTATATCTCGAAAACAAGAGCTAATTAAAAAAAACGGTGGGCAACATTAGATTCTGCGTACCCGAATTATGCTAAAACGCCATGTGCCCGGCATGTCTAAAAAAGTGTCACTTTCGAGCACAGTGTAATTAAATAAGTTATAAAGAAATCCAAACATATAGCTCATTCTGTGCCACCCTGTACATGTGTCTGTTCCATGCCAAATTTATATTGAAAAGTTTTTTTTTTATAAAATATGAACATTAACATGAAAAATATTTTTATTGAAGAAGAAAGTATTTTGCACGCAAGTTCTTACATTATAAAGTTTTCAATACATTGACTTAAAAAAATTTTTATATGAAAATTTTTACAACAAAGAGTTTTCTTTACAAACATTTTGATATCAAAAAGCTTTCTATAGGAAAATTTTGACATTGCAAAGATTTTTTTAAGAAAATTTTTATAACGAAATGTTTTCTATATAAACATTTTGACATCGGAAATTTTTTTTATTTTTGATTTTATATCGAAGAGTTTTTTTGCCAAATATTTTTCGGAAAAATTTTTCGTATAGGAAAAAGTAATTGTTTTCTGCTCGAATTTTTTTATATAAAATTTTCTATACAAATAGTTTGACATTCAAATCTTTTCTGTAAGAAACTTTTAGCATCAAAAAATTAATAAAAAATTTAATAAAAAAGAATTTACTTTCTATGGATAAAAAACTGTTACCGGTTGTGTTATTTAATTTTTTAATTCTAATTTAATAATCCGTTCATACTTTTTTGTTTTTGCTTAAAATTTCACGTGAAAAAAGTGCAGCTTAAATTATTTCGCAGTTTTAAAAAAATGTTGCCAGAAACATATCCGAACTTCTTCACAAAATGAACAGAGTACAACACTATCAACATTATTTCAAAGATATTCCGCACAAGTTTTTTCATATGCGTTTTGACAGCATTTCACGTGAAATGTTGAACAGAGTACCTGGCTTTAGGTTAAAAACCATTTTATTAGCATGCAACGAAATTGCTAAAGTTTTCTATGGAAAAAAATTTTACTATAAATTTGCGATAGAAACATTTTACACTGCTAGTGTTTTTCATAAATCCGTTTGAATCCTCTAAACTTTTTGAAAGAAACATTTGACATCTTAAGAACTTATCTTAAAGCAAAGTACAAAACCAAAATAAGTCAACGAATAAATAAGGATTTATTCAGTATTTTAAGTAACAATAAATAATTTTTTTAAATTCTTTAAAAAAAATGTTAACTCTAAGGATTTGTTTTGTGTTAAATTGTAATATGTTTTCTTTCGAGTGTAAGTGTGCCAAAAAACAACATCCAAATGTACCACAAATATCAGATGCTTGTCTGTATCTTTCTTTTCTTACTCGGTCAAAAACTAGAATACAGATTCCATTCGACAAAAAACTCTGTCTAGGAAATGTGTCGTCGCGAGACTCTAAATATCCAGCCCAATTTTGAAATGACTACTAACTAACTCTTATTTATTGCAATGAATTCCTTTAAAAATAATAAGTTTTATTGCAAAAAAAAAAAAAATTTTTTAAAATAAAATGAGAAAGTGGCAAAAGTATCAGCAATGAGTTACAAATTGTTTAATACGTCAGCTCTTAGTGTATATTAGGGATGCCAAATGGGACCAGGTTTTTTGAAACCCGGGATTCGGTATTTTTAATTCAAAAAAACGGGATCCCGGGACGGATCGGGATTTTTCGGGATTTCATATCAGTAGACTCGCGGTAACGTGAACTATTAAAACCTAAGCGTGTTCACGTTTGCGAAGTTGTTCATGTTTACGAAGGTGTAATTTTTTACATCTTAAAAATAAAATAGACATATATTTAACTCAAATTCATATATTTTTTTTATTAATTCATATTCATTAATTCATATTCGTATTTACTTTGTTAAGAAAAACAATTTACATTAAAATTATTTAAAAAAATGGGTTATCTTTTTTTGGATTTTCTTTTTTTGCAAAAAGCTGAACACCGCCTTTTCTAGGAGACCTCTAAAGTTAAAAAATTTGGTAATTTTTGCGACATTTTTCACGACACACTTTATATTAAACTAAAAACAAAATAAGCAAATCAACAGCTCGCGTTACACAAAATGCCAGAATATATTCATAAGCAATATTTACGGGGATTCCCAGTTTTTAAAAAAGTAGTGATTGCATAAAAATGTTCAAAAGAAAACAACGTTTTCTACGTTCCATGAATTTTACATTTGTTCACGTTATAGGGCTTTCTTACTGTGTTCACGCTACAGAGAAGTCAGTGTAAAAAAAATTATGTTCATACTAGCCGGTGTTCACGTAAGGCGGTGCTTTTGTTATCGCGAGACTACTGTAAATCCAAATAATATTTATGTTCGCATTCAACATATATGACAATATTTAATTTATTTTATCTGAAATATTTATATGTGCAAGTTTTAATCTAATAAAATAAACTTAAAAAATATGGTTGAACCCCCTAAAGATTTTAACACTTTGCATTTTGCTGGCGCAGTTTCATTATCATTCACTTAGAAAAAAGACCATACCGAACTTTATCTTCTGATTTTGTTTTGTGTTGTACAAAATTCGTTGCATGTAACATTTATTCACTTGGGACTTCTTTTTGTAACCAGTTAAAAATTAGATTAATTGCCAGTATGATTTAATATTAAATTTTTGAAGTTATTTTTAACACGGTGACTCACGTTTAATTAAATATAGTTGTAGTTGATAAAAAAAAAAATTAGCACATTTTTACTAAACCCAAAATCCCGGGATTCGGGACTTAAATTTTTGGAATAATCCCGGGATTTCGGGATTGGCAGCCCTAGTGTTTATTAAAGAAGAAATATGTTTTTTAATTTTTTTATACTTAAGTATAAAAAATATATATATAAATTGCACTTGTACTTTATGCCGTTTAAATTTTAAGCTTATTTTTATTATTTTCCTTTTATATTTGTTTAGTTTTTCTTTATTTATGTTTTTATATTTTCAACAACATTTTCTCTTTGATCTCGCTTATTGAAAGAAATGATTTTAATTTATGCAAGTTTTAAAGACAAATATCTTTAATAGCTCTATAATTTTGAAAATAAACTTTCATTTAAATTACAAATGAAATATGATTGGCAAAAAGTTTTTTTTATAGAAAATTTTGCCATATCAAAAACTTTTTAATGGAAAACTTGCAATATTGATTTGCTTAAAAAAAAATTGGCACTTTTAAACAAATTAAGGAGAAAATTTCCAAAAAAAAAAATTTTAATTTAAAAAAGTTTTTTAACAAAAATTTTTTTCTAAAATCGTAATTTTCTGAAATAACTTTTGCAATATAAAAAAGTTTTCTATAGAAAAGTTTGCAATATGGCAAATCTTTGCAATATTAAAATGTTTTAAAAAAATTTACTATTTACACCATAAAAGTTTTCTATAAAAACAATTTTTCCAATATCGAAAAGTTTTTCATAGAAAATGTTTGCAAAACCAAAAAGTTTTATTACTGAAGTTTTGCAACATTAAAGTATTTTCTATAGACAAAACAGAAAGTTTCCTATAGTAATTTTGCAGTTTCGAAAAAATATTTTTATTAAAAAAAGTCTAATAAAACGAATATTTGTTTAGTAGAAAATTGTTCAAAAAGTTTTCTATAAAAAAATTCTTTAAATGCTGAAAAACTTTCAATATTTCATATTGCAATATCGAAAGATTTCAATAAAAAAATTTAAGCAATATCAAAAAGATTTCTGTTAAAAATTTTCCGGTAGTAGAAAATATTTTCACATAAAAATTTGGACGCTAAAAAAATCTTTTCTACAATATACGTAAAATTGAAAAAAAAAAAAAAATTTCAAGGTTTAAGAAAGTTTTGCAGAGAGCGTTTTGCGTATTGAAAACATTTCCAGGGGAAGTTTCGAACTATCGATATTTTTTAATTACTTCTCTGGAGCAATAAGAATAATAATAATCTTCCTCTTGATAGCCCACCGTTTACATCTCAACGACCACCCACCTCCCTCTATCCAGGAGAAGATTATTTTCCATTAGTATTCAACCCACACGCCAATTTAAAATGTAAAAAAACGGGTATTTGTTCACGTTCAAGAGACCAAATGTACAATTTATCAGGAAGTTATAGCAAAATAACATTTTGCTTATCTTTTCTCTATGTGCATAACATTAAGAATAAAACTAATGTTGGCATTAGTGATTTTTAGGAATAAAAACTTGAAAAATATATAACCGTAGAGAAGTGATAATTATATTAGAATAAGAGTAATTTTTTAAAAATCTCCTTTAAAGATTAAAATTGCTCTTCTACAAAACTAAAAATTTAGATTTAAGTACTTTTTCCATATTACCACAGCTACATAACAGTGTAATCTTCCTAAAGCGGACACCCCCTTTAAATGAATACTGAAACATTGTTCTGCCAGCGTTTGATTGCAAAAGAATTGAATTCTCTTGTGAGGACATTCCTCTTGTACGAATACATTTGAATTGTCCGTTCTGTATCCAGTCTCATGAGAATCCTCTGTACTTATCGTAATCTTATCTTACGAGTATATGTTTGTTTTTATTAAAAGAGTTTCATTTGAAATGTTAAAATAAATTTAAATTAAAACATTTTGTATTGTTTCTTTAAAGAAAATCAAATGCCCAACATTTTAAAACATTTTACTCCAAATGCATTTGATTATTAAGGCCAGGCTGCTGAGTTGTGGATTAAGTGTAAACTTAGTTTAACGTAGTCTAAAACTCATATTTTGTGCGGCTAAATTTAATTTTTTTCATTAAATCTTATTATTTTTTCGACCTTTTTTTAATTAAAATAAAAAGTTTTTTCGAGCTCGAGGGTATTGTTACAGCCTTGATAATGATATCCGAGGGATATCGAAATATTGGAACAAATAATTTAATAAATAATATATTTAAAATAATTTGCCTCGAGCTCGAAAAAACTTTTTATTTTAATTTTTTTCTTTATTATTTCATTAAAGACCAACATTTTAAGCAAAACCAAGCTGTTCCGTCAAAATTTTGTATACAAACTTGGTACTTGCTACAAAAATCTGTTTTCAGATTAACTAAACTAGTTTAACCGAGATCTCAAAAACGCAGCCTAAGAAAGTGAAAGTAAATTTCTTGTTTATTTCTGGGCTAGGAAAAAGGTCACACACAATACAACCGAATAGAAATAAATGATTTTCAATTAAAACTTTTGACTTCAAGGACTAAATAGATACAGGTTTAAAAAGAAATACTTTGAGAAAATGATTGATTTATTGAGAGTATTCAGTAAATATTTTCCTAGATTGGCAGAAAAAGACGTTTTAATTTTCCTAATGAAAATGACCAATCATGTAGAAACTTACAACAAATCTCTGTTTCAATACGGGAATTCTCCTAGATTCGTATCTGTGTATTTTATTTAATATTATTTATAAAATTAAATAAAATTGATGAAATAACAAAACTTATGGTTTAAAAATTATAAAAAAGTTCTTGTAAAAAAAAACTTGTAAACATCTTTTCTATAAAAAACTTAAGCGCTAATAATAACGTTTTTATAAAAACTTCACGATGTGAAGCCCTTTTTATAAAACTTCTGAGATTTAAAAAACGGTCTTAATAAAAAAGGTTTTTGATGTGCAAAACTTTAAAAAAAAACTTCAGCCATTTCAAAAGCGTTCTTTTCTTGATAGAAAAGTCTTTGATGCTTAATATAAAAAAAAAAAAATTTTTCTATAAAAAAACGTGTATTTGTGGCAAATGTATTGAAACCACTTGATTGCGAAAAAATCAAGTTAGGGCCTTTCTAGATAAGACCGACGATATATGTTGTTAAGATAAAATGTAAATATTCAGTTTCTATTATGGGGAATTTCATGTATTTATTTGATTGAAATTTGTAAATTCTTGTCTTTCGATAAAAAAAAAAAACATTGGGCCCTTCCTCTTTGAAAACTTATAAAGATGAACTTGTAAATGTTTACATCAACTACATCTTGCGGAATTTAAATAAAAAGCGTATCTTGTTTAACACTTAATGAGACATGCACTCTTTAAGAAGGCAAAAAACTTTTATGTACAATATTTATACCAGGGATGGGAAGTTTGCATATTAATTGTTTTTTTTTTCTATAATTAGTATTATAATGTTGTTGAATGAAAGCAAAATTAAATCCAGAATGTCAACAATTAGCAAATGTTTATGTGTTTGCAAAATTCTACTTTACCAAAATATTTAAAAACTCCTAAAACCTTAAAAAAGCATTTTCAAGCCAACAATTTCCAGAGGAGCACATTCTAGTTCAATTGTTCAATCTTACTGCTTCGTTAAAAGTTTGTTCCAACATTTATTAACCAATCTACTCTCATACCATGAAGAAATATCATTTTAATGATATAATATTTAATTGTTTTTATGTACAACATCTAAACTAAAGTTGGGCGGCCTGGGTCTGGGAGTGGAATGTAATACCGTGTTTAGATATGCACCTTAATTGAGTTTTACGCAATAAATGAAATTATTGAGCTCAATTATCCATATAAAATTGCAATTTAGGTTTTGCTCAATTAATACGAAATTGTTATAAATATTGAGTTAACTTAAAATGCGACCCTGTCACAAGTGTGTTTAGTGAGCAAAACACAACTAACTAAACAAATTGTTTTGACATTTGGAAACAGAAATTACAACAAAACAAAGGCCCATCCATTAGGTCTGCGCAAAAGTCAGATGTTTATGCCTTCCTTAATGATGTCAAAAGTTGTTTACATTTTGCTTATACATGTATATAAAAAATAACAACAATATGTGATTGTATACCCGGGTATGCTTGCTGTTGACGTAAGTATAATTTTTCAGCTGTTGACATAAAGGTTAAACGTGCGACGTGTTCTGTACGAAATTTTTTATTTTCCTTTAACTATTTGAACTGCAAGAGTACGACTGTTTAAACAAAAAGTATAAATATGAAAAGAATTTTTTTATTCTTTTTATTGAGTACCTTCTTTCACATTTAAAAGTGTTAATATTTGTCTTAGATTTATATTCCAAAGGAAAATCAGCTTAAAATTTGTTTTGTCTTGTGTTTTTTTCTTCTTTTGCGAGTTTTTCCAAAAATTTCGTTAAGAGGAAATCTTATTTATTTGGCATTAAAAATGTTTTTTATTAGATAATCATTAAAAAAAATGTGCTGATTTGTTTGGTTGCTTTGTTTAATTTATAATACAATATTATTCTTAGGACTTTTAAAGCCATTAATTTAAATTGGTTTCTCTTGGTAATAATAATTTAATTTAAATATTTTTTGTTTAGTTGTTAAAAAAGCAGTAGCTTAATAAGAAAGAAAATAAGATGTTAAAAAAATTGTTGTTTCTTGAACATGTAAACTGTAAATAAAGTTTTTCATCTAAGAGGTCTGGTTCCCGAATTAAGAAGAGAGCGCAGAGAGAAAGAGATAAAAAACGGAAGCAAAACAGACATCAAAACTTTCCCACAAGGGGTAAGTACCTATCTGTTGCATCCTTTTTTGAGTTCAAGCTTTGAAAAAAGCACTCCCCCATCGGAGGGAGAACTTCTATAAAGAGTAAGTTCATATCAGAAAAGTATAGATTCCGCAAAGACAATAATCCTGATAGATAGGAACAGGGCTGCCAGACTGGGGATTTATCCCCAAAGTTGGGAATTTCATACGAAAAAAGGACAAAGAAAGTCATTTGGGGATTAGGAATTTTTTTGGGGATTAGAAAAAATTCGAGGATTTTTTGGGTATTTTACAGATTTTTAATATATTTTCCCTTCTTTAATTATTTACGTTTATTTTTCTTTGTTTCGTAAACTAGCAAAACTTTTATCTTACCCTTATCAACAACTTATACGGTGTAAAGGGTTCTAATTAAGATTACCATTTTTGTTAATTGTGTAAAAGAACTTGTTTTATTTTTCTTGAGTGAGTGTTTTAAAAAGAAGAATATGAAAAAAATAATCTGAAACCGTTGACAACCGTTTGAATAAAAAAAAAATATCAAGCAAATATGTCTTCCCCAAAAATATGTAAATCTACAGCCCAATTGAAAAAAAAAATTTTCCGGGAGTTTTCTCCCTATGTAGATTTAATTGTAAAAATGGGAAAAGGGAAAAAACTCACGGGGAATTTTTATTCAAAATTGCGCTGATAATAAATCTGGGAAAAAGAATGCTGGATTATTGGTAAGTAAAGGTTAAATTTTAAGGGCCGATGTTGAATGTAAGCCACACCTAAACGTCAAGTTTTTTTCTGCTTTTCATTTGATTCAATTTGAACCGTGGAAAGATACACAATCGAGCAACGCGTTAAAGTTATTCCGGTTTATTATGAAAATGGTCGTTCAAATCAAAATGCATATCGTGACTTCTTGATTCAGTGATGAGGCACATTTTCACCTCAGTGGATTCGTCAATAAGCAGAATTGCCTCATTTGGGCGAATGATAATCCAAGAGTGACTGTCGAAAAACCAAAGCACCCACAAAGAGTGAATGTTTGGTGCGGTTTTTGGGCTGGCGGCATAATCGGGCTGTATTTTTTTCCAAAATAAGGCCGGCCAGGCAGGTATTGTGAATGGTGTTCGCTATCGTGAGATGGTAACGAACTTTTTATGGCCCGAATTGCAAGATATGGATGCGGACGAAATGTGGTTTCAACAGGACGGTGCTAACAGCTAACGAAACAATGGCACTTTTGCGCGACAAATTCAATGGCCGTTGTATCTCACGAGGTGGTAATGTCAATTGGCCGTAGGACTTCTTTCGTTGAAAGAAAAGGTGTACGGCGATAAGCAAGTAACAATTCAAGAGCTAAAGGATGAGATAATTCGCCACATTAACGGCATAGAACCTCAATTATGCCTGAGCGTCATCGAAAATTTGGACCGTCGGATGGAGGTGCGCCGCGAGGTCGCGGCGCACAGTGAGACAGCCCTTTAGTAATCGCGGCAAAATGTGATTTTTGGCGTGTCGTCCAATTTCGATGAAATTTTCACAGTATATTAACAGATATATGAGTAACAATTCCATGAAATTTCAGCCTCATAACTTCATTATTTTTTGGTCTAGAGCAAGTCAAAATTGAGGGATGCCAACTCGCTTGAAATATGTTAGTTCAATATGTAATATTCAAAAGAATAAAAAAATACATAATTTTTATTTTAATTTTTTTAATTAATTTAGTTGTTGTGAATGAGTAGATGAAAAAATAAATTTAAAAAAAAACACAAAAAGAATTTCCTTAACAACAGAATTGTGGTGTAAAAATTGAACATTTTGCATTTTTAATGGACTAGGAAATATAGAGCAGCCCCTCGCCCTAGGTGCAGACTTATATCAAATGAAAGATTGAAGTCTCAGCTTTCATTTGAAGTTAAGAACATATAGCAAAAGTTTGCAAACGAACTTTAAAAATACAAAAAACTACAAAAAATAATATTAAATTGTTGTTGTTTTTAATATTATTGATCAACAAATGGTAATATATGTATATTTAGAAATAAAAAAAAATTTCAAATTAGTACTGGGTTTAAAAGTCGATGTGGTGAAACAAGGCATGGGAACAACCAATGATAGTAATGTCTCTAGAAGATTTTTTGAAAATCCAGAAATAACCGCTGACATAACTGGTGTAAATGTAGACTTAATTCACCGATTTTAAATTATATTAAATACTATTAATACTAGTACAAATATAGATGTTGGTAAATTCCATACGTATTGCATGGACACTGCAAAATTGTATGTAGATCTTTATGGCTGGTATTACATGCCTATCACTGTCCATAAAGTTCTCATTCACGGCAGCAAAATGGTATCTGAGGCTATATTGCCAATAGGTTTGTTTGCTACAGGAATGTTATCCGAAGAAGCGCAAGAAGCAATGAATAAGGAGTATAGAAACTGTAGGCTATTCCATTCTCGTAAAAATTCACGTATTTCTACGAATGAAGATGTAATGCACTATTTGCAAATATCATCAGATCCTTATATTAATTCATTTAGAATGAGAATGAAATTGAAAAAATTAGAATACCATGATGATGTTAAAAAATTATTGATATAATGAAAAAAAAATTGTTCTTTTTTATTGCATTTCAATGGGAGGTGGGCGTAATAGTGGGCGTGTTATTGTAATTTTTGCATTAAACATTTTAAAGGATATAAATTACAGTAATATCAAATTTAAAGGTTGTACCTAAAATATTTTAGAAAATATGGCACTTTTTGTGTTGATGTTGTAGGGGTGGTGGGGGTAAAAGTGGGCCAAAGTTCAAAATTTTTTTCCGATAGTGTATATGTAACAATATAACATTCAAGTATACCAAAATTTAAGGTTATACTTAAAGTATTACGGACAATACGGCATTTTACAAATTTCGATTGTATGGGAGGTGGGCGTAAAAGTGGGCGAATTTTCTTAATTTTTTTTTTAAAAAACTGGAATTGTCTCAAAATTAACCTGTGCAAAATTTCAGAACTCTACAATGACTCCTTGTATTTAATGCCGGCGTTGTCTCACTGTGCGGCGGCCATTTGTCCAATATTTGCCTCCACAAATAATTTAACCATACCAATATCATCATGATAGAAAGAAATTACAATAATTGCCTAAATAATTTGTGTTTTATTCAAAATCAACATCGGCCCTTAAAATTTAACCACCCTTTATTTATGATGCGTCGAAGTTTTAAATAAATGACGGATATTTGAATTTTTATCTTTGATTTAAAGGATGGCTAAAACCGATTGAACAAGCTCCAAATTCTTATAAATTGCCTCATTCGTCGTCAAAAACAGCATATTGTTCTGCTTGTAATTCCTCACGGGAATCGCATAAAAAGTTAAAAAAAACATGCCGAAACCAATCGCTTCAAACAAAATTAAATATTTTTTTTACCAATAAGTTTTATTTGGGGATTTTTGGGGGTTTCTTATTAAAATTTTTCTTACTATTTTAAAAAAATTAAAAATTTGGTCAGAAAAAAAAGAAAAAATTCATTAACTTTTTAAGGTTTTGTTTTTTAATTTGGGGATTTTTTTTAATATTTTGGGGATAAGGAAAAATACCTGGCAGCCCTGTGCAGGAAGCAAGAAAAATAGTAATGAAGGCAAGTTAGTCCAGCGCCTGCTTTGCGGTATCTACTTACAATATATAATCTGCGGTCAGCCAAGAATTCTATAAATTTTGGAATTTTACCGAATCCCAGGTATTGGCTGCACCCGACTACGCCCCGGAGGCTGAAGCCCCAAAAGGTGAAATATCCCAAAGATTATGCCAACATCCCCGAAAAGAAAGTCCATCTTTAAGGGCCCGTCAACGCTGGTTCAGCACCTTTCACTATGGTTCAAATTCACAGTGACCATATTATGAATTGAATTTTATGCAGTGCGGGCGGAACGGAGCCTATTCTTAGATATTCAATATAATTTTAGTATGTTGCCCACAACCATGTACATTTTAATTTTGACTTTACATATCTTTAAAAATTAACAATAATTATTGGCTTTTGTATGCTGTTCTACCAGCAGTTATACAGTTAGTTGTTGTAAATTTATGTATAAAATAAATAATTAAATAACCATAATACAACCGTAGGCAGCCATAATTTGGTTGTTTTTGGACTGACTTAACTGTAATATGTTTACGGTGGCAATAATATGTTTGATGTTACCATAGTCTAAATGAATCATTTTTATTTTAAATACTTAAGTTATCTGTAGTCAAATGAAAACATATTTTTTCTCTGCACGAATGAAAATCGTTTGTCATTCTGTGTACATATATGAATGGGTCATGCCGAAACTAAATGAACACGTTTAAATAAGCAATTGAAATTAATAACATCCTTAACTTTAGGGTGAATTATAAAAGCCAAAAATGTCGTAACCGAAAATATTTAATTCAAATTAACTTATTAATGGCCGTTTTCTCATTACGCGATTATCTTTTTTCCCAACGAAAAACTGCACATTAAAGAAATTTGGTTTTCTCAATGTCTCATTTGTTTCTATGCTGTCGCAAAGCTAACCAGCACAGTCTTGGGTCAGTGTAAAATGAGAGGTTAGAAATTGGTCCCTCGTTTAGTTATCTTTTTTAAAATAAAGACATTTTAAGAATTTTAAGCCTATCAAAGTATCCCTTGAAAGAAAAACAAGGCTTCCGCAATAACCATCTTTCTGAAAGACATGAAGCATTTTCTGCAAAAAAACAAACTGACGGTGTGCTCAACCAAAAGTCTGATCGGCGCCGTCTCAGCCGGATCTACTGACTCCCGTAGCACCTGAGTTAAGTACTTTGGTGAAACTTCGAACTCCAGAAGTCTGAAAATTTTATGAGCCCTGTAATTGGGATGTTTGTTGCATCCTAGTTTTCATGCATCTAATTTGTCCGGAAGGATGTAACACCAAAAAGTTAAATATATTTAAATGATTCCTACAGCCGCCGGGGGACGAGAACAAGTTAAATTACAAAATAAAGATAATTTGTAAAACATCGAGATATTTTCTAAATAAACATGAAAATAAGCAGACAGAGATAGACGTTGAACACCGACTATGCACATTAGAAATGCTGCTTTACGTATACAAATAAATTGCAGTGGAGACGATCAAACAACCAATAAAACACTTTATTGTGGTCTGGAGACGTTTAAATAACACTACGCCACAAAAACAATTAAACCTTAAAAGTGAAATATTTTTTAGGAAAAATTGGGGCGGCTGAATACGAATATATCACTAATTTTTTTCACTTAGTTATATTAGATATTTCCAAAAATCGCGAGAACTAAAATTCTCTGAGTTACAGGCCGTTAGATGTGAAAAAATTGCCTGTTCAATGTTAATAAAAAAACGTTAAAAAATAATTTTTTTCAAATCTAAAGACGCGCCTAGGCGTGTATCTCAGTGAACTTTTATCCGATCACACAGCATTAATATGTGCTAAAAGACAAAAGGCTTATTTAACCAGTATTTTAAATTTTGTACAATTCAGATGTACAATTCTTGATATTTATCGAAATAGCTTAAACAACTGCAGAACGATTTTCGCGAATATCTCGAAAACGCTTCTTGATGGAAATAAATTCGTGTTTAACCGCCCAAATTAACCTTAGGAAAAATCTAATTTTTGAAGTTATGGCAAAAAGTTTAAAATGTTTGAACCGGTGGAATTAATCAATCGCATTATGTGTGTTTGTGCTGTCGTAATTTTGAGAATACACGTTGCAACCCGTCTGAGCGATCTGGGTTTGAATCAGTGTTGCCAAAACTTGGAGACCAATAATGGCTAAATTTACGGGGAAAAATGGCTAAAAATGGGTTAAAAAATGGCTAAAAGCTTTTTTAAATAAAAACACATTCAAATTCAATAAGACGACAGAAATAATTCATTTAAAGTTGTTTACGATGAAATTGTTAGTTAATATCAATTTCTTAAATAAGAATAAACGTTATTTAATATTCTGAAAGATATTTAAAAAATAAAATCATCGATACATTTTATGTCGTTATTGTTCATCTCATAGGAATCACTATTATTAGTTTCAAATAATTTGAAGGTAAATCATAATCACGACAGCATATACCCAACCTTTTGATTCCAGATTTACAATAAAAAACAAGTAAGAAAATATAGTCGGTCAACCCCGACTATATGATACGCTACACCTCATTAGAACCTGTGTACCAAATTTTATGAAATGATCTGCAAATTTGCGACAAACATCGTTAATTCGACTCAGAAAGTGGTTCTGAGTCAATCGGTTTACGAAAAGGTGGGCTTAGGACCAATATTTTAAGGTGTTACAAACATCAGCACAAGCGCATAGTACCCTCTCCACTATTGTGGTTTGGTATACATATTTCATTGATAAAATCGAATTAACGGTTGCTTGATGTAACCTATTTCTGAAATTACTTTTAACGATGTTTACTTCAGCATTAGACCATGGAAGTGAGAGCAACTTATATTTGTCGGCGGCGGCGGCGGCTTGCAAAAATATTGCCGGCGGCGGCTCAAAGCTGGCTTAAGCCGACTTAAACTAAAAAATATTTTTTTTAACCAAATTTTATATTTTAGTTTGAATAATAAAATAAACTTGCATATACATTAGGGATATGACTTTTGCATTTTTTTTTTTTAATATGCATGGCCGTACATGATGAGAAATGCCAAAAAAATAATAACTGCGTTTTTAGTTTTTAATTTTTTTAAAAAAAGTCCCGCACCGACTAAGATTAAAGTTTACATATGGTATGGGAAAATAATTTGACTCATTTTGAAAAAAGTACAAATAAAAGACGAGAAATAATTAACAAAGAAAAAAATTTGAATGAAATGTGCAGAATACAAAAGCAGAGGGTTATAATAGGACGGTACAACACATTGGCAAAAACCGAAAGAAATAGAAAAATAAGGTGTCAGATTATTGCCAAGGAATTGCTTGATTTATGGTCGAAATTAAATTTTCCATGTGTACTTGAATCTTTGATAAAAAGAAAAGCGACCTAATGGAAACCCAACAATAGTGTTTGGAGAATTATTTGATGTGGCCAATCCAGAAGGCATTTGGCTAAGTATGGAAGATAAAAAGTTTTACGCAGTTCAAACAAGTACGAAAGGAGATGTTGGATACTCAACAGCCAAGGAAATGATTATTCATCCATCAAAAGCTGCTTTATTAAAAAAAAGTCACGACCGCCTTGGTCCCAGACATAAATGTATCTGACACAACAATATCGTCCCTAGAAGAAGACACAGAATTCTATGCATCATCAGACGATGAAAGCTATGAATTAAGAGTTAAATAAGTGACCTGTTCAACTAAGACTGCAGTGAAAATGGTTCAGACTTCCAACGTGAGCACAAGAAATGCAGCAAAAATATGTAAAGAGTTGGTGAAATCCGGTATTGATATTCCAACACCCTCACAATCTGGTGTCTATAAGGCCTCAATAAAAGCAGCGGAACGTATGGAAGAAACGTATGTATATGGCTACATTAAAAATGGAAAATTGGTGCGTGCATTTTGATGGGAAGAAATATGGTAAAAACGAAGTGCAGGTAGTGGTGTTGACAAACGAGCTTAAAGAAGTCAGGTTGGCGGTCATGAAGCTTCATAATGGACAAAGTTTGACAATATTTGAAGGTGCCAATTAAATAAAAAGTTTTTGAATAGATAACTAACTATGATATTATAATGCAGGTATCAACAAAATTTTACAAAAATTTAAACTATGGAATTCCATTAAAATGATTATTTGTGATACAACAAATGTCAATACAGGAAAAAAATGGAATTGTTCATTTACTGCAGAGATCGTTTCAGGAAAAATCTTTTTCAACATCATGTTTTAGATTTGATTCTAAAGCATGTCATGAATGAAATGCTTGTTGCAAAATCAACATCACCAAATATTTCGTACGATATTTTTACAGAATTGATTACCAAATACGAAAATCTTAAACAAAACTTCAAGCAAAGCGATCTCATATTGGAAAAACACAGAATCAAGTGGCGTGATGACATGCAGTATTTGTTCGAACTAGGACAAGCATTCAAATATTATGAGAAAAATAACTTTTATCAAATTCCGTGTATTACCAGCACTCAGTAACGCCCGCTGGAATTCCAGGGCCATTCTGCCACTTTTAACTTTTATACTCAAACCCGAACACAGGACAGAACTTTTGACAGTTTGTCAATTTATATGCAGCGCATGGTACGATATATGGTTTTCAGATCAACGTTTTCGCCACAATAACTTTAAAAATTTGGAAACATCTGTAAAGCCCTTCAAAAATGCTCATAAATGTTTACTTAAACAATGGGTGAAGGAAGATTCCGCTATTCTAAATTTAAAACGAACCAATATTTGTGCAGAACGAGCTATTAAAGTAATTCAAGAAATCTATACTTATTGTAAAACTGAACGCACTTTGAACTTGAAATTTATTGCATCTAATGAAAAAATTAAAAAATAAAACTATTTGCAAGCTATAATTCTGATTTATATTTTTATCTTGAAAATAAAAAAGTAAAACAGAACTTATAAATAAACAGAATATTTGTACATTACAAACAAATTTTAGGCCTTTTCAATTGAGTTGTCTTCTTATTCCAGTTTAAGACCCACAATTTTTAATCTTGGTCGGTGCGGGATTTTTTTTAATAAAATAAAAAACAAAAAACGCAGTTATTATTTTCTTGCCATTTCTCACCATGTACGGCCATGCACAATATATGTTACAAAAAAGTCATACCCCTAATATACATATACTTATTTTAATGCTTGTGACTATAATCTATTCCTAAATGGGATTTTAATTTTAACCGTAAAACCTTTAAAAATATATTAAAATACTTTAACATTTTTATTTATTAAAAACCTGTTTTTATTAAAAATAAAAAGAATGGAAAAATATGTTGTCAATAAAGCCAATAGTGGTATACATATATGAACATTAATCTTAAGTAAATATTCTGAAACAATTTTACCAGGGCCCAAATCATCGCACACGTGTTCGAATGAACTTTTATATCGAATTGAACTTCGTAACGTGTTAAAAACGGGATTGCGTCATTCGAAAGCTTTCGAATCGAATTTTGTTTAAAATATGTAATAGATTTTTATGCTTGTATAGTAATGACATAAGGACATATAAATCAACAGTGTTAATAGTGTCCTATAAAATAGGTGACTTCGGTTTAGTGGTTTTCAGCGCATGCCAAAATGAGCAACAAAGGAACGCAAGAATTGAAAAAATTCGAAAACTATAGAAATTCGGAAAAATTTTACGAATTCAGAAAATTGGCAAAAACAGCGAATGTTTTGAATATATCAAACAAGCCACTTAATAGATTAAAAGACCCTAAAACTACAAGTAGTGGTAAAAATTCGATAAAAAAATTTAAATTAGTGGAAATTCGCAAAACATAATAGCAAAGTCTGCTATTTTTTAAAAATCGTTATCGAAAACTAAAATCTGCGAAAAATTGCAAAACTGAATGTTATTATTTTTCTTCTTATTGCTGAAAAATATTTAGTACTTACATTTTTAGCTATTTGTTGAAGAAATCTAATAATTATTCCCAAAAAGTGTATAAATTTTTTGTAAAAAAACAATTTAATGTTTTAACGAAAGTTGTTGACCTATCGAATGACATTTCGAGTAACGGCATTCGATCGACTACTCGTTATCGAATGGCATAATCTTAAATTTCGATAGAAGTTGTTTGATAACGAATGGGACGATTTCAAAAAGTAACATTTCGATCAGTCACTCGATCACGAATACGACGATTAAAATTTTTGATTAATAAAAGATTCGTAACTAAAGTCAAAAAAACTAAAAATTCGTAAAATTTCATAATTCAAAAATATTTATATTTTTGTTTTATGATCAATGTTTTATTTAATATTTTTATTGAGGTTTTTGTTTTCCTCACGGGCTAATATGATCAATCGTTTTTTTTACAAAAATATTTTTAATTGTGAAAAAAGTTAGGTGGAGACTGCATGTTACCACTAGCATTCCAGCAAATTTTTTTTAGCTCTACTTTAATATTACAAAGCATACAAATTATATAAGAAGTGTAACAACTTATATAAAATTGTTGCAAATATGTTAGTAAAATTTTGTTTTAGTTTTGGTTATGCATTTATTGTAGGATATATTATTTTAAATTAAATTGTGACTGTAACCGGCGGCTGATTTTAAGCCGACTTTAGTCAATAAATTTTCGGCGGCGGCGGCTGTTAAAAACATTCGGCGGCACGGCTCAGCCGGCTTTAGCCGTCAAGGCGCAGGTCTCTGGTCTCAGGACTATTGCTGACATTTTTTAATTTCTTATTGTTCCCAACTTTTTAAAACTTTTGTTCGAGAGCATTAAACTGTGCTTGCTGTTAACAAAAGTAATTTAAAAAATATGCAAAATTATAATTAGAATAATTGTTTAAAAAATTTAATGCTTTTAAAAAATATATATGTATATTTATATGTATGTATGTCAAAAGAATCATTGACAATTAAATATGCAAAAATCATTTTCCAGCAGAAAATGTGATTTGAAGCAATAAATAAGGAACTGATTTAAACCTTTGAGAAAAACGTATATTTGCACATAATTACGTTCCCTTTGAATTAATTTTCTTCTTTGATAATAATTTTTTCCATGCCACCAAACAATTAAAAATTAACGCAATAAAAACCTATAAAATTTGTTGGCTATTTATTGGTTTTTAAGCTAAAACTTTGTTTTTTAACTAAAAGCATTAAAATTAAATTACACTGATTAAAAATAAGATTAAACTTTACTTTTCATCTTTTCTTTGCAGGTATGTTTTAATTAAAATAAATATGCTCGAATCATTTCATAATTGGGTACGTATAAAAGATAAATTGGAAACTACGAAGAATAATTTTTTTCATAATTTTGTTGTTTTTTTCCATTATTAATTAAATAAAAAACTTTTATTTAGGAAATTAGCATTTAAGAACTTTCATTAAAATATTGGTACTGTCGTCGATTACTCTGCTCTTAAGGTGCATGTAGACGACATGTTTTTTACATCTGACTTGTCAACTTTTCAAGTCACGTGTAATTGTGCATGTCTGCCAAAACTGCTGTTTAACAGAAGGCTTACAATATTCGGTCACAAATGTACACGTAATTTGCTTCTGACATTGTCTCTGTTTTTCTTCGCATAGTTATTGCAGAAACCAACGTAGTTCTCGGTTTCACAATACCGTGCGACCGCCTCAAAAATTTTTATTTGCGCCGTAATAAAGTTTAGCTTATCATTTTTTTCTTTTTTAATTCAAAGATACCAATTTAGGATATTATAATGAAACGTTTTTTATACATATATTTTAATAATTTATATTCAATTGCAGATGATCGCACATATCTCGGTATTGTAAAATATTATCTTCAGCCAGCTAATGATTTCGTCAATAGTGGACGCCGCTGCCGGGTTCTTCCCGGCATAGATTTCTGATGTCAGGTGGCTTGTCAGAAGAAAATAGAGCACGCTCTAATTGAAATTTTGTCAGATGACTTTGCGTCTGACTTTTACAGAAGCAAAGTTAAAAAGGGAACTCACGACATGCATGTGTTTTGCAGTGGGAAATGTGACGTGTCAAATGACAAAAACATGCCTTTAGCCATGTATTTTGTGCCATTGTGGTGTGTGTGTTTGTTCTGGGTGTGTATTAAAAATTCGATAGCGTTCATCCTTTTTCAGTCGAACTATCCGTATGTGGAATAAACTTCCCGCAGAGGTCTTCCCCGGTACTTATAATTTATTAAGACTCAAGTCAAATGTCCACAAACACTATTCCCTCTTTCCTCCTTCCTAAACCTTATTTTCCTGATCAACACAATGCACTGCATATATAGGGGGCATCCCCTGAGTGTTGGTTTATCGCTAAAAAAAAAAAAAAAAAAAAAAAATTGCATAGGAATAACAAAAATTATATTCTTTAAATATTATTGGACGCACACAAATACATATTCATATAGTCTACAATATCCTTTGCGTAAACATTGTCAAAAATGTTTTCTTTTGCTCTAAATAACTTTGGAAAAGTCTGTTTATTTTATTTTTCAACTTTTATTTAAGAGGATGTGTTGCATGTTTGTCAACTTTTTATGATGTACAATCTACTATTCACGAGTGGGCGTTTAAATGGAAAAATAGCATTTGCTGATGTCTGTGACAGAGTTAACCAAAACTTTTAGGACAAATACTTGCTTTGCTTACTTACGTTGTTGTAGACATGATGAGTTGACCTTTTTGTTGTTTCTTTTATTTTTAATTTTCATAAAAATTATTCTTGTTTACAACACTTTAGACAAACATACTAAAAATATTCTATTACTGGCTTATAATTTTAGAAGTGCAAAACAAACAATAATATTTATTCTTAATATTTCATACAAGGATAAAAATAGTAAACACCAACTTAAAAAAAGAGACTCAGTTTCAGTTAGAAATTCACTTTAAAATTAAAAAAAGTTTTAAGTAGAAATAATACTGGAGGTAAATATTAGGGTGGCTCCGTTTTCAAAAAGATAAGAGAATTTTGTTGAGGTTTTTTTTTTGACCAATACATATTCGAACACCGTCATTATCATTAATCAATCTTTCAAATTTCTTATCTAATCTGTTAAGTATGATTTTTTTGATATTTGGTCAGAGTAAAAAAAAAAAGATTCGTGACATGTTACAATGCCCAAAAAGGCTCAGTAAGGTGTGCCATTTCACCATGAATAGACTAACAAACGAACAACGCCTGCATATCTTTGAATTTTGTGACCCAGATTCTGTGTGATAATATATTTTGAAAATTACATACGTGTATTTTATGGTTATCATAATCAACCCACCAAACAGGCTATTCAAGCTGTTTTCACAAAATTTCCCACCAGTTTTACATTATTGGACAGTGATCCACCAACTCGTATGCAAAGAGAACATACCGAGAAGAATATTGCTGCTGTATCGACTAGTGTCAATAAAGATCGCAATTTGACAACTTTTTTGCCCAAAATGGAAGAATTGACGATGCTATATGCCACACGGAACGCGATTCCATTAACGTATTGAGAAGTGAATTTGGTAAGCAATTAATCTCACGTTTTGGAGCAGTCCTTTGACAGCTAATATCATGCATTTTGATCCCACTAGACTGGTTTTTTGGAGCGTAACGTGAAGTCGTTCGGGTACTGGAACAAACCAGCCACAATTTCTGCCCTGCAAGACAACATTACAGCTTTAATTTGTGAGATACTGGCCGAAATGTAGGAAAAAGCATTTCAAAATTGAGGATAATGGCGTAGCTTCGGGCAATTTTAACAAGAAATAATCTTCAAGAAGTGGCTGGCTGGCATTCATTTATCGCTCCAAAGAATATTTCATTACCTTTTCAAAGTTTACTGTGTTATTTTTTTTTTAATTTTTAAAATCCACACGGTGAAAAAATCGCCGGTAATTTGTTTTGAAATTTGATATTTATTTTAACTAGTGTTCGCCTTATGGTCAAAATTCGACCATAAATTTTTAGGCACATATGAAGACAACATACTACATATAAGTATATATTAATTAACATGTTTTGAGCATTAATTTTTTCCATCTAAGTGGATCCATCTGGCATAGTTGGCGGTAGTGCACTAAATATTGATTTAAATCAGCAGTGCACTATCACTAAATAAAACTGCAAAGAAATTAGTTTGCACTCTTTTTTAGCAGCTTTAGTGATGATTGCAATTTTTTAACTACCACTAAAAAGATTTTAGTGATATTGCAAATTTGTTCACTATCACTTAACGCAGATTGAATGCAAAAATCTACACTCAATTCAAGTAGTGCAAAATTTTTACTTGTAATCAAAAAAGCTGCATACAAACATTGTATCACTAAAATTTAAAAAATGTAACTTTGTATGTGCATGGTTTTTTTTTGAGGATATGCATAAGCAAAGAAATTAAACAAAATTAAATTTTGTCAATTATTGGCTTTAATCATGAAAAAACATGTTTTTGATTTTAAATTAAGTGCAACAATTTTAGTTGCACTCAAATGAGTGAAGAAAAAAAAGTTGTAATAAACTGATGATTGCTTTTTTTTTAAATCAAACCATTTTTTTTTGAGTGCAAAATTTTCTAACATCAATATCACTCATGTTTAGTAAGGCTGCAAATTTTCAATTCATCACTCAACATCAAAAAAATGATTGCAATATTTTTGCACTATCACTTAGTGTGAGTTGAAACTGCAAAATGAGTGCACTACTCCCAACTATGCCATCTGGCAAGGGACAACCTCTGGTTCATATTTTATCTTGTACTAATTTAATTTTGTAAGTTCAATATAAAAAATATCAATTAAAAAACAAAAAAATATCATAAAATCTCCATTGTCAATTGTATTCCACTCATGACATGGCGTGTTTAATATTATTTTTCTATGTTTAATATTAACGAAAATTAATCAAAGTACCAGATGTTGAAAGAAAAAGTACCAAAAAGCGCCCCTTAAATGTTCTTATTCATTTTTCATCTTATAGGTTTTCATTCACTCAGGACCCTGCACCTATAATAAAGGGTAGATAAGAAATTGAATAAGTTTAAAAAATGTAATAGAATAATTTTGTTACCTGTGTATTATTTCTATTATTTTTCATGTTGTCATTTATTGTTGTTTAATTTAAATTTTGTTTAGACAAGTAAAACAAATTTTTTCTCAAAATATTTTTTTCCCAAAAAATGTTATCCCCTAGTTAAGCTTTATTCTTTGACATCTAAGAGCCACTTTTTGGGTTAGAGATTAGCGATTAAATTAACTTTAATCTCCGTATTTACTTTTTGAGTTGTATTTTTTTAAACTTTTTTTGCTAGTTTAAGCGGCCATTGGTAGTGGTTTAAACCTTAACTTAAACTGTCAACATACACATGTTAAACATAAACGATTAATGCAAAAATATAAACAAAAAATTATTTTAAAAATAAAATATATAATTTTATATAATTTTTCCTTTCTATATTTTTTCATTAATATATTTTTTCTTTAAACGTAAAAATGTCTACCTTGTAAACAATATTAAATTCGCATATTTTCTTCTTCTTCTTTGAAAACATCCATCTTGCTTTGATAAAAAGTTTACATTTGCAAAAAAAATATTGCCATTTATTTGTGCTCAGTATGGTAGCACTACATGGTTTAAGCCACAACCCAAAAATATCAAATTCAATTTATGCTAGATTAACTTAATTCTCAGATTATCTAATTATAGAATCAAATTAACTTTAATCTCAAACCCAAAAAGTGGCTCTAAGTGTTGACACTTCTTAATTTTGTCAACTTGCAAAGATTTGGGTCTATGTAGGATCTGCTTATGATTATAGTACATACATATGTATGTATTAAAGTGTACACAAACAATAACGAAAATATTGTTGTTACCAGTAGCAGTTGCAATACTGGTAGTTATTCTCGTCATCATCATCATAGAAGTGACACTACTAGTATGGTGTTAGTAGTATGAACAATCACTTGCAGTGCCGTTAAACATGAGTCAAGATAATTTCATAAGCTTTGCAAGGTTTTTTTGTTCTTGACATTTTTGTAATGAACAACAGTTTCTGGTGTGCTTTGCTAAAATGTTTTTAGAAAAACAAACAAACACACACACGCTTACATACCAGCACAAGCTTAAAACCAACTGGCTGAAGCATAAGTGTAGAAAATACTCAAAAAATGTTAGTAAAAACTGTTACAAGTTTTTTTGCAGAAATTTAAAAATTTTCTATTATAAAATATAACTTTGGTAATTGAAAATATAGATTAACATTATATTAGAGCTATCGATAAATTTCCAATAGAAAATTTCCGTTATCGATAATTTTTTTAAAAATAAAGTTCTCGATAAAATTTCTACAGACAAGTTAAGCTATCGAAAATTTTTTTAAAGAAAATTTAAAGTTTCGATAAATTTTTTATTGAATATTTATGTTACCAATAAACCTTTAAAAAAATAGTTATCCATAATTCTTAAAAAACAAATTAAATTATCGACAAATTCTTCATAGTTAAGAAATCGATAAAATTTTAATAGAAAATTTTTTTAAAGAAAATTTAAGTTATTTATATATGTATAATTTTTAGGTTATCAATAAATTGTCTAAAGTAAATCTAGGTATTAATGTTCGGTTTTAACCGAAATCGAATCCGTCGTATTGATGCCTAAAACCCAAAACCGAGAACCGACCAAACATCAGTTTTAGCTTTTACTTAAAATGTATATTAATGCTAAAAGAAATTGCAAATTGTACATAATACTCGTACTTCATATAATAAAACTTTATACATAACAGCCTAGAGCAATGGCAAGGTATCTGAAAATTGTTTAAATTTAAAATAATTACAAAGAAGAACAAATGTTTCTTTTTTAATAAAAGTATCTGAATTGAAACCAATAAAAAAATTGTTTTACATTGAAAAAAATATATATGTATGTAATTTTACTTGGATATTTTCAAAATCGAAAACCGAACCGAAACCGGGTGGTTTTAATCATTTTCAAACCGAAACCGCGGTTTCACATTTTTACGGTTTTTAGCAAACTCTTAGTATATCTAAGTTGTCGATCAATTTTCTTTAGTAAATTGGAAGTTTCTGTTGAAAATTTTAGCTATCGTTACATCTCTAGAAAATTTAAGATATCGGTAAATTGTTAATAGAAAATAAAAAACCTCAACTAATTGTCTACAGAATATTCAAGTTATCGATTTATTTTTTAAGAAAAATTACGATCCAAAAAATTTATCTTAAATTATCGATAAATTTCTTCTTAAAGTTATTAATCAATATTTAAATATTGTTATTAAAATTGTTAAAGTAATCAATATCCCAGTTGTTAATAACTTTTCTTATAGAATATTAATTTGTCTAACAATTTTAATTTAGTTATCTTTTTGCTCTGAGTGTACTACATGTTTAGGCATGTTTAATACGACATTACCCAGCGGGAAAAAGAAGGGGTACGGATGCCTTCTAGAAGGCCTCTGTACTCCTTCTTTTGGATATACAAGGCCTTCTCGCTCCATTCCATACTCATATCTTTTTTACACACGTTGTCATTGCGGAGAAGGCCTTCCGCTCTCGCTTCTTTAGCAGGTACATAAGAATGGCAACGGGTACAAAAAAATAATTGTTTTGCTTTTGCTTGTGCAAAAAAAAAACAATACAAAAAATGTTACTCCTTCTCTACTCCCTTCTCATAGAAGCGAGTGTGGAAGGTGTATCTTATCTTTTACACCAAATAGACGAGGCCTTCTATAAGGCATTCTTTAGCAGTTGGATAAGAATAGGAATTTAATCAAAACAATTTTTAAGCAGGCCTTTTAAAAGGTCTGAAGTAAGAAGGTCTTCTGAGTTTTACCGCTGGGTAGTTTGTCTTCTTGCGTCAGTGGCATTTGGTTTGTGTGTATGGTGTTTACGGTTATGGCAAAAATATTGAATATTCCTTAAGTATATTCTCTCTGTCTCACACTGACTCATCTGTCGTTCGTACTGAATCTTCTTTTGGCTCGTGAATTATTAAGACGATACATGCGATTATTTTTAAGCACGGGCACTATTGTTGGTTGGTTGTTATTGCCAACGAAGGTATTTCTATGCGCTTGACTGCGTGCATATGTTTGTGACAAGAGTTCATATAACTAATATTATGTTTTTGCACTCTTATATAATTCTTTATATTTGGATTCTTTTTATTATTGTTGAACAATATTTATAATTATAGTTTCACTCGTATGTCCTCGATAAATGTTTGCATAAAAGTAGCAAGCAACCTGTGTGTGTTGCATAAACTTTGCAAATAGTATTGGACTACATGATCCATTTTGATCAAATCGACT
The DNA here is from genome assembly GCA_949318255.1 of Pollenia labialis. Taxonomy (NCBI): domain Eukaryota; kingdom Metazoa; phylum Arthropoda; class Insecta; order Diptera; family Polleniidae; genus Pollenia; species Pollenia labialis. Next base: position 121,047,532 of record OX439142.1, read on the forward strand.
ACTTCCTGGACTGGTCCAATGTAATGCAAGCATTAACCATGTCGTTGTTAAAAAGAGTTTGTAGTGAAGCGACATGTCTTCGTTTTTAAACCATTTTAAAGCTAATCCTCTGGAGTGTACCATGGAGTAGTTTTAAGACTACTCCTTTGTAATGCAAAGCTTGGTTATATGGTTCTGCCCTAGTACATCGTACTATTAAATATACCATGTTTTTCCATACATTGGGGTAGGGTTGCCATACGTACTGTTTTTTTTGCAATTGTACTGTTTTATGTATTATGTCCAAAACAGTACGCAAATGTACAGTTTTTTACACTTTGTACTGTTTTTGGTACTGTTTTTTTTGTTCAGTCTACAAAAAACCAAGATATTAAGAAAAACTCTGTTAAAGTCATATTTTAAAAATAAACTTATATTTAACAGTACATAGCTTAAAAAAAAGTTGTGTTCCAAATAAAAAATGCTCTAAAATAATAAATAATAAGAAGGTGGTTGTTTTCTCATAAATCCGCAGTTGTATATTTTCATGTTATTATTTTAAAGACATATGATTTTATGGCTACATCTTCCAATAGTATTTTCCTTTAAACACCTGAGAAAGACAAAAACAAAATCGAAATTTTGTTAAAAATATTATATTTTTTAAATATTAAATAAATACTTATTCCAACACAATTATCTTTAATTCCTAGAATGTTTTATCATATTCGGGCAAGCTCTGGCAATCGAAATCACGTGAAATTGAAAACGTACAAATTTATAAAATTCTTCGGGCTCAAAATTTATAAAAATACCTAATTCCTTTCAGGACCACTTTTCTCTACCTAAACTACTTTTGAAATAAAGAAAAGCTACGTTAATTTTATTGAAAATCTTCAGCGTATAAATTTTATTGAAACTTGTTTTTTACAATTTTAATATTTTCATATTTTGTTAAATACAAATACACCAAACTATATGTTTTTTGGATTTTATAGATTATAGCTGAACTGGGTAAAATTGGCCGTAAATAATTTAAAAATTGGTTGAAATTGGAAAATTAACTTAGGACACATACATTTTCTCAAATTCTATATGATTTGTGCAACTATGTGTGTGGTGAAAATTGCTTTAAATACCAATATGCTTAAAGAAATCCTACTTGTACAATCAACGAGTAAATTGTTTTAAGCTAAGTTAGGCTTTTCTCCTTTCTTATATGGCATACAGGAATGTTATCAAATTAAAAAAAAACATTTATGCCAAATGCTTTGTTTTAGTGTTTTTTTTTAAACGCAAATGGAGTGATTTCGTATACGTATAAAATGCCATAAAACGCAAACCATTCCTTTGACGTTACACATTTTAAGTGTTTTTCGTTATATAATTGTTGCATATTCAATCAAAAGTTTTAAATATATAATAATTGAAATAAATTGTTGTGTTTTCGTCAAAAAAAAAAAAATTACTGTTTTTTTCTTGATTGTACTGTTTTTCCGAATTTAAAATCTGGCTTCCCTACATTAGGGTTACCTTTGGACTAGTCCTTGTCCCTTATGGGCTACATTTTACATGCGCCTATGGACTAGTCGCATTATTTGCAGGGAATGAATGCAACATCCATACATACATATTTTCTCTGTAATATTTTTTTCAATAGTTTGTTTGTAGCACTTTTGTTAGCACGCCAGCTGTTGTAAAAATTTACAACAACTACAGAAATAACAAACACAAAAAAAAGAGGCAACAAACTAAACTTAATTAAATAAAGCGTTTTGTTGGTTCTGTGTTGCATAAACTCAAGTTAAGAACATCTGGATGGGGCTAGTCAACAAACACTTAGACCGTTTTTTAGAGGTTTTTTTTATCTTTGTGTTTTTTAGAATGTATGCTAACTTACTAACAGATACCACGAGTATGTACAAGAACATGGCCGGTCTGGTTTTATTCAAAGATTTACAGTCATTTATATTCGTATGTGTCTAATGAAATGAGGCACGTTTTTTTTCGTTCAGCCAACAGTTCATTTGCCCCGTTTGCTGGCTCTCGGAGTCTTTTTTTTTTAGTTAGCCTCCTTTTTTGTTGTATATTATTCGAAAACATAAAATCAACACAAACAAAACAATTTTTATAAACTTCATCAGATTGCTTTTGTTTTTTTTTTACAGCAGTGTGTTTTTAGAACATTTTTCGTGTTTGTTAAATATTTGTTTTACAAATTTCCTTCCCTTGTTTTTGGCGTTTCTCTCCTAAACATTTACATATTTTGAATATGTTTGATTTTATTTTCTTTTCAACAATTTGTAAAAAAAAAAACGTCAGATCTTTTATGTCTGGCAACAACAGTTTGGTAAAAAGCCATCCTAATGTTTTTTTTAGCCCATTTGGTTGTCCAGTATTTTATATTTTATTTAGTTAAATTAATTGGCTTATTTTTTGTGTTATTTTATTATGTAGAAATAACAATTTAATCATAAAAGGGATCTTGTAACTAAATACTAAACGGGTTGTTTTCTAAAATTTTATGCGGAAAAATGTGAAATGGATCTCAAAGGGTTATTTTGGTCAAGAAACTGGTAAAAAAATTAATGCATTGTTAAAGATAAGTTTTTTCAAAAAATTTCATTAAATAAAACAATTTTTTCATAAGTCTTTTTAAGGGTACCTTCCACCTTTTTTTTAAAATGTACATTCTCAAGCTCTTTAAAAAAGGACATTATTATTATAAAAAATCCAGTTACATAAAGTAACTGTAACAAAAGGTTATATTTAAAAAGGATATAAACTAGAGAGGTGGTTTAGTTAAGAATGCTAAGAAAGATATCATTTTTCAAAAAGTAAAAAGATACACTCTTAAATCGAACTTCATGTTAAAAAAAAGTCAAAAAGGAATAAATGCAGCTCTTTATATAAATATAGTTTCTAGTTGCTTAAGGTACTTTTTTATTTCAAAAGATAGGGTACGATCGTAAATGCATCAAAACTGTGCATCACTGCTGCAGTGATGCAAAATTTTGTTGCTGATTGGTGATCACCAGTTGCGCTTCTGATGCTGATGTTTTTTACTGCAAAACAGCTGTGCGAAGTTTGAACTTTTCAACACGAGCTAAATTTTTTAAACCGTAACAAATTCTTTGAAATTACAGAAACAAATTATTCCCAGCACTTTCCTAATCTTAATCAAAGATTTTTGTCAATATCTATTGTTTAAGGAATTGAAAATTAAAAAAGCATAAATTATTAAAGTTTAAACACACAAAATCTATGAAAAGAAAATAAGGATTTACTTTTCATGAAAAAGAATCTTCAGGAACAGAAAAAAGCATTTAAAAAATATGGCACAGAAAGTGTAACATTAAACTCACAGGACTGGGGAGTAAAAAAATAAATAAACGAACGAACGTACCATTAAAAAAGGGAAACTAAAAATGCCACAGTGACAGGTTAGTTAAACGTTTTTAAAATTCCCAAGAATGATGGTAATTTACGAGATTGACATACAGAAACATACACACACATCTCCTTTTATCCATACAATAGCATAGAAACTTGCAACAACCCAACACACACCGACGTTTGATTATAAATTGAAAGTGGTTTAAAATCAAACCTTTATATTCAAATCATTACCAATTTAAATTCAAATGTTAAAATCAAACAAAGGAAAAAGGTTTAAAAATTGTGTTTTATGTCAAGTATAAATTAATTTAATATCAATGGTTTGACTTTGTGTTTGTTGGGAACTGCAAGAAAGCTCACACACATGCACTCATGCAAACAAAACAAATTGGCATTCGTAAAAAAAAAATATGTAATAAAAATAAACATAAGAAAGCTCAAAAGGGCTTAAAGAAAAAGCACAGTAACAACAAACCAACTATCTAACAACAACAAAATTCACCAAACTAGAAAATTGTTTAAATATCTTTGACTTAAAAATATTGTTTGTGTTTTTGTTGTTGTTGCAACTAGAAAAATGAAATAGAACATAAAGTAAAAAAATGCATTTTGAATTCTTATACGCAACAAGAAAATTTGCATGAACTCAATTTAAGCGTTTCTTCTCCTGTACTGATTGCTGCTGTTGCTTTTGCATGCCAGCTACTGCAGTAATGTCATGTTTGGTATGCCACCAAGCAAGTGAATATATGTATGTGACAAGAATAAATAATCTTACAAAATATGAAATAAAATGATAGCAGAAAAGGAAAGAAACGCATATTACAAACACTATTAGTTACTTACTAACTTCAACAAAAGTTGCAAGAAAAATGAAAATACAAAGAAAGAAAACAAAATTGTATAAAATATAAAATTATAGCTAGTGGGAACACACTCTCAGCTACACGACAATTGGATTTCATGCAACAAACGCATACAATTTCTTCTAAACTCGACAAATTGAAATACAAGTGATGTTAGTATGTGACCAACATTCATTGATAATAACTTAACTAAACAAAAACCAGAGAGATTATCTATTTTCTTTTGTAAATCAACACATTCAACTTTTACTGCCAGTTTGCTTAACTGACGGTCGTCCAAGTTGTCTAACTGTATGCATGTTTGTGATCATTATGACAGACAAAATTTAAATACATAAATGTACAACAGAGTGTATCGAAAAAAGTGCACTAAGAAAACTAATGCATTAAACACATTCACCACAGCAGGCTGCACGAACACACGACTACATTTGCTGCTGGGTGCAATTATAGTCGCGTAGTCAGCTACTGAATTATTTTGAAGACGGCAGCTACAATTGAAGAAATATTAACAGCTGTGTTGTGAATTAAATAAATTAGGCCAATTGATTTAATACTTTTGGTTAATTCAAGTTTTATTTCAATGTCTTATATTACAGCGTGTTACACCGATGAAAAATACAAAAGAAAGGGGCGCCAAAAAAGGAAGTTAAAAAAATGTCAAAAAATATATAAACATAAAGTCTACAAAAAAAATAAGATTATTTGACACAATGTTGCAGTTAAATGTTGCCAAATTAATTAAATTAATATTTGATTATTTTTCCTTTTTTTTTATTTAAAAATAATATTGAAAGCGTTATTTTTAACAAGCTGTTTTAGCTTATTTTGTATTTATATTTTGGTGGTGCCACTACCATTTTTAATTTTGTTACTTCTATAAAATGGAAAAACATACAAATTTGCAGACTCGTACACAAAAATAATTTAAACCTATAAATTAGTATATATTTATAATACATTTTAGAACGTAAAAACAAATACATTAAATATATTTTACTTTTGTTGTTTTTGGAACTAATAAAGAAAAAAACTTTTGCCGCCAACGCACGTGGTATTGGTCGTAAAAGTCTCAGAACACTTTAGGTACGCACGTAAATGCATACAAGCTGTGCATCAGTGCTGCAGTAATGCAAAATGTTGTTGCTGATGCGTGATTACCAGTTGCAGTTGTAATGCTGATCCTTTTTTTACTGCACCAAAGCTGAGCAAAGTTTAAATTTTTGCAAACGAGCTAAATTTCAAAAGTTTAATAAGCGAACATAAAATTATAATAAAAATGTTATCGACAAAAACTATGAAAAATTTTATTGAAAATATTAGGCCAAAAAAAGTGACAGTATTCTTATAAATTACAAGAAAAAACATTACAAACGAAAAATAAAACAATTTCTTAAGTTATTGCATCAGAAATTTAACATATGAGAGTGATGCCAAGTTTCTTACAAGTGACACCCAACAACTGCATTTACCAACGAACCCTTTAGCAATAACTTTTTAGGTAAAAACTGTATCTAGAAGTTTTTTTTCATTAAAAGCTACTTCGACATATCTTTCACCTGATGTACTAAAAATTCTGATTTATAAGCCAGCTAAGAGCCAATTTCAAAAACTAATATTTCTTGTAAATTTTCTACAAAACTTAAAATTTTGTCATTATATTTATTAAAACATAATATGTTTAGGAAAGAACACTTTAAGCTTTAATAAACCATATTTTAAGTAACTCCATCATATAAAATTTTAAATTTTTTAAGGATTAAAAAATTATATTTTGGAAAATTACTCAATTTATTTATAAGTTTCAGTAAAACAATATATGTGTTAATAATTAATGTACTTGTTTCATATTGAACTATTGTAATATGTAAGTATATAAAAATAAGAAAAACTTTATTAACCCTTATATGAATGGCAAAAAAAAAAAAACACTTTTAACAGCATTGCAAGGTACCCGGGTACCTATATGGGCATTTCTCTGAAATGGTCCACCGTGAATTAAAAAATCAAAGCGCTCGCATAATTTTTTTCAAGGAAAAAATTAAGTTGGATTAATTTTGTAGTATATTTTTATTTTTTATTTTTCATTTTTGAATAAAAGTTTAATTTTTTTGTCAAAAACTTCTGAAAATATATGTAAAATTACTAAAATATGTATGAAGGTAAAAAGTGTCACGTGCGTAATTTACAATTTATTTTTTTCTTCGCCAACCCATGCATAGTTGCTTTTGAACAAAACATGATTATAAAGGCCCATTACTAACCTTTATAAAAACATTTTTTCCGAAATAAAAACCTCCTACAATTCACTAACTTTCGCACTTTTTCTTACGGTCCTATTTTTGTCACGTGAGTAAGTCAACTTTGATTGCATGGCATTTGGGTACCCAGTGCTCAATTTACCATTATATATACTTTTTAGAAAGAACTCATCACAAACAATGTAACGATTCTAGAATTCATTCTAAAATTCCAATACACTTCTATTTTTTTAATATTCAAACACAATAAAACGCGTACAAATGTCGCGTGCATAACCAGAGAAACACCCATATGGAGTTAGTATGTATTGGAAAATAATTTTTTTTTTGTAAAAATATTTGTGAATAATCACAGAAAATAACTCTGAAACTTAAACAAGATGTTGATTTTCAGCAAAATTTTAAATTTTTGTATACGCACTGGGCTATGCAACGTATTAATGCTAAGCTATGCAAGTTTGAAATTTAATGATAATATTTCTTTATGCATATCAAAGTCTGGGCTCACATTATGAAAGTTTTCTTTCAGAAAGTCTGCTTTCTTTCTCTCCTCTCTCACCCATAAACTCATACTTTCTGAAAGAAAACTTTCAAAGTGTGATCCCAGACCAAGATAACAAATGTGAAACAAAAAACTTGTAAATATTACCCCAGTGATTTCCCTTATTGCAAAGATGTAGTGGTTGAATGTTTTTATGTGTATTGTTTTAGTCTTTCTTATATTTTGACCGAGTACAGGTAACATTTAATGTATGAAGGTACCCGGGTACCTTGCCATACCGTTAAAAGTGTTAGATGAAAACTGCTTCACCACGCCTGTTCAAAATAATTTTAAAGCTAAAAAATAATTGTAATTTAAAATGTATTAATAATTTAGAGTTTTCAAGAAATTTTAGATATGTGGACCATCTTTTTATTTAAAATATGTTTTTTTAGTGGACTAAAATATAAATTAGTTTAATTGGACTACAACGACAAAATAAGCACAGACAACAACCTGCAGCTAAGTATTCTAAACTTGTCATTCCATGTGAAACTTTTTTAATAATCATCAAGACCCCGTAATGGTATATATTCTGGGTCCTTAAGTAATTCTGAGACGATTTAGCCCAGCAGAATCAGCTCCAATAAAATGTTTTGCTTTTGCAAAATGTTTTCTTAATCAAATATCATTTTTTGTTACAAATCAAATTAAGTAAGTCGATAAAAATCGTTAAAAATAAAACTACAATTTAATTAATTTACGCTTTTTTGAATTTTTTCGACAAATATTCTTAAAACACTATAAGCCTTAAACCGCAGCAAATACTGATATTGTAGTGAAATTTGATTGGAGCAAGAGCTAGGAAAAATTATTATTATATAGATATAATAGCTTAACTGCTTCTTAAATACCCACAACTGTATGGGCATCTATACCAGACGTTGTTCAGTATGTGAAATGTTGATAGAAAAATAGTTTTTTATATATTTTCTTTCTTTTTTCTTACACAAAATAAGCGCCTATTAGCATACATTGTGCGATGACTGCTCATAGTATGAGCAACAATGACAAAACATTAAAGATAAGAACTGCAAAGTATGTGTTTTATACTGCCCTGCAAATAATAGGACTAGTCCAAACACGCGTGTAAAATGTAGCCCACTAGGGACTAGTTCTAAAACATGTCGTTAAGAAACGAAGACAAACCCTTTTTAACAATGACATGGTTCATGCTTGCATTACATTGGACCAGTCCAGGGAGTAGTCCATTTAATCAAAATAGATCAGGTGGTCCAATATACTTTGTACGGAAACTACCTGATCTATTTTTATCAAATGGTCCAATGTTATTGTTCAAAAGTGTCTGTAGTGAGACGACATATCTTCGTTTTTAAACGATTTCATAGCTAATCCACTGGAGAATACCATGGAGTAGTTTTAAGACTACTCCTTTATTATGCAAAGCTGGGTTATAGGGTCCTGTTCTAGGACATCGTAATGTTAAAAACACCAAGTTTTTTCATACATTGGGATTACCTTTTGACTAGTCCTATTCCCTTATCGGCTACATTTAACATGCTTGTATGAACTAGTCGCATTATTTGCTGGGTGGAAACGTACTTTTGTGTACATTCGTGTAAGTGTGTACATGCATTTTACCCCTTCAGTTCTGACCACTGCTTTCGAACAACAGATTTGTTGTAATATATTTCTTGGCTTCTCCAAACAGCAGTGTTAGCAATATTTCTTTAACTTGTTTATCCATAAAAAAATCAAAATAGCGATTTGCTCTAAATTATTTTTTAGCGAAATTTCATTTAAGTTTCTCAAAATTGTTTAACCAAAAAATGTGTTAAAACAAAAATGACTAAAGGAAAAAATCTATTAATTAATGGATTTTATTGACCAATAGATAAAGGTTGCATATTGAGTTCCAAGCTTTACTGGTAAGGGATAAAAAAGATATCATCATCATAAGAGACAAAAATAAATATTTGAACTCAGAGCAGAAATAAGTGATCAAAAGCTACTTACAGAGTGAGTTAACTCCATGACAGATAACCTAGCAATGATTTAATTTTGACTAAATTGAAAATTGACTAAACGTTTTTTTTTTTAGAAATATATATGCGTTAATGAAGTCAAGCCGGTAATTAACAGCAATTATGGAAATTCCTAGTTTCAAATGTAGTTTAGCCTTCTACAGCTTATCTCCTAATGTCTTAAGTAAGCAATTAAAAATATTAATTTTAGTGGACAAAGGCACAAAGTTTTTTACTTAACTAGTCTTATTATTTACTGTCAACCAGCTTTGATTTGAAACTAAACATTTACCGGTAGAATCTTTTCGACTTACAGGGAACACAGAGTTATGTTTTTGACCATATTTATGTGCAAATAGATAGTTTTGTTTATGTTTAGCACGAGTAGCAGAGCCAATTAAAAGTGCATTTACAAATAGTTGGCATAGAAAACAACAATGACATTCTATCTCTTACACACTCACACACACACACACATACTTTCAGTTTATTATAGATACCCTGCAAATATTTGGACTAGTCCAAACACGCGTGTAAAATGTAGCCCACAAGGGAGAAGAACTAGTCCAAAAGTAGCCCAAACGTATAGAAAAACATGGTATATTTTACATTACGATGTTCTAGGGCAGGACCATATAACCCAGCTTTGGAATACAAAGGAGTAGTCTTAAAACTACTCCATTGTGTACACAAGGGGATTAGTTTTAACTTCGTTTAAAATCGAAGACATGTCGTCTCACTACAAACACTTTTTAACAATGACAAGGTCCATGCTTGCATTACATCGGACCAGTCCAGGGAGTAGTCCATTTAATCAAAATGGATCAGGTGGTCAAATATTGTTTGCAGGGCATTTAGACATTAACACACACACACTCTTGTACCAAAGTATTTTATAATGGCAACTATAAAGCGAACAGTTAAATACGAATAAGTTTTAGATTCCAAGTTCAAGAAACTTCGATAGATGTACAAATTTATTGATTTTCTGGAATTGTTTCTTTATTTTTTGCTTCACAATGTAGTAAATCGAATATTACAAGTACGAAAGTGCAGTCGGTCAAGCCCGACTTTATGATACCCTACACCACTGAATTTTAAACACATTTACGAATTCAATTTCGAATTCATGTCATTAGCAACTGTTTCACTAGAGGATGTTACACCAGAAGGCGGAATATCCTTTTAATATTTCCCTTTAATACCCCTGGGGGTGGTGAAAGAGGTGTACATAAGTTTGTTTTTATTAATCTTAGACCCTGCTAAGTACATATATATTTTAGGTCCTTATGGGTAGCGAAGTTAAATTAACGATGTCCGTCTTTGTGTCTATCATCTGTCCTTGTGTATATTGAAATTGGCTTACCGGAAGACATAAAATAGATGGCAGCGACTAAGTTGTTGTATATTGATATCGCTTATAGTCGGAAATACATTTCTATTTAGCCTTAAATGAATTTAGACCCATTTTTTTAAGGTAGGATTTTAGCAGCCGTTTTCAGAAATGACATAATAGGAGCAAATCTCAATATCCATAATTTGTTACGTTTCGGGGTGTATTGGTAGTTTTTTCCGAGAGTAGGCTTAATATGCGTCCTATGGGATATTATGGATATTTAATAGTTAAAATTCTAGACTTATACAACTTTAAAACTAAATTTCATTATTTCGTTTTGTTTTTGGGAATATGCGTTTTATGCGATCTATGATAAATTTAAAATTATATTTTCTAAGCTAAATTAGGGCTGCTAAGCACGAATATGGCATTAATTTTTGTATTTAGAAACATCTCGAGAACTTTTCAACTGAAAAATACAAGACTAGAACTTTTGCATAAATATTTATTTTCTCTTTCAGCCCGTATCTTATCTGTGTCGGATAATAATTTACTGAGCATAGGACTTGAAAAATTTTATTTTTTTATGTTTTTTCAAAATTTACCATTTTAATTCGCTCCAGTATGGCAACAAAAAAATTTAAATTTTTATATATCAAAAATAATATTTTGTTCCTATAAAACTGTGAAGTATTAAATTTTATTTTTATAGCATTTTTAATTACGGTTTTAGGCGTAATAAACGGTTTTCCGGTAGAAGGGCTTATATGGGGCATAGGGTAAATTTGATGTTCACGAAATTTCCAGTCGAATAAAACGAATTTTTGCAAAATCTTATATAAATCCGTGCATTGCTCCACCATTTATGTTATTTTCTGTAACAAAATTATCAAATTTTTACGGTTGTGGTTCCTCATTTTGTTTCATAGCTCTGATCCTACTAAAACAGTTTTGCTGGATTTCAATGCCAAACTGCTTAGGATAACTACAAGCAATTTGACACCAAGTATGTTTATTTCTTTTTAGTTATTCGAAAGTGAGAGTGTTTTCAACAGATGGACAGACAGACGTACATGGCTAAATCGACTTAGAATTACTCAAGGAGCCAGAATATTGTATATACTTTATGGGGTCTGAGATGAATAATAAAAAATTTTCACACGGAATGACAAACTAAGTATACCCTCTTCCAAACTAATTGTGGTGGAGGGTATAATTATTGTTTAGCTTGCACTGATTTATTAGCAATACAAAAGTTATATACTTTCAAATAATTTTCCAGATTTAACTGCCTGTTTTCATTTTCTAAAAAATGACTGTAAATGTGTTGCAAACCTTCCATAAAATTTTTTTTTTTTATATAAATTAATTTAGTAGTATTAAAATTCTTTACAATAAATTTTTCTCCATTAATTTTTGCTAAACACATATTATAAAAAATATACAATTTTTCTTTTAAACTCATTAGTATTTCTTTCTGTTTTGACATCTATGGGCAGCATATTGTATTGTTGTAGTAAGCCTTTATAGAAAAGTGACCGTTGCCTTGCAGTTGTTGTTGCTCTTGGGAGCCTAAAGTTGTTAACATTTCTAAGATGTTATGGTTCAATTTCTCCTACATAGTTTAGCTCTTTTGTTAAATAGTCTGGTGCATTTCCCATTTTGATTTTGTGTATTCATTTCTAGTCTTTGTTTTATATTTAACCATTTTAATGCATTGTGCATACCTTCTATTGGTGTATAAATGTTACATTTTAATATTGATCTCATTGCTTTGTTTTGAAGTTTTTGCAGTCTTTCAAATACGTATTTTGTATTTGTATTTTAAATACATGACGTGCAAGTATTTTGTATTTTAAAGGCATGTCCAGCAAGTATTTTGTATATAATAGAATATAATAAATAGAAGTAGTTTGTATTTTGTATTTTAAATACATAAAAACAATGGGAGTATTTTGTATTTTCAAAACATAGTTTACAAAATATATTTTGTCAGTTTATTGATGATTGTTTGCATTTCGATCTACCAAAAACTAAAATCGCTCAAAAAACGTAACTATAACAATATGAAAATTTCAGAAGAAAAAGCAACAGTAAAGAAGACAATGATTTTGTAGTTTTCGTAGATATTAATTATGGTAAATCTAGGACATCAAATTTGGAGTTGGAATTTGTCAGTTTCCTCAGTGGCAAGAGCAGAGACATTATCACTATTGACAGCTTTCCAAATATAAAAAGAGTATTTTTAGAATTTAGCACAAGGTTGTGCTCATCAGGACCTGTAGAAAGATTATTTTCTATAGCAGGTTTTATTTATTCTCCAGCAAGAAACTGTTTGTCTGGAGCTACATGCAAAAATCTGATATTTAAATGGAATCAATTGTTTTGTTAATTAGTTTTATATATCTAATGTATTTTTTTGTTTGAATAACAATTGTGTATTTCGTATTTTAAATACATACCTACATGTACATGACGTGGAAGTATTTTGTATTTGAAATACGTACAATAAATTGAAGCATTTTGTATTTTGTATTTTACATTTTACATACATACAAATGTGTTAGTATTTTGTATTTTAAATACCGAAAACCATGTATTTTTCCCAACACTGTTTATAACAGGCCACATTTCCTTGATTCATTAATTTTTAATACAAAATAAATTTCCATAACCGCACGCGAATACTATATTTAATTTTTTCAAAATATCTCTCATAAACGGACAGAAGCATTGAAATACACCAACAAGAGTTGTGTTTTATAGTTCTTTTCTTGCAACTCTGATTCATATGTATATATTTATGGTTAAGACAATAAAATTATGTATTCCTCTTTTAGCACAAACTTACTACCTACGGTGTTCAGCCGATTAATTCTTGTTCGATTAATCGAACAAATTTAGACGATAAATTGTTCGATTAATTTCATTCAAATTGCTTATTTCGATTGAAGAATTAAGCAGGGACCGTAACTGTTATAATGACTTTTATCAAAAAAATCAAGAAAAAGGAGTTATTTTTGATTTTTATATTTTTAGATAGAAAAAAAGAGTTTTTTTTGATTTTTATTTTTTTAAATGAAAAATGAAAGTTATTTTAGATTTTTATATTTTTAAATAAAAAATAAAAGTTATTTTTGATTTTTATATTTATAAATCAAGAAATAAGAGTTATTTTTGATTTTTATATTTTTATATCAATAATAAAAATCAATTCAAAACTCTTAATTATTTGTTGATGCCGTATGTATTATAATATGCTGCTTCATTAAAATTTCTATATGAATATAATATATTATGCGACTTATCCATTATCAGCTATAAAAACATGAATGCAAAGAAATAGCTTATAAGTTTTGGCTGCCACGCAAGTCAGTGTAGAACGGTAATTTTCAGCACTCAGATTAATATTGGGAGATTTGAGATATAATTTATCTGAGGAACATTTAAAATCAATTATGATGGTAAAATTGAACACCTGAAAACGACCTCTTAACACAGACTTGAATGTCAGCCAAAACTTATAAGCTATATAGCTGATAATGGATAAGTCACATAATATATTATATTCTAGAAATTTGAATGAAGCAGCATATTATAATACATACGGCATCAACAAATAAATAAGAGTTTTGAATTGATTTTTATTATTGATATAAAAATATAAAAATCAAAAATAACTCTTAAATATAAAAATCAAAAATAACTTTTCATTTTTATTTAAAAATATAAAAATCAAAAATAACTTTTATTTTTCATTTAAAAAAATAAAAATCAAAAATAACTCTTATTTTTTATTGTTAAAATAAAAATCAACAATTTAAATATAATGCAATATTTTGGATGCATTTCGCCTAAAAATCATGATGGTGTAATTAAAAGTTTTCTACGATGTTAATTTATGTATGATTTATTTCTTCAAAAATTGAAAAATAACTCTTATTTTCGGTCCCTGGTTTTAAGTCGAATAAACAAACGAAATGTATGCGTCCGTTGGAATTAAAAAAATAAAACAGTCACGTTAAGTGAGTAATAAAGCATACATTCTTGTTACATTTGTTTAACAAAGTTTATTAATTCATTTCACAAGAGAAAAAAAGAAAAAGTTAACCCAAAGATTTATATCAATATATTTTTTAGCAAATAATTCATGCGTTTCTGTCTTTAGAATAAATTTGGTTGGGAAATATTGAACGAAGGATTAATAATGCTAAATGTAACAGGTGTCCAAAAATATATAAACCTTAAGGTTCTTCAACATCTTCACTTATTTACCACTTACACAGTGACTATCACATAGTGGAAGCCAAAAGGGGTCCAATAAATAAATATTTTGAACAAAATACTTCGATCGATCCTCTTGAGGAAATGATTTGCAGAAGCATCGCACAGGATGGAATATCCATGAAAAGTTTAAAAAATCAAAAGTTATATTGACTCTTTTGAAATCTATGGGCTTAAATATGCTTGAAGTGAAGCAACAATTTGGAGCTACATTGAGAAGTTTTATTTAAAAAATAATTTAATCAAGTACAAACTAATTTTTTTTTGAAACTATCGAAATAAAATCTCGTAATTTATTAAATTTCTGGGCTTGGAATTATTCGATTAATTTAAATATTTATTCGCTTAATCGAATAAGTAAAAATGTCAAATATCAATTAATCGTTTAATCAAACAGAAAAATAACCCGATTAATTGAACACCCTAGTACATGCTCAAGTATTGAGGAGGGCAAAGAAAATTGTTATTGCTGATTTAGCCTTTTTGGTAATTTCTTAAATAAATAAAAGTAAGCCACCATCAGCAGGCTTGTAAGTATTTATTTTGCATTTTCATAGTAAAAACCTGCTCCTTTTGGAGTTTATTTTTTACTCGGAAGTAACAACAACTGTGAGTTTAATGTTGCATCACATGATGTCTCACATATTGATTGAGTTGAGATAATTTTGAAAATCTTGATACTGCGGTAGATGGCTAAAAGTAAAAGCTCCCTTCTAAACATGAAGTGAGCTAGAACTACTAAACTAGAACTGAATTGAATTGTACTAGAGCTTAACTAGAATTACACTAGAACACAGCTAGAATTAAATTAGAACTGAACTCAAAATAAAACAAAATTGAACAAGATTTGACCTGGAACGTGCACTTAGTTAGATCTGTAACATTCCGACTAAATTATGCTTCTGTGTTGCTTGTTCTAAAGGTGAAGAATAACAAAAGCATTCTTTGTTATCAAAATAATACAGGTTAGAAATTTTTATACAACCTTACAAACCAACACTTCATGTATAAAATTTTAAAATTTCAACAACTTCCAAAAACATGTTGCTGTCTTTATTTTAAATTGTTCTTAAGCACATTTTTCACTTTTTATTTTGAAAATTTTTTGGAATTATGTGCATAAATATTTAAAGGAAAACTCCCCATTAAAAAGGCAAGTAAAGACTTACAGAAAAATTTGGTTGTGAAATTATATGAACGCCAGTCAGCACCTGCTCTTGCCAACAAGTTTCCAACGAAACAACCAATCACCCGTCCGCAGTTAAAAAAATGGTATTCATCTATTCCACATCCTTCTTGCTTTATTATGTTTTCCAACTAAATTTATAGTCGCCCGCAGAAAAAACTAAGAAGAAAAAATTTAAAATAAAAGGGAAAGCAACAAAAAATGAAAAATATAAGATTATCGCAGTTTATATGAATGAAGTAAACGATAATGCATCATCCATCATTGAGATGATGAAGTTGTATTTAGAAAATACTGAAACAGCACCTTCTACGAAAAAGTTTTTTTTTAAATTCATTTCGTTTTCGTTATATTGTTTTTGTTGCTGCAACCACTTTTATGTACCTTGTTGTCGTCGTAGTCATCGTAATGAACAACTTGTTTGAGTTATTAATTTTTTTGCTCGGTTTTTGTTGTTATTTCTTTGCTTTCAGCTGGATTAACTATTAAAATATTTATACATAAAATTGTAGTATATACGAAAAATGTTCAAGATAGGTGCTCTTTAAGGGTTTTTGAAATAAAACGTCCTTGTTATAAACATACACACCCCTATCGCAAAGAACTACTCCCGTGAAAATGTTCCCATATTTTTTTATTTCGTATTGTGAATGATTCCCACAACAAATTTTTTGGGAATAAATTTCCAAACATAAAAAATTTGACATCGCCAATGATAACTCCCGCGCATTTTTTTACTAAATAAATTTCCAACAAATGTTAATGTGAACGAGAAGGGAACATGTAAATTTTAATTTGTATTCTAGGCATAATTCTAAGGTTGGACTAAAATAAATTGCTTTTTTTCTTTCACAATACAAGCACTGATAGATTATTCACAATAGAGACTTTTGTTTATAAAGCACTCACAAATAATGCACAATAGAAATTCTTGCTTCCATAATATATGCGATACCGATTTGTTGGGGATGGGAATATAGGTTTGTTCCCATATATCATATTCCCATAACATTCGCGATAGGGGTGATACTCTCTAATACCTTTGAAAATATATCTAAACAGATTTGGGGGTTTCTATTCTTGATCTGAATGTAAACTTTAAAGATCTTGACTGATTTTCTTGGAAGTTAAGATCCTGTATATCTTCTTTTAAATTACCTTAACTAATTTTATTCCCCCATTTAAGTATGACATTTTGATGTAAAATTTTCAAGTTGTAAATTTCATGTATAACCTCTTTGCTCTACTACTCAGTCGTAGAAAATAACTTTCAAATATGACAGCAACCAAACAGCTCTTGCGCTCCAAATGTTCGTTGCTAGACAAAGTATTGAAGTAAAGGTATAATTCTTTTAAGACAGCCAACACTTTCAATGTCAGACGGCAAAAAGGGTGATAGAAATTTCGAAAAACATACAAACAGTAAGAATGAATAGTTGGATTTTACTTTTAAACTTCAGGTGAAAAATTATTTTACACAAACGTGCATACGAATACATAAAATTCCTGCTTGAATGCGTATAACAGAGTCAAATCCTACATGGAATGTACTAAGCAACAACAGAAAATAATGCAGTGCGTGCAGTATATGCGTAAAATTTTTTGTAAAATTCGTTGAAAGGTAAACAAAATACTATAAAAGATTGTTGCTGAGCTTTGTATATTTTTCATTTATACATCTTTTTCCAGTTTCCATCCAAACACACGAACTCTTACATTAAGAGAGCAATCTCCTAAATACTTACAAATATTTTCCAAAGTCTCCTCTTCAAACATCACAAGGGAAAATGTTACAATGTTTTCTTATGTTTCATCATTATTTGATTGATGTTGCTAATAGTTTGTTATTGTTTCTACTGCTTCTTCCTATTCCTACTTAGGCATACATGAAAATATTACATTAATGTTTCAAATGCTGATTATATGTACACATGTGTGTAGCAGTTAAATGATAGTAAAAGTTGGAAGGCAATCTTAAAAGCTTTTTTGAAGTTTGATTTATTCGTTATTGAAGCTACCACTTTGTCTTGGCTTAACCATGACTTTGGTTTTATACTACTATACTAAAGCTGTATACTAGAGTTTCCACAGGAATTTTTCCGTCATTATTTGCTCAAATAAGTAAAATAGCCAATCTAAAAAAACGAAAACCTAAAACAATTTTTGGCCATTAATCGATTAAGATTAATATCTTTAAAAATTCTACTTTTTTAATATAAAAATATTGGTGCGGATTTTGGTCCAGATGCATAATTGGGGCATTTTGCTTCGAAAATGAGCAAGGAGTGGCCGTTACAGTCAATGGCGATCGTTCTCGGGCCATGATGAACGAATTTTTGTTCACAAAAATTGAAGAGGAGGATATTAGCAACATTTGGTTTCAACAGGACGGCGCTACGGGCCACACAGCCGAAGCTACACTCGATGTTTTGCGCCCTGTTTTTATAGATCGCATTATCAGCCGCAGAGCTGATGTCGTTTGGCCACTTCGGAGCTGCGATTTGACACCGTTGGATTATTATTTGTGGGGTGGGGTTGGACTATAAGTGTTATGTCGACAATCCAGAAACAATTGACGCTTTAAAGAACAATATTTGTGAGGCCATTGGTAAAATACACCTGCACACAATCGATAATGTGTTTAAAAATTGGACCGATCGTGTAGGCTACTGCATGGCCAGCCGAGACAGCCATTTGAATGAAATTATTTTCCATTATTAACCGGAAGGATTGTACTTTCAAATAAAAAAAGAAATTTGGGAAAATATTCAGCAGTTTTTTTATAGCATTTTCAAAGGGTTGTGAATAAGGCTAAGTTTTTAATACTGTAATGACAAAAATTTATTTTTCTACGTTTTTGCCTTGAAAAATTAGTTCTTCGGTCGGGTTAAAGTTAAAGCAGCATTTTGATTACTGCCTTGAGCTTTTTAAAAGGAATAGAATCGCAATATTTAAATAAATTTGAGTTCCTAGAACTTAAAGGCTAAGAAAAATAAATTCTAATTTCTTTATCAACAACATTTCCATGCTCATTTTGATCTTCTAAATACGGCGCTGCGTCTTGTTTTATCCATAAAGATAAAAGTACGTTCTTTTGGTAGTATCTGTACGTTTGGGGTTGTCATATTTTCAATTTAGATAAAAATATGTCATGCGGCAAAGCAGTAACCAAAACATGTACAATTTTTTTTACAAAATTCGGCATAAGTGTTCTAGCAAAACAAAAACGTTCGTCAGACTCTATTAAACATTTAAATCGTTTATTTCAAAAAAACAGTCAAGCGAACAATTTTTGAGTTTAAGTAAATCGAAGAAAACTTCATCGGCTTTGCTTCACCATCACAGTTATTGGTATTTTTTGCATTTAGATGTAACAGTAATCGCCCAATAACAGCATTTTTAATTTTGTGTTGCTTGACTGGTTTTCAAATTAATCGATTCAATTACACTGTGCTAGTTGCAACAATAGGCAAGCCGGGTACATGCCGTTTTAACATTATTCGGGTACGCTGAATGCAATGATGCCCACCTTTTTTGCGGTTATCTCTTGTTTTTCTGAGATATCCCGTTATTTCGAAATTGGAGGAGTTTGTACAACATATTCGCGTAACTCAAAAACGGCTTAGTTTATTAATATTAATAAAAAATAAACCGAAACTCCGCAAAATAATTATTTTTTTTTTAAAAATTTTGAAATTTTTGTTTTTTAAAAATTCATAAAAAAAATTGGAAAATGCAGCAAGGATTCTAATTTTTTTGCGGACATATAAAACACGAAGCTGCAAACAAAACAAGCCAAAAAATCTGTTAGCAACTTTTTATTTTATTCACAAAAGTCTTAAAATTTTAATTGACTTAAGAATTTCAAAAACGCAATATTTATGGGAGCCCACATCGAGAAAATGTTTAGGACAAAAAATTAATTGAGGTCGGTCATACATTATATCCCACTAGGGGCGACTCCTGGGCATTTATGGAACTTTTCTTTAATGTATTTCTAGTCAACATTGACATTTTGTATGGGAGACCCCTTAAGGTATGGAGATAGCTGGTAGGTATGTTAAAAATAAATGATTGAGATGAAAAATAAAGCGGGGTTGGTCATACATTTGACCCATCTGGGGGCATCCTTGGCACTGCAGCAGCCAAATTTAAGATTTTCAACCATACACATATGGCGGTTTAATATAATTCTTAAATGCTTCGTTTTTTTATATGGTATATTTTGTTGCGGAGTTTCGATTTTTTTTAGTAATTTTAATAGACTTAACCGTTTTTGAGTTACGCAAATATATGTTGTACAACCTCCTCCATTTTCGAAATAACGGTACATCTCGAAAACAAGAGCTAACTTAAAAAATTGGATTCAGCGTACCCGAATTATGTTAAAACGCCAAGTGCCCAGCTTGTCTAAAAAAAGTGTCAATTTCGAGCACAGTGTTATTATTGCAATTTTATGCAATAAAAACTGTATATGTTTGTGGCGTTTGAAAGGTATTTATTACATTAGAATCCGCATGAAATCGCGCAGCTTTCAGTCAACCTCTTCATGTGATATTTCGGAAATTCACTTAGAAAATTATTTGAGCTGATATTTGTCAACATTTGCTTTAAGTCAGCCTTTTAAAGCTAAAAAAAAAAAAAAATTAATGAATTCATAGATTTTATTCAAAATATTTTGTTTAATTTACATTTAATGTGAAATTTTTTTAGCGAACTTCGTTAATTTAAATTTAATTGCAGTTTATACATATTAACAAAAAAAAAATCCCATAATATCCCAACGCAACTACCAAAAAAGATATACAATTTAACTAAAAACTTCAATAAAACATTATTTTTGAAAATTACATTCATTCACATTAATAAACATGACAGATGTGTCGTGCTAAAAAATATTCATGAAAATTAATGAACATTTATGCTTAAAAAGCGTCAACAGAGAGTGGTTTTTATTGCGACAAACCAAAATGTAATAAATTAATTTTTGTCAATAGGTGATTATTGGGATAACAGAGACTATTAGTCAGTCAAAAAAATGTGTTTTTGCCGTTTGTAATTTTTGCAAAATTTATGGTTTTAAAACCAGCAAATAAAAAAGCGATTGTCATGAATAATTCAAGAGTTCTGGACAAAATAAGGACGGTGGTGAACCTCAAAATAAAGTACAAGAATGCGTGAGAAAGAGAAAGTCAGGGGGTAAAAATCGCCGTAAATAATTTGTTTTATGATTAAGATGGTCTTGTGCTACTGCAAATATCCTAAGAGAGTAAGATGCGGCGGTTTTTAAATCCATTTCGCAATTACATTGGCGATATGAAAAAGTTGGCGATTTGTAAAATCTTTTAATATTTTTTGGTTATGCTAAAGCTAAGTCTCTATCCTAAAAAATCTATAAAGTTGATTTAGCCATTTTTGGCTACGAATGCAATACTGTAACGCGCATTGCTTTATTTGTCAATGCCATAAAAACTTAATTCGCCGCAATTTTAGCTTTTAATTTCATTGCTAAAATTTTTAAATTTTTTATTCTCTTAGGCATTTAAGCGATTGATATTTAGCTTTAGCTAAGCGTATTACAGAATGCGGCTGCTTTCAGTTGCCAAATAATTAATTATAAGGCAACCGTAAAGGTAATTTGCTGTGTAAATTTTTTAAGTTAAAAGGCGCCTAAGGCTATGTTTTTTTCTTTTTGGAAATTAATTTATTTACATATTTATTTAATTGCAATTTTCTTATTTAAATTTACAAAATTGATAAAATTATCACGGGATAACAATTTGAGTTACTAGTCCAACAATTGCAATTGAACCCGCCGTTGACCGATTTATTTTTGCTAAGTTTTTATGGTCTCCACTAATAAGTCAAAGCATTTTAACCAAAAAATTTGTTTATAAGCACACACAATGATTCTGGCGGATTAGAATTGCCTGTCAAGTGTCGCACAACAGATGCCATGTGCACTCCATCTTCCTGATTATCGAAAAAATAAATGTACAAACTAATAATTTTTTTTTATTAAAATTAGTGGGCTACACACTTAAAGACCGCATTTAGATTATGCAATTAACGCCGAGTTTTTTTTCTAGTTTCTTTTAAAGTTGCTACGAAACTCTTTTCACATTTACATTTAAATTTTTTCCAAGGCGAATTCAACTACAGGTGGTGTCGGAACTACAAAAATCCAACAGCAACAGAAACAACATGGCATTTTTTACATTACATTGTTTGTGTTTACGGCTCGAAATGTCAACCATTCTTAACAAAACACTAACAAATCAAAACAAATAAGCTCGAACTTTCAAAATCAGATGCCGTTTCGACACCACCTTGATTTTTCAAGCATTTTTTCAATCAAATGTAAACAAAACAGCTGTGTTGTCAACCATCCATTTTCTATAATTAATAAGCGATTAAAAATTCAAATATATTCAAATATGTAATACATATTCTATTATTATACAAATGCATACCGCACTTGATCATGAAAAGGTTATTAACTTAAAATTTTAAAATTTACTTAAATGGGGTGGCAAAAAAGACCAAAAAGGGGGAATTACGGGAAAAAATTAATTCATTCCTTAAGCTTTTTGTTTTACTATTGGTACTTTCTTTAATTAGTTAATATTTTACATACAAACATAAAGTTAAACATTCAATGTCCTGAGCGGATGAGATTAATATTGTTTTCTTTTCTACAAATGTGCCTTTTTTTTAAAAAAAATGCAATTTGGTGTCTGTTTCTTAAAAATTTTACTCCCGAAAAGCATGAGTTTTTTAGAATAAAACAAGGAGCAAAATTTTTAAGAAAAAGACACCAAATTGATTTTTTTTTTTGAAAAAAGCACATTTTTTGTAGAAAAGAAAACACCATAACTGTTTGGTACCTTTTTGCTTTACAACTGGTCTTTTTTAATCTAAATAGAAACATAAACTTTGGTATACAAATACATATGAATTAGCGAAATAAATGCTAGTTTTAGACATACATACATATAAGCATAAAAAGAAAAAAAAAATAGTTTTGGAAAAACTAGGTTATTCCATTTTTTTTCCTAAAAAATGGGTAAATTAACGAGCTGAGTCAAATAGTTAATGGTTTTCCACAGATCATTAATTAAGTTCCCTTAATTCCGAAAATTTTAACATACAGTGAAAAAAAGTGTTATTTGTTTTGATGTCCAAAAATTAGTTTAATGAAACCAAAAATCTTCAACATTTATTTAAAATGATGGTGTGTTTAATGCGCATGCATAGTAACATAAATTCATATTAAATAATTATCGAAACATGCTTAAAACTTTAAGTGTGTTTTCCCCGTTCTTTTTTAAAGATGGAGTTATCTAGGTTTTCCATACGGCAACAGATTTATAAATTATTCAGATATAAAATAATCTCTATATTTCATATTTATTAAAATTAAAAAATGTACTTCCTGAATAACGTCCTTTTTAAAAATGTACTATTTTTAGAAAGCGGCTTTCTGGAAAAACTAAGATTTTTTAAGGCATATTTACACTCTTTAAATTATGTAATTTCTAACAACAATCTTTGAACATACATACATATTTAAAAAGCAACACGCCAATTACAAAAAGGTTGAAATGTTTTGTATTATTAAAAGTGCAAAATATTTTTTTAACTTTACATTTTATGACCTTCACTTTTGATTTTATGAAAGCTGCGTTTTTTCTTCAGCACAAAAGTTGACAACATTTTGAATAAAAAACATTTAAAAACAAACAAAAAATATTAAAAAAAATGACAAAAACTAATAAACCCCACCCCGTTTTCTGCCCTACAGGTCCTTTTAACAAACAAAATGTTGCATGAAAAAGTTGCGGCGTTAATTGTATAATGTAAATATGGTCAAACAGGAGTGGCAAGCGGTTTTTTAAGCATGAAATATGCTGCCAAATAAAACAAAAAAAAAACAAGCCGACTTAGCGATCTGTCAAATAAGATGTCCCAGCCGGGTTGTGTTGATTTTGCGAGCTTTTGGTTTCTATCGCAAACACGGTATCAAAATGGGAAGTTTTGGCATAAAAATGCTTGCCGCACTTTTATAAGCTCAGTTAATTATTTTTATTTGTTTGCTTTAATTGTGTCCTTTTGTCGGTTTAACACCGCAACTCAAGTTCGTTACATTTTTCTTTCATATAAAACTTTTATAAGCCGATTTTTGTAATACATTTTTGGTGATGAAGAGGAACACAAATCTGGCAACTATGTCGTAATAAAGTGAGTTTGTAAAATTGCAATGTTATGTGCCTTAATCTTTACAGGAATCGTAACACTTCCGTGTTATACTTTTTTGTTAAAGTTACGTGTGTTTGCTTGGCATATTCACTTAAAGATGTTTTTAAAAAATCTAGTTAGGTTGTTTTCAAAATCATTTCATGCCTTGTTATCTTCAACAAAATTTCCAAATAAGAACTGCCCTAAAACACAATTTTTAACTATACACGAATAACAATTCATTACAAGGGTGACTTATGACAAACAAAACGTTTGTTAAAGAATTCTAATTGAATTTAAGTTGTGTTTGTGCAATTGAATTTGTAGCTTGTAAAATTTTGTGGTTTTCCAATGTTTTTTTCCCACCCACAATAACAGGGAATTAAGAAAAGAAGAGGAAGGAAGGGTGTTTTTTTGCGTGTCTGTTGGCAATTGATTTTAAGTTTTTATTAGAATTTTCCACATAATATTAATAAGTTGTTGTTAGAAGTTTATAAAAATTTTTATTATTTTGTTTTTAATTTACCAACCAGTGGTTTTTGCTTTATTGAGTGCGTGTTCAAAGGCTTTATTTAATTTATTTTTTCTTAGATCATTGAGGGTTCAAGGTTGTTATTTATAAATCAATTGGGCATTTCTAGGAGGTTGGGTGATTGCAATAAATAAAAATGTTGTTACAAACTTTACTTGTAGGATTTCTAGTGTAGTACAGTAAAAGATATCATATAAAACTGCAAAATATTGATTTTAATTTTTATATATTTTTTTGTTTTTGCATTATAAAACTTTCTATTTTATAAAAGGTTTATGTTGTTAGTTTATTATTGAAATTTTTTATTATTTAAGTATTTAAGCCACATGGCCATTTATAACATTTTTTAATAATCCAGTTTAATTAAAACTACAATAAAATAATAATCATATATTATTGTATTTAATATTTAGTCTGAATTTACACGTTTCATCTTTTGATGCTCAACTTCTTTTCAATTCTCTTTTAAAGATGCCAATATATTCACACGCAGCAATCGGTTTCAACTTTTTTCGGTACAAAACAACAACAATTTTATTAATAGCGGATCAAAGAGAAAAAGAAAAGAAAAAAAATTACATGCAGCCATCGTTGTACATATACCAACGAATAAAAACACAAAGCGTACTGACCGAGTACAGGCATCTCCGTACTAACCCCCTTTCTTCTTTCTTCTCTCGCCTAAAAACATAAGAGTTGAGCATCAAAAGATGAAACGTGTGAAAGCAGACTTATTAAAATTGTTGAAAATGTTTAATACTTCATAGGAAGGTTTTGATTATATTATCTGCTTAAACTATTCAAAAAGTTCAATAAATCTAAAATAATTTTCCTTAAAAAGATCGTTGCAAAAAAAATTCAATTAAAACATTTAGATCATTTTCCTTTGGGTACATTTTCAATAACGGATTCTTAAACAAGAACATACTTTATGCAAATTACCTGGTCAAGAAAATACAGAAATTAAGGGAGTTAGCGAAGCCCTCAAGGCCTTAAAAGCATTTTTAAGTTTCCTCTTTATAGAAAACAATAAATTGTTGATAACATTTTTAAGGATAAACCGTGCTTAAAGTAGATTTTTTAGATCTTTCTATCCAAATCAAATAATTCCTAAAATTAAATGTTTACACAAAACATTTTAAGAGAGATTTAGATACTCCTGTTGTTTAAAATACTACCCGAATTTATCATCTACATATTTCATAAATCTAATTACACCATTAGCCTTAATTTTAACTTTTTCTGGTCAAAATCATCAGTTTAGAAAGAAGGTCCAACGAAAAGTAGGGGGACGAGATTTATTTGAATAACCTACTCGGACTAACCCCAGCAATAATTTTAAATCATCAACAAAAGTCGTATGTATTTGTGTGACCACATCGAAAAGATTATATGTAAAATCAACAAAAAAAAATTTAATTTATGTAAATGCTGAAAATGTAACAGAACTAACATGATTGTGTTAAATCTGAAAATGTTTTCAGGAAAAACTTTTTGACTAATTTCACAGTGATATTTTCAACTTTTATTTAAATACACAAAAAGTTGTTTTCTTTTTTTACAGTCCTTCAACAATGGCTCATCTGTTAAAATATATTAACACGAAATCGTGTAAATATTTAAATGGGTATATGTGAAAAACATGTACGAATGTATATTAATCGAATGTATATTAATCGTAGGAAATATTTATGTCACCTCTCGTGCCATACAAATTAACAAAGTGCTATGGATATAAAACAAAAACATTAAAGTTTGTTTTTGTAGTTAATTTTCAGTTTTAGAGCAGTTCTAGTTCATCTCTAATTCAGTTCTAGTTCTGTTTTAGTTTAGTTCTAGTTCAGTTCTAGTTTAGTTCAAGTTCAGTTCTAGTTTAGTTCTAGTTCAGTTCTAGTTCAGTTCTAGTTCAGTTCTAGTTCAGTCCTAGTTCAGTTCTAGTTCAGTTCTAGTTCAGTTCTAGTTCAGTTCTAGTTCAGTTCTAGTTCAGTTCTAGTTCAGTTCTAGTTCAGTTCTAGTTCAGTTCTAGTTTAGTTGTTGTTTATTTCTTCTTCTTTAGTATACAGTAGAGCATCTAATTAATTTACTTTTGGTTTTGTTCGAGTATAGCCCGTAATTTCTACAAAAAGAAAGCAGGTCGTGTTCGTACCTAACAGTTATCTTAACCTATTTCAGCGTTTTTTTACCTTCAGTTTTCCTTTAAATTATGGCTGCTTTTACACTATAGATTTCTATGCACAGCTAGATTTCTTTTTGTAGAAATTACGGACAAAGGAATCAATCAATTTTTGAAATTTTAAAATTGCTCGATTAATCGAGTAAGGGTTTTAAATTTTTCGTATTACTCGAATTATTCAAATAATTTTATCCAATGGGAAAAACATAAATCTCTACATTAATTTTATTATATTAATAAACACAACAAAAAAACAATAATATAATAATAAATAAACAATAAAATAACAATTCATATCATCGTTGCTCCGACAAAATCAGCTTTGTGTTTTTTCCTGGTTTTTCAGGAAAGAAAAAAAAAACGTTTTAAGTAGTAACCTTAGCATCTATTTTTAAAGTGAAACGTTGATTTGAGCAAATGTTCGTGAAATAAATCTCGACTTATTGGCTATTGGGAAGCTATAACAAATTTTTTCGAAAAACTACACATAACACATTTTGTTGAAACATTTTTAATAATTATTTCTGGTTTTTTTTTACACATATAGCTGTTTTGGTTTGAAGACAGAATGAATATTTTTATTAAAACTATAAAAATAGTTTAAGGTCTTTAAAGAATTGTAACTTTAGAAAAAGGTTGCAATACCTGCAGATATAGATATAATTCTACCTTGATGGGAGAATGCCTCGCCAAATTATGACAAAAATTATGACCAGTCTAATTCCAGGGCTTTGCAAAATAAATTTTGCAGCTCCTTTGACACACTGGCATCGAAAGTTGCCGGGTGTAAACACAAATTACCAAATTGTTGTCGCTGAACAAAGTATGTATTTTGGAAGGTACTACCAAAATTTCATATTTTCCATAGAAAATTGATTTTTTTATATGAAAACATAAAATCTCATTTATTTCCTTAATTGAGGTCCTACAGCCAAAAGGATCGAAATCTGTAATCACTACCAAACTTTCATATTTTCCAAAGAAAATTGATTTTTTTATATGAAAACATAAAATCTATCTCATTTATTTCCTTAATTAGAGGTCCTACAGCCAAAAGGATCGAAATCTGTAATCACTACCAAAATTTCAAATTTTCCATAGAAAATTGATTTTTTTATATGAAAACATAAAATCTCATTTATTTCCTTAATTGAGGTCCTACAGCCAAAAGGATCGAAATCTGTAATCACTACCAAAATTTCATATTTTCCATAGAAAATTGATTTTTTATATGAAAACATAAAATCTATCTCATTTATTTCCTTAATTAGAGGTCCTACAGCCAAAAGGATCGAAATCTGTAATCACTACCAAAATTTCAAATTTTCCATAGAAAATTGATTTTTTTATATGAAAACATAAAATCTCATTTATTTCCTTAATTGAGGTCCTACAGCCAAAAGGATCGAAATCTGTAATCACTACCAAAATTTCATATTTTCCATAGAAAATTGATTTTTTATATGAAAACATAAAATCTATCTCATTTATTTCCTTAATTGAGGTCCTACAGCCAAAAGGATCGAAATCTGTAATCACTACCAAAATTTCATATTTTCCATAGAAAATTGATTTTTTATATGAAAACATAAAATCTCATTTATTTCCTTAATTGAGGTCCTACAGCCAAAAGGATCGAAATCTGTAATCACTACCAAAATTTCATATTTTCCATAGAAAATTGATTTTTTTATATGAAAACATAAAATCTCATTTATTTCGTTAATTAGAGGTCCTAGAGCCAAAAGGATCGAAATCTGTAATCACTACCAAAATTCCATATTTTACTTAGAAAATTGATTTGTTATATGAAAACATAAAATCTCATTTATTTCTTTAAAAGGATCGAAATCTGTAATCACTACCAAAATTTCATATTTTCCATAGAAAATTTATTTTTTTATATGAAAACATAAAATCTCATTTATTTCCTTAATTAGAGGTCCTACAGCCAAAAGGATCGAAATCTGTAATCACTACCAAAATTTCATATTTTCCATAGAAAATTGATTTTTTATATGAAAACATAAAATCTCATTTATTTCCTTAATTAGAGGTCCTACAGCCAAAAGGATCGAAATCTGTAATCACTACCAAAATTTCATATTTTCCATAAAAAATTGATTTTTTTATATGAAAACATAAAATCTCATTTATTTCCTTAATTAGAGGTCCTACAGCCAAAAGGATCGAAATCTGTAATCACTACCAAAATTTCATATTTTCCATAGAAAATTGATTTTTTATATGAAAACATAAAATCTCATTTATTTCCTTAATTAGACGTCCTACAGCCAAAAGGATCGAAATCTGTAATCACTACCAAAATTTCATATTTTCCAAAGAAAATTGATTTTTTTATATGAAAACATAAAATCTATCTCATTTATTTCCTTAATTAGAGGTCCTACAGCCAAAAGGATCGAAATCTGTAATCACTACCAAAATTTCAAATTTTCCATAGAAAATTGATTTTTTTATATGAAAACATAAAATCTCATTTATTTCCTTAATTGAGGTCCTACAGCCAAAAGGATCGAAATCTGTAATCACTACCAAAATTTCATATTTTCCATAGAAAATTGATTTTTTATATGAAAACATAAAATCTCATTTATTTCCTTAATTAGAGGTCCTACAGCCAAAAGGATCGAAATCTGTAATCACTACCAAAATTTCATATTTTCCATAGAAAATTGATTTTTTTATATGAAAACATAAAATCTCATTTATTTCCTTAATTAGAGGTCCTACAGCCAAAAGGATCGAAATCTGTAATCACTACCAAAATTTCATATTTTCCATAGAAAATTGATTTTTTATATGAAAACATAAAATCTCATTTATTTCCTTAATTAGAGGTCCTACAGCCAAAAGGATCGAAATCTGTAATCACTACCAAAATTTCATATTTTCCATAGAAAATTTATTTTTTATATGAAAACATAAAATCTCATTTATTTCCTTGATTAGAGGTCCTACAGCCAAAAGGATCGAAATCTGTAATCACTACCAAAATTTCATATTTTCCATAGAAAATTTATTTTTTTATATGAAAACATAAAATCTCATTTATTTCCTTAATTAGAGGTCCTACAGCCAAAAGGATCGAAATCTGTAATCACTACCAAAATTTCATATTTTCCATAGAAAATTGATTTTTTTATATGAAAACATAAAATCTCATTTATTTCCTTAATTAGAGGTCCTACAGCCAAAAGGATCGAAATCTGTAATCACTACCAAAATTTCATATTTTCCATAGAAAATTGATTTTTTATATGAAAACATAAAATCTCATTTATTTCCTTAATTAGACGTCCTACAGCCAAAAGGATCGAAATCTGTAATCACTACCAAAATTTCATATTTTCCAAAGAAAATTGATTTTTTTATATGAAAACATAAAATCTATCTCATTTATTTCCTTAATTAGAGGTCCTACAGCCAAAAGGATCGAAATCTGTAATCACTACCAAAATTTCATATTTTCCATAGAAAATTGATTTTTTTATATGAAAACATAAAATCTCATTTATTTCCTTAATTAGAGGTCCTACAGCCAAAAGGATCGAAATCTGTAATCACTACCAAAATTTCATATTTTCCATAGAAAATTGATTTTTTATATGAAAACATAAAATCTCATTTATTTCCTTAATTAGACGTCCTACAGCCAAAAGGATCGAAATCTGTAATCACTACCAAAATTTCATATTTTCCAATGAAAATTGATTTTTTTATATGAAAACATAAAATCTATCTCATTTATTTCCTTAATTAGAGGTCCTACAGCCAAAAGGATCGAAATCTGTAATCACTACCAAAATTTCAAATTTTCCATAGAAAATTGATTTTTTTATATGAAAACATAAAATCTCATTTATTTCCTTAATTGAGGTCCTACAGCCAAAAGGATCGAAATCTGTAATCACTACCAAAATTTCATATTTTCCATAGAAAATTGATTTTTTATATGAAAACATAAAATCTCATTTATTTCCTTAATTGAGGTCCTACAGCCAAAAGGATCGAAATCTGTAATCACTACCAAAATTTCAAATTTTCCATAGAAAATTGATTTTTTTATATGAAAACATAAAATCTCATTTATTTCCTTAATTAGAGGTCCTACAGCCAAAAGGATCGAAATCTGTAATCACTACCAAAATTTCATATTTTCCATAGAAAATTGATTTTTTTATATGAAAACATAAAATCTCATTTATTTCCTTAATTAGAGGTCCTACAGCCAAAAGGATCGAAATCTGTAATCACTACCAAAATTTCATATTTTCCATAGAAAATTGATTTTTTATATGAAAACATAAAATCTCATTTATTTCCTTAATTAGAGGTCCTACAGCCAAAAGGATCGAAATCTGTAATCACTACCAAAATTTCATATTTTCCATAGAAAATTGATTTTTTATATGAAAACATAAAATCTCATTTATTTCCTTGATTAGAGGTCCTACAGCCAAAAGGATCGAAATCTGTAATCACTACCAAAATTTCATATTTTCCATAGAAAATTTATTTTTTTATATGAAAACATAAAATCTCATTTATTTCCTTAATTAGAGGTCCTACAGCCAAAAGGATCGAAATCTGTAATCACTACCAAAATTTCATATTTTCCATAGAAAATTGATTTTTTTATATGAAAACATAAAATCTCATTTATTTCCTTAATTAGAGGTCCTACAGCCAAAAGGATCGAAATCTGTAATCACTACCAAAATTTCATATTTTCCATAGAAAATTGATTTTTTATATGAAAACATAAAATCTCATTTATTTCCTTAATTAGACGTCCTACAGCCAAAAGGATCGAAATCTGTAATCACTACCAAAATTTCATATTTTCCAAAGAAAATTGATTTTTTTATATGAAAACATAAAATCTCATTTATTTCCTTAATTAGAGGTCCTGCAGCCAAAAGGATCGAAATCTGTAATCACTACCAAAATTCCATATTTTCCATAGAAAATTGTTTTTTTTATATGAAAACATAAAATCTCATTTATTTCGTTAATTAGAGGTCCTAGAGCCAAAAGGATCGAAATCTGTAATCACTACCAAAATTCCATATTTTCCATAGAAAATTGTTTTTTTATATGAAAACATAAAATCTCATTTATTTCGTTAATTAGAGGTCCTAGAGCCAAAAGGATCGAAATCTGTAATCACTACCAAAATTCCATATTTTCCATAGAAAATTGTTTTTTTATATGAAAACATAAAATCTCATTTATTTCGTTAATTAGAGGTCCTAGAGCCAAAAGGATCGAAATCTGTAATCACTACCAAAATTCCATATTTTCCATAGAAAATTGTTTTTTTATATGAAAACATAAAATCTCATTTATTTCGTTAATTAGAGGTCCTAGAGCCAAAAGGATCGAAATCTGTAATCACTACCAAAATTCCATATTTTACTTAGAAAATTGATTTGTTATATGAAAACATAAAATCTCATTTATTTCTTTAAAAGGATCGAAATCTGTAATCACTACCAAAATTCCATATTTTCCATAGAAAATTGATTTTTTTATATGAAAACATAAAATCTCATTTATTTCCTTAATTAGAGGTCCTACAGCCAAAAGGATCGAAATCTGTAATCATTACCAAAATTTCATATTTTCCATAGAAAATTGATTTTTTATATGAAAACATAAAATCTCATTTATTTCCTTAAATAGAGGTCCTACAGCCAAAAGGATCGAAATCTGTAATCACTACCAAAATTTCATATTTTCCATAGAAAATTGATTTTTTTATATGAAAACATAAAATCTCATTTATTTCCTTAATTAGAGGTCCTACAGCCAAAAGGATCGAAATCTGTAATCACTTCCGAAATTTCATATTTTCCATAGAAAATTGATTTTTTTATATGAAAACATAAAATCTCATTTATTTCCTTAATAAGAGGTCCTACAGCCAAAAGGATCGAATTCTGTAATCACTACCAAAATTTCATATTTTCCATAGAAAATTGATTTTTTATATGAAAACATAAAATCTCATTTATTTCCTTAATTAGAGGTCCTACAGCCAAAAGGATCGAAATCTGTAATCACTACCAAATTTTTTTATATGAAAACATAAAATCTCATTTATTTCCTTAATTAGAGGTCCTACAGCCAAAAGCATCGAAATCTGTAATCACTACCAAAATTTCATATTTTCCATAGAAAATTGATTTTTTTATATGAAAACATAAAATCTCATTTATTTCCTTAATTAGAGTTCCTACAGTCAAAAGGATCGAAATCTGTAATCACTACCAAAATTTCATATTTTCCATAGAAAATTGATTTTTTATATGAAAACATAAAATCTCATTTATTTCCTTAATTAGAGGTCCTACAGCCAAAAGGATCGAAATCTGTAATCACTACCAAAATTTCATATTTTCCATAGAAAATTGATTTTTTATATGAAAACATAAAATCTCATTTATTTCCTTAATTAGAGGTCCTACAGCCAAAAGGATCGAAATCTGTAATCACTACCAAAATTTCATATTTTCCATAGAAAATTGATTTTTTATATGAAAACATAAAATCTCATTTATTTCCTTAATTAGAGGTCCTACAGCCAAAAGGATCGAAATCTGTAATCACTACCAAAATTTCATATTTTCCATAGAAAATTGATTTTTTATATGAAAACATAAAATCTCATTTATTTCCTTAATTAGAGGTCCTACAGCCAAAAGGATCAAAATCTGTAATCACTACCAAAATTTCATATTTTCCATAGAAAATTGATTTTTTATATGAAAACATAAAATCTCATTTATTTCCTTAATTAGAGGTCCTACAGCCAAAAGGATCGAAATCTGTAATCACTACCAAAATTTCATATTTTCCATAGAAAATTGATTTTTTATATGAAAACATAAAATCTCATTTATTTCCTTAATTAGAGGTCCTACAGCCAAAAGGATCGAAATCTGTAATCACTACCAAACTTTCATATTTTCCAAAGAAAATTGATTTTTTTATATGAAAACTAAAATCTATCTCATTTATTTCCTTAATTAGAGGTCCTACAGCCAAAAGGATCGAAATCTGTAATCACTACCAAAATTTCAAATTTTCCATAGAAAATTGATTTTTTTATATGAAAACATAAAATCTCATTTATTTCCTTAATTGAGGTCCTACAGCCAAAAGGATCGAAATCTGTAATCACTACCAAAATTTCATATTTTCCATAGAAAATTGATTTTTTATATGAAAACATAAAATCTCATTTATTTCCTAAATTAGAGGTCCTACAGCCAAAAGGATCGAAATCTGTAATCACTACCAAAATTTCAAATTTTCCATAGAAAATTGATTTTTTTATATGAAAACATAAAATCTCATTTATTTCCTTAATTGAGGTCCTACAGCCAAAAGGATTGAAATCTGTAATCACTACCAAAATTTCATATTTTCCATAGAAAATTGATTTTTTATATGAAAACATAAAATCTCATTTATTTCCTTAATTAGAGGTCCTACAGCCAAAAGGATCGAAATCTGTAATCACTACCAAAATTCCATATTTTCCATAGAAAATTGATTTTTTTATATGAAAACATAAAATCTCATTTATTTCCTTAATTAGAGGTCCTACAGCCAAAAGGATCGAAATCTGTAATCACTACCAAAATTTTTATATGAAAACATAAAATCTCATTTATTTCCTTAATTAGAGGTCCTACAGCCAAAAGGATCGAAATCTGTAATCACTACCAAAATTTCATATTTTCCATAGAAAATTGATTTTTTTATATGAAAACATAAAATCTCATTTATTTCCTTAATTGAGGTCCTACAGCCAAAAGGATCGAAATCTGTAATCACTACCAAAATTTCATATTTTCCATAGAAAATTGATTTTTTTATATGAAAACATAAAATCTCATTTATTTCCTTAATTAGAGGTCCTACAGCCAAAAGGATCGAAATCTGTAATCACTACCAAAATTTCATATTTTCCATAGAAAATTGATTTTTTTATATGAAAACATAAAATCTCATTTATTTCCTTAATTAGAGGTCCTACAGCCAAAAGGATCAAAATCTGTAATCACTACCAAAATTTCATATTTTCCATAGAAAATTGATTTTTTATATGAAAACATAAAATCTCATTTATTTCCTTAATTAGAGGTCCTACAGCCAAAAGGATCGAAATCTGTAATCAATACCAAAATTTCATATTTTCCATAGAAAATTGATTTTTTATATGAAAACATAAAATCTCATTTATTTCCTTGATTAGAGGTCCTACAGCCAAAAGGATCGAAATCTGTAATCACTACCAAACTTTCATATTTTCCAAAGAAAATTGATTTTTTTATATGAAAACATAAAATCTCATTTTTTTCCTTAATTAGAGGTCCTACAGCCAAAAGGATCGAAATCTGTAATCACTACCAAACTTTCATATTTTCCATAGAAAATTGATTTTTTTATATGAAAACATAAAATCTCATTTATTTCCTTAATTAGAGGTCCTACAGCCAAAAGGATCGAAATCTGTAATCACTACCAAAATTTCATATTTTCCATAAAAAATTGATTTTTTTATATGAAAACATAAAATCTCATTTATTTCCTTAATTAGAGGTCCTACAGCCAAAAGGATCGAAATCTGTAATCACTACCAAAATTTCATATTTTCCATAAAAAATTGATTTTTTACATGAAAACATAAAATCTTTCATATCTCTCATATCATCTCATTTATTTCCTTAATTAGAGGTCCTACAGCCAAAAGGATCGAAATCTGTAATCACTACCAAAATTTCATATTTTCCATAGAAAATTTATTTTTTTATATGAAAACATAAAATCTCATTTATTTCCTTAATTAGAGGTCCTACAGCCAAAAGGATCGAAATCTGTAATCACTACCAAAATTTCATATTTTCCATAGAAAATTTATTTTTTTATATGAAAACATAAGATATCATTTATTTCCTTAATTAGAGGTCCTACAGCCAAAAGGATCGAAATCTGTAATCACTACCAAAATTTCATATTTTCCATAGAAAATTGATTTTTTTATATGAAAACATAAAATCTCATTTATTTCCTTAATTAGAGGTCCTACAGCCAAAAGTATCGAAATCTGTAATCACTACCAAAATTTCATATTTTCCATAGAAAATTGATTTTTTATATGAAAACATAAAATCTCATTTATTTCCTTAATTAGACGTCCTACAGCCAAAAGGATCGAAATCTGTAATCACTACCAAAATTTCATATTTTCCATAGAAAATTGATTTTTTTATATGAAAACACAAAATCTCATTTATTTCCTTAATTAGAGGTCCTACAGCCAAAAGGATCGAAATCTGTAATCACTACCAAAATTTCATATTTTCCATAGAAAATTGATTTTTTTATATGAAAACATAAAATCTCATTTATTTCCTTAATTAGAGGTCCTACAGCCAAAAGGATCGAAATCTGTAATCACTACCAAAATTTCATATATTCCATAGAAAATTGATTTTTTATATGAAAACATAAAATCTCATTTATTTCCTTAATTAGAGGTCCTACAGCCAAAAGGATCGAAATCTGTAATCACTACCAAACTTTCATTTTTTCCAAAGAAAATTGATTTTTTTATATGAAAACATAAAATCTCATTTATTTCCTTAATTAGAGGTCCTACAGCCAAAAGGATCAAAATCTGTAATCACTACCAAAATTTCATATTTTCCATAGAAAATTGATTTTTTATATGAAAACATAAAATCTCATTTATTTCCTTAATTAGAGGTCCTACAGCCAAAAGGATCGAAATCTGTAATCACTACCAAAATTTCATATTTTCCATAGAAAATTGATTTTTTATATGAAAACATAAAATCTCATTTATTTCCTTAATTAGAGGTCCTACAGCCAAAAGGATCGAAATCTGTAATCACTACCAAAATTTCATATTTTCCATAGAAAATTGATTTTTTATATGAAAACATAAAATCTCATTTATTTCCTTAATTAGAGGTCCTACAGCCAAAAGGATCGAAATCTGTAATCACTGCCAAACTTTCATATTTTCCAAAGAAAATTGATTTTTTTATATGAAAACATAAAATCTCATTTATTTCCTTAATTAAAGGTCATACAGCCAAAAGGATCGAAATCTGTAATCACTACCAAAATTTCATATTTTCCATAGAAAATTGATTTTTTATATGAAAACATAAAATCTCATTTATTTCCTTAATTAGAGGTCCTACAGCCAAAAGGATCGAAATCTGTAATCACTACCAAAATTTCATATTTTCCAAAGAAAATTGATTTTTTTATATGAAAACATAAAATCTCATTTATTTCCTTAATTAGAGGTCCTACAGCCAAAAGGATCGAAATCTGTAATCACTACCAAAATTTCATATTTTCCATAGAAAATTGATTTTTTATATGAAAACATAAAAACTCATTTATTTCCTTAATTAGAGGTCCTACAGCCAAAAGGATCGAAATCTGTAATCACTACCAAAATTTCATATTTTCCATAGAAAATTGATTTTTTTATATGAAAACATAAAATCTCATTTATTTCCTTAATTGAGGTCCTACAGCCAAAAGGATCGAAATCTGTAATCACTGCCAAACTTTCATATTTTCCAAAGAAAATTGATTTTTTTATATGAAAACATAAAATCTCATTTATTTCCTTAATTAAAGGTCATACAGCCAAAAGGATCGAAATCTGTAATCACTACCAAAATTTCATATTTTCCATAGAAAATTGATTTTTTTATATGAAAACATAAAATCTCATTTATTTCCTTAATTAAAGGTCATACAGCCAAAAGGATCGAAATCTGTAATCACTACCAAAATTTCATATTTTCCATAGAAAATTGATTTTTTATATGAAAACATAAAATCTCATTTATTTCCTTAATTAGAGGTCCTACAGCCAAAAGGATCGAAATCTGTAATCACTACCAAAATTTCATATTTTCCATAGAAAATTGATTTTTTATATGAAAACATAAAAACTCATTTATTTCCTTAATTAGAGGTCCTACAGCCAAAAGGATCGAAATCTGTAATCACTACCAAAATTTCATATTTTCCATAGAAAATTGATTTTTTTATATGAAAACATAAAATCTCATTTATTTCCTTAATTGAGGTCCTACACCCAAAAGGATCGAAATCTGTAATCACTACCAAAATTTCATATTTTCCATAGAAAATTGATTTTTTATATGAAAACATAAAATCTCATTTATTTCCTTAATTAGAGGTCCTACAGCCAAAAGGATCGAAATCTGTAATCACTACCAAACTTTCATATTTTCCAAAGAAAATTGATTTTTTTATATGAAAACTAAAATCTATCTCATTTATTTCCTTAATTAGAGGTCCTACAGCCAAAAGGATCGAAATCTGTAATCACTACCAAAATTTCAAATTTTCCAT
Source organism: Pollenia labialis (assembly GCA_949318255.1). Lineage (NCBI taxonomy): Eukaryota > Metazoa > Arthropoda > Insecta > Diptera > Polleniidae > Pollenia > Pollenia labialis. The sequence continues at coordinate 121,085,778 of OX439142.1, forward strand.
AGAAAATTGATTTTTTTATATGAAAACATAAAATCTCATTTATTTCCTTAATTGAGGTCCTACAGCCAAAAGGATCGAAATCTGTAATCACTACCAAAATTTCATATTTTCCATAGAAAATTGATTTTTTATATGAAAACATAAAATCTCATTTATTTCCTTAATTAGAGGTCCTACAGCCAAAAGGATCGAAATCTGTAATCACTACCAAAATTTCAAATTTTCCATAGAAAATTGATTTTTTTATATGAAAACATAAAATCTCATTTATTTCCTTAATTGAGGTCCTACAGCCAAAAGGATCGAAATCTGTAATCACTACCAAAATTTCATATTTTCCATAGAAAATTGATTTTTTATATGAAAACATAAAATCTCATTTATTTCCTTAATTAGAGGTCCTACAGCCAAAAGGATCGAAATCTGTAATCACTACCAAAATTCCATATTTTCCATAGAAAATTGATTTTTTTATATGAAAACATAAAATCTCATTTATTTCCTTAATTAGAGATCCTACAGCCAAAAGGATCGAAATCTGTAATCACTACCAAAATTTCATATTTTCCATAGAAAATTGATTTTTTATATGAAAACATAAAATCTCATTTATTTCCTTAATTAGAGGTCCTACAGCCAAAAGGATCGAAATCTGTAATCACTACCAAAATTTCATATTTTCCAAAGAAAATTGATTTTTTTATATGAAAACATAAAATCTCATTTATTTCCTTAATTAGAGGTCCTACAGCCAAAAGGATCGAAATCTGTAGTCACTGCCAAACTTTCATATTTTCCAAAGAAAATTGATTTTTTATATGAAAACATAAAAACTCATTTATTTCCTTAATTAGAGGTCCTACAGCCAAAAGGATCGAAATCTGTAATCACTACCAAAATTTCATATTTTCCATAGAAAATTGATTTTTTTATATGAAAACATAAAATCTCATTTATTTCCTTAATTGAGGTCCTACACCCAAAAGGATCGAAATCTGTAATCACTACCAAAATTTCATATTTTCCATAGAAAATTGATTTTTTATATGAAAACATAAAATCTCATTTATTTCCTTAATTAGAGGTCCTACAGCCAAAAGGATCGAAATCTGTAATCACTACCAAACTTTCATATTTTCCAAAGAAAATTGATTTTTTTATATGAAAACTAAAATCTATCTCATTTATTTCCTTAATTAGAGGTCCTACAGCCAAAAGGATCGAAATCTGTAATCACTACCAAAATTTCAAATTTTCCATAGAAAATTGATTTTTTTATATGAAAACATAAAATCTCATTTATTTCCTTAATTGAGGTCCTACAGCCAAAAGGATCGAAATCTGTAATCACTACCAAAATTTCATATTTTCCATAGAAAATTGATTTTTTATATGAAAACATAAAATCTCATTTATTTCCTTAATTAGAGGTCCTACAGCCAAAAGGATCGAAATCTGTAATCACTACCAAAATTTCAAATTTTCCATAGAAAATTGATTTTTTTATATGAAAACATAAAATCTCATTTATTTCCTTAATTGAGGTCCTACAGCCAAAAGGATCGAAATCTGTAATCACTACCAAAATTTCATATTTTCCATAGAAAATTGATTTTTTATATGAAAACATAAAATCTCATTTATTTCCTTAATTAGAGGTCCTACAGCCAAAAGGATCGAAATCTGTAATCACTACCAAAATTCCATATTTTCCATAGAAAATTGATTTTTTTTATATGAAAACATAAAATCTCATTTATTTCCTTAATTAGAGGTCCTACAGCCAAAAGGATCGAAATCTGTAATCACTACCAAAATTTCATATTTTCCATAGAAAATTGATTTTTTTATATGAAAACATAAAATCTCATTTATTTCCTTAATTGAGGTCCTACAGCCAAAAGGATCGAAATCTGTAATCACTACCAAAATTTCATATTTTCCATAGAAAATTGATTTTTTTATATGAAAACATAAAATCTCATTTATTTCCTTAATTAGAGGTCCTACAGCCAAAAGGATCGAAATCTGTAATCACTACCAAAATTTCATATTTTCCATAGAAAATTGATTTTTTTATATGAAAACATAAAATCTCATTTATTTCCTTAATTAGAGGTCCTACAGCCAAAAGGATCGAAATCTGTAATCACTACCAAAATTTCATATTTTCCATAGAAAATTGATTTTTTATATGAAAACATAAAATCTCATTTATTTCCTTGATTAGAGGTCCTACAGCCAAAAGGATCGAAATCTGTAATCACTACCAAACTTTCATATTTTCCAAGGAAAATTGATTTTTTTATATGAAAACATAAAATCTCATTTTTTTCCTTAATTAGAGGTCCTACAGCCAAAAGGATCGAAATCTGTAATCACTACCAAACTTTCATATTTTCCATAGAAAATTGATTTTTTTATATGAAAACATAAAATCTCATTTATTTCCTTAATTAGAGGTCCTACAGCCAAAAGGATCGAAATCTGTAATCACTACCAAAATTTCATATTTTCCATAAAAAATTGATTTTTTTATATGAAAACATAAAATCTCATTTATTTCCTTAATTAGAGGTCCTACAGCCAAAAGGATCGAAATCTGTAATCACTACCAAAATTTCATATTTTCCATAAAAAATTGATTTTTTACATGAAAACATAAAATCTTTCATATCTCTCATATCATCTCATTTATTTCCTTAATTAGAGGTCCTACAGCCAAAAGGATCGAAATCTGTAATCACTACCAAAATTTCATATTTTCCATAGAAAATTTATTTTTTTATATGAAAACATAAAATCTCATTTATTTCCTTAATTAGAGGTCCTACAGCCAAAAGGATCGAAATCTGTAATCACTACCAAAATTTCATATTTTCCATAGAAAATTTATTTTTTTATATGAAAACATAAGATATCATTTATTTCCTTAATTAGAGGTCCTACAGCCAAAAGGATCGAAATCTGTAATCACTACCAAAATTTCATATTTTCCATAGAAAATTGATTTTTTTATATGAAAACATAAAATCTCATTTATTTCCTTAATTAGAGGTCCTACAGCCAAAAGTATCGAAATCTGTAATCACTACCAAAATTTCATATTTTCCATAGAAAATTGATTTTTTATATGAAAACATAAAATCTCATTTATTTCCTTAATTAGACGTCCTACAGCCAAAAGGATCGAAATCTGTAATCACTACCAAAATTTCATATTTTCCATAGAAAATTGATTTTTTTATATGAAAACACAAAATCTCATTTATTTCCTTAATTAGAGGTCCTACAGCCAAAAGGATCGAAATCTGTAATCACTACCAAAATTTCATATTTTCCATAGAAAATTGATTTTTTTATATGAAAACATAAAATCTCATTTATTTCCTTAATTAGAGGTCCTACAGCCAAAAGGATCGAAATCTGTAATCACTACCAAAATTTCATATATTCCATAGAAAATTGATTTTTTATATGAAAACATAAAATCTCATTTATTTCCTTAATTAGAGGTCCTACAGCCAAAAGGATCGAAATCTGTAATCACTAACAAACTTTCATTTTTTCCAAAGAAAATTGATTTTTTTATATGAAAACATAAAATCTCATTTATTTCCTTAATTAGAGGTCCTACAGCCAAAAGGATCGAAATCTGTAATCACTACCAAAATTTCATATTTTCCATAGAAAATTGATTTTTTATATGAAAACATAAAATCTCATTTATTTCCTTAATTAGAGGTCCTACAGCCAAAAGGATCGAAATCTGTAATCACTACCAAAATTTCATATTTTCCATAGAAAATTGATTTTTTATATGAAAACATAAAATCTCATTTATTTCCTTAATTAGAGGTCCTACAGCCAAAAGGATCGAAATCTGTAATCACTACCAAAATTTCATATTTTCCATAGAAAATTGATTTTTTATATGAAAACATAAAATCTCATTTATTTCCTTAATTAGAGGTCCTACAGCCAAAAGGATCGAAATCTGTAATCACTGCCAAACTTTCATATTTTCCAAAGAAAATTGATTTTTTTATATGAAAACATAAAATCTCATTTATTTCCTTAATTAAAGGTCATACAGCCAAAAGGATCGAAATCTGTAATCACTACCAAAATTTCATATTTTCCATAGAAAATTGATTTTTTATATGAAAACATAAAATCTCATTTATTTCCTTAATTAGAGGTCCTACAGCCAAAAGGATCGAAATCTGTAATCACTACCAAAATTTCATATTTTCCATAGAAAATTGATTTTTTATATGAAAACATATGATCTCATTTATTTCCTTAATTAGAGGTCCTACAGCCAAAAGGATCGAAATCTGTAGTCACTGCCAAACTTTCATATTTTCCAAAGAAAATTGATTTTTTTATATGAAAACATAAAATCTCATTTATTTCCTTAATTAAAGGTCATACAGCCAAAAGGATCGAAATCTGTAATCACTACCAAAATTTCATATTTTCCAAAGAAAATTGATTTTTTTATATGAAAACATAAAATCTCATTTATTTCCTTAATTAGAGGTCCTACAGCCAAAAGGATCGAAATCTGTAGTCACTGCCAAACTTTCATATTTTCCAAAGAAAATTGATTTTTTTATATGAAAACATAAAATCTCATTTATTTCCTTAATTAAAGGTCATACAGCCAAAAGGATCGAAATCTGTAATCACTACCAAAATTTCATATTTTCCATAGAAAATTGATTTTTTATATGAAAACATAAAATCTCATTTATTTCCTTAATTAGAGGTCCTACAGCCAAAAGGATCGAAATCTGTAATCACTACCAAAATTTCATATTTTCCATAGAAAATTGATTTTTTATATGAAAACATAAAAACTCATTTATTTCCTTAATTAGAGGTCCTACAGCCAAAAGGATCGAAATCTGTAATCACTACCAAAATTTCATATTTTCCATAGAAAATTGATTTTTTTATATGAAAACATAAAATCTCATTTATTTCCTTAATTAGAGGTCCTACAGCCAAAAGGATCGAAATCTGTAATCACTACCAAAATTTCATATTTTCCATAGAAAATTGATTTTTTATATGAAAACATAAAATCTCATTTATTTCCTTAATTAGACGTCCTACAGCCAAAAGGATCGAAATCTGTAATCACTACCAAAATTTCATATTTTCCATAGAAAATTGATTTTTTTATATGAAAACACAAAATCTCATTTATTTCCTTAATTAGAGGTCCTACAGCCAAAAGGATCGAAATCTGTAATCACTACCAAAATTTCATATTTTCCATAGAAAATTGATTTTTTATATGAAAACATAAAATCTCATTTATTTCCTTAATTAGAGGTCCTACAGCCAAAAGGATCGAAATCTGTAATCACTGCCAAACTTTCATATTTTCCAAAGAAAATTGATTTTTTATATGAAAACATAAAATCTCATTTATTTCCTTAATTAGAGGTCCTACAGCCAAAAGGATCGAAATCTGTAATCACTACCAAAATTTCATATTTTCCATAGAAAATTGATTTTTTATATGAAAACATAAAATCTCATTTATTTCCTTAATTAGAGGTCCTACAGCCAAAAGGATCGAAATCTGTAATCACTACCAAAATTTCATATTTTCCAAAGAAAATTGATTTTTTTATATGAAAACATAAAATCTCATTTATTTCCTTAATTAGAGGTCCTACAGCCAAAAGGATCGAAATCTGTAATCACTGCCAAACTTTCATATTTTCCAAAGAAAATTGATTTTTTTATATGAAAACATAAAATCTCATTTATTTCCTTAATTAAAGGTCATACAGCCAAAAGGATCGAAATCTGTAATCACTACCAAAATTTCATATTTTCCATAGAAAATTGATTTTTTATATGAAAACATAAAATCTCATTTATTTCCTTAATTAGAGGTCCTACAGCCAAAAGGATCGAAATCTGTAATCACTACCAAAATTTCATATTTTCCAAAGAAAATTGATTTTTTTATATGAAAACATAAAATCTCATTTATTTCCTTAATTAGAGGTCCTACAGCCAAAAGGATCGAAATCTGTAATCACTGCCAAACTTTCATATTTTCCAAAGAAAATTGATTTTTTTATATGAAAACATAAAATCTCATTTATTTCCTTAATTAAAGGTCATACAGCCAAAAGGATCGAAATCTGTAATCACTACCAAAATTTCATATTTTCCATAGAAAATTGATTTTTTATATGAAAACATAAAATCTCATTTATTTCCTTAATTAGAGGTCCTACAGCCAAAAGGATCGAAATCTGTAATCACTACCAAAATTTCATATTTTCCATAGAAAATTGATTTTTTTATATGAAAACATAAAATCTCATTTATTTCCTTAATTAGAGGTCCTACAGCCAAAAGGATCGAAATCTGTAATCACTACCAAAATTTCATATTTTCCATAGAAAATTGATTTTTTATATGAAAACATAAAATCTCATTTATTTCCTTAATTAGACGTCCTACAGCCAAAAGGATCGAAATCTGTAATCACTACCAAAATTTCATATTTTCCATAGAAAATTGATTTTTTTATATGAAAACACAAAATCTCATTTATTTCCTTAATTAGAGGTCCTACAGCCAAAAGGATCGAAATCTGTAATCACTACCAAAATTTCATATTTTCCATAGAAAATTGATTTTTTATATGAAAACATAAAATCTCATTTATTTCCTTAATTAGAGGTCCTACAGCCAAAAGGATCGAAATCTGTAATCACTACCAAAATTTCATATTTTCCATAGAAAATTGATTTTTTATATGAAAACATAAAATCTCATTTATTTCCTTAATTAGAGGACCTACAGCCAAAAGGATCGAAATCTGTAATCACTGCCAAACTTTCATATTTTCCAAAGAAAATTGATTTTTTTATATGAAAACATAAAATCTCATTTATTTCCTTAATTAAAGGTCATACAGCCAAAAGGATCGAAATCTGTAATCACTACCAAAATTTCATATTTTCCATAGAAAATTGATTTTTTATATGAAAACATAAAATCTCATTTATTTCCTTAATTAGAGGTCCTACAGCCAAAAGGATCGAAATCTGTAATCACTACCAAAATTTCATATTTTCCAAAGAAAATTGATTTTTTTATATGAAAACATAAAATCTCATTTATTTCCTTAATTAGAGGTCCTACAGCCAAAAGGATCGAAATCTGTAATCACTGCCAAACTTTCATATTTTCCAAAGAAAATTGATTTTTTTATATGAAAACATAAAATCTCATTTATTTCCTTAATTAAAGGTCATACAGCCAAAAGGATCGAAATCTGTAATCACTACCAAAATTTCATATTTTCCATAGAAAATTGATTTTTTATATGAAAACATAAAATCTCATTTATTTCCTTAATTAGAGGTCCTACAGCCAAAAGGATCGAAATCTGTAATCACTACCAAAATTTCATATTTTCCATAGAAAATTGATTTTTTATATGAAAACATAAAAGCTCATTTATTTCCATAATTAGAGGTCCTACAGCCAAAAGGATCGAAATCTGTAATCACTGCCAAACTTTCATATTTTCCAAAGAAAATTGATTTTTTTATATGAAAACATAAAATCTCATTAATTTCCTTAATTAGAGGTCCTACAGCCAAAAGGATCGAAATCTGTAATCACTACCAAAATTTCATATTTTCCATAGAAAATTGATTTTTTATATGAAAACATAAAATCTCATTTATTTCCTTAATTAGACGTCCTACAGCCAAAAGGATCGAAATCTGTAATCACTACCAAAATTTCATATTTTCCATAGAAAATTGATTTTTTTATATGAAAACACAAAATCTCATTTATTTCCTTAATTAGAGGTCCTACAGCCAAAAGGATCGAAATCTGTAATCACTGCCAAACTTTCATATTTTCCAAAGAAAATTGATTTTTTTATATGAAAACATAAAATCTCATTTATTTCCTTAATTAAAGGTCATACAGCCAAAAGGATCGAAATCTGTAATCACTACCAAAATTTCATATTTTCCATAGAAAATTGATTTTTTATATGAAAACATAAAATCTCATTTATTTCCTTAATTAGAGGTCCTACAGCCAAAAGGATCGAAATCTGTAATCACTACCAAAATTTCATATTTTCCAAAGAAAATTGATTTTTTTATATGAAAACATAAAATCTCATTTATTTCCTTAATTAGAGGTCCTACAGCCAAAAGGATCGAAATCTGTAATCACTGCCAAACTTTCATATTTTCCAAAGAAAATTGATTTTTTTATATGAAAACATAAAATCTCATTTATTTCCTTAATTAAAGGTCATACAGCCAAAAGGATCGAAATCTGTAATCACTACCAAAATTTCATATTTTCCATAGAAAATTGATTTTTTATATGAAAACATAAAATCTCATTTATTTCCTTAATTAGAGGTCCTACAGCCAAAAGGATCGAAATCTGTAATCACTACCAAAATTTCATATTTTCCATAGAAAATTAATTTTTTATATGAAAACATAAAAACTCATTTATTTCCTTAATTAGAGGTCCTACAGCCAAAAGGATCGAAATCTGTAATCACTACCAAAATTTCATATTTTCCATAGAAAATTGATTTTTTATATGAAAACATAAAATCTCATTTATTTCCTTAATTAGACGTCCTACAGCCAAAAGGATCGAAATCTGTAATCACTACCAAAATTTCATATTTTCCATAGAAAATTGATTTTTTTATATGAAAACACAAAATCTCATTTATTTCCTTAATTAGAGGTCCTACAGCCAAAAGGATCGAAATCTGTAATCACTACCAAAATTTCATATTTTCCATAGAAAATTGATTTTTTTATATGAAAACATAAAATCTCATTTATTTCCTTAATTAGAGGTCCTACAGCCAAAAGGATCGAAATCTGTAATCACTACCAAAATTTCATATTTTCCATAGAAAATTGATTTTTTTATATGAAAACACAAAATCTCATTTATTTCCTTAATTAGAGGTCCTACAGCCAAAAGGATCGAAATCTGTAATCACTACCAAAATTTCATATATTCCATAGAAAATTGATTTTTTATATGAAAACATAAAATCTCATTTATTTCCTTAATTAGAGGTCCTACAGCCAAAAGGATCGAAATCTGTAATCACTACCAAAATTTCATATTTTCCATAGAAAATTGATTTTTTATATGAAAACATAAAATCTCATTTATTTCCTTAATTAGAGGTCCTACAGCCAAAAGGATCGAAATCTGTAATCACTGCCAAACTTTCATATTTTCCAAAGAAAATTGATTTTTTTATATGAAAACATAAAATCTCATTTATTTCCTTAATTAGAGGTCCTACAGCCAAAAGGATCGAAATCTGTAATCACTACCAAAATTTCATATTTTCCATAGAAAATTGATTTTTTATATGAAAACATAAAATCTCATTTATTTCCTTAATTAGAGGTCCTACAGCCAAAAGGATCGAAATCTGTAATCACTGCCAAACTTTCATATTTTCCAAAGAAAATTGATTTTTTTATATGAAAACATAAAATCTCATTTATTTCCTTAATTAGAGGTCCTACAGCCAAAAGGATCGAAATCTGTAATCACTACCAAAATTTCATATTTTCCAAAGAAAATTGATTTTTTTATATGAAAACATAAAATCTCATTTATTTCCTTAATTAGAGGTCCTACAGCCAAAAGGATCGAAATCTGTAATCACTGCCAAACTTTCATATTTTCCAAAGAAAATTGATTTTTTTATATGAAAACATAAAATCTCATTTATTTCCTTAATTAAAGGTCATACAGCCAAAAGGATCGAAATCTGTAATCACTACCAAAATTTCATATTTTCCATAGAAAATTGATTTTTTATATGAAAACATAAAATCTCATTTATTTCCTTAATTAGAGGTCCTACAGCCAAAAGGATCGAAATCTGTAATCACTACCAAAATTTCATATTTTCCATAGAAAATTGATTTTTTATATGAAAACATAAAAACTCATTTATTTCCTTAATTAGAGGTCCTACAGCCAAAAGGATCGAAATCTGTAATCACTACCAAAATTTCATATTTTCCATAGAAAATTGATTTTTTTATATGAAAACATAAAATCTCATTTATTTCCTTAATTAGAGGTCCTACAGCCAAAAGGATCGAAATCTGTAATCACTACCAAAATTTCATATTTTCCATAGAAAATTGATTTTTTATATGAAAACATAAAATCTCATTTATTTTCTTAATTAGACGTCCTACAGCCAAAAGGATCGAAATCTGTAATCACTACCAAAATTTCATATTTTCCATAGAAAATTGATTTTTTTATATGAAAACACAAAATCTCATTTATTTCCTTAATTAGAGGTCCTACAGCCAAAAGGATCGAAATCTGTAATCACTACCAAAATTTCATATTTTCCATAGAAAATTGATTTTTTTATATGAAAACATAAAATCTCATTTATTTCCTTAATTAGAGGTCCTACAGCCAAAAGGATCGAAATCTGTAATCACTACCAAAATTTCATATATTCCATAGAAAATTGATTTTTTATATGAAAACATAAAATCTCATTTATTTCCTTAATTAGAGGTCCTACAGCCAAAAGGATCGAAATCTGTAATCACTACCAAACTTTCATTTTTTCCAAAGAAAATTGATTTTTTTATATGAAAACATAAAATCTCATTTATTTCCTTAATTAGAGGTCCTACAGCCAAAAGGATCGAAATCTGTAATCACTACCAAAATTTCATATTTTCCATAGAAAATTGATTTTTTTATATGAAAACATAAAATCTCATTTATTTCCTTAATTAGAGGTCCTACAGCCAAAAGGATCGAAATCTGTAATCACTACCAAAATTTCATATATTCCATAGAAAATTGATTTTTTATATGAAAACATAAAATCTCATTTATTTCCTTAATTAGAGGTCCTACAGCCAAAAGGATCGAAATCTGTAATCACTACCAAACTTTCATTTTTTCCAAAGAAAATTGATTTTTTTATATGAAAACATAAAATCTCATTTATTTCCTTAATTAGAGGTCCTACAGCCAAAAGGATCGAAATCTGTAATCACTACCAAACTTTCATATTTTCCAAAGAAAATTGATTTTTTATATGAAAACATATGATCTCATTTATTTCCTTAATTAGAGGTCCTACAGCCAAAAGGATCGCAATCTGTAATCACTACCAAAATTTCATATATTCCATAGAAAATTGATTTTTTATATGAAAACATAAAATCTCATTTATTTCCTTAATTAGAGGTCCTACAGCCAAAAGGATCGAAATCTGTAATCACTACCAAAATTTCATATTTTCCATAGAAAATTGATTTTTTATATGAAAACATAAAATCTCATTTATTTCCTTAATTAGAGGTCCTACAGCCAAAAGGATCGAAATCTGTAATCACTACCAAAATTTCATATTTTCCATAGAAAATTGATTTTTTATATGAAAACATAAAAACTCATTTATTTCCTTAATTAGAGGTCCTACAGCCAAAAGGATCGAAATCTGTAATCACTACCAAAATTTCATATTTTCCATAGAAAATTGATTTTTTTATATGAAAACATAAAATCTCATTTATTTCCTTAATTAGAGGTCCTACAGCCAAAAGGATCGAAATCTGTAATCACTACCAAAATTTCATATTTTCCATAGAAAATTGATTTTTTATATGAAAACATAAAATCTCATTTATTTCCTTAATTAGACGTCCTACAGCCAAAAGGATCGAAATCTGTAATCACTACCAAAATTTCATATTTTCCATAGAAAATTGATTTTTTTATATGAAAACACAAAATCTCATTTATTTCCTTTATTAGAGGTCCTACAGCCAAAAGGATCGAAATCTGTAATCACTACCAAAATTTCATATTTTCCATAGAAAATTGATTTTTTTATATGAACACATAAAATCTCATTTATTTCCTTAATTAGAGGTCCTACAGCCAAAAGGATCGAAATCTGTAATCACTACCAAAATTTCATATATTCCATAGAAAATTGATTTTTTATATGAAAACATAAAATCTCATTTATTTCCTTAATTAGAGGTCCTACAGCCAAAAGGATCGAAATCTGTAATCACTACCAAACTTTCATTTTTTCCAAAGAAAATTGATTTTTTTATATGAAAACATAAAATCTCATTTATTTCCTTAATTAGAGGTCCTACAGCCAAAAGGATCGAAATCTGTAATCACTACCAAACTTTCATATTTTCCAAAGAAAATTGATTTTTTATATGAAAACATATGATCTCATTTATTTCCTTAATTAGAGGTCCTACAGCCAAAAGGATCGAAATCTGTAATCACTACCAAAATTTCATATTTTCCATAGAAAATTGATTTTTTTATATGAAAACATAAAATCTCATTTATTTCCTTAATTAGAGGTCCTACAGCCAAAAGGATCGAAATCTGTAATCACTACCAAAATTTCATATTTTCCATAGAAAATTGATTTTTTATATGAAAACATAAAATCTCATTTATTTCCTTAATTAGAGGTCCTACAGCCAAAAGGATCGAAATCTGTAATCACTGCCAAACTTTCATATTTTCCAAAGAAAATTGATTTTTTTATATGAAAACATAAAATCTCATTTATTTCCTTAATTAGAGGTCCTACAGCCAAAAGGATCGAAATCTGTAATCACTACCAAAATTTCATATTTTCCATAGAAAATTGATTTTTTATATGAAAACATAAAATCTCATTTATTTCCTTAATTAGAGGTCCTACAGCCAAAAGGATCGAAATCTGTAATCACTGCCAAACTTTCATATTTTCCAAAGAAAATTGATTTTTTTATATGAAAACATAAAATCTCATTTATTTCCTTAATTAGAGGTCCTACAGCCAAAAGGATCGAAATCTGTAATCACTGCCAAAATTTCATATTTTCCATAGAAAATTGATTTTTTTATATGAAAACATAAAATCTCATTTATTTCCTTAATTAGAGGTCCTACAGCCAAAAGGATCGAAATCTGTAATCACTACCAAAATTTCATATATTCCATAGAAAATTGATTTTTTATATGAAAACATAAAATCTCATTTATTTCCTTAATTAGAGGTCCTACAGCCAAAAGGATCGAAATCTGTAATCACTACCAAACTTTCATTTTTTCCAAAGAAAATTGATTTTTTTATATGAAAACATAAAATCTCATTTATTTCCTTAATTAGAGGTCCTACAGCCAAAAGGATCGAAATCTGTAATCACTACCAAACTTTCATATTTTCCAAAGAAAATTGATTTTTTATATGAAAACATATGATCTCATTTATTTCCTTAATTAGAGGTCCTACAGCCAAAAGGATCGAAATCTGTAATCACTACCAAAATTTCATATTTTCCATAGAAAATTGATTTTTTTATATGAAAACATAAAATCTCATTTATTTCCTTAATTAGAGGTCCTACAGCCAAAAGGATCGAAATCTGTAATCACTACCAAAATTTCATATTTTCCATAGAAAATTGATTTTTTATATGAAAACATAAAATCTCATTTATTTCCTTAATTAGAGGTCCTACAGCCAAAAGGATCGAAATCTGTAATCACTGCCAAACTTTCATATTTTCCAAAGAAAATTGATTTTTTTATATGAAAACATAAAATCTCATTTATTTCCTTAATTAGAGGTCCTACAGCCAAAAGGATCGAAATCTGTAATCACTACCAAAATTTCATATTTTCCATAGAAAATTGATTTTTTATATGAAAACATAAAATCTCATTTATTTCCTTAATTAGAGGTCCTACAGCCAAAAGGATCGAAATCTGTAATCACTGCCAAACTTTCATATTTTCCAAAGAAAATTGATTTTTTTATATGAAAACATAAAATCTCATTTATTTCCTTAATTAGAGGTCCTACAGCCAAAAGGATCGAAATCTGTAATCACTGCCAAAATTTCATATTTTCCATAGAAAATTGATTTTTTTATATGAAAACATAAAATCTCATTTATTTCCTTAATTAGAGGTCCTACAGCCAAAAGGATCGAAATCTGTAATCACTACCAAACTTTCATATTTTCCAAAGAAAATTGATTTTTTATATGAAAACATATGATCTCATTTATTTCCTTAATTAGAGGTCCTACAGCCAAAAGGATCGAAATCTGTAATCACTGCCAAACTTTCATATTTTCCAAAGAAAATTGATTTTTTTATATGAAAACATAAAATCTCATTTATTTCCTTAATTAGAGGTCCTACAGCCAAAAGGATCGAAATCTGTAATCACTGCCAAAATTTCATATTTTCCATAGAAAATTGATTTTTTTATATGAAAACATAAAATCTCATTTATTTCCTTAATTAGAGGTCCTACAGCCAAAAGGATCGAAATCTGTAATCACTACCAAACTTTCATATTTTCCAAAGAAAATTGATTTTTTATATGAAAACATATGATCTCATTTATTTCCTTAATTAGAGGTCCTACAGCCAAAAGGATCGAAATCTGTAATCACTACCAAACTTTCATATATTCCATAGAAAATTGATTTTTTATATGAAAACATAAAATCTCATTTATTTCCTTAATTAGAGGTCCTACAGCCAAAAGGATCGAAATCTGTAATCACTACCAAAATTTCATATTTTCCATAGAAAATTGATTTTTTATATGAAAACATAAAATCTCATTTATTTCCTTAATTAGAGGTCCTACAGCCAAAAGGATCGAAATCTGTAATCACTACCAAAATTTCATATATTCCATAGAAAATTGATTTTTTATATGAAAACATAAAATCTCATTTATTTCCTTAATTAGAGGTCCTACAGCCAAAAGGATCGAAATCTGTAATCACTACCAAACTTTAATTTTTTCCAAAGAAAATTGATTTTTTTATATGAAAACATAAAATCTCATTTATTTCCTTAATTAGAGGTCCTACAGCCAAAAGGATCGAAATCTGTAATCACTACCAAACTTTCATATTTTCCATAGAAAATTGATTTTTTTATATGAAAACACAAAATCTCATTTATTTCCTTAATTAGAGGTCCTACAGCCAAAAGGATCGAAATCTGTAATCACTACCAAAATTTCATATATTCCATAGAAAATTGATTTTTTATATGAAAACATAAAATCTCATTTATTTCCTTAATTAGAGGTCCTACAGCCAAAAGGATCGAAATCTGTAATCACTACCAAAATTTCATATTTTCCATAGAAAATTGATTTTTTATATGAAAACATAAAATCTCATTTATTTCCTTAATTAGAGGTCCTACAGCCAAAAGGATCGAAATCTGTAATCACTACCAAAATTTCATATTTTCCAAAGAAAATTGATTTTTTTATATGAAAACATAAAATCTCATTTATTTCCTTAATTAGAGGTCCTACAGCCAAAAGGATCGAAATTTGTAATCACTGCCAAACTTTCATATTTTCCAAAGAAAATTGATTTTTTTATATGAAAACATAAAATCTCATTTATTTCCTTAATTAAAGGTCATACAGCCAAAAGGATCGAAATCTGTAATCACTACCAAAATTTCATATTTTCCATAGAAAATTGATTTTTTATATGAAAACATAAAATCTCATTTATTTCCTTAATTAGAGGTCCTACAGCCAAAAGGATCGAAATCTGTAATCACTACCAAAATTTCATATTTTCCATAGAAAATTGATATTTTATATGAAAACATAAAAACTCATTTATTTCCTTAATTAGAGGTCCTACAGCCAAAAGGATCGAAATCTGTAATCACTACCAAAATTTCATATTTTCCATAGAAAATTGATTTTTTTATATGAAAACATAAAATCTCATTTATTTCCTTAATTAGAGGTCCTACAGCCAAAAGGATCGAAATCTGTAATCACTACCAAAATTTCATATTTTCCATAGAAAATTGATTTTTTATATGAAAACATAAAATCTCCAGCACCAGTGAGTCAATTCCCACAGTAGGCTGAATCTTGCACCATTTTGGGCGTTGTTGGAGGGAAGTAAGGTATTCCCTGCTCCATTGCTTCCAAAAGCCTTGGTACATACACTGTACATGTTGCCAGTAGTCGAGTCGGTTTGGAGGTAAGTCAGTGAGTTCGCCCTCAGGTACCATGGTAGTTGGCCTGCCAATTAGAAAATGAGAGGGAGAAAGATAGTTAGCTTCAGTGTCTGGGGCGTACCACAATGGCCTGGAATTTATAACGGCCTCAATTTGAGCCAAAAGCGTGTTCATCTGCTCAAATGTCAGGATACTATTGCCAATAACGCGGCGTAAATGTAGCTTCACCGAGCGAACGCTAGATTCCCAAATACCACCCCAGTGTGGTGAATATGGTGGTGTAAAAATCCATTTAATAGACTCTGAAGCCAAAGTTGCTGCCATGATTTCATTGTGCTCCTCAGATTGCAGGTGCTGATATAACTCATTTAGGGTTCGCTTAGCACCAACGAAATTCTTACCGTTGTCGCTAAATATTGTAGAGCATTTACCGCGTCGAGCCATGAAACGGCGTAATGCGGCCAGGAAACATTCGGTACTGAGGTCCGTTGATAACTCCAAATGTATTGCAGAGGTCACCATACAAACGAATAAACATATGTAGCCTTTCGATGTTCTAGCATTGCGACCAGAGTGCAGTTTGAGCATGAACGGGCCGGCATAATCACATCCAGTATTTTGAAAGGGAAAGGCCTGCCGAACGCGTACTGAAGGAAGATCGGCCATCCGCTGATGTGTTGTATGTTGCGCCTGCCTGAAGCATTTCAAACATTTGTGAGTAATTTGTCGGATTAAGTTTCTGGCACCAAGAACCCAGTATTGTTGACGAATTATAACAAATAATGCGGATACACCTGGGTGTAAATTCCGAATATGCTGCTCCTCAATTATTAGATAAGATATCCTGTGTTTTCTCGGAAGAATTATAGGATGTTGTATTTCATCAGAAAGTTCTGAGTGTTGTATTCGACCGCCGACTCTGAGGAGTCCTAGGGGATCAATATATGGAGATAGCCGTAACAATTGTGATGTTTTACCTAAATCCAAACCACGCTCCAATTTAGACCGTTCCGTTAAAAAATAACCCTGAGCCATTTTGAGGCAAGTGATTTTAGCCTTTGCGATTTCATCAAAAGTTAGAAAGCGATTTGGATTCTTGATTCCGTAAATGCGTAGGTTTATAAACCGTCTGACGTATGCTGTGATACGTAATAATTTCCACCAGGTGGAAGTTCTTGCAAGCACCCCTTCCAAAGGGTGTTCTGTTTGTTCTTGTTGAGTAGTTATGTTGGATACAGTAGATTTCATCTCGGCTTCCATTTCAGGACGGTTGTCCGTAAGTTGAGAAGCATTTATATCCTGAAGCTCAATATTCTTCAAAAACGATGGACCTGACCACCATAGGTCGTGATCCAACAGTTGGTCAACCATCAGACCTCGAGAAGCACAATCCGCGGGATTGTCCTTTGTCCCCACGTGTCCCCAGCAGCGTCGCGGAAGAGTCTCCAAGATCTCCGATGTACGATTGCCCACAAATATTTTGAGTCTGACCGGCTGTACAGATAGCCAAGCTAGTACAACTGTTGAGTCGCACCAGGCATATAAATTAACAGTGTCATGCGGCAGCGAGACTCTGATAGACTTCATTAGCCGCGTGAGTAATAGGGCTCCACATAACTCTAATCTAGGCAACGAAAGTAGCTTGAGGGGCGAAACACGAGTTTTTGACGCAATCAACGAGACATGAACATCACCTTTATTATCCTTTACAACACAATAAACGACTGCCGAGTACGCCTTCATCGAGGCGTCACTGAACCCATGCAATGTGATCTCCGAATTATGATTCTGTGTAAAGCGAGGCAACTTTAATTTGTCGAGTTTTCTTAAATCCTCTCTATAATCTAGCCATAGGTTTGCCAAACTTGCGGGCAGAGGGTCATCCCATCCTAGTTTCATGAGCCACAATTCTTGGAACAGAATCTTAAACTTTACCACGACTGGAGACACTAAACCAAGTGGATCAAAAATCCGCGCAACGTCAGACAAGATTCTTCTCTTGGTAGCTTGTTGGGTATTCTCTAAATTAATTTTGTATCCGATGAGATCTTCCCTCGAATACCAATGAATGCCCAGAACCTTTGTGGACTTATCGTCATCTCCCTTTAAAAAGCTTGGTGTATTATCATCGGATAATGTAATCGTGTCACTGTTGGACACCCATTTGCTCAATTGCAGACCCGCTTGTGAGAGCAGATCGACCAGTTCATTTTTATTTTCCAATAATTGTTGTTCTGATGAAGCTCCAGTCAATACGTCATCCACGTAAAAATCCTCGAGTAGAATTCTAGACGCGTTAGGATGAGTTGTTTTATAATCACTAGCTATTTGCTCAAGCACCCTAACCGAAAGAAACGGGGCGGAGGCAGTTCCGTAGGTGACTGTACATAGTTGAAAATATCTTAGGGGTTCATTAATACGTTCTCTCCAAATAATTCGTTGGAAGGTTTGGTGTTTCTGAGCCACCCAAATTTGGCAAAACATCTTGATAATGTCTGCTGAAAATACAAATTTGTGTAGGCGAAATCTAAGGCATACTGCAAACAAATTGCGTTGAATTGCCGGTCCAATGTATAATTTTTCATTGAGAGAGATTCCAGCGGCATCTTTAAACGATCCATCAAAAACCACTCTTAATTTGAGCCCAACAATAGGGTGATGTGGCAAGTAATAAACGCGTTCATCAGGGACATTAATTTCATCCAGGTTGAGCTCCCTCATATGGCCCAAAGCCTGGTATTCTCTCATAAAGTTGATGTACTGGGATTGTAGAGTAGGGTTTTTTGATAGCCTACGTTCCGTAGCGTTAAAACGCGTAATTGCACCCTTGTGCGTATCAGCAAATGTTACATCATCTTCTTTGAACGGAAGCTCAACAATATACCTTCCGTCAGCGCTGCGGCTATGAGTTTTCTTGAAATGTTTTTCCACGATAATAGATTCCTCATCCTTCTTTTGATTAGTATCAGAGCAGTTCTCGATTTCCCAAAAAGCACGAATCGATTGGTCAATGTCAGCCAACGTCAATAAAGTTGTAGGTACGTGATTGTCGCGCCATAATACGCCAGACGTTACCACCCAGCCAAAAATTGTGGAAACCGCAACGATTTTACCTTGCTCATTTCTCCGTTTCTCCATCAACAAAATATCCCAGATCACATCCGCTCCCAATAAGATATCAATAGGCGATGAACGATGCCACTGTGGGTCAGCAAGAGAAAGATCAGAAAGCAAATGCGAGTCAAAATTGGTAACGGAAGATCTGGGTAGAGAAGTCGTGATATGTCCTAAAACATGTACGAAAGTATCGACACATCTATGAGATTGTCTGGATACAACCCGAATAGTTGTGTGTCCACGTGTTGGATCAGCTTTGATGGATTGGATACCCGCAAGCGGCATCCGAGATGCATTACGTGGTAGTCCCAAACGTTTCATACAATCCTCTGAGATATATGAATATTCCGATGCCGTATCAAGCAAAGCACGGCAAGCAATAAGATTTCCCGCATGATTACGAACGTTAACGAGTGCAGTAGGTAAAATGCGTCCAAAGCCAAGTTGACCCGTATTTGTCGGACCAGATTGCGAAACCAGGGTATTCACTGCTACCTGTGGAGTGATTCCCGTTGTTGAATTTACGATACCCGATCCAGAAGGGAAATTGTCCTGTTGACCATTACTCGTTGGTTGTAAATTGTGAAGAAGAGTATTGTGAGTACGTTGACACAAGCGACATTTATTCTTTGATTTACAACTGTAGACAGTGTGTCCGGCACGCAAACAATTGAAACATAAATGTTTTTCTTTTACAAATTTACGGCGTTCATTTACAGACAACGACAAAAATTGTGGACATTTCTGTAGAAAATGTTCACCCGAACGACAGTTTGTGCAGCCCATATTATTGTTTGTAGCCACCAGTGTGGCAGAGGCATTTCGTTTTGAATTACTCGATTTGCTATTGTTCTTCTTATCTGCATTTTCGCCCAGTTCAATTTCTTCACAACGTTGATCCAAAAATTTTAGAAATGAGTAGATTGTAGGCTTAGGCTCATCACGTGTGTTTTCAATCCATCTTCTACGAGAGTCAGCATCTATTTTAGTCTGAAGAATATAAATTAACCAGTGGTCACGTTCCTCATAACCAATAGCTTCCAAACCCCTAATTACCTCATTTGAGATATCAGAAACTCTGCGTAAACCGGTAGGATTTTCCTCCTTCATTGCTGAAAGAGCCATAAATGTTTCTATATACGAATTGACGATATGCCTCGGGCGGTCATAACGCTCCTTGAGACGATCCCATGCAGTAGAATAAGATAAATCCGTAACCTGCATATGTTTGATGAGATTAGCCGCATCATCTTTCAACACGGACTTCAAATAATGAAATTTTTGTGTATTTGTTAAATTGGGCTTTGAATTAATTGCGCTATTAAAAATATCCTTAAAGGCTGGCCAATCTTTGTAGTTGCCAGTAAAAGGCTCAATACGAATCTTCGGTAAATCATTATCCCCATTTCGAACATTTAGGGGTGAGTCTAACCTATTTAACAACGTTGATTGTTGTTCAGCTAATCGATAAAAAGCATCGTGTGGTTCAGGAATGGGTTCGCGAGGACCGCATGCGTCCAACATCTCTCTAAAAATCCCCTTGGCTGTAAAATATTTACCCTCATATTCAGTAAACTCATCTTCAGGATCTGTAAAATCCTTATCCTCATCAAAGTTGTAGAGTTCTTTAGTTAGCTCTTTTAATTCATCATAAGCGGCGTCTAAACGACTTAAACGGGCTTCAATTTGAGCAGAACTAATTTCAGCAGGTGGATTCTGCGCAAATGTCAAAGCTCGAGAAATTGAGGATTTTTCCACACGACGTTTTGATTGCAAGCCTTTAATAGAAGCTGCCATTGTATTTATAAAAATAATAAAATTGTACTCACAGAATTATCAGCCAATATATCCACTCTGAATCTACTCGCAAGAGTAAAATAATATTCGTTTACAAACGCTTGTCGCCTGCAGTCACAAATCTGTTCACGAAAATGTTCAAACACACAACCGTTATAGTTTATCTATTTGCAACGTATTTTGCTTATTCGCGACGTCACTATATGTATAACGCACAATAATGTTGCTATTGTTTTGTTACTAAACACACAACCGTTCAGCCTTTTTTTTTATTTGTAACGTATTTAATTCGCGACGCTACTTTGAGTCTAACACACATCAATGTTGTTATTGTTTTGTTACCGGTCACCAAGCAAACGATTTTGCTTTTTCTTTACACTGAAACTCAGTCTGTTTATGATATGTGTATGTCCGTACGAACACAATTTTCAAACGACCGTTAATTGCAAAAAATTCATATACACTTGTCTTGCACGCAGACCTTTTATAAGTTAACGCTGCATTTGTTAACAGCAATAAAATAATAAATGCTGACACCATGTCTACTAAATTGCAGCACACTGTGAGAACATCCGCTAGTTGCAAAATCAAATGATCCAATTACCAACCAAATTCCGGGAAATAAATCATGCGATGGAATAGATGGAATTGTGCAAGTAGAATATAAGAAATGAAAATTGTTAATTTTAAGTTTAGTTCTAAATATTCTTTCGGCCTGGAGGTAACTCCAAACAAAAATAAATTTTTTTTAAATAAAAAACTTTTCGAGTTTTAATTGGCGCCCGAGCAGGGACCCGAAAAATAAGAAAAAAAAACACAATAAAAAACATACCAAGACAACCCAGAGTGTCTTGAGTAATCGTACGTGTGTTATATTATCCTTTTCGGTTTCCCAAGTGTCCCCGCGGTCGGAACTCCCGCGAAGATTGTGAAGAACGAGGCCCCCAAGTATCTTAAATAGAAAAAGGGACGGTGTTGCACACCAGCCGCTTCACTGGACATTTAAAGTGGTATAAGTTTAAGTTAATAATAAGTGAAAATTAAAAATAAGTGAAAGTGAACAATAAGTGAAAATTAAAATTAAAAAAAGGAAAAAATCTTTTTTTAGACTGTTGAAAAATAAATCTTAAAACTTTTAAATATTTAAATAAATCTAAAGAGAAATTTTGCACAGGAATAAATGTGGACAAAATTATTCTCCTATTGATATAAATTGGTTTTAAGTGCTAAATGATTTATTAAAATAAAAATAAAAGCCAACAAAAGCTTGAACATAAATATAATACAGAAATAAGAATTGAAAAACAAAAGAACCATTTGGTAAAAGCTAAGGAAAAAAATTCAACACAATTAAGAAGTAAAAATTGCAAGAAAAAAGAACTAGTTAAGGAAATAAAAATTGAAGAAAAAAATAGAACTAAGTGTCCAAATATCAGATTAAGAAAAAAAAAAAAACTTAAACAAATTAAGAAACAAGTGAATAATATAAAAATAACAATAAAAATAAAGATGAAAAATTAATCCAAGATAAGAAAAAACAACAACAACAGCGTTATTACAAAGGCAAAAACAGCGACAACAACCTACAAAATTAAAGAAGCAACATCAGCATTAGATCATCATGTTCCAGACAACAACATTATTGTAAGAACATTATTTTTTTATTTACAAAATTTATATTAGCATTAAGTTAAGTAAATCAGGGATCGCGGTAATAAAATTTTTTGAATAAAAGAAAATATAACTTTTTTTGCTTAAAGAAAAAGAAACGTTTTCCTTTAAATATGTCGAATCCAAATAACCTTATCCGACCTGCAATAATAAATCCCTCCAATCCCAATACAACCCCAAATCCCGCACCTTCCGTGCAGCATGGACAGAACGTGAATCCTGCTCTAATAGCGAGCATAGTACAGAACGTATTAGAAACACAATTTCAGGGTCTATTACGGACAAACTCACAAATAAATTCGGACTCTACTAATTTCTCGGATCAGACGATCGATCCATCCCCTGATAATAATATTTCGGACTTAGACAAGGTTCCCGACGTAGTGAAATGTTTGCGTAATTTTTCTGGTAATCCAATGGAGTTTAGCTCCTGGAAAAAAAGCGTGGATCGAATTCTTCAGATCTACGAACCTATTAGAGGCACCCCCAGATATTATGGCATCT
This sequence comes from Pollenia labialis, assembly GCA_949318255.1. Lineage (NCBI taxonomy): Eukaryota > Metazoa > Arthropoda > Insecta > Diptera > Polleniidae > Pollenia > Pollenia labialis. Next base: position 121,108,968 of record OX439142.1, read on the forward strand.
TAACCGTTATTCGTAATAAAATTATTGATAAGGCGGACGCTGCCCTTGAATCGTACAACACGCCGTTAAATTGGCAAGCGATATCCAAATGTCTGACGTTACATTATGCGGACAAAAGAGATATACGCACGCTAGAATATCAAATGATATCCTTGGTGCAAGGAAATCGGACGGTTCAGGAATTCTACGGTCAGGTATATAACCAATTATCACTTATCTTGAACAAGATTGCCTGTATGGATCTAGCGAATGAGCCTTTACAGCTTTTTACTCAATCATATCGGGATAAGGCACTCGATACTTTTGTTCGAGGACTTAATGGTGATTTATCGCGTCTTCTAGGCATGAAGGAACCCGTGGATCTGCCACAGGCTCTTCACCTATGCCTCAAACTGGAAAATCAGAATTTTCGTTCTGATTATGCCCAGCGAAGTCGAAATTTTTCTAATGGAATTTTTAGTCAACCGATTCAAAAATCAAAACCGAGGTTCCAACAGAAGAACCATCCAAACCAGCAACAATTTTATCCTCAAATTGCATACATACCGCGTCCTCAAACTAACACTTATAATCAAGTACCGTTTCAAAATCCGAATTTTCATGATAATAGGAATAACCATCAAAACATGTATTTTCCTCCTCAACGTCCGGTAGCACCTAAACCACAGCCTAGGCAAGAGCCTATGGAAGTTGACCAAAGTATGCAATCAAAAAGGGTGAATTACATGAATCGACCAAGACAGAATGATTTTTATGGTAAAAGACCACCACAGGCACCATTTCATGCCCCAGCAAATAAAGTACAGAGAAACTTCCATTTAGACGCTTCTAATGCTGTACCAGATGGAGCATATTATCAAGACTATCCTCAGGAAGAAAGTGAAGTCTATAGCAACTCGGAAAATAACGATTTAAGTTATTTGCACGATTATCCTCGGGAAATTAACGAAAAAACAGTAGAATATCAAGAGGAGCAACCAGTTGATGTTAGCGACCTTCATTTTTTAGGTAAACAGATTCATCGTTGCCTTATGTACGATGTAAAACAGAAACTGGAGAAATTCTCAATATTTTAATAGACACAGGGTCTACAAAAAACTACATACAGCCATCTCTTTCGAAAACAATTATACAAAATCAAAAAAATTTTTATACAAGATCAGTAGCCGGTGACATCGAAATTAGTAGTCATACGTTTATTAATCTTTTCAATATAAGGGACAAAAAGTTTAAATTTTACATCCTTCCTAGCTTAAAATCTTTTCATGGCATTTTAGGAAACGATAGTTTGAAACACTTAGGAGCAGTTATTTACACCAGAGATAGTTACTTGTTGCTTGAAAACGGAACCAAAATTAAAATTCATCAAAGAAAGTCAGAATCTATCAATATGATCAAAATAAGGGATGAACATATGACAAATAAACAAAGCAATATTATTACCGAATTGACAAGGAAAGTGCCAAATTTATTTGCTGAACCAGATATGAAGTTAACATATACCACCAAGGTTATAGGAGAAATTCGAACAAGAAATGATACGCCAGTATATACTAGATACTATCCTTACCCCATGGCTTTAAAAGCTGAGGTAGAAAACCAGATTCAAGCAATGCTTAATGATGGCATCATAAGGCCATCACGTTCTCCATACAACTCACCAGTATGGATTGTTCCAAAAAAACCGGACTCAGCAGGAAATAAGCAGTACAGAATAGTAACAGATTATAGGAAGCTTAACGCAGACACTATAGCGGATAGATATCCAATTCCGGATATTAATGAAGTTCTTGCGCAATTAGGGAACAATAAATTTTTTTCGGTACTCGATTTAAAGAGCGGATTTCATCAGATCCCGCTAAAAGAATCTGATATAGAAAAAACAGCTTTCTCCATTAACAATGGAAAATATGAGTACACGAGATTACCTTTTGGCTTAAAAAATGCCCCGTCTATATTTCAAAGGGCGCTTGACGATATATTACGTGAATGTATCGGAGTATGTTGTTTCGTTTATATCGATGATATCATTGTTTTCAGTCAAAACGAGGACAATCATGCCCGCGATTTAGAAAAAGTTTTCAAAATTCTTGAAAGTGCGAATATGAAAGTCCAATTGGACAAATGTCATTTTTTTAAAAAAACAGTTGAATTTCTAGGTTTTATAATTTCTTCTGAAGGAATTACAGCAAATCCAAACAGAATAGAAGCCATATCTAAGATTCCGCCGCCCAAAACACTAAAAGAGTTAAGATCATTTCTAGGTCTGTCAGGGTATTATCGCCGTTTCATTCAAGATTATGCGAAACTCGCTAAACCTCTGACATCCCTTTTAAGGGGGGAGGAAGGACATACGTCTAAAAATCAATCTTCAAAAATTAAAATAAGCCTTAATTCAGATGCTATTGCAGCTTTCAATAAAATAAAATCAACTCTTGTTTCTGGAGATGTAATGTTGGCATATCCGGACTTTAGCAAGGAATTCACACTAACTACTGACGCATCAAATTTTGCCCTTGGTGCCGTTCTTTCGCAAGAAGATAAACCGATCATCTTCATATCTAGAACGCTAAACAAGACCGAGGAAAGTTATGCCGCTAATGAAAAAGAACTGTTAGCAATCATATGGGCATTGAATTGTTTAAGAAATTACCTATATGGTACTGCTAAAATAAATATTTATACTGACCATCAGCCCCTTACTTATGCGTTAAGTAATAAAAATAATAACACTAAGATGAAGCGTTGGAAGGCTATTTTAGAAGAATATAACTATCAACTGCACTATAAACCAGGGAAAATAAATGTCGTCGCCGATGCTTTGTCAAGAATTCCACCTGAAATAAACACACTCACATCGAGCGAACATAGTGAAGAAAGTTCCGCTCAAAATTTGATATACTCTGTAGAAGTACCTATTAACGTGTTCAAAAATCAAATCTTTCTTGAGCAAGGTCAAACTCAGTCATATGAATTTAAGATAATTTTTCCAACTTATCATAGACATCTAGTTATGGAGCAATATTACGATTCAGAAAATCTCATAAGAATTTTAAAGCGCTACTTAAATCCATCTGTCGTTAACTGCATTAAAGCCGATGAGCGCATTATGGGAAAAATTCAGGAGATATATCCTTTTCATTTTAGCGCTTATAAGGTAAGGTTTACGCAATTACAAGTCGAAGACGTCATTAGTGAGCAGGAGCAAGAAAATTTAATTCTGCGCACACATAATCGTGCACACAGAAGTGCCCGCGAAAATAAAATTCAAATTATCGAGAAATACTATTTTCCGTCTATGAACCATAAGATCAATAGAATAATAAAGAATTGTATAGTCTGTAAAGAGAACAAGTATGACCGTCATCCAGCAAAACCAGAGATTCAACCAACCCCCATTCCACAATTTCCAGGGCAAATTGTCCACTTTGACATCTTTATCACAGATAAACATTTAGTTTTAACGGCCATAGATAAATTTTCTAAGTTTGCGGTAGCAAAAGTGATTAAATCCAGAGCTGCCGAAGATATCAGGCAACCTTTAAGGGACATACTTTATTTTCTTCTTCCGGAGACCATAATCTTTGATAACGAAAAATCTTTTAACTCAATTACCATAAACCATATGATAGAAAATGAATTAGGCATTAAAGTTTATCGCACAGCGCCTTACACCAGTTGTTCAAACGGGCAAGTGGAACGATTTCACTCGACGCTGCAAGAGATCATGCGATGTCTTAAGACTGAGAGAGCTCATGGTACATTTGAGGAATTGCTAGAGAGATCAGTAAAGGAGTATAATTTATCAGTTCATTCAACGACTAATAAGAAACCTGTGGAAGTCTTATATGGCAGAAATATTAGCAGAGACCCAGAGCAATTAGAACATTCTCGTAGGGAAACAATGCGTAGGATACAGGAAAGACAAATACATGATCTTAGTTACCACAATAGATCGAGAGATCCACTGAAGACGTACTCGGACGGAGACATTATATACGTAAGAATTAATAAGCGACACGGTAATAAACTTACTGCAAGGTACAAAAAAGAAATAGTAGCTAGTAACGGCAATTCTACGGTTAAAACAAGATCGGGAAGGACTGTTCATAAAAATCGCATAAAAACCTGAAATTTCGGTATCTATTCTTTTCCAGATCAATTCTAATAATTTGCAAAGCGGAATTCCAGATAGTTGACTACACGTCCGCTCACATCGTAGTCATTAATGATGGACAAAGTAAAGTGCAAGACGGAGTTTTTAGAATTATCCATCCGATAGACGTTAATCAATACGACACTTTTGTAAAAGAGACCAAAACCTTTGTTGAACGGAATATCCCAAAAACCAATCCCTTTTATTCTATCCTTAATGAAGACATAACACAAGCTTTGGACCTAATCCAAAGCATTGTTCCTTTTAGTAACGTTGATAATAATAAAAGAAAAAGTAACAATAATAGTACTAAAGATAATAATACTAGTAATAAAAATGAAGGAAGTAAATTCTTAAGAAGTAAAAGATCATTTAACATTATCGGGACTGCATGGAAGTACATCGCTGGCACTCCAGACCATGATGACTTCGAAATGTTAGATTTCAATATAAATGAATTAAATGAAAGTAATAATAAACAGATTGTTATTAATCAGATGTTAGATGACAGATTAAATAATGTAACAAAAATAATAAATGAAATGTCAAATGCCATAGGCAAAAATGATTATTTAAATAATGAAATAGCTTTAAGTTTGCAAAGTCGAATAAGACTAATAAAAGAACAATTGATTAATATACACTATGCCATTCAATGGGCTAAAAGTGGAGTGATAAACTCCATTATTTTGAATAAATTAGAAATTAAATTAGCATTAGAAAAATTAAACACAGAAAGGATGCCATTCGCATCTAATGAAGAGGCAATGGAATACGCCAAAGTAAATGTTATATATAAAAATTCAATGATATTGTATGTAATAAAAATTCCATTGACAAATGAAGAAATATATGAAAATTTATTATTATATCCTGTAAAAAAAAATGAAAAAATTATAAAATTATCTTTCAATAAAATCATAAAGAATTCAAAAGAAATCTTTGGTATAAAAAGTAATTGTCAAAAATATAATTCTGTTAGAATTTGTAAGAACGACCAATTAATAAATTTAAGTAATAATACATGTTCCACAAACATCATAAATAGTTTACCATCATATTGCACTTACACCAACAGTCAACATATCCCGTCAATCGAGAATATACTTCCTGGAGTGATCCTGCTTAATGATTACAACGGTACTATACTAATTGATGAAGTTAAACACCATCTGTTTGGCACTTACCTGATAAAATTCTCAAATACAACAATAGTGGCACAAGATAAAATATATCGTAACTTCGAAGCCCCACAGATAGAACCTGTTCCCGCTGTTTTACAACATACACCCTCAGAAAAAAGTTTAGAAAATATCCTGACTCTCGAAAGCCTAAATGATTTACACATCAGTAATATTCGCAGAATCAAAACATTAGCCTTGGGAACTATTATCAATGGAGGTTCAACTATGGTTTTCTTACTGGCCTTTGTAGCTATTGGTTCCTTGATTCTTCATCTGTATAAAAATTCGCGAAGAGTAAATGTGGTCCATCTAAATGCAGAAAATGCAGCTTCACCATCTGAAACAGGAATTACCTTAACTAATATTCAACCTACAAACAATATGCGTACATCAAGTTATCGGATAAATAATATCCCATATTTTTAATAAAACAATTGTGGGCAATTGTTCTTAAGAGGGGAGGAGTTAACGCTGCATTTGTTAACAGCAATAAAATAATAAATGCTGACACCATGTCTACTAAATTGCAGCACACTGTGAGAACATCCGCTAGTTGCAAAATCAAATGATCCAATTACCAACCAAATTCCGGGAAATAAATCATGCGATGGAATAGATGGAATTGTGCAAGTAGAATATAAGAAATGAAAATTGTTAATTTTAAGTTTAGTTCTAAATATTCTTTCGGCCTGGAGGTAACTCCAAACAAAAATAAATTTTTTTTAAATAAAAAACTTTTCGAGTTTTAATTTATACAAATATGTTTTCTGGCACTTGACTGTCGCCAAAACCAGCTTTGTGTGTTGTTGTTGTAACCACTTGTTCTTAGTTTATTTTGTCTTTTACGAAACCGTAGCCAATGCTCTTATTGTTGTTGTTTTGCTCACAAGATCACCGAATTGTATTGTATGTATGTACCACGAAACTGATGTACATTCATGCCATGAAATGCTTTGTTGTTGTTTTTGCTCACAAGAGCCCCGAATTGTATTATATGTATGTATCACGAAACTAATGTACATACATGCCACTAAATGTTTTATTGTTGTTTTTGCTCACAAGATCACCGAATTGTATTGTATGTATGTACCACGAAACTGATGTACATTCATGCCATGAAATGCTTTGTTGTTGTTTTTGCTCACAAGAGCCCCGAATTGTATTATATGTATGTATCACGAAACTAATGTACATACATGCCACTAAATGTTTTATTGTTGTTTTTGCTCACAAGAGCACCGAATTGTATTGTAACCACGAAAACCGATTAATGTTTTGTTGTTATTGTGCCCACCGGAGCACCCACTTGTATTATAACCACGAAACCGATTTATGTTTTGTTGTTGTTGTGCCCACCGGAGCACCCACTTGTATTGATGATATGTTTCGTAGTTTCACTGTTCTTTACTCGCGCTAGTTATAACTTTTTAAACCATTACCTTTGCCAACATACACTTTATTAGAAAAACCTTTTCGTTAAACACAATTAATTTTTTTTTTGTTAAACACTCACGGATACGCTTGTCCAAGATTTGGCGAGGAGGACCAATAATTTGTTGATGAATAGTTCGAAATTAAACACTTTTTGTTAGGTTTTTTAAACGTTAAATTCAAATGCTTTATTTAATAATTAATTTGTTTTATTAATATGTAGTGGACTGTAACACTTGTGTGCAAAGGTAAAAGAACGAATTAAGACTGACATAAATAAATGAAAAGTAAAAGAAATTACAAATCAGCAATCATCATACGAGCAGGGTTGCATTCTTGGGAATGTTCCCCAACAAGGTCCTACAGCCAAAAGGATCGAAATCTGTAATCACTACCAAACTTTCATATTTTCCATAGAAAATTGATTTTTTTATATGCAAACATAAAATCTCATTTATTTCCTTAATTAGAGGTCCTACAGCCAAAAGGATCGAAATCTGTAATCACTACCAAAATTTCATATTTTCCATAGAAAATTGATTTTTTATATGAAAACATAAAATCTCATTTATTTCCTTAATTAGAGGTCCTACAGCCAAAAGGATCGAAATCTGTAATCACTACCAAAATTTCATATTTTCCATAGAAAATTGATTTTTTATATGAAAACATAAAATCTCATTTATTTCCTTAATTAGAGGTCCTACAGCCAAAAGGATCGAAATCTGTAATCACTACCAAAATTTCATATTTTCCATAGAAAATTGATTTTTTATATGAAAACATAAAATCTCATTTATTTCCTTAATTAGAGGTCCTACAGCCAAAAGGATCGAAATCTGTAATCACTACCAAACTTTCATATTTTCCATAGAAAATTGATTTTTTTATATGAAAACATAAAATCTCATTTATTTCCTTAATTAGAGGTCCTACAGCCAAAAGGATCGAAATCTGTAATCACTACCAAAATTTCATATTTTCCATAGAAAATTGATTTTTTATATGAAAACATAAAATCTCATTTATTTCCTTAATTAGAGGTCCTACAGCCAAAAGGATCGAAATCTGTAATCACTACCAAAATTTCATATTTTCCATAGAAAATTGATTTTTTATATGAAAACATAAAATCTCATTTATTTCCTTAATTAGAGGTCCTACAGCCAAAAGGATCGAAATCTGTAATCACTACCAAACTTTCATATTTTCCATAGAAAATTGATTTTTTTATATGAAAACATAAAATCTCATTTATTTCCTTAATTAGAGGTCCTACAGCCAAAAGGATCGAAATCTGTAATCACTACCAAAATTTCATATTTTCCATAGAAAATTGATTTTTTATATGAAAACATAAAATCTCATTTATTTCCTTAATTAGACGTCCTACAGCCAAAAGGATCGAAACCTGTAATCACTACCAAAATTTCATATTTTCCATAGAAAATTGATTTTTTTATATGAAAACATAAAATCTCATTTATTTCCTTAATTAGAGGTCCTACAGCCAAAAGGATCGAAATCTGTAATCACTACCAAACTTTCATATTTTCCATAGAAAATTGATTTTTTTATATGAAAACATAAAATCTCATTTATTTCCTTAATTAGAGGTCCTACAGCCAAAAGGATCGAAATCTGTAATCACTACCAAAATTTCATATTTTCCATAGAAAATTGATTTTTTATATGAAAACATATGATCTCATTTATTTCCTTAATTAGAGGTCCTACAGCCAAAAGGATCGAAATCTGTAATCACTACCAAAATTTCATATTTTTATATGAAAACATATGATCTCATTTATTTCCTTAATTAGAGGTCCTACAGCCAAAAGGATCGAAATCTGTAATCACTACCAAAATTTAAAATTTTCCATAGAAAATTGATTTTTTTATATGAAAACATAAAATCTCGTTTATTTCCTTAATTAGAGGTCCTACAGCCAAAAGGATCGAAATCTGTAATCACTACCAAAATTTCATATTTTCCATAGAAAATTGATTTTTTTATATGAAAACATAAAATCTCATTTATTTCCTTAATTAGAGGTCCTACAGCCAAAAGGATCGAAATCTGTAATCACTACCAAACTTTCATATTTTCCATAGAAAATTGATTTTTTTATATGAAAACATAAAATCTCATTTATTTCCTTAATTAGAGGTCCTACAGCCAAAAGGATCGAAATCTGTAATCACTACCAAAATTTCATATTTTCCATAGAAAATTGATTTTTTTTATATGAAAACATAAAATCTCATTTATTTCCTTAATTAGAGGTCCTACAGCCAAAAGGATCGAAATCTGTAATCACTACCAAAATTTCATATTTTCCATAGAAAATTGATTTTTTTATATGAAAACATAAAATCTCATTTATTTCCTTAATTAGAGGTCCTACAGCCAAAAGGATCGAAATCTGTAATCACTACCAAAATTTCATATTTTCCATAGAAAATTGATTTTTTTATATGAAAACATAAAATCTCATTTATTTCCTTAATTAGAGGTCCTACAGCCAAAAGGATCGAAATCTGTAATCACTACCAAAATTTCATATTTTCCATAGAAAATTGATTTTTTATATGAAAACATAAAATCTCATTTATTTCCTTAATTAGACGTCCTACAGCCAAAAGGATCGAAATCTGTAATCACTACCAAAATTTCATATTTTCCATAGAAAATTGATTTTTTTATATGAAAACATAAAATCTCATTTATTTCCTTAATTAGAGGTCCTACAGCCAAAAGGATCGAAATCTGTAATCACTACCAAAATTTCATATTTTCCATAGAAAATTGATTTTTTTATATGAAAACATAAAATCTCATTTATTTCCTTAATTAGAGGTCCTACAGCCAAAAGGATCGAAATCTGTAATCACTACCAAACTTTCATATTTTCCATAGAAAATTGATTTTTTTATATGAAAACATAAAATCTCATTTATTTCCTTAATTAGAGGTCCTACAGCCAAAAGGATCGAAATCTGTAATCACTACCAAAATTTCATATTTTCCATAGAAAATTGATTTTTTTTATATGAAAACATAAAATCTCATTTATTTCCTTAATTAGAGGTCCTACAGCCAAAAGGATCGAAATCTGTAATCACTACCAAAATTTCATATTTTCCATAGAAAATTGATTTTTTTATATGAAAACATAAAATCTCATTTATTTCCTTAATTAGAGGTCCTACAGCCAAAAGGATCGAAATCTGTAATCACTACCAAACTTTCATATTTTCCATAGAAAATTGATTTTTTTATATGAAAACATAAAATCTCATTTATTTCCTTAATTAGAGGTCCTACAGCCAAAAGGATCGAAATCTGTAATCACTACCAAAATTTCATATTTTCCATAGAAAATTGATTTTTTATATGAAAACATATGATCTCATTTATTTCCTTAATTAGAGGTCCTACAGCCAAAAGGATCGAAATCTGTAATCACTACCAAACTTTCATATTTTCCATAGAAAATTGATTTTTTTATATGAAAACATAAAATCTCATTTATTTCCTTAATTAGAGGTCCTACAGCCAAAAGGATCGAAATCTGTAATCACTACCAAAATTTCATATTTTCCATAGAAAATTGATTTTTTATATGAAAACATAAAATCTCATTTATTTCCTTAATTAGACGTCCTACAGCCAAAAGGATCGAAACCTGTAATCACTACCAAAATTTCATATTTTCCATAGAAAATTGATTTTTTTATATGAAAACATAAAATCTCATTTATTTCCTTAATTAGAGGTCCTACAGCCAAAAGGATCGAAATCTGTAATCACTACCAAACTTTCATATTTTCCATAGAAAATTGATTTTTTTATATGAAAACATAAAATCTCATTTATTTCCTTAATTAGAGGTCCTACAGCCAAAAGGATCGAAATCTGTAATCACTACCAAAATTTCATATTTTCCATAGAAAATTGATTTTTTATATGAAAACATATGATCTCATTTATTTCCTTAATTAGAGGTCCTACAGCCAAAAGGATCGAAATCTGTAATCACTACCAAAATTTCATATTTTTATATGAAAACATATGATCTCATTTATTTCCTTAATTAGAGGTCCTACAGCCAAAAGGATCGAAATCTGTAATCACTACCAAAATTTAAAATTTTCCATAGAAAATTGATTTTTTTATATGAAAACATAAAATCTCGTTTATTTCCTTAATTAGAGGTCCTACAGCCAAAAGGATCGAAATCTGTAATCACTACCAAAATTTCATATTTTCCATAGAAAATTGATTTTTTTATATGAAAACATAAAATCTCATTTATTTCCTTAATTAGAGGTCCTACAGCCAAAAGGATCGAAATCTGTAATCACTACCAAACTTTCATATTTTCCATAGAAAATTGATTTTTTTATATGAAAACATAAAATCTCATTTATTTCCTTAATTAGAGGTCCTACAGCCAAAAGGATCGAAATCTGTAATCACTACCAAAATTTCATATTTTCCATAGAAAATTGATTTTTTTTATATGAAAACATAAAATCTCATTTATTTCCTTAATTAGAGGTCCTACAGCCAAAAGGATCGAAATCTGTAATCACTACCAAAATTTCATATTTTCCATAGAAAATTGATTTTTTTATATGAAAACATAAAATCTCATTTATTTCCTTAATTAGAGGTCCTACAGCCAAAAGGATCGAAATCTGTAATCACTACCAAAATTTCATATTTTCCATAGAAAATTGATTTTTTTATATGAAAACATAAAATCTCATTTATTTCCTTAATTAGAGGTCCTACAGCCAAAAGGATCGAAATCTGTAATCACTACCAAAATTTCATATTTTCCATAGAAAATTGATTTTTTATATGAAAACATAAAATCTCATTTATTTCCTTAATTAGACGTCCTACAGCCAAAAGGATCGAAATCTGTAATCACTACCAAAATTTCATATTTTCCATAGAAAATTGATTTTTTTTATATGAAAACATAAAATCTCATTTATTTCCTTAATTAGAGGTCCTACAGCCAAAAGGATCGAAATCTGTAATCACTACCAAAATTTCATATTTTCCATAGAAAATTGATTTTTTTATATGAAAACATAAAATCTCATTTATTTCCTTAATTAGAGGTCCTACAGCCAAAAGGATCGAAATCTGTAATCACTACCAAAATTTCATATTTTCCATAGAAAATTGATTTTTTTTATATGAAAACATAAAATCTCATTTATTTCCTTAATTAGAGGTCCTACAGCCAAAAGGATCGAAATCTGTAATCACTACCAAAATTTCATATTTTCCATAGAAAATTGATTTTTTTATATGAAAACATAAAATCTCATTTATTTCCTTAATTAGAGGTCCTACAGCCAAAAGGATCGAAATCTGTAA